>LR991052.1:10490162-13071287 GCA_905163555.1 Notocelia uddmanniana | reverse complement strand
TGGTGGTGGTTCAGCACTTCTGCCACCATGAAGTATATCCTCAATTTTTTTTATTCAAATCAAAAATCATGCGGTACACTCGTTTTGTTGAAATCACCTGGAATTACTCAAATCCGTTACGAAGCAGGCTTTAATTTTAAGTATATTACTTACTTATCAAACACTTCTGTTTCCTTAGTGCTTGCCAGGCTGCGATTGACTTCTAACTGCTTTCTCAAATCATCGTTCTGCTCCGCAGGATCGGTACTAGCAGTGAACCGTGAGGTGACCAATCTCCATTCATTCTCTTGTCGGCGCCTTTGTAGCTTCCTACCGCACCGCACGAAGAGATCTCTAGCTGAAAACGTAGTGAAAAATATTGCTTACATTTCATTACATTATAACTTACTCATAAAGCTTACCACTTTTATGGATAATGGAGACAAACTTTAATGTTGTACTCGGTACGTGTGACCGTCAAGAAAAATGTGTCACACAAAATAATACGTCTAATATCTTTCTTCAGAGGAGTAGGTAGGGAAGGGAGTATAATAAAGTTAAGAAAAATTCTCGTAAATACATAAAATAACAATGAATAGAACAAAGGTAAAATTATGCACGGAAAATGAAATGGCAGTGGGCAGAACAAATTTCACGTATCTCGGACAACGGATGGAATTTGAATACTTTGGTATCGCCCAGTCGACAAAAGGAAAGTCGGAAGATTTATTTATTTATTTAAGAACCACCAACGGATAATACATCTAAAACAAAACCAGGGACGTATATAAGGGGGGGGTCTGGGGGGTCCGGACCCCCCCCCCCCCCCCCACCCCCCGTAGGTCTCGATGGTAAACTGGTTATTCCTAGAGCTGGAAAGGAAACCCACGACCGCAATTGAGGCGATTGATCAGTGCGAATTTTTCCCCCTATCATACACGTACGGAAATATAATTTTCACTCGTCCCGATTCTTGGCACTCGCCCTATATACATATATGGATCAGTGAGGGTAATGTTAACAGTCTAGATTGGCAGCATCGAATAATTTGAGCCCGCGGCCGCGTGAGGAACTGCGAAATTTCGCAATTGTTCTAAAAGTTATAAACCGTGCGTTTTCCGACACCAAAATCTGACCATTTTGGAAGGGCCATAGTTTTGTCCCTAAGCTGCACAGTTGCGCTTAAATTGATGTAAATTTAATAAACTTAAAAAAGTACTAACTACATTTTGCGATCGACAAACTTACAGTTTATGTTATGAGTTTTAGCTTTTAGGACATGAATCAGTGAAAAAGTTTCGCATTTTTTCGCGTGGTGCACAACAAGCTCAAGTTTTACGATGTTGCAAGATTGGGTGGTCACTTCCCTTGTTGATCTATATATCTAAATAAAAGCGGCCAAGTGCGGTTTGGGCGGCGCGCAGTGGGCGGTTCTGTACCTGCTGCTACTGGTCCTAGTTTAGAACCACTATCCAGTACTGTGAGTTAGGAGGGGTAGTATTTTTATAGGAAACTCACGGCACTTTAAGGGCGAGGCAGTTTTTCAGCGATACCTAACTTAGAAACTATTGGATATGACTTTTTCAAATCATTTTTCGGTGACAGTATTTAATAAGAAAAAAATCATGGACATAATGCGCATGATTTTTTTCATATTTTTTGATTCCGCGGTTCGAAAGTTAGGGGAGGAACACAATTATTGTGAGTATTGGAGCGATTATCTCCGATTATATTCACTTAATCAATAAAACTGCTGAGAAACCTCGTATTTATTTTTGAAGACCAATCGATTGATGTGCCACATGTTAACCTAGAATTTTTATTTTATTTTAAGTTACTTGTATGGAGTGCCCCCATTTTTTTGTTATTTTAATACGTAGCGGCTTACAAAACATCTTTAATCCAAATTTTATTTCTTTGTTTGTTCTGTGTAGTTTTTGATTAAAATGCCTATGAGATCAAAATCAAAATCAAAATCAAATATTTATTCTGCAAATAGGCCACAAGGGCACTTTTACAAGTCAAAGCGTGAATTTATACAATTAAAAAAAACTGACAATCTTACTTAATAATAATGATAAAAAAATATACTGATTAACAATTAAATAAAAATAAATTTACAAATATTAAGGACGTATTGAATACGATCTGTCCGAATAAACAAAAAGTACATAAAATTAATTTAATATCTCAGAGATGTATATGGTCTCTGAGCGTCCAAATACGATTAAAAACAATTATTTCAAAGTCCTTAGAGATGTAAATGATCTCTAAGCGGTAAAATTAAAATAAGTAAACTTAATATTGTTAGAGATGTATAAGGTCTCTAAGCGTCAATAACAATAAAACTAATCCAGAACAGGATTATGTCTCTCGTCAATCTACATACAATAAAATAACACTAGTATTAAGGTATTTACTTTGCCCTTGCAAGCATGAACAGACCGGACTCCACAAACAGCACCCGATCACGAGTATGACGCGTATCTCAGCCATCGCCTCCCTCGACCATCTGTAAGGGAAGGTGGCGACCCGATCAACGACGCCGCCGTAAGCAAAGCCCTTTAAGCGAGCATGACATATTCAGGCTGCCGGACATTAATAATGTGAAAGATTAAAATGACTCTTCGGCGAGAAACAGCATCATGTTTCATAAAATAAAACGACAGAGCTATTTATACAAGGAAATATGCTAAGTGAAGCATATGTATATTAAAACTAACAGGATTTAACTATCACTGGCTTAAAAGCATTTTTGTCATTTAAGAAATCGTTGACAGTATAATAGGCCTGGCTTAACAAATAACGTTTAATATGAGACTTAAATTTACTGAATGGAAAATTAACTATATCGATGGGTATTTTATTATAAAATCGTATACAGTTCCCCACAAACGACGTGCTAATCTTCCGGAGACGACTGGCCGATACGGGCAGACAGACGGACATGACGAAACTAGAACTACATCGTGCTTTAGGATGTAAAACTCTTGAGTGTTTAGTAGGGTTACTATTGCTCGTGGCAAGATCTCTCAGGACTTATGAAGAACATATTTTCCGCACTTCCATCAAAATGTATGTAGGTACCCTCATTGTCTTTCAATTTGCATTTTTTGGATTCCGTACCTCATAAAGAAAAAAAACGGAACCCTTTTTACGCTTGTTTCTCACAGGCGTGGTATAAAAAAGGATCAATCGTGTGTCTATCCGTCCGTCTGCTACAGCCAATTTGTTCCGAAACCACAGGACCGGTTGAGTTGAAATTTGGTAGCAACACAAATGTACCTAAGTCGGTGACCTAAAGATGGACGTGTAACGTATAGTACAGTAACAGGAGCAAATATTTAAAAGGACGCTTCCTTACAGCATCGGCAGTAACTCAATATCCCAATATTCTTGTTTTTTTTTTCAATTCTGAGAAATTTTGATCTAGATTTATGACCTCCAAGTAATGGATCTTGATTCCACGAGATTGTAAGGCGCTCAGTGCAGTTTTTGGGGTAGTATAAGTTATGAGTTATAATAGTTTTTGAATTTTTTAAGGTATTTTGGATAGGTATTTCTTATTTAAAAAAAAATGTGTTTTTAAAATATATAGGTATAGATATCACTTCAGAAAATTAATTAGCCAAAAAAATCAACTGGGACCACTTGGAAATAATTCCTGGCTCGCTCAATACATTTTTTTGCTCCTGTTACAGGGCCCACCCTGTATGAATGAATTTTAGATATGGGGCCAATTTTGAGGAGTAAATTAGAAAATAAACTGCAAGGCCTAAAACTTTGAAAAAGAATACACAAAATAGTCCTTTACCTATACATTACAGAAAACCTGTAATAAGTCTAGGTTTACTTAATAGTTTTTGAGATATTGATATCATGTGAATTTCCTATGAAGATGCGACTTTTTTAATTCGAAGTACAGGATAGTGGTTTCACATGTGGAGTGGTAGTGGTGCGAATGGAGCCCTTCATTGTGCCTGGTCCGACACGCACTTGGCCGGTTTTTTTTTGCTAAAGAAAAATTGCGCCTACATTTATTGTGTAATGTCCTGATGGCCCGTCCGCCCGTCCCCCCCCCCCCCCCCCCCCACCCCTATGAATTTCTATATCTACGTGCTTGAACAAAACATATGTCTTAAAAACAAAAATCTGGAAAAGATGCTTAGCCACTTATAGTAGGTGACCACAGCTCACATATGAGTGTAACAAAGAATTAACATTATCAAAATTAATAGCTTAGTTAGGTTAGGCCAGATTCGACTAACCAGGAATAATAATTTAAACCGAGTCTATTCCATCTTTGTTTGGTCGAACATACCTACACTTAATAGTAGATTATTAACATAAGAAGTAATAAATTGTATCTACTTAGGAAGATCAAGCAAGAGGTGGACAGATTACATACAAGAAATGGGTAGTAAACTCTGGACGGAAAAAGTAAAGGATGCAACGCTGGAAAGAGCTGCAGGATGCTTATATTTAATATAATAAATAGTAGACAACTTCCGTGAGTATGAGACATATTAAACTATAGTGAAACGGGTCACTCACGTCTTTAAGGTCGAATATTGCTCGACATGTTTCAGACCGGTTCGCGGTCCTTAATCATGAATACCCATCGCGGCGGCGATTCTGTCAGATTGAGTCGCCGAGACCGATTGTCAGTCAGATTGACTCGCCCGCCAACATATAAGCTTGCCCAACATTTTTCATCAATACTCCAGGGATTCACGGGCAAGTCTGCGAGTTATATAAAGGATTCGAGGCATTTCATTGACCTGCTACAGGATATCCGGATATGTGAAGACGAACTTATGGAGAGTTTTGACGTGGCATCTCTTTTCACGAATGTACCGGTAGAGGACACAATTAAAATTATTTCCAACCTCCTGATGAGTGCTGATTTTCCTACCATGTACGCGATGTGCATGTGTGCGATTGAGTTCTATCTGAGGAGCGGGTATTTGTTCTGGCATGGGGACTATTATCTTCAAGTGGATGGAGTGGCCATGGGTTCACCTATAGCTCCCGTCACTGCCAATATCTTTATGGAGTGGTTTAAAGACCACGCTTTGAATAGCGCACCAGTTACGCCTAGATATCGGTGACGGTATGTAGATGATGTATTTGCTATTGTCCCGAAAGATGGCCTTTTGAAGTTTAAGGAGCGCCTGAATGGTGTACATCCTAAGGTCAAGTTCACGGTGGGAAAGGAGAGTGAAATGCCTTTCTTGAATGTTTTGGTCATGCGTTGACCTTGTGGTCAGTTACTTACCACAGTGAATCGTAAGCCAACACACACTGATCGGTACCTTAGGGCGGACTCACACCACCACCCAGGTCATTTACCATCTGTACCGAGAACATTGATCAGTGGTGCCTTAATTTTGTGTGACCCGAAGTTCGTATATCGAGAACTGAGTCACGTAAAACGGGTGCTGGAATGCAATGGGTACAACTGGAGGCAATGCAATAGGGTTGCGAACGTATCTCCACGTCTCCAGCCGACCACGGTGGAAAGGCTTCCCGTATACTTACCTTACCTGAAGGGTGTGACGGATAAAATTGGACACTTGTTGCGCCGAAAATATTGCATATAGACGATTTTCCGCCCACATATTCAGCTCAGGCAGTGATGCTTTCACCAAAAGATAAGGAGGCCAAAATTTACTGAAACGTCACATAAAACGTGACGGTATAAGCTATCATACTAGCCGGGCTGCTCCTGTGGCAAGAATTACATAGGAGAGACAGATAATAGATAAGATAGATAATATTGGGGGACAATCTTACACAAATCGACCTAGTCCCAAACTAAGCAAAGCTTGTACTATGGGTACTAGACGACGATATACATACTTATATAGATAAATACATACTTAAATACATAGAAAACATCCAAGACCCAAGAACAAATATCCGTGAAAAATGCACAAATAAATGCCCTGGCCGGGATTCGAACCCGGGACCTCTAGCTTCGGAGGCAGAGTCACTACCAACTAGAACAACAGGCCGGAACATTTCCACTAGATTATCTGAACACGTACGTAGTATGAAAAACGTGATGTTCGAGGTTCTGCAGTTGCGGATCATTCACTGAATTCGGGCCCATCACAATATATTCGGTTCGAGAGACCGTGTTAGCGAGAGAAAAGTTCTTTGCACCGCGCAAAGTGAATTTTACTAGTGATTGTGGATGGGCTGTGCCACCAGCTGGAAAACGGTGTTGAATACTACATCTGTGAAGAGTGTGGACGAGACTTTAGCATGTGGTTTTGTGAGTGTTGTGTGTAAATCGGCATTGAACAATTGTGAAGAAAACGAGTGTAGATTCTCGCCTCCGCAGCCACTTACCGCGCCGAGCAGCCGAGCGGGCAGGCACGGGCACACAGTGCTAAACGAAACGCCACCGCGATAGGTACTCATGATTAAATAAAAATATAAATAAAAATATAAATAAATAAAATAAATAAATTAAGGACCGCGAACCGGTCTGAACCATGTCGAGCATATTCATGTACCCAAACAAATGTTTCCACAAGGGAAATCAGACGCTTTTGGCAGTTTTGCTGATGTGACTCGTGCTGCAGCTTTTATTTTACTACGGCTTTTTGATTTTACTGAACTAGAAGATAGTTTTTGTAAACAAATGTTTCCACAAGGGAAATCAGACGATTTTGGCCGTTTTGTGGATCTTGCTCGTTTTCCAGCTTTGGTTTCACTACTGCTTTTGGATATTGTTGAACTAGACGATAGTTTTTGCAAACAAATGTTTCCACAAGGGAAATCAGACGCTTTTGGTCGTTTTGCTGATTTCGCTCGCTCTGCAGCTTTTCTTTCACTACTGCTTTTTGATTTTACTGAACTAGAAGACATGAGTGACCCGTTTCATTATAGTTCAATAATAAACAGTGTAATATAGTGAAAAGGCTGTAACATTATTATTGGTAAACGGGACTTAATCGCGTACAAAAATTATTCGAATGTATCGCAACATCCGTGGTCACGAGCTGACCAGTCAGTTCGTGACCACGGATGTTGCGTTACATTCGAACCGTCGGGCACACGTCAGGTGAATAATTTTTGTACGCGATTAAGTCCCGTTTACCAATAATAATGTGTAAAAATCGTGCAAGTTTAAATCAACCCTGTAACAGATATAAAATAAATGGCGTAATAAAACAGTTATACCTTCTTCCATTATACAGGCTTCACTCCAGCCAAGGTTCTCAATTACGTTGGCCTCCCTCACGCAGCGCAGTACGTCATGAAAATCAGGAAATGTCACGTCTTTTTTCTTGTTGATAAACGCCTCTAGGCGCTTTGCAGGACCGGCGGAGAGCCCTGGCCGGGGATCTATTACAAGCCTCGGTTGTGAAGGCAGCTTGGTGTTTGTCAACTGACAGAATTTAGCATGGACTCTAACCATTCTCTCTTTGTACCTGGAATCGAAATTAACAATTACTTATCAGGATACACAGTGAATGCAATGTATATATCAACGATTAGATGAATTGTCATTGCAATACGTTCTGCCTAGTTGGTTACGTAGTTCTGTTTCTCGGTTTGTGACCTCTTTTTCTTCGTTGAGAGGGTTTACTCCGAAAAAGATACAGATATAGGATCCGCATATAGGAGCCGCCGCGAGTCTCACGCTACCACTGCTCGTATACTTTGTCTTGGAGTGCTCCACCTCCTAGCGTGTTGAAATATGTGATTCTAAATAATGATTTAAAATATGTGCCCGTCATCCCGAAAGGGGCTGATATGATGATAATGAAAAACTAAAGTAAAAAATAACGGTAACACTTTCGTTTTCCATAAGTTACGTTTGCATTTTAATGTCACACCTACATTGATTGGCGGTTATACTCGTACCTAACTGAAAAAAAATTATACAACTGAATAAGTTAATCAATCTACTTACCATGTACTTACCAATTCAAAAGTACTGACATTGTCACAAAAAGGAAAATTAGGATTATCAATTTATCAAAGGCTACTACTATACTATTTCGTTTATTTATCACATACTGCGTAATATAATGAATAACGAAACCGAGAACCACCTTTCTTCCTTCTTTTGAAGTCGATTAATAAAGGAAAGACATATGGCATAGATCCCTATGCACAAAACAAAAGTCGGACACATTGTAAGTATTTGCGTTGTAATGAAACAAATCTTCAATTTAAATAACCGGTAAAATATTTTTAAGCTCATCCCTAGCACAAATATTGCTACACGCATGCGCGTGTGCTGTTCGTGTAAGTAGACTTACATCTGTGTGAGTGAGCTGTCGATGTCGGCCAATCACAGCGTTCTGTTGACTTGTGCATTGTGCGTATGTTAGTTATATCGTGTTTATTTTGTTTACGTGTAGTAGTAATCGAGTAATAGACGTGGAGAGGGTTTGGTGGCGACAGCGGTTCCAATAGAAATCGCGCTTGGTAGCCTTTCTAACCTATTTAATGTTCTGTGGTGAGTCCTTTTCAGGGCTAACAGAGGTCAATTTCTGTGAAAAGGGTGTGGAAACCGCGGCTACAATCTACCAGTAAACTGTTCTCGAACTAACTGTGAAGTCTTTAGGCTATACCCTTTTCAAGACCAACCATGGGTCTTTCAACAGGACTCAGCCCCTGCACATACTCGTAAGGTAAAAACAACTCAAGCGCGGATTCCAGCCTATAAAACTGAATTTATTGCACACAAAAAATGGCCATCTTCTAGACCGGACCTTAACCGTCTGGATTATGTCATATAGCAGGTTATTGAGGAGAAAGCCTGTGTTAAACCCCGCAGGAATGTCGACTCTCTCAAGTAGTCTATAGACAAGACAGTAGCGAAATTAGACATGGCGGTCGTGCGTGCCACCATTGATGACTGGCCTCGTCCTTTGAACGTCTGTGTTCGTGCCAGAGGAGGTCATTTCAAATAATATTAACAGATGTGAATCCTGATTGTACTTTCTTTTAATTTATAGTTTACTCTATATCTGATGTTGATAAGGATTATTACAGTAACATAACTTAGTACCCAACTAGTTACAACCTGCAGTGCAACTAGTTACAACCTGCAGGGATGCTGCTGCCCATCCCCCGGTGGTCTCGGTCGTAGTTTTAGGACATACCCGGGTTTTGTAAAACGGCTAGCCGTAATTTAATAAGGCGACAAAGAGGCGACTTCTGAAACGATGTTTTACATTACGGCTAACCGAATTACAGATCTCATTCAGCCATACTTAATCCGGCTAATCCTTGTTCTGCCGTAATATAAAACGGCCCCGTTTTATAAAACGGCTAACCGTAATATAATATGGCGAATTATATAATCCGGCGGCGATATATATGTATGTGACATCCATCGTGATGTTTATACATACATATGCATGGCTGAAATATAAATAAGTAGAACACCTACAACTAAAAGAAACATGTCAACTTACTTTTCAGTCAGTAAATAAACAGAGTCCTCTTCATCATCAAAATCTACTTCTTGTGCCTCCAGTTTCTGAATGGCTCTATTCAATTTCTTAATTGTTTTTTCTAATTTTCTAATCTGTCTCTGCTTGTCAGGATCTAACTCATTTTCCTTGCCGTGTAAGAAACTGTCTTGATCTAGAACAATATCGATTAATTAGTTACATACCTACCTATGTAAAGCACAATTTCAATAAGACATTTTGAATTCAAGAGTCGTACAAAATTATAACTTCCAAATAAAATAAGAATCTTGTTTTACGACATAAAATGAATTAACCTTTGGGTTTGGTTTCCTCTACCGGCATTTGCTTCATTAATTTTCTTTGTACATTCAACTCGTCTACAATATCTTTAATATATAAATACATCTTGTCAGGCGCAGCTTCCATAGCGCTTATTTTACTGGAAACCATATCAAGAAATTCTTCTGATTCTCTATATTCTTTTGGCACTTGCCTATAATATGGTTTAATCTTTTTTTCGATTATTTTTTCCATATCATTAGATTTTTCCAATTGTATACATAAGTTAATGAAACTCTGATATATAGGATGAAATTCACTTTTCATCCCAACATCTCTTTTTGGAGCTACCTTAGAATTCTGCTTTGTATGTGCAGGCTTTAGTTGTACAACTGTGACTTTCCCGCGCTTGTTCTGAGCTATCTCAACAGATGCTTCTTCTGCTTCAATTATATCTGGAGTTAAAGAGATGATCTTATCCTTATTCGCCTCAACATTTGATTCCTCTTTCGCCAATGGATCCATTGGTGTCATTGGTTCTACCTCAATTTCTAGTGTACGTGTTTCGTCAATGGTTGAAATACCACCTGGGTATTTTAGTTTTTTCTTACTCTGTAGTGGCACCTTCTTTTTGGCCTTGGCTTCTTTGTCACTATCATTGCTGCCAGCGACATCATCGCTACTGGCACTACCTTTATTTGGACTGTCATCAATCGTAATGACTTTTTCAATACTTAATTGTCGTGTTCGCTTTGGTTTTGGTTTTGCTGGTTTAACCGGACTGTCTTCTATTGTGATTTCGATATACTTAGGGCCTTCTGGCTCTTTATTGTTAGCATCCTCTTGTGTAGTAGCTCCTTCTTCCTGGGTTGAAGCTGTATCTTTTTGATTTGACTGAGATTGCTCTTCTGGCCTCATATACCACTGAGGATTTGCAGATGAAGTAGAAGCCTCTTCATCATCCAGTTCAACTGTTTGCACCACTTCTATTTTTCTCTTTTTACGCATTGTTGGTTTTGGTACAGCTTTTGGAACTACAATTATATTGGGAGGAGGCTTAACTGCTGGACCTGTCTTCTTGATTATAATGCTGGGTGGCAATCTTTGCAAAGGTTCCGGTCTATTCAATTCAGACTTTTTAATCATAATTGGGTTATTTAACTTTGTGATGTTGGATTTTCCCACATGCCCTCCAGGTTTAGTTATATGGCTAAGTGGGTTGTATACTATTCCCTTGGCTGGAGAAGCATGGCCGGACCTTTTCCCTATAACTTTTTTTTTTACCATAACTGACTTTTGGCCTATTTTATCTGGTCTATTTCTGTTGTTTGGTGATGGAGCTGCACGACCTGTTGTTTTTGTGATGGTTATATTCTTCCCAAGCTTTGGCAGTTGTGGTAAGTTGGGCTTGACGGGTTTAATTGTTACCCCATGGAGCTTCGCCGGAATGTGAACCATTGCATTGCTTACATTCATCTAAAAAACACAAAACAAAAGTATTAGAGTAGAGGCCAGAGGACACTTTTTTACACATATCGAACTAGTCCCACAATAAGCTCAATAAGGCTTGTGTTATGGGTACTAGACGATATATTTAATAGATATATACTTAAATACATAGAAAACAACCAAGTCTCAGGAAAAACTGTTTCTGCTCACCACAGAAAGAAATGCCCTTACCGGGATTCGAACCCGGGACCTCTAGCTTCAGAGGCAGTGTCACTACCAACTAGGCTTAACAGGCCGACAAAAAATATATGATTAAAAGAGTTTTACATTTGTTATATGAAGAATCTTTTCAGTGCACTTCCTATTGAAATAGTATTATGGGCACCAGAGCATATGAAGAACAAATAAATATACGGAATATCGAATAATAATAACCGACTATTACATTTGGAAAGAAACATAATCTATATATTCTATAAATAAAACAAAGTCGTGTTAGTTACACCATTTATAACTCGAGAACGGCGAGGCCGATTTTGATGATTTTACAATTTTTGATTTTGTCTATTAAAATATCGTTAACATATACGAAAAACAAAATCATTTTCTCATACATTTGGTACGCAACGGGTCGGGGGCGGAACAAAGTTCGCCGGGACAGCTAGTAGGTAATAAAATGATAAACAAAACCATAGATAATAACGGCCATGTCACGCAATGGACCCAATCAGCATAATGCTGGCTTTACAGCAGGCACTGGTCTTCCGTTGGGCCCATTGTGTAAATAAACGGAAGGTAGCACAGCGAAAAATTAACACACACCAGCAGGTGGTCAGTGATAGAACAAAAAAAGGCGGCCAAGTGCGTGTCGGACCACGCACAATGGAAGGGTTCCGTACCTACTACTATTACGAATTAAAAAAGGTCGTATCTTCAAAGGAAAATCACGTCACTTAGATACGACCTTTTGTTTGGCCAAGGCATTTGTTCAGCAATAACTTAAGAACTGATGGACCTATCTTTTTCAAAGCATTTTTCGGTGACAATGGCAATATTTAATAAGCACTATGTCTACGATTTATAAATAAAATTGCTGGGAAACTTTATATTTATTTTAACACCTATGGATTGAAGTGCTACATTGTTGTTTTAGAAACTATATGACCACGTTAAAAAAAAACTTTAAGTGTGTAGTACCCCTAAAAATGTTTTTATAGTTATTTAAGTACACATCTCTACACCAACAGGTAGACAGACACAGAGACGGACATGACGAAACTATAAGGGTTCTGTCTTTGCCATTATTATTTTGCATTTAATAAAGAAACAATAACTGAAAACTTAGAAAACTTGAAAAAAAACTCGAAATTTCCATATCATCATCATCCTCCTAGCGTTATTCCCAGTACAGTTGCATCCTGAAGAATGCCTGGGGTCCGCTACCTAATCCCAAGAATTGGCGTAGGCCGAAATTTCCATATCAATGTCCAATAAATAAAGAAACAATAACTGACAACTTAGAAAAGTTGAAAAAATACCCCGACATTTTCATATCAATGTCCAATATCTCAAAAACGGCTGAATAGATTTTGATGAAACATGTCAAAGAACCATCGCCGGAAAACCAGCTTACAAATAAAAAGAACCGCATTCAAATCGGTTCACCCGTTTAAGAGCTACGATACCACATCGGGGGTTAAAAACAAGATATCGAAAACATATTAGTTATTCGCTTGGCATCTCTTATGTACATGAAATTGGTAACATTGGTTTACGAGATAGATATTGAAAAAAAGGAGGCCACTATGTACCTATAGTAATCCTTATTTAAGTATCTTTTGAATACATCAAAATAGTTTTTGGGTTGCTGGATTAGTCGATTTTCAATGAGTTTGATGTATTCAAAAGATGCTTAAATACGAAATACTTTACATAGTGGCCTCCTTTTTTCAATATCTACCGTTAAATTTAAATATTCACAATTATTTACGAGTGGCGCTAGTGGACCTGTTATATTTAAATAAAGCGATCTTAGGTAAAACAATAGTATTTTATGCAACAGGTTCACAGTACTCGTTACGCTCGTTTTGTTACCGCGACTCTCGAATTTTAAGACCTAATTATGTAACGTGGCTTAATATATTTTTTTCGACAGCAACATATATTTTAATTAAAGTCAAAATGGTGGCAGAACACGGGCAAAGATGTGATGTCCTAAAAAAAATATCGTATGCAACGCATAGAACACCTCCACTAGAATGCCTCAATGTTGCTCATTTTGTTCGCGACACGTTGGAGTTATAATGCTCATATAATTCGCGGATACCCAACCCCGCCTTGCCGTTCAGTTGCGTCCAAGTTGACAAACTGTGCGCAGCATACGAATCTCTTAAAAAGAAATAGAAAATAGGATTTTCGGGGTTAAACATGGGATTTTGTAGTGTGAGGTAGAGTGGGAAGACTTCAAAGACATCAAATTACTAAAACGATGGAATTACATTGAAAAGGTAAGTCAAATTCATTATTTATTTGGAAATATTTCTAATTAGCTGATGTAATTTATACTGATCGACCAAGAACAACGCTGTTACCACCCGCCATTCCTCTGACCGCTTCCTCGTAATTCGGGGACTCGGATCGCGAACAAAACGAACAAGGATATGCCTTCTAGTGGGGGTGTTCTGTGATGCAACGTTACATACATACCCCCTTATTCACAAATGTCCATCAAGCCTCTAGTAGTTAACAAGCCGCTAAAGTTGGGTTAGTCCTTATCTGTCACTTTGACATTTATGTTTGTGAGAAAGGGACAAAACAACTTTTAGTTAACACAGGTTTGTTAAGTTTTATGAATAAGGGGGTTAGTCTTTAACACAGTTACAGCGAAACTCGCATTTTAAGAATGTAACTGTTGAATAAAAAGCAGTATTGTTTTACTCATAAGTTTATTTATGTAAATACTATAAAATAAGCGTATAATTAATGTTTTATACCATGTGCAGGTTGTATACATGTAATGATTAGTACATGTTGTATATAATGCTCCAATGCTATATGGTGATTAAAAGATTACATTTTACTGTAATTTATATGCATTGCAAATACATTCGCTATCAGATAAATCAGAGTGAATGTGGTGCTCACAAGTATCAGTACTCTGACTTTGTTGTACTCGTAGAGGCATAAAAGTGCAAATGCAGATATTTCGAGAACTACAAGTATATGGTGTATTTGATTGATGGTGACTTTACAGTAAAAAGAATTGTAAAATTATAAATACAGCTGTCGCAACAATCAATTGTAAAATTATAAATACAGCTATCGCAACAATCAATTGTAAAATTATAAATACAGCTATCGCAACAATCAATTGCATTGCAAGATATTACTGGCACTTTTAAATTAGTTCCAAATTACCTTGTTAAACCACATGGTTGGTGTTAACTTAGTAGATGATCTTAAAAATAATAAATATTTGGGGACAATCTTACACAGATCCATTAAATACAAAACTAAGCAAAGCTTGTCTTATGTGTATAAGACGAAGATATATAGATAAATACATAGAAAACATTCAAGACTCAGGACAATCATTTGAACTCAATACACATATAAATGCTCTGACTGGGATTCAAACCTGTGGTGTCCTGGGCTTCATAGGCAGGGCCACAACCAACTAGGCCAAAGTGTTTGTCAAAGACTATTAAAAGATAAATATGATATAGTGTATAAATAAATAAATATTACAGGGTCATTCGACATTTTTTACACATACCAAGCTAGTTCATTGTAAGTTAAGCTCAATAAGGCTTGTGTTATGGGTGCTAGATGTTGATATAGTTAATAGATATATACTTAAATACATCGAAAACATCCCAGTTTCAGGAACAGATGCTTATGCCAAACATATAAACTAATGCCCTTACCGGGATTTGAACCCAGGACCTCCAGCTTCGTAGGTAGCGTAACTACCAACAAGGCTCAACGGCCGACATAGCATATATAATAGTTATTAATTTTCATGAATGTTTGTTTCGAATCCCGGTAAGGACATTTGTTTCTGTGGTCTGAGCAGAAACATTTATTCGTGAGACTCAATTTTTTTTAAGAATATTAATCATATATCTATTACATATATCGTCTTCTAGTGCCCATAAAGGCCTTCGCACACTATATCGACTCCACACCACTGCGGCACCAACTCAACTCAAATATGTATTACAAGAGTGTACGACACGTGGACGACGCGTAGACCACACGTCGTACACTACCTTAACATCAATTTTGGAAATTGTACTGTACGTAATAAGGCTTAAATTTCAATATTTAGCTTGAAATCGAGTGGCTGTTGAGTTGTTATAGTGTGCGAAGACCTTAGCACAAGCCTTACTTTACTTTACTATTGGACTACTTCAATTTGGTTATAATAATGGCCCCTTATAAATAAATCTAAATATGCGGAACAAATGTCCGTGCTAAATGCGCAAATAATGCCCTGGCCGGGATTCGAACCCGGGACCTCTAGCTTCGGAGGCAGTGTCACTACCAACTAGGCTAAACGGGCCGTCAAATAGGCCGTAATATTTATTTATTTTATTTTATTCATGAAATAAAAATAAAATAATAAACAACTTTCCTGCCAAAAGGGTTGCAAATGTTGTTTTGATAATGAACAATTAGACTTGTTTCCAGATTCTCAGCAGTTGAGCAGCCTCGATGAATATATCCAACAACAAACCCCACAAACCATATATTAGCCCTATTCATGCTCATAAATATATACGTTACGTATTATATTACTATGTTGCTGTTGTAGAAAATCCATTTTAAGGAAGGAAAATGACTTCACTACTATGACGAAAGTGATGGACAAAAATGTACACTCAGTGTAATTTTGGATGGTATTCTTATTTACAACTCTAATAAAAACTGTATATAATAGTTGTGAATCCAGGATTACTATGCAACTCTTGCTGCAATTTAGAATTAATACTTCTTCCTGTGTCACACAAACATAATAATGAAAGTTTTTTTTTGTAACCCCAAGTATCACACCTAAGGATTCTTTTAAATAAAGTTTTAGATCGTGTAGCTTTGTTGTTGAAATAGATAAAATAAAGATGCACATTTTTTTCTAAATATTGATGGCAATTTATGGGTACAAGTAAACAGACATATACTTAAAGGTCATTAGCTGTGATCATAACTTTTATAGCATTCTTATGATTCATTGGCGTTAATAACGTTAATATTAACCTTAATTAAACATTTAAATTGTAT
Organism: Notocelia uddmanniana; assembly: GCA_905163555.1. NCBI lineage: Eukaryota > Metazoa > Arthropoda > Insecta > Lepidoptera > Tortricidae > Notocelia > Notocelia uddmanniana. The sequence goes on along the minus strand of LR991052.1, from coordinate 13,054,854 downwards.
TTATCCTTACCAACTCCGTTAACACCACTACGTTGCACCAAAAATGCTACAAAAGTTGTGATCACTGGTCATTAGGTATAGCCCTCTGGACCAAGTCTCTCATTCATTATTTTCCTTAGTTAAATGTTTCATGTCCCAATACAGCCCATATTCTTTAGTTTTACTTCTTTTGTCTTTGTCCTGTGCACAACATTGGGATATTTGTATTAAAATTAGATTAATAGAAAATTAACTAAAATCAGCAGTTCGGAGCAAAATGCAATTTTCATATTAAACTACTTGACTAAATTTAGGTATAAAAACACAATAAAACAAATATCTGAAAACCATCAGCAGCATATTTCAAGGTACAAGTACATTACACAACTTACACAGAAACACTTTTAGTAAACAATGCTTTCCATGTCAATTCACAATTGCTGGAGCCGAATGTCTATGAAGTTAATGACAGTTGCATACATTTCTGCGCCAGCCCTTGTGAATTAACCTACACTTATGTTTGTAGGCCAGAAAACATAAGGTTAGGTCTCAAACTGCAGTTGTAAACGCTTTATAACCAAAAACAAGGAAAAAACCTTATTCCAGTCGATTTCGTGCAGGAAGGCCAAAAGTTACAATAAAAACTGAAGACATGTTTTTTACGTTCAAATCTAACATCAATATGTTTACTTGAACTGCTCCAGAAATTTGTGAAGAGATCAAGCAAAGATCAGCAAGTAACAGTTTCGAAAGTGCACAGGCATCTGTTTTTTTTCCAATAAATGATAAAACTATGCATGATGCCTACACTGAAGGGTTGAGGATCTGTTACCTATAACCTGGGAAAGCTTTACATGTGATAAAATTGGTGATCTCGTGCTGTTTAACAATGTAAATGAACTAAAATAACAGGATGAACTTAAACTTTTGACCAATACTGTAGCAAATTAAGGTAAGTGGACTGTAGTTAAATGAAGAAACCTCGTATATAAATTAGGTTTAAAGGAACCTATGATTGTTTTTTTGTGTTTTTGCTTGCATTAGCTGTGTTATTAATGGGTGGGTAGGTAGAAGATTTTAACTTTCCACTAAATTAAAATCAATCCATAATTCAAGTCTCTTGCCACTGATTATCATATATAAGTCAGAAAAAATGCAATAACGTGACTATAATCGGTGCTTAGTTTATCCCGAAGATTTAGATTGTGGCACAATATATGGTAGTGTATATGAAGGGTTAATAGTCCTCCGCGTCCCTATATTTTGGAGCTATTGGCGGTGTATTGTCGCAATTTGTGCCTGATTATCGCAATTTAACTGTAAGTACTTATTTACCTTTTTAGGGGGAGGCGGCCCGGGTTCCTCATCTGAAGACCCTAATTCTATTATGTCTTCAGTATTCATACTGGTGTTGGTACTGTTTACACTGACTCTATTATTCGGTGTTAACAATAGCTATCTAAAAGGCAAACTGGTATCCCACTCAAAACCATTAAAAAAGTTAGAGACTTATGTCTCTATTAGACATTGAATGAATATCCCAGTAACATTTTAATATTATCGGCGCCATAAAGCCTTCTAGTAAAGACTAAACCATAACCACAGACTATAAAATTCCTTTCCTTGTCAAATAGCGAGAGAAGAGGAACTTTGGCGTCGTAATCACTAGAAGAAGGGCTCAGTCAGGCCTTAAGCCGGGTCCACAGCGCCATGGTTTTCGTGTTTGCAAACATCAAACATGTTGTACAAACATGTTTTGTTGGATTTTTGGTGCATTGGACCGGCCTTAACATTGCGGCCACGCCTATTTTGTGTTCGAAAAACATGTTATGTGGGATTTTTGGTGCAGTGGACCGGCCTTAACATTGAGGCCACGCCTATTATGTGTTCGAAAAACATTTTTGATATTTGCAAACTCGAAAAACATGGCGCTGTGACCCGGCTTAAGAGTCCAGCACATCACAAGACGGCGCGCGAGATAGACTATCCATCTCTATCTTATGGGTACACACGAAAAGAGACGGATAGTCGCGGCCGATGTAGCTCAGGGGCCTTTCAGCTCGAAGTACGATTTTTGCTATGGAACTATCTCTATCGCACTTGCGTATTGAAGTGACAGGGATGCAGCGGTCGTGTGGTTAGTTCTTACTAAATACACAACGGCGCTACGATATATGTGGAGTATTTCACTGGTATCTCTATCTCAGTATATACAGGCCGTCCCACGGCTATGCCACATGGAGGGAAAATACCTTGAATATTGTAGATGGAACATTATACTGAAAGAAGACATTATTTTAATTTAAATAACAATTTCATCAAATGCTCAAAATGAGTCCCATTCTGTTGAATACAATGTCGCACTCTTTTGATTATTTCGCTCCCTGTCGATTTTTTGATCATGTTGTGGTGGATACAATACAATACAATACTCTTTATTGCACACCTCAATTAAAGGACACAGAACAGTACGTAATAACAATAAGTAGAGGCAAACAAAAGGCGGTCTTATCGCTAAAGAGCGATCTCTACCAGACCTTTGGGTAGCGGAAATCAAAGCAAATATATAGAATTAATACATCTAAGTTCTGCTTGTAGCTCGTGAACTGGTGGCTTACAATAAACAAACTCTTTAATTTGGCCGGGTAATGGTTTTTTTTTTTACCTTTTGGCTTTCACTCCTTGCTTGAATTTGCAAGGGGTATTTCGCCTATGTCAGCGTATACAGACATTTACACGAGAGGAGATCGGTCGTTAAAATAAATTTCTAGTTTAGATCGGTCGTTAAAATAAATTTCTAGTTTTGTGTAGGAATATGTCCATGGAGTGGGAACCTAAAAACGAATAACACATATTGGCTATGTGCGAAGTAGGTGGTGGGGGTAAGCTAGGCGATCGTAGCGCACACCATAGATAAGTATGTGGCGCACACCATAGCAGGAATGTGTACTTACCGGGGACCACTGTCAAATTTACTTTCACGTTTTCTATTGGTTTCTTAACGGTTTCCTACAATTCGTTTCGTTTGTATGTATTTATTTATTTTCTTATTTATTTCAGTAAAATTTCCAATACGGGGTCTTTCTCGTTTACTAAAGTAAATAAAATATTCATGTGTCATTATTTGACATCTCTGAGTTTTTACATTGCCTCGGGACCTTTGACGTTTGACGTTTCAGACGTGCACATAGCCAATAATGGTTTATTTGCCTCAAACTATTTGACTTGACGTTTCGATGACATTGAGGCAAATAAAGAAAAGCGGAACTATGACAAGGACAACAAATGATATATCCCTCTCTGTCGCTCTTATTCAATTTAGTATATGATCTTTCTCGTTCTTAGTGGTATTATTATTTGTCGTCTACTCTGGTTACTCTGAGGGTGACTTCCTTTAACACGTTTATGAAATCTCATCTTTAGTCGTGTTATATTGTGGCACCATTTATCCTTACTTAGGCTGGGTTGCACCAAACCGTTTGTAATTGTAAGCGGTGTTCGTTAAAATTTGAATGTATGGAAAGTTTAACAAGTTTCTATGGGATGACAGCTACCGGCGCCATATTTAACGTTGATCAGTCTGTGATCGTAAGTCGGTGCAACTCAACCTTAATATACTAAACTGACGTTTTTGATGTTTTGGTTTATATAAGATTGGAGACAATTCGTTAACAGACGAAAAATTCGTTAACTGTCTCGTTCTAACTCATCTTGGTTAACCATAATGATTCAAAGAAACAACTATATGACAAAATCATCTTGTTTAACACTAGGGATTTGTAGGTATTGGGGCCTTTCAGCTCGAACTACGAAATTTTATAAGGAGATGTTACTTTGAGAAGTATTTCACTGACATCTCTATCTCAGTATATTTATACTAGCGTTTGCCCGCGGCTTCGCCCGCGTACTAAGCGTAACTTTTGACAGTCTACAAAAAAGAGGTTCTCTGTTTGACCCGTATATCTGTATGTAAGTACGTATGTAGGTATGTCTGTTTGTCCACGATTATCTCGCGTTTTGTTGAACCGATTTAGATGCGGTTTCCAGATAAGTTTCGGTATACGCCGTGATTGTGATTCATTAACAGATGAACAGATGAAAAGTCAGTATACATTCTGAGAACCGGCCAACTGTTGAATTTAAATAATACAGTGAATAATAATACAGTACAAAAAAAATTAATTAATTATTCGCTATTCACTAGTGGCTCTGTAAGTTGTAGAACCGCATTATTTTCAAATTTCAAAATTACCAAATACTTATTTCACGAGAATCGGTTGAGAAATACGACCTGTAGAGGAGAACATCCGGGCAGACAGACAGACATACGAAAGAATTTTTTCGCTTTTTAGACGCTTCGCTCGCTCGGTCAATCAACGCACATAACACCTATAACTATGTATGACACAAGACTTAGATAGAAATGTTACGTGGTTATGGTTAATGATACGACGCTCTCAGTAGGTATTGACTTGAGAGTCCTGGTTTGAAACCACTTTGAAACATGCCCTAAATGTTTATAAGTATACAGAATTGTTGCTAGAGTTTAACCGGCAAGACTGCACACTGCGTACTACGACTTCAGCACAGTTTAGTATTTTAAGATCTTTAGCATCCGACTCCAGAAAACTACATTGATATCCATCTCGCATGATGTATATAATTATGTGCCCGGCTAGTATGATAGCTTATACCGTCACGTTTTATGTGACGTTTCAGTACATTTTGGCCATATAACGTGACGGTATAAGCTATCATACTAGCCGGGGTGGTGGGACTCAGATTCGCATTAATTTTTATGTTTTAGGTTTTGGTAAAACATTTGATTGAAATAAAACCGTTTAGGTACATTAAAACTTTTTATCCTTTCTTTATATGTCAATTATGACAGACATGTCTACGAGTATTTTATACTTAATAAAATAAATAAAATTGTACTTTTTTAATACTGATATGGTATTACCACTACTACTAAAAGCAGAGCAGCATGTTGCATCTCGTGCAGGTAATGGTGTCCCAGCTGTCCCAGATAAAGCCATGAGATCTTGAGAGGGTTTAATCCATAATCACATGTCTTCAAACTTCTCAACATGCGTAATCAAATTCGTACAAAAGTTTCGAAGGATACTAGAATTGTACATTAGTAGTAATAAAACATTTGTTTTTTAAAGGTTCAAAATGAAAGCAAGCATAAATAAACTCAAATGTGTAGATGTGTAGCTCATATATATTAAAACTAGCGACCCACCCCACGCTTCGCACGGATTACAATATAGGTAATGCATGTAAGAAAAATATATAAAGTATACACCAAAACCATCCGGAAAAATCAAGCTCCACGTTGGAGGAAGCTGCATATTAAACCATCACGCCGTTTTCGAATTTATCGTGAAAATACGGACATTCAGACGCAGTGGTGGACTTCGTTTTATAATATGTATTGATGTCCGTAGATTGCTTTTGATATATTCCACCCACTGGCTTCCCTTTACTGCGTGTTTATTGCTCTATTACCATTGGATTGTACTATCAATGGAACTAGTGCCACACATGTATCGCTTCGCTAATTCAATTGATGGTACTTAGAGATGTGAGTTTTTTTTAAGTACTGTTAAACAATAATATTAGTGGTGCTAGTGACACACGACTGTGCGGTTGTTTTTAAGTACTATCCGGAGAGCCGTGTTAAGATATGTATGCACAAGATGTCCATATTTGTCTAATGTAGCTTGATCAATTGATAGTGTCCCCTCGCGCTGTCCACCTTTGATTAGGAAAGGCCGTAACCCCCCAGACATCTCATGTGAGCCTTAGCACCATAGTCTTGATTTTCTTTTGGTAACGGAATATAACATTAAATGTCGGGTAGCTAACTCATGTAACTAAGTTCCTAACAAACAAGTCTCCACTTAAAAAGCAGAATACTCGTGGATAAACCCTCGCCTGCTGCTCGGGTTGATAAATTGTCTTGGTTATCATGGTTTCTTTTATTGATTTGTTGTACAATCTACTATTAATAGTGTTGCGTTAGCTTGGGTTTTTTTAATGTATCACTACCTAGTATCATTGTCATATGTTTTTAGAAACTGGACATTAGAACTAGTATAGCTTGTAAAAGTACTAACGATACAAAAATGTGTCACGAGAGATAGAGCAAAAAAGGAATTGGCATTCGGTCGATCAATCAATTTCATATTGTGAATTGTTGGCCTTCGCTGAACTATCGAAATACAATATGCATCTGCCCGGCTAGTATGATAGCTTATACCGTCACGTTATATGGCCAAAATGTACTGAAACGTCACATAAAACGTGACGGTATGAGGTATCATACTAGCCGCTCTGAAATCCCTAATAGATGTCATGATGTGATGAATGAATAGTCAAATCGGCAACATTTAATGAAACGTCAAAAACGCTCTGTTGGTAATAATAATAATCTTTTATTTCTATAACTTAATAGTACATTACTATAGAGTATAGACGGCTGAGCGCAGCGAGGCCGGATAGGGATACGTGACCTGCAGCCCAACGTTTCTCGCCGATATTTGTATAGTGATTTACTCAATCACGTATAAAATGTAATAAAAAAATACACCGCTCAAAAAATAAATTTAACAACCTCCGTGTTTAAAATTTAATTTAAAAAAAATTACTTCCCGGCCTAGGCCTTCAGATTTGTACGAAATTCCTTTACAGTTCTCCCTAGTTGTTTCGCCCGCAATTGGCTATGTGCACGTCTGAAACGTCAAACGTCAAAGGTCCCGAGACAATGTCAACACTCAGAGATGTCAAATAATGACACATGAATATTTTATTTACTTTAGTAAACGAGAAAGACCCCGTATTGTAAATTTTACTGAAATAAATAAGAGAATAAATAAATACATACAAACGAAACGAATCGTAGGAAACCGTTAAGAAACCAATAGAAAACGTGAAAGTAAATTTGACAGTGGTCCCCGGTAAGTACACATTTCTGCCATGGTGTGCGCTACGATCGCCTAGCTTACCCCCACCACCTACTTCGCACATAGCCAATATGATACTTTGACTGTTATATTATAACTACACCTATATATTTTTCTAGCACGAACGACTTGATGTAAGTGATTGACAAAATAAAAACATCGACAGCCCTGTTATCGATAAGTACCACTTCAACGTCATAGATAAATGTTCGAAGATCGGGGTTGTCTAGTGGCACCATGGCATATTGCAGTTGATCATAAACTTTGTTGGGTCCATATGAAATCGTTTTTTCTCTTCCTGAATATTCTTAAGCTTGTCTGTGTTAATGTGATGTTATGTTTTCTTGGGACGATGTTTACTTCGCATTTGCTCAAAATAATGTTGAACTTACAATAAACGAGGTGATTCTCTCTTCTCGGGACGTTTTTCGTATAAAGTCTTGTGTTTACAATATATTTGCCTTAATATGCAATGTGAATAAACGTCACATTGTATGTCAATTATTTACTTTTTTGATGAATAACGTCAGAGAATATAAAAAAATTGTTTACTTTTAAACGTTGGTAATAAGTAGAAGAAGTAAATGAAATGTGTATTACAATTTTGCCTTTATCATTACTTCCATGAGTTGAATGACATGTGAATATTTTAAAAATAGCTATACTGCATCTTTTCCTCAGAGACTTATAATGAACTACATGCCGCAAGTACAGTCATTTGTACGTCAGGGAACATGCCCAACTATGAAGAAATAAAACGTGACTTTTTGTAGTAGACACAGAACATTGACTTGATAAACTTCCCCTGCCTTAAATATTTTTGTAACTCTTTTTTTATACTACAATCACGATAAACAAAAAAGACAAAACACCCTGAAAATTTCATGTAGGCTGCTCTGTAAAAAGAACTATTCATTGCAAATTATAAATTTTTTTTTTTTATTATCGTTAATGGGATTACGTTTGACCTTAGTCTAACCTGATGGAAAGTTAAGACAAATTAATTAATTAATTATTAATTTTGGATCGAAAGTGTACGGATTACGTTCAATTTGTACAAGATCGGTGCACGCGGCGTCTAGGTAGCCAATATAAGTCTATGATTGTATGTACGTCTTGTCGTTGAAGTTGTATGTACTTATCGATAACAGGATTGTCGATATTTTTATTGTGGCAAGCACTAAACAAATGTTGTTCCTGCTAGAAAAATATCTAGATATAATTATAACGCACGTAATGACGTTTCATTGAATGTTTGAGAAAAATAGTTTCGCAGTAGTGGAGGTTGTTAGTATGAAGTTGAAGGGAAATAGGAACAAGCGACGTCACGGTTTTTTATAGTCAAATTACATCAATGTTTGATGTATTTATGTAAATAGGATAATATAGCAATAATAGGATTCCGATTATTTAAGAAAGTTTTGTTAATTAGTAATAAAAAAAATATATATTAACTGTCCAATTTTATAAGTACCTACATTATGTTACGAGGAAAGGGGATCCACGCTATCCAGGACCTGACTCCCCTTTAGGGAAGTGCGCGTATGGACAAATTTTTTTCGGGAAAGTTTAGTAGGACTCTTTGCAAGTATTTTAGACTTGGGAGGACGTCTGTCACCTGGATAATAATATTTTTTCTTCTGAAACCTATTGAGTGAGGATTTAAATGAAAGGGAAATATATCACACAATAACATTTCATCAGAGGTTTCGTATAAAACAAAAATCATTTTCAAAACAGACCATGTTTGGGTTCTTCTTGATCCTGACAAGAAACACCTGCATGATTTACAATATACGCCGAATGACTCGTTATATCCTCATATCTAAACTTAATATTTATAACTGTACTATTTATAAAAAATAATTGATGCCTACAATTTTTTTTTATAAATAGTACAAGATGATTCTTTATAAAAGACTAGTATTTTATGGGCCTCACTGCAATCCTTATGATGGTGGCCTCTCGATCTCTGAACTGCTAATATCTATAATAATAATTGATATATTTGCATGAAAATTAAGTCAGTCAGTAAGAATGTTGTATAGCCTAACGTGCCTATTTGGACCTGAGATAATGTCGCTCTAAACAGCATGTTACATGGAAATGATGGAAATAATATACATACGAGTACGTCATGTATATTCGGGACAGAGTAATTGGCTTTCTTATCGGGTCTTTTTTTCAATGGTGGCACCAACGGTAACCTTATTTTCTTTTTAACCTACTTCAATAGGAAGGAAGGAGGTTCTCAGTTCGTCTGCATGTTTGCTTTATTTTTATGTATGTATGTTCCCCGATAACCCTTGACTACGTGGGTCGATTTACATAATTCTTTTTTTTTGTTTGAAAGCGGGTACCCCTAAATTGGTCCCATATAAATATGGTGAAGATCTGATGATGGGAAGGATCTAGGTGGAATAGAGGGAGCTCTTTAAATTCGATAGATACCTACTGAAAATACTGATCACTGTATTTTCTGTAGATAACCAAGCATTGGCTAAGAGCCACAAATTTGGTGAAGCGGAACTGGATATGATGATGTTGTCATATGGAACATACTTTGAAGTGGAAATTATGATGAGGAACTGAAGGTCAGTAGGTATGGGTTCCCTAAGGAATCGACAGAACTCCCCAAATATCATCGATTCATATATAAGGACTTAGTTGGGATCTGTAGTAACCACCTCATTTGCTACCGGTAAGCAGTACAGAAGGCCTACCGCTAACTTCGAAAATCGAACTTCGTGTCGTGCCGTCCCTTTCACTATCGTGTTATACACTATATGACGGAAAGGGTCTTTTCTGTCAATTTTCTGTCCGATGCTATTGTATAATTCAGAAGTATTAAATATTAATCTTGACATATTATTTTGTAAATCATACGTACTATTAATCTAGCTTAGTAATAACGTATTTCGATGTAATCTTAATTTATTTTCAATTCATTTTATTTAATACAATTTTTAGTGGATAAGCAAATATTGTAACACCTCTGCTAGAGGTAGCATGTATGACACATTAGTTTAATTACTTTGCAATAACATCTGCATTTATAATTATATACATGTAAGCAATAAATAAATAAATAAATAAGGGACGGTACGATACGAAGTTCGGTTTTCGAAGTTCGCGGTAGGTCCTCTGGGGTGCTACCGCGAACTTTCCGTCATATGGTGTATGACACGAGAGTGAAAGGGACGGCACGACATGAAGTTCGATTTTCGAAGTTCGCGGTACGCTCTCAAGTTGTAAAATGGGGAGGATATGTAAAAATAAAAATGTGTGGCATAGCGAAGTACAAAATTGAAGTCGGTTTTCTTTGGTATAATTTCTTATATATATATATATATATATATATATATATATATATATATATAATAAATTAAATATATATATATATATATATTTGTTATAGTAGACTTACCTATACATTGAATAAGAAAAAAGTTTACTTGTTAAATCCAATAAATTTTACCAATTCAATCAATACTTACTATAATATGAAATGTCAGATACTACCGGTTATGTCAACAACGAATTTCAAAACATTGTGTGTTGGAATATTAGTCAATCCTTCGTCCTTTTATTGTTTTAAATAATTCATAATATTCACAATAAGCTCTCTGACAACGTTTTGGATGATTTTCGGCATATTTATTATTATAACCACGAAATATTTCGCCTTGATGTAAGTTTGTTTACATCGAAGACATTCGATGCCTTCTAACGTTATGCCAAAGAGTATGTCTTGCCATTAAAATAAATTAGTACCACTAAAAATCCGCAACCTGGGCAGGTCCAAAAAGGCACTGCTCAGGCTATACTTAAAAATAGTAGGTTTCGTAAAAAAGCGTAATAGTAATCCTTCGTTAAAAAGTATTCGATCGCAACTGGTTACGTACCTGACACCGGATTACAACATACCTACTGACTTAATTTTTATTCATCAACATCTCCTTAGAAACGTTCGTACATCGAGCTGAATGGCCCCTGAATACGACCACCGAAACACAACTGTTGAAACGCTCGGAGAACGGGCGATCTGTTGGTGCGGTGTTCGGTGTGTAGGCATCATTAATTAAGGCACTCGACATTCAGAAGTGGTGCATTACGACAATTCGATAATTTGCTATTAATATGATTAAATCTTTCTCCGCAAATGTTTTAAATTCTTATTATTCAAGAGGGTAGAGGCGAACGCCCAATAAATTGAACTCTTTTGTCTGAAAGGTTTAGGTTTTAACAACAGTTCAATCGTGGCTTTATAAATTATTCTTATATCTGTGTATGTATAAATGTGGTATAAATGTCACACTATCTGTGGTCAAAATGTCTAGTCTGACTCGTTTGTGATTGGTCTAAAATATATTTTTGATCATCATTAGCTGGTTACCAATCAAATTTACACATAAATATAATTATTTATTATTTTACTAATCGCAAGAAAGACGAAAGTTGAGTGTGTACAAAAATACTTTGTGGAAATAAATCGCGTTGTAATTTCTATTATATCGATTAGAATAGGACAATGATTAAACTTTTCTCATTAAAACAGCAAAAGAAAGATGAGGAGGGTACAGCGAGAGCTGGAGGGTCACAAAAGAAAGCATCGGCAGCCCAGTTGCGGATTACGAAAGGTAAGAGAGAGCTTGAATCTAGTCTCATGATCTTATAAGTGAACAAAAGTCGCTGAAATCTCAGGCCTATGGTGACAAAAGCTTACCGTGCCGAGCATAACCTACGTCAGCATCTTAATTTACATTCATTCGTTCTACTAAAACAACCCTTGTTATTAGCATTTCAATGCCATGATATTCCTTCACAGATTTGAATGAGCTGAATTTGCCCAAGACATGTAGCACAGAGTTTCCAGATCAAGATGATTTACTCAATTTCAAATTGATAATATGCCCTGATGAGGGCTTCTATCGAGGAGGCAGATTTATATTTAGTTTTAAGGTAAGTTTCTGTGAATGGTTAGTAATGGGATTAAACTGTCATAATATTTTATTATGAACACTGATTTTAACAGTTAGCAAAATGTTTTACATTGGGTGTTATTAAATAATACAAACTGTATCCTTGTTAACATATTGATTTTTTTATAATATAACCAATAGAGGTTTGGTTAAATGGCACATATAGGTCTCAGCACAAGATCCATTTGAAATAAAACTCTTATACAAATAAGAAAATATTATCATTATTATTATTGCATCTTAGATGAAGATTCAATATGGACTACTTGCTAGGCTAAACCTGCTAATACTATAAATGCAACAGTTTAGATGTTTGTTGCTCAATCATGAAAAAATGGCTATATGGATAATGATGAATATTTGTATACAAATAGTCGGTAACCTGGATTAATATATGGAGATTGGGAGTAGAAGATTATGCAGATGAAGTTGTGGGCAAAAGCTAATACATGAATAAAACACATCCTAGTCAATCATGTTCGCAGTTGCACATAGCATGTGCAAAAATACTTGTAAAGTGTAAAGTTTGGATCATATAGTTAGCTGCAGTCAAGTAGCCAAATATTTATTTATTAGTGATAATCTCACACAAATCAAACTAAATCCAAATTGGTCATTGCATCTATCACATTACATATAATAATTAGATGGAACAATAAATAGCTAGGTATACATGTGACACCCTGCAAGGGCACAGCAACATACTTAAAACTAACATGCTTAAGATTTAACGTCTTTGGAAGTAAGGGAGAGAGTTATCAAAATATTACTTGTGTTTATCATTAAAATACTCATTTAAATTGTAAAAGCTTTTGTTAATTAAGAATGTGTGTAAATGTTTTTTGAAGAGAGATAATGTTTACTAGCTTCATAGTAACTCAGTAAGGCTTGTGTTTTTAACATATTTAATAGGTATTAATATATAAATATATAGAAAACATCCAAGACTCTGAAACAAATGTTCATGCTCATCACTGTCATCACACAAATGTTTGCCTAGCTTCATAGGCAGAGTCACTAACCTAAACTGGCTGTCAAATATATTTGGCAACTGGCTGCTAACAACTAAATAGACTGTACAAACCTAGTCCTTTTAGTTAACAAGAGAAAATAAAAGAATTTTGAAATACCCGACTTATTTTGGAGTTCCATACCAATAAACATCCGTAATTTACACACACACAATTAATACAAATCTATCGACACCTTTGAAGCTAAAATCCATCAACTGTTCAGGATTGCAGATTGTGCCAAACACTTGAATTTGGCACCAAAAATTTGTTTTTTTTTAATTATTTATTTGATATACCCAGTGTCACTCTCACAGTAAATAACCTCTGAAGCTAAAATCCATCGAGCCGTTCAGGCTGCAGAGTGTGCCAAACAATTATACATAAATACATTCTACATACACATACTTTCACAAGAAACCCTACTTCTGGCGCAGTCGGGTAAATTTGGGATAGCGTTTGACCCTAGTAACATAAATGTCAATGATTCGAACATGAGCACTTAGGCCATATGCTACTTTATCATTTCTAAATAGGACAATGATTATTGGCTTTATTTTGACGACCTGTTTAGCCTAGTTGGTAGTGACTCTGCCTCCGAAGCTAGACGTCCCGGGTTCGAATCCCGGCCAGGGCATTTATTTGTGCATTTTTCACGGATATTTGTTCTTGGGTCTTGGATGTTTTCTATGTATTTAAGTATGTATTTATCTATATAAGTATGTATATCGTCGTCTAGTACCCATAGTACAAGCTTTGCTTAGTTTGGGACTAGGTCGATTTGTGTAAGATTGTCCCCCAATATTATATTATATTATATTAAATGACTGTTGGCCTTCAGTCTTTTACAACCTTCTTTCTGTCCTATCTTGTTGGACTCTTCTTCAACTTAATAAAGCTATGATATCATGTAATTGATGGTACTAATCATCCTTTACTAGATTAATCTATTAATTGCTTATATGTTTGTTTAGTTATAAATATAGATATTAAATTGTCCTATCCATCGTATATGTTCATTCCATTGTATGTACGGAGATGGTGGATTTGTAGTACTTGGATAGTTAACCAAGAAAGGTGTATATAGATGTAAAGTTGTAGACCCATTTGTCTACCATTTTCTAAGCCCAAACCAGAATAATTCTTCGTGTACAGTACCAGTGATTGCTATGAACGGAATATATTAGTTATTTACCACTAGCTTATCAGCTATGTAAAGCATAAGCAAACACAAGTAAAAGTAGTTTATTCTTCAAATTAGGCATATTACATGCACCTATGAACGTCAATAAACTACCACCGGTTCGGAAAAATAAACCTCTGCCACGAGAAGAACCGGCGTAAGAAACTCGGCGGGGTGTCATTTTTTCAAAACAATTTACATTGTATAGTTAAATATAAAATTACAGTCTCAGTTACTACAAAAATAACTAGCTACAGTAGAAAACCTATTTTCGCGATAGATTAGCCGTGCAGGACACTATCACTGCCAAACATCCCTGTCCATGATGTAATCGTTTACCTTATAATATGCTTTTGAAATAAGTGTTTGTTTTACTACAGATTTGAATTTAGAATTGCTAACTTCAGTAATGTGTTTTACAAGTAGTTCATAAATAGGCCTGTACGCTGCACTGTCTCCTGTATAAGATAGATACTATACATTTATATATATATATATATTTTTGCTTGCTTCCAGGTAGGACCAAACTATCCTCACGAACCTCCTAAAGTAAAGTGTGAGACGGCCGTGTACCACCCCAACATAGACCTCGACGGAAATGTGTGCCTCAACATCCTAAGAGAAGACTGGAAACCAGTGCTGACAGTTAATTCCATAGTTTATGGGCTACAGTATTTATTTTTGGTAAGCAAACAATAGCGTAGATGATTGTTTATTGTCTTGGATACTTTATCATAGTGATGTATGAACTCAAAGTACTCATCTGGTTTCTAAAATTCTATCACCAATGGAATGGCACTGTGCACTATTTCCTGTTCAAATAACAGGGCTTTTGTGGAACACAAAACCCTACAGAGTAGTTTCTAAGTTTACATCCAAACTTACAAATCTGAGTGTATGGCGTCTCTAGCTGCAATATTAATATAGCAGAGCTTCCTATGTCACACCAAAGGTTTTATTTATTTGCCTTTTGTAAAGACTTATCTTATCGGGAACCATTGGCTAGAATCTTGATATAGCAAATAACTGCACACATGATTTTAGCGTTATTGTATTTTCAATTCTATCAATGACAAATGTGGTCTTCATTGCGTAATTATTAGACAATTTTTACATGGTTTACTTAGCACTTATATGATATGATATGACTGACCACTCACAACGAAAAAAAGACTATGTACTTGTACATGTGTTGTTTTCCAAACTTTTATACTGTCGTAATTACTTAAGGGGAAAAACGTAATGTAATTAGAAGAAGAAGAAGAAGAAAAACCATTTATTCCATAAAGCACACAGAACAGGACCAGCCCGGCTAGTATGATAGCTTCTAACGTCACGTTTTATGTGACGTTTCAGTACATTTTGACCATATAACGTGACGGTATAAGCTATCATACTAGCCGGGCAGGGGTGGTTTACTGCCGTGACGTCATCGCGCCGAGCTAAGTACATGCGGCCGCCGGCTCATACGTCGTGTGACTATTCAATGGTTGCGGCGCAGCGTTACGGATCGCACGCGCACGCGCTGCTGTTCCGCTGTACGATCATAAAATAATCCGTTTCGTGTTAAATAATAATGTCATAACCACAGCATTATTGTATTGCAGCAGGTTGCACCAATAATAATAAAAACTTGGACATCTCTTTTTTTATGCTCCCATCAGGACAGTTATCACTCAAAAAACTGACAGTGAGTTTGGTATTCACCAACGATTGACATAAAAGAAAACGAAAAAAAAACGTTTGTTCTAAGAAACCTCGTTTTATTTTTTAAAGTGATGCCTTTAAAAATTATATAAAACTTTGTATCCCCTAGTTACATGTATGGAGTGCCCCCCTCTTAATTATATTTGTAGTGCTTATTTTCTCCGAGTACATCGGCGACATAAAAGACGGACGAACGGGTTCCGATTTCACCATTTTGGCTACGGAACCTTAAAAGTACTATTCGTAATTGTATTGTACCTAAACAACACAACACTACTAATAATAAAGTACATATATTAAAATAGGTTCTCGCTGGTAGTAGCCCTAGCGCTAAAGGCGGGGCCTCGATAGAGCGCGTTGCGTGCGATAGAAAGAGATGGCCACGTTTAGGCACGTTCGGCATACCTAAACGGGGGATTTGTTAACAGAGAAACTTCTGTACTTGTACTATTACTTATTATGTGACAGGACTTAAAGATAAATAAAAATAAAAGAAAAACGTTAACATGAAGACGCCCAGAGGTGTGCACAATGGGTCCAGCAATGTGTGCGATAAAGAAAAGGCTGAGACTCAGCATGTAGTGCTATTCGCAGGCCGTGCGTTCTGCCACAGCCTATGAGTCTAAATCGAAGTCGAGTCAGTTGTCATAGCGCCATGCAATTAATGTTGACATTTTTGATAATACCAGAGTATACCTATTTCTAAAGTTTCCGAAAGGATTGAATATAATTTAAAAAAAGTCAGTCGGAGAATAATGAAATATAAATGTATGTAAATAAATAAATGAAAGTAAAGCCCAATAATAATAATATGTGTTTACGTAAGTAAACTAGAAGTATTTGTATAAGATTATGATACGAGGGGCGGCTGATAAGTCCTAAGCCTATGGTATTTCGAGGTCGTATATGCGTTTATGGTACTGGCCACTAGAAAGGCCATTTAAAAACAAATTATTAAAAACAAAATCATGTCATATTTGTTTGAATTTTTCTTGAGATATTCAACGGCAAAGTTCACCAATTTCACCATGTTTGAAATATCAACAAATATTACGAAAATTGGGCACCGTGCAGTAATTAAGTTCCTTACAAAAAGTGCTAAATCACCGCAATGTATTTTTGAAGAAATGTCTAGTATTTATGGTGCTAATGAACCTTCTTATGCTACGGTCAAAAAGTGGAGTCGCTTATTTAAACTGGGTAGGGAGACGATTGAAGACGATCCCCGTTCAGGGAGGCCAATATCGGTGGTGACTGAAGAAAATGTAAGAAAAGTCAGAAAATTGGTATTAGAAGACCGGAGAGTTAAGGTTTGGCAAATAGCTGATACTGTAGGCATTAGTAAAGAACGGGTTGGGGAGATTTTATGTGTACTATGACTTGATGTGTACTTAGTGAAAGTACTAACGAGATTGTGTGGTATAGGAGCCGAACCCAGAGGACCCCCTGAACAAGGAGGCGGCGGACGAGCTGCAGAGCAACAGGCGAATGTTCGAACAACACGTGCAGCGAGCCATGCGCGGTGGCTACGTTGGCTCCTCCTACTTCGAACGGTGCCTCAAGTGACCCATGACCCAGCTGTGAATACCCTGCAGAAAGCATTTTTTTATTTCTCTAATAACTTACATCACTTCACTTATATTTTAATCTTTACTACAGTTAATGGTAGCTCAGTGCTATACTAAAGTCTATATCAGAATAGAAGATACCTACCTAATTGAATGTCAACGCTCTACAAACTCTACATGGCGCGCTGGTTGAGTTTTAACACATCCTTTATCAAATAGTAATTTTAAACATATGTGTCAGGACCAAATTTGTTGTAATCATAATAGTGAAGGCTTTTAATTCCTCTAAAATTTAATTGATCAGGTTTTTTTTCATTCAGTTTATATGGGTTACTTTCGTGTCACAACAGCGGAATCAATTAAATTGTAGTTGAATTTAAAACTCTTTATGATGGTCCAATAATGTGGTCGTTAGCCACATAATAAAAGGTCAATATCTCTTCTATTTTGATATCAATGCTCGGTGAGCGCACTGCTGCTTTGTGATTCATTCACTTTTGAAAACAAACAAACCTAAGTTTGTATTTTACGTAATGTGTGTAATCTTACTCATCGTAGAAAACGTGCTTATTTCCTTAAAATTCAGTGTTATGTTACTTCCGCTCATGATCAGTATAGTTCCTTTGTTATAGTTGAATTCTGTTCAGACATCTATACTAACCATTCACTTCGGGTTGGCAGATTCTTCTCGTCCCGGTATCCTTACAGCACTCCGCTCAGCTCAAAGCCTAAACACTCACCGAGGGAGCTGCCATCTAGAAGTGAACGCATAGTAGTTTATATCATGATAAATCTCCATGTAAGACGCCTTATCCGTGATATTTTTTAAGACAAGGTCCCAGATTTGTGAAGTAAATAATACAAGCTAAGTAACATTGAGGACGGGTTTTTCCTTCAGTAAGAGTTAGACGGTAAAGTGTATAGGGAGGGACTTAATTGTGACGTTGACCTAATACTTGTATAATGCGTATAATTTGGCCAAATACTTGCATAGAAATAATGACAAAATACTCTCGCCTCTGTGATAAGAGTGCAAGTATTGAAAACAGATAGGATTAGTCTCTAAGTTACTAACGTTACATTGATTGGTTGAACCGGGTTGAGCTATATTATTCCATATAAACTACAGATTCAAAAACACCATATTTATTACATATATACCACATGGGTAATATTCTGTTTTTTTTAGTATTACATATCTCAATTATTATAAAACACGTATATTTCATGACAAAGCACCTCCTTTTACATGACAAGCTTAGTCTTAGGTTTTATACAGCAAATCTTACTTTTTTGTACTCAACTACGATAACCCCAAATATGTTACCGTCGATATTTGCGGACGCATTAGTAGTGAAAAAGTATTGATGAGTGTACTGCAACACATGAACATGAGCGGTGCGTGTACGCCGAACTTTGCTTTGTAACAGTCGATTGCCAGCCTTCTCTACATAACATAAGTATATTTATATCTCTAGAGAAAAAGTAATAAACTCTATCTCGACCATATAAGTAAGATTGTAACCCTAGTTGTCTATATAGTTTAGAGTTTTAAAGTTTTAATTTCTTTCTCGACCATCGCATGTTATTCACATTGTTACTATAAAGTTTTAAATTAAGTGCTGAAGGGTATACACGACGATTGCTAAATCATTCTAAGAAGTAGTTAACTACATTCTAAGATTTTAATGTAACGTTACGAATTATGAATATTTTGTATTATTTTGTAATCATAATTCATGAGAAATCAGTCTCCAATAAGATTTACCCAAGCTCCTAGTTTTCATTTTCATGTAATAGAATTGTCACTTAATTGACACTTAATTGATTGTTAGGCCACCTAACTAAATGTGAACAGCAAATATAACAGCTAGTAAATATATTTTTGGTCTGTAAAGTATATTAAGTTTCCTTTTGAGAATAAACTGTGAAATAAATTGGTGTATTTATTACCAAGTACTTTTTGTGTTGTTTACATTTAGTTAATCATCCACATATGTAAATGGTCTAATTCAATTGCTATTTCAATCAGAAAACAGGTTATGTCTTGGTGCAATAGATTTATCATTTTTAGGGTTCCATACGCAAAAAGTAATAAATCTGCTAAGCGCGACTGGGAACTCTGCATGTAGTGTTCCATACTGTCCGTTGTGTTGCATGTTCATACTCACGTACAGTCATGAGCACAAGAGAGTTAACACATTTTAGGGTTCCGTAGTCAACTATAAGGGTTCTTATAGTTTCGCCATGTCCGTCTGTCTGTCCGAGGCTTTGCTCTGTAATTGTTAGTGCTAGAAAGCTGCAATTTGATATGGATATATAAATCAATAAATTTGACAGTCATAAAATAAAATCTAAAAAAAAAATCCCTTACACGTAAAGTTTTTTTTTCAACCCTATGGTGTAGCGTGTTGTTGGATAGGTCTTTCAAAATGAATAGAAGTCTTCATAAAGAAAATGATTAAGTGAATATTTTCGGAAATATTCACGCCAAAAGAAAAAAATGTCCCCCCCTCTAACTTTGAGCTATCGGTCCAAAAAATATGAAAAAGATCATGAAAGTAAAGCTTAATAAAGCCCTTCAACGAAAACTATAGCGGACCTGATTAGTTAGCCTTTTGAATTGTCGTAAAGTCTTCTTTTCTTAGTAAAAGAGTCTTATGAAACGCTGCGAAAGTATTCTATTTCGCTTGTTACTGTTTTTTTTTTAAATTATGTTCATTGGGAAACTACGGAACCCTACACTGAGCATGGCCCGATGATGGCCCGACATGCTCTATAGCGGCAACAGAAATACATCATCTGTGAAAATTTCAACTGTCTAACTATCACGGTTCATGAGATACAGCCTGGTGACAGACGCACAAACAGAGGGACGGACAGCGGAATCTTAATAATAGGGTCCGATTTTTACCTTTTGGGTACGGAACCCTAAAAGTCATGAAAGTAAAGCTTAGTAAAGACTTCCAACGAAAACTATAGCGAACATGATCAGCAGTGATCGTAACTTTAGTAGCATTTTCGGCACAGCGTTGATTTAAATCAATATGATTTTTTAGCATTAATAACGTTAATATTAACCTTAATTAACCGTTTAAGTATTTGTCCATACCAACTCCGTTAACACCACTACGCTGCACCGAAAATGCTACAAAAGTTACGATCACTGTTGATCAGTTAAGCTGTTTTGAGTTATCGTAAAAAGTCTTTCCTTCTTAGTAAAAGACGTATGAAACGCTACGAAGGTATTCCCTTTTGCCTGTTATTTTTTTTAAATTGAGTTCATTGGACAACTACGGAACCGTACACTGAGCCCGACATGCTCTTGGCCGATTTTTTATTTACAATATCACAATGGAATTAGATGCAAAAGTGTTAACTTACTTACTCGGCCTGTTTAGCCCAGTTGGTAGTGGCACTGCCTCCGACGCTAGAGGTCCCGGGTTCGAATCCTGGTAAGGGCATTTGTTTCTGTGGTGAGCAGAAATATTTGTTCCTGAGACTTGGATGTTTTCTATGTATTTAAGTAGGTATATACGAGTATATATATTAAATATATAATCGTCTAGTACCCGTAACACAAGCCTTATTGAGCTTACTATGGGAATAGAATAGTTCATTTGTGTAAAAAATTGTCACTTAATATTTATTTATTTTGTTCTGGACTGTACTTCTTTTATTTTTATTCTAATCTGACCTCGGACTCTCAGAAAAAACCTCCAGGACCGACGGATATATATTTTGAACTATATAATACCGTTAATAAAACAATTCATAATGGTGGCTTAGAATGCTACCAAATCTGATTCAGAGCTTAGTAAAGCCAGTAAAATTAGTAAAATTCAAAGCCACGTCACTCAATTTACAAATAAGAATATGACTAGTAGTATTAATGAAATTAATTATCATAGCTAAATTATTATTATTCTCTGTATTTATTTTCTTACTTAAGAACTATAAAAGTAAAATATATAAACATACATACAAAATATAAAAGCATTATAAAAAGCCTAACCTAGGATCTCGCCGGCAGCGATCTAACGAGAGTCTCTTGAGATGTTGGTCGAGACTCTTCGCTATTAAACCGTTCGCAGAGACGACTATCGGTACAATGATCGTTGAATCAACATCCCACATGGCGGTTACCTCGTGTGCTAGGTCTAGGTACTTGCTGGATTTGTTCTTCTCAGCCTTCACGAGGTTCTCGTCATGGGGGATGGTGATGTCAACGAGTATTGCCTGGCGCTTCGATCGATCTGTCAGCTCGATATCAGGCTTGTTGGCTACAATAATTCTGTCCGTGATGACAGATCGATCCCAATAGAGCGTTGCACGACCATTCTCGAGAACTGGCGCAGGTGTGTATGTACTTATAGTACGGAACTTCGAAGGCCACAAGACCGTATAAAAGAGCAAGCTGCTGGTGAATAATCCTGGCCACCAAGTTATGTCTGGGCAAGTACTCGCCGTTAGCAAGATGACTACAACCGGAAATAATATGCCTGAGTGACTCTCCGGGACGGCGGCATGCCCGACAAATGTCGACCGTATTATTATTATTATTATTTGTATCTCCGTTCTTAAACTATCGGGCCTTTACAGCCCGGTCATTTGGCAGGCGTGCGTGGGGATATAGATCCAACACGTAGAGGCCTACCATAACATTGTAATTACAACGTTATCGAGGCAGGCAGTGACTAGCCGCTCCTAAAATGGGCCCCTGAAAACGCCGTCGTAAAGACGGCCAGGAGCAACACCGGTGTGAGCTGCTCAGGGGTGTCGAGAGGAGTGCTGCGCTTTCTCCGAAGTTACTCGCGGCGTTATGCCTGCTTTCACCTTGTTCTGCCTTCCACCCCTGGAGCATATAGCTCTAACGACTCCTCTCTGGACGGCCAATGAAGGCAAGCCAGAGCTGAGAGTCCTGCGGGCCCCCTTGGGATTCCACTCCGACCGACGAAGATACGCCGGAGACGGAGGCCCTGACCGACTCTCGGGAGCACTCTGGTACGTGGGGTCGTTACTCCCCAACAGCTCGCCACAAGCCGCCCTTATTATTATTATTATTTGTTTCTCCTTCGAGATTCACGGGCCATTACATCCCGGTCTTTTGATAGGCTTGCGTGGGGACACAGATCCAACACGTAGAGGCCCTTTGGAGAGTTTTAATATGTAATACACCTGCTACAGCAGTCCCAGCAGGCGTTGGGACTATTGTAAATAAAGAGAGATAGAGATTCGTCATCAAGGTACAGTCACGAACTTTAATTTGGGACCCCCTTAAGGTTGACAACCCTGTCAAACCGTTTAGAAAGTTAAAGATTTTTTTTGCGAAATGGAAACGAAACTGTTATATCCGCCGACTCACAACAATATTTTCTCCATATAAAGTTTCATCCCCTTTTTTGGCCCTATAAGGGATCAAATTTGACATAAGTGATAGCCTATGTCCTATTCTGATATATAAGGTACATAACTGGAATTTCATAAAAATCGTCCAGTAGTTTTTGAGATTAAGTGGAACGTACATACCAACATCCAAACTTTCACGTTTATAATATGTACTAGCTTTTGCCCGCGACTCCGTACGCATATAAGTCGGGGCATGACTTGACAATAAAAAAAACAATTAGACTTTCACAGAGAGAAGATAGAGAAATACAGTCGCAGTCGAAAAGTATAAGAAGCCGGTGACAGACAGAACATACAAGCGCGGGCGACGCGAAGTCAGTCTCTATCCATAGGCCGTGAAGCGAGCTGCGTGCGAGTGACAGTGACAGTCTCCTTCCGCGCGTGAGTCAGAGTTCGAGCATGCCTTGCCTCGCACCGCGCCGACCACTCGCCGCTGCCGCCAGTCGCCAGTACCGCCACCGCCAGTGTCACTCCAGCCGTCGACCGGACCACGCACTCGTATCGACTCGCGCCCGCGCTCACCACGCTCTCTCCACACTGCGGCGTGTCCATAGCATAGGTGTTTCGGTTACGCCACTCGATTGCGAAAGTCTGCGCGATGATATACAAGTGAGAGCCGACATCGGACGCCAGGGTAACGCTCATCGCACACGGTGAGCCAGTTTATTCGACGAGAGACATTCGAAACGCGCCAGCTGTGAGGGACGGGGGGCGCAACGGCGTCGGTTGCACACGCGGGAGCGACGTTTCCTAACACATTTACTTTACTGTGAGAGAGCTACGAAAACCAATTTTTAATGTGTCAAGTCAGTATAGCATATTGCTGCTACGTCAGATCGCTGAACGCCTCGAGCAGGAACTACAAGGTTATGCAAATGAGTTCTGAACGCTTCTATACTAGGGGTAATCAAAAGACCATTCATAACTTCAATAAACTTTAACGTTCCGGTTGTACCGTACGGTAGTCTAAGTGCTTATCTATCGTTTCTCTATCATCGTTCGGTGTCGCGATCGCTAATTGCTAATTACTGTGAGAGTCGAGTGATAAGGAGTCGGCGCGTTATCTACGGCCGAGGGCGAGGGCGAGCGGAGCGCGGAACACTCGCAGCACAGCACTCCCGGCATCAGCAGCAACCGAGGCACGCAGCGATGGCGGCCGCCCAGGAGGAGACGCTGCTTGCGCGCTCTGAGATCCCCATCATCGACCTGGCGCACATAGGTAAGCTTCATACTTTCGCTGCTTATTGTCACCGTCGATGCCGCGCGAGCCGCGATCGACCGCATTCACTTTGTTAAACACGGTCAGTGTTTACCAAACCGCTGCCTAAATCCCACTACAAATATAACGGTTGATCCCAATTCTTTACTTACCTAAACGAATGACAAAGCGATGGCGAAACATTTTACCTGCGCGCATCCTTATTTCATTATTATACTAAAAGTTAGCGAACCAGATACCGCGCGGATTGCGTGCTTAGCGAAGCGACAGCTGTGCCCCGAGATTCCCTACCTGCTACGTTTTGATTAACGTCCGACACAAATTGCCCTCTCGTTCATCCCGCTCGAGTTCAAAGACCGCACACTAGTTACTCATTTAGAAGGCAGTCTTGAGAGTTCAACTCGGTTCGAGTATCTAGTGCTTAAATCATCTTAAGCACTGGTTCTGCCGACCCACATATACACTGCGTCTTTCAGGTACGTAAACGCAAATATTCAGGTCAGTGTAATAGTAAACAAAGGCTGAAATTGCTGAAAGGATGAGTAACCGACAGTCGCACATCGACGCGCTACTACAGTAAGCCAGCACGATATGAGTCAACAACAACAAACATCCTTCAATTAATTGAAACAAAGCGAATTTCCTGAAATGGTATGATTCGTTATTCAACAAAGTACACATAAATACAGTCGACTTGGTCGTATTTAATTTATCTAATCTGTGTCATAAATCTTGTAGATTAGTTAAAAAGCATCGTCGTAGTTGACGGGGATGAAATTCAATATGTTATCTGACACGCAATACATCAAATGAAGCTTGGGTAGTCGACCGAGTCGTAGTTGCTACACAAGTCGGAAGCCGTAGCTTCTAGCTTAGGGAGCAGACACAAAAAAAGGAAGCTTTGCAACTGGGGGCAACGGCCGGCCGGTCCCTCGCGTCTCCCTTCCACACGCCACTGCGTTTCCCGATTCGCACTCGTCCCCATTCTACGAGTTCAGTTCAGTAGGTACATGTATCTTTCGCTCCCTCCCATCTCCCATCTCTTGTTTTTATTCATCCTTCTCTTGTTTCAATCATGATCCCCATTTATACGTAGTATGTGAGTTCCTCGTAATGTGGGTTGGATGTAAAAATATTTCTAAATATTGCTAACTCAGTACCAGACTTGTACTATACGTATATTGATCTGCCAGGCACTGGATTGATCCCCAGGCCTTGGAATAACTTGCAATCTGGTGATGGCTAACTGATAATGACTGTACATGCCACAATTATTCGAATTGGAAGTAGTCGAAAGTCTTTGTTATAAGGAAATAAGAGCTTTTAATCACTTCATATGCGTAGCAACTTATGATGCTGACTGTACTTACATACGTAAGTATAATAACCGTGTAGGTATTGAGGTTTCGGAAACTGCCAACAAATTATTAAAAATCGTAGGGAGAACAAAACCCGATTACCTAAATAATTTGAACAAAGAAAGCAACGCTATGTATATTGAATGTTCCGGTACCAAGATGACCAAGACTTGATAAAGGAGAATGAACTTAATCTCAAAATCAGTTCATCCGTTGCAGCGCTAGTGGTGATTGGCCAGACATAACCGTTTGCCAAACGAACACTGACCCACATTTGTACCGATTCATTCATCAGTTTCATCATTCAGTCGCGCCCACGCCAGCGTGTTACACCAAGATTATTAAAAACTTCAGTGACGGAAATATCAAACAAATGTTTCATTGGGAACATTCATTTTTACTTAACCAAGTATCAGAGCATTTTAGAACAACAGTATTTTAGCACATTTATTTACAAAGATTACATTTACAAATTGTAAATACATATGTACCTCTTTTACATATGTATGTATTTTATCATGTAGCCTATACTACTAACCTACCTACCGTTAGTTAGCTACGAATACTAAGTACTTACTTAGTTGTGTTGTACACAGCTTATATCCTGTATCATTAGTGTCGTTACTGTAACATAGTGTCTTACTTTCACATTTCTTGTAGGTTTTTTGGTCTTAAAGGCACCACGCTTGCGCTATAATAGATTCTGCCAGTTGGGAGAAATTCGTTGCCAAAAGGTCTTCAGAGCGAGCGGTCTACAACAAAATCAATTGTTCAAGGAAAACTCTATCCCAACCACGATATTATAGTAGTATATATGTATATATACTGTGTCCCAACCTTGTACACAAATCGCCCATATATACTGTATGGTCTGTATGTATTGGCTATGTGCACGTCTGAGACGTTAAACGTCCCGAGACAATGTCAAAACTCAGAGATGTCAAATAATGACACATGAATATTTTATTTACTTTAGTAAACGATAAAGACCCCGTATTGGAAATATTACTGAAATAAATAAGAGAATAAATAAATACATACAAACGAAAAGAATCGTAGGAAACCGTTAAGAAACCAGTAGAAAACGTGAAAGTAAATTTGACAGTGGTCCCCGGAAAGTACACATTTCTGCCATGGTGTGCGCTACGATCGCCTAGCTTACCCCCACCACCTACTTCGCACATAGCCAATATTCCTATACCAACATGTTTGACACATTCACTGCCAGCCACGCCCCCCAGGAACAAACTTGCATATAAGTGAACGCACATGTGCGTCGGTGAATGCGTTAACAATAACCTTCAAAAAGGTAGGTAGGTATGTGGTGTGGTGTTCCTGGTGGTGATTAAGGTCGCTAGAGCTCCCGAGGATGCGCTGTATCGGGAGTGGGGGACCTGCATAGTGCATTTGTCTCTTGCTTGACAGCTGGAGACATCTGCGGGTCCCTCACTCAGCACATCGCATCCCCAAGTCAATAAAGGGTCGGCAACGCACTTGTGATTCCTCTGCAGTCGCAAGTGTATATAGGCTACGGTGTCTGCTTACCATCAGGCAGGCCGTAAGCTTGCATGCCACCGTGGTAGAATAAAAAAAAAAAGAATTTAAAATGTTTTGGTAGTGTCAAATACTTACTAAAGAAATTTTTATTTCATTTATTTAAAACCGCAGAACCGGTATACCTTTAACTTATCATTAGGTATAGAGGTGCCTATGCCTACCGTTAGAGGCTTAGTTAGTCAGAGGCAAGGATGCTTGCATAATTTCCGTTGGATTCTTTGAGATAAGTTTAGAAGTAGGCAACAAATGGTAATGTGTTGCTCATTCATGTTCTCAATAGAATATAAACGTGTTGGTAACAGATAGCATTTAGCAAATGTGAATAAGCACTGAACTGCTATATAGGTATGGCCTCCCTGCTTAGAGCTCTATTGTTCTACCTTTAACCTGTTGTTGAGTCTTATTCGACTAGTGGCATTATCCCTTCTAATACATGAGTCCTTTCTAGCACTCGAGAATATCCGTGAACCATATCCCAGGACTGTGGATTAGGAGTATATTTTGTACAATGTGTCTATATATGAGAATCTATTCTCTGCGCCTATTTCAGTGCCCTAAGTCAATCCCGCGGGAAGGGGCTTGCAATGGGAGGAGCGCGTCGCGTTTTATGCCCACCGCTTGCAAACCCCGAGGTGATCAGTCAGGCGGGGGCCGTCGCCGCGCGAGTACCTGTGTTGTGTCGCGATCCGCCTCCGCGGCCGACTTGAATTACGACGAACCGCGCGTAAATAACTCCTATTCATAATGAATGTGGATGTCTTTACAGACAATCAAATATAAACAAGTCACTAATTGTATATAAACTTTGTTAATGTAAATAAAAATTAATTTCCAATTCAAGTCTTTTTTACTTTTTTTTAATATTATTTTTTACTCCTATTTAATCTGTGGTTTACAAACCCACGACTAAATTGTTAATGAATTATTTGTAGCCTCTCTTGTACCTTCTTATGTAAGTAAATGCAGGAGATTACCAAATAATTTGTAGCTTTCTAATATAATAGAACGTATCCTCATAAGGAAACTACGGAACTTACGTCGTTTTGTGTAAGGAGGAGTCTTCCGGAGATAACGTAACCTTTTTGGACCATACAGTTAAAAATAATCTTCTATAAAAGAGGGTAAGAAACCCTAAAAAGAGTATCTTTATAGAACCGTAGGTATACTTTATTAATTTACTTTTTGTGTTACTCACTTACAAATTAAAGTTAAATGGAATTTCAAGAAACAAGAGTTAAATGGAATTTCCGTTCACGAGATCAGTTTTATTATTGGTGTTATTCATAATGACACTGACATACCTACCTACATCTCAAGTAATATGTACTTATTAATGTATTCATGGAGTGACAACCCCAACGCTACACGTGCCGCGCGTGAATGAATACAAGTTATGCGATAGACAGAGATACAGAGAGTAGGTACGTTTCTTATGCCTAAACGCCGTTTTTGTTAGGAAGTGAAATTTCTGTATGTACTATAACTTATTCTGTGCCGCGGGGCTGCATTGGAAGTAGTATACCCAAGGTAGTCATAGGCTTAGTTTTTAAAGTAGTTTTAAAAGTGCCGGTCATTTGTAGGTATGGTCCACTTTGCAATTATTTCAGTGAATTTTATTTTGAATCTCGATAAAACCTGTCTGTATGATGGGTATGAGTGGATAGGTAGTTCGGAGGGGGGAGGTTACTTTTTAAGTTTCTAATCTGCAAGTACTGGCCTGCTGCAAGTAAGGTCTCCATTGAAAACGTTGACAATATTGTTGCCGAGTTTATAATATCTCTACTTGTTTACTTTTTTGCCTTTTGCTGACGGTCGAGCCTTAATAGAAATCAACGATGAGCATGACCCAACAGATTTATCCTTAAACAGTCGAATAAGTAATTATTTCAAACTTACATTAGTTTAGGAATATCTATCATTTCCCCATAGCAATAAACGTCTGAAACGGTACGTAATTAATAACACCTCCGGATACCGTCAAGGGGTACTCGTAGGGTTACCTGACCCGATATCCTAACTATCGTGAATTGGCATTAATATTTCGGTTAACCTTAAAATTCGAGACGAATATTTAATTAATGTTTACTTTCTTAAGATTAACGCTTCTTTATTGTTTGTAATAAATAGTAATAATATACTGTATACATACAGATCCTGATCTTTCCTGGTAAAATCTTACATGATACTAAAACTAACAACCCATTTCAACATTTTGTTATTTTGTTTCGGTTGTTATTGTTTTTTTTGTGCAATATAGTGTTATACATACGTACATACATACTAACCTCAGTGAGGTCAAAACCCGTAGTAGGTACCATATTACTACCCCTATTTACTATATACCTCTATGTCATTACTTACATACACTCTTATCGCTCGTCATGCACCTACCATGTAAAGACTTGGTCACACAGCGTGCCGCTGCCGGCGTCTGCGTAGCGCCCGTTGTGTGACCAAGACTTACGACCCAGTCTTACGAGTAAGACGCTGTTAAGAATTTGCCTTTGCCTAACCAAGCTACTCTCGGCTCGGTGTGCATAGATCAACCTCCCACGTACTTCAGCCGACCTACATCGTAGCATAGATCAAGTTAATAAATAAACCGACGTGAAAGCTGTGTTCGCAGCGTTCCTTAACCAAGTCACTCCTTTTGCCCCTCATGGTCAAGCATTGCGTGGTCAAACCCGATAAAGCGAAATAATTCCTGCACTCGTTAAAATATGTAAGTACTTATGATTACATATATACATATACGTACTGTACCCCAAGGTAAAGGCACATTTACCTTTTTACTTTTTAGGGCTCCCTTTTAAAATGGTAATAAAGAAACCCTTTTGTTCCCGACTCCGGCTGTCCACCTTTAACATACTTTTATTTTATTTTATACTAAGAGGGTAGGGGGGACTGTATTGTAAATATCATCGAAATCGTAGGAACCGTTTCCGAGATACCCCGAAATAAATAAATATGTATTAAGTACATACTCGATTAATTAGTTAAATATATGCACACATCATATTTATAATGAAGTAATTTTGTATTTAGCATATCATATAATATGTATAGTATTAAATATATAAAAAATGCTCGTTAAAAGATATCAGGAAAATTTAAAAAATTACCATGCGTCCTTAGTTGCACCGCCCACAATTTTTCTGCTTTGCCTTAAGGTCGACTGGTAGAGAATGCTTTATGGCATTAAGTCCGCCTTTTGTACTATATGTTTTACTTTTGTGCAATAAAGATTAAATAAATAAATAAGTACCTACAATAATATATACCAAGCGAAAACTTGTCCTTTTTTCGAAATAATAATATTGATGTTGACATTACAAGAAAAACATAACTAAATCTCTATAACGTTTATTATTAAACATTAAAAATCTTTGAATTATACAATTTGTACAGAACCCCGGCGCAATCGGACTCGCACTTTTTAATTGATTATGATTAGGATTGGTTAGGTATCCAAAACAATTGCTATTAAACAAAGGCGGCCGCACGGCTGTGG
This sequence comes from Notocelia uddmanniana, assembly GCA_905163555.1. NCBI lineage: Eukaryota > Metazoa > Arthropoda > Insecta > Lepidoptera > Tortricidae > Notocelia > Notocelia uddmanniana. The sequence continues at coordinate 13,024,400 of LR991052.1, read as the reverse complement.
AAGTGGTGCTCGAGTTGCCTTAAGTAGATTTTCAATTGTTCACTAATTTAATGAACGTGTCAAATGTCAGGTTGCCTATTCTCATCCTATTCGTTATAATTGTAGTGATTAGTGGTATTTGATATATCGCGTCATCTGCATAAATAATATGTAACTTAACTTGAATTACATGATGCTGAACAAGTATTGTTACTATGTAGGAAATCCGAGTTAGCTACCTAGAATGCAACTTGATACTCCTATTATTGATATACAGGGTGTGGCCTGTAATAGGAGCAAAAAATTAAACGGTACACTATTGAGCTCTCCAGCAATTATTTCCAAATGGTTTTAATTAAAAAAAAAAATTTTTTGTTTTTTTTTTCGCAAAAGTATCTTATTTACTTTTTTACTCTACTGGAGCTATATTTATAACTATTTATTTATAAAACACAAAAAATGTTTTTTTTATTAATCACAAAAATATCCTTTTAAACCAGAAATGCGACAATAATTATGAGTCATAACTTCAAGCAACCTCAAAATCAGCATTGACTGCCGCGCTATAATCTCTGGGTGCCAAGGTCCATTACTTGGAGGTCATAACTTTAGATCAAAATTACTCCTAATTGAAAAAAGATATTTTTTTTGGACACAAGAGGTTACTGTAGACGCTCTAAGGAAGCGTCCTTTAAATTTATTGCTCCTATTAAAGGCCACATCCTGTATATTTTTCTTTGGGAATATTTTGTTATGTTAACTAGGTTTCAATGACGTTATTCTTCACTGTATTACTGATTGCGCGTGAATATTTCACAATGTTTGTCGTCGGTTCTACATCTAAATTTCAATAATGTTGCGAATCATGTTATATTAATGTGCATGCTAAGCTCGGCAATCTGTCAATATGAAGTCCATGAAATTCAAAGTGGCTCTGGATACTTCTTAACATCGTAAGCTATCGGGTTTTAAGGCTCATAACAAATATATTTTTGACCGAGTGTAACGCAGGTCTCCGCTTCAGCTTCGACATAAATGATTCCTTAGGATTCCCGGATTTCCGGTTGTTCTCCTCTACAGGTCGCATTTCTCAACCGATTCTTGTGAAGGTTTGTGAGTAGGTTCGATAATTATATAGATTTTTATTATTATTTGTATGTCTTTCCCTTATCTCGGGACCATGGGGTCCCGGACCTTTAGAAGGCGTGCGTGGGGCCGAAGCCAACAGCGCAGAGGCCCTTTTAGACAATTTAATCTAAAAGCAAAGGGATACTATTATTATGTTATGTCTTTCCCGCTCACGGGACAATGGTGTCCCGGACCTTTGGAAGGCATGCGCGGAGCCGAAGTACCGAGGTACCGAATTACCAACCGAGTACCACATAACCAACACGTAGAGGCCCTTTTGACAATTTAATGAAATGCAAAGGGTACACCGAGAGCATGCTGTCCCTGCCCGTGTCATGTGACGCACACGGAGACAGCACCCTCCAGGGCCGCCAGGGTGTACAGGGACTATTGCTATTGCCCTATAAATAGTGACATTAAAAAATGGCCTAAGGGCAACACCGGTGCAGAGGGCTGGGGGTGGCACTGGACTTTAAACATATAGCCAACTCGCCACTTACAATAACAACAACCAGCTGGAGCAACAACTCCAGTGACTCTGGACAGCCGGTTAAGGCAAAGGCCAGAGGCGGGGGGCCTGTTCATACAATCAACCCACAGAATAAATACCCCCAGGAGTACTCAAGTACGATTATTATATAGAATTCTTATTTAGAGTAAATTTTTGGAAATATTCCTTTTTTTTAAATGGTTTGTTCTCCTCTACACAGGTCACATTTCTCGACAGATTTGTATTAGAATAACTTAACTTATTAAAAGCGAATATCGTGGATATGATAGCCAAAATGTAGTGTAGGTAAGGTAGGGAGGACTATCATCTTACTGTAATACCCAGGGTGCAGCAATGGACCACTGATTGTTTGTGACTGCGTTTGTGGCAAATGTGACAATGGGCAATTACTTTAACATACGAATATGTACATCCTAATCCTAATTTTACGACGCCGAGCCAATGTGGATTTTTTTAAGGTAATGCAAACATTAAATTGTTTATTGGAATTGTTGTTTGCTGACCATACGAGGGATGGCTAAACGCTTCTGTAAAGAGCCAAGTGTCCATGTTAGTGGAATTCAAATTGACAGACTTGTCGTATAGTATTCGTATGCCATTGTCCTCCACTAACATGTTGTACCTACATCCTAATGACGTCTGCAGTCCATTGTGCGATCCTCAATGTTTCGCCATCTGTGTACACCAAACAGCGCACAACAAGGGGAATAATAACACTATGCAAATACGACTGTAGATTGTCCCTGGATACAGTCCCGTCTCGCCCCTGTTAGACAATAACTACAATGAATATTTTAAACTTATGTGCTCCTTAGGATTGTCTATTTTATTTTACTACTGACTAGTACTGACACGCTCGGAAAAAATTACACTTTTTATTATGTATGAAATAACGACTAACATCAAAACACAAAACTATTGGCCTTAAAATTGCAGTGGGGTTCCCATATAACAGCGATAGGAAGTAGGTTGAGCTCTGCTGCATTTGCAGTCAGGCAATGACAGTCAGGAGAATAAGGCAGCTTACCAATGTGGCAACGGCACGGTTAGTTTACTTTGCTTATTTTAATAGTATAATTACTTATGGTCTTATCTTGTGGGGTTCAGCTGCAGATTTTGACACTGTTTTTATTTTGCAAAAAAGGGCTATCCGAGCAGTTTATAACTTGGGATCGCGTGACTCATTAAGATAAGTTTTCAAAGAAATAGATATTCTAACCCTGCCGTCTCTACACGTATTTTAAATAATAATGTATGTTAGGAAGAATTTGTGCATTTTCCCAACGCTGATAAACCAATAGCCACCAGAAACACTGGGAAACTCAAAATAACCTTCTATAGACTAGTAAAGGCGAAAAAGTCGTTCTTGGGAAATTGTATCAAGTTCTACAATAAAATTCCTAAACACATTACTGAACATAGCAATTCAAAATACAAAAAAGTAGTAAAACGAACACTTATTTCAAAAGCATATTATTCATGGATAATCTATCACAAAAATGGGTTTTCTACTGTAGCATTATAGTTTTGTGGTAGCTAACTCTGTAATTTTATATTTAACTATACAATGTATACAGGGTGGCCCATTCAAATCGGTCAGTATGGGAAAGTCTAAAACTATAAGACATACGAAGATTTGTTCTTAGGAACCATGTCACCGATTTTACAAGTAGAGAGGTACAAACAACCATAGAGACAATTTTACATGCCTGAACTTGTTGAATATTGTAACGGTGGTCACTTTGAACACCTACTATGATAAATTAAAGTATGTGAAAAAAATGCATTTTAATCATTTTAGACATTATGTTTCTTAGAGACATTTACTGCTTAAGACCTACACAAACGATATCTGAATAGAAATAGTGTAAGTTTATTTTTTCAAAACAACCGGGTTCGATTCCCTAGCTGGGTACAGTGTTTTTTTTTCAAATGTATGAATGCAGTTTTTCTTTTTATCAAAATCGGTGACATGGTTCCTAAGAACAAATCTTCGTATGTCTTATAGTTTCAGACTTTCCCATACTGACCGATTTGAATGGGCCACCCTGTATATATATTTTTTTTAATTACACCTCGCACAGTTTTTTACGCCGGTTCTTCTCGTGGCAGAGGTTTAGTTTTCCGAACCGGTGTTAGTTTATTGACGTTCTTAGGTGCATGTAATTATGCCTAATTTGAAGAATAAATTACTTTTACTTTTTGGCTTTGTAACAAGAATTCTATCCAACTCTAAAAAAGGTTTAAATTCGACTGTGATTTTTGGTGTAAGTCATCAGTGCTTGAGAACTTTATACATAATTTGTAAACCAAATGTCTTATTTTTGTCGGGAATGACGAATCGGCGATAGTATTCAGATAGGAGCAGAATAGCAATAGCGAAGGATTATTTAAATAGTGTCTGCTTTTGCACTAGGTAAATGTGATCCTTGGTTCGGATTTAGGATCGATTTAATGACAAATAGTTATACTAATAGATTATACTGTAAGTCGACTTCCTAGTCGTAGGCACACATTTTGTAAGACACCCCTGCTATTGGACGGTCACCGGTCACAGGCCGTGAGTCGGTTCACATCGCAGCCTTCGCCTATTTCTGATGGCGATTGCAATACCTACGCTATTCACAAATCAGTGAAAAAATAACATGGATTGTTAATAGTTATCGCGAAAGCGTGTTTCACGTGCGCGGCTGTGATTGTTCAACTCAATCATTGATTTATTGGTTCACGCCAACCCGGCACGTGCAGTTTGTACCTATGTATGTAGTGTTAGTAATCACCAGCGAACCTTGTATTTGTCATCTTGGATGCGGTTTCAGTACAATGTATATATGCACGTACAGCCATTTTGATGCACTCGTCATTTAGGTATAATGCCGAAGTCGCGAATTCGAGTCACCGCATTACACTGCGGAGAAAGTAGAATTTTGGAGCGTTGTCAATGAAGGGGTAATGAGTTTTTTTCGCAGGGCTCAATTGTAGTACACACACAGTACCTAATTGCAAATGTTCGTTGACGGACTGTCAAGTTGTAAACTCAGAATAAGGTACAAATATTCATAGAGGTACTTAAAATAGTGAAATACAAGGTCTCAGGTAGACCTTCTTAAATCTTAACATCTTTCAGTTTGAACACGAAAATTTTACACCAACTTCTACATTCGGTACTACCTAATAAATATACATAGATAGACCTGGTATGCTCGATCTTGAAAAGTATTGTGTAGTTAAAGGAAATGTAATGGGTTTCGTATACAGTATGTAACCAAACGTAAGGCAAAGAAATGTACCTCATGAATCTCATGATTTTTAGATTATAAGTATGAAAGTATGATAACGGTACCTGATTTCTTGAAATCCAGTAATCTTTGCCGTCGGTTGAAAAAAAAACACTATTTCTATAATTTTTCATCCCATCAAAAACATAAATGTGAAAATGGCAGCCAAGTTCACCGACAAAAGAATTGAGATCTAAATGGGCGCCAAGTTCCGTAGATTACCTATCTGAAAAGTTGCCAAGTTTGGCACTAGATTGTTTACAGTAAAACTAATTTATTGCGGCTTAATGCATTTTGAGCCTTAACTTGGCAGTTTTCTATGCAGTATGTTATAATAACATAAAAGCTGTTGGATATTAAGAAAACTGCCAAGTTAAAGCTCAAAATGCATTAAGCCGCAATCAATTAGTTTTACTGTAAACAATCTAGTGCCAAACTTGGCAACTTTAAAGATAGGTAATCTACGGAACTTGACGCCCATTTAGATCTCAATTCTTTTGTCGGTGAACTTGGCTGCCATTTTCACATTTATGTTTTTGATGGGATATCATTACTTTTTGTCAAACTTCATTAAATGGTGCTTTCCCAGCGCGAATGTACGAGTTACTATACAAAATACCAAACCGCTATAGGTGCACCTAAAATATTTGAAGAGTTCCCTCGATTTCTCCAGGACCCTATGATCAGATTCTGACCCGATGACAATGGGACCACCCCGGAAGTATACCGTTTCAAAGAAAAAAAGAATTTACAAATCGGTTAATAAATGACGGAGTTCTGAGGTAACTAGCATAAATAATAATAATAATTAAACTAGTAATAAAATCACTGTTTTCTGATTTTTTCTGGTGTATACACATAATTACCAGGCTGCATGCCAAATTTCAGCTTTCTAGGTCACCTGGAAGTGGGTTAGGTTTTTGATTACTAGTCAGTCAGTCAGTGGTAATAATGCCGTTTTTATTGGAATTTAATATCTCAATAACTATTAAACCTATATTTATTAAATTTGGGGTTCTAGTTGTTCTAAAAGATCTTAATATATGTACCTAATTTCATGTTTTCATGTTAGATAGATTTGGAGTTATTGGGGGGTCAAAAGTGGCTCCAAACGGTTTGTGTAATATACCACACGGCTGCTGTCCGCCAGTTCCTGGGGTGAACTTGGCTGGACACGCTGCCGCGTGTCTAGATAACATGTATTATTTTTTACCACCGTATCAATTACAAGAACGACACAAACACAAATGTCATAAAATCAAAAGAATATGACGTTTAGAACCTTCTCTTTCAGAGGATGTTATAGGTAAAAAACTTAAGAAAATGACCTGTTGTATGTACCTGTGACGTGTTTGAATAATAATAATAAAAAAAATATTAAAATTGTTTATTGTCCAAAAAGTTTAAATTAACATTATACCTGTATCTAGTGGGCCCCAAACTAGGCTCAGCCTGTATCCTGGAGTCCGTGAGTGCAGTAGACATTTGTGTTGTTTGTGTTACACATTTTAAATATGTAATGTCTATTCGAACACGTCACAACTACATACAGGTAATTTTCTTAAGTTTTTCACCTATACTAAATAATTTTAAGCGACTGCAAATTACAAGTGCTGAACTACAATTCAAAATAATTGAATTACATACTGTATATGTAGCTATAATTCGTTTCCTGCAAGGTGACTGTTTAAGCAATCAATGTCAGAAAGAAGACACATAGCTGTTACACTTGTGACCAGCTTGTGACAGATGGACAGCCGGAATTTTACCGTGGTTTTACCACAGGTTGATTAGGTACTTATACCATTTTGGTATGGAACCCTGAAGTTGTAGTGTTACGTTTGAAAAGTAATTAATGATTGAAATAAACACATTACAATATTTCTCTATAACATTCTCAATAAATATAGACCAATCCGTCCGTTAAAATCCCACTTCCAATGATAAATGTAAAGAGGTGTAGATTTCACTTTCTAAGTATACTAGCCGCGTCAATTTACCGTTTTTAACCAAATTACTAAGTCACTCATTGTACAAATACAAAGAGATTAAGGAACTTTCACCACTCATTTGTGAAGCTAACGGACTGCGTTTTGGCATTATTAGGTAATATTCCTCTATACAGTTTCTTTAGTTTGCAAGCACCTAATTTAAAATACTGTCTTAGTTTCGCTGGACCTTTGACTTCTAAGATTAGAGTGCTGTACTATGGCGTGATTCAATTTAAACACAGTATAATATTCAAGTACAATATGACAAAACAATAAAACTGTGCACCAAAATATACAAAAAAGGGCGTCAATGCTACTTGTTTTAGGAGTAAGTACGTAGTTTTGATTGTGACCCAGGTGAAGACAACATCATTCGTCCTCTAGCTAGTTTAAATACCCATTAGAAAATTCGTGACTTCAAGTTGTAACGTAGAATTTAGTACATTTTTGGGTAGAGAAATAATACTATACTAGGTAAGTAAATAATACAGGTAAATCTAGGTCGTGAAAAGATTTGCCTGCGCTGCACGCTGCTATCTCTAAAATATTGCCTGGGTGAATGATGTCATCAATCATCATCATCAGTGTTGCAATTTTGTGAGACCGGGTCAAATTTAGAAGCCGATATTCAAACGGATTCTTTGTAAAATACCGTTGCGATGCACTTTGTTTTTCAATAGTATACCTACCTACCTATATTTTTAGGGTTACGTATCAAAAAGGTAAAAATTCTAAGTTTCGCTACCAGTGACGTAATTACGCAACATTTTCGAGCGTGCATAAGGATGACCTAAATGTCGCTCTCCATAGTAAACATGACAGATTTACCTTCCTTCGTAAAGTTACGGGATTACGCTGCAAATGTATTATCAAAAAGAAGGGAAATAGTAGATTGTATTACAAGGGAGCAAAATGCTATATTTCATCGAGGTTTAGCGCATTGGATTCCGAACAAAACGAAGGATTCCATCCGTCCCGAGTTATAAATTATTTTACTACCGACGTGTAGTACACCCCCCTTTTTCACTTTTCCTTTGAGAAAAAATATTCAACATTTTGCCATATTAATTCATATGTACGTATATACAAGATATAGTTATTGTTTAGAAAGAGACACACAAAGACAAATTGGGTCCTTTCTGCTCGCGTTTTCGGCCACATACGAGTATGGAACTGTATTGTTTTTATAAGTAGTTTCTCCTATCTCTATGATTCATTCACTTTTAAAGCGGTTGTCGTGACAAGTTGATAGGTATGAAGAACCCTTATGACATATACCTATAAGTATTCTTGTCTTATGTGGTTTTACCAACTAAAGAACTTAAATGTAATTGTACAAATGGCGGGCTTAATGCCAAACGGCATTCGCTACCAGCCAACCTTTGGGCTAAACAGAGATTTATGGAAGGTGCAAAGAAAAAAAAACTGTTTTATTTTTATAAATGATATAAAAATCGAAGAAAAGCAGAAAGGTGGTCTCGCTCGAATTTGGAGCAGGAGCAGCCCAACTGAGAAAGTAACTCCGACTTAGAGTAAGTTGCAGCCATGTGGGTGTTGTGTTCTTGGTGGTGAGTATGGTCGCCAGAGCTCCCGAGGAGGCGCTGTGTTCAGAGTGAGGGACCTGCATTATGCATATGCCTCTAACTGTCAATACAACGAAGCCTAAAGTAAAGCCGTAAGGTTGTTTGCCACGGTCCTTGTGTAAAAAAGAAAAGTCTTTTCTAGCCCGTTTAGAGGGGTAATTTGCCATGAAGCAAAATGGTGTTTTGCTCCATGTCGGCAGGGCATTACAGGAAAAATGAAAATTAACTTACAGGGAGCAAAAACGGGTTTTGCTCGTTCTAAACGGACTAAAAAATACATTTTTTTTCGAATAGGAGAAGTGAACAGAAACGTACACATTCTATAACCGCTATGCCTTCTTCTTAGAAAGCCTACCAAGATGCAAGTAATAAACGTGCAATCTAGGTAAAGTACAGCAGTATTATAATTTAAAAAAAACGAGCCTTAATGCATCCTGCGTGTGAGTCTCGCCACGGTTCATTAAAATTTCAAAAAAGACTGCTTAAAGCAACGAGGCGGCAATTTTCAAATCATTGATAAGCAGTCACGTTGCCAGTTGCTTGCGTCCACGTGCGAGCAAGAGAAACCGTATTACATTTGTTCAAAATGTAAGAAAACTTGACCAAACACAGACCAGTAATATTGCGCTATTTTTTATACTACGACGGTGGCAAACAAGCTTACGGCCTGCCTGATGGTAAGCAGACACCGTAGCCTATGGACCAGGGAGCGAAACTTTGGTGCCGGTGACATCATTATGACGCAAATTCATATATAGGATGATTTTATTATAAACAGCATTGCAATACCCCAATGATTATTAATAATGCAATAATGGTAATATAAATTTGATTGTTTATAAAAAAAATATTTCTATTAATTTTAATTTAAAATACTTAATGTCAATATGAAAATAATTATAAGGACGATACGAAAAAAATATTTTACTAATATACTTTTAAATACGCCAGTTATAAAAAATGTCGTTGTACTGATCATAATGCCTATACCACAACTAGAACAAAATATTGTCGTACCTTTCATCATCAAAATCGATTTCTTCAATAATCTAGATAAAACACTGTATGTAGCTTCACGTCATACGTCCGTCATCGGCACCAAAGTTTCGCTCCCTGCTATGGACACTTGCGACTCCAAAGGAATCACAAGTGCGTTGTCGAACCCTTTATTGACTTGGGGATGCGCTGTGTTTAGAGGAGGGGACCCGCAGATGTCTCCAGCTGTTAAGTTAGAAACATGCAGGCCCCTCACTCTCAACACAGCGCATCCTCGGGAGCCCTGGCGACCTAACTCACCACCAGGAACACAACACCACATACCTACCTAAGGGGCAAGTAGTGATGCAATTATGGCTGCGGTCTTCTGTAATATACGAGTATATCAACCGTGCGAAAGGATTTTACTTAAATATCATTTTTAGCTGTAGCAGTATATACAGTGTGTTACCGGCATGCGGGCTTTTCTTTAAGCAGGGTATCGAAACGTAGTTCCTAAACCTAACCATGAACTTAGTTTTATTGTAAGACCAAAATTTCAATTTCCTTCGTTTTCGAACAAAATTTTAATTGCCAGCAATGTAAAGCAAAGTTAATTGTCAAGACAGTACAAATGACAGCTCTTAATAATGTTTTGTTTACTACGACGTCATCTTAAGCAAGTGCACCTAGTACATTGAAGGTGCAGATTTAAGAAGTTTAATTGTATTGGTAAGGGTCTCCTTAACTATACAATTAAGCTCTGTAGGAAGGGTATGCTCAACGGCTACAAAAACACGACTTTTTTTTTTCTGCTCTACGTCTTAAAGTGGGACGATTAATTGGACGAATTGTTTGCTACTTTTAGGTACTGATGATAATTTTATATAGAAAACTCCCGTGAGTTTGAGACATATTAAACATGGTTATATTGGTCTGAAACATGTCGAGCGATATTCGACCTTTAAGACGTGAGTGACCCGTTTCATTATATTTAATACTGATGATAATGTTGTAGGTTTTGTCTAGACGTATATTGAAAGTTGGTAACTGAAAAAGCTCCAGGTTCTGAAATCCAACCGGAAGAAAGCAGGACTTTGCGGCCTCAAATACCTCTTTTCAAAGGACTGATAGAGAATTTTTCGGTCAACTAAACGACTTTCCATCAATTGCACCCGAAAAGACACCTCACCAATTTTATTTCTATGAGACAATTATCACTAAGTCTAGTTGTTTGTGAGTAACAGAGACACCAAATCACACAGTTCTTGTATTTAACAACCTATTATCACCAATGTTCAATTCTTTACTTACAATTCTACATTTTCAAGAGCCGAATTTAATACATATTTTTTATTTTGTTTAATCAAATATGTCCTTAAACTACGACAAAGATGGGCTGCAGCATCCCTGGAGTGCGGTCGCACAATCCGCATGTCGAGCGTGGCGATTATGGCATTTACCCCATGAAAAAGGAGGAGGCCTATGTCCTGCAGTGAACCTCCTTTAGCTGGTATGGTGGTGGTCCAAAAAATCTCTATTTTCGATATAAATATGTTGAAACGATGTTGTTTATGCGCTTGAAATATGGAATCTAAATTTAACTGTTCCTTATTCACGTCTCTCAAAACGTAAGAGAGATTTTTATATTTAACTTATTTTCACAAAAGTTACGTCATAAAACTGGTTTTTTGGACTAAATAGCTTAAGTTTGTTGCCGCATATCTCGAAAACAGTGAGTATTGAAAAAGACATGAGATACTATTTCGGTAAACCTCGTTGTTTTTAACAAGATAAGGTCGATAAGCCAAAAAAAAAGAGAAAACGGAGAGATAGAGATCATTAGGAGTCACGGGGACATAGGAGCCCCTTAATAAAGATTTACAACTCTATTAGTACGGATTTCAATATTATACGTTTCATACTTTTTGGAGTAAAGAAAACCTACGGTGCTAATTTTTTCCTAACCAACATACCTACCTACAAGTGCATAAAAACATCAGGTACGAGTAGATCTCTTTCACACCGTACTTATTCGTTTAAAATCACGTGCTTCTATCAACAAGTGCCGGGCAGGCGCGAAATTACTATCTTATTTTTATCATGCGTACATTTTTGATTCGTCGATTTATTATATTAAATAAAACGGCCAAGAGTCGGACCAGTGTCTCCAGTCAATTTTAATCCAATTTGTTTTATTGATTGTCATTATAGCGACAACAGTGGGTAATAAACAATTATGTAAATAAATCAAACAGTCTGCCTATTATGGTTTATGGTAAACGTCCCAATGCTCGACACAGTTCGAAATCTGTATCGATTTGATAATAACCTAAAATTTGATGTGTTTCCGAATGCGCTCGCAAAACTTCAAGGTCAATGTCGATTTCTGGGGGGGGGGGGGGGGGTTCCATCTATAATTATTCGATAGTTATCGAGAATCATATTGATAATTTCGAACTCTGTTAATCAGCCTTAATGACGAATACAGATGAGATGACACAAAACAAACCTGTCAATCACCTACTTCATTAAATAACATAAGATTGAAAATGCCATGTACTGAATCAGTGTCGAGCACTGGGACGTTTACCTTACATAAGGTATACAAACTGCTGACAGATTGGTGTGAGGCTTAGTAATAAATGTTATAATACTATACCTACCAGCACCCAAAGTGCGGAACCCTAAAAAAAACAAAAAATCCGTTACGCTATATATTTAAACCGAACTGAGTACTTCTGTACATTTAAATGAATCACCCCGTGACACACTGCTGACGTGCAATGAAATGAATTAAGAAATAGCATAATTACTACACGCAACCTAATTTAAGAAAATGACGTTTCCACACTGTATACTTACTCATAGGTACTTTGCAAACTATAATCCACGCAAAATCATATCTTCACCTAATTCTAAGAAAATTCATATAGAGACGCAAATCGAACAAGTAACTAGATGGGTAAACTGTTTGCCTACTACACTATTAATGTAAATTCATTGTTCAATTGATATCAACCTGTCGTATTTGTTATCAAATACCAAGAAGATACACTATTTGTTTATAAGTAGATAAGCACGTACCTGTGAGAAATGATATCACTAATTTATCAGTGATAGAACCACGTATGGATATGGAAAATTGCGCGTTACAAACTGCGTAAGCCTTTCACATTAAGCTCATTCCTTAAAAATATATAAATTACCAAATTTTCAGATTACTAGAAAATTAACACAAATCTAGATATCTTGCTACGGTTGCGGCGGCAACTAAAACGCAAATGTGCTACCTAAGGTCCTAAGAGTTCTAAGGAAGGAAAGCCGGCCAAGAGCGTGTCGGGCCACGCTCAGTGTAGGGTTCCGTAGTTTTCCGTCCGTCACATTAAGTTGACATATTAAGTACAGAAACACAAAACCTTTGAAAGCACGTCATTTCATTGTGATTTTGTAGAAATGACAGGTACAATAAACACCTGTTTATACGGTTAAATTACAAACTTAGTTCAGAAATTATTTTTGTAATTTTTTTCAAAAACTATTCAACCTATCAAGTTCAAAATAATTTTCCTACAAAGTTTTTATAAAGTTCTACTTTTGAGATTTTTTTCATATTTTTAAAACTTATGGTTCAAATGTTGGAGGGGGGGGGGGGGGCATTTTTTTTTACTTCTGGAGCGATTATTTCCGAAAATATTAACATTATCAAATAATGATTTTAGTAAACCCCTATTTATTTTTAAATACCTATCTAACAATATATCACACGTTAGGGTTAAAATGAAAAAAAAATCACGTCCCACTTTACGTATAGGCGAGGTACCCTAATAAAATATTTTTTTCCACTTTTTATTTTACCACTTTGTCGGCGTAATTGATATACATATTAGTACCAAATTTCAGCTTTCTAGTGCTAACGGTCACTGAGATTATCCGCGGACGGACGGACAGACGGACGGACAGACATGGCGAAACTATAAGGGTTCCTAGTTGACTACGGAACCCTAAAAAGGTGTTGAAAGTTTGCATGCGGGAAGATTAAGCCCCTTATTTATAAAACTTAACAAACCTTTGTTAACTAAAAATTGTTTTGTCCCTTTCTAAGTATGTATTTTCGGGTCAAATCTTGCGAGGAAGATTGGTCTGAAATTTGGTAACTCGCGTAACTTCGACGACAATGCATTTATAGCACCATTTAGCTGGTCCGATGAGACAGTCGGATGGTGGTCATAGGAACTCCTAAACTCCGTAGGTACCTACCTACACAAGTCTCGTGAAGTTTGGGCACAGAACAAGTAATAGTGTTTGGGCCCATTGTAACCCTAATGCATATACGTACGGTCAGCAATAAAAGCTTGTACCAAAATAGTAAATTTTGCAGAGGTCTGGAAAAAGCAACTCGTGGACAAGTTGATTTTGACGGAGGCCTTCAATTTTGTATGAAATTCCATTATAGGCCGCTTTTTTCGCCGAACCCAAAATACTTCGCGACTTATGATAACGAAAAAACAAACATAGCTTCTATTGACGTCTATGAACTATTTTTCATGGCATGATTTATAAAATGAATTTTTTGACTGAAACTTATTACCCGTCTGTTCAGTACACGTATACGTAATATTTATCTGCCAAGAAAGATTTACATTACCTTGGCATATGGCAGGTACATATTTATTGACCATTTACATTGATCTGTTATTTAAGACCTAGTAACTGTGTATAGAATCAGCGGGTTGTATCGGAGATTTGCCAACCTATTTATTTATGTCGCTAAATAAAATAATCATCACTGTAAAATAAACCCAAGCACACGAGTGTTATGCGTTAGTTTACTTGATAACTTTATTGATACTTACGTAATGAGTTTTTTGCCATTTATTTCTGCAAATAAACACCGATTATCCTTTTGTTTTAGCACCATATAGCGTTAGTAACCGAACTAAAATTCGAAACGGAAATTAAAGTTTAGGTATTTGTGCATCTCACTCATATAACTCATATTGTAGCTGCCAACAAAGAAGCAATCACTTCAAAAAGTTGATATTGATGATGATGGCAAATCACCGAGGAACGGACAGGCATCGGAGATGTGTAAACGTAATTATACTTAGGTACTTGGCGAATGTAATTACAAACCGGCTTCTGCATTATCTGCTTTGTAATTATAATGCAAGCGTTTTCTTTAACAGTGTTTACAGACAGTTGCAGAGAAAATCTACCAAAACTAAGCACACAAAAAACTGAAGAGCGTGATTAGTATTGTCTTTGTTTGTATCTAAATTAACTGCTACAAATATAGTTTAACTCTTTTTTGCTCGATTTTGTTCACTTGTATTGACCGGATTAACTTGTAACTTAAGACAAGGTGAACAACCCATATCGAAGATTAAGTCGGAATTATGTCACGTGGTCATTTCCAAAAGCAATGCTATCGTGAAATCAAGGTGAATCAAACTTTAAATACATATATACCACCCTTGGTATACGTAGATGTATTTAAAGCACTTCCCTAAGCGCTCCGAGATTTTTAGTACGAACAAATGTGGTAGATTTGTTTCGGTTCCACTTGCAAATGCAAGACGTCAAATTCCTGATATAGTTATTGTAGTTTATTTATAGTGCTGTAAATTATCCTAATCGTCTTTTGACAATATCCCTGTCTATCAGCGAATACCAGGCGTTTTAATCGTATACCATCATAATTCACTGCGTTGCAAATGAAAATCCGGGATTGTACAAGCGTGCCTCTGAAATATCTCGTAAATAAAACAAATTGTGAATAGAGGTAGGCATAGTAACGTGAAACTATTACGAAAACAATTTATTCATAGGAAATCACAGGCTGCCTACACAAATGAAACCGGCTCCGAGTTCTCTAAGGTTTCTAGTCCCAGTTTTCCTTATTGGTGTAATTCCAATCACGACTGATCGCGTTTTCCCATCGACCGGCTTCAAATTAGGCGAATATGTCAGCCATGTGGCATTTACTTTGTAATCACTAATCATAATCACTTACAAAGGCTATTCAGGTCAGGTAAATCAGCAGGTGGGTCATTAATGCGATTGTGTTCAGGTTCAGTCTGATCCTAGATCCTACGCGTTACGATAAAGGCGTTTTAGTGGTCGTAGCGTATTTAATTCATTTGGATGGATATCTCACTAACAGGGACGGTCAGCTAACACCCATATGTACGTATAGCTGACTTTCGTTGTTAGCGCGTTGGGTTGTAGGCACTAACAGTATACGGAAATCCCGAGCATCTTCCTCAAACCTTGCAAAATCACACGTCGCGTGCGTGACCGCACTCGATTGAATAGTATGTAGTCTAAGTGGATTGAGGCTATCCAAATGGCGAGCACTACGGCGTCCGCAGTCATCGCTAAGTTACGGGAAATCTGGGCCAGGTTTGGAATACCTAAACAAGTAGTATCAGATAACGGGCCACCTTTCTCTAGTCAAGAATTTAAATATTTCATTAAGAGTAATGGTGTGGAACATATATTTACAGCCCCATACCACCCCTCGTCGAATGGGGCAGCAGAGAGTGCTGTAAAAATATGTAAACACGTTTTGCTTAAGGCGCAAAAACAACAACTCGATTCGGAAATAGCTCTAAATAGATTCCTATTAATTTATAGAAATACGGCACATAGTACGACTGGGGACAGTCCAGCCAACATTTTGCAGGGCAGAAGTTTGCGCACACGGCTGGATTGTTTAAAACCAGAGAGAGGGTCGCGCGTGCGGGAGGCTCAGGTACGACAACAACGCGCGGTAGGCGGCGCGCAGCGCGGTTTTCAAGAGGGGGACACGGTTTGGTATAGGAATTTTAGTGCTAGGAATCCGGACAAGTGGCTTAAAGGTATTATCAAAGAGAGTTTAGGTAGCACAGATTATGCAGTAGAAGCTATTACTGGGGAAAGGACTCATCGACATGTTGACCAATTAAAACGGCGTTCACGAAATAATCTGTTACTTATTCCGAGTGACGTGGCACAATCGGGAACAGCAGGCCCGAACAGCCCGGGCGGGTGCGGTGGTGGTGCGGACGAGGCCCATGCGCCGCCGTCAGACCAGCCATTGAGATATCAACCCCCTAGAACTCGAAATCCTCCAATTCGATATGGTTTCGAGGAAGTATTTTCTGTTAGTTAGTAACAATTTCATTTTCTTTCAGTGTGCGATGTTTTCTATTTTTTTTTTTGGATAAGACACAGTCATCTAATGTCATCAAGGATACCGATTTACCTACATCTTGTTTTAATAAGATATATAAGCTTATATTTTAAATATTGCAAACTTGTTATTTTGATTATTCTTGTTGTTAAATTTACCTACTAAGCAAAAATGCAATTGTTAGACTTAATGACGAATAGGAAGTTTTTTTTTTGTTGTTAACAATTAAACATACCAGTGGGCACTTCCGCAGCATTCTAATAGCAACAGCATTATTATTTATCAAATTTGTAATTTTAATTCGTCTTACTCCAAATGGCGAAGACTATTATAGTCAAACCTATTAAAGGCTTCGAGCTGGTGTATGCAAAGCTGTTGTTCAGACAACGGGGGGATACTTCCACGTAATAATAATTACTTAACTAAATTACCGAAACTTGAAAATTGGTGGAAGGTGAGGTAGTGATGATTCATTTGTACGCGTATGTGTATCTACCTTTTGTCAAGAGTCATTTAACGCTAGTGGCTTTAGCAATAGTTTTTATTTATTGATAGGCTTATGTCAACTAAAATGGTCTTTGAGCGAGCGGTTAGTCTAAGCCTTATTTGTATTACTTTTATATTTTGTGTAAGGGTTCTTGGAATAACCGTGGAGGTGTTGTATATGTGTACATTGGCGGGTAGATTTAAGAATGCTCATGTCAAACAGTTATTAAACGGTCGTCTGGAAAGCCACACCTAGTCTTTTATTTAACAGTACAGTAGACCTATCTAGAGGTACTTACATACGTCTATCCTGGAGGTACGAGTAGGTACTTATATTCTAAGCAATCTCTTGAGCAATGCTTTTTTTAACCGACTTCAATAGATAGGAGGTTCTCAGTTTGCTTTTTTAGTGTTCCGTAGTTAACTAGGGACCTAGAACTCAAATATCATCAGCATATACAGGGTGTTTTTATTAATTTCCGTTCCTTCAAGCATGTAGCCGTGTATGGCCATAGAAACGATGTAAAATATTTAGTTTTTCAAAAATCAAGAAAAAAAATATTTTTTAATTTTCATACAAAATAATTAATTGTATATCACCAAGGGTGAATGCAAAACGGCCTTAAGAGTTAACGTGGAGTTAAGCAAAAGTTAATGTCAAGTATGACAATTCGAAATTCGAATGACATGCGCGTCAACATTGTTTAATTGCTAGGGATCTTTTATACTATACAAGGGGTGTTAATCAACAAAAATGAATTCTTGAATATCTTCGAAATAGTACGAATTGGGATACTATAGTGTCTTAGGGAAGATTACTTTATTTCATCTCAGGATTGTGCCCTCTCAATTAACGAAATTCAGTAAAAACAACCTGTATATACCTCATTTGCTATCGGAAAGTAGTACAGTCGACTACAAAGAGAGCGATCCACTCCAAAGTTACAATAATCAATCGATCTATTTGTAGTCGACTGTATATGTGGTGAAGCGGAAAGGATATGTGAAAATCTAATGGCGAAGTATAAAATTGGAGTCGATATTTTTTGGTGGTGGTAGATTGTTATTAAATTGGAAGCGTAGTTTCGAAAGTTAACTTAATGCTCAAATGATACGAGTCGAAAAGTGGTAAAACCATTATTTTTGCTTACTGTTCAAATAACGACCACCACTTTGGCTTAGCTGGTAGTGTAGTGACCCTGTCTATCAAGAATTATTTGTGTGGTGAGCACGAATATTTATACCCAAGTCACAGATCAAAGAATACTAGTCCCAAGTCTTGGATTTTTTCTATGTACATGTGTTTATATTATAAATAAGTATGTATATCGTCGTCTAATACTCGTACCCATAATATAATACAAGCTTTGCTTAGTTTGAGTCTAGATCGATTTGTGTAAGATTGATAATGTAAATGATAAAAATATATATATATACCTACCCTAAGCCTTAGGTACAGTCGAGTTCTAAAATATTTGCACAGAAAAATTATCAAAAGTATGTGAACACGACTTTATTGTTAAGAGCATAAGTTTGTATACATATTTTGAACCTTTAGGAACGTAAATATATTTATGAACTCGACTGTACAGTCAGCTGCAGAGAAACGTGACCCCCTCAGCATAATAAAAGTTTGTATGGAAGGGGGTCAGGTTCCTCACATACGAATATAGATAATATCGATCTGATAATGAAGATAGCATTGCAAAAGTTACCTAAAATTATAACTATCCTACTGCAGTAGTGGGGAAACTGTACATAAAGAAGAAATAAGAAATACTTAAAAGTATAATCCTCAATACATCAGATTAACCTGATGTACAAAGAAAATATATACGAGAATACTTAACCAAAATAATATAAATAAAATTAAAACTAACTTAAATCTAAAACAGGCCCTTGAGTCATTGTACCGAGGATTCTGGCGGCATTTCCTCGCTGTATCGCAATGCTGATACGTTGAGCGAGGAAGCCGCCAGTTCTTCGGTCACCTGTTACGTCAACCAGACGCTTCGCCATGATGTTTAGCACTAGAACTCTATGGACTAATCTTGGGAGTAAAGTCTAATCCACCATTACCGGCGTGACCTGGCCTGTGACATATCTACGAGTAGATTTAATCATAGTTTCTGGATTGGTCCCCGATTGGGTTATAGTCTACCTGCTTATCAACTTATTTTCCGGTTTTGCATAATATTTTAGTAGTGCAATATAACACTTTCCACCTAACCGTGCGACAAGTGAAAGTGCTCACGTTTGCGTTAGTATTAGTACCTACTTTCTTGTGAAGTTACCTAGTATATACCACCCTAACCCACGCCGTAATGAGGAAAGGTGTAGCTACTGCGATAAGGAAATTGTGGCGTTAGGTACCAACATCCTAACAGCGGACACGTCACGGCTTTATTTGAATGTTATAAATAATCTTCCTCAGAGCCAGAGAGAATATAATCACTACGTTTCAGTCCTCCACTACTATTTAGCCTAAGTAGTTGGTAGTGACACTGCCTCCGAAGCTAGAGGTCCCGGGTTCGAATCCCGGTAAGGGCATTTGTTTCTGTGGTGAGCAGAAACATTTGTTCCTGTGAGACTTGAATGTTTTCTATGTAGTTAAGTATATATATGGCTAGGCTGGGCTAATGAGCCTGCTCATTATTTTTAAGGTGATTGGGAATCATAATTTACTCTGCTGCTCTGATTTTGTTTCTGCTACATTTGGCAGGGCTAAACTAGATTATTGGGTAATTAAGTAAGACAGACCCTTTGGGGACACCTAAGAAGCAATGACACTCATTTTCCCAGTCCGCCTTAAAATTGTATACATATACATACTGTATATTTTGCATGCTTATAAGTAATTTATTGCTCCCGTAATTCCAAGAAGTTTTATGTTGACGTAACAAAACCAAGTTTCAAGTGCTTAATTAAGCGTTGAAATGTTATGCGTGTTGACGGATATTTACATAAGGACTTAAGTACGAATATATTATTATACCTACAAAGTCTACAAACGTAGTAAGAAGTTCGAGATAAGGCAGCGCTTCAAAGTTCCGGTATGTATATTTTAACTAGTAGTTTGTTTTGGATCCAGAATCACAGTGTATTATATATATATATATCAGCGACCGGCAGAACGTACAACAGAATGTCATTTTGCTTATGTTTGGACAAGACTAACCTAACAGAAGAACGGAGCCATTGGTAATCACATCGTATCCGCCTGCATTCAGAATAAGGGACATGCATTGGTCTCTGGCCAGTAATATACTACGCGTAACCTGCCAACGGCAACGCGCGAGTGACGCCTCTGGTGTTGTTAGCACAGAACATTAAATGCTGTGGTTGTTAGCGTCCATTGATGACGGCGACCACTTACCATCAGATGGGCTGTCAGCTTGTTTGCCACCGACGTAAAAAAACTTTTCCAAAAAACATTTTATACGATATTTTTGGCGGTGTCGCGAACTGTGCAATTGACAGCTAGGTATTAGGAAAACGGAATAAGAGTTGATAGCTCTTTAATAAGATTAATATCCTCACAGCAGGGGGCACATCATTTGGCACTTAGCGATCGGATGATGATTTAAACATACGACCTTCGTCTCCGTCACAGTCGGCTGCTGAGCTAACATACACATATATTTACATCGATTCTTTGTTTAAACCATTTTGCTTGCGTCATCAGCATCACAGCGCAATCGCATATTATCTGTATAAATATTTTTGTGCGCGTATTAAATAATTGGGCCGCGTCGACCTGTCACATAACTTCACTAACGCACTAAGCAGAATTCTAATGAATCTATGTAATCGTTACATAATACCTATATGCACATGCAAAACATAATGATTACGCATGAACTTATGAGTTATGAGCAATATGAGAAAGTATAATGAAAAGGGAACATTGGGCGATATGATTTATTTATTTACCTAAATGACCTGGGACTAAGTACCTGTCTCAACGATTTGGCAGCTAAAAATCTTATGTAAACTAGTCAAAATTTAATTTTAATAAAGGTTTATTATTATTTCAATTGTATTAATGCGCAAAGTGTGTCTCATCGCATGCAGTGTATACAAGTGTCATTTACGCAAGAGAGATTTCGTGATTCCTTAAGAAATTTGATTGTTTAAGAAAATCATTGAAAACCTAGGAAGTAACCTTTCAGTCCATCAACTTATCAAACTGATCGCAAACCGGCGCACAATTAGCTGGTCGCTAACCAATGTACTCGTAATGAATGACAATGACTCTATACTGCTGTGTTGGCTCGCCCTTTGGGCTTCTACTATGAAAAGCACACACAACAACACATGCACATGTACATTACAACTTGGTAAAGTACTGGTACTCTTTAAACTTACTTTGATTAACAACTCAGTTTAGTCAAGTTGGTTAATAGTTCTTGTTATGTTATACATGAATCAGTACTACACTCAGTTGGTTGTATATTAATAATCTCTACTGTAAATATGAACGCAAACATATAGAAGTGCTCCATAGTTATTTTCAGTGGTTTTTCCCAGGTGTACACAGGTATTTCAAAAATGATTGTTATTTTAGTTATCTTTTCCTTTTTACCCGACGTTTTAAACGTTTAGTACGACACAAAACGTTATTTATCAGTAGATGACATTAATGTATATTTTTTATATTTAACAGTCAAGCCCTGCTGCTACGTATATCGAATATATTCGTATTCACGGGCAGGATCAGGATGCCGTTAATATCTAGGTTATTCAAATTCGTAGGTTTAAGCAATTGACCTTAACTCGCAAAAGATGCCTAGTGATGGCCAGAAGTTGCTGATGGTGGTGACGTTTGCGAGGGTACATGTGGAATTATGATAACTAGATTGTGATTGTCATGCAAAGCTCAACCTAAGTACGTTACCTATACAGTGTGGAAAGATAAGTCGGGCCCTGGAGGGAAACTAACTTAAATCCTTAAGCTGACATTCCTTTATTTTTAAAAAGAAACAAAACTGCATTTTAAGATTTGCGGTAGAAAATGTTATTAGGGGCATACACCACAAAACTTTGGTGAAGGCTACAAGAAATGAATTTCAACGGCGACTAATTTTGTGTAGCCGGAAAGAAGGGGCTCATTTCGAACAATTTATCAGTTAAATAAGTTAAGTGTAACAAATTGATAGTAAAATAAAGTTAATGTTAGATTTAACGATCATTCTTATTTTTAAGATGAAATGTTTCTTAGAGAAATTTTATCCTGAATAATAATACTATCGATTAGTATAATAAAATAGGGATTGTTTGTTTTATTAATTTTAGTCGGTTCGAGTCCCGGGCGAGGCAAGCGAGTTTTAGAAAATCTTTGAATGCAGTTTTGTTTCTTTTTATAATGAAGGAATGTCTCCTTTAAGTAAAATGAGCCAGTTTAAGAATTTAAGGTGGTTTCCCTCCAGGGCCCGACTTATCTTTCCACACTGTATACTGGCTACGTTAAAACGTTTATCATTTCAATAGATATTTTGGGAAATCTGAGATTTGAGGCGCAGGTGGGCGTGGAAGGCCAAGTGCGTGCGCTTGGCGAACGTACCTATACTTACTCGTATCACCTTGGATTTGACTGAC
Source organism: Notocelia uddmanniana (assembly GCA_905163555.1). Classification (NCBI taxonomy): domain Eukaryota; kingdom Metazoa; phylum Arthropoda; class Insecta; order Lepidoptera; family Tortricidae; genus Notocelia; species Notocelia uddmanniana. The sequence goes on along the minus strand of LR991052.1, from coordinate 13,001,694 downwards.
AGATATAGGTTAGAAAATAATTTACGACAATATTCAGAAGTTACTATTTGAAAAACTACTACCAGCCACTGAGTAAATACGTGTACAGTCGACGTGAAAGATAGGTTTACCCTCTTGCACCTTGTTACTTAGTAATATCTACGTACTACTTAGTCTCACGCCTTGTTAAGTACCAAATATTTGTCACCTTATGTTCACGTACATTAATATGATTTAGGATTTATAACTTCAAGTAGAGTCAGTGTGGCACTGGGACGCTTGCCTTCCAGAATATAACTGTGCAATCGTACTACCGACAAATGATCGATTACACGCACTTCTAAGCATGTCTAGGGCTTGAAATTAAGTACAAAACAATTCTAATAATGATGGTATAAATTCTATAACATTGTCCTTTAGTAGGGATTAAAAACGACGAATGAAGTGATATGATATGAAAATCTCGACACGAGATTCGTAGTCAAGAGAATACGAAAGACAAATGCTGCTTATGTATTCTAGCGAAAAGAATATGTTAGCACACTTATTAAATAATGTTTGCAATTAACTACGCAAAAATCAATGCGGTAAATAAATAAATGTCTATTATAATAACGTATTTTTGAGTAAATAAATACTATATACTACTCTATAGTTAAATCTATTAGTTTCATTAAGGCCAGATGTCCCCGTATCCAAGCAGATAGAATATTACATTACAAAGGTATCGTAAAAATAAAAATCATCAAATTTAGCGGTTTAGAGGTTAGCAGTGAGCGCGTTGCCCCGGAATAAAATGGCGTAGGTACACGTCCTGCCTAAGGTACATTCGATCATAGACCATTTTTCCTGTATTAGATTTCTGTAAATAATAACAAAAGATAATCTCATTTAATAAATGTAGTACCCTTAAGGAACTAGCACAGAAAAGAGAACTTAGAATGGTAGTCCTTGCCCCGTAGCATGCGGCACGCCAGCCAGCACGTGGATGGAATGCGCGGATGGGTGATGGCATGCCATGTTAAATTAACTCCATGGCGGTTGATCTTGCAATTCATTATCTTGCGCGCTTCCGAGGATTTGTGCGTGACATCAGTACTTACTGACCGTCTATTACATTAACGCATTCACTGCCACCGACGCACATGTGCGTTCTCTTCTATGCAAGTTTGTTCCTGGCCGTGGCTGGCAGTGATTTTTCCTTTATTAAGTTTTATTTTCATGTTTTTTTTATTATTTTTTTCATATTTATTGGACCCATAGTTCTAAAGTTAGAGGCGCGACACAATTTTTTTTTCGGAGTGTATATTTTTGAAAATATTCACTTTATAATTTTGATGAAGACAAAGACCTATCCAACAACACCTCACACCATAGTGTTGAAGCAAAAAAAAAAAAAAAACAATCCCCTCTTTACGAGTAGGGACTTTATTCAGTTTTATTGATCTATTTATCCATACCAAATTGCAGCTTTCTAGCTCTATGAATCAAAGAGCAAGCCTCGTACAGACAGACAGAAGGACAAGGCGAAACTATAAGGGTTCCTAGTTGACTACGGATCCCTAAAAAGACTGTAACTCGCCACTAGCATAATTATAATATTTATAATACACTATAAATATTTATCGTTTCAACGGCTGGCATAGGTACTTATTGGCAAATATTTTAAGTATTTTAGAGCTTTAACTTCAAAGAAACAAGACGTGATTGTTTACCTATGTTTTACTTGGAAATTTTAGTCAGTTTGGATTTTTGGACTATTGTATCTGCACTACAAAAACAGGAAGAGGGTAAAAAGTAATTGTTTTCCTAATCACACTCAATATTGACGTTTTATTTTTACCTGATGGGCAAAATGGAGGCATAGAATACTCTAAAACTTCTATTGTTAGGATAAAGTCCATTCCATGCTATTATCTCGTATAATACCGTTAAAAGTTTGAAAATAACTCCTCCACATTGAATTCGGCCACATTTCCGAGAAAATGTATTGTGCAGACCCGCAGTAATAGAAACCGTGTGAAGCCGGATCCTCCGTGCCGCCGTTTGTTAAAAAGGATTATTGAGGGTTTAATAATTACTCGACAACTATCTGATAAATTATCCCTGGAACTACCGTTAGAAATTGATATTGACGTTGACATTTAGCGAGCGCGTTCGGAAACATACAATTTTAGGTTATAATCAAATTGAAAATTATCACACTATAAAAACCACAATAATTATCAAGATAAATATCATTGATAATTATCCTTTCAAACCCTAGTGGGTGAGATACCAACATTAACAATAGATATCATTGTTTTTTTTTAAATAAAAATACTTAGGTAGGTAAAAATATAGTACATTAGAGGTATGATACAAGCGTGGTAGGTTAAACTAATAATAATAAATGTGGACAATCTTACACAAATCGAACTATTCTCTGTAATCTGTTACTTCAAATATTTGACACAATGACACATCAGAATACCCATAGAACGTAAGCACACATGACTCATCGAAAATATAAACAAAATCACGTAACGTAAATCAAAATAATATTCGCTTTTCTTAAACATAATTTAAGTTGTTTCAATTTTTTAGTTCATTGTTTGTGTGTATTTTACGATAATAATTCACCATTACGTGTTATGTCGCTTATTTTACACCAGTGTTGTGACACAAGTCCGTCGTTTCGATTCAGATGATAGTTCCATAAATTAATAGAAATCGATTAGGTACGAGTGTACTGTACGTATATATGCGATAAATTATAATCAAAACAAAATATCATTTAAATTAAATCATAAAATACAACGTGATAAAATAGTTATAAGCCGTCGGAAATATCTGCGAACCTGGCTGGGAATGATTCGCAGGTATTTCCGACAGGTTGTATATACCGAACGAGCCGTGAACGTACCCTTGCTGTGTAGGAATACAATAGTTATTGAATTCTGAATAAAACAATGATTTTGAAAAAAAAATCGCCTGTAAAGTGTGCAGTTTATTGTCGAAGTTTCTTGGTATTACTGTGCGCCATGAAGTAGGAATAAATAAGACTGGAGCAGGCGATGCATACATACAAAGATGCATGTGTGAAAGAGATGTAAGCATATACATTATCACACGAGGGAACGAAATGCACTGACATATCTCCTAGTCCTTATCGCGTATATAAAGGCCGTAATATTTGTGACCGTCACCGAAACGTCATCAATGAATGCAATTGCTGCCAGGACATATAATGCAGCTGCGGATGGGATGTCATAATCGTGCTAAAGGATGTATCAGTCTTCTGATACATCTCAATTTAGTCAGGTTACCAAAAGTCCGTTCCTTTTCGTGATACGCTAATTCTCCTTCTATAATATCCTGTCTCTGCGCTTATTCCGTTTCTTTTCGTATTTTTTGATGCGTCTGTAAAATCTATGCAATTAACCATTCGTAATAATAGCTTATTTGACAGACGATACGTCTTAGCCTCATCACTACAAACGTCATTTCACAAATGTCAAATATTTGAAGTTACAGATTACAATATATAGGAGATGGATATACATACTTATATTATGTAGATAGATAAAACCTTTCTCAAATATCTAGAAAACATTCAAGATTCAGGAACAATTATTCGTGCTCATCACCTCATCAGTCATCACACAAATACCGCGACCGGGGTTCGAACCCGAGACCTCCAGCTTCGTAGGCAGGGTCACTATCAACTAGGCTAAAGTGGTTGATCATTACACTTAGAGGCAGTACTAGTATATAAGGGAGCCAAGGAGAGTACCTATTATGTATTTCTACCCAGTTTCTACCGTTTTGCTGGCGTGAGTGATATGAATACATATGCCAAATTGCAGTTTTCTAGTAGTAACGGTTTCTGAGTACCTACGCAGAAGAAGACACATTGCGAAACTATAAGGGTTCCTTATATAATACGGAATAACACAAAAACGTATGCTGCCGCAAATAATTTTATGTAATTGATTGACAATAGGTTATTTTATTATTACTTACTAATATGTACTCGTATTGTACCTACTCGTACCACCGTCAAAATCACGTCAAAATGTCCCACCAGGCAGTGACGTCAATAGTATTTGTTATCACACTTGTTTCCTCCACGAGTTAAACATTTTTAGGGTTCCGTAGTAAACAAGGAACCCTTATTGTTTCGCCATGTCCGTCCGTCTGTCCGCGGCTTAGCTCAGTAACCTTACTACTAGAAAGAACGTAATTTTGCATAGGTATGCATATTAATTGAATTGATATTTTTTGTCGGGTATCTCCCCGTAAAGTGGAGACGAATATTTTTAATATGGCAAAGAGTGAGAGAGGGAAAATATATTATTTTATAAATACAATGCATGACATATATGTTATTCAATATTAACTACAACTTAAAAAAGTTGAAAAACGCCGTAATTTTTTATTTCAAAACTCAATATCTCAAAAACGGCAGAGCAGATTTTCATGAAACATGGCTAAGAACACTCGGGATAAAATTATCTATGACACAAACAAAACTAAACGAAAATCGACTCATCCGTTTGGGAGCTACGATACCACAGACAGATACATAGACACACAGATACACAGACAGACAGACACGTTAAACTTATATCACCCCTCTTTTTGCGTCGGGGGTTAAAAACCGAATGACAGACAATTCAAAAATGTTGATTTGTCTGTCTTTCGGAATATTTGAATCATAATACCTAAAGTATTGAATTAGTCATCGAACACGTTAAAAAAAAAGTGAAGTAAACACAAACCGAGTCTCTTTCGGGCCAGTTTTTCTATAGTTAATTTAAGAATAAAGATTTTGATAAATATCGGTCTTGTAACAGTGTAGACTGTAGAATTATATTATAACTATTATAAGGTAACGGGTAAGGGTTTGTAAGGTAAGGTTTGGTACAGCTAAATATATTAAAATCGACTCTATATCGTACCTGTGTCATAGGTAGACGTTTTATAAAATAAAATGTATTGTATATGCCGCCAAATGAAGCAAGTTTTTTGGCGTGGAATTTATTATTAATTGTGGTTAAATGTTTCTTTATTCATTTGCTCCACACTTGCTCGCAATCGAAGTGAGAAGGTAAAGCCATTTTACCTATCTACCAATAGAAGTAGTAGGCCGAAAGTGAATCTAATTCTTGTAAAAAATGTTTGATACCTGTTTGATACTGATTCCCCTTTGCCTCTCCCTCGATTGTGCGCCATTACATAAGCCGGCTGCTAAATTAGCACTTACTTCAAAAATTATTATAACATTTGCATCAAATTTTATAACAAATTACCTGATAGTTTTAAGAGTCACAACTTAAAAACCTTTAAGAATATAATTAAGAATTATCTCATAGAGAAATACTATTACAAAATTAGTCATTTATTAAATGGTTCCTTTTATAACCTGTAATATACGCCCAAATGTATGTACACCTGAAAAGGTAGGGTTTGGTGAAACAACTAAATTAAATGCACACACAACCGCAAAATGTAACCAAATTCCCACATACTTAAATAAATCATTTCATTACGAGTACGTCATACCTACCCAAACGAGCAAAAAATGTATATAATACAATACAATATACGATGGGGCACCTTATCGCAACCTACCGTGACGTGGCGCACTTATCAAATATACTGAAACAATTACAAATGGTTAATGAACAATATTTATATAAAAAGGTTAACGGGCCAGCTTGGGGATTACTGCCCGTTTCCTCTCATATAATGATTGGTACCCTGTGCCCAGCAGTGGGATCTATATAGGCTGACGATTAGAGATGCGCCGAATACGGGTTTCACCGAATACGAACAAACGGTCGAATATTCGGTCCAGCTTTTGCCGAACCGAATGTTCGGCCGAATTATTCGGCTTAACGTAATTACCTATATTTCTGATAAAGAAAGTAATAGCTTTATTTACTAACTTTGAGCTTATTTCTGTGGTCAACTGTGTAAATTGCAACTTTCGAAACTTTAACGCTTTAAGTTTAAGTTTACGCCAGAGTTCGAATTGTTTGAAATCCAAACGTATGCGACAAAGTGTTTCGCCGAAATGGTGTCACGGACAGCAAAGGCTGATTTAACTTGTACAAGAACATGCAGGCTTGAGCAACAATCGATAAAGGTCACAACTCTGAAATATGTGGGAAACATCATCCCCGACAATATCCGTTTGTTCTTAAACGTTTTACTTACGGATTCACTCGTTTAAATACTAGCAAAATATGATGCCACATCGAAATAAAAACCTGTGGAGACGATATGCGAGTAGAATAAAACCAATCTTAGGTACTAGGTACTAGTAGACATTCGATGTAAGAGTTCGTGCGCATATTACATATAAGTAGTTCTATTTGGCCACCAGCGAGCCCAGTTACTTTTTAGAGTGGAAAGTGCTCTCGCCTCTATTCTTCGAGACCAACAAAAGAAGCTGAAGAAGAGAAAAGAGAGATAGCAGAGAAAGGACCAAAGAGAGAAAAGAGGAGAGAAGTTAGAAGTAGAGTTCGAGCGCATTTCGCCTATTTGCTTATTATAGATGTGAGCGAACGCGCTAGAAAGGTGGTCATTTTAATATCAATTGATTTTGTCTACTCTAACCACAATAGTATTATTACATTACTACAGAGGCCGGGACGAAAGGGGTTGCCGGCCGAAGACATATAGACGGCCGAGCGCAGCGAGGCCGTATAGGTCTGAGGCGGGCAACCCCATGTTTCCCGCGAGGTACGTATAGTGCTTTTCTCAAACATGCAATGAATAAACAACAAAAAAAAAACAAAGATTTATTTTTAATACGCATAGTGGCAGAATGTCATGATGCCTGTGCCACAAATTTATGTGGAATGGAAATTAAAAAAGAGGACTTTGCCGGCCTTTTTTTTTTTTTTAACGCCGGCCTAGGCCTGCATGATTTGTATGAAATTATATTAAAGACCTCTTGTTCTAGCCGCACCTGAAACATCATACTTCGCAGCCTATTATATTATAAGGAACATAACATAAATATTTCATTGCATGTTTGAGAAAAATATAGTATGGCACCAAGCTGAGTGAAGACCCTTTGGCGCAAAATACTTACGTTCTACTTTAGCTAGGTTTACAATAAAATTAATATTTCTGTTATTTCATTTTGTTTGTTTCGCTCTTATGTAGTTTGTTTTTTGTCGCTAATAAACTTTTTTCTTCTTCTGTTCTAAATCATTTTTTAGAGTTGGTCGATGCCTTAGAATCCTCTATCTTTTGTCAAAAAAATAAAGACAGGAAAATTTACTCTCATGACACTATTTTGTTCAAAATATTATTTCGACTTATCACTTTTATTACCAAAAAAAGTTGTCAGTGTAATGAGAACGCCAAACTATCAAAAAATTGTGTAATATCAGTCCTATTTATCACTAAAACTTCACTGATTTTACGAGCGATCATCGTAAACCCAACTCGTAAAAGCGGGACTAAAACCGGACAGTCCCTAGTACCCTGAACGAAAAGTGTTTCCAGTATAACTACTAACTACCAGTTCCATAATAACGCTCGTAAGCCATTTTAATTCGGTATGCGAAGTGCAATGCACAGTGTAGGCATTTTTATTGACGTATATGAACGGAAAGACCTTGTATGGAGTGGCGCTAAAGTTTAGCATCGCGGATAGTCTCACTAAAGGTCAGTACTTATGCACACCAGGGCCGCAGTTAGCCTATTTATAGGTCATCATAGATACAGACGTAGCTACAAATCATATTTGGTAAAATTATTGTTCATACGGACATGGTAAAACTATGTCTATGATACTCTTTCGGTCTTTTCAAGTTTATAATAAGATTATTTCGAAGCTGCGGATATCTACGTGAAGTTTTTATTATGACAGTACTGAATTTTCATATGATTCCTTACTTCTTAACTTGAAATGTAAAAGAGAGATGGAGGCTTCACATTTTTGATATTTTGCAAGTCTAGCATGTGAGAGTATTATCTTTGGTAAGCCATTTTATATGCGTATGGACCGTTTATTAAATTATTAATTTACTATGAAGTTTATAGTGCCTTTAAGGCGCAAAACACACAAGGAGTTTCGGTACCGTGCAGCGCGAGCCTGTCAACACACTAAGTACTTTTAAATATTTTACAGTACATATGGTACTACTTTACCGCACGAGTGCGGTAATAAGCAGATTACGTGCATATGTCGAAACTTTAAAGAGCCATATGTACTGTAAAACGTTGTACGATACACGTGCGAATAGGTAATTCGCAACTCGTGTAGATTTAAAACACTCCCTTCGGTCTTGTTTTAATTTATCACCACTCGTTGCGAATTTCCTGTTCTCTGCACTTGTATCGTAATCACACCACACCTGGCCAATAAAGTAGCAATTATAGCACGCTACGCGTCCGGAAAATATTCCACTTCCTGGCCAGGGGAGCGTAAAATTGTGTACCACGGGCGATAATAAAGAAAGCCTCTGATCGCATGTGTATCGCCCTTGCCTCTGGCTCGCGCGTGAAATACCTGCAATCTGAGACTTTATTTTTGTTACCTCCCTTGGTTAGACCATTCCAAGCTTTTACTTTAACGAAGTTCCTTGTCACTCAGGTACGGACGTGTGTCCGATGAAGTCAGTGGTGCGACGCATCGGGCAACAACTGTTCACCGCACTTAGCACAAAGGGAATGGCGTTGCTGGTCAATCACGGTGTTGCGGAGGAGAAGGTACTACAATTGAAACTTTTAATAACTAAAATTCATTTTCTTAAACATGCGCATAAATGTATGCATTAATGTCACGAACAGAGGACATGAAGTTACCTATTTATGGCCCCCTACATTACTTCTTGGCCGGCGGCCAAGAAGTAATGTATGGAGAATGTATGAAACTAACATTATTGTCCGCTGCTCTAACTTTTTAAATTTGCTTACTAAAATCAACTGATAAAGGAAATATTACATAGAGCCAACCGCCACGATTTTGTATATATATTTGTAATTTGTTATGTAAATTGGTATTTTTTTAGGTTTTTCCGGTTTTTTTATCGTTCATATATTTATGTATTTTGTTGTTTTTTTTTCGAATTCTACGAGTATTTATGTATTTTTTTTAGCTTTTTCATGTTATTTTGTAGCGTTTATTGATATTTTTGGACTTTTTAAAAGTTTTTTCGTAATTTTGTGTACTATTCGTAATTTTTTTGTTTTTCCATGTTTTTTGGTATTTTTTTTAGTTTTTACGTTTTTTTGGTATTTTTTAGTTCTTTCGTGGTTTTTTTAATGGTGCTTGTATTTTGTAGCATTTTTCGTGTTTTTATTTAATTTCCGTTATTTGTCGTGATGCTTTGCTATTTTTGGACGTTTAGTATTTTTTATTTTTTTTTACATTGTAGTTTTTTTATGGTTTCTTTTTTTCTAACATGTTTGAGAAAAGTACTATACAATCCTCGGCCGGAACAGGGATTGCAGGACTCGTTTATCCGGCCTCGTCTACGACTCGGCCGTTTATCCCAAACTCGTCCAGCAATCCCTTACTTCACGGCCTCTGCAGTAATGTACTATTACTTATCTGTCGAAAGACGTCTACTGCTGAACATAAGGCAAAACTATTTAAGAGGATTTTATCCAACTAATAATATTACCTATCATTAGGTACTTACATGCTTATAAGCCCATAACTTACCGACAGGAGGGACGACTTGTGTTTTATTCAACTGAGTATAATCCCTATACTTGTAGCTCTAACATGATGCTTCATTACAGCTGAAAGCGGTTTACGCGGACTTGGATAACTTCTGCGCGCTGCCGGAGGGCTGTCGGGCGCAGTACCTACGTAATCCGGCCAACAACCACGGATACGTGCGCCCCGGGACCGAGCAATTCGATACCACCATGACGGTAAATATGAAAGCTTACTTACAAAGAAGACATCATACACCTTCACTTAAATGTCTCCCAGCAGTTCTTCGGCCGAGGTGAAGATCGTGTACTCGGAGATTTTGCGTCGAACTGGCATGGTTAATGGCATGGAATGTGGCCCCATGAAGGGCCGATTACGTTGTTGTAGCCCTAGCAGTATTTTACTCCGAGCTAGCCTCAGACAAATGCAAAGTGACCGAGCAACATATACGGTACAGTAATGTCCCCGAGGTCGGACTGGCATACTGCTGTCAACGCGGGTATCGGTAACCTTGAACACACCCTTCCCGAAGTTTTAAACTCCAGATTCGTAAAACTTGACCAATACATACCAACTCAAATGGAAAGCTGTACTGTTTCTCATGTTGCCGGAACTTCAAATTAGTTCAAATCCAAGTTTGGCTTTGAAAGTCACTCTCGCGCACATGCACGTAAATATACGTAGGGAAATAACATCTCATAGATAGTAATAAATTATTCGATGCGCCTGGGAGGCATACAAATATAATAACTATAATAACTTACACCTGAAACTATAATAACTTACAGCTTGCTATTTATCCTCCCTCAAAGCACTAGCAAGTAAAAACCGAAAAGTGAAGTGCAAATAACTAGTAGTATGTCAGAAGAAAAGATGAAGATATAGTGAAGGTACCTCCAATTTTTATTAGAACTAAATATCACAGTCAAAAACCATTAACATCTGAGGGCCTGCTCCAAACTTCGAAAATCGAACTTCGTGTCGTGCCGTCCCTTTCACTCTCGTGTTATACACTATATGACGGAAAGGGACGGCACGATACGAAGTTCGATTTTCGAAGTTCGGAGTAGGCCCTCTGACTGAACGAAGACTGCTAGATTTCTGCCGAAGCTACTTTATTAATCGCCCCCATTACCTTACATCACGCCTTAATACAACGCATATATGTTCACAGGAGCTGCGGCACTTGTTCAACATAACGACGCTATCGGCGTCCTCCATGCCTGCTCAGGAGATCCCAGAGTTCACGAAGCACGCCGTGCCGCTGGCTCAGGACTTCACCAACTTGTCTCGTGTGCTGCTACAAGCTCTCGCTTATGCGTTCGGTAAGTGTATCTTCTCTTTCTGTACATTGGCTCAAATATGGCCGCTCCAGCGCGTAACATACTTATACGGAGTTGCTTTGCTAAGGCGTGTGTGTACAGGCTTGAGCGTTTGTAAACAAGGACGTTATTGTTATTAAAAGATCTGACTATTAATTACCTACTCTGGAAAGAAATTAGTTTCGATACAGTCAAGTAGGTCACCTGCTGTAATACGCGACAGAACAAATATGTGACAAGCTCTAATAGCTCCACAAATAGTCGTGTCTGTCTGTCTTGTGTATTTTACAGGTGATGGTATCTATTTTTGACAATAATGTGTAACAAAATAAGCTTACATTTCAATATGCAATTTAGTAAGTATTGGAATATTTCAACGGTAATATTGTTGCAACATCTCATGTCATGGCATTTTATTGTATCTGCTGCTTTTGTGTAATGTAAGAGCCTTGCGAAACATGTTGCTTTCCGAATGCAGTGTATTCATGTTACACGATACTTTGTTAAACTTGACTCTTACGATATTATTTAAGCAACTACTTAATATTTTTTTATGTATAACACTACGTGTCATTTATGACTAAAAACGAGAACACTGAGTTACAAGTTTAGCAGTGTACCTATCCATCATAATACTGAGCGGCAGGATACAGGATAAAATAAGAAACGTGGACCTATTTATAATTCAAAACAACCTTTGCTACTCCACGCGAAAATGAAATTTTCTGTTTCATTTCATATTGGTCAGTTTTTAAGAAATGAAAAAGCTGAACAAGGTTTTTTTCTGATAGAATCAGCAACTTTTTACGTAACTTCAAAATAGCTCGATTAGTTTGAAGTTGTAGAAAAATATGCCTCTTGACTTCCCAATTTTCTCTGGTCAACTGCGTCCTTTTTTCATGTTTGTGTATTTAAAAATCTTTGAAATTGCATAAATAAGCTGAAGTTTGATTTTTTCCGAGCATGCGAGCGGGAAGTTTCATACAAATCGGGACCGGGACTGTAAACCCTAGTTGTAAAATATCGTGTTCTGTTCACGTGGACACGTTTGATCCCATAATATAGTATATGTAGTTCAGAATTATGAATAAATTCACATTCTATATTTTGCATCACAACTTAAATTCTATACCGTATTAAACGAACATGATTGAACTTGCATTGTAACGTTAATTTGCATTCATTAATCAACGGCAAAATATTCGCCTTTATTCATGCAACGTAACAAGTAACTGTTTATTTAAATTAGATCTCTTTCTTACAAAAAGTGCCTGACAAAAACAAATGAATTTTAACACCAATTTAACTAAAATAGATTAGACAGACGTTTATGAATTATGAATGAAGGCAACGCATTTGTTTTTGGTAAGGGCTTTTAATTGATGTAACCCTTTCAATATGTCATTACATAGCGTCCATCGATTATTATTAAACGCACTTTGACTGTTGCGGCAATCAATAATAACCGGTTCAATGCCTACCCAATAAATCAATGAATCACAATTGAGAGTTTAAATAAAATATTAATGCAGTCTGTTATAGTTATAATGTTTCAAGTTATGCTTTGTGTCTACGACCCGATTTGACCAAAATGGAATAAGGACTTGATCTGAGATGGAACGTCTAAAATGTACTAAGTAATAATCTTAGAATGAAATCTATCCTATTTGGTCGAATAAGAATTATGGACATATTATGTGCTCGATACAAGATTTCTAATAGCTATAACGGATTTCTGTCGCAGTGATATTTGCTCATACATTGTCCATGTCACACATGAAAATAACGAATAACAAGGTAATGTTATAATAAGGAATAAAAACAATTGTAGACCTATAAGTGCAAAAAATCTGCTGCAATGCGAAATCGGCGATTGTACAGTCAACTTGTCACCATAAATTCGTCATGATGTTCGTGTTCGTGCACATGTTGCCTCAATGAATGCGAATGGATTCTCACATGGTGCAAATAAATAATAACGATATCTAATTTGCATAACCTGGAAGTCCTCATTCACACGAATAAGTGTATGAAGTAAACCGTACTGTGCAGGTTTACTACATACAGACTGATTTCGACAGAATTCAACCACTAAGTTCAGCGCGGCTGATTCCACAGCTGCTTCATACAAAATGTATAGCCCAGCTACAGACAGTCACATGTGGTTTGTGGAATCCACCCTTCCTTCCACAGAGACGGCGTAAGATGAAGCCGATGTATAAAAACGTTATGAAGCGGCATCATGTCGGCGATGCGCCTGCGCCACGCCTGTGCCGCGTCGCTGCATACAAGATGTACGAAGGCGACGTGTTGGTGAATTATACTCAAGTGGCGCCAGCGCCGTGTCTACACCTTACGCCGTCTCTGTTTAATTTGCGCCTGAATGATTTTCAAAGAAAAGTTTAGCACATGGTAGTCGCGTCTTGCATGTGTGTCAATGTCGTATCACCTGTGCTAGTGTTAATCTGTGGCCCGTCGTCAGGCCTGCCGCCGAGCACCCTGCTGACCTGCCACGCGCGCATGCTGGCCGGCGCGGGCAACCCCTCCGCCATGCGGCTGCTCTACTACCCGCCCGTGCCGCCCGAGGACGACCGCCGCTGCTGCGACTATGACGCGGTGCACTACACCCGTTGCGGCGCTCACGCCGACTACGGCACTTTCACCCTCCTTGCGCAAGACTCCGAAGGCGGCCTCGAGGTATTTTTATTTATGAAACCATTTTTGTGACTAATGCCTTGAAGAAAAAAGGCGAACGGACTTTAAATATAGTTTGTCAATACTGTTAGAAAAAGTCTGCAAGTAGGTTGGTATTTTTAGTAAGTTATTCTACGAGGTCGACTGAATAAGTTTTATTTCCGCGTTACGTCCATTCTCGAGTAAGTATTAAGTATACAATCGCAATTTGGGGGAGGCCTATGTCCAGCAGTGGACGTCCTTTGGCTGATAGGGTGGTGGATACAATCGCAAACACTTTGTGATTATGTTTTTTCTAGTTTTTATTAGGGTTCCGTACCTCAAAAGGTAGAAGGTCCCGTATAGGATTACTTGGTTGTCCATCTATCTGCCAAGACTCTTTTATCTGGAGATCACGTAGAGCAGGGGTTCCCGAAGTGGTCCAGGTAGATTCCTAGGGGTCCACAGGAGACTCGACGGGGGTCTACGTTGGCGTGACGAAAAAATGGTGGTTTAGGGAATATGGTAGAAATGTGGTGTAGGGGGTCTACCAGAACCAGTTAACTTTTGAAAGTGAAGAAAAAAAGGTTAGGAGCCTGGCGTAGAGGTATCAAGTCGAAGTTAATATTATGAAATGCATTAAGCCTGAGGTGAAAGATCCGCCGTTTATGCCGCATATTTTGTTCAGATATTGAATGATTTAATTCCTTATCGAATTTCAAGATTCTAGGTAGGAAACTGGGGCGGTGCGCTCCTTTCCCTACGGCACTGTCAGGACTTAGGGCCTTCCCAATCCTACCTGAGGTTACCTTTTTACCCATACATCTTGCCACAGATTTTGGGGACACCTAGACAGATAAATAAATGTCAAACATATAGGTTGACAAAGGTGTCCGTCGATCTTCGCCAGCCGAATCGTGCACACGCTACCTCAAATAAAAAATGACCTTAACTCCTTCCTGTCTGTGATATAATTTGGACCTTCTCACCTTGACATTAGAACGTCGTTTGTGTGAAATGGTATTTACAGTTATCACCTTTTAATGCCTAAGTATGGATTAGTGGTTATATGAAAACAATGGCTTTGTTCGCCGGGTTCGCAGTGTACGAGTATGTACTCCTCACGCGATGAGTGTTCCGGGTTCAATATACAGCGTCAGCGTGTCTTTCTGAATTCCGATTACTTCAGCTTAGGCCGAATTCCTAACGGCACTGCTACTTTAATAAAGCAATTTCAAAACAAAATTTTATGTTATTAATTTTGCTACAGTTTTTATCTAAAATGGCTTTACCGGCATTGGCGTTAAGGACAAGTTGCGCCGCAAACTTAATTAATTACCGTCCTAAGTACCTAAATTGGCCCTCAAAATTGTACAAGGTTTAAATAAGATTTAAACTCATTACAACTCTTTACATAGATGTGTGTAAACTCTTCAAAAACAGAATAGTTCGACGCCTAAAAACTCGTATTTTAAACGTATTTTTTAAATACTTTTGCTTATACCACGTCGGTGGCAAAGTGGCCAACAAGCGTACGACCCGCCCGATGGTAAGCGGTCACCGCAGCCTATGTACGTCTGCAACTCCAGGGGTGTCAAGGGTGTTATTTTAAATAGTTCTATTGGTCTTATTTTATCAGTATCGGCATCAATTGTTGATTCACAACGAAATATCTCCTCAAATACTACCTATAGACACATTCATGCTTTATATTGCATCATAGCTTACAGCTAATGCGTGCGTATTAATGGTTTTCAGGTAAAACTGAACGGCAGCGAAAAGTGGCAATCCGTCGGCCATCTTCCCGGAGCCATCTTGGTGCAAACCGGGGAACTTCTCGCCGCTTGGACAACCAATATTCTGCCGGCTCTGGTCAGTATACAGACCATCTAGCATTTTCTGTAAAGGGATAAATCTGGTGGGGCTAATTAAAATACCTAATGCAAGGTATCAATAGCAAAATATTGTACATATAAGTACGTCCATGACGTACTTCCACCTGCAGGGTAATTACGCGCCGCTTTCGAGCGTGCGTACTGTAGATCTAAATGTCATTTTCCATACTAAAAATATCAGTCCACATATCGTACGTTCGAAGTTACGTGATTACCCTGCGGGTAACCGCCCTTACCTTACAATGCAACATCAGTATCATAAATGTTGTCCAGACTTTAAAGGTATGGCTTATCAGCCTATTGGCTTAGCTAAGTGTATGTGATATCACTCTATCAATGGTCAAACACACCATTTGACATCAATATATCGAGTAATAACAAAGATCGAATCGAGTAAGAACATCTGATCTGATCATTCTTTGTGGTAACTTCCACAAGTATAGCTTTTTCCTAATTTCTGTTTTACTTGAGAACTTGGTAGCTAACATAGTACAGTCAAAAAACAGAAGCTAGAAGAAAACATTAGGCTTTTAATATCTTCTCTTTTAAGCATATTTTAATCGTTATCTTTGAATATTGCAGATGCACCGCGTAGTGGTTCCGGAGGGCACTTACGCGCGCGCACGCGGCCGCCACTGCGTCGCGTTCTTCTGTCACCCGGACACCGACGCGGTGCTGCCGACCCTGCCGCTCCGGGCCGTCCCCGCCCCCCCGCCGCCGGTCTTTACACCTCACACTCACCTGACTTTCCACCATCGCCTGCTCAACGCCGCTCACCACATCCAGAAGCGCTTCAGAGAGACGTACGCGTGACTAGCGCGTACGGGGCACAAACGCTACATCGTGCCACTTGAACGACGGCATACGGCCCCGTGATTACCTTTTTGAACTATACAAAAGGCGCAGTATCCTTTCCACGTTCCCGTTAAAGTCAAGAATATGGGCAAATAGAACGACAGCTAAAATAGAAAAAGATAAATAAATTAAAATAATTTTACACTTGCTTAAGTAGCGGCTGCAACAGCGAAATACTAGCACGATAGCAAACGTCTGTCGACGCCGGCAACCACTGGGTGTACACAACACGGACTGTATAATGGTGAAAAAGTGTTTAAAACAAGCCTATCGACGGTCATTAGTGTCATTACAGATGTACTGACCCAACTCCCCAATTACTGCACAAAATGGACTAAATTAAAGTGATCGGCATGTCAAAAACAGTCATCCTTAGAAAATTCTAACACTTGACGTATTATTTTATAGGTAGGGCCATGTTATTTTACTTACGACAGTTATTAATTTTTAAGGAGTGCGACGTTAGTGAATTATATAAAGTACCTATGGACTAGAAAGGACTGCTGTCAAGAGGAACTTCGAAGCGTCACGTGTACACCGTTGGACAAGAAGCGCGATCAGTGTTCCAGAATGCACTCTATGAAGATTCGCGGGGATTAGTGACGCATCTGCCTATAGAAATAACTAATCAATTTAACCGAGCCACATTCGCTTGCTAAACCAATTAGAAAATGAAAACCCTTTACGGGAGATATATTTAATTATACTTAATTAGGTTTTAGCGTGGGCAGCAGAACTGTCTTCTTTGATTACTACCGAAATGTGTTCTGCTAGAATTTATACGGTTATATACGTTATCTTTAGTAGTATTTTTCTCTAGTTTATTTTTTATGATAACGTAATATACTCGTACCGTTTTGATTTTGATAGCGTTAACTTTAAGGGAAAAGACTAGTTCAAAACATGTTTAAAGATATCTGGTTTTATGCTTTTTCCAGTGTCAAGTGTGTAGGTACTTTTTAGGGTTCCGTTCTACTCTCTCTCTTCAACTAGGAACCCTTATAGTTTAGCCATGTCCGTCTGTCTGTCCAAGGCTTTGCTCTGTGATATATAAATCATTATTAAACCTGACAAAATCGTCAAAAAAAATAATTAAGGGTAGGTACCTTTCTTACACGTAAAGTGGGGATGAATTTTTTTTAAAGTGAATACTTTCGGAAATATCACTCCTAAAAAAATTTGTAACCCCCCTTTTCTTGAATTGACCTTCACCCAGTCATCAGTCCACCTTGCGGGGGTTTACCCACGCTGCGCCTTCCGGTACGGGGTGGCTACTAGAGAAACTTTCCGCCCCAACTGCACTCTGAGCAGTTCCAGCAGTGAACGTCCTTCGGCTGATATGATGATTCGGTTGAAAGATTTCATGAAATATTAATCTTGGTTTATACAATCACATTTCTAATCAATCTGATATCAAATGTCGTAAAATTATTCATTAGGTTCGCTATTTAGTGCAATTTGCCCTTGGACATGTTTATTGCAATAACAGTTGATTTAAAAAACAAGAAAAAGATGCATGAATTTGATTAAACTAAACACTATAGAGTCCTTTGTTTGTAGAAAGCAACATGTCGAGGTTAACGCAAATCAAAAACATAACGGTGTACATCTCAGCTAAGCTGAGCTTTGTTCTCTATTAAGTATATACATATATTCTGTTTGTACTTAAATAAAATCATAAAGACGTTTGGACCCAATCATATACACGGATATAAAATTACGTTTTTCGTTTAACAACGTCCTTATGTACCTACTTGTACTTAGTTAAGTAACGAGTTCAGGTCTAGAAATAAGTACCTATTCTTATTGAAATTACTGTTTATGATTATATTCTTGTCTTTGAACCAGTATTTAGTTGCTTATAATATACACTTATATATGTGTAGGTAAATAATATTGATTGCTTCAGTTTCTATTTTATAGTTAATTCGTAAGTCATGAAAGAAACAAGCTATGCAAAAAGCTCTCGAAGACATTTGTCTATTAATTTAAAAGTGACGAAAAAAATATACATAAAAAGTCAGCGTATTCTTGCCCGAAATTTAGTTGTTGTCAGATGACAATGAGAATTATATTGTGGCGTCTTTCGTGTTTTTCTGGTGAAGTTTTCCCGGCGATGAAACCTGGCTAGATCGATTTTTCATCCCCGTATCGTAAATTTCACTAAACTCGTTCGAGCCGCTTTCGAGAACTCAATTACAACTAAATTAAATATACAAATATTGCTCGTTTACCTAAATAGTATAGGATTATAATATTTATAATTATTCAAGAGAACTTATTGTATCATTCCCGAACCACTTCGCATTTCACTTTATGTAAATGTGATGTCTTTTTATGACTTTTTTGTAACTTTATATTTACGTGTTGTTAGGATGCTTTTAGTATGTGTCATTAAATGTTTTGACTTTTGAGAGTCGGCATCTACGTAATATTAGTATGTCTTAGTAACATAGCAATTAGCGGTCGGCGCCGCTAGTTATCGCTTTCTTCCCTGTGTATTTTAAATATGTAAACTTGGCTTATTGCTTTTGATTTTAAACGATATTAGTTTTTAAATTATAGTACTTATAATAATTTGTATCGTTAATATTCCATGCCATTGTTAATTACACGACTGCTTACTGTGTTTAGTAAGTAAATTGTGTCATTGCACCGATAGCTCAATGAATGCACGCCTCTATTCTGCGTATTAGCAGTGCCTATATGATTTTGTGTTAGAACATCGAATTTATAAGATAACATACACTTAATTGAAAAGTACTTAATTTTGATCCAGTATATACTTATGTAAGTCAAATCGATGTAGAAATTAATAATTATGAGTTATTTATTAAAGCATCATAGGTCGGGTTCACAATATTCCGTAAAGCTTGAAACGCACAGAGCACGACTCAGCGTCGTTGCGGGGCGGAGGCGGTTTTGCGGAAAAGCTAACGCCGTCCGGAGCACGTCGCACCAAAAAACCACGCGGTATTCGGTAGTGCGTTAGAGACGAGGCGGCCTGTGTGACATAGGAGAAATTGACAGTCGACACTTACGGAAAATTAAAAAATCAAAATCGTCGTCGCGCCGCGCCCACACTGTGCGTTTCGAGCTTAAATCTGTGTATTATGTTAACTTATACCGCGTTAACACACTGGCGACGTTTTGAATTCAGCGGTCAAATGCATTAGATTTGCTCCCACAGATTCTGACAGGCGAGCGCGTGCGCTTGTGCGTGATCGTGGCCTTATGAAGCCCTCTTCAAGTTATAAGATAAAAAAAACCTGTTGACTGATAAAGGACTAATGTATCAACCTTTTCAACATTGAAAGTATTGAAAAAGTAATAACCACACACAGTCAATGTCTATATAAGTATTACAAGTACATTTAATATCTAGTTGAATGGTTTAAAATAGCTATTTACGATACAAGGGTTGTAAAATCAAGAAAGACCGATATCGCAGATGTTTGAGGCCCGAGCCGCAGGCGAGGGTCATAAGTATGCGAGAGAGGGCTTTCTGTTTAACGACCCGTGTTTTGTACACAATTTTACGTCACCACTTGGCCAAAAAGTGGGTGTTTCCGGACGCGCAGCGTGTGGAAAAACGCGCTTTTTGGCATGGTGTGGTGTAAATACATTTACAGTACATATGGTGCTATATTACCGCACGAGTGCGGTAATCAGCAGATTACGTGCATATGTCGAAATTTTAAAGAGCCATATGTACTGTAAAACGTTGTACGATACACGTGCGAACAGGTAATTCGCAACTCGTGTCGATTTAAAACACTCCCTTCGGTCGTATTTCAATTTATCACCACTCGTTGCGAATTTCCTGTTTTCTGCACTTGTATCGTAATGTACTATTAAACTTGTTTTAAGCAGGACGTCTCACGCATTTATTACACAAGTCGGTCCGAATAGGCACGTAGATACTTACTCTGTACATTTGTTTTCAATAATTTTATGAGCAATTTCATAAATACATAAATGCTCGGCACAAACATATAACTGTCAGGACGTTCAATTAATAATTTTCTTCAGTTTTAGTTTTTTTTACAATATTGTACCTAAGAAATTAACCCCTGTTTTGTATTCGCTGTATCAGAACAACGATGTTAACATATCGTCAATATTCGAATGTTATTAGAAATAAACCTGCCAGTTGTATGAAAGAAAAAAATATTTACTAATGTTTTATTTCACCTTGTCCCAAGCCCTACACTTAAACTGAGCTATAAATAAATAAATAATAAATATTAGGGGACATTTTTTACACAAATCGAACTAGTTCCATATATAGTAAGATCAATAAGCCTTGTGTTATGGGTACTAGACGACGATATATTTAATAGATATATACTTAAATACATAGATAACATCCAAGTCTCAGGAACAAACGTCTCTGCTCACCACAGAAACAAATGCCCTTACCAGGATTCGAACCCGGGACCTCTAGCTTCGTAGGCAGTGACACTACCAACTAGGCTAAACAGGCCGACAAAGCTATTATTATATTCGCATATTTAACATAAGCCCAGTTCGATATCTCATTATTATAAAAGAGAAATGGCAGCCTCGAGGACATTTGCCAGAGTCAGAGAAGATATAAATTAAATTCGAAGTAACGAATTAATGAAAATACTAAATAAAGTAGTTAATGTCTTGTCACTCTTGCCAATATTGCGACGACCGTTCGTGGTCCTGAGAAAAAGAGTCTTGACAGACAGACAGACGGACGGACAACAAAGTGATCCTATAAGGGTTCCGTTTTTTTCCTTTCAAGGTACGGAACCCTAAAAAGTACGAAAACAGTGAATTTTCAAGTTTTATTATTATTATTATTTAAGCTTTATCATGTCAGCCGAAACACGTCCACTGCTGGACATAGGCCTCCCCCAAAGACTTCCACAATGACCGGTCCTGCGCCACCCGCATCCAGCGGACACCCGCGACCATCAGTCTGGCCACGCTACGCCTTCCGGTACGTGGTCGCCACTCGAGAACCTTTTATTTATGCTTGTTACCTCAGAAATCCGTCATTTGTTAACCGATTTTTGTCATCAGGTCGGAATTTGATGATAGGGTCCTGGAGAAATCCAGGGAACCCTTCAAATATTTTAGGTGCACCTATGGCGATTTGGCTACTTAGTATAGTAATTTGTGCATTTGTTCTTGAAAAGCACCATTTGGTGAAATAGAACTGATTACGAATGAAGATCACACATTCACCAGAACTGCTTAATAATTATTAGTATTTCGTGGGTTGAGATTACCTATTTAACGGTAGTTTATTTAAATTAATTCTATTTATTAAAAAAAAGAAATGCATTCCTACTTATTTGTCCAAAAAACATTATATCCCATCAAAAACAAAAACATAAATGTGAAAATGGGGGCAAAGTTTAATATTAAGAAGACGCGATGCGTAGTTGTCGACTTCGCCGACAAAATAATTGAGATCTGGGTGCCAAGTTCCGTAGATTATCCCGATATTTATTAATTAAGAACAACATTATAAAATGAAATAAAAATACAAGTTCCCATTTTTTCTGCTACAAGAATGGTAACTTCTTAAATTTGAGCACTCGAATTATTATTTACTGATGGAGACGAGAAGTAAAGAAAAGCAACTCGATAAACAATATCATCTTTCATCTCACGTGAAACAATAAAACAATAATAGTAATCGTATGAAGCGATGGTCGTGCGCGTGCCTATTTTAATTTCATCGCAGCATAATGGCAGCTATTTTGGAATTTTTATTTTGGCGCAGTTCGCGTGTGGTCGCTGCCGCCGCTTTTGGCGGGAAACTAGACGTCACAACAGCTTTGCTTGTCGACGACGGAGGGGCTCTTCAAAAAAATTGTGACGTCGACTGGTGACGGACAAATATGGTAAGTGATAAGTTAACTAATAAATTGTACAGCCGATATCAAACAATTCTGGCTGACTGCATGGTAATGGTCCCCATTAAGATGTTTAGGTACTTAGTTATACCTATTTCGTAGAATTTCGAATTTTATATAATATAGCCCATAACGAAATTAGTAACATATTCTCTTTGATTTTTCTTGTTTTTGAATATAATAGAGCTCTATCGTTTTATAAGTGTTCTATATTTAAATTATTGAGACCGCGGAATTGCATATGTAGTGTTTGTGTTTTACCTATTTTTTTTAATACCACGTCGGTGGCAACCAAGCGTACGGCCCGCCTGATAGTAAGCGGTCACCGCAGCCTATGGACGCCTGTAGGGGGGGGGGGTTACATGCGCGTTGCCGACCCTTTAAAATACACTACTTTTGTTGAAGAATCCCATACTGTAGTTCCTCGGGAAAACCTCGGCAGGGAGCTCATTCCACAACCGGAGCGTCCAAGGGAGGAAGTTCCTCTGAAACCGTACCGTACGCGACCATTTAGGTTCTAAGGTGTGAGGATAAATGCCCTGCCGACGATGAGCAGTGCGATGATAGAAAGCGGCCGTGGCATCATGTCGAATAGTTCTTCGGAGCATAACCCATTATACAAGCGATAGAACACGCACAAGGAGGCAAAGTTTCTCCTTAAACTTAACCGTTCAATATCGCTCGTGAGTTCAGGATCGTCCACGATTCGCGCAGCACGTCTTTGAAGCGAGTCCAAAGGCCCAAGCTGGTATCCATATCACTAATGTATGCGTATTATTTTGATATTTAATTTTCATTCAAATAGAGTATTAAAAAATAATTACGAACCGTCAAGTGTGAAGATCACGCCTACCGCGTGCGGTGTGCGAGGTTAAGCAATGTGGGCGCAGGACAGTTCTTGGATTGGAGACCGCTTTGAGTGGTTACTAACTGACTCTCGTGCTTTGGGAGGCACGCTAAGCCGTTGATCCCGGCTGCAATCGTTAAGCCAAGTTAGAGGCCTTGCGAACTTATAACAGTCAAGTTGCCCACTCACTTGAAAAAGGGGGGTCGAAGTTACACCACGTCCGTAGCGAGTACCCACCGTTACCTTACACGTGACCCCTTGGTGGTACTAAAAGTGCAACAAAAACTGGCAACCGTACTTGTCTTCTCGAAATTTTAACGGTTCGTAAATAAATTCCATACGATTAAAAAAAACTAAAGATTGATTAAAATGGAAAAAAAATATCGAAACCTCTATGTCGTTTTTAAAAGCTAATCTATAGATACCCCCCACACGCCTATATAGTAACATTAAACTTTTTTGCATACAGGCATGTATAGAGTGCCAAATTTTACCTCAGATTCGTATTAAGAGACCTCTCGGACGCTCCGATATGGATTATGAACGAAATCGGTACGAAAAAAAAGAAAATCAATGGCCGCCACTTTCACAAATTTACCTCAAATTCGTATTAGGGGACCCCTCGGACAGTCAGTTATTTCTTGAAATTTGGCACAAACTTTCAAAAGTTTTCATGTCCGCAATATTAAATTTCAAAACCGATGCCATTTTCGTAATTAACATCCCAAAAAACCATAAAAACGACACCCATATTAATATTTAGACATTTCATCCCCCTCGCACCCCAACAGGGGGGATGGTATTTCACGTCCTCCACGTGAGATTTTAAAATCAATGTTGTTTTCGTTATCAGCGACCCGGTATATCATAAAAACAATACCCATGTCGATTTTCAGAATTTGTCACCACCTTTCTCCCTTTTAGGGGTTGATTTCTCAAAAAACCTAAAACACGTAATTACTCATTTATTGTTAGAAATACTCCTGTGAAGTTTCGAATAAAATAGTCCAACTAATCTTGTTTCCCCATACAAACTTCGGACCCCCATTTCACCCCCTTAGGGGTTGAATTTTGAAAAATCCTTTCTTAGTGCACCCTTGGACCTTACAAGGAACCTACGTGCCAAATTTGGAATCTCTAGGACCAGCAATTTGGGCTGTGCGTTGATATGTCAGTCAGTCAGTCAGTTTCTTCTTTTATATATTTAGACTAGCGTTTGCCCGCGGCTTCGCCCGCGTACTCCAAGCATAATTTTTAACCGTCTTCAAAAAAGAGGTTCTCTGTTTGACCCGTATGTATGTATGTACTTATGTATGTATGTATGTTTGTCCACGATTATCTCGCGTTTGGCTGAACCGATTTAGATGCAGTTTCCAGAAAAGTAGTTGTTACATTTTGGGGGTTTCGGTATACGAAGTTTGGTGATTGTGATTCATAAACAGATGTATGTACGTATGTATGTTTGTCCACGATTATCTCGTGTTTGGCTGAACCGATTTAGATGCAGTTTCCAGAAAAGTAGTTGTTACATTTTGGGGGTTTTGGTATACGAAGTTTGGTGATTGTGATTCATAAACAGATGAACCGATGAAAAGTCAGTATACATTCTGAGAACCGGCAAACTGTAGAATTTCATTTGATTTTGGCAATAATAAGGATCGAAAAACTATTATCATACATTTTCGAGAGGCCGAGGGGGAAAAGGTCGGGAGAGAAAGAAGATCTGTGTACAACAGTAACACCAATTGAAGGTCTTGTAACGACCAAGCAGCAGTCATAAACTCTGGTCCTCTGAAGTACAGAAATACGGCTAATTCAATATCTAGCGTAACCCTTATTTTTCCTAAATTTAAATTAATTGGTAGATTATGCCAGTTTCCGTTTGAGCATCCAAAAAGAACGATTTGGCCTCACTTCCTTTCGCACTCCTTACTATTTGCTCGTACTTATACTGACTTTTGTTCATCTGAAGTCCGTCTGTTACAACCGATTTGCTTTAAAACTACTGGACCGATAGAATTGCAATTTGGCACAAACTATCAAAAAATGTCATGTCCATAATATTAAATTAAAACCGGCCAAGTGTCGGAACACGCACACAGAAGGGTTCCGTGCCAACACCTGCTAGTTCACATTTAAACCACTCTAGGAAACTCACGGCACTTAAGTCCTTTTGTTTGGGCAAGACTGTTTTTCAACGATATCTCAAAAAATGGTAAACATCTCTTGTTGAAACCATAAGTCGCTGAAAGTATTTACTTAATATGCACAATCTCAATGTTTTTCAGAATCTTAAACTTCAAAGTTTGGAAATTATATACAGTCAGGGGACACAATTTTTACGACTTAGACAGCTAATCTATACTAATATTATAAAAAGGAAAGATTTGATTGTTAGTTTGCATTGAATAGCTACACTATTCTTGGGTGACATTGATATGAGCTATATTATGTTTTCAAAAAATAAGGATTCTTACTAAAACTCCAATAATGTAATGTTGTAAAAAAAAGTAACTCAAATATTCTTTACATCGCGTGCGCTAAGAAAACTATTGATGATAGAATAAATATTTGTTAATTATTTGTATGGGCCGGGGTGCTAGTATGTATAACTAATCTAAAGGTTTATTTAAATGGAAAAAATATAGAAACCTCTATGTCGTTTTTAAAAGCCAATCCTTTTTTTACAATCCCTGGCATGTATGGAGTGCCTAATTTTAGAATAAATATTTTTTAATTATTTGTATGGGCCGGGCTGCAAGTATGTAATACTAATCTAAAGGTTGATTTAAATGGAAAATAATTTTTAAGAAAAAAAAACCGACTTCAATGGGGGAGTCCGGTGAAAGATTATTCAACTTAGATGGTGCACTCTTAGATTCCATACAATAAAATAAAAATGGCTATAAGTATGTTTATAATGGTAGAAGACTTAGACTTTCCATGATTCCTCATGGAATCATGGAAAAACCTTGCTTGCTTGACAAACAAAACGAAGAGAACAAATCGCCAAACGTGAACTACGCGTCGTTGAAGAGTTCCGTTCTGATCATCATCAGCAGTTCCACTTCATCAAATGTCACTTTTATGAATGAAAATGCTTGATTAGTTCATGAAAATACTAAAATCACTATTTGTGTGCCTTTCACATTTGGGGAGTTCCCTCGATTCCTAATGGATCCCATCATCAGAACTCGAGCATGTCAAAAATCAATCGTGAAAATAGAACTTGCTTAACAAACACAGCTAGAAGGACAAATCGCCAAACGTGAACTTTTCGTCGTTGAAGAGTTCTGTTCTGATCATCATCAGCAGTTCCACTTCATCAAATGTCACATTTTTGTATGATAATGCTCGATTTGTTGATAAAACCACAAAAATCACTATATGTTTGCTTATAAGATTTGAGGAGTTCCCTCAATTCCTCATGGATCCCATCATCAGAAATCAAGCATGACAAAAATTTATCGTGAAAATAGAACTTGCTTAACAAACACAGCTAGGAGGACAAATCGCCAAACGTGAACTTTTCGTCGTTGAAGAGTTCTGTTCTGATCATCATCAGCAGTTCCACTTCATCCAATGTCACATTTTTGGATGCAAATGCTTGACTTGTTGATAAAAACACAAAAATCACTATATGTTTGCCTTAAAGATTTCAGGAGTTCCCTCAATTCCTCATGGATCCCATCATCAGAACTGCGTTTTGACAAAAACGGGACCAACTTGGATATATATACTTACAATCAACGAATTTTTGAAATCGCTTAAGAAATGACGGTGTTATGGAGTAACAAACATTAAAAAAAAAACATACAACCGAATTGATAACCTCCTCTTTTGAAATCTTGAAGTCGGTTAAAAATATAGAAACCTCTATGTCGTTTTTAAAAGTCAATCCTTTTTTTACAATCCCTGGCATGTATGGAGTGCCTAATTTTACCTCGGATTCGTATTAAGAGACCTCTCGGAAGCTCAGATATCGATTTTGAACGAAATCGGGGCGGAAAAAAGAAAATCTATGTGGCCGCCACTTTCACAAATTTTACCTCGGATTCCTATTAAGAGACCTCTCGGATACTCAGATATCGATTTTGAACGCAATCGGGACGGAAATTAAGAAAATCAATATGGCCGCCACTTTTTCCAAACTTTACCTCGGATTCGTATTTGGGGCCCTCTCGGACGCTCAGATATCGATTTTGAATGAAATCGGATTGGAAGGGAAGAAAATCAATATGGCTGCCACTTTTTCCAAATTTTACCTCGGATTCGTATTAAGAATTTTCTCGGACGCTCAGACGTCGATTTTTAACGAAATCGAGACGGAATTGAAGAAAATCAATATGGCCGCCACTTTTTCCCACTTTTACCTCGGATTCTTATTCGGGGACCTCTCGGACACTCAGATATCGATTTAGAACGCAATCGGGACGGAAATTAAGAAAATCAATATGGCCGCCACTTTTTCCAAACTTTGCCTCGGATTCGTATTTGGGGCCCTCTCGGACGCTCAGACATCGATTTTGAACGAAATCGAGACGGAATTGAAGAAAATCAATATGGCCGCCACTTTTTCCCAATTTTACCTTGGATTCTTATTCGGGGACCTCTCGGACGCTCAGATATCGATTTTGAACGAAAATGGGATGAAGATGAAGAAAATCAATATGGCTGCTAGTTTTTCCAATTTTTACCTCGGATTCGTATTAAGAGACCTCTCGGACGCTCAGATGTCTATTTTATACGAAATCGGAACGGAAATGAAGAAAATCAATAGGGCCGCCAGTTTATCCAAATTTTACCTCGAATTCGTATTAAGAATTCTCTCGGACGCTCAGATATCGATTTTGAACAAAATCGAGACGGAATTGAAGAAAATCAACATGGCCGCCACTTTTTTCAAATTTTACCTCGGTGTCGTATTAGGGGGACCTCTCGGACGCTCAGATATCAATTTTGAACGAAATCGTGACGAAAATGACGAAAAGCAATATGGCCGCCAGTTTTTCCAAATTTTTTACCTCGGATTCGTATTCGGGGACCTCTCGGACGCTCAGATATCGATTTTGAACGAAATGAGGAAGAAAATGAAGTAAATCAATATGGCTGCGACTTTTCCAAATTTTACCTCGGATTCATATTAAGAGACCTCTCGGACGCTCAGATATCGATTTTGAATGAAATCGGGAAGAAAATCAATATGGCTGCGACTTTTTCCAAATTTTACCTCGGATTCGTATTAAGAGACCTCTCGGACGCTCAGATATCGATTTTGAACGAAATCGGGAAGAAAATGATGAAAATCAAAATGGCTGCGAATTTTTCCATATTTTACCTCGGATTCGTATTAAGAGACATCTCGGACGCTTAGATATCGATTTTGAACGAAATCGGGACGAAAATGACGAAAAGCAATATGGCCGCCTGTTTTTCCAAATTTTACCTCGGATTCGTATTAAGAATTCTCTCGGACGCTCAGATATCGATTTTGAACGAAATCCAGACGGAATTGAAGAAAATCAATATGGCCGCCACTTTTTCCAAATTTTACCTCGGATTCGTATTCGGGGACCTCTCGGACGCTCAGATATCGATTTTGAACAAAATTGGGAAGAAAATGAAGAAAATCAATATGGCTGCGACTTTGTTCCATATTTTACCTCGGATTCGTATTAAGAGACATCTCGGACGCTCAGATTTCTATTTTGAACGAAATCGGGACGAAAGTGAAGAAAAGCAATATGGCCGCCAGTTTTTCCAATATTTACCTAGGAGTCGTATTAAGAGTCCTCTCGGACGCCTAAATATCGATTTTTGTTGAAATCGTATCGGACGGCACTGATTAATAAAACCACTTACAATACATTGATTCAAGAAAGGTCGTATATTCATAGGGAATTCACGGCACTTCATGCGCCTTTAGACCTTATAAGGAACCTACATGCCAAATTTGATATCTCTCGAATCAGCAGTTTGGGCTGTGCGTTGATGTCACTCACTCAGTCAGTCAGTTTCTTCTTGCAATTTCGCACAAACTCTTAAAAGTTTTCATGTCTGCAGTATTAACTTTCAAAATCAATGCCATTTTCGAAATTAACGACCCAAAAAACCATAAAAACGACACCCATATTAATATTTAGACATTCCAACCCCCTCGCACCCCAACAGAGGGGATGGTATTTTACGTCCTCTACGTGGGATTTTAAAATCATTTTTGTTTTCGTAATCAGCGACCCGATAAACCTGAAAAACAACACCCATAAACCATAGAAATAATACCCATATCGATTTTCAGAATTGTCACCACTTTTCACCCTGTTAGGGGTTGATTTCTCAAAAAACCTGAAACACATATTTACTCATTTATCGTTAGAAATACTCCTGTGAAGTTTCGAATAAAATAGTCCAACTTATCTTGATTCCCCATACAAACTTCGGACCCCCATTTCACCCCCGCCCCCAGGGGTTGATTTTTGAAAAATCCTTTCTTAATGCACCTCTAGACCTTATATGGAACCTACATACTCAATTTGGAATCTCTAGAACCAGCAGTTTGGGCTGTGCGTTGATATGTCACTCACTCAGTCAGTTAGTTATTTCTTGCAATTTGGCACAAACTTTCAAAAGTTATCATGTTCACAATATTAAACTTCAAAATTGATGCCATTTTCGTAATTAACGTCCCAAAAAACCATAAAAACGACACCCATATTAATATTTAGACATTTCATCCCCCTCGCACCCCAACAGGGGGGATGGTATTTCACGTCCTCCACGTAGGATTTTAGATTCATTGTTGTTTTCGTTATCAGCGACCCGATAAACCTGAAAAACAACACCCATGTCGATTTTCAGAATTTGTCACCACATTTCCCCCTTTTAGGGGTTGATTTCTCAAAAAACCTGAAACACGTGTTTACTCATTTATCGTTAGAAATACTCCTGTGAAGTTTCGAATAAAATAGTCCAACTAATCTTGTTTCTCCATACAAACTTCGGACCCCCATTTCACCCCCTTAGGGGTTGAATTTTGAAAAATCCTTTCTTAGTGCACCCCTACACATTATAAGGAACCTACGTGCCAAATTTGGAATCTCTAGGACCAGCGGTTTGGGCTGTGCGTTGATATGTCAGTCAGTCAGTCAGTCAGTCAGTCAGTCAGTCAGTCAGTCAGTTTCTTCTTTTATATATTTAGATTACCATGTTTTTATTGACTTATACCCAGTAGCAACCGTTTCACACTAATTCCAGCAAAATCTAACACTTTAAAAACTAATATAACGCAAATAATATAAGGTTAGGTAATGGTTAATATGGTTATGTATAAGGAAAGCTCACTTTCATTTTTAATGAGCTACCTACTACCGGACACCCGAAAAAAAGTTTGTATACCTTTTCGCGGTGTTATTGACTAGTATACCCCTACCAAATTACAGTTTTCTATTAGTAACGGTTGCTGAGCTAAGCCGCGGACAAACGGACGGACGGATATGGCGAAACTATCTGGGTTCCTTGTTCACTACGGGACCGTAAAAAAGATAGGTTAGCAAATTTAAAACAATAATTATAAAAACACCGTGAGTGTTAATTGGCCCAAAATGTGTTGCAAGTGTACGGAGTGTACCTAAATACCCACCCTAATCGTTTGGCACAAGACCTGACAGACATCCTGCATATTAAAAATTTGCGTCGGAATTGATTGATTGATGATTGTTCTCTAATTCGGTTATTTCCCAAATCAGGAGCTCGTCAAATTGAACAATAAAATCGGCCAAGAGCATGCCAGGCCATGGTCAGTGTAGGGTTCCGTAGTTGCCCAATGAATTTACTCATCATCATCAATCAATAACAAGCAAAAGGGAATACTTACGCAGCGTTTCATACGTCTTTTACTAAGAAGGGAAGACTTTCCGATAACTCAAAAACGGCTTAATTGCTCATATCCGCTATAGTTTTCGTTGAGTCTTTATTAAGCTTTACTTTCATGATTTTTTTGACCCATAGTTCAAAAGTTAGAGGGGGACACAATATTTTTTCTTTAGGAGTGAATATTTCCGAAAATATTCACTTTATCAAAAAATGTTAGGTGAAGACCTTTATTCATTTTGAAAGACCTATCCAACAACCCCCCACACCATACGGTTGAAGCAAAAAAAACTTCTTCCCCACTTTACGTGTAGGGGAGGTACCCTTGAAAAACATTTTTTTAGAATATAATGAAACGGGCCACTCACGTCTTTAAGTTCGAATATCGCTCGACATGTTTCAGACCGGTTCGCGGTCGTTAATCATGGGTACCTCTCACGGCGGCGATTCTTTTAGCACTGCGTGGTTGTATCCTGCCCACTCGGCTGCTCGGGGTGGGCGGTGGCGGCGGAGGCGAGAATCTACCCTCGTTTTCTTCACAATTGTCCAATGCCAAGTAATACACAACACTCACAGCGTCACATGCTAAAGTCTCATCCACACTCTTCACAGACGTAGTATTTAACACTGTTTTCCAGCTGGGTGGTACAGCCCATCCACAATCACGATTAAAATTCGGAAAACGACCAATTTCGATAGCCTCCCGCACTTTGCGCAGTACAATAATACATTGTTTAACGAGGGGCGTAAGTGGAAAATTGCGAACGAGAGTCTATCAGACTTTTTATCACTCGAGAAAATAGCAATTTTCTTACGTCCAAGGTAATCACAATGATTTCATCACATTTGCGAGGAAATAACTCAAGCACTAATCAAAATTGAAGAAATCGACCACTTCACCTCCAGTATCAGTGCGTGGTCGCTGAGAGGAGCGCACAGCTTCAATATTTGCAAAGAGACAATACGCCACATAAGCTGCCCATTTGTACAACACTATCGATGCC
Organism: Notocelia uddmanniana; assembly: GCA_905163555.1. Taxonomy (NCBI): domain Eukaryota; kingdom Metazoa; phylum Arthropoda; class Insecta; order Lepidoptera; family Tortricidae; genus Notocelia; species Notocelia uddmanniana. The sequence goes on along the minus strand of LR991052.1, from coordinate 12,969,683 downwards.
AAACTCTCTATTTATCCCTTGCAGACTTACAAATGCAAAAGAGTCATCGTGGAATGGTTAAGCACTCTGAATTATGACGAGACTGAAGTATTACTATGTTACAATAGTTAAATATAATACGAAATTTATTGCACCTAAAATTAAAACTAAATACTCCACCTTCTATGATATCTATCGCATGCATACATGCATACACACGCGCGCTTACACTCATTCAAACACACACACACACACACACACACACACACACACACACACATGACATTTCTGACGATGCGTTTTGAAATTGCATCGACTCAACTTGTGCGTTTACAAGTATACTCAAAGTCATTATAAAAAAAAATGTTACTTATAGAATTTTAAGGTTTACGACAAATCATTAAATAAAGCTTTATTTGGTATTTTTTATTAAATTCTCAAACCATTTATTCAATGATAATTGATATCAAACGAACCATTAATATGAGCGTTTTACGTTTTGTTATCTGTCAAAAGCTACTCAAACACGCTCCAAGGTCAAATTACTTTCCCCACTTTTGGATAAAATGCGTTTTTACCCGCTTGTTTCAAAGGATAAAAGACGGCTTTCCGAGCTAGTGAGGGGAAAAATAATTTAATAATATATGTTAACTTACCTAACTTAGGCTAGCTTAACTTATCTACCTTTCATGTTAACTTTGTATACTATTGGTTATACCTCTAAACTTGATGCTGGAAGAACGGGATCTTCTGTCACAAGTATTGCCATATACTTACTAGAAGGTCCCAACCTGTTCTTAATTGTGTAAACACTGTTTGGTACCAATAAAAACTATTTTCATTTTCAAAACCCTTCTGTTCCTGCGCAAACAAATTAAAATGTTCAAGATATTGATATAATCTATTATAAATTACTTTTTCTATTACCTTGGATAAAACAGAAATCAAAGCTATAGGTCGGTAATTGCCGATATTTTCTTTGTTCCCTTTTTTATGGACAGGTTTTACGATAGATATTTTAAGCTTTTCCGGAAAAACCAACCCTTTACGAGCAAATGTGATGAAAAGAACTTTTCCTTCGCTAGCACGGTTACCTTGTCGAACCGAATATAATGTGCCGGAATCCAATGAATGCTCCGCAACTACAGAACCTCGAACTTCACGTTTTTCATACTACGTATGTGTTCAGACAATCTAGTGGAAATGTTCCAGCCAGTCTCTCTCTCTATGTAATTCTTGCCATAGGAGCCCTTGCTCCCGATTCCTTAACCATGTATAAAACCCAGGGGTGTTCAAGCACCCATATCGTTCGGTGAACGCATCAGCTGCTGAGCTGAATATGCGGGCGGAAAATCGTATTGATGCAATATTTTCGGCGTAACAAGTGTCCCATTTTATCCATCACACCCTTCAGGTAATTAAGGCCAGTACAAGGGAAGCCTTTCCACCTTGGTCGGATGGAGACGTGGAGATACATTCGCAACCGTATTGCATTGCCTCCAGTAGGTCTGAAACATGCCGAGCGATATTCGACCTTAAAGACGTGAGTGACCCGTTTCATTATACAGGGTGTTTAGTAGTTAGGTGCAAAGACTTTCAGGGATGATAGAGGAGGTAATTTGAAATATTTTAGACACAACATGCGTTAGTACAAAGTCTTTTAGTTTCCAAGAATGCACCATTTTATTTTGAAAATTTTGTTGTCCATACTAAAACACATTTGGAAAATATTCAGATTTTTTTAACGTTCCCTTTTTTTCTGGCTGATCGTAATTTTTTAATAACTGTAGGAACTAAGGAAGTTTTTGAAACCAATTGAGTTGGGTTTAATGACTTTTTACTGCTTGTATTCACAAGGTACTCAGATGAGAATTTTTCTGTATTTTCATAGAAACGGAAAAAGAAATAAAAAATACAAATTCCTATCACTCCATAATTATTCTAAGTGAATAGGTTCTTACTTCGAACTAGAAGAACTTCGAAAATACTTAACGGGTTAATTTTTTTCGTTCCTACTATGAAAATGTATGAAGAGAAATTCGCATCTGAATACCATGTGAATATGGGCAGTCAAAAGTGGTTAGTCCCATTTCAATTGATTTCAAAAACTTCCTTAGTTCCTACAGCTACTGAGAAATTACGATAAGTCAGAAAAAAAGGGGAACAACAACAAAATCTAAACATTATCCAAATGTATGCTAGTATAGAAAACATACAATTTTCAAAATAAAATGGTGTATATCTTGGTAACTAAAAGACTTTTCGACTTTGTTAGTTTTGTTGATTTATATGTCAGCTTTCTAGCACTAACAATTACAGAACAAAGCCTCGGACAGACATACGGACAGACAGACAGACATGGCGGAACTACAAGGGCTAGTTGACTGCGGAACCCTAATGTTGGATTTTTTCTATGTATTTAAGTATACATTTATTAAATATATCGTCGGCTAGTACCCATAACCTAAGCCTTATTGAGCTTACTATGAGACTAGTTCGATTTATGTAAACAAGTTAATTTTTAACAAATAAACACCGACTACAAACTTTGCCTTACCCCATCCTCTTGGTATATAATTTGAGGAGTTCCTTCGATTTTTTCAAGTACCGTCATCAGATCCACTTGGTGACAATGGGACCAACTAGAAAACACACCCTTTCAAACAAAAAAAGTCTCCGAGTAAACGGTGAACATACCTAAAAAAATAAAAATATTCCGACAGACTGAGAACTTCCTCCTTTTTTGAAGTCGGTTAAAAATGTCCCCTAATATTTATTTTTATTTATTTATTATATTAGTTAAGAAAAACAGTTTCATTATTTTCCTTTTTATGCGAACGGTACAACGCTCACCTTGAGGTACAACTTCATATGCATCAATTTCGATTTTTTGACAAGGTCAAGTGCCTAGCCATTAAAACACATGCATTTTTCAGGATATAGGAAGTATTAAATGTTATATCCAACCTAGGTCCCAATAAGGAGAAGTCCCAAAAAATCACCTAAAATGCTAAAATTAAATATATAAGTGTAATTTTCGAGTAATGATTAGTTTCTGGGTGATACAGGGGTGCTACCGCGAACTTCGAAAATCGAACTTCGTATCGTACCGTCCCTTTCCGTCATATAGAGTATAACACGAGAGTGAAAGGGACGGCACGAGACGAAGTTCGATTTTCGAAGTTCGCGGTAGCACAGCGGGTATCTGTGACATTGATATGATGGACTTGCTTTATCAGATTTATCAGTCGCGCATACAGCGATGTCTACAGGTACCTGCCCGAGATACACCCGCACATGATAGTATAATCTAGTTTAACTAGTCGATATGTCAACAAGGAGTTGCTGAAAAGTATTCCGATTTTAATAGTTATTTGAGAATACACTAGCTAGACCACCCTAAGTTAGTGACCCCTGGGATCATGTGCTAACTGCTAATTAGGAGAAGGGGGAAACACTAGACTGTTTTTTAACCGACTTCAATAGAAGGAAGAAGATTATCAGTTCGTCTGCATGTTTGTTTTTCTTCTTGTTTTTTATGTATGTATGTACCCCGATAACTCTTGACCACGTCGGCCGATTTTGATAATGCTTTTTTTTTGTTTCAAAGCAGGTACCCCCAAGTTGGTCCCATATAAATTTGATGAAGGTCTGATGATGGGATCTAGGAGGAATCGAGAGTACTCCTCGAATTTGATAGGCACGCATACGCCGATTTCGGTATGTTCTGTAGGTAGGTAACCAAGCATTGGCTCACGGAAACCACAAATTGTGGCATAGTCTGTTTTTTTTGTATAAATTTTTAGTTTTTGTTTTTTTTCAGTTGTGTGCCCCGGAACAGGGCCCTTCCGGCCTATAATTACGAAATAATATATGCAAGTGCGACAGAGAGGCAGATATTTCGTTTACGGTCCGAGGAACATTTCCGAATTTTCCGAGCATGTTTGAGAAAAGTGTTTTTCCTTTATTACATTTTGTAATTTTAAGCAACCTTATAATTAGCTTACGCAATTTTTGGCATTTATATAAATAAATAAATATTGGGGGACAATCTTACACAAATCGACCTAGTCCCAAACTTAGCAAAGCTTGTTCTATGGGTGCTAGACGACGATATATATACTTATATAGATAAATACATACTTAAATATATAAGTAGAAAACATCCAAGAACCAAGAACAAATATTCGTGCTAATTGCACAAATAATGCCCCCGCCGGGATCGAACCCGGGACCTCTAGCTTCGGGGGCTGTGTCACCACCAACTAGGCTAAACCGTCTAATAATTTCTGCGTTGCCTTAGGGATTCGCTCGTCAAGGCACTAGATAGCCATATAAATAAAATTATAGTGTTTTTCTTTTATGTACGTATGTTCAACATACAACTGCGATTTAAGTTTTTAATACCTACTCGTAGTAGCCTGCGTTATGTGTACTTACAAAGTAGGTATTTTTGTACTTAAGTATTAAGAGTTGGTCTGAAGTTGTATTTTAATAGGCGGAGCAAGTAGCACGTAGGTACAAGTAGGTACATGAATAAAAGGATACTTCTATAGTCACAAAACACGACATAATTCTCTATTTGCCAATAATATGCATCCAATTAGCTAAACTACAGTGTTTGCGTGATGAAATAAAGTATGAGCGAGAGATAACCACAAACTAGAATGTACCAGATGGATTGAACTGTCCGCCTGCCCCCGTGGGCTATCCAATAGATATCGCACAAGGATATGCACTAGGTTTACCTACACCTACACTCGCGTCAAGCGAACCGGTACAAGTTTGATCTCCGAATACGCATAGTTGTTACGAATTGCGGATCCAAGATTTACTAAGCACTAGTCAGTTGAGTCGAGCCGAGGTTGAGCGTGAATCGCATGGATGGATGTAAACAGTCACTACGACTCCGAACTAAGAATCATTTTACGCACCTAAGAAACTTTCTTGCATTTACAGAAGACACAGCATTGCTTGAATCGTTGTTGTTTTTATTAGATGCGTGTATAGGTGAAAAACTTAAGAAGATGACCTGTTGTATGTAGTTGTGACGTGTTCGAATAGGCGTTAGTTTTGTTTCTGTTGCACATTTTAAATATGTAATGTCTATTCGAGCACGTTAATCCTTGAGTTTTTCACCTATAAAACGCCCACCTTCAAGCGATATCGCTGCACGTGGATTGCGGTAACCTATCTGGTTTTGAGTAAGTTACAAAGGGCAGAGTATAACAGGAAAACACATTATTTAAAAAATCGGCCAAGATTATGTCGGGCTATGCTCAGTGTAGGGGACGTAGTTGCCCAATGAACTTATTTAAAAAAAATCAATAACAAGCATGAGGGAATACATTCGCAGCGTTTCATACGTCTTTTACTAAGAAGGGAAGACTTTCTACGATAATTCAAAAACTGCTTAACTGATCATGTCCGCTATAGTTCTCGTTGAGTCTTTCCGGCCGATTCGACCTTCAAACCTTCAAGAAAAGAACGTACTCCCATCTTAAAGGCCGGCAACGCACTTACAACCCCTCTGGTGTTGCGAGTGTCCATGGGCGACGCTAATCGCTTACCATCAGGCGATTCGTCTGCTCGTTTGCCACCTATGTCATAAAAAAAAAATTAAGCTTTACTTTCATGATTTTTTGACCCATAGTTCAAAAGTTAGAGGGGGAGGGACACATATCTTTTTTCTTTTGGTGTGAATATTTCCGAAAATATTCACTTCATCAAAAAATTATTGATGAAGCGGTCTTCATCAATCATTTTTTGAAAAGCCGTATTCGTTTTGAAATGCCTATCCAACAACATCCCACAACAGACGTACGTAGGGTTCAAGCAAAAAAAATTCATCCCCACTTTACGTCTAGGGGAGGTACGCCAAATTTTTTTTTATTATAAATTAATAAATATTAGGGGACAATTTTCACACAAATTAGTCTCATAGTAAGCTCAACAAGGCGTGTGTTATGGGTACTAGACGACGATATTTAGTATATGTATACTTAAATACATAGAAAACATCAAGTCTCAGGAACATATTGTCGCTGCTCACCACAAAAACAAATGCCCTTATCGGGATTCAAACCCGGGACCTCTAGCTTCGGAGGCAGTGACACTTCCAACTATGCTAAACAGGCCGACGATTTTAGATTTCATTTTACGACTTTGTCAGTTTTATTGATTTATATATCCATACCAAATTGCAGCTTTATAGCACTAACAATCACAGAGCAAATCCTCGGACAGACAGACGGACATGGCGAAACTATAAGGGTTCCTAGTTGACTACGAAACCCTAAAAACTATGGAATAAAAATAGCAGAATAAAAATATGTTTAATCTAGAACGATGAGACATGGCATTTGCCATAGGTATCCTTTATAGGTAAAACAAGTAAAAAAAGTAGGACGAATACGGAGAAAAAGGAAACCTTTTTATTAGACTAAGGGCGGTATTCCACTTGTCCAATATACATTTGAACAAAGAAATTGGATGAATTCATCAAACTTGGAAGGGACCCCGACATTTGATCAAAGATTCTGATGACATTTAAATCAGTATGGCTACGCATGAAAAAAAATAAAACTTGGACAAAGACATTGGATAATTGGAATGGGCCTCCGTCAAAGAAATTTGATCAAAGATTGGACAAAGAGATTGGTTGAGTGGAATACTACCCGTGGTATTCCACTCATCCAATATCTTTGTCCAATATAAATTTATCAAAGAAATTGGATGATTTCATGAAACTTGAAAGGGATCCGGACATTTGATCAAAGAAATTGGATGATTTCATGAAACTTGGAAGAGATCCCGACATTTGATCAAAGATTCTGATGACAGTAAAATCAATATGGCAACGAATGAAAAAAAAAACTTGGACAAAGATATTGGATAAGTGGAATGGGCCTCCGTCAAATAAATTTGATCAAACATTGGATAAAGAAATTGGACAAAGGTATTGGACGAGTGGAATACCACCCTTAAGCAATAGAGGACTTAAGGGACCTAAGCTGTCATTCCAGAAGCGTTTCAACCGCCCTCATGACCGTGACCCCATCTTTGTTGGATTTTCTGTTCAATTCGATGACGTTTTAAGTTATTTCGTAATACGTAGTCGGGAAGCCCTACAATATATAACCAAAAATGCCACCGAAATCAACAGAAGAAGGCAACAAGTTAAAACCATCGTACGAGGGCTGCCTTTTAAGTTGTGTCGTTTGGAAAAACTAAAGACAATTTAAGTGTTAAATGGTATTTATTGTTTTTCAAAGTAATCACCGTGATATGTAATACACTTTTTCATTCGATCGAACCAATTTTCGAAACACTTATTCCAGTCCGAAGTCGGGGTCTCCAAAATGGTCGTTTTTTATGCCTCAACCGCTTCTTCAGGCGTCTGGTACGGTTGACCACGAAGTCGTTGCTTGATTTTTGGAAAAGTAAAATAATCGTTAGGGCTTAAGTCTGGACTGTACGGCGGGTGTTCCAGAATTTCGACGTTTTGCTCTTTTAAAAACGCAATTGTTTGCCGGGCGGTGTGCGAGCTCGCATTATCGTGATGCAGTCTTATACGACGTCTTGGGTTATTTTTTCGAAACTCGCCGATGACTTCTAGTAAACAGACAGTGGTATACCAGTCAGCATTAACCGTTTTACGATCCTCGAGCACGATGGTGGCAACGTGGCCACTTTTCGAAGTGCTCCGTGAGCGTATTACTTTGGTCGGTTTTGGCTCATCTTGGAACACCCAAACAGTCGACTCTCGACTGCTGTTTAGAATCGGGATCGTAGGCATATATCCAAAATTCGTCATCACTGATAATGTCGTAAACATGTTTCGAGTTTCCTCGGTTGAATTGCCGCAGAGTTTTGCGACACCATCGAACGCGAGCCGTTTTTTGGTCTTCACTGAGTAAATGTGGTATCCAGCGTGAGATCAACTTTTTTACGCCTAAGTGATCATGCAAAATACTGTGAACACTGGTCCCTGAAATACTTAAGGAAGCTTATATCTCACAGTATGTCGCATGGCGATCTTCGACGATCAGTTGCCGTACAGCATCAATGTTCTCCTGGGTTACGGCTGTTTTTGGTCGACCTTCACGATGTCTATCACCAAGACTAGAGCAACCACGTTGAAATTCTAAATACCAGCGTTCCACAAATTTTCCTTCGAAATTTCCATTTTCACAACTGACTTGTCAACTTTGAACGAACGCTGTACTAAAACGGTTGGGCCGATTTCGAGTCATTCTTTTGTTTTCGAATTATAAATTCAAATATTTTAAGATGACATTAGTTCTTTTTTATGCAATCACGGGAGGTTTGCAAACGACAGAACTTAAAAGGCAGCCCTCGTAGAATGACTCACCCCACCTAAAACCTGTTCACCTTCTCACCTTACTTTACCTTGGCTTTCTTAGGCATTAGTAATATTTGTTAAATTCTGAATTATGTTTTTCCTCTGCAGTAAACTTAGCTATATTTACTATATGTTATAATAAGCACAGTCAACCGCAGCAATGTCTTGCTACTACAATGCTAGGTTTACATATTAGGGACTTATCTGCAGAGTGGCAAGTACCCGTGTTACAACGTACACCGTGTACCTCCACAGTGATGAGAAAACGGTATTAGTACAAGATTTCGCCACGGATTACCGCCCCCAACTCTACGCTTAGTAAACGGCTTTAACCCTGAGCACTAACACGTGGGAAAGTGAAATTGACAAATACGATAGGTACTAAGCATTAGTTGCTAAGCTCGTGTAAACCCGAAAGCGAACTGTCGCCTAAGAATGAGCTCTCATTCATAGGCGACAGATGTATATACATGGACAGACAGACGTTTGAGTTCGTAGGTACTCCTCCTAGACCCTTCAACCGATCACGCTCACATTTTGCATGTCGATAGGTGGCACCATGATGATGGTTTAGATTTTAAAAAAGTCGGACATACCACGGAGGAATAATCACCGAACATAGATAACCCCCTCTAGATGGAGATTATAGGGCGACGTGCGGTCACCTCACCTATGTACCACTAGTACATGTAAGCAGAAACGCCTCGCGCTCTCAGTCAGACTCGTCCAGGTTCGCGATCTATACGTACGTCAGATAAACGAGCATTGAAAATCGATTTTATCCATTAGAAATGGTGTTTTGCTGTGTAAAGTTATGTGGGAAAAGCTCTCGAACAGCAAAGTACAAGAATGACGGAATAACATTTCACAGATAAGTTAAATTAATTACAAAAGGCATATTTTATTCTGCCAGGCGGAGTTCATTTTACATTAGCCAGTAAGAAGTACCGAAGTATTCTTGTCCCTTTCCAACCAATTCAATTGTCAATATACTCTCCCTTCTGACGAAAGTACATGCTCGGGCTAGTGATGTGCCAGTGACGCTTTCGACATTACCGTATAAGTTTCGATTTCAATTAATTATGTATTCGTCCGCGTTTTGTTGCACTGTTTTATTAATAGTGAAATTCTATTGGAAAAGGTCATTAGTTATTTTACATTAAACTGTCAGTGTTGCCAGTGTTATTTTAATTAAAGTAGTAATGTAGTAAATTAGTGTCTCGTTCTATTTTATTTATACGCTATAGGTACGATACGGGTACATATCAATGTAGTTGAATGGAATATTTAGTTTGGAAGTAGTTAATGTGTAGTTTTATTTTATTATAAAGTTTATTAACCGGTTGTATCATATTTATTGCTATGTAATATCGAGTATGTATATCTAATGAAATAACAAATTAGTAACAGTATTACCACTAAGTAGGACATAGATTTCCCTAGCATTTAGGACTGGTATCACGAGGTGGACCCTATGCGGGACTTCGAAGAAGTATAAAGGATCTCGGAATCGGTTAGAGACGGAGCCATTGCAATTGGGTTTTTTTCGAATCGTTTTGGTGAGCAATTAGGACTGGTATCACGAGGTGAACCCTATGCTGGACTTCGAAGAAGTATAAGGGATCCCGGAAGTGGTTAGAGGTGGAGCCATTGCAATTGGGTTTTTTCGAATCGTCTTGGTGAGCAGTTAGGACTAGTGTCACGAGGTGGACCCTATGCTGGACCTCGAAGAAGTATAAGGGATCTCGGAATCGGGTGGAGAAGGAGCCATTACAATTGGGTTTTTCGAATCGTCTTGGTGAGCAAACCTTTTGAAAACATTTTAGCCAATCACAAGGCAGTGCGTTTGCGTGGGTAAATTCCTCAACAGCCATTGGCCAACAATTTACGCGCGACGCCGGCGACCACCATTTTGTCTGGCTGCGCGAAGCACGAGAGCACTAGATCAACTGTCATTGCATATTCTACCTTGACCTTACGTATAATGCAACAAGGTCTTTATTGAATTGGTCCTACGTTCGATTTGATTGAACGAAGATTGCCGATGTAACTGATATTTGTGGTTCTATTGTATTTATTTATATAGATAAACAAATTTATTTATATAGAAAAACTTCCAAGAATCAGGATCAAATATTCGTGTTAGTTCATCTCACAAATAAATGCTCTGGCCGGGATTCGAGCCCGGGACCTCCGCCTTCGTAAGCAGGACCACTACCAACTAAGCCAAAGTGGTCGTCAAAATATTCCGCAATTTTTACATTCACCAGTGCTGTAACCGTGTAATGTCTATGAAATTAATGACAGTTTCATACATTTTCCGCGCCAGCTCTTGTGAATCGACCTTATACTACATTACACTATGCGCTGCCTAAAAATATTATTCTAGATACTAAGTTAATAGATGAGCATATACGCTATTTAAAATTGTTACCCTAAAATAAATGGCATTACCGGTAAAAGACGGTAATAAACAACGCGTCCCATCCCTACGCCGCGCGCGCCATGTTGAACCCAAGCGCGCGCTCTATGAAACAGCCAATGGCAGCGACGTTACCGACCTCCCCGCGACCCGCACATACCGCTAACCTTGGTGACTTTCGATTCGAACTAAATCGTTCATAGGGGCCATCTAGAGGGGGTTATCTATGTCACCGAAAAACGGAATTTCCGTATATTTCAATGTAAAAAGTCCTACACGCGCAAAATTGATGTACGTAAACAATGGAAAATAGAGGGAGTTTGAGACGCGCTCTGCTCAACATTTGCAAACTGCATTGCACACTTAGTATTTAATGTCTAGGACTTAGGTTATATTATATTTTAGTTGCTTGTGCGCCTATGATCGAAATTTTTTAAAGGGATTAAAAATTTATTCGATATAGACTATGTAGATAGATACCCCGGCCTCGCTAGCATGATCACGTTTATTTGTCGCCATCACATATTTCGGAGTGAACAAGGTGCTTACAATATATAATAGTACATGCATTACAGTGCACGTCCAGATATTTATGAACATCCTAAAGAGCACAGATTTATTTCATGGCGACTATACTTCCTTATATAGGTATTTAGTGAAGTGACAGACAGACGTACAGAGTCTAAAAATAGAATCATCCAATCTATATCCCCCACATTTACCTAAATAGAAAACCTTCTTCTCAATTGTCCCCCAATATTTACCTATATATAAGTAGAAAACCTTCATTGATACTGATCCGTTTTCTGAATCGATTCCTTCTGTTATTGACAATAAATCATTCCAGAACATAATATATGACTTGTCGGTAAACAAGTTAATATTCTCAATATGTCGCAATTCAATACTTTCTTGAATTCATGCGTTTATTATGTTCACGTCGCAGACGGCGCGATAAGCGATCCGGCCGAAACCGGCGCGCGCGCCGCTCGCGCGGCCGCAGGGGGCCGCGCACACAAACACACACACACAACTATCAAGCACACACGCTCACTTGACACCGTGATATTGATAACACTGTCGTTTTAGCTCGTAAAAACACCAGCTAGGTATCCGATGACGCAGTACTTTACAGTTTACACCATATTTGCACCAAGCTTTACAGAGCAACATTACTTTATCATTGTGGAATGGATTAGTCGAGTCGATGCGATTCCTCGGTTTCGGGATTCCGACGTTGCACGTGAGGACCATCAGATCTGTGCGTGATTAGATAACCGGCCCAGACAGTGCTACGTAGTTGGCTAAATTTTCCAATGGCCTTACGAAATAATCCCTTATACGCACAGTACCGGTGAAGATAATAATAGGTCTCTATCTACAGGAGGAGGGACATTGAGATTCTGTAATCTGGATGATAGCGATAGGCCGTTTAGCTTCTAATCGAGTTCAATCGGAGGTATGTTTTCTAGATCTGGACAATAACACAGAATTCAATATTTCTTAATTAGCTAGCAGGTGGGTACAAGGTTCATATCTGGACGTTAATAAATAACAATAAAATTAATAAGTACTTACCTGGCGAAAGTAAAAAAAATAACAATAACTATGCCTAGAATTTGTAGTAATTATGATGGCCTTGTACAATTTGAATATGACCTCAAAATGCAGAAAAGTCGTCGGCCTGTTTAGCCTAGTAGGTGACACTGCCTCCGAAGCTTGAGGTCCCGGGTTCGAATCCCGGTAAGGGCATTTGTTTCTGCGGTGAGCAGAAAGATTTATTCCTGAGACTTGGCTGTTTTCTATGTATTATCTTATTTCTTTTGTATATATATATTAAATATATCGTCGTCTAGTATCCATAACACAAGCCTATTCAGCTTAGGTACTATGAGACTAGTTAGATTTGTGTAAAAAAAATGTTTTCTAATATTTATTATTTCTTTATTTATTGAAAGTCGGAATTTAGAAAAAACAAGGAAAGTAGGTAACGGTAAAGTCTAGCCAACCATTCGTATTAGGTATTAATGTTTTACCTCCAAACAGGCATCTTGTTTGTTTTGGGCTTATCTGCTAATGAAACGGTTAGTAGTCAGTATATACTTCCATCTTTAATTTTTGTTGTTTATAGCAGAATCATAATACCCTAATCGTGAACTACTTCACACGCCGGTTTGTATTTTTAGCACTTACATACGTGAGTAATTTATCCTTCTGCAGTGCAGAATCTGGACAAACATAAGACATCAATAGGGCTAAATTAAGCTTTTCTTCCGTTTTCTTTCAACATTTTTCTAATATCAATGAGGCAATTTTTGTATCAATGTGCCTCAATAGAGTACAATTGTTAAATAAGTCGCTGTCTAAAATTTCATATTAGGTACAGGTACAAGCTTTGTTGCCGACTGTACTTTTTTCCCCTACAGCCTATTAGGCGCATAAAATTAGCAAAACCTGGACATAATTCGATACCTGTAATTTTCTTTCTCTATGATTTAAAGTATTGTTAGTTATAAATAAAATGTAAAGAATTAAACATTTTAAGGCTCCGCGTCAATGTAAAAAAACAAAAAAAAACTAAATTTTTAACACTTTTGGATTTCTTAAGTAAGCCATAATAAATAACTTTGTGAAAGTACCTGTATTATGATATGAAAAAAATATCATTCAATCAATTATCGTGAATATTTTTGTTTAATATAAATAAATAATAAATAAATATTGGGGGACAATCTTACACGAATCGCCCTAGTCCCAAACTAAGCAAAGCTCGTACTATGGGTACTAAACGACGATATACATACCTATATAGATAAATACATACTTAAATACATAGAAAACATCCATGACCCAAGAACAAAATCCATGTTAAATGCACAAATAATGCCCTGACCGGGATTCGAACCCGGGACCTCTACCTTCGGAGGCAGTGTCACTACCAACTAGGCTAAACAGGCCGTCAACATTTTATTATAATAGTACTATAAGAATCATATTAAACAAAAATATCCACGATAATTGATTAACTGATATTTTTTCTTAACATATATCATATCATATCATATCATTTATTTGCATTGATCATACATCGTCATACACAATAAACATGTCAAATATATACACTACAGGCTACATAAACAGGTACTTTTACAAAGTTATTTATTATGGCTTGCTTACAAAATCAAAATGTGTTAAGAATTTAATATTTTGTTTTTTTTTAACTTTGACGCGCAGTTTTAAAATGTTTAATTCCTTTTAACTGACTTCAAGATTTCAAAAGAGGAGGTTATCAATTCGGTTGTTTTTTTTTTTTTTTTAATGTTTGTTACTCCATAACTCCGTCATTTCTTAACCGATTTGAAAAATTCTTTTTTTGATTGTATGTATATATATCCAAGTTGGTCCCGTTTTTGTCAAAAGGCAGATCTGATGATGGGATCCATGAGGAATTGAAGGAACTCCTCAAATCTTTAAGGCAAACATATAGTGATTTTTGTGTTTATATCAACAAGTCAAGCATTTGCATCCGAAAATGTGACATTGGATGAAGTGGAACTGCTGATGATGATCAGAACAGAACTCTTCAACGACGAAAAGTTCACGTTTGGCGATTTGTCCTCCTAGCTGTGTTTGTTAAGCAAGTTCTATTTTCAAGATTAATTGTTGTCATGCTCGAGTTCTGATGATGGGATCCATGAGGAATTGAGGGAACTCCTGAAATCTTAAAGGCAAACATATAGTGATTTTTGTGTTTTTATCAACAAATCGAGCATTATCATACAAAAATGTGACATTTGATGAAGTGGAACTGCTGATGATGATCAGAACAGAACTCTTCAACAACGAAAAGTTCACGTTTGGCGATTTGTCCTCCTAGCTGTGTTTGTTAAGCAAGTTCTATTTTCAAGATTAATTGTTGTCATGCTCGAGTTCTGATGATGGGATCCATGAGGAATTGAGGGAACTCCTCAAATCTTAAAGGCAAACATATAGTGATTTTTGTGTTTTTATCAACAAATCGAGCATTATCATACAAAAATGTGACATTTGATGAAGTGGAACTGCTGATGATGATCAGAACAGAACTCTTCAACAACGAAAAGTTCACGTTTGGCGATTTGTCCTTCTAGCTGTGTTTGTTAAGCAAGTTCTATTTTCACGATTGATTTTTGTCATGCTCGAGTTCTGATGATGGGATCCATTAGGAATCGAGGAAACTCCTCAAATGTGAAAGGCACACAAATAGTGATTTTAGTATTTTCATGAACTAATCAAGCATTTTCATTCATAAAAGTGACATTTGAAGAAGTGGAACTGCTGATGATGATCAGAACGGAACTCTTCAACGACGCGTAGTTCACGTTTGGCGATTTGTTCTCTTCGTTTTGTTTGTCAAGCAAGCAAGGTTTTTCCATGATTTCATGAGGAATTGAGGGTACTTAGTCTTCTACCATTATAAACATACTTATACCCATTTTTGTATTTTATTGTATGGAATCTAAGAGTGCACCATCTAAGATTAATAATCTTTCACCGGACTCCCCCATTGAAGTCGGGTTTTTTTTTCTTAAATATTATTATTTTAACTACTTATAACTAACAATACTTTAAATCATAGAAAAAGAAAATTACAGTTATCGAATTATGTCCAGGTTTCGCTAATTTTATGCGCCTATATAAACTACTTGTTGAGACGGTTCCAATGAGCCCAAACACCACGGGTTTATCTTATATCGTTTAGGAGTTGCTATAAGGTGCGGTAACCTTCTGCTTCCATCATCGGATCAGCGCGGTGGTACACTCACAGACTTTAATTGTTGAGCCATTTAGAGCTCACTTCATACTGGGCATCACAGTTAGCTGTAAATGTCCAGTATAAAGTGAGCTCTAAATGGCTCAACAATTAAAAAACGAACGAAGTTCGTGTATAAGTAACTCTCTCTGTCGTACTTGAAATTGCAAATGACTGAAATAGGGATCGCCAACCCGCATGCCAAGCGTGGCGATTATGGCATTTATCCCCCATGAAATTGCAGTGGACGTGCTTCGGCTGAAGTGGTGGTGGTGGTAGTGGTGTTGGAAAAAGGGATTGCAAATTTTGATGCCAACTTACATACGAACAGTATAAGTTAAATAATTTTTTTATCATAAATTTATCTATTTTTTTATGTGCTGAAATTTTCATCTGAACCTCTTAACACGTATTTTTAATGTCACTCGTGTTGTTGAAACTCTGGCAGCCTTTTGATCGCGTCGTCACTTTTATTTTGTGAATTTAAGGAGCCTTCTGCTATATTTCGTTTGATGTGTGCTTGTATCGATAATCCCCATCTACCCCTACAGACTTATTTATACAAACAATAAAAAATAGGTGTCACCAATATGGCATTTTCCTCTCGTTTTAAATTTCTATATAAAAATCGAACCGATACCTCTTCCTGTCTTAAATAAAATAAACAGAACAAACTAAAAAGTATATCAAGACATATCGAAACATTTATTTTAAGTTAATATACAATAAGTTTTTACATGGATCGATTGCTTATCTCACACACAGGTAAAATATAGTTATCATTATCACTTATCTACCTATATGACAATTGAGTTTTTTTTTATTTCGCCTACTTGTAACAAAACCTGAATTCCGTATATGCCTACATATACGAGTATATGTATACTAAACAAATTCAAATGACAACGACGTTAAAATGGTTAAAATGCACAGCGGAGGTCATTTATTCATAACATAAGCCCCGCGCGTGTGTACTTTAAACTATAGCGGTCCAATCATGAAGGGATTCATGCTAAGAACCAGCTCGAGATCGCTTCACACTGACTACGTATCAGTCACCTATTGAACTACGGCCTATCAGACTGGTATTAACTGGACGCCGGCCGCAGCAGGCGGCTGCTGATAACACTCAACCACACTACAACGAGCCGCTCGCTAAATGTCTTCTCCGACTCTGCCATGCAAATTTCGCCTCTATTACAAACCGCAAATGATAATCGAGACATCACCAATAACAAAACAAGCTCATTAACCGCTCGACATACAGATCGGTATAGTTTTAACCAGTTTCCCAAGGGGAACGAGGAGCATATTCGCGGGGGATTCGTTCGCTTATCAGTTGTACGTTGTCACTCGGGGACGTTTTATAAGTAAGCGACGCGCGCGCTAGCCATCATTGTGTCGGTGAATGCCGAACGGTGACCACGTTGAAATATCAGAATTATATTAGTGATCGATAATGTTAGTTTTTCCGCAATGGAGGCCGGAGATTCCGGGGGAGGGATGCAGGGTGCAGCGATGGATGCCTGCGGAGCGTTTCGCGCCCTACGTTGCTAGACCTGTGCTGTTGCCTGCAGTTCAGCCTCAGGTAATTTCGAAGATAGTTTATAAACAATCGAGCGCTTTTCCGTTGATTATGAACTAACAATGTATGTTTTGTTTTTTACTGTAATATTGTTTATAACGAAGGTGTTTTGTTGTATAGATTGACGAAGAGGAGTCGTCGGGAGGTTCGTCTCCGGAGCGCGAGCCGCGGGAGGTGGCGTGCGGCTGGCGCGGCTGCGGCGCTCGCTTCAGCGGCGTGTCGCGGCTGTCCGCGCACGTTGCCCGCGCGCATGCGCTCGCGCACAGAGATGGCCTGTTCTACTGCGGCTGGCGGGACTGCACCAGGCCGCAGAGAGGATTTAATGCACGGTTAGTACATCAATACTACAATTTTACCGGGAAATCACATTGCAATTTGACATAGACTTGAGGAAGCTGATATAAATATTTTATGCATTTCCCCGTATTCATACTTACTCGTAGCTACTTATGTATCAATAACATATGCGGAACAAGAAATATGCCAGACGAAAACTATTACAATATCGCAAACATAAACCAAACCTGATAGCACGTTGATTTATCTTCCACTAAAAATGCGAATAGGTACGCTAGTGGTCAAAGAAGAACCACAGTAGATATATAGCCTAGAGCAGTAAAACAAATCCATACAAATTTCCGATTTGACGCACCCACACAGACACACGGCATTACAGTAAACTTAAGCAGATCTCGGGGTGTTTCGATCACGTGTGCCACGCACATATCGCGTAGAATAGTTGAAGAAGTTTTTAATAAACTAACGCGTGCTGGCCACTATTTTGATTTGACGTGACATAATGTGAAGAAATGATTTGATGTAAATGCGATTAAATATTAGAAATACAATTGAGACACCATCATCATCATCATGTCAGCCGAAAGACTTCCACTGCTGGACATAGGCCTCCCCCAAAGACGTCCATGTATTGAGGCATACTTATGTAAAGTTATGTAATATTGTGTGGTTTATTTCTTATGAATTATTAGTTTCCCCCGCGACTTCGCCCGCATGGAACTCGTTTAATCGTTATATCGCTCTCCCGTACAAACTTCCACCCTTCTCTTCACTTCCTTTAAGGATCATTTCCGGGATCGCCTCAAACTATCTCCATGCGAAATATTTCCTCAATCGGTTTGGCGGTTTAAGCGTAAATTGTGGCCTTAGAAGTATTTTCGTCTGATAATACAAAATGTATTGAAGGTAATGTATAAATGTTAATATAAATAAGAATACTTAATTTAATGTTGTCTGTAGCGCTGCTCCGCCCGTGTATTACAGAGAACGTAAGCAAAGCCGCGGCATATAACCAACTTAGAAAAGTTGATAAACCCCCGACATTTTCATTTCAAAGTTCAATATCTCAAAAACGGCCTAACCGATTTTGACGAAATATATTTAAGAACCGGTTTCGTTTTCGGTTTAACCGTTAGGGAGCTACGATGCAACATACAAATACACAAATACCCAGGTTACATTTCTAACACCATTTAAAGTAGTTTCGGGGATTACGTCCCCTACACACAAACACTATTAGTATACCTAGATTACCCGCTAAATATCATTTGAGTGTCTACGGAGTAGAATACAAATCAATGTTTAAGTAAATATAATAATCTTATTCCAATTTACATAAATTGAGAGGTCTTAAGCGACTTATTTGAGTTACTGCCTTAAACTATATATATATATATATATACTGTGGAAGAACGTACTGATACTTATCATAACTCGTCAATGTCATTTAAAAGATTTTTCGTTTCTGAAATAATAATTAAGCCGCCATGCGATTTTAATAAACATGACAAGCTCACTGATAGCTTAAAGACTTTCATCTATGCTATTCAAGTATGTACCTACATTAAAAGTAAATACTAATCTTATGTTTGTTTGTCTACAGGTACAAGATGCTTGTGCACATAAGGACGCACACTAACGAGCGACCGCACACATGCAACCAGTGCAACAAAAGTTTCTCGAGAGCAGAGAACCTCAAAATTCATTTGCGATCACACTCGGGAGAGAAACCTTATGTTTGCCCTTATGAGGTAATATTTTTTTCCGTAGTATTTTCTACGGTCATGTTTATGTCTCTATTTGTTATCTAATTTCAAATTAAGTTCTCCGACTTGAGTGTTTGGTCTAATCGGGTTTTAGTGTTTTAAAGAAGTCAAAGAATAATTTAGCTAACATAAACAGCTCATTAAATGAGATTTTCTTTGTCAATAGGGTTGCGGGAAAGCGTACTCAAATTCAAGCGACCGCTTCAAGCACACGCGGACCCACACTGTGGACAAGCCTTATTGCTGCAAAGTCCCCGGATGCAACAAACGCTACACGGACCCCTCCAGCCTGAGGAAACACGTCAAAACATACAAGCACTTCATTCCTAAGGCACAGGACTCTAACAGTCCCGACACCAGCTCACCCGCAAAAGAAAATAGCATTTCTTACAACAACATACAGCCCACATCACCAATGCACACCCAGTACTCCCCGCCCAGGAACACTTCGCCCACGATACCGCCTTACAACCCCATACTACCAATGGGAGATAGTATACCGACCGCGCCGTACCCGCCCACTTTGGAGCCAGTCTACACGAGACCTCTGGAGCCAATGTACCCGTTGAGACTACCTATCCACGAGATGTCGTATGTGGAGTATACGCAGATGTACGAGCACGCCTATAGAAGCTATTACTGCAACGGCATGAGCTACCCTATGCTCGGGCCCGCGATCGGGGAAAAAATGTACACGTACGAAGAACCACGCATTGAGGCTTTTCCAGAAATAGTCGAGACTGCAGAACTTAGGCCACCAGAAATGCCGTTAAACTTAAAATGCGACAAACGGGAAAGTCAAACCATTGACAAAGAAGCCCTTCGCCTAGACTTGCCATTAGATTTAAGCAACAAAAGATACTTAGTACCTATTGACAGTATTAAATAAATTTATTTTGCATATAACCTTTTTTTTATCTAAACGGAGTCGCTCGCGGTTCTTGCAAATGAATACAGACTGATTAAACATTTACTATCTGTTGCTGATATTCATCGTATTCAGCACATCTTTATCATTGATCAAATATTTTATATGACGAGGTGAGTTTACACGTGAATTGCACATGTTTTGTTTATATAAACTTATTATTCTAATTATAGCAATGACGAGTCAGAAAAAACAAAGTTTTTTTAACTCTTTATTAGCAACAAGTTACACAATAATGCACTGTAATACATGGTCAAATGAGTGGCTTTTACAGCATCATCGATCATAGAGCATGCGATAATACAAACATTGATGTGCGCTTTCGGAATTTAAGACAAATGTATACATTTATAACCTGATTTTTTACTATTTCACTTTATTTGATACTAGTCTGATGTTTAGCCGTTCGAAAGAACTTCGAGGTTTCGCAACAATATATGCAAACTGAATAAACACAGAACACAATCAACCATTAGTGCCAAAAGTATATTTAGTCCACCCTGATCGTGATGAGGATATCTTAGAGCATCTAGTTACACATAATTACAGTTCAAAGTTCAATTGAATTTGATTGCTCTCTCAGGCGATAACATTTCTATTTCGGGGAGGCTCAGGTAGGATCCGGGAATCTAGGCCCGCACCAGGCGGGACATGCCTTCCGTAATAGTGTTGAGCGCATCGAGGTCCTTGCGCGCCGTGTCTAGGAGGTGGGCCATTCCGCGCTGTTGTAGAGTCAGGAACTGTTTCATATCCTCTTGTGCACCTGTTAGGCAAAAAAAACGATGATAGTAGTATAATAAAAATCAGCTAAGAGCGTGTTGGGCCATGCTCAGTGTAGGGTTCCGTAGTTGCCCAATGAAGTTAATTAAAAAAACCAATAACAAGCAAAAGGGAATACTTTCGCAGCGTTTCATGCGACTTTTACTAAGAAAAGACGACTTTTTACGATAACTCAAAAACTGCTTAACCTGACCATGTCCGCTATAGTTTTCGTTGAAAGTCTTTATTAAGCTTCACTTTCATAATTTTTTAGATATTTTTGGACCCATAGTTCATAAGTTAGAGGGGGGGGGGGACGCATTTTTTTCTCTTATATTTTCGAAAATATTCACTTTATCAAATAATGATTGATGTAGACCGCTATTCATTTTGAAAGACCTATCCAGTTTTTACGGACAAGTTGAATGTATAATTTTACAAAAAGCTTCTTAGAACAAAGAACTATCTATACTTACGTTCTGTAATACCTTCATAGCTTCATGTAAAATCGATAAAATTTGAGAATTGAATTAAATTAATTCAGTAATCAATCATAGAACATCACTTGTCATTTTACCCGCCGCGCGATTTTGTCTGACGCCGTAAGTATAAGTAATTTCAAACCATACCTAACATGTTACCAAGTCATTTGACAATAATATATATAGTCCATACCTATGCATCATGATATTCATGATACATGAACATCATCTATCATCATGCTTTGTATAGTCGGCTGCAAAAAACGATCCACTCTACAGTACTAGTCAATACTTTCCAAACTCTACCACGAGGTTGATTCATATGCATACTAAAAAAACATTTTAAATGAGATACAAAAAAAAAATACGCCGATGGTTCGGCTATCTCCAATGTTTTTTTCAACGTATTGTATTGGCTATGTGCGAAGTAGGTGGTGGGGGTAAGCTAGGCGATCGTAGCGCACACCATGGCAGAAATGTGTACTTACCGGGGACCACGCGATCGTAGCGCACACCATGGCAGAAATGTGTACTTACCGGGGACCACTGTCAAATTTACTTTCACGTTTTCTATTGGTTTCTTAACGGTTTCCTACGATTCGTTTCGTTTGTATGTATTTAATTATTCTCTTATTTATTTCAGTAAAATTTCCAATACGGGGTCTTTCTCGTTTACTAAAGTAAATAAAATATTCATGTGTCATTATTTGACATCTCTGAGTTTTGCCATTGTCTCGAGACCTTTGACGTTTGACGTTTCAGACGTGCACATAGCCAATAAGCATTATAAGTGTTACTGAAGTATGACAGTGTGACAGGCATAATACATGACGGGCCATGGCCGTTCCTTTCTAAGCTCTTAACTATTAATAAAAGTCACTACACCATGTCGTAAATAAAACACATACACTTGTACATAAGGTTTGTTACACCCCTTGATTGGCAAACCAAAAACACCATCGCGCCGCGTTGGGCACAAGTAGGTACCCAATTGACGAAGAGTGAAAAACTACTACCTTTAAAACAAGCACATGAGTAAAGAAACAGAACCAACCGATAACCGACTTCTAAAGTGCGCGCACATTATATGTCGGCCTGTTTAGCCTGGTTGGTAGTGACACTGCCTCCGAAGCTAGAGGTTCCGGGTTCGAACCCCGGTATGGGCATTTGTTTCTGTGGTGAGCAGCACATTTGTCGCTGAGACTTGGATGTTTTCTATGTATTTAAGTATATATACATATATGTCTATTAAATATATCGTCGTCTATTTAGTACCCATAACGCAAGACTTATTGAGCTTACCGTGGGACTAATTCGATAGAGTAAAAAAAGGTCCCCTAATATTTATTTATATACCTACTCATATTCTGGTAGGGCTATAACCGGGAGCTAGAAATAGTTATTAATTATAGAGAATAAAATAAAAATCTGCCAGATTTTTTATTTACTTTTTACTGTTTTTATAATTACGGCCACTTTTCCAATTTTGACCTCGGATTCATATTTACAACCCTGAGCTTGTCAACTGGCTGAGTCGATTTAAATCGGTCGTTTCCACTCACTCCACGTAAATAGCCAATGGTCACCCACAAAGACGGCGTGCACCTGTAATAGTGGATTTTATTCAGCCGCAATCGACAGTAGGTCAACAACGCGCGTCGGTCTCCGTTCCATTTCTTTGCTCATGATGTAAACAATTTTGAAGTGGGTTAGGTGGTTGGATGTATGTATATATATAGTATTTATTTGGAACTTGCAACACGGCGTAGTAGTCCGGTAATCGTGCTTCGCGCAGATGTATTATTAATAATGTGTGTGTACAGGACTGGTTACCTGGATCCAACTGGTAGCGTTCGGAGGACCCGCCGCCGACGGCACTGCGTTGCAGCCTTACAGCACTCAGCAACTCGTTCAAGCGGCCCTGACAAAGAAAAAATATAGTACATGATTACAAAGTAACACTTTAAACTCTCGCGCTTTGTACACATTCTTCATAATATTCGTATACTGGTCTAACGCGAAATTTATTTACTTACCTTAGTTTCTGCCGCGACCATGACCGGTGCAACCCGTGTCGAAATGTCGGTAATTAAGGTAAATAAATAAATTTCGCGTTGGACTCGTATACGAATATTTTTAATACAATGACCGGAAAGAAGAGTCTACCGAGCGTGTTATTGAGTAAGACGAAGCATGTATCATACTTTTTTTTTTCAAAAAAATGCAAAGAAATTTAAAAATTATTTAATATAATACCGAATGGAACCCGTGACCCGACCCCAACGCGCCCTTGCGCTTTCAATGTCCGGACTCGCCGGCTATTTCCTATACAAATCCCATTAGCAACCTACAAATTCGCGACGCCCGCCAACGATTGCTTTCGCAGTCTATTATCGCGAACTAATTTCTAACTTCCCTAACATGTTTGAGAAATAGTACATTATAGGCTTGCCGGGCGAGGGTTTGCCAATGCCTGACAAGAGCGAAGTCAGGTAACTCTTTTCTGTAAATATATACGAGGGGCGTTCAATAAATTCTCGGTATTAGAATGAAAACTAAAGAATATTATATGTGTTTTATTTTTATTTTTTAATATACTCCTCTCTTATGTTTCTGCACTTACAAGACCGGTCAAATAGTATTTTAAGCCCTCATAAAAATATTTTTTGTCTTTGGTGTCAAAATGCTCCTATACTACTGTCTTCAATGCTTCATCGTTACAAAATTAATTTCCACGTAGATTCTTTTTGAGATTGGAAACAAATATAAGTCACTCGGGGTCAAGTCTCGACTATACGGTGGATATGTAATAGTTTCGAGTCCAGATTCAAGAGCAGCAGCCTTGGCAATATGAGCACTATGCACAGGGGCGTTGTCGTGAAGAAGCAGAACACCTTTGGCTAATTTTCCACTTCTGTTATGTTTGATTGCTTCCCTTATTGGGCATATAATATTAGCGTAGTGCTCTCCTTTAATACTTACACCCTTTTCTTTATAATCGATCAGCAATATTCAATCACAATCCCAGAATATTGTGACCATGACCTTGCTAGCTGAAGGCACGACCTTGAACTTCTTGGGATGAGGAGTTCCTTTAATGTGCCACTGCATGGACTCTTGTTTGCTCTCAGGGTCATAATGATGAACCCACGTTTCATCTTTACTAACAAAATTTTGCAGTATCTTATCAGTAATTTTACCGCATACCTCAAGAAATTCGGAACAACGAGCAACACGCGTATTCTTCTGAAGCGGTGTCAGGATTCGCGGTACCCATGTCGCACTGACTTTTGACATATTAAGATTGTCATGAATTATATCGTGTCTAGTACCAATAGAAAGGTTGGTTCTCTGAGCTATTGCTTTCACCTTTACTCAACCATCTTCAGATATAATTTTCTCCATTTTTTTAATTTTTTAGATGAAGACGCTTCGACGGGCCGATCAGCTCTATGGTCGTCTTCGATACTTTTGATTGACTTGACCACTTCTGAATTGTTGATAAAGAAGGAGCAGACTCACGGTAAACATAATCCATTTCTTTTTTATAGCTTATTGATTTTTTACCTGCTTGGGATTGATTGGATTGATTTTTTACCTGCAAGAATTTTACTACCGCTCGGTGCTCTAATTTACCCAACATTGAAAAACGCTCATAGTGATCACGTTTGTTCGGTACTTGCAAAAAAACAAAAGAATATCGCCGTTTGAAATTTTACTTTTTTTTTAATATTAATGAATGACTTTTACCGGCCAGTATTAAAAAGTTTACCAAAGAGGTTTAAAAGATGTCAATACCGAGAATTTATTGAACACCCCTCGTAACCATCATGTTATTCAATTATGATTCATGGCAATATATGACAGAAAATATATAATTTGCACAGAGGTTGCCTAGCTAAACCCTGGACTGAATATGTTAAAAAACTGAATATTTAAGTGAGGGATCATTTCAAGTGTTCCTATTTTTGACCAGGCAACCTATAACCGTAGTGAAGGGCGCGAAACACCCTTTCATTTCATACAACTATTTATTAAATAGCTCATGAGGGTATATCACTCCACTCACCACCCCTTTTTATTGTGCCGCCATGTATTTCCCCTTTAACAGGAACAAGGATAGCACGAGACGAGCTCCCCAATCGTGAAAATGCCACCTAATATTTTATTTTGTAAATATTCATATAGACATTATAAGTAGGTAACTTAGACACTTACATTTGCCCGAACAAATTATTTTCTAGGACTCCTTGTAAGTTAGTATAATGGGTCTAAATCGTGATATCAGTAAATATGTTCTCAATTCCGTTCGCTGCCATAAAATTATGTCACCTTAACCGTTTATTCTAAGAGTAATATGCAGCCACCTTGACCAATATCAGTAACAACCAGCTCTCGTCACTCCTCGGTGGCCAATGCACTGAATTACCGGCATAATTTTCAAGACGTTCACGAATCTCGCTCGACACGCTATTTCTATTGGGGCATAAACTAATATTTTTATTTATTATTACGAAACTGTGGCCATGAAGGCATAATCGAGGTCTGTATAGTAGCAATATAGTATTTCACTGATAGTTTTTACAAAACGTCATAATCGCTACGTTCGTATAAAAATTTGTAGGGAAATGTACCTAATGACGTCATAATTTTCTATGGTCAAACGCGTCCTTTTTTATATTTACGAATTTAAAAAATATATAAAATTACATAAATAAGCCGAAGTTTGACTTTCTCCGAGTATATTCGTATGATTTGTTTTTTTTTTATACTACGACGGTGTCAAACAAGCTTACGGCCTGCCTGATGGTAAGCAGACACTTAAAATGTTTGTTAGTAATGTAAAAAATAATAATTAAGTGTTGTGAAATACGAGTACCCAATTCTAACGATTATCTTACTGGAAGGCTCTTGCTTACAGGCCAGATTTTCTGTATAATCTAGATAAATTCATTCACTACTTCCTTATTAGGTGGTCCTGCACAATTACAGTTACAAGAGATCAGCTTCGCCCTATGTGCATCACCGTCTGTATAATGACATGACACGGCTACTAGACATCCCAAATAGTCTAAATGCTATACAGTTTCACCAAGTCCAAGAAACGATTTATCATCATCAGTAACATCTAAACAAATAATATATATGACAAACGATAACTGTCGCAAAATCACATCACAGTATGGCGAGACTATGGAAAATAAATTATATGCAGATCGTAATAGGGCTCATTTTAAATTCACTATAGTGACACTGCCTCCGAAGCTAGAGGTCCCGGGTTCGAATCCCGGCCAGGTCATTATTTGTGCATTTAGCACGGATATTGTTCTTGGGTCTTGGATGTTCTCTATGTATTTAAGTATGTATTTATCTATATAAGTATGTATATCGTCGTCTAGTACCCATAGTACAAGCTTTGCTTAGTTTGGGATTAGGTCGATTTGTGTATGATTGTCCCCCAATATTTATATTTATTTATTTATACACTTGCTAAAGATAACCCTGCGATAATGAAGGAAACAATGCATTAGACAAAATGTTACTCGATCCGGTCGAAACCAGTGCAGCAGATAAATGAGTCTACCACCACACGCGCCCAAGCAATTAGGGGTCCACTTAATTTACTTTATCTACAATAAATTGAGGACTCATTAGAGTCATTAGTGAATCTAGAATTAACTGCCGCCACGTTCACGCTGAGATACCATTTAGGCATCGATATATAATAAGTATAGAAGAGTCACGTCATACAAAACTGACGAAAATATATGACCCATTTTCCACGTTTTTGAAACTAAAATTTCTTATATTTCGTTGACCAATCAAATATAAAGATCAGTTTGAGTTGACCTCGTTTTCACAAAGGTTTTATACCGTTACACCAGTAAGAAACGTTTCATGTGCTGTGACAGGCTAGAATACGTTTACTTAGCTCGTTATTTTTATTATTTGTCAGTTATTTGACGAATTCAGTCTCATAGAAATTAATTTAAATACAATTATGACGTGGATGGTGTGAGACAGAATGATGCAATCATGTATCAATTTATTATTTGGACATTATGTAGGGAAAATTGCCACGTGTAATCGTATTCTAATCGCGGCTAAATAATAAAATAAATCGCTACTATTTCTGCGTAGTTCTGTTCTTTCTCTATTCATTCTTTCAGTTTGGCACTTTTCACCCCATTGCAAACTTTGATCGATTTAACGCACATTGTGAATACTACATAAATCAGGAGTTCTCAAAGTGGTCCAGGCGGACCCCCAGGGGTCCACAGGAGACACGACGGGGGTCTACGTTGGCGTGAAAAAAAAGTGGGTTTTGAGAATATGGTAGAAATGTGGTGTAGGGGTCTACCAGAACCAGTTAACTTTTGAAAGCGGTCTATGAGAAAAAAAAGTTGGGGTCACCTGAAATAAATGATAAATAAATTATATCTCCTATATGTATGTAGTAAAGATTGCTTAGCAACCACTATCTTTGATAGACAGGCAGACAACAGGCCAATACACTGCATATTACACACTCGGCGTTCTCGCTAGCGACCACTTATATTTTTACAAGCTTTTATTTAATGTTCCTATGTAAGTAAGTATATAAGATGTCATCAAAATTTAAAACCTTTTTTTGTCTGGTCTTAAGATACAACGCAAATTATTTTATTCCGGGTCTCAAAAACTCATACACTTTTGTAAGCATTTGGTGACATTCGTATATTAGGCCTGATGTATATTTTTCGCTACTCAGTACCTGCAGTACTGATTTACTGTTCGAGAGTATTAGTATGTCTGTGTATTTGGCATTACAAGCCTCAATGATCCCCACACATTCAGCTTGGAAGACCGTGTTGTGTCCTCCCAATGGTTTGGATATGTGTATGTTTAAATCTTCTGAGAATTCAGTACATCCTGTTCCGATATTGGTTTTAGACCTATCGGTATAAATTCTTAGGTATATTTGGTTTAGTCATTTTTTTGAGTTTTATGTGCAGTGGTAGTAGCCTAGCATCATCTGTAGTGCTACTGTTGCAGTTGTTCTCATGTAGCCTGTTGCCGCTATAACCCGAGCTGTGCCGGAGTGATGGTGACGCTTCGGGAGAGCTATATACTCAGGTACATCAAACATAATACGGTTACTTTACTTTTGACCGGTTTCATTACGACCCATTCAACTTATACTTATTATACACGGGCCACGAGCCACGGGCGGCCTTACTTATCACGGGCTTTGGTAGTGACGGATCGAAACTTTCACATGTCATTATTTTATCTAAAGGGCAATGTGATAAAAAAAATATCAGTCTAGACTTTTATCGCATCAGTTTCTATCTTGAGAAGGTTTAATATATGATTTGTGAAAAATCCACATATGTTCAAAGGCTATAGTTTACAATGGCATTTTCCCCAAAAACCCTCCATAATGATGCATTTATTTTCATATACCTCCTGCTTTTTAGGGTTCCGTAGTCAACTAGGAACCCTTATAGTTTCGCTATGTCCGTCTGTATGTCTGTCTACCTGTCCGAAGCTTTGCTCTGTGGTTGTTAATGCTAGAAAGCTGCAATTTGGTATGGATATTTATATTTTTTTTATACCACGTCGGTGGCAAACAAGCGTACGGCCCGCCTGATGGTAAGCGGTCACCGCAGCCTATGGACGCCTGCAACTCCAGGGGTGTCACATGCGCGTTGCCGACCCTTTAAAAATGTATACACTCCTAAATAAATGAAACTGTAAAATTCGTATAATAAAATCTAAATCTTTTTTAGGGGTATCTCCTCTACACTACACGTAACGTGGGGATGATGTTTTTTTTTGCTTCAACCCTATGATGTGGGGTGTTGTTGAATAGGTTTTTCAAAATGAATAGAGGTCTTCACTAAACATTTTTTGATAAAGTGAATATTTCCGGAAATATTCAATCCGAAAGAAAAAAATGTGTCCCCCCTCCCCTCTAACTAATGACCATATGAAAAAAATTCTGAAAGTAAAACTTAATAAAATCTTTCAACGAAAACTATAGCGGACATAATCAGGGAACCCTACACTGAGCATGGCCCGACATGCTCTTGGCCGATTTTTTTTTGATTAAGCTAATGGTATACGCGATATAAATTTTATAAGTGCTCATTTTTGTTGAGAGTGTCGTTGCCCTTCCTACTACCAGCTAAATGGTTGCTACTGGGAATGTGAAAAAAATCATGGTAGTAGTACATATGAAATTTAAAGGAAAACTATCACAGCTAAGTAAATATTACTAGTTAACGAGAAATAGCCGATCTTAACAAATGTACCTGGGAAAAGCGAAACTCCGTAAAATTTCCATAGATTACTTAGAGATGTTAGTTATGCCAAGCTAATTATTGAGTAAATAGTTTTCGATGTTTTTTATCCGCATAATATGAAGGGTGGTCAGCTACGGAACTCTACATTGCGCGTGGCCCGACACGCACTTGGCCGTTTTTAATAAGAATAATGTTCATTATAGTTCAAAATCTTTAAAAACAAGTCAAATATGTGTGCAAGATCGTATTAAAACGTGGATAACCAATCACCCTGAACTAAACTACAACGAAGTGACCTCCACTATACAGGGCGACCCACGGCTATGCCACAAGGAGGGAAAGTACCTTGAATATTGTAGATGGAACATTTTACTGAAAGTAGACATTATTTTAATTTAAAAACAATTAAAACTACATACATAGATTTTTAAATAATTACATGGTTGAACCGGGAATCGTACCCGCTAAACGAAAAAAAATATTACCCTGTAGCTTTATCATGCCGATCGAAAGGCTTCATCATGAGGATTAATTTTCTCTAAATGACATAGTGTCGGAAATGAAAGGAAGACCATGAATTTTAACATTTTTAATTCATAATTAATCAATTTTATTTATCAAATGCTCAAAATGAGTCCCAATCTGTTGAATACAAAGTCGCACTCTTTTGATTATTTTGCTCCCTGTCGATCATGTTGTGGTGGATATTTAGAATAACAGGTCTAAGTTCTGCTTGTAGCTTGTGGACACTTTCATACTAGGTACTTCTAGTAAACTATTTTTTTTCATAACTGCAAAAAAAAAGTATTTGTCCATTTATCCCGATCCAGGCAAGTAAATTATAATAGGGATATGATGCGTACTTCTCAAGTGGGTACTGATTCTTATTACTTTAAAATGATAATGCCAGTTAGTTATATGTCCTTACGGCAATGTCAGCTTTTCATTTTTCTGAACAAAATTTTACATCAAATGTTTCATCAAAATTCATGGTCTTCCTTTTATTTCTGACACTATGTTATTTAGAAAAAAATAATCCTCATGATGAAGCCTTTCGATCGGCATGATAAAGCTACAGGGTAATTTTTTTCTCGTGTAGCGGGTTCGATTCCCGGTTCAACTGTGTAATTATTTAAAAATCTATGAATGCAGTTTAAATTGTTTCTTAGATTAAAATAATGTCTTCTTTCAGTAGAATGTTCCATCTACAATATTCAAGGTACTTTCCCTCCATGTGGCATAGCCGTGCCGTGGGACGCCCTGTATACTGCTCCATGTGTGATCTAAACAAATGTAACATTGATATTCATCTTAAAAGCGACCGACACAAAAACCGTACTGAAGAACCAAATTCCAAACATCAATTTTATTTCGATTTAATAATATTTCTTATTTCCTGCAATATACCGTGGACAACAGTCAACAACAATAATAACTTTCATAATTTTTTTAATAAATATTTGTGCTGCAACTGCTCACAAAAGTCTCTACCGGACGAATCATTATTACGCAAAGTATATTTAAATCTTGTATACAAAAATACTATTCAGAGAGTAAGAGAGGTAAATAACACCAATCACTTATGGATATCTGTGGACGAAACACCAGATTTTATGGGAAAATGCGTGACTAATGTGGTGATACGATCGTTGCAAAAAATTATTCTCAGCAATTTTATCTTTTGGGGTCGAAGGTTTTGGAAAAGATCAATAAATAAATAAATAAATAAATATTGGGGGACAATCTTACACAAATCGACCTAGTCCCAAACTAAGCAAAGCGTGTACTATGGGTACTAGACGACGATATACATACTTATATAGATAAACATACTTAAATACATAGAGAACATCCAAGACCCAAGAACAAAATCCGTGCTAAATGCACAAATAATGCCCTGGCCGGGATTCGAACCCGGGACATCTAGCTTCGGAGGCAGTGTCACTACCAACTAGGCTAAACAGGTCGTCAATGGAGAAGCAATAGCTAATTTAATTAAAAGCCAAGTAAAATTCTTGTTCAAAATTCTTTTAACGATAACGTTAATAATGTACTTTTACCTATACTTTGCACTGATGGTGCCGCTTATATGCTTAAAGCTGGTCGTATTTTAAAAGCAACATTTCCTCGTATTAAACACATTACGTGTTTAGCTCTTGGTCTGCATCGAGTTGCAGAAGAGGTGCGAGATACGAGACACAGAGAGGACGTGTTAATATCTAATGTCAAAAAGATTTTCTTAAAATCTCCAGAGCGTGTACGCCTTTTTAAGGAAAAATATCCGTCCATTCCATTACCTCTCGAGCCTGTAATCACCAGATGGGGCACTTGGATAAATGCAGCTGTATATTACGCTGTCCTTCCAACGTCCTTCTTAATCCTGATTATGACAATTTACGAGAAATATCCGAAAATCTTACCCAACCTGATCATCATACCAATTACAATGAGTTTTATAAATTTGCTCCCGTGACATCGAGTGAAGTCGAACGTTCATTTAGTATACATAAATGGCTTTATACTGATAAACGAAACAGTCTTCTCCCAGAGAATGTTGAAAAATTAATGTTTATCTACTCCTATCACTATAACAAACCCAATAAGATGTCATGTGCTGCTGTGTGTCATCATCATCATCATCATGTCAGCCGAAAGACGTCCACTGCTGGACATAGGCCTCCCCCAAAGACTTCCACAATGACCGGTCCTGCGCCACCCGCATCCAGCGGACACCCGCGACCTTCACCAGGTCATCAGTCCACCGTGTGGGGGGCCTGCCCACGCTACGCCTTCCGGTACGTGGTCGCCACTCGAGAACCTTTCCGCCCCAACGGCCATCGGTTCTACGTGCTATGTGCCCCGCCCACTGCCACTTAAGTTTAGCGATTTGGAGGGTTATATCGGTCACTTTGGTTCTGCTGCGGATGGCCTCATTCCTGATGCGATCACGCAGAGAAACTCCCAACATAGCTCTCTCCATTGCCCTTTGGGTGACTTTGAGCCTTCTTATGAGGCCCATAGTAAGCGACCACGTTTCAGTGCCATATGTCATCACTGGCAACACACACTGGTCAAAGACTTTTGTCTTGAGACACTGCGGAATATTGGACAAAAAGATGTGCAGTAGCTTCCCGAACGCTGCCCAGCCGAGTCGGATTCGACGATTAACCTCTTTCTCGAAGTTGGACCTACCTAACTGGACAGTCTGTCCTAGGTATACGTAATCGTCTACAACTTCGAGCGTAAAGTGTCCGATTGTTAAGGGAGTTGGTGCGATATGGACATTTGACATGATCTTCGTCTTGTCCATGTTCATCCTTAGACCAACTCGCTCGGAGGCTTTACTGAGGTCATTGAGCATTGTACTTAAATCCTCCATGGTCTCAGCCAAGACTACTATATCGTCAGCAAACCGAAGGTGAGTGAGGTAGTCGCCGTTTATGTTGATGCCTAGCCTTCTCCAGTCCAGAGTCTTGAAAACATCCTCCAGTGCAGCGGAGAACAGTTTAGGAGAAATAACATCTCCTTGCCTGACTCCCCGCTGCAACGGAATAGGCTTTGAGTTCTGGTCCTGGAGTCGGACTGACATAGTGGCGTTCTTGTACAAACTTTTCAGCACTTCGATATACCGGTAGTCCACTTGGCACCGCTGGAGAGATTGTAGTACAGCCCAGGTTTCGATCGAATCGAAGGCTTTCTCGTAGTCCACGAACGCTAAACAGAGGGGCAGGTTATACTCCTCAGTCTTCTGTATAACCTGACGCAGCGTATGGATGTGGTCTACGGTGCTAAAGCCTCTTCGGAAACCGGCTTGTTCGGGAGGCTGGAAGTCATCTAGCCTGCGTGCGAGACGGTTCGTAATGACTCTAGAAAACAGCTTATAGACATGGCTCAGAAGTGAGATGGGTCGGTAGTTCTTCAGTAAGGAGTTGTCACCCTTTTTGAAGAACAGCACCACCACACCTCTGTTCCATGCCTTTGGAGTTTTCCCTTCCAGTAAGACGGAGTCGAACAACTTCTGAAGGGCCCTAAGGACCTGCTGTGTGTACTGACGTGGATTTCGAGCAAGAAATTGCATCTGTACCTGTATAATTATACAAACATATGTGAAATTTTGTATTAACTTTTTTTTTCGTTTGGCGGGCCGTTTTTTTTCATATTACACAACTATCGATATCGGTAAAAAAATGTTTCTAACACTAGTTTGATTGCGACTGTCTTTTGTTTTGCTATGGATTTTCCGGGCTATGATCATTTTTTTGCCAAAACCTGCACTTTGTGAGGAAAGCAAGCCGCTTTGCACAGTGATAGAAGGAACTAAAACAAGTAATTTTTTCGAGGCAACCAAAGTTTAACCCCCAAGGAGGCGAGATGGCGCCACTTCAAAATTGAAATATTTGAAAAATTCTGCAAGCTTAACGGGTGCACCGATTTAGACGATTATACCTTGTAATCTGTTACTTCAACCATTTGACATTTATGAATGGATGTTTGTAGTGATGAGGGGAAGACGTATCGTTTGTCAAATGAAGCGATTATTAACGAATGGTTGATTGAATCGATTTTAAAGCCGATTTTTGAAATGTTTTTATGTTGCCTTTATATATTTTACATCACATGATTGTATCAATCTCCTCAAACAAAAAAAAATACTTATTATGTATGTAGTTCTATATTCCATACAATAAGAAACATTTTAAGAAGAAATAAGAAAGACAGACATATTCTCTTAATCACGTCATCACTATGCTGATGCCGTAGCTGGTCGGTCTGTATGTCATGTTAATCAATAAATTTTGCACATATTTTCCAACTTTACGGAGTTTTACTAATATTTAGGTGTACAGCGTCAACAAAGCGGTCTTCGAACCGTTTCTAGTGTGAATTCGAACCACACATGTGTACACCGCGAAATATGTTATGTTATGTGGTTCGCACGCTGAGTGGTGTTACTCGCGCTGAAAGCAAGGCAGAAGCAAAAGTGTCGACGCCTGCAAAGGCATCAGGCTCTTCACCAGTATCGCTGACATGTCATGCCGCAGACACAACGTTCGTGGCAGGCAGCAGCCGTATGTCAAATAAGGTGCCGTCGTTGAGGGACGACGGTGTGCCGGACCCGCTGTCACCGCATAATAAGTACCGTCCGCGACCACATCCATGTCAGCGCGAAAGAAGGGCGGGAACTAAAGGCCAAACAACGAAAGGCGTTGATTAAACTTCAGTGCAATAGAGAGTGACATCTGACCGGCTAGTATGATAGCTTATACCGTCACGTTATATGGGTGTACTGAAACAGCTGTCACTGACTTTTTTCTGTCATTTATGTCTATCAAAAAATCTGGGCATATTTTCCAACTTTACGGAGTTTTACTAATATTTAGGTTAACAGCGTTGAAAGATATTTTTTTTTTGTTATAAATTTATTTTGGTTGATAGAAGCCTAAGTCTTCTACGGTAGATGTCGCTGTACGCCTCCCTAAGGCGTTGTTAGAGGGAACTATTGAAGGATTTCGTGGATAATCGTCGAAGGATCGTAGCTTGGTTGTTCCGATAGCTCAGAGGCTAGAGAGATTGGCCGCGTATGCCAGATGTCGCAAGTTCGAATCCTGCTCAGAGCATTAAATTTTTCAGTTTTTCCCTTTACTTTGGAATTTTATAAATTTATCGTTATAAATATATGCGTACCTAATCGATTTCTATCAATTTACGGAAATATCTTCTGAATCGAAACGACAGACTTGGTCACAACACTAGTTTTAAAAAGAAAACGACAGATAACTTAACTGTTTGGGTGGTAAATTATTATCGTAAAATACTCAACAACAATGAACTAAAAAAATGTAACATAACTTAAATTATGTTTAAGAAAAGCAAAATATTATTTTTATTTACTTGAAAAGCCCTAATATTATTACGTGATTTTATTTATAATTCCGATAAGTCTTGCATGCTTACGTTCTATGGGTGTGGTGATGTGTCAAATGGTTGAAGTAACAGATTACAAGGTATAATATGTCAAACGAAAGAGTTTATTTATTTATTTATTGCACAAGTAATGGATGCCAAAAATAAAAAAAAACATTACCAAAAAATCTCACAAGTCTGATTTATTTGGGTGGTATTTCTACTTCTTTACCTAATTACTAAATAAAAACGTTAAAACATGTTTTTTTTTTCATAATTATTAATATACAATAAAAAGGGACTAATAAAAAAAAATCGCATACAATTTGGGCGCTAATATGTCCACTGCAGTGCTCGGCTTTCATGCCTTTACAGGATGTGATACGACATTGTATTTTAATTCAAAAGGCTAGAAGTCTTGTTTTAAAACATTGATGGCGCTCCCTGAAATAGCTTCCGCTTTTGCAAGCTTATCCACTCCTCTTGAAACCCTTTCTGAGGACGTAATTGCTCATTTGGAATGGTTTGTGCCCACTTGCATTGTTGTTTGTGTAGATCATTTATACATGTGTGTAGGTACCGTAAAACGGGGTGAGTAGGTTTCGCGGGGAGAGTTGGGTTATGAATGGGGAGAGAAGGTTTGAGAGGGGGGTGAGAAGGGATTTTAAGGCTACTGCTACAAAAATAATTTATTCCAGTTTAAAATGGGGCTAAAGTAATACGCATAATAAAAAGAAATCGATCTAACAATCTTGCAAAATCACCTTTGTATGAAAAACCCTTTAAACCCTCTCACCCCAAATACGAGGCACTACGGGGTGAGGGGGGTTTTCCTCTTTATCATCTAAGTTATGAAATGGAACTACCCATAATAAAATACAAAGTAAAATACAAACGTCCGAACCACTTATTACTCGTATATACACCATTCAGTTTTCACATGTAAAAATAAAATTTTATCGAGGTTTGAAAGTCAAATTTCACCCAACTCACCCCATTTTACGGTACCATATTTCGATTCACATAATTTCAGTCTATTAACTGAGATCATCCCATACTAAACTACTTTTGTATCAAAGCAGTGAACGAAAAAAGCATAGAACGCGAGCTTCCTACAATAGTCCACTTTAAAACGGGGCATTTATTCTAATTTCTAAATACTACCCAACCAACTATTACCCAAAAGAAATAAACGTGATTGGTAAATTTCGAAATGACTGGCTGTGTTTTGTATCCTAACGCTGACGTTTTATGTGTCAAAATGGCGGCGACAACGACAACGCTTAGCGGCTGGATGGTTGCATGCAACAAAAAGTCATCTTCGTACGCAAAATATATATATAAATAAATTTGATCTTAAGCTTTATTTTATTTTTAAATATCATAGGATAACCTTACGAAAATCTAACTAGTCGCTAAATGACAACATTGCAAAATGTATAATGATGCCTAAATCGAAAACCATTATAGTAAATATGCTACTTGAACATAATAAAATAGTTTTTAGATATTTTTATTTACTAGTTTCCAAGAAAATCACGAATATGTATAAACCGGAAGTGTGACGTCATTAATATGGCTGTAAAGGGACAACACTTTAGTTCTATAAACTGTCTAGATATTTAAAAAAATAGTCACTTCCGGTTGTCACTAAGTTGACATTTAACCTGTCATCTCAGAGTACCCAGAGTGGACGTCAAATAATAATACCGGTAGAGCGAGAAAATCATATACTAAATTGAATAAGAGCAACAGAGAGGGAAATATGATTTGTTGTCCTTGTCATTGTTCCGCATTTCTTTATTTGCCTCAATGTCATCTAAACATCATGTCAAATAGTTTGAGGCAAATGAACGATTACCCGCCCAAATTAAAGAGGCTGCTTATGGTAACCCGCCAGACGTTTAAGATACGTTCTCAATTTAGCTGCATAATATCTTTTCTGTCCCCCTTGGTGAAACTCGTATAGGATCTCTATAGAAATCCTTACTCTGAGCCTGTCATTGTAATATTCACACCAAAGACTACAAATTATACATACCTTAACACAACATGTTGACCTAGCACAACACAATAAATCCCTGATTGACGCACGTAAAGAAAGCCGAATGACGAAAGAAGCTCGTGATAACGAACTTTTAGACACTATATTAGCCAACCTACCCCCTAACAAAAGAAGAGCTATAGAAAGATCAATCGCATTGAAAATGAAAACATAGTCTTCCACCTGGCTTTCTGCTATAACAACGAAGAAAGATAACCTCGACTTGTCTCCTCATGAATTCAGAGACGCCCTGGCAATACGCTATCATAGAACCCAAAACTCAATGCCACCCTCATGTGATGGATGAGGCAATAGTAAATTTAATATCAACCATGCTCTCTTTTGCAAGACTGGGGGGCTAATTTCAAAACTGCACAACGAAATTCGTGATCTATTTGCTGAATTATGTCACCAAGCATGAAGCAACGTCACAATAGAACCCATAATCACAGAAGGTGACCTTGGATTACGCGGCGACTTATCTTGCCGTGGCAAATGGAATGCTCAGAAAGAGGCTCTTTTCGATATCCGTGTTGTAAACTGACGCTCCCTCTTACATTGCACGCCAAGTCACTTATGTCCTAAAATCTGCTGGGGCTGAAAAACAAAGAAAATACTCCACTGCTTGCGAAGCGAAATATGCACATGGGGGTGAAGGTATCACCCCCCTCGTGACCCCGTCGATGGCGTATTCGCACCACAGATGACCTCCTTTGTCAAACACATAGACGAAGCCCTCGCAGACCGTTGGAATAAATCACTGAGTACGATACTGCGTTGGCTTAGAACAAGGATATGTACTTAGTCGGCTCATAAGTTCTGTCACTGGCCTTTAAAATTTAAATTTGGAACTCCTAAAACAAAAACCGTTGCGAATTTGAATTTCGAATCTTTTTTAAATATTTGAGTAGTATAATTTTGCAATTTTCTGTTTTCATTAACATGGAGTGGACGCTTAAAGATAGCCGTACCGCAATAATTGCACTATATCGTTGTGGACACTCGCCGACTACAATTTTTAAGCTACTTGAAAATTTAAAATTCTCTCTAAGATTTGTGTATCGTACCATAGAAAGATACAGTGAGGTCTCTAGTTTAAATGACAAGAAAAGAAGCGGTCGTCCGCGTACAGCTAGGACTCCAGCGGTTGTACAAGCAATTAGGGCACGCATTGCCAGAAATCCCGCTAGGAAACAAAAAGTTATGGCCCTCCAGATGGGTTTGAGCAGAAACACGGTGAAAAGAGTGCTTAATCAAGACCTGAGACTTCGTGCTTATAAACGAAAAACTGGCCATCTTCTCAATGGTCGGCTTAAACCTTTAAGGCTTAAAAGATCTAAAGCTTTATTGAAGAAGTACGCTATAAATAAGCATCGTTGTATACTGTTTTCGGACGAGAAAATTTTTGACATAGAAGAAAACTGTAATAAACAAAATGATAGAGTGTACGCTCGCAATAGTAAAGAAGCGTCTAATAGCATTCTCCATATTCAAAGAGGTCATCACCCTGGGAGTTTCTTATGCGGGCGTCACTAGTATGCATTTTTGTGAGAAAGGAGTAAAAACTAGGGCCAAAGTGTACCAAGACACGGTGTTGACTAATATTGTGAAACCACTATCCCATACGATGTTTCTAAACCAGCATTGGGTTTTCCAGCAGGACTCTGCTCCAGCCCATAAGGCAAAGTCTACACAAGCCTGGCACGCCTCCAATAAAATCGACTTTATACGGCATGAAGATTGGCCCTCCTCTAGCCCAGATCTTAATCCGTTAGACTATAAAATATGGCAGTATTTAGAGGAAAACGTGTGCTCAAAACCTCATGCAAATCTAGACTCGCTGAAAAAATCCCTTGCTACGGCAGTGGCCAATATCGACATGAAAGTGGTGCGTGAATCCATTGACGACTGGCCACGCAGACTTCAAGCCTGTGTAGATAATTATGGCGGTCATTTTGAATAAATGTTATACATTTAGATTCTCTAGTTTATAAGCTTTCAAACGCTGTACAAATTATACGGAATAAACTTAAACTTTTGTTTTTATTTGATACTATGTATATGACAGAACTTATGAGCCGACTAAGTACTGCCATAATTCGAGCCACCAGTATGTGCATACGAGGCACACGCCACAAATTAAAACCTGCAGCGAAACTGTTGGGGTTTGACGACGGAGCAGCCATTCCAAGCACTACCTAACTAAACTTCACCATACTGTGCATTGCAGACGTGATTTATTATTATTATTATTATTTGTAATATATTATTATTATCTGTAATAAAAATAATCTAACCCTACGAGTATTATAAATTTATGTACAAGTCAATCACATTTAGGTTTGATTAGAGGCGCCATCTATATTTGAGCAGGCGAAACTTTTTAACCAACTTCTGTAATATTAATAAGAAAATAAATTATTTAATTTATTTACTGTAATAACATTGCTGTCGTGAATGTCGTGGTACGTTACAGAAGTTGGTGCGTAAGGCTGGTTATACAGCAACTTCAAAAAAAGGAGGATCCCATTTCGATTACTTTTTTAAATCATTATTTTCAACGTTTGTCACCACATAACTTGGTCATTTATATTATTATATTAGTAAAAAAACTATTAGTAAAGTGGTCTAGATCATGAAATGGCCACCTTGAAAACATGAAATTAAGCTGTACCAGACTTATATTATGCATATTGGACGACCATGTACATAATTTATTGCTTGCTAAACACTGTTAGACATAGAGAACACCAACCACTCGTAATCGAAACTTTTACAGTATATTCAGACAACGCAAACATTTAACATACGTACGTTAACTCCTTTTTTACAAGCTTTTATTTAACTTGCCGTGTCAGTACTTATGCCTTTTTTGGTTGTGTGGGTCAAATCTTTGAAACTAAATTAGACCCACTACTCGATTCCCGATTGAGCTAATATTTGACATTAACGACATATATGTAAATTTAGTGACAATGGAATATTATGATAATATTATTATCGAGCTGATCTGATGATGGAACCGGAAAGTGGTCATAGGAACTCTGTAATAAGTTAACACAATCATACCGAGTTTGGCCTCTTTAAATCCACTCTTTGAGCAGTTGATAATAATTGTATATATTGTAGTATAGCGTAGTTACACACTTATTCTTTTATTTTTATTTCGTTTTTTTGTTCTTGTTAAAATATATTTACTTCTCGCTTCTCTCATATAGTTATATAGTCTAATTAGAATCAATAGTCTAGTTGTAATTGTTCTAAATGTCCCCTAATATTTATTTATTAATTATATTTATTATGGAATTCGTATACCTTTTTCGAACACTCTGTACACAAATTAGTTATGTGTATAAAAGCACGTATCTCAACAAATTAAAATGTTTAATGGGTATCTTAGGTACTATTTCATTCACCTATTAACATTTTGATGATGTAAGGTGGCATAACACCATCCCTATTCAAAATCGGTTCCGACTAAAAAATTAAACAAATATGTTTACCGCTTTATTTCTGTATGAAAAGTCATTGCATATATTTTTTTATGTTTTAAAGAGTGATTAACACACCATTTCACCGACCAATAAGCCATATTTCTTATTTTTGAGATTTCACTTAATACAACTGTTACGCTGCGCCGCCATGTGCAAACTAGACAGCCGTTGGACACAGTTTTGACGCCCCACCTTCTTGGACACAGATTTGGCGGTGTCATTTTGCGACGCTAGTTAAGGAGTGTCTTTTCAAAAGGGCTTATTTTTGTCTTAGCGGTACTTCTAAATTGGACCTTAAGTTATCTGAAGCAAGGTTCCCTTTAGAAGTACCGCTAAGACAAAAATAAGCCCTTTTGAAAAGACACTCCTCAGTTGTGCTTCTATGTTTTTTTTCATTCGCTGTATTAAATAAAGCAGTAACGCTGCTAACGAAAATTCTAAATTTCAAATTAAAGGAAAAAAATAATTGATTGTTCCGATAGCTCAGTCCAGTGGCTAGAGCGATTGGCCGCGTATGCCAGAGGTTCAAATCCTGCTCGGAGCATTAAATTTTTCCTTTAATTTGATATTTAGAATCTTCGTTAGCAGCGTTACTGCTTTAATACAAAATTAGCATTGTAAAGATGAAATGTCGTGTATGTGTGAATACCATCTACAGGCGTGGCTCAACGAGACCGGGCCACGTCTGTCGCATATATCGGGATAGGTGACCAAGTGGGTGCCGCGAGACGGGCGAAGAAGACGGGTCAAGTATTTTTATCTGAGGAAAAATCTTTGGGCCAGTTATTCAAGTTATCGGACATCATGTGGCATTTCTGTATGTTATAACTCCGATTATATATGTACGGAGGACACCATGATCTTAAAATGAGCGCACCAGAAGGGCCGTTGCACACGAATAGTGACAACTTGTGTGCGCAGATTTGCAATACCTTTGTGGAAGCCTTGCCAAAAATTACCTAAGATGTCACCACAATGGTACATTACTTATTCCCGCGATATATAAAAGTAAAAAGTAAAAGTAGTTTATTCTTCAAATTAGGCATAATTACATGCACCTATGAATGTCAATAAACTACCACCGGTTCGGAAAACTAAACCTCTGCCACGCTAAGAACCGGCGTAAGAAACTCGGCGAGGTGTCATTTTTTCAAAACAATAT
This sequence comes from Notocelia uddmanniana, assembly GCA_905163555.1. Classification (NCBI taxonomy): domain Eukaryota; kingdom Metazoa; phylum Arthropoda; class Insecta; order Lepidoptera; family Tortricidae; genus Notocelia; species Notocelia uddmanniana. Next base: position 12,927,416 of record LR991052.1, on the reverse strand, counting down.
ACATTGTATAGTTAAATATAAAATATAAAATTACAGTGTCAAATTACCACAAAACTACAATGCTACAGTAGAAAACCTATTTTCGTGATAGATAATAATTATCCTATTACGAGTACTCTGGAACTCAAATCATTTTCGTTAGCGTCATTTCGAATAGCACGATCTTTATTCTATTTGAGTAAACAAATGTTCAAACTAGTTTTTATAACTCTGGCCACTCTTGAAAACCGGACGTTGTCTTGGCTGCTGGAAATTGGACGTCCTGCCTGAGCCGGGTCCGTTACCAACTCTAGTGACGAAAATTACTCTCGACCCCGACAACCTACTTAGTCTTCACGAAAGGCATCAGGCGCTAGGTCTTGTCCGAGCCAAACCTATGTATAGCTTAAACTGGGCAAACCTAAAGACGGGGTTTATGAGATAACTTAGAAGTCCTTCACATCAATAAAGTAAGACGGAAGTAGCGCAAACACGGGAATCCTAGAAATCGAGATGGGAGGCTTTTCTATCTATCCAGATTAGGTATAGAAAGGACTCTAAAGGACTTTGACTGGCTACAAATTCGTCATCCTATTCGTGATATAACCATATATGAATGAAGTGCAAAAACCTCGGGAGGCACTAATCCTCCGTATCGCTCACGGCGCAGACTGTTTTAACACCATAATCAAAGATAAAGAGAGATAACGTGCCACGCGCAGGTATAGTGGCCACACAAGGACGCCGGCAATCGCCATCACTGATAGCGCAGTCTGCCGATAGCGCGACCTTTGAGTCACATGAAAGCCGGAAATACGCACCTGCTGATAAAGGATAAATTGGAACCTAAAATACACAATGGTTACCGATGAATGTACCAAAACTCCGTCGCTGATAATCTTTAATCGTGTGATATCTGAGTGAAAATCAGCCACACGTGAAAAATCTTATACCACGTAACTTACACGCGCGGAAATACTATTTTTAACCCCCGACTCGGAACGCAAAAGAGGGGTGTAAGCCTAACATGTGTATGTGTGTGTCCGTCTACGTCATCGTACCTCATAAACGGGTGAACCGATTTGAAAGCTGGTTTTCCAGCGATGGTGCTTAGAAATGTTTTATGAAAGTCTGTTGTGAGATATTGAACTTTGACATGAGATTTTCGAAGGTTTTTTTCAACATTTTTAAGTTGTCAAATATTGAGGCTCCCACACGGTGGTTGTTTCTAAGTAACTGGAATGTACAGAGTGTCTAAGGGCGAAAACGAAATATCTGCCTCTGTCGCACTGGCATATTCGAGCGACGGAGTAAGATATAACGTCTTCGGTTAGCGGTACGCCCTCCACTATCAGCTGTCAATCTTCTTCAAGAAAGGAGTGTATAAATTCTTAAAGAGTGGCAACGCGCATGTGACACCCCTAGGAGTTGCAGGCGTCCATAGGCTGCGGTGACCGCTTACCATCAGGCAGGGCCGTAAGCTTGTTTGCCACCGTCGTGGTATAAAAAATCACATACAATTCTAATTAACAGTATATTTACCATCGACAACGAAGATTGACCAAAGACATAAGGAGCACTGTACGCCACTGTATTATCGTAGTATTAACAATATTTTACAATGAACGCCATTTCCTAATCTTTTAATGACACCCCATGGGAATACCGAAACTGACGATTGATAATACATAATCGTGTGTTATACACGTGTAACATCTTATACCACCTAGTACCTACAATCCTACATATTATGTTCCACGATCGAACGATACATTTATTGTTCAATTTTGTATGTTTCTTTAAATACTAATGCAACAGTTTAAATACTAATAGTCAGCTGCGGAGAAATTTGACCCTTCGGCATAGAAAGTTATGTACGTAGGTATATCATTTCATTTGTCATAGTTTTAGTTGAGTTACACAAATAATGCGATTTACTTTATCCACCACCATAACAGCCCATGGACGTCCACTGCTGGACATAAGCCATTTTTTTATACCACGTCGGTGGCAAACAAGCGTACGGCCCGCCTGATGGTAAGCGGTCACCGCAGCCTATGGACGCCTGCAACTCCAGGGGTGTCACATGCGCGTTGCCGAACCTTTAAAAATGTAAACACTCTTTGCTTGAAGAATCCCATACTGTAGTTCCTCGGGAAAACCTCGGCAGGGAGCTCATTCCACAATCGGAGCGTCCGAGGGAGGAAGTTCCTCTGAAACCATTTACCTTATGATAGCCAATAACATATGTCGTTGTCAATTAAAAAACCAACCTGTGCCTAAACTCGATGTTTATTTTACATTTAGTAACGAATTTCATCTAATTATATCGAATTGATGAATTGAAAAATCGACAGCTATTTTCACTTGACAACAGTACAACAGTTTTTACTTACTACCTACTTTATGACTTATGAGTCACAGTCACCGTGCCTCTTGATATACTTATGAATGTATATTAAGTTAGTTTATATAGGGGCTACCATACTCCTGTCCCACGCCGTCAATAGGTCGTATCTTGGCAGTCTGAGCGCGGGAGGAAAATACAGCATTTTTGTTTGGGACCGCAGTGCAGTTTTGTAAGTAGTTATACCTAATTGTGCCTGCTTTATAGTAATACTAGCTGTTGCCCGCAACTTCGTCCGCGTCTTCGCTCCTATTGGTTGCAGCGTGATGTTATATAGCCTAAAGCCTTCCTCGATAAATGGACTATCCAATACAAAAATATTTTTTCAATTCGAACCAGTAGTTCCTGAGATTAGCGCGTTCAAACAAACAAACAAACTCTTCAGCTTTATAATATTAGTATAGATATTTTACGGAGCGCAACGCCAAAACTTTGTTGATCGGTACCTGCTGTTTTTATTATAATAAATGAAAAAAAAAAACTTATTAATGCGCATGTTGCTACTTGTCTTTACTGTCGTTAGTAATGGAAGAGAGTTTACGGATACCTACGATACATATTAACGATTGTTTTGCGTAAAGCTTTTATAGCTTCGCCAATAACAGACACCGGAGACCAGGGGTTCGGGGTTGATGTTTTCATGTGAATATTGTGAATTCGTTATCTCGCACAAAACAACTATAATACTGAAAAAAAATTGAACGAAATTGTAGCAAAGCAACGGCATACCAAATTTTATTTGATTTTTATATATTTTTTAACAACGTCAGCCAGTGCCTTGTTTAGATTGGGAAATAACTAGAGTTCTATTCTAACGTATATGACGGTGATTTCTTTGTTTATTTACAACTCCCTTCTGGAAATACACAGACAAGCCGATAGTCTTCCTAAATTGTCTGATATGCATAGCTATAATACACGATCTAAACACAAATTAATATTGCCAAAGTTGCGGCTTTGAAAATGTCCAAAACAGGGTATTTTTCTAAAAATAAAAATGTATAATAAGCTTCCTTTCGAAGTAACATCACTGCCTATCCATAGTTTTAAGAAAAAAATATCCGATTATTTTATGAAACATGCCTTTTACTCAGTGTCAGAATATTTAAGTATCAATATTGACATACAAAATTTTGAATAATACTAACAATATCACAATGTATATACGAGTATACTCGTAATGTATTTTTTTTATATTTTAACAATTTGTATTGACATACCATGTAATGCACATGTTACTTTATGGTGAATTTAATAAACTTGAAACTATAGTACTCGAGTTCGAGCACTATTGGCTATGTGCGAAGTAGGTGGTGGGGGTAAGCTAGGCGATCGTAGCGCACACCATGGCAGAAATGTGTACTTACCGGGGACCACTGTCAAATTTACTTTCACGTTTTCTATTGGTTTCTTAACGGTTTCCTACGATTCGTTTCGTTTGTATGTATATATTTATTCTCTTATTTATTTCAGTAAAATTTCCAATACGGGGTCTTTCTCGTTTACTAAAGTAAATAAAATATTCATGTGTCATTATTTGACATTTCTGAGTGTTGACATTGTCTCGGGACCTTTGACGTTTGACGTTTCAGACGTGCACATAGCCAATAATAAATTAATAAAAACAATGTAAATGACAGTTTACAACTATTGGTATACGCCTCTATACAAACAGAATACCTACTGTGAACTATAAAATTGTAGGCTTAGAAATACGTATGAAATGTTGTCAGCCTCATGGTAAGTCAGCCTTATCAAGTTGATCTAATTTGGCAAGCAATGATTAGAATAATACGTGACATGTTGGCAACATGACAACATGAAGTTGCATTATACATTTTGCCTAGCGCCTATTTTCGCGTAGTTCTAATTTTGGCTTAGGTTTAATTACGATTAATTTTCATTTAGCCGAATACTTAATTTCATTTAGCCCTATACTCACTACAGTGACCGAATGTCTAATCAGGTTATGCAATCAATCAATCAAATAAAAATCATTAATATGCCAGAATACTGTATTATTAGCCCCTCTTGTATCCCAAATTTTGGAGCCAGTGAGTGTTGAATATTTAACAAAATTATTACTATATTTTGCTATTTTTGAAAAGTTCTGAATAACGGTTTTGTTTTTTATATACTCATAAAAACCATTAATAATCCAACCAAACCATTAATAAGTAAAGAGGAAAAAACCGGTTACAAACCAAGTCGGGTATTGCATTCCCGAATGTCTATGCGTTTTCTCAAACCACCGTTTTTTTAACATATGGAATTATGAGATAAAGCTGTTCTTGCGTTTAGTCATTATGAGATATTCTGGGATTTAGACATTTTGGCCTCAAATCGATTTTAGATTACACATAACCTAAATTCAAAATGTATAATACCCCCGCCAAACAAACAGCTAAGAATCATCACTGGGAAGAGAAATAATAAAGAAGTAAAAGTAGCTGATGAATTTAATAACTTCTTTCCAAAATTCCTATAGTCACTACTCAAAGTTTAGCATCGTCTACCATAATAGCTGAATCCCTTCTGAATGACAACGTAAAATTAGAATCACTAACTATGTATTTTCAAATTTCATCGTGTTTCTCCTCTTGATGTACTGAAGTCCTTTAAAATGTTAAAAATAAAGAGCACTGAGGACTTATGGGGCGTGCCAGTCAAGGTACTGGTATCTATTCTGGAGGTCGTTGTACCCACTCTAGCTCTCATTTTTCATAACTGTATAGACAATGGCATTTTTCCAGACTTAATGAAATGTAGTAAAGTAGTTCCTATTTCCAAATCAGGTCATAGAGATAATCCTTCTGATTATCGTCCAGTTTCTATCCTACCTGCGTTTAACAAAATATTCGAAAAAATAATGCTTACGCAATTGGTTTCTCACTTTAATTCTCACAATATTTTGCACGCACAACAGTTCGGCTTCACGAAAGGTAGATCAACTACTGATGCAGGTGCAAGTTTAATAAAATTTATTTTTCAGACTTGGGAAGAGTCACACGACGCCATTGGAGTGTTCTATGACCTTTCCAATGCTTTTGATTGTGTAGATCATGGCACTTTAATTTATAAACTTAAGTTTTATAGCATCAGAGGACATGCATTAGATCTGTCATATTTAATACAGAGAAATCAAAAGGTAGCGATAAATAGAGCCATTTCGTCAGAGACAGTGGTAGAGATGGGAGTACCTCAGGGGTCTATTCTAGGTCCGTTCCTGTTCCTTGTTTATGTAAATGATCTACCATATATGGTAAGCCGAAGATAAGGCATTGTAATGTTTGCAGACAACGCCTCATTACTGTTCAAGGTAAATAGGAGGATACTGAACTCATTCAACTGTCCATGATATCTGACAGGTTTGCTGCCAATAACTTATTATTGAATCCGAAAAAAAACTAAATGTATGAAATTCTCACTAGCGAACTCATCAAATAGAAACTTAGATACAAATATTAAACTTAATGGTCAAACATTAGAATTCGTTAAGTCAACTGTATTCTTAGGTATTACATTGGACTCAAAATTGCAGTGAGGTTCCCATAAAACAGCGATAGGTTGAGCTCTACTGCATTTGCAGTCAGGAGAATAAGGCAGCTTACCAATGTGGCAACGGCACGGTTAGTTTACTTTGCTTATTTTAATAGTATAATTACTTATGGTCTTATCTTGTGGGGATCAGGTGCAGATATTGAAACTGTTTTTATTTTGCAAAAAAGGGCTATCCGAGCAATTTATAACTTGGGATCGCGTGACTCATTCAGTTTTTTTCAAAGAAATAGATATACTAACCCTGGCGTCTCTATACGTATTTGAAATAATAATGTATGTTAGGAAGAATTTGTGCTATTTCCCAATGAACGCTGATAAACCAATAGCCACCAGAAACACTGGGAAACTCGAAATAACCTTCTATAGACTAGTAAAGGCGAAAAAGTCGTTCTTGGGAAATTGTATCAAATTCTACAATAAAATTCCTAAACACATTACTGAACTTAGAAATTCTAAGTATTCTAAATTCAAATCTGTAGCAAAACAAACACTTATTTCAAAAGCATATTATAAGTTAAATGATTACATCATGGATAGGGATGTCTGGCAGTGATAGTGTAGCACGGCTAATCTATCGCGAAAATAGGTTCCCTACTGTAGCGTTGCTATTTTGCATATATTTAACTATACAATGTATATTGTTATGAAAAAATGACACCTGGCCGAGTTTCTTACGCCAGTTCTTCTCGTGGCAGAGGTTTATTTTTCCGAACCGGTGGTAGTTTATTGACGTTCATAGGTGCATGTAATATGCCTAATTTGAAGAATAAACTACTTTTACTTTTTTTTTACTTTTACATCCACGGAAACAAGTCTCTTGATAAAAAGAACCGCACCTTAATCAGTTCATCCATTTGGGAGCTACGATGCACAGACAGACACACATACAAAAATACACATGTTAAACTTATAAGACCCCTCTTTTGCGCCGGGGTTTAAAAAAGAATTTAAATTGAAGGGTTGTTTACAAAAACAACATAACTTACATTTTTCGCAAATGCTACTTTATGGTAACATTCTGTTAGACAAGATTTCAAATTTTTAAGTAGTATGAAATCTTAACTCATTTCGTTAATTTGGTAACAAGAAACCCCAAAATATTTTTAATATATTTATAGCTTTTACTTTTCTAAACATTCACGAAAATGTGAAGAAAGCCCATATCGTAGTAATGACGTCACTACTATGAAATTGTGACAGTCACAGCGCACAAAAAGAACAGCAGTTCACTTTCTTTAGTAAATTTGTCTTAGTAACAGTGCTTCTGTATTATTTGTTATGCTGTGACGCCTTACTTGTCACTTACTCTCTTTTAGAATGAGGAACTTTTGAAATTGGGATACCTACGAGAATTTAAAAATGTGGTTTTACTTAATATTTTATCCTCTATATGATTTCATCGGAAATAAGCCTGCTTAAAAAAATGAAATGTTGTCAATTGGTGAAAAAAGTATTGCTTTATGATAGTCCTGTTTTCCAGAATTCACTTCTTATGCATTTAGAAATGAGAATAGTGAAGACAACAACCGCGGAATGTAGAATTAACATAAGCTAGACTAATCAATTCAATTACCATTGACCCTTAACTTAGCAAAAATAGAGAATGTAATTCAAGCCTCGGTGACGCTGAATAGTCATACTCATACTGGCCAAGAAAAAAAATCAAAAAGACGGTCAAAGAGTGTGGGAAACCCAGGGCACGTTGCCAAATTAAGGGTAATAGACTAAATTTTCCAATTAGACCAGAACCTACCAAAAACCTATGTAGGATTCTCTATGGAAAAATATTTAATCTTCTTACTAAAACAACATAAATAGCAATTTTTTTTACAAAAACAGCGCAAGCAATATATTTCAAAACATAAAATACAGCTGGAATAATTAAATATGTATTGATTATTTTGTGGCCATATGTCTACATCTATATTAACAATTCCGTGCAGGGGTACGGTAGACCCGAACGAGACCTGTCTCAAATTGAAGAACGTATAAAAATAACGGTTTCGAGTTGAACATATGTATCCGCAAAATTCGGATTGTCGCGTATTTTGCATTTAAAAGTGTTAATTTTATGACAAAAGGTCGGTCATATTAAATTCGTTGGTTGACAGTGTCGGGTACGTTCGGAAATCGAGAACTATTTTTGCGTCCGGCATGTTGGCCAGGTTGCTTGGCTGCGTTCTGGATGATGGGCCATCATCGCCCATTGTGTGGATCCGGCAAGCCGCGTCTGCACCGTTTTGTTTTTATGGTTTTCAAGCGTTCTATACACCTATCAAATTTTCACAACAACCGCCTTCAAAGCGAATGTATGGGGCCTGTTACATGGTAATTATTATCACTTGATACGTCACATATCACGATACGTATCACGTGAATATTGAAGCAGAATCCATACAAATTTGAAGCTCTATCTCATAATATTGAATCCCCAGTATTGTGATAATATTAATCGTGTAATGGACACCACTAGAATGTTTGCTGAGTCTGTCCGCCATCTTAAAGCTCTATTTTGTTGTGGTTGTGACAAACTACTAGGTGACGTATGGCATTTAAACGTCTAGCAAAACCTATCCCTATCTCGCTCTATCTAATAATTTAGTGATACTGCTCATGCCGTTCGCCACGCTCGGACGTTAGAGGCGCTACCGCGAGCCGAAAACAAAGTATCTGCACATGCAAATTTGAACGACAGAGAGGGAGATACTTCGTTTTTGGTTCGCGGTAGGCCCCCAGGCGTCAACTTTAAAACAAATAGGGTACCTATTTCACTATATGAAATAAAAATTCAAAATGTAAGTAAATCCGGCCAATTGCGTCGGACTCGCGCACCGAAGGTTCCGTACAACTAAAAACACATGTGAATTATAAATAACTATATTGGTATTTTTGGTAAAATATACGTCATAATAAACATTATCACCTAATTTCAAGTCCACGGGAAGTGAAAAATTATGTGTGACAGATGACACACGGCTGTTCTTTGACTTTCTTCGCCCGTCCGTCCGCCGCGCTCGGACTGAAGTGCTACCGGGAACCGAAAACGAAATATATGCCTCTCTGTCGCACTTGCATATTTGAGCCCGAAGAGGGAAATACTTAGTTTTCAGATCGCGGTAGGCCCTCAGGTCTGACGGCGCCTATTCCTGGATGGTGCGCGTATCGGAATGCAAAATACCTTTGTCAAAATTAACGGAACAAGTTGTTAAATAGGTTCCATTCATTGGAGAAATATGAATTACTGTTATTATTATCACGTGAAACACTCATATCCGTATCACGAGAATATTGATGATGATGAATATTAAAGCATCATCCATACAATTTTGAATACCGCGATAATATTGACACATAATATTGAGTGCAAAGGGCCCCACTCCCCACTGAATAGAATTTGGCGGAGAATAGAGAGCTGCTACCGCGAAACGAAAACGAACGAACATCGTGTATTTCCCTCTGTGTCGCTCGAACATGCAAGTGCGACAGAGAGGGAGATAAGCGAACTTCATTTTTTTTCGTTTGCGGTAGCAGCTCTGACTTCGCACAAAAAATACTGACTGGCACATTAATATTTAACAATTGCACATCTGAACCGAATTTTAATGAACGATTAGTATTTTACCTATACAAATCAGTACTGATTACGGTGTCATATTTTTTATGTGCCTTTAAATATTAGCTTCATAAACATACTTAGGATTAACTTATAAAGACTAGACTAGCCTTTGCCCGTGACTTCGTCAGCGTAATCTTTTACTCCCTATTCCATATGTTAATCCAGACTACAGACTATATTTGTATACGAAATTTCATCGTAATCCGTTGTTATAATGTTTTTATTTTATACATATTTGTACACTATTTCTTTGGTTGTTTGCATAACTGTCACGAACAATGTTTTCTTTTTTTCTTTCTTATTTATTTCACCTGAGCGAAGCCGGGCTTTCATCTAGTTATGTATATAATGAACAGCTCTCTAATAAGTAACACTTAAGAGTAATTTAGTTTTATTGATCTCCTGTAAAATCACCGCCAGTGCAGGTATGTTGTTGATCCCGGCTGCTGTCTACGACAGCAGTCGTTAAGCTAAGTTAGAGGCCTTCGGGCGGCTTGAGAACTTCTAACAGTCAAGTTGCCCACTCACTTGACAAAGGGGCTCGAAGTTGCACCACGTCCGTAGGGAGTACCCACCGTTACCCTACACGTGACCCCTGGGTGGTGCTAAAAGTGCAACAAAAACTGGTAACCGTACTTGTCTTCTCGAAGATCTCACAGTTCGTAAATAAATTACTAAATAATCTAAAAGCAAATGAAATATAACTGCCAGCATAAATTAATTTACGGGGCTCGTTTTCAAGCTACCACTGGGATTTTTACTAGAAACTTGTCTTCTTCGCCTATCCACCCACTTACATTCTTCACTAACCGTAAGCATATAAATTATTCCATTAGCTTAATTTTATATATCAGCCAGTCGCTCGCCGGTGACATCGCTAACATCGATAGATATGGTACTTATCTTTTACCCCATCACTACATTCTGTTCCCACCTGACGACTGCACCCGCGATAAGACAGCTAGCTGGCGTGAATTTACTGCGGCTTAATGCATTTTGAGCTTTAAATTGGCAGTTTTCTTAAATATCCAACAGCTTTTATGGTATTATAATGCATAGAAAACTGCCAAGTAAAAGCTCAAAATGCATTATCCGCAGTAAATTAGTTTTACTGTAAACAATGTAGTGCCGGACTTGGCACCATTTCAGAGAACCTGCTGAACTTGGCACCCATTTAGATCTCAATTCTTTTGTCGGTGAAGACGACAACCAAGCATCGCATATTCTTAATATTGCACTTGGCTCCCATTTTCACATTTATGTTTTTGATGGGATATCATTACTTTTTGTCAATCTTTGCCAAATGGTGCTTTTTAAGAGCGAATGCGCGAGTTACTATACAAAATACCCAAATCGCTATAGGTGCACCTCAAATATTTGAAGAGTTCCCTCGATTTTTCCAGGACCCTATGATCAGATTCTTACCTGATAACTATGGGACCACCCCTAAAGTATACCGTTTCAAAAAATATATATTTCTAAATCGGTTAATAAATGACGGAGTTCTGAGGTAACTAGCATAAATAATAATAATAAAACTAATAAAAAAATCACCGTTTTCTGATTATTTCTGGTGTACGAGTACACACACAATTACTAAGCTGCATGCCAAATTTCTTTCTAGGTCACCTGGAAGTGGGTTAGGTTTTTGATTAGTAGTCAGTCAGTCAGTCGGTCGTCGGTCGGTCGGTCGGTCGGTCGGTCGGTCGGTCGGTCGGTAGGTCGGTCGGTCGGTCGGTCGGTCGGTCGGTCGGTCGGTCGGTCGGTCGGTCGGTCGGTCGGTCAGTCAGTCAGTCAGTCAGTGGTAAAAATGCCGATTATTGGATTGCCGTTTCATTTTTTTATGTTGGATAGATTTGGAGTTATTGGGGGGTCAAAAGTGGCTCCAAACGGTTCGTGTATTATATATATTATTATTAATTATATATATTATTATTATATATATTATTATAACACACGGCTGCTGTCCGCCAGTTCCTGGGGTGAACTTGGCTGGACACGCTGCTGAGCTTATTAGAAAATAAATAAAAGCCTGCAGATAGGAACGCTTTCGATATCAGTTAAACGTATTTTTGACAAGGTTGATTATTCTATACTCGGACAAGAAACAAAAAGAGGTGAGACGATGCAAGAAATTGAATAGTGCCGGCGATTACATAGTAATTTGTTCTAAAACCACAGAATGCTCGCCTTTTTTATACAACGACGGTGTCAAAACTGGCAAACTAGCTTACGGCCTGCCTGATTGTAAGCTAAGCAGACACCAGAAGAATCACATGAGCTTTGCCGACCGACCCTTTATTAACTTTAGGATTCGGTGTATTGACAGCTAGAGACATAATGCAGGTCTCTCACTCTCAACACCGCGTATCCTCGGGAGCACTGGCGACCTATATCGAATCCAGGTTAGATTTTTCGAAAGGTCAAATCGTTTTGACGTCGAATTTTCAAAATAACCTAAACTTGCCCGGAGGGCACTTCCTCCGTTCTGTCATGGATAAATAATTGGACTGAAAAAAAAACATGATGAATTTAAATTGAATTTTGGTCAATAATGATTTACCGGACCTAAATCATTTGCACAGCTGCCTATCATTCGCAGTGAGGTTTAGTATAGGACCACTATAGAACTTTGTTGATAGTATGAGGAGCTTAATATTCCAAGAACTGCTAGCAGATAAAGCAGATGAGACCTAAAGTGAAAGTATAGGTATGCTAAGAGGATAAATTATTCGCCGGACATACGAAAGCATTTCTGCCGAAACTGAAAGAAACCTTCGTTTCAGTCGGTCGAATTTATTGCGTTATTGTGAAATAGAGATTATTTGAAAACAAACTTACACTGTACAAAGGTGGAGTGGACAGCGTAGACGCTAGTTCGTGGAGTCTCGCTCTCGCCGCCTCTTCTTCTGGGCTGAGCGCGGCGCCTATACGACCCATCACTTCCTTGCGACCGATCGCCTGAAACAAACCAATCCTACTGTATAACATAATAAATGTGAAAGTTTAAATGTTTGGATATTTGTTACTCATCTCACAAAAACGGCTAAACGGATTATGATGAAACTTCGTATACAAATAGTCTGTAGCCTGGATTAACATATGGGATAAGGGAGTGGAAGATTGCGCGGACGAAGTCGCAGGCAAAAGGTAGTGATGAAATAAGTTGTCTTTGTGCTAGCCTACGTAATTTGTAAAGTCGATAAGATGTCGAGAAAACAGTTGCAGCTGGAAATAAATTCATTTCAATTTAAAGTCTACCAATAGTTTAAGTAGACTTGAAATTTTAATGTATGTAGTAGCCGTACATAGGGCACCGCAAGATTTTAAGGAAGAAAGGGAATTTAATATAAATACTACTACTTATACTAGGGTTTCTAGTTCGAGACAACTCGAGAATTTTGGCTTCATTCGAAACGAGATAAAAATGACTGGAACTCGAGAATTCTCGAGTTCCGAACGTAAAGTGCGGACTGAAGTCGATCGCGCCTTTTCACCTACGGCCCGGCCACGATACCGGCGATACCGCACGGCGGCGGCGGCGACGAGCAGCGGCCATAGAAGCGGCATAGATTGGAGCGAGACAAAGCGATCTGTCTGACCTTTTGAAAAGTTCTGATTCTGATACCATTTAATCAGTTAATTGATATATTGCATTGCGCATGATTTAAAGACTGTAAAATTTGATTATCAATCTAAAGCTTGAATATTTAATTACTTTTATTTTGTTATTAATGCTTTAATATTCATAGATGCCTATTTGTTAAGACATGAAAAATCTTGCTTCTGTTTCAGATTCATTTAGATCAAAAAAAAATCTCAATCAGTATTAATAAATGTTACATTGTGTTTTTTGATGATTATTGTTATTGTATCCTAGATGATAGTCACATAATTTACATTTAACTAATTCAATTTGTTTCTTGACTTCAGTCATGCATAGCTAGGGAGTAGTATGGCTATCTGTAACTGATTAGGAATTCGTAACGAATGATCTCAATGAAAAATACCAATTTAGTACTGATTAAAAGACTGGAAATATGATTTCAGTATTAATATGTTTTAACGTTTTGATATTTTTTTTATGTAAGATTAAAAAAAGTAAAAGTATTTATTCTTCAAATTAGGCGTAATTACATTCACCTATTAACGTCAATAAACTACTACCGATACGGAAAACTAAACCTCTGTCACGAGAAGAACCGGCGTAAGAAACTCGGCGAGGTGTCATTTTTTCAAAACAATATACATTGTATAGTTAAATATAAAATTACAGTGTCAGCTACCACAAAACTACAATGCTACAGTAGAAAACCTATTTTCGTGATAGATTATCTGTGCAGGACGCTATCACTGCCAAACATCCCTATCCATGATGTAATCGTTAACCTTATAATATGCTTTCGAAATAAGTGTTCGTTTTACTTCAGATTTGAATTTTAAATTGCTAGTTCAGTAATGTGTTAAGGAATTTTATTGTAGAACTTGATACAATTTCCCAAGAACGACTTGTTCGCCTTTACTAGTCTATAGAAGGTTATTTTGAGTTTCCCAGTGTTTCTGGTGGCTATTGGTTTATCAGCGTTTGTTGGGAAATAGCACAAATTCTTCCTAACATACATTATTATTTTAAATACGTATAAGGACGGCAGGGTTAGAATATCTATTTCCTTGAAAAATTCTCTTAATGACTCACGCGACCCCAACTTATAAATAGCTCGAATAGCCCTTTTTTGCAAAATAAAAACAGTGTCAATATCTGCAGCTGAACCCCACAAGATAAGACCATAAGTAATTATACTATTAAAATAAGCAAAGTAAACTAACCGTGCCGTTGCCACATTGGTAAGCTGCCTTATTCTCCTGACTGCAAATGCAGCAGAGCTCAACCTACTTCCTATCGCTGTTATATGGGAACCCCACTGCAATTTTGAGTCCAATGTAATACCTAAGAATACAGTTGTCTTAACAAATTCTAACGATTGACGATTAAGTTTAATATTTGTGTCTAAGTTTCTATTTGATGAGTACGCTAGAGAGAATTTCATACATTTAGTTTTTTTCTGATTCAACACTAAGTTATTGGCAGCAAACCAGTCAGATATCATGGACAGGGTATTATTTGGTTCAATGAGTTCAGTATCTCTCCTATTTACCTTGAACTGTAATGAGGTGTCGTCTGCGAACATTACAATACCTGACCTTCGGCTTACCATATATGGTAGATCGTTTACATAAACAAGGAATAGACCCCTGAGGTACTCACATCTCTACCACTGTCTCTGACGAAATGGCTCTATTTATCGCTACCTTTTGATTTCTCTGTGTTAAATATTTTATACTTCATGAGATCTAATGCGTGTCCTCTGATACCATAAAAATTAAGCTTATAAATTAAAGTACCATGATCTACATAGTCAAAAGCCTTGGAAAGGTCACAGAAAACTCCAATGGCGTCGTGTGACTCTTCCCAAGACTGCAAAATAAATTTTATTAGACTTGCACGTGCATCAATAGTTGACCTACCTTTTGTGAAACCGAACTGCTGTGCGTGCAAAATATCGTGTGAATTAAAATGAGAAACCAATTGCGTGAGCATTATTTTTTCGAATATTTTGCTAAACGCTGGTAGAATAGAAACTGGACGATAATCAGAAGGATTATCTCTATGACCTGATTTGAAAATAGGAACTACATTACTACACTTCATTAAGTCTGGAAAAATGCCATTGTCTACACAACTATTAAAAATGAGAGCTAGAGTGGGTGCAACGACCTCCAGAATAGATTCCAGTGCCTTGACTGACACGCCCCATAAGTCCTCAGTGCTCTTTATTTTTAACATTTTAAAAGCCTTAAATACATCTAGAGGAGAAACATGATCAAATTTGAAAATATTTAGTGACTCTATTTTTACGTTCTCATTTAGACGGGATTCAGCTATTGTGGTGGATGATGCCAAACTTTGAGTCGTGATTATAGGAATTTTAGAAAACAAATTATTAAATTCATCGGCTACTTTTAGTGCGTTGGTAATTAAATTATACTTTATTTTCAAAGATACTGTGGACTGTGGATGTCTCTGTGTTTATTATTTTCCAGAAAGTCTTGGCTTTGTTATCTGAGGACTTTATTTTATTATTCAAGTCCATTGCTTTAGCCTTTATGCACACTGTTTTAAATAATTTGGAATAATCTCTAACATACTGATGGAAGCGTTTGTCAGTGGTGCAAGATCTCCTTTCATAAAGTTGATATAAGTTATCTCTACTTCTTCGAATTCCGGTAGTTGCCCAGTCATTAAATCTCATTTTATTATTTATCTTAATACGCTTTTTACTACAAGTCCTATTAAATTCGTTACACACCGTATTCAGAAGCATTTTGAATAGATCATTCGGATCATTTGATTCTACCTGGGTGTTCGGCATGGCGACTAGTAGATTTGACTTTAGTAGTTCTAGTCTACTTCTACTCAGCAGTCTTATTTCTATAACGCGATCTGGATGTTTTACTTCGCAAGGTAGCCTGACCATCTGAGCTTTATGATCCGAATGAACTCCATTCACTATGCTTCTGTCTAGATGAGGACAGTTTAACCAAATATCATCTATACAAGTGGCAGAGGTCGGAGTAACT
Organism: Notocelia uddmanniana; assembly: GCA_905163555.1. Taxonomy (NCBI): domain Eukaryota; kingdom Metazoa; phylum Arthropoda; class Insecta; order Lepidoptera; family Tortricidae; genus Notocelia; species Notocelia uddmanniana. The sequence continues at coordinate 12,911,214 of LR991052.1, read as the reverse complement.
CTGGTAGGTACTTCAAACAAGTAGTCAAAATTGAATGATTTAAAAAGAGTTATGTACTTATCTTTTTCAACTGATTGTGATAAAATATCGACATTAAAGTCGCCGCAGACCACTACTGGTTTTTCTAATCAGTGGTGCAATAAAAAATACTTACCAGTCTTTTTTTTTTCTTTTTTACAAAAACTTTGCTGTTAAAAAAAGACTCGAGACTTTGGGCTCAAGATTTCTCGAAACTCGAGAATCTAAATGGCTCGAGAAATGAGAAACCCTAATTGTAACCCCCATGGTCGTCCAGTGGAGATTTTCAGTACACCTTCATATTTCCTGTTTATGACAAATTAATATGTGCATCTTTGTCATTTAACTCTTGTCTCCGTTATTTTAACTTTACTATGCGATTCAAATCCTTGTAACATCGCCGCCTGTCAATTTTAGAATCGCAAACTACTGATGATGATGAGTAATTTTTTGACTATGGTGTTCAAAATCTACGACATATATTTTACTGGAAACACGAGCGCTATATAACATCATACGACATCCATTGCCTATTACTGGCCACCCCGCAATAACTAATTGCCTTCGTCCGCGTATAGTCGCTAACCAACATAACAAATAGCCTGATACTACTTCTGATTGATTAAAATAGAAATATGCTATTAGAGTTCATTAACCTCCCAGAGTTCTGCTGCTCTGCATCAATAACCACATTTGTGACCGGCGATCGTCTTTTCCACCACTTCATAGTCGTATGACGTTTTTATTTCTTTCTAGATATTGTTAGCTATCATTTAATAACATTATCAACCGAGAGGTAATGACGAAAAGTCAACATGTTATACATGTGTTTGAGACAGGAGAAACCTCCAACGGAGCGCCAGCTGGCGTCCACGGGACTTCGTAATACAACTCTCATAACATAAGCATCTAAAAAGTTATCGCCCGAGAGGCATCACATACTTACACATACTTACTGCCCGTAATATCCTATAGGGGTGTGAAGAAACTAGAGAATGCCATATACTACGGTCCATCGAACATTCATGCTCTCGTTCATACATGCTCGCCGGTTGCGAGAGGAAATGACTGACGATACCGACCGCTCGCCGTCCGCACGGCATTCATCTCACACCTTAGAACCTAAATGGTCGCTTACGGTACGGTTACAGAGGAATTTCCTCCCTCGGACGCTCTGGTTGTGGAATGAGCTCCCTGCTAACACCACTGGAGTTGCGGGCATCCATAGGCTGCGGTGACCGCTTACCATCAGGCAGGCCGTACGCTTGTTTGCCACAGACGTGGTATAAAAAAGAACGATACTTTGTGCTCCTCACCCAGGGACTGGTCGTATTATTTGAAGGTTCCACGGAAAAAACATGTTTAAAATTCAGAACAAAAAGCAACCTAACCCATAAAGACATAAGGTGCAAACTGGCTTTGAAATTTTAAAGAAATAGACATGTTCTTTCCGTGGAGCCTTCATTTATTCTGTGTAGACCCGGGTATGTCCTTAAACTACGACTAAGACCACCGGGGGATGGGCAGTCTCTACCCGCATGCGATCGCCAACCCCAATGCAAAGCTTATGTGGCATTTACCCCCCATGAAATTGGGATAGGCCTATGTCTAGGCCTCAGAACATAAAAAAGGGAGAAGTGCCCTACTGCTTCCTTTCAACGAAAACCAATGTCTCCAGTTTTCTCCCACCAAGTCCACACACTCACATTGAACTGTGTAAAAACAAAACCTCGGGCGGTGCCGCCGAGTTTACGACATCGTGCAAACAAGCGCTGCGATTGGCTTTACGCACCCCTCAAAACAGGCAATGAATACTAGAGGGAGACAAACGTTAAATGATGTTTTATCGACATCGATCTTTAAATTATTATGTTAAGATATTGATGACTATTGAAATGTCCAGTTTACATGGTGTTCATATAATCACCAAAGTTGTATAACATAGTAAGGCATTATAGCGATACATACATGAAAAAAAAACATTAATACGAACTGAGAACCTTCTTTCTTTCATCAAAGTCGGTTAATAAGATCAAGTTAGAAGTTGGTCTGCAGTCTTTTGAAACAAAGTTGTGTTTATTAAATATTGATTTGAGAATTTACTGTTGATATGAAATTACTAGTTCAACATTCTATTCCTATTTTATCGATGACGCATAAACTGCAATTTTAACCGGCACCACTCTAGTAGGCGGAGCCAAACAGCGGGCCAGCGCCTGCGCACCACTAAATAATTCACGCAGCGACCAAAGCTACAGCGGTATAATACATTGCCCCGTGGCTTAGCACGGTACGGTGTGATTATTGTACAAAACGTTCAATGTACAACTCGCAGAAAATATAACGCTTTTTCATATGTTATCATTTACACTGCTTTTTGACCATGTCGCGGCGACATGCGCCACGCCCCCGTTTCAAATCTATTTCTTTCTATGATCTGAGGTCTAGGCCTTTAAAACGTTATGAAAATAAGCGATATTAAAACGATATATTTCATATCATAACAAAATGAAAATCATAACCTTATATCGTCGGGTGACAAGCAAAAGTCACTAAAATATCTGTCACTGCTCCTCAAAACCTCGTATCTCAGTACTACATCGATACTCGTATTGAGAGACGAGCTTTATGTTAAGTAGGTATTTGTTAGTTAGTGACTTTACAGTACATATGGTGCTACTTTACCGCACGAGTGCGGTAATCAGCAGATTACGTGCATATGTCGAAACTTTAAAGAGCCATATGTACTGTAAAACGTTGTACGATACACGTGCGAACAGGTAATCGCAACTCGTGTCGATTTATCACCACTCGTTGCGAATTTCCTGTTCTCTGCACTTGTATCGTAATGTACTATTTGCTTGTCACCCGACGATATGATAATGTTATAATAGCATTATATCGTTTTCGTTTAAGATAGTGGCAGTGGTGCCTATGAGGTGCTCGAGTTTGACGTACAAGTCACAGCGCACGAAAGGGCGAGACTGTGTGCGAGGCAGAGATAGCCTATAACGTTATTATAGCGCTTGACAAAATATCGCTATATTATATATATTGCTTTTTATTCATAACGTTATAATGGATACCGCTATAAATGCACGCCAAATATCGTTTTTAGTAAAGCGTTTTATTGACAAAGTAGCGTTATGAATCATAACGATGCCTGCCTATGTCCAGCAGTGGACGTCCATCGGCTGACATGATAGGTGGACCCCAAGGGCGGCCCTGCGTGTACCTGTAGGAGCGTGTGCCGCAGCGCGTGTAGCTTGCTCGAGAGCTGCGCGAGGCGGGTGGCGGCGGCGGCGCGCCGCGTGCGCAGTTCGCCGAGCGTGTCCGCGGCCCGCTTCAGCCACTCTGCTTGAAGGCTCGCCTCCTCCCCTTGACAGCGCGCCCGACCCTTTATCTACGTACAAACATACCGATTTGATAAATCATTTATGAATATTTCTATTTTATTTATTATGCTTAATTATTCTCGGTGAATATTTATAGACATGGCCAGAGAGGCTGGAATTATGGTGGCATTTATAAGCTGTCATATACTCGTAGTATTTATTATGTATATTTTTAATTAAAGACCACCGCAGGATGGGCAGCAGCATCCCTGGAGTGCAATGGAAATACTGCGATCGCCAACCCGAATGCCGAGCGTGGCGACTATGGCATATACCCCCGTAAATTTGGGGGAGGCCCATGTCCAGCAGTAGACGCCCCTTGGCTGATATGGTGGATCATCATCATCATGTCAGCCGAAAGACGTCCACTGCTGGATATGGTAGATATTTTACATTTATATACCTATTGTAAAAATCATAGCTTGGGCCAAAAATTAAACACCGGCCAAGTGCGAGTCGGAATAATTACGTTTCTTGCTCCCTTTGACTTATAATTTTGTTTAGATTGTCATAGGAAAATCCTGTTATATGTCGCTGTGACGTGTTCGAAAATGCGTTTGTTTTGTTTGTGTTGCACATTTTAAATATGTAATGTCAATTCGAACACGGTACAACTACATACAACAGGTCATTTCCTTAAGTATTTTACCTATATTTGATGTCATAGCGGCTACAATAATACATACTATTCCGTATAAAATCAAGGTGAATAATATAACTTTATAACGTTATGTTACTTATTAATTATTATAATTATAAAAAACTACCATCATGTCAAACTATTTGAATTTAGAATTTGAATAAACGCGGTTAACAGACCAGGTAAATATTGATGCTGTAATGATATAGTCCTCCTCATCGGTTTCGATGACGGCGACCCCAACAAATCATGGATTTGCCCTACCATGAGCCCTACATAAGAATGTGGCTGGCTAGGTCAAACTTGGTTTTGAACACTCTACCGCATGAGTGACAATACAGCTGGCCAGACGCATTATACGTGTACACGTAGGAGGGTTTAGGCCTCTCTTTCCTCAATTGGCGTTTTCGGTCCATGGTTATTAGGCGATTTTCCTCAAACAAATTGATACGGTGAAAGATGGTAGAACGCCAAGATGGCCTGTTTGCGGCCAACTCCTCCCAGTGCTCAGGATTGATAGCGTAAGCCGTCAGGTGTCGTTTGAGCACGCCCTTATAGCGTAGGTGCTGACCGCCATGCTTCCGCTTACCCTCAGCTAACTCTGAAAAAAAGACAGCCTTAGGCAAGCGGCAGTCACCCATACGAAGGACATGCCCACACCACCGGAGCTGCCGTTGTATAAGGAGAGCCTCCATGCCGAACATCCCGGAGCGACGCCATGTGACATACCTAGAGATAGAAGCTTCTATAGGCATTTCAGGGACAGCCATTAAAATATCTTGCATGAAGAATTGGGTGTAAAAAAATATTTCTCTTTGGTAAGATTTGTCGACCAACGGCTCACGTTAAATGATGCCGCAAAACTGCAGCGATTCGATCGAGGAGATTCAAAACGCACCATTAGTGTCAGTGGTGATGAGATGAATCTTGGATTTATACTTATGATTCAGATTCCAAACAGCAATCGTCTTTCTGGGTGTTCCTAGACGAGGCGAACCGACCAAAGCACAGTATATAGACAGTAGGTAAACATCGAACAAAGGTACATCGCGCGGTTTGTTTGTGTGCGTGCCGTACACGTACGCGCCCGGCCCGCGTCACATGGAAACGGAGCGGCCTGAAATTGCGTGAATCAGTCCGGGCTGCACCGTCGCCGTGTTTGGAGCGCTCGAAACGCCAAAAATGACATCTGTGTGAATGAGCTTACATTACCCTGCCCTTGTTTTCCTAAACAATATATTTTTTTAATTATATATAAGGATGCGGAACTATTTTACGCTAAAGAATATAACCAGGCGTTCCGTACATCAAGAAATAGACGGAAATACTTTAGTGTAGCTAATTTGTAAGTGTTGTGTAAAATGTTTTGTCCACAAATATATTATTTTCAATGCGGGCTGTCCATGTCCATACAATTGGTTGTAACTCAAGAAGAGTACTGTGTCCATTTTTACCCTACGTGCCTGATGTAGGGTAAAACTGGACACATTGCCACCATCGTGTTAGAAGATCGCAAAACAGTTAACTCTGACTGGTATACCACAGTGTGCTTACCAGAAGTCACAAGTGGATTCTGAAAAAAAACCAAAGACGTCGTATGGCCGCACCATGACAATACAACTAGACCTTTTTAAGGCACGAGTGAATAGGCATCTTGATAGATAGATAGATAGATAAACTCTTTATTCATATCCACAACATACATGGCATAACATGATACTGAAATTAAATAAATAAAAAACACAGACATTATTATCATGCAACTACTTATGAACTAAGACTTAGAAACTAAACGGATAAGCCATGTGTCGTGGCAGAGAACAGGCGCTGGCTCAGCATAAATGCTGTGGCAAGCCACAGCGCTGGTATTCTGCCAGAACCTTATAAAATAATGGCCAGTGCAACGCCAAACATCTCTCAACAATTCGTAGATGCTAACTCACAATTATCAGTAGTTCGAATCACAGAAAAGTATGTAAGTATATAATTGTGAGAGTACAAGTGAAAGTGTGTACGTGTGTGTGTGTGTGTGTGTGTGTGTGTCTCAGTGCGAGCTTGTTTGTGTGTGTATTTGTGTGGCAGTGGTACAGATAATTACTGAGGGGTACAAATATATGGAACGGGATAAAATATAGGAATTCAATATAGTAAACAGGAATTTAAAGGTAATTTTTTTGAGCATTTAGAAGATGTAAACGATATTTTTTCTTGAAACTGGCTTTACTCTTTAATAGGCGGATTGGCGGAGGAATATTGTTTCAACACTTTGTGGCTCTATACCTAAAACTCCCTCTAAACGCAGCCGTTCGGTGTCGCGGAACCTGTAACACAATGGCTCGAGAAGCTCTCTCTCTGTAATAGCTATTATCGCTACACCACGAGAGTTTCTTATACAGATACGAAGGCGTTTTTGTATGAATTGTGTCAAATAGCAAACAGGCGAACATTAGCTCTTGCCGAGCGGCCATTTTTAACAGATTCGAGCCGTTCAAAAAAGGGGTAATATGCGTACGAGGAGGGACCTTAAAACAAAATCGCGCGCAAGCATTCTGAACTCGTTGAATGAGGCGCTGCGAGCGAGCCAAGAGACAAGGGCCATAGGCGGGTCTTCATCTTCTGGGTGCGCTCGCTTCATCGACGGCCTCATCTTTGCCCCCTGGCTAGATGGTAACCGAGCCAAGAGCAATCCCATTTTTAATTTAAAAAAATGCAGGCTTACTCACACACCTCCCGGCAAACAATTGCGTTTTTACGAGAGCAAAACGTCCCGAACTTCGTGGTCAACGGCACAAAGTACTTAGTCGGCTCATAAGTTCTGTCATATACATAGTATCAAATAAAAACAAAAGTTTAAGTTTATTCCGTATAATTTGTACAGCGTTTGAAAGCTTATAAACTAGAGAATCTAAATGTATAACATTTATTCAAAATGACCGCCATAATTATCTACACAGGCTTGAAGTCTGCGTGGCCAGTCGTCAATGGATTCACGCACCACTTTCATGTCGATATTGGCCACTGCCGTAGCAAGGGATTTTTTCAGCGAGTCTAGATTTGCATGAGGTTTTGAGCACACCTTTTCCTCTAAATACTGCCATATTTTATAGATTCAGATTCAGATTCAGATTCATTTATTCACAATATACGATTACATTATAAATTAAGTATGTCAATTTACAAGAATCTCTATTGTGATCGTCAATAACATTAAATGAAAATAAAGATAATTTAATATAATTAATAACATAAATAATTAATAATACTAAAAATTAGGATGTCCGCTTAATTTAGGTAACAGTGGACAAATAATTTCACAGTATTAAAATTTCACCTGAAAGGATCGTCATTGAATAGGTACAACAATTTCATATTAATATAAATAAATAAAAAATAAAATTTATCCAGTTATGTCAAAAAATTCACTTATAGAATATAAAGGATTTTCCAGTAGAAAGTTTCTAAGCCGACACCTGAATGTTGTTTCCGATGTTTGTGTGCGTATTTCGGCGGGTAGACGTTCATAATACGTTGGACCTATGACACGCGGGTTTTTAACTGCAAGTGCCATGCGACGAGGAACTGTTCTTAGTCGCCCTGTAGAACGAATTGTCTTACCGGCGACCTCAACACGCCTAAACATAGGTAAGTTACGTCTAACAAACATTAGAACCTCAAATAAGTATGTGGAGTAGTGCGTCATAATTTTGTGAGTTACGAAGAGTTCCCTACATGGATTTCGAGGTTTCACACCGGCCAGCGTTCGTAATGCCCGTTTTTGTATTATGAAGACTCGATTGGCATCCGTTGAGTTACCCCAAATAAGTACTCCATATGTCATCAAAGAATGGAAATGAGCATAATAAACCGATTTTAGTGAGACATTGGAAATTAGAGGTTTTAATTTTCTCAAAGCAAAAGCCGCACCACTCAATTTCGTACACAACTTATCGACATGGCACTTCCAGTTTAGACTTGTGTCCAATGTAAAGCCTAGGAACCTAGTTTCGTTGCAAAGTGGCATTGGGCAGCTGGATACACATTGGGGCACAGTAATATTCCGTCCTGAAAAAACCATCACGTTTGATTTTGTGACATTTAGAACCAACCCATTTGTGCCAAACCACTGCTGTAACTGGCCACATGTGTCGTTTATTTTGGTCCCAAGCTGTTCATACGTTTGCGCACTGACTATGACTGTAGTGTCATCCGCAAACAGCACGGACAAGCCCGTGGTGATTGCAGATGGGAGATCATTGACATAAGCCAAAAATAAGGTGTTACCGAGAGCTGATCCCTGCGGAATGCCCTGGCCTATGTAGCCATAGTCAGACTCAAAAGTTGTACCGCTTATGGACAGTTTGACCTTCTGCTTTCTGTTAAACAAGAAAGAACAAAACAAATGATGAGCATCATCCACAACGCCGTAGTATGTTAATTTGTTTAATAACAGCTTATGATTGATTACGTCAAAAGCCTTTGATAGGTCACACATAATACCGGCCATCTTGTACCTGTTGTCCAGTCCTGTCATGATGCAATCAACCATCCTGTGAGCCGCTGTCGTTGTTGACATGTTTTGTCGATAAGCGTACTGGTTCGGAGTAAGGAGGTCATTTGCTTCAAGATGGTCCATCAGGCTAGATGACAGGATGGACTCCACGATTTTCGATATAGTCGGCACTATGGTGATGGGCCTATAATTATTGACGTCGGTCTTTTCGCCTTTTCCCTTATAAACTGGGCATATCCTCGTGCTTTTCAATACGTCGGGGTAGACGCCAGTTTCAAATATACTGTTAATCAATACAACCAATATGTCAGAGACGACCGGATAGATACATAGGATAATGTCTAAAGACATATCATATGCATCCACAGTTTTGCGTGTCTTTAACATAGATTGTATTGTCTTTTGTAGGAGTTCATGTGTAACCAAGGGAAGACGAAATATGGGCACGTCTAAGTTGCCAAGGTGTTGACATAGATATTTTTTAGATAATGACTCATCACTTGGAATAATGTAACGCGATGCAATGTCCAAGAAGTAAGAATTCAATTTGCTTGGTACTTCGCTGTCTACAATTTTACTGTTCGACATTGGATCACGTAAGTTAAATTTTGGCTGAGATCTAGTTTTTGTTCCAATTTCGTCGTTGACGATCCTCCATATATCCTTTTTAGGGTTATTGCTTTCTCTCAGCTTATTTTCTATATGCAATTGCTTAGCACGCAGAGTGGCAGATTTAATAAGATGAGAATAGTGAGCAATGCAGTCTGAGATCAGGCGGTTGTCAGGATATTGGCGTTTCATTTCTTGAAGGTCGCTGTGCTTACGGATGTATTCGGACAGCTCATCATTCATCCACGGGACAGTGTTCTTATTAGTATTTAATTTTATTCGCTTTATTGGAAAATGTAGATTGATAAAAGATGTTAGTATATTAAATAACTTATTAAATTTAGAATTAATATCAATAGAATCAGAATAAATAAAATTAAAATCATAATTGCACATGTCATTATAAAATAAACGAAATGATTCTTGGCTAAATAGTCGATGTTCCACAAACTGTCTAGTTTCATTTTTATCTCGCCCTTGTCTCTGTTCAATTGTGAGTTCATACCGTTGTGCGCTGTGATCACTAATGAACGTGTCCACTGGCAACACAACAAGACACTCTTTGGTATGATTTGTTATGCCACAATCGATGGACGACACAGACTCCGCAGTCACGCGAGTTGGGAAATTAACTGTGTTTTCACAATTGAAGCTATTAAGTATGTCGTCTACCCGCTGCTTCATACTATTCTCAGTAAGATAGTTAACATTTTGGTCTCCAATTATAAGAAACTTTCTACCTTCGTCAGATAATTTATGTAATAAGAGTTCCAATTTCTCCAAATAAATGTCAAAATGCCCATTACCTGTTCTATACAATACAATAATAACTAAGTTTATACATATTATTTCAATCGCTGTTATTTCGAAGTGATATGGAACGCAAAGGCAATGCAAGTCATTACGCTGTCTATGGCGCACACCTTCGCGTATATACAGCGCTACCCCACCATGAGCATTGACTCGTGCGCGACAGTAGGCGTTGGCGAGAGTGTACCCGCACAACCTAATACGATCCAAATCACTTTTTTGGCACCAAATTTCACTTAAACCTAATATATCCGGTTTTTGAGTGTTACATAATAGTTCTAGTAGTGACGTTTTCCCGCAAATCGATCGAACGTTTTGATGCATAATTACAAACTTAGAAATTAACTTGTTTTTGTCGGACCGCGCGGGATCGAGTAGTTTTTTTGTTGTTTTTGCACATCGTTGAACAATCGCACGGTGACACCGTCCGGCCAGTTATCGCGACTCCTGACCAATCTTTGTTTGCCCGCTGGTACTTCTAAACGAAAGGAGGTATAGTCTAACGGATTAAGATCTGGGCTAGAGGAGGGCCAGTCTTCATGCCGTATAAAGTCGATTTTATTGGAGGCGAGCCAGGCTTGTGTAGACTTTGCCTTATGGGCTAGAGCAGAGTCCTGCTGGAAAACCCAATGCTGGTTTAGAAACATCGTATGGGATAGTGGTTTCACAATATTAGTCAACACCGTGTCTTGGTACACTTTGGCACTAGTTTTTACTCCTTTCTCACAAAAATGCATACTAGTAACGCCCGCATAAGAAACTCCCAGCCAAACCATCACAGATGAAGGGTGATGACCTCTTTGAATACGGAGAATGCTATTAGACGCTTCTTTACTATTGCGAGCGTACACTATCATTTTGTTTATTACAGTTTTCTTCTATGTCAAAAATTTTCTCGTCCGAAAACAGTATACAACGATGCTTATTTTTAGCGTACTTCTTCAATAAAGCTTTAGATCTTTTAAGCCTTAAAGGTTTAAGCCGACCATTGAGAAGATGGCCAGTTTTTCGTTTATAAGCACGAAGTCTCAGGTCTTGATTAAGCACTCTTTTCACCGTGTTTCTGCTCAAACCCATCTGGAGGGCCATAACTTTTTGTTTCCTAGCGGGATTTCTGGCAATGCGTGCCCTAATTGCTTGTACAACCGCTGGAGTCCTAGCTTTACGCGGACGACCGCTTCTTTTCTTGTCATTTAAACTAGAGACCTCACTGTATCTTTCTATGGTACGATACACAAATCTTAGAGAGAATTTTAAATTTTCAAGTAGCTTAAAAATTTTAGTCGGCGAGTGTCCACAACGATATAGTGCAATTATTGCGGTACGGCTATTTTTAAGCGTCCACTCCATGTTAAAGAAAACAGAAAATTGCAAAATTATACTACTCAAATATTTAAAAAAGATTCGAAATTCAAATGCACAACGGTTTTTGTTTTAGGAGTTCCAAATTTAAATTTTAAAGGCCAGTGACAGAACTTATGAGCCGACTAAGTACAATATACAGACGTCAACGGTACCGAACACCAGAAGAAGCGGTTGACGCATACAAAACGCATAAAAAGACGCCAACTTCGGAGTGAAATAGTATTTTATGCAACAGTTACATACAAAAATTTTTCGACGACAGTAAAAAAAAAAATTAATTGACGTGTGCTCCTTTTAAAAATAAATAAAAATAACAGTTGTATAATAATGTATGGAAATCCATTATGATTCTCCCATCAGTCATTAAATCACTTTTTCAAACCACATGCTCGACAATGCCGAATTATAGGTCATGTAAACCCTACCGAAAGCAAGACATTAAATCCCTTGGTATTAGCCGGGTTATAATGTTGTACTGAATTTCATTATAACCCGCTGGTTAATAATATGATTTCACTTTTCATAATTCTTATTACTATATGCATAAAGTTTAATGGCCTACTTGATTTGACAAAATAAATGAAGTTTGCCTCCGTGTGAACCCCGGTCCGGAGGAGCGCGGTGTTCGAAATTCGAATTTCGAATCTAGGACCACGGCTTGTGCTTTCGAATTTGGAACGTCGCGCGCCTTCATTTGTTCACGCGTGACGAACAAATCGAGTTCTTGTAGGTGCCTATAGAAGATTTAATTTCAAAAATAATATTGAAAATGTCGAGTGATGAAAGTGTTTTTATCTACTGAGCCTGTTTTTTTGTCTCGCATAAGGTGTGAAAAGTAGAGTATACACCTCGGGGATAAGACTGTTTTAGTCTTGGGCGGTTGAACCCCTCACTGCACTCAGGACTCAGTCTTAAATCCCTCGCTTCGCTCAGGAATTAACTTATAACTCCCTCGCTACGCTCAGGAGTTAAATTATGAGTCCTTCGTTACGTTCGGGATTCAATTCGCTCCCGTGACATAAAACAGTGCTTTATCCCCTTAGTGTATAATCTACTATTTTATGGCATAGACTTGCATATGTATAAAAAGTTTCTTGTTTTAATGCTGGTTTCAGTCATTTAATTGACAGATTATAATGTTGGAGTGTAAAAAAGTGTAATTATATCACGGCGAAACAATAAATGGTATTTGAGGTTTAAATTGTCTTATCAAATACAAACGACACAACTTAAAAGGCACCCCTCGTATAAACGTTCGTCTTACCTCGGAAAAGCCGATGATGGGAACTGGTATATAGTTTTCAGGATCAGGATTGTCGGCTTGAGCTTGCTTCCATAGCCTCATATCCATTCCTGTAAAAAATAATGCAGTCAGTTATTACATTTAATTTTTATTTAATGAATTTATATTTTAACATTTTATATTTTATTTAATATCTCAATGAACTCTGCATCTGTAATTCTTCACTTTACCCACTTGGTGGTCAACTGGGCCCGCAGAGCACTGAGCCCGCAGGTTCAGTTGCCCACTTAGTTTTTTTTCATAGGTGACTCGACCCACACTAATCGGATAACTCGACCCGCGGGTTCAGTCGACTACTATTTACCGATAAGCGCCCGCTCAGCCCACGGGTTCAGTCGACTACTATTTATCGATAAGGGCCCGCTGAGCCCGCGGGTCCAGTCGACTACTACTTACCACTCGGTGGTCAACTGAGCCCGCAGGTTCAGTTACCCACTTCGTTTTTCTTCGTAGGTGAATCGACCAAAAGACCGTTATATTTACATTGAATTGGGCACTATGCCTATGTCCAATGGTCAGCTGTAATTAATACTTTATGTAAATATGTTGCCAGCAAATAATTATTTTATACAATCGTTTATTGATAATACATGGAGTTTTTCCTAACCTGATAAAACACAGTAAAATCATCCCGTTGTTTAAATCAGGATTAAAAACTGACCTTACCAACTTCAGACCGATCTCAATACTACCGGCATTAAGCAAAGTTTTTGAGAAACTTATTCTTAATCAGCTGATGTCCCATTTTAATCGCAATAAACTACTCAATAGCAATCAGTTCGGGTTCACTAGAGGTCGCTCTACCAATGATGCCGGTAAGGTACTAATTAAACATATTTTTAATGCCTGGGAAGAGGCTCAAGATGCTATTGGAGTGTTCTGTGATCTATCAAAGGCATTCGATTGCGTTAATCATGAGAATTTAATTAGAAAGTTAAGACATTATGGGATAAAAAACGGTGCCCTTGGTCTTGTTACATCGTATCTGTCAGAGAGAACTCAACGGGTAGTCATCAACGGGACTCAATCTGCAGGGACAACGGTTGCTCTTGGAGTTCCTCAAGGATCAATTCCCATTTCTGTTTCTAGTTTATATTAATGATTTACCAAACCTTGTAAAAGATAAACATGATATAGTGCTATTCGCAGATGATACGTCGCTTATCTTCAAGGTAGGCCGCAAAGACAAAAAACTTTAACGGTATTAATGAGGCACTAGATACTGTTGTGAACTGGTTTACAGCAAATAATTTGCTCTTAAATTATAATAATATATATATATATATATATATATAATATTGGGGGGACAATCTTACACAAATCGACCTAGTCCCAAACTAAGCCAACTATTCCAAGAAAATAAAGTGCATCAAATTCACTATGCCTAATGTCAAGCAGGCAAACAATTCTAAGATCAAATTAAAGTCTGATGAAATTTCTAGATAGAACAGTGTTTTTGGTGTTACCTTAGATTCAAAACTACAATGGCATGCGCATATTGCCACTCTGGCCGGCAAACTTAGTTCTGCGGCCTATGCAGTAAGACGTATTAGACAGTTAACTGACGTTGAGACGGCCAGGCTGGTATATTACAGTTACTTTCATAGTGTTATGTCCTATGGAATCCTGTTGTGGGGAAAAGCGGCTGACATCCAGACCGTCTTCGTGCTACAGAAACGAGCTGTACGCTCCATCTACAAACCTAAGGCCAGAGAATCTCTCAGAGAAAAATTTAAGGAGGCAAATATTCTTATTGTGGCATGTCAATACATTCTTGAAAATATTATGTATGTTCGAAAAAATATTCAAGAATTCAAACTTAACAGTGATATCCACGACTACAACACTAGAAGTAAACACAAAATTGCAGTGAAGGCCAGTCGTCTCCGGAAGGTTAGCACGTCGTTTGTGGGGAACTGTATACGATTTTATAATAAAATACCCATCGATATAGTTAATTTTCCACTCAGTAAATTTAAGTCTCATATTAAATGTTATTTGTTAATTAATTTTAGCGCTTAGGGATCTTTTACATCTCTAAGGACTTTGAACTGATTTTTATTAATCGTAGTTGGACGCTCAGAGACCATATACATCTCTGAGATATTAAATTAATTTTATATACTTTTTGTTTATTCGGACACAGATCGTATTCAATACGTCCTTAATATTTGTAAATTTATTTTCATTGAATTGTTAATCAGTATATTTTTTTAATCATTATTATTAAGTACGATTGTCAGTTTTTTAAATTGTATAAATTCACTCTTTGACATGTAAAAGTGCCCTTGTGGCCTATTTGCAGAATACATATTTGTTTTTTTTCATATTAATAATAATAATAAATCTAATCTTATTATGTAAAGAAGCCAAACAAAATACAGAAAACTGTTTAAACATCTCGCCCCGCGACCCTCTCTGAGGCCACGGGTTGAATTGACTCTTAGGCGGTAAGTAATGGTAGACTGAGCCCGCGGGCTGAATTATTTCTTAGGCGGTAAGTAATGGTAGACTGAGCCCGTGGGCTGGGTAGCCCCTTGGGTCGAGTCGCCCGTAAAGAAAAAAAAATGGTCAACTTAGCCCGTGGGCTCAGTGCTCTGCGGGCCCAGTTGACCACCAAGTGACTTTACCTTGATGTTTTTATCTCATCATATTAACAACGGTAGTCTTTAACAATCAGTATCTTACTTTATCTCAACCAACACTGAAACCATACACCTATACGCTCTCTAAACCTTTTAAGAAAATACAAAAAAGCGCAGATCCAATTACGGACAACATAGTGCCAAAATGCAGGTTGTAGTTATATAATAATAATAAATATTAGGGACAATTTTTACACAAATCGAACTAGTCCCATAGTAAGCACAATAAGGCTTGTGTTATGGGTACTAGACGACGATATATTTAATAGATATATACTTAAATACATAGAAAACATCAAGTCTCAGGAACAAATGTCTCTGCTCACCACAGAAACAAATGCCCTTACCGGGATTCGAACCCGGGACCTCTAGCTTCGGAGGCAGTGGCACTACCAACTAGGCTAAACAGGCCGACAGAGATAAAATGTAGTCACGCTCACGATACGTGTGGTTTTTTAATGCCTACCCGTGGATATTCTTTAAAGTGACCAGGATTTATATCTTAATTCTAAAAGACGAAAGTGTTAATATAAGACCACCATACAACATATATTTTTGGATGCAAAAGCTCAAGACCCCATAAACTAGTTACGATGCAAAGTGCACTATAATCGGTTGATTTCCTCTTAACTTTTACTGTTTGGATGTATGTATATTCAGTAAGAACAGTCAAGGAATTTAATTCCCTACCCATTCCGCAAACTTTTTTATTGAATTTCTATACAGTTTGACAGAACTTAAGACCTTAAGTGGGTCTCAAATTAAATTACTTATAAGTAAGTAAATAAGTTCACCCACTAGCCAGTTGATAATTGAGCTGCAATTTGGCATACTTATGTAAATTCGGTGACAATGCAATATCAAAATATTACCATAACACCACCACCACCCATATTATTATAGTGGTACCATAGTACCACCGAGTTGATCTGATGATGAAGACAGATGGTGGCTATAGCAACTCCTAAACTACACAAGACAAACCCATCGTGTTTGAGATCATTGTAACCCTCTCAACAAGCAGTTATTTATATTGTAAAATAAGGTACGATCAGCAATAGAAGCTTGTACGAACAAAGAATGTTTTGACACACTTATTGCTATTCCAGTCGCTTCAGCACATTAAGAGATGATAAAAATACGATCACAAAAAATAAATATCCGCAGCATAATAATATTAAACAAATATTGACCACTGCAGTAGCGTATTAATTAATTAAGAGATCGACATTAATGTATAAGCAGAATCATATTAATTCATCATGAAATCGCACAGGCATTATTTATACTTATTTATTCGTATGGCATAATTAAAAAATTAATACAGAAGATCATAAATCTAACTCCAGAGAATTAATCCACTTAACAGATTCGTCGTTTAAATTGATCAGGTCTTCCGGAGGCCCACAGGTGTATCGAGTAGACGGACACACTACTACTTATACACGCGTAAATTCAGTAGGAACAAAATATAGCCATGACGTCGGTGAGACGTATACCACGCCAGTTAAAGGTTAAGGTATATTTTCAAGTTACAGCTAGATAATAATAAGCCGTTTTGAGATCTAGGCATATTGAAATGCGCTCTGCCTGTTGTACAAGGAGATCGGTGTCCTCGGGTCGTAGACGGTCGCTGAAGGGGGATGCGATCGTCCATGGAAACTATAGCTGGACCCACAGAGGCTTGACGCTAAAGCGGCACTAATGTGTTCCGTAGATCCCAGCGCCATCCGAAACGCTTCGAGGAGGGATATCAGGGGTTTTTAAAGTAGATATCACATGCGTACGGCCCGCCTGCCTATGAACGCCTGCAACTCCAGGGGTGTCACATGCACGTTGCCAGCCCTTTAAAAATGTATACACTCCTTTCTTGACAAACTCCATACAGAAATACCTAGACTAACGCTAGAAAATAACAGTAAGGGGTGATTATCAACCAAATCGGTTGTGTTAGGATTTATTTTACATTGATGGCTATTCTATTTAATGGTGAAAATAAATGGGTTGCTACCAAGTAAGAAGTATCCACTTAATATAATTTACGTTTCTAAATTAAAAGCCGCAACCGTTAGCTTGGCATAACAGGTTCCCCTTACAAAAGAAAAAGGTTCATTGGAGTATTAGGCAAAATTAAATGAAATGCCGTATTGAAGTGGGTTAGCAGTCTCACCGGGGGGTGGAGTTTGCAGGTACTGCGCCAGGGCTTGCGGCGTGGGCCGAGTGACCGCGGCGACGGTGCCGCAGCCCGCGCCAGTGAGCGCCGTCCGCGCCGCGCCCGCATTCATGAACGCGGCCAGCTCCGTCGCGGATATGTGCGCGTTGTTCGCGTTTTTGTCCGCCACGTATATCACAACCTGCGGTTAAAACAATCACAGATTAACATGATATATGTCTACAAGCGTAAAGTTAAAATATCGGTACCACCACCACCACCATATCAGCCTAAAGATGTCCACTGCTGGACATAGGCCTCCCACAATTTCATGGGAGATTAATGCCATAATCGCTACGTTTGGCATGTGGATTGGCATCGCAGTATCTCCACTGCACTCCAAGGATGCTACTGCCCATCCCCCAGTGGTCCAAATATTGATGATACATTTTTATAGATTTCCCAGGGCCCTTATCCATCATCATCATCATATCAGCCGAAGGACGTCCACTGCTGGACTTAGGTCTCCCTCAAAGAGTGCCACGGTCCACCTTGTGAAGGCCTGCCCACGCTGCGACTTACAGTACGTGGTCGCCACTCGAGAGCTTTTCCACCCCAACGGCCATCGGTTCTACGTGCAATGTGCCCACTGCGACTTAGTTTAACGATTCGGAGGGTTATATCGGTTACTAGGCCATCCGCAGTAGATCCACTACAATGTATGTACAGGGTACACAGGGTAGGGACAGTGCGGCCGTTAGGAGCAGTTGTGACGTCATGGGTAATAAGTAGTTGTTCGGACGCAGGGTTGTACAAAACGTCTTTCTTTGTTTTGACATGTGATTAGCATCATTCCTATATTATTCGTTTGAATAGATAGATAAAAATGCGTGTCTAAGTAAATTAATGAAAAAAAAACCGGCTAAGTGCTAGTCGGTCTCGCGCACCGAGTGTTCCGTACAAGTAAAAAAATCTGATTTATTAATGTACTGGTATTTTCTGGTAAAATATACGTAATGATAAACAAATCACTAAATTTCAAGTTGATATGTCAATTGTTGAAATTCAAAAAAATCTTCGGAACAAAATGTTTGACAGACGGACACAAGTGACAGCAATAGGGCTCCAATTCCTCCACATCCCAAACATTCATGATCTAAGTAAGTACATATATTCTATTCAAGAAAGAGTTGTTTATTTTCTAGTTATGAAAGCATATTATTCCATAAAATAGTATTTAAATGATTACGACATAAAATAATGAACTACTTTATTACGAACTTCATTATTAAGTATATATTTTTCATTATGAAAAATATTATTATCATTAATTTCTCTTTTAAAAATAAGTACCAACCCCCTTATTCATAAACGTCCATCAAGCCTTATTAGTTAACAAGCCGCTAAAGTTGGTTTGTCCTTATCAGTCACTTTGACATTTATGTTTGTGAGAAAGGGACAAAACAACTTATAGCTAACAGAGGTTTGTTAAGTTTTATGAAAAAGGGGGTAAGTGTTTTAGGTATTCAAGGTACAACGTGCTCTTACTTGATCCGTTCCTCTGTAATTCATGCCTAATATTACACACTATTATAAATAGATTCAAGTGGTCGGCAATATTTATGAATTGAAACATCCATAAACATAACAATGACGGTCGTAACTTGACTTAATTTGTCGCGCGAAGTAATTGCCGGCCTGACTTTACGTCAAACGTGTTGCCGCGACGGCGAGGCGGCCCCGACCAACCCGTATTAACTACGCTAAGACATGTAGGGTGCTTCGTAATTGCGTATGTGTGAGTTGTAGTGAATTAAATTGTTACCAGTAATACTCTAAGGGCATCCAGACAGTGCAACATAGCAGTCCACCTTGCAGTCTGCCGTGGGAAGCAACCTATAAGATAGAACAAAATAGGAAGATTTATAGACCTTGGCTGTCTCGTTCTATCTTATAGATCCCACAACTGCAATGCTGGAACGTCTGGGTGGGACTTAATTTGATTTATCAATGGTGCCATGCATCTGAAAAATCGTTTAAATTTATGTAATATTTGCTCTTGCATTTTAGTCGCGCGAGATATATTATTTCATGATTAATTCTGTGTATTCTGTGTTAAATTTTGTATTGTTTAAGTATTGTTATAGTAGCGCTACTGTGAAGTATATTAAGTGAACTCTATGGTTCGGTTACCATGGGAACTTCATATATTGAAATAACACTTGTGTCAAACTACCATATCATAAATATTGTCAAAACGTATTTCAAGAAAACAAACAATTTTATTTACAAACGTTCTTTTTGCTTTTCTTGTGGCATGCTGTTGGTAATAGAAATCCACAAGCATAAGTTAACATCGATGGAACATTACAGCTACTTTTCTTCTCGGTAATAAAGTTGAACGATTGAAGACCGAACACGAACAATATTCTATTTGTGGAAATTGTGTATTAAATTCAGTTTTGGCTAATATGTTCTTCGTCTCGCGTTGTCCTGCTCGACAGCGACAACGCATGCAAATGCATTGCATTATATTCAGTGTTCAGTATAAAATCAAAGCAAAGAAGAGAATTATAGTTTGTGTGTTATACTGGACTTTAGCTGGGCCTTGGAAGATAGTACCCACTTGCGTCACGTTTGTGGATTATGCCACCTTCAGTTTTTCTCCACTGGTTGTTAGATGGAAGATGTACTTAAATCCACAAATTAATACACGATGTGTGCTAAATGTGGAGCTGCTGCCCAAGATCAAGAATAAGTTCGATTGCATTATTTCCCATAGCCTAACAATCGGGATCTATTTGCCGGAAGAGGCGAACAAAATATCTCTTTTTAAAGAGAAAATCAACAATAGTACAAAATAAATATTTTTTCACACATACACAGCTGCATTTTATTTAAATCTATACAGATAAATACTCGTACAATGCTACGAAACCGAAGTAAAAAAAATTAAAAAAAATATTTCTTTCCCGGGATTCGAACCCGGGCCCCAATCTCCGGAGGCAACCTGCCTACCAACAAGCCACCTTTTAGTTCACTGCTCAAAAGCGATGTCGCTAGTAGTATAAACGACTTTTTGACGTTTCGGGAGTGTGTAATATTTTTGTATGGAGTTATCGTTCTATCTATCTCATTAGTGAGTATTATATTCTTTGGCCCCGACTGAGAACGGCGGAGACCGGCCGACACGTCAATCATTTAGCGCGTAGCACAAGCGGCCGCGCACACATCGCCGCGTCTATGTGAGCCGCGGATGTACCTTTTGTATGGAGTGTCCTTACACGGTGTACCCTGGTATGTATGTATGGCCACATTTTTGACGCGATCACGTAGTAACTATTAACATAGCCCTCTCTTTGGGTGCCTTATCCATAACGACTACCTATTAACTCTCATAGGTGTCACGTATTTCTTTATACCACATCGGTAGCAAACAAGCGTACGGTCCGCCTGGTGGTAAGCGGTCACCGCAGCCTAATAGACGCCTGCAACTCCAGGGGTGTCACATGCGCAATGCGTGCGCTTTAAAAATATATACACTCCATTCTTGAAGAACCTCATACTGCATGTTACGTTTTAATGTTTTGTGGAATAGATCGGATCCCAAATCCTGTGATTGCTTACCTGACTTTTAGTTTCAGTCACCATTTTGACTGAATCGATGGTAACTACCAAATTCGGCTTGTTACCAAACAGATTGCTCAACGAATTCTGAAGTACTTGTTTGTTGGTGCTGAAATGCAAAAAAAAAGGTTTTTGTTACCGTAATATGGGGGACAATCTTTACACAAATCAACCTAGTCCCAAACTAAGCAAAGCTTGTACTATGGGTATATATAAGTACTTGTATAGATAAATACATACTTAAATACATAGAAAACATCCAAGACCCAGGAACAAATATCCGTGCTGAATGCACAAATATTTGTTCAAAAAATATATTTAAAAAAAATACTTTAAAAAAAATTGCGATATCGGAACATCTGATAGCCACATGACAAGGCAAAAAAAATTACTTTACGTACCAAAGGCTCGACTAAAACAAACCAGACGCACCCCGTATTTTATGTGCATCAAAATATTTAACAAGCTTCCTAGAGAAAGACTTACCCCTGAAACAATTCAAGAAGAGACTGTTTATATGGTTATGTGAATTATGCGTCTACTCTATTAATGAATTCCTAGAGATAAACTAGTAATAAGTAATCCCTTTATTTTGTTTGTTCTTAACCGACAACAAAATATAGACTATTATTTTGCATGCTTATTTAAGTAGAATATGGCGGACTGTAATATAAAATTGTACCAAAATAATGTGACCCGTATTCAGCAAATAAATTTCATTTCATTTCATTTCATTTCATAATGCCCTGACCGGGATTCGAACCCGGTACTGCCAGTATCGTATGCAGGGTCAATCTGTAGAGGTTGATATTTTATGAGTCTGGCCATGTGATACTTGAACTATGACGTATACAAATCTATATATTTTGAATGTATTATGGAATGCCTGTCAAATGGCATTCCTAAGGAAAGAGGTGATATCCATATGATTCCTCATCTGGACTAGATCGGAGTCACATCTGTTATTTAAAGTCCCCCGCTGCGTGCATGAGCACGAATAATTGTTCCTGAGTCTTGGATGTTCTATGCGTTTAAGTATGTATTCGTGTAATGAGCACGAATAATTGTTCCTGAGTCTTGTATGTTCTATGCGTTTAAGTATGTATTCGTGTAATGAGCACGAATAATTGTTCCTGAGTCTAGAATGTTCTATGCGTTTAAGTATGTATTCGTGTAATGAGCACGAATAATTGTTCCTGAGTCTTGGATTGATTATTGGACCCGGGTATGTCCTTAAACTACGACCAAGACCACCGGGGAATGGGCAGGAGCATTCCTAGAGTGCGGTGGAGATACTGCGATCGCCAACCCGCATGCCAAGCGTGGCGATTATGGCATTTACCCCCCATGAAATTGGGGGAGGCCTATGTCCAGCAGTGGACGTCCTATGGCTGATATGGTGGAGTCTTGGATGTTCTATGCGTTTAAGTATGTATCTATGTAACAGAAGCATGTACGAGTATATTCTCGCCTAGTACCCATAGTACAAGCTTAGCTAAGTTTGGGACTACGCATAGTTGTGTGTGATTGTCCACAAATAATTAATACGAACTGCTACATACAATCTGGGTCTCTTCAATGCAAGAGTGAATAGGCAGTGAGCAACATCTTAGGCCATCCTTTCCATCACGTGAGACTAGTGCCAATCGCTGGGCAGTCATAGCAAAAAAAATGAGAGGGTGATGGTACCATGACAAACTTTTACGCTGATCTACACTCTCACTCACTCACTTGATCTCCTGAGCGGGCTTATTGAACATCATCACGACGAGGCCGTCCTTGTCTTCGTGCGTGCCGAGACGCGAGTATCCGACCGCCTTGAAGCGGCACAGCGGGTTCTGCTCGTTTAATTCTAGAGGTGGCGCGTTGCGATTGTAGTATGCTTGACCTGGAATAAGTTGACAGATGATTTGATTGACGGGAGTGTAAGATCACTTCACTAACATGTTTCCCACGCACAAACCTAATTCTAAAGATTAGAATGTAGGATAAATATATAGATTATTTACCTGACGGAAGTGAGAACCGCCAGTAAGACGATTTCAGTAATCCTGACCGCACACAAACCTTGATTGGAATGAAAGGATAAATTGACAGATTATTTGATTGATGGGAGAGAGAGACACCAGTAAAACGATTTCACTAATCTTAAATACGCACCAACCTAATTCTAATGATTGGAATGAGGGGATAAATTGAGAGACTATTTGATTGACGGGAGCGAGAGACGCCAGTATGACGTTTCACTAATCTTGCCCACACATCAACCTAATTCTAATGATTGTAAAGACGGGATATATTGACAGATTATTTGATTGACGGAAGTGAGAGACACCAGTAGGATTTCACTAATCCTGAACACATACCAACCTAATTTAAATGATTGAAATGACTAAATAAATTGACTGATTATTTGACTAACGGGAGTGAGAGACGCCAGTAAGACGTTTCACTAATCTTGCCCACACATCAACCTAAACCTAATTCTAATGATTGTAACGACGGCATATATTGCCAGCTTATTTGATTGGCGGAAGTGAGAGACACCAGTACGATTTCACTAATCCTGAACACATACCAACCTAATTTTAATGATTGAAATGACAAAATAAATCGACTGATTATTTGACTAACGGGAGTGAGAGACGCCAGTAAGACGTTTCACTAATCTTGCTCACTCATCAACCTAAGTCTAATGATTGTAACGACGGGATATATTGCCAGATTATTTGATTGACGGAAGTGAGAGACACCAGTACGATTTCACTAATCCTGAACACATACCAACCTAATTTTAATGATTGAAATGACAAAATAAATTGACAGATTATTTGACTAACGGGAGTGAGAGACGCCAGTAAGACGTTTCACTAATCTTGCCCATTCAAGAACATAATTCTAATCATTATTTTACCTAACGAGGCATTGACTTCTTAACGCTCTATCAAATAAAAAAGCTGTTACTCACACGCCATTACCCTGATGAACCCTTTAGAAATGCTTGTAGGTTAATATCGCACTGCACGCCGTGACAGATATATCCGTTGTTGGCGTTGAAGCGCTGGTACGGATATCAGTCATTGGCGTCCAAAAGGGTAATGAAAGTGTGTCGAATTAATATTACAATTTAAAAATTGCCATGCAGTATGGAAAAGTTTTGTATATTAATTAAGTAAAAGTTTTTTTTGTATTCTTTTATTAAATAACAAATAATAGCTGATAATGGATAAATGAGTAAATAATATAGAAAATTCGAACCCGGGCCCGGTGGCTTGACGTACGGTCAACCAATTTGACTTTTGAGCCTCTTCATACCTTGACACATTGAACATCATTATGAAAGCTGCAAGAGATTTCATGTTATTGTCATTGTGACAAGGTCCGAAGGGGGCCAGAAATCAAATTGGTTAACCTGACTTGGGGTGCGGGAGAGGGGGGTACGTCTAGGTATGCGACGCTAGGCTATCAGGCTCTCTTCTCTAAGTCTCTCATACACGTCCCCGTCGCCTCAGGAACGCCGACGCACAGACCTGAGGTGAGCCCACCGGCGCAAGCGTGTGGGCCGTGCACCCTGGAAATGTCGAGGATCGAGAACGGGCGTCGCACTATTTACTATCTACCCCGGATCTAAGACAGCCAAGTATGAGAGATGATGCCAGGAGTGGCAATCCCACCCTCCTGGTGTAACCTATACCTTTCATCCCGTGTCACTCAAAATAACCCATTCCCATCCCATCGGTACCAATCTCCTTCCACTTCCACACATTCCCTACCCCCACCCTAACCCTGGAGGAGACAACCTCGACCCCAAAAATCGCCAATCTAAACGTGTGACTGACCGTGCCTAGGGATGCATGACTGAGGGGGAGCTCAGTCGCTAACGGTGGCCCCTCGATACCGGGCAACCACGAGGGAGGCACTTTGCCTTATTCCAGCAAGCGGGGCTCTGCTGGAATGGACTATTATTTCCCTAGCTTCTCGTGGGATTTAGATGGAAGTTACTAACCAAAAAAATAAAAACACAGAAGGTACCCTGGAAGACCTATGCCAGGAACTAATGCCCCTGATGGTAGGTGAGGCTGAGACCGCCCAAACATCGGAGCAACCCATGGATGGAGTTGAGAGCACCGTCACGGTAGAAAGGGACGCTAGTCGCCCAAACTTACCAACGGAGGCTCCTGACACCAACCAAAGGAACCCTGCCAAGAAATTGGCAGGATCTGTGAGACGGCGATACATCGCTCTTAAAGGACTGGGAGTACCGCCTGAAGAGGCAGCACTCCTAGCCAACAAGAGTTTCGCCGAACTCAAGAAAATGGGGTACAAATTCGGGTCCGCACAATCCAAATCCGAACAAAAGCCGGTAAAACGGCCCCGCTCGGAGGAAGAATCACCACAGGGTAACATACCCAAAAACCCAAGGGTGAGTGAAACCCCCCCAACCCAACCCCAACCACAGCAAGCCTACAGCGAGGTACTGAGCCAGGTCCGAGTGGGTATCAAGGACTCCAATCCGATGACGGACGCCCAACTGAAGTCCCTCTGCAAAACCATCCTGCAGAAGATATCAACGTTGAAGATGGGCGAAGGACCTAAATTCAAGGGCTTATTCTGTGAAGAGATCGCACAAACACACAAAGGAGCTAGAATTCACAGAATACTCGCCAAAACACCAACTATCTTGGTCTCCTTAAAAGACCAGATGGTACCTTTACGACCACAGAAGGGGAGACTCTGGACCTGCTCAGAGCCACTCACTTTCCAAGTTCGTATCCCACCAGTGACACACAATTACATGCCCAAAGGACCTACCAAATCCCCAGGGTACGTAATATCGACTGGAATTTGGCCACAAATATATTAAGGCCAAACAAAATTAAATGGGCATTGGAAAAGTTCAAACCATTTAAATCGGCGGGGGAGGATGCTATCTTCCCAGCATTATTACAACAAGGACAAGACCTCCTCCTTCCGCACCTGGTAAAGATATTCCGAGCAAGTTTCGCTTGGGGCACTATACCGGAAAAATGGACAAGGGTCAAGGTATGCTTCATACCAAAAGCAGGAAAAAAGGACTACTCTCAGCCTAAATCATTCAGGCCCATCAGTCTAACATCTTTCCTACTAAAAACAATGGAAATAATCATTGATCAGCACATCAGAGCGCACTGCTTGGTATCTAGACCACTCAGTCTAAATCAACATGCTTACCAAAAGGGAAAATCTACAGAAACAGCCCTACTTGATCTGGTCGACAAGGTGCAAAAGTCCCTAGAGGATAAGCAAACCGCTCTATGTGCCTTCCTTGATATCGAAGGTGCGTTCGACAACACACCCACAGGGACCATTCTTAAAGGAATGGAATCAAAGGGCGTTGAAGAAACCACGATAATACATACCTTTGGATGCACTGCTTGATTTAACACCACTCCACCTGCAAGTGCAAAAGGAGGCCAAGCAGTGTATCTACAGAATATGCACACTGAAAAGGCCAAAATGGCGTTCTCAAACGCTAACCAAACTTGAGGCCTTGGTTTTTAATAACAAAACCTTAAGCATGCCCACCGACGACACATACATTGAATGCAATTCACCAAACTGTATACAGTTGAAATACCTCCAAGAGACAAATGGACAAATGACCAAATGGAATTCAAAGAGGGAAGCCACATGTGGTATACAGATGGATCAAAAAAAGGTGATGATGTAGGATGTGGTATCTACGGCGAAAGGCCAAAGTTCAAAGCTAGCGTCAGCATGGGAAAAGAAGCCTCAATCTTCCAGGCTGAAGTCTTCGCCATTAATAAATGCGTGGAGATCAATCTGGATAAAAGCCTAAGAAACCAACATATCTACATCAACTCAGACAGCCAAACTGCTCTGCTGGCACTAGAATCTCTAGAGTCGTTCTCTAAACTAGTGGAGACTTGCAAAAACAATCTAAATGTCCTGGCAAATTCCAACAAAGTGATACTTAGATGGGTACCCGGGCACTCCGACATTGCCGGAAACGAGGAAGCAGATGAACTTGCCAGAAAGGGCGCAGACAAGACCCCTGGTCGGCCCAGAACCGTTTTGCGGCATCACAAAACGGAAAGCATATTCTCTGCTAAACAGCTTAGTAAAGTCAACGGCTGTCGAGCTGTGGAAGTTCGCAATAGGACAAAAACACTCGAAGGCCTTGATTAAAGAGTTCAATAATAAGCTGTCTACGGAGCTATTACAACTCAAAAGACATAAAACCTGTGCAGTGACAAGGATCCTGACAGGTCACTGCAAACTGAACAAACATCTGTTTCAAATGGGTATGAAACAAGACGCATCATGCAGGTTCTGCCAAGAATGAGAGGAAACAGCAATGCACATTCTCTGCTTCTGCGGACCACTGATGCAAAAAGAAGTACCTACCTAGGGCAGCACATCGTGCAACCAGAAGAGGTACAATACATCACCGTCCAAAGAATCTGGAAGTTCCTGGAATCAACGGGCCTTAACGGTGAACTCTAAAGGAATCTCACAATAGATCACTAGCTGGTCGAGGCGGCATATAAAGGCCCACAACTAACAATAATAATAATAATAACCTGACTTGTACGGTCACCACCCGACCAAAGTTGTCTAAAGAATCTAATCTATATCCAATATCTTTACGAGCAATTCTTGTATATATATATATATATATATATATATTAGCATTTGCCCGCGGCTTCGCCCGCGTACTAATCGAAATTTTTAACCGTTTGCCAAAAAGGTCTCCAGAAAAGTAGTTGTTACATTCTGGGGGTTTCGGTATACAAAGTTTGGTGATTGTGATTCATTAACAGATGAACAGATGAAAAGTCAGTATACATTCTGAGAACCGGCAAACTGTCGAATTTCATTTGATTTTGGCAAAAATAAGGATCGAAAACTATTATCATACATTTCCGACAGACCGAAGGGGAAAGGGCCGATGAAATAAAAGCATGTCTTAAATGGCCCTTAGTAAAAGTATCTGTGTACTACAGTAACACCAATAGGTCTGATAACGACCAAGCACCGCGCAGCGGTCATAAACTATGGTCCTTTGAAGTACAGAAATACGGCTAATTCAATATCACGTGTAACATTTATTTTTCCTAAAATTAAATTTATTAGGTATGTTTTGCCAGTTCCCATTGGAGCATCAAAAAAGAAAATTTGACCTCACTTCCATTCGCACTCCTTACTGTCAGTCCGTCTGTTACAACCGATTTATCTAAACTATCAAGAATTTAGAGCGCTCGTGGCCCAGCGGCACCCGCCTATTGCGTGTGGTATGCGAGGTTAAGCAATGTGGGCGCAGGTCAGTTCTTGGATGGGTGACCGCTTTGAGTGGTTACTAACTGACTCTCGTGCTTTGGAAGGCACGCTAAGCCGTTGATCCCGGCTGCTGTCTACGACAGCAATCGTTAAGCCAAGTTAGAGGCCTTCGGGCGGCTTGCGAACTTCTAACAGTCAAGTTGCCCACCTCATTTGACAAAGGGGGTTCGAAGTTACACCACGTCCGCAGGCAGTACCCACCGTTACCCTACACGTGGGTGGTGCTAAAAGTGCAACAAAAACTGGCAACCGTACTTATCTTCTCGAAGATCTCACGGTTCGTAAATAAATGCCATACGTTTAAAAAAATCTAAAGGTTGATTTAAATGGAAAAAATATCAAAACCTCTATGTCGTTTTTAAAAACAAATCCAATACACCCCACACGCCTATATAGTAACATTAAACTTTTTTGCATGCAGGCATGTATGATGCCAAATTTTACCTCAGATTCGTATTAAAAGACCTCTCGGACGCTCAGATATCGATTTTGAACGAAATCGGGACGAAAATGAAGATGATTAATATGGCCACTACTTTTTCCAAATTTTACCTCAAATTCGTATTAGGAGACCCTCTCGGACGCACAGATATCGATTTTGGACGAAATCGGGTTGAAAATGAAGAAAATCAATATGGCCGGCACTTTTTACAAATTTTACCTCAAATCCGTGTTAGGGGACCTCTCGGACGCTCAGATATCGATTTTGAACGAAATCGGGTTGAAAATGTAGAAAATCAATATGGCCGCCACTTTTTCCAAATTTTACCTCAAATTCGTATTAGGGGACCTCTCGGACGCTCAGATATCGATTTTGAACGATATCGGGTTGAAAATGAAGAAAATCAATATGGCTGCCACTTTTTCCAAATTTTACCTCGGATTCGTGTTAGGGGACCTCTCGGACGCTCAGATATCGATTTTGAACGAAATCGGGACAGAAATGGTAAAAATGAATACTGCCGCCACTTTTTCTAAATTTTACCTCGGATTCGTATTACGAGACCTCTCGGACGCTCAGATATCGATTTTGAACGAAATCGGGACGGAAATGAAGAAAATCAATATGGCCGGCACTTTTTACAAATTTTACCTCAAATTCGTGTTAGGGGACCTCTCGGACGCTCAGATATCGATTTTGAACGAAATCGGGTTGAAAATGTAGAAAATCAATATGGCCGCAACTTTTTTCCAAGTTTTACCTCAGATTCGTATTAGGGGACCTCTCGGACGCTCAGATATCGATTTTGAACGAAATCGGGTTGAAAATGAAGAAAATCAATATGACTGCCACTTTTTCCAAATTTTACCTCGGATTCGTGTTAGGGGACCTCTCGGACGCTCAAATATCGATTTTGAACGAAATCGGGACGGAAATGTAGAAAATAAATATGGCTGTTACTTTATTCAAAGTTTAGGTACCTCGGATTCCTAATAAGAGTCCTCTCGGGCGCTCAAATATCGATTTATGTCGAAATCGTATCGGACGGCACTGATTAATAAAACCACTTACAATACATTGAATCAAAAAAGGTCGTATATTCATAGGAAACTCACGGCACTTCATGCACCTTTAGACCTTATAAGGAACTTACATGCCAAATTTGGTATCTCTCGAACCACCAGTTTGGACTGTGCGTTGATATGTCTCTCACTCAGTCAGTCAGTTATTTCTTGAAATTTGGCACAAACTTTCAAAAGTTTTCATGTCCACAGTATTAAATTGCAAAACCGATGCCATTTTCGTAATTAACGTCCCAAAAAACCATAAAAACGACACCCATATTAATATTTAGACATTTCATCCCCCTCGCACCCCAACATGGGGGATGGTATTTCACGTCCTCCACGTGAGATTTTAAAATCATTGTTGTTTTCGTTATCAGCGACCCGGTATATCATAAAAACAATAACCATGTCGATTTTCAGAATTTGTCACCACCTTTCCCCCTTTTAGGGGTTGATTTCTCAAAAAACCTGAAACACGTATTTACTCATTTATCGTTAGAAATACTCCTGTGAAGTTTCGAATAAAATAGTCCAACTAATCTTGTTTCCCCATACAAACTTCGGACCCCCATTTCACCCCCTTAGGGGTTGAATTTTGAAAAATCCTTTCTTAATGCACCCCTAGACCTTATAAGGAACCTACGTGCCAAATTTGGAATCTCTAGGACCAGCGGTTTGGGCTGTGCGTTGATATGTCAGTCAGTCAGTCAGTCAGTCAGTCAGTCAGTCAGTCAGTCAGTCAGTCAGTCAGTTTCTTCTTTTATATATTTAGATGTCATGGGCAACTTGATTAACCGCGCAGTATGAATAAAAAACATAAGGGCCTGTCAAAGTGATAAAAATATTACTTTGGCCGATCCATATTAAAAATGTCCGACGGCCCGTGGTTCATGTAATACATAAGGTTTGAGATAGCTTGAATTTATTTATAAGTTCACAATCAACATTTACATTATATAATCAAGCATGCTGATTGCTGATTAATGTAGTATCAAATACACATAGGCAAAACAACGTGAGAAATTACAAAACAAAACATCCGTATGTTAGAATAGAGCTCGGTCTAGATCTAGCCTCCAAATAGATGGTGGTTGAGTCCATGAGCTTAGATTCGGAGCTATGAAATATATCTAGGTCGCTGTCACTAAGTAAAATACCATTGAGTAACGTTAGCGCGTGAAGGAGTGCAGAGTGGTTGTGACTGCGCGTCCGCGCCGCCGGGACCGCGAGCAGCAGCCGTCGCCGGGGACGGAGCACAATAGTGGGAACCGAGGGAACTGATAAAGAAATTTGTGATAGGAGAAATGGATTGTGTGTTTTTCCTCGTAATAGCTGGACGAAATACCTCACAATAAGTGTGTCTCTTCGGACTTCCAACGAAGAACAGGTAACCATACCAAGAATAAACAACGTAGGATAGAGTTAAAGATAATATCCATACATTATATTGTAAAGAAAACGGATAAATTACTTCTGTACTCTTTCGAGCATGAGTGTGTACTTCATGCGAACTCCAGACTACCGCATTTGTTTCCATTTTGCTACGTAACGTACATATGCATTATAAAGGACGACCATAGCAGCCCTACTGGTAAATGTTTTAGATTGACTGAGTACAAATCCCAAACATCTTCGAGCAGCATCACAGGTCTTAATTATGTTGTGATTGAAGCTGAGCCGAGTGTCGAACCACGTTCCTAGATCTCTTACCAGGTTTACACGTTTCATGGGAGCATTATTTAAGGTGTAACAGTGCTGAAGGGGAATCCTGGCCCGGGTGTAGGACATAATGGAGCACTTTTCATTATTTAACTCCAGGCGATTAATCATTTGGATTGGTCAGTATTAATAATTATCTACTTCTTTAAGACCCGTTTTTTGACGACCTGTTTAGCCTAGTTGGTAGTGACACTGCCTCCGAAGCTAGAGGTCCCGGGTTCGAATCCCGGCCAGGGCATTATTTGTGCATTTAGCACGGATTTTGTTCTTGGGTCTTGGATGTTCTCTATGTATTTAAGTATGTATTTATCTATATAAGTATGTATATCGTCGCCTAGTACCTATACATACCTATAGTACAAGCTTTGCTTCGTTTGGGACTAGGTCGATTTGTGTAAGATTGTCCCCCAATATTTATATTTATATTATTTATATTTATATTTATATTTATATTAAGGAATCGCCAAATAAGTGTATGTTCGTGCTATTTAGGAATGTGATATCCAACAATTGGAACATATTATGCCTAAGAGTGTTACAGGTCGATCCACGAGAACTGGCACGGATGGAGTGAATGATAATGTCTCTGTGTGCATCACAAAATGATTGAATACAGGTTGATTCAATAAGTGATAATTTCGCCTCATATCATAACCAAGACGACGTCTTTTTGAAAATGAGATCACGAATATTCTTACTTCGTCCAGCATTCACTGTGCATTTTGCGAACAAAAAAAACTGCATAGGAGTCTGCCTTGAACCATGGACATTGCAGCGAAACAGCTAAATTTCATATGAAATTTGCATCTTTTCCGCCGCGATTTTGTGGATGGCGGCGTAATACGGAATTTAAATGAAAAAAAAAATTCAATGATACTAAAATATTTGTAGCAAACCATCAAACTTACCGTTCTGTCATGTTTTGACTACTTAATAATGTGCAGATTATATGTATTTTTTTTCTTAAATAACAATGAAGTTAATAATGTTATTGTTTACATAATATTAGGAGGCCCTTGTATAAGAACGGCACTCACACAGGGACAAGTGACTTTATTTTTGTTTAATTCATTCGTGCCAGCTTTTGTGAAACGACCTGTAATGCATGATGGAAGTGGCAGGAAAACGTTGTTGTTTTACAATTTACTCATATTTCAAGGATTTCACAAACATAAAATAGCTATATCGCATAAAATTGTTCATGCTCAACCACCGTGACGATAAGGTATACATTTCGCGGAATTGCTAATATTGCTATGCAGTAACGACATTCAAATATGCGACGCTATTTATTCCAGGATTTAAAAATTGCAATCAAGATTGAATAATTAAAATACTTGAGATGATATGATTTCATATTTGTTTGTAATTCCAATGAATATTTAAGTACAGTCGAGGAATGAAAAGGTTCGTGACCTTTCGACTTTATTTTAATACTGTTATGGTATGGTCGAAAAGTGACGAACCTTTTCATTCCTCGACTGTACTTAAGCGCGCATGCGCAATTAGCAGTGGAAGTACTGAAGTAACAACGCGTACGAGGTCATAATAATTTATGTCTTTTTATAAGAGAATAAGAGCCTTTTTATATCCTTTAGATCCTCGGAAGCAAATCTACTTTTGATGTTGACTGACGGTAGTTGACGCATTCATTTTTGAATTTCCAATCCCAATTGCCTGTAGGCAAACAACACAGCGCACAACGCATAACGCAGATCATTTCCATATAACAACCCGGGTATAAGAATTGAAGCACAAAAATAAGTTAAATAAATTTCTATATTCGCATATTACAAGTTTTTACTTAACTTTCAATGTTTGTATGTATTTTTGGGCCAAATCTAGCATCTGGATTTTAAAGCAATTATCTTCAACCGAATGTCTTCAACCAACTCATTTGCTATCGGAAAGTAGTACATGTGGTGAAGTGGGAAGGGTATGTGAACATCATCAGGCATTGCGCAGTACTAAATTGGAGTCCGTTTTTTTTGGGTATAAATTATATTATGTCATATGCTAATATGGTAAACATCATGGGCATACACTAATAAAGGTCACTCGAGAGCTCGGGATCCAACTTAAAATTTAACACTTATGTCTTATGTATATGGATAATATTGGCAGAGGATTCGGCATCTAAACATCAGTGAAATCATACCGAATTATGCATATTCATTCTTCTTTCATTCTTCTTTTCAACTGACGTTATTTTTACAATCGCGTGGCACAATTTATGAAGTGTCAATAATCAAGCCAAAATTGTTTGCAAAAGAAAAACTTGAAAATATACATACTAATAATTTATGCCCACATAAAACCGACTCCAATTAAGTACAGAAAATACCAAAATCGCCGTACGCGTGCCTATCAAATTTGAGGAGTTCCCTCGATTCCTCCCGAATCCCATCACCAGACCTTCACCAAATTTATATGGGACCATCGTGGCGATGCCTGCTTTGAATTAAAAAAAAATATCAAAATCGGCCAACGCGGTCAAGAGTTATC
This sequence comes from Notocelia uddmanniana, assembly GCA_905163555.1. Lineage (NCBI taxonomy): Eukaryota > Metazoa > Arthropoda > Insecta > Lepidoptera > Tortricidae > Notocelia > Notocelia uddmanniana. The sequence continues at coordinate 12,877,066 of LR991052.1, read as the reverse complement.
GGCAGGGGTCGTGCTTTTCGTGCCGGTGACGTCACGCTCCATATAGGTGATTTTAATTAGTCTTATTGTAATCAATCAATCATCATTCATTAATTAATAATCATGTATACATAAACTTTTTACAATTATGACCCTATACAAACGCAATTTGCCTGTCACATCACAACTTATAAATAACACAAGCTGTCCCGCGCGGCTTCGCTTGCGTATTACAAATAACGAAAGGGATGTCACGGATTAAAATATAATCTAAGTTTATCCATCCCAAAGATCTATTCTATACACTCACACACACAAAATTTATTAGTAAATAAGGTACAAATGTGAACGATTTAAAAAATCTATATGTATAAAATAAGGAAAATTTTAAGCCGCAGTACTACACTAAATTCATTTTTTAGACAACTGGATCTTGAAAGTTTTAAAGCGCATAGGTATAACTTTTGTGATACAACGTCTCTAATCCGTTTCTGACGCTTCTCCTTACCAAAAGTAAGAAAAGGCCCGTAAGTCTATGCTATTTCATACAATAATTATCATTGCCGAAAGCATGTGTGCGATGGCCACAATGCCTTCCGACGAATGAAGTATTGGCTGTGTTGGTCAATTGAGCCTGAACTTTTGTTTATATTTATACCTAGTCAACTCAACCCACGGATCTAAAGAACTACAATGAAATATATTTACATTTAAGTCAACTTAGGGTGTGTCTGAACTCGAAAAAAGAGGGAGATATTAAGCAGAATTTGAGACCTCTCGTTTTTGGAAGTTGTAGTTTTTCATTAAATTTTAGCGGAACCTTTAGGTATCAAAGTGCACACTATTTGTATATGGTCTTTTTTATAAATAGTTGTGTATAAAGTTTGTTTTTAGGGTATAAATGGTTGTTGTATATTTAATTTTAAGAAGACTGTAGTAGTTTAAAGGCTTACTGGAGCCGACATCGATATAATGTTAAGTCATTAAGTACATCGTTAAGTCGACTTAGCCCGCGGGGCTATTGTCGTCACTATGACATGTTTCTTTATTCCGTAGTCATTCCAGCCCGCAGAGACCGCATGTCCTGTACAATTATCATGAAAACAAACATATTTCATAGTATTCATTTAGCCCCGCAGGCTAATGACGATAAAATTCCGACGAACGACGAAGAAGTAGGCTAAAATGAGTTTGTATTTAGTAAAAATGATGTAGAGATGACATTTTAATATTGAAATTTATTAAGCCCATTGGGGCCTTTTACACGGTGAATATTACCACGCGTTACACTCATATATCAGTATCACATAAATATTAATGAATATTGAACACAAATATCAGAGTAAAAGATCATATTAAGTTGAACAATTTCTGTACATCTGATCTTTTCTCACTCTCACAAATGCACAATCAGTAAGTTTGAGAGAGACAGATGAGTTATATCTCACAGGTATTCACATGTGCGTGTCTCCGTTTTCATAACTGCAAATTGTACTGATATGACATTTGTGCCGTTTCGGTTTGTATGGAATTTGACATTTGGTGTCCTTCTATATGGAGACAATTCGTCAACAGTCGAAAATGATCGTACTATCTGTCCCGTACTAACTCATCTTGGTTTACCATAAGGATTCAAAGAGACAACTATATGAAACATCATTTTGCTCAACACTACGGATCTGTTGGTATTACCTCTATAAATCTAAGATATTGAAGTAAAGTACAAACAATTAGGAAAACCGCGATAATATTGACACCCCAGCATAATAGTGATAAGATAATTTTAATCGTGTAAAGGTTTATTTATTATAATAATAGAAAATGACACACCATGTCTGTCATTCATTTAAACCTCAGAATACCCCAGAGAAGACGACAAATGATAATACCGCTACCGAGAAAGATAGTCATATACTAAATTGAATGAGAGCGACAGAGAGGGATATATCATTTGTTGTTCTTGTCATAGTTCCGCTTTTCTTTCTTTCCTCAATGTCATCTTCACGTCATGGCAAATAGTTTGGAGGCAAATAAACGATTACCCGCACAAATTAAAGAGGTAGTTTATGGTAAGCTGCCAGTCGTTTAAGACCAGTTCTCAATTTAGCTGCGTAATAGCTTTTCTGTCGCCCTTGGTGAAACTCTTACTATGAGATGTAAACATTGTAAACAGACCGTTTATTTGGCGATTCGTTATTTTACTGGTATTGCGGATACATAAAGCCTACTGAACACTCATATTTTCTTATGCTGCAGAACTTACTACAGGTTTGAGTTCTATCCTATTTCCTCAATTTATTCCAAAAATGTCAATGAAGCACGGGACTTGCGCATGTATTATTGCGTACCGTACGTTAAATGCCAAAGAATTGATAACAACGCCACCTATACCACAGAATTGTTCAGCAGGACCGTTTTTTCATAAAAACGCGATAACGACGCCACCTACCGGGTCCAATTGTATTTTCAAACCACCCAGGAATCCACTCAAATATACACACAAAATTTCATCCCAATCGGTCCAGCCGTTTAGGAGGAGTAGGGTGACAAACACACGTACAGAAGAATTATATACATGTATAAAGATTAGGTAATACTGCAAGTTTTTGTGACTGGTTCATATGTAATAACAGTTATTACCAATAATTAAACATACCTGGTCATCATAGAGAGCTTACGTTCATATTTAGATTCATCATTTCTATAAAGACTATATGAGATCCTCACTTGCTTATAAATTAAAATTCTAAATATGAAAAGAAATCCTTAATAATCTTCGGATGCAATAGGTCCTATAAGAAAAAATACCATTATAAATGCATGATTAAATGATTGATGATTAAATATTAATAATTACCATAACACCAATAGGAATCATCCTATATGCAGTGTGACGTCAATTTTACGTCACCGGCACGAAAAGTACGACCCCTGGTTATCGGGGAACAAACTTAAAAACAACATAACGAAATGAGAACCTCCTTCCTTCTATTGAAGTCGGTTAAAAAGGCCATCAAAGTAATAGTCGCATAGCGTCAAAATGCTTGGCTGCATAAGAAACTTACCAGTGCCCCATTGAGCCTGCAAAAGGTTCCATTTGGCGAGCACTTGGTCCCTCTCGTCCCCAAATACTGAGCAGTTAAAAACGGCCGCCACCAGTGCCTCGTGGGCTGATCCCGGCCCCTGTTGCTGTTGTGGCTGCTGTTGTAACAAATAAGATTATTTATAAATGCACGGTTACAAATCGATACGGCTAATGGATGTGGGAAGAATGAACTCGCTAGGTTAGACAAATCACAAATACCTACAAACATACATATGTTACCAAGACTTGTAAAAAAATTAGGAAACCTGATGAAAGTAAATTTTGGAACAAGAGAAATTAAAAGATTAAAAAAACCCCGCCTGTTTTTGGACTTCCATACCAATAACCTACTCGTACCATCATTTACACACACACAATTAATACGATTTTAACAACAGCTTTGAAGCTCAAAATCCATCGAGCCATTAAGGCTGCAGAGCGTGCCAAAGTAGTGCGTAGGGTATTTTTTATTTTTGTACTAAGCGGTGACACTGCTAACGAAACTAAAATTTAAATATTTTATACTACAATAAGATCCAGATGAATGTGGTTAAGCAAAGATACAGTTCCATTAATAAATAGTTTAACTAGTGGCTCCGTGGGCTGTAAACAACCCAAAAAAAACCTTTTTTTTTTTCTAATTTGAAAATCTCCGAGACCTGACTCGACATATTATTTCTATGTAACTATCTAACCTGCTCACAAATTTTCACGAGAATCGGTTGGGAAATACGACCCGTAGAGGAGAACATCCGGACAGTCAGACAAACAGACATACGAAAGAATTTTTGTCGAAAGCTGAAACGGAGACGCTTCGCTCACTCGGTCAATTACGAAAACACCCGAATTCAATACAATAATTTAAAGAGCGACCAAGTGCGAATCGGGCCACGCGAAATACAGGGTTCCGTTCCGTAGTTGCCCACCATACACATTATGAAGTTAGACTTAGAAAAGTTGAAATATCCCCAAAATTTTCATTTCAAAGCTCAATATCTCAAAAACGGCTGAACAGATTTTCATGAAACATGGCTAAGAACACGCGGTTAAAATGATCTATGACACAAAATAAAACTAAACGAAAATAGGTTCGTCCATTTGGGAGCTACGATACCACAGACAGACACGTTAAACTTATAACACCCCTCTCTTTTTGCGAGGGGGGTTAAAAAAGAACATGAGGTTTCCTTTACCATTTTTGATTTAGCTATTGGTTTCCTTGATATTAATTTTATAAGTGCTAATTTTTGTTGCAGTCCAGTGTCGTCGTCTTCCTCAACTGCTAAACAGTTGCTATTGGGAATGTGAAAAAGAACATGGTAGTAGTACAGTCAGCGTCATATAAATAGTACGTAGCAGTCAAGATCACCAAATACTTGGAAACATCCAAAATTGACATTAATATTGACTCAGCCAAAGTGATCAAATAGTTTAGCCCATACAATAAATATTTCTATTTCATCTACCGTGACCAAATATACCGGAGCACGCATATCGCCAAATACTTGATTACATTCAAGCAGCCGCTAGTAACTGTAACAACCATACCGCCAATACTAACATAGCATCCGAAGTATCCAAAAAAATTGGACACACTAGACATTTTAGTTTTATTTTAAATAGTATAAGATTTGATCTCGGGTTAGTGAATATGCTACTCAAGTCATCACTTCGAATTTTGAACTTTGACAATCACCGAGAAGATTGCCCACTTGTCAGTGATCGTTTCATCTCTCATTTGGAGCACCACGAATTTACCGAATAATTGACGATAAAATTATAGTTATGTCAGGGTTTGTAGGATTTTATTTTTAAATATAGCTTGAATCCTGCCAGCATGCCTTATTTTATGACTACATTATAAAAGTTTTCATTGACATGAAGAAAATCAGTGGGCGTTTAGACACCAATATTTTAGAAATCAGAACACTGTTCGGATTATAATAAAAAGGACCATTTAACTGGAGCATCCAATAACATTAATAAGGTCCATTTTCCTAGTCTGTTGTGTCCCATACTTTTGGATACTTCGGGTGCTAAGCTATTAGTGGCGATGTGGATGTTATGGTACTAATGTCGGCTTGGATGTTACAAATATTTGGCGATATGCGTGCTCCAGTATATTTGGTCACGTAGATGGGATGAACAATTTGATCGCTTTGGCTGAGTCAATCTTAATGACAATTTTTGATGTTTCCAAGTATTTGGTGATCTTGACTGCTACGTACTATATGACGCTGACTGGACACTCACAGACTTTAATTGTTGACCCATTTATAGCTCCCTTCAGACTGGGCATCATAGTAAGCTATAAAGTGTCCAGTATAAAGTGAACTCTAAATGGCTCAACAATTAAAGTCTGTGACCGTGCATATAATGAAATGAAAAGGAAAACTATCACAGCTAAGTAGACATTGCTAGTTAACCGAGTAATAGCCGATCTTATAACAAATGTACTTGGAAAAAGCAGTCCGACGTTCAATTTCCATCGATTACTTAGATGTGTTGTTAGTTATCCCAAATATAGAGTAAATATAAGTTTTTAATGTTTTGAATCCGTATAATGTCACGGGTGGACAGCTACGGAACCCTACATTGCGCGTGGCCCGACACGCACTTGTTTAATATTACCTGAATCTGTTGACCAAATGTGTTCAGCCCAGTGCCAAATCCACCGAAACCGGTTGTTGCGGGTTTTTGTCCAAAAGTTGAACCAAATGTGGAACCAGCACCCAGCGCAGAAGCACCTCCAAAAGTATTTGTACTTAAAGTATTGGAGCCAAATGTAGGAGCTGAACTTCCAAATGTTGGGGCTCCAGTACCAAATGCCGGTGCACTACTGCCAAATGCAGGCGCAGTACTACCAAATGTTGGTGCCGTGCTACCAAATGCAGGAGCCGTGCTACCAAATGTGGGAGCTGTGCTACCAAAACTTGAAGTACCACCACCAAATGTCAAACTTCCGGTGCCACCAATTGATGTGGCTGTAGTGTTTCCGAAAGAACTGAATCCTGAAATACAAAATAACTGAGATTACTAGAGATGTAGACATGCAATGAATATCTAATGATAATCTGTTGACAGACCAAATATTTGTCCTATTTAATCAATTCCATGAATGCACTTATCAGGAGATGCCAAGGTCCGGGAGAGAAAACTTAGGTTCTGATAAATAGGAATGCCCCTTCTTATGATTTCTTCCGAAAATCATTGTCACGTTTTCCATCATAAATCGAAAACTACGAGTGGGTTGCACCAAACGCATCAGTAATCGTAAGCAGTGTTCGGCATGGCAAGTTTCTATGGGATGACAGCTGCCGGCGCCATATTTAAGCAGTAACATTTGTTCCTGAGACTTGGATGTTTTCTATGTATTTAAGTTAGTACAGTATCTATTAAATATATCGTCGTTTAGTAGCCATAACACAAGCCTTATTGAGCTTCATATGGGACTAGTTCGATTTGTGTAAAAAAATGTCCAACTTAGGTTGGGTACTAGACAATGATATATTTAATAGATGCAAGTCTCAGGAATAAATGTTTTTGCTCACCACCAGCCTCACCACAGAAACGAATGCCCTTACCGGAGTTTAAACCCAGGACCTCTAGCTTCGTAGGCAGTAACCATATCCAACCAACCAACTAGGAGAAACAGGCCGACAAACTGCTACCACATTAAATTATAGACAAATTAATAAAGCCTGAACAATGGTCCAAAAACATCCAAAAAGTAGAACTAAACCCAAATGCAGATGCAATTAGATAGTCATTCACAAATTGGCAAGAAATGTGCCTCTCATACAAATTGTAACATCAGTTATTTGACAACATATTATTTATGAGATTTGGTGCACTTCTAGAAATTAACGCTTTCACTGCCACCGATACACATGTGCACTGACTTCTATACAAGTTTTTTATGGGGGACACGGCTGGCAGTGAAAGAAGGCTTATTCACAGGGATAAACCAGTTCAAAAGCATTACTTTTTTAAAACAATCGCTGTTAGGAGGTGAAGCCCAGAATCATACCTGTTGCAGGCTTAGTAGTAGTGGTTCCAAAGCTCGAACTTCCAAACATCGAGGGGGCAGATGAGGCAGCCGGTGCTGCCATGCTTCCAAAAGGTGTACCTACAAACCATTCAGGATTTAGCAATCCAACCTCATTAGATAAAGCTTGCAACGGAGGCGATTCTGCATTTTTGATCTCTCCGAAATTGTTGATTATTGGTAATGTCAATTATTATATATACACACCACATCCGCTCCGCTATCCTGCGCGGATTTGTGGTGTGACGTCCCCAGAACCCCGTTTGCTTTACCACAAAACCGCCTCCGGCCAGCAACAACACTGTGCACAAGCTTAAATTATAACACAACTACTCAATTGGAATTAATAACATCTTGCTGTTGTATGAGTGTATGAGAAGAAATTACCTTCATAAACATACAAATTATTCTTAATGGGTCAAGGAAAACAGTAATCACCTGATCCAGGACTTGGAACCAGTTCTTTATCCCGAAACAGTCTAATCTTTAGTTATTTCTGGAAAACCTAAATTGGAAATGGACCGGACATATGCTCAGAGAAAACGGAGAAATGGTCAAAAAAGATTACCATATGGTATCCAAAAGACGGAAAGAAAAAAAGGCAGACAGAAAAAGAAATGGGAGGATGAATTTAAAGATATTGCTGGACCGATGTGAGGAGATTAGCTATGACAGAACCAATTGGTGAACTTTGGGGAGGCCTATGCCAAGGGCAACCAGACACTGTCTGAGGAAAAAGGCAATCAGTAATCAGTATTTTAGTTAATGCTCTTTATAAACTCAATAATGTAATTAGGTTGTTACTTGATATTATATTGCATGCTTAAAAATGAATTAGTAAACGAAAGAAATAAAATATACCGGTTTCCGAGCCCTAACCTGATTAGACTTGTGCGAGGTTACATGCAGGAAACAAATGATATTAACAGGGTTAGAACGCAGGGCAGTGATAGGTAAACTAAAGAAGTTTCGTAGCTGTTAGTGAACTCGTCAGAAAAACTAGCTTTTCCATGCTGTCTCTATATATAACAAATAATTATTTCGACACTGTTGATTTGATTCTAAGGAAGCTTTACAGCATTGTTTACGAATGGTTCAATACTCACGTTTGGCGGCAGAGCCGAATACCACAGGCGGAGGAATGTTAGGACAAAAGTTAAACGCCATAGTGCAAGGAATAATTATTATATGTTAGTAGTCCAAGATACCAACAAATCCGTTAATACTTACTCATAGTTCAGTTTTAAGTATTTCAAGTCCAATTCAACTCAAATATATTGATAATATCGACAAAACAACTCAATCATCACCGATACTCAACGGAACGCAGATTGAAACCGACACACTTGTCATTGTCAGCTTGTCACTGTCAAGACCGTCAAGAGCCGACACCGAAATTGTATGACAATGCCATGTGAAACGGTTCACATTATCCGTAAATTATCGACTTCGGATCCGACACCGATAAAGGTTGTCGCACAGGTAACCGCTCTCCACCCGATCGGCGCAGCCTGAACTCGAGCCGTCCAGTATTCTTTGTAAGAAATCGCTAGTTTCATATCGGACCACGCAAAAAGAAGGATTCCGTACTGACACCTACTAATCTACATTTAAAACCACTATACAATACATTGAATCAAAAAAGGTCGTATCTTCATACTTCATAGGAAACTTACGGCACTTAAGCCCTTTTGTTTTGGCAAGAACGTTTTTCAGCAATAATTCAAAAGCCGTCAGACCTATCTTGGTCAAATCAAAAATCGTCGGAAGGATTTATATAAGGGCCGGTTCCGGGCCCATAAGTTCCCCTTCCGCCCCCTCCCTTGCCAGCCCGTCCGATTCTCATCACCCGCTACTCCTTGGTGCCCTGGTACCCAAGCAACTGTAACGCCAGCACACTCTCCTAGTCCATTAAGCTCTGTTTTGCATTCTTTCACCAGAGAGGTGACCGTTGCCTTATTTAGTGCTTTCAGTGCCGCCTGACTGTCCGTGTAGATAACTACCCTTCCAGTCTGTTGATTGCTCTCTTTTACTATTTGTACACATCTAATAATCACAAATACTTCCGCCTGAAATACACTGGCATAACAGCCCAATTGTACAGATTCTCCTTTCCCTAATTTGGGTATAACAATGCTAGCCCCCGCCAGCCCGGTTGAGCTTCTCCTCGATCCACCACGCCACTGTGATTCAGGCCTTAAACTATGACTTCAAGGCCGCGTGAGTCTGAATGATTGTTAGGATTGTCTTAGTGTACAACTAGCCGCCACCGCAGGACACTTCAGTGTGTGACACGCTTAAATCGGCTGTGACATACGGACGGATGGACGGACGGACGAATATATGAATATATGTCCCTAATATTACCTTGTAAGTTCATTGAATGACATAAGTTTGTGAATCAGTATAGTTTTGAAATTACTTATAGCCATTTTTATTTTATTGTATGGAATCTAAGAGTGCACCATCTAAGTATAATAATCTTTCACCGGCCTCCCCCATTGCAGTCAGTTTTTTTTTTTTTTTAATATTTATTCTTGTATTGTGTGCCTGATGCAAATAAATAATTTTTATTCTATTCTATAGTCCCTCAGGAAAACCTCGGCATAGCTCATTTCACAGCTAGATCATTATTATTTAGCATTTCAGTTTTTTAGATTCTATAATTCACATTTTGACAGGTAAAAGTGCTCTTGTGGCCCATTTGCAGAATAAATATTAGAATTTGATTTGATTTTGACGGACAGACATGACGAAACTATAAGGGTCCCGTTTTCGCCAATTTGGCTACGGAACCCTAAAACCGATATTTGGCGCGCAATTATAGCGGGATCCATTATGACGTTATAAATAAAATATATATAATATATATATAAACAAATATCTATTAAAAAGAAATTATAACATTATCATATAAGGTTATGATCTTCATTTTGTTATGATATGAAATAGCGTTAGGAGAAATATGGATTATGATTATAACGAAATTTTAAACAATAACGAAAGATAGCGTTATAATATCGCTTATTTTCATAACGTTTTAAAGGCCTGCATATCGGCATCGCAACAACATCGACTCGCTTTGAAACAAGCTAAGCTAGTCAAGCTAGTGTATAAAACAAAGCAAGCACGTAGATAAAGAAATTCTAAGGAGATTATACAATAAATGAAGGCACGAGCGTTGCGAGGGCGAAATTTTTCTTTAGCAAAAAAACCAGCCAAGTGCGTGTCGGACCACGCACAATGAAGGGCTCCATTCCCACCACTACCACTCCAAATGTGAAACCACTATCCTGTACTTCGAATTAAAAAAGTCGCATCTCGTCATAGGAAATTCACATGCTATCGATATCTCAAAAACTATTAAACCTAGACTTTTTACAGGTTTTCCGAAATCTACAGGTAAAGGACTATTTTGTGTGTTCTTTCGGAGATGAATTTTCGTATATTTTCTCAAATCACTTCAGTCTTCAAAATTAATTATTTTAAAAAATTGAGTTTCTCACATTAAGACCTTTTATTTGATAGGTTAATTTTCAAACTATATCACACGATATAGTTTTAAAAACTTGTTTTTATTTCCTAATTTACTCCTCAAAACTGGCCCCATGTCTTAAATTCATTCATACAGGGTGGGCCCTGTAACAGGAGCAAAAATGTATTGAGCAAGCCAGGAATTATTTCCAAGTGGTCCAGTTAATTTTTTGGCTAATTAATCGTCTGAAGTGATATCTATACGCATATATATTATAAAAACACATTTCTTTAAATAAGAAATACCTATCCAAAATACCTTTAATTGAACATTAAACATTCAAAAACTATTATGACTCATAACTTATACTGCACTGAGCGCCTTACAGTCTCGTGGAATTTTAAATATTTGCTCCTGTTACTGTACTATACGTTACACGTCCATCTCTGGGTCACCAACTTAGGTACATATGTGTAGGCACGAAATTTCAACTCGACCTGTAACGGAACGCAATTAGACTATACGCATAACGGAACGTAAAATAAGTTATTAGATCACGAGATGTAAAGTTATTTTAAACTTCGTGAAAATAAAATAGTTTTGAAAGTACTAGCGAATGTCAAACGTAAGAATTAAATAAAATCGTAGGTATTTTTCCAAGGAACACAGCATTCACGAAAGGTTTAACAAACTTTGGATTAATATCAAAACTTGAACTCTATCAGTAGAAGAGTAATGTAATCCTAGTACTTTAATGGTTAGAAAAGTCCCTGAAGATCTTGTCGATGATTCAAACTACTTGTTAAAAATAACCTAGTTTAAATTTCGAATTACACTAGTTGAGAGTTATGTATGTAATCCTAGTACTTCTACGGTTGGAAATGTCTTCGATACAACCAAATAGGTCAAACAGAAATATTTTAGTTTAAATTTCGAATCACACTCGTTGAGAGTTATGGAACCCTAGTACTGCAATGGTTGGAAAGTCTTCAATAAGATCAAAATAGGTCAAGACAGAACTGTTCTAGTTTAAATTTCGAACTCCACTAGCTGAGAGCTATGGGACCCTAGTACCTCAATGGTTGGAAAAGCCTTTGACGTAATCAAAAAGAGGTCATAGTGACGATTCTACCTGCTGTAGTTTAAAATTAGAACTCGAATTATTCCAATTCAAATTTAGAAATTCTACCATAGCTGGAGTAGACGAAAGGTTGTAATAGTATCTGTCATTTTGGGTATAAAAGGGGCGCGAAATCACTTAGAATTCGTCACTCAGACTGTCAAGGTCCCTGGTCTACGTAATAGTAAATATTTGGTGGGTGAAATTGCTGTCCTAGAGGTGGTTCATCGTCATGATGAGTTACTCTTCATGATGAGGAATCATTCTTAGACAAATTTATCTTATATTTTATGGGGATTTGTGCTATTTCAGGTATTTCAAAAGACCAGAATCTTGTCCAGGCTTCAGTTTGCCTGAGGAGTCTTGCTCGCCTAACGGTACCAACGAGCAGGGTTCAGAGTCTTTAGTTACCAGATCTAAGGGTGGTCTGGCGTCTACCTTTTACCTACATGGAGACGATTCAAATCCCTTACGTTCCTTCAATGCCCAGCTGACAACGTAGACATGGCTGCCAATATGGGGTCTCAGCATAGAGGTGTATACCTCGCTTGTCGAAATTGTTCAGTATTTGAGGAACGGTCTTGTTAAATATATTTATATATAAATCTTATATACACAATAGGGCGTCTTACTCCCTGTATCCTAGCCTGCGGGCGCAGTGGAGGGAGACAACCAACACGGGCCTTTAGCATTGCCATTCTCAGTTTAGCCCACTGAACTTTCGTTGCATAGGTTAGGGATTCGCAGTCAAAAGAGCTGAATCTGGTAAGGGATTTATGCTCTTTCAGTTTAGCGAGTTTACTGGTGAACAGTAGGGTAGCTTCACACACATTTATTTGGGAAGTAGGGTTTAATAATTTATTTTAGGTTTGCCATTAATTTGGGGTTTTGGGAATGCTTAACTGTGATTAAGTTATCATTTTTGGTATAAATAATGATGTTTTCTTTTAGAGTTGTGATTCCTAGCTAAATGATTAATATTTACTCAGGAAAAGCTATTTTAGTGACGAGCTGAGCAGATCATTAAAATTGGCTTTTACAAAGTGACAAGCAGAGCAGTTTACTGGGATAAGCGACAAGCTGAACAGATCATTGAATTTAGCTTTCCAATGAGACGAGCTGAGCAGTTCTCTAGGTTAAATTATATTAGTGACAAGCAGAGCCGTTCATTAATATAAGTCTATTTATGAGGCAAGCTGAGCAGCTCTCTGATTATACGAATTTTAGGATATGGTTAGGAAGTTTACTAAATAATAAATATTGTAACATAGACTGAAGAGTTTCTTGGTGTTTCTTCTCTTCAGAAAACTAGGTTCCGAAACACTGGTAGAGTATTATGTCAGGAATACCTATTTATATAGGATCGGAATAAATAGGTATCAGGTAGGCTAGATAGGCTAGCTAGACGATCAATCCCCACCCAGGCGTATTCAGTAGCAAAGTACGTATGTAAGTATAATACAAACAATTCACCTAAAGAGCTAGCTAGGGCTGAATTAGGGAGACACTGAATTTCTTTTAAAGAGTTCATTGAAAAGGTGAAAGTTTGTGTATCTAGGATTATTTCGAATATAGTAAAGATGCTACTGATGCGGTAACGGATCACGGTAGGGCCTGGTAGGGGACGTTCTACCAAATAAATAAATAATTTTTATCTTAATTTAACTTTCGGTAAATAAACATTTTAGCCAAAATTCGTTAGAAACTTTATTCTATTATTAGGGTAAGCTAGATCTCATTTATTAGGAAGACAAAGTCCAGAACCTGACAAGTATTCACATAAAAGAATTTGGGTTTTACGGTTCATAACATTATTGGGTTCTACCCTAGACGATTCACGTTGGCCATTTCCTAGTTTAAGCTGTAGTTAGTTCAATAAAATCACATGGTCAAAATTATATATTTAATTAAAAAGTTACACAAGGGGAAGGGGGGGGGGCGTTACACGGTCCTGTGGTTTCGGAACAAATTGGCTGTAACAGACGGACGGATAGACACACGAGTGCTGCCTGTGAGAAACAAGCGTAATAAGGGTTCCGTTTCTTTTTCTTTTTGAGGTACGGAACCCAAAAAACGCAAATTGAAAGACAATGAGGTACCTACATACATTTTGATAGAAGTGCGGAAAATATGTTCTTCATAAATCCTGAGAGATCTTGCCACGAACAATAGTAACCCTACTAAACACTCGGAGTTTTACATCCTAAAGCACGATGTAGTTCTAGTTTCGTCATGTCCGTCTGTCTGTCCGTATCTCATAGGCATTTTAATCAACAAACAAAGAAATAAAATTTGGATTAAAGATGTTTTGTAAGCCGCTACGTAGTAAAATAACAAAAAAAAGGGGCACTCCATACAAGTAATTTAAAATAAATAAAAAACTAGGTTAACATGTGGCACATCAATCGATTGGTCTTTAAAAATAAATATGAGGTTTCTCAGCAGTTTTATTGATTAAGTGAATATAATCGGAGACAATCGCTCCAAATGTCACAATAATTGTGTTCCTTCCCTAACTTTCGAACAGTGGAATCAAAAAATATGAAAAAACTCATGGGCATTATGTCCATGATTTTTTTCTTATTAAATACTTTCACCAAAAAATGATTTGAAAATGACAGGTCCAATAGTTTCTAAGTTAGATATCGCTGAAAAACTGCCACGCCCGTAAAGTGCCGTGAGTTTCCTATAAAAATACGACCCCTCCTAACTCACAGTACAGGATAGTGGTTCTAAACTAGGACCAATAGCAGCAGGTACAGAACCCCCCACTGCGCGCCGCCCAAACCGAACTTGGCCGCTTTTATTTAGTATGACATATGGATCAATAAGGGAAGTGACCATCCAATCTTGCAACATTGTAAAATTTGAGCTTGTTGTGCACCACGCGAAAAACTGCTAAATTTTTTCACTTAGGTATTCATGTCCTAAAAGCTAAAAGTCATAAAATGTAAGTTTGTCGATCGCAAAATGTAGGGTAGTACTTTTTTTAAGTTCATTAAATTTATATCAATTCAAGCCCAACTGTGCAGCTTAGGGACAAAGCTATGGCCCTTTCAAGATGGTCAGATTTTACTGTCGAAAAACGCACGGTTTATGACTTTTAGAACAAGTTGCGAAATTTCGCAGTTCCTCACGTGGCCGCGGGCTCAAATTATTCGATGCTGCCAATCTAGACTATTAACACTACCCTCACTGATCCATACTACATTTTAATGACTATTCCAATGGGTATAGGGCGAGTGCCAAGAATCGGGACGAGTGAAATTTACATTTCTGTACGTGTATGTTAGGGGGAAAAAGTCGCACTGATCAATAGCCTCAATTGCGGTCGTGGGTTTCCTTTCCGGCTCTAGGGATAACCCACGGAATATATAAAAAGATGGAAGCGGCGTGACAGCTATCTACTTAGAGTACCACCGTAGCTGTTCTAACACAATCATAACTAAATACATACACGCTAACACTAACGCAAAACGCTTTTGAATGGATAACGCTTATAATTCCATTACGATTTTAACGGTTGGCATTTTTACAAAGAAAATGACCTCAAAATAGATCAATTTAGGGCCTAAATTCCAATGCCTAAAAAATGCCAGGTAAGTCTTTGCTTTGTCAATATAGGGGCTAAAAATCGGAAGGCATTTAAGGCATAAAAATTATATTCTATTAGTATTGATATATGCTTTCCCTCTTGCATTATTACATAGCCAAGAGTGTGTAAGCGAGATGCACTTTTGACAGAAATTGGTATGGAATCCTTGTTTGCAAAATGGAGACCGCGGTCAAATACTCGTGACATTTGATTGCGTTTTTGCGTTCGAAGCCAAAGGTCTTATGTTACTATGAAAGTCTGTGGTGGCACACCTATTTGGAAGTGAGAGTTATAATTTGGAAAGAAATAGGGGTGAGGGTATAATCGTTAATTATCGATATACTTATAAATACGGTGAGTAGAACCTGTCTAAAACGGAAAGCGCGTTTAATAGGTTTTCGTAAGTTTGAACGAATTTTGACGTTGTAAGATCACAGTTTCTGTCATGCATAACGTTTTCCAGTGCTTTTAATGAAGTAATGACTTGTAACTGCATGTTTTTATTCATCAACTTTAATCTTTGAGTTTGAGTATAATGCAGAGTACGTATGTCGTCGGCAACGATCTAGTTAAATATTCGAATAAGTGTCTCGAAGTTAAGGTATGATAATTAAAGGAAGCTATTCACTTTAGGTTAAGATCAATCGAGAAGCAGAAAATGAAAAAAAGGAAACTGTACAATTAGCACTATTGAGTAACATGACAAATCCTTTTAAGCAATTTAAGCAAAAAAAATAAAGTTATGCATGACAGGTGCTGTAATCTAAGGAGCTTTGAAAGAACATGATTTCCAGTTAGTTCAAGCTTATCTAGACACGCAGCAGCGTGTCCAGCCAAGTTCACCCCAGGAACTGGCGGACAGCAGCCGTGTGTCTAGATTATGCTTCATTAGTTCATGAAAATACTAAAATCACTATTTGTGTGCCTTTCACATTTGAGGAGTTCCCTCGATTCCTAATGGATCCCATCATCAGAACTCGAGCATGACCAAAAATAATCGTGAAAATAAAACTTGCTTAACAAACACAGCTAGAAGGACAAATCGCCAAACGTCAACTCTTCGTCGTTGAAGAGTTCTGTTCTGATCATCATCAGCAGTTCCACTTCATCAAATGTCACATTTTTGTATGATAATGCTCGATTTATTGATAAAAACACAAAAATCACTATATGTTTGCCTTTAAGATTTGAGGAGTTCCTTCAATCCCCCATGGATCCCATCATCAGAAATCGAGCATGACAAAAATAATCGTGAAGATAGAACGTGAACTTTTCGTGGTGGGTGGAGGAGTTCCCTGAATTCCTCATGATTTCCATCATCAGAACTGCGTTTTGACAAAAACGGGACCAACTTAGATATATATACTTACAATCAAAAAAATAATTTTCCAAATCGGTTAAGAAATGGCCGGGTTGTGGAATAACAAACTTAAAAAAAAAACATACAACCGAATTGATAACCTTCTCCTTTGAAATCTTGAAGTCGGTTAAAAATACATTTTAACTGACTGAAATGCGCAAATAATCAAATATAGATTCTAATCAGCCAGTGTCACGCCAGTGTGTTTGAAAGCTATTCAAACCTCTTTTCAACATAGTGATCCGCAAGCGGCGCGCGGGCAACTCGCAGTCACCGAGCTTACATCGGGCCGCCGCCAAGCTTGCGTCTATCATAGCGCCGGAACGGGGACGGCGCGCAGACCACCATCGTTCCCTCCGTGGCCATGGATGATCTTGGACCACCAGCTCTAGCCGCCGCCTAGCTTTAAGCGCGCTGTCGCACCTAGCCGCAGCCGCACGAACTCCTCGGTGTTGCTGAGCCGTTTCCGTTACATGCTTGCGTATGCTTGACGGCAGCCGATGAGTTAAAGCGGCGCCGATCCGGTGCCGAGCGGTTACGTGTGTGACAACCTTAATTTTTTTTTGCAAAACACTCACCGTCTACAGTTGTACACTATGACAATCCTAACAATCATTCAGACACACGCGGCCTTAATTGTCATAGAATACAACTCGCCGCCACCGCAGGCCGCTCCGTGTGTGACACGCTTTGAACCACGTTCACATAAAGCGTGTCACACACTGGATCGGCCTGGATTTTTTTCGTTTCCTACGATTCATTTCGTGTGTATTTATTTATTTCAGTAAAAATTCCAGTAAGGGGTCTTTCTCGGTTATCAAAAATAAATAAAATATTCATGAGTCATTATTTGACATTGTTACGGGACAGTTCTTTGCTCAGGACCCTTGACGTTTGACGTTTCAGATTCAAGCACACAAACAAGCGCCGCCGCCGACAGGGTGTCGGAGCCGATACTGTATCGGATAATGTGAACAGTGAGCGGTTTTCTATACATTTTTATCGTATGCGACACCGTTATTTTACGTATATTGTGAACATAGTGATTATATTCTCTTTGATTGTGAACGTGGCCTTACATTTACAAGTGCAACTCTTCGTCATACAATGCTGACCAAATGCTTTCTCACATGTATGCATTATTATTGCATTTGCCTCATCGCTCAACATCACAAGTCGAGTTTCAGCTATTCTCCATATATCTTTAAATAAGTTCACTCTTATCGGTATTTAGTTGACACAGATGATTTTATAACTCATGTAGTACACAGACTAGTAAGGGTTATGTAGTATGATCTGAATTTACAGGTTAGTTTCCTTATGGATTGGATTCAGTACAGATTTCGATGTCATATTTACGTAAAAGCAAATCTCGAATGTCGGATTGATAAGAATACAAGACTGAAGAGAAATGCTGCTGTGATGATCCACAATATTTAGGTTATTTTAATAAAACTGGATGATTATTCAGATCATTTAGGACAACAATAAAACGACATTTGACTAATAGCAGTTTATATCCGTCATTAATAGGAGTACAAAAGAACAAAGACATTAACCATATCATTATTATTAATTATTGCAAATACAGCTAATCCCATAAAAGAGCACTTGAATCAACATTGAACATTATTTTCGTGGTGGTAACACATCACAGAATATTCCAGATTGCGAAAGAAAAATAAAATGCTTGCTTACATCAGTTTCATGATAGAAAAACACATTCAACAGCAAACATTAGTCAGAAATAAATTTTATGCAGTTAACAAATCGGAGTATAGTCTTCGCCTCCCAGGGAATCCGTTATTTTTTTCCTCCAGGAGGCTGTAGCGGTTGGCCACGTTCTTTTCCGCGAAGTTTTATTCCAATTGCTCTTTCGATCTTTCCAAGAACCAGGTTATTTGGAATTCCTCGTCCGGCTTCGTAGTCATTCACAATTTGCGGCTTCTCGCAGATCTTTGTGGCCAAATCTTTCTGGCTCATGCCTTTTGCCTGCCTCCCCTGCATTATAAGTTTTCCAAGGTCCAATGGTATCTTCTCGTGTCGTAATTCTTCAGTTTCCCTATCAAGTTTCGCCGTGTTTTTTGTGGTGCCATGCTGCTTATTAGTACCTGCTCCGAATTTTTGTTGAGTTTCGACTGGTAAGCCTTGACGGCGTGCTGCATTTACCGCTTGCTCGGTTTTCAACGCTGACGCCTTCGGTGGCTTCTTGCGAAGAATAGTGACCGTATCCCAGTCAGACATGTTCACCCGCTTACAATAAAAAGACAAAACTTATGCCTAACCTGCTATAACTCTATCTTTTCTTGACTGAGATTTTGATTTCTGATTTAAGCTCAGTTTTTGTCCAGTCGACAGCCTGCGCAACTCAGCTGCGCAACACTTATGCCACAGAGTATAAAAAAAAAACACGATGCACAATATCGGTCATTCGGGCCTTTTACATGGTTATTATTGTCACGCGATACACCCACATCACGATCCGTATTACTTGAATAGAATAATAAGAATAAAGCAAAACTCATACAAATTTTAAATTCGCTAATATTGACACACCAGTATTGTGATAATATTAATTGAGTTGAGACCATTGTCTATAAACACGAGAGTCAGACGACACAATTCAACTAGATTGGCTATAAATTGTATAGCCTGACTGAGTGCCTACCACGAACTTCGAAAATAGAACTTCGTATCGTACCGTTCCTTTCCGTCATACAGTGTATAACACGAGAGTGAAAGGGACGGCACGACACGAATTTCGATTTTCGAAGTCCGCGGTAGGGCCTCAGAACACAAAACCATATTTTAAATTTTTACTATTTTAATTTGCTGAGACAAATATAGGTTTGACAACTTCGTTTTTAGAGTACTTCTATGCTTTAGTCCTAGTTATTTGGGCAAGACACACTCTTTGACAACGTTAGAAGTTATCGACACAGTACAATATATGTTATCGAATGTCTTCGATGTAAACAAACTTACATCAAGGGGAAATATTTCGAAATTATGAAAATAAATACGCCGAAAATCATCCAAAACGATGTCAGAAAGCTTAGTGTGAATATTATTAAAACAAAAAAGGACGAAGGATTGACTAATATTCAAATACCTACACAATGTTTTGAAATAGGTTGTTGACATAACTGATAGTACTGACATTTCATATTATAGAAAGGATTGCTTGAATGGGTAAGATTGGTTGGATTTAACAAGTACACTTTTTTCTTGTTCAAGGTATTGGCTATATGCGAAGTAGGTGGTGGGGGTAAGTTAGGCGATCGTAGCGCACACCATGGCAGAAATGTGTACTTACCAGGGACCACTATCAAATTTACTTTCACGTTTTCTATTGGTTTCTTAACGGTTTCCTACGATTCGTTTCGTTTGTATGTATTTATTTATTCTCTTATTTACTTCAGTAAAATTTCCAATACGGGGTCTTTCTCGTTTACTAAAGTAAATAAAATATTCATGTGTCATTATTTGACATCTCTGAGTTTTGACATAGCCTCGGGACCTTTGACGTTTCAGACCAATATTCATAGTAGTCTTTGTTTCAGACGTGCACCGGATTGAGTACTGTGACGAAAAAGTGTGACCGACAGAGAAGCCAAACTCGAGTATTGCATCTCGTTTTAATTAGGGTGACCAAGTACATCTGTGGATATGAGGATTATTTCTAGTATAGGTTCTATGTACAATGAAGTTTAAACTAAATAAGGTAGTAAATTAAATAAGAATTTTCAAAGAAATCCATACATTGTTATACAATATAGTATTATGTAATTTTTGCCTAATCCCTACTTTATTTTCCAAATCTCTTAACAAATGTGTTTTCCCTTGATGGGCCATGCGTAAATTAAAAAAAGACGAGGACTAACATTGGACCAAAGACAAAGAAGATATATACTAAAAGAGAATATAATTAGTGTCCGACCGAAACATGTTTTTTTGCCGAAACCGAAACCGAAACCGAAGGTTCGGTTTTGCCTCTAGTTTCGGCCGAAACCGAAACTTTTACTGACATGTTAAAATCGTTGAATAAAATGTCAGTAGGCCGTTCTTTTCAGACGAATCATATGATCAATGAAACACCTATAATCCGTGTAGGTGGTATGAATTAAACAAGATTTTTTTTTAAATACCACGTCGGTGGCAAACAAGTGTACGGCCCGCCTGATGGTAAACGGTCACCGCAGCCTATGGACGTCTGCAACTCTAAGGGTGACACATGCGCGTTGCCGCCCTTTAAAATTTTATACACTCCTTTCTTGAAGAACCCTACACAGTAGTCCCTCAGGAAAACCTCGGCAGGGAGCTCATTCCACAACCGGAGTGTCCAAGGGAGGAAATTCCTCTGAAACCGTAGCGTACGTGACCATTTAGGTTCTAAGGTGTGAAGGTGAATGTCCTGCGGACGGCGAGCGGTGCGATGGTAGAAAGGGGCCATGAGCATCATGTTGAAAAGTTCTTAGGAGCACAACCCATTATACAAGCCATAGGCCACTCACAAGGAGGCAAAGTTTCTTCTTAAACTTAACGGTTCAATATCGCTCGTGAGTTTGGGATCGTCCACGATTCGCACAGCACGTCTCTGAAGCAATTCAAAAGGCCCAAGCTGGTATCCAGGTGCTCCCACCCAAGGTAACAGAAAACTCAGTGGGGACGGACTTGTGACTTATATCATAGAAGTCTCTGTCCAGGAGTGACGTATCGCTTCGCTCAATCGAGCACAGCTTTTTAAATGCCGGCCTGGCTTTGTCTTCTACGTAGCTCCGAAACTAGACGTCGCTGGAAATGTCGACACCGAGGATCCCAATAACTCTCTGAGATGGAGAGGGCTGTGTCTTGGAATAGGCAAAAGTGAATGGGTTTTTTTTCGTAGTGCACGCGTATACTTGTGTCTTGGTGGGGTTGAACTGGACCAGATTATCCTGGCTATTACTCACGCCTTTTTTGAAGACTCCCATGCTGTAGACCTTTGGTAATACCTCGGCAGGCTCAGCTAAGAGATCGCAATGGCTCCAAGGTGTGGGCATGTGCTCGAAAGCGAGAGGTGCGACGATGATAGGTAGCCGCGGGCAACATGTCATACATAGGCCTCGCCCAGGGAATGCCAAAACAATCAATTAGGAGCTACCCGCATCCAGCGGACCCACGCGACCTTAATCAGGTCATCAGCCCACCTCAAGCCTCAGCAACCTTGTGCGGGCATTCCTACGCTATGTCGTGGTTATGTCATCCGGTACGTGGTCGCCACTCGAGAACTCGCTTGACCCACCGATCATCGGTTCTCCAGGCAACATAGCCCGCACCTGCCACTTTAGTTTGGCAAGCTTTCAGGCTATATCGGTTACTTTGATTCCTCAGCGGGTATCGTAATTTTTTAGATCTCGCAGACCCTGACCCTGGGTGATTCTTGGAAGTATCAATTTTCACCGTCCTGGGAGAAAAAGTGCCCGTAAAATGGAAATAATTAACCTTACTTTTTTTTTTCGTTAGAATACCACAAAATCTTACTGGGGCACGGCTTTTTTGTTTCAATAGATTAGTAGAACTAATCTTAAAAAAATATCAAACACTTAAAACCTCATTACCCTGGTGCGTCCATTCGGCTTTTTGTGAACAAACTCCTACAAGAACAACAAGTCAGGGATTGAAATAAACAGTGGTATTGAATAGAATCGTTACAAGATAGTTTTTTGATTTAAATAAAAAAAATATGGTTAGCTGTGCTTATCGTAGTTTTCTCGAGAATCTAAATGAAAGGTTTGTCCGGAGCTGAGCTATCATTCCCTTGGTGGCTAACTAAACAACGTGCACATCCCTACTTAAACGCGTTCCAACACATTACGCACACCACGCCGGACAAGCGTCAGTATCGCTTCCGTCACGGCGGGGAGGGGACGTCACTCGTCGCTGGAGCTCTGAATTATGAAGGTAAATATATCATTCCCCTGGCTTTGGTTCACTGTGATTATCATTACCCAGTATTTTCATATAAAATTGATTACTTGTAATTAGCTTAGCGTGTTTAGAGAAAATAATACTATATAGATGACTGCATGTATTGATCTAATAGCTTTTTCTATATTATTTACAGTTTCTGCAAAATTGACAAAAAACATACTTTATCTTATTTCCCTGGTTCCATTCCCTTGGGTTTTAAGCAGGGTAGTGATAATTTTCATAGATTTCTTGCAAAATATATTTTTTCTTTGATTTTCAAAGCACGAGACGCGATTAGCCTAGTGGGTACTGGCTGACATGTTTAATTTGTGATCTCTGATTATATATTTACGATTAAGTCGGTAATAAAAAAAGTAGAAGTATTATTCTAGTGCTGATTGATCAATGCTATTCATTTCAGAAGAGGTTGTGTACGAATTATTAATAGTTTTTAAAGAATGTCCTTGTTATGTCGTGATAAGCACAAAAAAATTATATTGTTTCGTAGTTATGCAAGTAATGCAAAATATTAATTACGTAGTCCAAGACTGAAATTAGATGATTAAGAAAAAAATACTAATCAATGCTACAGAAAGACTGTTTTTATTTTATTCTGTAGACTTTGTTTTTTTAAATAAATCATGTTGATCTCTGAACTACAAGTTGTTTCATTCCATTGTCGTTTTTATCATTCCCTTGTCGTTTTTGACATTCCCTTGTCGATTCTATCATTCCCTTGTCGTTTTTTTATTCCCCTGTAACTTTTTCTCATTCCCCTGGCATCTAAAATTTAAAGTGGTATAAAATGTGGACTTAATTGACTTAAAGTGATGCCTATTCGATAAATCTGCATATGATTTAATATAATTTCATGTATTATTGTAACTATGCAGAAAATTGTTTAAATAAAAAACGTCAAGGGAATGACGTCAAGAATCCCATTCTCAGGAATGACCCCCCTCCTTTTTCGGAGCCATAGGTCATAAATGGCAACACGCACTGGTCAAAGACTTTAAGTATTGACGAGAGGATAATCGATACATGACGAAAAGATATTGCGTCTCCCGAACGCCACCCAGCCGAGTCATTTTTGACAATTGATCTCCCTTTCGAAACTGCACCTTCCCAACTGAACCGTTTGTCCTAGGCTCAGGGACAGTACACAAATTTGTCGACGACTTTGAGCGTACTCTCTGCCCGGCTAGTATGATAGCTTATATGTCGGACATATAGCATTCGTCCCTCTCGCACTTACATACTTGACAGTACGGGACGAATGCTATATGTCCGACATATAAGCGATCATACTAGCCCCTCTGATATTAACTGCAGGGCTAGTATGATCGCTTATATGTCGGACATATAGCATTCGTCCCGTACTGTCAAGTATGTAAGTGCGAGAGGGACGAATGCTATATGTCCGACTTATAAGCGATCATACTAGCCCCACTGGAGTACGTACTAGATACATGGACGTTAGTATCTTCGTTTGTTCCATGTTCATCTTAGGACCAACTTCTTCAGAGGCCCACCTTAGATCATCGAGTACTTAAGTTCTCCATGGTCTCAGTTTTGAATAAGAACAACCAAACTCCTGTCCCATGCCTTTGTGAGAAATCGAACAGCTTCTAAACTAGATATAAAATTAACTAAAATAATATTTTGATTTTGAATTTTAACAGATCACAATCAGCCAGCTTCGAAAGACTAATTAGAATTCACGATCCGAAAGTAGGTACAAGTTTCGGCACGACCGAAAGGTTCGGCACTTTTTTGGCCGAAACCGAACCTTCGGCCGAAACATGATTTTTAGGCCGAAACCTGCCGAAACCGAAACCGAAACCGAAACTTCGGTCGGACACTAAATATAATGAATAATCACTACGTTCGTGTCACAAAGTACAATATATTCTAAAAATTGTAAAGTGAAGTCATGAAGTCAGCGAATTAATTTATTAAGAACTAATACGTTATAATCTTACAATAATATACAATCTTGTGGTATTTGCGTTAAACAAAACTAAGGAATGATCTGTCAAGATTCAGCCGACTCCGAAGAAGAAATCCTCGTATTCGCTGAGTTTGAGGATAGTGTCAATATAGAAAACTATAGGTCGATTCATGTGCTTGGGATCAGTGGCCAAAATCCTATAATACAATTAGATGACTCCATATTCACGGGTAGATACGAATGTTTACACAAACTGACAACATGTGGTTCTTTATTATAATGTACTTACTAAATCACGTATTCATATCATTACAGGTCAATTAGAAAGCCCTCTTGGAACATACATGTTTTTTGCCAAAGATCCAGATCCACAAAGTATTGATCCTCTATTTGATAAATTGCCAAAAGAGAGTATGAAGTATGTTTGCAAAGCTAAAAAGTATCTGAAAATGAAACATACTTACATTACTCCTAGAGAGGGTGCAGGTAAGACATCTTTATTTTTTACCAGTTGTCCTCTATAAAGGCGGATTCATACTATTTTGATATGGTGTATGACAGAACACATTTATTATGGTTAACACTTAGCACCACACTCATTCACTCTGATCATCATTATTAATTACATCAGAGCATATTGGTTATAGCCTCGATTCTTGCATTTTAAAAGAGTTACATTCTCAATGCACCATTTGAAAATTTGTCAGAACTTGCAAATAAATTTAGTTCTTCAGTTAGTTCAGTAAAATTTTTCAATGGGAAACATTGTGCACATTCTGTAAGCTATGAGATGCTTTGATCCAATAGATCAGGGGTTCCCAAAGTGGTCCAGGTGGACCCCCAGGGGTCCACAGGAGACTCGACAGGGGTCTACATTAGCGTGACAAAAAATGGGGGTGCACAATTCGTAAGTAGTATATTCGTAAGTACGAAAATGTATCTGGTTTCGATAGTAAAGAACGAAAACAGATATTATTTTTTCTGTTATTTTTATAGCCTGGATGACTGATAAATACATGACAGCTTTATTACGCTGCTCCCCGATTAAAATTTCGTAAATTAAACTGACATTTTATTAAAATTACACCATTCGCCTCCAAAACTTGTCAACTGCAAGTCTGCAACAGATCGCGAGCGCGCTGTTCCACAAGCGATCAAGTCGAGACTTGCAAAGCAACGTTGCTGTCGCCGCCGCCAAAGAAAACCTGATCAAGTTTAAAGCAGACATCGCGTATTTGGCAGATTTGTTAAAAAAAATTAATGGATACTAACTTACAATTGCAAGGGGACAGCCTCAATTTAATAAAAAACAAAGGGTGTAATTTCTGCTTTTCTTGGAAAATTGAAATTAATGAAGCAAAATATTAGTCGCGTTAGCGCGAATTTTCCCAGTTTTCAAACTTGTCACAGGTAGAATGCCTTGATGATGATATTACATACACATTCAACATTTAAGTGCCCTGCATGATGATTTCAAAATCAGATTTCAAGATATTCTGACGATGGAAATACCACCATGGATCATAAATTCATTCGATGAAGTGGAAGTGGTGAGCGTGATATTACAAGAGGAGCTACTTGAGCTTAGCACGAATGAGGAGCTGAAGGTAAAATTAAAAAAAAGTTATCATACATTTTGGTTGCAGGCAGAAATACCCGAAAAATATCCTGGACTGTGGAGAAATGCGAGAAAGTTTTTGATAGCGCTTCCCTCATCATACCTTGTCGAAAAAAGTCTCAGCGTCGTTAACCTTTTAACAAAAAAATAGGAACAGATTAAATATCAGAGAACGGGGAGATTCGCGATTGTTTCTAACAAAACTGAAGCCAAATATTGATAATTTGCTGTCAATCCATCAAGTACATCCCCCCCATTAAAATTATGACTCTTTTGTGATTGTCATTGTACTTAGGAGTTACATTACGTTATTTATGTTGAATTTTAATTACTTACATTCCGACTGTTATTATCATATCACTTGAATAAATACACCACAAGAAAATATACAATATTTATTTTTATATCACCACTCCGAATGGGAAGATGTGAGAATTGATTGATTGCTTGGGCTGTGATTAGATGTCAAAAAAATAAATTTGGATAGAATCACTATTTTGATTTTTGACATCTCCTCTCATTCAATTACATTAGATAATAAAATTAACCAATCAATTCTCACTTTTTTTTCCAAATCAGTTAATTCGTGATTGAAACTCAGCCGCAACGAAAATTTCCATAGCTAGATCGTCTCCAGACATAAGTAATCTTCACATTTTTGCCAAGTTTTGGGAATATGGTAGAAATGTGGTGTAGGGGGCCTACCAGAACCAGTTAACTTTTGAAAGTGGTCTATGAGAAAATAAAGTTTGGGAACCCCTGCAATAGATTGTCAGATATCATCCTAATATTTCAGATAGATGTAAACACTCAGCATCACATCAGAATAGCATCAATCCACTTTAATATTATAATATTATATGTATACTTAATTTAAAAATATGATTATATTATGTGTATACATTAATAAGGGATCATACATTAATCACATGAGCAAAGGGTTGGTATTTTCGCAGGGGAAAAGAAAAAGGTCAACCAAATTAAAAAATATATTTAATGAGAATCTTATGTGAGGGGTTGTTTGTAGTTTTGTATAAATATATATAAACACAGGTGCAATTTGTTCTTCAACATTTTATATGGAGTGAGAGATTAATCATTAATTTGTCAACCAACATTGTCTGGATTTAATAGGGTCTCACCCAATGAAAAGCAGCAGTGGAATGGAAAGTTTGATAATAGTTCATAGTTTCATAGTTGTTTATTCATGAACAATTAACATTGTGTTTGAACATAGGGTTTGAATCTAATACATAAATAAAGAATAATCACAAAAAAAATTAAATCGTTAACATAATCGTACTTGTTTAATTGTTAATACAATAGATTTTTATATAATAATCAATTTAAATTTATGTGCACACACAATATTATTCACATTTATTTTACACTTTATTTCATCATTTATAAGCATGACACTTGACATTCTTGATACAAGTTTTTAAATCATAAATAAATCATAAATCTTTATTGTGTGTGGAATTCAGGTAGGTACATATAACAGATAAATTTGTTAGAATAATTGTTTCACCGAACCCTGTCTTTACAGACGTACACACATTGAGTTAACAAGGCAAGAGATAAACTAATTTACAAAATTTAGATATGGACATGTCACATTACAATTAAAATACTGCGCAATCATTTTCAATCGAATTTAAATAAAGCAGATGTCAGTGTCATACAAAAATATATATTACGAAAGTCCTACAATGATACTACCCATTACCAAATTGATTGATCGCGCTCCATAAACTCCTTTAGACTATAAAAACACTTGTCTAAAAGCCACTGATTAATTGCTTTTTTAAATTCTTGGAGTTCACTACTTTTAAAAATGTCTGGTTGCCTATTAAAAATATCAATACTCATTAGAAAGCAGTTTTTGGAAGCTAATTTCAATCTTACACGGGGCCTGTATAACTTGTGCATATATTGCTGTCGTACGAATCCTGATGTCGTTTCCTTCACTTCTCTAAACATATTTTTATGCTTGTAAACAAATAAACAGACTTCCAAAATGTATAGAGAATGCACCGTAAGAATTCGATGTTTAATAAAATATGGGCGGCATGAGTTGTCTTGCTTAAGACCAAATATTGCTCTCATACAGCGTTTCTGAACAAGGAATACTTCATGAATGTCAGTGGAATTTCCCCATGTTATTATACCATATCTCAAGGCAGAATCGACGTACCCGTTATAAGCAGTAATAGAGGCACTTAAAGATACTAGCTGGCGCACCCTTCTTAAAGCATACACGAACTTGTTTAACTTAGAACATAGGTTGCTTATATGTGCTTTCCAGTTGCAATGGCAATCAATAGTTATCCCTAGAAATTTTATTTGTGATACTTCTTCAATAGGGTCATTACCGTAATTTACATTAAGATTGAATGTTTTACCTTTGTAAGTACAAAATTGCATAAATTTAGTTTTGATGACGTTAACTTTTAAATTATTTATTGTTAACCAGTTTATTGATTGGGCCAAAGTCGTATTTATATTATCATTATAGGTGTTGAGATTATTTCCTTCTATGACAATGGTAGTATCGTCCGCAAACAGAATACAGTCATTTGAGAGAGCATCGGGTAAATCATTTATATAGATTAGAAATAGTAAAGGGCCAAAGACACTGCCCTGCGGTACACCATATGAGTTTTCAACAAATAATGAGCGATATGTACTTATACTTTTACTTTGCGAACAATATCTCGAAGTTTCCACGCATTGAGTTCTGTTAGACAATATACAATTTCATGAGTAGTCGCTTGTGACAAACAAAGTCAAACGCTTTACTCATGTCCATGAAAAGAGTAGTAACCGGTATCCTATTATCAATATTATTATATAAATAATCTTTACTGTGTGGTGCATCATTTGCAGATAGTGCAAGAATGATTGAATTTTCAATCAGACATAACAGCAACAATTGGCTTTCTGAAAGTCCTGACCTAGCTTAATCGGGTATTCCGTTCAGGTCAAGCCAAAAACAAAATTTGGACTTGGGAACTGATTAAGAACACTGATGCAAGCTCTAATATGGCAGCTAGCATGAAAAGCAGACAGGTAAAATTTGAAGAGAATGATGTTTGCTGTCTCCATTATAATATAAAATAAATAAATAAGTTACAGCGCAAATCTTTACAAGAGTTATACAGTGGCACATCAACATTATTGTAGCAAATAGTGTTTATCTTTTTAGTAATCTATTTATTGTTTTTGGAACTGGTGGAAATAACTATTATATAGCAAAATATTCCAACTGCTGAGTGTTGGTTGCTTAGTATCATGACAAAATATGAATATATTGTTATCTTTCATCAATAACATGTTGTATTGTATCTTTCTGAAACGTAAGTAAATAGGCCCGCAAGTTCAGAACCTATATATACCTAGCATTTTTGTATCAAACCTTCAATAAACCAATCACCCAGAAATATCGTTAAACTTTATAACAATATTTAAAAAAAATGTAAATGCCAGGCGAACGTATGGAGAATATATTTATTAACCTAGTCTTGTTATTTGGTTGCAGCTATAATATTATATGCAGTTATATTATAACATGCCTGTGCTTTCAAAAAATAGATTTGATTAAGACAATTGTGTCAATTGTAATTGCGGCCTTTTGCCACATTTTAAATAACCAACACTATAACAATGGCTTGGTAAATTTATGATAAACTAGCTATAATACCCGGCTTCGCTCGGGAGTTGGTATGAGATTACGTGGTAGCTAAAATAAAAAAATAAACTATGATGTAAAAAGTAAAAAAAAATATTGAAAACTTTTTTTTATTATTTACACTACTTGTTTATAAACAACATTTTTCATTTTATTGTCTGGGGTATAAATATATAAATTTTTCGAGTTTCCTACTCTTGAGCAAGCTACATATAGCTGACCGTGAGAAAAGCAGGATTCTTTGAGGTTGATACCACAATATTTTAAAGTTTGCCCTTGTGCTTTGTTAATTGTAAAACTAAAGGCTAAT
Source organism: Notocelia uddmanniana (assembly GCA_905163555.1). Lineage (NCBI taxonomy): Eukaryota > Metazoa > Arthropoda > Insecta > Lepidoptera > Tortricidae > Notocelia > Notocelia uddmanniana. Next base: position 12,846,882 of record LR991052.1, on the reverse strand, counting down.
TTAATTGGAAACTGTAATCTTTTAAATTGAAATGGCAATTCAGAAGAGATCAGTGGTATTCTAGGTATAAATACTGTGTTTCCTTTATTCTTTCCAGAAATAAGTTCAGCTTCGATGACATTATTCAATAGCTGTTTTACGATCATCCTCGTTCCATTACAGAGTTTTGGGGAGTTGAGATTTCTGAGTAGTATAATTGGAGATCCAATTTTTAGACGAAGGCAATGTAATGGCATTCCTGGTACTTGTAAAGAGTTTAGAAATTCAGTAGGGAAGTTAACACTTTCTTCAATGGATACCATCGTGTCGATCGATTTATATATTTTTTCTTCACCAGGTATTTTCTTTAGAATATTAAAATTGATATCGTCAACAACATTGTTTTTAGTGGCCAAGATTGCTCTTTCAAATAACCACTCTACGTTGGTATAGTTCTGAATAATATTCGGATAAATTTTGTCGATTAATTCGTTTTCAGTCGTGGCTATGTTACAGAGATTACTATTAAGTTCAATGAGGCCGGTCGTTTGGTCAGTAGGATATGTACCTTCGCCTATTTGTCAAAGTATTTTAGCAAAATGTGCTGTTGTTTCATCTTTTGATAATTCAACTCTCATATTTTTTGTTAAGTGCAGTATTTGTACTTGTGGCCAGAGATATGACCTTTTTAAGCATGCATCGATCTCGTCTGCTGGTGTTGATTTGGGAATAACTGGAAGTGTTTGTCGAAAATCTCCTGAAAGTATGAGTAAAGCTCCTCCCATTATTTCAGAGTTTTTTCGCAAGTCTTGTAATGTTCTGTCCATGGCTTCTAGTGATTTTTATGGGCCATGGTGCATTCATCCCAGAAGATAATTTTAGTTTCTTTTAGAAGTTGACCCCGTCCAGATTTTCCTGAGATTTTACATACTGGGAATTGTTGTTCGGCTATATTTAACGGTAATTGTAAGGCAGAATGGGCAGTTCGTCCTCCTTCCATAAGTGTGGCTGCAATGCCGGATGATGCTAGTGCCAGTGCGATGTGTTTTCTTCTGTACGTCTGGCATAAGTAGCCGTCAATAGTCTTGAGATCTGTGAAACTTGTTGGTCCTCGTATTTCGTTTAACAACATGCGGAGATAAAAACATTCGGCATTGTTTGGATGTACAGTATATACTCGACCTATTATGTTTGTTTTCATGATTTCTGAATGACCTTTCTCTGGTATTCCTTGTTTTCGTCGTTGAAAAATTTTTTTTGTTTTGTCCCATGTATAATAAATAGGGACGTCGACATAAAGTAATGTCTTTGCGAATGGATCCGTTTGGCATAGTTGAAAAAAAGCTGTTAATGTTGTGTTCTGAGGTGGTTCGCTTGCAATTTTTCTAGCCGAGTCTTTTGTGAAGAAAACTCTCTGTCCATTCTCCAAATGTACTGCTAGATGTTGTACAGCTGGTTCACGTTCGTGTATGGGAAAACTAAAAATCCTCCACGCTGCTTCGTTGCTGTTAATGTATCTTCCCATTTGGTACATGAGGATCTCATCATTTTTGTTATTTTGCTCACTATTTTGGACTATTTGAAATACTGCCATATCACTACCTTTGTTTACGTATTTACATATATATTTGATAGATTTTACTGAATTGCAGTATTCAACGTTTATGTGTGCTTGGAACATTTTGGAAAGTAGTGGGTTATATGGTACTATCCATTGATTATCTATTTCCAGTTCATTTCTGCCTTGTATTCGTATTTTTGCTGTGAAGCCACCGTTTTTCGGCGATCGTCTTCTATATTTGGGATAGCCATCGTCGTTTCACTTCAGAACTGGCAAGATCTCCTCCTCTTTTACGTTTAGGCATTGTTTCCTGTAAAATATAAATTAAATTAACATATTTTATAGACAAATTTGATATTTCACAATTTGATATTTCGTTTTAAACGTAAGAATTAATTAAACACACTATTAAAAATACTCACTTGTTATACTTCAAAATAAAGGTTCACATATAACTTTTTTCTTTTCCGTTTTAAATTTGCTTGTTTTGCTGTTCAAATTAAACTAATTTTGGCGGGTGGCACCGGGCTTTTATATATTCAGAAAGTTAGGCTCTAGAATATTCGAGAAAATTTGGGAATATAGCTGTAAATACCCGCTTCGCTGGGTATTGGAAATTTCTAGAACATTCTTCTAGATCCATTAAAACATTTCCTTATACTCTTGAGTTTTCTAGATTACTTTAGAAATTTCTAGAACATTCTAGGTCCATCTGAACATTTCCTTACACTTTTGAGCTTTTTAGATCATTTTAGAAATTTCTAGAACATTCTAGATCATTTTGGAAATTTCTAGAACATTCTAGATCATTTTGGAAATTTCTAGAACATTCTAGATCATTTTGGAAATTTCTAGAACATTCTAGATCATTAAAACATTTCCTCACACTCTTGAGCTTTCTAGATCATTTCAGAAATTTCTAGAACATTCTACATCTGAACACCATTTCTAGAACATCCATCTGAACACATGCTGTTTGCAGCACATTTGAACAATGAAGTTCAAATACTCGACAACAGATGGCGCCACTACACTTAATTTCTGAGTTGAAGGGTTGAAAAAACCCTTATATCTTTAAAAACACGCCCTTTAGGTTAAAACGGTAACTTTCTAGTTTGAGGGCAGATAAAGGGCTTTTACACTATATAAGTCCCTTTATCGTACTGGGACTTGTTTTTAAGTTTTATCGGCATGCACATTTTATCAACTTAGTTTTATTATATATAATGATAATAAACTATGCTAATATAAAATTATAATAAGTATCGGGTTAAGTGATTTTAAGATAATGTAAAAATAATTATGCTTTTAATGGGTTTATTTTTATTTCTCCCTATTCTTTTCTATTTTTAATATTTTATGTTTTCAATATTCATTGTCCATAAATTTAATAATTATAGTTTTAGTTTGGATGTAAAAATAATAAAAAGATACAAAAAGATTGTTTGGTCGCGGATTTGAACCAGGAATCTTCGAATCAGTAGTCCACTGTTATACACACAACGCTATGCAACTGTATTAATTCATTCAGCCCATAATCTTTCATGCATAATCGATCTTGCAGCCTCTACGAAAGTACGGTTTTTCGCTCGCTACAACCATTTTGTTCAGGCGAGTAAGGCATAGTTAGTCGATGCTGATACCATGAAAACAAATACAAAAAATAAAGGAAATTAAACAAAAACGTGAAAAAACCACAAAAATACCAAAAAACGCGAAAAATGATACAAAAAATACCAAAAAACATGAATAAACAAACAAAAACTGACAAAAAAGACAAAAAACTTGAAAAATCTTTAAAAAATCCAAAAACATCAAAAACAATAAACGCTACAAATTAACACGAAAAAAATACCAAAATACACGAAAAATTAAAAAAAATAACTAAAAAGCACGAAAAATGCTACAAAAATACAAGCACAATTAAAAAAAAACAAAAGAACTAAAAAAAATATCAAAAAACACGTAAAAACAAAAAAAACTTAAGTCAAGTACCAAAAAATACTAAAAACTTTTTATAATGCCAATTAACAAAAAAAAAGAAAAAACGGAAGAAAATAACACAAGAAAACTAAAAAAAAAAATACATGAAACATTTGAAAAAAACATCAAATAACACGAAGAATGCTACAACAAGCCAAGCGATTTAAAAAAGGAAAAAACAAAAAATACATAACAAATTAAAAATATGTATACAAAAACCACGTAAAAAATTAAAAAAAAACCAAAATCAATAAAAAAACAACCAGACGAAAAGTACAAAAAAAAAGAAAAACTTATATGTATAAAAAAAAATTGGTTGTTTGTAAAGTAGGTTTACGATCGAGATGTTTACGTGATAACGTCTTACTTCACTTGCACTTCACTTATACCTGCGATCGCGCTCGTGAGGTTTTGGTGTGACACAAGTTTCTGAACATGTCACCCGACTAAAACGATTTTAAAGACGTTATCACGTCAAAAGAAGAAACAAATGAAAACAAAGATATCTTGTGTGGTCATAAGTTTTGAGACGGCAAAATACTCGATGTTTTCTTAATTATTTAATTTATTTTTATATATACCTATAAACATATTGTTAATTTTACTTGACAATAGTTTCATTAATATACATACATAGGTATTATTTGAACTGCTTTCCAATATTTTATGTTAGATGCCATTTATTGCGTCGGCTACACCTAGATAATGACCCCGCGAGACACGAAAGTTTTCATCAGGGATTCTCTTGTTTCTCTTGCAGTGGCTCATTTGTGAGTAACTATTTTTTAGTAGTATTTACGGCAGCTTTTTAGCTCTAAATTGTGTGTTCAAAAAAGGTAATTTTGTCCAAAAAGACTAATCAGGAGTATTTAGAGCCAGGCTCGAAGAAAGTTACTTCTATTGACTGATAAAAGACATACATTTCTCTTTTAGCAGTTTTCGTATGCAAATTTAATTTTGTTACGGTTTTGTCTAAAACTTTGTCAAAATACCAATTATATTGATGAATAAACGTGTTAAATAAACTTTAACAAGTGATTCCAATAGTGCATCTGGTAAATGGATAATTTTAAGGCATAGTTTGAGCATCTAGTATTCAAAATTGAAAGAAATGTCTACCTCATACGTAATAATCGCCCGTATCGTGAACATCGAAGGGTAATTAATAAAATTATCCATTTACTGGATGGACTATTGGAATCACTTGTTAAAGTTTATTTGACACGTTTATTTGTCAAAATAATTGGTTTTTGTCAAAGTTTTAGAGAATACCGTAACAAAATTAAATTTCATACGAAAACTGCTAAAAGAGAAATGAATGTCTTTTATCAGTCAATAGTCGTAACTTTCTTCGAGCCTGCCTCTAAATACTCCTAATTAGACTTTTGGACAAAATTACCTTTTATGAACACATAATTTAGAGCTTAAAACCTGCCGTAAATACTACTCAAAAGTAGTTACTCACAAATGAGCCACGGGAAGACAAGCAAGAGAATCCCTGATGAAAAATTTCGTGTCTCGCGGGGTCATTATCTAGGTGTAGCTGTAGCCCACGCAATAAATGGCATTCTAACATAAAATATTGGAACGCAGTTTAAATAATACCTATGTATGTTTATTAATGAAACTATCGGCAAGTTAAATTAACAAAATATTTATAGGTATATATAAAACAAAACAAAATAATAATAAAAAATCGAGTATTTAGCCGTCTCAAAACTTATGAACACACGAGGTATATGACCTTAACATTGGTCTCTCCTTTTCTCCATGGAATTATACTTTATGACGTTCTACAATTTTATGCTTAGCCAGGTAGGTATATAAAACGTGCACCGAAGTGTTTGCCTCGACATATACTTACGCGAGATGCCGCTCAGAGTTTTGGCTGAGTCCTAAGTCGTAGCCCTAGTCGTGGCGAAGTTTCCATTGCCAAGAGTATATATACTTCTCTTCTTTTTATTAATTCTATTTTCTTTTATCAGTACATTTTCATACTTTAATCCTCATATATGCTGCATCGGGAACCTCCTTCCTAATCCTATTTTATCGAAGTCAGTTAAAAAGCTACCTATTTTGATTTCGAACTTTAAAATTAGTATTGATTTTACTATTGATACTGATTTTACTCCACTCCTAATATTTAAGTAAGCGTAATAGTAATTATTATAAAAAAAATATAGTATCCAAAATATTTGAATATTCGGATAAGTAGTTCATGTTGTTGTATTCGGATAGTATTTCGGACGAATATTCCGATAATATGTATATGTATTCAGATTGCAAAGTTGTATTTAAGACAGTTCCCGCTCTGTGCCGTTTGGCATAATCAATTTACTTAGGTACTTACGTAAATATGGTTGGTTAAATTAAATTGTAGTTGTAAAAAGTCTTATCACGATGCGAAATTCGAATCGCATACGACCTTTTGGTTTGAATTGACCGCCTCGGCTACTCGACACCATATGGCTGCTCTGGTGTCAAGTAGCCGAACTAACACGTCTCTTAGAAGACGAGCAGCAAAGAATCACACGGACGTAAGAATTATTTATTTTGCACTCTAATTTAGACCGTAAATGGTAGTTCTTGAAGTTGTTTTTCTTTATGAAATTTACTACCGCTAACAACATATTGCTACGGTACGTTTTAATCAATAAAAAGAGTTCTTTTATAGTGTGTGAGTGTCGTGATTTAAGTATGGATGATTACGTGTGGCGACAGCCGTTCTCTAGTATAATCGCTATTATGACACTTCCTCTGGTTTTTATATTCCGTGGGCAAAACCTGGGGAGTGGGCCGAAATAATCACCAAATATCACAAGGGGGATCTACTGAGATACCACGTGTATCATTTTTTGTTGAACACGATCATCATCATCCTATGTATGATCTCATGTCATTGTTGTATGATGTCTAACTTTGTATTTGACTTGACAACATTTATTGATAATAATGATAAGTCTCAGATAATTTTAAATGTATCCTATTATATTATTGAAGTATAAAAATAACTTCCACAGAAGCAGATGTCCGCAACGAACCTTCGCCAGAAGAAGATAATATAGTACCATTAACTTTCAATACAGTACAGGAAGCAGTTGAAGCATTTAAATGTGAATGGCAATCTAAAATACAAGAAACAGAACTAATTGTCCCAGACACTCTTACATTTGACCAAGATATGACAGATGAGGATTACAGAAGCTGATTCGTAGTTTATTTATACTTTTTGGGAGGAGGGAGTAGGCACATATATGGCACCATCATTTGTGGGCTTGTGACACTCTCTTTTCGTCTTAAGCCACGTTTGTATGTAACATATATCTTTATTATTCTTGATGATAACAAGGTAAAAAGTGGCAAGACATCAACTTCATCATCTTCAATTCATCAAAGAATCGCTCGTTTAAAGATATTAATAAATCTATATAGGTATATTCATTTTATGTTAATTTATATACAAATTAACTATTATTATTATTATTAATTATTATATAATAACTACCATCCTGCTGTTGTGTTTTATTTGTCGACTAAACCGTGAATCATATCTTTGGAATGATACTTTTATAGTCTATAATTTCAAACGAGAGAAATTATAAGAATTTTAAAAACCAGACTGCTTTTGGAATTCCATACCAATAAACTATTTTTATTTACACACACACACAATACGAATTTAAGTGCACCTTTGATGCTAAAATCCATCGAGCCGTTCAGGCTGCACAGCGTGCCAAACATTTGAATTTGGCGTAAAAAATCCGCCTTTCTAGACACGCGGTAGCGTGGCCAGCCAAGTTCACCCCAGGAACTGGCGGAGAGCAGCCGTGTATTATTTTACACGAACCGTTTGGAGCCACTTTTGACCCCTCAATAACTCCAAATCTACTTAACATTAAAAAATGAAATTTGGTACATGTATTAACATCCTTTAGAACACTATACTGTTTTTCACGTAAGAAGAGTCCGGTGACAGCTGTCAATTTTTGACGTATAATGACATAATTTGTACTGGGTTGACAGCTGTCACCGGACTCTTCTTACGTGAAAACAGTATAGAACCCCAAATTTCATATGTAGGTGAAATATTTATTGAGATGATCAAGTCCAAAAAACGGCATTTTTATGGGGGGCTCCCATACAAAAAACCCTTTTTTAGCCCTTTTTCATGGCTGCCACTCGCCGAGCTAGATCTCAAGAACCGTAATAGCTAGACAGTTTAAATTTGCACAGATTATGTATTTTTATTGTGGCTACAACAACAAATACTAAAATCAAAATAATAATCCCATACAACAGAGTAGTTGTTGGCGTTTTTTTTTTGTACGAGTCCGACTCGCACTTGGTCATTTTTTTTTTATCTTTAAAATTATTTTGTTCTCTTTATTTATTTTACAACGTAAGTTAGGTTTTTACTACTTAAGCTTAGCTTGTCACAAACAGGCGCGGCCTGCGGTGGCGGCTGGCCGCAGGCCGCTTGACAGGCCGCAACAACATCACACTGGCGTGGCCCTCCTGTATGCCAGCGTGGTCTTTGCGCATTCAACGAAGTATCGCCTGAAGGTCCTGCAAAATCGGTTCCTCAGGGGGGGAGTCCGACTCGCACTTGGCCATTTTTTTTATGTTTAAAATTATTTTGTTCTCTTTATTTATTTTACAACGTAAGTTAGGTTTTTACTATACATTAAAGCCTGTCACAAACAGGCGCGGATTATTTTGTTTTCTTTATTTATTTTACAACGTAAGTTAGGTTTTTACTATACATTAAAGCTTGTCACAAACAGGCGCGGCCTGCGGTGGCGGCTGGCCGCAGGCCGCTTGACAGGCCGCAACAACAACACACTGGCGTGGCCCTCCTGTATGCCAGCGTGGTCTTTGCGCATTCAACGAAGTATCGCCTGAAGGTCCTGCAAAATCCGTTCCTCAGGGGAGCAGTGGGCGCCCCCTGGTTTGTGAGGAATGCTGATCTGCATAGGGACTTGGGGCTTGAAACAGTTAAGCAGTTTATGACATTGGCATCAAGGCGGTATTTCGATGCTGCGCCACACAACCCGAATTCCCTCATGAGGGCAGCATCAGACTACATTCCGGTAGCAAACCCAAAAAGCGGGCGCCGTCGGCGTAAAGACGTATTACTTGACTCAGACGATGACCTCTTAAAGAAAATATTACTAAACCATGCCCCGCGCCCCCGACGACCCCCAGACGATGCCGGGAGGCCCGGGAATTGAAGCTACAGACCTGACAGATGGAAGAGAGGTGGAGGAGGGGATTTCGCAGCTCTCCAGAGCAGGTGGAACCGTCTCTTCCACCCCAAACGACAGACCGACAATTTACTATAGACCTAACAGTACTAACCAGGCCGACGGCCGTCTCCCACACACAATGTAGGGTGCTTCGTAATTGCGTATGTGTGAGTTGCAGGGAATTAAATTGTTACCAGTAATACTTTAAGGGCATCCGGACAGTGCAACATAGCAGTCCACCTTGCAGTCTGCCGTGGGAAACAACCTAAAAGATAGAGCAAAATAGGAAGATTGTAGACCTCGGTTGTCTCGTTCTATCTTATAGATCCCACAACTGCAATGCTGGAACGTCTGGGTGGGGCTTAATTTGATTTATCAATGGTGCCATGCATCTGAAAAATCGTTTAAATTTATGTAAAATTAGCTCTTGCATTTTAGTCGCGCGAGATATATTATTATTTTTACCATGGATGATGAACAACAACACACTGGCGCGGCCTGCGGTGGCGGCCGGGGTCAATTTTCGCGCCAAACCAAACGTCAAACCGGTTACATAAATAACCAAAAAAAACTTTTATTGCTAACTTTTGGACACTCATATTCAATATAATTAATATATTTTTAAAAACTATTGAGCATACATTTATCAGCTAGACAGAGTCAAACTGCCGGCTCAAGTTTACTTTTGAGTGGCCAAAAGTAAGCAAAAAAGATTTTTTTTTGTTATTTATGTAACGGTTTGACATTTAGTTTGGTGCGAAAATTTACTGAGGCCGCCACCGCAGGCCGCGCCAGTGTGTTGTTGTTGCGGCCTGTCAAGCGGCCTGCGGCCAGCCGCCACCGCAGGCCGCGCCTGTTTGTGACAGGCTTTATGAATATTGACGCAAAATCCAAACAAATTTGAAAACAGCGATAATATTGACACACGTATTGTGATAATATTAACCGTGTAACAGCCGAAATGTGGGGCTATAGCTTTACACAATGGTGCCACCATAAGAAATTTCTTTTGCTGTGGTAACATTTAATTGTCACAAATTTGAAGCGTCTAGTTGTCTGCTTGTCGTCCGCCATTTTATTTTTGTATCGCCATTTCGTTTCTTTTGTGAGATGGAGGATTGTGTGATTTTAAAGTGAGACAGCAAGTAAATTATAATTATATTGAAGTTTCGTTGAATTGACCAGGAAAATAATCAAATTGGAGAACAGTAAGTGTATTTTTTGATCTCTTATCACCATTTAGCCCAGTCATTTCTGGTTCATGGCGACACGGTCATAGCGCGGCGTCTCTCGTCGAATATACAATGGCGTCCGTTTACATGCACTGAAGCCCGTAGATAGTCCGTCATCCTTTTCTTTCATATTGACTACGCACTGAGACTCTGCTTTCATAGCATCTGATCTTTTTACGAGCGGAGTAGACTGATAAGAAATATTTCCCGTTACCTTCGCACTTTGTGTTTTGAAGTCTCTCTTTCGTGTAACCGCGTTCTGTACAATTAGCCGCGCTTTTATGTTGAACCTAGTGTAACCGTATTTGTGGCTTAATATATGTTATTATATCTACAGTACGGCGAATAAAAGGTATGAGTGATGATTAGTAATGTAAGTAAATAGCTAGTACGGCGAAATGTTCACGACGGGTGCCGTGCAAACCGGCTCTGTCCCAACGCTGCATTACCAAGACCCGACGCCAAAGCAAGGCAAGAATATAGAGAATGGTCAGCAGAAGAACGCACAACAAACGCAGTCTCAGCAGCAGGTATAACGCTTTGTGTCCTCGCCTTGTACGACAATGCCGTGGAGACATGTATGCTGTCAGGCTCTCCTCTCCCTCGCTTCGGTCACAACAACACGCTATTATAGTTATACATATAATATGTTTACTGCTAACTGCTAAAATGGTTATAAACTTGTCGAGTATATTCATACATGGATGATGCCTTTTATGAGTATGAGTATACAATATCTTTCATTATGTTACTAGTGTAAAAAACATTCTCAAGGCTTAACATTCTTGATTAACTGTCATTTGATTTTGTACTGTAAGTTTAAAACATTCAATTAGAAAGGTCATGTAACATTTCAATTAAAATATTCATGATAGTATTCCGCTACGCATTTTAATTAAACACTTATTCTGCTAAATTTACTGACAAATCATTTACCCTTGTTTTTTTTATTAGCTCTGCGATGTTTTAGTACTCCTATTATTATATGTTTGGTACAGAAATTTTAGACACAAATTATTAAAATTCCTATTATTATGATCTTTTATAAAATTAAACCTCTTTAACTGTTATAAATTACACTGAAGTATGGCCATGTTTGTGTGTAAAATATACAAATGTTACTATTTAAATCTATACAGGAGAGCCGAACAAAGAAATGTTAGGAAACTAAAGTGATTAGCTTCTAGATCTTAGCTTGCACTGTAAAGTTAAATTTAGACTAAAACATTATACCTCAAGTAACAATATCAGTATTATATACAGTTCTATATTAATTTTAATTTTTATGTCATAATAAATACTTATTCACTTGCATGTTTAAAATAAATCGAAAAGATTTGGTATGGAACACTCTACAGTAGAGCCTGACAAATTACTGTAATCACAGACTGCAAGCTAAGGTGGCAGATTCATATGCTTAAACATCAACCTAAGCTTACATGGTGAAAAGCTGACAATCCTGTTCACTATTATAAAAATATTCTTGTGTATTCTCAGGAGTTTCCCACATTCTGTTACACCACTGCAAACGTGAACATGATCGGTAAGATCGGTTCGGGAGCCACCAGTGCTGCTGGTGGCGTGTCTGGAGGAGTGAACATCGCCCAGCTGACTACTGGTGATGACAAGACATGCTACATAGCACAACCTTTCTCGTACAACTATGCTCTGGTTAACCAGATGCAGATTGCACCAAATGGAATTCAGAATACCATATCTAATATAAGCTTCAAATGTGATGTATGTGGGCTTATGTTTGGCCACCTTACTCTACTTAATGCTCACAAGAGGATACATGCCCAGGATGCAGGTAAATATTGTGAATAGTATTCTAAAGCCAATATATTGTAAATAGAATATGAAAGCAATAAAATCAAAATTATGTTTCTATGTCACAGATGGTAACATCACAGTGGTGGCAACTGGTGTGGGTGGCGGCAATGAGGTTGCAATGCCACCTCACATACAAATCCTGTCTTCAGACTCATCTGATCAACAACAGCACCATGTCCAAATGCAAGATAGTAAGTTAATGAACCTTTTACTTTCTTTACACACTATGCTTTGGCATACCATTATTTTCTTCTTTGCATTTCCGAATGTCCTATTGACAATGTTACATTGGCCGATTATTGCATAAGAGGGCTATTTTTATATGGAGAGAGGTATGAAGATCCATCCTCTGTGATTTTACCCATAACCACCAATTTGTTACCACTTTGTACACCTGGGAATTGTCCCCCAACTGCATGTATGTACCATTACAACTATGGGGTAAAAAAACTGGCCAAGTGCGAGTCGAAGTCGCGCACGAAGGGTTCCGTACCATTGTCTGTAAAAACGGTAGTCCCACTCGCATTTGGCCGGTTTTTAATATTTGTTGTTATAGCGGCAACAGAACTACATCACCTGTGAAAATTTGAACTGTCTAACTATCGCGGTCCTTGAGATACAGCCTGGTGACAGACATACGGACAGACAGACAGCAAAGTCTTAGTAATAGGGTCCCGTTTTTACCCTTTGGGTATGGAACCCTAAAAATCACAGCTGTTGCTGCTGTGTGCTGTAGGTATCGGTATACCATGTTGTTGTTATAATAACTATCTTTAGTGGAGATTTTATTTCCTTTAACTACCTCTCTACATAGTAATTGATCCAATATACACTAGCCTTAAGTTTGTCTTTGTATTGATCTCACTTATTTTTTCAGCAAAGCCTATACTGGTTGACAAAGTTCAGAAATGCATCACATGCGGAGGACCCATCGCAAACAATCCTAAAAGGAAGGGTCCTAAGCTTATTCGTTGTGAAAACTGCATTGCACAAGATTCTGTTGAACAAAGAAACAATCAAAGTATGTCTATTTGTCTATTACAATCCTTACTTGCCTTGCCTATGCCTTTATTAATTGCGTATAAAAATATAACATTTGAATCTAGTTATTTCTGAGCCAGATTATAGTTGTTGAATTACTTACTACTTTGTTTACTTTGATAAATAACTTAACCTAAATTATTTGTAAATAAATATAATATTGAACAGTGAATGCCACGCAAATATTCGTGACGTCAGAGGACAACGTGAAGTTCGAAGTGGGCGGAGTGAGCGGCGTGCAGCCCACGTCGGACCCGCTCGCCACCACGCAGCCGCAGCAGAACCAACAGCAAAAGCCTTGTAAGAAACTCACATTTGTAACACTTCATGAGTACATTTACCATGTTACCTTAACAGCCCGTCCGTGACTTTGCGTGAGTTGCGGCGCGGCAAGCGTTTTATCTGTTCTTTGCGCGGTCTAGACGCGTAACGCACTGCGGCTGCAGTTGGTATCACGCGCAATGTATAAGGTAAACTGCTGCTGCTTAGCACCAGGAGCAGCTGACCCACCCTTGTAAGATAAGCTTGGGTAAGCGCTCATTCAGAGTGCCCTTCAACTAAAGAGTTTTGTTTTGTCTGTGTCTGCTCTAGAGAGAGGTCATTGTCCTACTGGGACTAAATCCATACAAATTACGATGAACGCACCCGTCGTGTTAGTGTAATATTAGCTACGTAATAACTTTAACGACCCCTGATCCCAAGCCCTAAATGAAATACAATGCAATGGGATTCTTCAAGAAGGGGTATATACATTTCTAAAGGGTCGGTAACGCGCATGTGACACCCCTGGAGTTGCGGGCGTCCATAGGCTGCGGTGACCGCTTACCATCAGGCGGTCCGTACGCTTGTTTCCCACCAACGTGGGCTATGCTTACACGGTCACTGAAAATACAAGATAGCTTTATCCATAATAAAGTTGGATACCAGTACCTTGCTGTAGTCTTAAATTTCTGTTGCAAACATTTATTTCTTAACTCGGCACTTTAGTTCTATAAATATAACGCCAGGTTTCCCTTAACCCTTTTGGTTGTTTCCTACCAAATTTGGTCCAACGGAACGGAACACTTACGCGATCACTCCATATCTGTTCTTCTTTCACAGGCAGTATTTTTATACTGGCAGTTAAAGTAAGCATGATAATCAAAAGCCTATCTTTTTTTAATAAGATTAAAAAAACATTTTTTATAATTTGTTTCTGCCTACTTCAGTCGGACACGAGCTCACTACATGTATGTAACTAGTGGCTCTGTGAGCTGTACCTAGAAATTGCGTTTTTTTTTTTCAAATGTCGATAGTACCAAAAACTGTCTCGATAAAAAAATATCTATATAATTTTCGAACCTGCTCACAAATTTTTACGCGAATCTGTTGAGAATTGCGACCTGTAGAGTACAACCGAAAATCCGGACTTCTGAATGGTTTACACCATGCACCTCTTATGACGAAATTAATTCAACACTACTTAAATTTATACATTATGCTTTGTTTTACGTAAATGTTATGTAATAATAATTAAGTTAATCAAATATTATTATTTTTAAGTGCCCGGACACCATCCAGTGAAAAAGAGAAACTTGGCTTCAGTAACAAAATGCCAAAATTGCAATGGCTCGGGAATCATATTTGTAGGCGGCAACAAGAACAAACTCAACCAGTCTAACACGGATAAGCCATTCCACTGTAACATCTGTGGTGGCTCTTTTTCAAGATATTCCTCACTGTGGTCCCATAAGAAACTTCATTCTGGAGAGAAGAATTTCAAATGTGGGATATGTGGAATTGCTTTTGCGAAAGCCGTGTATCTCAAAAATCACTCCCGAATTCATACGGGAGAAAAGCCATATAGGTAATAAGCACTGTTTTTTTATCTTCATAATGTCAGATACGAACAATCTGGATGGAACACTATGTTAGTACTTGCAATTGGTCATCATTCTGGATACACTAAGATTACATGGAAATTGTACAGGCGAGAGCACAAATATGTATACATTTTTGGACCTTATTTCAATGGAATGAGATAATAAATGAATACATATTGATGCCCTTGACTGTACCCGTACACGCTACCAAAAGCGAGACCTCAACAACAGATACTTCTTACATTATAGAACGAAGTCTGTCCAATATGGAAGTTTAAATTTTACTTCTACATATAGTATATTCTGTATTTAATATTACAATATTTGAATGAGTGAACATGTATAGACCAAATATAATGACAACATATATTTGTACAGGTGCAACACATGTGGTATGCAGTTCTCACAATCACCCCATCTGAAAAACCACGAGAGGACGCATTCGGGAGAAAAACCATATGTTTGCGAGGTAAGAATCCTATCTTTTAATCTGATAAATGTCCTAGTTTGAGGTGTGATGACCCTGATGAGGTAACCTATAAGTACCGATAAACAGGTTAACTTACTACGTTTTATTTAATAGGCAGACATATACTTTTACATGGGAATTATCTCTTACTATAAATTACGACAGATAAGAATGGTCTTTTGACAAATTGTTACCCCTATGAAATAATAAAATAGAGATTCAACAGCTTACGAGTTATCAAAATAAGTACAATCACCATGCAAGCTTTTTTTAGCGCTTATGAATAGTAAGTACATTACTATAGGCCGAGAAACGAAGGGTTTTGCAGCCTAATTAGATATAGACATACACGGCCTGCACTAACGTTTCTCGCCGAGATTTGTATAGTGCTTTTCTCAAACATATGCAATGAAATAAAAAAAACAAATCTGACAGACGCCATGTTGTAACATTAATTCTATTAAACTTTCCAGTTATGTATCTTAGACATTCGAATAACACAAAGGCTATAAATTATTTCTTAATTCATCCCTTATTAAAAAAAATAACGCTACCGCGGAGCGCTTGCGGCCCGCATAGAAGCGACACCTAGTAGCAAATTTAGTAGACGTAACGCTTTGCAAATTTTACTTATGTAACATTATAAGTACTAATAAAAAAAACGTCCGGTTCTGGTGGTTCGCCGGCCGCTACCACGGCATGCTCGCTTCGCTCGCTCGACTCACGCGGTGAGGGTCGCAATTCTTCCTGACATTCCTCCTCGCTCCGCTCGTCGTCGTACCTATACAACCTGCCTCGGAGCAGGTGTAAAGTCGAAAAATTCCCAAGTCCATGTGCCTTTGAGACGTATCTAAATCGTTAAAATTCCATTTACAAAAAATTAGCTGGTTCTAACTATACTATCGAAGGTTAATCAAAAAATCAGTTGACAAAGTTTGGAAGGAATATTAAATTTTGCCAAAAATTCTTAAAATATTCGTATACGTGTCTAACGCGCATTTTATTTATTTACCTTAATTACCGACGTTTCGACACGGGTTGCACCGGTCATGGTCGCGGCTGACTGACGTCCCAGCAAGTTATCAACGGAGATATGGATACACAACATTTAACTACCCCACAATTGTTAAAAATATGAAGGGTAGAACTGAAAAAAGTAGTGTAGTAGTTTGCCATAAATATTTCGTACTTTTAATCTGTTTTGATGGAACTACTATTTTGTGTTTGTTTGGATCGGGCAGGTTTAAAAATTAAACGGAAAATAGATTAACTCCAAAACAGAAGGATTGGGAATATTTTTAAAAAATCTGTTGGGGAAGACCTGTTAGATTTTTTTGTCGTTTTTTTAAAAAAAAAACACTATTTTTTCTTGTTATGAATTTACTTAGGAATATACAAATGTATACGTTCCAGGTTTGCGACAAGGGCTTCGCTAGGCACGCAACACTATGGAACCATCGCCGCATCCATACCGGGGAGAAGCCATACAAGTCAGTACTTAAGAATGCAAGCCTGTTTAGTGTTTGAACACTAAGCTGTTTGTGGTTTCGCGCCTTATACATGCAGTTCTGAAGGTGTGTTTTGTTGCAGGTGCGATACATGCGGATCGGCGTTTAGCCAAGCCGCTCATCTGAAAAATCACGCTAAAGTACATTCTGGCGAGAAACCGTTTAAGTGCGATATATGCACCGCCGCGTTTGCCGACCGATTCGCCTTGAAGAGACATAGAGGAATCCATGATAAGTATGGTGAGTCAACACGGGATATATGTTCAGTCAAGGACTTTAATTTGTGACACCCTTAAGGTTGATAATCCTTTCATGCTGTATTGAAAAAAAAAAGACAAAATTAAAGAGTGCAGCCATACTTTACATCCATGAATACAAATAAATAAAGGAAAATTTTAACACCTATTTCATTTGCCAGGTCAAACAACACCGCTCCCATCTAGATTACAACAAAACCAGGCGGAGCTAGAGCAAGCCTCGCAGCAAGCCGACCAGCAAAACTCGCAGCCTGCCGTAGAAGTGGAATTACATGGTGACCAGACACTCTGAGTCAGATAATGATTTTAAGTTTTTCACACCCCACCCTATAACATAGTATTTTTTAACATATTGCAAGTACATTCTCTACATGATCATGAGCAAAAGTACATTCTCTACATGATCATGAGCAAGCAAGCACAAGGTTTTATGGAAATGCTATCCTATAAAGACAGTAAGGATTAATTACCTCTTGTAAGCAATAAAGCAAGTGACCTTGCACGCGGGTGGCAGGGGGTGCGGTAATCACTGCCAATATAATAATAAATCCTTAATAGTACATTACGATACAAGTGCAGAGAACAGGAAACTCGCAACGAGTGGAGATAAATTGAAACACGACCGAAGGGAGTGTTTTAAATCGACACGATTTGCGAATTGCCTGTTCGCACGTGTATCGTACAACGTTTTACAGTACATATGGCTCTTTAAAGTTTCGACATATGCACGTAATCTGCTGATTACCGCACTCGTGCGGTAAAGTAGCACCATATGTACTGTAAATTATATTTATCTAAGGCCATTGTTCTTAAACACGCCTCTAAGCCCGATTCAACTATTATTCAGTACAATAAGACTATTTTTTTATTATCTCGTGATTATCAATAGCAATAGACTAGTAAAATGCAGTTAAATTAAAACATGAAGGTGTTGATCACACATTCTCTAGCCGTTATGTTGTACATAATCGACACTACTGTAATTGAAGTCATTTAAGTTTCTTTTATCATATTAAAATGTGTAAATATATGTAATATGTAAATAATGGCTCTAATTGAAATTGTCAGATGAATTGTAGATCAGTTATTCTGGATGTTTAATGAAGTTAATGTAATGCATGGTTGATAGTCCTGGTCCATGGCAGAGATGACATCGACCTTAATATGTGATTTTCCATGTGTATTAATTCCCTTGATATGTTAATTTAATTATTGTAAAATCCCGCACATTTTCAATTGACAAATTGTAATTGGCTGTGGAATTAACAAGAAATATTCTTGTACTGGCGTTGTTGCGCTTACCAAATCTGAAGGTGTACAATTTAGAGTCCATTGCTAAGGCATTTCTTTCCTAAATCAAAATTACAGAATTGGCAAGCGCAACCACACTTTAATTATTATAAATAAGACTAATTTTGTTGTAACTTTTTTCTTACCTTTGTTAATAATTTATTATATCGCGTGACATGAGCCTATATATTATTTAGGACGACCATAATGGATTAATTGACAATATTCTTGTTTGGGCAAAGTGGACCTTAGCTTAGATTGGGCCAATGTTTTTATTACAGTTTATCTCGTAGGCATAAACGCATTTTTTGAAAATCGAACTTCGTGATGTGCCATCCCTTTCACTCTCGTGTTATTCACTATATGACGGAAAGGGACGGAACTATACGAAGTTCGATAAAAAAAAAGCGTTTATGGCTACGAGATAAACTATCGAACTTCGTGACGTGCCATCCCTTTCACTCTCGTGTTATACACTATATGACGGAAAGGGACGGCACTATACGAAGTTCGGAGTAGGCCCTCTGCTCATATTATTTTTCAAAACAGGCCCGGAGCGAACACCCGCTTCGCGCCCGCCTTGCTGCAGCGACGGACCTATATATAGAGTTATACGATGACTACATGACTGTTACATTTGAGTCTCCTCTGCTTTAGCGTGTCCATTAAAACATACTTCTGCCTAGTCAGTATGATAGATAGCAAATACCGTCACGCTATATGGCCGAAATGCCCTGAAACGTCACATAAAACGTGACGGTATTAAGCTATCATACTAGCCAGGCTGTGACTCCACGATGGGACGTATAAAACGCTTACTGAGTGCAGTTGCTGTATTCAAAGGTTTATGCGTTACATGGAACATGTATATGCGTTACACCGAAATTAGAACGTGAATCAACGCTCTAGCATATCTGGAATTATACTATCATTCAGATGTTTTCCTTACTGATGGGATGCACTTGCATAGAAATAGCCATTATGATGTTTTAAGATGTATTACATTCTTTGTAATATAATTTCTTGCTCCAACGCATTCTTTTGTAAAGCACCTTTTCTTATTATAGTTATTATTATTATTTTTTATTAAAAATGGGATTGCTCTTGGCCAGCATCTAGCCAGGGGGCAAAGATGAGGCCGACGATGAAGCGAGCGCACCCAGAAGATGCCTATATAAGTAAGTGCAGCTCATCCGAAAAGCATCGCACTACATCAACATGATGTAATAAAATTGTAAGTTAGAAGTACACATTTAAGATATTCATTATAGATAAAATTGTCTAGAGCACACGTTGTTTCAATCCCAATGCCGATTCCCTTTATTAATAAATGATACTGATGGGAACCGAAACCGATAGCGTCAGATTTGAGCACAGTCTATCCTTACATAGTGCTTTTCCACTGACGAGGTGTACGTACTCCATATTAACAAGCAGTGATATCACTATGTGAAATTACCTGCTGTTTGACATGCACCTTAAGTTAATTCTGATCATTTGGTTGCATAGTTAACATGACAATAATTATTACTGAAGTGTTTCCATACGAAAATGTCATAAAACTTATTCTTAATAGATTAATTTTAGAAGTGGGTGAGTTATAAAGTTGCAGTCGTTGCTAATATGACAAATGATGAACAAAGATTTAAAATAATCATTATTCATCTAGCGTTTTAAAATAAAATTGTTTATAGTACCTACCAAAGATGTCTCCATTTATTACCAAATATGTAGTACTATACCCTAGTGAGGAGTCCACTAACACAGCCTTCCGGGATGTGGTCACCACTCAAGAACCTTAACGGCTAGCAAATCTACATGCAATTTGCCCCGCTCACTGCCACTTAAGGGCAGGAGAACTCATGTCCTGGTAAATGAACCTGGAGCCCGCTGGATGCGAATAGCGCAGGATGGGTCATTGAGGCACTCTTTGGGAGAGGCCTATGTTCTTCAGCTAACATGATAATGGCCCAGAGCACAGCAGTGCCCTGGCCAATATGAACAGTTAGTACTATTACATTCAACAGTATCTCAAAAATAACCAGTTTAGTTTTAGCAAAGTTAGATTATAAATGGTATAAGACTTGTCCTTAGTTCTGTCAAAAATGTAGTTGCTAATTAATTGATTTAACGAACCTGAACAAAACTAAGCCAGTACACAAGGATGTTAAGTATACAAGAGAGAAATAAAGAAACAAATCTTACATATATCATTTTATTCGTAAATTAGTGCATAACTTAAAAACACGTAACCTGAATAGCATGGAATTTATAGGTTAGTGCTTGTAATATTTTACTTAAGAATTATAGTTTATTCGTAAACCCATTTCTCGGCAGCTGGGGTCCATCCGGTGAGTTCTTTTTCGTTAAACCAGAGAGAGATTTCTTTCTTTGCAGATTCAACGCTGTCGGAGCCGTGGATAATGTTACGTCCAACCTCGATGCAGAGATCGCCACGAATCGTGCCGGGCAGGGAATCAGCCGGGTTGGTAGCGCCAAGCATTTGACGTCCAGTCTTCACAGCATTCAGACCTTCCCACACCATGGGTACGACTGGGCCTGAGCTCATGTACTTCACTAGTCCGGGGAAGAAGGGCCGGGACGCTAAGTCGCTGTAGTGTTTCTGTAGAAGTTCTTCGGACGGCCACATGAATTTGAGACCCACCAATTTAAAGCCCTTCTTCTCAAAACGTTCAATAATGGTGCCGACGAGCCCACGTTGTACGCCATCAGGCTTGATCATGAGGAAAGTTCTTTCACGTGGTTCCGCCATTATGAAGTCTGCTATCGTAGAGAACGCGAACAGCAAAGTGGCGATCATACGAATATGGAAAGAGGAAGTGGAAGTTGGATGTGTCGTCACCGAACGCAAAAAACGCTGTCAAAATGTTGCCACAATATATTTTGGATTACCTCTTTCAAGCGCACTGCCGCAGGATTTATTGCAGAATTATTACACAAGAATTGTTGTGGTTTCAAAATAATTTATAGTATGGTTATAGTACTAAATAATTTATTTTACTTACAGTGAAAAAGTGAAAGATTTTTATGTTTACATTAGGCTTGTGTCAGTCAGAATTAGGAACTATTAGGAATCTCAGAACGAAAAGAACTAGTTCGTCAATCACGATCTAAATCGGTCTTCGGTGTTTAGTTCAGCAGCAGAGCGAGAGTGGAACTTAACGAGATGCGGGTGACCGGGTAAAGCGTGTCACTCACTGGAGCGGCCTGCGGTGGCGGTGCCAGTTGTAAACTATGAAAACTGTTAGAATTGTCATAGTGTCGATTTTTGGTTTGAATCAGATATGTAGGTCTAACGGTTTTTGAGTAACTGCTAAATAACTGTTGCTAGATTAGGAAATGTCGGTACGGAACCCTTCTGCAAAGTAGGAAACTCAAGAAAAAAGGTCAATAAAACATGTAGAGACAACATTTTTTTAATCCTCTGCTAGGCGTTTTGGTAGTCACAATTGTTATTGTGTCATTTTTAAATTAGTAACATGTGAAAAATATATAAAAAAAAGTAAATACTTAAAAAGGTTGTTTGGTCGGTCGGCAACACCTTATTTGTGCGTGATCCAACACGCACTTGGCTGGTTTTTTTATTCGCGCACTAACATAGGTAAAATTCATACCTTGTTTTTGAAATTTTAAATATATGAAGCCAGATCCTGTTCAATTGTAATTTTTTATACGAATTACTAAGGGTGTTTTCTGATTTTGTAGCCCTGGACGGCTAGCATAACTTGGCGCGCGAGCTATCTCACGCGCGAGATAGACTATCCGCCTCTTTCTAATTGGCACACATAGAAAGAGACGGATTGTCTATCTCGCGCGTGAGATAGCTCGCGCGACAAGTTGTGCTAGCCGGGCTGGTGGTAACTGCGTAGACACAAACGCTGTAGCACAGATGTAGCGGCAAATCACCAACTGACCCTCCTCGTGGAAACGTCGATTGCCGATCGTCTAGCACAGCCTTAATTTTTCATATATAGTACAAACCTAAGCTGTTACAAACTTCACCTGTTATATTTATTAGCGTAACGGATAATTTGCCGTAGATTTTGAGTTTGCCATGGGTTTTTTATGGAGCAACTGCGGATGGAACCCGGTCCCGGAATTCAGCTTGTATGTGATGAGTGGACGCTTAATTCGTATGAACAGTTAATTCCAAGTAGTCCTGTGGAAGAAGTTCCGTGGCGAGTCCCTTAGAAGAAGTTCTGTGGCGGAACCAGTGCGAGTTTTTTCCACATTTTTCCGTCAACGACACAAAGGGATAGTTAGGTAGGTACGACGAAGAGCGAAGCAAGGACAGCGTTAGTAGCACCGCGGCTCTACGCGTCTCAACTGAACATTGGGAAAAAAGTCTCACCGTTCCACCATGGAACTTGTTTCATGGGACAACTGGGAGTAAATGTTACAGACGTCCCTCATTTAGCGGGTGAGGGAGGAGCCAGGACATTCTCTCTTTTTGTCATTGTCATGATAATCACCAGTATCACCACCTGAAGAAACCCGGATTCTGATAAAGTTCGAGGTTTAAAGTTATAACTATCTACATCTACTTTCAACGTATCTTTAACAAATCGGGCAATTTTGTTGCTTTAATTAAATTTCGTCAAATCTTATCAAAACTACGAGTCTAAATGGCTTCTATCTGTCAATACAACAGACAGATCCTCATAAATAAACCAGACAAGTGCGAGTTTGAATATTGCACCAATTTTCAAAAAGTAATATTAGAATAATAATTTAGATAGGAATAAAGTTATGTTTTACATATATAAATACACATTTTCACGCCTGTATCCCAGAGGGGTAGCAGAAATCACGGATTTCCATTTGTTACGATCCTGACATGCAACTTTTACTTGATATGAACTCTCATAACATTCTTCATGCAAGCGCGCCGATTTAGGGGGCCTTTCTGCAGAATTTCTGTGATTTGGTACATTTGTCGAGGTCTTTCCCATCCAACTTTTACAACCACTCTTCCTTTATACACTCGTTTTGTCAATCTTCTTTCATCCATCCTCTCTACATGTCCAAACCATCTTAACACACCGTGCTCAATTTTCGTCACTATATCTTCATTCACTGTACAATTGTAACAGACACACAGATTGTTCTACAGTCGCAAGCGTCCATAGACTACGGTGTCTGCTTACCATTAGGAAGGCCATATGCTTGTTTGCCACCGTCGTAGTATTAAAAACATAGTTAAATAATTTAATGATCAATAAATTATGAAGACTAATCACAGAAATTTCACAGTTGTTACATTCCAATTAACGAGCAGTCATTCGTGTAATTGAGAATTAAACAAAATTAATTATTTTTCTTGCAGATATTCATCATGGTATACAATGTGAAATATAAATTATTCTTAATTTTATCATGTGTAAGTTTTGTAGTTTGATTATGTTGATATGATATGCTTAATACAAAATAAAAAAGAGCACACTCATCTTGATACCAAATATCATCACAGAAAGTAGTTTGAACTATAATTCTTTAATTAATATTATTTTATTAATGTAATCAATCTCTTAATGGGTAAGAAAATACTACATATTCATTATTTTCAGCTTTATACTTCAAAAGCAATTCCATCCCAATATTTACTAAATGAAGATGAGAGTCAAGAAAAGGATATAGCGGTAGCCCTTTCGTCAAGCAAATACTTGACGAAGGAGTCCGATTTACCTAAAACTGCATCGTTCTCACAGGGTAAATTGTTTTTAAAATGACAATAAAATAACGTACTTTTTTCCCACGCATCAAAATATTGAGTTAAATATTTTTTGATTCTTGTAGACTTAACGTGGAAGTTACCCACGATATTATTTATCTGCGTGCGAAATCACGGTTCATAATTATTTATTTGTATTTGTTCTCTGTATCACATAAATACAGTGCGTTACCGGCAAGCGAGCTTTTTTCAAAAAGGACAAGTGTATGTTTCATTAGCAAATCATAATAGGGAAAGTCTGAAATTTTTAAAAGTCCTTGATTATTTTTCTAATGTTAGGAATAACCGTCGCCATTAGAAGAAAAGAGTTTCAGATTTTTCGGTTGCGCCATATATTTTATAAAAATACAAACATTTTATATCACCTCGCGTCGTCTGCCTCGTATCGGACTACTAAGACATTTCTAAGTCCGTCAAATATTAAAAAAAAACACCTGCTTGAATCTGTGGTACGCAATGACATTGACAGTTCATCATAGGTTTGTCGTATGACTTGAAATGGCGACGGTTATTCCTACCATTAGAAAAATAATCAAGGACTTTTAAAATTTTCAGGCATTCCCCATTATTTGAAATAACTACCTATACAATTAAACTTCTTAAATCTGCACCTTCAATGTACTAGGTGCACTTGCTTAAGATGACGTCGTAGTAAAGAAAACATTATTAAGAGCTGTCATTTGTACTGTCTTGACAATTGACTTTGCTTTACATTGCCGGCAATTTAAATATTGGTCTAAAACGAAGGAAATTGAAATTTTAGTTTTATAATAAAACTAAGTTCATGGTTAGGTGTAGGAACTACGTTTCGATACCCCGCTCAAAGAAAAGCCCGCATGCTGGTAACACACTGTATAATAGATCTTTCTTTTTAAGTACTTTATTTTAAAGGATATCCCTATGTGCCCAGCTAGTTTGATAGGCTTTATTTACAGTCATGTTTAGGTACATTCTGCCATAACACGTGATAGTACTTATAGCCTGTCCTGCTAGCTGGGCTGCTACCACCATTTTGTTACCACTTACAATACTAACACCACTACCAATAAAGGTAGACAGAATCAACCAAATTTAAAACGAACGCCCCTCTCGTAGAACTCCTCTCAGGCATTGTTTAGATATTTGTGTTTCTTTGCGCCTATTTATGCGAACGAAAACAGATTGGAGAGAGGTTCAGTATAAGATTAGTTTTACTCTACCTTCATCACTCATAACTACTGAGACCATTTTGCTCAAGAGTTATTTATTTGTTTAAACTTTATTGCACAGATACATAAACTAAAAAGTACAATCGGAGGGCTTTGTTATGGCATTCTCTATCAGTCAACCATAGTTACCACTTACCAATGTTACCACTGGTAACAGACGGGACAATAAACCAATTTTTGGGCATAGTTCGATACAGTTTGTTCCAACACGCTCTATACTAAATGAATAACCATTTAGTAAAAACCTAATAAAAGCTTTATGACTATCTTTTCGAATAATGTTATTCTTTTTCCAGATTCAGACGACGATTCTACTATGGTAATCTCAAAATTATCCGACCGGAATTTGATTTCTTTGTTACAAAAACAACCAAAGCAAAGCAAATTTGATGATTTTGATGTTGTGAATGAAAAAAGAAACTTAAAACAGAAAAAAGAACGAGTACGAGCAGAAAACCGAGCGTCCGACCAAGGTGCAGCTTTTTTCAGAATAGATAATAAAGAAGTTGAACCTTTCAATTTTAAAATTGGTGTTGATCCGAAATATCTAGCTCATCAAAAAATACAAAATTTGTTGCATAGTCAGCCTACACAAAATCTCTTTGATTTAGACAGTGAGGAAACTGATCAAAACAAGGAAATCTTGTTCGATATATTAACTGAGCAGTTAAAAAAACTGTGCTGTAAGTCACGTAAGCCCAATAAGAACAGGAAAAAGACACCTGTATATGAACCTTTACTAAGTATTCCTAAATCACATGATGAAAAACCGGCAAAGGACATACTTCAGTATGAACAAATGTTCCTAGTAATCAATGATGAAATTAAAAGTGACCAGGGCACGGATATTGTTTACGTTGATCCTGAAAGTCTTAATAAAAACAGTAGCGTCATTTTACTCGGACCTATTACAACACCACTAAGCGACTCGCAACTTAAAACCGTGGTAAGTACTGTTAATCATGAATCGTAATTTTACATACATACTTCCTTATACCTTCGGATGTTTTTTATTATTTATACTGGGTGTATTAATTGTATTTTATTTGTAGATGAACAGCATTACAACCGAATTGTCAAAACCTGAATACACTCCACTTTTGCAAGAACTGTCAGTCGGTAAATTTAACAAAGACAACCTCCGTTTAGTTAAGAGTTTGGTTAGTGGATCGAATACCCGAAGATATATCAAACCTCACAGATGTAAACAACGATATCCTCTTTCTCAAGGCCCAAAGTGGCTAATTTGCACTGGGTACCTGAATATAAACACCCCAAGTATATACGATTAAATATTAAACTGTGCGATTTATTTAATAAAAATATATGCTGGTATCAGTTTTTATACCTTGCCGATCCTTATCATGTGTTCTGATCTTAGTTATATACATTTTGTCTACAAGTCTCTGTATGGTAATTCTTGCACAGATCCCACAACTTGACCAGTGAAGACTGGTCGAAAGATGGCCTATGGATGCCCGTGGTACATGTGCTAACTGCGCTCGCGTGGTCGTCTGCAACTACTGCAAGCGCTCACATGTTGCACATCGGTGGTATCCGATCGGAGGCTTGTCCACTAAAGTTCTGGCTAGACGATTTATAACACGTTCTTTCCACAAAGCTGACCTTATTGTTTGCAACCGTGTCCGGCTACACGGTTGGTTACAACGTTTTGCAGAACTTTGACATAAATTCCGTGAAATGTGGAAACACGATTGTTTTACCATGGTCACCATTGTGGAGAGGACGTGGTGTGCAGTGGCAAGGGGCTTGCAATGGGTGGAGCGCGCCGCGTTAATAACCTAACGCTCGAAATCCCCGAAACTAGCTGTCAGTCGCGGGCCGTCGCCGTCCGGTCCGAGTGTGTACGAGCCCGTCGTGATCCGCTGCCGCGCGCCGCCGACTTGATCGCGACGAACCGCGCTAACGTATTTTTTTTGTGATTTAAAAAAAAACACGATGAAACCTATAACCGGCACCACATGTTCTGTATATGGTTGTTTAAATACCCGAAGGAACGTGGGTGTGTCTTTTTTTCAATTACCTACAAATTGTGAACGGTAAGTTTTTCTTTTAGTTTGGTATATGTAATAATAAGTACTTATTTAGTATAACCTTGGTGTTTAAAATTATCAAGTTGTAAGTTACAATGTAGGTACAACAACAATACAAATGAATACGATACGAACCACCTGGTTACTTTGTTAGGTACATTTCCGCCGATTTACTTATTAAGTACCTAACTGTAATTTTATTCAAAATGAAACACGCGTTATTCAATTTATTTTACTTGATTAGCTACATAATAGTTGTCCTATTTAGATAGTTGTCCATTATTGTGTTGTGGCCATAGCATTTGAAACTCGGACAAAGTGTAGGTACCTATACCTGAGAAACTTAAGAAGATGACCTGTCCTGTTGTATGTGCTGTGTTGATTTGTATGTCCGACAAAACCTGTTGGTTGATGATTTGAAATGTATTTTTTTTTGAGAGATGAAGGGGGAATGGTAATTTTTTGGCTCTTTACTTAAATAATTTCTAAATAATTATATTAAAATGACAAAAAATATATTTGAGATGCACACAATGAGCTCTTCCATATATGTAACACGATATTATGTATTTTGATGATTGTCCCCCAATTTTATGTAGTTTGAAGATACTTCCCCTACACGTAAAATGGGGATGCATTTTTTTTCTTGCAAAACCCACCGTGTTTGGTAACGTTAGATGTTTCGTTAAAAAAATATGAGATTTATTAAATAACTAGCTGTTGCCCGCGACTTCGTCCGCGTTCTCGCTCCTATTGGTCGCAGGGTGATGTTATATAGCCTAAAGCCTTCCTCAATAAATGGACTATCCAACAGAAAAATAATTTACAATTCTAAACAGTAGTTCCTAAGATTAGCGCGTTCAAACAAACAAACAAACTCTTCAGCTTTATAATAGTATAGATTACGCTATTCGTTTGCGTGATATCTATACTATAATATTATAAAGCTGAAGAGTTTGTTTGTTTGTTTGAACGCGCTAATCTCGGGAACTACTGGTTCGAATCGAAAAATTGTTTTTGTGTTGGATAGCCCATTTATCGAGGAAGGCTTTAGGCTATATAACATCACGCTGCGACCAATAGGAGACGCGGACGAAGTCGCGTGCAACAGCTAGTAATTCATAAAATGACAAATTTTTGTTAGAGTTAGGTGCACCCCTCATCCAAACCCTCATCTTCTCCACAAGCAAGAGAATATGTGGAAAAAACATGGTAGTAGTATAGGTATACAATGAAAACTAAAAACTATCACTGGGCCATGAACGATCTATTCATGTGAAGTAACATGTACTTAATTAATTTCGGTTCACTGTACTTAAGCGACATCTGTGGGGCTAGTATGATCGCTTATATGTCGGACATATAGCATTCGTCCCTCTCGCACTTACATACTTGACAGTACGGGACGAATGCTATATGTCCGACATATAAGCGATCATACTAGCCCTGCTGGTGAGGTAGAACATGTTTTGTCTCATTGAAGTATTTTTGGCGTGAGAACCCTAGGGCTACACGTGCCACGCGTGAATGAATACAAGTTATGGGATAGACAGAGATGCAGAGAGTAGGCACGTTTCTTATGCCTAAACGCCGTTTTTGTTATGAAGTGAAATTTCTTATTCTGTGGCAGTGGTGTGAATTGTATATTCAGAGCTGTAGAGTGTTGCAATGTCAAATATTTTTTTGTCGCACTACACCTTTTTCACGGTTGCATTGTAAACTAGCAAAGTACGGTTACGGTCTTCAAGACAAGACTGAACCCGTTTCTATTAGGTAAGCGCGCTTCATCCTAGACCACAATATTGCTTACCATCAGCCCGGCTAGTATGATAGCTTATACAGTCACGTTTTATGTGACGTCTCAGTACATTTTTGCCATATAACGGGACGGTATAAGCTATCATACTAGCCGGGCTGATGATTTGTGGTCAAGCGAAAACCTATACAGAGTAAATAAAACAGATCGTATTTATTTGAACGGGTTTTCGAAGGTAGAGTCAGGCTAGCCAACATTTGGTGACAGATATTTTCTTGTGGTATCACCAATTGTCTATGATTTTTAAAAATTCAGTATGTTGGTGCTTTATAAATATTTTGATACTTTATGTACTAGTTCTAACATTTTCCTATAGCTTTGATTAGTTACGTGAATTTATTAAAAGCTGAATCTCATAAACCGAACAATTGTGTAAAGAAACGGATA
Organism: Notocelia uddmanniana; assembly: GCA_905163555.1. Classification (NCBI taxonomy): domain Eukaryota; kingdom Metazoa; phylum Arthropoda; class Insecta; order Lepidoptera; family Tortricidae; genus Notocelia; species Notocelia uddmanniana. The sequence goes on along the minus strand of LR991052.1, from coordinate 12,817,404 downwards.
AACTAGAAATTCTGGAAAATGTCAATAAAATCAAAACATTGGGGCGTAAGGAGCTACTTACTGAAAAACAATATTTTGAGGAAATCTGTGGAGAGACTGGTCTGTAGTAATTTGATATAAAAATATAAAATATTGTCTACTTATTCCATTGCGCTGGTGCAACATTACTTTAACCTAACCCATGTTTATACCTACTTAACCTAACCTAAAGTAACCTAACCCAATGGTCACATAAACAGACGTTGGAAACTCACTGAACGTCAAATACCACCATTGATTGGCCAATTTTGTAATTCTACCATTATTTATTTATTAGGTTTATCACTTATTGTTACACTGAGAGTATGCATAATATAGAAATTACTATAAACTAAACCTTAGTGTAATAAAAGGGCCCCTTTACAAAGTTAATAATCACAATACTAGGATGTCAATATTATCACGGGACTCAAAATTGTATGGATTGTGCTTCAATATTAATCAATATTGACGTGATACGGATCGCGATATGAGTATATCGCATGATCACAATTACCGTGCAAATGGCCCCATACAACACGAACCATTATTATTTTTAAATTGTATCGTATTGAAGTATCGCGGCTTCTGATTTAGTTGAAATTTGGCATAGTACAGCCAACAGCAAAAGTAGATGATCACATTAGTACCTTGTCATTTTTACTACTTTGACGAATCCCATTTGTCGCAGCGGTGCTACCGCGATCTTCGAAAATCGAACTTCGTGTCGTGCCGTCCCTTTCACTCTCGTGTTATACACTATATGACGGAAACGGACGGTACGTTACGAAGTTCGATTTTCGAAGTTCGCGGTACGCCCTCTGTATTGTTACGCTAGCGCGACAAAGTACTAGAATGATCATCTCTATTTGCTGTCGACTGTACTTATGTAATTTTTTTGGTGATGGTTTAATATTATGGTATTATCGATCTAGGTCTTATTTACACTACATATAATTTTTCGCCTTACAATGGCATATGGTGAGAAAGTGTAAACATACCTATGTGTTTTTCGTTGACTATACTTTACGCAGTTGTAGAAATTATGTGGGATGACTTTGAGTGCACGTCGACGTATATTTAACTTATTTCCTTAGGTAGGTAAAATCAAAAATATTTTCTATCAATACTATAGTTCCTGCTACACAAAGTGTGACCAGCCCAAAATTTTATGAATTTCCCGCCAAAAATATGGTTAATATTTCAGTAGCCAGACTAGGTTAGAGGTTGGTACTGTCGGGGTCAAGGTATTTATATATGGCTGAGATACGCGTCATACTCGTGATCGGGTGCTGTTTGTGGAGTCCGGTCTGTTCATGCTTGCAAGGGCATGATTAATACCTTAATACTAGTGTTATTTTATTGGAGATTGACGAGAGACATCATCCTGTTTTGGATTAATTTTATTGTTATTGACGCTTAGAGACCTTATACATCTCTGAGAATATTAAATTACTTAAGTGCTATTTTCATTTACTACTTATTTTAATTTAGACGCTTAGAGACCATGTACATCTCTAAGGACTTAGGAATAATGGACGCTCAGAGACCATATACATCTCTGAGATATTAAATTTATTGTATATACTTTTGTGTATTCGGACAGAGACCGTATATATAGGTCACTAAAAATTTTTTTTATATAATGTCTTATAAGTTAATTTTAATTGAATATTGTGAGTTTGTTTATCACTATAGTTTTAAAATCATTATTATTATTGTCTACTTTTTTTTAGTTCTGCAATTCTGTTTTGAAAACATTATAATTATCATTGTCAATTTATTTAATTGTATAATTCATGTGTTGACTTGTAAAAGTGCCCTTGTGGCCTATTTGCAGAATAAAATTTTTGATTTTGATTTGATTTGATTTTGATTGTTTTTGATTTTTTTTGTGTCAGGCAGATATTTGTTGTATTATTTTCGGAGACGTGGAATATTTTATATGCAATGCAATTGCTTTAACATATCGTGCCAAGATTCTGTGTTGTTGTGCCACGCGCATCCTGTATTATATTACGCATATTCGTGTTTGCAAACATTAAACATGTTTTTCGAACACAAAATAGGCGTGGCCTCAATGTTAAGGCCGGTCCACTGCACCAAAAATCCAACAAAACATGTTTGATGTTTGCAAACACGAAAAAAATGGCGCTGTGGACTCGGCTTTAGACAGTGCCTCGGCTGTTGTGGCGCCACGAGGTATGGGTTTTACTAGCGGCGTTTTCATTTTGAGCTGGCGGAGGAGGGTGAGAAGTGTATATCGAATATAACTAACCACTACGGTAAACTAATTCTCAAAATATTTGTATACGGGTCTATTACGAAATTTGTTTATTTGCCTTAATTAAACATAAAACATTTACCCATCTCCCTTAAGCATTATTAGCATGACCACACTATATGTCAGTCAACGGCTTGACTAAGGAATTCAATGGACCGGGCGTATTGGCTATGTGCGAAGTAGGTGGTAGGGGTAAGCTAGGCGATCGCAGCGCTCACCACGGCAGAAATGTGTACTTACCGGGGACATCTGTCAAATTTACTTTCACGTTTCCTATTGGTTTCTTATCGCTTTCCTACGATTCGTTTCGCTTGTATTTATTTGTTTATTTTCTTATTTATTTCAGTAAATTTTCCAGTGAGGGGTCTTTCTCGTTTACTAAAATAAATAAAATATTCATGTGTCATTATTTGACACCTCAGAGTTTGACATTGTCCCGGGACGCTTGACGTTTGACGTTTCTGACGTGCACATTTCCAATTGTTCTATTTGTACCAAAGCTACTGAGGCTCAAAATCACCATGCTAGGTACGTCAATTGAGCAGTACACGACCTGTCAGTGAGTGGAATAAAAATTGATTCGAATGACGGATTTGATCAAACGCTACCGCGAACAACTGTCAAACGCTAAACGAAGAACGAAGTTCGAAAGATTGAATGATATTGTGAAAAACCTACCGGGAACTCCGTACTTTCGAAGATTTTGACAGCTCCATTTTCGTCAGAAACGTCAAAATCCAACGATAGCTCAAGAGTTATCGTTTTTCGTTGGATGCGCCATTTTTGTATTGGCTTCTCATGCTTTCCCTATCCCCAAAAAGTTGCCGGGCTGAGTAATATCAAAAGTATTATATTATATTCTCTTTGATCAAATCAAAAGTGCGTTGTTTTGGCTTTAGCTGTGTCAGTGTTTAGTGTTATCCTTGTAGACAGCAAGTTCTATGTAAGTAGTTAATTTTAGAGAAAATATGAAAGTGATCACGGCCCGTACGATTAAGGATACCTACACTTAGATCCTAGTTTTACCTCAGAAGGTGACAATAACTTACATGTTTAAGATTTGTCACGGTGTCGGACTAATTATGTTGTCCAACAAAAAATTTTACTCGAGCTGGACCTATCAAGTCCTCCAATATATCTATCCGTCATCCCCTATTTACGTGACAGAGGTTATAATTATAGTCATATTAATTACGTTATTATTTCTCTTGTAACTACGCCAATTCTTGGTATTAGGTAGCGGACCCCAGGCATCCTTCAGGATGCAACTGTACTGGTAATAACTCTAGGAGGATGATGATATGTGACTTGTAACTATGGAGCTATTTATCAATAAATTATTGTATTGTTTAAAATAAGTGTAAACCTATGGACCCACAAGGGACCCCCTATTGAATAGTCACTATTATTCCTAGCCCCACAAAACAAATTTTACATTATAAAGAATTAAGTTTCTGACACTTCTTCTAAAGCCCTTCCCTTGCAACCACTGTACCTGCTTTGTAGATTCAAAAAGAGATTTAAGAGACCCAAGAGCTTTGTGTTCATAAGTCGAAAACAAATAAAAGTATTATTCCTTTAAATAATGTACTCATTCCAATTTTTCTAATCATCTGTTTTTCATAGACACTTTCAGATTTGCTGCCTCCAGGTCCTGTATAAAGTTGTGCTGTAAGCAACCTAAACACCTCTATTCTAACCAGCTTTCTCAAATGATCAAAGTTATTATTTGGTAAGTTTAACAAACATAGGAAAGTTTATTGAAGAATTGATATTGATTGGTGCAGTATTTTACCCTCTAGTTTGCCTTTGAAATTATTAAATGAGATAGGAATAAATATTTGTGGATAATCATACACAAATCGACCTATACCCGAACTAAGCAAAGCTTGTATTATGGGTACTGGACAGTGAAATACATACTTATATTTATAAACAAATACTTAAATATGTGGAAAACATAGTCATGAGTAAGAAACAAATATTTGTGTACATGACACAAAGAAATGGCTTGACCGGGATTAAAATATTGAGTAGGTCTAATACCTTCTTAGCACTAACTTGATATGTTATAAATTGTTCTCTATTATTTTAAGATTTGCGTCGTTATTGCAGAGTGCCTATATTTATTGGAGATGACAGAACAGGAAAAGCGAAGAGAACGCGCCACACAGTTTTAATACTAATGCCTCCAGACAAAGAGCTTCTAAATAATTTCACTCCAGAGAGGTTTGAAACTCTTTTGGAGGTAATTTAATTATTTATAATCTATACACTTTCTGAAAGTCAATATTCATACATACATAGTTTACTGGTTTTAGAGGTACTGTTTGTAATGGCCTAATGGCACTGGCAAATGCCAGTCAAATGCCTAGTGTTGGATAATACCTTTTCCTAAAAGTGACTTGCGATTCCAGAAGAATCACAGGCGCATTACCAACCATTTATTGACTTGAGGATTTGTTTTGTTGATAGCAGCTATCTAGCTGCTGGAGACATAAGTAGATCCCTTAGTCTCAACACAGTGCATCCTCGCTCAGGCCATCATCCTAACATGGTCACAACAGCACATATCCAAAGTGAACAGGAACAACTAAATTATACATAAATCAATGGACAGCATTATTTTAAATTGGCTGGATTCGTAGATGTCCTGTTCATTTTAATACCCTATTTAAGATTTTGCTCACTTCCACAGCAGTGACTAGGGAAGTAGGCAGGTCAAGTATGTAAAAACTGGCCTAGTGCATTTCGAGCAACATACAATGTAGTTGTTCACAAACTATATTTTAATAATGTTGTTAGTAGTGTTGGACATACTAACGAGTTAACAACATTATCTAAGTAATCAATGAAAATTGTACAAAAGTTTGCTTTTCCAGGTATATTTCTTAAGTTCAGCTATTACTCGTTAACTAGTAATGTCTAACTAGCTGTGGTAGTTTTCCTTTCTAACCAACTTATTAGAAGGAAGGAGGTTCTCAGTTCGTCTGCATGTTTGCTTTTTAGGGTTTCGTAGTCAACTAGGAACCCTTATAGTTTCGCCATATCCGTCTGTCTGTCCGTCCGAGGCTTTGCTCTGTGATTGTAAATGCTAGAAAGCTGAAATTTGGCATGGATATATAAATCAATAAATATGACAAAGTGGTAAAATAAAAACAAAGGAAAGAAAATTAAGGGTACCTCACCTACACGTAGTGGGTATGTTCTTTTTTTCTGGTGGTGTGGCCGGTGTGGGGTGTTGTTGGATAGATCTTTCAAAATGAATAGAGATCTTCCTCAAACATTTTTGATACAGTGAATATTTTCGGAAATAATCACTCATGAAGAAAAAAAATTACCCCTCCCCTCTAACTTTTAAGCAGTTTTTGAGTTATCGTAAAAAGTCTCCCCTTCTTAGTAAAAGACGTATGAAACGTTGCGAAGGTATTTCCTTTTTTTGTTATTATTTGATATTTTGATTATTTGAACCCTACACTTATTAATTTTATTATGACCTGACATGCTCTTGACCGATTTTTTTATGTATGTATGTATGTTCCCTGATAACGCTTTACCACATTGGGTCGATTTTGATAATTCTTTTTTTGTTACAAAACAGGTACCCCCTAGTTGGCGCATATAAATTTGGTGAAGGTCTGATGATGGAATTTAGGAGGAATCGAGGGAACTGCTCGAATTTGATAGGCACGTATATGCCGATTTCGGTATTTTCTGTAGGTAACCAAGCATTGGCTCACGGAAACTAAAAGTTTGGTGAAGCGGAACTGGTGATGATGACCACAGTTGTCATATGGAACTCCTCAATGATGTAGGCACTTCACAGATTCCGATGAAATTTCGTTCACGTAGGTAGCAACTAATGCTCGTAAAAATACACATTTCGAAGTAGAACTTATGATGAGGAACTAAAAGTCAGTATGTGTTCCCTGAGGAATCGACGGACCTCCTCAAATATCATCATCATTGGCCCATATAAAGTGACTTGGTTGGGATCTGTAGTTACCACCTCATTTGCTATCGAAAAGCAGTACAGGTCATAAGGTGGCAAAGATGTGTAAAAAAACTGGCCAAGTGCGAGTCGGACTCGCGCACGAAGGGTTCCGAACCATTATCTATAAAATCGGCAAAGAGTCCGACTGGCACTTGGCCGGTTTTTAATATTTGTAGTTATAGCAGCAACAGAAATACATCGTCTGTGAAAATTTCAATTGTCTAACTGTCGCGGTTCTTGAGATACGGCCTGGTGACAGACAGACGGATGGACAGACAGCAACGTCTTAGTAATAGGGTCCCGTTTTTTTACCCTTTGGGTACGGAACCCTAAATGATGGAGCCTCTTCGCCGCGTAGACGAACTAGACGAGTTTTACCGCATTCTTTTTTTTCACTCAATTTCCGGTATCCGATTGAGCTGAAATTCGGCATACCTACTTATATATGTTAATTGCAGTTATTTATTTGCCTTGCTTTTGGTCATATATATTTTAACAAGCTTTTATTTAACTTGCAATATTTGTTAGTGAAATACGTATGTATCTATCTATTTTCGGGTCGAATCATGCAACTGAGTTTAAAAACCGTTATGCAATACCAATTGAGCTGAAATTTGGCATGTGTGTTGGCATGTAAATTCGGTGACCATGCAATGCTATGGTACCTCCGAGCTGATTTGATGATAAAGATAGAAAGAAGGAACATACCCATGTTCGGGTCAAATAATACAACAGAGTTTTATAGCAGTCATGCAAAATTTATTGAGCTGAAATTTTTCATACTTATGTAAGTTGGGTGACAATGCAATAGTATGGTATAGTCAAAGAATGAAAAAGTTCGTCACTTTTTGACCTTAACAGCATTAAAATAGAGTTGAAAAGTGACGAACCTTTTCATTCCTCGACTGTACCTCCGAGCTGATCATTAGATAAAGACAGAAGGTGGGCATAGCAACTCCTAAACTACACATGATAACCCCGTCGTGTTCGAGCTAATTTCAACCATCTCAACGAGTAGATTATGACTGTAAAAAAGAAGTGAAATTGTATTTAGAAGCGTATACCAAAAATGAAAAAATTGACAGAACCTTTTTTACTATCGTCGCTTCATGTCGTAATAAGATATCAATAGCAGCACTATTGAAACGGCATAATGAGATAACACTCTCGATATCACCACAAAAAATACGCGTGTGCTATCTTTGACGATTTTTTTTTGTTTATTACAAGCAAAATAGAAATTCAGGAGCAACTTTCCAGAAATCTACACTAACGAGCGGGCGGGATCGTCAGCTGCACCGTTTGATAATTTAGATGTGCCTGAAGCCATGGTAGATCTCCATAGCGCCGCGCACGGTGCAGGGAAGAAGCACGAACGAATCCGTCATTTGACAATGGTAATAATTTGAGGCGGCTTTACACGGAATACATATTTGGTGATATGGGAGATACTGAGGTACGAGTACGATTAGCGTGCGTCAAGATCTACTATTAGAGCTTGACCTTTCATGAGTCATGTTTAAAACTATATTACTAAAGCGATTAAAACGCACGTATCAAAGGTCACTCCTCGCGACATGTTTCGAACTCTTCGGGAGCAGCGCTGTGCTGCAGGTGTATAGTGCGCCTCCCGAAGAGTTGGAAACATGTCGCCCGGAACGACAGTTTATACGTGAGCTTTAACCGTTTTAATGAGATCCACTGTCATTTAAATACAAAAAAAAAACCGTTTCGTAAAAACTTCGAGAGCTAAACTGCAGAACAGCCTATCTTTCCTTCGGTTCATGTCGATGAAAACGGCCTAATGCTTTTAAACAATGTAATAGCACTCAGATCTACCCTGTATAAGAGGATACCATAAGCTAAGGACATTTGCATCGCCAAAGGTGTCACAAAGGCTTTATCGTCTCTTTATGTGCGTGTATTTTTTTGTATTGCGTTACTAAGGAAGTTGCACCTTTTTGACACAGCCGATAAGTAATATTTAGCTCTGGAATAGCAAGCGTCCATAGAATACGGTGTCTGTTTACCGTCAGGCAGTTTGTACCTAAGTTTGTGTGTCACCGTCGTATGCACGAGACAACGTACCGGTTGTGCCTCAAATTTACGATGTACTTCAACTGAGAGTTTACCATTTTAATTTCCGCTCGAGTTATTTATTAATTTGACCAAAGGGTCACTTTGAACGAACACACACAATCGGTCATTATGAATACGTAAATCACTGTATTATACATACAGGCATAGAAGAAGCTCAGGAGACGCGCCGTGCGCTGCGCTACGGGCCGGGATCGTCGCCGGGTCCTTGGTGTCCAACGCGCAACCTTAAGCTCGACTTCAGGGAAATAGGCTGAATGATCCTGACAAGCAAACGGACACGCGGGCCACAGCGTAAACGATGGTAATGTTAAATAATTCTCCAATCAGTAATCCTTATACTCGTACTGATGATTTCAAACTTATACGTTTTGAGGGTCCTGTAGCCAGAATGGCGAAAACGGAACCCTTATAGTTTCATTATATCTATCCGTCCGTCCGTCCGTCTGTCCGTCCGTCCGTCCGTCCGTCCGTCCGTCTGTCCGTCCGTCCGTCCGTATGTCACAGCTGATTTACTCGGAGACTATATATAAGCCGCCACAGACAAGTGATGCGAAAATACGTAACCGGGGGGATGTACTCGTAAGTGCCATGAGTTCCCGATGAAGATAAAACCTTTTCTGATTTAATGTACTCGTATTGTATAGTGGTTTTAAATGTGGACTAGTATTGGTGTCGGCACGGAGCCCTTTTTGCGTGATCCGCCACGCACTTGGCCGGTCTTTTAAAATTAGATTATGACTATGCCGATTTACGTGGGTAGTCTAATTTATTGTGGTGGACCTATGATCTGAAAGGGCCAATTCGATACCTAACCATGTTAATAATGTAAAATTTCTAATTAACTTATTATAAATCTAAGCAAATCGCGATCTATTTGACCGAGCGAGCGAAGCGTCTCCGTTTCACCTTGGCCAAGGATGCTTTCGTATGTCCTGCTGTTCTTCTTTATAGGTTTCATATCTCAACCGATTCTCTTGAAATTTCGTGAGTAGGTTTGATAATTATAATTATATAGAACTACCCCGGCGAGCCAAGTACAGTGAGCCGCGGAAATGAGTTACATGTTGTGACGGATAATTAATGTTATGCTTTTATGTATGGATAAAACTCCTAGACGTTAACGCTATGCACCATAATCTAGTATTTTAACTGTTATAAGGTAAGTGTCGCAGAAAAGGCTTAAATTGTAGATATTATAATAAGATTATATTCACAACAATCACAACCTAGGTGACGTAACGTTCCAACGTTACAGCATTAAGCTTACATTTCTGAGTTTCGTGCAATAAAGTTAAAGTAAATAAATTTGCTCTCCTTCTTTAGTCTAAGACCAAGAAAAAAGATAGACTGAGCATTACGTACAACTGAGTTAAACGGGTTTTAAAACCTTGCCCAATAAGTAAGAACACGCTGACTTATAAACTAAACCATGCCCAGAACTCCAGTACTTTAAATATTAGCTAGTAAGAATATAAGATACTAAAATTACAAGCGCATTACAAAAAATAGAATGGTAAAATACGCGATTGAAATATTAGCTACAATGAAAATTCAATTATGCCGATACATTTCTATACCGTAGTCGGCGGACGTATTCATTATCTCCTTTCGCTCGATATAGGTACCTCAAGTATATTACTTTCGAAACATAAACGCAAGCTAACGCGTTTAGTCTCACTTTGTATGGCAATAAAGGCCGACAGAGGCGCTGTTCGCGTTGCCATACAAATTGAGTTAAATTTTGAAAATAATATACTAGAGGTGCTGATGTCTGCCTGTAAACAAATCTTGTAAGTCAAATTCACGGCGTCCCGTGACTGCGGTCGTTAGGATCTACTCAATTAGCAGTTGATCACTGTGTAAAAAAAGTAAATTATTTAACTGGTGACCGAAGATCTGGCGACTTCCTCGCTCAACGTATCAGCATAGCGATACAGTGAGGAAATGCCGCCAGCATCCTCGGCACAATACCTCAAGGACCTGTTTTAGATTTAAGTTAGTTTTAATTTTATTTAGGTTGTTTTGGTTAAGTATTCTTGTATATATTTTCTTGGTACGTAAATAAATGTATTGTTTTAATTATTTCGGTATTACGAGAAGTGGGTAAAATGCGACTCGTAAGATTTGGCCTAAATATTTATAGGAAACATCTGAAGAGAACGTAAAGATTAATCTGGTGACAAACTGTTACAGTGCTCAATCAAAGGACGGCCACAGCTGGACATAGGCGTCCCCCAAATTCACGGGAGGTATATGCCATAATCGCCACGCTTGGCATGCGGGTTGGCGCTCGCAGTATCTCCACCGCACTCCAGGGATGCTGCTGCCCATCCCCCGGTGGTCTGCTGACATAAAGAAGTTCAAATTTTCACCAGCAGTATACGGTGGCGCTACCAATGTGAATAATGGCGAGTTCCTGCTTAAGTATGACAGGATACTTTGACAGGTTGGATTTGTTAGACACTTATTTACGAGTATATGAAGTATGATAGATTATCGAATAGTAAAGGATACTGCCTAGAAGTGTAGAATTGTAAAAGAGTATCCCATCAAAAACATAAATGTGAAAATGGCAGTCAAGTTCACCGACAAAAGAATTGAGTTCTAAATGGGCGCCAAGTTCCGTAGATTATCTGAAATGGTTCCAAGTCCGGCACTACATTGTTTACAGTAAAACTAATTTACTGCGGCTTAATGCATTTTGAGCCTTAACTTGGCAGTTTTCTATGCAGTATGTTATAATACCATAAAAGCTGTTGGATATTTAAGAAAACTGCCAAGCGGTACTACGTATCACATCAAGTCATCATCATCATACCGAATGTCATTCGCTAGCCTTCACGTAGCAGCAACACTAAGGCGGCTTTTACGCATAGAATTTCGCGCTGCACGCTGCTCGCGCTTATCAAACCGTGAGTACATTACATACATTCTGGAAAGAGCGCGACACGCCGCGCGATGTCGCCCGTAAACACAACCTTAAGGCCTCGGTACACACATACGAGAATCGCATGCGAGTTTCATTATATTGCGGGTTACCATGGTATAATGAGTGCGATCTGTCAAACCGCGCAATGTCGCATAACAGTCTCGTACGTGCGTAAATAAGGCTTTAGGGATTAATAACTGAGCGAGCGCAGAGCGCAAGCCAAGCATCTCCGTTTCCGCTTGGTTATAAATTCTTTGATGACCTGCGGCTGTGCTCTATGGGTCGCATTTCTCAAACGATTCTCGTGAAATTTTGTGAGCAGACTTAGTAATTACACGAGTTTTATTTTTGGATCCAGTTTTCTTTTAATTTTTCCAAAAAAGCGGAGCTATAGGGTATAAAACCGTACAATATATCACTCGCGATATTAGTACACAAAGCCTCTAGTTCTTGATTGTAAAAAATGCCGTTTTTATTAGACTCTAACTCGTCATTTTATTTTAAATAAAGAAAACATAATATAAAGCATACAAAATAGGACTTACAATAAATAATTATAAAATAAACGAAACGGCGTGTAGACGACCTTGTACATGTTTTAAAATGGTAGGTTTATTCACTCAATGTGCTAGTCCAAATCCTCAGAGCATAAAAAAAGGGAGAAGTGCCCTACTGCTTCCTTTCAACGAAAACCAATGTCGCCAGTTTTGTCCCACCAAGTCCACACACACACACACACGGTACGGTACGTGCTGTCAAGCTGTGGAACGGATTGTGCCTCTACATTTTCGAAGTTGCCATGTACATTAAGACCAACTCATCACTATTCAAGACAATCTCCGAGGTATTTACTAGAAATTCTAGGTACCCCTAGAATCTCTTTCCTGTTTCCGCCAACACGGCCCTAATGCGCAAAAGTGTATTTTGTTTAGCCAGTAAAATTTACAACAAATTGCCTGTCGATTTTAGAATGCTACCCATAAAACAATTTAGGCATAAACTCTTGACATTTTTAGATGAAAATTGCTTTTATTCTATTTCTGAGTTTTTATTGTTTAAATTTAATAATTAAAATGACACGATTTTATTTGAAATAGTAAGAATTAGAAATACGTAAATATATTTGGCATGTTAGTATGTAAGGACATCATTAATTAATAATTTGTACGCCATAAGGCAGAGTATAGTGCGACATATATGTATTGTTTTCACCTCTGTAACCAGATTTACCTATTGTCACAAATAAAAACACTTTGAACTTTGAAAGAACATGGAAATTTGTATACACAATGGGAGCCACCATATCTAGGTCGGAAATTAGATTCTGTTGCTAGAAATTGTAATACAAAAAAAACAGCGAGTCTTTTAGTATTTACGACTTGTATGAAAACCTTAATAATCGCTGTATTTTTTCTCCATTATAATTTCAAGCAACAGAAACTAATTTCCGACCGATTCGATATGCCGGATCCCATTGTGTATACAAAGTTTCATGTTATTCTAGCAAGGCGTTTTTAAATGAGAGCGTAGCTACGTTTGTATGGCGAACCGAGCATACTGCGGACTCTTAGACAAAGACAAAGAAATTTATTTGCAAGAGACATGGTTACAGATATAAATCTTTATCATTGATAGAGAGATCAGCATATCTCGCCAGTAAAATTGGCATGCAAATATGTACAGATACAGGTACTTTTGATGTATATGTGATTGTTTTGTTAAGTCACTATTAAGTGTTACCTCTTCGGGTCTGGGGAAATCAAAGGATTTGGAAATCAAAGATTCGTTCTCGCCTTAGAATGATTTGTTTTCCCATACAATCTTTCTCAAGCTCAGGTGGACACCAGGAACTTAGGGGTGACATGTTGGAGAAGGAAAGCCACGAATAGATCGGACTGGAGATATTTGCTTCACCAGGCTAGCCTAGGGCCCACCCGCGGCTATAACGCCTCAGATGATGATGATGATACAATCTTTCACCCTTCTTTACAGCCCCTTAAGAAATGATTACAGTCAATATGACATTCCCTAGAAATCCTATTGTCAAAACGAATGATTAAGTGCTTCTTTCGGAATATCAAATGTACCGATTCTAGACGAATGAATCTCGTCAAAAACATTACATGTACATTGTACAATGGTAAAAGTCTCACTACGCAGTTCTGCCGTAAGACGTTATCCCAACAGAGCGAGTTCTTTATGTAAGTATGATGACCGAAGGCCGGAAGCAGAGCGGCAAGGCATGCGAGAATAATCACACATAGCGGGCTTCTCATGTAAGGCTGAGGGCCGAAGGCCTGAAGGAGAGAAGCGAGACACGCGAGGCTGAAGGCCGAGCCTCCCAACAGAGTAGATTCTTTATGTAAGGTTGATGACTGAAAAGCCGAAGGAAATTGGCAAGGCATGCGAGGCCGAAGGCCGAGCTATGTCGTCGCCGAAGATCCAGTTGCCATATTAATGAGGGTAAATTATACTCCATTCGTTCGTTTTCACGTGATGCCTAGACATATAAACAGACAGACAAACAGACACAAATTATTAAAACTGTTGAAACGATTTCTGTTATTGATTCTAAGTATCCCCAGCTAACTTTTTTTTCGAATATCTTCCTTGTACAGACTTTCGACCCTTTTCTAAGTGTACATCTAAGATGCTCCAACTGTCTATGCTGACGATTGGGCTGCCCAGCTCAAGTGATCGCTTATATCAAACAGTCTTTATGGTGTGAAGGGTCAACAATTACGTAAAATATAACGCACACCCAATTGAATGGTACACCGACGATACAAAGTGTGCATTGAAACAGCTGTTTTTGTAATTAAGCATATGAATAAAAACAATGCCAAAGTATCGCAAATGCATTTTGATGTACACCCAAAGTAGAACTAATTGCGAAAAGGTTGTGCTCAAAAATAGCGTCAACAATCAGAAGAAATTATGATACTTCGGTGTTGACATAATGAATCGTCAACTTGTTTACAACTCTGCTATGGTTTAAGTTAAATTTCTTGACACGCTGTTATACTGCCAATTGGCTGAAACTTAAATCGTAGAATGGCGTATGAGGATTAAACCACCTCGTTTCATGGACCTTACTTGCATCCCCGATTTAATATTCCTTTGATGGAAGATCATCGGGACAAAAAGTATACTTATAATATATATATAAGTGAATCCAGATTATAAACTATTAGCATACAAATCATCTTAATCTGTTCAGCCGTTTTTGCGTGATTCAGTGAAAAACATCTAAACTTTCGCATTTATAATATTAAGTAGTGGGATTATGGTATAAAGTGAGTGCACATGAAGTGAACGGCAAAAGTAACATTGTAATTGCATGTTTTGAAGAGACCGTGGTGGCTGTCGCGCACACTGGGCACCGCCGCGGCGCAGCGATTGCGTTTACTTTTTTTTCAGTTTCTATTATTAGACTTCACAAATTTTGAATGAGAATGTTTTTCCTTTGTCATCAAGTACATGCTTACCAATTTTCATACCTGTAACTCATGGATTATAGGAGTTGCCATACAAAATTCAACCCCTCTTTTTAACCCAAATCTGCACAATTTTTATATCCTAAAACCTGACCGGGCGACTCGACAGATTAGTAAAGTTTTCATCAAAATCCGTTCAGCCGTTTTCACGTGATGCGCGTTCATATAAACAGACAAACAGACAAAAATTCTAAAAACTGTTGTATCGTGTTCTGTTATCGATTCTAAGTATTCCCAACCAATTTTTTTTCGAATATCTTCCATGTACCGACTTACGACCCTCTTCAGCTTTATTATATGTATAGATTATGTAATACACTTTACCTTGAGTTGATAAAAATGTATGCAAGAAAGCCTACTTATGATCTAAAATGCCATTCTAATGCATTTATTAAAATTGAACAGCACCTAATCTGCGGTTATTAGGAGGTTAATTTAAACTGAGAATATAGTGTAATCCATTCGTATGTCAAATAAATTGTTTAAACACTGTAACATCTGTTTTATTTAAGGTGTGTTCTCGCCAAAGTCCTATTTTGAAAATATTTTATGGGAAATGTATTATTTATATTAATGAATGAATGAATTAAGATAATAGAACCAGTGGGAGGATATAATTACTTCATGTACTGCATTTTTCGCCTTTGGTCCCTCGTTCTTTGATCACCAACATGGTATAGACAAATAGGTCTTGATGTCCAGACAGCAAATAAATAAGTTCTTGCCTCTACAGTGACTTCATCTTAGCCTTTTCTTGGGAACCAGGGGTCCGCTCGACTACCAAATCTCAAAAAATGGATAATTGACGGAATTATTAATCACTAATCAGCGTTTCTTAACTTTTAGTTATCAGCTAAGTATCATAATTATTTTTATATATACAATGACAGTGCCAAACAACCTTACAGGCTACTTGATGGTATAAAACAGATACCGTAGCCTATGGACACTTGCGACTCCAGAAGAATCACAAGTGTGCTGCCGATATGTGTGCCGTGTTGTGCATGCGATTGAATTGAGGATTCGTTATGTTGACAGCTAGCGACATATAGGTCTCTCCCGCTCAATACAGCGCATCCTCGGGAGGTCTGGCGACCTTTCACATCACCAGCAACACAATACCACATACCTAAAGAGTAAGTAGTTCTGTTATGGTTGCAGTCCGTGTGTTTCCCTTGCATCAATTGAAAATTATCTCAGGAGCAACGTATATCATAATGCAGTAATTTAGCAATAATATATGCAAAGAGAAATATATCTAGATATAGAGCATACATTATATTCGAGTAACTTAAAAACATCTTAGCGAGTGATGTTGACCGTTGTTATTTTGCAAAATATGTAAATTGTACGACCTTGTATAGTATTAAGTATCATTTTAGTTGGTAAGATGTTACTTTTCCTTAAATAAATAAATTAAAAGTTTTCACATGACGATAAGATCACATTAGAAAATAAATTTATACATTTGTTATAAATGTTCGTCACACAAATCGACCTAGTTCCATAGTAAGCTCAATAAGGCCCATTAACAAACAGATCTAACAATAAGAACAAAAAAAACCGCAAACAAATTAAGCAATTAAAGATTTTTTAAATCACCGGTGCAGTTCAAAAGGCGGTAATTTAAAATCCCGCCAAAATCTACAGCCGCCGATTTGACGTCTTCAAAATGTTAACCATAGAGGAAATTATTCTGTATATTAACCAAAAATATAAAATCTGGCATTAAATCTAGTTCTACAGAAGTATCTAATGCCAGTATACGTTCTTAATGCGGATTATATAATATTTATCAATATTTCAGGCTTATTTTTAGCAAAATATCATTTTACCGCCTTTTTATCGCTGCGTTTGAAATCACTTTACTAATTCATTCGTTCTTTCCATTCACGATAGCAAGTCCGCAAGTTGTCTATGGAAACGAAACTAAAGGCTTCGATCGAAAATGCTTCCCGGTAGGTGTCACATCTTTCTTTCGTTCGATCTTCGTTTTCGTTTTTCGTTCCGTTGACAGACTTCGCGGTAGCACCTGTTATTAAAATAAAAACCGCTCAAGACTTTAAAGGAATGTGAAGTTAAATGCTGCGATCATGCCTTAAGCCGGGTCCACAGCGCCATGTTTTTCGTGTTTGCAAACATCAAACATATTTTACAAACATGTTCGATTTTTGGTGCAGTGGACCGGCCTTAACATTGAGGCCACGCCTATTTTGTGTTTGAAAAACATGTTTGATGTTTGCAAGCACGAAAAACATGGCAATGTGGACCCGGCTTTAGTGTAGCAGGCTGTGGCTTAAGACAAAGCCAGAAACAGAAAAGTTTGTCATTGCATAGCTTTGTTATGTTTTTGTCACAGACATCAGAGAAAAGCAGACTCGCAGTATTAAGCCAGATGATTTTCCATATAGTTGTCTCTTTAATCCTTATGGTACACGAAAATGAGTTAGAATGCGACAGATAATATAATCATTTTCGGCTGTTAACAAGTTGTCTCAAATTGTGAGCACACCAGGATGTTAAATCCTATATAAACTTAATACACCATAACGTCAGTTCAGTACAATTTTCAGTTATGAAGACGGAGACACTGATAGGTGAAGACGTGTCAGATGTCACTTGTCTGTCTCTCTCAAACTTTCTGATTTGTACATTAGTGAGAATAGATCTGCAGGGCTAGTATGATCGCTTATATGTCGGACATATAGCATTCGTCCCGTACTGTCAAGTATGTAAGTGCGAGAGGGACGAATGCTATATGTCCGACATATAAGCGATCATACTAGCCCCACAGGCGTACAAAAATCGTTCAACTTAAATGAGCGGATCTGCTTTACTCTGATATCTGTGGTTTTTGTATCGAAATATTGGATGATTCAAAGAGAATATAATACTCCTTACGGAGAAGAGACGTAACTGCCTATATCCGCTCCGCATTTCCCTCTTATTTTTCGTTCCCTTTCTCTCGTTAATCTCACTGACGTGATGCTGGCAAAAATGTCTAGGACAATTGCCATAATTAAATAAAAAAAAAAAACTGCCTATATACTGGCTGTATTCCGAATCACGCTCACAGCGCTGTGAGCGCGCTCACGGTCGGACCGATTCACGCTCACAGCGTTTACACGAGATGTCGTGACGTCATTGATGACGTCATGGACGGCGCTCACGGTGCTCACACTCCCAGCCGTAAGCACCTTGAGCGCAAACGTCAAGTTGACGTTTGACATTTCATTTTAGGCGCGAAAAATAAACTTTACAGTTATATTAGTTTATTTATTAGTTTTTTTTTGTACTTTGTCGGTAGCAAACAAGCGTACGGCCAGCCTGATGGTAAGTGGTCATCGCAGCCTATGGACGCCTGCAACTCCAGGGGTGTCACATGCGCATAACCAACTCTTTAAAATTTTATATACTCCTTCCTTGAAGAACCCGATACTGTAGTCCTTCGGGAAAACCTCGGCAGGGAGTTCATTCCACAGTCAGAGCGTCCAATGGAGAAAATTCCTCTGAAACCGTACCGTACGCGACCATTCAGGTTTTAAGGTGTAAAGATGAACTATTCCCTATGCTCTACAATTTGGTCCTGGAACATGTCGTCAGTTTTATATTAGTTAGTTGCAGATTGCGATTAATTTCAATTTTCTACAGATCAAAAACCCAGCCCAGAATATCATACTATGATTAATTGACGAACTCAAAATTCAAATTCAGTTGACGTTTGACAGTAAACACGCTCATGACCGGTCCGAAACAAAACACCGCTCACGCGGCCTTGAGCGCGCTAACTGATTCGGACCGGCCGCCAGCACTGTAAGCGTTGTGAGCGCTGTGAGCGCGCTCACGGTCGGACCGATTCATGCTCACAGCGCTTACACGAGATTTCGTGACGTCATTGATGACGTCATGGACGGCGCTCACGGTGCTCACACTCCCAGCCGTAAGCACCTTGAGCGCAAACGTCAAGTTGACGTTTGACACGTTATGACATCTCATTATAGGCGCGAAAAATTAAAACTTCACAAGTTATATTCGTTTATTTATTACTATAATAATAATAATCATTTATTTCACTATCTCCCATGCTCTTCGATTTGGTCCTGGAACATGTCATTCGGAAACTGCTTTCACAGGATTCCGGAATTGAACTAAACGGAAAACATAGGCTGATAGTGTTAACTCTATCAGCCCATGCTTTCTACGCGTCTACGCAGACGACTTTGGTTTGCTAGGTGAAAACCGAGAAGGGGTGGAAATTTCGGCGAGAATGCTGGAACAAGAAGCAGCAAAAGTGGGGCACAGGATTAATCATGGAAGACGGAATACCTCCACATGCATTTCAGAAACAGTCGTGCCAAACGAGAAGTCCAATTGTAGGAGAAAGAAATCTCTTACAAAGGAGTGTCCAAATTAGAAGAAGAAGAAAAAAGTTTATTAGCGCAAAAAAACAAACAAACTACATACAAGAGAAACAAACAAAATAAAATAACAGAAATATTAATTGTTGGCGTCCAAGCTCCTCAGTAAACGATCTAAACTTCGGATATATAAGACCGCAATCCTATCTTAATGGGTGTGAGGCCTGGACGCTAACAGTTAGGGAGGAGCACAGCCTGTTAGGAGGAGAACGTAAGGTGTTCCGAAAAATCCTGGGACCAGTGAAAAGAGACGATGGGAGTTGAATGATACGTAAAAATGCCGAAATAGAAGAGCTGCTGGCCGAACCAAATATTATGGGAATTATTACAGGTGAAGAGAGCAAACTTGGGCCGACCGACCGGACGGCGTCATGTGGATCGCCCCAAGTATCGCTGCAAGGATTTGGAGGACGAGGACCTGTGTGAGCTTGGAGCCGGTGCAAGCTGGCGAAAAATAGCACAGGACCGAGAAAAGTGGCGTGCTCTGGTCTCGGAAGCCAATACTCATTTTGGGACGTTGTGTCAGCCTACTTATAGTTAGTTAGTTTTATATTAGTTAGTTGCAGATTGCGATTACTTTCAATTTTCTACAAATCAAAAACCCAGCCCAGAAATTTCTACTACGATTAATTGACGAACTCAAAATTCAAATTCAGTTGACGTTGACATGAACATGACAGAAAACACGTTCATGACTGGTCCGAAACAAAACACCACTTACGCGGCCTTGAGCGCGCTTACTGATTCGGACCGGCCGCCAGCACTGTAAGCGTTGTGAGCGTTGTAAGCGTGATTCGGAACACAGCCACTGTCATCCACTGTAATTTGTATGTTTCTGAATATCTTTGATGTTCATCGCTATAAAACTAACTGTCACTGTAGTGCTGTGGTGTTATCGATAGTATCGAATAGTAAATGCACTAGTGATGTACATGTCTTATCGATATTATTTCAGAAGAAAAATACTTGGGTCTAATATTGGATAGCCAGCTAACATGGAAACCTCACATAAATAAAATACGCTCTAAACTGTCATCATTACGAGGATGCTTGTTTAATACCGTACACTGTTTTCCTCGCCAGGTGCGATACACAATTTACAACTCGCTGGTAAATTCTCATTTAAACTACCTCATAGAGATATGGGGTAGTGCCAATAAAACCACTCTTAGGAATCTACAGATAGCACAAAATAAAATCATCAAGACGCTTTTCAAATATGATTTTCTCACACCCAGCCATAAAATTTATTCGGAGACGAAAATAATGAATCTTAGTCAGCTATATTTCAATAACACATGTATACTTATAAAAAAAATACTCGAAAAGAAAATACACTGTCAAATAACTTTTAAAACCAAACTTGAACAAGGGTTTCGCCCTTTGCGTAGTGCTAATGACTTATGTCTCCAACCCACGCGTACTAATTTTGGAAAAAAAAGCATTGGATTCGAAGGAGCGCAGTTTTTCAATAAGTTACCCAAAAATATCAAAGAATGCAAAAATATTAATATTTATAAACGAAAATTAAAAGAATACGTAATTAATAATATCTAAATCCGGCCCTGGGCGAGTTAGAAACAAAGAGATTATCGTGCCATGTTATCAGTTACAATCGAGTAGCCATACTAGACCTTATTTGTAATACGTTAGAGTATAAAAGGAATCGAATGTAAAATTATTTTGTTGTGCATTTATTTTTGTGGGTATGTTTGCTATCTACCGACGGTGAAAATATTGTATTAGTCTAAGTGCTTGTACTTTTATTTGTTCTATGTTTTGAATGAGAAACTGTTTGCCCTGTTTTAAGGTACCTATTTATGAAGATTGCGTATAGTGTCGTTTTGGCTCGGCATATGGATCACCTTTGTACTCGAGAAACAACAATAACACCACATCAGATTTGATGCTGGGAATATTCAATAGGTATTTGTGCGTACATATGCACGGTGTTTCTACACATATTTGAGACGGTAATCACCTATAATGCAGGATGTTTCTACACATATCCGAGACCACAGCGGGACTATATTCAATATACTCCTTGCTATATACTTAGTTAACCTACCTACCTATTTTAAGTATTAATCTTACTTACCTTAACTTGATTATATTTAAGTATAGTGTTTCGCGGTGCTCACTAAAAGATATTTTTGTTTATAATATTCAAGTATGTTTCTCAATAAGTGAAATGTAAATTTCTTTTGAGAAAATAAAGTTCTTTAACCCGATATTCGATAAAAATTGCTTACGTAGGTATTGCGATTTACATTTTGCCTTTTTTAACTACGTTTGCATTAAGAAGTAACCAGCGTTAATACTTAATGCGAAAACAATCGACTTGTGTTCAACTGTTGTTGTAAATAGTAAATAAACCACGTCAAGCTTATACAATATTATTTATTTAGACAAAGGAGTTATAAAAAACCATTTTCCTTCCATTAAATCTTAAAGATATTTACATTATCTTGTTATTATCTCATCTTTGGGAAAATTAGCAAGGAATCCTCCCCTAAGGCTTTCCCTGACACCACATACTTCACAGCGTCTATTTTTACGTCTATTACCGCCCATTATTATCACTATTTTGAGTCTCTATCTCAGAGGGCGTACCGCGAACTTCGTATCGTACTGTCCTTTTCCGTCATATAGTGTATAACACGAGAGTGAAAGGGACGGCACGACACGAAGTTCGATTTTCGAAGATCGTGGTAGCACCCCAGAAATATCACGAGCCCACGTCTCTTAAATAAAATGACACACACACAAAACAATACGAGTCCCTGTCTCTAAAAACCGCGCGCACACGCGAAATAAGCGCAGTAGCAAATTTGCTCAACTCTACGCCACTAAAGTTTCAGAAGTCCCTCTTGTTACCGAATCCTGCTGTTTTCCGGCTCATCTCAAATTTCCTTTCCTTTAATAAATTTAAACTTTAGCCCTTTCCTTCATTTTATGTAGTTAATTACCTTATTATAACTTTGTAGTCCCTTTTAGCCATTTCTCTATTTCCTATATACAATTCTATTTATCTATTGGCAAAGCCGTCAAATCGTCTCCGCATTTCCCTCTTATTTTTCGTTCCCTTTCTCTCGTTAATCTCACTGACGTGATGCTGGCAAAAATGTCTAGGACAATTGCCATAATTAAAAAAAAAAAAAAGTTTCAGAAGTATAGCTAGATATAAAATATATATACATATAAAATAATTATCATTAATGGACGTCGGTATTTCAAGATTTTCAAGTGAGAAAAATATTTTTAATGTAATTTGACTTTGTCAAGTTTGTCAGATTGCCATGACAACCCATTATCCTGTAGGTTGGCATGACAGGCGCTCCATCGCCATACATTGTTTTTTTTTATATAGGAGTTTTGCCATTAACAATAGGAAGGATAAGATAGGTTTTTATGTATTCGATCGATAAAATATTCACAATGGGTTTAGTAAAATATCGTCAGTCTGAGTAATTGGATTATTTATTGCCTTTTTGTTTAATGAGTCCATTTGGATAGTCTGAGAGCTCTGGAATAATGGACATACCATTTCCTGAAACGGCACCACGTTTTATCGATTCGAAATGGTTTAGTGCCGACAATCCCTGCGATGAAGATGCCGAATTAACTGCTTTGGAGCAATCAAACCAGAACTGGGTATGTCTTTTTATACGTGTTATTGTTAACCTTTTGACCGCCAAAGATGGGATAATCCGTCACGGCAACAGTTAGCATTCAATCAGCATGTCGAACACCTTGGACTTGGAACCATCTTGGTTAGCGAGACTTGGCGTTCGAAAGGTTAAATCTTGGTAAGTACACAGTGACATCATTGCATATTGTTTGGTGTAGTTTAAATTTATTTCGTTGCAGTTGAGTTCTGTTGGGCAGCAATACAAGGCTCGGGCGCCGCTCGGTAAGACCGAGGCTGAGCCAATGGAGGAGTGTGAATCAGAAGAAGAGGAGGGTAAGCTCTTATTTGTTACATGCTGACTGTGTAAAAATCATGTACATAATCATCCCAAGATCCAAAAGGTAAACCAAAAACTATCAACACCTCACTAAAATAATGTATAGTTAGTAGGTTTTTGTTGTGTTCAATTCATTGTCCTATTGTGCGGTTATGCTACCATATTATCATCCATCATGAAATATAAACATACTTCATAGACAAAGTCTGCATGCATTAACATTTTACCTTTGCCAAAAGTATAAATTGCTTTAAATGTGATATTAGAAGCATTCTACATTATATGGCTGCCATTTATCAGAACACCTAATGGTACAAGTAAAAGGCATCACAAGTGGGCCACCCTGTTTCTATTAGTGCACTTGTAATCTGTTGCTTATGGAGATAAGAATCCATAATCAATTGAACTTTCTAGGTGGCTGTAACAATTTTTTACTATATGGTTATTTTGGTAATTTGCGGTTTTAGTAAATAAAGCTATTATTCCTCTAAGTGGATTGGACAAAACTAAAACCCTACGACCATACATGTGTACTTTAACTCTGCCTTTATGAAACTGCTGTGTTACAGCGATCGGTCCGCCTAAAGGAAAGAGGGCCCCATATTAGGGACTTTTTTGTGACAGACGTGCATAAAAGCAACCAGCAAACCAACCAATCATGAGTTTTCAAGGTGCATAAAAAAACCTAACACCAGAAGACTAAAGCCGGGTCCACAGCGCCATGTTTTTCGTGTTTGCAAATATCAGTTTTACAAACATGTTTTGTTGGATTTTTGATGCAGTGGACCGGCCTTAACATTGAGGCCATGCTATTTTGTGTTCGAAAAACATGTTTGATGCTTGCAAACACGAAAAACATGGCGCTGTGGACCCGGCTTAAGGCAGGATCGAACCTAACAACATTACAGTTGGTTTTGCTTCAGGAGGATTCACTCGCTTGCTTCTCTCACTCCTTCGGGAGCCAAGTTTGTTTGTAGATATTTTATTATATAAAAGTAGTGTCACAATAACACCATATTGATCGAAAATGTACTAAGTCTCAAAAATTACTTCACTGCCCAAGCCAAAACTCAATTATTTATGATTGCAGAAAAAAAGTCACCCATACAAAACATGCTTATTTTAACATATTCTTTACGATAAGATCATAAAAAAGTAGTGTCATAATCATAATGATACATGTTGATCAAAATGTTTTTAAGTCCTGGAACCTCTTTCCTTTAGTCTGACGCAGCGTTGTCTGTACTGTTGACTTTTGTTGTTTTGAAAAAATATGCGTAGAATTACAGGTCATGAAAATCTGAGGAAAATGTATGAAAGTCAAGAGTTTAAAAACATTTCTTCATATTTTTTGTGTTATGTGTAATAATATCTAACCAAATGTGCAAGTATTTAACCTCTTCACCGCCCCAGTCATCTAGTTGTGACAGCCAATGGAATGCATCACACGCCACAGTTATCGATGCATGATCATAATGTTCTAGATTGTCAGTTCTGTGGCGAATAGAGCATGTCCATTCATTCGTAATGTGGCGGTCATGAGGTTAAATTAGGGGTATTATTTTAATGGTAACATTGAGCATAGGGTTTAGCATATTCACAGTCAGTCTTTACAAGTGAAAAGTTATTCACAGCTAATCACTAGACCCCACAATCTTGTTTGCTAACATATTAAGGTCAGTTAAGAATGTAAGATGTAATAAATTATTATTATTTGAGGAGAACCTTACACAAATCAATCTAGTCAAACTAAGCAGAGCTTGTACAGTCGAGGTCAAAGATATCTTTACAATTGAGTGTTACAAAAATATCTTTACGTTTAAATAAGTTTACATACTACATGACAAAAACATACTTACAACGCACATGACAGTTTCAACTTTTCACTTAATGCATCATAGTTATGTTTACCATCTGTCTTCCATAAAAACATTTTCACACATTGTGACATAATAGGTTTACATTGCATGTTACAAAATAAGATTTCCTGTCAATGTGCCCTAAATATGTTTACATTAGCAGTGGCACTTGAAACTTTACGTTCAAGAGTATATTTTTTTTAATTACACCTCTTGCTACATAAATATCTTTACAGTTTGATACAAACCACGGTTCTTATTTTAAATAATGACCATCACCGAAAACAGTACCATACTGTCAAATATTCTATCCCTTTCATTTTGGGCGTGACGTCAACGATACATTTCGTAGTAAACTAGGTACCCTTATAGTTTTGCCATGTCCGTCTATCTATCCAAGGTTTTGGTATGTGATTGTTAGTGCTAGAAAGCTGCAACTTAGCATGGATATAGAAATCAATAAATATATCAAAGTAATAAAATAAAATCTAATGTCCCTCCTTTAACTTTTAAGCTATGGGTCCAAAAATAGGAAACAAATCATGAAAGTAAATCTTAATAAAAACTACAGTGGACTTGATCAGTTAAGCTGTTCTTAGTAAAAGATGTATGAAACGCTGCGAATGGAATTGAATTCCCTCTCGCTCGTTATTGATTTTTTTAATTAGTTTCATTTGGGCAACTACGGAAACCAACACTGAGCATGGCCCGACATGCTATTGGCCGATTTTTTCTGTACGGGGCAGGTTTAAAACTCAACGAATCTTCCTCTTACATTTATTTATGATATGTTTGAATAAGATACTTTGTCAGTTTTATTGCTTTATACATATATCCATGCCAAATTCTTAATGCTAGAAAGCTGCAATTTGGCATGGATATATATGCCAAATTGCAGCTTACTAGCATTAAGAATCACAGGGCAAAGCCTCGGACAGACAGACGGACATGGCGAAAGTATAAGGGTTCCTACTTCCTAGTTGACTACGGAACCCAAAAGGATTTTATTTGTGTCTGTAAAGAAAAAATTGTACGTTGCGCCCGAAGAAATTGCGTAAGTTGCACAATAACTAAGTGAAATTTCATGGTGTGTGAAAAGTCTAACAAATACAGAAAAAGTATTGTATGCAACGGTGTATATTACTGGTCTCAAAACGCTCGTGGCATCTTTACCCACGCCACTCGCTTTTTAAGACACTTATCATACGACAGCTGCATAAAATTTTAATTTATGAATTGCTCCTTTTTTTTAAGTCGGTTATTGCGCCGAAATTGTTAACAAATATAAGACGCAAATGATGGAATTAACAGAGAACACATGACAATTCAATGTCATTATTCAAATTAAGAACAGTGCAATCAACCTGTAATAGTACATTTTGATGCTAGTGCGGAAAGTATGTCATTTCTTCACGAGTACCGAGGGATGCCACGAGCCGCAGGCGAGTGGCAACACTCGGGACGAGTGAAGAATGACATTTCCGCACGTGTATTGAACGACGTTTTTTAATACAGTTGCGAAAAAATAAGAAAAACAACAAGTAATATTCATAAAAACAATATCGAATGTTGCCTTTACAAACTTAAAACATGCTTGCAGTAAGTAAAAACGCCTCTTCTTTGACAGGCGTTTCGGCAGCTATTCCGTTCCACTCAGACAACTTATTAAGAACGGTTTTTCAATATTCAATATTAAAAAATAAACGTGTTATAATGATGAAGAGGTAAGTAATAAAATATGAAATGTGTATATTTTTCGTATTCTGATATTAACAGTAGGTTTTTATGTTGATTACGACGTTTAAAGGAAACTAATATTTAACACCCAGCAATAAGGAGTCATGCATTGGAACAAGCATAAATTTAAAAAAATTGGAAAAGTGAAAAGCACTAGTGCGCGAAAACCAACTTTCCGCACGCTAAACAGCTACGTAAAGTAGCACTTTTTGAGCAACTGTATTAAAAAGATATTTATGTAGCAATAGGTGTAACTAAAAGAAAAGTACGCTTGAACGTGAAGTTTCAAGTGCCACTTCTAATGTAAATATATTTAGGGCACATTGACAGGAAATCTTATTTTGTAACGTGCAATGTAAACCTATTATGTCACAATGTGTGAAAATGTTTATATGGAAGATAGATGGTAAACATAACTTTGGTGCATTCAGTGAAAAGATGAAACTGTCATGTGGGTTGTAAGTATGTTTTTGTCATGTAGTGTGTAAACTTATTTAAATGTAATAGTACATTACGATACAAGTGCAGAGAACAGGAAATTCGCATCGAGTGATGATAAATTGAAACACGACCGAAGGGAGTGTTTTTAATTGACACGAGTTGCGAATTACCTGTTCGCACGTGTATCGTACAACGTTTTACAGTACATATGGTTCTTTAAAGTTTCGACATATGCACGTAATCTGCTGATTACCGCACTAGTGCGGTAATGTAGCACCATATGTACTGTAATAGTTATTTGTTATACAAGGGTGCAAAGTTGTATTTTACCCGCGAGTGTGGAATTGAAACACTAGCCAGCGAAAGGATTCTATAGTTGAACCACGAGCGAAGCGAGTGGTTCTAAAATAGAATCCTGGGCGTGAGAGAGTGTTTCAACACACGAGAAGTAAAATACAGCTTTGCACCCGTGTGTAACACAAAACGATTCTCCTCACCATAGCGAGGAAAGTGCAACGTGCAAAAAAACAAAGTTCCTCAGGCATGATTTTGATCACTGGAATCACTGATTTTTTTACGATATTATAACAGAAAACTCTGGAAGTTGTGTATAATATTTACGTGAGTCGGAGTCGGTGATAAGTTGTGTATATTTTAGTTGACATTGACAACGATGACATTTCTGACGATGCGTTTTGAAATTGCATCGACTTAACTTGTGCGTTTACAATTATACTCAATATCAATATAAAAAAATGTTACTTATAGAATTTTAAGGTTTACGACTTAAATCATTAAATAAAGCTAAATTTGGTATCTTATATTATATTCTCAAACCATTTATTTAATGATAATTGATATCAAACGAACCATTATTATGAGCGTTTTACGTTTTGTTATCTGTCAAAAGCTACTCAAACACGCTCCAAGGTCAAATTACTTTCCCCACTTGTGGATAAAATGCATTTTTACCCGCTTGTTTCAAAGGATAAAAGACGGCTTTCCGAGCTAGTGAGGGGAAAAATTATTTTTGTAACACTCAATTGTAAAGATACAGTTAGTAGCACAACTGAACCAATGTCCACTACTTTGATAAGTATCGTCAATTAAAACAAAAAGGGTTAAGAATAATGTTTCCATTGAAACATTATTCGTTAGCATGCATTGTAGGGATAATCTGCCGTTATGTAATTTTAGATCAAGATATTGCATTTTGTCTCAAGGGTGACATTAGCATTGAATCAAATTTGCACCGACCATTTTCTATGGAAGTCTGTCTGATCTATCGGCTGTATCTTAGGAAATTGCCAATAAATTAACATTAATTCAGTCAGCTGTGTTCAGCAAGAATCAATAACAAAACTGTAACACCTTTGAGCAACGACATAAGAGGAGAAAAAAAAAGTTTAGTCCTCAAGAAACGTGTCTATTATATGTTTTTGTTTAACGAAAAACATTTTTTTTTCGTATGACGACCCCATATTATTTAATTGTCTATAACAGTTAATTCTAGCTTCCTTAAAATGAGCACGCAACTGCTTGAATCAGACACGTACTTTTGTAGTTATTGTAGGGTTAGACTCAGTTGAATAAGGTGTCCACCATTCAGTTTCCATACTTATTTACATTGACTCACTTTCGCACCGAACTCTTTGTAGACAATAATTACCTCCTAAAATATATCTCTTCAACATACTTTCCGAATCACTTTTAAGAGACTGAAATTGCCTATTTTAGGTGGTTTCAGTTTTTTTGGTTGTCTTAAAAAAAAAAACAAATTATTAGGAAAATAAATTAGGTTAAAATTTCCAGTTTTTAGGTTTCAGTAGGTAAATAACTATAAATCGTAAGTAATACATTTGTACAGCAGTTTTGTTGCTCATTCCTAGGAGTAATATTGTATATAAAACATTTATATTTTTATATAGTTTGACATCTATTAAATCGAATCCTACTAACATGCGAATATTGACTCACTTATGCTACTAACTGTATCTTTGACCTCGACTGTACTATGGGTACTAATCAAGGAAATTAAATGTTACATTCATGTTTATCACTAGGGTCTGGACAGTTGGTGGCAATTTAAACACAGAGTGCAGTGGAGTTGTTGTTAAAAAATATATTTGTAAAAAATAAAATAAATAAATAAATACTGGGGGAAAATCTTACACAAATCGAACTAGTCCCAAACTAAGCAAAGCTTGTACTATGGGTACTAGACGACGATATACATACTTATATATAGATAAATACATTCTTAAATACATAGAAAACATCCAAGACCCAGGAACAAAAATACCCGTGCTAAATGCACAAATAATGCCCTGGCCAGAATTCGAACCCGGGACCTCTAGCTTCGGAGGCAGTGTCACTACCAACTAGGCTAAACAGGACAAACGATGAAACGATTGAACGATCATTTGATTGATCGATTTTTTGTATGAACAATAATATCAGGTATTGTAGCGTTTATTATTATTAATAGCCTTTTATTCGGACTTATCTATTTAATAGTATTCTACTATTTGAGTCTTTCTCTGCCGTTTTATGTCCGTTTGCCATTCAGCAAAGGCACAGTATATATACGGTAGATAAACTTCGAACAAAGGCACACAAAGGTACATCGCGCGGTTTGTATGTGTGCGTGCCGTGTACGTATGCGCGCGGCCTGCGTCACATGGAAACGGTGCGGCCTGATTACGCTTGAATCAAGTTGAATCAGTCCGGGCTGCGCCGTCGCTGTGTTCGGAGCGTTGTCGCTCGAAACAATAGTAATGTCATCAGTGTCGCCGTCACGGCAGTACTGCTGTGTGTATGGCCGTTTACAAAACAGCTATGAAAGTACGGAGCAATTTTTTTTCTAAATAAAAGTTCAATACCTATCTTTTAATAGTAGTACTGCATAAAGTTACCTGCCGGGTTAAAATACGAAATATTTGGGAAGTACGTGCTATCGGCCCAATGGAACTCTGATCCACCATGGGACTGTCAAACTAACGTATGACGTTACTGTGATACAGTTTTATTAGTAAAGTGCCGCGCGGCACTCGCTGCCGACAGTCAAAAGATGCCGCCTCGTGTAAGGTATTGGCTATGTGCGAAGTAGGTGGTGGGGGTAAACTAAGCGATCGCAGCGCACACCATGGCAGAAATGTGCAATTTCCGGGGACTTATATGTCAAATTTACTTCGACGTTTCCTATAGGTTTCCTACTAAAAATTTTAATAGGTAATTAATTTCTATATCTACGTCACAAGATTGTGGGAACTTAGCAGGTTTTGCTTGATGGAATTGGTAGTATGATCTTGTCAGACGACTTTGTTAATATCGTAAATGAGGCTGTGAATGTGTTAAACATGTTCCCTACCCATCATTTTATCCTTAGGGTGAGTGAGAGACTGCCTGGTTTAGTGCATGCTTTTTTGGTTCATATAACTATATTATCATCTTGCCTCTTAGTGTAATTATACGAACTAATTTGTTATGGTTTTTTACTAATCTATGTTTGGTTTCTTTCTTACTTACAAAATTTATCTATGGAAATATGCATACTCAAAACATACAATTGGATTATACATTTGCACGTCTTCCATATTTATTTTCATTCTGGTCAATACATTATGAAGAACTTCTCTCTCACTCCATAACCTCTGTAGAATATTTTATTAGCATCAGGTTACAATATATGTCAGAGAAAACAAATAATCTTGTTTGTATTCTCATAGTAGTTTTAGGTCTATGTGTGTTGTAAAATATATGCGGGATAAAGTTTTTCCTAAACTCCCTCAGGAAATGAACGTGGTGGATATTCTACAAAAATGGTTTTATCGTATATTTTTAAGTTTGTATTAGTAGTGATACTAGTGATAGTAATAATTTAGTAATATGAAGATAGTTATGTATTATTTATATTATTAGTAAAAAACAGAATTATATTAAGAAAAATAAGTACTATTTACGTTAAAAAAATTCCACAATGTGACAACGAAAGTGCCATTGATGGAAAAAATATGGCAAGTTGTGAATTTTTTATTGGGAATGAGAGACCTAGCTATATCGATTTTTGCCCCGTAAACCCCCACATAGCAAATTCAAATTGTTATTAAAACCGTTCCCGAGGTCACCGGGGTAAATAATTATATCCAAATACCCGAGCCAGGCGCATAAATCGTTAGTCATTTCCTCTTGCATGAACATTTGTACAGTAGTTAAGAAAGTTATATTTGTTTTAATCGTATATAATTTATATATGAACCGTGAGATCTTCGAGAAGACAAGTACGGTTGCCAGTTTTTGTTGCACTTTTAGCACCACCCAGGGGTCACGTGTAGGGTAACGGTGGGTACTCCCTACGGACGTAGTGCAACTTCGACCCCCCTTTCACTTGACAAAGGTGGGCAACTTGACTGTTAGAAGTTTTTAAGCCGCCCGAAGGCCTCTAACTTGGCTTTACGACTGCTGTCGTAGACAGCAGCCGGAATCAACGACTTAGCGTGCCTTCCAAAGCACGGGAGCGCTCAGTTAGTAACCATTCAAAGCGGTCACCCATCCAAGAACTGACCTGCGCCCACATTGCTTAACCTCGCATACCGAACGCGGTACGCGGGCGCCGCTGGGCCACGAACGCTGAGAAAGTTATATTATGAAGCCCCGTGAATGTCAGCTGCGATTCCGTTGGTGGGTTGAGGAGCAGCAGCCCCTAAGATAAAAATATATAAATAAATATACCGGACAATTCATGTGTATAATGACATGGATGTGCTCAGCGTGCGTAGGCTTGCAGTAATCAGAATGGTAATGGCTATGCAACATAAAGTAATCCGGACTACAGCTTACAAAAACTCTTCTGGCAAGCGTGTTTTTAAGGTACCCATTTCCCGGGTTAATACTACTTTTGCCAAAAGGTTCGCCGAGTACCTTCTTCCTCACATTTATAATAAGATTAATAAACTATGTGACATCAAAAACTGTACCATAAGTGAAGCGAAAAAGAAAGTGACTAGCTGGATTAAAACACTCACCTATAGAGAAACAGAGCAATTGTTAAAGGTGCCATGATGATGTGCCCGCGCACACTCCCACACACACACACACACACACACGCCACACACACTCACATCTACATACACGCACTCACTCATAAGCTGAAGACTAAATTCATTAACTATTAAATATGGCAAATGTATTGCACTAGGCCTTTTCCCACAACTGTTTTAGACACGTATGCATAAGTATTAACTAGTTAAACTTAATAATCACAGCGTAGACCTTTATAAATACCAGTGGTAAATTTGAACTGATCCCACGAGACAAGCTTAGCCTAGTGTGGAGGTCATAGGTAAAAATTGTAACCATCTTAATATTTGGTAAATAAACGATATTTTATTTTTATTTTTTTATTTTTATTTTAATATTATTGTGTACAAGTTATGATCCAGAGGAAATTGTTCATTGAAATCTACTGCTGGCCCAAGGTCTAAGTTGTACGTGTATATCATTTGCTTTTCATTGTTTTGGCATTTGGTGAATTATTTTTCTATGCAAGTGTAAGTGTAAACAAAATAAAACTCGCGGACAAAGTATACGGGTCGGTAAAATACCGTCATATATTCCCTAAAATAGTATAAGGCTGTACAGTTTTTTAAATCATGTTTTAATCTTTATTCAATTTTACATTTAAACTGCAAAAATAACAGTTAAGAGGGCTCCATGGCCCAGCCGACCTTGAGAATTGAACGCCGCTTCACCGCCGGCCAAGTTTCCCCTGATCTAAACATCGTGGTGACTCGCTACACGATTTCGCTTTGTTCGATATAGCGTGAGGTCCTTACGCCGAGAACGAAGTTCTTATATTAGTGTTATTTAATTGAAACTACACTCAAATGAAACGGATTCACTTCGTATCGAATTTTCATACAATGCAGTTTCATTTTGTATGCACTATACGTTTGGATTACAATATTACATATCAATAATTGATATGTTATATTGTATACGTAAATTAATGAAATATTATAGTACCTATACTTACTGAAAACATCAATATACTACTTCCAAAGTATTTACTAACTAGTAAATACTTTACTAAGTATACTTAACTAAGTATGTTAGTCACTAAATGGGGAATCCAATTATGAACTATATTTCTTTGTTTTTCAAATACGTCTCGTAATACGTACAGCACGCACGTAATATTAAATTAAATTTAGCGAAGATTTATTTTACTACCATATATCTTGGCTCTAAGTAATTACTTTCTTGTAATGCATGACGCAGCTAAAATTCGTTTAAGGCGAAGGGATATGCAAATGACCTTGCCCCATCGGCGGCTAGCCACAGACAGCGGGCGTTCATACTAGATGGCGCGAGCGTAGGCTATCGATGTATTATTAATCGGATTGACGTATAGATGGCGTAAATTATTTCATTTATATTTTAATTGGTGATTTAATTATAACTGTATTTATAGTATTGAGGAAAAAAAAGGAAAATCCAATGCCACATGTTATCTCACTGCTGTATTTCGCAATCGAGAACAAACCGAAGCACACCGAAGGAACTCGACCGCTCAAAGCATGGCCAGGAGAGCGAAAGAGACAGCACGATCCAAACTTTAATACATAGCTAGAATTAGTACTTCACTTTGAGATAGAACTTTTATTATGTAAGTATAAGAAGATAATTTAGGAATATATTGTGATATTGTCCTAGAATAGGAAGGCTACCGTTTGTTGATTTATCGGTTCAAAACCTAACTTACCTACCATCAATCTCGGTACTTCTAGCCGACTAGATGCCGCTGAACTCCTTACCTGTGTGATAAACACGCGGCGCGGGCTCTTGGCACAGGGTTAGAAAATAAAAGTCTAGTTTACAGTTATTATTATGATGTTTATTTCATTGGACAAAATACTTAAGCATACGGAGGATGAATACCCTTTTTTTAAATAATCAAAAAGAAGTAAACTATTTATTTCGTTTTTAAAAATACTTTGACAATTTTCTTTGCAATTTTTCATGAAAACATATCTGGAAGTATATAAATAGATAAAAATAAAACCAACCAAGTGCGATTCGGACTCGCGCACCGAGGGTTCCGTACAACTAAAAAACAAATGTGATTTATCAATATACTTATTGGTATTTGTTGGTAAAATATACGTATTAATACTTTCAGTGCCAGTAACCCTAGGGTGTGGGCGCTGGTTTGGTAGGCGCTTTCCGCTACATACGGTTTATCTCATGTTATCGGCTACGAGCGTAGCGCTACGAAATCGTTGGCAGTGAAAGTGTTGATAAACAATATCACTAAATAAGTTCATAGGTCATAGGTGGAATCCCATTAAACATATCCTTTTTCTTGAATGTACTAAATTGATCAAGAAACAATGCCACCAAATGTGGAAAGAATACTTCGATTTGAAAAAATTCGTGTGACAGGCGAGGCCATACATTTTAAGAACTCTGCTTCCCATGTTTTATGTACAGTATACATCTTAGCAGAGAAAAATTTTTTGGTCATTGGACCAAATAAAAATATGCACCTGCTTAGTGCTGCTCATCTGCTCACATCCAATGGCCACCGTTCCAGCCACTGCGCTTGTGTTTAGATCCAATTCATTAGTGGACTCATCATTGTAAACTACAAAATCCATGTTGCACATTTTACATTTCAGCCGAAATTGAGATAGTAAACCAGTGCGAACTTCAGATACAATTTCCACTGCTTTTAAACCACAATTCAGTGGACCATGACAAGACATTTCCTGTAGTTGCTTGAAAAATGGGAAAACATTAACAATTCTTCTCTCAATGTTTTCATTGCCTTTATCGCTGAAAAGAAAATAACATTACAGCATGAATTATCAAAGTCATAACATCTAATAACTATGCTACTATCCTCCATTTCATTATATTTATGATTTTAAAAATAAAGAGCGGTGTTTTTTTTTTTCAAAATTCTGACCATTTACTATCTGATAATGTGCTTTTTAGTACATATTCACATTTATAAAAACTACCCTTTTTACTTTGTAATAATAGTAATAATAATAAAAATATGCATGCGCTTTGGAAGGCACATTAAGCCAAGGTCTTCCGGCAGCTTGAATTCTCTAACAGTCAAGTTATCCATTCACTTTACAAGCCAATAAGGTCTATTTTACCCCTTGGGTTGAAAGGTCAGATGGCAGTCACGTCCGTAAAAACTAGTGCCTACACCAATTTGTGGGATTAGGTAGCAGACCCCGGGCATGGCGGGCATCCGTCAGGATTCAACTGTACTGGGATAGTGCTAGGATGATATACGACGAAACCTTGTATGGAGACTGTTGTGTGTTTCTTCATTATTTTAACTTTTCATTAATTAATAACTTATCCGCCATAACAATATTTATGTGGAAATTTCAACTTGCTAACTATTACCGTGCAAAAAAGCCTGTTTGTTAGAAGTTGGACAGAAATATGGTGTAGACTTATTAATAATGTTAATTTTGGTACCCTGAGAATATGGAACCCTGATACTTCATTTATTATTTATACTCACCTTTCAACCACAATATTGTCATCCACTACAAATGAATCATCATCAACAGCAACAGAACTGAAATAAAAGTACAGAGATAGAGTCCACAGTAATATAATAAAATAGCAAAGTACTGAAACATTTAATAAATGTCTTTGCTATTATTAGTCATCTTCCCTAATAATCATTTACATAAACATTATTTTTTCAGATTATAGTATTTTAGGATAATAAAAAAATATTGGGTGACACATTTACACAAATCAACAGTCCCAAACTAAGCAAAGCTTGTATTATGGGTACTAGATGATGATATACATACTTATGTACATATATAAATTCTTCTGCCAGTATCTTTGGCACTATGCTGCGGGGGATAGATTATTTATTTTTAAAATTTTGGTAAGCATATATTTTTTAATTTTTAAATGTACCTTTTAATATTGTTTATCGTTTTGTAACGTAATACATAAAAACATTCAAGACCCCGGTCCAAATATTCATGCTCAACACACAAATAAATGCCCTGTCCGGGATTCGAACCCGGGACCTGTGGCTTCAGGATTTGTATGAAACAAACCTAATGGGTAGTATTTAAACACATCCAAAGGAGTTTACAGTTTTATAGCAAATGAAACTTATGTAAAATTAATCAACACTTTACAATTGACAAAACCCTAAAAAGAGGGATATTCTTTCATCGATGTAGCAGTGGGCATCTTCTAATTTAAATATATAAAATTACATAAATTAACATTTACTTTCATTTATTTTTGATGTTCATATGATTGGATAGTAATTGATTTATTGATTGACAAAAACATTACAGCTTGTAATTGTATCAATCACTGACAGTAGTTTGTATCTATTGCATTATGCCTTTTCACATTTTGTAATACCATGAGTGCCTACATAATAGTAGTTACATTTCAGCAACACAATAATCAGACACTTACGTTTCAGGTTTAACTGATAGTTTCATTAGCTGCTTCAGTTTACGTTAGTATATATCTTCTTTGTCAGTACTAAACTCATGATTGTCATTGTCAAAATCTGTAGAGACGCTACAACAAAAGGAAAGCAAGGGTTTAGAAATAAATAACACTGAATTATGAACACACACAACTAAGGCCAGGTCTTATGGATTTTGCACAAATACCCCTTGTATATAAACTTACTTTGCTGTGGCGTCGAGTCGTTTCATTGCAGCAATTTGTACTCGACGTTTGCGCATCAACCTGACTGATGCAGTAGGTTTCCGCCCCTTCCTATTTCCCATATTGGTAAAAGTTTAACTATGTCACACACCGCACCAAACACATAGGTTAATCCAATGTCAATAACAATACACCTAACCTAACCTAACATCATGAAACAATACAATCAACGAATAAAATGAACTACCTATTTTAATTATCTAAACTAAATAACACACACAATATAACAAAATCAGTTAAAAATCCTTTAACACCAAATTCCGCACTTCTAAAGAACGTATGAGCGTATATCAACTATCAAAACAAAACACACAGTCCACACAGAATTATCAAACGTCAACGAACAACGAACGAGAGAAATATCCATGGATGGACGTGGGATGGACAATAAATCT
Organism: Notocelia uddmanniana; assembly: GCA_905163555.1. Lineage (NCBI taxonomy): Eukaryota > Metazoa > Arthropoda > Insecta > Lepidoptera > Tortricidae > Notocelia > Notocelia uddmanniana. Next base: position 12,780,020 of record LR991052.1, on the reverse strand, counting down.
GGCAACAGCGCAGCACTCGTGCAAACGGAAACGAGCTCGCAGTTAAAGCGGTCGAGGACGATTACGTTGAATCTTATCCAAAATAAACTGAAAAAAATATGTAAAGGGGGCTGGGGCCAGTAAAAAGAGACTATGGGAGTTCGAGGATCCTTAAAATGCCGAAATAGAAGAGCTGATGGCCGAACCAAATATAGGTGAAAGGTGAAACCAAAGGGCATCGTCTTCTCTGGCTTGGCCACCTCGAGAGGATGGGAGAAGATTGATAGGTGAAGAGAGCATACTTGGGCCGACCGATCGGACGGCGTCCTGTGGGTTGCCCCAAGTATCGCTGAAAGGATTTGGTGGGACGCGGACCTGTGTGAGCTTGGATCCGGTGCAAACTGGCGAGAAATAGCGCAGAACCGAGAAAAGTGGCGTGCTCTTGTCTCGTAGGGCACGATACATCTGTTGCCGCACACTTGCCCAAATGACCACAATAATCACATTTGTTTCACACCAAGTTCAGGAACTTAACATCCGCAGGACCAAAGAAAACAACTAACTGACATGAGGGACAGTACTTTAGTGGCCGGTCATGGCTATCAAAATAGGTGACTGACTAAATTGATTTAATTTTTACCGTAGTGATTTTGTCTGCCATGAGACGCCTGCACACATCCTAACTGTCCTTGCCTAATTTACAGCCGTAGCATCTATTTTGGCCATACACGTCTTTGAAAAGATAAAGTTTCTCGAGTTCAGCAAAATCCTGCAGTTCTTTGAAAAAGCAGGCTGGACCGAGATTTGTATTAGCTGGCGATCACAATAGATCAGAAATGGTCGCAGCGCTACGAGGGCTTGCAGCCCGGTATAGCCACTATCCGAATGATAATAGTAATACTAATAGTAAAGCTTTATGTTACTTTGGTTCAACTTGTGCATGATAGGATCGTGCCCATGTTGATTCCAGGTTTATTTATTTTATTTTTATTCAAATAGCCTTAAAATGGGAAAATAAAATAATGACGAAGTAATTTAATATAATATGAACTAGAATTGTTCATTTTATCGAAAATAAGTTAAATGTTTCAATTTATTTCATTTCAAAAGGAAAGCAAATTATGAATCCCGGAATTTCGGTATTGAAATACCGAGAAAATCATGCCGGGATTCCGGGATCCCGGATTGCATGCCCTAGTTGTGATTGATTTATCATAATTGTGTTGTACCTACCCTGCTGTTTGTCGAAATAATAGTAGCTAGGTACTACTTACTTACTTACTTTAACGGCGCAACGACCCAAAGAGGATCTTGGCCTCCGAAACGAGAGCACGCCACCTTTCCCGATCCTGCGCAGCCTCCTGCCAGTCTTCGACCTGAAGCTGCCGCAGATGCTCCTCCACACTGTCTTCCCAGCGATACCTGGGTCGACCAACCGGTCGACCAGTCAGTCACCCCAAGTATGCTTTCTTGACGGCTCGATCCTCTCCCAATCTCAGTAAGTGGCCGAACCAGCGAAGTCTGTGCGCCTTTGTTTCGCCGATGATATTCGGTTCGGCCACCAATTCTTCGATCTCGGCATTTCTCCTGATCCTCCAAGAGCCGTCATCGTTCTTGACAGGTCCAAGGAGCTTCCGCAGAACTTTCCTTTCTGTTACCAGGAGTGGATTTTCTTCTTTTTGGGTTTGTGTCCAGGCTTCGCAGCCATACATGACGATAGGCCTTATGACGGTTTTATATATCCTCACCTTCGTACCTCTGCTAAGAAGCCTGGACACCAAGACTTTGTGGAGGGCTGCACTGCATCGTAGGGTGTTCTGGATGCGGATTCTTATCTCCTCCTCTCTCGTATTTGTATCAGTGACAGTGCAGCCCTAGTACCGAAACTTATCAACGCCCTGGTAAATGGTACCCTCAACATGAAGACAGTCTCGCCGAGCGCGCGTATTCTTGTATCGTTTCATGTGAAGGTACTCTGTTTTGCTATGGTTGATCCTGAGACCTATCGTACAGGCCTCACGGTCAAGGATACTCGCCGCCTCAGTCACATCCTCGCGTTTTTTCCCTAATAAAGCTAGGTCATCTGCGTACGTGATTATTATTAAACAAAATATTTAAGTTGTATTTTTGTTTGATATAGTGTAAATCTAAGTTTCGCGTCATATTTTATTGTTATGGTGAAACCACTCTTCGGGTTATGCGGCTGCATTCGACGAAGTGTGAAGGGTTTATTCGTCTGTTTGCTTTATTCGGACGCATAACGCATTAAGCGCGAATAGCGAGTACGCGAATCCGTCGACTTGTCGGTTTTTGGCACACATCAAAGGAAATGCATAAGTCGAATGGTCATATAGGTACGAAGTATGGACGGGCATGTTGTTCGCGCATACAACAAGTATTTACGCAAATACGGCGCTTTTGCATAATGGTGACAGCGCCGCGTTGCGTGTGCGCCTTTCTTTTGCGGTATTAAAGAAAGAGCAACACGAATATTTGCAAAAATAACTTGAAGTGTGATTCCACCATAACGTACAGCGCATACTGAAGTGAGGTTCCACCATCAAATTTCGTAAGTATACCTTGAGGGGTTCATGCGATTTTCTAATTGGCAGTAAAACCCTTGTGGGCGTCCTGTACTAATTGTTATATAACATATTAACTCCTACCGGGTTAGCCACTATGGAAGAAATCAATTAATTTAATGAGACGCTGATAAGACTTAAATTTGTCTTGTTCGCTCCTAATATCAGCAACCTTCTGAATATGATCGCGAAACAGTTATGTTATGATTGCCTAAGTTAAAAAATAAAGATGTACATATAATAGAACTGTTTAACCCTTTAACCGCCGAGAATTTTCATCGAACATAGTCATCGAGTATAGTCAGAATCTTAATTTCCTCAATCCTCAACATTCTCGGTGGCAGAAATTGTTACGTTATACTTTGTTTTATTTAATATGACGAAAAGTACCTACTATAAACCAACCATTACCACCATATATTGTATAACCTTGTATTTTATTGTATTGTATAACCTCCACTCACTAAGGCGCTTACAGAATTTTCTTCATCTGCACACCAAGCAAGTCTGCTTGCCCAGTCTCTTCTTCTTCCACTTCTGAACTATGGGGACATTGCGTTCCTTGACCTCAATGAAGAGCTGCTTGACAAGCTTGAGCGCTTACAAAATGTATGTATCAGGTATATTTTCGGTCTCCGCAAATATGACTACATCTCCAACTTCCGATTTATATACACCTTGCGAGAATTAAAAAACTACAAATTTTCAGTGCGCTCTTACTGCTTACTACGCATATGCTTTTTCGTGGCTTAGGTCTGGAGTCATCCTCTGGGGCAATAGCACAGATATAAATGACATATTCCTCGTACAAAAGAAGTGTATACGTATATTAGCTAATATTAAAAATAGAGATAGTTGTAGACCTTATTTCATCAAGTACAAAATATTGACGCTAACATCTATCTATATCCTAGAAATATGCAAGTTTGTGAGGAAATACCCGCAGTTTTTCCCAAAACTTGTTGACCAGCCCCGGCGGTTCCAAACTAGGTACAAAAATAACTTAGCTCCAGCCCCTCGTTCAAACCTCAAACTGCACAGAACAGGCCCAAACGTGATGGCAGTAAATATTTATAATAAAATTAGTGACGACATAAAACAACAAGTGACGGAAAAGCAGTTCAATCGACGCTTGAAGGATTTTCTAGTGAATAAGTGTTACTATAGCCTTAAGGATTTCTTTGATGATTAAAAGTAATTTGCTAATTAATAATCCAATTACATACTTAGCTACTAACATGTATGATAGAATGGTCGAATCTGAATTATTTATTTAAATTTAATTGTTTATTTTATTTTAATTTCCAAATTCTCCATTTATTACTATGTGTCTTATTAATAATTTTAGTTGAATGTACATTCCAATGAATCCATTATCTCTTAAATTAGTTATAGGACTCACTAGTCACTACCAATTGCTGTGCCCTATCAGGGTCCATGTGAAACTAATAGTAATGTAACACCTATATGTAAAGACCATGGATGCAATAAATGATGATTAAATGATCTCAGCTTCAGTGGTTGCCGATCCGCCGGCGCAGAGATGTGCATATTCTGTCGTTGCTTTTCAACATACTTTTTAATCCTGCTGCTCCTCCGTATCTTACTGAGAGATTTAGATATATGGCTGACGGCAGTGGTCACCGTCTGAGGTCTAGCGCCAACCTTACTCTTTCTGTACCGTCAAATAAGACGCAAACGTACTCTAAATCTTTCACGGTGGGCGCTGTGAAGCTGTGGAACGCGTTACCTTTGTCAATAAGACAGTCCCAGTCTGTCGCGTCACTCAAGAAAAATTTGAAGAAATTATGGCTCTCCTACGATCTGTGATTTGGTTGAGTACTATAATTATTTATATATTGTAATTTTGAATATAATTATTCTGTATTTATGTATTTATTATAGGTATATGTATTTTTTTTTCATTATATATGTATATTTATTTATTACATATGTATTTATGGGTATTTATTTAGTTATGGTTAAGCTACAAATTATATTCACTCATTGTAACGTTGTTGTACACGGAGTAAGTTTGTCTGTCTCATTCTTTTTAAAAATCTCTCAATCCCTCAAAGGTTAGCTGGAACAGATCCCTCATAGGGATAAGTTCGCCTTTGTACTCTGATTCTGTGTGACATGTATATGTTTTAAACTGTTATTGTGTACAATAAAGTGCTTACACAAACATAACTGTTATACTGGGAATAACGCTAGGATGATGATTGTATAACTGTTATCTTCAAGTAGGGATGTAACACAACTACGCAGGTGCGTATTGTTTAAATATGTTTAAAACGCCAACACGTGCCACTCTTCGATCAGTTTTAGGACGTCTGTTAGTTATCTTTTCCTTTCATATTTAAGCAACAAAAGGTGTTGTGATGTGAAATTTCGCTCAGGTGCATTTTGTCATCTTAAATAAAATAAATTATATACGCATCAAAACATGTTATTATTAGGGATGATGCACCTGTCACTACTGTATAGGAGCATTTTATTCTACATAGGAAGGTAACAACTTCAGCCCGGCTAGTATGATAGCAAACTGTCAACTTTTACGGTCACGTTATATCGTCAAAATCGGGTAAAAATTGTACGCGAATTGTCTAATATGATATATGATACAGTCATATAAACCGTAACGCGTAAAAGTTGACCATTTATATGATATGTCAAATTTTTAACGGTATGTGCTAAGATAGTAATCGTCATAGACATAACATAACATAAATATATATGTAGGTTATTCGGGCCCCACTTAAAATTTAACACTATGGAGAATATTGTCAGGTGGTTCGGAATCTCCACATAAATGATCTGAAACGAATATTTGGTCATCATGTATAAGTATGTCCTTGCTTTTGAGCACTAATGTGATAATTTCCTTCGATAAAATTACATAATGGCAACATTCTACATACATTATGTATATGGAGAAAAAATTACTTTACAACATTTGCATGTTAGCTAGTTGAGATAAAATTTCCGCCGCACATACAATTTTGACGTGTTACGAGTATATGTCGTAGCATTTAATTGTTCTGGTTTACCGTGCTAGCCGGGCTGCTGCTGACGGAACCCTCAAGGTTCCGCACACAAATATTTTTGTCTTTTATGTTATGTATTAAACGGTTTCAATTGTGTATATTATTTCTGTGACCCCCATTTGGGGACACAAAAATAATACTAAATTAAGATTTACGCGGATGCGAGACGGAAAGTAATTATTGTGGTGGGAGATGGATTTAATTAATGTAAACGTTTGTAATGATATCTTTGGCTTTAGCCGTTGACTGTGCTTAATCTATTCAAATAGATTATAGATGTATGTTTTTTGTGCGACTCACCCGGTTTTGTTTCATGCACCCATAATGATCCCGCCTGGCCTCGACTCCTGTTCCATTGATGGACTCCGTACCATTCTCCTTGCAAAGCCGGTAAGTGAGTTTATCCTGTTGGGTTACTCATGACAGAAAAATCAAGGGATGTTTTGCATAGTCACCGTTGTCATTGGTATGACGTTCGTAGAGAAAGAACTCCTGCATTTTGTTATATTAGGTCATAAAATGATATTATCCACTCCATCGTATTTTTGTGTATTATTTACAGATACATTAAAATAGATTCTGTGCAAATAGTGGAAGATTCCGAGGTAGAAGATGGGCCTCCAAATTTGGACAACGACGTAGAATTACTGCATATACGTGAAGAATCCAGCTACGAGGATGACGATGGAAACTTATACAGTGACGAAATGTCGCCTAAAGTAGATGACGATATAGATGATACAAATTTAGAACCTGCAACTTCACAACCGCCAACAGAAGTTTGCTGTGACGACCAAAGGAACGTTTGTACGTGTGGTGACGCGGCTGGTAGGGAATGCGTTTACCAACAACATTCTAGCAATTTACCAACTTACGCAGTTCAAAGCCGAAAAAACGGTAAATTTGCCGGTTTTTTTAATTCAAAGGAAAAGTGTGTAATCGTTATCTCATTGTTTGTTGTTTTTAATGTCGTGTCTTGCGTTTGCGATTGGTCATGCTTCAGTCTTCATGCAGTATTATTGTTTACTATTCCAATATTATTCACAAATTATAAGTACAGTTAAATGTTTTGATTGGAGTACCTATGTTTTGTAGGTGACGAGAAAATTGGCGTATGTTTACCTCGTGTGTTCATAAATTTTGAGACGGCTAAATACTCGATGTTTTCATATTTATTTCATTTTTTTATATATATACCTATAAACATATTTTAATTTTACTTGACAATAGTTTCATTAATAAACATACATAGGTTTATTATTTTGTTTTGTTTTATATATACCTATAAATATTTTTTTAATTTTACTTGACAATAGTTTCATTAATAAACATACATAGGTATTATTTAAACTGCGTTCCAATATTTTATGTTAGATACCATTTATTGCGTCGGCTATACCTAGATAATGACCCCGCGAGACACGAAAGTTTTCATCAGGAATTCTCTTGCTTCTCTTCCAGTGGCTCATTAGCAGTATCAGGTTTTTAGCTCTATATTGTGTGTTCATAAAAGGTAATTTTGTCCAAAAAGACTAATCAGGAGCATTTAGAGCCAGGCTCTCTTTTGGCAGTTTTCGTATGAAAATTTAATTTTGTTACGGTGTTCTCTAAAACTTTGTCAAAAACCCAATTATTTTGATGAGTAAACGTGTCAAACTAGTGATTTCAATAGTCCATCTGGTAAATGGATAATTTTAAGGCATAGTTTGAGCATCTAGTATTCAAAATTGAAAGAAAAGGCTACCTCATACGTAATAATAGCCCGTATTGTGAACATCGTAGGGCGATAAGGTTGCAGTAGGTACTGTCTGTGCAGTAGTTGGAACATCTATCGACATGTTGGTGTACACTTTGTCGTTCCGCTGCCTTAACTTTCTTTCTATAATAGGCATTAACTTGTCAGTGAAAAAGGCGTTTTTCGTTCGTGCCGGCACCTAAGAGAGACCACCGCATTTAAAGACTTATAACAAAAATATTGAAACCCAATTTAAATAAAGTCTATTTACTTGTATCAGCTTTCTGTAATTGATTTATTCAAAACAATATTCGTCTCAAAACTTATGAACACACGAGGTATATGAATGAAGTTCGAATTATATTCTTAATATATATATTTATTTCAATGAAAACAGAAGCGTGACTTCTTGAGACTTGAGACTCTCGAGATATATATATAATAAAATCACCTTTTTTGAAATCAGACACACGTATAATTATTTAATGCTAGGCATGGTGATTATACTAAATTCAGACAAACCTACATTATTTATATGAATACTTACGATCTGTTTAAAAATGAAAACCTATGATAATATCCAATTCCTTCATACCATAAGTCACAATTTTTTACTACTATAAAAATATCACACTACAGCATTTAAGTAAATATTACAATACAACAATCCAAAAAATACACACATACATAAAATCGGTAATATGTAAGTTGGTTTGGTAGAGGCAGGGAAAAGTAACTAAAAAGTTAACCAAATGTCGCTTTCTTTTCTTTTTCTCTAGTTTTGGTTTAGGTATTTACTGAATCATGTTTTTTAGGGTTCCGTAGTCAACTAGGAACCCTTATAGTTTCGTCATATCCGTCTCTCTGTCCCAGGCTTTGCTCTGTCATTGTTAGTGTTGGAAAGCTGCAATTTGGCATGTATATGTTAACGGAAATGTGTGTAATCCGTCATTGTATACAATTCCTAGGAAATGTATGCAATCCCTAAAATCGCCCGGAAATGTGTGAAATAAATTATATTAGACAAATTTCCTAGGAAATCTATACATTTCCTAAATAGCAATCGGAAATGTAAAACATTTAAGATCTCAATTTTGTTGTTATAACAATGTTCGATTTCCTTGGGAAAGCAACTGTGATGTTGAGCAATTCTGACCCACCAGCGATTCGACGGAGCCCCGCGAACCTACTTTCCCGTCTGAGGGCCACAAGTTAACGAACGAACCTACAAGGGGAAAACCACTGTGATGTTGGGCAATTCTAACCCGCCAGCGAGTCGAAGGAGTTTACTATTCACATTTTAACAACGTTGTGACGCCCGTCACAAACTTGTTTTATTACAGAAAGCATTCTTTTTATACATTTCCTAATACGATATTGGAATTATATACAATTCCTAGGAAATGTATACAATTCCCAGGATATGTATGTATTAAATAATTTATAAAACAATATTTTATACATTTCCTGAACAGCTTCGGAATTGTATACATTTCCTATGAATTGTATACCTACATGTTCTAGAAATTGTATACATTTCCTAGGAATTGTATACAATTCCTACATTTCATACATTTCCGGTAACATACATATAAATCAGACAAATTGGTAAAATAAAATCTAAAAAAAAAGATTTTGGGCTACACGTAAAGTGGGGTAAAAATTGTTTTTGCTTCAACCTTATAGCGTGGTGTGTTGTTGGATAGGTCTTTCAAAATGAATGGAGGTCTTCATCAAAAATGTTTTGATAAAGTGAAATATTTCGGAAATATTCACTCCAAAAGAAAAAAAAAATTGTCCCCCCTCTAACTTTTGAACTATGGGTCCAAAATATATGAAAAAACAAGTGCGAGTCGGACTCGCGCACGAAGGGTTCCGTACCAGAAAAAACGCCAATAACTACTCTGTTGTATGGGAGCCCCCTGAATTATTATTATTATTTTGATTTTAGTATTTCTTGTTGTAGCCACAATAAAAATACATAATCTGTGCAAATTTCAACTGTCTAGCTATTACGGTTCTTGAGATACAGCCTGGTGACAGACGGACGGACGGACAGCGAAGTCTTAATAATAGGGTCCCGTTTTTACCCTTTGGGTACGGGACCCTAAAAAAACATGAAAGTAAAACTTATTAAAGACTTTCAATGTACGAGTAAACTATATGACCACTATGATCACTATGATCAGTTAAGTTGTTATTGAGTTATCGTAAATATTCTTCCCTTAGTAAAAGACGTATGAAACGCTGCGAAGGTATTCCCTTTTGTTTGATATTATTTTTTGTGACTACGGAACCCTAAACTGAGCATGGCCCGACATGCTCTTGGCAATTGTTTTATATATGTTTAGTGTCCGCTTTTAATTGTGTAGTGCTATGTTTTTTATTTTTTATAATTTTAATAAAGTTGAAAGCATTAAAAGTTCATTACTGTGTTTTTATTTAATTTAGTTGTAATTATTCTCGGTTCTATATGTATTGTTTTTTAATGCATGCAATGCATTAGAATTTTGGTCTAAGTTTATGGAACACGTAAACGATATGTTTGTTTAGTACTTATTATTAATATTATTATAATCACGAGCCGTTTAACCACCAGTTTCTCTTGATTACGCTAGATGTACCTAGGTAATTAGTTTTATATATGTTGGTATATCGTGGGTATTATTTGTAATAAATGTAAGTCTGCATATCCACTAGAGATGTAGCAACAGTTGCTATCAGATATATATATCGCACGGGACAAGTCGCTAAAAATATGTGAACACTACTTTTATTAGGTACGTTGAAAGAGTACATGTTCAGATATTTTTGAGTAACCTGCATAGTACAGAATATTTGACTGACTGTACGATACTGTGTTTTTTAATAAAATCTGTTTAGTTTGAATTAAGCTATGAAACTGTCATTTATATGAACAGCTCATGGATGCACAGTCATACCTCCGATTACTAGTAGGAATTGTAGGTGTTTGGTTTCTGATTAGATACTAAGGCTGAGTTGCACCAAACTGTCTGTAATCGTACGCGTTGTAAGTTAAATCTGATTGTATGGAAAGTTTGACAAGTCCCTATGGGATGACAGCTGCCGGCGCCATATTTAACGTTGATCGGTCTGTGATCGTAAGTTGGTGCAACTCACCCTAAATATCATATCAGCATCACAGTTAACTGATCGTGGACTTTATTGCAACGAAATATGCTCTACCAATACAGCGTTATAAATGCGAAAGTAACTCTCTGTCTGTTAACGCTTCACGCTTAAACCGCTTTACCGAATTAAATGAAATTTGGTATAGAGATAGTTTGAGTCCGGGGAAAGGACATAGGATAATTTTTATTCCGAAAATCATTCCTTAGAGGATGAAAAGCGATATTTAAGCTTGCGCCTACAACAATTTAATAGCAATTATTTCTATAATAATACTAGTAACACGCGAACGAAGTCGCGGTAAAAAAAATAGTACTATATAGCTAGGTCAGCTATATATATTATTGTATTACCTCAGGGTGATAGGTCTTATTTTTGAAACTGTTGAAAGGTATGTGTAGCCATTTAGGGAGAAAATATATTAGAGGGCTTCTGCTTAGTTTATGTGGGGAGCTGCATATACTATTATGCATGTATAGGTATATACAGGGTGGTTCGGGAGACTTGAGCAAGCTCAACACTACGGATTCAGTAGATCATAAGCTACTGCTTCGTGCCACTATTAGTGAAATAAATGTTCATTTATCTTTGGTATTGAAAACAAAATGTTTTAAATTATTTACGAAATTCATGGTCACTCTACAATCAGAATACTTCAGTTAAGTGATACGTTTCTAATTGAATGTCATTTGAGTCCGATTACTTTTGAAATATCGTGTCTCACTCAATGTGAAAATTTACTTTCTTCGTAATTAAAGTGCTGTCATAACAGTTAGAGGTTTAATCTTTATAAACCAGTTGTTGTAGGGTGACCATGATTGTAGAGAATTAAACTTTAACTTAACAAAAATTATAATACAGGAAAAAGGTATGAGTGTTTCACTTAAATACAATGGTGAACGATTCATTGCCATATACTATGTATGTAGTGTTGGTCCTGCTCACGTCTCCTGAATCATTCTGTATATATGCCAAGTAGAAAATAACTGTAAATCAAAACTACGGAATGAAGATAACTATCAAAGACACACATCAAGCTTTTATTCTCTTCTTTTTGTAGATATTTTTAAGCTCTTCGTTAGTGTAGGTAGACGTACCTACTTGTTATCCAACACACAACTAGATACCTACTCGCAGGGGTAGCCGCGTTCGTGACAACTACACGTACACACTCACACACATAGCATGAGAATATACATAGCTTCTGGAAACTTTTCTTATTCCAAGTTAGGCGGTTTACATACGGCACCGTGCTCTGAGCGTTGCGTTTCTAATTTATGTTCTGTGGATAAACTGCTTGAGCTTAGAAACGCGCACCGTTGGAAGCTAATCTATATTCTAAGGCGCCGTATGTCAGCCCGTCTTACTGAGCTATAAAAACAAAAATCTAATTACGCATATCACAGTCCTTAACGCTTTTATAGCTTATATTCCAACCGAAGTGAAACATTGATGCCGCGCTCGGGATATCTATCCAATACCTCTGTAATCCGTCAATGGGTCTGTCCAGAGTTCGTGGGTTCAAAATCCCGCCCGGGGTGATCAATTTTTCACTACTGTTGGAAATTATAATTCCGCTAAGTGGACGATTCCGCTCGTAAATATATTTACAGTTTATACGCGAAACACAGAGGTGAAGACATTAGAACTTCGAATTCCGTCGTAACGCCACTGTGTTTACGAAAGTGCATGGTACGGCGGCACTATCCAGCGTGTGTTAATGTTTATATCAACACTTTCAGGCAATGACGAGTCTGATGAATCGGAGGAATCGCACGATGAAGACGAGGAAGAGGACCTTCAGCAGAGCTACGCGCCGCCGCGCAACAACGATCAGCCGGGGCGTGGTCTGGACCTCCCGGACCTTTCCGAGCCTAATATGTCCGACCAGGGCACTATGTGGCCGTAGCCCGAGTGATTTACATCGGTATCCGTGTACAAGCCGAACGAACCATCAAGTCACCTTCATATCGCTTAGGAACTGTATCCAATACGGAACTGACAGACTTGACGGGTCGAGTAGCTGACGTCGACGAGTATTGTAGGATTTTTTCAAGTTACTTTCCTATGAGCGCGTTGTGTTCTTCCGATGACTCAATGCAACCTGATAGGATTCAAATGGCAAGATTTTTAAGTCTTTCATCGTCAGGTGTCAAGGCATTGGAGTGCCAACGTCAAACGGGCACTCTTGCGTCGATGTTTCATTTGACTTAGAAAACGCACGCTGGAATGGAAAGGTTGCTTGCTTGTGGGAAATAACCTATTGAATTCAGTGAACGAAAAAAGCATAGAACTCGTACTTCCTACAAAAGTCCACTTTAAAACGGGGCATTTATTATAAATACGCACGCGCAGTGTTGTACCAACTGCGTACCTTTTTTAATATTATTATTGAGCTGATCTGATGATGGAACCGAAAAGTGGTCATAGGAGCTCTGTAACAAGTTAACACAATCATACAGAGTTTGGGCTCTTTAAATCCACTCTTTGAGTAGTTGATAATAATTGTATACATATATATATATTTTCGTTTTGTAAATGTAAATTTATTTATCGAGATGTTTTACTATGACGAGAATCACCCTGGGGGTCTTCTTGGAAAACCATATTTTGTTTTTTTTTTTTTTATTGTATTGGTGTATTTTTATCTTAAACAAACATGAAAACAGGATACTTATATAAAACAAAACAACTAAAACTAATTAAAAAAAAAGGTCACCAAGATCGGAGCCTTGTGGAAGGGTTCCCATAAGGCTGGCAGCGTTTCCACTTTGGATAGCTATATATTGTATGTATAGCGTAGTTACACATTTATCCTTTTATTTTTATTGCGGTTTTAGTTCTTGTTAAAAATATATTTATTTCTCGCTTCTCTCATATAGTTATATAGTCTAATTAGAATATATATAATAAATCAAGAATTAAAATAAATAAATGTTAATTTATTTAAATTTAGTTTTATTTAGGTTTAATATTTTGTGTAGTAATTATAGTCGATAATTGAGATATTAAATTATATTTTATTGTGTAAAAATAGAACATCGCTGAATAGTATAGTTGTAATTGTACTTAATGTCCCCTAATATTTATTTACTATTAATATTTATTATTACACTTAGATATTTTTCTAAACATCGACAGTCCTGTTATCGATAAGTACCACTTCAACGTCATAGATAAAAGTTTGATAATAAGAGTTGTCTAGTTGGTACCATGGCACATTGCAGTTGATCGTAAACTTTGTTAGGTCCATATGAAATAGTTTTTTCTCTTCCTGAATATTCTTATGCTTGTCTGTGTTATTGAGTTTACTTCGCATTCGGTGCAAAATAATTTTAAAACACGAAATCCGATATCTGGTAAATTTACAATAAACGAGGTGATTCTCTCTTCTCGGGAAGTTTTTATGGGTGGAATTTTTTCGTATTCAGTTTTGTGTTTACAATATATTCGCTTTAACACCACCACTTTATTTTCGCTTGTCACGTTTTACTTTTTTAATGAATAACGTCTAAGAATAAAAAAGTTTGTTTACTTTTTGACATTGGTAATATGTAGAGGAATAAATGAAATGTGTATTATGATTTTGCCTTTTTATATCGATGAGTTGGATCTTTATCTCATTACTTCGATGAGTTGATGACATGTGAATATTTTTAAATAGATACTGCTTTAATATATGTTTTCCTCACCGACTTATAATGAAGTACATGCCGCAAGTACAGTGATTTGTACGTCAGCGAAAATGCCCAACTATTAAGAAATAAAATGTGACTTCAGTACAATGTTTTTGAAGTAGACACAGAACATGGACTTGATAAACTTCCCTTGCCTTAAATATTTTTGTAACTCTTTTCTTATACTACAATCAAGATAAACAATAAAGATAATACACCCTGAAAGTATTATGTAGGCTGCTCTATAAAAAGACAATTATATAGCAAATTATAAAAATAAATTGGATCAAAAGTGTATATAACTTATATCGGCTACCTACCTAGACGCCGCGTGTACCGATCTTGTAAAAACGTAATCCGTACACTTTTGATCCAATTTATTTACATAAATTTTACATTAGTACATACTACTTCAACGACAACACGTACATACAACCACAGACATATCATATAAGTGTATGTGTGTGTAGTGTAGCGTGGTTGGTCTGTGGTTGGTCTTATGAAGTAGTGTGTAGCTTATATGTGCTTTTTTACTCTACTGGAGCTATATTCATCATCATCATGTCAGCCGAAAGACGTCCACAGCTGGACATAGGCCTCCCCCAAAGACTTCCACAAAGACCGGTCCTGCGCCACCCGCATCCAGCGGACACCAGCGACCTTTACCAGGTCATCGGTCCACCGTGTTATGGAGCTATATTAATAACTATTTATTAAAAAATCACTAAATATTATTAAACACAAAAAATTAAAAAGTCCCAAAAATATTAAAAAAAAAATTATAATTTTAAACCAAAAATGCAACAACGATTATGAGTCATAACTAGATGCTACCCCAAAATCAGCAGTGACGGCCGCGCCGATAATCTCTGGGTGCCGAGATCCATTACTTGCAGGTCATAACTTTAGATCAAAATCCAAATGAAAAAATATATACTTTTTTGGACACGAAAGGTTACTGCAGATGCTCTAAGGAAGCAGCCTTTTTAATTTTTTGCTCCTATTACAAGCCACGCCCTGTATTTTTTTATGTTTTATAGAGTGATTAACACACCATTTCACTAAACAATAAGTCATATTTCTAATTTTTGAGTTTTCACTTAATACAACTGTTACGCTACGCCGCGATGTGCAAACTAGACAGCCGTTGGACACAGTTTTGACGCCCCACCTTCATGGACACAGATTTGGTGGTGTCATTTTGCGACGCTAGTTGTGCTTCTATGTTTTTTCATTCGCTGATTGAATTTTTAGTGATTTTTAATTACTACATAGGGACATGGTACCGAAATGTATACATTTCATATTTACGATGCTGGCTGTAGGTAGTATAGTGGTTTAAATAAGTTTGCGGCAATGTACAGTTAGCATTATAAATATGTTTACAATTTTGATATCACAGACAGAATTTCAGAAATGTAGACATATTTTTGATCCTGGCCGTACATTTTACGTCAAAACATGTTAATACTTTCAGACTTTATTTCATTGTAATAAAGTCCAAAATTGCCACATTTACTTATATATTAGATTTATTTGTAAATGACATTTATTTTTCGCTTAATCAGCTTATAAATAATATGTAGGTAAGTTATTTATAATAATTTAATTTTGAGTAATCTTTGTCACAGTTAGTTATTTTCTAATTCGTTGACGTGCCTACAACGTAAAGCAACCACTCGATACCGGTATTATCACTACTTACACTCGGGATCATCCGTCGATTAATAGGTAGAAAGAAACAGTTTGCACCTTCTGCCTAGTTAGGTTCTTTAATCTATGTCAAACGTGCGGTGATTGGTGTTCCGGGTGAAGGCTATCTCTTTCTTGTGTATTTTGATAAAGCTATCTCTTTTACGCTTTTGATGAAGTGTGCGTATTGTAAACAATAAAACAAACTGCGAATGTGTGATGCCGCGATGTTGGAAGTATTTTTTCCGCCAGTAATGTTTGAGCATAATCTATACTTAAAATATTGCTTTAAACCATAAAGATTGAAGTCAAAAGTTTTTTAGAATAACATTGGCTAGTATGTCTAGAATTAAATACAATAATTTCATTTTAAATAAATAGAATTAAGTTTTACATTACAACTGATCTGTGTTTATCAACTTATATTAAATTATTCGTGTACAATGTCAATATATTATAAATGAAATTAAACATTTTACAAATCCAGTTTATTCGTTTTATTCCATAACCTTCCCTTAGAACTATAGCGTGGCTCTGAGATGTTTTCATTCACTGTCTGCATCTCCGCTTCGACAGGTACGCGTTCAACCATCTATTGGCTATGTGCGAAGTAGGTGGTGGGGGTAAACTAAGCGATCGCAGCGCACACCATGGCAGAAATGTGCAATTTCCGGGGACTTATATGTCAAATTTACTTCGACGTTTCCTATTGGTTTCCTACGATTCGTTTCGTTTGTATTTATTTATTTATTTTCTTATTTATTTCAGTCAAATTTCCAGTAAGGGGTCTTTCTCGCTTACTAAAATAAATTAAATATTCATGTGTCATTATTTGACATCTCTTGAGTTTGACATTGCCCCGGGACCCGTGACGTTTGACGTTTCTGACGTGCACATAGCCAATACATATAATAAAGTTGAAGAGGGTCGAAAGTCTGTACGTACATGGAAGAAATTTAAAAAAAATTGGCTGGGGATACTTAGAATAGATATCAGAACACGTTACAACAGTTTTTAGAATTTTCGTCTGTTTGTCTGTTTACTTAACCGCGCATCACGTGAAAACGGCTGAACGGATTTTGATGCAAACTTTTCTAATCTGTAGAGAAAATCTCCGGTCAGGTTTAAGACTATAATAATTGTACAGATTTGGGTTAAAAGGGGGGTAAAAAGAGGGATTGAATTTTGTATGGGAACTCCTATAATCCATGAGTTACAGGTTTGAAAATTGGCAATCACATTCTAGACGACAAAGAAAAACCATTCACATTTTGTAAATCTTAAGATAAAAACTGAAAAAAGTAAACACTAGCGCTGCGCCGGGACGCTGTGTAGTGTGCGCGCCAGCCGCCACGGTCTCTTCAAAATTTGAAAGCTATTAGCGTTGCCCTTTAAGTACCTAACTGTGACCCTAAACACAAATTTCGGTCCCGTTTCCTAGATATAAAATCTACCTTTGGCCGATTACTTAAATACTCAGTCACTGATACCACATAAATAGATAAATAAGGAAAGAGAGATAGACACATGATGTCTTCCTAAATAACCAATAAATAGTGTGTATAACTACGCTCTGGCGTCAGCCTCGCGTGTCTTGACGCCCTCCACCACGCCTTCATTATCGCGTATAACAGTCTTGGCTTGACTTGGCACGCTCATCGGGCCTTCGGCCCTCAGCCTTGAAAAGCCCGCTCTGTTGGGATGTTCGACCTTCGGCCTCGCGTGCCTTACCTCTCATCTTCGGGCCTTAGGCCCTCAGCCTTATAGAGCCCGCTGTTGGGATGCTCGATCTTCCGCCTCGCGTGCCTTAACACTCAGCGTCGGGCCTTCATCTTTATTAAAGAGCCCGCTCTGTTGGGATGTTCAAACTACGGCCTTGCGTGCCTTACTACTCGGTTTGAAGCCTTCGGCCCTCAGGCTTTATATGAAAAGTCCGCTCTGTTGGGCCTTTCATATAAGACCCAACAGAGCCTCGGGCCTTCGGCCCTCAGCCATACATAAGTAGGCCGCTGTAAGTGAATGATCGGCTCTCGGCTTCGCATTTTCGGCCTTCATCATTACGTAAAGAAGTCGCTCTGTTGGGACGCTCAGCCTTCGGTCTAGCGTGCCTTACCGCTCTGCTTAGGGCCTTTGGCCATAATACTTACATGAAGAACTCCCTCTGTTGGGACTTCCTTTTACGGCAGAACTGCGTAGCGAGACTTCCATAATTGTTAATTTTTGACGGGATTCATTCGTCTAGAATCGATACATTTGATTTTCCGAAACGGCCCCTTGTCTGGGACGCAACCTGTGCGGACACCCTGGCTCTATCTTATCTCCACGGCATTGCTACCAAGGCTGGCTCTGCTGCCAATTCGGCCGAGCTTCTCAAGCGGCGCAAATACGCAGCTCTAAATAACCACCTTTTCGAGCCGTTTGGGGTCGAGACCCTGGGGCCCTGGGGTGAGAGTGCATTCAGAATCTTTTCTGAATGCGCTAAGCGTTTAGTAGACGTAACGCGTGACCAGAGGGCTGGTTCATATCTGGCCCAGCGGCTCAGCGTTGCCATCCAGCGTGGCAACGCTGCCAGCGTTCTAGGCACGCTGCCGGCTGGAGTTGAATTAAGAGAAATCTTTTATGTATAATTTAGATGTTAATTTTAAATTTTAACTTTAGTTTTTATTTATAGATATATTTAATTAAGTACTGTACAAATTGTAATATATAAAATATTTGTCAACGTAACATTCCAAGCACTTTAATCATTCGTTTTGAATATAGCAGTCAGTCACAACTCTTATATAAAACACCGGCCAAGAGCGTGTCGGGCCACGCTCAGTGTAGGGTTCCGTAGTTTTTGTAATTTTTTCAAAAACTATTCAGCCTGTCAAGTTCAAAATAATTTTCCTACAAAGTTTTTATAAAGTTCTACTTTTGAGATTTTTTTCATATTTTTAAAACTTATGGTTCAAAAGTTAGAGGGGGGGGGACACATTTTTTTTACTTCTGGAGCGATTATTTCCGAAAATATTAACATTATCAAAAAATGATTTTAGTAAACCCCTATTTATTTTTAAATACCTATCTAACAATATATCACACGTTAGGGTTAAAATGAAAAAAAAAAATCACTCCCCACTTTACGTATAGGGGAGGTACCCTTATAAAATATTTTTTTCCACTTTTTATTTTACCACTTTGTCGGCGTAATTGATATACATATTAGTACCAAATTTCAGCTTTCTAGTGCTAACGGTCACTGAGATTATCCGCGGACGGACGGACAGACATGGCGAAACTATAAGGGTTCCTAGTTGACTACGGAACCCTAAAAACCAATGTATGGCGATCGAACGCCTGTCATGCCAACCTACAGGATAAATGGGTTGTCATGGCAATCTGACAAACTTGACAAAGTCAAATACGTACATTAAAAATATTTTTCTCACTTGAAATACCGACGTCCATTAATGATAATTATTTTATTCGCTGTACTTTTGAAACTTTAGTGGAGTACAGTTGAGCAAATTTGCTCCTCCGCTTATTTCGCGTGTGCGCGCGGTTTTTAGAGACAGGGACTCGTATTGTTTTGTGTGTGTGTTATTTTATTTTAGAGACGTAGACTCGTGATATTTCTGAGATAGAGACTCGAAACAGTGATAAGTGACTCATAATGTGGCGTCAGGGAAAGCCTCAGGGGAGGATTCTTTGCCAATTTTCCCAAAGATGAGCTAATAACAAGATAATGTAAATATCTTTTAGATTTAATGGAAGTAAAAGGGTTTTTTATAACTCCTTGTGTGTAAATAAATAATATTGTATAAGCTTGACGTGGTTTATTTACTATTTACAACAACAGTTGAAAACAAGTCGATTGTTTTCGCATTAAGTAACGCTGGTTACTTCTTAATGCAAACTTTGTTAAAAAAGGCAAAATGAAAATCGCAATACCTACGTAAGCAATTTTTATCGAATATCGATAAGACATGCACATCACTAGTGCATTTACTATTCAATACTATCGATAACTCCACAGCACTACAGTAACAGTTAGTTTTATAGTGTTGAACATCAAATATATTCAGAAAGATACAAATTACTGTGGATGACAGTATATAGGCAGTTACGTCTCTTCTCCATAAGGAGTATTATATTCTCTTTGGAATATAGGATTTCTAGAGAATACACCCCTAAGGTCCTGCCCGGCTAGTATGATAGCTTTTACCGTCACGTTATATGGCCAAAATGTACTGAAACGTCACATAAAACCTGACGGTATGAGTGCCCGGCTAGTATGATAGCTTATACCGTCAGGTTTTATGTGACATTTGCATGTTGTGATGTGTAACATTTGCAAAAATGAAAAAAATGTTGACGACTAGACGAAATTCCGAGGATACGCCATTTTATTTTTATTTGTCACTTTAATTTGACGTTTGACGTCCATTGGCAGACAAGGCAGTAGCCAATGAGAGCTAAGTATGTCGTCAAAATCTTTTTGACACAATATGGCCGCTATTATACACGTTTCGTTCTACGTAGATAAACAGCCGTGGGCCTGTTACACGGTGATTATTATAACACGATACACTCATATAACAACCCGTGAATATTATGGATTTTGCTTCAGTATTCATCAATATTCACATCGTGGGTGAGTAAATTATGTAAAAAATATTCTTTTTGTTTTTTCACGTGGTAATAATACTTAAAAATACTTTGTATGGTTAAAGTCGGGTCCACAGCGCCATGTTTTCGTGTTTGCAAACATCAAACATGTTTTTCGAACACAAAATAGGCGTGGCCTCAATGTTAAGGCCGGTCCACTGCACCAAAAATCCAACAAAACATGTTTGTAAAGCATGTTAGATGTTTGCAAACACGAAAAACATGGCGCTGTGGACCCGGCTTTAGGCATTGTTTACTTACAAAATTGAATTAATATCATAAATTTCGGCCACAATATACAACTTGGCTGAATAGGTCATTGCCTTCGAAAACTATTAAATGACAACTTCGATTTTCCCGCATCACAGAATTAAAACGCAACTCGTAAAAAAATCTGAAGGAGGACTCGAAGTACGCATTTTTCTATGGAGATATTAGTTTAACTTGTTTGTACCAGATGTCACTGGGTGCTATCTCTATCGCACTTGCATATTGGAGTGACATAGTTGCAGCGGTCGTGCGGTTAGTTCTTACTGAATACCACGGCGGCGCTACTATCTACTTATATGTGGAGTATTTCACTGATATCTCTATCTCAGTACATATACTGTACTTTGTGGTAGTCTGTGGCTCAAAGCCGAGACCCACCCGACGATAGCCGATCGTTTCCGAAAAATGGCCGCAACTAGAAACTAATTTTTATATAGGTGATTGTAAAAGAATGCGCAACGTAAGCGGTAGCTTTTATGCTCTTATTCTGGGGCAATATCCAGAGAATAGATTTCGATAGTTATTTTACGAGTTTCGCGTGCGGTTTTCGAGAAACGTGTCACCGGAGATCGTGCTTTTTGTAAGGCGCTATCTCGCTCGCTCCACTTACTTTTTATC
Organism: Notocelia uddmanniana; assembly: GCA_905163555.1. Taxonomy (NCBI): domain Eukaryota; kingdom Metazoa; phylum Arthropoda; class Insecta; order Lepidoptera; family Tortricidae; genus Notocelia; species Notocelia uddmanniana. The sequence goes on along the minus strand of LR991052.1, from coordinate 12,758,617 downwards.
CCTTTCTGTTTTTTCACTTTTATGTAATAGATAGGTAAAAATAAATAATCGTATGACATTTATTTTCGAACCGTGAGATCTTCGAGAAGACAAATACGGTTGCCAGTTTGTTGTACCGTTAGGGGTCACGTGTAGGGAAACGGTGGGTAGTTCCTACGGACGTGGTGCAACTTCGAACCCCCTTTGTCACTTGACATGAGCCCCTTTGGCACTTGAGTGCATGGGCAACTTGACTGTTAGAAGTTCTCAAGCCGCCCGAAGGCCTCTAACTTGGCTTAACGAGGGATCAACGGCTTAGCGTGCCTTCCAAAGCACGGGAGCGCTCAGTTAGTAACCACTCAAAGCGGTCACCCATCCAAGAACTGACCTGGCCCCACTTTGCTTAACCTCGCAATCCTCGCATACCGCACGTGGTACGCGGGCGCTGCTGGGCCACGAGCGCATATAGGTTACATTTATACCTTGGGCCACGAGCGCATATCGGTTAGTTTTGTTTGAACGTTCCTTATATCCAATTTAGATGTTTTTAATAACTCTGTACACACAAAAATTATATAAGAGGTACCCTCGACCACTTCTCCAAGACACACGGGTGACCATGAATATCTTCACTAAAGGAGATGTCCAACTGACGGTGATCACACAATAAAGATTAATGAATTAGAGTTGGACAATCGCTGGGTAATGTCTTACAATCCTGTGCTGTCACGTACTTTCATTGCTCATATTAATGTAGAGTTATGCAACTCTGTTCAAGGTATCAAATTAACCAAGTGTGTGAACTTGGGTTATCGGGCGGCTTTGACTCTCGAAAATGAGAATGATGAGATAAACATTTATGAAAGCAGCCAATACATAAATAAGTAGCTCCGAAGCTGTTGGCAGGATCTTGAAGTTTCCCATCCATGAAATGTTTCCTCCTGTCGTACCTCACTGTTCAACTTGAGAATAGTCAGCGTGTATACTTCACCTCCAACAAAGATATCTAGAAAAGATAAACATTAAAAAGTCCACCTTAGACTACGTTACTGGCTTTCATTGAAATGCACCCGAAAGCATAACCGCTGCTAAATTGTATAAGGAAGTGCTACAATAAACAATAAACATTAATTCTACCTATAGTTGTAAATTTCTACATAATAATTACAATTTCTTTCGCATTACCACAATGGAAGTGTGTACGTAGTAGGCTACCTACAGTTTATTGTTCTGCGCGTGCGAAGCCGCGGGCAAAAGCTAGTATTTAATAAACTAGTTTTTGCCCGCGTGAACTCGTTAATCACTAAGAGATCACCACTTCCCAGCTGGAAATGAATTACTAAAAACTATACATTTCTTACGTGTTTGATACATATAATCCCAGCAGTAGTCCCGTGGAAGTACTATTGGGGTAAGTCTCACTAGTTCCGCCGCCAAACATTTTTCACGGGACTAATGGGAATGAACTGTTTGAGATCGTCAAACTGCTAATTCTACTAATTGAGCCCCAACTGACGCGTCCACGGGGCTTCGTAATACTACTCTCTTAACTTAAGATAGTAGTAGGGTTTGCAGTCACGGTCCCGATTTGTATGAAATTTACATGCCCTACTCTTAACCCTTCGAGCGGCAGTCGCCGGGTAATCGGCGTCCGTCAAGTGTCGCGGCCATCTTCCGCAAATTACCGTCAAATAGTATGGGCCCGCTTGACGGTTTTTGACAAACACCGGGTGGCCGGCACTTGACAGAAAATGTAATTTTATGGCGGCTGCCACTTGAAGGGTTAAGTATCTTACAAGTTATCGTGCGAGAGCGATCTTGGTAATGGAAATCTGTTGCTGGTCCGAGGTCTACTTCTCTACCCACTGTACATGAATTGATCGGATGGCGGTGTGTATGTTGGACTGTTAACGGGATAATGTAAGTAAGTATAGGTTTTATGGTGATCCATAATTCACTTCTTTCCATCAATCATCATACAGCATCAGAATAATACAAAGATTCGAATAATACTGTAATTAACAATATATTCAAAAAGTTAACATTTATTAATTGTAACATACATTATAATTTTTCTATTATTTTGTTGGTTCACTAGTGAAAGTAGATACAATCAATAACAAAGTTGGTTATCTTAATTATAGTTATATCGATCTATAGTTGATCTCTTATAGTTAAGTATCCATGCAGACTCATTATTTTCTTGTGATGATATTTATAAATAAAATACCCACAAAAATGGAGTAATATAGATTTTCTATCAGGCAGTATCTAGTTAATTTTAGCTTGATTGTAAGCCAATGACGACACATGGACTATCTCATACATTATAAATATTAATAAATTATTACAACACTTAACAACTTATAACAACCGATTGTTAATTCCCAAAATACCACATTCTCATGATCAATATCAGAGCCAACTTTCGGATATCACACGCTAGACAATAATACTGACTGAAAATTTCTTGAATTGTTAAACCTTTTTTCTACGCGTCGACTTTAATGTTTCAATTAAGACTTCGATAATCGCAATACTTTTTCTCTATGGAACACAAGATTGCACCTTAGTGAACTATAATGAAAATTGACCAAGCACGTTGTGCCTTTAGAGACTAATCATGCGTGTCGCCGTGGTACGCGCGCATATCAACGAAAAGGGGGTGTACTCCGAACTTCGTATGATGCCGTCCCTTTCCCTCTTCTCTCATACACTATATGAGTGAAAGGGGCGGCACCATACGAATTTCGGAGTAGACCCCCAGGTTTCCGCAGGACTAGTTTGTTTATTTTTTTCGGTTGACTCGTAGAAAAAGTATTGTATACAATAGTTAGATAGATACACTTTAAAATAATCATATTTGGGTAGGATTTTTCTTCCACTATACATCTCAGGCTCAGAACTTATCAATAACTCCTCTCCTCGTGATTGACAAGGTCAAGTCCCTGAAAACTTTTGTCACTAGTCGAGAAAAAACTTCGAGTAGGTACCTAAAAAGCATCAGCCACGAGAGTTGCAGTAAGCATCATTATTATAGTAGCATCCAAAGAAGCTACATATATCAACACACCCTTTAGTACCATTGGAGTAAAGATGAGTTACGTTTCTTTTATGTTCTCAGGTTACGTTAATATATGTGGTCTGCCCAGCTGTAGTATTATAGCAAAATGACACTTACGGTCGCGTTTTATCGTCAAATTCGGGGATTTTTTTAAACGAATTGTCTAGTTAATATTTCGTAGTGTGTGTTTTTTCACAGTCATATAAACCGTCGGTCGTACAGAAAACGTGGTCAATTATACGTTATGTCAAAAAAAAGAGTATATATTGACAGTTGTTTTTCGGTGTGTTCGGTGTTCGGAATCTCCACAAAAATGATAGAAACGTATATTGGGTTATCATGGCTTTGCGTTTGACCACTAAAATGACACTTTCCTTCGATAAAACTACAAAATGAACGAACGTAAATAATTTGTATTAGTATCTGTAAACTTTTATAAATTAGGAACATATTCATAAAAATGTGTATGGAGATAAATAAACGTAGCAACGATTGCATGGAAGCTAATTGAGATAAAATCTCCGCCGCACATATAAGGTGCTTTCAAATTAGATGCCAACACTTTAAGAAATGTTAAATTACATCAAAACAATTTGATTTCAAATAAAAACTGTTGATATAAAATCTTTGTTTTCATTTTCCGATCAAAATAATTCAATCAAAATTCTGCCCACACATAACTGTGCATTTAAGTGAAAAGATGGTTACCACCAAACTTTCTGTCCAGTGAGCTACACATTGGATGCTAGTTGGTGTGACCAGTTAAGTGTCAGTAAAGAGGTTCCATACAATAATCAAAGAAGTCTTAATTCTTATTCATTGAATACTGATTATCTCATTAACTGGGTGTTCTTACGTGGTACAGTTGTTTTCCTAATTTTCTGCAAAAACTATCATACACTCTAAATTAGTTTTATACTTAAGTGATCTTCTACTATCAGCTCTGAAAGTATTGGCATCTAATTTGGAAGCACTTTATATAATTATGGCATCTTATATGTCGGAGCATATAATTGGTCTGGATTATCGCGTTAGCCGGGCAGGTACAATATATTTGATGCGTAATGAGCAATTCATCCTTCTTTCTACCACTTGAAGGTAAAATTTCGTTGAATTGGCGCGTTTATAGACTGGTCCCAATCATTCGAATCAGACAACTCAAAAGTCAATCGCCGAGCCCAAACAGGTCTTGGTTTCCTACAACTATCTTCCGCACTGCCACCTGAATTCACCCAGTCTTTTTTTTTCAATACTAGTTTGGTCGACGGTTCCATAGATTTGCGCCTGTATTTATTCATAGGTATTCATTCAATCAAAGTTTATACACCACTGGTGACGTCGACGACGATGCTCACTACTCTGGTGAGGAGTGGTCCGATATTGTCTTTTGGGACGGTATTCCATTTTTCCTTTAGACACTTCTCGACAGACGCATGCGATGATTTCTCACCTGAAAAAATAAATCATAGCTATATCGGATCGTTGGCGTATTTTATCAGGGATCATGTCTTTGGGTTCCCCGGGCTTAAATTTGAGAAAAGGCGTTACCCATTTTGCATGTTTTACTTTTTGCTTTCACTTCAACATTGTTACAAATGTCATGCGAAATACAACGAACTAGTTATTAACATTATATTTATGGAAGTGTAGGTTACTTTTATGCTTGCGCCAGGGTTTAAATATGAACATGGCGTTTATTTACAAGCTACTTTGTTAATATAATAGAACAAGCTAGTAATTTGGCTAGCTTCTTGGTTCCGACTTGGTATTCAATTTCTCGAATGATTCATTAAAACCTGTTCGCTATTTTTAGCGGAATAAATACGCCACGCGGACTAACAACATGCCCTTCTTAGCTATGTCATCCTGGTATAGGTAGTCAACAGCTGAAGTAAGCTAAAAGTTTTTCTACTGAAGTCAACGTCCAGTGCGTCCCCCAGAGTGCCACAATGACCCTCCTGCAACGTTTACCGCCATCAGTCCACCTTGTCTACCCACGCCGCGGTTCGGGTTATCCCTCGATAACCTTTCCGCCCCAACAGCCATCGGTTCCACGTGCATATGCCCCGCCCCCCCTTTTCCCCCAGTTACCTCTTATATATCATGGATTTAGATGCAAGAATTAAAAATTAGTTTTTCTAGCAACCCTATGCTCGTATGGGATCCCTATCCAACACAACAGGCATTTTTTTTATACCACGTCGGTGGCAAACTAGTGTACGGCCCACCTGGTAAGCAGTCACCGCAGCATATGGACGCCCGCAACTCCAGGGGTGTCGCATGCGCATGCCGATCCATTAAAAATGTATACACTCCTTTCTTGTATAACACCATACAGCTGCATATGTCGTGTATTTATTTATTTGAATTTGATGACAAAGTAGTTTCGCTCTCATTTTAAAATGGTATGCTGGAATCATTTAAAACTTTGTATACACAAGGGGATCCCGTATATCTAGGTCGGAAATTAGGTTCTGTTGCTTGAAATTATAATGGAGAAAAAATACAGCGATTATTAAGGTTTTCATCATTTCAAGAGCTAAAAAATTCAAAAACTCGCTGTTTTTTTCCATTCCAATTTCTAGCAAGTATTGTATTCAAAGTTTCATGTTATTGGAGCATGGCGTTTTAAAATAAGAACGAAACTACGTTTGTATGGAGAATCGGGTTTGGTCGAGCGTCCGAGGGATTACAAGACACATGAATACCATTGATTGACTTAAAAATGAGTTTTACTTTACCTTTAGGTAGATCGACATGTATTTAATTCAAAGAACAAAAGGTAACTAACAGCTTATTAGCATTTACATACGGTCACAATTAGAATTATAATTATATCGATAAATAAAAAACCTTAAAAACATGTAAACATTATGTTTTATTTTATTTTTAGGTCTTATCTGACCACTATTCTTATGATTTTTTGGAATCAAAAGCTATAGGATTGCTAGAGTAGTACAAGGATCCATTTTAGGCCCCATACTTTTTTATAATTTTAATTAATGATTTGGTTGATTACGTATAATGTTCCTAATTGCTCGGTAGTCGTCTATGCCGACGATACGAACGCAACAATCTCTGGCAACAATATGGATGAACTTAATAGAATCTCAGATAAAGCTTTATTGAGCTTTCACAAATGGTTCTCCAGCAACAGCCTTAGTTTAAATAGTAATAAGTCTCAAATGATGCTCTTTCAACCGAATTTTAAGAAGAATGATAAAGTCTCAGTTAGTTTCAATGCTGATTACTATACCTAGATATTTTTGCAGCAGGAACAACATTTGTTTAGTGCTAGCCACAATAAAAATATCGACAATCCTGTTATCGATAAGTACATAATTCTTCAACGACAAGACGTACATAAAATCACAGACTTATATCGGCTACCTACCTAGACGCCGCGTGCACCGATCTTGTACAAATTGAACGTAATCCGTACACTTTCTTAGGTCTTTATGTTTATAATGGTAGAAGACAGTGGCGGTACGGCCTTAAAAGCCCAAAAGCCTGGCTTGCGTTACTAAAATTAGCAAAAACCAAGTATATGTGAGACTAAATTTCTTTTTCCATTTCAAACTAACTTAAAATCCGCGCGGCGGCGCCTGGTCTGTATATTCTATTCATCTTGGTCGGGGTAGTAGTACAAAATTCGACCGTAGCAAGTAAGTGGCGCTACTGCCGCGCGAAATGAGCGGTCTACGATAGAGTTGAGACACAAGCTAGTCATATAAAGCAATAAACGATATGATTATGATTATGATTATGATCTCGCTCGCACGCGCGGGCTTGCAAGCGGGCTAAATGCTGATATCTATTTTCTCTTTATTATCTATGAAAACTGCTACAAAACGAGAGATCTATAGACGTATCTATAGCTAGATCTAGCAAATAGTTTGTGACTAGAAGCCCGGCTTTCGACGTGAAGTTATCAACAGATGTTAGTCAAATGCGAATTTCGCGCGTTCGTGTTCATGACTGGATGGATTATGATGCTAACTTCATTGATTACAATTATGTACATTACTTGAAACTGAACAATTTGTTTGAGCGGATAGTGTTATGTATTAAAAAGTTTATTAAAGTGGAAAGTGACGATGGATGAAGTCGTTCCGTGTGACGACTTAAAATGTGCACAAGTTATCGGCGCAGAAAAGGTAGGCACGTTAAACTTTGCACAAAAAAGCAATTATTTTTTTACCGAAACCTACGCCTGACTTGAGTATTTCTCAGATAAGCAAGTCACATAAACGACAATTTCAAAGATCGATGCGATTGCTGATATGTCTGTACAATTTTATCTAGTAATAGCATGCTTCAGTGTGTTGTTGGTCTGTCCTGTCTACGCCACACCAGTTAGTGATAATGAAGAGTAAGATTTAATAGTATGTTAATATGGCAAGGTATCAAGGTAGAAGATAGAGATATTGAAATTGTGTGTGAAAAAAATACAAAAATGTATCCCTCGGCTTGCCCTTCTCTGCAACCCTAGGCACGCCACTGGTAGAAGACTAAGTACCATCAATACCTCATGGAATCCTCCATCATAACTCAAAGCTTGACAAAAATGTGTCTTGAAAACCTAGCTTGCTTGACAAACAAAACGAAGAAAACAAATCGTCAAACGAGAACTACGCGTCGTTGAAGAGTTCCGTTCTGATCATCATTCATTAGTTCATGAATATATTAAAATCACTATTTGTCTGCCTTTCACATTTGAGGAGTTCCCTTGATTCCTAATGGATCCCATCATCAGAACTCGAGCATGACAAAAATTAATCCTGAAATAAATAGAACTTGCTTAACAAACACAACTAAAAGTCCAAATCGCCAAACGTCAACTTTTCGTCGTTGAAGAGTTCTGTTCTGATCATCATCAGCAGTTCCACTTCATCAAATGTCATATTTTTGTATGAAAATGCTCGATTTGTTGATAAGAACACAAAAATCACTATATATTTGCCTTCAAGATTTGAAGAGTTCCCTCAATTCCTCATGGATCCCATCATCAGAACTGCGTTTTGACAAAAACGAGACCAACTTGGATATATATACTTACAATCAAAAAAAGAATTTTCAAAATCGGTTTAGAAATGACGGAGTTATGGAGTAACAAACATTAAAAAAAATAAAAACATACAACCGAATTGATAACCTCCTCTTTTGAAATCTTGAAGTCGGTTAAAAAAGTAAATAATTGACATACAATGTGACGTTTATTCACATTGCATATTAAGGCAAATATATTGTAAACCCAAGATGGAATACAAAAAAATGCCACCCAGAAAAACGTCCCGAGAAGAGGCAATCACCTCGTTTATTGTAAATTTACTAGAAATCAGATTTCGTGGTTCAACATTATTTTGCACCAAATGCAAAATAAACATCGTCCCAAAGAAACATAACATCACATGTCACATTAACACAGACAAGCTTAAGAATTCGCGAAGAAAAAAATCGATTTCATATTTACCTAACAAAGTTTATGATCAATTGCAATGTGCCATGGTACCTACCAACTAGACAACCCTAGTAATTTTCGAACATTTATCTATGACGTTGAAGTGGTACTTATCGATAACAGGACTGTCGATGTTTTTATTTTGTCAATCACTTACATCAAGTCGTTCGTGCTAGAAAAATATCTAGGTGTACTGATTACATTGCGAGTCCAGTAGATCATGTCAAGTTTCTCGGAATCTACATTGATTCGAATCTAAGCTGGAAACGAGAGCTGGAAGCAATGGAAAACTCAGTCAACTCCGCTTGCTATGCCTTGAGAAGCCTTAGAGATGAAATGAGCTTGGATCAACTTAAAGTAGTGTATTTCGCATTGGTTGAGTCGAAATTGCGATATAGCATTAAGTTTTGGGGCAATAGTTTTAAATATAATATCAATAGAGCCTTTATTGCCCAAAAAAGAGCGATTCGTACGATGACACGCATTACTCCATGGTCATCGTGTCGTGATCATTTTTTAATACTGGGCATGCTCACGGTGCCCTGTTTATACGTTTTTAGGTTTCCGTAGTCAACTAGGAACCCTTATAGTTTCGCCATGTCTGTCCGTCCGTCTGTCCGTCCGTCCGCGGATAATCTCAGTGACCGTTAGCACTAGAAAGCTGAAATTTGGTACTAATATGTATATCAATTACGCCGACAAAGTGGTAAAATAAAAGTGGAAAAAAATATTTTATTAGGGTACCTCCCCTATACGTAAAGTGGGGAGTGATTTTTTTTTTCATTTTAACCCTAACGTGTGATATATTGTTAGATATATTGTTAGACCCCCCTCTAACTTTTGAACCATAAGTTTTAAAAATATGAAAAAAATCTCAAAAGTAGAACTTTATAAAAACTTTGTAGGAAAATTATTTTGAACTTGATAGGTTGAAAAGATTTGTAATTTTTTCAAAAAAAAAAACAATATGTGACGGACGGAAAACTACGGAACCCTACACTGAGCGTGGCCCGACACGCTCTTGGCCGGTTTTTTATTCTTCTTACCGAATTTGTTAAGTCGCAATCAAAGAACGTCACATATGAGGATCAAGAATTGCGGCTATCTACACGTACGAAGAAAGTTGCACACAGTTTCTGCCCGAAACTCAAGGTTGAAAAGCATTGTGCTAGGTATCAAGCTGTCTGGTTATTTAATAAATTGCCTACTGACCTAAAAGTCATTACGAATTTGTCCCTTTTTAAACGCAAATTGAAAAGCTTTTTTTAGCCCGATGTTATTATAGTGTTCAGGAGATATTATCATAATTTAAATTAATTCTTGTTATTATGTATTCATGTTGACATTTTAAATTGTATAATTAACAGAGAGGACATTGTGTTGTAGTGTGATGATGTACTATGATCAGGCGCATATACTACTACAACTTGTGGTCGTCTTGTAATAATCACCCAACACAGTTTGATGTTGATCACTGCCTTGTGAATCTAGTTGTTTGCAATATTTCACTAGAGGGCACCACTTGTACTTACAGACATTCAACCTCAGTATGGCGGAGACTTGCGATATATGTAACAATTCAATAACAAACAGAGAATTCCTGACATGTTCAGTTTGCAACCTCACTTATCATTTAAGTTGCTGCAATGTCTCAATAAACATATTTAACTTGATTAGAGCAGATCCAGACAAAATTACTTCTTGGAAATGTAAATCTTGTCATATAAGACCAAACTACTCTGAAGGGCATGAAAATGTTACAATGCGCAGAAAATATAGACCAATTATTAAAATTCCTACTAGCAACTCATTCGAATCACTACCAAGCTCGTCATCAGACCAGGATGATCCGGACCCAATAGCGCAATTCTTAGGTACTGACCTCAACAGAAGCTGCCCGGAACCTAAATCCACCTATAACAGGATTGAAGAGTTGGAAAAATTAAATTTAGAACTGCAAGATAAATTGAATATAGCAGAAAATGAAATTGCAAACATTTTACAAGAAAATTTAGTATTAAAAAACAAAATAAAAAGCTTTGAAACTCGAGTCACCCAACTTAAAAAATTGAGTAAATCGACAGGAAACAGAAAAAGGCGTTCTGTGAGGAAATTAACCAGCAGAGCTTAAACCAGACTTACATAGAGTTAAACACGCAGCAGTCCACATCTACAGCTCAACGGGTAAATACAACGCATAATAGTATTATCAATAACAGCTCCTTTTCTAGTTTACCACCAGCGACATCAACACCACCTACTCGTACAAATAAGCCACCGCATTCTAGTACTCCGACAGGTTCAAAGCTACGAAAACCATACATTTTTATATTCGGTGATGAACAAGTACGAGGACTATCGGCTAGATTGATACATGCTAGATCAAGGAATGAATATGACTCATACTGTGTCACTTCATTAGTCAAACCGTCAGCACCGAGTCAACAGGTGCTGGAGAGCCTTCACAACGCGTCTAGCTACATAACTAAGGAAGACATTATTGTATTATCCGTCCGTGACTCCTTAAAGGATTCTTACATGTTTCTACCGAACCTGTGCAAGACACTAGAAAAAATTACAGATAACTCTATAGTAATGTTAAATTTCCGTACATTCCACAATAATATATTGCATGAGGATCTCAAAATATTAGAAACGACATATGCTAATTGTAAAGTAGTTAATATCTATATGCACTTAAATTTAAATTCAAACAAGTGTGTATCTTCATTTTTAAATTGGGTATGTTTTAAATTAAATAAAGTAATAGACTCTTTAATTGGAAAAAATAATTTCGATAACAATGAAGTTAAATCCACCAACTATAGGAATGGGAAAGCGAGCAACACTGTTAATGACACTATAAAAAAAATTTTTCGTCCCTCATAGTAAAAATTGTGAAGTAAACCATAAGCCTCTAAGTACCTTAAGTAAATCTGACAGTTTAACGATTTTTCACCAGAATATAGCAGGGTTATGTAGCAAGCTTGATCTATTAAACTTAACTTTAAAAGAGCTTAGTGAAACCGGTAAGGACTTTGACATATTATGTTTGTGTGAAACCTTTGTTCAGCAGGGATCCCTGGATAATGTAAGACTTATTGACTATAAATTGGCAGCAGCCTTTTGTCGTAACAAGTGCAGAGGTGAAACATGTATTTTAATTAAAAAACACTATGATTTCAAAGCCATACCTTATATCTCGAAGTTAGCATCTATGTACTATTTTGAATGTTGTGAAGTTGAAATCATAGGAATTGGTGTTATTATAGTCAATATTTATAGAATACCAGAGCAGAAAACGTCACATATTGGCCTTTTTTTACATAAGCTTGATAAATTATTAAACCGTCTAACATCTGTATTTAAGAAAAAAATATATATAATTTGCGGGGACTGGAATATAAACTTACTAAAAAAAAACAATGCTTCCAAAGACCTGTTGAGTATTTTACAAAACTATAATTTAAAACCACATGTCTCTGTTTGAGTACAAACGGGACTACAGTTCGGACAATATACGCAAATTTTACGATTGTATGTCTGCCCTCTCATTTTCAGAAGCGACCAGTTTGGATAGAGCAACGGGTGCGTTTAAATGCTTCTATGATACTGTGTGTTTGTTTTACCTTTTATGCTTCCCGATCATCAAGGTCAAAATAAACAATAGGCCGAGGAAAATTAGTTGGCTTACAAAAGGTTTGAAAAAATCATGCCGTACCAAGCGAATCCTCTACTTTCGATGCAGAACCCCAACTCAGAATAGATTAGAGTGTAAAATTTTGTATAAAAGATATAGTTTCATTTTAAATAAATGCTTAACTAATGCTCAGAAACTAAAAAGTACCCAATACATTCAAAAAAAACAAAAATAAATCCAAAGCAATCTGGAACATGATCTCCTCGACTATATCCAATACTTTACATGATGGTGAAATCAGTAGTCTTCAATATAATGATCTTAAATATCATAATCCTATTGACATATGTAACATTTTAAATGATTATTTTATAGATTCGACCAAATCCCAAAATTTGAATGATATTGGACGATTTTATATGCACACCTTGCCTGGGAATAATCCGCACACAATTTTTCTAAAACCAGTTGACGAACATGAAACTTACAGAATAATTATGCCATTAAAAAATAGTAAAGCTAGTGGCTATGATAATATAACCACAAACATTCTTAAACTATGTGCCTCCTATTTGTGCTTTCCACTTGCACATCTCATAAACTTGTCATTTGTCGCTGGAACTTTCCCACAGCAATTGAAAACATCTGTTGTTAAGCCGCTCTACAAGAAGGGGGATAGGGACAATCCAGGTAACTATAGGCCAATCACTTTGGTTCCCATTATCTCGAAAATATATGAAAAGGCCTTTCTCTCTAGATTGAATGACTTCTTGACAAAAAATGGTGTGCTATGCCCTGAACAGTATGGATTTCGGAAGGGCAGATCAACAGAACTGGCTTGTTTTGACCTCATTAAATTTGTAACCGAGAGCATCAACAACAAAACTCCAGTAATATCAATGTTCTTAGACATGAGCAAGGCTTTCGATTTTGTCAACCATCCTACGCTCCTTCGATAGCTTGAAGTATACGGGATTAGAGGAAAAGCACTAGAATGGACCAAAAGTTATTTGGAAGATAGACGACAGTGTACCGAGATCAAAAAAATTACTGTAGCAAAAAATGTTATCTTAAAGAAAACATATAGATCTCAACTTAAAGTCAATAGAGTTGGCATTCCACAGGGTAGCATTCTGGGCCCGTTATTATTTCTTCTGTATGTCAACGATTTGCCAAAGGCGACTTCTCAAAAAACCTTATTGTTTGCAGATGATACAACACTTCTTGTTAGATGTAACAACCGGGAAACCTTTGAAAAAGATTGTAATGACGCATTGTCAGATGTAGCAAATTGAATGACTTTTAATGGATTGAGCATAAATATAAGTAAAACCAATTTTATTCAGTTTATCTCATATAATACTACGGGATCACTTGTAAATATACAATTAAACAATAACGATGTGCAAAAAGTTGATTCATGTAAATTCCTTGGTATCAGCATTGATAAACACCTTAACTGGAAGGAACATATTGACCAACTCTGTGGAAGATTAAATAGATTTGTTTTCGCTCTGAAGAGGCTAAGAGAAACAGTTTCGGTGGAAGCTGCGCTAGCAGCTTATCACGGCTACGTTTCATCTGTGCTCAATTACGGATTAATACTTTGGGGAAATTCTGTTGACGTAGTTAAAATCTTCAAAATTCAAAAGAAATGTGTGAGGGTTCTTTGCAAGGCAAAACACGATGACAGCTGTGTTCCACTATTTAAAAAGTTAGGTATACTTCCATTGCCATGTTTATATATTCAAAATGTATGCAATTTCATGAAAACTCATCAGTATTATTTCGTAGAAAGAAATGAAATTACACAAAGGCAAACCAGACAAAAAACAATGAACCGTATGCATAAACCAGTTTGTAACAAGGCGATGTACGACAAAAATGTAAATACATATGTGCATAAAAATTTATAATAACTTGCCAGAAAACTTTAAGTTACTCCAGGAACACGAGATGAAACGAAAATTAGTAGACTGGCTTCTTGACAAATGTTTTTATAGCATCAAGCAATATTTAGAATTTAAAAATTTGTATTCATAGAATCACAATGTTTATGTTAATTTCCTGTATTTATTTGATTTAATTTAATTTATTTTTTCATGATTAATTTTACCTATTTATTTTGAAGATTGATTTTGATTGACATGTGAATTAGAATTATATTACTGATAATATTTGCACGCTTGCTTGCAAGCAAAATACACTGAACTTTATTTATTTAATGTAACAACCCAGTGGCGGCTGCTGACTACGAGAACCGGTGGTGCGCTAATTTATGGATTTATGAAATACTATAATATATAACTCAAAAATTGCAATACAACTACATTTTCCTACAAACCATCAAATTTTATATGTATTAAGTACCTCAATCCGTCGATTTTGATTCCTGGAAAATGGTTTTAAATTAAGGCATGACCTTGGCGGCCCAGCCGATTTTATTTCTAATTTATCAATCACTAAAAGTTTTAATATTCTTTTTAATATTCTCGATATTCAAGTTCACACTTATTTTTTCCATTAAACACATAGCCACACTCATTTTACAAAACAAACAATAAACACGAATTACGAATAATGGCGCGATACGAGAAAAGTGAAGTGCAGGCCATGTTATTAACCAACTAAGCCAACTTGACAATTGAAGCGCAAGAAAAGGTTTATATTTTGAGCGTTAACTTCACTTGGTCGGGTAATATCGCCGCCGGTCCCTCGTGTGGGCTCTGTGCGCCGCACGAGATTTACCTTTTTCTACATTCAGTTTGTACAGAGTATCTTCCGTCTCACGCGCCCGGCGTTCTAACGCGATTCTCATAGAAATTGTACTGGCTAGTGCGTGCGCTCCACGAAGCGCACGGAGAGGTTTTTTGAGTCTGAGATAAAAATAATTTTATAGACTACGACATAGCGTAGTGGTTTCTTTGCATTTTTTTAATGTAATTTATGTATGTATATTACAGATTATTGAGATTGTTTTATTGATGACGATGGTATTGATGGTGTTAAATTTTTGGTAGTGCAACGCACGAGTGCACTCAAGGTTACGGCCGCCACTGTAACAACCTACCACTGTATTTTTGCAAATAAATATATTTGATTGATTGATTGATTGATAGTAGTTTGTAATTTTTATTATTTTTACATTAATATTAAGGTAATGCTAGAATAGTTATAATGAAAACAAATTGCCTCAAAGTATGACATTATTTATAAAATATTTCAAACACAATTTATATTGTACATGAATAAAGAATTGAATTGAATATACAGCTGCAGGTCCCCCACTCTCAACACAGCGCATTCCAAAGTCAATAAAGGGTCGGCAACGCACTTGTGAGTCCTCTGGAGTAGCAAGTATCCATAGGCTACGGTATCTGCTTACCATCAGGCAGGCCGTGTTTACCACCGTCGTAGTATAAAAATAATACAGTCCTTCGGGAAAACCTAGGAGCTCAATGCACAACCGGAGCGTTCGAGGGAGGGCAATGTGACACAATTAGAGCATGGAATATCGGAGCCTTTTTCAAATACCGGTATTTTTTCGATATCTAAAATTCGAATATCGGTTTTGCGATATTTTCGATATTTTTTCGATACTGGAAAGAGAAGGTAAATAGCTGGAATAAAATAGGCAAAAAATAGCATTATAATGCAAAATTGACATTTATATGTCAAGGGACACTTGTAATACAGCATTATTTATCATTATAACTAGCGTGGCGTTTCTTGGCTAATGGATTTCGACTCATATTGCAGTATCTCCCATAGAGCTGTTGCAGATGCCGGACATTGTCTTCGGACTCTACGGTCGAGTTCATCCCATAAAAGCTCGATCGGTTTAACGTCTGGGGATTGCGGTGGCCAAATCATATTTTTTAACATACCTTGGCGTTCTTTTTTAGCTGTGTAGCTTCTACAGATCTTTGCCGAGTGTTTAGGATCGTTGTCTTCTTGCAAAACAAATGGGTTGCCGATCAAACGTGTTCCTGACGGCACTGCGTGTCTTATTAAAATGTTCTTGTACTGCTCCTTTCTAAGAATACGAGGCTTGCACTGAAAGTGGCGGGAATCGAATACTTATTAATTTATTTTTAACATGTATTATACCTTTTTATAATCTCTGAAGTTTCCTTATCTCAACACACTGGCCACTTAGAAAAAAAAAAGTATGGTTCGGTTTCAATTGTTTATTGAAGTCGTCGAGTCACTGCTTAAAATGGAATTGTGCCGTGAAAATTTCAGAGCTATGATTTATTATGACTTTAAAAGTGGACTAACACAAAAACAATGTGAAGAGCGGATGGTTGCTGCTTTTAATATTGAAGCTCCTTCAAAGACTACAATATACAGGTGGTATTCAGAATTTCAACGTGGCCGTGTATCCCTCACCGACGAAGTGCGTGAAGGTCGACCAAAATCGGCAGTCACGCAAGAATACGTCGATGTTGTGCGTCGTCTGATAAATGAAGACCGACATGTGACATATCGGGAAATTCAAGAGCACCTGGGTATTGGAATGAGTCAAATACAAATTATTTTAAAAGAAGAATTAGGCGTGAAAAAGTTATTTTCCCGTTGGATACCTCACCTATTGTCTGACGAGCAGAAAATAGTCCGTGTCAATTGGTGCCGCAAAACTTTGAAAAGGTTTAACAAGGGACGCTCAAATGCTGTTTTTAGCATAGCATCAGGTGACGAGTCGTGGATATACGCTTATGAGCCTGAAAGTAAAAACCAATCCCGAGTATGGGTCTTCGAAGACGAGCTCAAACCCACAAAAGTTGTTCGTTCTCGCAGTACGGCTAAGAAGATGGTGGCTACGTTTATCTCTAAATCTGGTCACGTAGCTACTGTGGCTCTTGAGGATCGTAGAACAGTCAATGCTGATTGGTACACCACTATTTGTTTGCCGAACGTCTTTGCTGAACTCCGAAAAACAAACCCTAGTCGTCGCATCATCCTTCACCACGACAACGCCAGCCCACACACCGCTCGGACAACAACTGAGTACCTGGACGGTGAAAAAGTCGAAATATTGGACCACCCTCCATATAGCCCTGACTTAAGTCCCAACGACTTTTTTACATTCCCCAGAATCAAGGACAAACTGCGTGGTCAGCGGTTTCAGACGCCAGAAGAAGCAGTGGAGGCCTATAAAATAGCCATTTTGTCGACCCCTACTTCAGAGTTCAAAAAGTGCTTTATGGACTGGTTTGAACACATGCATAAGTGCATGAAATACAAAGGAGAATATTTTGAAAAACAATAAAAATAAATAAACTCACTTATACTGCATATTTTCTTATATTCCCGAAACTTTCAGTTTTACCCTCGTACCATCGATTTTTACGATGTCTCCAACACCATTTGCACTGAATGAGCCCCACACCATGACAGACCCTCCACCATACTTCACAGTTGGTACAACACATTGCCCCAGCATTTTTTCTTGCGGTGTGCGGCGAACAAACGTTCCACTTTGAATCATCTGTCAATAGTACTTTCGACCAGTCTGCAAAAGACCAATCCTTGTGGGAATTGCAATCTTTTTGTCTTGTTTTGTTTGCGTAATAATGGTTTTTTAATAGCTACACAGCCCCTGAGACCGTGTTGAAGTAGTCGATGTTTTATAGTAGGGACGCACACGGGCTTTTCACGGGTGCTGTTTATTTCAGCACAGATTTCTGTAGCTGTTAAGCGTCGATTTCTCTTGCTCGTCGTCACTATTATTCGATCCTTGACCTTGCTGGTTACTTTGGGTCTCCCTGAACGTGCTCGATCCAATAAACTCCCAGTTTTCCTCTTCCTGGAGATAGTGTTATGGACAGCTCTCTAAGAAATATTCAATTTACTGGCTATATATCGCTCTATCTTGCCTTCCTGTTTAAGTGTTATGATAGCACTACGTTGTGCCACAGATGTTCCAGCTTACGACCCATTATTTTGAAGTTTTTCACTTGGTGCCCTAGGAAACCGAGTCACTCTAGATTTTTTGTAAAATGTGAATTATACCAGCACCTATGTCCTTTTATATAAACTAGGATGACATGTGAAGAATTGAGTAGTCATCTGGTTTTCAGTTTTGAAGTTCTTAGATCAAACAATATCGTTCCAATATCAAATTTTGAAAATTTACTTTTAAGAGCCTTCTCAATCAAATACTTTTTCCTTACAAATGTATTGAAAAGAGTATTTGCTGAAGGTACGACAAAAATAATGAGTTCATATTGTTTTCTATTGATTGCAAAATTAGTTTGATGTTTTTTAGAACAGTTTATAACAATGAAACTAAATATTGTGTTTGGTCTTGAACTTTTTGACGGTAGTGTATATGAAAAATCATCTGGCTTAATACTGCGAGTCTGCTTTTCTCTGATGTGACGTCTGTGGTTTCATAAGTAACCTCAAAAAATAAGATATTATAATTTGGCCTCTTACTCTAATAATAGAATAAGCTAATTCACAAACTCCAAGTACTCAAATACTACAATACAAATCAGTATCAAATAAAAAAACAAAATAAAAATCTCTCTCTCCCCTTAAATGAAATAAATCAGTTTTACAAATTTCACTCAGACCTGTGGTATCTGTTACCTCTTCGGATTCAGAGTTGAAAACGCATGACTGTTCAACAGGCTGAGCAGTATTTTTTTAAAGATGACGTCAATAACTGTCAATGGAATTCCGTGGGCAAGACAGACCTGGTGATAAAGGTTCAAGCTTCTCCCAACCTTCAGCATTGTTATGCTGCGCCGTCTGTCACCACTGCAATCCCATCACCATCTAACGAAAGTTCAAATTCGTCTAGTTTTTGCCTTAAAATGCGGGTGTCTGCTGGCATTGAACCAGATATTATTATTATTACTGTTAGTTATGGGTATATGCCGCCTCGACCAGCTTGTGATCTATTGTGGCAGCCCTTTAGAGTACACCGTTAAGGCCCGTTGATACCAGGAACTTCCAGATTCTTCGGACGGTGATGTGTTGTACCTCTTCTGGTTGCACGATGTGTGAACCAGATATTCTCGCCAGGCCTATATTTTTGAACGGCGACCCCCCTCAAACTCTTTTCCAAATGATTACGGGATCAGCCAGCCCGTTTTACTCTCGCTCTCAACTAGGTAGTTGGTTTGGTATTTGTCCTTGTGCCCAAAAATCACGTTGTTTTTAAAGAAAACAAAGTATTAGTATCACAGTATAAATTATGTACCTGTTGACTCTTATAAAGCATTGTGTGGATTAAAATTAATACTAAAAAAGTGAATATCGAAAATATCGAAAATACCGGTTTTCGATAAATTTAATATCGGTAATGGGATATCGGAATTTCGTCCGATATTATCGAAATTTCGATACTATCGAATACCGGTATCCATGCTCTAGACACAATTGAAATATTCATTTATTATTATTATTATTACCTGAATTGTGGCATTTGGCCGTGTTTAACGTGAAGAATATAGCGCTCTTCCGAACGAGAGGCTGGTATTCGTCGCAGTAGTAGTGGAACGCCATGGCCAGCGGGGAAGGCACGTGTGCGACATCCTTGACTAACAGCACTCCGGCTTTGGCTATGTCGTCCTGGTACGCTTGCACTAGTTGCGTATGGCTCCTCATCTCTAGTTCAGCGCCATCGACCACTCGGTGCTCGGCTGGGGTTGTGTCGTTACCTAAAGACAATAGCGCTTGTAATAGATCCTTTAAGCTACAAACACGCGTTCCAGTCCTACCTACGAGGGCTGTTCCGAAAGTTTTTAGCTGCTCTCACTCTATTCATGCGATATATTTTTACCCACGACGGAACGGAGAAGGTATATGCGTTTAGGGTGATAGGTTGTTTGTTTGTGTGTGCACCTCAATATCTCCAAAACGGCTTGACTGATTTGAATACGGTTTTCTGCAATGGGTTTGTGGTTTATTCGGGACGATCCCGCAAAAAAAATTACGACCATAACTCGCCAGGGGGCGCTGCAGTTTACATTTCCCTCTTGAAAGTGCGTTTGAACGAATTTTCTCCGGAACTCTGCTTGACCAGCATAGAAGATTTCGATAGCGCTTGGTGAGGAGTACACGTAATTGAACTCTGAGGATCATGATGGAGAAGAAAAACATGATAGGGAACTGTTAAGGGGTTAGATATCTTTATGTCTGTTTTTGGGCGCTTTTGTTTATGTTTGCTTAGCAGCCGTGGTAAACGAACTTCTGAGGGTCTGATGATGGAGTAGAACCACATCACACAGAACCTTTCGAAGGCATATAGCTACTTGACCGTGTTTAGGCTCATTTCATCGTGTTTGCTGAGTAGCTTCATACATGATCTGCTGAGCGAGCGATCAGGTAAATATTCAGTAAACCGTGTTTTGACTCTTTTGATAGTATTTATTAAGAAGCCTCTTCTCCTGAAATGCTGAAGGCCTGATGATGGAGCAGACCATCACCCTAGGGAACTGCGAATACACATATGTGTATTACTGTGTTGTGATTATTTTGATAGTGTTTTCTCGGAAGCTTCCGTGCACGAACTGCTGAGGGCTTCGGGTATGATGAAACAGAATAATTTAGTAAGGAACTTTGTGAAGGCTCATAGATAGAATACCGTAATACGTCTCTTTTAAAGGGGTTTAGTGAGTAGCTTCTCTACAAGGACTGCTAAAAGTAGAATTGTTGCTCTTTATACCCGTAACGGAAGGTTACGTGTAACCTGGATGTCCCCCAAACACATCTGCCGATTTAAATATATAATCATAGTATGTTTTTGGTTACAGTATTATTATGGGGTTAGTGATTTATCGGCGATATATGACGTAAATATGCCACGGGGCACAAGTAAACCATCGTTTTATGCTGTATAAAATAATTTCAGGATCAAAACGGCTTCACTAATTTAGATGTACGGCATACTTAATTATTTCCACTTTTCCATTAGTTGAAGTTTAAAATGAATGGTCCAATGGGGAATGTCTGAATTTTTTAAAAGTCCTTGATTATTTTTCTAATGGGAGGAATAACCGTCGCCATTAACAGAAAAAAGTTTCAGATTTTTCGGTTGCGCCATATATTTTATAAAAATATAAACATTTTATATCACCTCGCGTCTGCCCCGTATCGGACTACTAAGACATTTCTAAGTCCGTCGAATATTTAAAAAAAAACACCTGCTTGGATCTGTGGTAAGTTCATCATAGGTTGGTCGTATGACTTGAACTGTCAATGTCATTGCGTACCACAGATCCAAGCAGGCGTTTTTTTTTTAATATTCGACGGACTTAGAAATGTCGTAATAGTCTGATACGGGGCAGACGCGAGGTGATATAAAATGTTTATATTTAAAAAAAATATATGGCGCAACCGAAAAATCTGAATCTTTTTCTGTTCATGGCGAGGGTTATTCCTACCATTAGAAAAATAATCAAGGACTTTTAAAACTTTCAGACATTCCCCATTAACTAATATGCCTAAAATTTCTTGTTCTTGTGAAAGAGGCATATGAGTACGAGCTTCTAGTGGGTTCGCATTTATAGTGGGCTCGTATTTACTCGTAGTGCGCTTTTTGTAGGGAAAAGCTTCGGAGCTTCGGACCTTCGGCCCTACGCAGAACTCGGCCTCCGCCTTCGTGTGCCTCCTCACACACCTTTGGGCCTGCAGTCCTCAGGTTCTCTTTTATGACATTTTGGGATAGAAAGTATCCATGTGGGCACGCCCTTGAGGCCTTCGGTCTTATAGCTATGGCTCGCATAGTAAGCGCTTACTGAAGGGATACTGGGACACTTTGGGCCTCGCGATAGTCGCAGTACTTACCCTTACGTGCCTTGCTGCTCACGCGTGGGTTCGACCTTCAAACCTTTAGCTTGCCGGCTGGCGTAGAAAGCGCCCTGGTGAGACACTTCGGTCTTTCAGTCCCACTAGCCTCGACGCTCCCCTTTGAAGACTCAGCGATAGTGAGAATCCGCGTAGGCTCGCGCAGAGAACGTGACCGGAGGCAGGCACAGGAACGTGGAGACGTTCGGGCTTTTAGGCACTTCGGGCATTCTGACCTCTGCCTTTGGTCAGGCTCTGCCTTTGGTTTGACGTGCCTCGCCACTTACCTTTCGGCTCTCAAATTCTATTTGTAAGAACTCATAGATAGTGAGTGTCCATGTGGGCTCGCCCTTTTGACCTTCGGCCCTCGAGCTCGCGTAATGAACTCCCTCAAAGGAAGCTTCGAGCCTTCGGCCCCAGGTTCTCTTTGTAAGTCACTCGGGGATAGAAAGACTAAGGATGATTCACAGTAGACCGCTCCGTGTCCGGGCCGGCCTGTGTTCTATGACAACAAAACGACGGCCGTTGCACGGCCGGGCCCGGTGATGCTCGGAAGCGGTCCGACCCGGCCGCCTTTGTTCAACCCAAGCGTTTGAAGGCCGACCCAGCTACGGCTGAGGCTCAGAGGGCCGTCCCTTTCACTCTCGTTTTATACAGTATATGACGGAAAGGGACGGTGCGATACGAAGTTCGATTTTCGAGGTTCGGAGTAGGTCCTCAGAAGCAGCTCAGAACGGTCTAATTCGATTCATCCTTTACACGTGGGCTCGCCCTTAGGACCTCCGGCCCTCGGGCTCACGTAGAGAGTGCTCTCCGATGGAACATTTCGGAACTTTGGCCCTACGCTGAGCTCGACTTCCGGTCTACTAGGCCCTTTCGCCGGAATATATAGCGTTAGGTGAGAAACAACTATAGTTTTTTATACCACTACGGTGATATACAAGTGTACCTTGTGTAGTGTACGGTGATATATAAGTGTAGCTTGGAGGTAAGCGGTTACCGCAACCTCCAGTTGTGGAATGAGTTCCCTGCCGGGGTTTTCCCAAGTGATTACAGTTAGCGTCCATCTTGTAATTCCAGGGGTGTTAACGCGCGTTGCCGACTCTTTAAAAATATATACATTCATTCCACGACTGAAGCGTGTTAGGGAGGAATACATTACAATACATTATTCTATAAAAATAATTAAATAAAATAAAATTAAAAATTTTGAACAACCCACGACGGATTTACCTAATTGCAAAATAATAAAATAAAACAATTAAAAGCCCCCGACCATATACGAAGTAAGTATATAAAGATAAAAGTAGATTTCAAAAACGGTTGTATGATTGCGAGGTATAATTAGAAACCCAGAAAAATCCGTCGTGGGTTGTTCAAAATTTTGAATATTATTTTATTTATTTACACCATTATGTGGGTAATTTCAATAGTTATGAGCTGAGATAAAATTGTTAGTAAGCAGCAAGTATTTTTTTCACATTTCTTTTACCAAAAGGCCTTTTGTACGGCCTTTTAAAAAAATTGCGAAAATAGTACTATTTTTGATACCTAAAAATAGTTTTGGCAACGAAATCCCTAATACCGTCGTTGAAAATGCCCGGGATGACTTCCTAACTTAGTATTGCTGATTTTAATGTAAAATCACTAAGTGATTTTATTTAAGTTTTTTTGTGATGATGACCAGTCCCTTGTCTCGCGACCTAGGCTAATATTCGACACACCTGCTCATT
This sequence comes from Notocelia uddmanniana, assembly GCA_905163555.1. Classification (NCBI taxonomy): domain Eukaryota; kingdom Metazoa; phylum Arthropoda; class Insecta; order Lepidoptera; family Tortricidae; genus Notocelia; species Notocelia uddmanniana. The sequence goes on along the minus strand of LR991052.1, from coordinate 12,734,939 downwards.
GTCGCTAATTTTCATGCAGTCGAAACAGATTACGTGGGTAGAGACAGGGAAGATTCATAGTTTGTGGTGTATAAAATTTCGCTTAGTTGTGGTGACGTATTAATTAATATTGGCCCGCAACACAAAATTGGTATTGTGACCCGTTCATCGCATATTCGATAGGGCTGTTGACACGTCGTACTTAAAACACAATTAAAAAAAAACCCAAGCGACTTTCATCAACAGTTTCACCCCAACACATATGTATCGAAATTACCCGCATAATGGTATCATTAAAACATATATCGCATGAATAGAGTGAGAGCAGCTAAAAACTTTCGGAACTCGTAACCACGGAATGAGTTAGTACTAGAAATCTCCCGCCGTAGCGGTGACGCGATCCGCAACAGCTGCCAACGCGCCCAGCGTAGGCGGAGCCACCAAGCAACTTACTACTAGAAATCTGAGGAAGCATGCAATTGGTCATAAAATAAGCCGCGGCAGTAAACCTTGCCCTGCCATTAATAAATACACCCAACGAAAATATTTTATCCCTTTTATTTACTGAACGTGTGACATTATTATGTGGACGGCCCCTTACCAGGCTTGATTATATAAATACGACAGTGTAGTACCAGCATTAATGACCAAAAGAAGTAGACAAGAGCCAAATACTCACGTAAAAATTTCGCTGCATTTGATACAACATTATTCACGAACCCATCAAATTTGCTTATGTCGAAATTATTTTTCTGACTGTTGTAAAGAAATATAACACAGCTCGTATCCTCATTTTTAAATATCGTTGATATCCCTGGAAATCGGTACCTTATTAATCTTATTATTAACTTATTTAAAAAAATGATAAATATGAAAACACAGTATTTTTGGGCACAAATATTTCAAAAGTGTAATATGTACGTGAGTAACTCGATAAGTTCTGAGACAAGAACAAAATATACAAGATATTAACAATATTTATTTTACATTTTTTCGAAATACTCTTCTTCATTCTCTATGCTAAGTTCCATTTGCCTAATCCAACTATTAAAACACTTTTGCCAGTCTTGATCCGATAGGTCCGAAATTGCAACTTCGTAGTCGGCCACGGCCTCTTCGGCACACGCAAAAAATATCCCTTTTATTTTTTCCTTGATTACCGGGAACAAAAAGAAATCACAGGGAGCTACGAGTAAATCAGGACTGTACGGTGGGTGGGGCAAGGTTTCAACACCGGATTCCTCAAGAAACGCCTTTGTTCTGTGGGACGTATGTGACCGAAGCGTTGTCGAGATGCAGCGTGATTCCCCGAAGCCTAGTCTTTGGTCTCCTCTCTCGCAGAGTTTGGAAAACTTTCGGCAATGCTACTCTGTTGTATACCATTCCGAGTCAACAAATCTATAATTTTCCAACATTGTTGTCGACACATGCCCGCTGCGAGGAAAAAATAATAGCCACCATTTTTTTACCAACGTTACGATGTCTGTGCAGTTTTGTCGACAACTTTCCTTCTGAATAAACCCATACTGACGACTGTCTCTTATTTTCCGGAACATATTGATAAATCCACGTTTCGTCAACTTCCGTTTTCAAATCGTAGACGCATTTCACGGCACCAAACCACACGAGCCTTTTTTTCAGTGTCCGAGAGCAAACACGGGATCCAACGACAACAAAGCTTCCTCACTCCAAGATGTTGACGCAAAATAATGTTAAAGCTCCCCGAACTAACGCCAAGAATATTCTCGATGTCTGAGTAATTCGTATGTATTCTCGCACCATCATTACATTAGTCCACAAATTTTCTGCAGTTACAGCCGTTTGTGGGCGACGACTTCTATGATCACCTTCGAGGTTTCTTTTACCCTTTTTAAATTTTCTAAACCATCTAAAAACTGTTGCTCGAGATGGGATGAGACTTTCCTAATGCTGATTGGAATGAAGGCCAAGTTTTTCAGCTAAACCACATTTAAAATCATAAAATATCAGCACGGAAATGTTCGCGGTTAAGCTCCATCGTTGCAAAGAAAAACGCGGGAACCGTCGAAGTAAAATGACTGGATAATCCTTTTTATTATAAATCACCAACCTGACTACTTGCGACTATTTTTAAATAAATTTGCTTTTTTTTAAATATATAGGTAATACAGATGCGTTTCCATTTTTAAATTACGAGCATGTCAAAACTTATCGAGTGACTTACGTAGAACTATTTAGAATGGATTTAGACGAAGTAGACACACAAACGCGAAATTGATCATGCTGGTAGCCAAAAATAATGTTACCTGCTTGTAACTGTAGTATAGAGTCATCGTCAACCTTATACTTTGCTCCCAAGTCATTTAGATCACTGTGAAATCTCACTTCATCATATTTGGCTTGTTGACTCTCCAGCAAGAAGATAAAGAAATCATTACCATACATGCATAAGATGGCCACCACAATACCAATTATGCATATAATAGCTCCAAAGGGTTTCTTTTGTTCGCTGCTTGATTTATTTATTATGTGTGAGACAATTGGAGATCTTGATTGGTTGATTTTGTGTGAGACGTTTATAGATCTGTTGGCGAAGCTCGAGTTGCGACTGTCCCCGCTCCTGTTGCCTCGAGACCGTAGGGACGAGTTCGATGTGTTGAGCAGTTTGCTATGAGCGCTATGAAGTAGTTCTTCAAAGTCGCTGCTGCAATTTGAATGTGACGAGAGTGTAGCGGGTAAGGATTTGGCTAGGACATTACTGTAACAAAACAGACATTAACGGCTCACAACTTGTTGACACCATTTTGGTTTGTTTAGAGACATGATATAAAAAATGAGAAAGAAATTAATGTAGGCAAGATAATTAATGATTAGTGAAAGCAAAATAATTGATTTGATATCAAAAGTGGAGTAGATACAGTGACAGTCATGAGCTATTGATGAATGTTTCTAAATACATATAGTACAGAGTACTAACAAGGACAATTGTTTGTTTCCAAAATGTAGATGTATGTGATGTTGGAGTAGGTCAGGCCCAATGCCACAAAACTTTACAAGTTTACAAGTCTACAAAACTATGCAATATTTCATAGAAAAAGTTGTTGATATATCAAGCTTGCTTGTAAAATTTTTAGGTATAGAATGTAAACCACGATAATACAATTTGTTGATTCATGTTATGTCCCTATTCCAGTTCGGTCAAAGTAAGTTTGAAAGTTAATTATAAATCCATGATGAGTACAGTGATCTGAAAAAGAGGTCTACACATGTCTTGCAGCATATTTGCAAATAAAAGTTTTGAAGTTCAATGTCAGCTTAACTGTTACTTATTTGGTTCTACTCAGGTTTAATTTTAGTTTAACTTTCGACTTCCAACTGTGTTCTCCAGATCTAATTGAAATACTTAAAATATTGTGAAGTTCTAACTGATATAATTAATTATGAATGGAGTTAACATATGAGGACATAGGAGGAAAGAGTTATGATATAGCACACATGAAATTTTCTGTTATACATATGAGGAGTGTCTTTTCAAAAGGGTTTATTTTTTCTGTAACTCTACTTCTAAATTGGACCTTAAGTTTTCATAAGCAAGGTATACTTTAGAAGTACCGCTAAGACAAAAATAAGCCCTTTTGAAAAGACATTCCCCATATATGTTATGAATGTATTACAATTAAAAAAATAAATATTATGGGTCAAATTTTTACACAAATCAAACTAGTCCCATAGCAAGCTCAATAAGCTATAAGGCTTATGTTATGGGTACCAGACGACAATAGATTTAAAGAGATATATAGTAATAGATATATAGTTCAAATAGCCGGACCGTCATGGACCCGCACAGCTAAGGACCGGGTCCACTGGAAGGAGCTGGGGAGGCCTTTGCCCATAAATGGGTACCTCACTTGTGACCATAACATAATGCAAAAATTAAATAAATTAACCTAAAATGTGAGAAAGGCTTATTATTATTATATATTATTATACTTAAACACAGAAAACATCCAAGCAAATATTTCTGGTTACCACAGAACAAATGCCCTTCCCAGGATTCAAACCCGGGACCTCTAGCTTCGGAGACAGTGTCACTACCAACTAGGCTAAACAGGCTGACAATTAAAAATCTATAACAAAAATCAATGGAATCAATACATGCAATTTGTATCAAAGTTTGACCAGTAATCATGCAAAAATTCTTTGTTTCCTTAGAGCATGGATAGACAGGTTTTTTTGCACACCTTCTATAGCTTTCATAACCGATTGCATTGCCACACACTAAGTAGGCAACTAGCAAAAGACATGAAGTGTGAATGTTTGTTTCACTTTGCTACTCGCTAGACACTTACTAAGCTAGTCACCTGCCAGTGTTTTACTTCAACTTTATACCTGGGAAGTCCAGGCGACATAGGGAACTAATGAACTTACTGTTCTCCAGAATCATCCGTATACTGCAGGTTAGAGGCTGTCAGAGAATTTCTCCTCCCCACACTGACTGGGCTTGAGGTATGAGAAAATTTGCTGAAATGTTGATGAACTGAATTTAACATTATATTGTCCCTTCACTTACATATGGCTAATATTGAAGTATAGTGATACTGTTTAAAATATTATAATTAAAGCATGAATGTTGTTTAGTTTTTTAATGGTTTACATCCATTAGAAAACTCAAGTTATAATGTTGCACTTCTTCTACTGAGTCACAATAATCTTTGTCTTTTTTTGTAGCTCTTATGACAAGTATATCTATAGAACATATTGCTAGCATTCACAAAAATATGGGTATTACTGTCATAAGTAATTTATTTTGCATACAACATGGTACAGAAAATATGGTTTACATAATCAATGAAACACAAATTTCACCAGTAAGTAGCTGGCATTCAAAATAAACACAAGTCAAAGAGTATAAATTAATAATCACAACACATTTGGAAATAGTCTTTTCCCAGTCATATTCATAAGTCTTTAAATTTAAAGTAAATACACGACACAGATATACGACATAATTTACATGCAGCAGCCAATATTTTTGTACCGCATATAAAAGTAATTAAAACATCAGGCAGTAATGGCATGAATACCTACCTCTGCACATTGTCGACCTCGTCGATTCCAGCGGGTGCTGGCTGCTGCTCATCGTCACTGCTCTCGTCCCCATACCGCGTCATATCTTCACCACTCGCGACAGTCGCGGCACGGTGATCTTGATGGATACTCCTCCTCGCCGACGGAATTATTGGGCACCTTATGTTCTGTGAAGCATTTCAAAATCAGGAAAGCTCTACCAAAAATGTTGAAGTATAGTAGATGGTGAATAGAAATAACAATGAAAAACTAACCCCAAATTCTTGATTTGTACACATTTATAAATAGTTTGTGCTTTTACTATTCTTTAATAATTAACGCTGCATATTCAGTACATGTCACATTACATTCCTGTTTTCCTGTATTCTGTGTGTTAATATTATAGATAGTTGCAGAAAGTAATGTAATGAGTAATAAATGACAATGAATAGAATAACTAAACGAAACGAAGGAAGGGAAACATCTAGTTAGTGTTGCCGGCATTTGAGTCGTAAGTTACGTTTCGTTTCCTGAAATGTTACATTTTTGCTGCAAAAGTTACATTATGGTGTTTTTTTTTAATTTACGTGTTTTTGGGGTCGGAGGTCGGAGGCATATTAGGGCCCTTTACTCGATCAATACTATCACAATACCGAATTGCCAATACCATAGCGGTTTTTAAAACTGTATGGATTCCGCTTCAATATCCACGTGATACGGATCGCGATATGAGTGTATCGCATGACAATAATCACTATGCAAAAGGCCCCATTGATGTCAGCGAAATCGCGGAATATACAGGAATCTATGAAGTAATGTTATGATAAAACGGACTCTAGTTTGATTTGTACACAGCGCCATATTCACTGTTGTTACTATTTACTCTAACACCTAAATTTCTCGAATAAAAGTACAAAAACGTCAAACTTTTTTACTTTTTCACTTCTGATTCTCGAAAAGTGTATCATGAATCAATACTCATATTGGTCTTATCGGGCGAGGCCAGGGTGGTGCATTGGACCCTGGGGAAAATCATTATCATGAATCATGATTAACAAGATATTTTAGTTTGTGGCGTCACTCGTGTCATCCGTCAAATCTGACATGTTCTGCAACGCGCTATCGAAGTATCTTAAATCAGTTGCATATATATATAACTTAACTTTCAGCAAACCCTTCAGATATCCTACCACAAAATTGTACAAGGAATGTGAATTGCTCTCCATGCGTAAATTGTATATTGTACTTAGTATACTTAAACTACAACGCACCCTAAGTTATATGCCAATTACTACAACACGCAGAAGAAAAGCTAAAGTTGCCCCTCTGCCAGTATGCAAATCTAGATATGCTAGAAAACAATTTGCTGCTCTGTCTGCTTATTTGTACAACAGGATTAATGCAGATCTGGAAATTTACCCTATGCAGCTGCGAAACTGTAAAAAAGTAATTACTAAGTGGATAATGAACCTAGACTACGATGAAACGGAGGCGCTGCTCAGTCATGTATCTTAAGTAACAACTTAAACTTAGACTACAACAATATAATAGTTAATTAAATGAATACATCATAAGCTAAAAAGCACATACACATGTGCACGCGCGCGCGCACACACGCACACCACGCACACACGCACGCACACACACGGACGCACGCACGCACGCACACACACACACACACACACACACACACACACACACACGCACACACCCACACGCACACACACGCACACACTCACAAACACAACGTAAAATAAATTTAGAGAATGAATAAGTAATAATAATATAACAATTACATAGGTAATTGTCTTTTCAATTGTTTTTGTTAACTAAAACCAAATGTTTGATATATACATTTGGTTTTAGTTATAGTCCATTTCAAATACCATGGCCCGATTGCACTTAAAACTTAACAATAGGGCTCATAATATTTGGCTATTGTTTGCTAATTGCTTTACTACCCTAGCACTTAAAATTGGCACGCGTCGGTACAATCTGCATACAACTAAAGCGTAAAAAAATACCACGCCGCAAAAGGGTCTGGACAGGTATCTTTTGTTATCACTAATCCTATTGTTAACGCCTAATGACCGTCTCAAGTGGAATCGGGCCATGTTATTTGAAATGGACTATACCATTTCCGAGTTAAGGAAGAGCGGGATCCTCCAACACAAGCATGTTGATATGCTTACCGGAAGGTTCCAACCTCCTCTTTTGCTAAAATGTATGTATAAAACTAAAATAAAGATTTTGTATTTTTGTATTTGTATTTGTATAACTTCTAACCAACTCTCAATTGACTTCGGTCCCTGAGAGATCTCTCTATTGTCGTTTCTTCTTGTGACTCCTATCTATTGTTTATTATGTATATAGTTTGTAAATAACCCTTTCCTGTATATATTATTCCCCCTTGTACACATTATTCTACCTAGGAGCAGCACATCCCATATCTACAAGTTTGACCGGTCAAAGCACCGAAGCTGGATCCACCAATCACAACACACTAACTTTTTAAGTCATAAAAATACTTAGTTCTTTATATCAACCAACCTTCCCAACCCTTAGATTAATAAAAAAACATTTAATTCAGATAACCAGTTCCATATTTTGTTAATAACAAGCCACTTATTAATCTACGTTTATTGTTAATAATTCCAACAGATCCGTAGCGTTAAGCAAGATAATATTCCATACAGTTGTCTCCTTGCATTCGTATGGTTAACCAAGTAGAGTTAGAACGGGGCAGATAGTACGATCAATTTCGGCTGTTAACGGATTGTTTCCATTTAAAGCACACCAAAATGTCAAATCCCATATGATCCAAAACGTCACAAACGTACTATTTACAGTTATGAAAGCGGAGACACTGACGAGCTCTTCTAAAAGCCATATTAATTATTTTGTCATAGCGCGTTCCATCGAGAGCCATCTCTAAGTGTGATATGGAGTGAAAGACGTGCCAGTTTTAAGTTTGCGTCAGTTTGGATGCGTTCGTAAACTGCCCGGCTAGTATGATAACTTATACCGTCACGTTATATGGCCAAAATGTACTAAAACGTCACATAAAACATACAGTGTGCATACCTTAGAGTACCTAAGGGAGGTATTTCACTCATCCAATATCTTTGTCCAATATACATTTGATCAAAGAAATTGGATGATTTCATCCAACTTGGATGGGACCCCGACATTTGATCAAAGATTCTGATGACAGTTAAATCAATATGGCTACGCATGAAAAACAATAAAACTTGGACAAAGATATTGGATGAGTGGAATGGGCCTCCGTCAAAGAACTTTGATCAAAGATTTGACAAAGAAATCTTTGTCCAAGATTTTTTTTTCATTTATAGCCATATTGATTTAAAGTCATCAGAATCTTTGATCCCTCCCTAAGGAGGTATTCCACTCATATAATCTACGGAACTTGGCGCCCATTAAGATCTAAATTCTTTTGTCGGTGAAGACGACAACCACGCATCGCATATTGAACTTGGCTGCTTTTTTCACATTTATGATTTTGATGGGATATCATTACCTTTTGTCAAACTTCACTAAATGGTGCTTTTCCAGAGCAAATGCACGAGCTACCTACTATATAAAATACCCAAATCACTATTGGCTATGTGCGAAGGTGGTGGGGGTAAGCTAGGCGATCGTAGCGCACACCATGGCAGAAATATGTACTTACCGGGGACCACTGTCAAATTTACTTTCACGTTTTCTATTGGTTTCTTAACGGTTTCCTACGATTCGTTTCGTTTGTATGTATTTATTTGTTCTCTTATTTATTTCAGTTAATTTTCCAATACGGGGTCTTTCTCGTTTACTAAAGTAAATAAAATATTCATGTGTCATTATTTGACATCTCTAAATTTTGACATTGTCTCGGGACCTTTGACGTTTGACGTTTCAGACGTGCACATAGCCAATAGGTGCACCTAAAATATTTGATGAGTTCCCTCGATTTCTCCAGGACCCTATTATCAGATTCTGACCTAAGGACAAAGGGACCACCCGAAAGTATACCGTTTCAAACAAAAAAAAAATTTCAAATCGTTTAATAAATGACGGACTATGAGGTAACAAGCATGAATAATAATAATAAAAATACCAATTTGAACCTTAAAGTAGATACATTTTAAGAAAAAGAACCGACTTCAATGGGGGAGGCCGGTGAAAGATTATTATACTAAGATGGTGCACTCTTAGATTCCATACAATAAAATAAAAATGGCTATAAGTATGTTTATAATGGTAGAAGACTAAGTACCCTCAATTCCTCATGGAATCATGGAAAAACCTTGCTTACTTGACAAACAAAACGAAGAGAACAAATCGCCAAACTTGAACTACGCGTCGTTGAAGAGTTCCGTTCTGATCATCATCAGCAGTTCCACTTCATCAAATGTTTCTTTTATGAATGAAAATGCTTGATTAGTTCATGAAAATACTTAAATTACTATTTGTGTGCCTTTCACATTTGAGGAGTTCCCTCGATTCCTAATGGATCCTATCATCATAACTCGAGCATGACAAAAATCAATCGTGAAAATAGAACTTGCTTAACAAACACAGCTAGAAGGACAAATCGCCAGACGTGAACTTTTCGTCGTTGAAGAGTTCTGTTCTGATCATCATCAGCAGTTCCACTTCATCAAATGTCACATTTTTGTATGATAATGCTTGATTTGTTGATGAAAACACAAAAATCACTATATGTTTGCCTTTAAGATTTGAGGAGTTCCCTCAATTCCTCATGGATTCCATCATCAGAACTGCATTTTGACAAAAACGGGACCAACTTGGATATATATACTTACAATCAAAAAAAGAATTTTCCAAATCGGTTAAGAAATGACGGAGTTATGGAGTTACAAACATTAAAAAAAAAACATACAACCGAATTGATAAACTCTTTTTTTTAACCGACTTCAAGATTTCAAAAGAGGAGGTTAATAATTCGGTTGTATGTTTTTTTTTTAATGTTTGTGAAATCTTGAAGTTGGTTAAAAATTGATAGACCACCTTCTTGTCTTGCTGCATACTTTTACTTACTCGACAATCACAATAATCATAAATCATAAGTATCATGCAGCGAAGGTATCGTGACTGTGGAAAAAGGTACAGTCGGGATTAAAAGCTTGTACCAAAAGTGTTTTTGTTTATCGTTATTAATATTATTACCTCAACAAACTACACTAATTTAAATATCTACTAGGGTCTATCTATCTAGGGTTTACTTGCTAAACAAATGATAATGGTACTAATGATAGATTAAAAATAACCCGAGCTACCGTAGTCACTATTAATAATAAATTGTACTTACAACATGTGAATACGTAAAAGAAGCCATTTTATCCGAGACTGTTTATCGATCCGAGCTGCAGGCGAGGATTTAATCCCTAGTTAAATGTTACACTTTGCTGTTGAAGTGAATACTTCTATGTTAGCACCTTGTATGAACCACCCCACACACAACGTTTTAAATTTTAGTTCCATTACTAACGCTAGATGGCACTAAAAATTTAAAACTGTGGTACTAGGCTCACATGAACTGCGAGGAGGTTACGATGTTTCCTAAACGAAAGTTTTCAGCGCGAAGGAACACCATCAGTCGATCGAGCTACATTAGACAACATGGACGAGGTGTTTATAGCATTTCAAATCATTTAATTGCACACGGTTAAACATGGACCAACTACGTACGGAGTAACAGGGTTACATAAGACGAGAGGCGTTAGAGTCGCCATTGAGACTCATAGACCACCCACCACCATATCACCCGAAGGATGTCTAGTGCTGGACATAGGCCTCCCCCAATTTCATGCGGGGTAAAATAAATGCCATAATCGCCAAGCATGTGGGGTACCTCAGGGAAGCGTCCTTGGCCCACTTTTATTTTTAGTTTATGTAAACGACCTCTCAGACATAACTCACCATAAATGTATCTTTTTCGCTGATGACGTATCAATAATAGTTACAAATAGTAAATATGAATCACAGACCATCCATGAATCAGATTTAAACAAGACTCTTTTCTCTGTTATCAAATGGCTTGAAAATAACAATTTACAAGTGAACCTTGAAAAAAACAATTATGTACGATTCAATAAATCTGATCAACTATTAAACATTTGTTATAACGGACGCATATTGCAAGAATGTAACATAACACGATTTTTAGGAATATACCTCGATAGTAAGCTGAACTGCGATCAGCATTATTGATAATGTCTGCTCTAGAATAAATAGATTTGTGTTTGTTCTAAATAGGTTGCGCAGAACAATTGATCAGAAAACTACAATTGCGGCTTATTACGGATATGTCGAGTCAATTCTTAGGTACGGCCTTATTCTATGGGGTAATTGAGCAGAAATAGTACGGGCATTTCGAGGCCAAAAAAATGTATCCGTGCAATTTGTGGTATTGGGCCTTACGAGTCCTGCAAACCGATGTACCGTAGACTAAATATTTTACCGTTGCCTTCTCTGTATGTTTTCGAAACATCAAAATTTGTAAAACAACATTTGCATATGTTCCGAAAGACTAGAGATTGAATAATTTTTAAGAAAAAAGACCGAATTCAATGGGGGAGGCCGGTGAAAGATTATGATACTTAGATGGTGCACTCTTAGATTCCATGCAATAAAATAAAAATGGCTATAATTATGTTTATAATGGTAGAAGACTAATTACCCTCAATTCCTCATGGAATACTCCATCACAACTTAAGCTTGACAAAAATGTGTCTTGAAAAACCTAGCTTGCTTGACAAACATAACGAAGAGAATAAATCGCCAAACGTGAGCTACGCGTCGTTGAAGAGTTCCGTTCTGATCATCATCAGCAGTTCCACTTCATCAAATGTCACCTTTATTAATGAAAATGCTTGATTAGTTCATGAAAATACTAAAATCATCACTATTTGTGTTCCTTTCACATTTGAGGAGTTCCCTCGATTCCTAATGGATCCCATCATCAGAACTCGAGCATGACAAAAATTAATCGTGAAAATAGAACTTGCTTAGCAAACACAGCTAGGCGGACAAATAACCAAACGTGAACTTTTCGTCGTTGAAGAGTTCTGCTCTGATAATCATCAGCAGTTCCACTTCATCAAATGTCACATTTTTTAACCGACTTCAAAATTTCAAAAGAGGAGGTTATCAATTCGGTTGTATGTTTTTTTTCTTTTTTTTTTAATGTGTGTTAGTCCATAACTCCGTCATTTCTTAACCGATTTGGAAAATTCTTTTTTTGATTGTAAGTATATATATCCAAATTGGTCCCGTTTTTCTCAAAACGCAGTTCTGATGATGGAATCCATGAGAAATTGAGGGAACTCCTCAAATCTTCAAGGCAAACATATAGTATTTTTTGTTTTTATCAACAAGTCAAGCATTTTCATCCAAAAATGTGACATTGGATGAAGTGGAACTGCTGATGATGATCAGAACAGAACTCTTCAACGACAAAAAGTTCACGTTTGGCGATTTGTCCTCCTAGCTGTGTTTGTTAAGCAATTTCTATTTTCACGATTAATTTTTGTCATGCTTAATTTCTGATGATGGGATCCATGAGGAATTGAGGGAACTCCTCAAATCCTTAAGGCAAACATATAGTGATTTTTGTGTTTTTATCAACAAATCGAGCATTATCATACAAAAATGTGACATTTGATGAAGTGGAACTGCTGATGATGATCAGAACAGAACTCTTCAACGACGAAAAGTTCACGTTTGGCGATTTGTCCTCCTAGCTGCGTTTGTTAAGCAAGTTCTATTTTCACGATTAATTTTTGTCATGCTCGATTTTTGATGATGGGATCCATGAGGAATTGAGGGAACTCTTCAAATCTTAAAGGCAAACATATAGTGATTTTTGTGTTTTTATCAACAAATCGAGCATTATCATACAAAAATGTGACATTTGATGAAGCGGAACTGCTGATGATGATCAGTACAGAACTCTTCAACGACGAAAAGTTCACGTTTGGTGATTCGTCCTTCTAGCTGTGTTTGTTAAGCAAGTTCTATTTTCACGATTGATTTTTGTCATGCTCGAGTTTTGATGATGGGATCCATTAGGAATCGAGGGAACTCCTCAAATGTGAAAGGCACACAAATAGTGATTTTAGTATTTTCATGAACTAATCAAGCATTTTCATTCATAAAAGTGACATTTGATGAAGTGGAACTGCTGATGATGATCAGAACGGAACTCTTCAACGACGCGTAGTTCACGTTTGGCGATTTGTTCTCTTCGTTTTGTTTGTCAAGCAAGCAAGGTTTTTTCATGATTCCATGAGGAATTGAGGGTACTCAGTCTTCTACCATTATAAACATACACTATAGCCATTTTTATTTTATTGTATATCTATCTAAGAGTGCACCATCTAAGTATAATAATCTTTTACCAGCCTCCCCCATTGAAGTCGGTTTTTTTTCTTAAAAATTATGTATAATAATGCTCGATTAGTTGATAAAAACACAAAAATCACTATATATTTGCCTTTAAGATTTGAGGAGTTCCCTCAATTCCTCATGGATCTTATCATCAGAAATCGAGCATGACAAAAAATTATCGTGCAAATAGAATTTGCTTAACAAACACAGATAGGAGGACAAATCGCCAATCGTGAACTTTGCGTCGTTGAAGAGTTCTGTTCTGATCATCATCAGCAGTTACACTTCATCAAAGTCACATTTTTGTATGAAAATGCTCGATTTATTGATAAAATCACAAAAAGACGTGGGTCCATAATTACCCCCAGATATTTAGCTGCGAAAATCTTTTTAAGACGCTTACAATCGCAGTGAGTGTTTAACATGGGGCCGCAATTATGGATTTTAACAGGTTAGTTACTAGTGGGTTGTGTACTGTTGGTTTTGGTAAAGCAGATATAATTTATTATTATTCTCTTTATTCTTCTTAAAACTTAAGTTAGGTTTTTACAAAACATTTATAAAAGTAAAATATAATAATACACGTACAAAATATAAAAGCATCATAAAAAACCTAACCTAGAGTGCCGCCGGCAGCGAGGCGGGGCCTAAGCTACCGGTGGTTAGGGCGACAGAGAGAGGAACCTCCGGACTATCCGCGCCGTGTCCAGGAGTACCGCCTTCTGTATCTGACCCTTGACCCAACCATCTAGCGATAGTCTCTTGAGATGTTGGTCAACACTCTTCGCAATTAGACCGTTCGCAGAGACGACTATCGGGACAATGATCGTCGAATCAACATCCCACATGGCGGTTATCTCGTGTGCCAAGTCTAGGTACTTGCTAGCCTTGTCCTTCTCGGCCTTCACGAGGTTCTCATCATGGGGGACGGTGATGTCGACGAGCACTGCCTGGCGCTTCAATCGATCTGTCAGCACGATATCAGGTTTGTTGGCTATAATAGTCCTATCCGTGATGACAGATCGATCCCAATAGAGCGTATTATTATTATTATTTACCAGTGAAAACTGCTACAGTGTCATCTGCATATGAGATGACATGTCCATTTCTCAGCTTGATGTCTGTGAGGTCGTTTATGTACACAAGAAATAAAGTCAGATCCAGTACACTCCCCTGTGGCACTCCAAAAGTAACATTAGAGTCAAGACTGACATACTTGCCCTTTGGCTACGGTTGCCCAGGTAGTCACCCAAGAAGTCCAGCGGTGTTCCCCTAATTCCAATTTGTTCCAGCTTGCTTACAAGGGTGGGCAGAGAGATTGTATCGAAGTCTTTTTTCAGATCAAGAAAGACATTTGTTGCCATCATCTACAGTTTTACAAGTTAGAGATGTTAGGTTTAATACTGCATCCTCAGTCGATTTACCTTGTCTGAAACCAAATTGCGACTTAGACAGCACATTATATTTATATGTGATGTGCATAAACATATATAAGCTGATATTAAGAATTTGCCTCTAAACAAATTTAAAAAAACACTTCTTGAGAGAGATTATTTGTATTAATAATTATTAATAAAGCAATGTATAGATAGATTTTAATTTAAATATTTGCAACATTTATTTTGGCCCATTGTAAACCTCTATTTCAAGCTACGAGGGTCTTACCTTTATCATGCATCATGTACATTAAGCAGATTGCACTCTTTGTAAAACGACATCCAGAATATTTTACTCAACATACTCAAGTTTTCAGTAGATCAACTAGATATAGGATAAATTATACTTACCTCGACCCAAAACTCATGTTTTTAGCAATAATTTGTTTTGTATGGCAATTAAAATTTTCAATAAGTTACCGATGTATATAAAGGAGTGCCCATAAAATAAATTTGGAATAGTCATAACTGGTTGGCTTCTTGGAAAATGTTTCTTTCTACTCCATTCAGGACTTTCTAAATGAACGACAGGATAATAATATACCTTACATATAACTATTATTTAAAACTAATAACTTGACATTTTTAAATATCTCTCTGTGATCATACTAAATAGTTTATAATTTTGTATACAATGAGAAACTATTCATTATATTGCATGCCTATTTTAGGTCGAACAAAGAACTTAATGTTGTTTTAACACCTAATTGTACACTGTTCTTGCAATAAAATATCTTTATCTTTATCCTATCTTTATCATGCTGTTTGTGGACGGTTGAATTAGGTGATACTTAAAACTACTGTGTTATAAGGACTGTAATCTGACCCTATTCACGCAAATAAATGATTTATGGCATGCGGCCCATGCGGGTTGGCGATCGCATTATCTCCACCGCAATTCAGGGATGATGCTGCCCATCCCCGGGGGTCTTGGTGGTAGTTTTAGGACATACCGGGGTCCAAAAAGAAGTGAAATCACTCAATATAAAAAAAACCGGCCAAGAGCGTGTCGGGCCACGTGTAGGGTGGCCAGTGTAGGGTTCCGTAGTTTTCCGTTCGTCACATTTTTTGTAATTTTTTCAAAAACTATTCACCCTATCAAGTTCAAAATAATTTTCCTACAAAGTTTTTATAAAGTTCTACTTTTGAGATTTTTTTCATATTTTTAAAACTTATGGTTCAAAAGTTAGAGGGGGGGGGACACATTTTTTTTTACTTCTGGAGCGATTATTTCCGAAAATATTAACATTTTCAAAAAATGATTTTAGTAAACCCCTATTTATTTTTAAATACCTATCTAACAATATATCACACGTTAGGGTTAAAATGAAAAAAAAAATCACTCCCCACTTTACGTATAGGGGAGGTACCGTAATAAAATTTTTTTTTCCACTTTTTATTTTACCACTTTGTCGGCGTAATTGATATACATATTAGTACCAAATTTCAGCTTTCTAGTGCTAACGGTCACTGAGATTATCCGCGGACGGACGGACAGATGGACGGACAGACATTGCGAAACTATAAGGGTTCCTAGTTGACTACGGAACCCTAAAAAAGATTGTAAAAATAAAAACTAAGTGATGATCAGAACTACTTACTCAATGGACAATATTTTTCCGAATAGTCATCGAAATATAATTATTATATTTCGATGCAAATAGTACTTAAAACTCTTAAAATCAACACACAGTGTGTCACTTGTCATTAACATTATTTAGTCAATGGTACTAAACCATCATGTCTCTAGTACCAAATAGGGTAACCTGTGCACCAAATGGAACACCAAAATTTCAAAGCCTCCTACACCGTGTCCAATAATTTCGAATACACTTTTTAACACTGATTTGAAAAACATAAACAACTTTCAGACATTTTTGTTATTAATATAGTTTAAAGTTTATATTATCATGAACGAATATCGATATTTTAAAAATATTTAGCTAAGGCGTTCGCTTTTAATCCATGATGACTAGGCATCGGAAATTCGGATACTGTTATACCTAAATCCCGCAAAAAGTTAAGCAAGTATGGAGTCGGCTTCTTTAAATTAATATTTTTATTATTTAGTTTCCAGGATTCCGGGTTTGTATAAAGCATAACGAAAAGGTTTTTTTAGGTTATGACTATTTTCAATAGATTTGAGCAACATTCAGGTTGGTAAACAGTTTTAACGACATAATGATGTAGCACAAATAAAATTGTGGTGGTCCGTTTAAGGGCGTCAAAGGTATTGTGTTTTGATTACGGAATATGTATATGTTATCCTAATTTTCGGTATTCCGGGAAATCTGGGCAAATTTATTAGTAAAATTAAATTGAGTCCGCCTCCATGCTACTCAACACAACGCCGTGTCATTACTTATTCTGTGGCCATGTAGGTAGTGAGGCCGAAGTGTAGGTATAAAAGTATTCGAATTTTCGCTCCCTGATAATGACGTAATTCCGGAACTTATTATCTCAAAATATCTTAAGGGCGATAGCCTTAATGCAATTTTTGCGGCATTGAATCTTTTTGGAATTAAGCGTAACGTAGTTTATATAACTACTGCAGACTTAAAGATTTCAAAAGGATTAGTACACAACATCATGATAGCAGACCTAGGGCGTCACGCTTACGAGACAAAAAAAATACACGCCATTTCCGAAGCTACAAAAAAAATGATTAATCGAATACTATACTTTCCTGGCACACAGAGGATGAATTCGTTTTCGGACGAAAAACTCAGTAGGTATGTGCCGCGCGTGACGGATTCAAAAAGCGTTTGAAGCTGGTGATGAAGGTTAAAGGTGAACTCATCCTAAAACATTTATTGTGACTATTGTATACAATAATATCTTTTATGAAATATAGTTTTTATTGTATAGTTACTAGAATTTTGTTTTAATGGCAGTTAGAAACTGTATGCGAACTTATTGGACACGGTGTATATCCTGTCTCCATCAGTTTTAGTACTATAAGTCCGATATTTTGCACCCAGATAGGCCTAATCAGTAAAAAAACACCAAAATGTATCTGGAAAAGTCAAAATAGTGCTCTTAAAAAGGCATTTATGACGGGGTTCCTTAATCTAGCAACAGTGTGTTTTAGCGATATATAAGTGTGTCGCTAGTTCCATTGATTGTTGTTACCTACAATCTAATGGTACTAGAGCAATAGAGGTTTTGAGTGGTTACTGGTTAACAAGCGCTTCGGTACTTTGGAGGGAGGGTCTGTTGCCGATGACACCGATACTGGTTCTTGTCAGAGAAAACAGCTGCTAGCTAAGCAGTGTACAATCAGTATCATACACACTCCATAAACTAATTCACAGTAGATCTAGTTTAGGTTTTATTTGTCTATTCCTTTGTATTAAAATATGCAAAATCAAATAATAGTTATAAAAAATGAATTTTAATTAAATTTTATCCAACCGAACATTTTACTGGAAAAAATCTAGTAACAATGGTTCAATGAAAAAACAACAAAAACATACATGCTAAAAATATAGCAACGAAAGAAGAAGCCGCTACTCCCGCAGAGCCCTTCACGCTCGCGCCGGCTGCCGTTGGTACAACTGCAACTAATTTACTCGGGTACGTCGCAATGGCTACAGTGTTCTGATCGTCGTGCTTCTTTATTTTATCTTCTAGCCAATGCTTGAAGTTGTAAGTAGGCAAGACGGAAGCTATTTCCTTGTTTATAGCATAATTAGCCGACATTTCCTGTATACATTCTTCGTTACCCTTCACTACTATGCCGACCAGTTCATTACCAAAAATAGCAGGGCCCCCATAATCGGAAAAACAAACCGGCACTTTAGATTCAACACAATCGAGGTAAACATTTAAGATGTTACCGGGTTGACCTAGAAAACGATTTTCCACTCCGATATATTGAAGATCCTTCGTCTGTCCTGGTTTCTCGTTAAGTCCAAATCCTAAAACCTCCATGTCAATGAGGTTCTGGGCGGACGTATAGTTGCTCACTCTAATCCTTGATGCAACTGAGGCATTATGTTTATACGTATAAACAATCGCTACGTTGTTTAGAGATTCCTCTCCGTTATAACTTGGGAACTTTTCAGTTTTGATCACATTAACTCGAACCGAGTCTCTAGAGTCTTTCTTCGCTTTGATTGTGTTCAGCAATGCGCTATTAACTTGTTTATCGACGCATGAAGCTGTAGTAATTATCATGCCGTTGGAGAGTACGGTGCCCGAGCACAAATGTTCCTCGTTAAGAGACATCAACGCAGCCATAAAAGGGAACTGCTTGGCGGTCGCGTTGAAAATAGTGTGCATATGGTGATCCTGTCTCCTTGCACTACACAGTTGGGTTCTATTGTCGGATGGTTCAATATCTGGGATCTCCATTGCCACATCTTTGGATTCGTCGTTGTCGCCGTTATCGTCACCGTTGTCTGATCGTAAGTTATCTACGCTTTTTTTCACATTTTCTGCATAAGAAATACAGATTAACTCCAAAAAGAAAATGGTTAAAATAAGTTTTTTCATTTTCAGATTATAGAACAGCTGTAAGAAATTGAAAGTTCGCTCCTGTCTGGTATTTTATTTTAAGAATTAGTTACTTGATTTCTTTTTTTATAACAGAAGTATCTACAGCCAGTGAATAGAGACATCGTGTGATTTATGAAGTAGTACATCCTTATCTCAGCATGCAGGTCAGTATGTTGTTTCCCGCGTGTTACTCCCATTATTGATCTGCATAATCTGCATGGTGCTCGATTAGCTTCGTACAGTCAGCGTCATATTATGTAGTACGTAGCATGAGTAGCATCCAGTGGCCAAATAGCTCGGTAACTATTTGGTCACCTTGACTGCTACGTACCTAGGTACTATCTAGAAAAGCGGCGGCGTATCCAGCCAAGTTCACCCCAGGAACTGGCGGACAGCAGCCGTGTGTTATTTTACACGAAGCGTTTGGAGCCACTTTTGACCCCCCAATCAAAAATCTATTTAATATAAAAAAACTGAAATTTGGTACATGTATTAAGATCCTTACGAACACCTAGAATACCAAATTTTATAAATGTAGGTGAAATAGTTATTGAGATATTAAAGTCTGTAAAACGGCATTGTTACCACTGACTGACTAGTTATGAAAAACCTAACCCACTTCCATGAGATCTAGAAAGGTGAAATTTGGCATCGAGCTTGTTAATTGTGTGTATACACATAAAAAAATCAGAAAACGGTTTTGTTTTATTTTTATTCTCTGTTTATCGACGCAGGATATCGGTCCCGGGTTCGAAGCCCTTAGCATTTGTTTCTGTGGTGAGCAGAAACATTTGTTCCTGAGACTTGGATGTTTTCTATGTATTTAAGTATATATAAATATATCGTCGTCTAGTACCCATAACACAAACCTTATTGAGCTTAAGTACTATGGGACTAGTTCGATTTGTGTAAAAATTGTCCCCTAATATTTGTTTTATTATTATAATTATTATTTATAAGAGATACTACGTATCGTACGTAGAATGAATTGTGATTACAGAATGACTTCTTATATATTAAAACTTAAATATTGCTATTTTACTATATACATTTATACAAGACAAGGATAGTCATAACCAAGTCATAACAGTTTTGATAAGAAAGCTAATGCGCGTTGTAGTGCGCATGCATGAAACTCACGAAGGCAGGCGGGACGGTGCAGCCAGTCTATATATTGTACTTTGTGCGTGCAACTACGTTTGCCTATGCGCGAAAGAATCGTCGGCGGGAGCCCACGTCTGTCGGGTATTGTCACAGCTAATTAAAACGTGTTCCAGAAACACTACGTCTATCGAAAACGTTATTTTCAGAAGGGTCAAACAATTTGTAGTTGACGGGACCCGTCAGCTACAAGCTCTTTCTGAATCCGAGAGGAGTAGACGGACTGCCCCTCTTAAGGTTGGGTTGCACCAAACCGTCCGTAATCGTAAGCTGTGTTCGATAAAATTTGAATGTATGGAAAGTTTGACAAGTTTCTATGGCATGACAGCTGGCTGCGCCATATTTAACGTTGATCGGTCTGTGATCGTAAGTCGGTGCAACCCAGCCTTAACGAACACAGCTTACGATTACAGACGGTTTGGTGCAACCCAGCCTTTTAAGGCTGAGTTGCACCAACTTACGATCACAGACCGATCAACGTTAAATATGGCGCCGACAGCTGTCATCCCATAGAAACTTGTCAAACCTTCCATACATTCAGATTTTAACGAACACAGCTTACGATTACAGGCGGTTTGGTGCAACCCAGCCTAAGTCTCCGCCTTCGTGTACCCGTCAAGTTCTATGTGACGTTCCAGTACATTTTGGTCATATAACGTGACGGTATAAGCTATCATGCTAGCCGGGTAGGTTTGATAATTATAAAGAGTGTCAAGACAGCTTCTAAAAAAATTACATATGCATAAAAAAAATGCGATGTCTACAGCTCATTTTGCTAAGTAGTCTATTTGTCAAACACTATCTTAAATACCGTTCTTATAAATTATTTAAAACATATAGATTTTTTAAATTTACCAGAGCTGCTAAGTGGAGGCCTTTTCGGTAGCACATCTCTGTTTTTTTTAGTTCTTAACATATATTGTATTACTTTTAATGTGTTATCCGAATAAATAACTTCGATTCTATTCTATCTTAGGCACTGGACCCACCACCCACCCACCCAGTAAGCAATAAGCTCACACAAAAACACTCGCTTCTCGCCGGTCGCCCACTCGTTTCTAGTTTTTAGTATTAAATTCTACTCGTTTATCGCTCGTCGCCGGCGGTAAGACCAGTGCCTTACCGGGCGTTTATCTCTAAGGACCGAAACGTAGCCGTAGAGATAGAACGGCCGCCTCGACGTTGACGTTAAAAGCCAGTGCTATTGGCTCTCGCCGCCGCTACGTTTTTGTTACGAAATTCAAATCACTGTCAAATTCTGTTGCTCTAAAATTATAGTGACATTTCATTTCAGTTAATTCAGTTTTGCTTTGCGGCTTTTGCGTCGAGGAAGTGAAGTGGTGAAGTGTTTGCATTAACTTAGTGTATTTTTAATATATTCTAAATGCATCGCAAGCGCTGTATACCTGCTTGTAATAGCAGCAGTAAACGAAATACGTTATGTACAAAATGTCGACGGCCAGTGAGAAAGTTATGTTGTTGGCAACAACTTGTTGCAAACTATTTTGGCAGGTCCGGTTAATATCTTCGAAAATTCATATGGGTTGAAATATGAAAACTACACTTTTGCATCACTTTGTGGCAAAATACGTCTCCCCGAAGGGAATATTAAAGCCGAATGCGTGTCCGACATAGTTTACCTCCCAAAGATGCCAATGGAACGCCAGCTAACTAACACAAGTGGTGAAACAGGTATGTGATGATATAGTTTATGTTTTGATTAATATATTTACTGGTGTTTACAGTAGTTTTTCATTATTGAAGTAGGGCTTAAGTTAAACACAGTATTTCGCAACGTATAACGTATTAAGTAAGTACACTATCAGAAAAATATGACTATTCTTTTTTGTTTAATTGTAAGTTTACGGCATGTAACTGTGTGTGTGTGCATTTCTATTGTGTGATTACGTTATTCGTCGCCATGAGACAGATTTACACCATATAAAAAGGACATACTAACTATTATAAACTTGTTGTTATGTTGAGGCTCTTTAATCAAGACAAACATTTCTCAGCATACCTACATGTCTTATATGACTAATATGTAGGGTACATTGCAGTATTCATTTTTGGTTCAAAATGTAAGTTTAACATGGCATTTATTACTATTGTGGAATAATCCCAAATGTTTACTTATTCTAGTAAGATCTAAGGAGCTGAGAAGTCTGGGAAAATCAGAGCAGTCATGTACTAGGATGTGTCATTATGAGTATTCCTATGCTATGAGTAAATCAGTGGATTGTGCTGTTGCTATCATCCCGCATAGTCAATTCAGGTAATTTCATCACTTATTTTATGTTGATATCTAATGTCTCATAAGAGTCATATTAGTTCTTGGTCTATTTTGCAGCTGGTGCTCCACTGGAATCCATGCATTTTATTTACTGATCAGGAGAGCAATGTTGTTAGGTTTACAAGACCATCAATTGAAACCAAATGTAGATACCTACCAATACTAACAACATCTGGTTTAAATGAGAAATAGACCTTTAGTATATTCACCCCTAATTGATTCAAAAGTTATTCACAAAAGCTCTGTTGGCTCCTCCTGTCAAAGACTAACAAAATAATAGTCTTCTTGTTGTTTTTCATCAAAGTCATATTCATACTATTATTTATAAATATTTCCAGTGGGTGCTTCTTGCTGATCAAGTTAGCATCTCTGTGGCAGAGCCATCAATTGAGACATCTCCTGCAAAGCCAGGTAACAACAACATAATTTATAAGTTTTATAATATCCACAACCGCTTAATGTTGGAAGCAAACATATTTTTTGCAATTTTTAGGGTTCCCAACCGGAAGGGTCCGAACAGAGCCATATTGCTGTCACACACATGTTCATCTGTCCATCTGTCACTCTATCACACAGGTTTTACAACCAAACGGTTGGAGCTACAGCCTTCTAATTTTCACAGTATAAGCACCATGTTGACCCGAAGCTAACCATATTGTCAAAAATATTTTTAAATATTGTAAGTGGGTTCCCATAAGTTAAAGTTATTAAAAAAAATTGACCTACACCATCGAGTAGGGTATTGTTGCTTATAGTTCATTAAGTAGATAAATATTAACTATTGTTTAAAAAAAAATTTAAAACAGGAATGAGTAGCTACTTAACTCAGTTTTATTTACAAAATTTTGTTCCGAAGAATTCTTAAATTTGTCATTGACCTATGAACTTGAAATGTGGTGATATTGTTTATTGTTGTTTATTTTACTAACAAATTTCAATATATTAATAAATCAGATTTTTTTCTTTAAAATTCACTTCACTAAAGGATGTAAATGCCGTGAGTTTCCTATGTAAATACGACCTTTTTTTAATTGACAATATATGATAGTGATAGACCACTGTGGGATGGGCAGCAGCATCCCTGGATTGGAGATGGAGGTGGAGATACTGCGATCGCGAACCCGCATGCCAAGCGTGGCGATTATGGTATTTGCCCCCCATTACTCGTAAATTGGGGGAGGCCTATGTCCAGCAGTGGAAGTCCTTGGGCTGATATGGTGGTGGTTGTGGGATAGTGATAGCAGTTTTAAATTAGGACTAGTAGTTGTAGGTAAGGAACCCTTAATTAAATAATAAATAAATAATAATAATAAATAAATATTAGGGGACAATTATTTACACACATCGAACTAGTCCCACAGAACCTAAGCTCAATAAAGCTTGTGTTATGGGTACTAGACGACGATATATTTAATAGATATATACTTAAATACATAGAATACATCCAATTCTCAGGAACAAATGTCTTTGCTCACCAGAAACAAATGCCCTTACCGGGATTCGAACCCGGGCAGGGCTCGGAAACCGGTATTCTGTCCATACAAAAATACCGGTATTTTTTTAGTTCTTATCGTTCTGTCGTCTACTATTTCATGTTTAATCAGGCATTCTAACAATATGAAGTAATAACCCAAATACTTTATTGAGTCCTACATAAAGAGCATAAACTAATTAAAAATATTTGGCTATGGATTTTGAGATTAACCGGTTCCGAGCCCTGAACCCCGGGACCTCTAGCTTCGGAGGCAGCTTTAATTGTGCGTGCTCCGACACGAACTCGGCCTGTTTTTATTTTATTTTGTAAAGGTAGGTACAATAACATTCATATGGAACATTTCTTTAAACACACTACCTATATTCAGTTTGGCGGAAGAAATGTATATGAATACAGTAAGTTTCTATTTTAAAACATACTAATAAAAATTACTACTAGGCGAAAAATGGACAGACCCAAAGAACTTCTGATTTAATTTTAATTTATCAAAATGTGATTTAAAATGATTTAACTTTAATTTATATAATGTGTAATTTTGATTATAGTTACTTACTTATTTTATTTGATGTATCTAATGAATATACTATTCATAGCTTATAACAATTAATTTACTTTTAGAATTTTTTTATTTTTTCGATTTAATAAGTATGCAATTTAATTAATTTTGGCATGCTTAACTTAGATGAATGGAAAGATAATTAACTAGGTAGAACATGTAAATAATTTGAAATGCATTGATATTATTTAATTTATTATTATTTTATTACTGTCAATTTAAATGTATTATTTTTTCATTATATTTACGAATGTTTTTGTTTGCTTGATATTGTTCAGTAAATCAATTAGTATTAAGACTAGTAACCAAACCATGTATGCAATTTCTATTTTGGGTTAGTAAATGGCTTATTATTATTATTACTATTGATACTAGCCTCACTAGGCGACGATATATTTAATAGATTAGGTTCAAGATATTTTAGTATCATAAGAATTTTACAATAAACACTATTAATATGAGATTTTTTTTTATACCACGTCGGTAGCAAACAAGCTTACGGCCCGCCTGAGATACTTGATTGAAAAATAAAATCCAACTAATATTATAAACGCGAAAATTTGTACCTATGGATGGATGTTTGTTACTCTTTCACGTAAAAACTAATGAATGGTTTTTAATGAAACTTTACAATAATATAGCTTATACATCAGAATAACACATAGGCTACAATTTATAAAGATATTGTGTGAATTGTCCAAATACTAATCCTGCTGAGACGAAGTCGCGGGCACCAGCTAGTAACAGATATGAAATATAAATACCTAAATACATAGAAAAAAATCCAAGACTCATCATCATCATCTTATCGTTATACCCATTATAGTTGAATCCTGAAGGATGCCCGGGGTCGTCCACCTAATCCCAGGAATTCGCGTAGGCACTAGTTTTTACGAAAGTGACTGCCATCTGAACTTCCGACCCAAGGGGGAAACTAGAACTTATTGGGATTAGGCTTGTCAAGTGAGTGGGCAACTTGACTAGTAGAAGTTCTCCAGCCGCCTCCCGAAGGCCTTTAACTTAGCTTAACGACTGCTATCATAGACAGCAGCCGAGATCACCGGCTTAACGTGCTTTCCAAAGCACGGGAGCGCTCAGTCAGTAACCACTCCAAGCGGTCACCCATCCGAGGACTGACCCCGCCCGACATTGCTTAACCTCGCACACCGCACGCGGTACGCGGGCGCCGCTAGGCCTCGATCGCTCTATCCAAGACTCCGAAACAAAGAATCATGCTCATCACAGATATATTTGCCCTAACGGGGATTGGAACCCAGGACCGTCACTTTTGTAGGCAAGGTTACTAACCACTAGGCTAAGCCACTCGTCGTTTCTTTATCACGAAACATAAACATATTGACACCTCATATCATAGAAAGAAATAGATGTGAAACTTGGTAGTCTTCTTTGCCTATTTTAAAGGGTGCGTGAAGCCAATCGCAGCGCTTGTTTGCACGATGTCGTAAACTCGGCGACACCGCCCGTGGTTTTATTTTTACACGTTGAATGTGTATGTGTAGACTCGGTGGGGGAAAAGTGGAGACATGGAGTGGGGCACTTCTCCCTTTTTTAGAGTTTCGTAGTCAACCAGGGACCCTTATAGTTTCACCATGTCCGTCTGTCTGTCCGAGGCTTTGCTCTGTGATTGTTAGTGCTAGAAAGCTACAATTTGATATGGATATATAAATAAATAAAACTGACAAAGTCGTAAATTAAACACGTAAAGTGGGGATGAAATGTTTCTTGCTTCAACCCAAAGGTCTGCAACAAATAAAAAATAATAGAGTTTTTTTTTCCGACCCGGGACCCGGGTATGTCCTAAAACTACGACCAGGACCAACGGGGGATGGGCAGCAGCATCCCTGGAGTGCGGTGGAGATACTGCGATCGCCAACCCGCATGCAAAGCGTGGTGATTATGGCATATACCCCCCTGGAATTGGGGGAGGCCTATGTCCGGCTGTGGACGTCCTTTGGCTGATATGGTGATGGTGGTTTTATTTTCGGAAATATTCATGAACTCTAAATTTTAAAGTATGGGTCCAAAATACATGAAAAAATTCATGAAAGTAAAGCTTAATAAAGACTTTCAACGAAAACTATAGCGGACATGATCAGTTAAGCCGTTTTTGAGTTATCGTAAAAAGACTTTCCTTCTTAGTAAATGTTCTAAAATTGACACTGTGTTCTATTAATATTTTCAGCGGGTGCTCCCTCTGTGCTTCCTACGGATTAGGCTAGCGTCTCCGTTGCAAAGCCGTCAATTGAGCCGACTTGTACAAACCAGGTAACAACAACATAATTTATAATACCCACAGCACCTTAATGTTCCAAGCAAAAAGCTTCTTTATTTTTAGGGTTCCGTAGCCAAAACGGCAAAAATGGAATCCTTATAGATTCGTCATGTCTGTCCGTACGTTCGTCCGTCCGTCCGTCCATATGTCACAGCCAATTTACTCGGAGACTATGAGCACTACGCCACCAGCGGCAATCAGCTACAACGACAGGAATGGTGTGCTCACGTGCCCGCTGTGTACAGGGGTCTTTGTTAATAAGATCGGCAACGTAAGCCACATAAAACCAAACGAACGCAACCAAGTATGAAATTTAAAATTCTGAATAAAATGAAGGTGGTGCATTATAAGAAATATTTTTTGCCTGTAAATTCAAAAACACAGTAGGTTTATTATTTATTAGGGAATTATCACGCTATCACCTGACCGCTTTCACTCGGTTACAGCTCCATCTGAGTGGAAAGAATAGTATGCAGTACGGCCCTTTCTTTTAACCATTAACCAACGTATTCCATGTGACGTGTTGAGAGCTAGCTTTTCAGTTTTCCGTAGCCAAATCGTTTCGTCATGTCTGTCTGTTTATCTGTCTGTATGTCTGTCAGTCTGTCACAGGCATTTTAGTCAAAAACTATAAACTATAATTTTACACAAATCGACCTATTCCCAAACTAAGCAAAGCTTGTTTGTACTATGGGTAATAGACGACGATATACATACTTATATAGATAGTAAATACATACTTTAATACATAGAAAATATCCAAGACCCGTGAACAAATATCCGTGCTAAATGCACAAATAATGCCCTGGCCGGGATTCGAACCTAGGACCTCTAGCTTCGGAGGCAGCGTCACTACCAACTAGGCTAAACAGGCCGACCCGAGGCCGATATAAAGTGTATTGCACTTTATATCAGGGTTATTATGAAAAATATTTTTTCACTTTTAGTTACATGAGTGGAGTGCCTATGAATATTTTTTTGGTGGAGTGGACGTGTACTGCACCGATAGCCGCCACGCGCAGGCGCGGCTGCTCCACACGCTCAACGATGAGTACATACTCTATAAATAAAGCAATTTATTTATGTAATATTGCAGTCGAAATGTTTGATTTTTAACCGACTTCAATAGACGGAAGGAGGTTCTCAGTTCGTCTGCATGGTTGCTTGTATTTAGGGTTCCGTAGCCACAATGGCGAAAACGGAACCGTTATAGATTCGTCATGTCTGTCCGTCCGTCCGTTCGTTGAGCATGACTACCGCGAGGCAAGACTAGCGGTCACCGCGCCCCGCACGCAGAGTCGTGTGCCGCGAGCGGGGCGCGGTCACTTTGAACAGCAGGTGGTTCTAAATTTCATGTGTTGATAATTGTGTTGCTACGCAGTTTGCTAATGATCCATAACAATTCCCAGCGCACAACGCGGACGGGAGGCCGGTGAGCGCGACGCTAGCCAACTCGGCGGAGCTGGTGACGTTCCTCTACGACCTGTTCGGAAGAGTCAACGGCGCTAGCATAGCACCCACCATAAAGCGTGTCACACACTGGAGCGGCCTGCGGTGGCGGCCAGTTGTACACTAAGACAATCCTAACAATCATTCAGACACAAGCGGCCTTGATTGTCATAGTTTACAACTGGCCGCCACCACAGGCCGCGCCTGTGTGTGACATGCTTTATAAGCACACGAGAGGAAAGAAACTGTGAACTAACTGCATTCACCGAAAGTTCCGAACATCACCAGTTCTGGACTAAGGCCATATCTATATACGTTTGGCAACTATTTGTCGCCTTTTGAGAGAAGAGTCAGATTGCTCCGACTTCGTCACAAGAACATGTTGTATGTTTGTTCCTGACAAGTACCTTCGCGGTCGCAGCCATCGCCTCCTGGCTAAGGAAGCGGCTCGCACGTTGGCACATTGAGCAATCACCATTTGCTACTTGTTAACCTTATATGCAGCGGATTGCGATCTGTTTGCCTACAAGTGGAGCAAACTTCTACTTATCTTTAAGCAATTTAGTGAAAGTATTTTTTAGTTATTATTTGCTGTGTTGTATTGTATATGTTTCTTTAGATAGTTTTATTTTAAGTTTATCAGCACCTTGCCAGTATGCTCTAATGCTGTTAAATGATATTATTAAATAATTAAATATCCGTCATGAATTCAATTCAATTCGTTTATTGCATACATGTTGTTAAGATGCATCAGATCAAAAATATTCAATTTATCTTTTGCTTTTGGTGATATTGTTGAACAGTTTAATGAATTTATCGCAGTGCGCACAAGCTATTTGCAGAAATTGCGAAACATCTGATTGACTTACCCGTGGTGACCGAAGAGCAGGCGTTTTCCTTGCACAACGTATCAGCATTGCGATACAGCGAGGAAATACCGCCAGCATCCTCGGTACAATGCCTCACGGGCCTGTTTTAGATTTACGTTTCAATTTAATTTAGGTTATTTTGGTAAAGTATTTTTCTATACAGGGTGTTTTTTTACCGACTTCAATAGAAGGAAGAAGGTACTCAGTTCGTCTGCATGTTTGTTTGTCCTTCTTTTATGTATATATGTTTCTTGATAACTCTTGATCACGTTGGCCGATTTTGATATTTTTTTTGTTTTAAAGCAGGTACCCCAATATTGGTCCTATATAAATTTGCTGAAGGTCTGATGATGGGATCTAGGAGGAATCGAGGGAACTCCTCTAATTTGATAGGCACGCACATGCCGATTTCGGTATTTTCCGTAGGTAACCAAGCATTAGCTCACAGAAACCACAAATTGTGGCATAGCAAGTACAAAATTGAAGTCGGTTTTTTTGGTATAAATTATATTGATTTCCGTTCCTTCAAGCATATAGCCTTGTATAGCCATAGAAATACCGTAGCATATTTAGTTTTTCAAAATTAAAGAAAAAAATATTTTTTTCGTTTTTATACAAAACAATTAATTTCGTCATTATCACCAAGGGTAAATTAAAAATGGCCTTATGAGTTAATGTTGAGTTAAGCAAAAGTTAATGTCAAGAATGATAATTCGGAATTCCAATGACACACATCAACATTGTTTAATTGTTAAGGATCTTGTAAACTATAATAGGGGTCTTATATAACAAAAAGGAATTCTTGAATATCTTCGAAATGGTACAAATTGGGGTACTAGTGTCTTAGAGAAGATTACTATATTTCATCTCAGGATTGTGCCCTCGCAATTAACGGAATTCAATAAAAACACCCTGTATATTTTCATGGTACGTAAATAAATGTATTCCATTGTGAAAAAAATCTAACGAATATTTGGAACAACATCACCACAAAAAAATTTAAATGAAAAAATATCCTAAATATATTCATTTGATTTTTTGAGTTTCAAAATGATGTGAAATATGGCCAGGCAGTATTTAATTTCGGTGTCTATTATATGTATTATGTATCTTTAACTGGTGCAATATAATTAACAAAATATTAAAGGGCACTGATGTATCTAGACTGGATATTAAAAATTTGCGGCTTATGCAAGCGTCTATAGAAAAAAAATTCCTATAGAAATGCGAGGTAATTCCTCAAAATATCCAGTGTGGCATCCCCAGCGTTTCTGGCATCCACCCATAGCACGTCTGGTCTCTTAGGAAATATCTTAGGGCTTTCTCCACATACTGTGAGATTGTGGGCTTGGAGGATGCCAAAAATTCTGGGGATGCCACAGTGGAAATTTTGAGAAATTACCTCGCATTTATATAGGTTTTTTTTCTATAGGCGCTGGCATAAGACGCAAATTTTTAATATACAGTCTAGATACATCAGTGACCTTTAGTATTTTGTTAATTATATTGCATAATCCGCCGGTGTCTTGCCATCATGTGCCTGCTCTTGAGCCGACTAGCATGTCCAGAGACGATGGTAAGAGACCTGATGGGGTTTCCTTAGTTCCTTGGAGCTTGGGACGGATTTTAGTGTGCGATGCTACCCGTGTAGACACACTGGTACCGTCTCGCCTCCAACGGACCACAGTAAAAGCGGATGCAGTGGCGGAAAAGCGTAACAAATACAAGGGCCTCGGTAGAGAGTACAATTTTGTACCTTTTAGTGTCGAAACTTATAAATTAGTGAAATTGCGAAGCGTCTGGTTGACGCAACTGTAGACCGAAGAACTGGCGACTTCCTCGCTCAACGTATTAGCATTGCGATACAGCGAGGAAATGCCGCCAGCATTCTCGGCCAATGACAATGCCTCAAAAACCTGTTTATTTTTATAAAAATAATTAAAAATGTTTTATTGCCACAAGTAAAAAATCAACACAATAGCGATTATGTATGTTAATTTGGTTACGTATAAGTATGTTTGTATATATTTTCTTTGTACATAAATAAATGTTTTTCCATTTAGTCAGGTAATTTTATTTCAACGTTATTTCAGTTTATCGGGTACTGGATAACCTGAAATAACTATTGAAAGTAGAATAATAGAATATTTATAGAAATAAGCAATTTTAAATATTCCCACGCATTCAGAACAGTGAAATTTAATTTTTTCTATTATTCCCGCCATTTGCGTAGCTTATTTGGGCTGATTAGATGTTGTGCCATGAACAATCCTCAACTTGAAAATTAAAAATAAACAATCGTCAGTGGCGTGGCGGCCATGCCACAGACTCATAACGTCTAAACCTCTAGTAGGGCAGATGGTCGTCTGATACGTAGTATCTTCTTAGTAGTTTGTGGTGCCTTACATTGCCACTAGTTTAGTTAGTACAGCTCCTGCCAGATGACACTGTATTGAGTTCTAGCGCCTCCTCATTGTGACGCAAGGTTGATGCAAGGTTGATGAGTGTTGGTTGATTATACTGATCTTCGTATATCTGTGGTTCAAATGTTCATTCCTGTCAAGTCAAAATACGAGACATACGAGTGCAGTTTTTCAAGTCTGTACTGTACCTACGTTGCGTTGGTGAGTTGGCTGGCACTAGCTTCGTACCTTTTATAATTTGGAAGTTATCTCAAAATGTCGAAGAAACGGGGCGGAAAAAAGAACCAAGACTTCGATGAAGACCTCGAAGAAAAATCTACGGTAGGCAACAATAGTTCTGAGATAACCTCAAAAACTAAGGCTAAAGGCAGGAAGAAAGGCAAGGGTAAGGCTGACTTCAGTGACAGCGACGAGGGCGGAAAAGGAGACCTCAAGCCTCACTTGAGTGACGAAGAAGAGGTTAGCAAACCTGCTACGAAGAAATCGCAAAAGAAAGGTATGTGACGTATCCGGATTTTCGAATACGTTATAGAATTTTATTTGGAAATTGTGTGTGTAAAATGTTTGCTGCGCAGGCAAGAATAAGAAAAAGGGAGCGGAATCTGAGGATGAAGAAGATGATGGCAAATCCGTAACTAGTAGTGCCACAAACACCTCCAAAACCCCTAGCAAAGGAGGCAAAAAGAAGAAAGGTAAATGTTTCAGTTATTTTACTTCTCATTAAGCCTGTTTCAATCTTTTTATTGTATAGAAATGAAATTAATTGTTAATTTAAGATGTCTGAGGAAAACTAACTGGAAACATCAACTTATCCGTTTATTAGGCTAGATGTACTTTAACAAGAAATATGTAACTGACATTAGTTTAGGCCATAGTTATAGTGAACACCAATAATATGTCAAAAACAAGGGTTGCAACAGTACAGTTATTATTATTGATTTGTTTTGGACCTTTTCTATACTGCCTCAACCAGAAATTGATTTATTGTGGCCTTATAGTTCCGGGCTTATATCCATTGCTTCTAGAAATTTCCACTTTCAGAATTTCAGCGCTTTGGGCCCCAATTTGTTGTTCTGACTCATTAGTCCCTAAAGTATGCTCTTAAATGGTGTGCAAGGGTGTACAGCTGTTTCAAGTGTTAATAAATTAAGGTGGTTTCAGGCAAGGGCAAAAAAGATGATGACTGGTCAGATGGGGCAAGTGATGTTGAGTTCAAGCAAGAGGTTTCGGAGGATGAAATTGCTAAACCAGTTGCTAGTAAAAAGAAAAGTAAGTTAATTTTTTCTATTATAGAAGACAAGTTATTTAAAATCCAGCAGTATTTGTGACAGCACAGATTACCTGTTTTTTTTTCAACCCTATTATACATTAACAGGTATTTTTACTAGTATTTGCAAAATTGCAGCATTATGTTTTAATCCATTATCAATAGGGTAATTAGTCAAGGGCCTCTATAGGGTTTGACATAGAAGACCATCTGAAAAAAAACTAATATCATAAATGTGGAAATGACTGTCTGTCTGGTACCTCTTCATGCTTAAACTTCTGAACTGATTGAGATGGAATTTGGTATGCAGATAGTTCAACACCCTGGAACGGACAAGATATTCATTTATCCTGGAAATCATTTCCTAAGGGGGTGAAATGGGTCCCCCCAAATGATGAAGATTGTATGGAGGTACAATATAAATGAGTTCCACATGGACTATGTCATGGGCAAAATCTAATGGTTTATAATGATTTTAATGCGGTATTTATTCATTACCTACATATATTTTTTTTTGTACATCTGGTTTCTCTTGTAAAAGTAAAAGTAGTTTATTCTTCAAATTAGGCATATTACATGCACCTATGAACGTCAATAAACTACCACCGGTTCGGAAAAATAAACCTCTGCCACGAGAAGAACCACTGGCGTAAGAAACTCGGCGAGGGGTCATTTTGTCAAAACAATATACATTGTATAGTTAAAGATAAAATTACAGTGTCACCTACTACAAAATAACAATGCTACAGTAGAAAACCTATTTTCGCGATAGATTAGCCGTGCAGGACGCTATAACTGCCAAACATCCCTACCCATGATGTAATCATTTATCTTATAATATGCTCTTGAAATAAGTGTTTGTTTTACTACAGATTTGAATTTAGAATTGCTAAGTTCAGTAATGTCTTTAGGAATTTAATTGTAGAATTTGATACAATTTCCCAAGAACGACTTTTTCGCCTTTACTGTTCTATAGAAGGTTATTTTGAGTTTCCCAGTATTTCTGGTGGCTATTGGTTTATCAGCGTTCGTTGGAAAATTTCCTAAATTCTTCCTAACATACATTATTATTTCAAATATGTATCGGGATGGCAGGGTTAGAATATCTATTTCTGTGAAAAATTATTTTAATGAGTCACGCGACCCCAAGTTACTCGTATTGCTCGGATAGCTCTTTTTTGCGAAATAAAAACAGTTTCAATATCTGCAGCTGATCCCCACAAGATAAGACCACAAGTAATTATACTATTAAAATAAGCAAAGTAAACTAACTGTGCCGTTGCCAAATTGGTAAGCTGCCTTATTCTCCTGACTGCAAATGCAGCAGAGCTCAACCTACTTCCTATCGCTGTTATATGAGAACCCCACTGCAATTTTGAGTCCAATGTAATACCTACGAAAACAGTTGACTTAACAAAATCTAATATTCGACCATTAAGTTTAATATTTGTGTCTAAGTTTTATTTGATGAGTTCGCTAGAGAGAATTTCATACATTTAGTTTTTGTCGGATTCAACACTAAGTTATTGGCAGCAAACCAGGCAGATATCATGGACAGGAAATTATTTGGTTCAATGAGTTCAGTATCTTTCCTATTTACCTTGAACAGTAATGAGGTGTCGTCTGCGAACATTACAATGCCTGATCTTCGGCTTACCATATTTGGTAGATCATTTACATAAACAAGGAACAGGAAAGGGCCTATAATATACCCCTGAGGTACGGGAGGTACGGGAGTATAAATAGAGCCATTTCGTCAGAGAAAGTGGTAGAGATGGGAATCTCTACCACTGTCTTTGACGAAATGGCTCTATTTATCTCTACCGTTTGATTTCTCTGTGTTAATTATGGCTTCATAAGATCTAATGCATATCCTCTGATACCATAGAAATTAAGCTTACAAGTTAAAGTACCATGATCTACACAATCAAAAGCCTTGGAAAGGTCACAGAACACTCCAATGGCGTCATATGACTCTTCCCAAGACTGCAAAATAAATTTTATTAAGCTTGCACCTGCATCAGTAGTGGATCTACCTTTCGTGAAACCGAACTGCTGTGCGTGAAAAATATTGTGTGAATTAAAATGAGAAACCAATTGCTTAAGTATTATTTTTTCGAATATTTTGCTAAACGCTGATAGGATAGAAACTGGACGATAATCAGAAGGATTATCTCTATGACCTGATTTGAAAATAGGAACTACTTTACTACACTTCATTAAGTCCGGAAAAATGCCATTGTCTGTCTACACAACTATTAAAAATGAGTGCTGGAGTGGGTGCTCCGACCTCGAGAATAGATTCCAGTACCTTGACTGACACGCCCCATAAGTCCTCAGTGCTCTTTATTTTTAACATTTTAAAAGACTTCAGTACATCAAGAGGAGAAACATGATGAAAATATTTAGTTACTCTAATTTTACGTTCTCATTCAGAAGGGATTCTGCTATATGCCAAACTTTGAGTCGTGACTATAGGAATTTTGGAAAAGCAATTATTAAATTCATCGGCTACTTTTAGTGCATTAGTAATTAAATTATCCTCTGTTTAAAGAAATTGTGGACTCTTTATTATTTCTCTGCCCAGTCTCTGTGTTTATTATTTTCCAGACAGTCTTGACTTTGTTATCTGAGGACTTTAATTTATTATTCAAGTGCATTGCTTTTGCCTTTGTTGTGCACACTGTTTTGAATTATTTGGAATTATCCCTAACATACTGATGGAAACGTTCATCAGTGGTGCAAGATCTCCTTTCATAAAGTTGGTATAAGTTATCTCTACTTTTTCGAATACCGGTAGTTGCCCATTCATTAAATCTCATTTTATTGTTTATTTTAATACTCTTTTTACTACAAGTTCTATTAAATTCGTTACATACTGTTTTCAGAAGCATTTTGAATTGATCAATCGGATCATTTGATTGAACCTGGGTGTTCGGCACTTGTTCGTGTTCTCTGCGGTTGGGGGGTCAGACGGCAGCCACTTCCGTAAAACTAGTGTTTACGCAATTCTTGGGATTAGGTAGCACACCCCGGGCATCCTTCGGGATGCAACTCTTCTGGGATAACACTAGGAGGTTGAGGATATATTTTTTTGCAAAAAAGTCCCAATGCATTTCATTGTCACATTCACTGTAGCACTGGGCGGCAACACATACAGGACATCATTATAATTGTATTCTAGTACTATATTCGTGCGCCGTGCAGGTTAGGCTAATGGGCATAGGTACAATCTTGGGATCCCTTGGGGCATATTTCTAAGAAAATGAATATTAACGAGCACAACTCTATAATACAACTTCAATAATTATCTATGTCTGTGTTGCAAGTTTTGCTCTGATTGTGTAACTTCTTATAACATGTAATACAAGCAAGGTCCCATTGCATAACATTTAGTAACTTATAAAAATACTCTTCTAATCAAAATATTTAGGAGATTTAAATATTGTACTCAATACAATATTTTAACTAACTGTAGGCCTACCAGCGCATGATATACGGGTAAAAATTTACGTTACTGAAAATTGATTTTAATTTGCAGCTAAAAATAAAAAGAAAGAAAAAACTATAGAATCGTCTGATGACGAAGACCAAGAAGACGCAAAGTCAGTTGTGAGTAATGTTTCCAGTAATACATCGAAGCCTGCAGCGAAGAGTAAAAATAAAAAAGGCAAGTTCAAAGCTTTGATGAAAGTATCTCAAACTTAACCTTTAACTGACCCGGTCAGAGCACTGTCAAAGTAACACTTACTCCATGGTGACAAGATGTATACCATGTCAGTTAAAGGTTAAATAATTTGTGGATATGCAGTATTTATGTATAATATTGTAAGTAATTTTCATTGTAGGTAAGAAAGACAACTGGCCTGATGAAGAAAGTGACAAGGAATTGATAGAGGAGGTTTCTGAGGAAGAAGTTTTGCCTGTTAAGAAAAAGGGTTAGTAATATTAGTTTTAGGAAATGAGGTCTAATTCCCATGTATATTTATTTTTTATTGATTATTGTTTCCATATGCAACTGACGGGGTCTACGTTGCGGATTAAAATTTGTCGATTATTTATATTTAGTTTGTAATTGCTAGATTGCTTCTCAATTTTCAGTGTTATTTATTGTCATATTCATTTATATAGAAATTAAATGTGAACAGATGTATAACATAGCCCTTTAACGGTCTGACATATCTACATTTAGATTTCATTTTGGACTCTAAATATTTCCATATAGATTGTCTTTTGTCTCGTGTATGGTGGTAAAAATATTCCCTCTGCCTTATAAAGAGATAGTTATGCTACAGCGCTGAAAACTATAAATTAACTTAAACTATCTAAAATAGAATGAAACCATATTTAGCAACTAACAATAACTGAAAATCTAGATACAAGAACTTTAAGTTTCTTTTTGTGGTTCTATTTTTGTGAACATTCATAAATTCTATTGTATTTTTTAATACAGGAAAACAAAATACCAAGGTACCGATAGACGATGTTGAGGAAGAAATCAAAAAGTTAAACCTTAAAGAGACATTGCCAGAGTTTGAAAAGCCTAAGAAGTCTAAGGTATTTATATTCCATTGGCCTAAAAACGACCTATATTTATTTTCAGTGTCATTCTTTTTATTGTCGTTTTGTTGTTTAATATTGTTTTCTCATGAAATATTGATGTTATGTTCCTTATAATAGGCTGCGAAGTATAACGTTTCAGGTGCGGCTAGAACAATCGGTCCTTAATGGAATTTCATACAAATCTTGCAGGCCTAGGCCGGCAAAGTCCTTTTATTTAATTTCCATTCCACATAAATTTTTGGCACAGGCATCATGACATTCTGCCACTATGCGTATTGAAAATATAACTTTTGATTTTTTTGTTGTTTATTTCATTGCATGTTTGAGAAAAGCACTATGCATACCTCGGCCTCGGCGGGAAATATGGGGTTGTGTGCCTCAGACCGATCTGTCGTCTATATGTCTTCGACCGGCAACCCCTTTCGTCCCGGCCTCTGTAGTAATGTACTATTTAATTACGCTTATTGTTATGGATTATTTAGGGAAAGGTGGCGGATGACAGTGAAGCCTCAGGAGACGAAAATAGTAAGGTTAGTATACCTTTAACCAAACCGTTGTTAACTTACAGTACAAACGCCATCACAGTTAACTGCCCATTCATGGCCCTTATTAAAATGAGAATAAAGTGCATGAATGGTCATTAGATTAATAAATATTATGCCTGAAAAATCATGTGAATTTTCCAAAACAACCATTTAATGTAACCGGATCACAAGGAATCTTAATTCTTTGAATCAACTGATGTACAGATGAAATAATCTTTCAGGAGGCATAATCAAGTTTTATTTATAAACATATTCAAAGTGATAATTTAGAAATAATTTTACTATGTTGGCGTTTGTATTTAATTTAATGTTTAATATTATATTATATTATAATATGTATGGTCCATGCCTTTCTAAATATCCTCTTATTTTAATTATTAGGCTTCTGAAGGTAAATCGGAGCCCTCCGAGAAGAAAATGAGCCACAAAGAGAAGAAAAAACTCAAGAAGCAGCAAGAATATGAGAAGCAGATGGAATTGATGACCAAAAAAGGCGGACAGGGCCACAGCGAACTCGACGCTAACTTCACAGTGAGCCAAGCGCAGAAATCTGCTGGTATATATGTAATATTTTGTACTTCTTATAATTTTCTTTGGCTTTCCAACAGTGGCGCCTGTACCTTGAGCTCACTACCAAAAATTTAACACCATCAAACAACACATTGAAACAATCTCAATAATTTGTAATATAGGGTAAACCGTATAGCTATTGCCCACTTAAGGATTTCAAACACATCGAAACGTAACAAAAAATAAAATATGATTGGTACCAATTTTTTATTAGCAGTTTCTTGTAATCTAATAAACTCTCCTATAGAGTATCAACAGTTTTTTATTATAACTTACAAAACATAGGAAATAACAACAACGAAATTGAAATCTTCTAAAAAGTACAGTCATTGCCCATAGCCTACAGTAATTGCCAACAACACGGCACAGTTACTGCCCAACACTACAGTTATTGCCCAATACCTTAAAATTATAAATTATAGCCTTTATCTGACGTCAGGCGTCTTAATTGACTTGAAACATAAATAAACATTAAAAACAAAACATAACATTCATACCTAACATGCGTTTAGCATTCATAACAGCGTCAAATAATTATTTCGCTGATGACGATGAGTCGGAATCACCAGCCCGGCTAGTATGATAGCTTATACCGTCACGTTATATGGCCAAAATGTATTGAAATGTCACATAAAACTTGACGGTATAAGCTATTATACTAGCCGGGCAGATCCGGAATCGTCTACCATAAAATAATGATGGCACAAAAATAAACTCATATCGGAGCTGTCGGGTATATGTTCCTTATGTTATCGAGGAATGCATCGCACATGAAAGATTTTTGAACATGCACTGCAAGTAAGTTGACTTATTTTACATTGTTATGTCAAACCCCACAATGACTATTATTAACAGGGTTTAATAAAACGTTACTTAAAACCGTTATCTTGATATGAATGCAGTGCATTCATATCTAAATATTATTACGTTATTAAATAACCTAGACCTATTAATATTGTATAATTTATCTTTTTCATTTTTGTATTGACATTCTGTTCTGTATTTGTGTATTCCTTTGTAATTTTAACTTAACTTTGTAATTTTAGCTGTATCATTTTGTATTGACTTTCCGTATTTAATCTTAATCCAATTCCACTGACTTTTCAAATTGACTTTTTAACAATCGTTCATTATTTATTTTGTTGTATCCTTTAATATAAATTTAACATGTACTTTGAAAATTCGCATGATAAAGATTAATTTATACCAATTAGCATGTAAGGTATAACTGTTAGTGCTAACATTAATGGTAATAATAAATAAACTAAACTAAGAAGGATTACGAAAGAATTTAAGCATTATAAACAAGAATACGTGATGTTAGTAACACTGATCAATTAATAATCTACCATGACAGCTATTGCCCGGGCAATAACTATAGACATTGACATATGGCAATTACTAAAAACGGGGTGGGCAATAACTAAAAATATTCAAATGTTGGTTCAGTGATTGCCCACAGCTAAAATGACCGTTAGGATTCAAAATTTAACACAGTTTTGCGTTAAAACCTATGTAAATACTATTAATTTTATCACGTTTATGCAATAAAAGCTGAATATCAAATAACCCACACACAAAAATAACCTTTAAGCTAGTAAGTTCTTAATAAAACTGTTAAAATGTTTACCTGTTTGAGTAACACGTTCACCCATCTAGACAAAATTCTCCATTACTGTTTTTTTCTAGTGTTGCCAGTTGTCAATTTTAAATCTACTAAACATCAAATTACAGCACCATCTAGCGAGTTCTAATTAAAGTAGATCGATACAAAGCTTACTTTCGACAATGTTTTCTTTAAAGCGGGCAATCTCTGTCGGTGGGCAATCACACCCTGGTTTACCCTACATACATAAATTACATTTTAAAAAATGCAAAGAAACCATTACGCTATGTCGTAGTCTATAAAATTATTTTTCGCTCAGTCTCAAAAAAACCTCTCCGTGCGCGTCGTGGAGCGCACGCACTAGCCAGTGCAATTTCTATGAGAATCGCGTTAGAACGCCGGGCATGTGAGACGGAAGATACTCCGTACAAACTGAATTAAGAAAAAGGTAAATCTCGTGCGGCGCACGGAGCCCACACGAGGCGGCCGGCGGCGGTATTACCCGACCAAGCGAAGTTAACGCTCAAAATATAAAGCTTTTCTTGCGCGCCAATTGTCAAGTTGGCTTAGTTGGTTAATAACATGGCCTGCACTTTTCTCGTATCGCGCCATTATTCGTAATTCGTGTTTATTGTTTGTTTTTGTAAAGTGAGTGTGACTATCTTTTATGAAGTGACGAACTGTGTGTTTAATGGAAAAAATAAGTGTGAACTTGAATATCGAGAATATTAAAAACAATAATAATTTTTTAGTGATTGATAAATTAGAAATAAAATCGGCTGGGCCGCCAAGGTCATGTCTTAATTAATAACCATTTTCCAGGGATCAAAATCGACGGATTGAGGTACTTAATACATAAAAAATTAGATTGTTAGTAGGAAAATGTAGTTGTATTGCAATTTTTGAGCTATATATTATAGTATTTCATAAATCCATAAATAAGCGCACCACCGGTTCTCGTAGTCAGCAGCCGCCACTGCTTTCCTAGCTATTACGCATTGGAATTTTTTGTCTCCTGATAGCATGCTAAATATCTTACTGTCTTCAAAAACAGCTTAAAAATATTACTATTTATCATTTCCATGACACATTTAAGGCTTAGCTCCTAGACTTTATTTGTAGCTGGCTGACTATATATTTAATTATATATTATTTAGTATAATTATTAGAATAGTAGGTTTTATAAATTTTATCTGCACCACATACTGTGAATTGCAATAATTAGATTTGATTTCCGCTACCCAAAGGTTGTCTGGAAGAGGTCGCTCTTTAGCGATAAGACCACCTGTTGTTTGCCTCTACTTATGGTATTTATGTAATTTTCTGTGTACACCTCAAAAGGACGTCCACTGCTGGACATAGGCCTCCCCCAATTTTATGAGGGGTAAATGCCATAATCGCCACGCTTGGTTGCGGTTTGGCGATCACAGTATCTCCACCACTCTCCAGGGGCGCTGCTGCCCTTCCTCCGGTGGTCTTGGTCGTAGTTTTAGGACATACCCGGGTACGGGTATGTGCAATAAACTATTGTATTATATAATTTTTGAGATTCCTAACAATAGGACAATATCAGAGGTTCAAAAACATCGATAGGTTAATGAATTGAAATGAAATAAAATGAAAATCATTTATTCATTACAAATAAAACAAAGTATTGACCAAAAAACAGAAAGACGTAATAGTATACATATATTAAACTATATTATATCTTCTAAACTATTATATAATTTACGTAGTTTGCCATGAAATGACCTTTCACGAACTTGGAGCTTCATAGTATAATAAATGTTTACTCTTACAGGTCAGATGGCGGCACTCGAGAACGCAGTCGACATCAAAGTAGAAAACTTCTCTATAGCGGCCAAAGGCAAAGACTTATTCGTGAACGCGAATTTACTGATCGCCAACGGCAGGAGGTAAGGTACCCTTTCTGAAAAAAAAAGTTTTCTGTTCATCAATATCGTCGTCAACATATCAGTCGAGGCACGTCCACTGCTGGACATAGGCCTCCCTCAAAGAGTGCCACAATGACCGGTCCTGTGCTACCCACATCTAGCTGACTCCCGGGACCTTTATCAGGTCACTCCACATTGTGCGGGGTCTACCCACACGCTGCGCCTTCCGGTACGTGGTCGCCACTCGAGAACCTTTCCGCCCCAACGGCCATCGGTTCTAACTGCAATGTGCCCCGCCCACTGTTACTTTGTTTCTACTGTGGGTTGCCTCATGATGGGATCGATCACGCAGAAAAAACTCCTAGCATAGTCCTCTCCATTGCTCTTTGGGTGACTTTGAGCCATATTAAGCGACCACGTTTCAGTGCCGTATTCTGAATGTTAGCTTCATTTTTTGTCTTTGTCTTGTTTTTTATTATATGTAACAATTTCACGAAAGATCTTCTTTTATTAACCGACTTCAATAGAAGGAAGGAGGTTCTCAGTTCGTCTGCATGTTTGCTTTTTATATGTATGTATGTTCCTCGATAATTCTTGACTACGTTGGCCGATTTTGATAATTCTTTTTTGTTTCAAAGCGGGTACCCCCAAGTTGGTCACATATGAATTTGGTGAAGGTCTGATGATGGGATCTAGGAGGAATCGAGGGAACTCCTCGAATTTGATAGGCACGCATATGCCGATATCGGTATTTTCTGTAGGTAACCAGGCACTGGCTCACGGAAACCACAAATTGAGGCGTAGCGAAGTACAAAATTGGAGTCGTTTTTTTTTTGGTATAAATGAATTTATATCTAAACGTGAGTTCCTGTACTTGGCTCTGTATTATACTCGTATAAATCATTTCACAGGTACGGTCTCGTGGGCCCGAACGGACACGGCAAGACAACGCTGTTGCGGCATTTGGCGCAGCGTGCCTTCCCGCTTCCGCCCCATATAGACATCCTGTTGTGCGAGCAGGAGGTCACCGCCAACGACATGAGCGCCGTCGAGACTATATTGGAGGCGGATGTTAAGAGGACTGGTTAGTCATTTTATACTTGTTTTTTACCCCCTAAGAAAAAATAGGGGTTTCATAATTATAACTGTTATAAGTTTGAACGCTATGTGTGTGTCTGTCTGTAGAACCGTAGCTCTTAAACAAATGGACCGATCTTAATGCGGTTTTTAGGGTTCCGTAGT
Organism: Notocelia uddmanniana; assembly: GCA_905163555.1. NCBI lineage: Eukaryota > Metazoa > Arthropoda > Insecta > Lepidoptera > Tortricidae > Notocelia > Notocelia uddmanniana. The sequence continues at coordinate 12,691,342 of LR991052.1, read as the reverse complement.
CAACTAGTCTAGTTTCGCCATGTCCGTCTGTCTGTCTGCCTGTCTGTCCGTCTATCTGTCCGAGGCTTTGTTCTGTGATTGTTAGTGCTAGAAAGCTGCAATTTGGTATGGATATAAAAATCAATAAAACTAACAAAGTCGTATTAATAAAATGTAAAAAAAAAAAAAGTGTACCTCCCCTACGTGTAAAGTGGGGATGATTTTTTTTTGCTTCAACCGTATGGTGTGAGGTGTTGCTGGATAGGTCTTTCAAAATTAATAGGGGTCTACATCAATCATTTTTTGATAAAGTAATTATTTTCGGAAAAATTGACTCAAAAAGAAAAAAATATGTGTAAAAAAAAACATGAAAGTTAAGCTTATTAAAGATCTTTCAATAAAAACTATAGCGCACATGATCAGTTAAGCCGTTTTTGAGTTATCGTAAAAAGTCTTCCCTTCTTAATATTTATATTTAAAAGAAGGTTTTCTGGCTATGCTTCTTAGACATGCTTTATCAAAATCGGTTTAGCCGTTTAAAGTTATTGAACTTTGAAATGAAAATGTTGGGAGTTTTGCAACATATCTAAGTGGGTTAGTTATATCTTATGACTTCTTCATCATCGTCAATTGTATGTCCCACTGCTGGGCATAAGGCTCCTGTCATATATAATCCCTTCACTGGCCCATTGCGGGTTGGGAACTTCTAATAAACCCATCATACACATTTCAATGTTATGATTTACTGAACATGACATGATTGATATCAAGAAAATGTATTATTATTCTAAAATTTCTTGATCATGAACAATAAATGGACACGGGTATGTCCTAAAACTACGACCAAGACCACCGGGGGATGGGCAGCAACATCCCTGGAGTGCGGTGGAGATACTGCGATCGCCAACCCGCATGCCAAGCGTACCCTCCGTGAATTTGGGGGAGGCTCATGTCCAGCAGTGGACGTCTTTTGGCTGATATGGTGGGAACAATAAATACTACTTAGAAAAAAAATACAAGTCTTTCCAAGGTGTCATACTTTCAATTTTTATAAGACCTCTTATATGAATTTTATTTGACTGTGCTTCTTGTTTGAAAGATTCCCCTTGTAGATTATTACAGTTAGGATTAATGTAGGTCAATTAACTTTCTAGAACTGCTCAAGGAATGCAAAGAGCTGGAGGTTGAAACAGAGAAAGGCAATCTCAGCAAGCAGGAAAGACTGAATGAGGTAAGGAAATCCTTAATTATCTATCCAGTTTAGATTTTCGAAAACTTTGTGACTATTCACTATAGTCTTCTGGTTTATGAAACAAAGGTAATTCAGAGTTTAAGTTCTTTAAGTTCAAACCCGGTTGGAGCATTTCTTTGTTTGATGAGCCCGAATATTTTTTCCAGGGTCTTGGGGTTTTTCTCTGTATTTAATTATCTGTATATCTATATAAGTACATCGTCGCCTAGTACAATACTATACCCATAGTACAAGCTTTAAGCAAAAAGATGAAAAAAAACTCATCTGCTATCCAGAAAAGAGTCATCATACTTTTCTTCCCTTATTTGATGGCAACAATGACTCTTCCTTTTCCTTATAGAAGGTGTGAAAGCAGTATGTGCCAATCAGTAGCAAAATTATTTATAAAAAATTTAATGTTTTGAGCAGCGGGCCTCTTAGGCGGTGTGAAAAGCAGTATGTGTGTCACACGGTAACAAAATTATTTCCGTCTTGGTCGTGAACACTTGAATCCCTCTCGCTGCGCTCAAGATTATTCAATAGAATTTCGCTGCACTGAGGATTCCATATACCGGCCTCGCTTTATATATATCGTTTTGCTCCCTTGAGACTAAGGCTGGGTTGTACCAAACCGTCTGTAATCGTAAGCGGTGTTCGTTAAAATCTGATTGTATAGAAAGTTTGACATGTTTCTATGGGATGACACCTGCCGGCGCCATATTTAACGTTGATCGGTCTGTGATCGTAAGTTGGTGCGAGTCACCCTAATAATGCATGTTGTGTGCTCGTGCAGGTGTACGCGGAACTGAAGGCGATCGGCGCGGACTCGGCGGAGCCCCGCGCGCGACGCATCCTCGCCGGTCTCGGGTTCAGCCGCGAGATGCAAGACCGCGCCACCAAGAACTTCTCCGGAGGGTGGCGTATGAGGGTCTCGCTCGCCAGGTACCTGTACCCGCCCTTCGTCTTCTTCATCCCAGCATTATCCCTGTTGACCCTGTTGCATCCTGAAGGATGCCCGGGGTCCGCTACCTACTCCCAAGAATAGCATAGTTTCCAAAAAAATATAAAAGATGCCATTGGAACCACTTTTTAAAGGGGATTAAATGTTTGCATGGGACCAACTGCGATTATGATTAAAGCACGATAAAAGCCGCAAATGAGGGCCAAAGGTGGATATTGTTCCCGGATACAGAAAACGGTCCATACATGCCTCATCACAACGCACGAGCCCCTTACTAACGTCGTATCGTGAAAACTCAACAGGTTGAGCTGAAATTTGGCATATTTATGCACTACTAAGTTTGGTGACAATGCCACCGAGCTGATCTAATGACGGAGACAGAAGGTGGCCAAAGCAACTCCTAAACTGCACAATATAAACTTGCTGTGTTTGAGCTCATCGGAACCGTCTCAACAAGTAGTTGAAGACTGTGAAAAAAAGGTACAGTTTGCAATAAAAGCTTGTATCGTAATTTTATTTTAGAGATACTCTTATCTCCCGATAAGAAGCAATATACATATTAATAATTTATACCCAAATAAAACCGACTCCAATTAACTAAAGAAAATACCGAAATCGCCATACACGTGCCTATAAAATTCGAGGAGTTCCCTCGATTCCTCCTAGATCCCATCATCAGACCTTCACCAAATTCATATGGGACCAAATTGAGGGTACCTGCTTTGAAACAAAAAAATAATTATCAAAATCGGCCGACGTGGTTAAGAGTTATCGGGGGACATACATAAAAAAAAAGAAAAACAACTTGCAGACGAACTGAGAACCTCTTTCTATCTATTGAAGTCGGTTAAAATGATTCGACGAATCTTACATTATATGACGCTTCGCTCCTATTGGTCGCAGCGTGATGTTATATAGCCTAAAGCCTTCCTCGATACGAGTAAATGGACTAACACAAAAAGAATTTTTCGATTCGAACCAGTAGTTCCTGAGATTAGCGCGTTCAAACAAACAAACAAACTCTTCAGCTTTATAATATTAGTATAGATATCATTTTCTAAACATGGTCAGGAATATGATGCTGACATTTTTTGGATTCATCCTGTTGCACCTTGTATTTTACTGGCAAATACACATAAAATCCTTATCTTATTTTTTTTGTTTTCAGAGCCCTATACATTGAACCCACGCTGCTAATGCTCGACGAACCTACGAACCACTTGGATCTCAATGCAGTAATTTGGCTTGACAAGTAAGTACAATTTATTTATGATGGCGACAAAAAGTTAGTTGCCATAAGATTGGTTATTACTGTATTCAAGTGGCCTATTCACTTGACAAGGGGGTCGAAGTTGCACCACGTCCGTAGGGAGTACCCACCGTTCCCATACTCGTGACCTCGGGATGGTGCTAAAAGTGTAACAAATTGGCAACCGTACTGTCTTCTCGTAGATATCACAGTTCGAAAATAAATGCCATACGATTATTATTGTTGCTGTACTGAATAGATGTATTATCTCAAAGGCTGCTTATTGTACTAGTGTTCGTCAGTTCTGGAGCTCCCGCGTCTGAGTGGACTACAAATAAGCACTATTTATTCATTTATTAAAATCAAGGGCCATTGGCCCATATTAACATGTAAATTCACGGACTTAAATTTGGGCCCACCGTAGGTAGAAAAAAAGTGTGACTGTATAATACAGACTGAATTGAACATCAATATAAACATACATCAAATAGACATTCTAACTATAACTACCTGACACTACGAAGTAGAGTAAGGGTGGTATTCCACTCGTCCAATATCTTTGTCCAATTTCTTTGTCAAATCTTTGATCAAAGTTCTTTGACGTAGGCCCATTCCACTCATCCAATATCATTGTCCAAGTTTTATTATTTTTCATGCGTAGCCATATTGATTTAACTGTCATCGGAATCTTTGATCAAATGTCGGGGTCCCAACCAAGTTTAATGAAATCATCCAATTTCTTTGATCAAAGATATTGGACTAAGATATTGGATGAGTGGAATACCTCCCTTACACACCGCTTACGCAACTTCGTAGTGTCAGGTAATCAATCCTTATGGACGATTCACACCAACCGGCCGGAGTTGGCGCGCACGCCACCCGAGTCAAAGGAATTCGGACTCCATACAGAAGCAAGACTTCGTATACGAACGGCAGCGGCAGCCGACCGGCACCGACCGGCTGCCCGCAACCGAATTCGCCCCGCGTTCGAATTCCGGTAAGGGCATTTGTTTCTGTGGTGAGCAGAGACATTTGTTCCTGAGACATGGATGTTTTCTATGTATTTAAGTATATATCTATTAAATATATCGTCGTCTAGTACCCATAACACAAGCCGTATTGAGCTTACTATGGGACTAGTTTGATTTGTGTAAAAAATGTCTCCTAATATTTATATTATGTTTTATATTAAACTCTAATTGTGCCAAGTTTCAAATTAAAGGGAAAAACTGTAAAATTTAATGCTCCGAGCAGGATTTGAACCTGCGACATCTGCCATACGGGGCCAATCGCTCTAGCCTCTGAGTTATCGGAACAGCCAAGCTCGGACACGAAATCCTTCACTAATTCCCTCTCACAACGCCTTTGGGAGGCGTCTTGCTCGGAGCATTAAATTTTCCAGTTTTTCCCTTTAATTTGGAATTTTCGTTAGCAGCGTTACTGCTTAGTACACCTGCTTAGTACAAAATTAATCCAATTGTGCCAATTTGAAATCAATCAGACCAGTTGATTCTATAGTCGCAGTATGAAAGGGATCGTCACCTTTCTTGATAAGTGAAGAGCCTTTTCATTCCGCGATGGTACAGCTAACAATGTGATCCCCAGCTATCTCCAAGGCTGGAAGAAAACGCTCCTGGTAGTGTCCCACGACCAGTCTTTCCTCGACAACGTATGCAACGAGATCATCCACCTCGACCAGCAGAAGCTGTTCTATTACAAGGGCAACTACTCCATGTTCAAGAAAATGTACGCACAGAAGAGAAAGGAGCAGATCAAGGAGTATGAGAAACAGGAGAAGAGGCTAAAGGATCTGAAGGCGCATGGGCAGTCCAAGAAACAGGCCGTATGTCTTCTCTTAATATCTTTTCTATGCATGGTTTGATCATATCTATCATAAGTTGTGTGATAGCTAAATCTGACATATATATAAATAGCATAACAAAAGCAGGTATACATAGCGATGTTGAGTAAAAGAATCTTAATATTTATGCCTCTCTCTTAAGCTGCGTACGCATTGGAGCGGCTCAACTCGAGGGGTGCTCGCAAGAAAAACATAAGCACCTAAACATGATCGAGTGAAGTAGCGCGCTCGCGGTGAGTCGACATTGTGCGTCGCACAAAATGGCGTCGGACTCTATTACAACTGTTGCTGAATTTGTTGTAATTTACCGAATTATTAACAAAAAATTGCGTTGGTGGTAGATGAGACACGGGAACCGGGTATGTCCTAAAACTACGACCAAGACCATTGGGGGATGGGCAGCAGCATCCTTGGAGTGCGGTGGAGATACTGCGGTCGCCAATTCGCATGTCAAGCGTGGTGATTATGGCATTTATCCCCCATGAAATTGGGGGAGGCTTATATCCAGCAGTGTACGTCCTTCGGCTGATATGATGGTGGTGGATAAAACAAATGTGAAAATAATCTTCGTGCTCGAATTCGTATGAGCCTCAAGCACAAACAAGTTAGATCGTGTCATTCAGTTCGCGGCACGCTCGTATACACGTCCAAGTTATGCAAGGCACGCACACCGAGGCGTCTTTGAGCACGGTCCAAAAGACCTTGTCAGAGTAGACATAATTGCAATGTGTTGGTTTTCGTTTACAGCGTAAAAAATGGTTTTGCTCTCTGTCTCTCTTTGGTATACGTCACTGTCACCTAGTAAAAACCGGTTCACTCTTGTCTTGGTTGTAGCTCACAGGGTAAAATTGATATCCACCACCCACCACCACCATATCAGCCAAAGGACATAAGCCTCCCCCAAATTCACGGGGGGTATATGTCATAATCGCCACGCTTGGCATGCGGGTTGGCGATCGCAGTATCGCCACCGCACTCCAGGCATGCTGCTGCCCATCCCCCGGTAATCTTGGTCGTAGTTTATACCCGGGTCGGGCGGGTCGGGTAAAAGTGATATCACTACGGTCAAACTAGTACATCGGTTTCGGTTTGTATAACTAGTACCCGATCGCTATATTATAGGCTCTCACATATGAGTGTGAGATTCGTCTCAATATGAGTGTGACAAGTCAGCTGTTGGTTTGTCCAAATTAGAATCTTATTCATTTTGTCGTCGATGTGTCGTCGGTGTGTATTTTATATTGTTTGGGTGATACAGTTTTATGTGAATATGTTTGATGCGTATTTGGGCTGCCATGCATGCAAGTTTTAAGGAATTGGTTATGAAATGTCTCTTGGACTTAAATATAAACTTTGTTCATATTTTTTAATCATCTTACTGCGAAAGTGTGAATTTGTATGGCATTTTGACGATTATTTGATTAAGTTTATTGCATTGCGAGAGTTACGTCCTCCTGCCATAGATCATCGAAGCAATATGTAGAGCAGTGGTTCCATACCTTCTACCCCCGTGACTTTATGGAAACTGGTTTCACCCCCGATTATTACTACCGCTAATACTCGCATTATTCATTAATTTTAGATATTAACAACTCAGTTACCCCCAAAAAATAGCTGAGGCCCTGACTGGAATAATTACCTCCAACAGTCTCGGACTCGATGAGCTACAATCAGCGTCATACTCATATAGTACAGGTTGGTAGTGACCCTACCTAAGAAGCCGGAGGTACCGGGTTCGAATCCCGGTAAAAACACGAATATTTGTTCCTGAGTCTTGGATTTTTCTATGTAATTAAGGATTTACTTGTTTATATAAATATACATAATGTCGGCTAGTACCCGTTCTACAGGCTTTGCTTGGGACTAGGTTGATTTGTGTAGGATTAAGATCTCAAAAATTAAATTACCCCAATATTTAGATTAATATTATTAATAGTTTTTTTTGAGTAAGTGCAGTCAGCAAATCGGCAATTAAAAAATATTTTACTGATTTATCAGCAGTGCTTGTCCTCTATGATATTACTTTGACATTGATAATTGTCTGTACCTGCACTGCGAAATATAATTTTCCCTAGCACACAATGAACTAGCATGCTACGCATTTTTTCAGACTTTTCAGTAATACTAGGTGATCCTTGTTTCGTATCTATTGTATATTATGTAGTATGTTGATTTTAGACTAAAACCTGCGCTCACATACATATACATCTGTAAAGCAAAAGTGCCCAGTAATTATGTCTGTCTGTTTCAACTTTTGCTGCTTAAAACTGTTGAACTGATTTAACTGAAATATGGTATCAATATGAGGACTTCGGATACGTTTAATCTGGTAATCATATCTCTAAAGGAAGATGAAAAGTCCTTATGTGGTCGCAGGTTTTACGGGAGCGCAGGGCGTTGGCTGTCAGGGCTAATATGCATGTCCGCAGGTTTGCTCGATGTTCCGCCGATTTTAAAATCACACTGTTCAAAGCGTACTAGCGTTCAGGATGCTGTTGGGACTGCCCAGGTGGTGTAGCGCTTCGTGCATGTTTGCGGAGGCCCGCACGGACAGTTTTCAGGCACTTATGCGCAAGAAGATCGCCTCGATGCTGAACAGGCTCAGAGGAAGTTCCAACGGCATCCTGGGTGTCATGGCTGACAAGTACTATTGCCCTATTATTAATATAATGGGCCCGCCAAATAAAAGCGGTTGCGCAATTTAGAGTTAAGTAGGTAAATATACGTTATTAGCAGTTACTAACTTCGATTAAGTTTAACTAACATTATATGGATGCTTAACGCCTGAAATAAAATTATTATTATTTACCACAGCTATTATTACAGATAGTTAAAATTTTATATTTTGGTGTTCTTTGCGACTTGCGAATGTAGTCCTTAGAGGGCACCCCCTCAAAATATTTACATACAAATAAATTATAATTTATAATCAACTGATTTCCACTTTATCCGCGCGCTCTGCATTGGTGCCTTACGGTTGTGAATAAAAAATGCATTTTAACCGACTTCAATAAAAGAAAGAAGGTTCTCAGTTCGTCTGCATGTTTGTTTTTTTTCATTTGAATCATCATCATCATTATCAGTCAGCCGAATGACGTCCACTGCTGGACATAGGCCTCCCCCAAAGACTTCCGCAATTTAAATACTTGAAGAGAAATAGCTTTTTTAATGGGGTTTACTCTTGCGTACGCGTATTTCTAAAATTACTATATGACAGTAAAGCGGATCATATTGTCGAGTTCCTTTATTCGTATTGAACTATTGACTCGCCGTTCTCGCAAATTTTGCGGACTGGCTACCTCACTTGCTACAAATTTACCCTCAATATCTTTTAAATGAGTAAGTAATTTGAAGTTACCCTGTGTTCTGTTGCGTCTTTGCTCAACTGAGTTTTTAACAATAACCAACTTTGATACGCAAAAAGATCTGCATAAAGAAATCTGATCTTGATTATAAGTATTTAAACCATTCCCATATAAGCTTGTACTTGATTGTGCTAGGAACTTGATGAAACGTATCGTCTCAAAACAGGAAAAGAAACAGAAAGACGCGTTGACGCGCAAGCAGGAGAAGAACAGGAGTAAGACGCAGCGCGAGGAGGAGGAGTCAGCGGTGCCGGTGACGCTGCTTCAGCGGCCCAAGGAGTACATGGTCAAGTTCGCCTTCCCCGACCCTCCGCCGCTACAGCCGCCCATCCTTGGGCTACACAGTGAGTGACTTTATACTCTAAACAGGATGACATACAAGCGCAAACAAGAGAAGAACATGAGCAAGGAGGACCTTCCGTCTCTACAGCCGCCCATCCTCGGGCTATACAGTGAGTCACTTCTTCTTTGAAAATCCCAAGAACTGTTGACCCTTCTTACGCGCCCTTTACGTCAGACGTGGAGACCTTGCCGGTGATACACCCGGTCACGCTGGATTCTAGCACTCGTGAGATAGTTCTAGCGGCTAAAACGATAGAGCATGTGCTATCTGGCAGCAGTGGGTATAAGCAATGAACTATAAGGGCTGCCAGAATAGATCAATTACCGGTCGAAGATAGAGCAATATGATTTCAGTTTTCTGGTGGTCAAGCATAGCTTTTGTTACCCAGGGGATCTTTTGTACATAATATTATTTATCATATGATGGACGACACGTTGTGTACGTACGCATACGGGTAATATTAAAGGTGAGTGCAAACCTTCTCTAATCGTGTTTATATTTTTTATGGGATGACAGCTGCTCCATATTTAACGTTGATCGGTCTGTGATCGTAAGTTGGTGCAACCCGCCTTTAGTGAATGTACCACAGCAAGCCTAGACAGCAATCAAACACACAGGAGCAGGTAAAACTGGTTAGTCTGTAAGAAAATTCGAATAAAATACATGTGCTGTTGTCTTCGCATTTTCTGAATTTATAAATTTCTGTTTAGCCCAATGGTTCGCTTGTAGAGAATGCTATTTGGCATTAAGCCGGCCATTTGTACATTTCTGTTTTGTGCAACAAAGTTTAAGTAAATAAAAGTGTACCCATTTTATTTGCTCTTGACATTAAATGTGATAGCAGAGTAGTTTGTGTTATCTTAGTCAGTTAAAAGGGTCAGAACCTCGAACCTTAAATACATAAATGTTCTTCGTACCTTGGTGGCTAAACACTGCTTGTTACGTCTTCAAATGACGCATTAACCAAATATTTATTCCCCAGACGTGGACTTCAACTTCCCCGGTCAGAAGCCGCTGTTCAAGGGGGTGGACTTCGGCATCGACCTCAACTCTCGCGTGGCCATCGTCGGCCCTAACGGCGTGGGCAAGTCCACTTTCCTCAAACTGCTAGTGGGCGAACTGAGTCCTATACGCGGCGAACTCATCAGGAACCATAGACTGGTGAGACATGTTACATGTTGAAGGGATTCCGTTCGTTCGAACTTATTAATGATGGCAATGAATTGATGATATTTGTAAACCTAAACGGGTCGCCGGGCCCTCATGATTAAGGACCGCGTTCCGGTCCGAAACACGTCGAGCCATATTCGACATAAATGACGTGAATGATCCATATTTAATGAATAAGAATATTTTATTGACCATTCGTAATCCTTGTAGCAACGAGTTGATATCTATCAATGGTCAGTTATCGTTATCGGTGAAGCTAGCTAGGTATCTATTTATTTATTGCTTTCAAATGACCTTAAATTCTATATTACACGGGAACCGGCAGGTTGCATATCACCACTATTAGGCGTAGTCAAAAATCAAAATATTCTGACTAAAAAGATGATTTGCATGATCTGGTTGATTTGCTGACTAAAAAGTCAGTGTTTCATAATTTTTTTATCGCATTTCACATTTTTGATCTAGTGTGTAAGTTTTTTATTGACTTTGATAGACATTGCATTAGGACTGCTCACTGCTCCTCGGTTGTTGGTTTAACTTTGTAAAAAATTAGGTATTTCCTCTCAAAGTAATAGTAAGTTTACTTGTGTAGTTGCACTATTGGTATCATAAATTAACCCTAACCATTCACTTCACAGCGGATAGGTCGTTTCGACCAGCACTCCGGCGAGCACTTGACCGCCGAAGAAACGCCTGCTGAGTACCTACAGCGTCTCTTCGGGTTGCAGTACGAGAAAGCGCGCAAGGCGCTGGGCACTTTCGGTCTGGCGAGTCACGCGCACACCATCAAAATGAAGGACCTCAGCGGTGGGCAGAAAGCTAGGGTGGCGTTAGCGGAACTGACCAACATGGCGCCTGATGTTGTCATTCTGGTAAGTACTGAAGAAGTCACAGGATATTCAGGTCAATAGAGAGTCAGCGATGCGGTTGAGATTCTGCTGGAGTCGCTAACGTCCATAGGTTACGGTGCTTACCATCAGGCAGACCATAAAATAGTTTCCTCTGTCCCGTCCTTGTATTAAAAAAAAAAAACGAGGAGTGACTAGAAACTCGCAGAGAATGTATGTATATATATAGCCTCGTCGATGACGATCTAATACTTGGAGGCGCAAAAGTTTACGTTCTCACGATTTGCAAATTCGAACGTGTCCTAAAATTTGGGTTGCCGAGATATCAGATGTTTTACTATTCGATAGAAAAATGTAAAAATGTAATAAACATAGCTTGTTTCTTGGATTCCCTTCTGCCTATGTGTCTTCTCAAATATTTAATGGACCCGCAGTTTACAAGTATAATTATATTAATTATATCAGCAGCAGCACTGTAGCCATACAGACTACGGGCTAAAGCGGCCTTTCACTAGCAGAACAAACTTAGGTTAGGTTCTGGATAGCTCGGAGTGCCAATTTTTAGAGAGAATCAAGTGTTTGTATGGGACCAACTACAATCAGAGCAAAACAAAAGACGAAAATGAGAGTCAAAGTACACTATACTCGCCGCGGCGAGACACGAGTCCTATGACACTGACAATGACATTTCTAATAGTGTTGTGCAAGTTTCGATACTTTTTAGATTTCATTTCTTATGCACCCATGTCGGTTGACAAGTTTATTAATTTTATTGTATCTAATACACATATAAGGTAGAGTATTGGTACTATTATTATTATCTCAACACAGAGTAAGGATTTGTACAGAGATTCCTATACGCGTTTGAACTTGTCTTAAACGGCTGACGATGACGAGCATATAATTAAATATTGGCTTATTTCTACGCAGTCCCGAAACAATAAAATTGAATAAAAAGCGCAATTTTATACGATCACTTTAATTATCGACCCGTTTATCGACACACCCATTCCTTAGTCGATACAGGTGGACGATATAACTTTTGAAGTACTTCACCAAATATATTCGGTTAAGCCTATTTATGGAAATAAGGGTCAAACCATTTTTTTTTTCATACTATTATTAAGTAAATGTTACATGTCTACCTAAACTAATTAGCTACATTCCCAAAAGATGCTTATTAACATTTCGATGTGACAGCGACGCCGTTCCAAGGTTGTATAAATTAATTGTCGCGGCGAGTATAGCACAGCTAAGTACGCTAGCTAGTAGTTCATGAGCACTGGAAAAGCTTCATTCTAATTGACTTCGACGCCAGTTGACTACTACTGTTGTATGAAAAAACATGTATTTACCCAATGCGCCAGAAGGACAGATATGTTTTTCGAGAGTATGTATGTATGTACAACTGTTTGGCACGTTCCGTGCCTGCACGTTAGTTTTTTAAATTATTTGAACCTCGTATTCTGTTCAATAAATTCTCATTTTGAAGAAATCTGTATTTCTTATTGTCCGCATGGACATCCATATAGCCACACTAATATCCCCATGTAAACATTAGTAAATAATCGTTTGTCCAGGACGAGCCGACGAACAACCTGGACATCGAGAGTATAGACGCGCTCGCGGAGGCGATCAACAACTACAAGGGCGGCGTGGTCATAGTTTCCCACGACGAGCGGCTCATCAGGGAGACCGACTGCGCGCTATACGTCATCGAGGACCAGACCATCAACGAGGTTAGTCGCGGATTATCACACCTGACAGTGCACGAGTCGTGGGTTCCAATCCCGGTGCGTATGATCGAGCTCTTCAACTTCATGGTATTGTGTTTTGATTATGGAATATGTATGTGTTTATGTTATCCTAATTTTCGGTATTCCGGGAAATCCCGGCAAATTTATTAGTGAAATTAAATTGAGTCCGCCTCCATACTACTCAACAGCAATACGGTGTAACTGAGCCCGAAGTGTAGGTATAAAAGTATCCGAATTTCCGATCCCTGCTTATAATCGAGTAATGAAGTAGTTTTTTAATATTTTTTTGCACATTGTGTCTAGTTTTTGGCAGAGGGGTAAGTATACTAATGGCGTCTCCAGTTACGTATGTATGCTCTAATTTGGATTTCTATAGTTTGACAGAGCAGTGAACTGTGTGAGTCAAACGTTCCCTCTCATCTATGAGAGGAGGTCTTTACCTCCAGTTTTTTTTCCCATACAAACTAACGAATGCCTTTGCGTTTAGTCTCAATTTGTATGGCAACAAATAGCTACCACCAGAGGCAGTGCCTTCGCGTTGCCATACAAATTAAGACTAACGCAAACGCATTCGTTTGTGTTTGTTTTGGAAAAGAATATACTGTGCCCAGTGTGTGTAGAGCTACTGTGCCCAGCAGACGTATGTAAGCTGATGATGTGACGTGTGTACGGAATATCAAGTGGTATTTACCGTTAGCTTTTCGGTGAAGGGAACCATCGTGGGGCAATCTGCATACATCTGCGAAGATATTAAAAGAAAAAGAATAAGAACTTCCGCACTGGGCCAACGTGATGCCAGTTTCTATGTATAAGGGAGCCTTTTCCCAACAGCGGGACGTATGACGGAGCACCGCCCCTCGCGCGTGAACCCTCATATCATTGAAGCTTCGGCAATGTCCTTGATTCTTTTGTAGTAGCAAGCGTTTCCCACCAGACTTGTCGTATGGTAGCAGTATACAAACAAAGCTCACACGCGATAGTAGTAAGTTTGGATGAATAACAGAAAAGATAATGTACATTCCCAAAAATACCCGTGACCCGGGTATGTCCTAAAACTATGACCAAGACCACCGTGGGATGGGTAGCATATAGCATCCCTGGAGTGCGGCGGAGATACTGCGATCGCCAACCCGCATGCCAAGCGTGGCGATTACGGTATTTACCCCTCATTAAATTGGTGGAGGTCTATGTCCAGTAGAGGACGTCCTTGGGCTGATATGGTGAATTCCCAGAAATCCTTACACTGACAACACAAAATGAATTTTGTCATTAACGAGTTTTGGATTGGTTTAGTTAAGAGGCGGAAATTGCACATCCGAAACACTCGGCTGGCTGACGGAAGGCATCCAAATTATTAACTAGTTTTGCTGTTCTTAGCCAAGTACCCAAGCACTTGTAGTATGGAGGAATCATTATTATAGCATATTAATCATGTGACTACTTCAAAGCTCTCCAAGTATGCATGTATTTAACAAGACATTTATTTTCAGGTTGACGGAGATTTCGATGACTACCGCAAGGAGCTGCTCGAAAGCCTTGGTGAAACGATCAACTCGCCCTCGATCGCCGCCAACGCTGCCGTGGCACAATAAACTCGGAACGCGACTGATACATTCATATTTCTTTCAGCATCTAATAGTTTGTAGCGGTGAAAGTAGCCAAATATAATGGAACCTCACTCATACTTTATTGCAGTCAGCAACCAGCCAAGATAGCCATAGTAGATTGAAAAACTAGGGTCTAAAATAAGCCATATCATCACGAGATGGTTATTTTTCAGAATAAAGTGAGGGAAACTATTAATTCGAGGGGTAATATGGCTTTTAGACCAGAGATATACCCTATTTTCCATAGGGGCTTTAGCCCCACTTGATAAGTCTAATGTGACACAGTTTTCGGAAATGAGAAGTGAAAAAACAACCTTATACTGTTAGAATAAGGGTGTGTTACGCTACATTTGGCAAAGCTGACTGTAACATATGAATAAATATGTAGAACCCGTCGGAAGTATCTGCAAACAAGTTTCGCAGGTATTTCCGACGGCTTGTAAATTGTAATATATTGGCTTATATGGTCAATAATCAGCCAATCTAAAAATGTGTATTAAGTTTTGAAGCTTAGGTACTCCTGAAACACAAGTTCCAAAAAGTATATATATTTTTGATGTAAACTAAACAGTACGATGAGGATTTGATTGACGTCTTAAAGTAACTGGCAATTTTAATATACTACACAAAAGTAAAATATAGGGGCCTCTAAGAATATTGCTCGTTACGTGAAAATTATATTAAGCAGTATTTAAAAAAAAAACCGCTAAAACAAGGCTTTTGATTTTATGTAGGTTCATTTATTTATTTAATTTATTTCCGGTAATTAACAAATATCAGAAATATGTAAGTGGCCCCTATTTTCTCTTGAGTGGTATACTTTGCTGCGAGAATTAAGGATAATTTCCATCAAACGGTACATCACATCTGATCGGAATGGATTTTACAATCTTTAAACGATACTAAATCATATTAAATAAATACCATACGAATATTATTTTTTATTAAATCATGTACGTTCGGCTACGGCCCACCGCTAGACCACCGGGGAATGGGCAGCAGCATTCCTAGAGTGCGGTGGAGATACTGCGATCGCCAACCCGCATGCCAAGCGTGGCGATTATGGCATTTACCCCCCCCATGAAATTGGGGGAGGCCTATGTCCAGCAGTGGACGTCCTAGGGCTGATATGGTGGTGGTGGTGGTTCGGCTACGACCGCGTGTGGCGGAAGACTCCCGCGGGTAAGCTGCTGTGCGCCGCTTGCTAATATAGACGTTAAATTAAACACTGTACACGATTTAATATCATTTAAAGATTGTAAAATCCGTTCCGATCCGATACGATTGGAGCCGTTTGGTGGAAATTATCCTTTATACTATAAAATTACAAGAGCAATCTGTATAACTAATCGGCGTGGGATGGCTGGTCAAACATGAAGGTTCTAACTTTATTAAAAGCCTATATATACCATATTCATTTTAAAGTACTCGAATTTGATTTGTTATTATGAATTGTAGGTATACTTAGCCGCGATTAGAATACGATTAGAGGTGACAGTTTTTCCATATACTTAGGTGAAAGTGTATATGAAATGACAGATATTCCGATCGAAAACTAATCCTGGTCACGCAATACTATCAGCATCACAATAAACTGACCACAGCTTTTCGATGAAGGAAAACTGCATAAGGACTGTTCAATTTACTAAGCGGACATCAAAAATCGGTTTATATAGGAAATTCTTATTACAAAAATAAGTTTATAATGATGAATATTTATTTACAATTTTAAAATAATGCAATATAAACACAAAAATAATCAAATTTAATTACAACGGCAGAATTTTCGGACTTTAGCCCGGATTAGCCGCATAAGTGCTTGCACGTCACTTTTTGAAACTTTTCTACATGCAGAAAACCACATGCGTCTAAATTCTTCTAATGAACCAGCTACTCGGCCATCCTTCCTCAGGTGTCTCTTAACAATGGCCCAGTATCGCTCGATTGGGCGGAGCTCCGGGCAGTTTGGTGGATTGTCTACCTTTTTAACAAATTCAACGTTTTTTGTATTGAACAGCGTCACGGTCTCACCAGCATAGTGAGCACTTGCTAAATCAGGCCAAAACAAAGGGGGGACACTGTGCTTTCTATATATTGGAAGCAACCGTTTTTTGATGCATTCATTTCTATAAATTTCGCCATTAATAGTGCCGGTTGCAAAATAAGAGTTACTTTTGAGGCCACAGGAACAAATTGCCTGCCATATAAGAACTTTCTTACCGAATTTGTCCATCTTTATGGCTTTTTCGGCATCGGGTACATTTTCTCCTACAACTGCATTGTAATACTGGGGCCCTGGTAACGTATTGGTGTCAAACTTTACGTACGTTTCATCGTCCATGAGAATGCATCGAGATTTATTTGTCAGTAACATATGATATAAATTTCCGCACCTTTTTTTGGCCCGCGTTTGTTGCTCAACACTTCTCTTTGGCATTTTTTGTTTCTTGTATGTCCGTACGTTATTTCTTTTTTTATATTTTGTATAGTACCTATGCTAACACCTACTTTTTTAGCAATTTCCCGAACGGACATGTACTTTTTAGATTTTAACAAGCACACGACTTTTTCATCGATATGTGGGTTTGCCGATCCACTTCGGCGTCGCGATTTCGGTAAATCTTCGAGGGTATGGTGCTCCCCAAACTTTTTTATTATTTGAAACACCGCTGACTTGGAACATTGAAACTTATTAGCAATTTTCCGCAATGAAAATTTGCCTGTACACCAATTCTGCAAGATTTTCGATCTTCAATATTAATTCGTTCCATCTCGAAAAATATTTTGACATTTAATAAAATATATAAAACACTTGATAGAATTATCCATGGTCATTTTATATCCGGCCAGTACTTATTAGTTAGTTTTAGTTTAAGGTTTAAAGCTTGAGTTTAATATGTCCGCTTAGTAAATTGAACAGTCCTTACATCGGCGAACAAATTCATAAGTGAATGTGAAGTTCCCAACCCGCCCTGGGTCAGCGTGGGGACTACTGCTCAATCGCTCTCATAAATAAGGGGAGGTCCGAGTCCAGCAGTGGCACGTATATAGGCTCATGACTCAGGCACATGATGATGTAGGAAATCGGAATGGAAGAAATTGGCTGAAGGTATGACTAGACTTGTATAAATTATTGATCCAATGTAATTAAAATTGTTACCTTTTGCACAAATGGGGTTGGGTACAATCGGTCATGTGTGAGGTCCAAACCGTAGAGCATATTACGTATAAAAAATATATAGAACCACAATTGCATCGTAAAAATGCACGCTTTAGGCGGTGATCGCCGAGTGGAGCCGAATACTGTCGACCATGAGGCTGATATTTAGAATGCCGATTGGCGAACGGAGAATTCGTTTCAGAAGAATCATCAGTATAATGTGACCTGCGATTATGCACATAGTTGTCACAAATCTCGTGGTCAAGATATAATAAGGACGTTCGAATATAGTGAGGCTAGCTAGTCTAGACAGTTGTGAATATAATGGTATTTGACGACTTGTCTTTGGCAATGGCGTGTCATTGTATAGATGACGCCCGGTAAAGTGTAAGTTGATGAAGATATTTTTTCACAATTTATTGATTTGAGTCTTATCGTTCGCTTGGTTTAGATTTTAACAGCCGTTGCGTGATTTAGCTTTTACTTGATTACGATGAGCTATTATTTTACCAGATTTAGTTCGGGTCGTCTATTATAAGATCTCAATGTTCTGACATGTATAATTATAACTGTATATTTGCCTGTTGTATATTAATGCCATACGATAAAACAAAATAAATTAATGAAATTACTCTTGTACATGTTACAGTTACATTATAACTTATAATTGTAGATATACTCGTTGAACCACATGTCTGTATTTTGTTTCTTACTATTTCGTACCCAGGTGCTATGTTGTGTAAGTAGGTAATTTGTCATTGTATTACAAAAGCCTGTTTTCAATTTTATTTAGAGTTCGGTTTATCTACAGAAATAGGTGCGGTGGCTACATAAGTACGTATTACTTACATAGCTGTGTTTGTTACTTGCGTCGACGTGTCGTTGTCGTGGTTTAATTTATTATATACTCACAGTAGTTGCAGTTAACACATTATACAGCAGGGTTTTATTTATTATCCCTGCAACAAACACACTTGCACGAACCAAACGCTGCAATACTGCCCAGCGCGCATGCTAGATGGCGCCGTAGGTATCAAACTGGTGAAATAATCTACACCATGTAAATATTTTCCGAGAGTCACTAGAAATCAAGATTCATATATTTATGTCGATTATAATGTTAATGTCGTACGGTGTATTAATATTATCACAGTCACAATATAACTTAAATGAGTTAAATGTTCGCCCATGTTAGGTAAATAAAATAACACAATATCATAAATTATATATTAGGTAACGTAGACACAGCGAACCTTTTTTACACGTGACGATCCATCTGTAGTTGACTAGCCCGCTGTTGTAAATTAACTATATCATGAAAAATCCAAATGATGTTTTTTTTCCCTGGCTAATTAAAAAACCAAATTAGGTCAAGTTTCTATCAATTTCTTCAATTTAGGTCAGGTTTATATCCATTTCTTCAAATTAGGCCATTTAATTTTACTGTAGGTACAATTATAGATTACGAGAAATAAGAATGATCTTTTGACAGCTGTCATCCCAGTACAATTAATGACATTATTTGTACTGGGATGACAGCTGTCAAATACCATTTCTCGTAATCTTATAGCAATCTAATACGTAACATGCAAGGGTGCTCAAAAATCTGAAATAACTGACTATTTTACACAAAGTTCAAATGTCGACCTTGTTCGTTTAGATGTATTTGATGGTTGTAGCATTCGAGCTGGAAACGCACAGAGCGCGGCGCAGCGTCTTTGCGTGGCGGAAGCGGTTTTTCGGTAAAGCGAAAGCGGGGACGTCGCACCAGTTTCGGAAAAATGAAAACTTCAAAACCACTTCCGCTCCGCACCGCTCTGCGCCCGCTCCGTGCGTTTCGAGCTCTGAAAGAACATCAGCATCAATAGGCCCACGTTCTGTTCAATAAGTCATAAATCGTGTCTTAAACCTATTCGATATAGTTATTTATTTATGAATCCAGCTGTTTCTGTTACTAAATAGCCTATTGATGTTTACTGTATTGTAATCGGATGTTAGCTTAATTCTAATATGAATGAATACATTTGTTTTTATACTCTGAACTTATATTCATTAATCTCCTTTACACCTTCATGTTGCATTTAAATGTCAAACCTCTTGCTGATCTTCCACGTCTTCATGAAATATTCTCAGAGTATCGTGTGAACTGCGTCCGGTTGTTACCAACGATCGACGAGAAGATGGCACATTAGAATCTCTAATATTGTTTCTTTTTGATGACCTGTTTAGCCTAGTTGGTACTGATACTGCCTCCGAAGCTAGAGGTCCCTGGTTCGAAACCCGGCCAGGGCATTATTTGTGCATTTAGCATGGATATTTGTTCCTGGGTCTTGGGTGTTTTCTATGTATTTAAGAATGCAATTATCTATATAATATAATATGTATATCGTCGTCAAGTACCCACAGTACAAGCTTTGCTTAGTTTGGGACTAGGTCGATTTTTGTAAGATTGTCCCTTAAATATTTAAGGGGTTCCCATACAACAAACGTAATTTTTTTTGCCGTTTTTATTGGTAATGGTACGGAACCCTTCGTGCGCGAGTTCGACTCGCACTTGGCCGGTTTTTTCTGAATACCTAAGCTCTACTTAGGTAAATTTAACCAAACAAGACTAGGATTTATTCCAAGTTCATGCAATGCTGACATTAGTTATGAAAATAACATGAAAGATACATGTATATTTCAAAGACCCCTGTATTTTTCAATAAAATACAGTATCTTTCCTTGCGGATATTCGATTGAATCTTTCACAATATACTATTATACACGTAAAAAACTTGAAAGATCCAATCGAAGATCCGCAAGGAAAGATACTGTATTTTATTGAAAAATACAGGGCCTTTGAAAGATACGTGTATATTTCATGTTAATTTTCATCGCTAGCTGACATTCAAGCTGGGTCTTTGAATTCAAAACGGGCCTTTAGAACGTCGCTTACATCAAATAACGCTTTGGAGGCTTTATTGGCGGCTCGGGATTGGTATGTGGTAATTTTTACGGTTCCGTACCCAAAGGGTAAAAACGGGACCCTATTACCAAGACTTCGCTGTCCGTCCGTCCGTCCGTCTGTCACCAGGCTGTATCTCAAGATCCGTAATAGCTAGACAGTTGAAATTTTCACAGATTGTGTATTTCTGTTGCTGCTATAACAACAAATACTAAAAACAAAATAATAATAATAATTAAGGGGGGCTCCCATACAACAAAGCGTGATATTTTAGCCCTTTTTCATGGCTACCACTCGCCGAGCTAGATCTCAAGAACCGTAATAGCTAGACAGTTGAAATTTGCACGGATTATGTATTTTTATTGCGGCTACAACAACAAATACTAAAATCAAAATAATAATAATAATTAAGGGGGCTCCCATACAACAGAGTAGTTGCCGCTAAAACAACAAATACAAAAAAAACTCAATAAAACAAGTGTTTAATGGCACCAGCTTTTAGCCTTTTTTCTGGTACGGAATCCTTCGTGCGCGAGTCCGACTCGCACTTGGCCGGTTTGTTTGACGTTAGCTTTCTGATGTCGCACAGATTTCCTTACTTGACTGTCAGAATCACATTTTCACAATTATATCATGCGTGGAAGTACTACATTCGTCCATTCGTATCGCCCCGCTTCCGTGCATCTCGCGTCATTAGGGAAGAATTACTGCGCGCCTACGTTATATGAGCCTTCATTTAAATGTAAGCGCGGAGTAAGGAAGCGGTACCGACTCGAACGACAGTTGAGACATCTAATAATATCGCCAAGTTTAGGAGATTGCCTTAAGTAATTTTCTTTGTTACATTTTTCATATGCAATGATCATTTGTTTGTAGAAGTTTCAAATAGGTTCATAGCGATCACGAACTAAACTGATTCAGTCAGCCATAGGCACAGGGTGTCTCGCGGCGGGAGTAAAAAAATCTGCTCAAATGCAGGTTTAGGATTTTGAAAACCGTTTTTTGCTGCTGGCGATGACTCTGTTAATGTTTCCCATCTAACTTTGTGCCCGCGTTAGTCCTAATGTATCAGAATCACGCGTAACTAGTAATAGCAGAACCTATTCATATTCCGGCTTATTATGGTTCTCTAGAGTTATTCGCATTAAAGTCTGGTCAATTAAGCGCGTCTGCGCTGGTACCTACAGTTCCGTATTTATGCAGATGTCTCTCAAGTTTTTTCCTCAATTTGCCCGCAGCCTTTCGCCCCTCCATTACAAACTTCTTGGCTTCATTAGAGGATTTAAAACGCAAATTTCCTTTTCGATTGTAACTTTTTTCCACTTCTTGAAAGGAAGCTTCTTTTAAACTTGAAAAGAAAATTAGTATCCTTCCCTTTGAGGGGCGAAACGTATTTTTAAAAGACTCGTTTGGATACCACTCGAGTCAATCTGCTAGAATAATAATGTTCCATTCGTTTTTATTGGATGCAATTATGGCTCTGGGTACTTGCCTATATTAGAAACGTTCTTTCTTCATTTTGGAACTTTAAATTAGTACCTACCTAACATTAGAGTACGTACGTACCTACCTACCTTCCTATCCATAAACCAGAGTTCTTTATTAATTTTCAGATAAATTAGTATGCGATTATCTTAGACGATTACAACAGTTTCTATAATATCTATATTAAAATATAATGAAACTGGTCGCTCACGTCTTTAAGGTCGACTATCGCTCGACATGTTTCAGACCGGTTCGCGGTCCTTGATTCATTTTTGTATAATCTTAATTTTAGCATGGCTATTCTGACTGGACGAAGAAAATAACAAGATAGTTTTTTTACTTTACTACAATTATAGAAATTAGTACTACTCTGCGAGACACCCGTGTGTATAAGATTTCTAAGTAATATTCCCGCCCATTTGTAACCTGTCTAATTTCGGTACAATTATGCGTAGATTGCCTTAAAGACGCCCCAATCGTATGCTAAGTTAATAACAAGTACAACCGCAGTAAGTAGATTGCCTCTCCACATACCTACGCTAAATGCGTTACTCCAAGTAATCCGCTAACAAGCCAACAATGAGAGGTTTCTGTATCACCCCTGGAGCCTATTACTGTCTGGAGAGTATCCCCGCCCCTTCTTACGTTATTGCAGCCCCTGGTACCTTGTCACTCGCCGGGAACTCGGCAATCTAGAGAACGCTACGGGCGAGATGAGTAATATATTACTGTGACAAGGTTGTAAAATCCCCGGGCGGAATAATTTGGTACAATGTGTATACAATGGAAGCGATTACTCTCCCCCGCGACATGATTTTATTTGTGCAGTTATTGCGTCGCCGAAGAGATATTTAAATTTCATTAGGTTTGTTTTACACTTAATTTGTGAGGGGTCGTATTGTATCGGAGGGGTGGAGCTGTAAGCTTTTCAACTTGCCTCGAATTACCCCTGGCGTATTACAATCTCGATTTAGATTATAGATGCCTGCACGAGATAGTCGCGACGCTTCTATTATTGCTATCTGATCGTTTTAACATTAGGATTATTCAATGCTTAAATCTAGCTATTAGTGTTATGTTTCAAACTTATGTCGGCTTGGAGTTGAGGATTAGTGTTTCGGGTGGAAAAACCATTGACGAAACCATACGAGTAAATATAATTCATCCGTGAAATATGGGAGTGTTTAGAGATATCTCTTTTTCAAATCTTATTCTTGTAGAGTGTGGCAGTTACAAGCTAAACTCAGTTAAGCTTAAACCCAGTAGAGCCAATCACGCGGCAACACTGTTAGTCAAAATGTTGGTGCGTAAGGTATGAAGTCCCATGTTGCCGCGTCATTGAATAGTGTGTTGCGTCTGCCAGATTTTAATCCACTGGACATTTCAATGTCCTCCGACTTCCTGTACCCACATATTATATATTTTTACCAAATCATATTTAGATAAACCGCTAAGCAGATACATTAGCCATTTCTCGATCTATGCTGGCGTGGCGCTCAGCAGCATATTTAGTCGAACTTGTTCTAGTATTTTGAAGCACTTTACTTTGATAGGAGTAGGTACCTAGTTCGGTAAGTGCTTGATCTCCGTACAAATGGTAATGTACCTAAAATGAAGGACACTAAAACCAACATTTAGTAACGAACCACTTCACAAAGACCGAACTAATCTACGAAAGTATTTCTAAGCATACAAAATTAATGAGATTATATATTTTTAACTGTGCAGTTATTATCGATCTACTATCCGACTGCACGACTGCCATCCATCCTTAACAGCTACGAGTAGGCGTCAGGAAAACCAAATTAAAACTTAAATCTATTTTCGACTGCTGCAAACTCGTCAGCACTAGCAGAATGCCTAACCCCGCACAAGTGGTGAGCTGTAAATTGGTTATCGAGCAAGCTGGTAAAGGCACGTTTATATTGGCGCGCCGCTAAGTGAGAATATTTCGCAGACGCAGACTCCATTAGTGGTGCTCGCCGGACTGTCACAATCATTTTTCTTTCCCGCCACCGCTAATTCTCAGCCGCGCTTCGCTGAGCACGGACTAGACTCGAAAGTCCTTGGTACTTTCCTAGTATTTCGGAAGTTGTCTTCTACAAACTTTTTAAGATTTTCACGCCGCTGTCGTAATGGCATTGTGTTCCCAATAAAATGTTTTTTTTTCTCAATAATTCCGATGGTCACATTTTAAGAAATCTACCTAATATACCCCCTTTTTGGCAGTGTATCTGATAATATTCACATATTTTTTTCTAGACCGTTTTTTGTTCTACAAGTCTCATAAAAGACTCACGATTTATATTATTTGCATAGGCAGAGTATAAATACCTAAACTCAGTAGAACAAAGTCATAAACTGGGACTTCCTTACAGCTACATTTTATTGCGTAGCTTAAGTCCCAGGAAGTTACTAAATAATTAATATTGTTATAAATACGATATAAAACAATGCATTCTGCTCCAATACAATCACCCCAATAAAATAAAACAACGAATAACATAAACGGATTCTTACATATTTATTTGTAACATTTTTACGTACTTACTTACTCGTATATATTTTCTAATATTTTATTGTACAGACAAACAAAAGCTTAAAAAATTTAAAATAATATATCATCTTACCGTAAAACTGTAGTGTGTCGAGTATCCAGTAGTCGTCAAATCCAATAAAAGCAAAGTCAGTGTCCGAATTCAGGCCAGGTAATCAGGTGAAATTCCAGTAAACAAGCCAACGCCAAATATTATACAAACACAGAATTGACACGTCCGTACGTACACGACAAAGAATTGTATGCAACTGTACTGTTAACTTATTATTTTATCCATATCAAGCAAAATTAAAAATACTCCACTGCGTAAAAAATTTGTTAAGTGACATTTGGACAATTAAGACGAATACATTGACGTAAGAATCATCAAAATTGGCCGACGCGTTTGGTCTCTAGTGCCACAGAGGAACATATATGCATACATAGACTGTTAAACACATTACCCTCCTTTGCATCGCGCAGGCGGGAAAAAAAGAGTAGTAGCGACAAGTAATAACAACGTCTGCTTTCTCTTTTACACGATGAAAATAGAAACCACAAGCAATACAATAGATAAGACTACTATTATGTCTATCTCTTTCACTTAAACTGGCACACGGCCAGGTCTTTCACTTCAATACGTGAACTGGCGTAATACATAAAAAAACAATGATATATTTTTACTAAACTAGTAGAACTTGTAGTGTTGTTGTTACTACTGACTTACGATTACTTCTGGCACAAAATAATGATTTTTTAATTTTACTGACTTAAATTCGGGAAGCTCCGGAAAAAAATATTATCCCAAGGAAGTCTCCACTTCATGACTTTGTTCTATTAAGTTTAGGTATTTATACTCTGCCTATTCCTATTACTGTTGATTAACCTAAACTATTTTACACTAAAGTCAGCGTTTTACAACAAAACAATGTTGTTTCTATCAATAAGTTTTTCTGTAAGTGCTAAGTGATTTACTTAAATGCGTGATGCATCTTTTCTAATAACTCGTATAAATTATACAGACTGTTTTCATTGATTTCCGTTCCTTCAAGCATACAGCTGTGCATAGCCATATAAACGACGTACACATTAAGTTATTCAATATTCAAGATATTTTTTCATTTTCACAAAATATTAATTATATAAGGGTAAATGCAAAACAGCCTTAAGAGGTAACTTGGAAAGTTAATGTCAAGTATGACAATATTCGGAATTCAAATGGCACGCACGTCAACATTGATTAATTATTAAGAATCGAAATGATACCTACAAATTGGGATACTAGTATCTTAGAGAAAATTACTTTATTTTATATCAGGAATGTGCTCTCGCAATTAACGGGATTCAATAAAAAACAGTCTGTATAGTGAACTTGGGTATTCCTGTACATGTAGGTATAGTCATAGAAGGAATACATACATATAGAGTCATTAGAAGGGATTAGGAAAGCCACAAGGATCAAGGGCGGTGAGGCGTGTTTTACGGACTTTTATTACTCGAGAGGGGTTGGTCATTAGCAGGATAAAGCGCCTGCCACCTGATAAAGTGCGTTTTGTTGCTCGCTTACATATTTCTACTCTATATAACCCGATATTTCAACGAGAAGCCATTTATTTGCACCATAACCGGGAACTCGGCTAATTTCGTTCTAACGCAAATATGAATTAAGTGGGCTAACGAGTATTAAGTATACAGTGTGGACCTTGTAACAGGAGCAAAAAATTAAATGGTGGCCCAGCAATTATTTCCTAGCGGCCTCGAATAAAAAAAATACTTCAAAGATACGTTGCGTAGATTTTTATTACTCTCCTGAAGTGATATTAATGTCATTTTATTTTAAAAACATGATTTTTTAAAAACCAAGGACATCCATGAATACAATAAATGTAAATCCAATTATGACTCATAAGTTGATGCTACCTCAAAAACTGCATTGACTGATAATCTCATGGTCTCAAGATCCATTATTACTAAACAAATTTTAAACGTATTAAGGTACAACAAATGTTAAAACATTTTTATCATATTTAAGTAGTAAAACTCAAACGTAAAACGTGGCCAATCAAATCACGAGAACTTTACTGCAGTTAAATGTTAACTTTATTCAAACATATGTATATGTATCATTTCTCCGCACCACCGTTCACAGTGATGAACCACAATTATGAATTAATTATTCATAATTCAAGTAAGAATGCCCTTAATAATAAACAATAGTGTTACCATCCCATTATTAACAATTTACGGACCTATTCGCTTGCCTCGCTACCGAAATGATTGATGAGTTTACACGCTTCCTATCCAATGAGTAATAGAGTGCCATGAACATATGAAATTCCTTACTGCGAAACGGTATTACGTTAGAGATGACACTATTATGCCACTAGATGCGTATTACAAACAGCTACTTACTTAAGTCCAATGTGGTGAACTGGTTCGCGGTTGAAAATTAGCCAGTCAATATTAACACAATAATTTTTAAGAAAAAAAAACCGACTTCAATGGGGGAGGCCGGTAAAAGATTATTATACTTAGATGGTGCACTCTTAGATAGATATACAATAAAATAAAAATGGCTATAATGTATATTTATAATGGTAGAAGACTAAGTACCCTCAATTCCTCATGAAAACATGAAAAAACTTTGCTTGCTTGTCAAACAAAACGAAGAAAACAAATCGCCAAACGTAAACTACGCGTCGTTGAAGAGTTCCGTTCTGATCATCATCAGCAGTTCCACTTCATCAAATGTCACTTCTATGAATGAAAATGCTTGATTAGTTCACGAAAATACTAAAATCACTATTTGTGTGCCTTTCACATTTGAGGAGTTCCCTCGATTCCTAATGGATCCCATCATCAGAACTCGAGCATGACAAAAATCAATCGTGAAAATAGAACTTGCTTAACAAACACAGCTAGAAGGACAAATCGCCAAACGTGAACTTTTCGTCGTTGAAGAGTTCTGTTCTGATCATCATCAGCAGTTTCACTTCATCAAATGTCACATTTTTGTATGATAATGCTCGATTTATTGATAAAAACACAAAAATCACTATATGTTTGCCTTTAAGATTTGAGGAGTTCCCTCAATTCCTCATGGATCCCATCATCAAAAATCGAGCATCACAAAAATTAATCGTGAAAATAGAACTTGCTTAACAAACGCAGCTAGGAGGACAAATCGCGAAACGTGAACTTTTCGTCGTTGAAGAGTTCTGTTCTGATCATCATCAGCAGTTCCACTTCATCCAATGTCACATTTTTGGATGAAAATGCTTGACTTGTTGATAAAAACACAAAAATTACTATATGTCTGCAATTAAGATTTGTTTTAAAAAAAAAAAAAACAAAAAAAAACATGCACCCGAATTGATTACCTCCTCTTTTGAAATCTTGAAGTCGGTTAAAAAAGACAAACATCGCAAACGCGTATGTAACTACGAAACGAAAGCACACTAAGCAATTATGATAATACCTAGGTAAATTTGGGCTTTATCTGCACCGAAATTTGTTCTGAGTATCGACTATAATTCGTTTAATAAAAATTTCGTTAATTTCGTAAAAAGTTATTAATTAAATAAATATTACGGGACAAATTTTTACACAAATCGAACTAGTCCCATGGTAAGCTCAATAAGGCTTGTGTTATTGGTACTATACGACGATATATTTAATATATATAAACTTATACTTAAATACATAGAAAACATCCAAGTCTTAGGAACAAATGTTACTGCTCACCACAGAAACAAATGCCCTTACCGTGATTCGAAACCGGGACCTCTAGCTTCAGAGGCAGTGTCACTACCAACTAGGTTAAACAAGTTCGCGGACGTTTACGACGAATTTATTTGTTTTAAGTATATGGACTTACGACTTTACGGTCTTTTACCTACTCCATACAAATTAAATCACGTAGGGGCCTGGTACAGGGCTACTAACTTAAAATTAAAAAAATCAAAATAGTTTATTTGCTAGAATACAGTCAAATAGGTATAAAATTAGTACAGTGTATTCTGCCTGATACTGGGCATGCAAATTAGGTTAACTTAAATTACAAGGGAACAATTAATAAATATTAGGGTTATAATCTAAATATTCTGTCACAGAGTAAAATGCATTTTGAGTCAAAAAATCGAATATATATATTTTTTAATTCTTGTATGTCATATCTTATTATAATGTCTGGTAACTACTAAACTCAACAGAGTTTTGTTCCCTGACATTCGATGAAGTAGCCATTAGGTACTCATTCAGGCTCATGTGAAGGTACGCAAATAGCAATCATAAATAAAGCTTCCCCTAGACTATGAAAAATCCATGGGAGAGTAATAAAGTTGTTTTTATGTGATGGAAGCGCGGATCTAGGTTCGCCCCTGATGTGCCACGGGGCGCAAAATCCCGGGTCGAGGGTAATAAATGCGATTAGACAAATATTTCCTGACGCACGCCACTTTTTCCAAAACTTGGCGAATAAATCAGATCGGCGGTGCGTCGCAGTTTTCGCGTCGTCTTGCCAAATTTATGTACCGATCGGCCCTTTCGTATGGAGATGTGTCCCGCTATTTACATATAAATACCTCGATTATTTGAATTATTCAATCGAGAGGGGGCGGCCCTGACAAATCACTTCCTCGGGAGATGGCACGAGTCGCAAGGCTTCGCTTGGATGTCGGCTTGACATGTGGCGGGTCGCGGTGGTGCTCCATGTGTGCTTACGTGAGCGGCTAACTTCGCCCGCCTACCATATTATTTGCTTTTCAACTTTATATCGGAATAACAAAACAGTACTACCTACCAACCGTTAAAGCTGTATATCAACGTCATGATTTGTACATAGTCTCAATATTCTTAGGTATCTACCAAGTTTTGATGGAGACGAAGACGATTTCTTTTATCCTAGAGTTGTATTAAAGAAGACATATTTGCAGGAGAACTGAGTCCGCTACCCTCAGACCGTAAACTTCTGGAGAGGATCTTTATGTTTAGATTCAAAACAATAAATTAACGTAATTTTTTATAGAACTGGAGGTCTGTCGCGCGCGTGAATCTTGAGTGTGAACTTGGGCAAGAACTTTTATAGTACTAGTCTGTGGCTTGGCTAGGAAACGGATTGGTTCCTCACGTACACGAGTACCTAGTTTCCTTATTCTCTATAGTCGGCCTGTTTAGCCTAGTTGGTAGGGTAGGGTTGGTTCGGAGGACACTGCCTTCGATGCTAAAGGTCCCGAGTTCGAATCCCGGTAACGGCATTTGTTTCTGTGGTGAGCAGAAACATTTGTTCCAAAGACTTGGATGTTTTCTATGAACTTAAGTATGTATCTATTAAATATATCGTCGTCTAGTACCCATAACACAAACCTTATTGAGCTTACTATGGGATTAATTCGATTTGTGCAAAAAATTTTCCCCTAATATTGATTTATTTATATATTGTTCACGACGATTCTTTATGAATTGGATTGGTTGTCACTGAACACAGTAAGTATAACAACAACGTAAATTTTAAGTAGTTACGAATTAATGCGTAGACCCTTATTAACTATTAAAAGAAACTTACCCAAGGGAAGTTCAATAGTAATTATACGAGCATGTTCTTCCGAGAGATTATTTTTACTTGTAGTAGTGTTCTCGTACGGCCGTTGACACAATATTTAGAGAATCTGTACAAACAAACTTATTTTTAGGTAGGCTACTACGTAAAACGGAATGCGAAAAAGATATATCCCCACTACTCGCAATTACTGTACCCCGCTAAACCGATACGTCACCTCGTCATTAAGTTTAAAGAAGTAGAGCTACTCGGTTGATATATTTATTTTATTTGACAATGGGTTATCGTTCACGTTAGCGGGTCGGGAGGGACTATTTTGGTCTAATCTCTCGGAAGAACATGCTCGTATAATTACTATTGAACTTCCCTTGGGTAAGTTTCTTTTAATAGTTAATTATACTTCACATGTTCTTCCGAGAGATTATTTTTACTTGTAGATGTTTAGAGCGTTAAATAAAATAAATATTACAAATGATCAAATTTGATTTATTTGTAAAGACAACAAAACTCTATTCATATGTTTCTTTTAATAGTTAATTATACTTCACATGTTCTTCCGAGAGATTATTTTTACTTGTAGATGTTTAGAGCGTTAAATAAAATAAATATTACAAATGATCAAATTTGATTTATTTGTAAAGACAACAAAACTCTATTCATATGTTTCTTTTAATATGAAACTACAAATTTTCTGTTCGATTGCTCATAACTCATAGTACTTGTTCGTACTGTATATCTAAGTTAATCACTCAGCCTGAGCGAGAATTGATTGAGCAAAATTTTCCTCGACTAGAGTATCGTCAATGACAGGTCTATTATAAAAAGTTCCGAAAACTTTAGATGTTCCAGTCCATCCAGCTGTTCTACGTATTAACTGGAGATTTACTCCAGATCTCTGTGCAGCTGAAGTCGAAGCATGTCTGGTACTGTAAGCGTTAAAAACTGTTGTGTTTATTCCACTCTCTTCAAGGACTAGCTTTACCCATCTACTTAGTGTCTGTGACGATACTCGTGAGTGAGGCTTTTTGCAACTTATGAACAAATCATTTAAATTGTTGTTATTCCTCAATCCTTGCGTGCGGTCTACATATGTTATTAAAGTTTTTGCTGGGCATATTTCTGGACGTTCCAAAAAGAAAGGTAAAACCAAAATAGGTTGGACCCTATTTACACCTGAAGTTTTAATACAATCTGGAATTTTTATACAAATTTAGTATCTGTTTTTTCAATATTGCAGATTTTTATAATTGATAGTGTTTGCAGCCGATGTGCAGTTACTAATGCAAGTAACGTTATTAATTTTTTGGATAACATTTCTAATGATAAATTGTCATCACCTAACGTACTTAAATAATTTAGTACAATCGAAGTGTCCCATGTTAAATTATATCTAGGCACACAAGGAACTCGCCTATAAATTCCTTTTAAAAATCTTGATATTAAATCATCGTTTACTTGATCGCCCAACAACATTACCAGAGCTGATTTATGAGTTAATTGTGCCATACTTGCCTCCGCGATTATAAATTGACGATAGATATTTTAAAATTTTAGATGTAGATACACTATAACAATCATAATTATGCTGATTACAAAAGCTACTCCATTCTTTCAAACAAGACTGATATTGCTTAGAAGTGCTAGAAGATATAGAATCTAATAATATATCTAAAGCTTCAGTAGGAGCTCCTCTTCTTATGAACGCTTCCCGCATAAAACGCCTGCCATCAAAGACAGGGTTTTGTGAAGCGGGTGTGTGGCTCTGGAAGGAGATGATAACAAACTAGGATTAGCATCCAGAATTACGAGTTCTGAGTCAAGCAAGCGATGATATTAAAGGAAACCACGGTTGATTTGGCCAGTTTGGTACTACAACAATCCCTTTAGCTTTTTCCGAAACTATTTTAGACAAAACTTTTAAAATTAAACAAAAAGGAGGAAATGCGTAAAAGAAATAGGCTTTCCAGTTTAACGTGAATGCATCGATAGCAAAAAAATGGGGATCTCCATGCCATGACACGTATTTTTCGCATTTTCGATTTAAACGGCTAGCAAATAAGTCAATTTCAGGTAGAGCGAGTTTACTTAGGATGGTTTCATAAGCCGAATCATTAAGCTGCCATTCAGTATCGTCATTTAACCATCTAGATTCAAAATCGGCAATTGAATTATCAGCTGATGTAATATATGAAGCAAAGACGAAGTTGTTTCTTGCTTCGCACCAATCCCATATATCCCTAGCGATTTTATTTAAATGGGGATACTGAATACCACCCATTCGATTTATGTAAGCAATAGCAGTTTTGTTATCGATTCGCATGAGTATTTGCGAATTACAGTAATGCTTGCCAAAAATCTTCAAAGCGAAGTAAGCAGCTGTAAGTTCCAATTCATTAATGTGCTTATTAGCTTCATCGACAGACCAGAAACCATTTGATCGTATATTATTACAAACTGCGCCCCAACCGCTCAAACAAGAATCAGAAAAAAATTCTATATCGTATTTATGATTTCTAATTAAATTGACAGAATTATCGATATGATTTAACCACCATTGAAAATCAATTTTTAAATATTTAGGAATAATAAAGGTTTTATCATAATTTTCATTTCCTATTAATGGAAGGTAAGTATTACACTCGTTCAAATAATTTTGTATGAGCCCAGCCGTAAGCTACTCCGGGGCAGGCTGAACAAAGTAAACCTATTTATAACACGAACAAAAGCTCTCACTGTACATTTTTCTGTATCTTTTAACTTGGCAAGTTCGTATTTTATCAATGAACGCTTATTTTCTGGGAGAGCAATCGAAAGATCTTTAGAATTTAGTATAAAGCCCAGAAATTTACTTGTGGTTTGTGGTTTAAGTTGACTTTTTTCATAATTAATGACGAATCCTAATGATTCATAAAGAAAAATTGTGTCTAACAAATTTTCTTCACATTTCTTGTACGTCTTGGCCAGCACCAAAGTATCATCTAAATAATTGACCGACATGTGCCCTTGGCTTCTTAAATACTGCATAACTGGCTTCATTAATTTCGTATAAACATATGGAGCCACGTTTAATCCAAACGGGAGAACTGAATATTCATATAATTTAGATTTGTACTGAAACCTAAGAAATTTTCTGTGATCTTTATCAACACTGATTGCATAATACGCGTCTTTTAAATCAATACAGCACATCAAACAATTTTGAGATAGTAATTTTATTGCCGTTCTAAGATCTTCTAATTTAAAATGAGACGTATCAATGAACTTATTCAATTCTTTCAAATTTAGAATCATACGCTTGTCACCATTAGATTTATCTAGTAAGAAGATCTTAGATATGAATTGATTCTTGCAAGGTAAGCATTCATGTATCACCCCTTTAAGAATCAGATCATTGATTCTTTTAAGAAACATTTATTCTCCTCGTCATTATGAGGTAGTGTAATAAGTGGTTCATTTTGATGAACATTGCGTGAAAAAGGTATCTTAAAACCTTTAACCCACGACAAAATAACTGCATCGCTAGTTATTTTCTGCCATTCTTCGTAAAAATGTTGTAATCTACCCGCACATTGCTTTACCTGAGAAATATTTAATATCTCTTGGTCGATGACGACGCCTGGTGTCTGGGGTTCCGATTGTATTGTCTCCGGGCTGGTGCAGCTGCTGGCTGGCGACGGTCGCGATATCCACCCGCCGTCGTCGCTGGGTACGCTGCACGACGCGACGGGCCCCTCCAGTTTAAAGAAGAGTTTGTTGCAGTACTTAGTGTACATTATAGGTCCCGCGATATTTTCATTAAAACGTTGGGCCGCCGGCTTGGCTGGCTTAGTTTTAATATCAGTTGCAGATCTGGAGCATGCTTTTATTGCTCTTAATGTTTCCGTAAGGCCTTCGCCGAATAAAAGCTTGTCTCGTGCGAGATCTTTCACTGCGTCTTTTGTATTTTTATTTAGACCCTGCGCTAACAAGGATTTTCGTGTTACTGTGTCCAAGTAATGTAAATCGCACAATATCTGTCCCGCTTCGCCTAAGTGTTTTATAATTAGGTCACGCGATTGTTTATCTGGTACCTTAAAAGCGACGTCTAGCGCCCTGCCCAGGCAGGTAATACCGGATCCAAGCTGAGATTGTTTAATAACTAATTTTTCATCTCGCTTTACTGACGATTCTGGAACTGCAGCCTTTATTTCCTCGTTTAGCTTCGGAGCCTCCAATAAGGTACAATTTGCTGGAGGTAAATACTTGCTTAGTAGATCAGAACGATGTTCTTTTTTCAAGCCCTTCGATAATATATGAGTCCATCTAACAGCAAGATGTGCGTGAATGTCATCACCGTATTCTTTATTCTGAGTCGGATCTTCGCCCAGAAGTATAAGTAAGTCATCTGTATTGACATCATTCGTTTGATCATTATTGGCAACTGAAATTTAGAAAAATAATGGTTCAGTAACCCAGTATTGACCGAAAGTCAAGTAAAATGAAAAAATATATATTTTGAGGGTAGACGCACCATTTATCGTTGCGTGAGACATGCAGTCGTCACTTGCAACGTAATTAGGTCAAGGCTTGAAGCAATATAGCTATCCCAGGTTATACGTATCCGAATCTAGTGCTATGGTATTGCTCAATTCTTTTTACTCGTAACAATTGAAAGCGTTATAAACGCTTATGCGTATAGTTGCGTATTCCATCCAGGTAATACTTGCAACTATCAGGTATGTTATTGCGTATGCCATCCAGACAATACTTGCAACAATAGTAAGTTCCCGTTGAGTAAGATTTAAACTTACCGTTGGTATTTTCGTCGTCGGGCTCGGGTTCAGATGAATCGGAAGATATAACCCGTAGGCGGCAACGCCTTTTTGGGGAAGGAGATCGTTCTGGTGCAGAATCTGACGGCGTTGGAGACCTCGTTCGCTTGAGTTTTTTCTTAAGATCTTCGATCTTACGGCGAATTGATGCCCTATCCATAGTGTGTGTGTACAACGGCGCACAAAAACAAAGAATGACGAGGTGACGTATCGGTTTAGCGGGGTACAGTAATTGCGAGTAGTGGGGATATATCTTTTTCGCATTCCGTTTTACGTAGTAGCCTACCTAAAAATAAGTTTGTTTGTACAGATTCTCTAAATATTGTGTCAACGGCCGTACGAGAACACTACTACAAGTAAAAATAATCTCTCGGAAGAACATGTGAAGTATAATTATTATTAACATTGTTTAATATAAATAGCTATAAACAATTAAAATTAACTAAGTACTTCATTATACGACGTAGAATTAAATAAGTATTAACCCTTTGAACGCATATAGATAGATGCCCACGCGCCACGGCGCCTTTAACGACTATAAGCGTTATGGTGTAAGATGTCAAAGTCAACTTTCAACTATAAGGTTCTATATTCCAACTCGTATGGAAAAATATTGGAGTGTTTGTAAATGTCAGTGTCGTACAAAACAATGACGTTCAAAGGGTTAATATAATTTTGAGTTCTGTCCTAGATATATTTTTCCTGAACTTGCCTATGCTTGAATCGAGGTCAATCAAAGTCATGCATGAGGCATCACTCACCTGATAATGTCGTCGGTCGTTTTGTATCCTCGGTTTGGTTATTGTTACTGTCATAATTGATCATAATTAAATTAAATTATGGAGCAATAGTAGTTATTCCCCAGACTCTTACTAGCATAGGCGGGAAATAAAACGTTAGGGCAACTATTTACAAAGCACTGGGCGTAGGTAGTTTCCCCGCATTTTTATGTCCTCTCACGTGCCATTTAGTCCGGGAAATAGAAGTTTTTGTATGGAAATCGGACGCACTAAACCCCGAGCTCTGGGCGGGCTTTCCGCCTATTGTTGTTATGTAACAGCCACATAAAACTTTATCATTCTCATATAAAACCAAATTGGTTGTTTTTCGTCTATTTGTCTAGGTGCTGGCTGCTGAAAATGCGATACGTTTAGGAGTTAAAAAAAGGTTGTAAACACATTATAGACTTGGTGATTCATGGTTGATGCCTATATATCTTCTAGATAATTAGGTACAACTATGTATAGAGTAACAGTAAAATATGTATACATGTCATCTTAATTATCAATCCTAATAATAATGTTATTACAAAACGTGAATGACTGTACCAATGTTTGAATGTACACTTGTACGTTCCTGAAGGTGTAAGCAATAAAAACCGCAAATAGATGTACAGTTTAGCCGTTTGGCATACGCATACTAAAGGTCAAAACAAAATTTTAGACCCCGCAGTTCTTAAAAAAAAACACAGCTCTTTAAGAGAGGAGAGCTGTGTCATTATTTTTTTAGTATGGGATAAAAACAGAATCCTATCATGTGAATATGAAAGGGCTTTTTGAGGCGATTGTAAAAATATACCACATCATTATATTTCAGCCATTTTATTAAAACAAAAGTAATTTTCAAAGAATACCAAGTTTGGGCCCCTCCAAGATACGATATGGCTGATTTTTAGGGTCCCGTAGTCAACTAGGAACCCTTATAGTTTCGCCAAGTCCGTCCGTCTGTCTGTCTGTCTGTCTGTCTGTCTGTCTGTCCGTCTGTCTCTGTCTGTCCGACTGTCTGTCCGTTTGTCTGTCCGAGGCTTTGCTCTGTATTTTTTTATAACATAAATTCCACCGAGTGTTCATCTTTTGGGTGGTATTCATCCTTTAAGCGAGCGGGGCGTAGCGTCGTTTCGGGGCGTAGGCGGTTTTGCTGTAGAGCAAACGCGGTTCGGGGCACGTCGCACAAAATATCATTCCGTCACACCAAAAAACCGCACGGTATTCGGTAGCGCGGTAGAGCGGAGTCGGTATGTGTGAGTTTCGGAAACATCAAAACTGCGAAACCGCGTCCGTCCCGCACAACGCTGCGTCCGCTCTGTGCGTTTCGAGCTTTAGCGCCAGTACCCTAATTAACTAGCTAATGTGCCTTTGATATCGTCAGTAACATACGGCAAAGTTTCATTTTATTTAAGTGTTGAATCTCTAGGGTTACCGAACCACCAGCCATGCTTGACCAAGGTATTAATTGTTCTGTGCCAAGGTATACGGCGCCGGCCTTCGACCCTGATCGGTCGGAGTGATTCATTTCGTGCCACTAAAAAGGCACTTCAAAAACTTCATCATCCTCTTGAGTTTTACTCATTCAGAATTTGGCGCTCTTAGGCTTGCTCCATCCGCTCTATCGTAGAGCCGGCCCTGAAGGTATAAATGGATACTTACATCAATACGATTTACTCTAAAAACACTGGTTCAGTTTTACACCCATTGATTCGATTTTCGCCACGGGGCTACCAGGCAGCGCCCCGCTGCACTCGGCAGCCGTACGCTACATCAGATAACGTTTGATATGCTAATGGCGGCAGCAAATGCTCGTGTAATGAGCGCGACGGTTTAGCGCCCGCCGACACCATTACACTAGTGGCGAGACCGCTTCTTGTTTTATACAATAGACTAGTTTACTCACGGGTAAATCAGTTAGTCCGGCCTATGATCTGAGGTCCGGCCCATATGCCGCAAATTTGCTGATTGTCACCTGATAATTCGCCGTATATTACTAATCACCACAGCGATACACATTTAATGCAGCGCTGTCGTTTACGAGTAAGATATAGGCGTTTCATGTTTCCGCTGAATTGTTATTGTCATCTCGTGATAATTGTCTAGTTGGTGAAATTGGGGACCTGGCCGACAACCGTTTCTGTAGCATATAGAACGGGGTACACAGCGATCGTGTACCCGTCCCGACCCTATTAATTCGGTACAAATCTTAAGAGCTCGATGTGGAAATCGAACGACATATGTGTACAGCGCCATCTATCGGTGCATTTTGTTACTGATTTGCACGACTGATCGACGTAGTACGGTCGCGGCCTTTAAAGTTTGACAAGATTGTCAACCTTATGGGGGCCCCAAATTAATGATAATGACCAACATACCAAATCCAGTCCGGGGACTACCATATCAGTCAAGGGAATTACAGACACACTACAGAAACAATTCTGTACCAAGCTAACCTATTTTAATCATTCTTTTTTATTTGAATGACGGTACATACAACAACAAACATTTTAGAATTGTCTTTTGTTGATTAAGAAAAATATATTGATAACGTTATGTAATAAAAAAAAATTGTTGATAAACTTCGGAGATACATTTATTTACATTTTCCTTCATAAATCGAAATTTTATCCTCCGTAAAAAAGAAAACCAGTTTAAGAATGTGCAATAAGTAGTTCTTTATAAATATATTTATTATTTTTTATACCACGTGGCAAACAACCGTACGGCCCGTCTGATGGTAAGCGGTCATCGCAGCCTATGGACGCCTGCAACTCCAGGGATGTCACATGCGCGTTGCCGACCGTTATTTAGCGATATGACAGAAAGACAAACAGACAGAGTGTCCATTTTTACCCCTAAAAATTTAGTCATATATTTTATCTTTGGGGTTAGATCTGGGTTAGATTTACATTACAGTGTTAGCCAATAAAAGAGAATTAGCACAGAGGGTGAAATCGTGGTCCAGTAGGTAACCATAAATCTTCTACGCTAGACCAGCTACGACGTAGCAGGCTTGTAGCAGCATTATCCCTAATGCAGAGAATATCTTCTGTTCTGCACTTGCGTCTTATAGGTTTTTACCCTTGAAAGTGTTAAACTAAAGCCTACAATACACCGATCGCTGCAAGCCTCACAATCTTGTGGTTGAATGATTCTAGTGAAGAGCCTTGCGGAGGTTGTCCACTCGAAGCCGTGATAACATGTTTAATCAGATCTAATGAACATAAGCTCCTGACTAGCCCGCAGCAGCTCCACGAGTGATCAAAAGGGTATGTAAGTACAAGTCTTTTGAGTATGGAGCGCGATACGCGCGAAGTGCTGCCGAGCACTTCGCATTCAAGGGCTGTTGCAAACAGAAGCGCACTCCATACACCCGATTGCAACGGCCGTGTACTCGTGTTAGGGTCGAGTAAAATTTGCGGATTAAGATGTTATCGCAAAGAACTTGACGCTTTGCGCGCAACCGCGATCGCCATCATCGGTCGCTAATGCCCGCTAATTCCGCCATTGTTCGCTCGCTGATGTATCGAGTGCGTATTGTTTGCGCCCGCCAC
Organism: Notocelia uddmanniana; assembly: GCA_905163555.1. Lineage (NCBI taxonomy): Eukaryota > Metazoa > Arthropoda > Insecta > Lepidoptera > Tortricidae > Notocelia > Notocelia uddmanniana. The sequence goes on along the minus strand of LR991052.1, from coordinate 12,652,154 downwards.
CCCGTTTCGAGTACTAAGTGCGAAGATGCAAGGGTACTTCCAGTGTTGATTAGTATAACCAGCTGGATATTAAGCGTGAAAGTATGCTATGTTACCTTCACGATGGTGTGTCCCACTATTGTTCTAGAACCGATTTGATTGGTATATAAGTACGTTGTGCCTACGTGTATAACTCAGGTAAGAAGCATCATTTTATCAACTTTTTAGCCCATCCTACTTTTGTTGTTTTTGATGGTGAAATTAGTTTGTGTTAGTTTACTATCACAAGTCACAGGTAGAGATCGAAGTTGACTTGGAATGATGTGAGCGTATATATTCCCCAAACACAATCCTAAACGACCCCTAAGTGCACTTTAAATATTTGAAACGGTTTCCGATCGCATCGACTATCGATCGCTGCCGAATCTCTTCGGCCACTTTTCCACCCTCTCTGTAAAGTAAATCGCATTTACAACGTTTCAGCCTCGCTAACATGTTAAAACAGAACTAATGGACATTCGCTCCAGTCTCAGCCCGCAAGAGACGAATAATACAAGTAAAATGGTCCCATCTCCACGCTTCATTAATTTTATTGCCCTGAGGCGCTCCGAGTTGAGCGGAGCCTGCCGCCGGCGAAAACAGGGCATTATTCCATGCTGCCAGCGACTTAAATTAAATAAACACAAACCATTATGGCTATTTGGGAATGCACTTGCTTCTTTGTCTCTTCGACAACTGTCAACATTTTGGCACGGCGGTAATCCTTTACAATGGCTGCTTTACATGTAGGTACATACATGTAGACGTAGGAGAGCGGCACAACGCGCTAATGTAATGGAGATATTAGCGCGAGAGCGTAGCGGAATAATTCAGACATGGGTTTTTTGTCTGCGCGACACACAATAGGATTATTCGCCATTGATCATTGCTTATTATAAGTAGCAACGGAGGGTGCGTAACATGAAAACTAAATTTGGTTTATCGGCTATTATGGAAAGTAGGTGTTAATCTTGAAACAGTAATTTATTATGCGATCGTGACTTCCTCGTTTTGAATGAGGTTTCACGGTTTTGGTGGAGTGGGGTTGCATTTGTTTCGAAATTATTAGCCCTTTCCATCCGACTCTCCTAATATGCAGCTTTTAGAGTCGGTTGCTCAAAATTTAATTTTATGTTTATTTACCTACTCCGCTTGTACTGACTTTGTATATTAATCTATAAGATATATCTATATGTAGGTACGCAAAACAACAAACTTCGCCACAGCACTTTCTGTCCATTAGGCTTTTGAACATTCGTGGTTGCGGTAAGAAATCATAATGTGGGGTAATAGTACAGATTAACACGAATAGTTTGTTATGCAAATAATTTTTAAGAAAAAAAAAACCGACTTCAATGGGGAAGTCCGGTGAAAGATTATTAATCTTAGATGGTGCACTCTCAGATTCCATACAATAAAATACAAAAATGGCTATAAGTATGTTTATAATGGTAGAAGACTAAGTACCCTCAATTCCTCATGAAATCATGGAAAAACCTTGCTTGCTTGACAAACAAAACGAAGAGAACAAATCGCCAAACGTGAACTACGCGTCGTTGAAGAGTTCCGTTCTGATCATCATCAGCAGTTCCACTTCATCAAATGTCACTTTTATGAATGAAAATGCTTGATTAGTTCATGAAAATACTAAAATCACTATTTGTGTGCCTTTCACATTTGAGGAGTTTCCTCGATTCCTAATGGATCCCATCATCAGAACTCGATCATGACAAAAATCAATCGTGAAAATAGAACTTGCTTAACAAACACAGCTAGGAGGACAAATCGCCAAACGTGAACTTTTCGTCGTTGAAGAGTTCTGTTCTGATCATCATCAGCAGTTCCACTTCATCAAATGTCACATTTTTGTATGATAATGCTCGATTTGTTGATAAAAACACAAAAATCACTATATGTTTGCCTTTAAGATTTGAGGAGTTCCCTCAATTCCTCATGGATCCCATCATCAGAACTCGAGCATGACAAAAATTAATCGTGAAAATAGAACTTGCTTAACAAACACAGCTAGGAGGACAAATCGCCAAACGTGAACTTTTCGTCGTTGAAGAGTTCTGTTCTGATCATCATCAGCAGTTCCACTTCATCCAATGTCACATTTTTGGATGCAAATGCTTGACTTGTTGATAAAAACATAAAAATCACTATATGTTTGCCTTAAAGATTTGAGGAGTTCCTTCAATTCCTCATGGATCCCATCATCAGAACTGCTTTTTGACAAAAACGGGACCAACTTGGATACATATACATACAATCAAAAAAAGAATTTTTCAAATCGGTTAAGAAATGACGGAGTTATGGAGTAACAAACATTAAAAAAAAAAAAACATACAACCGAATTGATAACCTCCTCTTTTGAAATCTTGAAGTCGGTTAAAAAGATGCATACGTATACTTGAAGGAATACGCAACTGGGATAGTTGCAGACCCCATTTTGCTAAAGATGGTATACTTACATTACCATGTCTTTATATTTTAAAATTGTGCTTGTTTGCGCGAAAAAAATACTCATCTGTTCACAAAGAAAAATAATAAAAGGTTCAAATATAAACTAGTATTACCAGTACCAAACCTAGAAATATACCGAAATAGCCTCGATTACGCAACAGTAAATATTACAACCATCTTCCAAATCATATCAAAGCAGAGGAAAAAGACACAGTGTTTGCAAAAAAGTTGAAGTCTTTTCTTACAAAAAAAAACTTTATATACCTACGATAGAGGATTATTTTGATGACAGAAATTAGCTAAAAAGATAACATATAAATATTTATGTCAAAGTATGGTGTGCCATCTTTATATATATAATTCTTCTGTACGTGTGTTTGTCACCCTACACTCCTCCTAAACGGTTGGACCGATTTGGATGAAATTTTGTGTGTATATTCGAGTGGATTCCTGGATGGTTTGAAAATACAATTGGACCCGGTAGGTGGCGTCTTTATCGCGTTTTCATGGAAAAACGGATCTGCTGAACAAGTATGTACTATAGATGGCGTTGATATCAATTCTTTGGCATTTGGCATAATACATGTGCAAGTCCTTTGCCTCATTGACTTATTTCGAATAAATTGAGGAAATATGATTAAGTCCAAACCTGTAGTAAGTTGTGCAGCAAAAGAAAATATGAGTTTTGAGTCGGCTTTATACATCCGCATCACCAGTAAAATAACTAATCACCAAACAAACGGTCTGTTTACATGAATGACCGACGTGGTGTCATTTTTTAATTTAATTTTAATGGGGACCTTTTCACGATTAAATTTATCTTAACTGAATTATGCTGGAGTGTCAATATTATCGCGGTTTTCCTAATTGTTTGTACTTTGCTTGAATATCTTAGATTAATAATACCATCAGATCCGTAGTGTTACGGAAGATGATTTTTCATACAGTTGTCTCTTTGAATCCTTATGGTAAACTAAGATGAGTTTGAACGGGGCAGATATTACGATCTATATTGTCGACTGTTGAAGCACTGTCTCCATATAGAAGGACACCAAATGTCAAATCCCATATAAACCAAAACGTCACAAACGTCATTTCAGTACAATTTGCAGTTGTGAAAACGGAGACGCTGACATGTTAATATCTGTCAGATATCACTTATCTGTCTCTCTCAAACTTACTGATTGTGCATTAGTGAGAAAAGATCACATGTACAGAAATCGTTCAACTTAAAATGAGCGGATCTGCTTTACTCTGATATCTGTGTTCTATATTCATTAATATTCACTTGATACGGATCGTGATATGAGTGTATGGCGTGATAATATTCACCGTGTAAAAGGCACCAATGGGCTTAATAAATTATGTCAATATTAAATTGTCATCTCTACGTCCACCACCACCACCACCACCATATCAGCCGAAGGTCGTCCACTGCTGGACATAGGCCTCGCCTAAGTTCACGGGGGGTGTATGCCATAATCGCCACGCTTGGCATAAGGGTTGGCGATCGCAGTATCTCCACCGCACTCCAGGGATGCTGCTGCCCACATCATCTTTACTAAATACAAACTCATTTTACTACTCAGCTCACATCAGCGCGTGGGCCTATATGAACACTATGAAATAATATATGTTTTCTCAAACATGCAATGAAATTTCGTCACTGCGTGCGTTATAACAAGCTTCAAAGTCTCACGTTGCAAACGGAACAACTCGGGAGAACTGTAAAGGAATTTCATACAAAATTGGAGGCCAAGGCCGGGAAGTATTTTTTTCTAAATTTTAATGTCAAACATGGCGTCTGTTAAATTTTATTTTTTGAGTGATGTATTTTTTCCACCACCATCCACCATATAAGTCAAAAGATGTCCGCTGCTGGCCATAGGCCTCCCACTAATTCACGGGGGGTATATGCCATAATCGCTACGCTTAGTATGCGGGTTGGCAATCGCAGTATCTCCACCGCACTCCAGGAAAGCTGCTGCCCATCCCCCGGTGGTCTTGGTCGTAGTTTTAGGACATACCTGGGTCCGGGTGTATTTTTTCATTTCATGGTATATATTTGAGAGAAGCACTATACAAATCTCGGCGAGAAACGTTGGGCTGCAGGCCGCGTATCCCTATCCGGCAAGGCTATATTTTAATCCGCGGCATCCCTTGCGTTATTTGTAATAGAGCGAAGCCGCGCGGGGCAGCTTATATTTTATAAATTATTTTATTATATAGCTACTTTGATTTTGATATAAAATTATAAATATTGTGTATGTTAACGATTGCTACACCCGAACAGGGTCCATGGGAGGTTATTATATTCTATTGTAACAACTTGTATTTTACCATGGTGCAATAAACGAATATAATTAACTACTGAATTTCGTCAGTCATTGTACTATTGAAAGTCAGGCACAATCAATTTTATAAAATCATTGCAAAATACGTACCTTCTTAATCCGCCTCGCATTAACACAACTAAACCAATTAATTCTGTTTTTTTAATCATTGCAATTTGAAACGATTCAGACTGTAAAGTTTAATAAAGACAATACAAGTACAAAAACAAACAAAAGGTAATAAATGAGGGGTAAGTGGAGGTTAGGTGGCCGTAACCTCTTAAGTCACGATCCGTGGCTGGCTTTAACAATGCCCTTAGCACAGGGGACACAGGCACAGCCCACCACCCAGCCAAATAAATCCACAGCAGGCTGCAGCAATAGTTATTGACGATGGACCATACTTCTAACCTTAAAAACCACTTTAGCCTAGTTGGTACGACGCTAGTGGTACGAATTGTTCCTGAGTCTTGGATGTTTTTTTATGTATTTACTTACATCTATATGTATAAGTGTGTATGCATATCGTCCTAGTACCTAGAACAAGTACAAACTTTGCTTAGGTAGGGACTTGCTCGATCTTTGCCCACATAATATGTAATTGTTTGAAATACAAATATATAGGTAGGGGCTTCTATTTTCGGGCAGCTCAATCGCTGATAGACAGGTTGGGCAGCTCAATCGCTGATAGGCAGCATGGATAGCTCAATCGCTGATAGACAGCTTGGGTAGCTCAATCGCTGATAGGCAGCATGGATAGCTCAATCGCTGGTAGGCAGCATGGGTAGCTCAATCGCTGATAGGCAGCATGGATAGCTCAATCGCTGATAGACAGCATGGATAGCTTAATCGCTGATAGACAGCTTGGGTAGCTCAATCGCTGATAGGCAGCATGGATAGCTCAATCGCTGATAGACAGCTTGGGTAGCTCAATCGCTGATAGGCAGCATGGATAGCTCAATCGCTGATAGACAGCTTGGGTAGCTCAATCGCTGATAGGCAGCATGGATAGCTCAATCGCTGATAGACAGCTTGGGTAGCTCAATCGCTGATAGGCAGCATGGATAGCTCAATCGCTGGTAGGCAGCATGGATGAGCAGTAGTAATAACGAGTTGAGATCAGCGTGTGTACTACGAACCTGAGCATTATGGTTACCCTGCTACTACCTACTGTAACATAAGCTCATGTTCATATCTTAATATGAACATGATATATTACTCACATCAAGTACAATGTGCTTAAACTAACTGCGGCCATGTTATTTGGAATGATCTTATAAACTTTAGAAAATTGATTTAGAAAACGAAATCAAGTAATAATTATTTTTTCCCCTCACTAGCTCCGAAAGCCGTATTTTGTCATTTGAAACAAGCGGGTAAAATCGCATTTTATCCACAAGTGGGGAAAGTAATTTGACCTTGGAGCGTGTTTGAGTAGCTTTTGACAGATAACAAAACGTAAAACGCTCATAATAATGGTTCGTTTGATATCAATTATCATTAAATAAATGGTTTGAGAATATAACAAAAAATAACAAATTTAGCTTTATTTAATGATTTAAGTCAAACTCTATAAGTAACATTTGTTTTATAATGATATTGAGTATAATTGTAAACGCACAAGTTGAGTCGATGCAATTTCAAAAAGCATCGTAAGAAATGTCATCATTGTCAATGTCAACTAAAATATACACAACTTGTCACGGACTCCGACTCACGTAAATATTATACACAACTTCCAGAGTTTTCTGTTATAATATCGTAAAAAAATCGGTGATTCCAGTGATGAAAATCATGCCTGCTGTGGAGTGGAACTGTGTTTTTTTGCAGGTTGCACTTTCCTCGCTATAGTGAGGAGAAAAGTTTTGTGTTACACACGGGTGCAAAGTTGTATTTTACTTCTCGTGTGTTGAAACACTCGCTACGCTCAGGATTCTATTTTAGAACCACTCGCTTCGCTCGTGGTTCAACAATAGAATCCTTTCGCTGGCTCGTGTTTCAATTCCACACTCGCGGGTAAAATACAACTTTGCACCCTTGTATAACAAATACCTATTTCACCTTAGCGGCAAGAACATGGCGGTTTTGATGCTTGAAACCAGTGAGCAAAATGCAATTTTGCTGCGAGCGTGAAAACAACTTTTTTCATATCGTAGGTTAGTCGCAGGTCATCTTTTCATACCGAGGTGAAAAGTTATATGTATCACACGAGAGCAAAGATATTTGCATCTTGTGTCTTTAAGTCTCTCGCTACGCTCAAGATTCTTATTTTGAATCACTCGCTATCTTTCGCTTGCTCGGGACTCACCATCACCACACTCGAAGCAAAAATCTACTTTGTTCTCTTGTTGAACAAATAACTATCGTTTACTTTTTCAGCCAAGCTTACTGTATCGCGGGTACTGAAATTTTCTCTTCCCTTCGCCTCCACAATGCCCTTAACTACTAATGTTTACTCTACTCGGAGCGCGACAAAGGGCCGGAACTATTGTTTGTTGGAAAAGCTTTATTTCGCTACCCTCGCCGCTTGCGCCGACAATAGGTTATCCAACTTAAAATATATCACACCACGTTGTCAAACTGTGGCTGAAAATGTTATCTCAAGTATTTTTTTGGCTAAATATTGTATATAGAGAAGTTATTGAAAATTTTAGTCACTTATCGAAATATCTCTGGACCAGTAGGTTGTATCTCATTGTTGAAACCCAAGCCTACGTAAGTATATATGTACTTAGGTATTACATACATACATATACGTACTCGTTCGTGTTACGGTACTATAGGTTGTAAAATAACTATTAGAGCACGTATATAGTACACTAATCCTTATTCAGATTGCAGTTTTATCTCGTCGGGCATTGTGATTGTGGTACATATTTACTTACAAGTATTATTGTTCAATACAAGAACCAACATTTAATTATGGTCTCTAATGGATAAATAACCTCTAATGATAAGAAAATTACCAATTAATTAAGCCAAATATTCCACAACCTTGCATTCCGTGTAGAAAAAAATCAATTAAAGATAGGTACCGTATCCACACTATTCCAACATAGGGCGGGGGCGCTGGAGAGTTGAAAATTATCCTTTTCACGAACGACCTTAAGCATAATAGAGAAAGCACTTAAGCCATTTTCTCCGCCTTTGAGTGGCGTAAGTGCGCCCGTTTGCCGCGGCCACGTCTCTTGAGCTAGAAAATCAGCCATTACAGTCGAATAGGCCGGCGCGGCGTCATGAGCGGGCCCCGGTCCCGACCTAATGTGCTGCTGGGCGGCGCTAACGGCAATTAGGCTACATGTGAGCAAATGGATTGTGCATTACTGACGACAAGGATTGATTTATTGGCCGCAAGGGTCACCATATACGAATGTATTCGCGAACATTCAATTACAGCTTGCATTTTAAATCAAAAAGCGGCCAGGTGGTCGGAATACAGTTATTTGTTGAACCTACTGACAGACGACAACCTTTTAGTATTAATACGATGAAGCTGACCCCGAACTGATTGCCTAGCCTGCCACAGTGTTCGAGGTAGTGCCGAACAAATGACAATACTGAAATATTCCCGATTCCTGTCCAATGACTGAAATGAAAGCCTTTAAACGCTGTTATCTAATTGTCACGCGATCACGCCGCTTATTTGTAGGTAAATGTGCTGATCGACACACGTTGCACATTGGAGTAAAGCAATGTATTTTAAATAAAATACACAGTAACTAGAAAGGCTACATGAGGGCTACATAATATGATTTTTGTATTCTGCAGAGCCAGAGGTCTTTACGTTATCTTCTCAATATTCCTTTATGCAAAGATGATATCTGTCAGCGGCTGGGTAACCGGGCCGACTGTGTACCGACCTATGAATAATAAATGTGCCGAGTTGGCCGATTGGGGAAATTGAATTTTATAGTTCGTAACACATTGGAGGACAGATGTCACAAAATGGCCGCGGGAACCGTAATCGAAATGTCAAATAGAAATCAAAATTAGGTCGATTGTAGTGTTAATAATTAAATAATGACGGAGTGAGGCATGTGTGCATTATAGGGGGGCCGGCGTGGGCTCAGGGCGAGGTGTGAGCCTCATTGTGATTAACAGCGTTACTTCTGTTTGGGTGGACGATTATTGGTCCATTAACCAGAGTACACAATAGATGGCTTTCCATTAAATTATTGAAAAGCATTCAAATGTCAGTGCGGCTTCGATACGTGGAGCCCGCTCACGCGACACGTTTATTGCATGTACATGGACGGTATTCGAAATTAATTGCTCTGATAGGTGTCTATTTTAAAGCAACAACCCGACATGGCTGTCACGTATTAAATGCCATTTCATTATATTTTGTATGTATGCTGTAAATACAAGTACACGTATTTGTGTAAGGGTTTCATCTTGTGATATTTATGTTGATGGAATGTTTGTGGTATTAACACACTAATGCGTTGATACTACGCAATATGTGCTTAAGTAGAACAACAGTATCTTGAAAGTTTGTTTTCAAAGATATCATATCGCAACAATAATTCGATTTGGCCTCCGACTGATGTATTGTCGTTAATTGATTCCCCCTAAGCAAAACTCCCAGAGCGGTTCTAAATTAGATAAATTCGCGCTATCCGTTTACATCATTAAATTTTATTAGTGGCAACACAATGGCTATGTCGTCGTGAGACACTTTTCCGTCCCTCTCCCCCACCAATCCGTATTTCCTTTTGCCGCGAATTAAGCAGGCTATTAAGTCGGCTTTCGGAAGTATGACGAATCATTATTGCGGCCAACAATAGTTTCTCTCTTTTGTACTTAAGTGATATACGATAAATAACCTAAGTGGACCGTAATTGTTGGGTTCTTCTTCTGATAGCGTAAATTTTCGAAAAACGGAGGACGTGTGTAGCCTAGCCTATCTATACCTACGAGTATGTATGTACGAGTATGTATTAATGTTTATTTATTAATGTTAAAAATGAGTATGTATTAATGTTAAAAATGTTTATTTCAAGTAAAACAACGAGATTGACCTACGAGAAGTGAACGTCCACTTTAAGATAATGTTCTATTTATCATTTTACTTTATGATGACGATCCTTGTCGTGCCCACTGCTAAGAACGAACTCTTGTATTTGATTTGATTTTGATTTTGTAGCAATGTTGAAGGGGCAGTGCCAATTTTTAATGAATGCTATTATTCAAAGGGTTGATAGTTTAGGTTTGTTAGATACACTTAATTATGGTGTTTAAGTTCTTTTTTCTCGAATTTCTACCACCTTTTTACAAGCTTTTATGTGGTTGTTAGGTAATATGTATGTATGCCCAGCAGTGGAAATGTTTCGGCTGATATAGTGATGTTGGTGATGACTAAGTTCCAGTATGTCTCCCGCTACAAAATATGTATGTACTTACCAGTAGATTCACTCAGACAGTTGCGCTAAGAGACTAGTTACTTAGGTAACTAGTCTATATTAACATAACACAGATATTTAGGGTTAGTTTTTGTGTGTTACAAATTTTAGTGACAAATTATGTTACGAGGGGTGTTCAATAAATTCTCGGTATTTTAAACCTCTTTGGTAAACTTTTTAATACTGGCCGGTAAAAGTCATTCATAAATATAAAAAAAAAGTAAAATTACAACGGCGATGTTATTTTGTTTTTTTTTGCAAGTACCGAAAAAATGAAATACAATGAGCGTTTTTTTGACCAATCAGGTAAAAAATCAATAAGCTATAAAAAAGAAATCGATTATGTTTACCGTGAGTCTGCTCCTTCTTTATCAACAATTCAGAAGTGGTCAAGTCAATTTAAGCATGGGGCAGAGAGTATCAAAGACGACCATAGAGCTGGTCGGCCCGTCGAAGCTTCTTCATAAGAAAATTTAAAAAGGTGGAGAAAATTATATCTGAAGATGGTTGAGTAAAGGTGAAAGCAATAGCTCAACGAACTAACCTTTCTATTGGTACTAGACACGATATAATTCATGACCATCTTAATATGTCAAAAGTCAGTGCGAGATGGGTACCGCGAATCCTGACACCGCTTCAGAAGAATACGCGTGTTGCTCGTTGTTCCGAATTTCTTGAGGTGTGCGGTGAAATTCCTGATAAGATACTGCAAAATTTTGTTAGTAGAGATGAAACGTGGGTTCATCATTATGACCCTGAGAGCAAACAAGACTCCATGCAGTGGCACATTAAAGGAACTCCTCACCCCAAGAAGTTCAAGGTCGTGCCTTCAGCTAGCAAGGTCATGGTCACAATATTCTGGGATTGTGATGGAATGTTGCTGATCGATTATAAAGAAAAGGGTGTAAGTATTAAAGGAGAGCACCACGCTAATATTATATGCCAAATAAGGGAAGCAATCAAAACATAACAGATGGGGAAAATTAGCCAAAGGTGTTCTGCTTCTTCACGACAACGCCCCTGTGCATAGTGCTCATATTGCCAAGGCTGCTGCTCTTGAATCTGGACTCGAAACTATTACATACCCACCGTATAGTCGAGACTTGACCCCGAGTGACTTATATTTGTTTCCCAATGTCAAAAAGAATCTACGTGGACATTAATTTTCTAACGATGAAGCATTGAAGACAGTAGTGTAGGAGCATTTTGACACCAAAGACAAAAAATATTTTTATGAGGGGTTAAAAAATTATTTGACCGGTCTTATAAGTGCATAAACATAGGAGAGGAGTATATTGAAAAATAAAAATTAAGTCCTATAATATTCTTTTGTTTTCATTCTAATACCGATAATTTATTGAACGCCCCTCGTATACACTTAGTATGTAAGTCAGTTAGTTTTTGTAACTCTTGTTTGGATCACATGTACTCGTACTTAGTTTAGTTTCTAAGCCACGAGGGTGGCAGAATAACTGCGTCTGTTGATCAAGAGTCCTTAGTGGTCTTTTGGTACAGACACAAGCTGAGTCACCTACCATTTCAATTGTTGTTTTTGTACCTATACTTTCTGTTGTGCCATCATTGTATTAAGTTCATGGAAATAGTATGTAATAGGTATACTAGCTAGCTTTGAATAAATGTCTTATTATTATTATACGTCTTTTCCATATCTCGGGACCATGGGGTTCGGACCTTTGGAAGGCGTGCGTGGGGCCGAAGCCAACAGCGCAGAGGCCCTTTAAGACAAAAATAATCTAAAAGTAAGGGATATACATGGCGGATACCATCTACCAGCGCACAATGTGATACATCCGGAGATGGTCCTCGCCAGGTGCAAAGACTATTGGAGTTCAGCACTTTGGCTGCGATGGGAGCTAAGGTCATAGGGATATTGAGTTGAATATTGGATGGGCTGGATAATGGGTTATGGGAGGAGACTAGCGGACACCTGCCGTGACAATTAGTCTCAGAATTGTAAAAAGGCAGGTGGTGACTTGCCTACTCGCCGAGTGGGCCCCACATAACAGTCGCACGCACAGTGCGACAATGGAGCAACATCTCTCTGAGCAGCTGTGAGGTTGTCGAGAGGCGAGTCTGCGGTAGCCAGATCCCGGTAATCCGTTCAGCAGGCCGCCGGCGTTATGACATTCCAACCTGGAGCATAGGTTCCGCTCTTGCGACTCCACTCTGGCCGGCCGGTGAAGGCAAGCACAGAGGCGAGGGCCGGATAAACGGGCCCTCCGGATAGGGGTCCGCGGTGTCGTCACTCACCGTCTATTATTATATATATATTGGATGTTACTAACAATTTAATAGAATACTAATTTTAAGCAATCAACTAGTTGTAAACTTCCGATCTGTCCCGAGCAATCATTTTTCGATTAATAGAATTCAATCTTAACGATCTGTCGTATATGTTGCGCCATCTAATAGATAGATGGCGTGCACGCCGGTTATTAGTGTTGCCAGAGTCATAATCTGTCATAAATGTCAAGCCGGCGCGGCGATGCAGCGCTATTATTTTTAAAATCGTCGTTTCAATTCCAAACCTAAACAAGTGGTTCTCTATCAACCATTGTTGCTGAAAGTGTCACGCAATCACAACTAATTTGGAATATTAACTCTGAGGGACAACGATGTTTCGTCCGGCATAGTGGAGTAATTGACCTATTACGTGGAAGAGTCTTGATACTTAATGACCGAAAATTGTGTTCATGGAGATGCCAAAATAATAAAGGAGACTTTGTTAATGTATGTATAAGAAAAAACAACCATAACTGAATATTTAATTTATAATGGATATTATAAATTTAAATGGCTCTTAAGGATATTCTATGCTGTTGCTATTCTCTAATGACCGGAATGCCATCAAGCTTGGTAATCTGCTGCAGACGGTTGCAGGCTTGGGCCCGCCAGGTATCGATGTCAGGTTGACTATCGGAAATAGGATTTCCACTGAACACTAGGTCTCTCAAAGCTGGGCATTCCTGGCGAATCAAAATATGTATTGTGTACTGTACTCAAATTTAATGCTGCTTAATCATTCAATGTTTGAATACCAAAAAGTTTTGCCTGTATAGGCCCGCCTCATACAGGCTGAATCCCGCGGCTGAAGTCAGCCAAATACAAACTGAATTTTGCCGCCGAATCCGTCCGCCTGACTGTGACAGAGCCATACATTTTATATAGAGCAGAGCAGCTGCGGGCGGAATCAGCCTGTATATGTGGCGAGCTTTACATGTCATATGTTTTCACGCCCACAGTGCCAAAAACAATTATAGGTGTTATGGCGTGCGCTATTAAAAATAACTTTCATGCTTTCAACTAAGGGCCATATTCGGTATTGCATAATTAATAGTATTCAAAGGGTTAATTCAGTTCGGTTTGCTTATGTATTTGTTTTGGGGAAAGTAAAGTTCAGAAGTCCATTTTTCACTTACCTGCATACGGTTAAATTCGGCCCACTCTTTGATAAGCGCATTTGACAAATAGAACACGCGCAAGTTCTTCAACGTCCCAATGCCCTTCAGCTTGTCTATGGGGTTGTAGCTCATCCACAATTCTTCAAGCGTGTCGGCGACTGTCTCCTTCAAATACACGCAAATATAGGTGTAGCTATTACCAGATTTACCACGTACATAAATGTACAGGAATGTACGTATCACTTGGAAGATAGGTATATGATAGGTTGAGGCCACAACTTATGGGTTTGGAAGAATTTGGGGATAATTATATCTTATTGGGAGATTATCTATCACTGTTATGAACAGTGATAACTTTGTCATTAGGTAGCTGTCACATTATTTAGTTAATTAACCGGTTTATATCATTAATGTGTCCAGTTGATAAGACAGCCTACGTACTATGACAGTTAAAGTAAGGTTTTTTTTGTAATATTTAATATTGAGGGACAATCTTACACAATTCGACCTAGTCCCAAACTAAGCAAAGCTTGTACTATGGGTACTAGACGACGATATACATACTTATATAGATAAATACATACTTAAATACATAGAAAACATCCAAGACCTAAGAACAAATATCCGTGAAAAATGCACAAATAAATGCCCTGGCCGGGATTCGAACCCGAGACCTCACTACCAACTAGGCTAAACAGGTCGTCAAGTTAAAGACATAAGAGTATTTACATGGTGCAGGAACTTGCATGCGGTTCGTTAAATTGCTGGGTTTAATAGTACTCGTCTTAAGGACGATTCACACCAAACGGCCGAAGTCAGCGCGCACGCCACCATAATCAAAGGAATTCGAACCCTCCACACAGAAGCTAGACTTCGTATCCGAACGGCAATGGCATAGCCGGACGCCCGCAAATATGAAATCTAACTTCTGTATGGAGGGTTCGAATTCCTTTGACTCTTGTGGGGTGCGCGCCAACTCTGGCCGTTTGATGTGAATCGTCCATTACCTGGGTAGCCCGCAGACCCACAATGTAATGAAAATGTAAAAGTTCTTGCACCCTGTATATCACCCTTTATGTACCACTTACAATGCCTGATAAAGACTTAATATTGTTTCTACCCAAAGACAGTATCTTCAAACTTTTCATGCCAGCAATTCCAGCTATTTTATCGATGCAATTGGATGATAAGCTCAGTTTCCTGGAAATATTACTTTATTAAATACAGGGCGGTTATAACACAATAGATTGGTTACTGGAAATAGAAAACTACGTTGCCATGCAATATCTATCAATATTAAATGCTAGACGATTGGTTCATCACATCACTGATCACTTTATTTCCTTTTACGTAGAGATTATTTAAACAACCTACCGTTTTAAAGAAATATATTAGTTTTTTTTTAGTTTACTCATACTTGTATCGATCACGAATTATTTTTCAAAGATAGCACAACACATTAAATATTTAGGTGTTCTAATAATTATTTTCCTTCAAATCGCATCGCACGATCTTGTCAACTTTCATGAAATGTAATAAGAATAAGGTAAGTATTGGTAAGGATTTAGGTACCTACGAGTAGTACGGTATAGTCAAAAGCAAAAGTAAAATTTGCATCTTATTTCGTAGTAATAAGGTGAAATACTTTTGCTCTCGACTGTATAATCCAAATAGCCAGACGCAAAATGCCCTATACCGTGTTTCGCCGTTACTAGTTTATGTAAAGACTATCTCTAATAAGTTGGGTCACATAGATAAGCATAATAAATTAATAGAGGACCAAATTAAAAGGATTTTGACTGACTCGCAAGCGACCAGCGTAGAGAGGGCCCCGTCCATCTTCTCGATAGGTGGCCATTGAAACTGCAGCTCTATAACCGTGGCCTCCGCGGCCACCGCCTCTTTTGCCTTCTCCCACCGTGCGATGGCTTCCTTACAAGTGGTCGGTTTTAACGCCATTTTCAGGGTAAGTCAATCTGGAATTATAACAAACCGTGAAGTTGGCAGGATGGAGCGGCTTTTAAGTAGGTATCGAGGCGATGATACGTAGAAAATACTTAAACGGTGTTTCATTAATTTGGTATACTTACGTCGTTGAAATTGGGAGCCTTGAATTTACTATCACGGGATAGTTAAAGCAATGTGTGTCTGTTTATTTATCAGCTAACACGTATCTCAAATCAAACCGGTAGTAAAATTAAATAATGAAATGGTTTTAATATTTGCTTCCGTTGACAATGAATTCCATTAGTATTACCAATGACGTATCAATGATGAAAACTCTTTAGAATTTTTTTTCGTTAGCTTAGTATTTAGATATTTGTTTAAGTGTAACATGAGAATTTGAAACAAAAATCTGTTAACATTCATAATCATTTTATGTAAATACACTATAAAAACAGTTATTGGTATCAATAGCACCTTGTCAGTTGATTATACAAAATAAAAAGGTTTTTAAATTAGATATGCCAAAATGCCTGACATTTTGGCATATCTATATATCGTGCGTCATACCTCTGACTCAAGTCATAAATCCTTACTCTTCGTCCCTATTCGAAATTTAAAACAGTGCGTCTAAACTCTACTAAGTCTAAATAACATTGAAGTACAAGGCCTGAAACACACTGGCGCGGCCTGCGGTGGCGGCCAATAGTAACAGCTAATGACAAGTTTACTATTGACACTAGGCACCTTTTCAGGTAATCTACGGAGCTTGGCACCTTGGCACCCATTTAGATCTCAATTCTTTTGTCTGTGCTTTTGTCGGTGAAGACGACAACCACGCATCGCATATTGAACTTAGCTGCCATTTTCACATTTATGTTTTTGATGGGATACAAATCTCGCATCTACCGCACGTAAAGAGAATATAATACTCCTTACGTTGGAAGGCTCAGAGTACCTTATGAGATCGAAGGTATTCTTTGACGCAAATAAAAGATGGCGGTCTGATAGACACGCCAAGAAAAATGTTGTAGCTGACCAGTCTATACATAGGTATAACAATGCTAAAAAAATGTCCAAACTCAAAATGTAACGTCTCATTGACCGTCGAGTATGCAGAATAGGATTTACAGACATATGTTCGCTTCTCAAATTGGACTTTATCTGGAATGTGTTGAGATGATAATCGAATGACTAGTGATAGCTTTTTTTGCGGAAACCATCGCGGACTTTCGAAGGGTTTCTCGGGTTGGGGTCCTCCCGGGGTCGTCCCGGTCTTGCAATCACGTCGCGCCCTCGCGCCTCCGGCCATACTGTGTGTTTGTTCAGCGAATTTCAAGTGCACAGATTTTGCGGTCCCTATGTTTGGGGGCTGACAATATAAGCAGGTTTTTAAGGATTAAAGTAAATGACGTTTCCATTTAGGTTCCTTCGATGGACAAAACGAGTGATTCCGGGTGTCAAAGGCGCAATCTTTGGGCACGATCTATTTTAGCATGAAATGAGGGAATGACGTTAATAAGATGAGATTCGTCTTTATTACTTATTATTTTATCCAATTTACACAAAACCACAATGAATTATGCCTTTATAATAAACCTTCCTGATGAAACACTGTCCGTCGATTGAAAACCGTTTGTTTAAAATACTGTGCAGACATACAGACAGACGAGACGGGGATTAAAAAAACGGCCAAGTGGGAGTCGGACACGAGCACGAAGGGTTCCGTACCATTATCTATAAAAACCGGCCAAGTGCGAGTCGGACTCGCGCACGAAGGATTCCGTACTATTATCTATACAACGTTAGACACTTTATTATAACCTTTTTTTAATTTAATTAAAATATTTTTTTATCAGTAATAAGAATGTTATTGTATAATATCAAGTAGAATTTTGGTCAAGCCGAGTCGGATTTTAGTTTTCCCATACATTTTGAGAACCAGCGCCTGATGAACACAACTAGGAACTTTTCAAAAGTAATTTTGTATGGGAGCTCCATTAAATATTTATTTTATTCGGTTTTCAGTATATGTTGTTATAGCGGCAACAGAAATATATTACTCGTATCTGTGAAAATTTCAACTGTCTAACTATCACGGTTCATGAGATACAGCCTGGTGTCAGACGGACAGACAGACGGACGGACAGCGGAGTCTTAGTAATAGGGTCTCTTTGTACCATTTTTTTTATACCACGTCGGTGGCAAACAAGCGTACGGTCCGCCTGATGGTAAGCGGTCACCGCAGCCTATGGACGCCTGCAACTCCAGGGGTGTCACATGCGCGTTGCCGACCCTTTAAAAATTTATACACTCTTTTCTTGGGTACGGAACCCTAAAATGTTTATATAGCATAGATAAAAAGAGAAGTGTAATGTAATGATGTCAGGACATATACGATTATAATTGATAGCTGTTTGTACTGGTATCCAGTAGGTATCTACTCGTATTTATAATAGTTCAGTTAACGAAAAACAACTTTTCATCCTTGTACTTAAATTTAAATATCAAAAGATCAAAATATAATTTCCGTGAGGAGCAGCATTAGCATGGTTATTGTGGGATTAATCGCATGATCGGTTCCCTCCAAATCTTTTCTATTTACAGACATGGGGCTAAAGGGCAAACATGGTTTTTTAGCTACAAATATTTATTCCACCCTACGGACGCTAAAAGCGAACACTACATTGGCACGCGGCGACACGTGATGCTTTTCCAATTTTCATTCACAGAACGTTTCGCAGCCAGTGAATCTACACCCTCCCCTTGTTACTTTACTCTTTTATAAATAGTCACTTTTCCTACCTACTGTTTCAAATGACTCATACATGCAGTGTAGTTATAATTATAATTTTATTGGTGTCAGTATAGCCCGACCAGTGTTTATTTGGACCAGGCCATGTTGCGGATTTTTAGTGGTAGTAATTTATTTTAATGGCAAGTCATAGGTACTCTTTGACAACAGACGTTAGAAGTCATCGAATGTCTTCGATGTAAACAAACCTACAACAAAACGAAATATTTATGTTAAAATAAATATGCCGCAAATTATCCAAAACGTCGTCAGAAAGCTTATTGTGAATATTATTAATTATTAAAAACAATAAAGGGACGAAGGATTGACTACACACAATGTTTTGAAATTGGTTGTTGACATAACCGGTAGTAGGTACTGACATTTCATATTATAGTAAGGATTGATTGAATTCGGAAGATTGGTTGGATTTAACAAGTACGCTTTTTTTCCTATTCGATGTATCCTCTTGAGGCCCAGAAAAAATATAGTGTTTTTGAATTAGGAATTCTTTTGTTATTCATTTTCAGTTTAAATCAATTTTGGAATTTGTACAAAAAATTGTACGCGGGGCCTTAGGAGGGTATAGGTAAGTCTACATTAACAAATATATATAAAAAGAAAATAACGTTATCGTCGTTGCCGCCAATGAAAAATGGCCATGAGCATGTCGGGCCATGCTCAGTGTAGGGTTCCGTAGTTGCCCAATGAACTTAATTTAAAAAATCAATAATAAGCAAAAGGGAATACTTTCGCAGCGTTTCATACGACTTTTAAACCGACTTCAATATTTCAAAAGAGGAGGTTATCAATTCGGTTGTATGTTTATTACAAGGTTCACTTAAAAAAAATTTTTTTAGATCTTATTTTACGACTTTGTCAGCTTTATTAATTACTTTACATGTCCATGCCAAATTGCAGCTTTCTAACACTTAACAATAACAGAGCCAAGCCTCGGACAGACAGACAGACGGACATGGTGAAACTATAAGGGTTCCTAGTTCACTACGGAACTGTAAAAAGACCCAATACAACATTTAAAAAAAAGGTAGATGTCTAAAAAAGCCAATACACACTGTCCCGACTATACATGACGTATGTATATTATTATTGCCATATAGCATGCTGTTTCCAGCGACATTATCTCAGGTCCTAATAGGCACTAGTCAGGCTATAATGGGGATAGCAATCCGGTAATATTAAGTGCAATCGTTAAAAAAGATTAATAAGATTACGCACTTGTTTATATTTAGTGAAATTTTAAGATTTTTGTTTGAGTTTTGTAGACGACGGCCTGTTTGGAGTGCAACTGTCGCAGATTTTTCGCTGTCATTTGTTCACGCAAAAAGATTTATTTCCAACTTTACGAATTTTTACTAATATTGGTGCACTTAAAGCAGAAAGAGTGTTTTTTAAACTTCGATCGGAGGGGCTAGAGCACTGACCTAGATAAACCTACGTGTATCTAAATGGTGCGGTGCACCACTTGCCGCTCAGTCGCGCTCATGTCGTTCTAACTGTAAGACGTTTGTTGCTACACTAGAACATGCCACACTGCGCCGTAATTAACCGTTCACATTCAACAAGAGTGGTTAGTCGAGTAAACGGTGACGTTTCCTTTCAAAAGTAAGTATTTTTAACCGACTTCAAAATTTCAAAAGAGGAGGTTATGAATTCGGTTGTATGTTTTTTTTTTTAATGTTTGTTAGTCCATAACTCCGTCATTTCTTAACCGATTTGGAAAATTCTTTTTTTGATTGTAAGTATATATATCCAAGTTGGTTCCGTTTTTGTCAAAACGCAGTTCTGATGATGGAATTCATGAGGAATTGAAGGAACTCCTCAAATCTTAAAGGCAAACATATAGTAATTTTTGTGTTTTTATCAACAAGTCAAGCATTTTCATCCAAAAATGTGACATTGGATGAAGTGAAACTGCTGATGATGATCAGAACAGAACTCTTCAACGACAAAAAGTTCACGTTTGGCGATTTGTCCTCCTAGCTGTGTTTGTTAAGCAAGTTCTATTTTCACGATTAATTTTTGTCATGCTTGATTTCTGATGATGGGATCCATGAGGAATTGAGGGAAATCCTCAAATCTTAAAGGCAAACATATAGTGATTTTTGTGTTTTTATTAACAACTCGAGCATTTTAATACAAAAATGTGACGTTTGATGAAGTAGAACTGCTGATGATGATCAGAACAGAACTCTTCAACGACGAAAAGTTCACGTTTGGCGATTTGTCCTCCTAGCTGCGTTTGTTAAGCAAGTTTTATTTTCACGATTATATTTTGTCATGCTCGAGTTTTGATGATGGGATCCATGAGGAATTGAGGGAACTCCTCAAATCTTAAAGGCAAACATATAGTGATTTTTTTGTTATTATCAACAAATCGAGCATTATCATACAAAAATGTGACATTTGATGAAGTGAAACTGCTGATGATGATCAGAACAGAACTCTTCAACGACGAAAAGTTCACGTTTGGCGATTTGTCCTTCTAGCTGTGTTTGTTAAGCAAGTTCTATTTTCACGATTGATTTTTGACATGCTCGAGATCTGATGATGGGATCCATTAGGAATCGAGGGAACTCCTCAAATGTGAAAGGCACACAAATAGTGATTTTAGTATTTTCATGAACTAATCAAGCATTTTCATTCATAGAAGTGACATTTGATGAAGTGGAACTGCTGATGATGATCAGAACGGAACTCTTCAACGACGCGTAGTTCACGTTTGGCGATTTGTTCTCTTTGTTTTGTTTGTCAAGCAAGCAAGGTTTTTTCATGATTCCATGAGGAATTGAGGGTACTTAGTCTTCTACCATTATAAACATACATTATAGCCATTTTTATTTTATTGTATGTATATCTAAGAGTGCACCATCTAAGTATAATAATCTCTTACCTGCCTCCCCCATTGAAGTCGGTTTTTTTTTTATAAATATTAGTTTTTAATAAATTTCGTCTTAATTAATTATATTTAATTATTTTCAACTTGAAGTGATGTCGTGTCGTTTCTACCAAAATACTTACACACATAGTATATTTTCTAAGTACGCCATCCATTGCGGCTTCTACTTTAAACTATATTTAAGGACTGTTAATTGTAGGCCGCAATGGACAGTGAAGCAAACGATTTTTTCGTAAATCTTCACATTATAGGGTAGTAGGGATTTTCTCATCGTCTGTTTCATGATTCATGCAATGTCACTGTGCAATTCGATTTATAATCGATTTTTGCGACGGACAATGATAATTAAGGCTAGTTACTATACAATAATATTATTATTTTACATAAAATATTTAATGATTTTAATTTAATAATATTTTTAGCAATAGATTCTTAAGCGACACAGAAGCAGGGATCTTCTTTCATAAAGTACCTACTTAGTAGACTATTTATTTGATTGTTGACTATACGTAGGTATCAGGGCATTAAGCGAAGAAGAATATGCAATTATTTAATTGCATTTATTTAATAACCACCAAGCACTTATTTTACACTATTTCACGTATTGAATGCTATCCAAATGCACTATAAAATCTCTATGTATTTTCATTATGTCTATTCCTCTCTGAGATGAACTATATAGTTTGGCATCGATGAAAGGTTGTTGTTATAAAAACAATGCAATCCTTCTTTTGGGCAATCGTGTAAAAAAAATCTCTAAGTTGGTGACCCAGCGAGCGAAGCGTCTCCGTTTCAGCTTTTCACAAATAATTATGTCGTATGTCTGTCTGTATATCCGGATGTTCACATTTCTCAACCGATTCTCGTGATATTTTGTGAGCAGGTTCGGTAATTATATAGAATTTCCTTGTCGTGTCAGTTCTTGGAAATTATGAAAAAAAAAAATAACAAAATTGCTATGTCTACAACTCACAGAGCTACTAGTAATCTTTGAATCACTTTCTCATTGTCCGTCTATTACCCCGAAGTATGATCGATAGAAAATCAATCATATAAATATCAATTTATTAATACGGAACATTTTGTATGCTTAAAACAGACGTATTAACGTAAATTCATAGGTTAATTACTTGAATTTTGAAGTAAAAAGCAGAACGTAAACTAAAGCGGGCAGGCTGCGTATGTCCTCTCACCGCAAAGGCCTACTGAGTACTAAACCAAACCAACGGCATTACGGCAGCGCCTTTGAATCGGTTTAACGCGGCGGTAGTATTGGACATCTCTAAATTGCTTACGTGACGTCATAGTAGGCACATAAAAATTTACACGCTCGGTTTCCATACTATTGAGCGCGTTTGCGGCGTCTATATGGTCTGTGGGCTAGAGGCTAGACGGCCTCGTTTGAACTCAGCCATATATATGATATACAGGATGTTTGGTCCATCGTTTGCCAAATTGAAAGGGCGGATAGGCGGGGTCATTTCATGGGCCCACGCATATTTTATGTAATTTTTTAAAAGTTTTTTGTAGAATCTTAAAGGTTGACTCGTTAAACCTGAAATATAAAAAAAAGTAAGTGATTGAGTCTGCAATTTTTATTTTTATAATAATGTGCAATAATGTAAGCTTATATCAAAATTACTTGTAAGTAGCGTCTAGTTTTTTTATTGACCCGCGAAGATTTTTCAAGATGTCAAAATTCAATCGCATGTACACTTTGAAAGGCGATAAAAAAACTAAAGAAGACCATGTTCTTAAAATTCTTTTAAAAAGTGCTCTCCTCTACCCTCTTTCTAACGATGTGCAATATTGGCATAAAAACTTTCAGAAACTTCATTAATTTGTCAACTTTATGACAAATTAGGCTAATATTCGATATGCAACTATGTCAACCTTGGGCTCAAATTCAGTAAGCAGGTTTTTGTGTACGCTAAATTTGTAGGTAATAATCAAATTTCAATCATTTTAATTGATCACAATCACTCTTTTGTTTGAAATGAGAGAGGAGAAAGAGATTTCCCTTGTTACAGGACTCGGGAGATTTATAAATCTGCTATGGGAAGCGGAGAGCGAGCGGGAGAGATTTAGAGTCAGAGCCGCTGCAGCGAAAAGAAAACGAACGAAGTTCGTGTATCTCCCTGTCTGTCGCAAATTCTAGCGACAGAGAGGGAACACGGAACTTTTGATGAGTTTTGAGGAGTTGTACCTCATGATTCTGAAAGAGGGAGGTCCGCCTGGGCTCGCCCGTCAGACTTTCGGCCCTCGGGCTCGCGTGGAGAGCGCGCTCTTATGGAACGCTTCGGGTCTTCCAGCCTTGCTGCTCCAGGACTCCGTGGCCCTCAGATTCGCTTGTAAGACGCTCGGAGTGAGTGTTGTTCCAAATGTGAGGAGAAAGAGATTTCTCCTTGTGAGAGGATAAAAACGGTAAAACGCGGACCCTCCCAATCCCCGACCCGAGGGTCTTACAAGCGAACATCTAACCAGCGAATATCTTACAAGCGAACCATCTGAGGCCGAAAGCCTAAGACCCGAAGCGTCCCCTATGATCGCGCACTCCGGGCGTACACGCCCTCTCGCCTCTCTATCACAAGGAAGACGTACGTGTGCTGACAATCTCTCTCCCACTCTTCGCTTCCCATAGCAGAAATATCCGACTCGTCTCACAAGGGAGATCTCTTCCTCCTCTCACACTCGAACGACAGATCGATTATGATTTAATGATTGAAATTTGATTTTTACTTACTAATTTAGTGTACCTACTACAAACCTGCGTACCAAATTTGAGTCTGAAGGTTGGCATAATTGCTTATCGATTATTAGGCTAATTCGCCACATAGTTGGCAAATGACTGTAGTTAGAATAGAATAGAATATCTTTATTCGTGAACCATAGGTATCGTAGATGTTCGTTTTACATTCAGATTTAATAAAGTTCAGCTATGTTCTGCCTTGCGGCGTACAAAATAATTCTTAAAAACTAATATCATTATTTGGTGGACCCGGGTACGTCCTAAAACCACGTCCAATACCACCGGAAGATGGGCAGCAGCATCCCTGGAGTGCGGTGGAGACACTGCGATCGCCAACCCGCATGCCAAGCGTGGCGATTATGGCAATTACCCTCTAATGATAGACACAAACAGGCCACGGCCCCGAGGTTCCGGCGACCCCCGGTACCCTAGTTCTGGTAGCGGCCAGGATACTAGCGGGGTCAGGGGTGCGAAGAATCTCCGGTTAAGATCCGGCTACCACCACCGACGACTTCTGGCCCTGGAAACATATAACACACGAACACTGCGGACCGACGAAAAGATAGCGGAACTGGAGGAAGGATTGAGGAAGTTGCGTTGGGATATCGTAGGGTTATCTGAAGTCCGAAGAGAGGGGGAGGACACGATAACCCTGAAGTCCGGCAACTTGCTCTATTTCCGGGAGGGCGACCAACAGTCCCAAGGAGGTGTCGGGTTTATCGTCCACAAATCCCTCGTGAACAACGTGGTGAAGATCGAGAGTGTGTCGGCCAGGGTGGCGTACCTTATACTCAGAGTATCCAAGAGGTACTCGTTGACGGTCATACAGGTGTACGCGCCGACCTCGGCACACTCATACGACGAGGTGGAGGCTATGTATGAGGATATATCAAAATTCATGCATAGTTCCAAAACCTACTTCACCGTTGTTATGGGGGATTTCAACGCCAAACTAGGCAAGAGAGACGGCAATGAGCTGAAAGTGGAGCAATTTGGAGTTGGAAGTCGGAACCACCGAGGCCAACTACTGGCTGGTTTCTTGGAGAAGGAGGGACTCTACATGATGAACTCCTTCTTCAAGAAACGCGAGCACAGGAAGTGGACCTGGATGAGTCCCGACGGTGCAACAAAAAACGAGATTGACTTCATCATGTCGACGAAGAGGCGTAGGTATATTCAACGATGTCGCTGTGATCAATACGGTTAAAACCGGAAGTGATCATCGTCTGGTAAGAGGCACGTTGAATATATGCCTCAAGCTAGAGCGCTCTCAACTGATGAAGTTCACGCTCCGTCCAGCAGCAGTCCAAATCCAAAACCCCGAGAGCTTTCAGCTGGAACTCCAAAACCGTTTCGATTGTCTAGGCGGCGATGTGGACGAATTCAACGACGGGTTTGTAGAAGCTGTCCATAGCATTGGGTCTAAGTTATTTAAGGCCCAACGAACTCACAGAGCCAAAAGGCTCTCTATCTCCACTCAGAGGCTCATTGAGGAAAGGAATGAGATGATTCTTCAGTTTTCAGCCAATGCGACATTATACAGGCAGCTCAATAAACAGATCTCCAAGTCCCTTACCCGTGATCTGCGCCAATTCAATACAAATCGTATTGAAGAGGCCATCGAGCAGAATAAGGGCTCTAAAGTTTTCTCAAGAGATCTGTCTATTGGGCAGAGCCAGCTCGCCAGATTAAAAACTGAAGATGGTAGAATCGTTTCGTCCAAACCTGAGCTTCTGAATGAGATAGAGTGCTTTTATGGACAGCTATACACGTCAACTAGCAGACCCGAAGTTGGTCCGGCGGAAGACTGAAGAGCTAGATTAACCCGGCACTATACCGAAGATAACCCGGACATCAGCCTGTACGAGATTAGAATGGCTCTTAAACAGCTTAAGAACAATAAGGCACCCGGTGAAGACAGAATTATAGCGGAACTCCTAAAGGTGGGTGGAAAACCGGTCCTTAGGGCCCTTCAGAAGTTGTTCAATTCCGTCTTACTAGAAGGGAAAACTACAAAGGCATGGAACAGAGGTGTGGTGGTCCTGTTCTTCAAAAAGGGTGACAACTCCTTACTGAAGAACCACCGACCCATCTCACTTCTGAGCCATGTCTATAAGCTGTTTTCAAGAGTCATTACGAACCGTCTCGCACGCAGGCTAGATGACTTCCAGCCTCCCGAACAAGCCGGTTTCCGAAGAGGCTTTAGCACCGTAGACCACATCCATACGCTCCGTCAGGTTATACAGAAGACTGAGGAGTATAACCTGCCCCTCTGTTTAGCGTTCGTGGACTACGAGAAAGCCTTTGATTCGATTGAAACTTGGGCTGTAAGTACTACAATCTCTCCAGCGATGCCAAGTGGACTACCGCTATATCGAAGTGCTGAAGTGTTTGTACGAGAACGCCACTATGTCAGTCCGACTCCAGGACCAGAGCTCGAGGTCTATTCCGTTGCAGCGGGGAGTCAGGCAAGGATATGTTATTTCTCCTAAACTGTTCTACGCTGCACTGGAGGATGTTTTCAAGAATCTGGACTGGAGAAGGCTAGGCATCAACATAAACGGCGAGTACCTCACTCACCTTCGGTTTGCTGACGATATAGTAGTCTTGGCTGAGACCATGGAAGATTTAAGTACAATGCTCAATGACCTTAGTACTTAAAGCCTCCGAGCGAGTTGGTCTAAGGATGAACATGGACAAGACGAAGATCATGTCAAATGCCCATGTCGCACCAACTCCCGTAACAATCGGACACTTTATATGCTCGAAGTTGTAGACGATTACATATACCTAGGACAGACTGTCCAGTTAGGTAGGTCCAACTTCGAGAAAGAGGTTAATCGTCGAATCCGACTCGGCTGGGCAGCGTTCGGGAAGCTACGGCACATCTTTTCGTCCAATATTCCGCAGTGTCTCAAGACGAAAGTCTTTGACCAGTGTGTGTTGCCAGTGATGACATGTGGTACTGAAACGTGGTCGCTTACTATGGGCCTCATAAGAAGGCTCAAAGTCACCCAAAGAGCAATGGAGAGAACTATGTTAGGAGTTTCTCTGCATGATCGCATCAGGAATGAGGCCATCCGCAGCAGAACCAAAGTGACCGAATTAGCCCTCCGAATTGCTAAACTTAAGTGGCAGTGGGCGGGGCACATAGCACGTAGAACTGATGGCCGTTGGGGCAGAAAGGTTCTCGAGTGGCGACCACGTACCGGAAGGCGTAGCGTGGGCAGGCCCCCGACACGGTGGACCGATGACCTGGTGAAGGTCGCGGGTGTCCGCTGGATGCGGGTGGCGCAGGACCGGTCATTGTGGAAGTCTTTGGGGGAGGCCTATGTCCAGCAGTGGACGTCTTTCGGCTGACATGATGATGATGAATATCATTATTTTACAATGATATGGATTATTCATTGTAGTCATGCAGATATTCATTCACCGAAAAATAGGCTTTTTTAATTAAATAATTACGCATGCTTGTTTGAATTCTTTAATAGTGTCCTTGTCTCTAATAGCACCTGGTAGTTTGTTGAAAAAAATTGGGGCCATTCTTAGAACACTTTTCGACATGTGTCTTTGATGGCGCAGCAAACAATTGGTTTCGTAGCCTGGAGCGATTATTTCCGAAAATATTAACATTATCAAAAAATGATTTTAGTAAACCCCTATTTATTTTTAAATACCTATCTAACAATATATCACACGTTAAGGTTAAAATGAAAAAAAATCACTCCCCACTTTACGTATAGGGGAGGTACCCCAATAAAATATTTTTTTCCACTTTTTATTTTACCACTTTGTCGGCGTAATTGATATACATATTAGTACCAAATTTCAGCTTTCTAGTGCTAACGGTCACTGAGATTATCCGCGGACGGACGGACAGACGGACGGACAGACATGGCGAAACTATAAGGGTTCCTAGTTGACTACGGAACCCTAAAAAAGATTAATAAGAACCTAACTTTACTAAATATAGGTTTTATGTCAAATAGCAAAATTAAATTAAATCAACACCAACACGTTCGTAACTAGGAAAAATAAAACGCAAACTGAACTCGATGTCAAAAGTGACAGCCAGTTCCAGTCAGTTCTACACACGACAACAAAAACATGCGTGCGCCTATAACCTCAACATATGTATATGGAAAGCTGATTTAGACTAAAAATGGACGACCTGCAGTTAAATATTACTGTTGCTAAAAAGGTAAGTAAATCCGTAAGAACTACGAAATTGTGTAATGTTTAGATGAATAATTTATAATAAGAGACTATCGATATAATGATAAAAGATTAACGACTAAAACTGACAACTTACGACTTAAATATATATAAAACTATATACTTTGTATATACTTATAATTGACTCCACCTTAGGGAAACAAAAAACCGGGAGCTACACCGAAAAATGCATCAGAATTTAAGTTTATGTCGAAGCCTAGTTTTACCGGAAAAACTATAGCCAGGAAGAGAGCTATTCAAGAAAAGAAAACAGATTCTGATCATCAGATTAAAGTATCGAGACAGGCAGAACCTCAGACTTCAAAGTCCACAGATTTGTCAAGTAACTTGAAAGATTTGGCTGAAAACAAAGGCAAGTTTCAAGGAAAAAGCTATCAGGATCTAAGTGATGATATACAATTAAAGCAGAAACCTAGGACCGGTGGTTGGATATCATCATTGTTTAAAAACAACCCAGGTGTGCCGAGAATTGGCCAGCGCGCTGTAAGACCAGTGGTAGAGAAAGTTTTTGCAGAAAAAACCTTTTCTGATTTAGAAATTCATCCTCATAGTGTAGCCAACTTACAGCAAAATCTTGGTCTGAAGGAGCTCATGGTGGTTCAACAGAGTGCTGTACCAGTGATACTGCAGGGGCGAGATGCTTTGATTAGGTAAGTGCTATGTCCCCTATGCTAATTTATGAAATAGAATTTTATTTGCATTTTTCTTATGTGTTACATTTTGCTATTTTGTATGTGTATGGATGTAATACACATTGTTTTCCTTAAATAAACATTTTCACTGTTACAGTTAACAATACTAGAAGAGGGCTCTTTTACCCAATGCTGTAGTGAATGTGTTAGTAAAATATTAAGGTTGTTATTATAAAGGCATTGATTGACCAACAATTTACTAATAATAATAAGTAAACTTCACAGTAAGATGTTTAAAATTTCTTCTTAGTGGCATAAAGTCATTGTCACATGGGGTAATTATATGAACGTAATCCTTTGTTAGCATTTATTGGTGTATAATGGTAATGAAAACAACTATTTTTAGTAAGACATACAGTCTTATGTATGGTATGGTATAGCCGGTAATCATCAGGCATCAAAGTATTTCGAGCATGGTAAGACTAAAGTGAGGTATGGAGTTGTTGTTAGCATTAAAATTAAATTCATAATCATACTCGTCCTAATTTAATTATTTTGTAACATAATCAAGCTTGCAGTGCTTGATAAATAATGCATGAGGAACCCATAAACCTGTAAAATATACCATGGAACCGAGACGGAATCTTATAAAGAAGAACATGGAAAGCAAGCATTTAGAAGAAATAGATGATGGCGATCCAAAAGAGACCTAGGTCAAAAAGACCTTATGAACATGAAGAATATATCAAATTGTATGATAAAGGCACTCACACACATAAAAAATACATATAAATTAAGATTAATTGTAATGTGATCGAATAATTGCAGGTCACAGACAGGCTCTGGCAAAACATTAGCTTATGCTTTGCCTATTGTCGAGGGGCTGCAAGCTATACGGCCTAAGATCAACAGACATGATGGTATCCGGGCTGTAGTGGTAGTACCAACCAGGGAACTCGCTGTGCAGACTCATGAGCTATTTGTGAAATTGGTTAAGGTACAGTTCCAACAGTTATTATTCTATTGTCATTTATATATTGGAGATGCTTATTTGGTTTTGTAATGCAAAGATATTTTAATGCAAATGGGAAAATTATTTTTTTCTTTTTGTTTTCTTTCCCTTGTCTATGTTTTTCTGCCCTGTCTCCAGACAACATTATTAGTATCATATAAAAATCATATGTATGTATGTATAAAAACTTAACAACTAAAAGAAACTTAGATTTATAGTACCATCGCCAACACAGTTAACTGACCATTCATGCACTTTATTGTCATTGTAATAAGGGTCACGAATGGTCAATAACTGTGTTGACGTTTTGTATATACATCTATGATACAAATATAGTACAATTATTAACACATGATTATAAAGAATTACTCAAGGAACATCATATTATACAAAACAGCTGCAGTGAGCAGCAGAAATAGCTATGCGGGCCCAGTGCTCAATATTAGCTACACACAGACTAATGTCAAGAGAGTAAAGCTCTGTGCAGATAATTGTGAATGTGTTATAGTGCTTAGATACTTCTGCTGCTGCTGACTGTACAAGAAAAGGTTGATGGACCCTGAGCATCAGGTTAAACACATTCATTGTAAATATTCTTAATGACTTTTTAAACAAAAATTCGTCTTTTAGCCATTTACTTGGATTGTACCAGGGCTGTTGAGCGGCGGACAAAAACGCAAGGCGGAAAAGGCAAGATTACGGAAGGGTCTCAGCATAGTAATTGGTACACCAGGAAGGATAAATGACCATTTAAGGCACACGCAGTCTCTGAATTTTGCAAAAACGGGGTAAGTTATGTCTGGGGGTGGGTGTCGCTTACTGTGTGTAGAGTATGGACAGTCAGTTCGCGAGGGAGCTAACTGGGGAAGTACCTCCTCCTTACAGAACACGCGACATAATAACACAACTGTTTGATCTTTAGGTATGTGATGTTGTGTGCCAGGTGATGAGCAAGGCCGCCGCAGCTCGTAAGGATGCATGGTGTTGAGAGTGAGGGTCTATACTTGTCAACACTAAGAATCCTCAAGTCAATAAAGGGTCGGCAACGCGCGTGTGATTCTTGTGAGAGTCGCACGCATCTATAGGCTATGGCACCATACACTGCTGCTTACCGTCATTTCATTTGCTCTTCTTTAGTTGCATAGTATACGTCGGGACGCGGAACGCAAAAGAGGGGTGTTATAAGTTTAACACGTGTATCTGTGTATGTGTGGGTGTCTCTGTGTACGATGGCGCTGTAGCTCCTAAACGGATGAACCGATTTGAGTGCGGGTTTTTTTTTAATCGAAAGTCTTGATGGCGGAGATTGTTCTTAGACATGTTTTATCAAAATCGATTCAAACGTTTTTGAGATATTGAACTTTGAAATGAAAATGTCGGGGATTTTATAACTAATAATAGAAGCGAAGCGGCGCGCCTCTGCATGGACTGAACGATCACATTTTGTTAAATTGTGTAACATTATTATTTCTGCTTCTATTCTATGACGTTGAGTATTCAATGAATCAATCTTTCAGGTGCCTAGTGCTCGATGAAGCCGATTGCTTACTTGACATGGGCTACGAAAAAGACGTAGCTGCAATTGTAAAGGCAATCGAAGATCATAAAAAAGCAGCTACCTATGATCCTCTAGCTATGATAAAAAATCAAATAAAAACCGACTTTCCCGAAAAGGAAGACGAGCCAAAAGAACAGAAGGACGATCTGGAAGAGAAAACTGAAATAAAACATCATTTGACCGAAGTGTTTTTGTCCAAGGAGCGGCAAACTACTTTACTGTCAGCTACACTTACTAAGGTAGGACTGCACGTTTTTTGAGTTTATTTTATTAAACTTTATTGCACAAAGCAGATATGTACAAAAGGCGGGCTTAATGCCAAGTGGCGTTCTCTACCAGCCAACCATTGGTCGAAACAAATTTATAAAAGGTACATAGAAAAAAAAAAGATAATATCTATCAAGAACATGCAGCCAAATTGGTAAAGACGGAACCCTCAAAGTTTCGTCATGTCCGTCTTTCTGTTCGTATGTCACAAATATTTTACTTAAAAATTTGAAATTTAGGTGTATTATGTAAGCTGCTACTATATATATTCAAACTAGCGGCCGCCCGCGACATCATCCGCGTAGATTTTAGGTAATAACAAATTTTATAAATTAGGTCAACTTTTTTCTGTCAGTTGCCCGATGCTGTTAAAAGGCAACATTTTAACGACTACTAGACTATTAGAAGAAGAGACAGGTGTAGTTCCCGACACCGGTCAAAATGAAATTTTCTAGATGGTACCTCAGCATTTCAAAAGGATAGTGTTTTAAGGCAAAGCAAAAAAAAACAAAACCTAAAATGTTCTGAATTGCGGACCATCCAAAACTTAAGGTACATAAGCGAGTTCATGCGATTCTTATTTTAGTCTACAGGCTAATATGAGAGCGATGAAATATTAAATTATTATAGAAAGTTTGGCACACATAATTATTATGTGACCTAAAAAAACACTAAGAAAATATTGTTGCCAGTCAACCATAGGGCGAAACAGGGAATGCAAATCTGTTTAACATAATTTTTAAGAAAAAAAAAACCGACTTCAATGGGGGAGGCCAGTGAAAGATTATTATACTTAGATGGTGCACTCTTAGATTCCATACAATAAAATAAAAATGGCTATAAGTATGTTTATAATGGTAGAAGACTAAGTACCCTCAATTCCTCATGGAATCATGGAAAAACCTTGCTTGCTTGACAAACAAAACGAAGAGAACAAATCGCCAAACGTGAACTACGCGTCGTTGAAGAGTTCCGTTCTGATCATCATCAGCAGTTCCACTTCATCAAATGTCACTTTTATGAATGAAAATGCTTGATTAGTTCATAAAAATACTAAAATCACTATTTGTGTGCCTTTCACATTTGAGGAGTTCCCTCGATTCCTAATGGATCCCATCATCAGAACTCGAGCATGACAAAAATCAATCGTGAAAATAGAACTTGCTTAACAAACACAGCTAGAAGGACAAATTGCCAAACGTGAACTTTTCGTCGTTGAAGAGTTCTGTTCTGATCATCATCAGCAGTTCCATTTCATCAAATGTCCCATTTTTGTATGATAATGCTCGATTTGTTGATAAAAACACAAACATCACTATATGTTTGCCTTTAAAATTTGAGGAGTTCCCTCAATTCCTCATGGATCCCATCATCAGAAATCAAGCATGACAAAAACTAATCGTGAAAATAGAACTTGCTTAACAAACACAGCTAGGAGGACAAATCGCCAAACGTGAACTTTTCGTCGTTGAAGAGTTCTGTTCTAATCATCATCAGCAGTTCCACTTCATCCAATGTCACATTTTTGGATGCAAATGCTTGACTTACAGATTTGAGGAATTCCCTCAATTCCTCGTGGATCCCATTATCAGAACTGCGTTTTGACATAAACGGGACCAACTTGGATATATATAATTACAATCAAAAAAAGAATTTTCCAAATCGGTTAAGAAATGACTGAGTTATGGAGTAACAAACATTAAAAAAAAATACAACCGAATTGATAACCTCCTCTTTTGAAATTTTGAAGTCGGTTAAAAAGGGAAAAATTCACGTGGACGTAGTCTTCGATAACGTTTTTATGGAGAGCTTTTATGTGTAATCTAGTTCCATTACATAATTTAGGTTTACTAACATAATAGGAGCTCCAACTATAACATTTAGTATGGGAGGTGGGAGGGCAGAAGGGTTTAAACTATTTACGAACTCCACGGGATAGTTTAAGGCGTCAGCACTTTGTATGATGGAATCGAAAGATTTGTATTGAGAGCTCTAAGCTTCAAAAGTATGTAGTAATCATTTTTCGGGGTAAGGATTGCACGTTCGCACAAAACCATTCTATTGATTTCTTGTGAATATTTTGTAAATCAGGATATATTGCGGCAGTTAGTTGCTTAAAACGACTTAATGATACCATAAACAATTTATATTTTGGTTACTTATCACATCAGACGTACCGTATTTGTTGTATTTAAACGGAGCCCTTTTTCACCCCTTTTGAGAAAGAATAACGAAAAATGCTGATATACGCTATTGATATATTTAAACAGAGAGCCTATACACGCAATTTCAAGTTTCTAAGTCGAAAAATTTTACTTTTCCCATACAAACTTTCATCCATTGTTTTATCCCCTTAGGGGATGAATTTCGAAAAATCCTTTCTTTTCCCTAGCCTACGCTATAAATGTAACTAACTGTACAAGCATCAGTTCTCTAGCTTTAGTAGTTTCGGCTGTGCGTTGACGAGTCAGTTAGGACTTCTTCTTTTATATATATAGATAGATAGATGACAAGTAATTCAACATACGGCAAATCAATCGATAGGTCTTTGGCTACGAATGTAAGGTTTCTCAGCGACATCGCTGAAGTCACAACAATAGTGTCCAGCCTCGTCTAACTTTTGAACCGTGGATTAAAAATTGATGAAAGTATGGGGGGTTCGGGGTGGTCACACTTCTTACGATTTCGACAGCTAGTATTTCACCAACGATTGACTTAAATGGCAGGGTTTTTAAGAAAGCTCTATATCATTTTTAAAGGCATTGAAATTGGTTTTTCATTCCCCAGTTACATGTATGGGGTGCCCCCCCCCCCCCGAAATTAATGTTTTTTCGTAATATCACATCTTTTTTCTGTAGCAGTTTATGGAATACACACGCCTTCCTATCAAATTTCATTATTGTAGTCCTTATAGTCTCCAAGTAAATCGTCTGCGACCTACGGATAGACGGACAGACACGAGGAAACTACCTAAAACACCAAAAAGGAAAATATGTCGAAAACTTTACTCTGCACTGTGCACTGTAGTCGAGGTTCCTACATTGAAGTCAGTTTTTTTTACTCTTTTAATTATGATTTCGAGATGTGAAGGAAAATATCGAAAAAAAAAAACCATTCCCCTTCTTATCCCTGTAGTTGTACACAATTAACCTAAATATTATAAGTCAAATATAACGATATCTTTAACAAGGACGAAAAACTTGTCGACGTCATTGTTTCGTCGTCCGAATCCGAATCAGAACATAAAATGTTATAATTTATAATATATTTTTACTGATAGGCCGTAGAAAACTTAGCCGGTATCACAATGGTGGATCCTGTATTCGTGGACGCCGCTGACGGTACAGCCCTCGTCGCTGATTCGCTGAAGCCTCCTAAAGATACCACTAAACCAGGGCCATCAAACGCTAAAGAGGTTCAAGACGAAAGTGAGAAGACTAAGGAAGATAAAACTAAAGTTAGAAAAGAAAACACGGACCAAAAAGATGACGAGCAAGAAGATGTCGAGGAAAAAAAGAAAGGTTTGATAACGGAATTGACTTCAAATTTTGAAATTGATACAGGTATTCTACAAATATTCTAATACGTTTTATTATATTTTAGGACTGAAACTATTTCGACAAGACAAATCAAAATCGTTGTTTGCTGTAGATAATTTAGAATCGGAAGTCGTTGCTAATCCAGTTCCATTCCCCGAAGTGGCCGATAATCCTGAACAGAAGAAAACTAAAACAAAGTTAGCTCCAATACCGGGGGTGGTGGACATGGAGTCAGATGACGAGTACGTCATGCCAACTGAACCAGACATTGCTCCGTCATTCCAGGCAGCTGTGCAAACGGCTATCAAGGAAGACGAGATGGTGATGCCAGTTTCAGTGAAACAATCATTCCTCGTTGTGCCAATGAAGTTAAGACTAGTTACACTGTGCTCCCTTATAATAGAGCACTGTGTGATGAACAAAAAAGGCGGGAAGTTGATGGTGTTCATGGCTACGCTTGAGATGGTGGACTATCACTCGGACTTGATAGAAACCGTGCTAACTGGAAAACCAGCTAATTCCAAGTTAAAGGATGCCAAGAACGATAATCCACAGTCAAAAAAGAGGAAACTCAATGAAGATAAGGTGAGGTTAAATATTTGATCTATCTCTACTCATTTTTGGTTTCCCGCGTCAAATTATTCTCTGTAATACAAATGCGAACATAATACTCGTGCTTATTCACAGGAGTCGGACGACGGTTCAGAGTGGGAGGTGGACTACCAAGCGCCACCGGAGGGCGGGCTGGTCCCGGTGGAGCTGTCCGTGTTCCGGTTGCACGGCTCCATGCTGCACGAGCGCCGGATCGAGGTCTTCGACCACTTTTGCAAGGCCAAGAAGGGCGTGCTGTTCTGTACGGTGAGTGACTAACTAATAGGAGTCGGGCAACGGTTCAGTTCAGTGTTCCCACTCTGGTGGACTACGATGCGCGTCGACTTCCGCAAGGCCAAGAAGGGCTAATTTAAGGCTCATAACTACTTTGATATGCCAGCTTAAATTTGATTAATAAAACCAAATCATTGACGAGATATTTGTAAAAATCAAGTCGGTTATAACTGACACCTTAAAAAAATGTAAGAACACCTGAAATTTTTATTTTTGTCAAAAACGGCTTAACAGATTATTTATAAAACATCTAAGTCCAAGAACTATCGCTGGAAAACCTGCTACCAAATAAAAAAACGGATACATATCGGTTCACCCGATTAAGATCTACGACGCCAAAGACAGACACTCATACGCAGATACACAGAAACACAGGTACATATGTTAAACTTATAACACCCCTCTTTTCCGTTCTGCGTCGGGGATTAAAAAATAGATTTATGCAATGCACAAAAGATAGCATACGATGCACAAACTTTAAGTTTTTTGCAATGTTTTAGTCTGTGCGTGACCATAATAAGTAAATAAGACCCATCAAAAACATAAATGTGAATATGGGAGCCAAGTTCAATTGTCGTTTTCGTAAATATCCAACAGCTTTTATGGTATTATAACATATTGCATAGAAAACTGCCAAGTTAAGGCTCAAAATGCATTAAGCCGCAGTAAATTACTTTTACTGTAAACAATGTAGTGCCGGACTTGGCACCTTTCAGAGAATCTACGGAACTTGGCACCCATTTAGATCTCAATTCTTTTGTCGGTGAAAACGACAATTGAACTTGGCTCCCATTTTCACATTTATGTTTTTGATGGGATATCATTACTTTTTGTCAATCTTCGCCAAATGGTGCTTTTTAAGAGCGAATGCACGAGTTACTATACAAAATACCCAAATCGCTATATTTGAAGAGTTCCCTCGTTTTCTCCAGGACCTCAGATTCTTGCCTGATAACTATGGGACCACCCCTGAAGTATACCGTTTCAAACAAAAAAAGAATTTTCCTAATTGGTTAATAAATGACGGAGTTCTGAGTTAACTAGTATAAATAATAATAATAAAACTAATAAAAACTCAGTTTTCTGATTTTTTCTGGTGTACACACACAATTACCAAGCTGCATGCCAAATTTCAGCTTTCTAGGTCACCTGGAAGTGGGTTAGGTTTTTGATTACTAGTCAGTCAGTCAGTGGTAAAAATGCCGTTTTTTGGAATTTAATATATCAATAACTATTAAACCTATATTTATGAAATTTGCGGTTCTAGTTGTTCTAAAGGATCTTAATACATGTACCAAATTTCATTCTATTTTGTGTTAGATAGATTTGGAGTTATTGGGGGGTCAAAAGTGGCTCCAAACGGTTCGTGTAAAATACAACACGGCTGCTGTCCGCCAGTTCCTGGGGTGAACTTGGATGGACACGCTGCCGCGTGTCTAGAAACTTAGATTACTAATGCCAAGTCTCTATTTCCTACAACTGAAACCTAAAAGTAGTATCGGAAGTCCTGCAAACCCATATTTTGTTAACTACTTGCTAACGAACCCGTGGTTAGTGACATCATTCACAGATAAGTCCAATTAGGTGTGGATCGATAAGGAATCCATTAATATTTGAAAATATTGTTTGGCGTCACACAGAAGATGGATGTTGAGCGCTACCTACCTACTACATCACGTTTTTAATCCACCGACAATGGCGGGCCCGCCACCTCGGCCTTTGATTGTCGATACTTAATTGTTGTTTGAGTCGTATTAGCCGGTCATTCATCTGCCCCCGTCGGCTCCCAGCTTGCCACAATACGCGTCGATTAACTACCATTATCTGTATTTATTACATCTGTAAGCGCCGCGCCGCTCGCCCGGTACAAAGTTTAAATTATCTGTACAAGAATAAGCGTTGTTCACGGACTGCCCGATTCTATCTTTTAGATGTTTTTTAGTTAGGTCGGTTTTGTTCTTGTTTTGAGAGTGATCGTTGCCTTAGATACAGTCAACGCCGTTGCTAGGTTGGAGGCTTAAAGTTCGTCCTCCACGGTTGACAACCAACCCCTTGCTACCGCATTAAATGCTAAACATGTATTCCAGGGTTTAAATATCTGTCCTTTTTGAAGTGAGTTTCAATATTATCATGGCTCCCTATCATTATTAACAAAAAATCTTTATTTATTTTTTCAAAAACCCTTAAAATATTTGCGTGATCTCCTGCTCTCCAGGGAGACACGCCTTTTTGAGCTCCTGGTGTAAACTTAAACGAAGGTTGTCGAATTACATTTGACTTCCACTCATTTCTGACTTTTACCGTATTCTTGTTCGTAGGGATGCTAGTTTACAAGCGTGTAGCTTATGAAGAAGCGCGGTCGCTGGGTACATTATACATTACGATAATTGTCACCTTTGTGCCGATGATCTTCAAATCTATTCTCAGGGCGCGCTCAGTGATCTCCCTTCAGTCATTAAAACACTAACGATGATCTTATGAAAAGGACTCTGGTCGCAAAGAACTATGGTTTAAAGGTGAACCTTATGAAGACCCAAATCATAATTAACGGCAGTGACAAACTTATTTCCAGACTTGACTATGCCAATGTCCCTCCATTTTTCTTTGATAG
Source organism: Notocelia uddmanniana (assembly GCA_905163555.1). Lineage (NCBI taxonomy): Eukaryota > Metazoa > Arthropoda > Insecta > Lepidoptera > Tortricidae > Notocelia > Notocelia uddmanniana. Next base: position 12,613,366 of record LR991052.1, on the reverse strand, counting down.
GATTCTCATTCCTTTTTATTCTCAAGTGAAAATTCTTGGAGTAATCATCGAACATTCCTTATCTTGGGGCACGTGAGTGAAGTGAGCGGGAAGATGTTTGCTGCAGCGGGATCTCTCCAAGGACTTCGTAATTTTCTATCCATGGCTACTAAATTTTCCCCGAAGGCACTGGTCCGATTGGGTTGAAATTTGGTACACATAAACATATGTAAAATTACAAATGCATGTGTAAAATGACTCACACAAATCTTAAAGTCATTAAGAGGTATAAAAGTTTGAGAAAATTACCCCGCCATAAACTATTTCATATACCCAAATTTTACAATATATATGGTGCCAGAGTATATGCTCACTTACTGCCTAAAATAATAAATAATTTACCTGAAGATGTTCGAAATATGTATATTAAAGGAAAAAGAGTCAAAAGACAAATTAAAATGCACCTACTGAAGTCTAGAGACTTCAGCTATATCCTATAACAGGTATTAGTGTATTATAAGTAGTTAATAGGTATATTTTTTTTTATTGTAGTAAAATTAGAACTCCCCATCGGCATACAAACCTCCTCAGGGTTTTGCCTACGATGGGTCAAGTAAATTTCAATGTTTTTTGTACGATACTTTTGATCAATAAAAAAAAAAAAAAAAAAAACTATATTTTTATTTTTGGGTCACCGACTTGTAAGGTCTATAAGGTTATAGTTAGGAAACCTTTCTTCAAAACTATTTATCTCATAAGAATTTAGGTTTATTTAAAAAAATATACGAAAATAAACCGTTTCCCTCCCCACTTATCTCTGAAACTACTGGGCCTAAAATTTAGAAAAAGGTACGTACACAAGATAGTTATTTATCTTCAGATTATAGAATAAACCTATAAATAAGAATTCTATAAGTCCCAACTATACATGAACTAATGCTGAAAAACTGCCTTTCCTGGTTAGTGGTTTTAAATGTGCTACTCAACATTTAAAACCATAACCAAATAATAGTAGCAACGGAACCCTTCATTATGCAAGTGTAAGTCAGGCCACGGCCCGACACGCACTTGACCGGTTTTATTGGTAAAAATATAGTAGTTAATGGTAACACGTGGAAAGATAGGGATAAAATAGTGAAGTTTTTTCTCTCCTCTACCTTCATCATATTTGCGACCACTGCAGGCCATAAGCCTCCTCCATGGATTTCCATTGAGTTCTGGACGTAGCAGTTCTGGTCCAGGTCGGCCCTGCCGACTTTTGATGTCGTCAGACCATCACTTGTCTCCACTCGTTGTGTCCATCGGTCGTCGTCTCTTCGGCAGATATCATCGGCCCATTGCCATTTTAATTATGCGACCCTCGTGCCGATATCGGTATCTTTCTTAAATTGCTGAATGACGTCGTTCCGCACTCTATTTCGCAGAGAGATTCCGAGCATTGAGCGTTCCATAGCTCGCGGTGAACCTTCCCGGCAGCCAGCGTCCATGTTTCGCAAGCGTACGTCATCAGCATTATTGGGAGAGCACATTGGTTGTAGACCCTAGTTTTCAGCGACTGAGGAATCTTTAAACTGATTTTTATTACTTTGTTTTTATTGTTATGGGGTTTGAGAAAACCCACGTAACATATTATGATATAATATTGTTTAATGATATTATAATTGTAATAGTTAATGCATGAAATGGCCAGAAAACTACTCATTTTTACGAATTATTACGAAAGACAAGCCTTAATAAATACAAACTGTCTAATTACTTGATTAATGCAGTGCATTTCATTAGGGCAAAGTCGGACAGAAAGCTAATGTTATTTATTGATCAATTATAAATCACAATTAAAATGCAATTACAATTATAATTGCAATTACATGGGCTAATAAGTAGAAACAATGATGGAAGTTACCTGTACCTTAGTACGATCGAGTTATCAATTCAGTTTTTGCTGGAAAGCTTATATGAATTAATTGGTTGACCGAACAGCTACTCGATTCACAAGTTGTCTAGACTCGCCTCACTATCTGCCCTTTGTGCGAGTTGACCCCGAGATTCATGCTATGCGCAATCGGAGGGCAGGTTTATTTACGCTGGTTCGCCGTCGGAAGTTGTCGGTTAGCGATGTAAATACCATTCAGCAAGAAAGGCACTTACAGTGAGCGCAGAAAACGTTTTTATGCCTTCGGAGAAATTTGCTAAATGCTAAATAAAACCATTAAGCGGGGGAGCAGTTGCTGAAGAATAGAATTAGGTACGGCTAATTCCTATAATGTTTTGTAGTAGTTTTATATAAAAAAAGCCAACGGTTTAACAAGCTAAGTTAGGTCAGTGGTTCCGTCCAGTCAGTGGTGGTCATTCCAGAATTGCGACACATATAACATTTTTAGGGATCCGTACCCGAAGGGTGCAAAAGGAGCCCTATTGCTGTCATTGTGTCTGTTCGCGTGTCTGTCTGTCGTCTGTCACACAGGTTTTCACAACCCAACAAATATTCAAATAATATTTTTAAATGTTGTTAAGGGGGGATGTATTATTTATAAGTCGGCAATAAAAGCTTGTTTAATAACTGACAACTTAGAGAAGTTGAAAAAACCCTGATATTATCATAAAATATTTCAATAATACAAAAACGGCAGAGCCGATTTTGATTTTTAAAACATGTCTAAGTCTAAGTCTGAAAAACCTTATTCAAATCGGTTCTCCCGTTTAAGAATTACGATGCCACAGACAGATACACACGTACATAGACCCACAGATACACATGTTAAACTCACAAAACCCCTCTTTTGCGTTCCGCGTCGAGGTTAGAAATGTTTTTTTTAATAAAAAATAAAAAAAATTTTTTGGTTCAAGCGTTTATGGCCGACTGCACTTTTGTTTCCACAGTCATCAACTACTTTATGAGACGGTTGGAATGAGACCGAACGCGACGAGTTTATCTTGTGTAGACTGTAGTTTAGGAAGTTGCTGTGCCCTCCTTCCGGCTACATCATCATATCAGCTCGGTGGTACCATAATATTGCATTGTCACCGAACGTGCATAAGTATAATTTCCAACCGAAGTTAAAGATTTAACAATTGTGGCAACGAATATTTCAATCAGTTCACTCTAAGGCTTGAATAGAAAAGTGGACTGGGTCGAATATCGTTCAACATGTTTCAGACCGGTTCGCGGTCCTTAATCATGAGTACCTATCGCGGCGGCGGTGTGTTTAGCACCGCCGCGGGGAGCGGTTTCATTATATTTAATATGTCTGAAACTCACGGGAATTTTCTATATAAAAGTAAACTGATTGAAAGATTGGTTGCCACGAGCGATACCAGCGGCAGCTCAGTTGGTAAGAGCGATGAACAGATTCCAGAGGTCGTGGGTTCAAATCCCGCCCCCGGGGTATCAATTTTTCACTCCGGTTGGAAATTATAATTTCGTTAAGCGGACGACTCCGCTCATACATAAAACGATTTACGTACATAAGCAGAATGCAAAATTCCGGCTTAATCGAATACCGGCTAAGGTATTGAAAATTTTGATGATAACTTACATACGAACAGTGCAAGTTACATAACCAACTGACGACTGGGTATCAAAATTTGCCAGAATTCACTCTACCAAATTGACAGAGTCTAAACTTCATTGGGGCCTGTGCACTACGAGTATGTAGGTTGCTGGTCGTCAGGAAAACAAACGCTGGTGAATTACAGTGAAATTGCTAGGATATTAAAGGGGCGGTGAAAATATAATTTCCTGAACGTTATAGGAAAGCATGTTTATGTATATGTGTGTCCTTTTGTTCTCTGGCTAATTGTATACGGGTTACTTGAACAGGATGTAGCGGCGCGGGGTCTGGACGTACCGCGCGTTGATCTCGTGTTGCAGTATTGCGCGCCCGCCTCCGCCACAGACTATGTGCACAGGTAATTACCGGAATTATTTAATTATGTTACAAAATAACTAATCTGTACTTTTGCGCTTATTAGCACGACTGCGGGAATGTATAACCCGCGGATACACGTCCTATGTAGACTAACTCTCTGGTTGTGCACTCTCGGTTACAATGTATTGAGTATTGAGATATTTATTGATAAAATCATAACTAATTTTACATGTATGGTATATTATACATTCACAATGCTTAAAGTTTTTTTCGTTTTGCAGCATCGAAATGCTGGAACGATTTACCACCTCCTATAAAGAAAACGAAAACTCTATACATGTTTAAAAAAGGATACAAAAATTGGCTTCTGTCACAGCAAAAAACCTCGAGTAACTGGCTACCAGTGACATAACCAAAACGTGACAGTTGTCAGCATACACCAGCTGATGTATGAATATTTTTATACTCTTGTTAACTAATTAACAATACACTCTCTTGTTTCGAATTTAGCCCCATAAAATGTAGAAAAAGCCCTACGCACTTCCGTTTAAATTTAGTTACATATATATCTTCTCGTCATGACAGCGAACTCGCTTCGTTAGTTATCATTAGGCTTAAGACTTAGTTGTAAGGCCATGGGTAGAGACTGAAAATCAGCGGTCTCGCTGAGTCTCGAACCCTTTCAATACGCAGACATACTATATTTGTGCATGTATCATCTCTTTTGTAACTTGTTTGTGTTATTGAATAAATTTCTTTTTATTTTTATTTTTATTTATTTATTTATTTAAAGAAGCACAGTCGTGGAATGAAAATAGTCGTCAATTTTATTGCCGTTAAAGTCGAATAAATTAATAAACTGTGATAATTGTTCTACCTAAGTCGGTAAGTATAATTTTCTTATGAGATTTGAACACAAACATTTTGACGTTAGTTTAATCATGGGTATATATAGTCTTGTTGAACAGAAACGAGCAAAACCTAACCTTCTATTCTGAAGGAATACGAATATACAGGTAGGTACCTAATTTCAACTGTACTTCATGTTTTGTATAAAATGTCAGTTCCTATATGTGTTCAAATATGGTCAAGATAAAATAAAATGGGAATTAGCATCGAATTTCCTTACAGACCGACCCCTTTTTATTTCTCCTGAGTGTAGATTGTAGTATATTTGTGACACATCTAAAGGGTCGGCCGGACGGGGCGGGCGTCGAACGTGGGCGAAGCGGTGATGTTTCTGCTCCCCAGCGAAACTGAATTCACGCGACACCTCGAACAGAAACGCATCAGGTAATTATCACCTTTACACAATACACGTATACTTGTCATCTTTCTATAATTGGTGATCTGTACCTCTAGTATTTCTTTTTCGTAACAAAAATAGAAACGAACGCGTGCGCGATTAGTCTCAACTTGTATGGCAACACGAACAGCGCCTCTGGCGGCCTTTAGTGGTAACTACTTGTTCGTTCCTGTTTTGAAAAAAGAAATACTAGAGGTACAGGAACCAGTGCAACGTTACTAACTCAGTAATCGATCGCAATTACATTTACATCGAAGTCACCAAAAATAAGAATTATCATTTAATTAAAAATCTTTGTCACCCTACCCGTGGTTTATAATAATAATAATAATAATAAATAATAATAATAATAATATTATTTATTATTATTCCCTCATTTAATGCTTTGTTTTTTAAACCAACCTAAAAACTGTGTTATGATTATTTATGAAGAATAAGTTGTCAATTATCACATGTACGGCAAGTAGACGGATGAGTTTGTAAACTTAACCCTTTCGGACCGGAAAAACAGCACTGGGCTGACGCAAAATAAAGTATATTGTCATACGTTTTTGATTTGACAATTATAGTCTAGGCCCAAAACTGAAAAACGCGTCTCTAAACGATGCAAGCGGGAAATCGTGTAACAGTTGGTGTGACAACGTTATCAGAGAGTTTTGACCCTGCAGAATACGGATCTGCTTGTCGCCATTTCGAAATTTCAACCGATAATCAGCAGATAAATCCGTAATCAGCAGGGTCAAAACACTCTGAAAACGTTGTTACCCCAACTGTTACATGATTTACTTCTTGCATTCTACTTTTTCAAAAATGGTCCTAGTCTATTAAACCGCACAATTGTATTGGCCGGTTTGAAAAAGGGTAAGACCTATTAAACTTCCCGCTAGTGTTAACATGATTATTAAATTTAATTAACTAAACAGAAATGTAATTTGCATGAGGCTTCCATTGGAATCTGTTTTAGTTGTTCATATTTTTGGGCTTCTGATCACCGATTAAAAATCAACTTATATAATATGTGTACAGTACCTTTACATTTATATAGAAAGAAAATAGATCAAACTTTGGACTGTATCAAGGTATATATACCGCTTAGGAACCTGACATGAAGCCTGAAGTTGTATGAGAGGGTCAGGTTTCACGCATAGAAAGTCCGGTTTGGTCAACATCTAGATTTTTCGTAACAAGCTCCGAAAAAGACATTTTTATTAGCAGGTTATTAAGTGAGAATTTTATCCATTTCCGCCTCTGGCTTTCGTAACTAGCTGTGAAAATAATAAATAAATAAATATTGGGGGACAATCTTACACAAATCGACCTAGTTCCAAACTAAGCAAAGCTTGTACTATGGGTACTAGACGACGATATACATACTTATATAGATAAATACGTACTTAAATACATAGAAAACATCCAAGACCCAAGAACAAATATCCGTGATAAATGTACAAATAAATACCCTGGTCGGGATTCGAACCCGGGACCTCTAGCTTCGGAGGCAGAGTCACTACCAACTAGGCTAAACAGGCCGCAACAAGCAAGGCAACTGGGCTAAATACTAAGTATTCCTGCTAAATTCTTCATAAAAACTCATACTTTATAGAAAACCTTAATATAAATACCGATTGACGTTTCAAGGGCGTATTGGCTAGATGATTGGCTACGCCTTGGTACGTAGTCGGGAATGTGTTTAACTCTCAAGTTTGGCATTATTTACTTACATGAGATTGGCCATATCACAAAAACATATAAAAAAATACTTTGTGTATTAATTTATTAAAAAGAAAAGTTATTGGTCCATACTCGTAATGAGTAATATGACCCATTTGGGCAGGAATACTATTTTGGTACTATTTTGACGAATCAGTTAGGACCATAGATGCACTTAATCCGTTGCAACGAAGACTTCTCTAGAGTAAAAATTACATTTAACACCAGAGATTTAATATAAAAACTTGCACTTAACAATCTATATTAATAATTTCGTGCAGGGGTACGGTAGACCCGAACGAGACCTGTCTCAAATTGAAGAACGTATAAAAATAACGATTTTTGATTTGAACATATGTATCCGCAAAATTCGGATTGTCGCGTACTTTGCATTTAAAAGTGTTAATTTGATGACAAAACGTCGACCATATTGCCCACAGACTATATTGCTATATTAAATTTGTTGGTTGACAGTGTCGGCTACGTTCGAAAATCGTGAACTATTTTTGCGTCCGGTATGTTGGCCAGGTTGCTGGGCTGCTTTCTGGGTGATTGGCCATCATCGCCCATTGTGTGGATTCGGCTAGCCGCGTCTGTAGCGTTTTGTTTTTGTAGTTTTCAAGCGTTCTATACACCTATCAGCCTAGCTAGCACGATAACTTATACCGTCACGTTATATGGGCGAAATGTATTAAAATGTCACATAAAACGTAACGGTATAATGTATTTATTTATTGCTTACATGTATATAATTATAAATGCAGATGTTATTGAAAAATTATACTAATGTGTCATACATGCTACCTCTAGCAGAGGTGTTACAATATTTGCTTATCCACTAAAAATTGTATTCAATAAAATGAATTGAAAAGAAATTAAGATTACATCGAAATGGTTATTATATAACATATCAAGAATAATATTTAATACTTCTGAATTATACAATAGCATCGGACAGAAAACCCTCTACTGAATAATAACAATTTTTGATAAGGAGCGATTTTAGCTTACTTACAAATATAGTGTCTTTTTGTTCCGACTTAATGCTATCTGGTATTTTGTTATAAATTTTTACAGCAGCATGATAGGGGTCATTTCTGCACAATTAAATTTTTTCAATTTGTAACAATATTTTGTTTTTGTGTCTTTTACTTTGGGATACTTTGTAGTGTTGCAAGTTCTTACGGGCAAATTTATATCTATCGTGCTAGCTAGACTGATTGTCACAACAACCGCCTTCAAAGCGAATGTATGGGGCCTGTTACATGGATTCATATCACGATAAGTATCACGTGAATATTAAAGCAGAATCCATACAAATTTGAAAACTGCGATAATATTGACACCCCAGTATTGTGATAATATTAATCGTGTAAAGGACACCACTTGAATGTTTGCTGAGTCTGTCCGCCATCTTAAAGCTGCGTCTCTATTTTGTTTGTGACAAACTACTAGGTGACTTATGGCTTTTAAACGTCTAGCAAAATTCTATCCCTATCTCGCTCTATCTTATAACTTAGTGGTACTGGGGGACTACTCCGAAATTCGAAATCCGAACTTCGTATGGTGCCGTCCCTTTCACTCATATAGTCTATGACAGGAGAGTGAAAGGGACGGCACCATACGAAGTTAGGATTTTGAATTTCGGAGTAGACCCTCAGCTCATGCCGTTCGCCGCGCTCGGACGCTAGAGGCGCTACTGCGAACCGAAAACGAAGTATCTGCCTCTCTCGCACATGTATATTCGAACGACAGAGAGGAAGATAGTTCGTTTTTGGTTCGCGGTAGGCCCTCAGGCGTCAACTTTAAAACGAATAGGGTATTTTACTATAAGAGAAATAAAATTCAAAATGTAATAAAAACCAGCCAAGTGCGTCGGAGTCGCACACTGAGGGTTCCGTACAACTAAAAAACAAATGTGATTTATCAATATATTGATATTTTTGGTAAAATATACTTCATAATAAACATTATCACTTAATTTCAAGTTCATAGGTCGATGGGAAGCTAAAAAATTATATGTGTGACAGACAACACACGGAATGTTCTTTGACTTTCTTCGACCGTCCGCCACGCTCGGACTAAGGTGCTACCAACCGAAAACTAAATATATCTCTCTGTCGCACTTGCATATTCGAGCGCGGAGAGGGAAATACTTCGTTTTCAGATCATGGTAGGCCCTCTGGTCTGACGGCTCCTATTCCTGGATGGTGCGCGTATCGGAATGTGAAATACCTTTGGCAAAACGGAACAAGTTGTTAAATAGCTTCCATTAATTGGAGAAAATATTACCAACTGTTATTATTATCACGTGAAACACTGAATATTGAAGCAACATCCATAGGGGCCTGTTACATGGTTATTATTATCACGCGATATACTCATATCACGATCCGTATCACGTGCAAAGAATATTGAAGAAAAATCCATACGAATTTAAAACCCACGATAATTTTGACACACCAGTATTGTGATAGTATTAAGCGTTTAACAGACCCCATACAATTTTAAAAATCGCGATAATATTGAGTGTAAAGGGCCCCACTGAATAGAATTTGGCGGAGAATAGAGAGCTGCTATCGCGAAACGAAAACGAACGGACATCGTGTATTTCCCTCTGTGTCGCTCGAATTTGCAAGTGCGACAGAGAGGGAGATACACGAACTTCATTTGTTTTTCGCGTTAGCAGCTCTGACTTCGCACCAAAAATACTGACTGGCACATCAATATTTAACAATGCACATCTGAATTGAATTTTAATGAACAATTAGTATTTTAGCTATACAAATCAGTACTGATTACGGTGTCAAATTTTTTATGTGCCTTTAAATACTACCCTTATAAAAATGCTTAGGATTAACTTGCAAAGATACTAGCCTTTGCCCGTGACGTCGTTTGCGTAATCTTTTACTCCCAATTCCATATAATTCCATTCCATACTTTTATTCCCAATCCAGACTACAGACTATATTTCTATACGATTCGAAGTTTCATTATGATCCGTTGTTGTAATGTTTTTATTTTATACATTTTTGTACACTATTTCTTTCGTCGTTTGCATAACTGTCACGAATAAATGTTTTGTTTATTTCTTTCTTATTTATTTCACCCGAGCGAAGCCGGGCTTTCATCTAGTTTTTATTTATTTATAGCATGTACATTTGCGGTGCAGTTTTCACAAGCTTATATTAAGTATAATTATTATAACTCAGGCTTAAACAAAAAAGTTAAAGAAACAGTTATATGGATTTAATATACTTGATTAATGCATTGATGGACCGTAGACGCCTATAGGCGTTATTCTATTGTTATTTCTATTGTGTCTGGAATAGTGTCCATCAAAGTGTTTTAAGAACTAGTTATATAAAGGGAAAAATATATTCATTTTCATAGCTGGTTAAGAAAGCCACCTGTAAAAGTGGTTAAATAATTTTCACTTACTAATCAGTTACGAGAAAAATTATAAATTGCCATTTTTCGGAACTAGTTACGAAAAACAGTAAAGCGTGGACCAAATCATTATTAAATATTATGTTTTGTATTTCATAATCAGCCGCTGTCCGTCCTTGCTTAACGTAAACCCCTTTTATAACGTGTCAATATTGGGCCCTGGACTTCCCTCGCCCAGCCACTGCCAGTATTTCTTAAAGGTCGTCAGTCCACGGAGTCGCTGGGATATTTTTTAATTGTCAGTTGAAGATACGATTTTTAGAAACATTAAACTTCAATATGTGAAAAATATCCTTTCTTCTTTCTGCGTTAAATAATAACCAGAATTCTTGAAAAAGCCGCGCGTGGACGGCCGTCATCCTACAAAATTGTCAAACTCCACATAGTATCAGGTTTTAACTAATTCGCACTGATTAATAAATTGTCAATCAGACTGACTCAACGCAACGAAAAGAATTGCCTGGAGCCGTTGCTGAGCATAGTGCCGGGCGCGGCCAACGCGAACCGCGCGGCGGTCGCCGTGCAGGCGCGGCTCGAACAGACGGCGCACACCGATAAGACGTGGCTGCTCCGGGCTAGTCGAGGTAAGCCGACCATTAGTCACGTAGCATAATTGCGGATGTGGCCAACGCGGATCGCGCGGAGCGGAGATCGGTGTGCAGGTGCGGCTCGAGCAGATGGCGCACACCGAAAAGACATGGCTGCTCCGTGCTAGCCGAGGTAAGCCGACCATTAGTCACGTAGCATAGTCTCGGATGTGGCCAACGCGGACCGCGCGGAGCGGAGATCGGTGTGCAAATGCGGCTCGAGCAGATGGCGCACACCGACAAGACGTGGCTACTCCGGGCTAGCGGAGGTAAGCCGACCATTAGTCACGTAGGATAGTCCCGGATGTGGCCAACGCTGACCGCGCGGAGCGGAGATCGGTGTGCAGGTGCGGCTCGACGAGACTGCGCACACCGACGACACTGTGCTGTTCAGGGCTAGAGGAGGTAAGCCAACCATCAATCACTTAGTATTTGGTCGGGATCACTGGTAGTTATCTTGCTAGCAACAGTTCTAAAAATGTTTCTGACTTGGGTAACTTTTGTCTCTTTAGCGTACATGACATGGGTCCGTTTCTACTCCGGCTACCCGCGCGACGTCCGCGAGTTTCTGGACCCGAAACAGCTGCACCTGGGGCACGCGGCGAAGGCGTTCGCCCTGCGGGACACGCCCGGGGCGCTCGCCAAACGCGCCAAGTATGACCCCGACCTGAAAAGGGAGCAGCCGGCCAATAAGCTCACCGTGCATGAAGACGAGGAAAAGAGGAGGCCTGGGTGAGTCCTGTTTTTATTTTTTATTGACCCCCGACGCGCAACGCAAGAGAGAGGTGCTAAAGTTTAACAAGAGTATCTGTGTACAAATGTAGTGAATAATACTTTACTCTTGGGCTGAACTCTGAATACGATTAGACCCGAAGAAGTGTCAATCAATTACCGTATTAATTAACATCTGTCATATCAAATGGCAAAATACTATGCCAGTTTTCATTCTGTCATTTTATTAATAAAGTTTCACATGAACCCGTCAGTCATTTAATACGATAATTGATAGCCAATTCGGGTTTAGTCGTATTCCGAGTTTAGCCGATGGGAAAGTATTATTCACTACATCTGTATATGTGTGTCTGTCAGTGGCATCGCAGCTCTTAAACGGGTAAACCGATTTTTATGCGTTTTTTTTAATATTTCATAGCATGTTTTATAGCGATTATTATTTGATATGTTTTATCAAAAAGTCGGGGGACTTTCAACTTTTCTAAGTTGTCAGTTATTTTTGTAGCTTTTGTTCAATCGAGCTATTTTGTCCCTCCTTTTACATTACATTGAGCCTCTTATCCTGAATTTTACATACAATTTATATTAAATATATGTTTACACTATAGCTCTGAGCTCAATGTGCCTGTTGGTAAAGGCCTCCTCTAACATTTTCCATTAATTTCTATCTCTAGCGACCCTTTTTCAATTGGGACCAACTGTTAATTTTAGCTAATTTTCCTATTTTTTGTGATATCTTTCCCTTTTCCTTATGCCGTCTCTAGGATACCAATCTGTGACAATTTTGCTCATCTTTCCTTGATTATTTCTCAGTGTATGCCCGGTGCATCTCATTTCTTCTCAGTCTCAGCCCAGACCGACGGACGTGGACAGGGCGTCCTTCCTGTACTCTCCCGTAAATTGCTGTGTGATAACAGCTGATAAAATACTATCCGACCTCTTTATATCCCAGGCGTGGCGCTCAACTTATCCTTAAACATCACTATCAACATATATTTAAGAGCCTGGCTCTGGGTTGGTTTAGTAATCGCCATTCTGTTCGGTCTCTTCCAGTGCTTTGAGCTCCTGATACCACATTACATTGACCTTCTCTTTGGCTTGATCTATAAACGCACGTCTTGGTCTTCCCCTGCTTTTCCTCCCCTCTATATTTCCTTTGATTATGGTTTTTATGTAATTATCATGTCGTATCAGGTGCCCCAATATATTTCTTCTTCTGTTCTCAATCCTCCTCAAAAGCAGTCTCTTCTCTCCTATCAAAACGAAAACCTGTTCATTTGTTATCCTTGAACACCAGTTCATTAAGGGTTTTCTTTAGCGACTGCAAGGGTTATGCTTAAATGTGTGATGATAAAGTTAAATTTCAATCATGTTATTTATGATATAGAGTTTATTACCTTCGTCCCTAAATTGAATGAAACTAAAAAAATACAAGTTTAAACGTGTTATGAATGGTCTAAATTTTATTTGAATTGAGCGTACATCCTGGTGCACATTAGGCTTTAACAGGATGCAATAGGCAACCCGGCGGGAACCTAATTTAATTTGCTTGCTTCTGTAATATATGCTTGCACTTCATTATTTTGGTCATTGACATTACTAATGTCTAAATAATCTTTCATATCACGCGGTTTTGTAAAATTTTCTGCTTTATTAGTTGTAAGTTTTATTATTTATGTCTGTATGTGTTTACTCCAGTTTCGTACTTAATCATTTGCTAATAAAATATAACATGAACGGAATAAACTGAGTATATTTTCATTTACTTACTTTTTTATTTGTTTTACGTATGTTTTCTATTTGCTTTTCTTTAGTTAGTGTAGTGAGTGAGTGGTTGTTATAAAATTCTAAAATAATTGAAAATAATAATCCCGATGTGATGAAATAGTTGAGTAAAGTAGGAAAACTCTTTACATGAATGTTTGAATAAATATGGTTTTCCAGGTTCCCAAAGGTGAAGATATCTATGGGAGGCAGGATAGTGAACAAACAAAGCTCTATGCACACTGCCAGTGAGTTCGACAGCGGTCTGCCGCCCCTCGACCAGCTAAAGAGGAGAAATAAGAAAAACAAATGACAAACGCTCGCGTCGACTTCCGACGAACATCAACCGACCGTCAAATGTCAACTCTCGGTCAAAATCTTCCGACTGCGCTAACTGATCATGCTAACTCATAAGGACACGATGCCAACGATGTAGTCGTAACCCATGTATACTGAATGTAATTTAAATGTAAAATAAAATCTTACACTCCATCAAATCATTCTCATTCAGCCCCGTGTGAACGATTTTTAGGTTTATTTTCAAGAACTAATGAAAGATGGACTTCGGCCAAAATTCTAATCGCAACTCGAGTTAATGGAAGCGGCCGTCGGCTACCGTTTTCATATTTCTGACTCATGAGTGACTCGAATGAAAAATGATTTTAAACCATTACTGTGCCCCGTCCGGCCTTTTGATATTTAAATTTTTTTCAAGCGGCTATCATTATGGCGGAATGATTTGCGAATTCCGCCCCAGCTCGTGGTTTTTGTCAGAGTCTGAACGAGTTTTTTGTCGCTCTCATTTAGGATGTTTTTATTGCTTCATAATGACAAATTAAAAGAGTATTGTGAGGCGCTTTCATGCCGTAATCTCCGGCCTTTTCGGGGTTGAAGGGTGCTTTATGTAGAGCCACGTTTCGGGTGACTCAATCTTGGAAGCTCAAACGGGATTACCTGTTGTTCTGTTGTAATGAGTCAATCTAATTGTAATTGACTAACGTTCGTCGGTAACAATCAAAAGTCTTCACGCAAAAAGTGAATAGGCAAGGCATGTATAATGTCATAATAATAAGTGGTTGTTTATGTTGAGCGGAGCGATTCTTTATTGTCTGCCGGTCGGAGGCGGGAAACAGTAAACTATCGATAATGTAGCGTTTTGTGGCCGCTATAGTTGTGTGGCGCGACTTCGCGCGTCATTAACCGACACATTTGCATGCGGCCGCGCCAAACCTCGTGAAAATGCCTTTTCATTAGCATCAGCTTCTGAAAATCGATTACATAGCTTTTTTTATGTGATTTCGTAATTGAAATCGCGCAGTTTTCCTGTTGTATAAATAATAGCCGTCATGACATACATTCTTGAATAGCCGCGAACGTAATATAAGAAGTTTTTGATTGACATACATAAATAAACGGTACAAAAAGTATTCAATAGCACTTAATCTAGTAGCGGTGCGCGGTACAATGGGCGTTAAGATTAATTTTCGCTCATAATTCGCTATCGGGCCGGAGTACGTACACGAATATTTGATTGATGTGCCAGGAAATGTATCATATTAAATAAATTTATGTCGACATAGTAGCTGCTTTCACGGCGTAGAATTCTTTTGAAAGAGTCGGCGAGTCAATTCGGTAGTACAATGAGCGCTCGCCGTGATCGGTGGCCGCCGGCCAAGATCAGAGCCGGTGCAACGTTGCATTTGTACCTTCCTCATACGCTACTCTAAGAGAACTTGACCTCTCTTCGTTCATATTTTGTAGGCGTAGGTACATTATATCATACTTAAGCGTCTTGCGTCTTAACTTCAAAAGAAACAAATGGAACGCTTATAGGATCTGTCTGCCTGTCAGTCCTAGACGTAATGACTTGAAATTTACACACGTGTAACAATAGCCATATGTAAGTCGGCGACCTAAAGGGCGGACGTGTAACGTAAATAAATGAATATTTTAGAATAGACATTCAGATGTACTCTTTGAATAATGATTGCAAGAATTGTCATATGTGTGCAAGAAAACGAGAAAATAAATTAATATGAAACGTAAGGGCAGCTTGTTGCTTGTGTGTAAAGTAAAAAAAAAAGTTTTGCAAATTAAACCGTGACTGTACACTGTTGTGAGAATCTAAAATATTTTTTGTTGCTTGTAGCGCTTAAGATAAGTGGTTTTAAAGATATCTAATAAAATAGACCAAAATTTTCCTCCGGATCTCCGAAACTACCGGGCCCATTTTTATGAAAAGATAGAAATCGTTTTTTACGTCTACTGTAAACTGTAACAATGTAAAGTAACCTAACCTCTTCGACGCGAGTTTATCGCGCAATTGTCCGTTTTTTTTCCTTATTTTAATATACACTTGTTGTTTATAGCCTGTAGGTACCATTAGACATTATCCTATGTTACGCGCAACAGATTACTGCGTGCTTAATTGCTTATATAGTAGTTGCTGAGCAGTTTCATGTTGCCCAATGTCACCGGTAAGGCTGCATATATGAGCTCTACGGCGGAACAGTTGGTCTGTGGCCAAACGCGCCGCGTCACGACGCACCGAATTATCACCACAAAGCGCCCTTGATACCGAATATTCCATATAAATATTGAGCTAATCGCCCTTTCAATGGAGCGGCCCGCTTTTTATTAATAATTGATCGCGGAGCGACGAGTCATGCGCCGGATGCCTACACACCCAGGAAGAATTGTCTATATATTACATCTCATCAAGAAGAACAGTCCTAAAGGTAACCTTATTTCTCGTAACGTTAAGTTCAAATTCCAAAAAAAACATGTCTGTACTGTACGAGCTTGCTATAGTTGCCGCCGAGTATTGTGCTGAGGAACATATTTTTTGCTTTAACACAACTCATTAATGAGCGAGCACATGACGCCGGGGCATGCTACCTCAAACTAACGAATTTCCAAAGAGTTTAATGGTCGCGAAACTAATTATTATTTGCTTTGGTACATTAGTACGATCGGTAACTAAATTTTTCATTTGCGTCGTTAATGTGGGCTGCGTGCGGGGAAGGCAACAAGCACTGCGACAGCTGTACGAGGCAGTCCAACGGTGGAAATATATGTGTCCTCACTTTCCTCGGTCGATTAACCTCCAGTAATCGTAATGATGCATTTAGTCACTCGTCTAACAATCTAATAATACATTGTTGATTGCAAAAACTATAATTCTACTCAGCGCATTTGCAACAGAATGTCGTATTTAGTGATGGTTTCGCAACCAGTGTATGATACACATATGTAGTAGTAGCTAATCGCGTTATCGCGTCTTTTGCTTTCATAAGAGCTTATTTAGTTACTTACAGGTCAGATTACCATTTGCAACTGGAGCCATCGATCATTCGATTACTCGCGGACACCTAAAGTACCCGTATAAATTATATTTACAGGCTAATCGACTCGGAATCTTCATTTACATAATCTTCCTGTTCGAGCATCTCATTATGATTACGTAACACATGCGTGTCGTCACTTTCATTGCAAATATGTACTCAGTTCCGTTTATTCCACTTATTTAATTAAACATTCTCACACGTTTCATAAATACGACAGTAACTTTTAATTTTTAAGTATTATGAGTGCTCCGCTTAATGCCTGTTAGGCTAACAGTAACAGCTCCGTGAGAAATCGGTTAAAAGTTTGCGTTAGCAGCAATTCAGTCAGTTTGCGGACATGTCTGTCATTTTAGAATTTGTAACGTATTAAGTTGAGTTCCGATAGGAGGAACACAGGTTTTAGGTGAAATAAGAGAAACAGTATCCCTTAATTCTAAAGTTCCTTGTTATCATTTTACCCAAGCCTTTATCTTCACGTCTCCTCACTCTTTTTTAGCTGAGCGAAGCGAAGCTCATTCTTAGGCGACAGATGTATTTCGTTTGAGTTCGTACTCCTCTTAGAAGCTTCAACCGATCACGCTGACATTTTGCTTGTCGATAGTTGACATCCTGACGATGATTAAGATAAAAATAAAATAAAATCGGACATACCACGGAGCAATAATCACCGAAAAACAGAATTTCCGTATATTTTCAATGTAAAAAGACGTGCACGCGCAAAATTGATGTAAACAATGGAAAATAGAGAGAGTTTGAGACCGGGTAGACGCGCTCAGCTCAACATTTGCGACCTGCAAACTGCATTGCAATCATTGCATATCTAGTTTATCCTCATTAGTTTAACATCTTGAACGGTATGATCGCCTAAGGGTGTCATAATACATGTTGTCATGCCCAATGCGGAAAGAACCATATTCGTGACTATATAGACAGCTCCATATTCGCACTAATAGCAGAGATGTTGGCGTGTAGTAGGTGTCATTTGTCGTGCGTGGCAAATGGCATCCTAAGGGTTAACTAGAAACTATATTTGCGTACCAAGTACAATCAGCAGCAGAAGTAGCTACCGGCCTAGTGCTCAAATTGAGCTACACGCAGACTCTAATGTCAGGAGAATAAGGCTCTGTGTAGATAATTGTGGACGTGTTATTGAGCTTAGCTACTACTGCTGCTGACTGTACCAACACACAAACAAACTTCTACACACATCGGTTAACTACAACTTTTTCAATTTTAATCCCGTATTGCTGTAGCTTTATTGATTGCTTTACTCTTGACTTGAGTCGGATTAGAGCGCTTCGACTTTTGGGCAAGCTGCAAGAAATATGTACTAAAAATGTTTACGTAGGCAGCTGTATTGAAAAATAAAAACTACTGGCTTTGGTCGGTTTTTTGGGGTGCATTAAGGGTAAAACGACACCCTATTATTAAGACTCCGCTGTCCGTCCGTCAGTCTGTCTGTCTGTCCGTCCGTCTGTCACCAGACTGTATCTCATGAACCGTGATAGACGGTTGAAAATTTTAAGTACAGATGATTTATTTCTGTTGCCGCTATAACAGCAAATACTAAAAACAAAATACTTAAAATAAATAATTAAGGGAGCTCCCATACAAAAAAAACTTTTAATAAGTTGCTCGTTGTGTTCATCAGGCTGGGTCTCAAAATGTATGGGAAAACTAAAATCCGACTCGCACTTGACCGACCAAAATTCTCATTGATATTTTTAAAATTTTATTTTTTACTTAAGGTTATAATAAAGTGTCTAATGTTGTATAGATAATTAGTAAGGAACCCTTCGTGCGCGAGTCCGACTCGCACTTGGCCGGTTTTTATTTACCGCTTTCCTTACTGCGTTTATTGATTTTTATTATTTTTCTTCAACTGGTTCTATATAAGTCCCACTGCTGGACATAGGTTTCCTCACAAACGAGAGTGTTTACTGTCCTCACGCCTGCCCAGTGCGTAACATTACATAAAACATTGAATTTCATCGTAGATGTATGCAAGTTTTTAGGGTTCCGTAGTCAACTAGGAACCCTTATAGTTTCGCTATGTCTGTCCGTCCGTCTGTCCGTCCGTCCGCGGATAATCTCAGTGACCGTTAGCACTAGAAAGCTGAAATTTGGTACTAATATGTATATCAATTACGCCGACAGTGGTAAAATAAAAAGTGGAAAAAAATATTTTATTAGGGTACCTCCCCTATACGTAAAGTGGGGAGTGATTTTTTTTTTCATTTTAACCCTAACGTGTGATATATTGTTAGATAGGTATTTAAAAATAAATAGGGGTTTACTAAAATCATTTTTTGATAATGTTAATATTTTCGGAAATAATCGCGAAGTAAAAAAAAATGTGTCCATCCCTCTAACTTTTGAACCATAAGTTTTAAAAATATGAAAAAAATCTCAAAAGTAGAACTTTATAAAAACTTTGTAGGAAAATTATTTTGAACTTGATAGGTTGAATAGTTTTTGAAAAAATTACAAAAATAATTTCTGAACTAAGTTTGTAATTTAACCGTATAATCCAAACTCTTTCTTTAGTTATCACCGTCCTCTGTGAGCCCGTTTTTAGGGTTTTGTGTTTCTGTACTTAATATGTCAACTTAATGTGACGGACGGAAAACTACGGAACCCTACACTGAGCGTGGCCCGACACTCTCTTGGCCGGTTTTTTATACTTCACTTAACACGGTACCTCATCGACGTACGTAACATGATGTTAACTGTCCATTAGTTATTTATTCGTATTGGATATTCAACGTCAGGAGGAAATATGATATACGCTTCACGCAACTTATGATTTCTTCAGGACTCGATTGCAAAATATCACAACGAATGGATCTCAATGCTCACTAAACCAGTACCTTTCATTTTCACAACGTGTAGTGCTAACGACTACCTAGGTCATGCAGTGATTCAGGTTCGTGCCTTTTTGTGGACAGCCAACACTGTAAAAGACTATAAAGCATGAACCCGCGTAAATATAACTTACATGCGCATGAGGTGACTTTTGTTTTTAACTCTACGACCCGTAGATAGATCGTGCTAAATGCCTGTTTGTCGCTGTCTTGTGTCCCACGCCACGCCCGTAACATGGGCACCGCAGTAAAAGCACAGTGTCATTGTTCCCAGAGACGCTGCCATCTGATTATCATTATTGTTCCAAAGCGGGAAACAGCTAACATTCACTCCACTTAATATAATTGAGCGAATGAGAAAGGTTATCAATTATATTGTAACGCTGCGAATATTCTTATTTTAGTGTGTTATCTCTGAATAGAATTGTTAATACGCGTGTTGTATTCAGTGTTTATTTTTCATAGCTTTTATGTGAACATGGAAACAATTTGGCGGTTATTCAAATGGATTTTGCTTTTAGTTTTTGTAACGGGTGTAATGAGAATTTAGCGAAAGCGGAGCTATCCAAGAAATATTTATGTAACATACTCTTAACAATCTGAATTCCTGGTGAAGTACGTACCTATATGTTATAATTGAGAAAATAGCTACTTGGAATCGAGAGTACCTATAGAGACTGATAAACCTTGGGTGATATCACAAAGAATGTAAGTTTTATGTAGGTAATTAGGTATAACTTAATATAAAACACAAAAATAGTAGCTGATTTATAGTTCCAAATAACTGCGATATCAGTATTCACACAACTGCCTTGCAGTTATTATTTATTAGCAACAAGCTAATTACCGGGATGTTGCACCAATTTCCATATTATACTTGTTTAGTAATAATAATAGTATTCGTATCGTGTGTCGGGCGTAGATAATGATGTGGAAACTGATTCTGATTGTGTTCAATGAAATAGATGCGTCCACGAGGCGCGCTAGGAGATGATGAGCGTATGTACGGAGTACGCGGTGTGTCTTACGTTCATGTGGTCCTTCGCTGCGAGGCGCTTTGCAAAATGCTCGAGTAATAGCAAGAAACAACCGTTTTACTAGAACTAATCATAGTGTTGGTGCAAAAACGCGAGCTATTAATGCTGCCAGCGGGACTTCTTACTATGCATGAGGGAATTAACTGCAGTGGCTTTCACATTAGGTAACGAAAGACGAGCGCATTAGGGTATTGGCTCAGAAAGGTATGCTCGTTTGTTTCTTTATGTGGCACGCTCGTGTCATAAAGGTGCCTATTAAGAGTGTTCATTTCGCAGAAAACTGCCAAGTTAAAGCTCAAATTGCATTAAGCCGCAGTAAATAAATTTTACTGTAAACAATGTAGTGCCGGACTTGGCACCATTTCAGAGAATCTAAGGAACTTGGCACCCATTTAGATCTCAATTCTTTTGTCGCTGAAGACGACAACCAAGCATCGCATATTCTTAATATTGAACTTGGCTCGCATTTTCACATTTATGTTTTTGATGGGATTAGCGTTTACAATTATCGCTACTAATATACAATATGACCATATATTTTTAACGGGCACGTTGTACCCAACTGAAGCCATATTGTAAAGTAGCTGAATATTTAATAACCGTTCTTTTTAGGTTAGTACTTAACTACATAAAACGACATATCAATAAAGTTACAACAGCGAATGGACGACGGCACTTGCATCTCGCATGTGGCAAGAAATTACCAAGCCTACTTGGCACCATTTCAGAGAATCTACGGAACTTGGCACCCATTTAGATCTCAATTCTTTTGTCGCTGAAGACGACAACCAAGCATCGCATATTCTTAATATTGAACTTGGCTCTCATTTTCACATTTATGTTCTTGATGGGATTAGCGTTTACAATTATCGCTACTAATATACAATATGATCATATATTTTTAACGGGCATGTTGTACCCAACTCAAGCCATATTGTAAAGTAGCTGTATATTTAATAACCGTTCTTTTTAGGTTAGTACTTAACTACATAAACCGACATATCAATAAAGTTACAATAGGGAATGGACGACGGCACTTGCATCTCGCATGTGGCAAGAAATTACCAAGCCTACTTGGCATTCGTGATATCGCTTAATTCTGTTTTGTTCGCGATAATTAATTAACCGTGTAAATAGCGCGTAAAACGAACCTCTTTACGTTTAATAACGTTCTATCATTAATGGTCCATTTGTTCTTCCTGTTTTTTAACCTGCCCAGCTAGCCTGACTAATAGAGGACCGGTATGAAGCAACAAAGTTATATACAATATTCAGTCAAGCCGAGTATAATTATAACGTTAACTCTATTAGAATATCTTAAACGTGTATACTTACTACTTACTCATTTGGTGGTACCCAGAATGATACTTGGCCTCTGAAACAAGACAGCGCCACTTTTTACGGTCCTGTGCGACCTCTCGCCAATTAGTGACTCGAAGTTCGCGCAGATCCGCCTCCACCATGTTGCACCAGCGATACTTAGGGCGTCCGATAGGACGTCTTCCTGCTGGGCAGCCCAAATGTGTGTGCTTATGAATTCTTCTTCTTTTCTCAAATTGATTTTTTTTCTTTTCTTCTGCTTGTTGATTCTCTTCTCTAATGCATATGGGTAAGATTGTCCAGTACAGTCTTGAAGTAAACCAACCCATATGACGTAGACACTCACGGTTGTGTTCTGACGGTTGGAAATAGGTAACAAACAAACTCGAATCAATGTTGTCTACATTTAGGGCTAGGTATTAAATTGCCGCCGATTATGAACCCCCGGTATGTCGCAGGCTAGCAGAACAAGGGAGTCAGTTTATTTTTGCATTAGGTGCTCGTAGATTCAAAACGACCTCATTCTTCTAAAGTGCCTTCCATCCTTCTCTATCTGTTCAAACGTGGCTCAAACTAAA
The DNA here is from genome assembly GCA_905163555.1 of Notocelia uddmanniana. NCBI lineage: Eukaryota > Metazoa > Arthropoda > Insecta > Lepidoptera > Tortricidae > Notocelia > Notocelia uddmanniana. The sequence goes on along the minus strand of LR991052.1, from coordinate 12,590,823 downwards.
TCTGGCTTTCTTCTGCCTCTTTTCCAAATTGTACTTGACTGGAAAAGTACCTTAAATTTTGTGTGTGTGCGGTAAGTCGGAGGCTGCCACAGTCGCACAATCTAGCGGCGGTTTATACCGTGCGACCGCAGACAGCGAGCTCGTTCTAACCGATGAGATTGCTCGTACCTAATCAAACGAGATACCTGCCTGCAATTAACTCCTGTAGTCCTCGTTTGTCCTATAGGTATGTTCCGGAGCTATCGTGAAAATCGAATATGTTTTCATCACGGTTAGACACGGAGATGGGATTTTGATTGACACGGTCATTTCTTTGTTTGACTAAAAAAAAACAAAACCCAAACACACGTAAATTGGGAGATTTACATTCCAATTGAGATAGTATATACCTGCTTTCAGGAATCATGCCAATTAACAAGCTGTTCACACTTAGCCTGTTCAAGCGTGTGTGTAGCGACGTATGCAGCAAAGTGTGCGTGAGCTGAGGTAGCCACACGTCGGATCCTCTTACACGTCATCTATACATTAACCAATAGCTTAACTTGGTCATATCGATTTACAATGAACAATTGAAGTAGCTTCACTTCAGCTCGGATTGGAATTATTCAATAGGAAAACACATGGAGATTGCTCCACCGACAAGAGCCTAGCTCTTAAATAAATGATGATGAGGTACTTAGGTACGTCGTGCGTATCTACTTTTGACCTATACCTATATGTATGTATGTGGAGTTGTAGCTTCGCCTATCTTTCCCTGCTTTCATTTTCATCCAAAGGTGTTCTTTGATGCCTTTAAAGCTCGTTATTACTTAGCATGTACTGCCTATATTCATTTCATACCGTGTTGATTTGAAAGCTGACGCAGTGGTCGTGGTGGTCCCCATGAAATTGGGGGAGTTTCAGAGGTAATTCTTTGATTTGATCGATGAGCTTACCTTACTTTTTGTGTCAGGTACCTACATGTGTACAGGTATCGCATGTGACCAGTAACCACCCGCACCAGTCCCACACCGACGGGTCACTGTTTAGTCGAGTTTACCGCCCGTTTACCAGCGGCGAGACCGCAACCGCGGTCGTTCGCGCACGTCCACAGAAACTCACGTCCGATCCGAGTCAACAGGATTAACAAGCCAGGTGAATGTACAATTATAAAAACAAACTTTTATTTTGAATCCTGTTTTCAAGTGGTTCAGGTCTAGCTGGACGCGAGTAGCAAGGGTGCGTCATAGATTAAAATCTATTGTACAGTCGCCATCAAATACTCTTCTCTTCAGAGCGCTCAAAAATATCTAAAGGTGCACTTACACCTTCCCAATAGAGCCGTGTTCAGATATTTTGTCCGCGCTGAAATATCTGATGGCGTCTGCCGTTTGTGTAACCCCTTGATGAAGGGAAAACGAGGGGAATGAAGTTCTTAGATGCTTCTGTTCTTAGGGGCCTTTCCTATTTATTCTTTCTCTGTGTAATGTATGAATGACTCAAGTATCTATTAAATATATCGTCGTCTAGTATACCCATAAGGTCGATTCACAAGAGCTGGCGCGGAAAATATATGAAACTGTCAATAATTTCATAGACATTCCACGCCAGCTCTTGTGAATCGAACTATACATGCCTTATTGAGCTTACTATTGGACTAGTTAGATTTGTGTTAAAAATTATCCTTTAATATTTACCTACATCTTGTAATTGTATACCTGCCTACTATAAGTAATTAAATAAAATTATTAATGACTTATTAAGAGACTGCCGATCTCACAGTCAAACTGTTGCTACAATTTTGTGGGGCGATGTAATATATATATATATATAGAAGTTCCTACCGTTGTGATTATTAATAAATAATAATAAATAAATAAATAATAATAATAATAAATAAGTAGGTATTCATTTTACGCCGCATTATTACTCGTAACTTATAAGTTATAATTATAAACATCGAATGATATACTATAATAGGAGCTTGTCTTATAGTGTACACTAAATTGCACTTGCTTACAGAGGTGTTGACATTTCCACAACTTTGGCTATTAGAAAAAATTACATCGGAATCTGCGATGTTAAAAGGAGGTGCAGAGAACATGATACTCGAACCCTGTGCATATTCGTACAATGTTATGGATTATGGAGCTTTCGGCCCACTGGTTTGACGCAGCCAACCAATGACTTATCGCGAGGTGTCGATGTCAGAGAGTACCTAAAGGTGCAAAAGACGATAATATACTTACAAAATTTTAGAATGTGCTGAACATACTTTGAACACTTTCAAGGTTTGGAGCAAGTATTTTAGGGTAGGTTAGTAACTTCGCATGTGTATTATTAGTTGGGGTCAATATCGTAGTAGGCTATCACGTAATTAACATTCCCATAGTATTAACTCCACTATGAACATTCTCGTAAGTATAGGTACAAACATACCTCTACAAGCTATTAATTAAACAACCGTAAGTTGCAAGCTAATGCGATTATTAATGTATACATTAACAATCGCATTAGCTAAATTGGTATTAGCACTATTAGTACCGTGGGGCAGGACCTACAGTGGCACTTACTTGTGTAGGTACCTATATACTATCAGCAACTCAGTGAACTGACCACCATTACCTATAGTAGAACTTATGTTGACGTAATTAGGTTCACGAATGGTCAGTTAACTGTCACGCTGATAGTAACTAATAATAGTAATAATCCTCCGACTCATTACATGACCCTAGTTTAGCCGTTATGTTTTTCGGTTGGCGTATCAAATAGCATTTATTTGCGGCGCGGCGTGTTTCTACAATACTCCACTTATGGTCGTTTTCCGGTGCACAACTTCGGGCTTAAACTTATTATATTAATTGTTCGTATCTCATCGCAAGCCCCGGTAACTGACGTAAATGCGAGTGGACAAGAAGTTGCTCTGTGGTCGCAGCCTGTTCAAGTAACCTCCGGATCGGTAGTCTTGTATTTTGATTTGGTAAAAAAACTCTGGTCATTCAATACGAGCAACTGAATAAAGTAGCTTATTATCATATCACAAAAACACAGTCGATCGATCACGTTAACACTCGGAATGTTCTGGTTTTAAGCCTGCTTTTAGTAATCGATGATTAAGTTTTATCAAGGTTCGTTTCGAGGGCATTGATGAATCTTGATCGAATTATTTTGTTCGTGTTTCTTTTGGTTATGGTTTAGTATCATTATTGGCTTAATTGTTTTGTTCAGGCCATTATTCAATTCATCACATTACCTAAACTGTTTACGTACAGTACGAGTAGCATCAGAACTATACAAAAAAAAACATACCTCAACTAGTCCTCCACATGTGTGAGGTGATGAGAGCCTATTTTCTAAGACGTGGTAAACGTGACGTGACGTCTCGTAGACGTGGTAAGATCTTGATCTTAGATGATTTAGATTTTACTGCACAAGTGCAGAACGATCATTTCATTCGCTGATCGCCCTCTTATACTGCTGAGAGACTTATTGCCATTTATTTTCCAAATTTCACGTCAATATGTTGTATAGTAGAATGCAAAGGTAAAAACCATAATAGCGATTAGGTCTACACTGCCTACACGAAAAATTGAATATTATTGAATTATAATACAGCTTATTATAAGTAATAAAACGAACGAGATAAATACTCTAGTGCACGGATAAACGGATCGGATCAACGTGATCGGTACATATATCCACGGGGCGTAACGCGCGTTTCCCGCCTCGCTGCGCCCGAGTTTAAACGAACGAAAAATGTGACGTTCGGAAACCGACACCCTTCGGTTTGTCCATCGATATTTATTGTATTGATATCATTAGTAACCTTGGCGATGCGGTTGCTCAAGTAGTTTATTTGTCTTAAGTAGATACACACTTCGGATTAGAAGAGTGTAGTCTTACATATTCTCTAGAAATTAGCTGGTTTAGATTCGTCGATGGTTTCTTTCATTCATGTACAAGTATTCTAATTGTACTAATAAAAAATGTATACTATGTGTAATCTTTTTTACACAAATCGACTAGTGCCATTGTTAGCTCAATAAGGTTTGTGTTATAGTTACTAGACGATGATATATTTAATAGATATGTATGTGGGATTGGTACTTTTTGATAGCTGTGTGCTAGATGATGAATAAAGGACGTTCGAATGTAGTTTGAATTGTTTTGGAATGGCGAATGATCTGACGTATGATAGAGTATGAAAGAAGCGTTGGACGGTGAACGATGTTTTAATATAGTAGCTGTAAATAAATTGAAGATTTTTCAGTTATTCATTGTTTTAACTGACGTAAATGCGAGTGGACAAGAAGTTGCTCTGTGGTCGCAGCCTGTTCAAGTAACCTCCGGATCGGTAGTCTTGTATTTTGATTTGGTAAAAAAACTCTGGTCATTCAATACGAGCAACTGAATAAAGTAGCTTATTATCATATCACAAAAACACAGTCGATCGATCACGTTAACACTCGGAATGTTCTGGTTTTAAGCCTGCTTTTAGTAATCGATGATTAAGTTTTATCAAGGTTCGTTTCGAGGGCATTGATGAATCTTGATCGAATTATTTTGTTCGTGTTTCTTTTGGTTATGGTTTAGTATCATTATTGGCTTAATTGTTTTGTTCAGGCCATTATTCAATTCATCACATTACCTAAACTGTTTACGTACAGTACGAGTAGCATCAGAACTATACAAAAAAAAACATACCTCAACTAGTCCTCCACATGTGTGAGGTGATGAGAGCCTATTTTCTAAGATGTGGTAAACGTGACGTGACGTCTCGTAGACGTGGTAAGATCTTGATCTTATATGATTTAGATTTTACTGCACAAGTGCAGAACGATCATTTCATTCGCTGATCGCCCTCTTATACTGCTGAGAGACTTATTGCCATTTATTTTCCAAATTTCACGTCAATATGTTGTATAGTAGAATGCAAAGGTAAAAACCATAATAGCGATTAGGTCTACACTGCCTACACGAAAAATTGAATATTATTGAATTATAATACAGCTTATTATAAGTAATAAAACGAACGAGATAAATACTCTAGTGCACGGATAAACGGATCGGATCAACGTGATCGGTACATATATCCACGGGGCGTAACGCGCGTTTCCCGCCTCGCTGCGCCCGAGTTTAAACGAACGAAAAATGTGACGTTCGGTAACCGACACCCTTCGGTTTGTCCATCGATATTTATTGTATTGATATCATTAGTAACCTTGGCGATGCGGTTGCTCAAGTAGTTTATTTGTCTTAAGTAGATACACACTTCGGATTAGAAGAGTGTAGTCTTACATATTCTCTAGAAATTAGCTGGTTTAGATTCGTCGATGGTTTCTTTCATTCATGTACAAGTATTCTAATTGTACTAATAAAAAATGTATACTATGTGTAATCTTTTTTACACAAATCGACTAGTGCCATTGTTAGCTCAATAAGGTTTGTGTTATAGTTACTAGACGATGATATATTTAATAGATATGTATGTGGGATTGGTACTTTTTGATAGCTGTGTGCTAGATGATGAATAAAGGACGTTCGAATGTAGTTTGAATTGTTTTGGAATGGCGAATGATCTGACGTATGATAGAGTATGAAAGAAGCGTTGGACGGTGAACGATGTTTTAATATAGTAGCTGTAAATAAATTGAAGATTTTTCAGTTATTCATTGTTTTCCTGCGCCGCTCCCACATTTTGGGGGCTCGTCCGGGATCGCGACGTCAGGATGAACGAATACTGAAAATATAACCCTAGACAAATACGGCGATGAAAGAAGAAAATATTCAAGAAGACGACAAAGATTAAGAAGACGGACGACGAAGAAGTTAAGACGAATTTATTAGGTACGTGAGAAGACGGAAGACGAGACATGAATAGGCTACATGAAATTATGACATTGCGTGTTTTTACTGCAGAAAACGATTACGATGTGCAGATGTTTATAGAGGATGTAGAGAAAAAAGCATGTTTATACGGATGGACGCCGAGGCATCAATTCCTGATAGCGAAGAAAAGGTTCTTCGGCACGGCAGCACTGTGGCTACGGGCGGAGCTTGCGGAGGAAGAACCACTAGACAGTTGGCATGATTTGAAGTTGGCCTTGCTGCGTGAATTCTGCGAGGATACGTCTGAAATACATGAAAGAAACAAAGACAATGGCGACGGATTTGAAAATCATGAGTATCATGACATTCACGATGACGATGACGGTTTAATACGATACGACGCGCACCCGAACGCGGAAGTGACAAGTTTCGATAATTCGACGAAAGAGTTCGAACAAATAAAAGAAGAAAATTTGTCAATGTTAATCGATGCGAATGCGTGTCATATGGAAATTAAATGCCAAACTGTCGACGAGAGTTGCAAAATCAAAGAATGTGGAGGATTGGGCGAAAGCAGAACTCAAGTCGTACCTGAGGAGCAGCGGTGGGGCGACATTCGCAAAACTGACGAAAATATGCAGGATATGTGGGGATTTCGACAGCAGAGGTGTGAAGATTTACGTGCGCGTGTAGCCTGCCACATGTTCTCAAAGTCCGCTGGACCCAAGATTCGACTCACGGAGGACAGTTCTCGTAAAGAAGGCTTCTGTTACACTGACACGGGCACGGCGAAGACCTACGACGTAACAACGGCGCTACTACGACGCGACGCAGCAACGGCATCAATTACAATGTCATGTGTTTTTATGTGTTTGGAAGTATTGGTTTTATTTGTACGGTGTATTTATGATTAGTTAGATGGTTTGATGTATTTTTTATATGACGTTGTATATAGGGTGTGTTGTAAGTGACGGTGTATGTAAGATGTGGATGCTGGTGACGGGTAAGTGCGGTGTCTGAAGGTGCATGACTGAGGGACCAGATCATGATTGCAGGATTGGCCGAGTGTGGGATTGGTACTTTTTGATAGCTGTGTGCTAGATGATGAATAAAGGACGTTCGAATGTAGTTTGAATTGTTTTGGAATGGCGAATGATCTGACGTATGATAGAGTATGAAAGAAGCGTTGGACGGTGAACGATGTTTTAATATAGTAGCTGTAAATAAATTGAAGATTTTTCAGTTATTCATTGTTTTCCTGCGCCGCTCCCACATGTATACTTTATACCCACACGGTGGACTGATGACCTGTTTAGGTTCGCGGGTGTCCGCTGGATGCTGGTGGCGCAGGACCGGTCATTGTGGAAGTCTTTGGGGGAGGCGTATGTCCAACAGTGGACGGCTTTCGGCTGACATGATGATACTTAAATACATAGACACCATCCAAGTACCCGACACAAATGGTTTTGCTCACCACAGAAACAAATGCCCTTACCGGGATTCTAACCCGGGACCTCCAGCTTTGTAAGCAGTGTCACTAGACCTGGACCTGTTCTCCACCGTTCGGCTACAGTGGCTTCTTTCTTTTTGTTCCACGAGAATGTGTAAAATCAACCCTCGTAACTTTGAATGCTTATGGAATTTTGAAACCAACCTTTAGGATGGATTGCACCAAACTGACTGTAATCGTAAGCGGTGTTTGTTAAAATTCCAATGTATGGAAATTTTGACAAGTTTCTATGGGATGACAGCTGCCGGCGCCATATTTAACGTGGATCAGTCTATGATCTTAAGTCGGTGCATCCCAGCCTTAGTCTTCTATACTAATTACAGATTTATTTTAACTGATCATTGATGAACTCGCCAATCAACAAGCCCAGTTAGTAACAAGAGTGTCTATCCATATCAGCCAAAAGACTTCCACTGCTCGACATAGGCCTCCCCCAAATTCACGGGGGGTATATGCCATAATCACCACGCTTGGCATGCGGGTTGGCGATCGCAGTATCTCCACCGCACTCCAGGGATACTGCTGCCCATTCCCCAGTGGTCTTGGTCGTAGTTTTAGGACAAACCCGGGTCCATAGGACATACCCGAGATAAGAGTGTCTATACCTGCCTATAAATGCCTATCAAGTTAATAACTTTCGATACTGGAATTGTCATCGCCATGGTCCCAGCATTATACCAGTACAGTTGCATCCTGAAGGATGCCCGGGATTCGCTACCTAATCCCAAGAATTATTAACATTCCATACCCAAAGCGTCCTAAAGGAGCCCTTACACTAAGCCCGAGAGTCAATACAATTTCTCTTGAGGCGAAACGAATACCACTTCTACCAAATATTTACTTCTCTTGTAAATTAAAGGAGTATTAATACCACGTAATAAATCCTGGTATTCCGTTTAAAACTTACACTTTCTTTGGGCATGTTTTCTCACACCGCAATTGCTATTCTCGATTAAGGATGGTTGGCATAGTTATGTACGAGTAATCCTATCCGCTGAGAGCGGCGTCGGCCGCGCACCGGAGCGAGCGACACCCGTCTTCCTACTTCTCACTTTACTTCACGTAAGTGGAGATTGACTAAATCGTAATCATTGGCCAGAGAGAACATGGCTTTCAGCAGTAAGTGTTTATATCAGTTAAGAGAATCATCCTATCATCAAACACTTCAGGTTATATTGGCCAATAGTTATAAATACACTAAATGTATTAGGCAATAAGTATATTTTAAGTGTCATGTCATCAATCATCAATATCATCATATATTTACATATCCACATACGAATAGTAGTTTTAATGCTTCAACACTACCTATACAGAGAGGGTATTCAAATATTGGCAGCCTGGATAAGGCTTTTAAATTTTTAATAAGACAGTTGGCATTAATTTTTTTGCCCCAGAGCTCAGAGTTGAGTGCAGTGGCGACACCTACGAGGACGTGCGCCAGTAGCTCGCAACTCAATAATGTATTACGCGGGGTGTCATCAATGTTTACCGAGCTACAGTCAATAAAATGAACGCGTTCATTTACAAGATTTGTAAACATAAAAGGGTGAATTTACATTTTGATATCCGCGAGTGTTTCAGGGACTAAAGTGGCGTTCGCTCCCTAAAATTTTAAAACATCTATTTGCATATGCTTTGAGTACATAAACGACACTTTCTGAAGCACTTTTAGAGGGTGGAAGGGGGATGGTTATTAACATTTGTACCTGGCGGTGAATATTGTACATAGGGTTAATTAATTTCCAATTTGAATCCATTGAAAGCCGAAACCCTGAGCATGTTGAAACGGTTGGTTTTATAACTTTTATGCGATCGATTTCGGTCCATATTGATCGGTTAGGTGTAATATATATATTTATCAGCTTGATTTAGAAACTCGTTAATTTATCTGATGTAAAATCGTGATATTAGCGTGTATGTACTCAAATGGTGTTAATAGTGAATGTAGGTAAAGCCAGTTAAAAGTCAAAATTCATGAACTGATTGCAATCAAGCAACAATGAGAGGTATCATATGAAACGTAACTCAAAAAAAGGAGAAGCATATAAGTCACTTGGTTCGCGTAATCCTCTGACACCCATTACGCATTCGAGGCGAATTAACAAAAAATCTGTCGTCAACACTCGCCGTTAAAATTCTAAAACGTCTATTTGCATACGTTTGCGCTAATAAACGGCACTTTCTGGAGTACTTTCGAGTGGGGCGCGTGGCGAGATGGAGACGAGACAGGGGGAGGGGGGAGTAATCAGCGTAATGCCAATCATGCAAATGCCGAGATCCGACTGAAAGCCTCAACCGGCTTGTTTCAGGAGTTAAAATGGAGATCCACTTAGCGCGCTACGCAGCGCACATACGCAAGTGCTGGCGCCGCAAAGATTAACTGCGGCTCCACAATCCACATTTTACTTTTCTTTTAAAGTGGATACTTCGTTGTTGGCAGCTTGTAATATAATTTAGCTTATTCAACATTTTCAATTTTAGTTCCGTTAATAATGCCAGCGTCTTGATGGCGCTAAACTAAACTAAGAGTGAAAAGAGAGAATCTCAGAAATAATAATGCTTGGGTTTACTATACATTCATGGTTATTTACTGATGAAACTAAATAGGTAGGCAAGAAGTTTCCGCTTAATACAAGAAGTTTCCGAATATCTAAATCCAAGAGCTGGCGATCGGAGCATTGGGATAGCATGTAAACATTACAACAAGTAGTGTAGAATAGGGCCTTTCATTGTTCTGTGTTCAATCAATCGGTAACATATGGGTGAAAGTGTAGTCAAATATGTCCCATCGCTTTTTATGGCGGCGACATAAGGTTTCGGTAAATATACTCAGCGGCGAAAACATTGGCACTAAATAGTAACAAAATGTATGAAAAACTAACCGAAATTGGACGTTTATTTGTTGCTGAGTATATTTATGAGTCCTCCAATCGAATGAATCCTGATACGATTTTTTCACTTGACTGATCAGGAGCTGCACGTGCTAACCATCGATTTTTGACGAGTTTTGAGTTGATGTTTTTCTGTCAAAACTAAAAAACTAAACTAATTCCTTTACCAAGAGCCGAATTTGGAAATGTAATAATACCAATTATTTTATGGTTTACTCAAACGTGGTTTGGACCACGGAAGCTGTAATTATTTTTAATATTTGTATGTTGAATGTTGTTCATGCACTTATTTATACAAAATCTACATATAGCTGTTCCTTATCGATGTCTCTAACAACGTAAGAGAGGTTTTTATTTTTAAATCATTTTCACAGAAGTCACGTGCAAAAAACTGGTTTTTATCCGAAAATTGCCAGTTTGATGCCATATAATATAAGTATCCCGAAGACAGTGAATTTTCAAGTAAATATGGGATACAGTTTTGGCAAATGGCAATGTTGTAAGTACAGTAAGATATAAAAAATATAAGAAAACAAAGAGCAACTGATCGAAGGTAATTTGGAGCTCGGAGTCCTTTCAGTGCAGTGTCGCGTCTGGGCCACCCGCTCCTTGCTTGAGCGCTGAACGAATACAACACGTCCCGCTCCTAACGAATTTAAATGCCGGCATAAACTGAGCTGTATGCTCGCTAATTGAGGATTTGTAACACGAACTCTTGCTGGATTTGAAGAAACTTGTTTGTGCCAAAAACATGCCGATCCCTTTGATATCCACTCAGAATCATGAAAAAGAAATGCTTGTTATGTAAAATATCTACGTATATAATTTGATCACGCTACGAGACCTTTTTGTAATAATGTTTTCGTGAAAGTAAACATTCTTTTATAAGGAGTTAGAGTATCTCTAGAGTAAATATAGTTCTTTTTCCTTATTCTGGAGGCAGGTATATAGTTTAAACTTTTCCTACTTATTTTATACAAGAATCGTGGTGAAAGATTTCGTATTTACAGGTAAAGTGTATAGAAAAGCTCTTACTTCGTCAATAAATGCCTATTAAAAAGTACCTTAACAATTTAACATTCAGATATCCTCACAGGCGCTCTTAAATCAATTCAGTTCATTTCCACTTTAGTAGGTATCATTTTATTCTTAAATAAAGGGTGCCAAGAACTCTAACAAGGAAATACGGTAACCGTTTTGTGTGTTTTCTGGAACAATTAATATTCAGAACACGATGAGAAGAGCGTTAGGTTAATGTTAACATGCTTAAATATAAATAAATATAGCCTTTTGACCTTTTGCTATCCGATCTGATGAGCATGAGTGGTGATTTTAATTAGGTAACTTTTATATTTCGAACATACTATGATGTTTCTGGGGACCTTACGAGTAGTTTGTATGCATTACTAGCTTTTACCCGCGACTCCGCACGCGTGCAACTCGTTATGTTATAGAAATAATTTCTATTAAATTGTTGCACGCGCAGGCTTAAATATCGCTGGCCCATTCAAACTTCTATCCCCCTTTTCACCCTCTAAGGAATGATTTCCGGAATAAAAACTATCCTATGTCCTTTCCCGGGACTCAAACTATCTCTATACCGAATTTCATCTAATTCGGTTTAGCGGTTTAAGGGTGAAGAGGTAACAGACAGACAGACAGACGGGTGACTTTGGCATTTATAATATTATATAGTCCATACTATGGATAGTATGGATAACATCCATATTTTTGTGATTAAAACTAGAGTTCTATATATTATCCTTGTCAAGTGTATAAGTAAACAAGGTATCTGCTTGTATACATTATAGTTTCAGAATAATGTACATCATCATCATCCTCCTAGCGTTATTCCCAGTACAGTTGCATCCTGAAGGATGCCTGGGGTCCGCTACCTAATCCCAAGAGTTGGCGTAGGCACTAATTTTTACGGAAGCGACTGCCATCTGACCTTCCAACCCGAGGGGGATTGGGATTAGGCTTGTCAAGTGAGTGGGCAACTTGACTGTTAGAAGTTCTCAAGCCGCCCGGAGGCCTCTAACTTGGCTTAACGACTGCTATCATACACAGCATCCGGGATCAACGGCTTAACGTGCCTTCCAAAGCACGGAAGCACTCAGTTAGTAACCACTCAAAGCGGTCACCCATCCAAGGACTAACCTCGCCCGACATTGCTTAACCTCGCATACCGCACGCGGTACGCGGGCGCCGCTGGGCCACGAACGCTCATGATCATCAATGATCAAGATTAATGTACATGTACCTATTTAAATTATCGCTCTAAAATGTGGTTATGAGTTTAAGCACCTATTTAAGATAAGTACAAACGAAAAGTCGCGAACGGAAAAAGCAATAGCTATGAGGAACAGGAATTAACATATCAAACGGAGGCACCGTCGGAGCGGGGTTTGTTTATTTCGCATACGCAGTTATTGGTACAGTCGCCGCCAGATACATCGGAGCGGCTAAAGCTTTCACAAACATCTGAACACGACTTTTTTGTCAAGACATGAGAGTGCATGTTCAGATACCTACGTTGGAACACCATTAAGGCCCTCTAGTCCGGCTAGAGTAGGTATTTAGCACTGTCCTGGCGGTGCGTGAACAAGCCCGCGCGGACGAAGCGACTGTGAACTCGGATGACCCCGCTAGCTTCATACTGGTCACAGTATAGAAATATAACTTTATTTTGACTTAAGAAATGCATTAATTATGATTAAACTTTAGTATGTATTTGATATCATTTTTTAATAAATCGGGAGTAAATAAATAATTGAAAGTCGAACTTACGTTAGGATCCATTATAATGAAAAAAGAACAGAATTCATAGTACAACCCTGAAATTCGTTTTTTAATCTATGAAACCTAAGAACCTAAGAAATATGCCTTATACCTCTCTACTCGATTTGTTTAATAGGTCATGCAATTTTTATCTATTTGTGTTATATTTATCCCATCAAAAACATAAATGTGAAAATGGGAGCAAAGTTCAATTATCGTTTTCACCGACAAAAGAATTGAGATCTAAATGGGTGCCTAGTTCCGTAGATTCTCTGAAAGGTGCCAAGTCCGGCACTACATTGTTTGCAGTACAAGTAATTTACTGCGGCTTAATGCATTTTGAGCTTTAACTTGGCAGTTTATGTTGATGCCTAGGCTTCTCCAGTCCAAAGTCTTGAAAACATCCTCCAGTGCAGCGGAGAACAGTTTGGAAGAAATAGCATCTCCCTGCCTGACTCGCGGCTACAACGGAATAGGTATCGAGTTCTTGTCCTGGAGTGGACTCACATAGTGGCGTTGTCGTACAAACTCTTCAGTACTTCGATAATAGCGGTAGTCTACTTGGCACCGCTGGAGAGATTGTAGTACAGCCCAGGTTTCAACCGAATCGAAGGCCTTCTCGTAGTCCACAAACGCCAAACAGAGGGCACAGGTATAAGGTTAACTCCTCAGTATAGTGTAAAACCTGACGAAGCGTATGGATATAAGTTGATAATGTTCAAATCTTCATAAACACAGGCCCAGTAGTAGTGAACCACGACTGTCATAAAATTATTACTAATATAGTTTTTTGACCGAGCGAGCGAAGCATCCTCGTTTCAGCTTTCGACAATAATTCTTTCATATGTCTGTCTGTCCGAATGTTCTCCTCTAAAAGTCGCATTTCTCAACCGATTCTCGTGACATTTCGTGAGCAGGTTCAATAATTATAATGATTTTTTGTCGAGACGATTTTTGTAAAATTTGTAAACATATATTTTTTTGCGTGGTCTACTGCTCACAGAGCCACTAGTTTTAGGCTTTATTGTTGCTTGAAAAAAAACGTTAATTTAATTTAATAAAATACAGACAGAATATTTTTTGGTGGTTTAATTTATTCGTCAAAAGTTATTAGCTCTCAAAGCATTAAAAACATTGCGAAGTTTTTACTTTTTACTATTTATGCAAAAGATTACCGTATTCTTTTAAAATAAATACCAGAAATGATTTTTACATAAAGATGATAAAAGAATCAATATGGTATATGAAATAATACCAAACTTGCCACGGTAGCTACCTGGAAATGGGTAGATGCGCATGTGACTCCTCTGGAGTTGCAGGCGTCCATAGGCTGCGGTGATCGCTTACCATCAGGCGGGCCGTACGCTTGTTTGCCACTGACGTGGTATTTAAACAAAAAAAGACGGCCGTAATTAATGTGGAGTAGCTCATAGCTTAAAAAAAAAATTCAAGTGCAAAAAGCAGTAGATCTCTTACTATATCTACAATTTCTGGTAATAAACATTTCATTTATAATTTTACCAACTTTGGTTCCATTTCTGCAGGGGTTTCAGTTCAGTTGTTATACTGTGGCACTTTGACCATGATTTATTTGTTAATAATAACGACATTTTCATTTGGATTTTTATTGCCCTTTTTAAATAATTTGCAACAATTATATAAATTCGTCAAAAAATGCTTGTTTGGTGCACGAAACTGTCGCGGATAAAACTGACACAGGTCCGTTGTCCGTAAGCGCCAGCGCGCGACTGATCGGGCCTGCCGCATTTTGTAGGTATTTAAACATATTAATTAATACAATCATTTTATCTATTTAATTCTGCAAAAATGACTAGAAATACTGAATGGCTTTAGTTTAGTTCAAAAACTTTATTAAAAACATCAATAGTTTAGTCGTCAGATTGTAAATGCTTTACAAAAAGGAGTAACTTTGGGGTCTCTTTCTATCGAGCGAAATTCATTAGATCGTGTAACTGAGTGCAACTTTGACTAGACTAAATCCTTAAGTAAAACATATAATTTTTTCAAATTTTTAGGACCCTTTTTCTACGTTTCTGATTGTTTTTAGAAAACTCGAAAACGCTAACTCGCTTGACAACCTCCCCTTAAATGTACGGATGTGCACTATGTGATAGTAGCTGTACCTAATGGAGAAAAAAAAAACGATGTTAAGTGAGCTGCGAGCTTCTCTCTTTGTTTGCAAGTCAATTCAGCGATTAAGTGGAAAGCGAGACCTTAGTGCCATATACAGTATTACCAGTAATTCCACGTTACCTTGTATGATGAGATTGATGAGAGACCCAGCATGTGAAATGCGCTAAATAACTAACATAAACATGCAGTCGGGATGTAAAACTAAATTAATTTATTTCAAAAATATTTCAGGAGCGAAGATCGGCATCGCTAAAGAATAGAAATGTTATAAATAATCGCTTATAATATTTTTTGTTTTTAGTTGTTGTTTATATATCTACTTAATTCTTACTTCGTTATAAAATAAATACAAAATAATAGCATCGGATCAAATTTATATTGAATGAATATAGATAATTAATACAGATGTGTATGATTACATTTAAGTATATACGTATACACCGCTGAAAAGGATTTTCTTCTCTCCCCATATAAGAATAAAGCTTGCAACGCACAGAGCGCAGTGCAGCGTCGTCGTTGCCGGGCGGAGGCGGTTTTGCGCTAAAGCGAACGCAGTCCGGGAGACATCGCACGAAAAAACCGCGTGGGATGGCAGAGCGAAGGCGGTGTGTGTGATACTATCGACAACCGACAGTTTCGGAAAGATAACAAATTCAAAACCAAATTAGTTTTGTACTAAAGCAGTAACGCTGCTAACGAAAATTTCAAATTAAAGGAAAAAATTGAAAAATTTAATGCTCCGAGCAGGATTCGAGCCTGCGACATCTGGCATACGCGGCCAATCGCTCTAGCCTCTGAGCTATCGGAACAACCAAGCTCGTCCACGAAATCCTTCAATAGTTCCCTCTTACAACGCCTTAGGGAGGCGTACAGCGACATCTACCGTAGATACCATACAAAAAACGTGATATTTTAGCCCTTTTTCATGGCTACCACTCGCCGAGCTAGATCTCAAGAACTGTAATAGTTAGACAGTTGAAATTTGCACAGATTATGTATTTTTATTGTGGCTACAACAACAAATACTAAAATCAAAATAATAATAATAATTAAGGGGGGCTCCCATACAACAGAGTAGTTGTTGGCGGTTTTTTTTTCTGGTACGGAACCCTTCGTGCGCTAGTCCGACTCGCATTTGGCCGGTTTTTTTATTTTATAGTTTCATGTTGATTTTGGTTTTATTTCTCTGTTAAGAAAAAAATATAAATTATATCTTAGGCATACGTGCTTTACATACTCGAAAATGATATTTGCCTGTCTTAAATAGAAAATAATAAAATTGAAACGAGCTACATACGTCCCTACCCAGTTGCTACACACGGTTGCAACTAACACCTGGATTATTTACCTACTATTTTATTAAACACTGCTTTAGGACAGTCACGTTTATACCACATGCGTCAAAACGGTGTCAATAGGACTTTAAAGCAATGGCGTTACAGTTTAAAATCCTTTTAACGAATTCTGTTTCAGCGATTATACTCAGCAGGGCCAGCGAGGCATGCCGTGCAAAGCAGAAATGACTTAATTTTCTTACGTATTCGGTACGGTACGGTTCAGTATTGTCGCTCTTGTGGCTTGGTGTTCGTGCCTTAATATACATTAAAATGTATGTACTTACTAGGGTGGCCCAAAAAATTTTTTTTTCGTATTCTGGTTTGAAATGAGCTGTTGAGTCAACCAAAATTTGTACAAGTGAAATCAGCTGTTGAGTCAACCAAAATTTGTACAAGTAATGGCATGTAGATAAACAAAAAAAATAGGGGGAGGGGCGAAAAATTACAAAAAAATTGTTTTCTTCCATACAAAATGTTTGGAGCATTTTTGTCACCAATTTGTTGACCCACTCCCTCATTTTTTTGTTCATCTGTGTGGCATTATTTGTACAAAGTCTGGTTGACCGAGCTCTGTAGGAAGGGTATGCTCAACAACTTCGAAGACACGATATTTTCGTTTTTCTGCTCTACTTCTTAAAGTGGGACGATTAATAGGACGAATTTTTTGCTACTTTTAGATACTGATGATAATATTTCAGGTTTTGTCTCGACGTATATTGAAAGTTGATAACTGAAAAAGCTTCAGGTTCTTAAATCTAACAGAAAGAAAGCAGGACTTTTCCCCCTCAAAGACCTTTTTTCAAAGGACTGATAGAGCATTTTTCGGTCAACTAAACGGCTTTCTATCAACTGCATCCGAAAAGACACCTCACCAATTTTATTTCTATGAGACAAGTATCACTAAAAGACTAGTTGTTTGTGAGTAACAGAGACACCCAATCACACATTTCTTGCATTTAACAACCTATTATCACCAAGTTCTACTATGATTAGTGAGACAATATTTGAGAACGTTAAATCACTAGGCATAAGCAACAGATTGGACGAGACATCAAACCGGAAATCGAAAAAAAATGTTTTGAACCACCCTAGTATATACTTGGATTTGGAATCTCGTATAAGTAAAAAAAGGCGGCAAAAATATTTGGCCTTTCCTAACGGCCAAACGGCTAGTCGTGACAGATATTTATGCGCGTTTCGTTATGGCTGATATTGGTGCTTGGGACAATAAATACACACCTAATATCTAAACCGAATCGATATTACGAGCACTATTCAAGGCAAAGAAGAGAGAATTACAATTTACGGCTAATACAGTCAAGTATGATATGAGTTAAATTATCAAATCGGGAACAATGAATTGAACATACAAGCGTATGATGTCGGTTTTGTTACAAATCGCTTTTTGGTCGATTTTTATATAAAATTTTTGTTCGATCAACCGGTTTAGAATAATTAAAGTCGGTTAATTAAAAGACAGATTGCAACGCATATTTGTTGTCAGATTATTTTGCTGACCGGCTCGTCGCTCGTCAAATAAACGGTTAATTTAGGTTAAAATATGAAAAGTCGAAGCTAAACCGAAATAATTGTTATATAAACTTGCTCAAACCCTTGCAAATATAAGCACCGGTTTGTATCGCGGATACAACCGTAAATAATAGTGGATACTTTTTACGTTGCATACCTATTTATTTAGTCACCAAACCACCACATACTTGTAACATCAATGTTAAATAAAATGATATTTGGGGAAAAAAAAATTCTTAGTATTTGTATTAAAAATTGTATAATCACCGATACTTTCACTTTTTTTAGCGCCATCTAGCGTTAGTAACGAAACTAATTGAAAACGTTTCGGGCAGCTTACTTATTCCCATACAAGCTGCCAACAAAGGAGTATCCACTTCAGTATGTTTTACAATAGTCTTTAAGATAAGTGTAAAATGTTAAAGTGAATACATAAAATATGAACCGAACTAACGGGCTTATATTATGTGAACTCGTAATTCATAGCCCAAGATTGTTCATCGTGGGTGTGTCCCTACCTAACTCGAGGCACCGTTAAACGGTCGCTAAACGTTTGGGCGGCCCGCCCTACGCACTTCAAACAGGATCGGTAAATCTTGTCAACCCCCTCAAACGATGTTCAACCCTAACGCGTTACCAGCACGCCCTATTTCACCTTGTCGTTTTATGACGAGTGGAACCGTGTCACAGCAAGCGGTTAATGCATCTACGTATAGTTTAAACGGTTTGTTCTACCTATTATTAATGAGGGCGTTACTTTTTAACTTTCGGTTAATACCTACGTCGGTTGTAACAGCAACATCTTAACATTATCAAATAAGTTAATTGGTTGAGATAATCCGGGTAGGTGACTAAAAAGGGCATGATTATTTTAGTCTTTAAAGGTAAATAGAGATTCGAATCCTGTTCAGAGCATTATTTTTTCAATTTTGATGGAATTTTCGTTAGCCGAGTTACTGCTTAATACAAAATTAAAATAGAGATTAGATTACACACACAATACTAAGGTCTGGTTATGTGCCGACGACAACATTACACTGTTGGCTAATATTGAGGGCCTCCCGCAAGCCGATAATGAAGTTCGTATGTATATCTGTATCTCCCTCTCTATCGCTCGAATTTCCAAGTGCGGCAGAGAGAGAGAAAGAGAGATACAAGTACAGGCCGTCTGAAAAAATTGGAACTGATTGGAGGTACATGCTGTCACTAGGACATTCTTGTTAAAATTACTAAGATGCTTATTAAGGTCCAAACTGTCTTGATTTAGTGCGCTAGGTCAGTTACCTACTCCCCTTCATACATGCAGGTAGATAGATCGCGGATATTATTGTGTTTTAGTGTCAATTAGATCAATCGAGAACTATATAGGGTTTATAATAAATATTGGGGGACAATCTTACACAAATCAACCTAGGCCCAAATTAAGCAAAGCTTGTACTATAGGTACTATACGACGATATACATACTTATATAAATAAATACATACTTAGACCCAGGAACAAATATCCGTGCTAATTGCATAAATAATGCCCTGGCCGGGATTCGAACCCGTAACTTCTAGCTTCGGAGGCAGTATCACTACCAACTAGGCTAAACAGGCCGACGTTATCCATAAATTGAACACAATTTGAACGTTTATCCTCAAGTGAATAGGCACTATCTATGTACGCATGTAACACCCTCGACCTCATCATCACTTACCATCAGGTGAGATAGTGGTCAAATGCTTACCTATATTATATAAAAAAAAACATGTCCATAGTCCCAGTTTGGTCAAATCGGATACGTCGAATCTTTTGCAAAATGGCAAAATCATCAGTAAAGCTTACATCAGACAATATATAACGCACCCATAGAATTATAATGACCTAATCCAAACATGCAATATACTGTTAGGTCACTATAATGTAAAGGTGCGATAAATAAAGGATCACTGTCAGTATTAATATAGATTCGGCGTCGTGATCCAGAAACAGCGTAAATGTACACTCCATCCTTCTTCTTTGCATCCCTGTTATTTCCGTTTTGACACTTAGAGACCTTGTACATCTCTAAGAGCTTCGGAATAATTATTATTAATCGTATTTGGGCGCCTAGAGACCATATACATTTCTGAGATATTTTTTTTATTATAGTTTAGTTTATTCAGACAGAGATCGTATATATCCCTAATATTACTTTCTTATTTTGAAAATGTCTTGTAAGTTTATTTTCATTGAATGACATAAATAAGTTAGTTGACATCATTATTATTATAATCTATTTCTTTAATTATATAATTCATGGTTTGACTTGTAAAAGTGGCCTTGCAGAATATTTTATTGATCTTTATTTTGTTGCAACTTGCAAACCTGCAAATATGAAGAAGGAATTAATCTCACTCATTACCAGATTCTAAATATAAAACTACGCATAATTGTTCTACCTATCCGTAATTCTTTTCGTACTCTTAAGTCTCATTATTATTAATTAAGCGCTGGCTTTCCCCCTCACCAGTATAAATCGTGCCGAGGGGTTCAACACAACTCTGATGTTGATTTTTTGCACACCTAGTTAATAAGTGCCTACTGAATCGTGAAATATTACAAATTGCTCCCCCCACCGCCCGCCCCCCCTTTTTACATCGGCAATTTCATGCCTCTCCGTCAGGGAAAGTCGATCACAAACGTGCTAAACGAACGTATCTGTTAGGCGAGTGCCTAATGTGGGGAAAATTACTTTTAGGGTTCCGCTTTAAGGTTGGACATGAAAGTTTACCTACTCATAAACGTCTATGATGTTTTTTTTTACATTAGACCAGTCAGCAGGAAAAAATATCCCAACTTTATTGACGGTTAATAGAGTTGCAGCTGACTGTACTATGCATGGTATAGTATAGGTATATGTGTTGTATATAATTATATTCAAAATGTGAAAAATACCTGCCTGGGCTCAGTATTGGATTCTTTCAACTAACTTAATTTTGGAGTACAAAAGACGTGTTAATTCGGGTATGAAGTTGTGAGATGTTAAGAAGCAATTTCTAACAGCTGTTGCAGATGTCACAGTACCTAGTTATTTTGATATTCGAATCTATGCTACGAACTTAAAATATAGTATACGTACTGCATTAAAATCTATTTTGCATACAAATTTCAAAAATAGGTATTTGACCAAACTGGGACTATGGACATGTTTTTTTTTAATATAATATAGGTAAGCATTTGACCACTATCTCACCTGATGGTAAGTGATGATGAGGTCGAGGGTGTTACATGCGTACCTAGATAGTGCCTATTCACTTGAGGATAAACGTTCAAATTGTGTTCAATTTATGGATAACGTCGGCCTGTTTAGCCTAGTTGGTAGTGTCATTGCCTCCGAAGCTAGAGGTCCCGGGTTCGATTCCCGGTAAGGACATTTGTTTCTGTGGTGAACAGAGACAGTTGTTCCTGAGACTTGGATGTTTTCTATGTATTTAAGTATATATCTATTAAATATATCGTCGTCTAGTACCCATAACACAAGCTTTATTGAGCTTACCGTGGGAATAGTTCGATTTGTGTGAAAAATGTCCCCTAATATTTATTTATTTATTTTGCATACAAATTTCAAAAATAGGTATTAGGCTACACTCTCGCAGAAGCGAATGTATGCAATGCAATCAATTAATATCCCGCCAATTGAAATACGGCGATCAGCTTATTCTTGAATAGATAGTCCTTTGCCTCATGTACAGAACAAAACAATAAATTAGACAATTATAGCCAATTTACTGAAAGTAAAGATGCTTGAACCTGCAATGGAAATACATGAAATCAATAAGCAACATTTACTATTGCCACAGATTACATACAAGATTTGCTATTGCGAAGCCGTCAGCAGTCACGACTCGCATGGATGCGAATCGATCGGTAAATTTAGCCAAGGGCTTAGAGATTCCTGTGGTTGCGCGGATGATTTCAATCATTTGATACAAACAGATGTTGTTTAGTTATATCTTGTTGCTTGTGATTTAGGTACTTATACCTATTTCCCTAGGTAATCCATAAGATTTTACTGTATCTTATGACCATGCCACCGTTGGAAGCAGTGGGTATAAGCAACGAACTATAAAGGCTGCCACAATAGACCAACTACTGGTCGAAGCGGCATAAAATTGCGCACAACTAATCAATAATAACAATAAAATAATAATGCCACCTACACCAAATTTTCGTGGTAATAGGCCTGATGGTTTCAAACTTAGGATATGGATTCTATGATATTGCCAACCTGTTTGTCTTGCTCGGTTGCTAGAGTTAGCTTAGCTCCATATTGCGGAACACTTTTTTTGGTCGAAACGTATCATTAATTAAAAAGTAAGCTAACCAAGTTATTGTACCTAAGTACAGTCACCAGCATTAATATCTACCAAAACAAAGGCGGCGATAATATCTGACACGCCCTAACGACCCTAGAAATAGAGTCGTGTCAGATATTTATGCGCGCTTTGTTGTGGCAGATATTGGTGCTGGTGACTGTACACCACTTATAGAAAAAAGATTAAAAATTTATATTTTGAAAAATTGATAACTTCAGATTGATGATTGATTGATTCATTTCACTAAGCGGACGATTCCGCTTGTAGGTATAAAATATTTACAGGTACAAAAATTCATATTTTTCATTTTATTATATTTGAAAACCAATTCTTGTTGATTCCCCGTCTGGTCAGAACGTATGTTCGATTGCACTAATCGAAATATAAATGATTGCACGCTTATAATCATCTAGTTAATTGTTATTTTTGTTTTTTAAATTAGTTATATAAATCAAGCCCCGCGCTTCAAAGAATGTAAACCAACTCAAATGATCAACGTTAACGTAAATTCCGTACTCAGTGCAACCCAGTCGCGAAACGTTCCATCAAGGCTCGATTAAGTGTGGGCTCGAGTTTTATTTGCAGCGAGGGGACGTGTGGCATTAATCATTAGCGGCGCCTAATGACACCGCCGAAATGCAAAGGCACGGACCACTATCGATAGCGATATCGATATCAAATTTTTACAAGCTTTTATTTAATTTGCACTGTTCGTATAGTACGTTGATTCATTTCTTCAATTCATTTTTTCCTAGTAGGCCTTAATAATACAGCACTTTTGAAAAAAAAAATACTATTATAAATATACTCATCATCATCATGTCAGCCGAAGGATGTCCACTGCTGAACATAGGCCTCCGCCAAACATTTCCACAATGACTGGTCCTGCGCCACCCGCATCCAGTGGACACCCGCGACCCTAACCAGGTCATCAGTCCACCGTGTGGGGGGCCTGACCACGCTGCGCCTTAAGGTACGTGGTCGCCACTCGAGAACCACGGCCATCGGTTCTACGTGATATGTGCCCCGGCCACTGCCACATAAGTTTAGCGATTCTAAAGGCTATATGGTCACTTTGGTTCTTTTGCGGATGACCTCATTCCTGATGCGATCACGCAGAGAAACTCTGAGCATAGCCCTCTCCATTGCTCTTTGGGTGACTTTGAGCCTTCTAATGAGGCCTATAGTAAGCGACCACGTTTCAGTATCATTTATCATCACTGGCAACACACACTGGTCAAAAACTTTCGTCTTGAGACACTGCGGAATATTGGACGAAAAGATGTGCCGTAGCTTCCCGAACGCTGCCCAGCCGAGCCGGATTCGACGATTAACCTCTTTCTCAAAGTTGGACCTACCTAACTAGACAGTCTGTTCTAGGTATATGTAATCGTCTACAACTTCGAGCGTCTGATTGTTACGGGAGTTGGTGCTACATGTACATTTGACATGATCTTCGCAATAAACATGGACAAGAGTCCATGTTCATCCATAGACCAACTCGCTTGGAGGCTTTACTGAGATAATTGAGCATTGTACTTAAATCCTCCAAGCCAAGACTATTTTATCGTCAGCAAACCGAAGGTGAGTGATGTACTCGACGTTTATGTTACTAGCTTTCCATCATAGTCTATGAATAAATAACTAGCGCAAATTTATCGCGACGTCTCTGATTAATCAATATAGTGTCAGGGAAGTTCCACGATAGTACAGTGGAAGTGAATGGCCGGTTAGCTAAAATTAAATGTGATATCTCAAGATCATTCAATATAATACATCACACATTCAATACAATAAATTTGAATTAAACTCAAATTTATTGTATTAAATGTGTAATGCATTGTATAGAATGATCTTGAGATGTCAGCAGTACTTTAATCATTATGATCAATGACCTTGCATCCTAGACTCATGATTGTTGTATCGTTTGTGCTTATGCTAGATTAATAATGTGTATGGTAACTGATAAAGGTCCGTTTACAAAATAGGCCAAACAAGCGTTTACAAATAAGCGAAATAGTTGTTCGTGAATGTCCTTTTTTTTCGGGGATGTGGTATTTCTATCTACTAAAAACTCCACGGTGATCGCCATCTGCACTCTAATGCGGAGGACTCCAGGATCTCACTACTGAATGCACTGGAGCCCCCACCCCCTCCCCCCTTGCGCTTTACTCCTTTTGGCTCCTATCAATTATTCCCTGGGGTTGATAGTCGAGTACTGTGGTCCCCGCTACGTGGTGTCTTCGCAACCCCGGGGACCCCCTTTAGTCGCCTTTTACGACAGGCGGGGGAGACCGTAAACCTATTCTTGGCCGAGTCTACACGGTTGTCGTGAATATCCTAGCCCCTTAAACTCGCGTAGCATCGTAAAGCCTATATACGATATAATACAGATAAATACGCGTACACAGTGAAACTACAGTAAGGGTATTACCGTGTTTGATTACGCAACCCTAAATATCTAATATATAATATAGACTGAAAGTTTGTGTCGATGTTTGTTCTTATCCATCTGAAAAACTATGAATAATTCATTCAGAGCGTAGAGAGGTAGGTACCTAATGAGTATGACTACTGGTTGAAGTTGTTTATCGACATCGCAGCAGGCAGCCGCTGGTCCTCCCTGCTCCCAATATTAGATGTCGCTATTAACTCCGCAAAACGTAATTAATCGAATAAGTTTATGATTGATATAACCAGTTTGTGGTGCGCTTAATTCACTTTCCCAGTTCTAAGGTCCCGTCGCCATTATAAAGTTATGCTTTAAGGGAATTGATTGGCCCTACAGCTACCCAAGTGATTTTGTAATGATTGAATTCAATTAAGAATTACCACGCGGCGTTCGGGGAAGCGTAAGCTAACAAGTGAAATTAACCCTGGCGAGGTTTACTTCTAACAGCGTTATTATTGTTTCTCGGAAGTTTCGATTGGCTCGCTTATTGCCTCGCTCCATGTACGTTTTAACTAAATTACATCGTACTGAGTATAGACTACAATCAATACTAATCATTATAAATAATGTATTTTTTAAACTCGGAATTCAATTAAAACTCCTAAACTAGCACGTCCTATCTATGTCCTATTTCGAGAGTGTACCTTTTACCTACTTATTTCTCCATATTTAGCAATTTTTGCGTTAGCTCTCCGCCCTCTTAGATCCCAAATTTCCAATATTATATATTATTATTTCCGATATATATATATCCAGATATACTTATTACTTTTACTTCATCACTTTACTTTCACTTTCACTTAATGAAAAATTCTAATTAGATATTTTTATACAATTTGTCAGGACTGTTGACCTAGTAAGGAGGTTCCAAATTAAAGTTTGTAGGTCTCATCCATCCATTTTTATTTAATTGGCCTGAGATACTTTTACATATCGATCGACATTATTATTTGGAGCCTGTTTACTTCTATTTTAACTGCATGAGGTCATATCTTGCTAGCTGCTCGACTTATATACATGTATGTGTGCGTTTTTGCGACCAAATGCAATCAAGCCGAGTATCTTCGAGGCAATTATGCCCGCGTACAGTGTTGAACATATCGCGATTAATATGTGAACGTACGTCTTGGTTGCATTCTTTCGCTGGGTGTACAAGGAATAACATAAAAGGAGAGAAGCAAGGTAGCAAGCAATTAGTGTGGGCCCATGATGGATGACCTGGTCGATATCTCGTGTGACAGACAAAACGAACAGCGCGCTTATATTGTTATACGCCGATGATAACGCGCCGCGCATTACAAATTACCAATAATTACTAGAGGGATTTCTTGGGCGATCGAGCTGTGTTTTTGTTATTTACATATAATATTTACGCGTACCTTATCGCCTTGTTGCATTTTATCTCCTTGAGATTTTTTCTCGCTTCATGATAAATTTGAATATTGTGTGTGCAAAATATACAAACATACTCGCGATAATTATGCTGTAAGTGACCAAAAAGCTTACAGACGACCTGTTTAGCCTAGTTGGTAGTGACACTGCCTCCGAAGCTAGAGGTCCCGGGTTCGAATCCCGGCCAGGGCATTATTTGGGCATTTAGCACGGATTTTGTTCTTGGGTCTTGGATGTTCTCTATGTATGTATTTATTTATATAAGTATGTATATCGTCGCCTAGTACCCATAGTACAAGCTTTGCTTAGTTTGGGACTAGGTCGATTTGTGTAAGATTGTCCCCCAATATTTATATTTATCTTTCAACGCTATGCAACAGTTTGGTTAGGTAAGTAAGTACGTATACAATACCGCTCATAAGTATAACTACTAATTGCTGGTTCATACAAACACACTACACTTTTCTATTATCTACTTAACCAGCAATTAGTAGTTATTTAAGTCATTGCAAAAAGAAAACTACCATTTTAAAAGGGGGGTCTCTGTCAAAACTGTCTAGGGACTCTGACTTGGCTGTGTATTTCTGAAAGTCATTTTTGTATACAGATGTATGGAAAAAGGTATGGGTGCCTAAATACTTATGAGCGGTAGTGTAGATAGCCGAGATATGCCTAAATCTTCTAACTTATTATTTGGGTAGATGTTTGAAAATAATGTTTTTCTCTGATAGATTTTATGATATTTACCTAAAATATGTCTAGGTACGGTTGAAGTTGACCTAACCGGTGAAAATGTATTATCTGTATTAGAGAATTATGGTAGGTAAGAAGCAAAGTTTCTCACTATAAAAAGAAATCGTTTTATATGTGTGTGTTGGGGTGGCGGGTGGACCTCGGGAATTTCAATGATACGTTAACCGATATTCGTTTCTCAGTTTAATCGGCGATCAGTCCAAGGACTATAAGTCGATGTGTTGATTAGTATATATAATCTGGCAAGTCGAGTGTGCTCTCCAGCGAGAGCATCCCCTCATTTTTGGAGTCTGGTGCTATTGTCTGTTTTGTAGCTCCAAGATGTTATGTCTTTTAAGTCGTCCTAAGTGGTTCTGGACGGTAAGTTGGCGTGCTAATTTATTGGGATGGTTAATTAGTCGCTCCTTATATTTCCCCGATATGTCTCGGATTTCTTCCTTTACCGTCGCCATTGACAGGTGTTGATGCAGTTCATTGTTGGTTACATACCAAGGTACATTTGCTATTGATCTCAAGATCTTGTTCTGTATTCTTTGTATGATGTTAATGTTTGAGTCGCTAGCGCTACCCCACAATTGTACGCCATACATCCATATCGGTTTTAGTACCGCTTTATAGATAAGAATTTTGTTGTCCAATGACAATCTGGAGTTTCTCCCTAACATCCAATATAAGTTTTTGTGTTTGATCGCGATTTCGTCTCTTTTGGTTTTAATGTGGTTTTTCCAGGTCATGCGTCGATCAATGTGCATTCCCAAGTATCTTACGCAGTCGCTGTGCGGTAGCGTATTGTCTCCGAGTTTAACGGAGGGGCAGTTTCCCTGGCGAAGAGTAAACGTTACATGGGTGGATTTGGCGGCACTAGCTTTTATTTTCCATTTCTCTAGCCAGATTAACCGATATTGGATACCTTTTTATTAAAGTTACACAGATGTACAGTACACAAAAGGTACCATATATCTAGCAAATAACAGCGAAATACCTGCGGTCCACCCGCCCTCCTATCATGGTGCTCCCACACTGCAGATAAAAAGTACGTTATATAACATTTGATCACAAATTGCAACAAAAGTTATACATTATTATCATGTTATATGACAATATTTAGTATTTTTTAATGTTATATAACATTTTTATATCATGTTATATAGTAAATGTCATAAAGTGTTAGTAAATTTTATTGCGTTATAAAACATTTTTCTCAAAAATCGCCGTAAAAGTGTGCGTTACTCGCTACGTATTGGAATGCGAAGCGTATAGTATACGATGAAATCATAAAGGTTTTAGCCGGCTAAGCATGGCCAAACTGCCCTTAGCGAACAAATGTATTTCCTTTTACTAGATTATTAACCTATATATTGTAGTGGTTACACCAAAAATTAAGCCTCGAATACTTCAGGTTTAAAAAAATGGAAAAAAAGAAAAAATCGACCTCATTGACGTTTAAGGGTTATGTTTATCAAAACTTAGTTCTTTTAGCCTTTTCCCCCCATTTTTGAGAAAAGTACTATTATAATTTTTAAGAAAAAAAAACCGACTTCAATGGGGGAGGCCGGTAAAAGATTATTATACTTAGATGGTGCACTCTTAGATAGATATACAATAAAATAAAAATGACTATAATGTATGTTTATAATGGTAGAAGACTAAGTACCCTCAATTCCTCATGGAATCATGAAAAAACCTTGCTTGCTTGACAAACAAAACGAAGAGAACAAATCGCCAAACGTGAACTACGCGTCGTTGAAGAGTTCCGTTCTGATCATCATCAGCAGTTCCACTTCATCAAATGTCACTTTTATGAATGAAAATGCTTGATTAGTTCATGAAAATACTAAAATCACTATTTGTGTGCCTTTCACATTTGAGGAGTTCCCTCGATTCCTAATGGATCCCATCATCAGAACTCGAGCATGACAAAAATCAATCGTGAAAATAGGACTTGCTAAACAAACACAGCTAGAAGGACAAATCGCCAAACGTGAACTTTTTGTCGTTGAAGAGTTCTGTTCTGATCATCATCAGCAGTTCCACTTCATCCAATGTCACATTTTTGGATGAAAATGCTTGACTTGTTGATAAAAACACAAAAATTACTATATGTTTGCCTTGAAGATTTGA
Source organism: Notocelia uddmanniana (assembly GCA_905163555.1). NCBI lineage: Eukaryota > Metazoa > Arthropoda > Insecta > Lepidoptera > Tortricidae > Notocelia > Notocelia uddmanniana. The sequence goes on along the minus strand of LR991052.1, from coordinate 12,561,749 downwards.
GGAGTTCCCTCAATTTCTCATGGATCCCATCATCAGAACTGCGTTTTGACAAAAACGGAACCAACTTGAATATATATACTTACAATCAAAAAAAGAATTTTCCAAATCGGTTAAGAAATGACGGAGTTATGGACTAACAAACATTAAAAAAAAAAAAAACATACAACCGAATTGATAACCTCCTCTTTTGAAATTTTGAAGTCGGTTAAAAATAGGCGAAAAAGGTAGCCCAAAATGGGCTAATGCCTCGCTAATCTCGGCTGGAATGTCAATTGCAGGCTTCGTATTAATTAAAAGGACTCCCAAGGTCGTCCGTTTAAAACTAATACTCAGCCTGCGAGTGCCTCCTATGCCTCGACAATAATATACTATTACATATAACTGCAGTGTTCCACCATCGGACCTATAACTATTTATACTACGTAGGTTGACATATATTATAGGTAGTACTAACCTTAAATTTTTTGCCTATATAGTGAAAATCATGAAATACATACATTTGCCACTTCTGCTTAAGTTTCTTAGGAAACCAACATTAGAAAGGCATAGTAGATGAATGTAACATACGACCACTTGCGTACGTAGGTATCATCTTTTTGAGTGCAGCCGCCACATATTTACTTCGCTTCCTGCCTACGCAGGGCTTTAAGCGCGTAACCGGTCCTATTAGAACACGTCAGTTGTAGATGCGGGAAATGCTGCCTCAGAACGATAGTTCAATGGTTTTCTTACTACGATTTCATAACGAAATCGATATTTCACTCTTAGTTTGTGTTGATTCTAACTATGGTTTTCTTTGCTAGGTTATGGTTTGAGATCACCAACACTGAATCGCTTTGGTTGCCAATTTGACATTAGGGAATGAATAACGTGCTGTATCAAGTCTACTACAGCCATTGGCCACTCGTCTTTATGACATTAAAGGTATGTTCTTCGCTAATTGGACATTATTGGAGTTTAAACAAAGAAACGTTCGAGTGTATCTGTCCACGTCATAAGCTTGATATTTCAATCCATAGCAATAAATGTGAACATCTGGATTTTAAATATGGTTTCTGAGTCTTGGATGTTTCTCTTCTTTATTAAATATGTCATCGTCGAGGATCCTTGATACGAACATTAGTTTACTATTTTCGAATTGTGTAAGTTTATCCTTATTTTCTTTAAAAGTGACGCATCTATCACTTGTGTATTGAAGGCAGGTTCGTCGCCTCGTATCGCATCGGTTATCCACGCGTCATTTTCACGAAGAAATGTTAACGCGCCGCGCCTAACAACTGTTGCTACCGCGGTAGCTTCTACACTTTATTACCTCTTACGCACTATAATGGTCGACACTAATTTCCCCATTATTGTCGGTGTTATGCTTGCGCTTACATAAAATCTATCTGGAAGATAAGTTTTACTAGATATATCTAAAGAAACATAAGACCAGAGTTATGAAAACACGTAGGTGTAATGATAATGATGTTTTAAATTTGATATCCAACTCATACGTATGAAAATTTACTATAGGTACTTATGTTTACAAGTGAATTTTTAACTCTGATTTGATTGCGCTGAAAGATTTCTATCAGAAATTGTCATACTCTGCCTGGAGCAGATTGTGGATCAGACCATCTAGAGAAAACAATCAAGGCCAGATGGTTACTGAACTACAAGACATATGCGAAGTTTGGAGAGTTTATTGCCAGTCGCTGTTCCGTGATCCACAATCGGAAGACTGTGCGTCAGAAAAAACCTACTAATGAGGAGATTGAAGCTGATATACTAAGATCCGAAGTCAGTGCTGCCATAAATCACTTGAAAGCTGGTAAAGCTACTGGAAGTGATGCTATCCCCATCAAGACCATCAAAGCCATGGAAGAAAAAGGGGAGACTATCTTCCACTCCATATGCCATAGGGTTTGGTTAACAGGAGAATGACCTAAAGACTGGGCAAATACAGTATTTGTGCCCTTACATAAAAAGGGTTAAACCAAGAAATGCAGCAACTAACACCTCGTTTTCATTTTACGGCGGCTCTACGAAAACGGGACAGCATCAGTAAGAACAAACGAAGTAGCTTCTAATAGTTTTCACCCTAGTGCAGGCGTTCGGCAGGGCTGTATCTCACCTCTTCTATTCAATGTATATACCGAGCTCATAATGAGAATCACCCTGGAAGATTAGTCGGACGGTGTATCAATTGGCGGCCTGAGGATTTCCAATTTGCGCTATGCAGATGAAACCACCCTGTTCGCAAGTAGTGCTACCTATATGGCGAACTTATTGAGAATAGAATATAGAGGGTTGATCTAGGATTTGGGCTGAAGATTAGCCGCAGCAAAACAAAAATGATGGTTGTAGATTCTGCCAAAGTGATGCCAGATTGGGGGGAAACCCCCCGAATTTGGGGGTATTTTTGTGTCTTGGGGGAAAAATGGGGGGGGGGGGGGATAAAAAATTTGGGGGGTTCCTTGGGGGGAAAAATACGAGTTGGGGGTAATTTGGGGTATTTTAGAAACAACCTCATACCACGATAATACTGACACTCCAAAATGGCACGGTGAGTAATTGGGGCCTTTTACACGGTCAATATCATACGATACACACATATTACGATCCGTATCACGTGAACATTGAAGAAAAATCCATACAATTTAGCAAACCGCGATAATATTGACATCCCAGTATTGTGATAATCATATAAAGGGCCCCAATGGCTTTGTAAATGTGAGTTCTGAATATTATATTGCGTTGTTGTGAAATTGTTACCAGTTAAAAAATATATAATCAAATTCCTCATATTGGCTATGTGCGAAGTAGGTGGTGGGGGTAAGCTAGGCGATCGCAGCGCACATCACGGCAGAAATGTGTACTTACCGGGGACATCTGTCAAATTTACTTTCACGTTTCCTATTGGTTTCCTAACGGTTTCCTACGATTCGTTTCGTTTGTATTTATTTTCTTATTTATTTCAGTAAAATTTCCAGTAAGGGGTCTTTCTCGTTTACTAAAATAAATAAAATATTCATGTGTCATTATTTGACACCTCTGAGTTTGACATTGTCCCGGGATGCTTGACGTTTGACGTTTCTGACGTGCACATAGCCAATAGTGGTCGGTGGTTAAGAAGTCAATCCTGACAGCTGTCATTCCCATAACCTTAAAGTGACCTTTAGGTTATAAACTGTATGGAAATGACAGGTGTAAGGATGGACTTCTTAACCGCCAACTACTATAGCATGGTATTGTACAAAACGAAAAAAAAAATTACGATATTAATAAACTGGGATTTTGATCAAAACTCCCTAATTTTGGGGGGAATCTGAGTACGGTTTGGGGGTTATTTCACTCGGCTCTCTGGCAACACTGCCGGTGCCAACAATAATTCGCCAGAAGTCACTCATATTGCGAATTGTGAAGTCGTTCAGTCATACATCTACTTCGGAGTACTATTTACGAACCTCGGAGGCAGCGTAGAAGAGATTAAACGATGAATGATGATTACTAGGTCTGCTATGGACAAAATGTAAAGAGATTATACAACCGTAATATTACCCCACCCACCACACCCCGCCACTAAAACTCGACTTGTAAGAACTCTCATTTTCCCTATTTTTCTCTACGCCGCTGAGACCTGTACCATAAGAGAAATAGAAGAGCAGAAAGTGAATGCACAGGAGATATGGCGTTGGAGACGAATGCTCGGGATATCATGGACAGAGTTTCGCACCAACGTATCCATTTTAGAGGAGCTCGGAATTAAGCAGCGCCTGCTCTCTACAGTGAAGTCTCGGATCCTTAATTTCTTTGTACACGTGTGCCAACGAGACTGAACTTCCATAAAACTTCTTGTGATCCAAGGAAGAGTGGAAGGCACCAGGCCTAGGGAAAGTTCTCTAATGAGATGGACAAACCAGATAAAAGCCAGTACGTCAAGTACGTTAAACGAATGCTCTCGGAAGGCAGCTTTACGGGAGGAATGGGGCGGCGTGTCCTAAAACGGGTCACTCAAAAACCCACATAATGGCCACGACTACTCTGAAAAGAGCGAACCGACGAAGAAGAACGACGACGTGACTATGTCACGATTTATTCATTCATTTTGTATAAAAATAGACCGTCACATAGTTATTTTTAGGTTTCCAGTGTTTTCAATAATATGTGACTACTACAAAATGTATGATAATATGGTCATATAACGGTAACATAAAAAAACCATCGGATTATGGGGTCTAATTTAACACATGGTTCTTAGCAATAAACCACGCAATAAACGCGTTCCTGAGAAAAAGGGTCTTGACAGACAGACAGACGGACGGACGGACAGCAAAGTGATCCTATAAGGGTTCCGTTTTTTCCTTCGAGGTACGAAACCCTAAAAATCAAAAAATATCCGAATTCTAAGAATAAAGTAAACGGATTTGAAGTGAAATCACCCAACCAGATGAGCACATAGTAGATAGGCAGAAATATATGATTGCATCGACTTATTCGTCTCTTTCGTTGGTTTTGTGACAAACTGTTAAGACTTGTCTGCATTCAGATGTAAAGTTACACGTTACCATTACATAATATTAATCACATCCCAAATAATTTGCTGGGAGCTTTGCATAATATCACTATCACTACATAGTATAAAACAAAGTCGCTTCCCGCTGTCTGTCCCTAGTTATGCTTAAATTTTTAAAACTAACTTTTTTTGATAGATGGAGTGATTCAAGAGGAAGGTTTATATGTATAATACATGCATAATATAATAGAAAAACACTGATAACTTTAGAGGTTTCAACTGTGATGTCATAAAACAAAACACATTATTTTGCGCTTACATTGCAAACGCTAGCTTAACCCAACGAGATAGATCAAAATAATGTACAAAAAAGTCCGCGATGGTATATGTCTATCTCTTAGAGATAGCCCCCAATAACCAATTTTTAATCTTTACTTTTTACGGGACTTATTTACGAAGCTATTTTAATTAATACAGCATTAATCCTTATCCAATTAAGTACCTTAAATAGATTGTGCATTTAATTTAGATCAATATGGCCCTTTACAGCATGTAATTTAAATGAATATTTTCGAAGGTATTCCAGATTTAAAATGCAGTTACATAGTGGTTGCGGCGGTACCGGCCGGGTTGTATATAAAAACATTCTGTGGTATATTTAGTATCAGCATTGCACCCGTGCGAAGCTGGGGCGGGTGACTAGATTATTTATAAAGCTCGCAGCACCTCAGTTAATAAATGATCGTACCCCGTTTATTACAGCATTTCTTGTTTTATTTACTCACCTCATTTATTTATCTATTATTTGAATATCATATTCAGTAACTTATTGTTTCGTCATGTCTGTCCGTCCATCCGCCCGCCCGTATGTCACAGCCGATTTTCTTTAAGACTATAAGCACTACAATTATGATATTTGGTAGAAAACTGTATTCTATAAACCGTTACAGAAAAGTGATGTTTCAATATATATAATCGGGGGATGAAAGAAAGGCGTGTGGGGCTAGCACAGGCCTAAAAGATATAGAGCTGTAAAGGCGCAAAAAGTGTGGGCCCTCTAATTTCTATAGTTTAAAATTCTGAAAGAAATTGGGGTGGTAATACTTTACGATTTTTGGTTTGTACAGAATAGGTCTAACGGTTTTTAACTTATCCCTGAAAAACTGTCTTGCCCCCATAAAAGGACGTAAGAGCACAGAATAAGTAATAGTACATAGTAAGAGCGTGAGTTCCTGAAGATACGAACTTTTTTAAATCAATGTACTGTTATAGTGGTTTTAAATGTGCACAAGTAGGTTTCGGTACTGAAGCCTTCTTGATCCGACACGCACTTGGCCGGTTTTTTATAATACTACGGCGCAGGCACTAAGCATTCGGCACACCTGACGTCACTAAGAATAAACACGGATGCAACATTGCGGCACCAGAAGTTTCATAAGCGTGTTGCCGACCCTATATTGATTTGAGGATTCGTCGTAAATTTCCGTATTCACTGTAAAGTACTGTATTGCCAAGCAGCGCATGGTAATGAAGAACACAAAACGTCGATAAAGTGTGGTAAGTAACCGCCGCCGTGTCACAGAAGCGTAGCTAACACTGCACCTGCTTCCTAATGGTCGCTAATGGGGTAGTCACTGTCCTACACTCTGCCAACGTAATAATATATTCTCACCTTTATGTCCCCATTTCAAACTGAACGTTCAGCGTTTTAGAATTGTGCATTTTCTAAAGCGGCGGGGTCGTGTCTATAGAGATGTTTGTGTTTTATAGCGAGATGGTTGCACAGTTTAAGCGCTATAACGTTCCATGAGTTTGTACAGTCATCGTATAGTTACTAACCAAAGTAGCCAAATATAATATTACAAACATTATTATATTTATTATGGCTACAGTAATAAAGACTTAACTACCTAGATCATTTTGACTCTTCCTAATACGAGTAGTTAATTTTTTTTGTTGACTGTTAATTAAAGTTGACTTCATCTTTAAATCTACAGTTGCTAGAATTGACATTTGAAAATAAAAAAAATATATGTATTCTACTGCCTACTCATTTCAGGAAATACAGCTATAATCTTACATATGACACAAAAATACTAAATTTGATACCCGGTTCGGGAAACTGTGACTTCACTTACAGAAAGATTATCATCATCATCAATCATCAGCCTATATACGACCAACTGTTGGGCACAGGCCTCCTATCATTGGTGAGGGAGATCGAGCAGTAGGCCCCGCGCTGGCTCAGTGCGGGTTGGGATGCAGAAAGATTATAATTTACTCCTATTCTTTTGAATGTTTGCAGATACATATATCAAAATAAGAAGGCGTTTAGTTTCCAATTTTGCAGCCCTATTGGCTGGCCGAACATTATTGGATGTTAAACGACGTTGACGTCAGCTCGCAACTGAATTTAGTTTAGCTCGCAGCTCGAAAATTGATAATCGTGGCGATAGGAGTACGCAATCAGAGGCGGCCAATTTGCGAGCGATTGTGCGTGATGATGGCCACGCAAATTGGACGCTTCTACACGCTCTGCGGCTCTTTAGGGCCTGCGCAAACTCGCGCGGGTGAGCGCCTTTCGAAAATTGTATGAGCACGCGTCCGCGCCGGTTAGCGCTGCTCATACAATTTTACCTGCTCGAGTTTGCGGAGGCCCTTACGGCTCCGTTCGGCAGCCGACAGAGGCTTCCACGACCCACGTGGATTCTTTATAACTTTCATACTTACGTGGATCACATTTCCCAGTGGGTAACTAGAAAAACTGTGAAGTTTAACAAATGTCCATGATTGTAATGATAGGCCAAGCAAATGCCGATGAACCGTTCAGAATGCTAATACCAATATGTATATAATTTTGGGTTATATTTATTTGTACATATGTAACTACCCCCTTTTTCATAAAATGTTACAAGCCTCTTTTAGTACTAACACAAATTAAGACAAGTGATTTTTTTAAACATCATTTGAATTGACAACTATTTATTTTCAAAGGGGTTTTCGATTAAATCAAATAGAGGATAAAAAATTAAACATAACCACTTTTTTTTCCGCAGCTAGAGGTCTCGGGTTCGAATCCCGGCCAGGGCATTTATTTGTGCATTTTTCACGGATATTTGTTCTTGGGTTTTCGATGTTTTCTATGTATTTAAGTATGTATTTATCTATATTATAAATAAGTATGTATATCGTCCTCTAGTACCCATAGTACAAGCTTTGCTTAGTTTGGGACTAGGTCGATTTGTGTAAGATTGTCCCCCAATATTTATTTATTTTTATTTTTATTTTAATATCTCGAAAATATCGCCATTTCATATTAAAAAAACAATTTCAAAAGTTTCTCATTCTAAAAGTCATTCCAAGTGACAAGTAAGGCGTCACAGCGTAAAAAATCGTACAGAAGCACTATTAATAAGGTGGATTTACTCAAGAAAGTGTCCTGCTGTTCTCTTTGTGCGTTGTGACTGTCACAATTCAGCCCTGTGACGTCATATAGTCGATGGTAGGAATTCTTCACATTTTCGTGAAAATCATGAAAAATATCTTTGGGTTTCTTGTTGACAAGTTAAGAAAATGAGTTAATATTTTATACTACTTGAAAATTTGAAATGTTGTCAATTGAAATAGGTTTGGCATACAAACACTTAAGAAAAAAAGTAAATAGATACACAACAAAAAACAGAAAATAAACGATATCTGGATGCGAAGTTAATATATATATTGGGAGACAATCTTACAGAAATTGATCTAGTCCCAAACTAAGGAAAGCTTGTACTATGGGCACGAGACGTCGTTATACATACTTAATCACATAGAAAACATCCAACACTCAGGAACAAATATTCGTGCCATTTACACCAATAATGCCCCGACCGGGATTCGAACCCGGGACCTCCGGCCACGTAGGCAGTGTCACTACCAACTAAACGCAATGTAACAAAAGCAAATGTGTTTAGGTATGGTAAATACGTATATGCATGTGCATAGTTACTCACTTATGCACATGATAACTCTCATTATTTAAGTCACGTATATATGTAAGTATATGATAACTAAACCGTGCAAAATTCATCACGTTTATATATATATATATGATTGACGCAATAAGTCCTGGCTAACGTAAAGTTATATTGCGTTCGTCGAGCATGCACTTGTATTAGGTAGTGTGCATGGAAGCGGTCGTGATAAAGCACTCAAATAGGTTCTCACGAGGTCACACCAATGAAGTTATGATTGCGGCGGAAAATGGGACCAATATCAAAGCGATATACGTACGTTCTAAAGCAATCAGGAAAACAAATTTGCTTTCATTTCCTCTCGGAACAAAAGTGTATATACCGAATCCTGCAGCTAGGCAATATCTCTGTTGAGGCGGTAGATCGTAATGGAAACCATTTCTCATCAATTTTCTAAATAAAGGTGCACAGAAGCCAGCGGATAAAACAAAGCGAGAGCGCGCACGACATAGATTGAGCTGAATTATCGCTTTACCGCAGAACACAATCTGCCGGAGCTATAGCTACGCGTGGCTATCGCCGCGCCGCGCGGTCCGCGCGCCGATAGCGCGTGACTTATGTTAAATGTACCCGCCGAGCCTTTATCAATTTAGGTGATAGCTTCAACTCGCATGAGATTACATTTAACTTGGAAAAGCGTTAACAAAAAAATACGCTGAGCTCTGCTTAACGCTTTGGTCGACTTGCTAATACTGCTAATGCTTAAATTTGATTAATTTGGATTTCTTGTGCAGTTAACTCGGGTAACTGTAAATAAAGAACCTTAATTTGGCGTCGCGACAAGGCAATCAAACTGTCGCGTTCAAAACCACCAACAAATTGGAGGAAAGACGTGTGACGCTAATATTCTTACGCATGACAAATGACCGCCATCTTGGGCCTAATATCTACCGCGAATAATGAGCCCAAATCAAAATGGTGAACATTCGTAATTCGCATGTCACAAGTTTTATTACGCCGTGCGTGCTGGGCGGCATTACAGCCACACCAAGTTGTCTACAGCAAGAATCAAGCGGCAGTAGACTTTCTGTCCGCGTGGTAAGGGCTGAGTCTTGTCACGGGTAATTTTGTGGCCACATTGCCACGCCCGTTCGTCAACTAGCTTCGTAAAAAACAAAAATTATATACTCTCATTGTTGTATTACGAAATCTGAAGAGAAAACGGAACTGCGTCGTCACACGGAAAATTAATTGATACGCAACAATGACCGCGCTTCCTAAATTTGCGCGTGAGTGGAGCAATGCGCGCGCAGGGCAGTGCGTGCGCGCTGCAATATGCGTTGCCAGCAAGTTCACATAGTAGATGTATACGTACATATTTAATACCATCCACACTACTTGCTATACGATGTGATAGGAATCGTTCGGTAGCGGCTACCTACAGTGCCTTGAATAATAGATATATGTGTACTTATATAGTTTTCTTACACATCAACGAAAGTGATCGTGATGAATGGATGATCGGATGGAATGGGAAAGAATAATCCTATTTCACTTAGTATTGTTGTGTTATAATTACTATAATAATCAGACTATTTTTCGCAGGCTTTGTAACCCTGTAAGAAAGTGGAGTCCAATAGGAATGGACGTTTTATCTAAGCAACATTCGTTTTTCTCTTATTGGAAATAAATAAATATTTAACTTTATGTGTTTTGCATGGCGCCTTTTGGAAATACATAAGTTTCGATTTAATCGGGCATATTTTTCCAAAAGGGGCCATGCAGAACACATAAAGTGCTTAACCCACAACTCGCACCCAGCAACTATCGTAGATGAGCAAAGATAGTGCGCGTCAGGTGACTTTCTGGTTCGTCGGTGCGAAGTCGGTACGATATAATAAATTTCAACAATGCGGTCAACGGTCAGTCGAGTCAGTAACGCTATTTACTGCGCCCCTCCATCTAAATCAGTGCTTCCTGACTGTGGCGGGAAGCGCGGAAGCGGGGCGGTACAGAGGCAGTAGTGCTCTACTTCTGCGTTACTATTTATTGCGCAAATGTAATACTGACAGTATGCCGTCAAGTGAGGAAATCCTGGCGGCAAGTAAGCTCATTCCAAAGAACAAAATACGAAATATCGATTTTCCTACTATCAAATCCGGAACTTACCTTAGAGTATATTGATCGCGGTCAGATTCTGAATTACGTGTAGTTCTCCCTTTCCTAATAAGATCACCTGGGTAAACTTGTAGAATGCTACAGAAAGTGCAGTTCCGTGGATGGGTTGAGCAGCGTTAGCCTTCCACGTATTCGTATGACCTATACCTAGCACATCAGCTGACATATTTCATCGAAATATAACCAGCAGACATGTTTATTACAATAGCATGCATGTGTATCACAACACCAGATAACCTGCAGCTAAAGTCATCTGATAAAATTTCTATTGAGGAAATATCACTGAATATTTGTACATTTATTTAATGTCAATGTGACCAGTGTCTAGCTAGCGCGATAGGTTATACCGTTACGTTATATGTCCGAAATGTATTAAACTTTATCTAGTGGTGGATAAAAAAAGATTATTCGTGCAGCTGAGTTATTATCCACCACTGAGCTCCATCCGTCAGATCACTTTTTTAACCGACTTCATGATTTCAAAAGAGGAGGTTATCAATTCGGTTGTGTTTTTTTTTCTTTTTTTTTTTAATGTTTGTTAGTCCATAACTCCGTCATTTTTTAACCGATTTCGAAAATTCTTTTTTTGATTGTAAGTATATATATCCAAATTGGTCCCGTTTTTGTCAAAACGCAGTTCTGATGATGGGGTTCATGAGGAATTGAGGGAACTCCTCAAATCTTTAAGGAACACATATAGTGATTTTTGTGTTTTTATCAACAAGTCAAGCATTTTCATCCAAAAATGTGACATTGGATGAAGTGGAACTGCTGATGATGATCAGAACAGAACTCTTCAACAACGAAAGGTTCACGTTTGACGATTTTTCCTCCTAGCTGTGTTTGTTAAGCAAGTTCTATTTTCACGATTAATTTTTGTCATGCTTGATTTCTGATGATGGGATCCATGAGGAATTGAGGGAACTCCTCAAATCTTAAAGGCAAACATATAGTGATTTTTGTGTTTTTATCAACAAATCGATCTAACGATCGATCATACAAAAATGTGATATTTATGAAGCGGAACTGCTGATGATGATCAGAACAGAACTCTTCAACGACGCGTAGTTCACGTTTGGCGATTTGTTCTCTTCGTTTCGTTTGTCAAGCAAGCAAGGTTTTTTGAGTTAATTGAGGGTACCATTATAAACATACTTATAGCCATTTTTATTTTATTGTATGGAATCTAAGAGTGCACCATCTAAGTATAATAATCTTTCACCGGCCTCCCCCATTGAAGTCGGTTTTTTTTCTTAAAAATTATTTTTGAAAATATTGGGTTTGCTATAATTTGCTATAAATTTTCAATCGGGAGGAAATAACTGAAATACCTAATTTGTTTACCATGCGTGCGAGGTTTCCGTTGCTCAATCCACCATGTAACTGCAGGTGTTGTTCATGGGGTCCATACAACTCTCGATCTGATGCATTTTACAAGTTATCTCCCGAGAGGCACTCATACATATGTCACGAAAATCTGTGGCTGCCTCGCAGACTATAAGAGGAAGGACTACCTGTAGGTAAATTAGATGCAGGATTCATCCCATAAACATCTATCCGATTATCTGCTTATACTGGTTATACTTTACAATGTTTTCTGACGTTTAATTAATTATATCCCTCGATCTCATAAGCGTCGGAACCCTGCGGACAGCAAATAACTTTGATTGGTCGCAGTTACGTGTCGCTTAGTTATTAGACAATAATTAAAGTAATCATATCGACACAAAGCGCCATCATTAATTAACTTTGCCTGTTTTAAAACGACATTCACCAACCATGACCTGCTATAATCAATAATTACAAAATAATATTATGTAGAAGCGGAACTAACCGGGCCGCTAGAGAGTAATACGCGGGACGCAGCGGGTGACTACGGCATTGTGCCGGGGTCATCCGGCACAATGCCGTGACGCCGTCGACGTGTCGAAAACGCGCATTCAAAGTCGACACCGAAAAAAATATCGATTTCCGTAAATAAGTGAGTGTGGCACATTTATAATAATGATGAATGGAGCCATCGGTTGTTCGTCGATATTGCGTGGCTAATCGTAACCGCTCGACTCGATAGTACCCTGTTAGAAGTGACATGACCGCAGAGGGCGATCGTAAGTGGAAGTACTGAGAGCTGTATTCGCATGGCAGGGTCCTTAGAGTAGTTTTAACGCGGTTTATGTTTATTGGGCGCTAATTGAAAAGGAATAATCCCAGGCTGGCTATAAATCTAAAATAACTAGGGCGTTTACTCCCAGGCCAAGCTTTAATACAAAGATTTATTTGTTTGTAACAACACCTTTTAAATGTCCATTCGGGAGCATGTGTAAATTTTGCAACGGCTCCGGACGACTCCTTTAAAGCGTGTGATAATAGTTTAACATTAGCATATAGTTAATTTTCATTTCGATGAAAGATTAGTACATTATATAATGATTTTGTTCTTTTTAACAGCTTGTATTGAACTAGAAATCTCATAGCGCATCTATAAAATAAATTATGAGTGGCCATATATTTGAGTCCCTTTATTTATGAAATTGTACAAATGATGTAACGATTATTGTATGAGTAAATTGCGCCTGACCGCAGCACGGGCGCCAAATGTCGGTGGTTTATCGCTACTTTCGTAAACGTGTATCTCGCCAACGTGTACTTCGAATTAGCACTCTAAGTTAACTATATAAAGTTTATTTTTCAATTTAAACCTTTAGTCAATCACCTTGCGAAAATTATACCACCGCCTAACCCTTCTGGGCGAGAGCGTGTCCAATCAGCCCATCGAAACTACGCACGGTTCACTCGCTTCCCAAACATACCACCACTCATTTAGAACTAAAAAGCTCTAAGGATATAAACAAGTGCACACCAACAATAATTTTAATACGTATCCGTAGAATTTAGTTTTACATTAAAATGTCCAGGGATTTAAGTTGTTCCTAATGATAAGGAGGGTTATTCTAAATGAAAAATTGATTATTGTGACCACGTATAACATTAATGAGCTCGATAATCGACACCGTCACTTAGTTTTACCCCTTTTAATAAGTTCGGAACTTTCGGCAATTATTTTTTAATACCAAGGATGAATAATTTAGGGTGAGATACTTAGTTGACAGGTGATTTATTAGGTCAAAGGCGGTTATCGCGGCATTCATTTGACGTTTTCATAACGTTAACACTCTCATTAAATGTTTAGGTTATCAACTACAGTGTGTTAGTCCTGACAAAAACATCATTGAATCTATTCTATTCTATAAATTTAATAGTTGTTATTGTCGTCGCACTATTGAGTAGCAACTCAATAGTGCGACGACAATAATTTATTTGTATGCTTTGGAGATATATTTAAAGTGCTCCTTATACCACGTCGGTGGCAAACAAGTGCATGATTTGCCTGCCGGTAAAGGGTTATTGCAGACTATGGATGCCTGCAACTCCAGGTATAGGTTATAATATTTAGTAGAGAATTTTCGTTAGTGAATGTTTCACACCGAACGGCTGGTGTCGGCGCGCACCCCACTTAGTGTCAAAGGAATTCGAACCCTCCATACAGTAGTTAGATTTCATATTTGAACGGTTTGCGGGCAGCCGGCTCTGCTGCTGCTGATGCCGTTTGGACACGAAGTCTAGCTCTGTATGGAGGGTTCGAATTCCTTTGGCTCTGGTGGCGTGTGCGCCCACTTCGGCCGTTTGGTGTGAATCGTCCATAATGCTAGAGTTTTGTGGACGCGTTGCGTGATCGGGACTGTGGAATGAACAGCTATTGATTATGAGTGCCCAGTTCCAAGGACCCAATGCTTCGTTATTTTTCATCCGACTCAGAGTATGTGATCAGTTGCCGGAAGATAGGAGTCATAATTAATTAATCACTTACGCTAAATACCGGCAACATTTAAAGTGCCTTAACTTTTGACTTAGTATTTAACGGGTATTTAAACAATTGTTATTTCAAGTATTAGAAAAATAAGCTATATAGAAGTACTTAACTTATTTTATTTATTTAATTTCTGCATCACAGCAATACAAAAACGTCATAACATCTCAGGCTGAAGCTCTAATTGGCAAGGAGTAAAAACATATTTTAAGAAAAGTGTTTTTGAAGTACCCAATGACTATTAGCGAATTTTAGCATTCTTTCACATCTTATAAAGGGATAAAACTAGGGATTAATTATCTGACATGTAACTCGTCAACAAGCGTTAACGTTAATGTTTTGCGATACCTCGCGGGCCGAATTATTGTGTGGTTAATTTTTAAGGTCCAGTGCCCAAAACATAAAAGGGGACCCCATTACTAGGGCTCCGCTGTCCGTCCGTCTGTCTGTCCGTCTGTCCGTGTCGTGTGCGTCTGTAACCGTGGTACTTAAACAGTTGAAATTTTCTCAGATGATGTATTTCTGTTGCCGCTATAACAACAAATACTAAAAAACAGAATAAAATAAATATTAAAGGCGCTCCCAATCAACAAACGTGAATTTTGTACCCATCACCCATCATGCGCGAGTCCAACTCGCATTTTGCCGGTTTTTTAATTGATATGTTCAATATAAGTTCGCTAATTTACTTAATCCCAATATAACGTGTGTATAATGTTATACGACGACGTCTCTCTATTACCTACTCAGCGCTGTAAATAGGAAATAATGTAACTCCTAATCTAACTTACTAATATAGTAGAACATGGCTAGAAGACCACAACCTTGAAGTAAATATAATGAAAACCAAAATTATGCAATATAAATCTCGATAGAAAAAACTTCTAGAGTTATACTTATAAATAAATAACACCCAAATAGAGGATGTCACAGAATTTAAATTAGTAGACGTGATCATCGATTCCGGTATAAACTGGAAAACATATGCAATACAAGAAGACAAAATTAACGAACTTCTCAATCTGAGTGCTTAAACCTGATAAAGTTAAATGCAGATTTTGAGACTGCACTATACGTCTACTATGCCTACATTTACTCCATTCTCCGATATGGTGTGGTCTTCCAGAAATGATCTTGTTATTATAAGTAAAATGCATACGAATTGTGGCAAATATCCGCATTCCTAATAACTGCCGACCCTTTTTCAAGCAGTATGAATTACTTACACTACCGGCAACATATATAATGGAGGCCATTGTGCTGCAAACACCCCGATGTATTTGATTTGAAGTTAAGGCAGCTAAGCTAGACACATATAAATCAATGAACCAGTATAGCAACAAACGAATAATACCTAACTATAAACTAGCTATCCATAGAAAAGGACTACTTTGATCTTGTCGTGTACGATAATTCGTATAGGTCGATTCACAAGAGCTGGCGCGGATTGTCTATGAAATTATTGACAGTTTCATACATTTTCCGCGCTAGCTCTTGTGAACCGACCTATAAACAAAATATACGACAAGATCAAATCTGAATCAAAGAACAAACTGTCTCACAAGAAATTGAAAACTTTTCTCAATCATAAATGTTCAGTGGAGGAGTTCTTAAATATGAAACCTTGTCGCATCATAAAAGTTGGTAACTACGTCATAAATTGTAAATTATAAAACTTAGACATAACTTAGACATTAAAATTTATTCAACTTATACCCCATATGACAAATCAAATGAAATATTCACTGGGCAATTATTCTCTATATGCTAATATTAATTATTCTTATAATAGCATGACCAAATGTTGAAACACACGATGAAATATAAAATTGAGGTACTTATAAGTCCATTTGTGTGCCCTAAGAGGGTTCTATGGAAGCCAGTTTGTAAAACTGTAACATCTCATGTACGACTTCACAAATAAATAAGTAATTAATTAAGCTCCGTAGGGCCTATAATAATAACTATTTTAAAATTGGTTCGTATTAAATTTACACACTGCATAAGGAAGAAACGAAAATGTGTAAATGGTTAAACCCAATTATGTTGTATATTTAGTAGAATACATGGACTTGGTAGGTATAAAGATTCATTTAATATCATTTCTCTTTTTCACTTTCAATTGATGACGTGCAATAAAGCTAACTTTTAGCTATTTTAAATAAATGCAAACTGAAGAAAAAATTGGGCAAAAGTATATGGTAGGTACGATACCGTTTTACGTAACACTTATATTCTATTTAAATAAAGTTTTCCAACAATTCAAGTAACACTTCAACTTGCCTCTAATCCCTCTTGTTGCAAATTACATAGTTAAAGCCTATACTGAAACCTTAATTCGCCGCCATGAGGCGCACTTTACGATACATTCTGGAATAACTTGTCTATACCTAATATAATTTGAGAGCAAAATGTGTCTACAATCCACATGGCAAATTTTGTTACACAATTGTCTGCACAGCATCGTGTCTACAACTTGACGCGGTGTTAAGCAATTATGTCCATAGGCTGCGGTGACCGCTTACCATCATGCGGGCCGTACGCTCGTTTGCCACCGACGCGGTTTAAAAGAAAAAAAAAACTCCGGCCGCTGCACAGTAACGAAAACGCCGTCGCCAGCGAAAGTTGCAAAAGGCAGCAGCTGTTGCGGAATTAAACGAAAGCAGGCGAGGACAAAGGCTCTCGAACAACAATTCATCCTCTAATTACGTAATTATAGGGGGCGGGCGTGAGCGCTTTAGAGCTTATCACACTAGCGTTTTGTGAGTCCTTTAAAAACTTTGAAAGCGACGCGATAAGTGAATGTGCTCGCCACAACACCATGACGTTGACGCTATACCTAATGTACACCCGTAAATATATAACTGGCTAGTTCTACAAAATGTTATATAAGTATTCTTATTTCAGGCAGCGGCCATATTAAAAATACAATACAATACTCAATACTGAGACCGGCAATGATGAATAAAATTGACATTGACAAACATAAATTGAAATAAAAATCGTCAAAAATTACATATATATAAAAAAATAAGTAATATGTCATAATACAAATAATTATTTAAAAAAATGCAATATACATATCACACTTTAAACTCTCACGCTTTAGGTATACACATTGTTAAAAGTATTCGTATCACGGGTCTAACGCGGAATAAATTTCGCGTTAGACGCGTTATATGAATATTTTAAGAATATCGTCGGTTAAGAGTGTAATTCTGCTAACGTCATGTTATGAAAGTTTACAAGAGAGACAAAAACGTGATTAAAATTTAAATATTAAACCCCGAAGAACGGGAAAAATATCGCCGGGTTATTTTTTCCCCTAATTCCTAAATAAAAGTCAGGTAAAGCGTTTTGATTATTTGTTTTTTAAAATAACTTTTGTAACTTAACTGTATTTTGCAATCAAATAACGTTTTAAATTATGGACTTAGAGGTGTTTGAGAATAAATAAGTAAATAGATCTTCATGTAAATTTTACATCATGGTATGGAACTACATATATATAAGGAAAACTATATTTTTTCATAAAAATGTTATCATTATTTTGTGTATAGTTTTTGATAAATGTAGTTTCTTTCTTTCTATAAATATCTAAATTCCTGAGATATGTACAGCATGTTTTTAATGAATTCCTTTAATTGCGAGGGTACAATCCTGAGATGAAATAAAGTATAGGTAAAAAACTTAAGTAAAGGACCTGTTGTATGTAGTTGTGACGTATTCGAATAGAGATTTGTTTTGTTTGTGTTACACATTTTAAACATGTAATGTCTATTCGAACACGCTACAACTACGTACATACAACAGGTCCTTTACTTAAGTTTTTTACCTATAATCTTCTCTAAGACACTAGTACCCCAATTCGTACCATTTCGAAGATATTCAAGAATTCATTTTCGTTAATTAACACCACTGGTATAGTATAAAAGATTCTTAGCAATTAAACAATGTTGACGTGCGTGTCATTCGAATTGTCAAACTTGATATTAACTTTTGCTTAACTCTACGTTAACTCTTAAGGCCGTTTTGTTTTTACCCTTGGTGATATAATTAATTATTTTGTACGAATATAAAAAAAAACTTGAATTTTGAAAAACTAAATATGCTACGTTGTGTCTATGGCTATACACGGCTGTATGCTTGAAGGAACGGAAATCAATAAAAACACCCTGTATATACCTCGCTCCACCTGCATCCAGCGGACTCCTGCGATCTTCACTAAGTCGTCAGTCCACCTTGTGGGGGCCACTCGAGAACCTTTTCGCACCAACTACTATCGGTTCTATGTGCAATGAGCCCCGCCCACTGCTTCTTACCTTTTGCGATTCGAAAGGCTATGTCAGTTAAGTACATTGGTGTGGATGACCTCATTTCTGATGCGACCACGCTGAGATACTCCGAGCATAGCCCTCTCCATTGCTCTTTGGGTGACTATGAGCCAGCTTATGAGGCCCATAGTAAGCCACCACAGCATAGTAAGTAACCATATTTCATGTCATTACTGACAAACACTCTCTTTACTCTGACACTGGTCAAAAGTTCTCGTCTTAAGACACTGCGAAATGTTGAATAATAAGATGTGCCGTAGCTTCCTATGCAATATATAGCCTGACCAGCGCCTATTTGGACCTGAGATAATGTCGCTGCAAACAGCATGTTATTAATTAATTAATTTATATGGCAATAATATACATACGTCATGTATAGTCGGGACAGTGTGTATTGGCTTTCTTAGTCATCTTTTTTTTGTATTGGGTCTTTTGTTTTTCATTGGCGGCAACGACGGTAACGTTCTTTTCTTTATATCCATTATAACACACGTGTTTTTTTGGTATTGGTGGCAATGGCGGTAAAGGGTCATTCTTTTTGTATATATTTTTGATTGTAGCACTACAGACGCCTTGAATGAAAAAACAATTATTAATTTAATAATTAATATACATATTTAATACCTTACTAACCAGTTCATTACAACCGCACTATGAATATCAGTACTCGTCATGTCAACAACTAATTTCAAAACATTGTTTATTGGAATACTGCTGAATCCTTCGTCCTTTTTCTGCCGCAACCATTTGAATCTAATTAAAATTATTTGTTTTGCATCGGGGTGAACTTTATTATTGCAAAATCTATTATATATGTATGTATGTAAGCACTTTATTGTACACAATTACAGGTTGAAACATAAAAAGGTCACAAAGCGTTAAAGTACAAAGGCGAGCTTATCCCTATAAGGGATCTCTTCCAGCTAACCTTTGAGCAATTGAGTGGAAGGTAGGTAGAATAAGATAGACAAACTTAAACCATGTACAATACAAATAAAACAGATGCAATATATATATATGAAAAATAAAACTTATAATATATAGGTATGCATAAATGTAATCGGTAAATATATACATTATATATATATATATATATACAAATGTCGTAAATATGAGTAAATTAATAAAATTTATAAAACTGTATTTAACCAATTCACATTCTAGATTTGTTTATTCAGAAAAACATGTGAAATAACAAAAAAGAAATTACTCTAACTTAAAAATAATTAAAACTAACCTGTAAAAAATCTAAATTTGGCCCCTTAGGCAGGGTGCCCATCATGCAGGCAGCATTCCCGCGCTGAATTGCAATAGCGATTCTTTGTGCGAGAAAGCTGCCCGCACGAGGATCGCCTGTTGCCTCCCGCAAGCGTTTGCTGAGCATCCTGTGAAGTCCGTGCGCGCCTTTGCCCCACGAGCCGAGAGTCTCGACACCGAATGCAGCGAACTCGTATTGGGTGCCGAGACACTCGTATTTGGTGGCCTTAAGCCGTTCTCGAGCGTCTGCCGCGGCCCCGGCACGCCTGCTGGTCGATGGGAGGTAGGACGCAGACAAAGTGTCGGCACATGTGGCGTCCCACACTAGAGCGCGACCCATCCTCCATGGAATTAAAGACATCCCGTCAGGGCGCTTGCCATCGCCCCGCACGATCTGAGGCTCCAGAGCAGCGGGAACGTTGGCGCTGATGAGCGCCCTTCTCAGGATGTCGTTGAGTGCGGCGTGGCGGGACAGGCGGCCGGCGCCGAATGAACAGGGAAGCCCATGATGGCCCAGACGATCGACAGGGGCCCCACAGGATGCACAGTTGTGGTCCACACAAACATCAACCCCGAGACGGAGACCAACGGCTAGAAGAAGTGTATCCGGGTCGATGAAAGTACCGGTGTTAGCTGATGGATAGGCATGGAGCCAGTGACCCGACTCTGGGCTTGAAACAGCTAAGAGCCTGGCCCGGTCCCTGCTTATCGCGCTTTCGATTAGGGAGCTTAGAGTTGAGGTGGAGGCTAAGTTGTCCCAGGCCTTTTGTATTTTGTGACGCGAAGGAAAATTTGGACTCGGTCCAGCTAGCCAGGCATTCGAGGCTTCAACCAAGCACGCAATCTTGCAGTTTGTAACCGGTGAGGTCTTAAGTATTTTGCCGGCAAGATTAGATATTTATTTTAGTTATATTATATAATATAACTGACATGAATAACAAAAGCGTCCCAATTTGACGTCTCCCTAAAATTTCATTTAAAAATTGATATATTGAATTGATGTACACAAGAATGAGCCCAACAGGTACACAAGTCAGTGATGCAGCCTAGTAAGAGTGGGTGGCTTTTAATGGTGGCTACAATCAGCTGTTTTTGAAGGCAAACTTCTACATAGACATTTGATAGATCGCCATATCCGACACTAAATATCAAGTCAACAACCGTATCCAAGGCAACAACTTTTCCTTGGATTTCCATTGGCTGAGTGGCAGCGTCTCCACGGGCAACATCAAACTTCGCCTGCGCTCTCGATTCTTCTTACCGGCAGTGACAGGATATTTTCTTGTTTACAATTTTCTTTTACTTTTTGACAGTTTGTGGAAATTATTTGTTAATAATTTAGGTTTTTTTTTAAGATTTAGTTTTTAATAGTCTTTTCAATTTGATAATAACTTAGGTTTATTTTTCTTCTGTGTTTATTTTTGATTGTGCCGATTGCCTCCTATGGAATGTTGTGTGTGTTTCAAATCATTCGCCTCTACAAGGGGCCTACACATCCATCAGTCCCGAGTTCATCAGGTGCGTTTTCTTTCCGTCATTCCTCCCTCAAATTCCACAAATCTCGGCAGTTTATCACCTCCGCCCAACACCAGCACACCACTTCACACCCTTCTTGGCCAGCTTAAGCAATCTATATCCCTCATCAAACGCGTGCCACGTGGTGCAAGGTCTGTAGTAGCCCAATCACTTACAGATACGATTAACCAATGCGTTCGAAATAATAAAACTGATGATTGGCACAACCTTTTGACATTTTCCTACAAAATCTTACACGTTTCCGAGAAAAAAGATAATAACTTTTCGCTGACTCAGAAGATTAAAAATAACACCCAAACTCCGACCTTATCCATTCCTAACCCACCCCATAGATCGGGGAGAAATAAATACGACCTATTCAAGAAAGTAGAGGAAAAAATTCAAGATGGGGACCTCAAAGGAGCGTCACGTCTCTTGTTTTCTAACGATACACTAGCACCTGATACACCGGAGACCGCGGCTGCATTACACTCCAAACACCCCCCAGGCCCACCCACTCCCTTTTTTGTCGACCCGCCTTCTGATCCCTCAACTTGCATTTGTGCCACTGAGCGAGACGTGGTAGCAGCCCTCGCATCCTTCCCAAAGGGTTCAGCATCGGGCCTGGACGGCATCTCTCCACAGCATCTCGTGGACCTCACAAGTCACGGCACAGGTGTAGCTGGTGAGCACCTCATTAAAAGCCTAACTAAGCTAGTGAACCTTATGCTGCTGGGAGATGTCTGTCAGGAAGTAACGTCAGTACTTTATGGGGCCAATCTCATTGCCCTGACCAAAAAAGATGCCGGTGTCCGCCCTATTGCCGTAGGGTTGACTTTTCGCCGTTTGGCTGCAAAAGTTTGTGTTCGATTGACTCGCACTAAACTTCAAAATCTTTATGAACCCATACAGGTTGGCTTCGGAACCCGCGGAGGCTGCGAAGCAGCTGTTCATGCCGTGCGTACTTTTGCGCAAAGCGACCTGTGTGAGGTACTTCTAAAATTAGACGTTAAAAATGCTTTCAATTCGGTCAACAGGGACACCTTGCTCAGCGAAATAAAAACACAAGTTCCTGAAATTTACAACTTTTTACTCCAATGCTATCATTCACCTTCAAAATTAATACATAAAAACCATGAGATCCTTTCAGCCGAAGGCTGTCAGCAGGGTGATCCCCTCGGTCCAGCTACAGTTTGGCTATTAATTCGATAATTCACAGTCTAAATTCTAAACTAAACGTATGGTACCTTGATGACGGCACCCTAGGAGGTGACTCACAGACTGTACTGACAGACTTTTTTCAAATTAAAAATAAATTTGCTGATATTGGTCTGGAACTAAATTTTAACAAATGTGAGCTCTATATTTCCGACAAAATAGACCCTATTATGGCATCAGAGATTATTCAAAATTTCAACAGAATTGCACCAAATATTAAAATCATGAATAAAGTCAGTCTACATCTCCTAGGGTCACCCATCTTTGATGAAGCCATCCCTTCCCTCTTAAACAAATCAATTTCTAAATTTAATGATCATTCGGAACGTCTTACAAAAATTAGTAGTCATTCTGCCCTATTTGTTTTAAAGTTCTGCCTCCTTGTTCCTAAATTTACTTACCTGCTGCGCTGCTGTCCCATTTGGAAATTCCCTCATTTGGTTCGACCTATCGATCTGCTTCTAAAATCCCAAATTGAATCCATCCTCAATATCCGTTGTAGCGAGCAGGCTAGGACCCAAGCCTCTTTACCGATTAGGTATGGAGGTTTGGGAACCCGCAAAATTTCTGATATAGCCCTGCCGGCATTCTTGGCTTCAATCCACAGCACATCTAATCTTACCAATTCACTAGTTATTGGAAAGCCACAACTTCTTTAAATGACTCTTGACTCTTTTTTTTTGTTATTATTATTTTGAAATATGTAGAGTTATTTTCGTTTTGTTTACATCGGTGACATTCAATGACTTCCAACGTCTGTTGCCAAAAAAAAACATTGACATTAAAATAAATTAGTTCCACTGAAAATCCGCAACATGGCCAGGTCCAAATAGGCACTGGTAAGGCTATACATCAGGAATATAATGGAAGATTGTTATTTTGTTGAATAGAGGCTGTATGCAAGTTTATGGATATCTAACTCGAAATTGGTTTAGAAAGTAAATAAATAGTTTAGTTAAAATAAATATTAATTTTCCATGAATTTTATAACGGATTTATAGTCAGGGAAGTGGGACCACAATCAGGGAAGTGAGATTTATTCTGAGTAACTCAGTATTTATTTAGTTATTTTTATTTAATGGCTAGATAGAAGTAAATCGGAACCCAATTAATTGTTGAGAAAAGTTTACTAAAACTTGGAAAAAAAAGAACTAAGTATAAGATCCTTTATTTTGCCTTATTTGTAGAATTCCGCCCAACTACCTACACGTATTATTTCAAATCATTATTATAAGATAAACGGAGATTGTTCGTGCACACTGCGTCCAAACATATAATTTTAATTCGCGGCAGTCACGCTGCACATTCGTGACGATAACGCACAGACGCGGCGAGTTCGCTCGTCGCTCGCAAATCATCAGTGTGATAACGCCTTTAGCCGCGGGTCGCGTGGACCCCGCTGGAGACCTTCAGTTCCTGCATCGGACTAAGTCACTTAAGCTCTCTTTCTACTAGAGACTAGAGACACCCTTTGACAGCCTTATGGGCTGCTTAAGGCCTAAAACGGGGATCAATCCGAAACCTTTCGTAGGTAGGTATTCAGTTTATTTCCTTCGCAGCATTTCATACGTCTCTTACTAATAAGGTAAGGCTTTATACGATAACGATAACTCAAAAACAGAGCTTAACTGATCATGTGCTCTATAGTGTTCTATGAAAGTCCTTTAAGGAGGACGAGTTTAATTATTAATAATGAAGGAAGGAGTTTAATAATATCAAACTTTACTTTCATGACTTTATTCTTATTTTTTGGACCAATAGTTCAAAAAGTCATAGGGGGGAGGACACATATTTTTTTCTTTTGATGTGATTATTTCCGAAAATTTTCACTATATCAAAAAATGTTTAATGAATACCTCTATTCATTTTGAAAGACCTATCTAACAACACCCCACACCATACGTATAGGGTTGAAGCAAAAAAACAATACTTTACCCTACCTCATCCGTACCCATCATTATTATACCTTAACTTCGACACACTTACTCGAATACACTTGGCTAGATCTTTGTCAGTGACTTACCACGAGTAGATTCGAAAGGTGAGGCGGTGGGGGTGGAGGTGAGTTGAGGAGGGTGGTGAGTAAAACCAAGAAGATCTAACTTTTTTCATTAGTGAAACCGTTTACGAATTTGGCATTTTCGCACATTTTTGTTTTTGATGAGATACTGTTAGTATAATTTTTTTGGCAAATTGATCCAAGGGCCGACTTACTAAGGAAACCCGACTATGACCTTTATCCCACAGGCATCTTGTTTGCTAAAAAGAGACACCAGCCTGTAAGGTGTTTTCAGCTTATGAATGAATCATTTTTTTATTATTATTTTATACGATACAACCCGATGCTGTTTTCGTTGGCTAACAGCGATGTCGCTATGACTATTGTAATAGATACAAATGTTTGCCTTCCTCCTTCCTTTGACAGTAGTTTGTCTTGTATAGGTGCAGACATTTGATGATGAATGGTATCATTAATGGCAAATAGGAAGTTAACCAACTGCACACAAAACATCACAAGGTGCATGTTATTAATTTATTGTTGCTAAATAATGTTGCAATGCAAATCAAGATCGAAACACGCTCGCTCTACTAACCGCTGAAGAGGCTACTTAATCAAAAACTAGATAACTGATTGCCGTCATACAGATTGATATTGTATGTTTAACCAATTGAGCAATTTACTAACGGGCTTTTCTATTAGAATAATTCATACGAGCTAATTATTGTTCTTATCTCGGGATCACACGTCGGATAATTACACAGACACACACACGGTCGACTTGATAATTACACAAAGCGCACACAAACGCGGGATGCGGTACTATTCTGATGACCACTTTAACAGTTGATACTTTGTCATTTTTTTTATACCACGCGTACGGCCCGCCTGATGGTAAGTGGTCACTGCAGCCTTTGGACGCCTGCGACTCCTAGGGGTGTCAGATGCGCGTTGCCGACCCTTTAGAATTTCTACACTCCTTTCTCGAAGAACCCCATACTGTAGTCCGTCGGGAAAACCTCGGCAGGGAGCTCATTGATCAGTAACGTAATATTAATATGTGGTAAAGCTTTACCGAATCATTTATAAACTCCGAAAGATAACGGATAACGTCCATTTGGTAATAGTTTTGTACGTAAGGGCGTTGTATCGTGGACTTCTTCTATTTAAGCCGCAGTGCATTATTTTAGTTTCCTACAAATTAAAACTTATATAACATACCGCCTAAATTCTTAATGAGATTAAACAAAGAATTATGTAATAAGTAGCTTTTGCCCTCGACTCCGTCTGCGTGCAACTCGTTATATCGTCGGCTAATAGTGTAAACCTGCTCTGCTAACGTCATATTATGGAAGTTTACAGGAGAGACAAAAAATAGATTGCGTTTAAAAATTAAAACCTGAAAAACGGGGGAAATATCATTGGGTTCTTTTCCCCTAAATCCAAAATAAAATCGTTGATGGATTTAGAGATCAAAAATATAAACAAGTGAGTTGCCGCCGTAAAAAAAATAACGTATGCATGCAGTGGGTAATTGAAAAAAACTGGAATACTTGAAAAATTTACCGCTTTCAAAATTTAAGCGAAATAAATTTGAATTAATACAAAAAATAACCACTCTGAAATAAATAGCGTTTTCAATAACGTATTGTTGTTGTTTTAATAAAATATGTGGAGATATGATTTATGCTACTAGTATCTAATGACAAGAGGTTTTAAAAAGGAAAGTCATGTCAGATTGACAGTTGTTCGTTTACATCTTTGATCTCTAATTCCATCACAGACTTTAAAAGACAGGTAAAGCTTTTTGATTATCTATTTTTTAAGATGACTTTTGTAACTTAAACTTAACGTTTTAAATTATGGATTTAGCAGTTTGTCGAAAAAAAGAAAGTAAGTAGATCTTCATGTAAATTTTACATCGTGATAAGGAAATGTTAAGTACCTAAATCCTTAAGATATATATACATATACTGCACAAAAGGTACTTAATATACAAAGAAACTTCTTGAAAGAAATTAAATGTAATCTTCTGAAATAATATACATATATATATTGGGTGTTGTGCGAAAATATTCATCATCACCATATCAGCCGAAGGACATCCACTGCTGGACGTAGGCCTCCCGCAAAGAGTGCCACAATGCCCGGTCCTGCGCCACCCGCATCCAGCGGACTACAGCAACTTTCACCAGGTCATCAGTCCATCATGTGCGGGGCCTATCCACGCTGCGCCTTCCGGTAAGTGGTCGCCCCTGGAGAACCTTTCCGCCCTGACGGCCAACGGTTCTACGTGCAATGTGCCCCTGCTCACTGCCACTTAAGTTTAGCGATTCGGAGTGCTATGTCAGATAATTGGGTTCTATCTGCGCCATCCGCAGGCCTCATTTCTGATGCGATCACGCTGTGATACTCTCAGCATAGCCCTCCATTGCTCTTTTGGTGACTTTAAACCCTCTTATGAGGCCCATAGTAAGCAACCACGTTTCAGTGCCCATTATGGCAACACACACTGTTCAAAGACTCTCGTCTTGAGACACTGTAACAAAATTCTTCTGTGAATATGAAAAATATCTGCTAAGTACGTTTATCGCGATAGTAAGAATAAAAAGAGGTTAACATAACCCCAAAACAGTGATTTTATTGATTGGATTTACAGCGCAAATCAATAATAACAAAAAAACAATAATAGTACATACCTTTGCGATGTTCTTCGTTTACACCAAAACATGAAACAAAGTTATCTTTTGCGAGAACACACATTTAGGCAATCAAAATTCTTACGAAAATGGAGAGTATATTGGAGTTAGCCGATAAATTTCAAACTCGTGGAATTGACTGTTTTACTCATCATGTGATTTGAGAAAATTGTATTGCGATGCATCTTTTTTTACGACATAATGGTGGGTAAAATAAAAATATGTTGAGAAATGGATTTAGCGGGTTTACCCTCTTAACCAACGATATTATAGAAATAATTGGTATTTAATTGTTGTAGGCGCCCATACAAACTGTAAACCCCCTGTTCACCACCTAAGGAACGGTTTCCGGAATAAAAACTATCCTATGTCCTTTCCCGGGATTCAAACCATCTCTATACCAAATTTCATCTAAATCGGTTTAGCGGTTTAAGTGTGAAGAGGTAACAGATATATAGACAGACGGGTGACTTTCGCATTTATAATATTAGTATGAATGAATTATTGAAGTAAAACGCGTTTTAACTGAAATTATATACCCCATAGGGTAGACATCATTACTAATTTCTGATATATTTATAGGAACATTTTGTAGAAGTTGTTAAGCCTTAAAAATACATTAGAATTTATAGAGACTTTGTTGTAAAAAGCGAAACGTCGGTTCGCGGTCGTGAATAAATACATTTTTTTAATTTCCAGGTATTTACACAAACGTTGCTGTTATTATATATTTCACCAGAATCAGACTGCGCTGTGTTAGTGTGTGTGCGTCCCACACAGGTGGCCAGCGTCACCTGACACCAGCCTCGGAACCGGCCACTTCCGCCGGACGTGGCAATTAGTGACACACAACACAGCACACATACAAGGGTGGCTTTGTAACCGCGCCACAACACTGACCGGCCTCGGACTTGTCAAATCTGTGACATTTTGCAATGACCTTATAATGCAAATAAACATCGTATTTAGGCATTCCAATTTGATTTTATGTAGTCTAATATGACACGCTTTTCGAGTATGAGAAGTGGAAAATATGTGTAGTTCATTCTATGCACCTTTGCAGGCGGCCTATGCCCAGCAGTGGCCGCCCTTCGGCCGATATTATGATGTTGATAATGATTATAATACTATATTTTTGAAGCAGCAATATTAAAATATTTTCTTCACTTCTCATGCTCGAAAGCCGGGCGAAAGTAGTAAGTGTAGAGAAAATATGGATATATATTTGTGAAATTATGATACATTTTAAACTTTAAACTGTACCATGGTAAATCAACCTATCACTACCACACACAACCTATTATTATTAAAAAAAACTAAATAAATATAATATACTAACTAGAATTCTAATACAGGGTGGGCCCTGTAACAGGAGCAAAAAATTAAACGGTGGACTAATTAGCGAGCAAGCAATTATATCCAAGCGGTCTCATTAAAAAAAATTTTTTTTTTCTTCAAAGATACTACTACTATATAGATATATAGTTATTATAAGAAGCTTACTTGTATTTTATTACTCTTCTGAAGTGATACTAATGTCAATTTATTTTAAAACATCAATAAAATTGAAAAAAAAAATGCAGAATCTATGAAAACGAAAACAACAAATACAATTATGGCTCATAACTGTATTTGTACCTCAAACACTGCATTGACTGATGCGCTATAATCTCGTGGTGTCAAGATTCATTACTCGGAGGTCATAACTTCAGGTCAAAAATTCTCCGAATTGAAAAGTTTTTCAGACACAAGGAGTTACTGCAGATGCTTTAAGGAAGCGTCCTTTTAATTTTTTGCTCTAGTTACAGAGCCCACCTTGTATATCTAATTTATACTAAAACGACCAATTAGGAAACAGAATTTATTTCTAAAACTTAAAAAGCTTTAAGTCCCTATTTCACAATCTTTAAATAAGTGATTAAATCATTCATCGGGTTCGAATCCCGGCCAGGGCAATATTTGCGCATTTAGCACGGATTTTGTTCTTGGGTCTTGGATGTTCTCTATTTATTTAAGTATGTATTTGTCTATATAAGTATGTATATCTTCGTCTAGTACCCATAGTACAAGCTTTGCTTAGTTTGGGACTAGGTCGATTTGCGTAAGATTGTCCCCCAATATTATTATTATTATTATTTAAGCAATACCTTAAAGCGCTCAATGGAAGGTACCTAAGTGGCGTGTATTCGCGGTGTCTATGCAGAATGTAACAATTAAATAGGTCAGTATTATGGGCAAGTCTGAACCTATTCGTATAAGACACACGAAGTTCTATTCTTATACGAAGATCTAAAATCGATGACATTGTTCCTAAGAACAGATCTTCGTATATCTTATAGTTTCAGACTTTCCCATACGGACCGATCGAAATGTTACAGTACCTACACTCTGTATTTCGTACTGTGTCAAAGCAGTTTATAAAAATAAACTTGCCGCAATTGCCGCCAAATTAAAAATAATGTTCGCCATCATTTTATGGAGGATAATCTTTGTATGTTTATTCTTTCGCAATCGAAGTGCAAATAAGAGTGTATAAGTCTGGTTTTTGACCAGTTATATTACTCCTCGAACTATATTTTCCCTCATTTCGTTCGGAAAATAACTATTACCTAGTAATATGGCTTATTTTAAACCCTAGTCATATGTAAAATCTATTAGGTACTATTCGATTATTTTTAGTTCAGCGGCATGAGCAGTCTGTGTTATTTTTAATGTAATGACCATAGAATTAAGGCGCGATCCGAAGTCTGTGGTAATGACTGATATAGTTCGGTGGGAGTGGTAGGAATAAATTACGCGAAATCATCGTATCGTCAAGTTTAATATGATCATATAGATTAGATTACCTGCACCGATATATGAAACGTAGTCAAATCAGGATATCATATTTATGGGCGAAAAAACATATATACATAGGACATCAGACAGCTGCAATGTTTATATGATATGCGCGTCCGGAAAAACCCTCTTTTTGGCCAGGTGGTGACGTAAAATTGTGTACAAAACACGGGTCGTAAAACAGAAAGCCCTCTCTTGCATATATATGACCCTCGCCTGCGGCTCGGGCCTCAAACATCTGCGATATCGGCCTTTCTTTGTTTTACAACCCTTGTATCGTAATCGTAATGTTTACCATCCCACGCTAAACTTTTATAATGGCATGAAAATTAAAACGTATAAACTCCTCGGTTTACTACAGCTAAATTGAAAGTTACTATGTTCATATTTTGCAGTAATTCCTTAATGAATAATTATTAATTACGAGCATGCTTACGCACGCCCGCGCCATTGTAGACGCCGACGTAAAGACACCGCCACATTTACGCGGTACATTATAAAGGTTTAGGAGACCACCCGTAAAGTATGTTTCCTCTCGTCTTATCGCATAATTATCAAGAAAGTCGTTCTCGTACTACAGCATACATGCTCAAATTGGCTACAAAAATATTATATTTTGATTCATAGCAACACACGAATGTGAAATATCAAGTTAGAGATCTAATTTTCAGACTAACCACCACCAACAATATGTGATATATGCACCTGCTCGTAGATATATTAGGACATTATATATCCCATCAAAAACATAAATCTGAAAATGGGAGCCAAGTTCAATATTAAGAATATGCGATGCTTGGTTGTCGTTTTCACCGACAAAAGAATTGAGATCTAAATGGGTGCCAAGTTCCGTAGATTCTCTAAAATGGTGCCAAGTCCGGCACTACATTGTTTTCAGTAAAAGTAATTTACTGCGGCTTAATGCAGCATGTTTGACAGTTTTCTTTGCAGTATGTTATACTACCATTAAAGCTGTTAGATATTTAAGAAAAGTTAAAAAAGGAGTGCTTGTTCCTACACTCACGTATGGAAGCGAGACTTGGGTATGGCAGAAAAAGCATGAGCGTAGACTGAATGCAGTTAAAATGAGAGCGTTAAGAAGTATGTGTGGGGTACGTTTGTGTGATCGGATAAAAAATAGTGTGATAAGAGAAAGATGTGCAATAGAAGATGATGTAGTGACTAGGGTTGAGAAGGGTATGCTTTGGTGGTATGAGCATGTCGAGAGAATGAGTGAAAGTAGAATGACTAAGAGGATTTACGTCCAGGAGATGAGTGGTAGGATCGGAAGGGGACGACCAAGGCGAGGTTATCTGGATCAAATTTCGGCGATACTGAAAAAAGGGCCAGGTCAGAAGTACCTACCCGCAACCGACGAGCATGTTTGAGAAGATGTATGGATGTGATTGAAGCGAAAGAAGTATGTAGTATTTGGCGTTCTTTGGTCTCTGCCTACCCCATGGGATAACAGCGTGAGTTTATGTATGTATGTATGTATTTAAGAAAACTGCCAAGTTAAACAAAGCTCAAAATGCATTAAGCCACAGTAAATTACTTTTACTGTAAACAATGTAGTGCCGGACTTGGCACCATTTTAGAGAATCTACGGAACTTGGCACCCATTTAAATCTCAATTCTTTTGTCGGTGAAAACGACAACCAAGCTGCATATTCTTAATATTGAACTTGGCTCCCATTTTCACATTTATGTTTTTGATGGGATATCATTACGTTTTGTCAATCTCTGCCAAATGGTGCTTTTAAGAACGAATGCACGAGTTACTATACAAAATACCCAAATCGCTATAGGTGCACCTGAAATATTTGAAGAGTTCCATCGATTTCTCCAAGACCCTATGATCAGATTCTTACCTGATAACTATGGGACCACCCCTGAAATATATCGTTTCAAACAAAAAAAGAATTTTCCAAATCGGTTAATTAATGACGGAGTTCTGAGTTAACTAGCATAAATAATAATAATAATAAAACTATATAAAACATCCTGTTTTCTGTTTTTTTTTTCTGGTGTACACACACAATTACCAAGCTGCATGCCAAATTTCAGCTTACTAGGTCACCTGGAAGTGGGTTAGGGTTTTGATTACTAGTCAGTCAGTCAGTCAGTGGTAAAAATGCCGTTTTTTGGAATTTAATATCTCAATAATTATTAAACCTATATTTATGAAATTTGGGGTTCTAAAGGATCTTAATACATGTACAATTTTTTTTATGTTAGGTAGCTTTGGAGTTTTTGGGGGTCAAAAGTGGCTCCAAACGGTTCGTGTATTATCTATTTTAATAATTCCGTGCAGGGGTACGGTAGACCCGAACGAGACCTGTCTCAAATTGAAGAACGTATAAAAACAACGGTTTCGAGTTGAACATATGTATCCGTAAAATTCGGATTGTCGCGTATTTTGCATTTAAAAGTGTTAATTTTATGACAAAAGGTCGGCCATATTAAATTCGTAGGTTGACAGTGTCAAGTACGTTCGGAAATCGTGAACTATTTTTGCGTCCTGTATGATGGCCAGGTTGCTGGACTGCGTTCTGGGTGATGGGCCATCATCGCCCATTGTGTGGTCCGGTAAGCCGCGTCTGCAGCGTTTTTTTTGTGGTTTTCAAAATGTTGTCACAACAACCGCCTTCAAAGCGAATGAATAGAATGTTTGCTGTGTCTGTCCTCCATCTTAAAGCTGTGCATCTATTTTGTTGTAACAATTTACTAGGTGTCTTTAAAAGTCTAGCAAAATTCTGTCCCTATCTCGCTCTATCTCATAACTTAGTGGTACTGCTCATGCCGTTCGCCGCGCTCGGAGGTCAGAACTGAAAACGAAGTATCTGCCTCTCTGTCGCACTTGCATATTCGAACGACAGAGAGGGAGATACAACGAAATACTTCGTTTTACTCAGGCGTCAACTTTAAAACGAACAGGGTACTTAACTATATGAAAAATAAAATTCAAAATGTAAGAAAAACCAGCCAAGTGCGAGTCGGACTCGCGCACCGAGGGGTCCGTACAACTAAAAAACAAATGTGATTCATCAATATATTGGTACTTTTGGTAAAATATACGTCATAATAAACATTATCACCTAATTTCAAGAATAGGTCCATGGGAAGTTAAAAAATTCTGTGTTACAGACGACAGACGAAATGTTCTTTGACTTTCTTCGGCCGTCCGCCGCGTTTGGACTGAAGTGCTACCGCGAACCAAAATATATGCCTCTCTGTCGCACTTGCATATTCGAGCGTGGAGAGGGAATTACTTCGTTTTCAGATCGCGGTAGGCCCTCTGTTCTGATGGCTCCTATTCTTGGATGGTGCGCGCATCGGAATGCAAAATACCTTTGGCAAAATTAACGGAACAAGTTGTTAAATAGGTTCCATTAATCGGAGAAAAAAAAATCCAACTGTTATTATTATCACGCGATACACTCATATCACGATCCGTATCACGTGAATACTGATGAATATTGAAGCAACATCCATACAATATTGACATATAATATTGAGTGTAAAGGGCCCCACTGAATAGAATTTGGCGAAGAATAGAGAGCTGATACCGCGAAACGAAAACGAACCAACATCGTCATCGTGTATCTCCCCCTGCGTCGCTCGAATTTACAAGTGCGACAGAGAGGGAGATTCACGAACTTTATTTGTTTTCGTTCGCGGTAGCAGGTCTGACTTCGCACCAAAAATACTGACTGGCACGTCAATATTAAAAAATTGCACATTTAACCGAATTTTAATGAACGATTCGTATTTTAGCTGCACAAATCAGTACTGATCACGGTGTCAGGTGTTTTTATGTGCCTTTAAATACTAGCCTTATAAAAATACTTAGGATTCACTTATAAAGATACTAGCCTTTGCCCGTGACTTCGTCAGCGTAATCTTCTACTCCCTATTCCATATGATAATCCGGACTTAGACTATATTTGTATACGAAGTTTCATCATAATCCGTTGTTGTAATGTTTTTATTTTATACATTTTTGTACGCTCAAGTGAAAAAATACGTATCGGTTTAATCGTCTCATAAATACGTACCCGAAACCTTAATCCGCCGACATAAGAGCTATGGGATATATTTTTGAGCCAGTTGTATGCACCCATATTTTTGCACTTGACTGTATACTATTTCTTTGGTCGTTGGCATATCTGTCACGATTTTTTTCTTTATTTCTTTTTTATTTATTTCACCCGAGCGAAGCCGGGCTTTCATCTAGTATAATTATAACACACGGCTGCTGTCCGCCAGTTCCTTGGGTGAACTTGGCTGGACACGCTGCCGGGTGTCTAGATTTAAAATGTGCAACACAAACAAAACAAACGCCTATTCGAACACGTCACAACTACATACAACAGGTCATTTTCTTGAGTTTTTCACCTATACAAGCTTTTATCTGTCATATCTATTTGTAATAAAAATATATTACCAGCATTTTGTTAACTATATCCATTATATCGATTGAGCTGGAAGTTTTGCATACTTACATAAGTCGAACGAACACGAATGAATGCAGGACGTTTATTAACTTTATTATATGGACCAGGCAAGGACTTTAGAAAACTAGTTGAAAACTAAATTTGATACATGCTTACGTCTCGTCGAATGGAAACCAAATCTGGGCTCAATACAAAATGTAGTAAAAAATATCAATACCTAGGTGTTCTTATTAACTGACTTCAATAGAAGGAAGGAGGTTCTCAGTTCGTCTGCTTGCGTTTTTTTAAATACTAGATGAAAGCCCGGCTTCGCTCGGGTGAAATAAATAAGAAAGAAATAAAGAAAACATTTATTCGTGACAGATATGCAAACGACAAAAGATTACGCTGACGAAGTCACGGGCAAAGGCTAGTATCTTTATAAGTCAATCCTAAGTATTTTTATAAGGCTAGTATTTAAAGGCACATAAAAAATTTGACACCGTAATCAGTACTATTTGTACAGCTAAAATACTAATCGTTCATTAAAATTCGGTTCAGATGTGCAATTGTTAAATATTGATGTGCCAGTCAGTAGTTTTGGTGCGAAGTCAGAGCTGCTACCGCGAACGAAAACGTATGAAGTTCGTGTATCTCCCTCTGTCGCACTTGCAAATTCGAGCGACACAGAGGGAAATAAATACACGATGTTCGTTCGTTTTCGTTTCGCGGTAACAGCTCTCTATTCTCCGCCAAATTCTATTCAGCGGGGCCCTTTACACTCAAGATTATGTGTCAATATTATCGCGGTTTTCTAAATTGTAGGGATGTTGCTTCAATATTCATCAATATTCACGTGATACGGATCGTAATATGAGTATTTCGCGTGATAATAATAACAGCTGGTAATATTTTCTTCAATTAATGGAACTTATTTAGCAACTTGTTCCGTTAATTTCGCCAAAGGTATTTTGCATTCCGATACGCGCACCATCCAGGAATAGGAGTCTTCTGACCAGAGGGCCTACCGCGATCTGAAAACGAAGTGTTTCCGTCTCCGCGCTCGAATATGCAAGTGCGACAGAGAGGCATGTATTTAGTTTTCGGTTCCCAGTAGCACTTCAGTCCGAGCGCGGCGGTCGGTCGAAGAAAGTCAAAGAACATTCCGTGTGTCGTCTGTCACACATAAAATTATTTAACTGAACTTGAAATTAGGTGATTATGTTTAGTATGACGTATATTTTACCAAAAATACCAATATAATGATAAATCACATGTTTTTTTAGTTGTATGGAACCCTCGGTGCGCGATTCCGACGCACTTGGCCGGTATTTCTCACATTTTGAATTTTATTTCTCATATAATAAAATACCCTATTTGTTTCAAAATTGACGCCTGAGGGCCTACCGCGAACCAAAAGAACTATCTCCCTCTCTATCGTTCGAATATGCATGTGCGATGGAGAGGCAGATACTTCATTTTCGTTTCGCGATAGCGCCTCTAACGTCCGAGCGCGGCGAACGGCATGAGCAGTACTACTAAGTTATGAGATAGAGCGAGATAGAGATAGAATTTTGCTAAACGTTTAAAGGTCATAAGTCACCTAGTAGTTTGTCACATCAAAATAGAGATGCAGCTTTAAGATGGCGGACAGACTCAGCAAACATTCTAGTGGTGTCCTTTACACGATTATATTAATTATATCACAATACTGGGGAGTCAATATTATCACAGTTTTCAAATTTGTATAGTTTCTGCTTCAATATTCACGTGACACGTATCGTGATATGAACGTATCACGTGATACTAATAACCATGTAACAGGCCCCATACATTCGCTTTGAAGGCGGTTGTTGTGACAATCAGTCTAGCTAGCACGATAGATTATACCGTTACGCTGCAGACGCGGCTAGCCGAATCCACACAATGGGCGATGAAGGCCCATCACCCAGAACGCAGCCCAGCAACCTGGCCAACATACCGGACGCAAAAATAGTTAACGATTTTCGAACGTAGCCGACACTGTCAACCAACAAATTTAATATAGCAATATAGTCTGTGGGCAATATGGCCGACGTTTTGTCATCAAATTAACACTTTTAAATGCAAAATACGCGACAATCCGAATTTTGCGGATACATATGTTCAACTCAAAAATCGTTATTTTTATACGTTCTTCGATTTGAGACAGGTCTCGTTCGGGTCTACCGTACCCCTGCACGAAATTATTAATATAGATTTGTATGTTCCCCGATAACTCTTGACCTCGTTATCCGATTTTGATCTAACTTTAAAACAAACGTCATGCAGGTAATAATCAAAATGTCAGAATTACGTTAGGAACATTCAGCACCCATACCCATGTCATATCGATGGTTAACTAAATAACATAACTGAAATGAAAATTGATATTGATTTCGAAGCAGATAGTCAATTGTTCTCTGCCTTGAAACCAAAGTACGATTTTTTACCTATTGCGGTAGATAATACGGGATCTGGGGTTCAGAAGCCAAGGAATTCGCGAAGGATTTAGATCAATGACTGTGAGGGGTTCTTATCAAGTGCAAGAGATTTTGCGGGCTATTAACTACAAATCTCGTCTCGTTCGTCGTTTGAGCTAACTAGGCTAGGCTAATAAGTGTTTCAGGTGGACAAATCCTAATGACGGATCTCATCATCAGTTGTATGTAACGAAACGTGTTGCTGATTAGCGTTATTGCCCACCTCGCGAAGCCTACATCTCTGATTATTATCTGTCCTTTACTATTAATGCCTTCTTTGTGATATAAACGTATAATTTTCATTAATTTAACACCAAAAAACCCAATAATGCACCGTAGAATTCAATCGCGCGTAAGCGAGCGAAGGTTGGAATTTCGCGGGAACTAGGGAATGCAATCTCGATCGAGATCATGACCGATTTTTCGACCGGTCTCGACGGCAGTAAATCTCGACTTTTGAAATCTCGGTCGAGATTTCGCCTAAAATTTTCGAGATCTCGAACGAGATTACAAGTTCTTCCCGTGCAGGAAATAATTAGCCGATTCATGTTGGGCGGTGCTGCCATGTGTAGGTGGCTTTAAAATCGGTGATTATAGCTCAGTGGCAAAAGGAGATGAACCTTTATAACTGCGGCGGAGAGAAAGGCCAATACCTTATGTTTGCCTACCAATTAAATTCGAAGTCGAAGCTAAGGGGGCGTACTTAGCTGCTGGTTTTTCAGCAAGTAACATTAGTTGCCGCATGGCCGACAAGTCCGACAACTTGAGCTTGAGCACCTTTTTTTTTCGAAACTATTTTCTAAATGACGGGATAATAATAATGTATAGTATTATTTTTTCAACGAAAAATTAAATAGACGTTATGTGAATTTTCCACGTTATTATAAAACATTACTACATACACGTTCACAGATTGTTACCAACGGTATAATTTTTTTTGAGAAATAATGTTTTGTTTCTTGATCATATATGTGCTTTATTTGCGACATACCTATTACAGGTATGAACCTAAGTATTCTTCAACACTTTTGGAAAGTAATTTTCAATAGTACCTTCATTTGGCAGTCTCAATTACTCATTTTGTTGCTTTGTTCATGTGTCCCTCTCCGTATCGTTACACCGTGGTTTTCTATTATTCCCCGTAGATCGTAATTATGATCAGTTTTAACAAACGTTTTTTAGTTATAAAAGCTCACTTAACTGACAAGATGTAACGAAGCTTAAAATCCACCTTAATTATTCATAATTTAGAATTTTGATGCATTCAGAGCTAAAAACAGTTTGTATGATAATTAAGCCGTCTAGGAGTCGTGGGGAAGCCATTGTTCTGCACCGCGATGCGCGCAGCTCGCCCAGCGTGCTCGCTAATAAAGGCCTAAACGCTTAAACGACAATTATATTTCTACTGTCGGGAAATTGTATTATATTTTCATTGTTCAAAATGACAACATCGATAGATGAAACCGAGTCTGAAGTTTCATAGCGATGAGTTATGTATTTCCTTGTGAAAGTTAATTGTTTTACGGGATAATATTTGCGTAGTGCTAACATGAAGGTGACATAAGCTCGGACAGTGGTGTAAAATAAAATGAATGAGCGGTTGAGCGTCGGTCCGAGTGTCCGGAGGGGGCTACGGTCCGGTGCGCGGCTGCGGCGGCGGGCTGCGGCGGGGGCGAGGAACCGCGATAACATCGCGATTACGCGCTACAAAACGCCCGATATCGCGAGCTCATTACGACCCGTGCCCGCGTAATGGCCATTTACGGGAAAAGCCATTTTCAAAATCAACATTAGCCTAAAAATTATAACGCGACGTTTAAGCCGCCTCACGGAACCGCATGTCTAATTCAATGTCAGAACAATAAAATTACACAATAGTGGTACACAATTCGTGTAAATCTGGGCGCAGCTAACCGCGAAACGTCCATTTCATTTCCATAATTTCACAAAATGGCAGATTAAAATCCAAAAGCGCTGACAATCGAGTGTCGCGCGAACAATGCGCGCGCTGCACTATTATCCAATTTAACTGTCAAAAAAGTTACGATCGCGCCGCTCGCTTACCGAGCTAATAAGTAAAACCTTGCTGTAAATATTCTTTTGAATGTTTTGAATGAACCATTGCACAGTTACTAGTAATTTAACATGAACAAGGAGAACGGCGCTATTAGTAAGATAGCTATATAAGGTAAGGGCACAGAAAAGTATAATAGTATGAGTGAGGCTGAGTCAACTGTAGTGAACTGAGTGTTCTTTGATTGTACCCATGCCGCCAACACCACGGGCTTGATTATTTAAACGTGAAAAAGCGTTAGAATCGAGTACGTCTCGCGACAGACCGATAAATGAAACGACTAATTACCCCGCGACCGATACGATCTGTGTATCGCCGCCGGTCCTTACCGCACACAGACCGCGCTTACTTAATCATTTCGACGTGAAGCCGTAAAAAACTACCATTGTCTTCCCATAAAAAAACAGTACACGTTTTTTTTTAAATTGCTGTTTACATTTTTAAGTTGTCTTCAGTTAATCGTCTGTATAATTTTGTTTCAGTTATGTTAGGTTTTCATTTCACGATTTGATATTTCATGAATTCATGGTCAGACTTGTATTATTTGGTTTTCTTTAGTATATCACTTCAAATGTTCCTCAGGAGTACAAGTGCGACTAAACGATGTGGTAATTAAGTGCGATACCATCTCGTTCGTGGCTAATAAAAATTGCGGCGCTTTGCTATTCAAATCGTACGGTTAACAATCTTACTCGTAACTACAATGCTTATCATATAACGGGCTAGTTAGACTATATAAGTATAATCTCTCAAACTCTTGTCTTGTATATGTAGTTGTTGGGTTGCATAAGTTACCTTGTTTTGTCCGTAATAAGACTTATATTTAAAAGCAATGCAAGCATTAGATACGACATAGTGATAGGGGCCAACCAATTTTCGCGGTGTTCCAGTGCTGTAAGTCTAATGGTGGCTTTCTGCTCGGTGAAACCTATACCAGCTACCCATTATATATTCATTATTCAGGATATCCCGGAATTGGGAACTTTTACTAGGTATGAAGCTGCATTTATTAGAATGTTACATTAACTGTAATATATGACATTTTAATTACATCTGTTTGTTATTATCCCTATTCCATGGCATTATTTAATGTGTAGAGGAATAATAGTACATTACTACAGAGGCCGGGACAAAAGGGGTTGCCGGCCGAAGACATATAGACGGCTGAGCGAAGCGAGGCCGGATAGGTCTAAGGCCGGCAACCCCATATTTCCCGCCGAGGTATGTATAGTGCTTTTCTCAAACATGCAATGAAATAAACTACAAAAAAAAACAAAGTTTTATTTTTAATACGCATAGTGGCAGAATGTCATGATGCCTGTGCCACAAATTTAAGTGGAATGGAAATTAAAAAAGAGGACTTTGCAGGCCTAGGCCTGCAACATTTGTATGAAATTCCATTAACTACCTCTTGTCTTAGCCGCACCTGAAACGTCATACTTCGCAGCCTATTATAAGGAACATAACATCAATATTTCATTGCATGTTTGAGAAAATAAATATGTTGCAGTAATCAGAACTTGACTAGTGCATTAGAAAAGCATTAGTCAAGTTCTGATTCAAGGAAATTATTTATACTTCAGAAACAGAAACGATTCATCAGAATTATTATAAACATGAATAATATACGACTAGCTGCAAAAAATACTTCATCAAGCACAACATTTTTACTCTACCATCGATTCATATTTTAGAAGCAATCGTTTTTGTCATAAACAACATGTCACTTTTCCCACAGTACACTCGTCCGGCACATCTACGTCCCAATAGTAGTGTCTCCACCAAATTCAAAAATGAAAAATAAATATATTTAATCAGTTTGGCGATTTGTCCTCCTAGCTTTGTTTGTTAAGCAAGTTCTATTTTCACGATTAATTTTTGTCATGCTTGATTTCTGATGATGGGATTCATGAGGAATTGAGGGAACTCCTCAAATTTTAAAGGCAAACATATAGTGATGTTTGTGTTTTTATCAACAAATCGAGCATTATCATACAAAAATGTGACGTTTGATGAAGTGGAACTGCTGATGATGATCAGAACAGAACTCTTCAACGACGAAAAGTTCAAGTTTGGCAATTTGTCCTTCTAGCTGTGTTTGTTAAACAAGTTCTATTTTCACGATTGATTTTTGTCATGCTCGAGTTCTGATTATGGGATCCATTAGAAATCGAGGGAACTCCTCAAATGTGAAAGGCACACAAATAGTGATTTTAGTATTTTCATGAACTAATCAAGCATTTTCATTAATAAAAGTGACAATTGATGAAGTGGAACTGCTGATGATGATCAGAACGGAACTCTTCAACGACGCGTAGTTCACGTTTGGCGATTTGTTCTCTTCGTTTTGTTTGTCAAGCAAGCAAGATTTTTCCATGATTCCATGAGGAATTGAGGGTACTTAGTCTTCTACCATTATAAACATACTTATAGCCATTTTTATTTTATTGTATGGAATCTAAGAGTGCACCATCTAAGTATAATAATCTTTCACTGGCCTCCCCCATTGAAGTCGGTTTTTTTTTCTTAAAAATTATGTATAATGTATTAGTGCCAGAGTTTTTTAGTTTGTACCTAGTCTTAGTTCCATTGCTATGCCCTCACAGGGTTCATGTTGAGACACTATATAACTTTTAAGATCACAATGTACACATGAAACACAATAAACCATATTATAATAAATACATAAATAAATATTAGGGGACAATTTTTACACAAATCGAACTAGTCCCATAGTAAGCTCAATAAGGCTTGTGTTATGGGTACTAGACGATGATATATCTAATAGATATATACTTAAATACATAGAAAACATCCAAGTCTCAGGAACAAATGTCTCTGCTCACCACAGAAACAAATGCCCTACGATTATAATTTTTGAAGTTGACTCTGTGTATCCGCGTGTCAATCAGTTTTCAAGGCAATAATAATAAAATATTTGCATTGCGTGCAATTTAACAAAACTGAAGACATTTATACATCGTATAGCACTTTTTAATCGCTTTTAATTTAGCATGAGAATGTGTCATGTGACGCGTTAATATTTGATGCTATAATTATGTGTGTGCACTGTACAGTTGCCTCTAGGTATATTATACTACATGCTCAGTCGTTTGCGAGTGCGAAACTAAACGGTATTTAGGTTTTCCCCTCACTAGCTCGGAAAGCCGTCTTTTATCCTTTGAAACAAGCGGGTAAAAACGCATTTTATCCACAAGTGGGGAAAGTAGGTAATTTGACCTTGGAGCGTGTTTGAGTAGCTTTTGACAGATAACAAAACGTAAAACGCTCATAATAATGGTTCGTTTGATATCAATTATCATTAAATAAATGGTTTGAGAATTTAATAAAAAATACCAAATTTAGCTTTATTTAATGATTTAAGTCGTAAACCTTAAAATTCTATAAGTAACATTTATTTTTTTATAATGACTTAGAGAATAATTGTAAACGCACAAGTTTTAGTCGATGCAATTTCAAAACGCATCGTCAGAAATGTCATCATTGTCAATGTCAACTAAAATATACACAACTTGTTACCGACTCCGGTTCACGTAAATATTATACACAACTTTCAGAGTTTTCAGTTGTAATATCGTAAAAAAATCAGTGATTCCAGTGATGAAAATCATGCCTGTGGAACTTTGTTTTTTTTTTGCATGTTGCGCTTTCCTCGCTATAGTGAGGAGAAAAGTTTTGTGTTAAACACGGGTGCAAAGTTGTATTTTACTTCTCGTGTGTTGAAACACTCGCTATGCTCAGGATTCTATTAGAACCACTCGCTTCGCTCGTGGTTCAACTATAGAATCCTTTCGCAGGCTCGTGTTTCAATTCCACACTCGCGGGTAAAATACAACTTTGTACCCTTGTATAACAAATAACTATTCTGTACCAAGAAGGCACAAGACAAATCCATATGGTGCTACTCTGTCCGTCTGTATGTCTGTAATATCGCTAAATATCTCAGTAACTGCTTATGCTATAGATTTAATATTTAGAATAGTTAAAGCTAGTGTGTATAGACCTAATTAAAAATATATTATACTAGCTTTTGCCCGCGGCTTCGCACGCGCAGAACAATAAACTGTAGGTAGCCTACCACGCACACACTTCCATTCTGGTAATGCGAAAGAAATCGTAATTATTATGTAGAAATTTACAACTATAGGTAGAATTAATGTTTATTGTTTATTGTAGCACTTCCTTATACAATTTAGCAGCGGTTATGCTTTCGGGTGCATTTCAAAGAAAGCCAGTAACGTAGTCTAAGGTGGACTTTTTAACCGACTTCAAGATTTCAAAAGA
Source organism: Notocelia uddmanniana (assembly GCA_905163555.1). Taxonomy (NCBI): domain Eukaryota; kingdom Metazoa; phylum Arthropoda; class Insecta; order Lepidoptera; family Tortricidae; genus Notocelia; species Notocelia uddmanniana. Next base: position 12,518,073 of record LR991052.1, on the reverse strand, counting down.
GGAGGTTATCAATTCGGTTGTATGTTTTTTTTTTAATGTTTGTTACTCCGTAACTCCGTCATTTCTTAACCGATTTGAAAAATTCTTTTTTTGATTGTATGTATATATATCCAAGTTGGTCCCGTTTTTGTCAAAAGGCAGTTCTGATGATAGGATCCATGAGGAATTGAAGGAACTCCTCAAATCTTTAAGGCAAACATATAGTGATTATTGTGTTTTTATCAACAAGTCAAGCATTTGCATCCAAAAATGTGACATTGGATGAAGTGGAACTGCTGATGATGATCAGAACAGAACTCTTCAACGACGAAAAGTTCACGTTTGGCGATTTGTCCTCCTAGCTGTGTTTGTTAAGCAAGTTCTATTTTCACGATTAATTTTTGTCATGCTCGAGTTCTGATGATGGGATCCATGAGGAATTGAGGGAACTCCTCAAATCTTAAAGGCAAACATATAGTGATTTTTGTGTTTTTATCAACAAGTCAAGCATTTGCATCCAAAAATGTGACATTGGATGAAGTGGAACTGCTGATGATGATCAGAACAAAACTCTTCAACGACGAAAAGTTCACGTTTGGCGATTTGTCCTCCTAGCTGTGTTTGTTAAGCAAGTTCTATTTTCACGATTAATTTTTGTCATGCTCGAGTTCTGATGATGGGATCCATGAGGAATTGAGGGAACTCCTCAAATCTTAAAGGCAAACATATAGTGATTTTTGTGTTTTTAACAACAACAAATCGAGCATTATCATACAAAAATGTGACATTTGATGAAGTGGAACTGCTGATGATGATCAGAACAGAACTCTTCAACGACGAAAAGTTCACGTTTGGCGATTTATCCTTCTAGCTGTGTTTGTTAAGCAAGTTCTATTTTCACGATTGATTTTTGTAATGCTCGAGTTCTGATGATGGGATCCATTAGGAATCGAGGAAACTCCTCAAATGTGAAAGGCACACAAATAGTGATTTTAGTATTTTCATGAACTAATCAAGCATTTTCATTCATAAAAGTGACATTTGATGAAGTGGAACTGCTGATGATGATCAGGACGGAACTCTTCAACGACGCGTAGTTCACGTTTGGCGATTTGTTTGTCAAGCAAGCAAGGTTTTTCCATGATTTCATGAGGAATTGAGGGTACTTAGTCTTCTAACATTATAAACATACTTATAGCCATTTTTGTATTTTATTGTATGGAATCTAAGAGTGCACCATCTAAGATTAATAATCTTTCACCGGACTCCCCCATTGAAGTCGGTTTATTTTCTTAAAAATTATTAATGTTTATCTTTTCTAGAGATGTTTGTTGGAGTTGAAGTATACACGCTGACCATTTTCAAGTTGAACAGTGAGGTACGACAGGAGGAAACATTTCATGGATGGGAAACTTCAAGATCCACAAGACAGCTTCGGAGCTACTTATGTATTGGCTGCTTTCATAAATGTTTATCTCATCATTCTCATTTTCGAGAGTCAAAGCCGCCCGATCACCCTAGTTCACACACTTGGTTTGTTTGATACCTTGAACAGAGTTGCATAACTCTACATTAATATGAGCAATGAAAGTACGTGACAGCACAGGATTGTAAGGCATTACCCAGCGATTGTTCAACTCTAATTCATTAATCTTTATTGTGTGATCACCGTCAGTTGGACATCTCCTTTATTAAAGATATTCATCGTCACCCGTCTGATGTCTTGGAGAAGTGGTCGAGGGTACTTCTTATATAATTTTAAAAACATCTAAATTGGAAATAAGGAACGTTCAAACAAAACTAACCGATATGCGCTCGTGGCCCAAGGTATAAATGTAACGTATATGCACTCGTGGCCCAGCAGCGCCCGCGTACCACGTGCGGTATGCAGGTTAAGCAAAGTGGGGCCAGGTCAGTTCTTGGATGGGTGACCGCTTTGAGTGGTTACTAACTGAGCGCTCCCGTGCTTTGGAAGGCACGCTAAGCCGTTGATCCCGGCTGCTGTCTACGACAGCAGTCGTTAAGCCAAGTTAGAGGCCTTCGGGCGGCTTGAGAACTTCTAACAGTCAAGTTGCCCATGCACTCAAGTGCCAAAGGGGCTCATGTCAAGTGCCAAAGGGGGTTCGAAGTTGCACCGCGTCCGTAGGAACTACCCACCGTTGCCCTACACGTGGAAATAAATGTCATACGATTATTTATTTTTACCTTTTACCTATTATGTATAAAATGAAAACACACTAAAAGTACTTTTCTTATCCGTGTATAAGATGTTTATGAGCGAAAAGTGCATACAAACCTTTTATCCTAAATTTTACGACTTTAGGGGGTGAATTTCGAAATTCCGTGAAAGTACTTTTTATATATTTAGATAAAGGGTACGAAAACCCGATGTTTTTACTTTAAAAATCTCACGACCTCCATACAAAATTTCAACCCCTATTTAACCCCCTTAGAGGAAAAATTTCCAAAAAACGTTGTAATTCTGTATTCTAGCTTCTTGACGAGGAATGTGTATAATAAATATTAGACTTCTTATTCAAAGAATACGTACACGTTTTCCATGCAAACTTCTAACCCCTATTGTACGCATTTAGGGGGTGAATTTCGAAATACCGCGAAAGTACTTTCCATATCTTTAGATGAAGCGTCTTTGTACAAAATCTCACACTTTTACTTTAAAAATCACACAAACTCCATACAAAATTTTAACCCCAAATTTACCCCCTTAGGAGTTTAATTTCTAAAAATCCCTTCTTAGTGGTTACTTACGTCATATAAACAGTCTACTATGAAATATTCAGCTTTCCAGGTCAAACGGTTAGGGCTGGGCGTTGGTTAAGTCAGTCAATCAGGAATTTGCACTCCTATTTAACCTGCTTAGGGGTGGGTTTTTCCAAAACCTTAATATTAGTTTTCTTGTATTGTAATAAGGAGTCTATAAATGAAGTTTTAAGTCTCTTATCTTAAATTTTACTCCACCCGGATACAAACTTTACACCCCTATTTATCCCCCTTAGGGGTATATTTATCCAAAACCTTAAAATTACTTTTCTTGTATTGTAATAAGGAGTCTATACACGAAGTTTCAAGTCTCTCACCTAAAATTTTACTCCATACCCATACAAACTTCGCACCCCTATTTAACCCACTTAGGGGTGGATTTTTCCAAAACGCTAAAATTACTTTTCTTGTATTATAATAAGGAGTCCATATACAAAGTTTCAAGTCACTCACCTACAATTTTACTCCATATACATACAAACTTTCAACCCCCATTTCACCCCCTTAGGAGTTGAATTTCTTAAAACCCCTTCTTATTGGTTGTGTACGCCATTAACCTGAATTACAGTAAACATTTCAACTCTCTAGCCCCAGTAGTTTCGGCTGTGCGTTGATGAGTTAGTGAATGAGTCAGTCAGGACATACGCATTTATATATATAGATAGATGAAAAATTACTAACAATAAGGGGGCAAATTTTTTAAAGGTCTTGATCATATACAGGGTATTGTATATAGAGCATAAATTCTATATACTGGAAAAACATTCTTGTGTTACTGTGATAAATTCTGATTTATGAAATCCTTCGTATTATTGTATACAAATACCATTCTCGACTTTTTTAAAGTATTACGCATGCTGAAAAATAACGTTCCTATACAGGGTGTTTTTATTGATTTCCGTTCCTTCAAGCATATAGCCTTGTATGGCCCTATGGCTATACACGGCTATAATTCGCGGCACGGCTTAATTTTGAAAAACTAAATTTGCTACGATGTGTCTACACACATCGTACCATATTTAGTTTTTCAAAATTCAAGAAATTTTTATTTCATTTTCATACTAAATAATTAATTATATCACCAAGGGTGAATGAAAAACGGCCTTAAGAGTTAATAATATAATATAATATAGGGGGACAATCTTACACATATCGACCTAGTCCCAAACTAAGCAAAGCTTATATAGATAAATACATACTTAAATACATAGAAAACATCCAAGACCCAAGAACAAATATCCGTGAAAAATGCACAAATAAATGCCCTGGCCGGGATTCGAACCCGGGACCTCTAGCTTCGGAGGCAGAGTCACTACCAACTAGGCTAAACAGGTCGTCACGTAGAGTAGAGTTAACGTAGAGTTAAGCAAAAGTTAATAACAAGTATGACAATTCGGAATTCGGATGACACGTACGTCAACATAGTTATTTGCTAAGGATCTTTTATACTATACCAGTGGTGTTAATTAACGAAAATGAATTCTTGAATATCTTCGAAATGGTACGAAATGGGGTACTAGTGTCTTAGAGAAGATTACTTTATTTCATCTCAGGATTATTGTACCCTCTCAACTAACGGAATTCAATAAAAACACGCTGTATAAACATGGCGGCAAACATTTCAACGGGACACTATTGAGCTCTCCAAGCAGTGGCCTCAATTGAAAAAAATATTTATACCCTAAACCGACTCCAATTTTGTTCTTTGCCACGCCCACACACATGAGATTGTCACATATCCTTTTCACGTCACCGCATGTTCCAAGCTCTGTAACTTAAATTCAAATTCAAATTCAAATCCAAATTCAAAATTATTCTTTATTCAAATAGGCCTAGCAACAAGCACTTTCGAATCGTCAGTTATAACATGTATTAACATATATATTAATTAATTATTTAGAGCAATCTATTGATGCTATTATTATTCTTTACAATAAATATTGTATTGTTGTAGACATGTCAAAATAAGAAATAATGATGTAGTAAAATTCACAATAGGATCGTCAAAACATAAATAAAAATAAAAAAAAATAAAAAAAAATGTATAAAAAATAGAAATCTAGACAGTTTCTAGAATAAAATCAATATGTCAAAAGAAAATAATAAGATATTATTAATATCTAATGCCGTAATGATTAATTCATTAATATTTCAGTCACAATTAATTAATCCCACGGTGTTTTATCATTCATGTAGTCGTGTGTGCTATAATATGGTTTCGATATAAATTTACGCTTTACATAATTTTTGAATTTATTTATAGATAATCCAGTTAGGTTTCTTGGAAGCTTATTATAAAACTTCACACCATTACCCATGAATGATTTTCTAATTTTTTGGAGGCGAATGGTGGGCACCGCGAGCTTGTGTTTATTTCGAGTATTAATATTATGTATGTCACAGTTCTTCCTGAAATTTACAATGTTTTTATGTACATACACAATATTATCATAGATGTATTGACAATGCAATGTCATTACATTAATGTTCTTGAACTTATCTCTAAGTGAGTCTCTATGGTTCATTTTATATATTGCTCGAATAGCCCTCTTCTGCAGAACAAAAATGGTATTAATCTCTGAAGCACTGCCCCATAGTAAAATACCATACGACATAATACTGTGGAAGTAACTAAAATATACTAATCGAGCTGTCTTCACGTCTGTCAGTTGGCGGATCTTGCTCACTGCAAAAGCTGCAGAACTCAGTCATGTTAAACCAAAAAAAACTATACTATCCACTAGTTCCAATTCCTCATCTTTCAAGTTCCAATTCCTCATCTTTCAACACGCAACAACATTCAACCGCCAGATCATCCTCAAAAAGCCTACGAGCACGGCGCTCTATCGTAACCAAAGCCGCTCACTGATACTTGGCGGAACCGTCCCAAAGGTGGCAACAGTACTCCATGCACGACCGAACCGAGTTGGAGTTGAGACTTCAACCAAGGAGCTCAAGGTGAGTGGCAGGGATACATTCGGGAAAGTAAGAGTCAAGGTGAAATGACTTCGTTTCGCAGTGAAAAGGCACGCCTGAGTTTCGGTGGTGTTGAACGCGACCAAATTGGCTTTACCCTAATCGGATACGGTTCTCAAGGTCGCATTTGTCTGCTCCACCATATTTTTCCTGAGGGATTGGATTTCACCGGTACTAGCCCGCGAATCGGACAAATATCTCCCCGTTACTGTGCAGTCGTCGGCGTACCCAAAGGATACGGTATACCGGACTTAAGCAGATCATTAATGTGTAGAAAATAATTTTTAAGAAAAAAAAACCGACTTCAATAGGGGAGGCCGGTAAAAGATTATTATGCTTAGATGCACTCTTAGATAGATATACAATAAAATAAAAATGGCTATAATGTATGTTTATAATGGTAGAAGACTAAGTACCCTCAATTCCTCACGGAATCATGAAAAAACCTTGCTTGCTTGACAAACAAAACGAAGAGAACAAATCGCCAAACGTGAACTACGCGTCGTTGAAGAGTTCCGTTCTGATCATCATCAGCATTTCCACTTCATCAAATGTCACTTTTATGAATGAAAATGCTTGATTAGTTCATGAAAATACTAAAATCACTATTTGTGTGCCTTTCACATTTGAGGAGTTCCCTCGATTCCTAATGGATCCCATCATCAGAACTCGAGCATGACAAAAATCAATCGTGAAAATAGAACTTGCTTAACAAACACAGCTAGAAGGACAAATCGCCAAACGTGAACTTTTCGTCGTTGAAGAGTTCTGTTCTGATCATCATCAGCAGTTCCACTTCATCAAATGTCACATTTTTGTATGAAAATGCTCGATTTGTTGATAAAAACACAAAAATCACTATATTTTTGCCTTTAAGATTTGAGGATTTCCCTCAATTCCTCATGGATCCCATCATCAGAAATCAAGCATGACAAAAATTAATCGTGAAAATAGAACTTGCTTAACAAACACAGCTAGGAGGACAAATCGCCAAACGTGAACTTTTTGTCGTTGAAGAGTTCTGTTCTGATCATCATCAGCAGTTCCACTTCATCCAATGTCACATTTTTGGATGAAAATGCTTGACTTGTTGATAAAAACACAAAAATTACTATATGTTTGCCTTGAAGATTTGAGGAGTTCCCTCAATTTCTCATGGATTCCATCATCAGAACTGCGTTTTGACAAAAACGGGACCAACTTGGATATATATTCTTACACTGAAAAAAAAAATTTCTAAATCGGTTAAGAAATGACGGAGTTATGGACTAACAAACATTAAAAAAAAAAAACAAAAAAAAAAAAAACATACAACCGAATTGATAACCTCCTCTTTTGAAATTTTGAAGTCGGTTAAAAAGAGACGCGGAGAGAACGCTGAGGCACCCCGGCACCGGCAGTAATTGCCAAAAGATCAGAAGAGCACCCGTCAATGAAAACTCAGTTTGTCAAGTTGCTAAAAGTGCAACAAAAACTGGCAACCGTAGTTTCTTCTCGAAGATCTCATGGTTCGTAAATAAATGCCATACGATTAAATAAATAATGAAAACTCAAATAGATCGGTTTCTCAGGTAATCAGTAATCCAAGAGCGCAGAACAGATGGGATCCCATACGCAAAAAGCTTGCTTATAAGGCTGTCATGCTCCTCATCAGAAGTTCTAATTCAAAATGTGTACTCGTATTTTGACGAGTAGTAGTGGCTATGCTAAGTTTAATCGGAATCTGTGATACTTAAGTGCCTACATCATCGAGGAGTTCTATATATCATCTCTGTGGTCCACCAGTTCCGCTTCACGATTAACTACAGAACATACGGAAATCGCCATTCGCGTGCCAAAAAATTTGAGATTCTCTCGATTTCTCCTGGATCCCATCATCAGACCTTCACCAATTTTAAATATTGGACCAACTCCTTGAGGCTATGCTTTTAAACAAAAAAAAAAGAATCCACAAAACCGGCCAACGTGGTCAAGGTGAAAAAGGGAGTTATCGGGGAACATACATACATAAAAAAAGCAAACGCAGACGAGCTGAGAACCTTCTTCCTTCTATTGGAGTCGCTTAGAAAAACGTGCAAATACGGCTTACACGTATTTTTTACTCTTCTGGAGTGAAATTAATAACTCTCTATTTACTTATAGGTACACCTAATTGATACTCAATAGGGCAATAGTTCTTTGCCACTAGTAATAATAATTTTAGTCTTCTGGAGTGAAATTAATAATTTAACATACTATTTTAACAAATTTATCATCATTTTTGTATAAAATGGCGTCGTATACAAATTGATTGGTATGCCCTTAGCCTGAACTAGGTTGGGAGACCTGTGTCACAGGGGCTAGAATTTACAATTATGAAGTCAGCTACATTACAACTATTACAAGTAGCCGTTCGGACAGTTAACATGATAAAAATATATATGGGAGGACCAGCACGACCACCATATCAGCCTATGGACGCTGCGCCTTCCGGTACGTGGTCGCCACTCGAGAACCTTTCCGCCCCAACGGCCATCGGTTCTACGTGCTATATGCCCCGCCCTCTGCCACTTAAGTTTAGCGATTCGGAGGGCCATGTCAAGAGGTTAATCATTGAATCTGACTTGGCTAGGCAGCGTTCAGGAAGCACATCATTTCGTCCAATATTCCGCAGTGTCTCAAGACGAGCGAGTCTTTGACCGGTGTGTGTTGCCAGTGATGACATATGGCACTGAGACGTGTTCGCTTACTGTGGGCCTCATAAGAAGGCTCAAAGTCACCCAAATGCAGCAAATCGAGAGGGCTATGCTGGGAGTCTCTCTGCGTGATCGCATCAGAAATGAGGCCAAACGCAGCAGAACCAAAGTAACCGACTTTGGTATTGTTTAACTATTTTTATTTTTAATGCTATTGTTGCATGATACTTATTGCTACTACGATATATTAATATAAGCCCCGTCTCATTGAAGTGAATTTGTATAATGTTCTTATGAGAATACATTCTTTTATTTTACTCGTATCTCACCAACGCAGGTTAGCCACAGTTGTAGTTGTGAAACATACGTACACATAGCTCCTGCGCTGACGCACACATGGACATTGGACAATATGCAATTGGATCAACACACAACCATGGCTCATCAGCGCTCGCGAGATAAAAGTAAGAAAAGAATTGATAAATCGAATCGCCGTCACAGGAAGGTGCAAATGATGAAATTTTGATAACCACTTATTTACCAAATATTATACGGAGTTATTTTTGTAATGTACTTGACAGAATCAAGGAATTTCCGACTTTTTTTTACTCATCTCTTGTAGTGTTAGCCGACCTTACTCGTTTCATAATCTCCTTCCTATAAAAATGCACAATGTTATACGTTAATAAACTCACTAAGTATTGTTGTTATTATAACTAAAAAGATTTGTCATTTTTAATTTGACAAAACCAGATTTTTGTGCGTTGTCGCCACCTCAAAATAAATGATGTCAGGTTCATAACGTTGAACTTTGTCAAATTAGGATAATGTTACACGTTATAGAACTCACATAGAACTGAACAAACGTTGTCAGGTTATTTACTATGTGAAATTTGCAACAGATAGAGAGACCTGGAACAAGCTGGAGGAGGCCTATACCCGAGAAGGGGTTCCGATCAATGGTGATGAACAAATTAAAACACATGTAATAGTTATTTAAGATTGGAAATAAATGGGCTTAATAATAATAATAATGTGAAATTTGCACAATGTTATATGTTAATGAACTCACAAAGTATTGGTGTTATTATAACATTTATAGTAATGAATTAGTCATTTTAAATTTGACGAATGCAAACTTTTGTGCGTTGTCGCCACCTAAACATAAATGTTGTCAGGTACGCTAATATACTCACAAAGTATTGCTGATGATGTAACAATAAAAAATAGTAAATCTGAATTTGACAAAAATAAAGTTAAGTGCGCATCAAAAATCTTCTCCTTTCAAGTTTAAAAGTTCATGTAAAAATATTCTCCTGTAATATATGTAAGTCTGCATGTTTATTATTTCTTCTGTGTCTTTTGTACATGTTGCTGCATTTGTCTACCTTTATTCATTTATATCCCTATCTACTCAAAGGTTAAATGGAAGAGATCCTTTAAAGGGATAAGTTCGCCTTTGTACTTTACTTTTCCTTGTGTTTACAGTAAAGCTAATTTACTGTGGCTTAATGCATTTTGAGCTTAAACTTGGCAGTTTTCTTAAATATCCAATAGCTTTTATGGCATTATATCATACTGAATAGAAAACTGCCAAGTTAAGGCTCAAAATGCATTAAGCCGCAGTAAATTAGTTGTACTGTCATAAATAATGTAGTGCCGGACTTGGCACCTTAGATAATCTACGGAACTTGCCACCCATTTAGATCTTTATTTTTTTGTCAGTGAAGACGACAACCAAGCATCGCATGTTCCTAATATTGAACTTGGCTCCCACTTTCACATTTATGTTTTTGATGGGATATCATTACTTTTAGTCAATCTTCGCGAAATGATGCTTTTTAAGAGCGAATATGGCACGAGTTACTATACAAAATATGTATATAAATCGCTATAGGTGCACCTCAAATATTTGAAGAGTTCCCTCGATTTCTCCAGGACCTTATCACATTCTTACCGGATAAACTATGGGACCACCCCTAAGGTTTCAAACAAAAGATTTTTTTTTCAAATCGGTTAATAAATGGCGGAGTTCTGAGGTAACTAGCATAAATAATAATAATTTACAGATTTGGAGTTATGTAGGGGTCAAAAGTGCCTCCAAACGGTTCGTGTAAAATAAGACACGGCTGCTGTCCGCCAGTTCCTGGGGTGAACTTCCCTGGACACGCTGCCGCGTGTTTAAATCCAACTCGCACTTGACCAAAATTCTACGTGATATTTTTTAACGTTCTTATTATTATTACTCATAAAAAATATATTATTATTTAAATTAAATTTAAAAACGTTATAATAATGTGTCTAATGTTGTATAGATATAAATAGTACGGAACCCTTCGTGCGCGAGTCCGACTTGCATTTGACAGTTTTTTGTTTTGTTTAAATGTTTCGATTATGTACAATAAAGAGTTTTACTGCTACTACTATTACCCTTTTTTTAAATAGTAATGCTATAAGAATCTATAATGCTATGAGCGAAACTACGTTTATATGTATGGAGAACCGAGCGTCCTGCAGACTCTTAAGAGTGCGCAGTACGTTCGGTTCTCCATACAAACGTATTTACGCTCTCATTTTAAAACGCCATGCTAGAATAACGTGAAACTTTGTATACACAATGGGATTCGGCATATGTAGGTCGGAAATTCGTTTCTGTTGCTTGAAATAATAATGGATAAAAAATACAGCGATTATTAAGGTTTTCATACAAGCCGTAAAAAACTCAAAACCCCGCTGTATTTATTTTCTTTTACAATTTCTAGCACCAGAAACTAATTTTCGACCGGATTCGTGCCGGATTCCATTGTGTATACAAAATTTCATGTTATTCTAGCATGGCGTTTTAAAATGGGAGCGTAAATACGTTTGTATGGAGAACCGAGCGTTCTGCGCCCTCTTAAGGTATGACACGACAATAATAAATATTTATATGGGTAACTTTTGTGTCACAACGGTATCAATTAAACTCTAGACGAATTAAGCCTTACGATGGCCAAATATTTGGTCCTTACCCTTATAGGTCTACCTTAATTATGTGTGTAGCATTTCATGTTTTTTTGACTCATTTAAATTTGACAACTCGTCTAAAGTGGTCGCTTACTGACCTAGCGACCCTACATTATCAGCCTGATAATCGGGAAGTGGGCTTTAAAAAATTTAAATTTAGTAGTTATATTGCACCAGAACATTCGGTTCCCAGCAAAGCGGTAGTTTGAACAATTAACTATTTTAATTGGCCCATTAGCGCGTTTACGTGCCGACCTAATTAATATGCAAATACATATTAATACTATATAAAGCTGCAATACGACTCATTTCTCATTCATATAGTTGTTCTCCGGGAAGGAGGGTCAAAGTGGAGCGCCTGACTGTACGGACGTGTAGGGAGGGGCCCCGTGATATCCAGAAAAATCTGACATTTGGACATTTTGGCGAAACGAAAAAGTTGATGACCTGCCTGCCAAAACGGGAGGAGTTGGCCCATAGGTGCTCGACCAAATGTCATAGGGAACTGCTGGCAGTTTTTGACGCCACTATTTTTTTGGCCAAAAAAAAAAGTTTTTTTTTTGAAAAAAAGTCAAAATGGTCGTAGAGAGCTGAAATTTTGTATGTAGGGAGATATGGGTCCCCTGATTCCAAAAACCAGGGGGTCCAACCCCTATTCCTAAGTGTCTTACAAGCGAACCTGAGGGCCGAAGGCCCGAAGGTGAGCGGCAAGGCAAGCGAGGCCGAAGGCCGAGCTCCGCGTAGGGCCGAAGGCCCGAAGCGTCCCATTAGAGCGCGCTCTCGACTCACTATCCCCAAGTGTTTTACAAGCGAACCTGAGGGCCGAAGGCCCGAAGGTGAGCGGCAAGGCAAGCGAGGCCGAAGGCCGAGCTCCGCGTAGGGCCGAAGGCCCGAAGCGTCCCATTAGAGCGCGGCTCCTCCCCCCCACTAGCACCCCCCCCGCCACAAGAAAGACGCGAGTGCAAATTCCGCCTTGCAAATCTCTCTCCCGCTCTCCGCTTCCCATAGCAGATTTTCATACTCTCTCCCCCCCCAACCAAACCTCCTACTCGTAGAGTTAAGTCGTAAACCACAGAGCCAACAGCCCAGGCAGTTACCGCGGGGCGCTCGCGCCCCGCGCACCACGCAAAAAACTAGTTTTTTTTCTCTATAAAGGGCGATCGCTATACGTGTCCATTTTCAACGGCCTAACTGGACAAGCGAATTGGTAATGTTATTAAATTGTATACTGGTAATGCCTATACCTTGGTTCGAATTTGTCCGTCATTATTAAATTTACCATCATTGAATTATTCTTCTGACTTCGAATTTTGTCGTTAGTTCTTTGCACGGAGGTTTGCACTAGCTGGAGAGAAATCCCACTTTAATTTAAGGAGTTCCAAATTAATGTTATTCCGCTGCTGTATTCTTTCTTAGCTTAAAATTTTGTTACAAATTTCGGGCTCCTATCAAATTACTATCCAATACACAATGCCAGCTGTTAAACTTCCACGTATTCTTGCAAGTGAAGTCGAAGACAAGCTATCAACTGTTAGGGGCTTCATTCAAATTTTACCTAACACCGCTTACGATTACCGACGGTTTGGTGGACCGGTTTGGACTTACGATCACAGACCGATCAACGTTAAATATGGCGCCGGCAGCTGTCATCCCATAGAAACTTGTCAAACTCTCCATATATTCAAATTTTAACGAAGACAGCTTACGATTACAGACGGTTTGGTGCAACCCAGCCTTAGAGCGGAAATACACTGTGCGGCAATAAAAACGGTCCAATTTGTAATGGAGTTCGATACAAAGTATACCTTGCTGCTAAAGGATTCAGTTCGGACACGTATTAACCCCGGGCTCAGCGTCGATCTCAGTATACCTACTTGTAGCTTGTAGCCTCCACACGCGACCGCTCGGCTGACTGCTCCCCAGGAATTTACTGCATGTCACAATGACTTAAGTCGAAGTGCAGTAATTTAACTATTACATATTTCATTAGATTTTTTTGGTGAAGTCTGTTGTCAGTGTACATGTTCAATCCAATTTAAGGAATCGGTCATATCAAAACAAGCTTCTTACTAAGTGATTGCCATTGTATCGTAGAGTACGAGGAAAACAGATCGTTTAGCGGGCCCTTAGGTGTAAATCAATGGACAACTGGCGCACGTTGTAGATGGTATCTGTTTCCGTCCGCGGCGCTCGCAATTACTCATTACAAAGGATTTAGTCGCAGCCGGCGGCGGCAGAACGCAACTGCATACTCGTACTACAACCTAGTAAGTGTAAGTACATACATGAACATGATAGAGTTGTGTCGTCGCTACCCACCCGCTACCGTAGCGCAATCTATTGCAGTTGTCAACAGCACAAAGTTCACTTTTTTTTAGTCAAGTTTCTTATATTCATTTGTAGGGAGTTGATGACTGTTACTGTTGGTACCCAGGAGATATGCAGAGGAGAAACACTGTATAGACACCTAATAAACCTGATAAATTAAGCATGCAATAAAGTTCTACTTGCTTCACACAGGCTAAAAGTTGCAATGGACACGGTTGCATTGGTGTCGGTTGCAGTTATACACAGAGAGCATGGCGCGTTAACTCCGCCGTGTCACGCACCGGCCGCGTTGCCCGTTTAATGGCTCCGTGGTTAATTGTCTACGCTATCTTCATTCCGTGTAATCTACACGTTGGTTGGTAAAAAATAATTATATTTACAAAAATAATGACATTATAGGACCAACTCAAAAGTAGCAAGTGTGTACCCCACGTATCAAATGTTAAAATTGTTATAGTGCCTAACGGTCACGACGAACGCCATATCAGTCATAATCGCGACATTATCGACGTAAAAGTTAATAGCACTCCTCGTAGTTGTTCGTTAACATTTAGTACAAACAAATCTTAACAAAAGCCGCGCGATTAAAGCCTACAAAGTTGAATAAAACATCCCCAACTTCGAGCGACAGCGTTCGTTGAAAAGTCACGGTCGTCAGTTTGCGTTTTACGAAACAACTTGTCCTCGCTCGCGTTTACACGAACCTCACGAAATCTGAAGCTTTTCTTTGATTTTCTTTGAAATATTTTTAGTGGGTATAAAACCTATTTAAAAGGCAATCAGTCAGCGGCCGCTGATTGCTCGGCGCTCACGCCACTGGCCGTGTTCACAAAACGGTGCAATTAGCAGCCCCTCTTCCCGTGCCACCCGGCAGAGGGCGCGCCTGAGCTGTGCTGATCCTTATCACAAACGACCGTTTTCTAGAATCGCTCCCACTAACTATTGCGTGTTCCACCTCGCCATCGGCGCACGGTGCAAGCTACACCGGCTTTTGTTCTGCTATTCAAATTACTTTTATATTTAGTCATGTGACGCACCTTTATTATACCTTACTTGCGTACAATGAGCACCAACCAGCAATGCCTATGATTTTAAAAGTACACATTGGCGATAAATAATACCAATAGAACAGAAGTAAAACATTAACCGAACACGCCAACTAGATACAAATGCCAAATGAATATTTATACCGTTTAAACGTTCTCTAATCACGGACGGCACGAACACTTTGTAACCGCAGTAGCCACTTGTCCGATGTGTGGGATCATTGTACAGGGCTTCTGACCAATAGCTTCTGAGTTGGGTACATTCTATAACGCGGGTTTGCTGAAACGTCGCTTAAACGTGTCAATATACCAATAATATTTATCTAAATTTCACTCTTTTTTTATTATACTTCATATTTATTTATAAACGTGTCATTTGCACAGTTTGCACATATTTTAAGTAACCATTCTGTTTTTATGTTAGAGACATAATTTATACTCATTACGTTAGGTACCCATTTTATAATTATGTACAAGTAAATTAATTAAGAATATTATTTTGAATATCACTCACTTTCAATTATTTGATGTCTGAATTAAGTCGATAGATGTTAAACAAATACCTATCTAGCTTAATTAAACACAGGAAACCATTGACGGAATATCCTGTGTTTTCAAATAATATTCTGCTCATTTTATTCTACTTACTGTCAATACACCAGGGCGCCTGAAAGAAGTGCGGCGCATCATTTACTCATTATAATATTAATCTTAATAAATTTTTATCATAGTCGGGCCTGGGACCCTGCGGTATGAACATTGTCATGAACTCGTCATATTGATCGAAGAACCACTTAGAAACGCGCCTACGCGCCTGAACATTTATGTAAAGTCCAACTTCATGAATATTAGTTACCTAGTATTCATGAAGTTGGAAAAGCAAAATATGAAATGTGTGTATTATTTTAAGTACCTACTTGATTATCGAACACGTGATTAAGATTTGTAGGTAATTAGTGTTCGTTGTTATTAATTAGCTATATTAAATAATATTATGACTCCAGGCTTGTAATGTTTATGAGGATAAATCAAAAATTCTTATCTTAATTGACAACATTTTAATTACAAAACACCACAAGATCTATCTGACATTAGCATGTCTCGGTTCGGAATGCTTAAGTACATCGCCATAGCTGGTACCCAAAGCATAAGGTACTTTTTAACATACATTTAATACTTTAGCTGTGTATTTAATACTAACAGTACATACATAATATCATTAGTTATATTTATATAGATAATATAATATTATACAGTTTCTGCAATTTTGCAAATGATTTCCAATGTTTTTGGAATGTTAAATCACTACACACAATTCTTTGCTTAAGTACTATTTCGATTATTGCGTGTTTCGAAAACATTTATTATTATAAATCTAACTTATTCAATATTTTCCATTCCTACTGTGGGTTTTAAGTACGTCTGGACTGTTCTTGACCAAATTTGAGCAACGGCCAACTATAAGTCGGGTATGACAAAAATCCATTAAAAAGGCATGTAACTCAGTTTGTAACGGTGCGCATATTATATCTATTTCAAAGACGTTTCAAGGATTCCAAATCGAGGACTGATTTTTTACCGTTTCATGCTTTGATAAATACAAAAATAAATAACAACAAAAGCTAGTATTTTCAGGGTTCCGTAGTAAACTAGGAACCCTTATAGTTTCGCCAAGTCCGTCTGTCTGTCTGTCTGTCTGTCCGTCCATCTGTCTATCCGAGGCTTTGGTCTGTGATTGTTAGTGCTAGAAAGTTGCAATTTGGTATGGATATATAAATCAATAAAATTGATAAAGTTTTAAAATATGAACTAAAAAAAAAGAAATGGTATCTCCCCTACACGTAAAGTGGGTATGATTTTTTTTCCTTCAACCCTATATGGTGTGGTGTGTTGTTGGATATTTCAAAATGAATAAAGGTCTTCATGAAACATTTTTTGATACAGTGAATATTTTCGGAAATATTAACTCAAAAAGAAAAAAATGAGCCCCCCCCCCCCCCCCTAACTTTTGAACTATGGGTCCAAAAAATATGAAAAAAATCATGAAAGTAAAGCTTAATAAAGACATTCAATTCAACGAAAACTATATAGCGGACATGATTAGTTAAGCCGCGTTATCGTAAAAAATCTTCCTTCGTAGTAGTAAAAGACGTATGAAACGCTGCTAAAGTATTCCGTTTTGCTTGTTATTGATTTTTTTTAGAGTAATTTCATTGGGCAACTGCGGAACCCTACACTGAGCATGGCCCGACATGCTCTTGGCCGATTTTTTATCTTTATCGAGTTGACGGAGCTTAGTTCGGTATATCTGGATAATTTTTGTTAGAAGTCAAAAATATTTACATATCAGGTGTTAAATAAAAATTATTATAATTATATTCCAGGTTTTATGTTCCTACGAGTGCAGAATCAATAAATAATAAAATAAATTCACTGATGTTTACGTTATTAGTTGCTAATGTCTTGATCTTAGATTATCAGCCGTGTTTTTTGGGTATTATTGTATCTGCAACAAACCAAGGAAAGACCTGAATGAATATAAGCTGACATAGCGGCATTTAAGTCAAACGAAACAAAAAAATCAAGCCTTGATTCGAAAAGAGCGAAATTATCTAAGGAAGGATGTATGTAGAATATAATAGGTAAGTGTGCCTCTAAAAACCTTTAACAATATTTATGATGCAATCGATTTGTAACAATCAAACTCCAAAAGTTGAACCTAACTATTGTGTTGTGACCTATCACATTCCTCACCTCATTCATTTCTCATTTGTGATAACACCGTATAATCTTTCTACCCAAATTATGAAATTATTTCATAATGATAAGTGATCTTTTTACCCGACTAATACTTTAAAGCCAAATGAAAGCTGTAGGTATATGATTTGATGTATGAATTTTACTGTTATATTTTAATAAACCGTAATAAATGGTACAAAAAATACAAGTGATCATAATAAATAAAAGTAGTAATATATTCAAAACTATGCTTAAATACAAAAAAAGACGCAACATAGTACTCGCATCTGTTCATGGACCCAGTCCTAAGCAACTCTGATTTTGCAACAACCGCCAATGTGTATGCAGGTATCTTTCTTGCTGCGCTGGCCCGAGCCGAAGCGCACGTCCCCGAACAGTGAACGTTCTGTTCGCCTGAACGCAATTTGTTGTGTTCATGCAACGTTGCCAGCGAATTATCCGGCGAACGCCTAGCGTGCGAACGTGCGCTTAGGCAGTTAGTTTACCCACGTGGAACTTACTTATCTATACGCTTACGCAGGTCTACTGAGCAATTATATGTATTTCAACGAGCCTTGTCAGATGATAAAGCCACTTTTATTTATTTATACTCATAACATCACACACAAGCGTGACGTCGAATAGACCCGCCGACGAAGGACCTATTGTCTCAAAGTCAAAGTCCAACCCACACAATGCCCTCTTCAAGCATATGTAACTCTATAATACTAATAGTTATACCTACGACATCAATTAATATTGTACACATTAAGTTCAAAGTTCCTATATCAAATCTGGGTTTAAGATATCACATGTTTTGGACTGCCGCGTCCACACTTCACGATCACTCCCCGATAAGAACGGTAGAAAAGCTAATACGTAACAGATTCATCAAATCAACGTTACCATAGTTAATTGGAGCAAATAATTTAAGAACTACCGCAACTGTGAATAGGTAACAAAATGTTTAGAATACCAAAACACGATAATGCACGTAGAGTCTCTATACTCGATGTACACAAGAGTCTCGCAAGTTAAATGTCTTTTGCCGACGTGCGAAATATATTTAATTTAATTTAACTGGTCCATGGATCACAATCACTGGAATTACACGTGTATAGGTTCGTCGTCGTCTTCTTCGTCGGTGCGGCGGTCGAGGGAGGGCTCCCGTGAGGAGCGGGGCGGGGGCGCGGGGCTGCCGGGGTCCACGTCGGGCGAGGGCGTGCGACGCGCCTGCGCATAGTAGCCGAGCGCGCCCAGCGCGGGCGCTCCCAGCGCGCCCAGGTGCGCCGACGGCCCCGGCAGCCCGAGGCCAAGTGGTGGCACCGACCCCAGCGGCGTGCCCGGGTATAACCTGAGACAAAACACACACGTAAAGTACCCTGCCGACGATACGACGGTTTTCTTACAATGTCAGCTATAGAGGTTAGGGGGATATTTTTTTTACTGTAGATATTGCATTGAACGAGACAAGTTCCTAATATGTCTCGTAATAGCTCGGTACTAAATAGTGAATATCGAAGGGGGTCAATACCTACATGAAGATGTAAGTAAACCTATCCAATCAGTCTCACTCCAGTCCTCTTAAAAGTGTAGGAATAACTATTTGCAGCTCGTGTAAAAGTTCAACTGGGCGATGATGGGATAATTCCCGATTACCAATTTGGATTTTGGAAATCGCTTTCAACCATTGAGCAAATGTAAGGTTCAGCAAGTGGGTAAGGTAGGGTTCAGTGTAACTTTCTTTATGTAACTGTATCTGCAATTGTAACCTGATCTCCATATACGCAATACATCATTCATTCATTCAATGCACCGTGTATATGAAGAAATCAGACGCTGTTTCGAGAGGAAACTTTACCGTTCGGCGGCTTTTCTGGACGTACAACAAGCTTTCGACAGAGGTGGCACAAGGGTCTATTGTGCAAAGATAAACAGCAAACTCAAACGATTTATTTGCTTCACTCTATGTATCTCCTGATCAAATCGTACATAACAGACTTATTATTCCAAGTTAAGCACGGGAATGCAAGCATTAACTTACATAAGATAGAAGCCGGGGTACCGCCGGGCTCTGTTCTTGACCCCATACTATATAACATCTTCACGTCCGACTTCTAAATATACTAGACAAGACATATACGCGGTTGGAAAAGTGGTGAATTCGGGCAAGTGCGCAGAAATCAAACCATATCACTTTTACATTGAGAAAACTGGATACGCCATCTGTGCAACTTCGTCACACTGTTCTACTAACTCTGTTAAATACCTCGGGTTTCATTTGGATCGAAGGCTCACTTGGAAAATACACATTACAATGAAAATAGATGAGATCAATCTAAAATTCAGAAACCTATATTGGCTTGTAGGAAGAAACTCGGTTCTCTCGGTTGATAATAAACTCCTTGCGGAAAATGCCCAGTAAAACTACCTATAACTAACTAACTCCTGATTTATATAACTCTGTCTTAAAGCCTATTTGGACCGATGGTACTGGAGTACAGCCACCAAATCAAACATCCTGTGCTTACAGCGCGTATAAAATGGTATTCTGCGCACTATAGCGAACGCACCGTGGTTCTCCAGGAATGATGACATTCATGAACACCTCGAAGTACCAACCGTGCATGAAGAAATAGAAAAACACAGGGGAAAATATGCGGAACGCCCGACTCCCTTGGCATGGCAACACAGCTTCTACAGCCTGTTCTCAAAAACCTGGCCTCTTCGCTTATAAGTCACTAAGCCACTTGCTGCCAACAAATCAGCTTATCTGTAGACTACAGACTGATCGATTCAAGAAAAAAAATGTAAACCTACTCCTCACTCCTTCTCTTCACTAATAATCAACCACTTCTCTGTTTAAGGCCAAACGTCATTGGCCTTCTGCACTCATCGGAAATCGACGCTCAAGATAATACAAATCGTTACCCTCACATTTTTGTCGTTCAGCTTCGATTTAGGTCGGTGTCACTTTATCAGTAAAGCAGGTGACTTACCGGTAGGGCAGCGGTTTCTGCAACGTGTTAGCCGAAGCGGCAGCAGCGGCGGTAGCGGCGGCCTGCCGGTAGTAGAGGTCGGCGGTCGGCGCCGGCTGCGCGGGGTACGCCGGAACTCCGGCCCAGTAGCCACCGTACAGCCGCTGGAATGCGGCGTAGTTGCCCGCCTCCGCCAGCAGCTCCAGCCCCACCGCCGTTTGACGCTTCCATTTCGTCCTGAGAACAATTAAGACTCGTTTATATATAGCTGAAAATCAGCGTTCTTGGTGTCTGACACCTCAACATAATGAGCCAGTCGAGAGTCGCATCACCACCCCGGGCACACACATTTTATGTGTTTTGTGTGTATGTTTCTCTTCTGCTGATACAATTTAGGTCATACTCGTATATTTCTTTCTACAGCGACAGGACTATACTGGTCTTCACACGGCACACCCTTCTATAGGTACCGTCTATATTTAATTTTGAGAGGAATGTAATTGGTTTCCGATGTATTTTATCAATTTTTATTAATAGTTTGTGAGGAATCTAATTTGTTTCCGATATATTTTATCAATTTTTACTAATAGTTAGTTGTAATACTTGATTGAGCACAGATATTATAGTTTTTTGCAGGAGTTAAAGGAAGTTATCTCCAAATTCGAACATTGCAATGGGCAACAATGGATTCACGGTCCATTAACATTTCAGATAAATTGATTCGGAACGCTGTGCGAATCCCACAAGAAATTACATAAAAACGATTTATGCCACATTACGAACTTAAATTGACTCAAAAATTTTGTAAAGTGTCGTTTACGAACCCCACAAGCGATAGATCACTAACCCTAGCTGTGACCCCAATCGTCATCAAATTTGTCACAGGCCACTCGAGAGCACAATGAAGATGCCGCAATGAAATGAGTAATAAAAAATATAAATAAAATAATAAATTTGACAAAACGTCTTAGGCACTCATGCGCTCGTCGGAGCGTGGTCGAGTTTAATTTGATTTATTTGATTCGGTAGGAAAGGGTGCGCTCGTATATTATTATACATTAACGCGTTATTGCTGCGGGGACAAATGTGATTTTTTCAGCTCCTTTATATGTGAACATCCTACATCGCAACTCGACGATAGCTTTCCAAAGGCAAACTGCCCAGCCCTTTCTGACTAGATGGTTATTCAAAAAGGATAAAAGACAACTTTGTCTTTATAAATAAGTATTTGAGATGTGAAATATCTCTTCTGTGCATAGATGGAAATATCTCTAAGTTTCCAATACCTACTTGTTTTATAAGCAGGAACAAATATGGTTATAACAATAAACAAATTATCGAACAGACAAAGGACTAGTAGGAATTTTATTCGGCAGACGAGAACAACCAGCGCCCCATCCCAAACAAAATTAATTTCGCTCTCAAAACCTCGATTAGTTCCAAAGTGTTCCGTTATTGTCATCAAGTGAGGTTTTTATTAATTCGAAGGGAGTAATTTATTATTGCTATTCGCATTATCATCGGTGCTATTATGATGTCCCATTGTGCGAGGGCCGCGGTTAGCCGCCGCTTCACTGGTTACCTCGTTAATTAATTTCTCTAAATGGATCATTTAATTTCATTAAATGTAAATGAGGGGGAGTTCAGATGCTCGTTGCTGATCTTTTCATACATTTTTATCATTGAATTTATTACCCCGCTATCTGTCATGTTGTTTTTCGTTTTATTAACGGCATCAAAAAATATTAAGTACCAACATGTCTGACGCTTAATGGGATAGTTGGCATCATCCGTCAGATTATATTTGGTATGATGCTAATGTGTGAAGTATCTAATATCAGACACCGAATGTACCTATTAGCATTCAACCGGCCATTGCGCGGTAGAAAGCCGCATTAATCATTATATTATGACACAGTGTTCTCGGGCAGCGTCATTCAATGGCACTCATTTAATTGTCAAGTGCTGAATAAGAGGCAATCTGCTCGGTGACACTATTATCTTTTATTGCCGCCGCGGGCTATGAACAAAAAGCTCCTTGAGCGCGCCCAAGTTCGGCTGTCATCTCGGAGCCTCTCACCAGACGCTATACGCTGCTCTCACTCTAACCCGAGCGAAAAGTCGCGACAGCGGTTTCTTCCGTCTTTGTCTCTCAGCCTCCAGCGGAGCCCGAGTCGGCTCCGCCCAGCGGTTTAGTGATTTGATGCTGCGTGAACTGATTCAATTGTTGTTCGAGAAGGATCATCCAAAAACGCGCCTTAACCGTTCAAGCTAAAGATGAAAATCGTCCGGTAAAACGATTCCGCTTACGACCTCTCCGCGGTGGGAGTCGTTTCTCTCGATTTGGGTTTAGGGCGACGTGATGCGAATTCAGCTTGTATATCCGGCGAACAAAGAGCATTTCATCGATCCGCGAGCCGCACTGTCCGCGCCACACTCAGCGCTTGGGCCCTTTCGCTCCTAACTCACCAGCACCAATTTGAGTTTACTTCGAACGTTATTTATATGCTGCTTAGAAAGTTTTACGGACGTTTCTGTACGACAATCCGGGAGAACAAATGAGTGTTGTTTGAAGTTCTGAACGTCTTTGATGTTAGGTACATATCTAGAATTTTATGTTTATTATTATTACTTACGAGTTCTAAAGATACATCATAATCATAGTAGTTATCTAAATAAATCCTTTCCCTTAGTCTAAGTAAGGCAATAATCTTTCTCCACAAGTGCACAATGTGCTGCTTTAATGTTCTATGATTCAATCAAATTACCTACATAAAAACTACCTATAGGGTTCGTAAAAGTGTATCAGATCAGATATTTTCAGAATAACGAACAGGCACGCCAGAGCGCAGCGTCGGCGACCAGTGACCTCCCTGCAACCGTCTTCAAAGCCTTGTATTTACTTAGAACTGCTCACTCATGCAGTCAATTAATATTTTAAAATAAAATCCGCATCACGAAATGACGATTCAGCCGTGGTCCGTCTAAATTGCAGGCTACCTACGAAATCAGACCTCTGTCCGCTTATTAAAACCCGAGCAGAACTCAAATGGCATTTCCAGTATTATGATTAGTGGTTAAATGATAAGCTGGGCGACCTGAGCGACCTTGGTCGGATTCCCGTGTCTCTGAAGGTGTAATTTGGAGGGTTCGCAATAACCGATTAGACCGTTCTTGGTAGCTGTGAGGGGGTATTATGTCATTAGAGATGTGTGCACACACGTCCAGGGTTTTGTCTTAGGCTTTCGTGCGATTATCTTGAACAGAATTTCAAACGACTTATGAAGGAGTTACTCGTACTTAATGAAGTTATTGCTTTGGAGTCGACGTGACGTGGTCATACCTTAATAGATAAGAACTGCTAGTGTGTTTCTTGAGATTTGGTACAGTCGTTATTACTGTATGTCTTTCCTGCTCATGGGACAATAGTGCCCCGAACCTTTGGGAGATGTGCCGCTTAATTTTAATCTTGTAAATAGTATGATTCAGCCTAAATGTACCTGTTTCACCACTGGGTGATATTCAGGGGCGCCTACTTCCAAATTAAGCAATATTATGGCCTTTTTTATGGATTATATTTACTTTTTACCAACGTTTTTTGGCACGGTACCTACAGTCAAGGTCACATCAAAGATTAATGCGAAACGACGGAAATATACTTAGGCCTTTTATATATTCAGGACTGTCAGGTAATTGTTTAGATACCTACATATTAAAAGTCTACTTTAATGAACAGAACAAAGTCAATATCTTTATAATATTGTTATCTTTATGTTACTTCTTATGCTGTGTTAATACGTCATTTCGTTACATTATCATTCTGACTTAAACCGGTGTTCGTGCATTTAAGAGCAATTAAAGCAGGGCAAATCATAAAATTTTTTTAAGGAAAGTACGTAAAAGCTATATACCTATCCATCTTCACCTCTTAACTAAGTTTTGCACAGAAACTAAACTGTTCACATTTGACTTGTACAAATTGTTCACACTATATTATCGCTAATACCGCGTTGTGTGCGCGCTACGCAGGATTGTGTGGAGTGCCGTTTATACAAATGATACAGATTTACGCATCGCGGGAACGCAACCGATATCATACGTTTTCGCAGTGGTAACGGGCGCGTTTAAAATGCGTAGTAAGTAGTAACGCCGGATGGTCGTTTTTGTACGCTAAATGAGCCGGCGTATAATTTCAAAACAAAATGTTTTAGGCGCTTTGTACGTAAGTAGATACGAGCGATTATACGAACTTTGAATCAAGCATTTTTATTCTTTTATTATTTTTCAAAAACACTTGCTAATCATTGACGTTAAAATAAACGCACGTAAAAAAATACAATGGCCGGTTTATTGCGAACCGGTTTTTTTCTATGATATCTAATAAAGTTTTATAGATGTTTATATTATTTTTTTATATTTTATCCGACTTCAAAAGAAGGAAGGAGGTTCTCAGTTCGTCTGCATATTTTTTTTTAATGTATGTATGTTCCCCGATCCATACAAGATCCCCTACCATGTTGCCTGCTTTACGCTGATGACATTACGTTGACAGCTAAAACCACAGAGGAGATGCAGAGCAACCTAACAAAATGGTCGGACGCCCTTGAACAAGCTGACGCTTGACCCTTGAGCAAAACGTCTAAATTCAGATACCTAATGGTTGACCACTCACACCTGATACAAATGTTGATAGCGATGTGGTCCACAGAGTTAACATTGCATGGTTGAAGTGGCGAAGTCTCTCGGGGGTTCTTTGTGAGGACAGTATGCCCATTAAAGTAAAGGGTAAAGTATATAAGACAGCAGTTAGAATGGCACTGAGTGTTGGACCACGAAGAAATCCCACGAGCAAAGACTCTATCTATGTAAACGAAATGAATTCGCAATGAACATACCGCGGAAGCTTCAAAGTGGCTCCTGTCACGGAAAAAGTGGTTGAACGAAGACTGCGCTATTATGGCCATGTCATGAGGAGAGGCGAAGTCTTTGCAGTGAAACTGGCGCTAGACTTACCCGAGAACCACCGAGGGAGAGAACGACCGAAAGTCACGTGGTAGTCAAATGTCAAAAAGACTGGAAGCCGCAGAAATAAAAGATATGACAACCCAGAACAGAAATGTCTGGCGCACACGATCAAAGAGACCCGACCCCAAGTAGATGGGATAAGGGAAAGAAAAGAAGAAGAAAAAGTATGTTCCCCGATAACTCTTGACCACGTGGGCTAATATTGTTTTTTTTTTGTTGCATAGCAGGTACCCCCAAGTTTATCTCATATAAATTTAGTGAAGGTCCGATGATGGGATTTAGGAGGAATCGAGGGAACACCTCGAATTTGATAGGCACGCATATGCCGATTTCGGTATGTTTTGTAGGTAACCAAGCGTTGGCTCTCGGAAACCATAGATTTGGTGAAGCGGAATTGGTGATGATGACCACAGTTGTCATATGTAAATCCTGTGTGGCATAGCCAAGTACAAAATTGGATGGCCCTATGGCATTCTGGATCATTCGTTCTGACCAGACGACGAAACAATAAGGGTTTTCAGGTATATTATTAAATGATACAATCAAGTTCAATTTATGGTATTTTACCTCATCTAAACTCTCTCAATATGAAATATATGAATAAAAAATCACAATACCAGATATTTAATCTCATGCGCGGAAGACATGTGTGTCTTTAAAACGTGGGGCGCGGTTTACAGAAGCGAGGAATCCCCTTAAACCTAGATATATGTAAAATAGCTTGTCCCAAACTAGTATCTGGGGTTGCGTGAATAAGGTGTAAATTTAATAAAGTATTTTTTTTTCAAAATACCTACTTTTAAACAATTTTCGTCTGCTTAGCCGTGACGGCTTCAGTTACAGGTTAATCACCCCTCCCGTTATGAGTAAGTACGCCGTCCTACAAATAAATAATTTATACCCAAAAAAACATGCCAAGTCGGTTAACCTGTTACAGAAGCCGTCACGGCTAAGCAGCCGAAAATTGTTCAAAACTCGGTATTTTGATAAAAGAAACTTTATTAAATTTACACTTTATTCACGCAACCCCAGATACTAGTTTGGGACAAGCTATTTTATATCTAGTTTTAAGGGGATTCCTCGCTTCTGTAAACCGCGCCCCACGTTTTAAAGACACACTTATGTCCTTGTCTTTCGTGCACGAGATTCTGGTATTGTGATTTTTTATTCATATTTCATATTGAGAGACTTTAGATAAGGTAAAATACCATAACTCGAACTTGATTGTATAATTTAATAATGTGTTCAAGAATTAATATACCTGAAATGTATTGTTTCGTCGTCTGGTCAGAACGAATGTTTCAGAATGCCATATTTTTCATATCAAGTTCTAACCCCTATAAATATATATATGTAAGCTAAAAGTAAATACAAATCTCGGGTCGTTGCCCCTGGGGCAGATGGGTGCCCATAAGGCAGGCCACATTTCCCCGCTGGACAGCGATACCTATCCGTTGACCGAGGAAGTCGCCAGCACTGTGGTCAGCCGAATTGAAAAATAAATTAATGGCATTAATATTTTTCATTGCATGACCCTTAAATGCATAGTGTAGGATGCAGCCTACATTACAAAATCATCAAATTTTATTCATAATTGAAATATAAGTATTAATTGATCATAGATATTATTTCGTCAGTAAGTATATTTATCGCTCAGAGTTTTACAGTTTTGTATTAAGAAATACGTGCGCTAAAAAAGCAAAAGGGTTAATAGAAAATAGATGATTTTTTCGGTGTGTGATTTAAACGAGTTTTATTGGGCTTTGCTATTATTTTATATTTAAATGACTTATCATGGGTATATCAGAAATATGTAGTGTATATGTAAGA
Organism: Notocelia uddmanniana; assembly: GCA_905163555.1. Classification (NCBI taxonomy): domain Eukaryota; kingdom Metazoa; phylum Arthropoda; class Insecta; order Lepidoptera; family Tortricidae; genus Notocelia; species Notocelia uddmanniana. The sequence goes on along the minus strand of LR991052.1, from coordinate 12,490,710 downwards.
TTTTTCATATGTAGTGAATAATTATTTAAACACCTTTTTATTTTCCCGGTAACAGTAAACCGCGAACATGCATTTAAGGGTTAAGTATTTATCTCAGTTGCGGTTGATTTTAGCTTGCTTGTGATTGAGATATTTGGATTTAATCGGGTAAACGATTTACTCGTAGTTATTTTGAATTACTTTCACAAAGAACTGAAATACTATGATCAGAATTGGTTTTTAATGAAACATAAAATACACAACTAACAACAACATAAATGTAAAAAAAGATATCACTAAATAAACTATTAAATTAAAATTAAACTAAATCAAATGAATAAAAATAAACTTAATTAAAAATCTAGAAAGGGCCCCTGCGGCATTGTGCCCCAAATGCTGGCAGCGTTTCCACGCCTATGCGTTGGGCGAGGAAGCTGCAGCTCTTTGTTCTCCAGTGACGTCGACCAGCCTCTTTGATATTTCCTTTAAGAGGTTTTGTCGACGGACCAAGAGTCTCGACACCGAATGCGACAAAGTTGTACTCGGTGCCGAGACCACTACATTTACTAATTTTTAATTTCTCGGCCGCTTCAGCTGATGCCCCGGCCTTAACGCAGGTGCGTTGAAGATGGGACGGAGCTAGTGCGTCCACACATGTTGCATCCCACCATCATCCCACACTAGAACCCGCCTCATGCTCCAAGGGATCAACGACATCCCATCCAGCTTCTTGCCGTCGTTTTTTACGACGCTGGTCGGTTCAAGTAAAGCCGGCACGTTAACCGACGCAAGAGACCGGCGGATGATGTCGTTTAGGGCGGCGTGTCTGGAAAAGCGGCCCGCACTCTTTTGGCATGACAGTCTATGATGTCCAAAGCGATCAACGTTACAATCGCAGGGGCATCGATGCGCGGCGCAGACCGGGACTCCGAGGCGGAGGCAAACAGAAAGTCTGAGGGAATTCAAAAAATGTGCCAGTGCTTGCAGAAGGGTGTGCGTGGAGCCATTATCCGGCCTCTTTTGTGCCTACTGTCAAAAATCTGGCTTGTCGCACTGGCTTAAAGTGAGTCTGCTGTCAATTTGCACAGTAGGTCGTCCCAGCACCTTTGAGTTTTGGAATGGAAATGTATCTAGTTTTGAGTTACACACACAACCGTTTCAAATAAGGCCAACAATGAAATTTGAAAGAATGAAAGCATTTACTTACTTATAATTTTGAGCAGTCGATCTGTTGACAGTAAAATAAACACAACGACTTTAACTTAAACTTGAGAAGCTCGTAACAATGCCAGATCTCAGTTTTTTGCACGCATTAAAATGACTCAGAACAATAAATTAAGTGGAATAACCCGCAGGCACAAGCAGTATTTCAGCATATAATCTTCGATGTTGCCAGTAATATAGTTTGAATAAAATGATGTTCGAATAGCAAACGATGTCCCATCTACGATATCAACGCCGAGAACGCAAGGTGTACAATGTTCATGAAGACAGGCATTTTTTTTATGATAGACAGACCAGCCTTAGTCTCACCAAATGGAAAGTGATGACAAGGCCTTATAGGCTAACATGTTGCTCACTGGGTTAGTAAAACAGCCTATTCACTTTTGTCTTGAAGAGACCCAGATTGTACGTATCAGGAGATACAGACGGCGGTATCAAATTTCAGCCCTTAGCTCTTGCTTAAAGGGTGGTGTAAACGCATCACTATGGAGCTTAACACATGGTCTTCTCGTATTCAAGGTAAATCGTCGATCACTTCGACAGTTACTGGTGTGGTTGACCAAATAAAAAGAGCACTGCTGCACAGTATGTTTTAACCGAACCTTTCAAACGTAGGTGCTCGCCGGGAAAAAAGCCCCAATTTGGTTCGGTTCTCATACAATTGCTACGAATACTACGAGTTTGGGCCAATTTTTGCCACTGAGTATAGTATAAGCTTCACGCCCGAGTTTCAATGTCGCGAAAACTAAATGTTGTTAAAATTATTAGGATATACAGTTATTTTTGAATTCTTCTACTTTGCTTGATGGTGTTTAATTTGTATTTGTGGTAATTACCATTCTCAAATTTCGATTCAAATGATTCGTAGGTACTGACTTCAGTTTTTGTATTCAAACATTAGGCATTCATATTTTTTATTCATTTAAGGCTTGCGGCTAAATTTAATTCTGCCCACAATTACAAATTCTACTTTGAAACAACTTTCACAAAGCTAGGGTGAAAATATTGCAGTTAAAAAGTACTATAGCTTATGAAAACGCGTAAAATATTCACTGAAAATGCATTTTTTTTTAGTTAAATACCAGTTAGTTGCTTTATTTTCCCGACAGCTGGCAACATCGGCTCACACGTATGTCATTACAGTTCGTCATTAGGCACGTAATCGTTGCAAATCGCCGTCGCCAGCTAAACGCCGATAAACGCGGCCATTACTAATTTACGACCCACAGACAGTCACTGACGCACTATGTGTTTATATTTTTAACGATTTTGTTGTATTGCGCGGTGGAGGGCTTGTAATTAAGCGCATTAGTTGCAGGCTGTCGGATACACTCACAGTCGTCGCTAGCCTGAGTGTAATTAAATTCATAACGATTTTGTCAGATCGCACCGCTGCGTTCCATTAAGATATATTGCAAAAATAACCACATGAACAGCTTGAGTTTAGAATAATTGTAATTGCTTCATTTCCTCCAACAAGCAATAATGATATTTATTTTACATGTACATAAATAGTGTAAAGTATCTACATGGTCCTTGAGGCAGCCCTGCTGTCTGTCAAGATTCTGCCTGGGTATGCGGTAAGAGCTCTTTTCGCAGATTAGATCGCCTTTATTTTTGGTCAATCTCGAGTCAAAATTAAATACAAACACTGGTACTTTTTTATTATTGAACTATTGAACATGTCTTGGAATTATCGCTCCTCGGGAGCTGGACTCGCGATCTGACAATAGAAGTAACAATTCGACGCTGTTATAAAATAATAGTGTCAAAAGTGGCGGCGGAAGAGTCGTAATGAGTGGCCGCTGGCCGGCGCCGGCGCGCCCGTGACTTGCAGCCGCTCATCTGCCGCCGTTCACACGCCCCTAATAATAATAATATCTTTGCATCCATGTAAAAACTGGAGATTGACACTCCGACCCGTAGTATCTAGACAAGAAGACGGGGTACAACTTGCATTGGGACTAGGCTGTTGGGACGAGCTATGAACCCCACGCCATTCTGTCGAATTGTCGATACGAATTTAATTTTTATTTTATTATTTATTTGTTAATCATACAAAAAAAATACCAATAGATACAAGCCCTGCAAAACTCATCATCCTCCTAGCGTAACTCCCAGTAAAGTTGCATCCTGTAGGATGCCTGGGGTCCGCTACCTCTATTTTTATGGAAGCGACTGCCATCTGACCTTCCAACCCGAGGGGGAAACCAGACCTTATTGGGATCATAACTGTTTTATACAATATGTTATGTTTTATGATTATTAATAGATATAATAAGTATAATTACGAGGTTGCAAAACAACTTTCTTAACAACATTCAGCTGTGTAAGAACACTGGCCAAAATCCCTGAACACCTGTCAAAAGAGAAATTTGACTCCAATTACCAGCAGACCGTGAAAAGACGAAGTGCATAAATCACAAAACTTCCACTTAAAAATATTTTGATACTACAACATGTACTCCCAATTATATATATAAATGCATTGTAGCAGTTTAGGTGGATCATAGTTACTTTATCTCATAGTAGCTTATTTAGTTTTGTTTTTGTGTTCTTAATTAAAATATATTATTATGGTTTGATTTAATCTTTGCGAATACGTAGATAACTAAGTGGGACTCCAGAATCGAGCTGGTAATCCAGTGTACCGAAGACACCCGGTGACATGAAAGCACTCTAGCTAGTGATTACAATGCAACAAATCGTTTGGGGGCACAAGCGCTCCCACATCTTAAAATGACGAGGTACCCGCCCGGCCTCCTTGATCCGTATCGTCGTAAAAACTAAAGAAAGTGACCGCACACAAAAGCCATTAAATTCTTCAATTAAGCCCGATTTCACACCCTTTCACGAACCGAAAAATCGAAGACCAAACATTAGCTTTACCGAAATTATAGAAACCAACAAAAAGTGTGGCAAAAAGCGTTAGGAACTGGGACGGACCGCTGCGCGGCGCCACCGGCGGCCGAATGCTTCGTCTATTGTGTGTTTAAACCCTCCAGTTTAAATCAATTTTCTTGACTCAAATTAGTTCTGAATACGGTTGACGCAGCGAGGCATTAGTTCGTGATCTCTGGGACGACGATTATGAGCGGGGAGTAGCGGGGTACGCCGTCATGGGACGTTAAGTGTGCTAAAACTGCTAATTAACGAATGCAATGAATAGATACTTATTAACAACTTTGTAGTCAACACTCGAGAAAGTACTTCAAATAAAAAAATTAAGACTTGTGTTACGATTACGGTTTAACTACTTTTACTCAAGGATTCCTAACATGTAATATGCTTATTGTTATAGTGGTGCCTAAAGAAATAAAAAATAGATTATTTATTTAATTATTGGTAAGTACGTACAAGCCTACAACTGTCAAAACCTGACATAAATATTTTAAACAACTTGAAAGTTTTAGAGTGGTTCCTCTTGTTTTTTAATGCCAGGCACAACAAAAGATATCAAGACCATCAGTCTGTAAAACTACCTACTGAAACGTCAAGTAGTAACAGAACCGATTAATAAACACTACCTATATCTTTTATCTAACATCATCCGAAAGATATTGCTATAAAGCAATAGAAAATTAATGTAGTTTATTTTTTAGCTACCGAAGCTTTTGTACGGAAGGTGGTGTCGGCGCCCGCAAAGGCCTAATTACAAACGTTTGTTTTTGAAATGGCCGCCGGGTACAGTCGCCGCCGGAACGCCTGCTCCTACTTTTTTGATGAAGCGTAATTACGAATGTAAATATAGACCTTCCTAAATATGATTAAATGTACTTTATAGTTTGTAATTATTTTTATTGTAACAAGGTGTACATTCGAATTATGTAGTACACAAAAGGTACCTACACAAAAACCTAATGACGATTTTTAATTAGTATCAAAAGTAAAGTGGGAAAACTTATTAAAGCTGAACGGCATAACATAGATACATACAAAACGAAATGAAACTGAAGGAAAATAATTACAGGTATTTATTACGCTACTTCAAAGCAACCACGAATGTATACGTTCAGGTAATACTGAAATGTCAATAAAAGTACAGTTACAAATTTGGAAAATTCGCGTGCAACGCAAAGCAGTATGAGTTTATTTGAGTAATAGTATTCACACAATAAATAGTTCGCCAGTAGCGATAGCCCCGCGGTTGTGCTGAGTCAGCGCCGCTTTGTCGTGCCGACTCTCTCACGACATGAGAGCCGGTGTCGGCCGGACCCAGCCAGCGCCCGAGAAGCTAATACACGGCTCAAACCTCTGACTGCCACACGGTCGGGGAACACAGCACCTGATTTTAATACCTTGGTTACGAGATTTGTCTAAATTGACCGACTGTAGCAATCAAAGGTTAGCAGCACCTTAACCGGGTGTTTCCGTAACCAATGCAACTTTCAGAAAAGTACACTTAAACGATAAGTACTTATAGCCGTTATAGTATTATATTAACTTTTATGTTAACTTCGAATTGAAATCTTTTTATTTTTATGTTCACGAGTATTTCATTTTAATTAAATAAAAATAAGTACTACTGAATTGTATTATTTTACATTAGAAATAAATCTGCAGTAGTTATGTGAATGCAAACGTACCACGTAGCACGTACCTACACTTTTTGGTTAATATATTATATGTGTTAACATAATTCAATAATAATTTAAGTGTTTGTTACCGCTGCAATGATTTGAATAATGTCATCGTGTCAAATATTTGACTTGACATGATACCTATAACGGACTTAATTTGTAAAGTTATTGATTTTATCAGTACTTTTAAAAGCTACAAATTACCAAAAAATAACAATCATCAATCGCGCAATCGTGTAATTAAATATATTTTCTAGTAATTTAACAATGATTTTAATGTCGATTTCTGTAAGTAAAATTGTAGTGGTTGCATAGCTGTTGGCGATTTCATAGATAGCTACGAGTACAGCACGATTTGAGCCGACGTGATTGGTAATCGCAATCGAAGCGGCTATAGGTACTCATTGCTTCCGTTTCTACAGAACACATTTGCAATTTAACAGTACGTAACAATACATTTTAATTCCATTAGACACTAAGAGTTAGCTAAGCAACCGTGGTAAGCAGCTTTTCCACGATTGTCTTGTAAAGCGCTTACCTACTTTTCCTGACGATAGCATGTCATTCAATGAGTATTAGTTCGTAATCTGCCTACATCGCCAAATATGTGTACTTGTGTAGCCTCGAAGTACGCTCATGCTATATGCTGTGATATATATATTGTCACAGGAAAAAATACAAGGTGATAACTGATTTATGTGTGTACCAGATGCACGAGTCTGAACACTCAGAAAATTGTGTCATAGCAACGGGTGACGGTTCGGAAACCCCGGTAGAAGGTACATTTATTTGGCAGTATTAGAACTCACCGTCGATTTTGGTACCAGGTTTTGACCTGTGTGTCGGTCAGGCCCAGTTTGGCGGCCAGCTCCATGCGGTCCTGCACGCTTAGGTACTTCTGCCGCTCGAAGGACTTCTCGAGGGTCTGCAGCTGGTGGTCGGTGAACGCTGTTCGCGCCTTCCGCTGCTTCTTGGCCAGGCTAGACGAGTCTCCGCCGCAGCTCTTGCTTGAAATGTCATCCGAGTCATCCTTCACCCCTGCAACCAATGAAACTAAGTTTAAAAAAATTAACATGTCGTTAATACTTCTGGTAGTGTCAGCATTGTTGGCGTATTTCGTATCTTCTCCTCTAATATGGAGTAGGTTGTCAATTAAGTAGTTCATCTAAGTTTATTGTTTTTTTGTACCTAACATAATAATTATACGTACCTATTTATTCAACAACCAAACAATTGTGAATCAGGTATTTTCTCCAATAAGTTTATATCTAATTCCTAAGGAACTGATGTTTATATTATTGTACATTTACAGGTAATTTATTTTGATAGTTTAGAGGTAGTTAAGGTACTTCGTAGCACCTTCGCTTTTTATGTAGGTATGCTTCGTAAATATACATGAGTAATTTCAAAAAATATTTATTTGGTCAGGGTGATCGTAAGAAACTGGTCGCGAAGCCGTAGGGCCTGTGGGGCTTCCTGCGGTTACCGAGTCACTTCCTCCGGCATCGCTTCGGGCAGCGGCCACTGGAAGCGACAGCCGACCGGCCAAAACACTCTTGAAATTCCGTCACGAGTACATGTTTGCTAATCCTAAGTCTTAATGTTTTTATTTTTAATTTATTTCGCTACTGGCGATTGCTCGTGCGCACATTTTTCATCATATTCGTGTCGCTCGTACTCAAACGGATTTTCCTCGTATGTAGGTCATTTATGTTGTTTCTATGTATGTGGTTTCCTATAGTATACAGTTACCGAACATATCAATCGACTTATTAGATTTGCACCGAAATACTGTCTTTAGTAATAAATAAATGTAGAAATTCTGCTACAATATGTGCCAATTTCTATTTCTTGGCAGTGCGAGAATAGGATAACACGGATTTTTGGACCTAATGAGACCTCCTGTAGGTTTTATTTTCAAGATAGGTATATGCATTTTATACAAAGGCGTTAAATATCCGTGTTCAAGATTGTTGGTGAGACAAAGGATTAAGAGTAATGTGTAAGGAATTAGCTCAGCCGAGTGTGGCGGCGGTTGCGGTTTGCCACCCATGTATACGATGACCTACCGATAAGTAGTATAGGGACATCTACGCATTTCACTCTATATTCGCCTTTGCGATAGAGGGTGATTGTTACCCTTAAATTGTTAGCTCGATATGATGTGCTTGTTCCCCGCACCCCGAAGCTTGCGAAATTCGGTATGAAAATTGCTTTTTAGTCTAATTTTGTTGAAATAAAGAAACATAACTACACTATGAACTACACACACACACGCGCACTGGAATTACAGTAAGGGATTCTTCAATAAAGGAGTGTATACATTTTTAAAGGATCAGCAACGCGCATTTGACACCCCTGGAGTTGCAGGCGTCCATAGGCTGCGGTGACCGCTTACCATCAGGGCCGTACGCTTGCTTGCCACCGACGTGGTATAAAAAAAAACAATGAGTGTAGATTCATGTACATATTTTGTATATTTGCCCGAAAAAATGTCAATTTAGAAGCCGTAGAGATTTTAGTTGAAACAGCCTTTGTTTGTACTATTTATTTATAATTTCCTATTACAATCAAACAAAATTTTGATAATTACCCGTCCAATTAAAACATATATTATTTGATTATCAGATGATTAATATTAGAGGATGTCCTACAAAATTGGATATTTCTCCCGACCCAAACCGCTGAAAAAATCGAGATGGTGTACCTACATTAATAAATAATTCCACTATTAATAGATAAGTTTAACAGTAAGAGTCGCGGGTGTCCGCTGGATGGCGGATGTCCAGCAGTGGACGTCATTCGGCTGACATGATGATGATGTTTAACAGTTTGTGAATTGTCGGCGAAAAACTGTATTGCCCAAATAAAAGGGTAGATTTAGGAATCTACAAATAAAAGTAATAAATAATATATACTACTCTAGACATAAGTAGTTAGTACTTATGTACTATTGCCTATTTAGCTTTTGTTTTGACTTTTGCTTCAACTCCTAGCATCTACTGGAGTGTATGTGAATCCACGGTCTTATCATTATATATTATTTTAGTCATAGGCGCATAAAATTAGCGAAACCTGGACATAATTCGATAACTGTAATTTTATTTTTCTATGATTTAAAGTATTGTTAGTTATAGTTAAAATAAAAAATATTCACGATAATTGATTAAATGATATTTTTTCATATCATAATACAGGTACTTTCACAAAGTTATTTATTATGGCTTACTTAAGAAATCAAAATGTGTTAAAAATTTAGTTTTTTTGTTTATTAACATTGACGCGGAGCCTTAAAATGTTTAATTTTTTATATTTTAAGTATAACTAACAATACTTTAAATCAAAGAAAAAGAAAATTACAGTTATCGAATTATGTCCAATTTTTGCTAATTTTATTGGACTATCAGCTTGAAACTTGTATGAAAAAAGTGATAACAGAAATATGATACCACTCGATAAACGTAATAAAATAAATATCAATGTTCAAGGTGATATTGAATACATTTCTTTTAAAAACAAACAATTGAGCCGCGAGCGTCCCTTAAATAAGTAGGAAAAGTTGTCGAATGACGTTTCTCAGAATTCCGAAATCAGGAAACTGCCGTTCGTGGAGGGAATGCGTAAGCGACCGCCAACATATCGATTACCTGAGCGCGGAGGCGTTTTGCCCAACCACGCGGTTGCACGACATGAAATAGATAAACGTAAAACATTTTCTTTCACTGAAAACGTTCAAAGCAATCATTGACCGATGTGGAACGAGGATTTCATCTAAACTTTATCGTCATAATAGTCTTTGAATTGACGCTGGGTGCCATGTTTCATACCGCCTGATTGACACTACAAACTCTACAAAGCCTGGGTGGCATCTACTAACTTTAACTATACTATAACTAAACAAAACTAATAGGCATGACAAGCGACTGAATTAATCTTGTTCTTTTCGGTAACGATGTTTCCTGAAAGCAGTACGCAAACGCATATTTTGAAAAGCAAAATTCTAAATGTGTGATGTATCTAGTTTTCCGTATGATGTAAATATTGATTGTTATGTTGTTTATTTTTTATTCTCATAAAATTTTGGGATTTTAATGTAGTTTGAGTTGAACTGATTTACAAATGTGTATAATGCGACGTTACCTTTTGTGCGTGTGATAACGCAAAGGACAAGCTTCCTAACCGATTTGCATATAGTAATCTGTTGATTGAAAATGAAGCCTACGCTTGGTTGTCATTGTAGTTTTGCCGTATTGTTTATTGAACATGTTTAATTTCTTTTTAAGTCTTACTTAAACATTTTGAATTGACGATTGCTGATTTCTAAACGGTTCAGAATATAATGTAATTTCCTTGGACCTATTTCAGATTTTCCTACACACCACGTAAGATTTACGTTCACCAAGGAATTCCATTTAAGTAGTTGCTAGACACCTTAGACAATTAGTACTCGTAGGTATTTATGTCATGATTAGGTTAAAAAGTTTATCTTGCTTTAATTCTTGGAGAAAAGTCACGCTTGGCAAGTGGAATATAATTCGCCGGAATTGTTGAAGCTGATAATTAAGCTCAGCAGCTGTAGGTATGTTCAATTGTATAGTCAAGGAATGAAAAGGTTCGTCACTTTTCGATCTTAAAAGTATTTAAACTGAGTCGAAAAGTGCGTCTTTTCATTCTGCGACTGTACTTACATACGTGAACAGAAAGATATGTACCCACGTTAAAAACATTCTTAGCTAGTCTGTTAGTAATTAGCCGTGGGCGTCGGTTGATCTAATTACATTTTAATTGTGGTTGGGCCGAGGTTGATTCCTGTTAGAAAGAGAAAGGAACTTATTTATGTTACGACGAAACCCCAAGAAGGCCGTGCAGTCTGGGGTCGATTTGCTTTAATTATTCTGTTATTATTTATTGGCTACTTAGAGTACTTAGGCAAGTTAAATACCTTCGGTGGGGCAATAGTGGCTCTCAACACTTCATTAGCGTTTGTGAGTTAGTAATATTAAATTCTGCTTATGTATCAACCCTTATTTTACACACACAAAAATAACAATGATAGTCGAATTAAAACCGTTAACGATCGTACAAAAACATGGTTCCTAACCATACAACAATTAATGGTTTCATCATCTCTGCAACTAAGATTGTAAGTTAGTGAGGTAAATGGGCGAATGTTATTGGTAACTATAGTTACCTAAATCGACATTTGACTACCGATAACTATCAATTTAGGTACTCCATATCTATGGTATAGATATAAATCATTTTGTTATTTCGCTCACTTCTGATGCAAACATACCCAAGTAACAAGTGCTGTTTCGCATTTTAACAGTGGACTAGTGATACTTTAGCTGTATATGCTAGTATTATATCAGCGTAGACAGCGCATCCTCTGCTACTATTCTTGAATTCTAGATATTCTAATTCGGGCACATAACTGTTTAGAAATTATATAGTCTATACATATAATAAAGCTGAAGAGGGTCGAAAGTCTGTACATGAAAGATATTCGAAAAAAAGTTGGCTGGGAATCCTTATGATTCGCCATGCCCGTCTTTCTGTCTGTCTGTCCGAGGCTTTGCTCTGTGATTGTTAGTCAAATCAATAAATCTGACGAAATCTATACATATAATGAAGCTGAAGAGGGTCGAAAGTCTGTACATGGAAGATACTCGAAAAAAAATTGGCTGAAGGTACTTAGAATCGATAACAGAACACGTCCCAACAGTTTTTAGAATTTTTGTCTGTTTGTCTGTTTGTCTGTTTATCTGTTTGTCTGTTTATATGAACGCGCATCACGTGAAAACAGCTGAACGGATTTTGATGAAAACTTTACTTATCTGTCGAGTAAATACCCAGTCAGGATTTAGGCTATAAAAATTGTGCAGATTTGGGTTAAAAGGGGGTAAAAAGAGGGGTTGCATTTTGTATGAGAAATCCTATAATACATGAGTTACAGTTATGAAAATTACTTGCTTGCTAAGCATATACTTGACGACAAAGAAAAAAGATCCTCATTCAAAATTTGTGATTTCTTAAGATAGAAACTGAAAAAAAAGTAAACGCAAGCGCTGCGCCGCGGCGCTGCCCTGTGTGCGCGCCAGCCACCACGGTCTCTTCAAATTTTTAACACTATTATGATTTATTCCATTAAGTAACTGTGACTCAAAACCCAAATTTCAGTCCCGTTTTCTAGATTCAAAAACTACATATATAACTTTGTAATCATATATAAAAACATGCAATTATATCCTCATACGCCACTCTACGATTTAAGCTTCAGCCAATTGAGAGTATAACAGCGTGTCAAGAAATTTAACTTAAAGCATAGCAGAATTGTAAACAAGTTGACGATTCATTATGTCAAAACTGAAGTATCATAATTCCTTCTGATTGTTGACGCTATTTTTGAGCACAACATTTTCGCAATAAGTTCTACTTTGCGTGTACATCAAAATGCATTTGCGATACTTTGGCATTGTTTTTATTCATATGCTTAAATACAAAAACAGCTGTTTCAATGCACACTTTGTATCGTCGGTGTACCATTTAATTTTGTCGTGCGTTATTTTTTTACGTAATTGTTGACCCTTTACACCATAAAAACTGTTTGATATAAGAGATCACTTGAGCTGGGCAGCCCAATCGTCAGCATAGACAGTTGGAGCATCTTAGATGTACACTTAGAAGAGGGCCGAAAGTCTGTACATGGAAGATATTCGAAAAAAGTTGTCTGGTGATACTTAGAATCGATAAAAGAAATCGTTTCAACAGTTTTAAGAATATGTGTCTGTTCGTCTGTCTGTTTATTTGTCTAGGCATCACGTGAAAACAAACGAATGGAGTATAATTTACCCTATTTAAAATGGCAACTGGATCTTCGGCGACAACATAGGTCGGTCGGCCTTCGGCCTCGCATGCCGTGCCACTCTCCTTCGGCTTTTCAGTCATCAACCTTACATGAAGAATCTACTCTGTTGGGAGGCTCGGCCTTCAGCCTCACGTGTCTCGCCTCTCTGCTTCAGGCCTTCGGCCCTCAGCCTTACATGAGAAGCCTGCTCTGTGTGATTATTCTCGCATGCCTTGCCGCTCTGCTTCCGGCCTTCGGCCATCGGCCATCATACTTACATGAAGAACTCGCTCTGTTGGGACAACGTTTTACGGCAGAACTGCGTAGCGAGACTTTTATCATTGTACATGTAATGTTTTTGACGAGATTCATTCGTCTAGAATCGGTACATTCGATATTCCGAAATAAGCACTTAATCATTCGTTTTGACAATAGGATTTCTAGGGAATGTCATATTGACTGTAATCATTTCTTAAGGGGGTGTAAAGAAGGGTGGAAGATTGTATCATCATCATCATCTGAGGCGTTATAGCCGCGGGTGGGCCCTTAGGCTAGCCTGCTCAAGCAAATATCTCCAGTCCGATCTATTCGTGGCTTTCCTTTCCATCATGTCACCCCTAAGTTCCTGGTGTCCACCTGAGCTTGAGAAAGATTGTATGGGAAAACAAATCATTCTAAGGCGAGAACGAATTATACGCGGACGAAGTCGCGGGCAAAAGCTAGTGTAATATAAATTTATATTGGCAATATTGGCATTCGTATGAGTAATCAGCTGCCCCAGGAGCTGCACTATAACTGTTTAACTGGACACTGGTACTTTTTAATGTTGTTATACAGCCATATTGATACGCCTATTCGATACGCACAGAAATTCATACATTGAAACAATTTCATTCATTTTATTTTAACATTGGTTCTCTGCTGTATTAGACAATTAAGTGTCTTAAAGAGAAAATGACAATGTTGAGTTTGACATTTAAAAATCACCAGCAACAATCTGGTACGTGCACAATTGCACGTAACGAAACTTAAAAAAAAAACACAATTGCATATACGAGTAATAGTTTATAATGTAATCGTAATGAAGCCTAAACCCGGCAGCTCAGGTAATCGTGTTGCCGTTTATACAATTCGTCTAATCACAGCCGCGCAAGTGAGAGCGGCGGTGCAAGAAATTAATTGATCTATAATGGCGAACGTGTGAGTGCGGCGCGGCGCGGGCGCAGGCACTGTTACTAATCTGGCCATAGAATAATTAATACCTACACTATAATACGTACGGAACATAGTTGGTATTAGAATATAAAAACCTGATAAGTTTGTCAGCTAGAAAATTCAAAACGCGCACAGCGTTGTTTCCTAGCGCGAACAGCGAACAGAATCATCGACCGAGTAAAACGAATGTCTTGGTTTCAGCAGTGAAATTTTGTGAGCAGGTTCGATAATTAAATAGAATTTATCTATCACTTGACACTTGTCTGTTTTTGGAAATTTTGAAATTTGATTTGCAAGGTCTATAGCTCATAGAGCCACTAGAATACACACACACACATCACTGGGGATGAGCGAAAGCCGCCTCTTGTTCGCTTTTTTTTTGAAAACCCTATTTAAAAAAATACTTTTCAATTGAACATGATGTAAGGAATAAAAAAGTTATATAATTATTTTCAAAATAAGGCTAATTTAAAGCAGAAAAAGTAAAATCGTTTTTTTTGTATGAAACTGAAAAATAGGTATCTTATTATAAGAAAACCGTTACCGATCCCGCTTTCTAACCTTTATTCTCCTACTTAAAAACAGTAGAAAATAGTAAACAGCTTATCTTCTAGGTAGGTGCCCGTTTTTTTATAGTCTAGTCAAAAATCAGTAAAAAACAACATTTTTCTTAGTGTTTTTTTTTTCAATAGTTTAACGCTATAGTACTGATAATTTAGTTTAAATACGACATATTTTTGACATTTTGATACAGATAAAAACCATTTTGTACACGAAAATTCCTAAAAATTACATTTGAATACAAACATTTATATACAATTGAATTAAAAAATATATTTTATACTTGTTAACAAACGATTTATTGCGGTGTTCTTAATAACTTTGTTAGTAACAAAAAAAACCCTAAACATTAAAAATATAATCGAGAAATTAACAATAACAACATAAGTTGACAAATATGATGCCTTTTGAAAATCTATTTAGTTATTATTTTATTGACTACCTTCCTCTACGCTTTCAAACATTTCTATATTTTCAGCGTCATCAGCGCGCTCGTGGCCCAGCGGCACCGGCCTACCGTGTGCGGTATGAGAGGTTAAGCAATGTGGGCGCAGGTCAGTTCTTGGGTGGGTGACCGCTTTGAGTGGTTACTAACTGAGCGCTCTCGTGCTTTGGAAGGCACGTTAAGCCGTTGATCCCGGCTGCTGTCTACGACAGCAGTCGTTAAGCCAAGTTAGAGGCCTTCGGGTGGCTTGAGAACTTCTAACAGTCAAGTTGCCCACTCACTTGACAAAGGGGGGTCGAAGTTGCACCACGTCTGTAGGGAGTACCCACCGTTACCCTACACGTGACCCCTGGGCGGTGGTAAAAGTGCAACAAAAACTGGCAACCGTACTTGTCTTCTTGAAGATCTCACGGTTCGTAAATAAATGCCATACGATTAAATAAAAAAGTGCTTATGTTTTCTATGATTAACAATTCCAAAGCTTTAGGAGAGAGGGTCTTTTTAGTCGCTCTACTTAGCGCTGGGCTTAAAAAGGACAATTTTGGGTCAGACGACACCAAAAAATAGTGCAATATGTCTTCGTTTATTTTGATTCGGCTACATTTTCTAGAATGAAGCTCCCTCAAAGTACGAAAATCTTTGTTTCTTGCTTCTGATGCTTCTTCTGACATCTTTCCGACGTGCTGCATACCGAAATGTTCAATTATGTCAGGCCCCGTGTTTCAGTAGCTTGTGGACACTGGATGGCATATAATACCACTCCTATAATTCCTTACTCGTACACAAGGTTGCGGTTTCATGACAAAATTCGCGAAATTTGCTGATGTTTACACGCTGTCCAGACGCAATCACTTGCAAAATCGTTCAATTATATTGACATCGACTTTCGTGATTCGTGATGTTATCGTAGTATTGGGATGTTTACTTTCATGTTTGCTTATATTTAAAATTTTCATAATATTCTCGTAAGTTTAATTTTTTTTCTTCATCAAAATTTCAAAAATATGTCGTATTTATACTAAATTATCATTAATATACCGTTAAACAATTGAAAATAAAAAAATTAAACACTAAGAAAATGTTGTTTTTACTGACTTTTGACTGGACTATAAAAAAACGGGCACCTACCGAGATAAGCTGTTTACTATTTTCTACTGTTTTTAAGTAGGAGAATAATATTCTAAAGGTTAGAAAGCGGGATCGGTAACGGTTTTCTTATAATAAGATACCTATTTTTCCGTTCAGATCAGTCATACAAAAAAAAAATTCTGCTTTAAATAAGCCTTATTTAGAAAATAATTATATAACATTTTTTATTCCTTACATCATTTTCAATCAAAAAGCACTTTTTTTTAAATAGGGTTTTCAAAAAAAATGCGAATGTCCATTTTTTGGTCCCATACGGTTACGTGTTATATCCTTGTTGTAGTGTTGTGACCAAGTCCGTCGCTTCAATTTACATGACATTTGGGTACATTAATAAATTATAACCAAAACAAAATATCAATAAAATTAAATCATAAAATACTTACGGCGGGAAAAAAATAGTTATATAACCAACGAACCGTGAACGGCGTGAACGTACATCCCACGTGGAGGGATATAATAGTTATTCAATTCTGAACGAAACAAAGTAAATTTAAAGAAAATATTGCTTGGCAAGTGTGCAGTTCATAGTTAGTCTATCAAAGTTTCTCGGTATTACTGTGCGCGTATTCCGTTTCTTTCCGTATTTTTCTGACCCGGCTGTAAAATCGATGCAATCAACCATTCTAAATAATCACTTGATTTGCCTCATCACTACACACGGCAATTCATAAATGTCAAATATTTGAAGTAAGAAATTACAAAGTACACTCGTAACTAGACTCTTGGAAAAAAAATGTGCTCAATGAAGAGAAAAGAGTCTTCAAAGGGCAAGCTCTTTGCAATATTTTGATATAAATCGATGTGAAATCGGATGAAAAATTATGCATTTTCCGATACTTCGAAGCGGACGAACGTTTCCACTGAACTTAGCAGTCCACATAATTGGAACAACTGTCTCTTGGCATTTTCAATTTGAACTATTCTAGTTTTGGTGTTGAGAAGGTTTTATCTATTTAATAGGTAATCGATAGTACCTAGCCCACCCAGTACCTATCCGAAACCACTAGTCAAACTCTTTTATTGTAAGTAAAAATGAATTAGATAGGTATAACAATTCACAAAAAAAAACTTAAGTTAAAAGGGAAACTTGTTCCTTTAAGGGAAATCTTCCAGTTAATAATCTATTGCATATTGATAGATGTATATTGCATTTAACTCTAGCAAGAATGTAGTAGCGTCATTTAAATTTATCAATTACATTGAATAGATGTTTATGAAACTGTATGGATCAACTCAATGTTTTCCCAGACATCTCAAAGATCAAATTATCGGCTTATTCGGCCGACCGTTCCAACATTAGTCCAACTAAACAAACTGGAAATAATCCCCACGAAAAAACTCCCTGAGATCTCGAGACAACTTTTATGCCTACCTACTTATTTTAAACCGGACTCGATTTCACACCTCGCATCTCCTGTCAAACGCGACGTAAAGCCGCGAATAGTATTATAAGGGGATCCAACTGGCCCTATTTATATCAATGATATCTATTTATTGTCACAATAAAAAGTTTTGATGTTATCAACTTAGAGCGATGAAAGAATCGTTACCTTCATCTCGCCTTTACGTTTATGCTAAAAGTCACCATTCGTATCCATGTCGTACTGATTTGAATTTAATGTGTAATAACATAAGGTTTAGTTTTGTAAAGCTAGGGACGAGGTTAGTTAAGCTGCTTAGCGAAGCGCTGACGCGCTTTTGAGGTTAGGTTTGATATTTCAAGTAACGAGGCGGGGGCTGAGGATAAACTAGTACAAGCGACGCCAAAACTTAGAGTGGACATTAGTTTTACAATATTCTTATACTTATTACCTACGCTGAAACTCAAAAGGTATTTGCAATATTATCTTAAAAATATAATATTGCTTTGCAATGAAAAATATCCCGCTTAGAGTAAAATTGTGACATATTAATGCCCGAACCTAATCCTAATGTCAAGGTGAACCAGAGGGATCAGCAATAAATTAAATCCTTAGCACACTTAAATACGTCTACTAGGCAGGTAGCATATGTGTATTCAGTAAAATCTACGTGGCCGGAAGGGCCGCGCCACGCGGCGAGCCCTAGTATTAACCATAGATTAATTAGTTAAATTGTCAGCGGGAGTTGTATGAGCGCTAATTGCTCTAAACGTTGTGTTTTTTCACATTCTTGGTAAGTGGGTTTTTAAAATTACGACGGCGAGAAGTTTTGTATTTACAGTTGCATGAGACGTTTAATTGCCACCAGCGGATGTTAAAGTCAGTAATTGGGAGGTAAATTCGTGAGATAACGTATATTGTGAAGAAAATAATAGCTGGGGTGTCCTCGCTAAGACAACTTACGATGTGGACTTTCGTACCTACGATTGTCGGGGACCGTGATGATGGGCCCGCGCCGTGTGTGCCGCTGCGCGCGACTGTACCGTCGCGTCGCCCGGTACGATGCGGATATTTGAAATTTCGAGGAACTATTAAAAAAAATTAAAAAGCAATCGTAGCTTGACATTTGACAAAAAGCTGATTATGACGTCAGTTTTATTTCTTTTCCCGAGTGACGGGGAGTGCCCTTTCAGCCGGGATTAATTTGGTCCGTTTTATAAGGGCTTACTTATCTCGAGAGCGAGGTACGAACGGGTTGTATTTATCGCGCCCATTATACGTTTTATTATTTAATTTATTTAACGCCCCGACTTTATCGGCTTGTCTATTAAATCGTCGACGGGTAATGCGATCGAAATTCAAACATTTGTTAAGCTTTATCTAAATTTGTTAATTCACTTTTACGACGATCGTAGAGCATTTTTTTAGAATTAATCACTTAAAAATATTTCGATGTTTTCTCGGTATCTTGAACGGACAATTATTGAAAGCTCTTCTAATGGAATAGTAAGTATACACATTGTCTTCGACGCGTATGTTCGTGAACAAATGTGCGATCAAGAGCGGCGGTGACCGTTTATCAACGTCCACCTGTTGTTTCGCCACTTGAACAATATAAAAAACTGCATTTTTACATATTCTCGTAACGAGTCATTATACTGTACACCTACTGGCTAATTAGTACCGAGCTCAACCGAATTAAAAATTAATGAGGAACTGTAACGATGCTAAGATTACACGGCGCTGTTTTAAATAATAAAAGGAAAGAAAGGGAACCATAATATCTATGCAAGCGGTAATGGGACGTGCATGCGTTTGACACAGCCTATTCAGCCGATCCATTCTTCATTACCAAGTAATTTTTTATTCCGAATGCACCTGTAATCAGATATGAGGACATAATAAACCTTTCTTGAAAAAGTTAAGGCATGTTTAGTTACTACATATATATAACGTTGCCTGAATCAATCAAGAATTTTTTTTGTATTATGCATGTTTGTTACATAGCGCTCATTGAACACGTTTAACAGACCATGGGCAACTTTGTATGGAGTCTGGTTCTAAAACCAACCAAGATGAGAGTTAGGTCATTAGGTAGGTCTTAAAAAATAATTAATTTCATTCTATGGGCACCAAGTTGAATTCGATTGCAGATTGAACTGATGAGATAATTATATTTAATACAAGCGAATACCTATAACATTTAAAGACCTATCTAATGACCAACTCCCGCAGCTTTGTTGGTTTTATGACCATTTAGACACGTGTTCCTTTGAAGTATTGATGTTATTCAACATAAAAAAATATAAGCAGGCAATGAGTAGGTATTACATTTTATGTTAAAGTCTAAAAAATATTGCAACCTTATAGTATTAACAATATTATACTTCTCAAAGCTATAATAATGAGTGGACGCCGATCGGTCACAGTCGGTCGCCGGCCCGAGGGTGACAAAATCCTTCTCGTATCGAGTTGCGCCGTGAGGTATTCGGCGTTAATGCACTTTTTATGTTTTACAACTCGTGTTTAGTAACCAATGACGGTTTATGAATAAATTAAAATACTGAGTAAACGAGGCGAATGATTTATTGTGTGCATAAAATTGACAAGGACCCTATCAAATTTTTTACATGCAATTGATTCTATTATTTCCTTTATTTTATGTAGTATATGTACCTACCTATGTCGCTATTGAGCCCGTATCTACCCACTGCTGAGTAGGCCTCTCTTTATTACGCCAATCCTCGGTCCTGCGCAAATCTTATCCATTGCTTACTCGCAACCCGGCAGATGTCGTCGGACCATCAAGCCGGTGGTCTGTCCGCTGTTCGTTTTCATGACCTTGGCTACCATTGAGTAACCCGTTTCGCCCACCTCCTGTCTTTTCATCGCCCATCTCCTGTCATTTCAGTATTTGGGACACGATCAACCAGCGAGATTCCTAACATGGCTCTCTGTATGCAACAACGTTCACTTTTCACCTACCACCTAACTTCCTGTGTAGGTAGGTTGTACTTACCGTAATACCTATGCAATTATTAAGCATTCATGAAATTTTAGAATTAGCAAACCAATTTTGTCTGCGTAGATGGGTATCTAAATATTTTTTTCTATAACATGCAATGAAATATTGATGTTATGTTCCTTATAATAGGCTGCGAAGTATCACGTTTCAGGTGCGGCCAGGACAAGAGGTCGTTAATGGAATTTCATACAAATCTTGCAGGCCTAGGCCGGCAAAGTCCTCTTTTTTAATCTCCATTCCACATAAATTTGTGGCACAGGCATTATGACATTCTGCCAGTATGCGTATTAAAAATAAAACTTTGATGTTTCTGTTGTTTATTTCATTGCATGTTTGAGAAAAGCACTATACATACATACCTCGGCGAGAAATATGGGGTTGCCCGCCTCAGGCCTATCCGGCCTTGCTTCTTTTGGCCGTCTATATGTCTTCGCCGGCAACCCCTTTCGTCCCGGCCTCTGTAGTAATGTACTATTAAGCACTTTCCGTTTATTGTCAATATGATTGAAGTTGTCTTATACCTAATAATAGCACCTAGACTGTAGTCTCAAGTACGACTAATACTTGTATGAAAGTGTAACTCAATAAAATATCTGCATTCAATAAAATTTAAAATATACCTTGTGATAATTGTAAAATTCGTCAATGCTTAATGCACTCGGCGATAGTATCTCGAGATAACCGCGGCGCGGGAGATACGGCGCCTAATCTGAACAAGCATAAGCGACTTGCGTGACTTAAATTTATTATCTAACTACAAGTTTTACATACTTTTGTGGTGGACTTTTATCGTCGTTCCGTTTTATTCCTAGGCGCTAAAATCTATTAAAAGTCATATTTAAATTAGGAAACATTTGTTGTAATAAACTCAGCGGATTTATATGCAAATAGTAAAATAAAACTATATTTAAGTTACATGTATGAAGTTTTTCTTTTAGATCTTGTATATCTATTAAGACTAGAAGTTAATATTTCTTGCAAAATAATTACAAGCCACAAAGGTAAAAACATTAGATATTAGTTACAGCACAAATTACTATTTATTAACTAAAAATTAAAAATGATCTGTTAATAAAAAAATGATATCGTTTCGTTTTTATTCGTTTTAGAGTGGTTTATTTCAAAATAATACCTACAAAAGATTTTATATATTACCTAATATTGCTCATACATAAAACTATTACCTATAGGTACTGGATTACGAGGGATGTAACTGAGTGGTACCCGAGGGGAGAAAAAAGGTATATCACAGAAATGATGGGCGAATGAATTGCCTAAACATTGGAGAAGAAACGCTAGAAACGGGGAGAGGTTGGAAGGACCTAGAGGAGGCCTGTGTTATGTCAAAAGACAGCCTGCCTTAACAAATTTAATGGCAGATGCCACAATAGGTAACTGTGGTAAATAGTGATTTCATAAATAGATAAGATTTAATAATTCATTTTATTTCATATTTTATTTAAGTGTCACTGTCAGAGAAATAAAGGCCATTTTATTTTATTTTAAAATATCACGGATAAATACAACAAACATAGAACTCATCTTCTTATGTACATACCTATCTTATTACGGTATCTTTAATTACTTGTTTAATTAGGTACATTGTGGAACGAGGTAGGTGTAACTCTTACCGTACACACAATGTTGCTTGGAACGAAATAGGTATATTTTAATAAAATAAATATTAATCGCAATAAAAGTTACAAATGTTAGTCGTGTTATGTTCAATTTAACGTTAGGTAATAGTAGTCCATTATTGCCGAGGCTCAGAAAGTCCTGACGAGCTGGTTGACCAAGAAACCGAGTTAGAGGTGGCCAAGAAAGGCGTCAAGGTAAATATAGTGCTTTTCTCAAATAATGTGAGGATTAGTCACACACACAAAGATATTGCAAGATACATTTGGTAACGTACTTAATATAATAAATAACGCGGTCTTTTATTTTAGGCGTAAAATAAAACCGCCTTTGAAAATAGTCAAAGAAAGAGTTTCAAACTCGTTTTTAAATTAATAATAACAGATCTTGTTAATTTAATCGAAATTGTAACATTTTTTTTAAGTAGACGATGGAAATCTAAAAAACTAATGGTGCGTACACACTCGAAACCTGGCAGGTTACTTAAAGGTTTTCTTTGGCTGAATGTCATATTCCCATAGTCGAATCGATTTAATATGGCGCTGTCAGAATTTTCATAACTTTGACGCCGTGGGAAACTATTGGTTTTGATAGCCTGATAGGGTGGTTAATGTTGTTATACTCGTAGTGTAGGGCGGATAAATTAGGCACTTCGCGGGTTAGTTTTCCAAACCAAAATACTTACGACCATTTCCGAGCATGTTTCCATGTTTGAGAAAAGAAAAGACCGTTTACGCATGCATACTCGTACAGTTTTTGAAAATCAGTGATAAATATTTTATAAACACGTATTTAAATAATTAGTTAATGACCTACTAGGTACCTACATTTTATTTTCAAATAATGCAGTTCCATATGCGTGATGAATTGATGACTGATTAGATAGTTAACCTTTTATGCGATAAAAAAACTATAAATCTAACGTATGAGTGACATATAAAATTTAAGAAAAAAAATCCTACTATGCCTGAGTTTTGGTTATTTTGACTGGTAGGTAGAGTCAAATAATTACCTAGGGAAGCTTATTTTGTTAACAAATATTAATCGGCTTTAAGTTTCATTTATTATAAGTTTTTATTCGTATTCAAAAGCTTTATAATCCACTGAATTCCTCTTTTTTGTTTTAATTAATGAGTAAATCATTATTTTAAAGTTATTTTTGTATTTTACCTAATTAATTAAACCTAAACAATTAAGTTCACGGAGTATTTTTATTTTGATGTCAACAGTTTTTTTTATTTAACCGATATCTACTTCATTCATGCACAACCTTTTTGTTCCGGGTGTTGGTAGACAGTAACTCGGAGGTAGCTCGGCGCGGCGCACCTTCTCGTAAATCTTACCGCAGAAGCTGGACTTCAACAAGGTTCGATTCAATTATATTAATTATTATTAAGAAAATGTTAAAGTTATTCGTAAGTAATCATAAAATAAATAATTAAACTAAAAATAATAAAATAAACAAAGTTGTTAGTAGGAAAATTTAGCTACTTATTTCTAATTTGCGAGGACCAATATTTTGGGATAGTTTTTAGGTATGAATTGATATGACAAATCAATAATATATTCATTGTCATAATGACGTTTTTAGGGTACCATAATACTTTTTTGTATTTCTTTTCCGCTCACGGGGAGGCGTGCGCGGAGCCGAAGTTCCAAACGAGTACCACATAGTCAACACGTAGAGGCACAGAATAAGTAATATTACGGCCCTTTTGACAATTTTATGAAATGCAAGTGATACACCGAGCGGATGCTGTCCCTGCCCGTGTCAGTATTTTTTCCCCTATAATATCTTTGCATTTATTTGATAAAACTCGCTAATATTGCTTGAAAAGTAAATTGACAATTTATTTTGACGCGGTAATAATTGGATATTAAAATACCTAATTGTTGAAGTCTAGCTGTAAGTACGAGTAAGTAGGTACAATGTGGGGTTACCTGCCCGGCCGCCGGAGCCCGCCGCCGCCCAGCGGAACCTAAAGCCTGGGAAAGTTAGTGACACTAAAGAGATAAACAACACACATGACATTCTTGATACGCAGGGACGGCACTAGCAGTAAGTTAAAATCACTGGGCCCGGTAACAAACTGCTAGGCCGCCAATTAACGATCCGGATGAATTGAAAATGTAAAGAAAAGTTTGCATATACTCGTAGGTACAAGTAGGTGGTAGCTCTCGAAGAGCCTCCCGGCAAATAATTATCTGTTAGTTTAATTATCGTCCCTGGGTAACAAGAATAAGATTTATAAATTGACCCTCGCATGGCAGGCAGAGCACATTAAATTACATATGTATAATTGATTAGGCACGTCCGGACATAACTGAAATAAATATCATTATATTAAATTCTGAATGTTGAAGGATATTAATAACATACCTACCTAACTAATTACGCCTACAGTTAATTTATTCCGCAATATTGGTCATATAAATGTTTAACCTTTTGATATCGAGGTTTATAGATTTTTCCGTTAACCGTATTAGGCATCCTAAAGTATGCCTATTCGTATAGACGGTGTACCCCGTATATACGATTGAAATATTCCGTTGAACTCTTTTACCGGGCGCTACGAACTGCTACGCTCTTCCTCCGTCGACCACTGATCAGGTGGCTTCTAATAACATTTAAACCATAGTCGATAATGATAACGTCCCTTTAATTTGTTTAAACTAGACTGTACCTAGTTAATTTACGTTCGTGTAAATCTATGAACATTGAGTGGGCGATTTTAAGACTAATCCTACCGGTGGTAAGGGTAAGTAGAGGCGCTACGTTCACCTAGTAATGACAGATAGATGGTATAATAAAAAATTTAACCATCTATTTGGTATTCGGGATGGGGCGTGTAAAATGTAGTGTTGTGCGAGTACTGACCTGGTGAGTCAGTGGCGGAGCGGTCGGAGTCGGAGTCCCGGTGCGCGCTGAGGTCCCTCGGGGCCGCGTCCAGGATGTCCGTGATCATGAACCTGGTGCGCGGCGCGCGCGCCTCGCGCTCGTCGCGCTGCACCGTCATCGCCACGGCGCCGCCGGCACCGGCGGGGCTCGCCTCGCCCGCCGCGCCCCTTACCGCATCCAGCGCACGCACTCCCTCCGGACCAGGCTGCTGCAGCCCCGTCACCGCACCCACATCGCTCGGGAACAGTCACAATATCAGCTCACCGAGTGCTAAACGGTACTGTGCTACTTCCACACTCGCATCGTCGCACGCGCCTGTCCTAAAGCCTCCGACTGGTGCACTTTTAAAATACGAGTTCCTAGACTTCTTGTCTGCAAGCGCTTTACTACATAAACGTTTTTATTAGTTCACTGTGTCACTGATAGTTAGAGTTCACTTGTCGAAGAGTTAGTCCGAGTTGGCGGGTGTCGCGTGTGCGCGAATGTTATGGCTGGCGGTGGTGCGCGCGGGCACGTCGAGTCGCGCGGCGAGGGTCGGTGTGACTGCGAGCCCGGCTCGGCGCGGCGCGGCCCGCGGCGCGCGCGCGGCGGGCGCGCGGCGGGCGCGCCGGGGCGGCGCCGACCAATGGCGCGGCCGGCCGCTCGCCGCGCCCCGCAGTGGGCGTGCCGCTGCCATGTTGCTCCGAGCGCCCTAATACTCTTTTTGCCCGGAGAAAGCTCCGCGCGGATTTAAGCTTTTATACGTGGATAAAACGCTTTTATAGGAAAATAAAGCGTTCTCGCAGCGGGATATCGCACTTTATTGCGGCGTTTTACTGAAAGTTGGCGACACTGTCAACTCGTAATTGGTTCACGCGCCAAATTGAGGATGGCGTGGCGCTGCATGGACAGTTTGTATCTATCAATTTGGTTGGTATCAATTTTGTATGACTAACAGTTCCCTGACGGATCACACAATTTGATCGGCTGAATATCAAAACAAAAACGTTTTTTTTTTGTTATTTTATCAGGACATGGAAAATCGCATAAGAATAGTTATGGCAAGCACGGTATACGTATCATTCCTTGTTATAAATACTTAGATATAATAGACAGTTGTTTGATAATAATAGTTATTTGAATTTTTCAATAACACCATTAATTTCTAACTGAATAGTGAATACCTAGTTAATATTATAGTTATACTAGAGTTAGGTACAGCGTAATGGCCGAATGTGAAGGTATACCTGCCAATGCCATAATTTATGTATCTATTATTTAATCTTCACTGTATGTAGACCCTGCTTGTGGTCTACACTCTACAATCTACATTGGTAGGCACTAGGGGTACCTACTATACTGTAAAAAAGACCTATTTAAAGTTATTTCATCGACTCTAAACTGAGCTAAATATTTAGT
This sequence comes from Notocelia uddmanniana, assembly GCA_905163555.1. Classification (NCBI taxonomy): domain Eukaryota; kingdom Metazoa; phylum Arthropoda; class Insecta; order Lepidoptera; family Tortricidae; genus Notocelia; species Notocelia uddmanniana. Next base: position 12,464,392 of record LR991052.1, on the reverse strand, counting down.
GCATAAATTTTAGAGGAGTAATTTTAGACAAATCTAACCTGTCCCATAGTAACCTTTGTAAATCGTGTGTGTGTGACGGCGATATATTTAATAGATATAAATACTTAAATATATAGAAAACATCCAAGACTCAAATTGGTACCTGTTTACGCTCAGCACACAAATATTTGTCCCGATAGGGATTCGAACCGAGAACCGTCAGCATCATAAGGCAGGGTTAGTAAGCACTAGGTTAAACCGGTCGCCATAAATATGAAACAAAACCCTCCCCTATCTACTTAGGTAGGTACGTAAAAGTACCGACGTATTTAAAAAATTCAAATGTTTTTATTATAAAGGGAATTAGAGATTTATACCCGAGCTTTTTCATATGCGTGGCTACTTTTGATGCCGACTGTACCGCCTATACTTTTGATGCTGACTGTATCGCCTATAGTGCGTTTGGTATTTTAATTTAATGGGTCATTACGAGTTAGAAAATCTCATTAAAAAAAAACAATGTCTTGCAAGACCTAAGTATTTTGTATGCATAGGTACCTAATATAGGTATATTAAACAGTTTGCATGCGTGATACGTAGGTACATAGTTACGACTTATATGCTGATGTACTAGGTACTACTTAACCAACTCGTCTGCTAAATCGTACCGATGGGAGTCCCTTTGAAAAAGTTCATTTTGACGATGTTAATTTTAATTTGTCGGTCTGTTTAGCCTAGTTGGTAGTGCCATTGCCTCCGAAGCTAGAGGTCCCGGGTTCGATTCCCGGTAAGGGCATTTGTTTCTGTGGTGAGCAGAGACATTTGTTTCTGAGACTTGGATGTTTTCTATGTATTTAAGTATATATATATTAAATATATCGTCGTCTAGTACCCAAAACACAAGCCCTGTTGAGCTTACTGTGGGACTAGTTCGATTTCTGTAAAATTGTCTCGTAATATTTATTTATTATTTATTTATTTATATTTATAATAAAGAAACCCAAAATACTGAACTTTGTATGCACTTTTTACTGATACTATACGAGGATATTCTGTTTGAAAAAGTACTTAAAAATGTGTCTGATAGTAGTGATAGTGTATTTTGGCTTATTTAAATAGCAAAATGAGCATACTGGAATTAAATTAACATCGTCAAAATGATTTTTTAAAGGAACTCTATCGGTAGGTACAATTTAGTTAAATCGTAGGTATACCATTAGCATTCAAATTTTATCTATATATGTCGCATTTTACATGTAATCTGAATAACTTAGATACCTATAAATACAAAATATTGATTGCCAGACATTTAAAATGTTCTAAGCTGGTACCTCCAGCCAAAATAGTTATTTGTTTAAAGCGTACCTATTTTGATATAATGAATATAAAAATATAACCATAGTATTTGCCAATTTATAAAAACAACCTAATAATGCTGTTTATTTTATTGTTAACTTCACATTTTTAACTTATCTTGATCACAAATAATGTCGTTACGAAATAACAAATAACACTAAAGTTTAAACTAAGTCCAAAGAAAAGCAATTTTTTTCTTCTATACAATTCACACTTAGCCGTATGCCATTTTTGATTAAGGTTATACAGTGATACAATCGGAGCAATATTTGGTGCCCCAAGTGTACCTAAATAAAAAAAAGGTTGTTTTACGAGGAATCTCGCAGTGGTAGGATTTATCCGGCGGTACGATATCCCCGACTCTCCCCTAAGTACTTAAGTAGGTCCTACAGGTGTATCTGCGAAAGGTGTAAATATTCTCAAGATATCGTTAAAAAACTCACGAATAAACATGTAGGTACGAATATACCAGCGCCGTCTTTCTAAAATTAGTTTATAATAGAAAACTCGTAGAGCTAATTTAAAATTCGCATAATAAGAGCATTTAATGCAATGGTTTTGCATAGGCGTCAGCTACTCCCCGGGGGCCGTGACTGCTCCAGGGTTGGGGTGGCTCAACTTATTACATTAATTGTAACGAAGTTCAGTTTTTTAATGTATAGATTTAAACGTATGGCACTCTTTATAATAAGAAGATAAATTCTACGCCCAAGTTATTTTGTCTTTGTTTAGCTTTTGCTCCGTAAATGTGCTAGGTAGGTATATATAGATATTATTAGGAGCCAGGAAAATATTTAGTGGAGATTTTTAGAAGGTGCTGAGATTCTTGACCCCAGGGGAGACATTCATTATAGGTACCTATATGACTAAGTAGCTCTCTCGTGATTAGGAGAAAATTATAATTACTACCGACATTGCACAAAAACTCTTCCTTTAACAACGCACTTTTCCGGGTACATTACTTAAGTTCGGCTATTACTCGTTAACTAGTAATGTCTACATATTAGCTGTGATAGTTTTATTTAGGTACTACTACTATGATTTTTTTCACATACCCAGTAGCCGCCGTTTGGTTGGTAGAGAGGGGGAAGGGGTTTGAGTTATTTGACTCCAACAAAAACGAGCTACTTATATAACGATACCCCACACGACGTATTTTGCAAGAAGTGAAAATGCATTTTTACTTAAAGTAGGTAGTGTGTAGAAACAAATAATAAAAAAATAAAGAAAAGGGGAGGTAGGGGAAACTTGCCATATTCGTACTGCCTAAAGGAAAAAACTTTACGTGTAGGGACCTCTCTTACACGTATATTCTTCTAAACAATATTTATTTTATTTTACTACTAGCTTTTGCCCGTCCGCGTAGAACTCGTTCTCGGCTTAGAATAATTTGTTTTCCCATAATTTTTTTCTCAAGCTGAGATGCTTGGACGGCGTCGAAAAGGACACCAGGACCTTAGGGGTGTATTCTCTAGAAATCCTATTGTCAAAACGAATGATTAAGTGCTTATTTCGGATAGCTTTTGCCCGTGACTTCGTCCGCGTATAATTCGTTCTCGCCTTAGAATGATTTGTTTTCCCATACAATCTTTCTCAAGTTCAGGTGGACACCAGGAACTTAGGGGTGACATATTGGAGAAGGAAAGCCACGAATAGATCGGACTGGAGATATTTGCTTGACCAGGCTAGCCTAGGGCCCACCCGCGGCTATAACGCCTCAGATGATGATGACGATGATACAATCTTTCACCCTTCTTTACACCCCCTTAAGAAATGATTACAGTCATTATGACATTCCCTAGAAATCCTATTGTCAAAACGAATGCTTAAGTGCTTATTTCGGAATATCAAATGTACGATTCTAGACGAATGAATCTCGTCAAAAACATTACATGTACATTGTACAATGGTAAAAGTCTCGCTACGCAGTTCTGCCGCAAAACGCTATCCCAACAGAGCGAATTCTTCATGTAAATATGATGACCGAAGGCCGGAAGCAGAGCGGCAAGGCATGCGAGAATAATCACACAGAGCGGGCTTCTTATGTAAGGCTGAGGGCCAAAGGCCTGAAGCAGAGAGGCGAGATACGCGAGGCTGAAGGCCGAGCCTCCCAACAGAGTAGATTCTTCATGTATGGTTGATGACTGGAAAGCCGAAGGAGAGTGGCAAGGCATGCGAGGCCGAAGGCCGAGCTATGTCGTAGCCGAAGATCCAGTTGCCATATTAATGAGGGTAAATTACTTATACTCCATTCGTTCGTTTTCACGGGATGCCTAGACAGACAAACAGACACAAATTCTTAAAACTGTTGAAACGATTTCTGTTATCGATTCTAAGTATCCCCAGCCAACTTTTTTTCGAATATCTTTCATGTACAGGCTTTCTACCCTCTTCTAAGTGTACATTTAAGGTGCTCCAACTGTCTATGCTGACGATTGGGCTACCCAGCTCAAGTGATCTCTTATATCAAACAGTTTTTATGGTGTGAAGGGTCAACAATTACGTAAAAAATAACGCATAAAGTGTGCATTGAAACAGCTGTTTTTGTATTTAAGCATATGAATAAAAACAATGCCAAAGTATCACAAATGCATTTTGATGTACAAGCAAAGTAGAACTAATTGCGAAAAGCCTGTGCTCAAAAATAGCGTCAACAATCAGAAGGAGTTATAAGGAATTATGATTATCGTCAACTTGTTATCTGCTATGCTCTAAGTCACAGTTACTTAATGAAATAAATCATAATAGTGTTCAAAATTTGAAGAGACCGTGGTGGCAGGCGCGCACACTGGGCAGCGCCGCGGCGCAGCACTTGCGTTAACTTTTTTTTTCAGTTTCTATCTTAAGATTTCACAAATTTTGAATGAGGATGTTTTTCCTTTATCGTCAAGTATATGCTTACCAATTTTCATACCTGTAACCCATGGATTATAGGAGTTCCCATACAAAATTCAACCTCTCTTTTACCCCCTTTTAACCGAAATCTGCACAATTTTTATAGCCTAAAACCTGACCGGGTATTTACTCGACAGATAAGTAAAGTTTTCATCAAAATCCGTTCAGCCGTTTTCACGTCATGCGCGTTCATATAAACAGAAAAACAGATAAACAGACAAACAGACAAAAATTCTAAAAACTGTTGGAACGTGTTCTGTTATCGATTCTAAGTACCTTCAGCCAATTTTTTTTCGAGTATCTTCCATGTACAGACTTTCGACCCTCTTCAGCTTCATTATATGTATAGATTTCGTCAGATTTATTGATTTGACTAACAATCACAGAGCAAAGCCTCGGACAGACAGACAGAAAGACGGGCATGGCGAATCATAAGGATTCCTAGTTGACTACGAAACCCTAAAAACAATAAGTCGTTGATGATTAATAATCTTTCTTTATCGGTTAATCTACCAAATAAACTAACTGAAGTTCAACTACGTACAACAAATTACGATGTTTTTATTTTTGTCTCAATTGACTTATTTAAACAAAAATTACCGAATTTGGTCTCAATTTACTTAATTTGAAATTTAAAGTTAATTTTGGTTTATTTTTGATTATTTATGAGGACAACTACTTATCTGCAAGAAGTTAAGATATTGTTTTTTCACCTGGTTTTATTTACGAAGACTGCACACAGGAAAGAGATTTAACTTATCTAAATGACTGCTGCGGAAGCGTTACTTTTGGAATTTGAATTTTGAACTTAACGACTAGATTAACTTTTTTTAAGACCTTTACTTAGGGTTTTTTCCCATAGTTACTTATTAGTTTTCTATTGCTATATCATTATCAACCTTCCATTTAAAAAAAAAACAAATATTAAATATTAATTCGTACCAGTACTGGACGTGTGTACTGTTTCAAGGAGTCAAGTACGAATTAGGTGCAAGATAATTGACGACTACAAATTTGCCGCGTAAGAAAATGGAAGGTAGGTATATGTGATATATACAGATTTCAGCAAAGCATTCGACAAAGTTAATCACAATATTTTGCTCCAAAAACTATCCGCATATGGGTCTGATGCTTTGCTGAACTGGTTACGGTCGTACTTGACGGATAGGTTATTTTATGTAGTGGTGAATGGCTACCAATCCTCGTCTTATACCATAACCTCTGGCGTTCCGCAGGGATCGCACTTAGGGCCAATCATTTTCAATATTTTTATTAATGACATTCCTGAATGCTTACCTAATTCGCAAATATTCATGTATGCCGATGATCTGAAGTTTGTTCGTAAAATTGTAAAGAATGAAGATGTAAAGTTGCTACAAAGTGACGTGAATAGTCTTGCTGACTGGTGTAGTAAAAACCAAATGGTCCTGAATCCAAAAAAATGTGTTCACATTAAATTTACAAGAAAACACAATAAGATAGCTTCTAAGTACTCCATTGGCAATGAGACTATCTTAGAGAGAGATACAATTTGTGATCTGGGCGTAATTTACGATCAAAAGCTTACTTTTGTGCCACATATAGAAAGCGTAATAAAAAAATCTTCAAAAATGCTAGGATTTGTAATTAGGAATGGTAAACCTTTTCGAAAAAGTAAAACAAAAATCTTGTTGTATAGTAGCTTTGTCAGGAGTGTCGTGGAGTATTGTAGTGTGGTTTGGCGACCACACTATGCTGTTCACTCTTTACGGATGGAGCGTTTGCAGAAGCGGTTTCTACGCCACCTATCGTTTTCAGCTGGTATAACCAAAAAAAAGCTCTCTTATGGGAGTAGATTAAAGCATTTCGGAATGGAATCTTTAGATTTGCGTAGAAAAATTATAGATGTGACTTTCCTATATAAGCTCATTCGATACAAGATTGATTGCCCTCAAATATTAAATTTTATCTCTTTCCGGGCTCCGTCCAGAACTCCACGAAAGCCAATCACTCCTCTCTGCCCCCCGCTTAGATGAACTGCCCTAGGTAGCAACTCGCCTATTCCTAGGCTATGTAAAATATTGAATACCTGCAGTAAAGAAACGGATATACACTTTGATTCATTAAATGTATTTAAAAAAAGGTGCTCCAAAATATTTTTAGTTTAAGAACTAAAAATATTGAAAATGTTATTTGTAGAAATATTTACTTTTAAAATGTTAAATGCATGCTGTGTTTACCTATAAGTAATTGTTACACTTAACTTATAACCATTGTTGCATGTAACTATGTATTTATAGTAGTGTAAACAATTGTTGGTAAACCAAATAAATAAATAAATAAATATGGGAGTAGGTAGGTGTGGCCAATCCATCTGCTGGTCGATTGGAGTCTCACCGCAACGTCCCCACAGTTCTATAGGTATTGGAGATTTTCTACCTCGAGCCAGTAAACACCGAGAATGCGGCGAAGACAGCGATTGATGACGACTTGAAGCCGGCGCGAAATGTCCTTAGTAACCTTTCACCTCTCACAACCGTACAGCAACACGGTTTTTAAGTTGGACCGGAATATCTCCTAGTCAGTTTCCGCAATTGCCCAACAGGACGGAGCTGTGTGAAGGTTGTTTTTGCCTTGGCGATTCTCGAAGCGATGTCCTCTTCGGTTCTTCCAGTTTCCGACAGCCTCTGTGCCAATGAGCAACACCAACAAGCTTGTCGCTCCACACCTCATTTCCTGACTTTTCCGGGTGTAGAATTTCAGTCCTGTCTCCTTTGCCTCTCGTTGTAGGTAATCCAGCTTAGCTTGCATGACGGCGCGTGTGTGACTCAGAAGGCATAAGGCATAGGCAACAAGAAATGGCATGCACCAGCAAATCCTCCGAAACGAGACCGTCGTGTACCTATACCTCAACAGGAATACTTGGCCTTAATCATACGATGGCCTTAATCATTTTGATAATTTTCTCGAGGACCCCAATTACACGCAACCGGTCCCAGATGCAAAACTACCTTAGCGTATCGAAGAACTTTTCGAAGCCCTGATAGGTAAAAAACATGTCCCATTGCCATTCTGATGCCTTTTCGAGAAATATGCGCACGGTGTTGATCTGATCCGTGCACGATCGGTTAGGTCAGACACCAGCCTACTCTTTGCGAAGAAGAGGTTCAACGATCCTCGACAATCTGTCTAGAATAATCTTGCAGAACACCTTAAACGGGATCGAGAGCAAAGTAATGCCTCTCCGATTGCCACATTTACTGAAGTCTCCCTTTTTAGGCACGGTGATAGGAAGACCTTTATTCCAGTCGTCGGGTCGCTCTTCCGCTGACCAGATATCCCGCAAGAGGCTTGTCAGCACGTTTGCGGCGGTAGGTACACGCTCGCAGTTCCGTATGTAAGTTTTACTCATTTTCAATAAAGGGTTGTTTAAAATTTCTTCAAATCAAAGCATTTCTTGAATTCTTAACATTAAATCGTGCCTTTTCCTACATTAAATGATCATATTAATATTGAGGACTCGCAGGTAACATAAGGCTTAAGTACCGTAAAATGGGGTGAGTTGGGTGAAATTTGACTTTCAAACCTCGATAAAATTTTATTTTTACATGTGAAAACTGAATGGTGTATATAATAAGTGGTTCGGACGTTTGTATTTTATTTTGGGTAGTTCCATTTCATAACTTTGACGATAAAGAGGAAAACCCACCTCACCCCGTAGTGCCTCGTATTTGGGGTGAGAGGGTTTTTCATACAAAGGTGATTTTAGAAGATTGTTGGATCGTTTTTTTTTATGCGTATTACTATAGCCCCATTTTAAATTGGAATACATTATTTTTGTAGCAGTAGCCTTAAAATTCCTTCTCATCCCCCCCTCTCAAACCTTCTCTCCCCATTCATAACCCAACTCTCCCCGCGAAACCTACTCACCCCGTTTTACGGTACCTATGCATAATTACTTCAATCTTTTCACTAATATAACAGACTTTAAAATTCAAATATGAATATCTTCTTCACTGAAATCTATAAATACATTTAAATTTTATATAGAACTGGCGACTTTCTGGCACAACATACTCGTATCAGCATTGCGATACAGCGAGGAGATGCCACCAGCATCCACAGTAATGCTTCAAGGGCCTGTTTAAATATTATTTCAGTTATTTTGGTTCACTATTCTTGTTATAATTAAATTTACTATGAACCGTGTGAAACTTAAATAACAAACAAAAACATATCTCAGGCCTAAATATGATGTGTCTGTATTCTTGTTTAAATTTTCATGGTAGGTACATTAAACAAATGGATATGTAATTATACTGTTGAATACGAATAAGGTGTACAAATTAGATCATCCCAGATATTGGTGTTCTTTAATTTCAATTACTTATTTTGTTGTTCTTTATGACTATTTGGAACCATTAATTAAATATTAAAAGTAAACATTTATTCTAGCGATAGGAACTACAACAGACGTTAATTAGCTTTCTATACTTCACTGATGTATACTCATATACAACTTATTTGTCTGAGTTGCAAGAAATTAATAGCACCAATTAAGTATTTTTTTTTATTTGCCATCACATCTCGAGCTAAAAGCCCTAAGTCTGTCATTATGTTGATATAATACACTAATGTTCATTATTACACACGGGTAAAAACCAGCTTACTTAGGTCAATAGAACCATTATGTTGGATAAATACGTAGTTCGATGAAAAAGCCTGGCTGCTATTCCATATGGACTGAGTAGAAGTTTCATTTCACGCTCGGTTGACTCTTTAATCGCCTAGCATAATGTTGGATGTGTAATTTTGCGAGCGGTTCATTGAATGCATTACGAATGAATGCAGTCATAAGTACCTGTGGGAGATATACAGCACATACTCGTAAAAATAAAGACACGGTGAACTAGTTGGTATGAGCGTGTTGCACGCTATGAGTGCGCATTATATTAGGATTACGCACCTTCGGAGACGCAACATCACAAGTGCCAGTAGAGTTTGTAAGCACATGATACTTGTAGTCTAAGGAAGCGATTGGAGTAACGGAAGGAAATATGGTGCTAAGTTCTTGGGTTTGCATGGAGCTAGAGACAGGTCGCGGCCGCTGAAGGCGCGGCGATAGGCAGCGCAAAAACACTATCGTTTACGTGTGCGTTCGCAGTAATTTCACGGTTCTCGCGGCCACTTAGCACTGAAAAAAACTTTAATCATGGCTACTGTTATGCAAAGAATTCTCCTTTTATACTATAAATATGATTATTCCAAGTGATAATAAATATATTACCCGGACGTAGCTCAGCAAACTAGAGCGTTTATCGAGCGTTTCCGTTCTTGTTATCGCGCCACTTTTTGCTATCGCTTTTCACGGAATCGTTCTTAATTAAGTATAACTGTGTATGTTTCCCGGCGGTTTTCGTCTTTCATCTTAATCGTGTCAAAAAAATAACCCAATCATTATAGTACTGAAGTATCGGAAGTCCGCAAAAAATATTTTGTCATCCGGTTCAATGGTTATTGAAAAAGGCATTATGTTTCTTGGTGTTTCTGTTTCCAAAGCTAGCTATGCCTAGTTTTAAAGTACATTGCGAGTTTAGGTTCTACCACCACCACCATAACAGTCAAAGGACGTCCAGTTAGACAAAGGCCTCCCTTAAATTCATAGGGAGTATATGCCATAATCGCCACGCTTGGCATGCGGAGAGTTTAGGTTCATTACAATATAAATATGATTGTGCCACAGTTCAAACGTTCTCTCGTGCATCTGCCTGTACTTTCACCAATAAGCTGAGGTATGATCTAGGTTGATATTATAATGAAGACGTATGCCCGATCAGCAAACGTAAAGTTCTGGGTTCCCACGCAATCGATGAGCTCTGATGACACAATGAGCCCGCGCCCTCCCGGCGTACGGCCAACAAACAAACTGGTTTGCGATATTTTGCCATTAGGCACTTATTTTGACTTGGGTAAATGATATATTTTTAAAAGGCATCTACTATAATTCACTTATAATATTTCGTTACTGTTTACCTTTCTTTTAGTCCAAATAACGTTTTCAAAATAACTAGATACACAATAAATTCCTCAAAAAACAATTTGAAAATGATATTGTTAAATGTTCGTAATTCTTAAAAAAACCGGCCAAGTGCGTGTCGGACCACGCACAAAGAAGAGTTGCGTACCAACACCTCCTAATCTACATTCTACATTTAAACCACTATGCAATACATATACTATATTATTATTAATACATTAATTCAAAAAGGTCGTTTCTTCATAGGAACTCACAGAACTTACGCCCTTCTGTTTGGGCAAGACAGTTTTTTAGCAATAACTCAAAAATCGTTTAACCTATCTTGTTCAAATCCAAAATCATTGAAAGTATATACTTATTAATGTATGTATACATTTTTAAAGCATCGGCCACGCGCATGTGCCACCTCTGGAGTTTCACAGGCGGCCATGGGCTGCGGTGACCGCTTACCATCAGGCGGGCCGTGTACTTTTTTGCCACCGACGTGGTATTAAAAAAATGTGTCAATCCAATTTAATATTTCTTAATATAAACGGTTGACACTAGTTATCAAAAAAGAATTAATGGCTTGAAATGATTGTGGCATTAGCATAGGTATAACATTATACGTATATATATATATAACATTATGACACGAACCATAAATACCTAAATCCGATTAAACTGTTGTGACCGGTCGTATCTTTATAGCGCCATAAACAATCCCGGGGCTAATGAAGAGGTTCCAGGCGTTTGGTTTATATACATACAAATCTTAATCGTATTATAAAACAATAAATTTCTATTCTATGTGAGGAAATTAACTTATATTATAATTAAAAACAAGTTTTCATAAACTATATACATCATTTATTATTAAGTAGGTTCATTCTGTGAACCAGACATAAGAGCGACCTAGTCCATGTTGAATCTATTTATGTTATATATAATATCATGGAAGCTGTACACTACATGCACATAAGCCGTAAGCTAAGTAGGTAGGCCACAGAAGCGACTATTTTTGTTTTTTCATCGGTAAATGCCCCATCCAAGTTCATCAGGCTATTTTATATCCTTGACCAGGCCTACTCTTCTCTTCTCAACACTTCAGCTAAATTCGATTCTCATCCACCTCTAGGTTGTGAATTCACACGAACGCGGCGCGGGTGACACCGCCAGTCTGTGACACCAACGTTCAACTAGACTGTGTAAACATAGTGTCGACGCGTTAAACGAGATCCTAACTAGACGACAGAACACGTACTGTACAATAAGGCAATTGTTAATTAGAAGGCTTTCTTTACGTAAATTAGTGTGCACACAGGCGAAGTTGGCGCAGTAATATCCTCAAATGGCAAGAATCACTAAATACCTAAGTCGTTTTAAGTTGCCGAAACTGTTCTGGTATCACGAATAATTTCAAAAAGTTTACCCCGTTATTACGCACTGTGAAGGTACGCTTAAGGTACGCTTAAGGTGGCTACTGACTCTCAAGGCAATGACCGAATTAGAAGCCTGTCTAAATCATTACGTTTAATTACAAAACTATGCAAAATTTCCACATTAACAGTTAAATGTGTACGCTCAGCTTGTCTCATTCATCTGGTAATTTTATGATCATAAATAAGTTGAGAAAATGTTTTCGTATACCATGACTACCATGAGCATCAAGTACAGTTTTTATCTGGCAATGGATTTATGAAGAACAATCAAAATAATTAACGTAACACACACCGTGTTGCACGTAGCAGTGGCAATAATTAATTAAACACAGCGCGTCCAAATTAAGTATAACAGCTTACGCGCTGACCGTACTGTAATTGCAATAATTACTCATTATCAGGAAGCTGCGGCGTACATTAATTTAGCTAGCGTTTTTACTCGCCTCAGCTTAACAAGTACATACTTAGTTAATTGCTTCTTTCTTTGTTTTACCTAGATTATTACCGGCGTGACGCAACCGTGGGTACACGTCACACAATAATTTTGATCGCGCGTTGTGCAAGCTATCTCATACGCGGGTAAAAACTTTATAGAGGCAGGTAGATAGTGTTTATTGTGAATGCTCGCGTGTTCGTTCGTTAATCTGATTTTCTTGCTATTAGAGTTACCGTAGATCGTCTGTATGCATATTGTCTCGTAAACAGCCGGCGCGGGGAGCGGGGTTGTTAGGTAACAGCGGTATAATCTCGGCGAGCGTGTTTCCTTAATTACATTACACCCCAGTTACAAAATATAAGCATTCATTAAGTCGTACATATCGTTTGTCAACTCGTATAACAATTATAGAAAGTAAATAGATAAAACATTCTATAGATAAATATATAGGTCCCTTCGTACCGATACCAATTCCTAAGTATATGTATGGTGGTACCTATGGTGATGGAAACTCCATGGTATAACTATTCTGTTCGTTTTCTGAAATGGTGAAAATTCATAATCAAATACTTCTTACTTCAAATTGGTCTTAAAAGCTTAATACAATTTTGAAATATGTACGTATAACTGAAAGTTAATGGCTCCACGTTGTTCGGTGTAAGCTTTTCTGTTCCGTCAATTTACCAAGGATCCCATATTTGTCTTCGGTACCGCATCATCAGCCAGGCACTATTTGCGGTCCGCTTCAAGATGTATAGGTATTCTGATGCATTAATTACTTGAGATGCATCAAGTAAATTTCGTCGGAATCTGTGAATTGCCGCCATCATTGAAGATTTTCATATGTCATCTGTATCATCTCTACTTCACCAAATTGGTGGTTTCCGTTAACAAATATTTAGTTTGGTTTAAGTAGTATACGTAAAGCCTATTAGAGTTGAGGAGTTCCCTTGATTGCTCCGGGATCTCATCATCAGACTCACCGCAGAACATATCTAGAACCTTATATGAAACCACCGTGAAGGTAGGTACTTACTTGGAAACGAATAAGAAAGGAGAATGGACAGATTTGTATGGACACTGGACACCGGCCCTGGAACCAATAAGAATAATCGATATACCATCGGAAAGGTTTACTATATACTAAATTTTTAGGGTTCCGTAGTCAACTAGGAACCCTTATAGTTTCGCCAAGTCCGGCTGTCTGTCTGACTGTCCGAGGCTTTGCTCTGTGATTGTTGGTGCTAGAAAGCTGCAATTTGGTATAAATATATAATGTTATTTTTTTCCTTGACTATGAATTAAACGATGTGTTGCTCTGTAAACAAAGATTTATTTGCTTGAGTCTTAAATTCTATGACAAAACTTTACCAATTATAACATTCTCAAATGATAGAAAGCTCACCTGTAAACAAAGAAACGACATTTAACGTTTATTATTCACTGTGTCAATTCCTTTGTAAATCCTTTTTCACCGATGTAAGTAAATTTATTTAATATGGTTAAGTTTCATACACCATATCAATCTTTTCATAACCTCCAAAAGTCCACCTTACATTGACACTTGACAACACTCCTTTACCAATGAAATCGCGCTGCTTTACTGACAGAACGAGTCGCGGCAAAATTCAAACTAAAGAAATGATATAACCATTTCTTTACATCTCCCCGGCAAGAGAAGAAAATTTACAGTTAAATTTTCTTGAAGACCACCCACAGATCTATGCTTCACCCTCTTGATATTATATTGTAGAGGCTGGTATCAACTTTGTGATATGGAAAAGATTTGATTCCATTTTTTTGTGACTTGTATCTATCCTGTATATCGAATTAGATATTTTCTCTAAAATCTCATATGGCCCAATTCTTAATTCGTCCAACTTCTTCCTGTTTAACTTATTACCATTTTCCACATATACCATGTTTCCTACTTTAAATTCGTAGTATGTCCGGTTTTTTTCAAATATTCTTTTGTTGTAGTCATGTGATTTTATTGTATTTTGAAGGGCTATTTTCCTGTCTTCAATCCAATCAGTGTGTGACTTTCTTAGTCTTAATTCCGTTGGTAAAATTGTGACATCTGTCCCATATAAAAGATAGCTAGGTGAAAAACCGGTAACTGAGTGGCACGTTTCATTATATTGCTTAACACATTCATGAGCTATGGTGGTCCAGGATTTCTTTTTTTCTTCTTCGTTTATTCTGCATCTTATTTTATTTACCAATGTTTGGTTTAGCCTTTCATTTAGGCCATTTGAAAATGGAGCATTGACTGCTGTAAATACCATAGGTATCTGCTTGTCCTTTAGGAATGTCTTGAATTCTTTCGAATTAATTCCTGGGTATTGGTCGGTTAGAAGCATACCAATGTCCTCTACGTCCGTTATGCTCATAACCAGTTTTACAAAATCATTTGCACTCTGAGTTTTCGATGTTAAGATAAATGCATAGCGAGTAAAGTGATCTACTAAGAGATGCAGATATTTCTTCGTTGATCTAGAGCCTCCGAAACCCCCAATAGTGTCAATCGATATTATTTCAAATGGCTTTGTGGCCGGACCTAGATGTGACATGAAGCCATATTTGTTGTGTCCCCTTGATTTGTTTTTAATGCATATTTCACAGGTCCTACATACCGTTTTTATATTTTTTGTCAAGTTTTTTGTTGTAAAGAGCGGGCTCATTGTCTTCTGCATCTGTCCAATTCCGATGTGACATAGATTTTTATGTATTGTTTTTGAAAGTTTAATGCAAAATTCTTCTGATATAATTATTTTGTCTTTATTCCTTACCTTCTTGAAGAAGATCATGTCTTTTTCAATTAATTTGCTTTTATTTTTTTTTATTTCCTCATTTTTATATTGATCTGTTCGAATATCGTCCAGTTTTATAAAGTTCACAAGTTTGAGTTGTTCATTTGTGTTTTCATTTGGCTCTAATACGGGGTTTCTGCTAAGGCAGTCAGCTTCTAGATTGTGTCTTCCAGGTGCATATTTTATTGTTAAATCGTATTGTGACAGATAATATGTCAAGTCGCCTAGTTCTTCGTCAGTTCTTGATTTCAAATTCATGTTTTCTAGCGGTTTATGATCCGAATAAACCGTGAATGCTTTTCCTATTAACCAGTATTGCCAGTACTTAACCGCTTCTTTAATAGCTAGGCATTCTAAATATATTGCTTTTTTCTTTTTTTGTGCTTCATTAAGTTTTTTTGAAAAGTATGCTACTTAAAATTCTTTGGAAAATGGCTGGTGAAGTCTTAAGGCCAAAAGGAAGACATGTCCACTGAAAATGTCCCTCCTGTGTCACAAATCCTGTCTTTTTCCTGTCTTCAATTCGTAATGGTATAGACCAAAAAGCCGAGTTGATGTCTAATGTTGAAAAAAAACTACAATTTCTGGTCTTCACCACTAACTCTTCAATTAACGGAAACGGTTGCGCTTGAGGTATTATTATTTTATTTAAATCTCTGAAATCTATGCAGAGCCTGGATTTTCTGTTGTCTTCTTTTTTAAATGCTAGAGTAACCGGTGCTGCAAATGGGCTGTATGATTCCTCTATTAGCTTGTTGTCTAATAATTTTGCTATTTGCTCTTCTATCTCTTTTTTATCCTGTATAGTGCATCTGTATGGTCTCTTACTGGTGTATTTATCTACTAACAAGTCTATCCTTGCTTCATATCCGTTGACCGTTCCTATATCATATTTGTTTCTCGCAAAAACGGATTCATATGTGGTTACTAACTTGTTAATTTCTGATTTTTGACTCTCATCTAAATGGTTTATTTTCATTTCAAAGTCGTGTTCTTTTACGTGTTCATTGAAATTAATTGTGTAATTATCTGAAGTTTTAATGTTTTCTTCTATAATTTTACCTTTAAAATCAATCTCATCTTCAGTAGTAATTCCTTCCATTTTGTTCGTATTTTCGTATTTTCTGTGTAGTTTCTGGGTTATTGTCAAGTCTTCATTTTGTATCAATCTGAAGGTTTTTATTAAGTCAAGTCCTATTAAAAAATCATATTTGAAGTTTTGTTCATCAATAATATATACATCTACAAATTCCTCCAAATTTAAAATTTTTATTTTTAAATTTGTCAAACCACTTGTCTTTTTAACACCATTAATTGTTATTAGGGCTGCTTCGTTCAATTTATTTCCCTTTCCTTTTATTTTCAATAATTTTGAATTAATCAGAGAAACATTTGAGCCGGAATCATAAACTCCGTTTATTTGTAATAAATCGTTTATTAGTAGTTTGACATTTATTAATGGTGTGACTGCTCGTTTTTTTGATTAGTTTCATTCAACTCAGTTTCGATCACAGAATTATTCACATGTTTAATGAAATTTTTCTTTATCTTATCTCCTTCTTTTGTTCTAAACCAGCATGTAGCCTCTGGATGATACCGACTGCCTTTATTCAATTTCTCACAAATTTTACATGGACTTTTTTCTTCATTTTTATCGTTAGTTCTTATTAAATTTCCATCTCCAAATTTCCTTCCAGGTAATAATGATTTTTTTTTTACCATATGTTCATATTTGCTCACTTCGTTAAATAAATCCACAGTGTCTCTAAGTGCTTCTCGATCAAATTTATTCAGAACAAATTCTGGCAAACCAGCCGCTATGAGGTCTACTAATGTACCTGAATCGATCGATCTTCTCATATCCAACAGCAGTTTTTCTTTTCGTATGGCATAATCCAACAGTGATCCATCCTTGTATTTAAACGACAGTGCATATGTTACCGAGCTCCAACCCTTGTTTGCAAATGAGTTACAAAAATTGTTTTTCCAAGTTACCCACTCCGAATTTATAGTGAATTTGATAAGCATGGAACTATACCAATCTACACAACTCTTGTCCATAAACAATCTCAGTAGTTCAATCTTTTTCTCATCCGTTGTGACTTCAAAGCGCTCACACTCTTTTTCAAAAATATCAAGCCATTGCTTGGCGTTTGGGTTTTTACTTGTAAATTTTTCAAGGACAAACTTTTCTGCAATGTTTTTCAAGTTTTGCTGTTTCGGTACCTGTGTGTTTTCTAATAATTTCTCAAACAACTTTTCCAATGAGTCTATTCCTTTTGCACCCACAGCAGTAGCTTGTTCTGGGTTTATTTCTTCTAAAAACTGATCCCCAAACTGTAAATTGCCATCTTCATCTATGTAGGTTTTTTTCAGTTCCTCTGTCAATGTAATCCAAACCCTTCGAGTTTGATATCTTTTTGTTAAACTGTTTTTCACTCTACTGTAAGCTGATGTTTTTAATATTTCTTTGTGATGACCAGCTGCTTGTAGTGTTTCTGGTATTGCATACACCTTTTCGTCACTCGTTGTTATTGAGGGTATAGCCAATATATTAGATTTGCCATCACTTCCCGGCAACACCGTAAATTCGAAACGCAATTTCTCCATTTTTAACTGACATAAATAAACAGTAATGTCGTTTTATAATGTTATTTTTTTCCTTGACTATGAATTAAACGATGTGTTGCTCTGTAAACAAAGATTTATTTGCTTGAGTCTTAAATTCTATGACAAAACTTTACCAATTATAACATTCTCAAATGATAGAAAGCTCACCTGTAAACAAAGAAACGACATTTAACGTTTATTATTCACTGTGTCAATTCCTTTGTAAATCCTTTTTCACCGATGTAAGTAAATTTATTTAATATGGTTAAGTTTCATACACCATATCAATCTTTTCATAACCTCCAAAAGTCCACCTTACATTGACACTTGACAACACTCCTTTACCAATGAAATCGCGCTGCTTTACTGACAGAACGAGTCGCGGCAAAATTCAAACTAAAGAAATGATATAACCATTTCTTTACAAATATATTAAAAAAATAGAGTTATCTTAAAAAGTCCTCCTTTCTTAACAAAAGACATATGAAACGCTGCGAATGTATTCCCTTTTGCTTGTAATTGATTTATTTAGAGTAAGTTTGCCAACTACGGAACCCTACACTGAGCATGGCCCGACATCATGCTCTCGGCTGTTTTATTTTGTATTGCGAGAATCGTCAAATCTGTGTTTAAAAAAGCAAGTTGTGTTAAGCAGCGGCAGTTCACAGAAACCGATAACAAAACCAGAATATAAGCGACAACGGAATAGTGAAAAACACATCTGCGTAACTGAACCAGAATGATACAAAAAACGTAAGAAAACGCATAAAAAATAATTATAATGACAATATCATTGACAATTCCAAAACCTTCATGATCTGCGACACAGGAAGTTACTTAGTATAAAAAACCGGCCAAGTGCGAGTCGGACTCGCGCACCAAGGGTTCCGTAAAAATATTTTTAATATATGATGTATCTAAAAATTTACGATTTCCTAAATTTTCCTTTATCTGTGCTATAAGAGGTTGCTCTGTACCAAATTTCAAGATTCTGAGTTCAAGGGAAGTACCCTGTACAAAAACTGGCAACCGTACTTGTCTTTTCGAAGATCTCACGGTTCGTAAATAAATGCCATACGATTAAATAAATAGGTAAACCCTGTAGGTTTTGATTCCCTTGTGAGTGTCGAAAATTTGCAGAAATTTGCGGCATAAACGGCTGTATCTTTTGATTGCGTTGGCTTAGAAGTTTGATTTTTTCACAGCTCCAAGGGACAGTAGATTTGAGTATTTGATATGAATTCCAGCTTGATACCTCCATCGGTTTCTGAGAAAAAGGGTCTTGACATACCGACAGACGGACGGACGGACAACAAAGTGATCCTATAAGGATTCCGTTTTTTCCTTTCGAGGTACGTAACCCTAAAAACAATACATTCACGTTTCAACTCGCACTGCTTTTATACGGTTATAACTATTTTCACACAAGGATCGGAAAAGCAAAAAGTTTTACAACTTAGTAGATATAACCTATCCGGTGATGTGACATATCGCTTGGTCATAACAGCAAATTAGCCCACCTTCTTTGAAAGTCTGGCAACATAGTCAAGAATTATCGCTGAACATACATATCTACTGAAATAAGAAAAATACATAAAGACGCACTGTAAACCTTAAATCCGTTAAAACATGATGTATACATGACATGATGGGCATTTTCTATTCTACAAATTAGTTAATTCTTATTTCAACGGACATAATTTAAGTTCAAACTTCAAAGAACAAAATATTGACCCTTTTGCTGTATTTCACACTTAGAATTTCTAAATAAATCAATGAACTCCTTTGTATGTTTGTAGGTATGTAATTCTGCATGTAGTACAAGTCTGCAGCTACCGAATAGTTGCATAATCAATTTATGACGTATGAACGGGCGCTAATTTGTACGAAGTGTATGCATATATTGCATATCAATGATGTACCAAGTAGGTACGCGGATATCTAATCTACAAGTAGCCTAGAACATTTTATTCGCTAGCGAGCAATATCTGCAAGTCATAAAATATAACATCACCTTTTAGATCGATATCGACTAAACAGGTATGTATAAGGACTTAAACCGAGGTGAATCGTGAAAATCATGGACAGTAGTTTCGTTTAGGAAACCACTAATCCGGTCTGGTCGATTCGCCATTTTTAGTGGTTTTAATGAATAACGATATACCTGGGAGACCAAGCTTTGCTCCGTGAAAACACGGGTGAAATTATTTATCCAAAGAGAACCTAGCTTAATTTGAATTCGTAAAAGCGAAGCCGTTTTGGGGATCCCATTTACAAACAAATAAATATATATACCTACATTGATGCATTCGTTTATAAGTATATATAGGGTAAATTAAAACTTCCATTGAATTTTAGCAAGCCACATGCCAAGAACTGGATCTATTTTCTACTAATGTGTCACGAGACATTCACAACAGCCTACCCACACTAACTGGCACTATTGAAAGTGATTTACTCAAAGAAATAACCTCTTATTTTTATCTTATTTAATAGTTTATTCCAAGACGAGCTGTTGCCCGCGACTTCGTCCGCGTATTCGCTCCTATTGGTCGCAGCGTGATTTTATATAGTTTAAAGCTTTCCTCGATAAATGGACTATCCAACACAAAAAGAATTTTTCAATTCGAACCAGTAGTTCCTGAGATTAGCGCGTTCAAACAAACAAACAAACAAACTCTTCAGCTTTTATATTACCTAGTATAGATTCACAGTAATCTATACTATAAATACGTTACAGATTCAGTTCAAGTAATACTTATATGTACCTACAGTCAACCAAATTGATTTCGGGGCCACTTCGTACCTTGTCACAGTGAGAATAATATGAGATCACAAGCAGCTTTCATATTGATTTTCACTATGACAAGGTGCGAAGTGACCCATAAATCAAATAAATTGAACGTATAGGTAAAAAACTTAAGTAAAGGACCTGTTGCATGTAGTTGTGACGTATTCGAATAGAGATTTGTTTTCTTTGTGTTCTTCATTTTAAACATGTAATATCTATTCGAACACGCTACAACTATATACTTATACAACAGGTCCTTTACTTTTTTACCTATACCTCTTTCAGGCTACATATATCTTTGAAGGTCGGCATCCAATTTGAGACTATTGCATTATGCAGCGCTGTGGCTGTAATGCTGGGCGCCCTTATTGCTGACTGCTATGACACCATCTGAAGGTTTATTTAACTCTGCATATTGGGATCATGTTTGTATGCGATTTATCGTTCGCACTGATTTTGCGGACACTGAGCATAACTAAAACTGAGCATAACTGAGCATTAAAAAAAAAATGCTGTAACTAAAATCTAAATACCGAGCTTCTTTATTTTTCTTCTTTCTTCTGTTTTTATCTAGCCAGCTTGCATCATCATTTTAAGTATTACGTTATGCCTCTAGACCATACGGGAACAATGGAACGATGCCGTTGGGTCGGACCTGCGCAGTCTCCAAACCGCCAACTGGCGGAAAGTGCGCGGGATCGGGTTAGGTGGCGAAAACTCCTGTCAGAGGCTTAGACTCACTTTGGGTCGGTGAGCCATGGTAGTAGTAGGATCCTATTACTAAGACTTCGCTGTCTGTCCGTCCGTCTGTCTGTCACCAGGCTGTATCTTAAGAACCGCGATAGCTAGACAGTTGAAATTTTCACAAATTATGTATTTCTGTTGCCGCTTCTTATGAGGCCCATAGTAAGCGACCACGTTTCAGTACCATATGTCATCACTGGCAACACACACTGGTCAAAGACTTTCGTCTTGAGACACTGCGGGATATTGGACGAAAAGATGTGACGTAGCTTCCCGAACGCTGCCCAGCCGAGTCGGATTCGACGATTAACCTCTTTCTCGAAGTTGGACTTACCTAACTGGACAGTCTGTCCTAGGTATATGTAATCGTCTACAACTTCGAGCGTAAAGTGTCCGATTGTTACGGGAGTTGGTGCTACATGGGCATTTGACATGATCTTCGTCTTGTCCATGTTCATCCTTAGACCAACTCGCTCGGAGACTTTACTGAGGTCATTGAGCATTGTACTTAAATCCTCCATGGTCTCAGCCAAGACTACTATATCGTCAGCAAACCGAAGGTGAGTGATGTACTCGCCGTTTATGTTGATGCCTAGCCTTCTCCAGTCCAGAGTCTTGAACACGTCCTCCAGTGCAGCGGAAAACAGTTTAGGAGAAATAACATCTCCTTGCCTGACTCCCCGCTGCAGCGGAATAGGTTTCGAGTTCTGGTCCTGGAGTCGGACTGACATAGTGGCGTTCTCGTACAAACACTTCAGCACTTCGATATAGCGGTAGTCCACTTGGCACCGTTGGAGAGATTGTAGTACAGCCCAGGTTTCAATCGAATCGAAGGCTTTCTCGTAGTCCACGAACGCTAGACAGAGGGGCAGGTTATACTCCTCAGTCTTCTGTATAACCTGACGAAGCGTATGGATGTGGTCTACGGTGCTAAAGCCTCTTCGGAATCCGGCTTGTTCGGGAGGCTGGAAGTCATCTAGCCTGCGTGCGAGACGGTTCGTAATGACTCTTGAAAACAGCTTATAGACATGGCTCAGAAGTGAGATGGGGCGGTAGTTCTTCAGTAAGGCGTTGTCACCCTTTTTGAAGAACAGCACCACCACACCTCTGTTCCATGCCTTTGGAGTTTTCCCTTCCAGTAAGACGGAATCGAACAACTTCTGAAGGGCCCTAAGGACCGGTTTTCCACCCGCCTTCAGGAGTTCAGCTGTTATTCCGTCTTCACCGGGTGCCTTGTTGTTCTTTAGCTGTTTAAGAGCCATTCTAATTTCGTACAGGCTGATGTCCGGGATATCTTCGGTATAGTGCCGGGTTAATCTGGCTCTAGGGTCTTCCGCCAGACCAACTTCGGGTCTGCTAGTTGACGTGTATAGCTGTCCATAAAAGCATTCTATCTCTTTCAGAAGCTCGGGTTTGGATGAAACGATTCTACCGTCTTCAGTTTTGAATTTGGCGAGCTGGCTCTGCCCAATAGACAGATCTCTTGAGAACACTTTAGAGCCCTTATTCTGCTCGATGGCCTCTTCAATACGATTTGTATTGAATTGGCGCAGATCGCGGGTAAGGGACTTGGAGATCCGTTTATTGAGCTGCCTGTATAATGTCGCATCGGCTGAAGACTGCAGAATCATTTCATTCCTTTCCTCGATGAGCCTCTGAGTGGAGATAGAAAGCCCAAGCATAGATAAGAAGGCTCAAAGTCACCCAAAGAGCAATGGAGAGGGCTATGCTGGGAGTTTCTCTGCGTGATCGCATCAGAAATGAGGCCATCCGCAGCAGAACCAAAGTGACCGATATAGCCCTTCGAATCGCTAAACTTAAGTGGCAGTGGGCGGGGCACATAGCACGCAGAACCGATGGCCGTTGGGGCGGGAAGGTTCTCGAGTGGCGACCACGTACCGGAAGGCGTAGCGTGGGCAGGCCCCCCACACGGTGGACTGATGACCTGTTAAGGGTCGCGGGTGTCCGCTGGATGCGGGTGGCGCAGGACCGGTCGTTGTGGAAGTCTTTGGGGGAGGCCTATGTCCAGCAGTGGACGTCTTTCGGCTGACATGATGATGATGATGATGATGTTGCCGCTTAGGTAACAACAAATACTAAAATACAGAATACAATAAATATTTAAGGGGGCTCCCATACGAGTACAAAGAACGTGATTTTTTTTGTCGTTTTTATAGATGCACGGAACCTTTCGTGGGCGAGTCCGACTCGCACTTGGCCGGTTTTTTAGTTAGTTATGCATATTTTAGATATTTTTAGATTTAACTAATAAAAACTATTACGATTTTACTAACAATATAGAATTAAGGCTTTTACGTTTTCCGAACCGATAACTTATTGGTAACAAGTACAGCCAGTCAAGAAAATGGTATGTCACTTTTGAACTTAAATATAACAAAATAACCTTCTATAGACTAGTAAAGGCGAAAAAGTCGTTCTTAGGAAATTGTATCAAATTCTACAATAAATTTCCTAAACACATTACTGAACTTAGCAATTCTAAATTCAAATCTGTAGTAAAACAAACACTTATTTCAAGAGCATATTATAAGATAAACGATTACATCATGGATAGGGATGTTTGGCAGTGATAGCGTCCTGCACGGGTCTATCGCGAAAATATATTTTCTACTGTAGCATTGTTATTTAAGTTATTTTGTAGTAGCTGACACTGTAATTTTATATTTAACTATATAATGTATATTGTTTTGAAAAAATGACACCTCGCCGAGTTTCTTACGCCGGTTCTTCTCGTGGCAGAGGTATATTTTTCCGAACCGGTGGTAGTTTATTGACGTTCATAGGTGGATGTAATATGCCTAATTTGAAGAATAAACTACTTTTACTTTTATCTGTTTGGTCAAAAATCTTATTACCGCTCGGTGCTCTAATTTAACCAACATTGAAAAAACGCTCATAGTGATCACGTTTGTTCGGGACTTGCAAAAAAACAAAAGAACATCGCCGTTTGATTTTTTTTTAATAATAATTAATCACTTTTACCGGCCAACTTATTAAAATTTTTATTAAAGAGGTTTAAAAGATGTCAATACCGAGAATTTATTGAAAACCCCTCGTACACATACTCGTACATACAGACATCCTCCTAGCGTTATTCCCAGTACAGTTGCATCCTTAAGGATGCCTGGGGTCCGCTACCTAATCCCAAGAATAGGCGTAGGCACTAGTTCTTACGGAAGCGACCGCCATATGACCTTCCAACCCGAGGGGGAAACTAGACCTTATAGGATTAGGCTTGTCAAGTGAGTGGGCAACTTGACTGTTAGAAATTCTCAAGCCGCCCGGAGGCCTCTAACTTGGCTTAACGACTGCATATGCTATCGTAGACAGCAACCGGGATCAACGGCTTAACGTGCCTTCCAAAGCACGGGAGCGCTCAGTTAGTAACCTCTCAAGGCGGTCACCCATCCAAGGACTGACCTCGCCCGACATTACTTAACTTCGCATACCGCACGCGGTACGCGGGCGCCGCTGGGCCACGAACGCTCCTACGATTTTACACATGTGGTAAATATATTTAATTTAATGATTAAATTTCTGATTATCTGCTTGTATAGCAGGTATATAGTTTCTCTTTCACTCCGGCGCAACTAGACGCAGACAGACATAGCCAAAGTCATAGGCGCTTGTCAGCCTCTTAACTAACATAACATAAACAGTGTGCAGTATCAACAGCACAATTCAGTTTCACTGTCAGTTTCGCAATTAATACCCTGCCGATGAGAGTTGGGGGTCGTTATGCTTGACTCAGCGGGTGGCGTCGCGCCGCTTCAGGGCCGCGAATATTACTTATGGTACCCGGTTATACAGTTCTATTAGCCGTCTACAACTACAGTTCATAAACTTTCAATACCCTATTCTCTACATTTCCTGTTTTTTTATTACAATATATTAAATAATCATGTATGCCTTTAGAATAACGTTTAAGTAAATGTTTAACCTTCATGCCAAAGCCAACAAAGGAAACGGCATGACGATGTAATTATTATCGACGTCGGAAGGCAGACGCGCCGTGTCTTGGGTAATGGCAAAATGTCTTGAAGCATGAAAACGTAATGGCATGTAGTGTAATGTGCATACCTTAGTCTGCAGAGCGTAGTAATTGCTTTCATTTAACCCATACGTGTACCTATTTAGAATCGTGTTGAGAATAAATCTACAAGCAGCGAGTCGTAAAACCTAATTTCCATCAGCACAAAAATAAACGCACACTTATGATGTAGGTAATGCCAGGGCAATATAATATTCATTTTGACACTCAAGTTCCCAAGTGGGCCTTCATCACAAAACTCTTGTTTATTTGGCGAAGTAAGTACTGCTTACAACCCTTGCGAAACAGTATTTAAGCTTAAGCTCCGGTTTACTTACACATATCTCTAAATGACTGGCGCCACCAGAACGTGATGAACCAATGAGTAGTTGTTAATCCTTGAACAGTTTACTTAAAAAATTTCAAAACAGTAGTAGTAATAGTAGTGTAACCAAATACTGTAACTCTATATTTTTTTCCGCTTTTAATGTAGTTATGTGGATTCTGATTCATGACTTCCTCTGTGGCAATTAAACGCTTACATACACTGATTTAGGCATCTAACCGTTTATTAAATTAAGTCCCATAACTAAAATTAAAAAAAATGTAGCGGTACATACTAAAACGAGCAATGCCAACGGGGCGCAGAATAACAACTTACTTTGGTAATTTGTCAACATTGTGCAAGTGACAAGCATCAGATACCTACTAAGCTACCTACTAAGTTGAAGAATTATTTGACTGATTAAATGGTTAAAAAAGCGTGTAAGTATACCAGAATATTCGAAGTACGAGATTTCAGCGCAATATATGCCATAGCTTATATACTTACAGCTAATATTATCGTCCACAGGTACCTACTTGAATAAGAAATATCAAGCATAGTGAGATTAACTTCGGCATGACACGGATATGTTTCGACGCCACCCCGTCGGTTCCATCGATTCCATGATCTAATGTGACGGGGTCTGTTTTTCTGACAAATATTTCAGCAAGCAGGTACAAAGAGTGAAAGAGAAAAATCTGTAATGAAACAGCCCTCAGGCGTGGTCGTGATCGAAGGCGGTCTAGAACCACTTAAGCTCGATTTACTGCCGTTTTACTTTGCTTCCTCGAGAAACCTCTTATTAGACTTATCATGCATAAGAGCAGTTAAATGCTCCTTTACCCGGTTAGGATGGATTAGGTATAAATATGTACCTACACAATGCCTACTATAGATACAATGCCTGTCTATACAGGCAATGCATCCGAAATCTATTCTCTCTCTATTCCTCATGGAATCATGGAAAAACCTTGCTTGCTTGACAAACAAAACGAAGAGAACAAATCGCCATACTTGAACTACGCGTCGTTGAAGAGTTCCGTTCTGATCATCATCAGCAGTTCCACTTCATCAAATGTCACTTTTCTGAATGAAAACGCTTGATTAGTTTATGAAAATACTAAAATTACTATTTGTGTGTCTTTCACATTTGAGGAGTTCCCTCGATTCCTAATGGATCCCATCATCAGAACTCGAGCATGACAAAAATCAATCGTGAAAATAGAACTTGCTTAACAAACACAGCTAGAAGGACAAATCGCCAAACGTGAACTTTCTTTTCGTCGTTGAAGAGTTCTGTTCTGATCATCACCAGCAGTTCCACTTCATCAAATGTCACATTTTTGGATGAAAATGCTCGATTGGTTGATATAAACACAAAAATCATTATATGTTTGCCTTTAAGATTTGAAGAGTTCCCTCAATTTCTCATGGATCCCATCATCGGAACTGCGTTTTGACAATAACGGGACCAACTTGGATATATATACTTACAATCAAAAAAAGAATTTTCCAAATCATCTAAGAAATGACGGAGTTATGGAGTAACAAACATAAAAAAAAAAACATACAACGTGATACAACCGAATTGATAACCTCCTCTTGTGAAATCTTGAAGTCGGTTAATAAGTCAATCGTAACTCAAAATGCATATCAAGCAAAGTTCTGCATATCAGAATCTCAATCGCGTCATTTTTAATCTTCAGTCACAAAATGATACTGGTTTCCCGACACTTATGTTCCACGTTTACTCCAGGGTTCTCTCACCCAACCGCACCCCTCATTGTCGACGTTCGGGTGGACGCGGTCCACGGGCGGAGTGGAACGCTCGCAAGCCCATAAAACGGCGTTACATCTCGCGCCGGAAACGACTCAGACACGTAGAACCCGCAACAAAATAATGAACAAAAGTCATTATAAGTGGCGAGATGGCGCGATAAGCCGGTGGTTAGAGTAAACGCGCTTTTTTACGTTAATTAAACTTAGTTCTGTAAACGATGTTCTCATTATCTGTTAAGTAACGCTCTCGCGGGGTTCACGGGCCACTGCGTCGGCGCCGCGGTATAGAAGCCCCATTGTCGTCTTGTACATATGTGTTACTATAAAAGACGTAATCATAAACATTATCACCGAATTTCAAGTTCATAGATCAATAGGAAGTTAAAAAGTTCTACGGGATAAAATGTTGTAATAAGATGAGTTTGGTGGCTTCCCATTCCATTGTTTCTATTATTTATCAAAACGAAAAATACTGTATGTATTTACTCAACGAGCTCTGCTTTTTTTGCGCGACACCCTTAACAACATTAAATTTATAAGTATACTATATGACTGGGTCAACAAGATACTGTGAAATTTGAAGACTGTAGTTTCAACCGTTTGACTGTAAAACCTTTGTGACAGACATGAGTTACACATGTATGAAAACAACAACGATGGTATCAACCACCTTTACTCGTACATCTTCTATTTAATAGCTTTTTTCAGCTTTTATTATGCACTTGCAACAACAGAACAAGATTATATGCACTTTGTTTGCATTAGCCTATTTAATTGTGGTTAGTGTATAATGTAGAAAGTCTATGGAAACTCTACATCGTAGATATGTGGGAAATAATGTGCTAACATAAGTTACAATGCTGAAAAACAACCGTTTCGTCAGTTCATTGCGGCCACCACGATCACATAAATGTGTCGTGTACAAAAACAACTGACGTAATGCTTGGAAAGTAGCGGCCAAATGAGGCATCATTGGCTGCTATTACATCCCCACGTATCATTCATTAGTGGTCGCTATTTCGACCAACGGTCGTTATCTAATAAAAGCGTTCATAATACGTATATTTTCGAAAATTGTCCCCGAAAATGGCTTCTCGTGATTGACTAGTGCCGGTCGGAGCCCGAGCGTGGCGCGGGCGGGTGATGCCCGCAAAGGACGCGGAAAAAACTTCCTCATTACCCTCTTCCATAACAATCCACCTCCATTTATAATGCTATTAATAAAATAATGACTCGCCATGACAATAAACTTTTCTGCATCAAATGAACATTAAATGTCATTTTATCGGCAAAAAATTACTCGGTACCTACGACCGTTTTGTGACGCTTTTTTAATAACGATATTTATTTTTCCATTAGTCACCGGCTATTCGAGATAAACATCCGCCTTGCAATTAATGCGCTACACAAATCAGGTACTGTTGCGCCATTGTTGAATATTTTCCACATTTTAGTCGTTACCTATTTCAGTTATAGTTTGTAGGTAATAGGTACTTATTTAGTTATTATTATGTATATGTTGTACATGTAAAGTTCTCTAATAAGTTGCAACGCAATCAATTTTGTTCATTATTTAAGTACCTAATATACCTGTGATTTTAAGTAGTAGTTAATATTTTATTTTCCTTACTTAGTAATAATTGAGGCAGGATTAATTGAGCACCCCCGATGATTTATCAATTAACAACGTCAATTCTAGATACTAAAATATCAACAATACATACCTACGTATACATTTTCAATAAATTATTAAAACTTTTTTCACAAATCTTACGAAAACCCCTTCGCATTGAAAGTTTATATCCCCTTATTTGAGTTGGAAGCCAAATTGAAGCACAACACGAAATCAGGCTACTTATTACAGAATGCGTTAGTATGCATGGGCTGGGCCCTCGGGCCGGAGCCCTATTGCATTACGAAGAGCTGCATAAACGCCGCTTCGATTTACAGATACCGCCGCCCGGCGTGGAATACAGACGCTCGCTTTAGATTGAGTTACGTGCCTCTGAAAAATTCACCCTGACACTTATTACTCTATGCTGGATATCAATCATATTGATTTTAGTTTAGCGCATACCTACATCACACGTCCCTAATGGACACGATCGCGGATATATATAGAGTCGAAAGGTTTAAAGGGCGGTTGTAACAGGACAAGGGATCGAACGAAAACAACAATTTATTAAATAATAACTATTACTCGTATTATTTCAAAATGATGTCGATACCTTCTAAAGATAATATAAAATACCAATAACGCTTCGGCAAATTGCAACCTAATTGTAACTCGAATCTGGCCCCGACCTGTTGATGCTGACAGTGGTGTTTTAGTGTGATACATTTAACGCACTATATAATGAAATGGATCGGACTGTTCAGCAGTTTCCCCGAAAATAAATTTCCTCGGATTTACTTAATACGGGCTCTCTAACCGAACCCTGCATGTATCCTATAAGACTTAGGTGTTCCTTATACCTTTACAAAAATGTAATCGCAATGATGTATTTATTATATTAAGAGGACATTATACCCGCATTAGTAGACCTTTTCGTACCGTAATTGTCAGTAATCCAAAACTATAATTTCGTTACCCATTCGCTCTACGTGAAAAAACCTAAGAAACAGGATGACATTCCGATATTTTCTCAGGGACATTTCTTTAAATTAGGCTATTATTAGTTGCCGATCAAGCTGTAGGATGCTTTTAATTTTGAATTAGGGGACCCTGTGGTTAGTGCCCTTAATCGGCCCCGCGGCCCGATGTCCGGGTATTAACGTTATATCCACAGACATGTAATGCCGTAAGTAATAATAAACCCCAAATGACACAAAATATTGTCAAATTATAGGCTCTGAAAGCATGAGTAACCACTCACAATGTCCGCCGTTGATCCCGCGGAGCGTCAGCAACCTCACCTCACTAAAAAGTGGTTCCGTTCCCTACAACATTGTATCACACTATACTTTTAGTCGACTTTAATTTATAGGAATATTTGATCTTTATGGAGGCAGAAATCAGCGAGAGTCAGTCATTTATCCTATCGCTATCTAGACACCCGTAGAGTGTCAACCAAATTCGCAAACAAAAAAGGTGACACACCGGCCGAGGATTACAGAAACCATTTAAACCATAACCATTTACCACCGTTCACGTGATTTTGATGTCTGAAAATCCGTATTTTTACACAATCTCATTATTGAGTTGGTAACAAATAACATAACAATAACAGAACGCAGTGGCGGCTGCTGACTACGAGAACCGGTGGTGCGCTAATTTATGGATATATGGAATATTATATTATATAAGTCAAAAATTGCAATACAACCACGTTTTCCTACTAACAATATTATTTTTTATGTATTACCTCAATCCGTCGATTTTGGTCCCTGGCAAATAAGACATGACCTTGGCGGTCCAGCTATTTTATTTCTAATTTATCAATCACTAAAAGTTTTATTATTGTTTTTAATAATCTCGATTTTATTGTTCACACTTATTCTTTCCATTGGAGCGCTCGTGGCCCAGTGGCACCCGCGTACTGCGTGCGGTATGCGAGGTTAAGCAATGTCGGGCGAGGTCAGTCCTTGGATGGGTGACCGCTTGAGTGGTTACTAACTGAGCGCTCCCGTGCTTTGGAAGGCACGTTAAGCCGTTGATCCCGGTTGCTGTCTTTGATAGCAGTCGTTAAGCCAAGTTAGAGGCCTCCGGGCGGCTTGAGAACTTCTAACGGTCAAGTTGCCCACTCACTTGACAAGCCTATTCCCAATAAGGTCGGTTTCCCCCTCGGGTTGGAAGGTCAGATGGCAGTCGCTTCCGTAAAAACTAGTGCCTACGCCAATTCTTGGGATTAGGTAGCGGACCCCAGGCATTCTTCAGGATGCAACTGTACTGGGAATACCGCTAGGAGGATGATGACTTATTCTTTCCATTAAACACACAGTTCCTCACTTCACAAAAGACAGGCACACTTACTTTACATACAAAAACAAACAATAAACACGAAACGAATAATAGCGCGCTGCACGGACAAGTTCGAAGAAAAGTGCAGACATGTTATTAACCAACTAAGCGAACTTGACAATTGGTGCGCAAGAAAAGCTTTATATTTTGAGCGTTAACTTCGCTTGGTCGGGTAATACATGAGTCATTCACTCGGCCGGCCGACTCGTGTCTAGTCGGCAAATTCTCGGATATCTTCGGCTAAGCGGCAGTACGCGGGCATAAGCGAGCTTCGTGCGGCGCACCGAATTCACCTATTTCTTCATAGAGTTTGTACGGAGTATCTTCCGTCTCACGCGCCTGGCGTTCTAACGCGTTTCTCATAGAAAAAGTACTGACTAGTGCGTGCGCTCCACGAAGCGCACGGAGAGGTTTTTTGAGTTGAGACTGAGCGAAAAAGAGTTTTAAAGACTACGACATAGCGTAGTGGTTGGTTATATTGCATTTTTTTAATGTAATATATGTATGTATATTACAGATAATTGAGATTGTTTTATTGATGACGATGGTATTGATGGTGCAAAATTTTTGGTAGTGCAACGCACGAGCGCACTCAAGGTACAGCCGCCACTGACAGAACGTTATGCATGAGAGGGGCTGTGATATAAGGAGCTTTGAAAGATAGTTTCTAGTTAAGAACTTGGGTTTTTTTTTTTTTATTTATGTTTTTGTCGGGATTTATATTAACTAGGTAAGTGGGTAGTATTAGTCTCATAATCACCAGAAGATACTTTAATCATGGCATATAATGTTACGTACCTAAACACCAATTGTAACAATAAATATTTTTACAAGCGGAATCGCCCGCTTAGCGAAATTATTATTTCCAACCGGAGTGAAAAATTGATATCCACTTTTAACATTTTATATATTACATTGTTTACTGTAAGTAAACAGTATAATATATGTATATGACTTATACAAAAAAAATATATATCCGTGGAATACCTGCATTTTATCTTGTAGTGCATGGTGAGTATTTACTGCTGGCTAAGTGCATTCGGTATCTGAATATTCTGAATTCAATAATATAGTTATTTGCAGCTACGTCCACGTTACCCATGCAAATAAACTATTATCTACCCAAATGAAAAAGTGGCCAACTGATACTTCAAATATGTAGTTTAATTTACAACCTCCTGACAATGTCTCCTATATTTTAAATATGTACTGTGATAATAAAGTGTTTCTGCTGACCGTACCCCGCGATAATTGTATAGCTATGTCAATGGGTTTCTTTTTGGCTATATGAAAAGATATAGAAACGGCTGTGTCATATTATTTTAGTGGCTGACGCCGATTGCATATCTAACAGATGCAAGTCTCTTTGATTGTAGTGTTTATCCTCGATACGAATCGATTTCATACGATTTGGATCGATTCATTCGATCGCAGGTTAATAGGGGCGATCGCGGTGTATTTTCGGCCATGACGGATCATTTAGATCGTACGTGACGTGCTTATATGGAAAATAAATCGTTTGAATCGCATTACAAACATTCGTATAATTAAATGTTTGGCTCTGTGAGAATTTTTGATTCGGAAAGCGTGATGGTATGTGAATGAGTAGTGAACACAGTCTACGTCAGTTCTGGAAACAGTTTCATTTTATTGTTATCGATGTATTTTTTCATTAATTGTCGTATTGCTGTGTGATATATACCTACTGCCAGCGGATACAACAGTTGGATATGCTAATTGGTTAATTAAAGTCGTTATTGGCCTTTTAACAAATTAATCAGAAAGTGATCGCCGGGGCTAATCGGTTTGGCGCCTTACGACTAATTTTGTTCTTGTTCAAACACAGCGGCCGTATATAAACTTACTAGTTGAGTGTATGATCATATTAATAATAACCTATGCAACCTTTTACCTATGTAAAGGCAATTAAAACATACATCAAATTAATTACTTCGAAAGGTCGATTATGTATATCTTCGTCTTTTTTATTTATGCTACTCGTAAACAATTTGCAATTATAATTACATAATTAATGATACTAAAGTATTTACAGTACGCTACTATTTATAATTGCTAACACTCACAGTTTAGATACTTACCGATATGTTCTCAAGACTATAAAAATCATGCCTATTTCAGAAATGAAATAATTTGAAGTGTCGCTTCACAATTATACCAGAAACAAGCACCCCTTGTTCATCCTTCCATATATAAATAGGCTGGTGTGACTCGTGTGAGTGGGTAGATGTGCTAAGTCTCCTAGTTGGATACACGAAAAGAACACATACATAATGTAGGTATGCCCAGGCGGGACCGGTCGAGCTTACACAAGACGGGACGCAGATAAGGATTGACAATATTAGTTTAGACTTAAATCACGACGCTCAACACATTGTAAGCCTTATGTCTCCAAACTTAAAGATCCATGTCACAAATACATCTGAAAATGAATCAATTGTGAGCTAAAGGTACTTAATGACACCTGCTCGATGCTGAATGACATCACAAGCACACGTACAGCATTGTTAAGTGGAGATATGGATAATTCAAAATCAAATATTTTTAGTCGTTTTGAGAGGTGTCTGGTGAAACTAGTATTTTGTTATCAGCTTATCATGAAGTTAATGCCTCAACCTATTATCCACGTATAAGTTCCTCGTTAGGTACTTAAGATTTAGAATACTCGTCAATGTAACTATTTTTATTATTTATCACGGAGAGTCACAGAGTTTATTCCTAAGATGAAAAAGAAAAAATATTTATTAAAAAGATTTTTTAAAATATTTATTAAAAACTTTATTTATTGCTGGTTTAAGTTTAACCGAGAAATGACTCCTGACGATGATGAAAAGCGACGCCATTGTTTATCTTTGTATACTAATTAGGCATTACAGATAAATCAAACATTTGTATTATTTATATTATCCCATTTGGTTGCAATTTCTGCTTACTATCAGGCTTGTTTGCCACCGCCGTTATTTAAGAAATGCTGTAGCTATACCTGTCAAATGCTTAAATCCTATAGTTTACGTACAGAAGTCCTGCAAAAGTTAGCCGTTGAATTAATGAATGAATAAATCGTTCGGAGCGGAGAGAGTATATCACAATAAATGCTTTAAATTTATCTCTGATGTATGTCGCACCATGAGCTTTAGACGTATAGTATTTCTAAGATAATAAGCTAAAACTTAGGTGGCGTCAACGCGTTTACTTTCGCGGTACAAAATACACATCAAATATTTGCTATTCCATTAAACATATCATTTTATACAGTTTGTTTCGAAATACTACGATGCCATGCCAAAGTAGAGGAATCCGGCCCCGTGCAAATAGGACCTACCGATTTATCGGCAGCTCAAACAAACCTCTACAAATGTTTATCCTGCATCTCCGGAACATCAAATTCGAACGCGACTGATGTCCATTTTTAGGGTTCCGTACCCAAAGGGTAAACGGAAACATATTACTAAGACTCCGCTGTCCGTACTTCTGTTTGTCCGTCTGTCACCAGGCTGTATCTCATGAACCGTGATAGTTAGACAGTTGAAATGTTCACAGTTGATGTATTTCTGTTGCCGCTATAACAACAAATACTAAAAAAACAGAATAAAATAAATATTTAAGGGGGCTCCCATAAAACACGTGATTTTTTGCCATTTTTAGGGTTCCGTAGCCAAAATGGCTAGAACGGAACCCTTATAGATTCGTCGTGTCTGCCCGTCCGTCCGTCCGTCCGTATGTCACAGCCGATTTACTCGGAGACTATGAGCACTACAATTATAAAATTTGGTAGCAAGGTGTATGCTATGAACCGCTACAGGAATATGATGTGAAATTACGAAAAAAATATTAAACCCCATACATGTAACAGCGGTGTCAAATTTTTTTTTTTCAATGCACGTAAGCGTGTGGTTTATCAATGGATAGGCCTTTCTAAAATGACATAGAGGTTTCTCAAAAACTTTTCTATTTAAGTCAACCGTTAGTGAGATATTAGCTGTCAAAGTCGTAAAAAGTGTGTGTCCCCCCCCCCACTCTAATTTCCAACCCGTCAAGTTTAAAATTCTAAAAAAAATCAAGATGATGTACAATTATAAATACTTTTAACGAATTTTGGTTTGAACAAGATAGGTTTAACGGTTTTTGAGTTATTGCTGAAAAACTGTCTTGCCCAAACAAAAGGGCGTAAGTGCCGTGACTTCCCTATGAAGATCTGGGGGCACGGTAGTGCCCCCGCCAAGACGAGTCAAGCGAAGCGCAAGTGCACTACCTACCTTTTCTCGAAGTGTTTCGTCGTTTTTTTAACCCTCATAAAGTTGGTTTCCGATGTACCAGATAGTTCATATTCTCAGGATATGATGTCAATAATAGTCTAATTAAACATACTCTCATTACTCATACTCAATTGAATAGGTCTAATACTTTAAATTTTATTGATATCTAAAATACACCGATTTCGTCACTGACACACTGATGATCATCAAAATGTTTGGCTACTTCCTGTAGTGCTAGAAAGCTGAAATTTGGTATGTAATCTAAGTTTAGTATATAACCAACAAAAAAAATCATAATCTTACAACTTATTATATGAGACTTTCACCAGTTTTATGAATTAGGACATGAAAGTTTACACGGGACTGTAGACAGTAACTAAAAAACCTATTAATAAGTACTTACAAGAACCTCCGCCTTACAAAAAGAACTGAAATCCCACCAAAAACATTTCATGTAAAATGTTGCCAAGACGACCACATAACATAAGGTTTGCCCTGTGAAAAAGATATCAGATCTCATAGAGACTTGTAGAGCCAAGCTTCTGAATCTACACGGCCTAACTCTACCGACCCTAACTTCAACAAATTCTACATATCAGTAAAAATGTATGGCTTGGCTGTTTCGTTACTTACTTCAGATCAGAAACTAAATATTCGCATCACCTCCACGACGGTAGCGAAACGGCGAAGCCATACATATTTACTGATATGTAGAATTTGTTGACGTTAGGGTCGGTATAGAGTTAGGCCGTGTAGATTCAGAAGCTTTTCTTTACATGAGATCTGATATCTTTTTCACAGGGCAAACCTTATGTGGTCGTCTTGGCAACATTTTACATGAAATGTTTTTGGTGGGATACGACCTTTTCTGATTTACTGTATTGTATAGTGGTTTTAAATGTAGAATTAGGAGGTGTCGGTACGGAACCCTTCTCTATGCGTGGCCCGACACGCACTTGGCCGGTTTTATAGATAAAGTAACCTAACCCTTCGTGCGCGAGTCCGACTCGCTCTTTACCGGTTTTTGTATTCCTCGACATCCACGCAACTACAGTTTAGTCCAATTTACTCGAAATGTGCAATCCCGCAGTGTCTCAAGACGAAAGTGATGACATACGGTACTGAAACGTGGTCGCCTATAATGGGCCTCATAAGACGGCTCAAAGTCACCCAAAGAACAATGGAGAGGGCTATGTTGGGAGTTTCTCTGCGAGATCGCATCAGGAATGAGGCCATCCGCAGCAGAACCAAAGTGACCGATATAGCCCTTCGAATCTCTAAACTTAAGTGGCATTGGGCAGGGCACATAGCACGTAGAACCGATGGCAGTTGGGGCGAAAAGGTTCTCGAGTGGCGACCACGTACCGGAAGGCGTAGCGTGGGCAGGCCCCCCACACGGTGGACTGATGACCTGGTAAGGGCCGCGGGTATCCGCTGGATGCGGGTGGCGCAGAACCGGTCATTGTGGAAGTCTTTGGGGGAGGCCTATTTCCAGCAGTGGACGTCATTCGGCTGACATGATGATGATGATGACTCGAAATGTTTCTAATTTTACGAAGGTTTTCACTAAAAGTTAGGTCAGTAGGGTTGTCTAAACCTAAGACGCGCGGTTCATAAAATTGCGACTACGTCATAACTCGAAAGCCGAATAAAAGTCTTGTCTATCTTACCTAACCTGCAGTCATTTAAAGTAGCATATCTTTGGTTATTGTTCTATATACATAGATTTTAGTCTACAGCTGTTACTGATGTACTGTGTGTGTCTCTGTGTGTCAGTTAAATTTTAAATTATTGACTTTTTTGAATCAAATGTCCCTTATTAGTTTTGAGAAATACGATTATTATAATTATAACCTTCACTTTGGCAAGCCATCTTAGTTGTAGGATTGAGCCAGGGTTGCCAGTTTGAGTATTTTTGCATAGATGGTGACATCAAAATGAATAGTTCAAAACCGGTCAAGTTCGAGGTCGACTTGCGCACCGATTGATGGTTCCGTGCAACGATCGTGTACCGTCCCGACCCCAATAATTAAGAAAAACGGGCCGAGTGCGCGTCGGACCACGCGCAAAGAAGGTTTCCGTACCGACACCTCCTAATCTACCACTCTTAAAAGCACTATTCAATACATTTCATCAAAAAAGGTCGTATCTTCATAGGAAACTTACGGCACTTTCGCCCCTTTGTTTTGGAAAGACAATTTTTCAGCAATAACTCAAAAACCGTTGAACTTATCTTGTTCAAACCAAAAATCATCTAGATTTTTTTTCACAATTTTAAACTTCATAGTTTGGAAACTAGAGGGAGGGAGGACATACTTATTACGACTTTGACGGCTAATATCTCACTAACAGTTGACTTAAATGGAAAAGTTTTTTATAAACCTCTATGTCATTTTTGAAGGCCTATCCATATGGAAGGAGGAAATGGAAAACTTCAAAAATGGATATATATATATCCTATCCTATACCCCACACGCCTAAGTGCATTGAAAAAAAAATTTTGACCCCCCTGTTACATGTATAGGGTGCCAACCCCCCTTTTAAATTTTTTTTCGTAATTTCACATCTTATTTCTATAGCGGTTTGTAACATGCACTTTCACACCGAATTTCATAATTGTAGTGGTCATAGTCTCTGAGTAAATCGGCTGTGACATACGGACGAACAGACAGACAGACATGACGAATCCATTAGGGTTCCGTTTTTTGCCATTTGGCTACGGAACCCTAAAAATTGAACGCCATGGGTACAGAGCGCCAGCTATCGGACCTTATACAAACTAAGTATAGATATGATTTTTTTTTTATATAACCTAGATATAATTATTTTATTCCTGTAATATTTATATAGAAAAATTACAATTTTTATAATAAGAATTTTTATTGTTTACAAATTGGTATATATAACTTTTTTAGTTTTACAACTTTTACGTATTACGTATTGACGTGTACCCGAAATATTAAATTGTATTAATCTTTAATATATTGAATAGCATTTCTCAAAAATTGAACGTTTATAATATAATACTGCCTGCGCACAGGATTCGACTGTCACAAATCTAATAATGTAAATAAAAATCGGAAAAGAGCATGTCGGGCCATGCTCAGTGTAGGTTCCGTAAAAAATTCAATAACATGCAAAAGGGAATATCTCCGTAGCGTTTTATACGTATCTTACTAAGAAGGGAAGACTTTTTACGATAACTCAAAAACCCAGCTATACTGATCATGTCCGCTATAGTTTTCGTTGAAAGTATTTATTAAGCTTTATTTTCATGATTTTATATTCACTTTATCAAAAAATGTTTGAAGAATGCCTCTAAAGTATTAGGTATCATTTTGAAAGACCTATCCAAGTATCCAACAAGACCCCACACAATAGGGTAGAAGCAAAAAATAAATTTCATCCCCACTTTACGTGTAGGGCAGGTACCCATAATTGTTTTTTTTTTTATATTACACAGATTTATTGATTTATATATCCATGCCAAATTGCAGCTTTCTTGTACTAACTCGGACAGACAGACGGACATGGTGAAACTATAAGGGTTCCTAGTTGACTACGGAACTCTAAAAATCAACCAAGAATAAGTTTACGAACACCCAAACCTAAATATAAAAAATTATTGGGTAAGTATATTTTTCTTGAATACACGCATACCTACTACATACGCCCACTTAATCATGGTTAACTTAATTTTTACTCTAATACTCGTAATTAATAAGAGAATTGTTAATATTCTTTATGAGAAATAAACTACTTTAAACCGGTATTAGTATAAGTAAGCATATCACAGGAATTATGAAAGTTGAGGTGCGCACTATTCGCCAAAAAACTGCTGAGCTGTTTGGCGAAAATGATTGTAACTAACTTCTGTCACTTTTTTAGAATAAATAATTAAATAATAAAATTAAGAATGAAATGGGTCACTCATGTCTTGAAGGTCGAATATCGCTCGACATGTTTCAAACCGATTCACGGCCCTTAATGGTGTTATTCGTTATCGCTTTCTGACTAAAACACACGAAACAAGTAGGTTTTAAAAAAACAATTGACACAATTTATTTTTATTTGCATGGGGAATGGGCTAATTTTGACGAAGCTCAACACATATCCGAATATATTTTATAATCAAAAAAAACTTATCTACTTATTTCCAGTCAGAATGCGATACCAATTAACACCTTTAACAGATCCACGGTATATTTTACACCGTGTATTGTATAATTCAAGATTTCAATTATATATTTGATATACATATACTTGATTGTATTGCACACTACTACTTCATTGTATTGCACACTATAAGTATATGTGAGATATGAAAGAGAGAAGGAATTGGGGCTTGCGCCCCAAAATATGTACAAACCCTATTTGTCCAACAATACGATAATTTTTCAACTGATTGATCGTTGATCTTACGAAATGACCACGAGAAACCCACTTTTTTACTTTCACTCGGAAGATCTTATTTTTGACGGGATTCTGCAAAAAAGAGTGAATGGATGCTAATATGTCATTTAGAACCGGAAATGATCTTTTCGTTAAATAAATCAAAATTGCACTAGGTTTAAACGTAGCTATTAGGGCGAGGTCGCAAAGGCACCGCCGGTGCGATTACGGTCTCGCCGAGGCGGTACAGCCTTCGCTAAATTGTTCCTAATGCGACCTACCGCCACACTTCACATGCCGAAGGGCATTCTCCCATTCATAAATTCGCTGTGATTGATACTGAATGAAGATTTCCGGATGTTAATCGCAATCCGTTGTTTCATAAACTGGTTTTTTTGTGACGATTAATGTTGATCAATGAGGTTGTAGATAGGTCCAGGTAGTAGATCATTAATTTATCTTCAGGCTTTGCATATATTTTTGCGCTAACCATGCGATATATTATATTAACATAATTCAGCGGACAATTTTATTTTTACGTTTATTAGAATAGGTTAGAAATTGGGTGCGCTTATCCTGATATTACGGGATACCTATCCTATGCCCAGAGACATTTTGAAGCTCCTTAAATGTTATAGGCATGCATACGGCGATTTCGGTGTTTTCTTAGTAGAGACTACACAATTATGTAGGTACCTACTTCACAGATTCCGATTCGATTTCGCTGTCGTAACCATTGATGATCATTGAAATACACATATTGACACTTCAAAATCATTCAGATCGATCAGATCATGAATCGATAAGGAATCGATGGAAACCGTCTAATGGTATAGTGCTACGTTACTACTATGCATATACCACAGTTTAACAACATATATAATATTGTAATACATTGCCTATGATTTGTTTGGCTATTTATCAGCATTTTATCTTATAGAAAGCAATTCATGTGAATTTATAAGGAAACTAGCTTTTACCCGCGACTCCGTCCGTTTGGAACTCGTTATATCGTCGGCTAATAGTGTAAACCTGCAAACGTCATATTATGGAAGTTAACGGGAGAGACAAAAAAAATGATTAATTTCAAAATATAAAACAGGTAAAGCGTTTTGATTATCTGTTTTTTACGATGACTTTTGTAACTTAACTGTATTTTGCAATCAAATAACGTTTTAAGTTATGGATTTAGCAGTTTATCGAGAAAAAGAAAGTAAATAGATCTTCATGTAAATTTTACATCATGGTAAGGAAAATATAAGTACCTAAATTCCTAAGATATATATGTAGGTATATACTGAAAATCAAAGGGTACTTAATATGCAAAGAAACTTCTTGAAAAATTGTTGGTTGTTGTGCGAAAATATTCATCATCATCATATCAGCCGAAGGACATCCACTGCTGGACGTAGGCCTTCCCCAAAGAGTGCAACAATGTCCGGTCCTGCGCCACCCGCATCCAGCGGACCACAGCGACTTTAACCTATTTATCTACTCACGAATTTCGAACTTTGGATTACTGTGCATAATGAGATGAGTCTCAAGTTATGTATATGCCGAAACGAAGGCTTTATCAATACGTAAAAAACAAAAAAATAATATGCGTTTTTGAAAGTGGAAAGACACGCGATGAAGTTCATGTGGAATTGAATGTGCCAAAATCTACTATACACAGGCCTTGAAATAGCGCTATTTTCGCATATCGTTATGATATATAGCGCTACTTTGTCAATAAAACGCTTTACATAAAACGATATTTGGCGCGCATGTATAGCGGTATCCATTATATCGTTATAAATAAAATGCAACGATATTTTGTGAAGCGCTATTATAACGTTATATTAGGCTATCTCTGTCTCGCACACAGTCTTACGTGCGCTGTGACATTTACGTCAAACTCGAGCACGTCATTGTCGCCACATTGTTATAACGTTATATAACATTATAATACAAGGTTATGATTTTCATTTTGTTATGATATCAAATATCGTTATGAGGATTATCGATTATGATAACGAAATTTTAAACACTAACGAAATATATCGTTATAATATCGCTTATTTTCATAACGTTTTAAAGGCCTGACTATACACCGAATAATTAAGATTAAAGACAAAATTCAGTCTCAATTTTCGGAAGGACAAGGAAAACTAAAACGTATACATGCGTTTATCACAATATCCTAAAAAAGTAAAAGTAGTTTATTCTTCAAATTAGGCATATTACATGCGCCTATGAACTTTATACCATATTTACAAAAAAAAAACCGTTGTTTTATTTTATAATCTCGCCTCTATAACTGAACTAACCTGTATTCTGAACTCTATTACTGAGACCCTCTTTAACTGAGAAACATATTTTTAGAAAACTGTGTAAGTGGAATACCTGTTTAAGTGAGACCGATGAGATCTCAGTTATCCAGGTTTCACTGTATATAGTATAGTATGGATGGATATGAAAAGGTGCATACCTACCTACTAGAAAGAAAGAAAGAAAGAAAAAATATTTATTTATGACAAACACAGATAATACATAGAAGTTTACTAAACTACTGACTACTGACATGGTAATTATATCACGCGATACACTCCATATCACGATACGTGAATATTTACGTTTATTGAAGCAAACTCCTAACAATTTTGAAAACCGCGATAATATTGACATCCCAGTATTGTGACAATACTAACCGTGCAAAGAGCCCCACTGTCACTCACTAAGATTTTTTCTCTTTTTCGCTACTTCTGCGATCAGCCTCAACAACTATGAGCAGATAGGGCCACTGCCCAACGCCACTTTCTACGAATGGAAGTAGATATTTTGGGTAGGTAAGGTATCTTTATAGAAATTTTCCGCCAGTTGCAGTCGAAATTTTGTAATTTCTGTAAAATATTTGGTGGTTTCGTGTGACAAAAAAACTGTCGAAATTTTAAGCTGAACTCTTAAAGTTAATAGTATAACTAAAAAATTTAATATGATTTGAATACTTAAGAAACTCCCGCCACAGAATAAGTAATAGTCCCGCATGTATAGAATTGATGTAGAAATTAATTAAGGAATTAATAAGAAAATAGGTAATAGTTGTTCTAAGCTGTGTGAAGAAATTAACAAGAGACTAAATTTACTATTTTCTTTAAAATAATTAAAAGATGTATAGGTATATATTTTTAATTTTATTAACGTAACCGCTTACGTACCAACTCTGTATTAAGGCAATAATTCTGTTTAAATAATCACAATGCACGCTCAGTATGTCAGTTATGCAAGGGG
This sequence comes from Notocelia uddmanniana, assembly GCA_905163555.1. Taxonomy (NCBI): domain Eukaryota; kingdom Metazoa; phylum Arthropoda; class Insecta; order Lepidoptera; family Tortricidae; genus Notocelia; species Notocelia uddmanniana. Next base: position 12,421,279 of record LR991052.1, on the reverse strand, counting down.
TATAAGACTAAGTATTTGAACGAGGTGCTAATGGAGATGATGCCCTATCTTTAAGTAAATAAATGACTGATTGTTGCAACAAATATCGTTCCACGTGAAATAAATCGGATATCGAAAATTGGTACAATAAAACGCTTAGGCCCAATAGGTTTATCGCGTCCACTTCCTACAGCCGCGCTAATAACCAAAATAAACACTACGACGCGGACACAAAAGGAGGCAAATAAGGCCAAAAAGAGCTAATATAAAAAAATGTGCCCCTTTTTATACGGCACGAGTAAGTGTGAGGTCGGGGCGAGGAATGTTGGCGCCGGTCTGAGTACGTATACCTGTCCGGTTTATCAATGGGCCACGGACAATAAGTTGTAAAAAACGAGAAAAAGTATCGAAAAAACGCTTTATCAATCCGATGCGTCCGGCAAGGGTTGTCGCTTAGCGCGATCGATCGCCGGCCTCGCCGCGCCGTTTATCCTTCCACTCCATTACTTCCATAAATAAACAAACTCTATTTCACAATAAATATCCGATTTTCCCGTGTCCATGTTGATGGCAAGGCGTAATAATTTCGCTGTTTGAGAATTTTCTACGCAACACAGCGTGGCGAACAGCATTCCGCGGTGCACGTAGCCCATAAGTTTCCGACATTGTCGCGTGTAGCGTAGGCCGCCCGGCCCCGCGTAAATATCCCGACTAAAGCCTAACACAACTCAAGATGAACACGACAAAATTGATAAGAGCTCCACACCTCGCGGAGACATCCCAATTTAGTGCCGGCCCTGAGATAACGCCATTATACCGCTTTTAACTATACTCGTGATACGCCAAATGTGTTCAATTTAACATATCGTGATGTTCTAAATGGAAATTAATGGATCTGTCCCACTATGGCTAGTGCGTGACCTAAATAGGCAATCAATTTCAATATAATTATCTTCATAATATGTATTGCAATCCAGAAAACGCTAATTTAAAAATATGAAATTATAATAACAATAATAGTTATAATATATTTTTAATTTTAAATATGATAGTATAAATTTGTAATTTTATTTATTTTAATAGTTCTAAGTATGTTAAAGACTGTACATGATAAAATCTGGCCTTGCATGACCTGATATATTTATTTTCACTTTTTTAATAACCATCACTTTTTTAAATAATCTTAAGATACAATACTATAAAATAATAATACCATTATACATATTAAAACGTATGAGCGTATTATGAAATGTCGCGTTATATATTCCAACCTACTTTTTTTTTGTCCAACGTTATTCGGCTATCTTCATCCGCTTTCTACTACAACTATACATAATAGAATTAAACATTTTTACAATTTGTTTTACGTTTGTTAGAATATCATCCCTCTAAAAAGTTACACCTATTAGCTAACTGGTTTCTATTCGGGGTAGTCAGTAAGGTGCTTAAAAGCACTGAAAGTAGCGTTTCTATGGGAGGCAAGTTTTCTGTGAAAAGGGCAAATCAACCCCTGTTTAAGAATATGAATATATAGAAGCAAAAGCTAGTATATATTGTCAAATAACGTTTTTAGATTTAATTTAGTTTTATTTCAGATTTGTAATTAGTTTTAATGTTATTGTAATCAGTTTTATTTTTGGTACTTAATTTTGTTTTTATACTTTACTTCGGCCGACTACCATCGAGTCCAAAGCCGGAACAGCGGCCAAAAAGCTGAGCATCCTAAACAAGGTCAAGCGATATTTCACGCCTGGGCAGCATCTCTTTTTATATAAAGCCCAAGTCCGATCTTGCATGGAGTATTGTAGTCACCTTTGGGATGGCTCGGCTAAGTACCAACTTGCCGCACTCGACTCGGTGGACCGCAGAGCCAGGAGGCTCATTGGTGGCAGTACGGTAGCGGGAAATAAGCTTCAGAGCCTAGCATATAGACGCAAAGTAGCATGTCTGTGCGCCTTCTACAGATTGTACTTCGGTGAGTGTGCTCAAGAGCTCCATGAGCTCACACCGCCTTCCCCCTTCTTCCATCGGACATCCAGACGTACGGCTGGCTACCATCCTTACCTGGTAGAAATTCCTCTAATTCGAACCAAGCGCTTTGCATCATCCTTCATAATGCGCACTTCTAAGGTTTGGAATTCTTTGCCGGCGTCTGTATTTCCGAGTTCATATAACCTGGACCTTTTTAAGGCACGAGTGAATAGGCATCTTCTGGGTGAGCTCGCTTCATCGTCGGCCTCATCTTTGCCCCTGGCTAGATGCTAGCCAAGAGCAAACCCATTTTTAATGAATAAATAAATAAATATATATATATATATCGTTCTGATTAAATAATTGTAGTATCTAGGTTAGGGTTAAATTTATAAATTATCAAAGTAAATGCTGGTTCAAAATTAGTACGGACCTAGTAGAAAAATATATTGGAATCATGCATGGCCAGATTTTATCGAGTACGATTAAATTTAAAATATGATTCCGATTGTATTTGTTATTGTACATACTCGTACGAACCTGGGGTAAGGACCGTTTTTTAACCATTTGTTAAGAGTCCCCCGTAAGTTCTCGGCCGAACTCGATTCTCCATACAAACGTAGTTTCGTTCTCATTTTGAAACGCCATGCTGAAATAACATGAAACTTTGTATACACAATGGGATCCGCCATATCTAGGTCGGAAATTATTTTCTGTTGCTAGAAATTGGAATGGAAAAAATACAGCGAGATTTTAAATGTTTTGGGTCTTGTGTGAAAACCTTAATAATCGCTGTCTTTTTTCTCCATTATAATTTCAGGCAACAGAAACTAATTTCCGACCTAGATATACCGGATCCCCTTGTGTATACAAAGTTTCAAATCATTCCAGCAAATGAGAGCGAAACTACGTTTGTATGGAGAACCGAGCTTACTGCGGACTCTTAAGGCATTCATTTCGACTACAATTTAATTGTTTCCGACACGAACGTATGTCATATAATAATATTGGTTGTTTTCGTATCACAACGGAATGAATTGTAGACATTAAATGCCTTAAAGAATTAAAAATGGTCCAAAAATTTTGGTCCTCACCCCTTAAGTAATGCCTTTTTACACCTTTTTTTGTATTTAGGTATGTAACAGCCAGACGTGTTGTTGATAAATTTAATGAAATATAAGCTAACTAGGATAGAGATATCATCATTCAGTTTAAGAGCATCCGCCATAACCGCACGAAATTGTATACCTACTTAAATGTATATTTATAGGTACATATGAGATTAATTTTGTTTTTGTCATGTAGTATAGCTTTGTCATGTGTAGAATCTTTCCTTATTCCCAGTTACCTATTTTAAAACGTAGTTATCCACTGAGGCAACAATCAATAAAGGCATGTAAACGTTATTAGAATGGCAATGGTCCAAGTTTCAATATATACCTTATATACGTCGCAGGCAGAAAGGAGTGGTAATGATGAAGTTATAGGAGATAAAGTCAATAGATCTTAATACAAATTATACTCAATATAAACAATATGCATATTATTGAAAACATCAAAATATTGTAATATAACATTGTAGTTACCTTATACTTTTAAGGGTTCCGTAGTCGACTATTAGGAACTCTTATAGCTTCGCCATGTCTGACGGAGGCTTTGTACTGTGATTGTTAGAGCTAGAAAGCTGCAATTTGTTTACGGTTATATAAACCAATAAAACTGACAAAGTCGTGAAATAAAATTTAAAAAAATGTTATTAAGGGTCAATGATATTTAAGTATAGAAAGGTTATGCTCGAACATTACAAGCGTAAAAAGTGCTTCCAACATCGCGGCATCACACATTCGCATTTTGTTTTATTGTTTACAATACGCACACTTCATCGAAAGCGTAAAAGAGATAGCTTTATCAAAATAATACATAAGAAAGAGGACAGCCTTCACCCGGAACACCAATCACCGCACGTTTGACACAGATTAAAGAAACTAACACTAGGCAGAAGGTGCAAACTGTTTCTACCTATTAATCGACGGATGATAGCGAATGTAAGTAATGGTAATAACCGCTATCGGGTTGTCGTTTGCGTAGCAGGCACGTCAAAGAATTACAAAATAATTGACTCGGACACGGATTTTTGAATAAATGTACAGACAACAAAACTAATCTTGTCAAAAAATGTTTCATGCCTGTTGATGTCAATCGATTATATTTCTATCAAGCAACAAAAACTTCTTACAGACCGACCTCGTGTAGGATACAAGAAAGGACACTTTTCACTTTTCGTCACTAGTACTCAGAGATATACTTTAAAAATTAACATTTAATAGTTACAGCATTATTTTCTTCTAAATTAAATCCGAAGAAATAAATAGGGCAGTAAGTTGAAGTTGACTATGTAACCCATATAATCTAGAATTGAATGTGATTTAGTATGACGCATCTGTTACATTAATCTATGTTCGCAGTCCTGTTTGTCTTTATCACTCTCATTGCAAACGACACTAGGTAGTCTCTTTCTCTGAGACAGCGTCTTCGTGGCGTCATATTTGGTAAATTGAAGGATAAAATTAAAAAAATAACATAATTTCAGCTTACTTACTTGTGGTATGTGACGCCTGTTGCCTTAGTACGTTTGGATGTATAATTAGTGCACTTTCGCAAACGCATGACGGCATTTGTAAGGTCACTTACGTCGTTGCGGGAACTCGTGTCAACATTCCCCTCTCTCGCTTGCCCGAGAGCGACTGAAGCCAATAGGCGATGTTTAGCGTCTTTATAACGGCACACTTTAGGTACGCGGGTAACGTATCTATACTTAAAATATCATTGTTAAGGGTTATTAAATTATCCCCACTTTACGTGTAGGGGAGGTATACACGTCAAGTGGGAATAATTTTTATACAGACTTTCACGAAGACTACTTATAGCGGACATGATCAGTTATAGCTGTTCTTAAATTATAGTAAAAAGTCCTTAGTAAAAGACGTATGAAACGCTGCGAAGGTATTTCCTTTTGCTTATTATTGATGTTTTTAAATTGAGTTCATTGAGCGACTACCGAACCCCACACTGAGCATGTCCTGATATGCTCTTGGCCGATGTTTTTTTTAAATACATTAAACGTCAACACTAATATCCGCAGACACCGCGCCACCTCTCAAGCACCTGATTCGAAGGCGAAGTAATACTGCCTAAGAAAACAATAATTGTCTGTTTCTAATTCACATTTTTCATCACAATGAAAGTTATTAACGGAATAATATCTTGGTTAAATCAAAGCGATCATATTCGGCGATTAGTTAATTTATTAGCATGTTATCATTAACCTGCCACAAGGTTTATATGTTTACCTAGATCTGACAATCAAATCTATAACATGTACCTACTCGTACAGTGATTGACCTATGGAAGCTCATATATTTGTTATGTTTATACAGGTTGCTCGCGAGGAATCCGCATAATTTTGCCAGCGTATTACTGAGGCCAAAAGAAACTTAAAATGTTATATGACTTTAGGTGTTTTATAAAAGAAACAATGTTTTTTTTTTAAATTTTTTTGAATGTTTTAACACGTAAATAGTAACTTTCATTCGCAAAATAACCACTTAAAATGAAAAATGTAAGTTTTTTTCTGTAATTTTTTTGCAAAGACATGACAATGTCACGTTGGTGATTCTCAAATAGACTGTCTAGACTAAAATCACACAGTAGCATTTTTTTAAAGAAAAACGTATTTTCCACTAAGTTACGATGGAAAAATGTTCCCCAAAAAATTTAAATTATCTTTGAAACTAACCCAAATCCAGGGAAATTCATATGACATTTTAACTTTCTTTTCGCCTCAGGAATACGCTGACAAAATTATGCGGATTCCTCGCGAGCATCCTGTATTGAATAGAGCAGACGTAAGAATTTTCTCTCTATTCTCTTAAATTTTTCGGGATCTGCATACTTATATTATATCGCCTTAAAGTGGGGCAAATTCCGCGAGGTTGTACCTAATACCCAATGGCTGGTTCATACCGGACCCCGCCCGGAACGACGGCCGAGGCATAAAATATAAACCACTTAGCAAATGCGCTGTCCTATTGTACGCGCGTCCGCTGTCGAGATAGTGCAACGGATTGAAGGTGTTATCTAACATTGATGGTAACACACAGGGACACGGCATGGTGTCGGAGCGGAGTCGCCGGGCCGCGCCGTGTGCGACCGCCCGAGTTCCCGTTTAACTAATTGAGCGAAAACGAGACAACCATCGCCATTCAGCGTCCAACTAATGAATGGCCCTCGAAAAAGCCAATTTGTAGTTTTTTTAACACTTCAATTTGTGTCGTAAACCCCAAAAAAGCCTCGACCAAAACCACAATCGAATTAGTGACCCTTGTTCCGGAGATTAGAGGACTGTCCGGCTCTTATCTCGGTCGTTCGTTATTTTATTGGCTTGTAGAGAGTAAGTCGATAAACACGACGTATAATGGCCTATAATGAATCGTCCACGCTAGCAGTTTGACTAATCATAAAGGTTTTATGGGTGTCGTTCAGAAATACTCGATTTATGACGCAGTTTGTGCCTCTCTTCCTACAAAACAGATTTGTTGCATAAACAATGTACCTATAATGCGATCATTATCAAACGTCTACGCGCGCAAGTATTACTCAAACTGGTTTTGTTGTGTTATAAATAAACAGATGAATTAGATTGCTTTTAGACCGTTGTATGTGTCTAAGCGCTGAAACTGAATAGTTTAGTAATGTTGGTGTACACATCGCTTCGTGACCGGTACAAAATGAATGTATTGTATGTACAATTCGATATCTAAATGATTTCTATTCAGTTAGCATCTACCGGCTTCCACCCGAAGCAGAATACAATAAACAGTCAACAATAGATGTCATAGATCGCTAACGACCTTCTCACTGGCTGCCCACATATAACGAGGGGCATTAATTTTATATTAATGAACACAAAATGATGTACAAAGTTACAAACCACGTAAAAGCGCTATTCATAAGGTGAATTAAAAGTGAATTAAAATGTCTGAAATGTCAAATTGCGAGGACGCATTACTTATTAGCGGCGACTATCCAGCTCCCAGGCTGCCTCTCACAACGCATGGGCGGTTATAACATTCATTCATGAATTGGTCGGGAGACTAGTTTTGTTTTAGCCTTTAAAAAAAGCGATAGTTTTTTGCGGATAGGTAGGTAAGGTACCTTTTGCGATCGGCTTAGAGCTATTTCTATAAGTTTACAAGTTTACAAAGAAATATTTTTTTAACCCCCGACGCAAAACGTTTCTGTCTATGTATCTGTGTGTCTGTGGTATCGTAGCTCCCAAACGGACAATCCGATTTTTGTTTTTTTTTTGTGTCATACATAATTTTATTCCGAGTGTTCTTAGCCATATTTCATGAAAATCTGTTCAGCCGTTTTTGAGATATTGAGCTTTGAAATGAAAATGTCGGGGGCTTTTCAACTTTTCTAAGTTGTTGTTTTTAACTGAATATTTCCTAACCGATATTTCTTAATTTCTGTAAGTATTGTGTTGCGCTAAAATAGTTTTACTTTATGTCTCTATAATTCCGTTTCGACTGGGTCAATCTTTCGTGTGAAATTTGGTGAGCAGGTTCGATAACTACATATATGTATTATTTTTATTTAATTGTTTTTTTTATTGTGGTGTAAGTAGGTGGGAAGTTGAAAACGGATAAATATTTCTCTCGAGAGGTCTTTAGTTCACAGAGCCACTAGAAAATATAAACCATGATAAAATCTATGATTTTATATGGTTAAAGAGTGAAGACAAGCAAAAATGTACGTCTGGAGAATGACCGACATATGACGCTTTATGTAGTACGAGTAAAGGTCCGGCCACACCGGTGCTCAAAATATGGTGACGGCACAAAATTGCAGTGAACGAGAAGGAGAAAGCTACGCTTGAAGCAAGGCGCTGCGTTTACGGCACGTCAATGCGTTTTAGTGCGTTTTTAGCCGCGGTGTGGCCGGAGCTCAAGTCTATGCGGCGAATCACGCGTCGGTGTGAGCGATGGCCGCCGGGAATCAGTCCATCGTGCTCGTGAAATAGATGCCGCCCGTTTTGCCACTAATGACTTCCTGTATTTTTTCATACACCAATTATTTCCCGTGGGTGAGCACGGCCAAGACAACGCTTTTTTTAACTCGCAACACCTACTGGATATGTAGGTACAGTACAGTGTAGCTCTAGTACCTACTTTTGGTTTGTGCCCATTTTTTTTCGTGGCAAAGTCTCGCGTTTTCGGTTACGATAAGTAAACCTTAATGGGACCTCTTAAGCCCAGATACAGTCAGCAATAGAATCAGAAGTGATGTAATTAAAATGATTTAGACGGCTTGCCTTATAATAAAACCATGATAAATTATAAGTAGACCATTTTTACCTCTTGGAACGTTTGCTGAACGTACGAATATTAAACAACTTTTAAGCAAAGATAATAACATAACGGGGAGCACACTGCAAGTCTAAAATTTGTCAATCAACCAAACGAGTTTATTTCAAAATTAATGTCGTCATTTTTAACATTTAATCACAGTACAAGTCCTTATTCCAGTTAGGTAAAATCGGAGTTTTATGAGGACAATTTAAATCGAACGTTCGAATTAGGAACACATAAAAAACAAACGCCTGACGCCTTTTCATTGAGGGTACAAAGATATCCACGCATGAGTCATTTGAGTCAGGCGGGGTTTGTTGTCGCGCGGTAAATGGATTTTATTATAAACCGTGCCGGTCGTCATCTGAACAAATGGTTTGTACATGTAGCCGCCCACGCGGCGGCGCAACGCGAGCGCCGGGGCTGCTATCCACAAAGCTTACTGACGCTGATCTTAGCCGCACCAGTATAAGTCAGACTTCTAAGAACGCATAGAAATTGATAAAGTTGGGATCACTTTATACTAGGGACGAGTTTTGTAGTCACAGAACGTCGTAGTAGTCGAAATAAGTTGAAAATCGTAGGCCACTCGCTCGCGTCGCCGCCGACGCCGCTTCCTACAGCTTGGCTTTTTACAATGTTTACCTCACTGGTGACCTCACCGCTACCCGCTAGTAAATCTTGACGCCGGGACTCGTAATAACAACAGCTAATCGGAGGTCTGACGCCTTGGTTCACCTGGGGAGAGGTAAAGCTTTGTGCAGACTCTACAGACTACCTACCTACTATAATAACTGCAGAGCCTCAGGCTACGGAAACCGCATTAAATTCAAGGAACTTAAAAATTAAAGGACAGGTATTATGATATAAATTATACATTATTATAGGTCTTGTTAGTTCGCAATATTCAGTGACAAAACGCACGTATCGCTAAGCATTTAGGGGTGGAAACCGCAGACAATTATTATAATTGGTATGGCGAAACGAGACGAAATGGCATTGCGCTGCGGCGCTCTAGCTTACATATGTTAAGCAATTTCGAAGCTAGCCCGTAGCTCAAACAACACATGGCGTATATTAAAGTGATTTCAAGGCAGGAATCAAGAAGGTGTTTTGTTTGTAGCGAAACCCTCCTAAACTATAAAGGAAAACGTAGTAACGGTATTGAAGACTCAATTACATTAATAAGAAATAAAAATGAAAATTATTGTTAACATAAAACGAAGAGGAAGAAAACTTACAAATAACGAAACCAAAACAATCATAGTTTTAAGTAAAATTGTAATTAACAATATATGGATCACAAGGAATGAAATAAAATATTTCAATAATAATGTCTAATATTTAGCTAGAGTTCTCGTTGCCCATTAAAAATGGACTAGTAAAGATCTGAAAGTATTTCTACCTAGACGTAGCTCCCATTCAAGTCACACATGACTTCGAAGCTTCCCCGATTATAGAATCACAACTTATCTCTGATTGAAAAACAACCCTGATGTCGGTAGCGGCGTCACGTGTTCGCAGTCGATAGTTCGTGGTCGCGTTTGGATGTTCGCGGCTGACTTGTATCACAATATATCCTAGTCTTCTATTCAAGTCATTTGGTATCATTAGGTATAATAGATTAGCTCTTTAGATTTTGTGACTTAATAAGAAAACAGAACAGCAGTATCGCGTGTTACCACCGATACCCGAAGTCTCTTTTAAAATCCGAATGTGATTCTGAGAGTTAATGGACTGTAGAATTAAGGGTGCCCCGTGCACAAGATTCAAGATACAAGACGCAAAAACAAACGAACGAATACGAAACGGATATGAGAAAATCTTAGACCATACATAACAGGAGACGCCATTAGTATACTTACCCCTCTGCCAAAAAATAGGCAAAATGTGCACAAAATTATTAAAAACGTACTTCATTAATCGATTATAAGTCAGTCTAGAAATCGTTTTCGGCGTGTGAAGAGCTCCGTGATAATAACTTTATCTGCTGCTTAGGGTACTAAAACGTTGTATTTTATCAAATTTACAAAAAGATTGATGATAATTTCACATACTGTAAGCATATTTTTGCTTTATTTATAATTTTATGCGCAATTCAAGTTTTATTTCAAATCGTATATCGTGCATCGATTTAAAAACATTCGTGCTTGACCATTAGGGCTAGCTGTCAAACGTCACTTTGACGTCACCGTATTTGAAGGAATAGGGACTACTGTTTATGAGATTTTCTTAGAAACATGGTCCTTATCCACTTTGGTTAATTTGGCAATCCGATAGTAACCCAATAATGGATCGTACCTTAACGAGAATAAGGTCGACTTTTATTGCTCAACTTTAGTATTTTGAATGTGCATGAGTTGATTGTTTTAATGTGGGTGCGTAGTAATGGTACAATATATTGTAGAGTCAGACCAGTATATCTTTTCAAAGCAAATGAACTGTCAAACATCAAAAATTGTGTATGGCAATGTTTTATATTTGACGCAGATGTCAAATGTGAATGAATGTGTCATACGAATTAAGTTGAATTAATTTGTTTACGATTGTTAGCATTAATTATGGCCAAACCTCGGGCAAACCGTATAAAAGTGGCGAGCGAGAATTATTATTCCGAATGATCAATAAATATGCTGCCGTGAGAGAACAACGAGAGGCGATTATCGCAGAAAAGCGGCAATGTTTACATCTCATCAAGTCTTTTACCGGTAAGTTTATCAAACAATCTTGGTACTTTTTTAATGTTTGTATGAAATTTCATTAAAAATATCTCGTCTACCAGAACCCGCAACGAGAATTATGTTGCAGCTAAGCTAACAGTTATACAGGCTGTAATCCCTTTTTTGTGAAAGTTACTAAAATTGTCGATTTTTACAACATACGGGTGTCCCAAGAAGTAGTGATATACTGAAGCTGGGAGGTAGAGGACCTAGAGGGCTATCTGAATCACCCCCATGTATGTTCCGCGATTTTTAGTATTTTCGGAGTTATGAATTTTTTTTTAATTTTTCACCTATCGTCGCGTACGATGAGATTTTTATTTATGGTGACGTGAATTATTGCGGTGGATGCTTGATTTTTTTTGTGTACTAAAAATCGCGGAACATACATGGGGGTGATTCAGATATCCCTCTAGGTCCTCTACCTCCCAGCTTCAGTATATCACTACTTCTTGGGACACCCTATAAATTTTTTCATTAAGACCTGACCACTTTTATTTTTTTGTACATACATGGTTGTATGGAGATAAATTTTAGGATAGTTTTCACCATATTTTTTTTTGTAACTATTCATAGCAAGTTTGATCAAAGTGCAATAAGGAATAAAATAAAAGAGTATTAGGGCACTAATTAGTCAAAAAGGAGGTCCGACCGCTTGGAAAACTCTTAACGGAACTAAGAGATTCGATAAAATGCGAAGGATGTAAAGAGACTAAGAAAGATATTTACTAAAAATACTGAAGAACGTCCGGTTTTAATGGAAAAGGATGACATTGCTGTCTGGAAATCACAAAACATTCGCTAAATTTTGTAGTTTCGCAATGCACCAGTGGAAACAAGAAAAAATATGGATATTTTTTCTTGTTCTATGTTGACGAAACATATATCCACGTAAATTTAAAGCCAAAAAAAAGTTGGCAAGGTACTGGACTGCCTTTAAAAAATCTAAAATATCCTTTAGTGATGCATGAGATAAAACTTACGATTTCAGCACGCGAACATGCAATTTTCGAGAATGACAGGAGGCTTGGACGCAAAAGTGGGGCGTAGTTATATAGGATGACATACATACATACTAATACTCACTACTACTACTACTATTATTTTCACTTGTTTCAATATTACACAAGTATCAAGACTAATTAGTAGTAGACAAAAAAATTAAATTGCTGGTGCAGAATTATGCTAGTCAGACTCTAAGTGTGCGTAGTTTTTTTATATGTGTGTTACCTCGCGTTGATGGCTGCTTCAGTTAGAGAGTAATAAAACTAATAAAATAAAATAAATCAATATAAATTTAATTAGTTTCAATATTTTATCAAAAGTTTGGCAACGGATAAAATAAAATGACGCGCGTAAATGCAAACATTTCGACTATAGGTTTTTGTGGCGGTGCTTATGAATTTACAGAACAACAGGGACTGCAGTGCCACATGTTCCTTGTGGCTTCCACTGTTGGATGTTTAACCAACATCATTTAAAATTATTACCTGAGTGACCGAGGTATGCTCGACATCTTTCATTTTTACCCGAAGACAAGACTCAGCTATATTAGTATTTTGCCCCGTTGCGACCCCTGATCTGTCACAATCATCGAAATCGTTAGAGCCGTTTCCGAGATCCCCGAAATGAAATCGAATATACATACAAGAATGTACACCATTACATGCACACTTTATAGTTCATAAAAACAACAATCGTTTTCAACAAGATCAATGAGAATTGTTTACTTGGTTGAGTCTTAACTTTTTAAAAACTTGTACTTGCACACACATACTATGCTGTGTGTGTGTGTGTGTGTGTGTGCGTGCACGCGTACGTGCGTGCGTGCGTCCGTGCGTGCGTGTATGTGTGTGCGAGCGTGCGTAAGTGCGTGCGTGCTTGCGTGTGTGTGCGTGTTCCTGTGTCCTGTATCTGTCATTTATATAGTTAGTCGACACACACACACAAAGGGAGCTACCTCTTCGTCTTAAGTTCACGGTTCATGCTTAGGGCCGAAACCTTACTTTTACGAAAATTGTATGAACTAAGTATAAAAGCACGCTAAGCAGTGCATTTATGGACCATAGATCGCAGAGTTTCCACCGACTTATATATAGGAGTGTTAACATGAGTGAGCGACTATGAAAATGACAGAGACTTTGTAAAGTACAGGAGTTACAAAAACACCCACCTTAGGCGTAAACCGTCAACATCTTGAACAGCGGCGACGGATGACGCTACGGGCTCTGTCAAGGACCACCTGGCCCTTGACTAATTATGTATTGGCCCCTACAGCATTTATTTGCGTTTTTCCTAGTAAGTACCTACTGAAGGCTAAACTTAATGGGTGTAACAATGCCTTCATCATACACAACTGCCCATTGAATTCACAAGCGCACACGCAGACTAAATGCACTAGGCTTTGCTGAAGCTTAAGGCACGTACCTGTAATGGACGCAGTTGTCTACGTGACCACGATACCCGCAATGCGTTCTACGAGTAATTGTGCCAATTACACACACTAGGTATCTGTTTTGTGTCAGCTTTTAGCTAACATATGGTTGAAGGCCGACAACGGAGATAATTGCCATGCGGATAAAAGCGTGTTCTCCGTCTATTCCTACTATACTCGGTATTTTCATCTATAAAGTAAGTACTGCCCGTAATAAAATCTACGGCACGCTCATTTGTTTCTTACTTTAGAACTTGTATAGTTTAGTTTGTTAGTATTTTATAAACATAAATTAAAAATAAAAAAGTTTTAATTTAAACGGTTTTATTTCAATCATATATTGTGCCAAAAACTAGAAAATAAAAATTATTCCGGGCCTGAGTCCAGCATATGTACATTGTTTTCTGGAGAGTAATTATGTGAGACGGGTAGCAATAATGTAGTCTTCTCGAGTCGGATCCTAAGGTAAAGGTCCTATTTTGTCTCTATGTCAGTGGATTAAGTAATAATCGGAAGGTTTCATCAGACTAAAATAATTTCTCATTCTGTCCAACTCGGCCATAGCGTCTTTATTGCATGGTCGCTTTCCTGTCAATTTGCCACAATCCAAATGTTCAATTCGAACACCTTCTAGTGACCAGCACGGCTAGCATAAGACGCCGCGCGAGCTATATCGCGCGCGACATAGACTATCTGTCTCTATATAATGGGTAAACACGGAAAGAGACGGATAGTCTATCTCGCGCCGGATTTAGCTCGCGCGCTGTCTTGTGCTAGCCGTGCCGACGCGACTCAATGCGACATACGCCTGTCCCTCCTCAAAAAGTCTGGGGCCTAAGTAGACTGCAGCAACGTTAGCGCGTAGCATTACTTTGGCTCCTGCAAATATCTCTTATTCTTGAGGCAATTCACCAGCCTTGTTGATGTCTCCTGGTATTACATCAGTAAGGTTAACGTTGGCCATATTCCGTGTGGCATCTATCAGATACATATTGGGCTCTGATTCAGTATATGCGGACTTTTTGGCTACGAAATGAATTCAGAACCGCAGTGTTGTGATTGTAGAGCTGCTGATTGGTTGGATACACCCTTAACGCTTTGTCTATTGCAAATTCACCAACTGCATTTTGCAGAACTCTTCCCATAAGTACACTAGAATGTTCAGATGTTATTTCGCCAATTCGTAGTGCGTTTAGAATATCGATGAAGACACTGTCCCCTTGTTGACGCATATTCTCTGTCAACTTACAAAGCGTGAACAAATACCATAGGTGCGTGGCTGGCCGGAGATATTCAGGTTGTTTGTAGACAGGTGTCAGACCGGAGCGTTTGATAGGAGGCAGTTGCAAAAGATCTACGAACAATAGAATATTGACCCCTCCAAAGAATTTGTTCGTCGTTATTTTTCACATGCCTGAGTCGGGAGTCGATCATGCAGAGCATCTAGAATGACACCATGGAAATTTCGTCAACAATGAGAAATTCTATTTGCCTCATTGTTGTCTCATTAGACGCAAGTAATCACCAGTCAATGGCGACATTCCTGTTGTACGGCCATCTTTTTGAACAGGTAACTTTAATAATTTAGTTAATTTGGACTGACACTGACATAAAGGACTTTTACTTTGACATTAGATGTTTTTTGCCGTTCAAATGCTGCCGTGGACAAGCAAAGAGAATAATTAATAGAGAACATTTTATTTGTACTGTATATGTACATGCCTCTTGTATTCATGCAGCATCAGGATTGAGTAGTAAGAGGTCACTATCATATGTACATCATCATCATCATCATTTTAGCCGAATGGCGTCCACAGCTGGAGATAAGCGTCCCCCAAAGACTTCCACAATAACCGGTCCTGCGCCGACCGCATCCAGCGGACACCCGCGACCCTTACCAGGTCATCAGTCCACCGTGTGGGGGGCCTGCCCACGCTACGCCTTCCGGTACGTGGTCGCCACTCGAGAACCTTTCCGCCCCAACGGCCATCGGTTCTGCGTGCTATGTGCCCCGCTCACTGCCACTTAAGTTTAGCGATTCGAAGGGCTATATCGGTCACTTTGGTTCTGCTGCGGATGGCCTCATTTCTGATGCGATCACGCAAAGAAACTCCCAGCATAGCCCTCTCCATTGCTCTTTGGGTGACTTTGAGCCTTCTTATGAGGCCCATAGTAAGCGACCACGTTTCAGTACCTTACGAGTATGTACATGCCTCTACCTAAAACCTAGAGTAGGTACTACTTTAAAATCAGCACGTTCTCCAACTTGGCGGTTATGGCACGCAGTATCTTCACTCATCAGGACTGGGGAGTTCGAAATCATTTGTAAATGAGAATGTCTCTACCTATTAAATAAAGTACTAATTTGGAATTAAGTAGAACATTCTTAATACTGGCAGCTAAGGCGGGCAGTGACCTTACATCATCAGGACTGAGGAGTAGGAAGTCAGTATTAAGTGTTTAAGTATTTGTTTTACTCTAAAAATACTACAGTTAAATCAACATATTCTTAAGCCTCTCGGTTAAGGTACTTCTGCAGCCTCAGGATTTGAAGATCGAAAGTTGAAACTATTATAATTTGGTATTGTCACGCAAACTTAACACGTATGCCAAGTATTATCAAAATCGGTTAAGTAGAAGTGGTCAAAAATCGTTCGCAAGATTTGAATCAAATATACCGAGTGAAGCTAAATAAAACCGTTTAATAATAATAAAATACCGGCAATAACATATAAGGACAAATAATCATTTATTTTACATTTGTACTTAACTTACAAACAATAATAGATAGCAAAAAATCATCTTGTTTGTACAACGCCTAAAGGTAGTGGTCGTTAGTTCCGACCCCCGAACTTGGTGGGAACAGCATTCCTAACAGGAAAATCCAATGACATTTTATAAACCTCATTACAGGAGGTGGTGCGTACGAGTAACGCCAGTCATACAGCAACTACAAAAAAAGGAGGGTTCCATTTCGATTACTTTTATTAATTATTATTTTCAACGTTTGTCACCACAGAACTTGGTCATTTGTGAACCTATTAGTAAATTGGCCGGTGTGGTATGACAACTAAGAATCAAAATAAATGATAACCAGAATTGTAATAAATGATAATATTAACCGTGTAAAGGAACCCTATAACTACTACTACTAAATACCGTTTATCAATAAGTATTCATACACCTTGTGATGTTTATAATTTTCCAAACGGTTTCATGCAAAAAAAATTATTGTGCAACTTAGAGAAAATCTAAATCTGATATTTTAGTGCTACTTCTGTGTAATAGATGACACTGTTTTCAATAAAAACCTGGATGTTTGCTTAGTTTTAGGTTGCCATAGTATGACTGACACTACTTGACTTGACTGACGTGAAGTGAACGCCATGTCAACGAAATGTGAAGGTGCCAAAGTTTTTTAGAAAAATAAGTGGCAATGGTAATACAGTCTTACAGCCACCGTTATGACGTCATAATTCGCTACTTTTAGATTAGATATTTGGGAAAGAAAATTTGGTTTTCGGGAGAAATAAAAAGACACGTGAACCTTAAAATGTCATTTTCTATCGGTCTAGACTAGATCATAAAACGGTCACCTTGAAAATATGAAATGTTGTCAATTGGTATTGAAATACCATGTCATGCCAATAATTCTTAATGGTGCTTTAAATGAATTGAATAGATGCGAGGATGCTTCCTTACCACCGTGCACTCGCCGTGCATTTTTATGAAGAAACAAGTTTTCAATTTATTATTTATACTACCATCGTCCCTAAGCAATTATAGACATACACATGTCATGCTCAGTTTGGAATTAAATTAAACTTTGTGTCTTACATAGCGATTTTATTTCGATTAAGGGTACCGTACCCAAAGGCTCCACACGGAGCCCTATTGCTGGACTGTCACTCGGTGATCACTCGCGTATCCGTTTGTCGTCTGGCACACATTTTGTTCCGAAGAAATTTTTTATTTCCCATTGACCTATGAACTTGAAATTTGGTGATAATGTTTATTTTTACGTATATTTTACCAACCAATACCTATATTGATAAATCACATTGGTTTTTTAGTTATATGGAACCCCCGGTGAGCGAGTACGACTCGCACTTGGCCAATTTATATTTTATTTGTATTTATGATTGTAACAAATTATTAACTTAAAAACAAATATAAATAACATAATTTTCTCTAAAATTATTTAATACAAACACAAATTCAGATGATGAAAATTAGATGACATTTAGGAATTCATTTACAAAAATACATGTCGCACCTGTACGACCTGTACCTGCACCAGGGTTCGGCGTTAAGAGCCCGCAGTAAGCTCGGTTCTCCATCCACCGCGCGATCACACATATAGTCCCTATTCGTGTCCCGGTACCGCCGCATACCGGGTAGAGTCAGTCCGACCCAGATTTGGCCTAGCTGAGTTTCTTGCTGGACTCTTCTCAGCTAGGCTGGGTTTAGTGAACCAGCGACAAAACTCCCAGTAGCTCGATACTCGTAACCTTCACACCCCAGATTCGGTTGAAACCGTTCAACCAATCTCGCTGGAGCGCAAACTCTTAGAGTATTCCAATGTTTATACCACCCACGCGGTCGTGTCGGATGTTTTTCTCTGGATTTTCCAAAGGCAACTCTCCCACAGTAAGGTCAAAAAAAATCGGTCTTGCCAACGATATTGTCCATGTCGGTGAAAAGAGGCTCGAGGTTCAGAGCAGATTAGAAAAGTGGCGGCAAACATCGGAGAACGTGGGCTTGAAAATCAGTCGTTCTAAAACTGAACACCTGGTCTGCGATTTCGGCGGTCTCTCCAATTTCGTGCCCATAGAGCTCGGTGGTGTAACGCTACCGGTCTGCTCTGATTTCCGATACTTACCTCGGGTCACTCATACAGTGTAATGATATTGAACGTGACATTAAAAACCGAATCAGTGCCGGATAGATAATAATAATATTGGGGGGCAAAATCAACAAGACCATTGTACGACCTGTCGTCAAGTATGGATCGGAATGTTGGGCTGCAAAGGTGACGGATGAAAAGAGATTGCATGTTACGGAGATGAGAATGTTGAGATGGATGAGTGGCGTAACAAGAATGAATCAGATAAGAAATGAGTATATAAGACGAAACCTGAAAGAAGCATAGATGATAAGTTGAGAGCTAATCGTCTACGGTGGTATGGGCATGTAATGCGGAGCTCCCGTGATTGCATAAAAAAGAACTAGTGTCATCTTAAAATATTTGAATTTAGAATTTGCAAACAAAAGAATGACTCGAAATCGGCCTAACCGTTTTAGTGTAGCGTTCGTTGACAAGTCAGTTGTGAAAATGGAAATTTCGAAGGAAAATTTACGTGCGATAAGTTTTTACAACTTCAAAACGGGCTTAACGCAATTTCAGTTCTTCGAAGAGTTGACTACGGTTTTCAATGATAAAGGACCATGTCTCCGGACTGTGGAACGCTGGTATTTAGAATTTCAACGTGGTTGCTCTAATCTTGGTGATAGACATCGTGAAGGTCGACCAAAAACAGCCGTAACCCAGGAGAACATTGATGCTGCAACTGATCGTCGAAGATCGCCATGCGACATACCGTGAGATAGAAGCTTCCTTAAGTATTTCAGGGACCAGTGTTCACAGTATTTTGCATGATCACTTAGGCGTAAAAAAGTTGATCTCACGCTAGATACCACATTTACTCAGTGAAGACCAAAAAACGGCTCGCGTTCGATGGTGTCGCAAAACTCTGCGGCAATTCAACCGAGGAAACTCGAAACATGTTTACGACATTATCAGTGGTGACGAAACTTGAATATATGCCTACGATCCCGATTCTAAAGTCTGACTAGCATAAGTCTGCACCAGCAATTTTAATTTACTGCCTGTAAATCGGTATTCAATTCAATTCAATTTGTTTTATTTCGCACACATAAGTTTACAGTATTAACACCAAAGTCTTATGCGGTATATGATAACACTGAAGATAGGGCACTAATTAGTCTTGATACTTGTGTATTATCTTTAATATTTAAACAAGTGAAAATAATAGTAGTAGTAGTGAGTATTAGTATGTATGTATGTATTTCAGCCTATATATACCTACGCCCCACTGTTGCCTCCTGTCATTCTCGAAAATTGCATGTTCGTGTGCTGGAATCGTACGTTTTTTCTCATGCATCATTGAAAAGATATTTTTTATGGCAGTTTTACTGAATAGGCCACGTAATTTTGATGTTAGTAAAAAATAATTTTCATTTTATTGTGCGTTTTGTTTGCCCTATGTCTACTACTTTTATTACTTATATATACACACCATGTTTTCCCAGAAGAAAATTGTGTTTCGGTGACCAAAGATATTGAGATAGTTTGAGGATGAAGATAGTTTGATGTAAGTACTTGCATAATATCTTTGAGACCTTATCTGTCAATTCACGTACATACGGTATAAACGCTGGTTGTCTGTCAACACGGTGATCAAGGTATTTGGTACAGGTGGATCTTCCAAATACGAGTATTCAATTTCTTGATATTCTGTCGATGATGATTCTAAGAAATTCACCTTATCATACTCTGATTCTGTTGTGCTGTTGTTTTTGGTGCTTTCGTAACCATCAGAGTCGTCGGAGACATGAATTACAAACGGCTGTTGGAAATTATCCATTATTTTTTCTTAATGTGCATGTTCTATTTCGAGATGATTGACATTGTCAAATACTTCTGGCAATGATCCGTTGTATTTATTTATTTATCGTATGGCATTTATTTACGAACCGTGAGATCTTCGAGAAGACAGGTACGGTTGCCAGTTGTCCGTTGTAATATTAGAGAACGCTTCTTCCATTTTTTTCGTCACTTCCGGTATATGGCCATCAAAAATAAAAATACAATTTTCAAAATAAGATGGTGCATATATTGGACACTAAGATACTGTACTACGCATGTTGTGTCTAAAATATTTCAAATTACCTCCTCAATCATCCCTGAAAGTCTTTGCACCTAGTTACCAAACACCCTGTATATGTTGTAAAAATCGTCAATTTTAGTAACTGTTAGCTTAGTTGCAATATAATTCTCGTTTCGGGTTCTGGTGGACGAGAGGTTTTTAATGGAATGTCAAACAAACATTGAAAAAGTACCAATATTGTTTGATAAACTCACCGGTCAAAGACTTGATGAGATGTAAACATTGCCGCTTTTCTGCGATAATCGCCTCTCGTTGTTCTGTCACTGTGTCATAATTATTGAGCATTCGGAATAATAATTCTCGCTCCCCGCTTTTATACGGTTTGCCCATAATAAAGTGCTAATAATCGTAAACAAATTAATTCAATTTAATTCGTATGACACATTCACATTTGACATCTGCGACAAATATAAAACATTGCCATACGTAATGTTTAAATGTTTGACAGTTCATTTGCTTGGAAGAGATATACTGGTCTGACTTTTTTTTTCTAAACTGCAGTCGACTGTTTGGGTGTTCCAAGATGAGCCAAAACCGACCAAAGTAATACGCTCACGGAGCACTTCGAAAAAACTTTCGAAAAGTGGCCACGTTGCCACCATCGTGCTCGAGGATCGTAAAACGGTTAATGCTGACTGGTATACCACTGTCTGTTTACCAGAAGTCATCGGCGAGTTTCGAAAAAATAGCCCAAGAGGTCGTATAAGACTACACCACGATAATGCGAGCTCTCACACCGCCCGGCAAACAATTGCGTTTTTAAAAGAGCAAAATTTCGAAATTCTGGATCACCCGCCGTACAGTCCAGACTTAAGCCCTAACGATTTTTTTACTTTACTTTTCCAAAAATCATCAAAACAGCTCGGCTTGCTTAACAGATCCAGACAGTATTTCTCGTGCCGACGAGAAATACTGTCTGGATCTGTCACCGCCTACAGCATTATAAGGCGCACATCCACTTATCCCCGATAAATAAAATTCCGTAATATGAAATTCCACGCATCACTTTGCCTCTACTCGCCGGTTGTCAAGTAACTTTGTTAAGCAAAGGATGATTCCCAGAGACCGTTCTGTTTCCGGGCCGAGCCGCTTCCGAACCTCGGCCACAGCAACAGCGGACGTCAAACGTTTGTTTTGACCGCTTTGGTCAAGCCGCTTCCGAGCGGCCTCAGGACTGGACGCGGCCGGCCGCGCAATGGCCGGCGTCTAGCTGTCATAGAAAACGGGCCGGCCCGGACACGAAACGGCCTGCTGTGGATCATCCTTTTTAATCTACGTGAAGGCTGAAAGCCGAATTACATGCAGTGCGGCTTATACAGGTACCACGATATCTACCAAACCGTGTATTGATGTAATGAAAATCTCATGCAAGTTATTGCACCGTGTTAGGTAATTGACTTTAAATCTGATATAAAATAAATAAATATTAGGGGACAATTTTTTACACAAATCGAACTAGTCCCATATTAAGTTCAATAAGGCTTGTGTTATGGGTACTATACGACGATATATACTTAAATTCATAGAAATGGATGTTTTCTATGAATTTAGTCTCAGGAACAAATGTTTCTGCTTGCCACAGAAACAAATGCCCTTACCGGGATTCAAACCCCGGACTAGCTTCGGAGGCAGTGTCACTAATCACTACCAACTAGACTAAACAGGCCGCCGCACCGCGATCTTTGGCTATAGCTTGTAAATAACAACTTATACCAATTCAAAGTTTAGTTTTCAGTCTATTTTACTTATTTTTTAGTTCTAACTCGACTTTAAACAAGGTTGGTTTATTATTTTCTTGGGAAGGGTAGGATATAATTGATATAAAGAATCTCTTAGTTCATTTATATCGTTCTTAGTGAAATATATTCAAGCGAAGTTGTTTGGAAATTCATACAAAATATATTTGTTTTATTGTTCTTGAGACAGTAGTAACGCGCCATAGCACGCTGCGCGACGCCCGAAGGCTTGGACTTCAGTACGAGATTAATCTGAAAATAGAGGCGAATAGCATGAGCGCGTTGTATAATTACGTTATCGTCCGCCTGCGCGCGCATTGGCGTGCGGCCGGCCAATCGCCTGCGCCGATCGACCATCACCGATCGTTAGACCATCGATCCTTTTCGGTTATTACAATAATTCCGACACGATTGCATCTAATTGCGCCGGTTTCCAGTCGTGGCCCGCGATGAATTACCGATGAATATGTCTATGATCCTGAGATATTACAACTTCACAATTATTGTGAAATCGATTCCTTGTTGTGAAAATTATTTTGCGGTATTAATTTTCCGTTGTTAGATATAATTTTGCGGGACGTGTTTTCCGTGTCTTAATTCGTCTACAACGAGCGCTCGTTTCGTGATTTGCTCGTGAGTGGTGACCATTAGTTTGTAATGCGCTATAAGCTGCTTATATCGCTATTGCGATTCACTGTGTGCCTTTTATGACCATTACTTACTTTGGAATAATTTTGCTGAATATCTTTCTTCTTCACAATAAAAGCATTTGTGACTGGATAGCACTTCTAAACCGAAGATAATGGAATTTGTTTAATTAAACTATTTCTACATCTACCGCCATATTCTACATCTACATACTTGCCTACACTAACGTAATTTCTTTTACGTGTGTGGGAACTATTCGAACATATCAACGGAAAACAGTGTAATTACTTATAGTTATACCTACCTACTTGTATACAATTTTTCACAGTTATCTACTACCAGTCTAAGTTTATACAAAGATGTAATAATAATCCCATTAAAAACCTAAATGTGAAAATGGGAGCCAAGTTCAATATTCAGAATATGCGATGCGTGGTTGTCGTCTTCACCGACAAAATAATTGAGATCATAAAGGGTGCGAAGTTTCCCATTGATTGAACTTGGCTCCCATTTTTACATTTATGATTTTCATGGGATATCATTACTTTTTATCAATCTTCGCCAAACGATGCTTTTTAAGAGCGAATGCACGAGTTACTATACAATATACCCAAATCGCTATAGGTGCACCTCAAATATTTGAAGAGTTCCCTCGATTTCTCCAGGACCCTATGGTCAGATTCTTATCTGATAACTATGGGACCACCCCTGAAGTATAACGTTTCAAACAAAAAAAAAGTATTTTCCAAATAGCTTAATAAATGACGGACTTCTGAGGTAACTAGCATAAATAATAATAATAAAACTAAGTACACACCTGCGCTAATTCTCGAAAATGGTCGTGCAACGCTCTATTGGGATCGATCTGTCATCACGGACAGGACTATTGTAGCCAACAAACCTGATATCGTGCTGACAGATCGTTTGAAGCGCCAGGCAATACCCGTTGACATCACCATCCCCCATGACGAGAACCTTGTGAAAGCCGAGAAGGACAAAGCCAGCAAGTACCTAGACCGCCATGTGGGATGTTGATTCAACGATCATTTTCCCGATAGTCGTCTCTGCGAACGGTCTAATAGCGAAGAGGCTCGACCAACATCTCAAGAGACTCTCGTTAGATGGCTGGGTCAAGGGTCGCATACAGAAGGCGGTACTCCTGGACACGGCGCGGATAGTCCGGAGGTTCCTCTCTCTGTCGCCCTAATCACCGGTAGCTTAGGCCCTGTCTCGCTGCCGGCGGCGCCCTAGGTTAGGTTTTTATAATGATTTTATGTTTTGTAAATATTGTTTTATATTTTACTTTTTATAGAAATATTGTAAAACCTAAAATAAGAAAAAAATTACAATAAAGAGATAATAAAACTTAAAAAAACACTATCTCAATTTTATAATTTTTTTGGTGTACACACACAGTTACCTAGTTGCATGCAAAATTTCAGCTTTCTAGGCCACCTGGAAGTGGGTTAGGTTTTTGATTACTAGTCAGTCAGTCAGTAGTAAAAATGCCGTTTTTTGGACTTTAATATGACATAAATATTTCACCTACATTCATGAAATTTGGGGTTCTAGTTGTTCTAAAGAATCTTAATACATGTACCAATTTTTTTTTTATGTTAATTAGATTTGGAGTTATTGAGGGGTCAAAAGTGGCTCCAATCGGTTCGTGTAAAATAACACGCGGCTGCTGTTCGCCAGTACCGGGGTGAACTTGGCTGGACACGCTGCCGCTCGTCTAGATCTATTTGCTATCAAGTACATTACGCTCCAATGTTACTCAATTATATTACACCCTCATTGACTAGGTACTGACATATAAATAAGTGCTCCTAATGATATCCATAGGCCTGAGAAATTTACTCAAATCGTAAGTTGTACCTAGTTTAATACTCGCAAGTGCCGCTATTAGCCATAAGATGCGCAAGTTTCGGTGTCAAAGGGCGCTAACTGTCAACTAACTTGTAATTAGGAGCGCCTGCCAGCCACCGCCGAGCGGCCACAGTTATCAACTCTATAACCCGCCTACCCACCTCGTTCCCCTACTGCCTCAGCTTCCCTCACGATGTATTAGCAGTCAAACACAGACTCTACCTAGCGTATTTACGTTCTCTTAATGTCCATAAGAAACGTAAAAAACAAACCACCTACCAACCTAAATTGTAACAATGGCTCTTAATATCAACTTCAATTTAGCAACGGAAGCTTAAAAACTACCATCGGCAAAGGTTTTAGTAATGTTTTTACCGGCGTTTTATGGCCTCACCGCTAGATGGAATGAACCGTCGTCGTACATAATCAAACCACATGCGGGGCAGTAATTGCTTCCACATTCAAAGACCCGCTCACATCATGCCGTATAATGACAAAAATAGTCCAAAAAATGCCTCTGCATATGAGATATTTTTTTTTCAGAGTTCGCAGCTCACATGGAACTAAATTACGAAATAAAAGATTAAGTTAAAAGATCAATAAACTTAATAAATGATCTTAATAATTGTTGTATTACGGATACAATGGAGCGGCGTCGTGAGACGTCATTAAGGCGCGAACATCATTAATTTTATTCGCGGCTTTTTGACGTAAAAGCAATGGCGTCTGTCAGATTTGAAACGCCGCGGCTGCAATGCTGCCACCTGTTGGTAGCGAGGAGAATTACACATTAAGCCCCGCGGCGTTCCACTTGTCTCAGACTGCCAATCTTGCTAGCCGCTACTTTGCCCGCGATACAAAAAAAAATCCTCTCCCAAAACTAATAAATTTCTAAACTGCTGGATAATCTCGTCTCGTATGTTTGCATAAATCTTATGTTCAAACATAATCATTAAGTATTTTCAACTACATTAAAATAGTACAGTATGTACATACGGAAAGTAATGTATAGTCAGCTGCAGAGAAACGTGCCCCCCTGCATAGAAGTTTTGTATGCGTTTCTCTGCAGCTGACTGTACATAAATTGATCTTAAGTAATCTTATTGTTAATTTAAATACATAGTTCCTAAATCCTACGCCGTGAAACTATTCCTCAACGGCGCTAGTTTAATAGCTACAAGTGGAACGCTTCCCAAAAATTACACCGGCCAAAAAACTGTAAGCCGTCTACAGATTAGATTTCTTTTTGGTAGCTAATTGCGTTTTATCAAATTAAAGCAATTCTGCCCGCGGCGGGTGCTGGGTGATTGATAGTGTTTGACGAAGCCCGTTCCCACTAGTTTTACAGAATAAACTGTTGTGATTCACACTAATCTTTGCCATTTGTCACGTACATATCTGATCCTAATTTTAAATGAGATCAACTATTTGATTCATCTTATAGCTGTTTTCTGTTTATGACATTTATTATGAGTTATTAGGCTCTTTACTGATAAAAGATTCGTTTTCCAATATCATTGTACTGAAATATGATTACCGCTAAGAATTTAACATTATTGGGCTTTAAGAATATTATTATATTAAGAAAGATTTGATTCAACCTTCGCTGGTCTGTAATAAATATGCCGCAGGCTAAGCTATTGATTCATTCATAACTATTTGGCTATTTCATTATACTTAGTACTGGGTACGTATTTACCTAATTAAATCGCAATTAAGCACAGATTACTATAATGTCCCTTCTTCACCTAAGGGTCGATTTGATACTTACAATTTGGATTCCATTTTGTTTTTCGCGTAATACTCTTTCTGTTAGCTCGGACCGCGTTGATATCAAATTAATATGCTAATGCGTTGTGAATAGTTGGGTATGTTACCATATTGCAGTTTTATGGGTAGTATACTATATGGCATAGCTGATCTCGCCGTATCAAAGTTGTGGGATTCGAGATCCTTAGTCGCTTTAACATAGCCCATAACCCTAAATCTGTGTCCCCAGTACGCAGGTTCCTAACTTTACCCTATCCATACAGTGTCTTCGGTTCCTTGAAGAGTTGATTAGATTAAAAATAATTAGGGTGTGGCAATTACCACGTAGGGATAGGTGGGTTTGTAGTCAGCGCGAGTGCCGGTGTCGCGGGCAGCGGGCACGGCCGCTGCAGTCTCAATCATTAGGCAATTCGGCGGCGGGCACAAAGCGGTGATTGATGCGCCCGTTTACTGCTCCCAGTGGCACCGCGGTGTAAAAAACGAACGTTTTATTAACTCGTTTAGGCACCGCTGCTCATTAGAATTATTAATCAAGCCGAGGCGGGGAGATAGCGCGAGTATGATGTATCGAGCTTTGATTACATTAACGCATTCGGCCGGCGGTAATTAAAAGCACGCCGGGAAGTCCGACGGAACAAAAGGTAAAGCGAACCTACAACAATTAGAACCGCCGCTAATGACGCGCGATGAAATATGATTTCGCTAATTCGAATTCCAGGTGCAGAGTCTTCTGAGCGCGAGGTGACACCTGCATTGTTACGCGATAAGGTAACGGCGATTATTTCATATTATTATAATAGTACTCAGTCTGGACCATTCGCGGGCAGTGGAGGGTCGCCCGTGGGCGTAAATCGTGCAGAGATATGGCGCGCTCTTATCTAATCTCAAGATATCCTCGACACGTAATACTTACACATGCCATAAACAAGGCAATGCTTTCCTGGATTAAGGGATCATAATGAATAACCTTTGATGAGAGATCGTTGAAAAATCAAATGAGAGCGGTAATTATATGCATTAGTTAGATAGGTATTACAGCTACAAATTATTATGAGTCTCCACACGAAAGGAAACAGAAAAAAAAAACAAAAACATTATTTTGCTTTTGTGCTGCATAATTTAATCAGCGGCTTCAATTTCGAATACGCTTCTGGTCCTTTTGTGGTAATACTAAAAGAAAATCTTCGGACAATAAGAAATCATTGAAAGTGCACTGGACAAAGCTCGAGCTTAAGGCCTCAGTCAAGAGAGCGACAGGTGCGTTCACTTTGTTTTGCAACAAAGGATTGGCGTAAGCGCGTGCGCACAGACCGCAAGCGCTGACTGCACAACAGCGCTTTAAAAGGCCCACTTTGCCGCACCCCAGAAACATGCCTCACGCTCAGGAGAACAATGACACATGTCGATTAAAACTCTGTTAAAGTATGCGACGTTAATGAATGGTAGAAACTTAGGTAATGCAAAACAAAGGGCACGCGCCCCTTGTTTCGAACCGCACAGGACGCCACAAACGCTGCGGTCCAACGGTCATATTACACGTTTTGGTTTATTCTAGAGCTATGAGGGTACAATACAAACAGTTTCACATTCTGTCAGACACTAGGTAGATACAACAAATGTTTGACTTGTTATGGGTGCACGATGGAATCTCACTTCAATCTGGTTGTTGAATACTTTTATACGTATTTTTTGTGTCTCGAATATGGCATAAAACTCAACACACTTGATATGAATAATACACGCCAGCACTTGACAAGACTAAATCAAATCATGCCTTTTCTCTGGCACTTATTAACACATGTTCTTTCAACCTCATTAGGATGGACCCCTAGGTACATGTATTACGAGTTGAACAGATTGAAGTTATTATATGACGTAGATATACATATACAAGACACAACATATAAGAGTATTATATCAACATTTATCACATCACACTGTGATGAAATGACACTGAACATTTCCACATGTTTAGGGTGGTGGATATTCCAGGATGAAATGTGTAGCTTATCAAGGCACTAATAAAAACGCATGTGCAATTTTAATCTAAACGATACTGGAGGAAAGGAAGACGGCTAGGTAAAGTTGTATTTATAATTAACGATACAGTCTTTATCTGCTGTTTATAGTTTTGATCTATTTTTAAGAAGACTATTTGACTATTTGTATATATACATATTGCTCTGTTAAATACACCACAGGTGTAGCTAATTGCTAACTTTAGAACCAAACTTGTGTCCTGTGCAGTGCACAGTGTGCACTTCAATTGTAAGTTTGAAACAGTTTCCATATAAAATTAACCAATAATCGTTGTTATGAAACTAAACTAGGTAAATAATCAACGCTTACTGAAGTCGGCTTTAAAATATTCGCAAACAGCCTACGTTTTTAGTTCCTACTAGCCATGGCACAATTGGTCGTTTAATGCTCGGTTTCATTCCACTAATCTGTTCAGAAAGAGTACATCAGAAATTAAACCGTCTGCCAAGGACGGGATGTAGCAGTTTATCCAGTTTGCACGTCAGTCTTCGCCAACGCATGTACAACGAGCTACTCACGGTACATAGTTCACGTCTAAAGTGTAACAAAACTTGCATATAGTAGGTAACTACTAAGTGGCAGTAAATAATTAGATTAGGAGAGAACCCTTTAATATTTAACTTAAAAATGGAAGAAAGATAGCTCTATATACGCAGTTTTGCATAAACATTTTAGAAAATAGTTTAGGCGGTATGCTTTGGAATTACAATTTTTTATTGCTTCTTTGAACTTATCCGATATGTTCATACTGGTAAAATAATTAGTGTACAAATACGTTCACCTCCTGGAATTACTTATCTTGCGGTATAACTAAAGCCAGGGCACGCATATTTTTTGTACCTAATTAAGTATGTTAGTATTTTGCATATAGTTTGATCAGCTAGGTATTTTTATCCTCAACGCATGCCAATTATAAACAATATTAAATTTTAATCTCCTAGCAAGTACATTATGAAATACACACAAGAAACTATGTAACTAGTGCTGGCGGGTTAGACATAAACGCAGTAGAATTTTACAGTTTTGTATTATAATGAAATGTTAGGTTGGTACAATCAAGGACACCGATATGTACGTATACATTTTATTCGCGTTATTCCATTGAAATAAGGTGCATAAAATTATTCATATTTAGGTCCTCTACTGATTAAGTCGAGGGTGAAAATTACGTAACGTCTCCAAATGTACCATCAGCATCACAGTTAACTGACCATACCTACGTGAACCTTATTTCAACGAGATAATCGTCTGGTGGTAAGTCACTAGCGCCGCCACAGAGCCGCCCATGGACACCCGCAACACCAGAGGGGTTGGCACCACATAAGTAACATAAGTGATAGATCCGGACTAGTAACCACACAACTCTAGGTACAATAATATCTCCTTCTTAATATCACAAACGAGCCTGGCCAATATCGTCTTAATCAAAAGGTTGACTTCGTTAATGTTAACCTGTAACTAAAGCATTTACCATCATTAAACGTCACGGAACATTTGACGGAAGTTAAAGTTAATCGTTAGACGTAAACTCGTGATAATAACTGTTATAATTGTATAATTATGTATATTACTCAAATAATCAAATAGATGCTAATCTGTATAGATTACCATGCCATACACACCGAGAAAGACTAAGCCGCGCCATACGCCCGTTTTATCGAGTATGAATCCCTAAAAAGCTCTGTATGAAGCAGCCTATACTGTACTGCATACGAGTATTAAAGACAGCAAAATACCGGCAGCGTGAATGCCATCATGAATGTACGATTACAATTCGATCGAATTCTGGCTCAACGCTATGTGAAAAGACAAACCAAAGTCTTTATAGGTATATTATATCATTGTTACTTCTCAGTAATTTTACATTATGAACCCCTTCAAGTTAAGGATGATTCACAGTAGACCGTTCCGTGTCAGGGCCGGCCCGTTTTCTATGACAGCAAACGCAACGGCCGGCGTATTTCTCTAGAGGAAAACGGGCCGGCCCGGACACGGAACGGCCTACTGTGAATCATCCTTTAAGTTTTCGTCTGAAGATTTCTATTTTAAGTATTTCGTACTGGCTTGAGTAAATACAATAAATATGATAATTGCCTTCTCCATTTTGTTAGAGCTCGGACATTGAGTGGCCACCACAACTCAGTCCTGTCATCCACTTCATTGCTCCGTCTGTCCTGAAGGAGTACACACCATGCTACCGTATCTTACCGTTTTAGGTAAGTACCTACTGTACTACGTAATACAAATTTTACACACTCATCTACACATGCACAATTCCATTGGCGAATGTTTGTTTATTAGCAAAAGTATTATCATTATCACAGTCCACCAAGATAATAATTTGGACAAACATTTGGAAGTTTACCTTAGATACAATATCTTAATTTGAGAGCAAAGCCGGCATTTAAAGATCTTTCATACATTTTAAAACATCTGCGTCTTGATTTTGAGATGCTGTATTCTGCGCTAGGCTGCATAAAACACATACACAACAGGCTCCCGCGTAATTACGAGTACATAGCTTCTAAAGTTCTTATAAATAAATAAATCCAGGACGAATGTACTATTACTTATTCTGTGACGAAGTGGAGGATTCCAGAATTGCTATGTTCGAGATTCTAACGTGGAATCTTAAGCGTACTGAGGGACTCAAGCTACGTCGCCGAGATGTAAATATATTTTCTACCGCCTAATACAATCAATCTTCTATTCCCCTCTTTTATTAACCGACTTCAAGATTTCAAAAGAGGAGGTTATCAATTCGGTTGTATGTTTTTTTTTTGTTTTTTTTTTTTTTTTTAATGTTTGTTACTCCATAACTCCGTCATTTCTTAACCGATTTGAAAAATTCTTTTTCTGATTGTATGTATATATATCCAAGTTGGTCCCGTTTTTGTCAAAAGGCAGTTCTGATGATGGGATCCATGAGGAATTGAAGGAACTCCTCAAATCTTTAAGGCAAACATATAGTGATTTTTGTGTTTTTATCAACAAATCAAGCATTTGCATCCAAAAATGTGACATTGGATGAAGTGGAACTGCTGATGATGATCAGAACAGAACTCTTCAACGACGAAAAGTTCACGTTTGGCGATTTGTCCTCCTAGCTGTGTTTGTTAAGCAAGTTCTATTTTCACGATTAATTTTTGTCATGCTCGAGTTCTGATGATGGGGATCCATGAGGAATTGAGGGAACTCCTCAAATCTTAAAGGCAAACATAAAGTGATTTTTGTGTTTTTATCAACATATCGAGCATTATCATACAAAAATGTGACATTTGATGAAATGGAACTGCTGATGATGAATCAGAACAGAACTCTTCAACGACGAAAAGTTCACGTTTGGCGATTTGTCCTTTTAGCTGTGTTTGTTAAGCAAGTTCTATTTTCACGATTGATTTTTGTCATGCTCGAGTTCTGGAAACTCCTCAAATGTGAAAGGCACACAAATAGTGATTTTAGTATTTTCATGAACTAATCAAGCATTTTCATTCATAAAAGTGACTTATGATGAAGTGGAACTGCTGATGATGATCAGAACGGAACTCTTCAACGACGCGTAGTTCACGTTTGGAGATTTGTTCTCTTCGTTTTGTT
The DNA here is from genome assembly GCA_905163555.1 of Notocelia uddmanniana. Taxonomy (NCBI): domain Eukaryota; kingdom Metazoa; phylum Arthropoda; class Insecta; order Lepidoptera; family Tortricidae; genus Notocelia; species Notocelia uddmanniana. The sequence goes on along the minus strand of LR991052.1, from coordinate 12,389,131 downwards.
TGTCAAGCGAGCAAGGTTTTTCCATGATTTCATGAGGAATTGAGGGTACTTAGTCTTCTACCATTATAAACATACTTATAGCCATTTTTGTATTTTATTGTATGAAATCTAAGAGTGCACCATCTAAGATTAATAATCTTTCACCGGACTCCCCCATTGAAGTCGGTTTTTTTTTCTTAAAAATTATGAGATAAAAAGTAATTACAGTAAATATATTCAATAAAGAAAGAAGAATAATAAATATACGTATATTATATCTGGCATATCGGGACGGCCGCAAAGATTTGTATTTCGCAATTATATATTTTCAGCATATTCTTCCCAGGCAACTAATGATGATGTAACCAAATTCACTGATACCTATTCAGTAACGTGACCGGATAAGTTGTAGGTATACAATGTCAACAGTAATTTTTAATAGTTCGATGCCTCGCCAACATTGAACCCAAGGCATGATTATACAAAAGGATGGCTCAGCCATACAGACAGACACACACGATCATACTACTAAATAAAATATTTTTTCCATGACCTCTATGAAGAAGAATTTATGGAATCAACTATGGAGTGCTACCGTCGAAATTTGCGACTTTTTTCTGTTTTTTTAACGCAAACAGTCTAGGTCTGCAATCTTCCAGAAGACAAAATTATTTGCAAATTGAAAATTTGTACAATCACTGGCAATCGTAATGCGGAACGCTCACGAAAAACGGTGGCAATTGTAAGTAAAAACAATTGCTTTTGAGGTACCGAATACTTCTTTAAAAACCTTTCGGGTAAAAGTATGGGATAATGCTCATTATGCCCGACCGTGATGGATTGAGCCTGTGTCATATGGGTGGAAACTTCACGAAAACCAATGTATTCCCATTCGTATGACCCTCGAGCCCGTTCCCAAAGCCTACGCGGATATTGTATACTGCAATTGTTCATCCTAGTGCCTGGCTACCATGTGCCCGTGCATGACGAACGGCTTGACATGCACAAAGTTGTGCTATCGTTCTCGCCAATGTTTATTTATTAACTCAAAAAAAATGCCAAAAACATGGGTGCCATGGGCATGGTGCATGGGAGGTATGGGGGGTTGGGGGTTGCATGGGTGGGTAATATGGGTGTGTAAATATGGCAGGAAAACTAGAAAAAATAGCCATTTTAATACTAGCTCCTCATACTTAGACGATTCAATATCTTCGTCCCTAGGGTTCGTGGAAAAATCTTTGATTATCAGTTTTAGAAAAAAAATTATTCTACAATATTTGGCATAGAAAAATCGGCCAAGAGCATATCGGGCCATGCTCATTGTAGGGTTCCGCAGCTGCCCGATGAACTTACTTTAAAAAAATCAATAACAAGCAAAAGGCAATACTTTCGCAGCGTTTCATACGTCTTTTACTAAAGGAAGACTTTACGATAACTCAATAACAGCTCAGCTGATCATGTTCGCTGTAGTACGTAGAAAGTCTTTATTAAGCTTTACTTTCGTCATTATTTTCATATTTTTTGGACCCATAGTTCAAAAGTTATTGGGGGAACACATTTTTTTTTCTTTTGGAGTAAACATTTCCGAAAATATTCAGTTTATCAAAAAATGTTTGATCATCCTCCTAGCGTTATTCCCAGTACAGTTGCACTCTGAAGGATGCCTGGGCTCCTCTATCTAATCCCAAGAATTGGCGTAGGCACTAGTTTTTACGGAAGCGATTGCCATCTGACCATCCAACCCGAGGGGGAAGCTTATTGAGAAGGACCTTATTGGTATTAAGCTTGTCAAGTGAGTGGGCAACTTGACTGTTAGAAGTTTCCAAGCCGCCCGGAAGCCTATAACTTGTCTTAACGACTGCTATCATAGACAGCTGCCGGGATCAACGGCTTAACGTGCATTCCAAGCCACGGGAGCGCTCAGTTAGTAACCATTCAAAGCTGTCACCCATCCAAGGATTGACCTCGCCCGACATTGCTTAAGCTCGCATACCACACAGTGAGTCTTCATCAAAAAATGTTTGAGCCTATTCCTTTAAAAAAACTATCCAACAACACACCACACCACACTATAGGGTTGAAACACAAAATTTCATCCCTACTTTACGTGTAGGGGAGGTATCCATTATTATTTTTTAGATTTTATATTACGACTTTGTCAGTTTTATTGATTTACGAGTATATATCTATACCAAACTGCAGCTTTCTAGCACTAACAATCACAGAGCAAAGCCTTGGACAGACAGACGAACACGGCGAAACTATAAGGGTTCCTAGTTGACTACGGAACCCCAAAAACAGCCAGTCAGAATACGGGTAAATTCGTATTCTGCATGATCAAAAACCCTGTGATAACATTGTGTATGTGGTTTGTCGCTTGCATTATTTAAGACGAGTCTTCCAGTTTTGGGCCTTGACTATAGTTTCAATGATTTTTTTTTTATTTTTTTTTTCTTAGAATATCAGACAATGAAGAACAAAATTAAATTTATAAAAGTGTATACACACAAAAAAACTCGCGGGTTACGGGCGGTATTATTTGCCTGTGTGCGATTTTTCTTAGTCTTCTTAGTAATTTTTAAAAGTTAAACGCAGCGGTTAAAAGATGATTCACAGTAGACCGTTCCGTGTCCGGGCCGGCCCATTTTCTATGACAGCAAACGCAACGGCCGGCGTATTTCTCTAGAAGAAAACGGGCCGGCCCGGACACGGAACGGCCTACTGTGAATCATCCTTAACAATTGGTTTTGGTAGGATTATTAAGCCTCTCACAGACTGGCGCGGCCTGGCCGCGGTGGTCTATAGTAAACTTGTCATTAGCTGTCAAATTTACTATAGACCGCGGCCCCAGGCCGCGCTAGTGTGATTCAGGCCTTGTACTTTATATAAATTATATGATACTACGATTTAACTTTTTAATTTCTGGCGGATAAAAATTAGTCTCTTCGCTTGTTACTTTTTCAAACAGAATACGGCCATAGGATTCATGAGAAATAGTAAATTGTATCCCTTGTAGGGAGCAAAATCCAATATAACTGCTACGTATGTATACTACACTAGCGAGTTTGAGGAGAAAGCCGCAGCAAGCAGTTTTCTCCGTACGGTCCGGTAGGAGTAGGTAAGGGTAGGTGTAACTTGGTAAAGGTAACGCAAAAACACAAACGAGTACCTACAATTTTACATCTTGTTACAATAGCAATACGTAGGTCTTTGCGATATTAACATTTTTCTTTAACTAACTAAGGAAAATGGGGATGGCTACTTACTTTTGCAACTAGTGGCCCTGTGAAAAGTAGTCCACGCGAATTTCTTTTAAAAATTTAAAAATGTCCATCAACTGACTCGACATAAAAATCAATATAGGTTAAAAACCGGATAGATGACTCACTTTTTGAAATTGCCTCACTGTGAAAATTTTAACTAATTGTGAATAATTTAAATTAATTAAGCTAGTTTAATCTATTTCTTTTTTTTAATTCGGGACGACGACTATCCTTTTCAATATGGATGCCTTTGACGAAAATAAACAAAAATGCAGCGATAACGCTAGGCATAGGCATTTAAATATGTATTTAACATATCAGTGTGTTGATATAATAAAAACAAAACCACAATAAAAACTAGTTTAAAAATTATGATTCAACAAATACTTACGTTCCATACTTTGACGAGTTTTTTTCAAGTGTCGCGGAGATCTGTATCTACATACACACACGCAAGAGGCGTCCATTCAGCTCAGCTGCTTGCGGAGACCCGAGGTTGGTGGCGCTGGCACATCCTATAGATAATTAAATACAGATCATTTAAATCTGTGTATAGAACCTACTATTTCATTGTTGCGATATTGGGAAGTTAGGTTTTTAGGAAATGGGGCACCTATCCCAGCGGGGCATCTATCCGGGTTTTACCCTACGTAATTATCAAACCTGCTCACAAAATTTCACGAGAATCGGTTTAGAAATGCGACCTGTACGTAGAAGAGAACAGCTGGAAATCCGGAAATATGAGACCTTCATTTACTCGGTCAATAAGTAGGCTCATTCATTACCTATGTTATGCTATTATTAAATCCATTACCTACCTACCCTAGGGAATTAATGTAATCACGTAATAACTGTTATGGAAAGCACAGACGGAGAAATTGGTATTAAAATTAATAATGTTTAATTGTTTTTCCTTCTAGGTCTTGGTATCGCCTGATGTGTTGCTTTTATCCTGTTTTCACAGTTGTTACTCTTGATTAATGAGAACACCTATGTACATTGCGTTCGGAAAATGTGCTTGTTATGGTTAGGTATATCGTCATCGTTGTAGGTATTTACTTGCATCGTGAGTAAGTTCTTGGATGAATGACTGCTTGGATGAGTGGTTAGTAACTGAGCGCTCACGTGCTTTGGAAGGCACGTTAAGCTGTTGATTTCTCGGAGGATGATGTTGTCTACGACAATAGTCATTAAGTCAAGTTGCCCATTCACTTGACAAGGGGGTCGAAGTTGCACTGCACCACGTCCGTAAGGGAGTACCCACCGTTACCCTACCCCTACACCGTTACACGTAACCCCTGGGTGGTGCTAAAAGTGCAACACAAACTGGCATCCGTACTGTCTTCTCGAAGATCTCACGGTTCGAAAAATAAATGCCATACGATTATTATTAATACTTGAATCTCTTTTCCGCTGACGGGACAATGGTGTCCCGGACCTTTGGGAGGCGTGCGCAGAGCCGAAGTACCAAACGGGTACCACTACCACATAGCGAACACGGCAGGCCCTTTAACAATTTAATGAAATGCAATGGGTACACCAAGCGGATGCTGTCCCTGCCCGTGTCATGGGACGCACACAGAGACAGTACTCGGCAAAGTGAACAGGGACTATTGTTGGTTGATGGAATCTAAACTAAATGAACCGGGTTATTTGCTGAGGATTATGGATTAATGGCTGGGCTATTGGGTGAGACATCGGACGCCTGCCTAATAAAAGAGAAATAATAAACCAGTAGACAGAAAAACTGAATGTTGTAATGTGTATATGTAATAAAACGTATATGTACATAGGCCTAAAAATTTTACAAACCATTTTTCAGTCACTTTCCGGTTTATTCTAACGAAGCTACCGAGAGCTTTATAGTGCTACGGAAAACACGAAATCCGAATATCACATATCTCTCGCTACCGCGTTTGAATGAAGTCAAGTTTCGTGCTAGCCGCTCTTCCATTTCTGTGATCAGTTTTTAGGCATGGTAATTTGTTTGTACTCGTGTTAACATCAAATAATAATTTGTTTCAGTGATAGCCCTGGGCGTGACTCTAGCGGCGCCCAAGGCTCACAAGAGCCACTGGAACTGCCACGAGTCTCCGCGAGGAGCCCGGTTTGAGGATTTACACGCGGTGGGCACCTGGGTGTTGCTGCGGATGAAGACTGAGGCGACCAACGCCGTCGACAACGTGCATTGCGTGGATTTCTCGCGTGTCAATGATGAGGTTTTACTGCGAACTTACACGACTAGTTACGAAAAATAACTTTTTTTTCATAGATTGAGCAGATATTGCAATCCGGATACCTTGGGAAAAATAGGTTATGTACGAGTATTTCGGACCTACGGTTAAGAGGCCCAGAGTCTCCTCACGTACACTGATAAGAGAACACAAGAAGTTCAGATCGGCCGCGGAAGTAGGAGAAAGGCAGCGCCGTGCGCGTGGGCCCGCGCGGTTCTGAATGCATGTCTCATGATTTGAACGAAAGCTCGCGCTGAAAATGTGCAGAAATTGACAACATTCATTGTTTTAAGCGGGCCATTTTTCTGATGACACCAAATAGAGGATAAAAAATATATATAACCACATTTTTAAATTCTAAAAAATGTACCGATTTCATTTATAAAAACGTTTTTAAAAGTTCATCATTCTAACATACAGACGTACCTACTATTAGTAAAGCGGATTTATTATAAAAAAAAGTGTACTGCTGTTATTTTTGTGCGCTGTGATTGTGACAATTCATTCTTGTGACGTTATCAGACGGTGGTAGGCTTGCTTCACATTTTCATGAATGCTTTTAAAATTACTTAATAGCTAAAAAAATATTTAAAGATTTTTTTTCCGTTTCTTGTTAACACATTAACAAAATGAGTTTAGATTTCATACTACTTGGAATGTGGTCAATCCAAATGCATATAAATAGATAAAATGATGTGAAGAATTTAATTATAGACAGCGAATAGGTATAATTCATTGCCGCCACGTATACATTATGGCCAATCACAGCTACATTACCATTGGCCCCGCGCTGTAATATCTTACGTTTCCCAAATGAGGTACTTCCTTTTTAACACCAAGCAATGTCGGGAATTCATTTACGAACGTTCTTTACGTTCCGAGTAAGAGACATGCTCAGCCTTGCTTACTAGAATTGCTCGCTTGCCGAGTACTAAAATCTTTACGTGAACACTGAAATGCAAGGTATACAATATAGACCAGCGACAGTCAGTAAGCTAACACGTTCCTATTCCAGTGTATCCATTTGCATAAAGCAAAACCGGAATAAAGCTAATGATAAAAAATATAATAAACAAAAGAGAGGTAATGCTGCCCGCGTAATGGGCATCATGCCGCAACGAGACCTGCTCGACGGGGTGTTGTTGTTAGGTTATAAACTAACCTTATAAGAAGAACACCCGTTGAGCAGAGTTTATAAACAAAATACAATAAATATTCAAGTCGATTGGAGCAGCAAATAATGCACTTTGTATGGGGACATGGAACGTGTCAAGTTACGCCTGACTACATTTACTTTAGTATAATTAACTATTAAAAGAAACTTACCCAAGGGAAGTTCAATAGTAATTATACGAGCATGTTCTTCCGAGAGATTATTTTTACTTGTAGTAGTGTTCTCGTACGGCCGTTGACACAATATTTAGAGAATCTGTACAAACAAACTTATTTTTAGGTAGGCTACTACGTAAAACGGAATGCGAAAAAGATATATCCCCACTACTCGCAATTACTGTACCCCGCTAAACCGATACGTCACCTCGTCATTAAGTTTAAAGAAGTAGAGCTACTCGGTTGATATATTTATTTTATTTGACAATGGGTTATCGTTCACGTTAGCGGGTCGGGAGGGACTATTTTGGTCTAATCTCTCGGAAGAACATGCTCGTATAATTACTATTGAACTTCCCTTGGGTAAGTTTCTTTTAATAGTTAATTATACTTCACATGTTCTTCCGAGAGATTATTTTTACTTGTAGATGTTTAGAGCGTTAAATAAAATAAATATTACAAATGATCAAATTTGATTTATTTGTAAAGACAACAAAACTCTATTCATATGTTTCTTTTAATATGAAACTACAAATTTTCTGTTCGATTGCTCATAACTCATAGTACTTGTTCGTACTGTATATCTAAGTTAATCACTCAGCCTGAGCGAGAATTGATTGAGCAAAATTTTCCTCGACTAGAGTATCGTCAATGACAGGTCTATTATAAAAAGTTCCGAAAACTTTAGATGTTCCAGTCCATCCAGCTGTTCTACGTATTAACTGGAGATTTACTCCAGATCTCTGTGCAGCTGAAGTCGAAGCATGTCTGGTACTGTAAGCGTTAAAAACTGTTGTGTTTATTCCACTCTCTTCAAGGACTAGCTTTACCCATCTACTTAGTGTCTGTGACGATACTCGTGAGTGAGGCTTTTTGCAACTTATGAACAAATCATTTAAATTGTTGTTATTCCTCAATCCTTGCGTGCGGTCTACATATGTTATTAAAGTTTTTGCTGGGCATATTTCTGGACGTTCCAAAAAGAAAGGAAAACCAAAATAGGTTGGACCCTATTTACACCTGAAGTTTTAATACAATCTGGAATTTTTATACAAATTTAGTATCTGTTTTTTCAATATTGCAGATTTTTATAATTGATAGTGTTTGCAGCCGATGTGCAGTTACTAATGCAAGTAACGTTATTAATTTTTTGGATAACATTTCTAATGATAAATTGTCATCACCTAACGTACTTAAATAATTTAGTACAATCGAAGTGTCCCATGTTAAATTATATCTAGGCACACAAGGAACTCTCCTATAAATTCCTTTTAAAAATCTTGATATTAAATCATCGTTTACTTGATCGCCCAACAACATTACCAGAGCTGATTTATGAGTTAATTGTGCCATACTTGCCTCCGCGATTATAAATTGACGATAGATATTTTAAAATTTTAGATGTAGATACACTATAACAATCATAATTATGCTGATTACAAAAGCTACTCCATTCTTTCAGACAAGACTGATATTGCTTAGAAGTGCTAGAAGATATAGAATCTAATAATATATCTAAAGCTTCAGTAGGAGCTCCTCTTCTTATGAACGCTTCCCGCATAAAACGCCTGCCATCAAAGACAGGGTTTTGTGAAGCGGGTGTGTGGCTCTGGAAGGAGATGATAACAAACTAGGATTAGCATCCAGAATTACGAGTTCTGAGTCAAGCAAGCGATGATATTAAAGGAAACCACGGTTGATTTGGCCAGTTTGGTACTACAACAATCCCTTTAGCTTTTTCCGAAACTATTTTAGACAAAACTTTTAAAATTAAACAAAAAGGAGGAAATGCGTAAAAGAAATAGGCTTTCCAGTTTAACGTGAATGCATCGATAGCAAAAAAATGGGGATCTCCATGCCATGACACGTATTTTTCGCATTTTCGATTTAAACGGCTAGCAAATAAGTCAATTTCAGGTAGAGCGAGTTTACTTAGGATGGTTTCATAAGCCGAATCATTAAGCTGCCATTCAGTATCGTCATTTAACCGTCTAGATTCAAAATCGGCAATTGAATTATCAGCTGATGTAATATATGAAGCAAAGACGAAGTTGTTTCTTGCTTCGCACCAATCCCATATATCCCTAGCGATTTTATTTAAATGGGGATACTGAATACCACCCATTCGATTTATGTAAGCAATAGCAGTTTTGTTATCGATTCGCATGAGTATTTGCGAATTACAGTAATGCTTGCCAAAAATCTTCAAAGCGAAGTAAGCAGCTGTAAGTTCCAATTCATTAATGTGCTTATTAGCTTCATCGACAGACCAGAAACCATTTGATCGTATATTATTACAAACTGCGCCCCAACCGCTCAAACAAGAATCAGAAAAAAATTCTATATCGTATTTATGATTTCTAATTAAATTGACAGAATTATCGATATGATTTAACCACCATTGAAAATCAATTTTTAAATATTTAGGAATAATAAAGGTTTTTTCATAATTTTCATTTCCTATTAATGGTAGGTAAGTATTTCACTCGTTCAAATAATTTTGTATGAGCCCAGCCGTAAGCTACTCCGGGGCAGGCTGAACAAAGTAAACCTATTTATAACACGAACAAAAGCTCTCACTGTACATTTTTCTGTATCTTTTAACTTGGCAAGTTCGTATTTTATCAATGAACGCTTATTTTCTGGGAGAGCAATCGAAAGATCTTTAGAATTTAGTATAAAGCCCAGAAATTTACTTGTGGTTTGTGGTTTAAGTTGACTTTTTTCATAATTAATGACGAATCCTAATGATTCATAAAGAAAAATTGTGTCTAACAAATTTTCTTCACATTTCTTGTACGTCTTGGCCAGCACCAAAGTATCATCTAAATAATTGACCGACATGTGCCCTTGGCTTCTTAAATACTGCATAACTGGCTTCATTAATTTCGTATAAACATATGGAGCCACGTTTAATCCAAACGGGAGAACTGAATATTCATATAATTTAGATTTGTACTGAAACCTAAGAAATTTTCTGTGATCTTTATCAACACTGATTGCATAATACGCGTCTTTTAAATCAATACAGCACATCAAACAATTTTGAGATAGTAATTTTATTGCCGTTCTAAGATCTTCTAATTTAAAATGAGACGTATCAATGAACTTATTCAATTCTTTCAAATTTAGAATCATACGCTTGTCACCATTAGATTTATCTAGTAAGAAGATCTTAGATATGAATTGATTCTTGCAAGGTAAGCATTCATGTATCACCCCTTTAAGAATCAGATCATTGATTCTTTTAAGAAACATTTATTCTCCTCGTCATTATGAGGTAGTGTAATAAGTGGTTCATTTTGATGAACATTGCGTGAAAAAGGTATCTTAAAACCTTTAACCCACGACAAAATAACTGCATCGCTAGTTATTTTCTGCCATTCTTCGTAAAAATGTTGTAATCTACCCGCACATTGCTTTACCTGAGAAATATTTAATATCTCTTGGTCGATGACGACGCCTGGTGTCTGGGGTTCCGATTGTATTGTCTCCGGGCTGGTGCAGCTGCTGGCTGGCGACGGTCGCGATATCCACCCGCCGTCGTCGCTGGGTACGCTGCACGACGCGACGGGCCCCTCCAGTTTAAAGAAGAGTTTGTTGCAGTACTTAGTGTACTAATAGGTCCCGCGATATTTTCATTAAAACGTTGGGCCGCCGGCTTGGCTGGCTTAGTTTTAATATCAGTTGCAGATCTGGAGCATGCTTTTATTGCTCTTAATGTTTCCGTAAGGCCTTCGCCGAATAAAAGCTTGTCTCGTGCGAGATCTTTCACTGCGTCTTTTGTATTTTTATTTAGACCCTGCGCTAACAAGGATTTTCGTGTTACTGTGTCCAAGTAATGTAAATCGCACAATATCTGTCCCGCTTCGCCTAAGTGTTTTATAATTAGGTCACGCGATTGTTTATCTGGTACCTTAAAAGCGACGTCTAGCGCCCTGCCCAGGCAGGTAATACCGGATCCAAGCTGAGATTGTTTAATAACTAATTTTTCATCTCGCTTTACTGACGATTCTGGAACTGCAGCCTTTATTTCCTCGTTTAGCTTCGGAGCCTCCAATAAGGTACAATTTGCTGGAGGTAAATACTTGCTTAGTAAATCAGAACGATGTTCTTTTTTCAAGCCCTTCGATAATATATGAGTCCATCTAACAGCAAGATGTGCGTGAATGTCATCACCGTATTCTTTATTCTGAGTCGGATCTTCGCCCAGAAGTATAAGTAAGTCATCTGTATTGACATCATTCGTTTGATCATTATTGGCAACTGAAATTTAGAAAAATAATGGTTCAGTAACCCAGTATTGACCGAAAGTCAAGTAAAATGAAAAAATATATATTTTGAGGGTAGACGCACCATTTATCGTTGCGTGAGACATGCAGTCGTCACTTGCAACGTAATTAGGTCAAGGCTTGAAGCAATATAGCTATCCCAGGTTATACGTATCCGAATCTAGTGCTATGGTATTGCTCAATTCTTTTTACTCGTAACAATTGAAAGCGTTATAAACGCTTATGCGTATAGTTGCGTATTCCATCCAGGTAATACTTGCAACTATCAGGTATGTTATTGCGTATGCCATCCAGACAATACTTGCAACAATAGTAAGTTCCCGTTGAGTAAGATTTAAACTTACCGTTGGTATTTTCGTCGTCGGGCTCGGGTTCAGATGAATCGGAAGATATAACCCGTAGGCGGCAACGCCTTTTTGGGGAAGGAGATCGTTCTGGTGCAGAATCTGACGGCGTTGGAGACCTCGTTCGCTTGAGTTTTTTCTTAAGATCTTCGATCTTACGGCGAATTGATGCCCTATCCATAGTGTGTGTGTACAACGGCGCACAAAAACAAAGAATGACGAGGTGACGTATCGGTTTAGCGGGGTACAGTCATTGCGGGTAGTGGGGATATATCTTTTTCGCATTCCGTTTTACGTAGTAGCCTACCTAAAAATAAGTTTGTTTGTACAGATTCTCTAAATATTGTGTCAACGGCCGTACGAGAACACTACTACAAGTAAAAATAATCTCTCGGAAGAACATGTGAAGTATAATGAATACTTAGTCGAAGAGCTCAAAAGCTTTACACACTTGAATATAAGTTTCTTTGAGCTAGGTACATAGATAGAATAAGTGTGTGACTTATGCCATTTTTTATTCCGGAATAACGCTTGTTCAATTCAATTCAATATGATTTATTTCACACATATATACGTTTACAGTATTAACACCAAAGTCTTATGTGGTAGATAAATTACATATTCTGTTTACTATTTAACAAAATTTATAATAAAATTCGATGAATAAAATACTAATTATTAACCCAGGAACGCAAGGGCATCGAAGCGCTGATCGGTCAATACGTGGAGAACCTGGAGTGGAAGAACATAACTTTGAAGATGCAGATTCCTTGCGCACGGTCGAACGCAACCCGGCGGGCCACCTATTACTTGGAGAGGTTGGAAGGCCACGGCTCCTACAGGACTTTGCAGATGCCTGCCACCACTGGTAAACCTGCTTAATCATTAGTCCCTCCGAGCTCTTATATGCCAGGTCCAGACGGGTGTATATTAACACGTAATAAAATAGATCGTGTACGTAACACGAATTCTGCGTGTGGATGCCACTAGAAGTACTCGTATTACATGTAACGCTAGCCTCTAATCCATCGGCTATAGCTTTTAGCGCAAAAACAAAGGCTGTTGAAAATATAATGCAATTATTTTCAGCCAAATTCGACTTGGCGGAGTTCCACCGCTACCCAATGCGGCTCGCGATGCTTGAGGGCCGCTACCTGTACATGCTGGACTGCGTGGACCGCGTGGCATTCCTCATGGGCCGGCAGCGAGATGCCGACGACCGGCTCCGGGCCCTTCTCGACGCCTTCTGGCCCGACGAGGCCAGCCCGATCAACCACCTCTAAGCAGTATGAAACCCGTTACCCTATGACCCTGCAATGTCATCAAAATTGCAAGCAAGTTCTTGTAAATGTCAATCAAGGCTGCCGGGGTTGTTGGTTATATTAGGATTATATATTTTTAAGATTTTTAAGAAGTTTCATTAACAAAGAAACGTGAACGGATTGAAGAAAAAGATTTAGCTCAAAATGTAGACTTTTTGAGTATTATATTTTATTATATTCATTGGTTGATCACTTGAAACTACGATAAGTAAATTATGGTGAATAATTTCAATACAACTTTAATATGAATGCAGTTTATAATTCTTGTTCGATTACGCATTAATAATAGTTTTAAAACGCATTATTCTAAATCAATTTTTGTACCATCTTTCAATTCCCGTGGGCAGATAAATTTCCGTGCCCGGGCTAAAGTATCAACTTCCATATTTTTATGAATATTGCTACACCGTAAGAAAATTTGTGATTATTATATTTTTAATTAAGTTATCAGCATCAAATTTTCAGTGTAATATTAGTATTTCAAAATTCCATGGGAATTAGACAAAATGCTCGTTTGGTGAAATTCACCCATCAGATCTTGTTTCCTTAGACCATGGCGGTAAACTAATTATTCTTCAATACTCACTCACTTAAATCAACGCCCACAGCCCAAACCGTTGAACCTAGAAAGCTGTTTTTTCACACTCGGTAGTTTATACATATAACGTAAGTACCCACTGAGAAGGGATTTTTAAAAATTCTACCCTCAAGAGGGTTGAAAGTTTGTATGGGGATGGAATGGAGTAAAATTTTAGGTGAGAGACTTGAAACTGTGTGTATGGATGGACTCCTTATTACAATATAAGAAAAATAATTTTAGGGATTTGGAAAATCCACCCTTATGCGCTTTAAATAGGGGTGCAAAGTTTGTATGTGGATAGAATAAAATTTTAAGTGAGATACTTGTAACTTTGTGTTTAGACTTCTTATTACAATACAAGAAAAATAATTTGAGGGTTTTGGAAAACCCCACCCCTAAGCGGGTAAAATAGGGGTGCAAAATTTGTATGGGGGAAACTCTTTTTTGAGCCACAAAATTTAAAATGTCTTTACGCTTTTTGGATAAATACACCCCTAAAGGGGTTAAATATAATTTAAATACCTAGGTACAAAAGAAGAAACTGACTGACCCAATCCACTGGTTTCGAAGATTCCAAATTTGGCACGTAGATTCCTTATAAGCACATTAATAATAATAATAATAATAATAATAATAATAATAAGATGGCTGGGTCAAGGGTCAGATACAGAAGGCGGTACTCCTGGACACGGCGCGGATAGTCCGGAGGTTCCTCTCTCTGTCGCCCTAACCACCGGTAGCTTAGGCCCTGCCTCGCTGCCGGCGGCACCCTAGGTTAGGTTTTTATAATGATTTTATGTTTAGTATTTATAGTTATATATTTTACTTTTATAGAAATATTGTAAAAACCAACCTAAGACGAGAAATAAATAAAGTGAATAATAATAATAATAAAAAGTTTATTGCCACAAAAGAAATACAGTATTAAAAACTATTTCATAATCTCTAAAAACTACTTATATCTAGTGAGGCAATGGGTCCCATTCTCAGCATGTGCTGTGCGGTAGTGCCCAGCGCTGGTTTTCTGAATGGGCCCAAATTAACAATTAACTGCACTAAGAAAGGATATTTTTTTCCCCTGAGGGGGTGACACGGTGGTCCAAAGTTTTTATGGGGAAACAACATTAGTCGGACTGTTTTATTCGAAACTTCACAGGAATACTCCAAACGATAAATTTTTCAGGTCTTGAGATTTCAACCCACAAAAGGAGTAAATGTGGTGTCAAAGTCTGAAAATCAACATGGGTATTGTTTCTAAGGTTTATCGGGTTGCTGATTATGAATACAACAAATTTTAAAATCCATCGTGATGGATGTGAAATACCATCTCTCCTGTTGGGGTGGGATACAATATTAAATTTCCAGATTACATCGATTTTGAAATTTAATAGTTATTGTGCACATGAACATTCTTGAAAGTCTGTGTGCTAAATTGCAATTAAATCGGTCCAGTAGTTTTGGAGCAAATCGATTGTAACAGACTGACTGACAGACAACCACACGTGAACCTATAAGTGTTAGTTTTTTACTTTTGAGGTATGGAACGAGACCCGCGTTATCCTGCGCATGCAGCCTACCGTATGGTTAGCAGACACCCCCCATCAACAATTGCTACTGCAAAACAATCACAAGCCCGCTAACTACCCTTTTTTAACCGACTTCAAAATTTCAAAAGAGGAGGTTATCAATTCGGTTGTATGTTTTTTTTTTTAATGTTTGTTACTCCATAACTCCGTCATTTCTTAACCGATTTGGAAAATTCTTTTTTTGATTGTAAGTATATATATCCAAGTTGGTCCCGTTTTTGTCAAAACGCAGTTCTGATGATGAGATCCATGAGGAATTGAGGGAACTCCTCAAATCTTTAAGGCAAACATATAGTGATTTTTGTGTTTTTATCAACAAGTCAAGCATTTTCATCCAAAAATGTGACATTGGATGAAGTGGAACTGCTGATGATGATCAGAACAGAACTCTTCAACGACGAAAAGTTCACGTTTGGCGATTTGTCCTCCTAGCTGTGTTTGTTAAGCAATTTCTATTTTCACGATTAATTTTTGTAATGCTTGATTTCTGATGATGGGATCCATGAGGAATTGAGGGAACTCCTCAAATCTTAAAGGCAAACATATAGTGATTTTTGTGTTTTTATCAACAAATCGAGCATTATCATACAAAAATGTGACATTTGATGAAGTGGAACTGCTGATGATGATCAGAACAGAACTCTTCAACGACGAAAAGTTCACGTTTGGCGATTTGTCCTTCTAGCTGTGTTTCTTAAGCAAGTTCTATTTTCATGATTGATTTTTGTGAACTCCTCAAATGTGAAAGGCACACAAATAGTGATTTTATTATTTTCATGAACTAATCAAGCATTTTCATTCATAAAAGTGATATCTGATGAAGTGGAACTGCTGATGATGATCAGAACGGAACTCTTCAACGACGCGTAGTTCACGTTTGGCGATTTGTTCTCTTCGTTTTGTTTGTCAAGCAAGCAAGGTTTTTTCCATGATTCCATGAGGAATTGAGGGTACTTAGTCTTCTACCATTATAAACATACATTATAGCCATTTTTATTTTATTGTATATCTATCTAAGAAGAAGAAGAAGAAGAAGAAGAAAAATGATTTATTCCATAAAACACACAAAACAAGACTTATATAAATGCTACCTACAACTATACACAACTGTATCACATTCGCTTAGAATATATAGTTTAATATAATAATTGTAGGTTCATCGCCCATAGATGTCACGTGGTCACAAGGTAAGTCCAGCAATGTTTTGTGTGCAATAAAGAACAGGCTAAGACTCAGCAAGATGTTGCAATTTGCAAGGAGTGCAAGTCGCAACGCTGTTATTCTGTCATAGCCTTGGCGAGTATGGTTTGAACACAAGCTAAAAAAATAAATAAAATAAGAACAAAGAAACAAATCGGTATCGAAGAAAGAAAAAAGTGCAAGCAATAATTATGTTGTAATGTTTAATGTAAAGTATTATGTGTTATGAATAAATAAAATATATAAAATAAAAATAGGAACGGGTACGTAATTATAATGAATTAAATGAATAGATAATTTAAGTATTTGTGATTAGCTTGTCCGCAGTATATCGGTTCCAGAAGCTTGAGTTACCAAGAGATGTTCGCGCAATTTGCGCTGGAAACTTATTTTGGACCCGCAATTTCGTATAGGGGGTGGGAGGTCATTCCAGCATTTGGTAGCCTGAAACCGAAAACTACCACGAAAAGCCGCACATTTGTACCTAGGTATAATGAGTGGTTTATGCATGACAGTTGCACGCAATGCCCGTTGCTGCTGCCGCCATGTTAGTTTTAGAAAAAGATACGATGGTTTGCCAGTGTTTATAACACCAAAAAGAAGAGAAGCTAGGTGGAGGTATTGTCTGTACTTCATTTTTAATTGTTTTGATTTATTCAGGTATGGCGTTACAGATGTCCTAGGCGGAATTGTAAAGCAAAAACGAGCGCAAGCATTTTGTACCCTTTGTATTAAAGTTTGGCTTTTTCTGTATAAACAGGGCCCAATGACGATATCACAGTAATTTAATTTAGATAGGACGAGTGATTCACATAGTTTGACTCTAAGATCTACAGATAAAAACTGGCGTATATTGTATAGAACCTTGAGCCTATAGAAACAGTTACGAATAGTGTTGATAACGTGTTCCTCAAAACGGAGGTGGCTATCCATCAAGATTCCAAGATTACGAGCGGAGTATACACGGTCAATAGGAACACCCGCAATTTCCAGGTTATGATCACTAGGTGAAAATAACATTGTTTGTTTTTTACTCCCAAGAATAAGGTATTTGGATTTCGTAGGGTTTAATACTAAGGAATTCTTTGTGGACCACGCTGCAACACTCGAGAGATCTTCATTCATATTCTGAACTGCCCTGTTAACATTATCTTTATTGTAAGGAATAAATAGCTGTAGATCATCAGCATACAAATGATATTTGCAGTACTTGATGCAGTTAGTAATATCAGAAGAATAAAGAATAAATAATAGAGGGCCGAGAATGGAGCCTTGAGGTACTCCTCTATTAACAGGGCGCGTTTGAGAGCGAAGAACCAATCCATTTGATTTTTTTACTTCTACTAGTTGGTGGCGGTTTGAGAGATAACTATGGAAAAAACCAACTGCAGAATAATTGAAACCATAATAAGAAAGCTTTGAAAGCAACAGCGAGATACTAATCGAATCGAAAGCCCGAGAAAAATCAAGTAAGGTGAGTATAGTACCATTGCCTTCGTCTTGAGATTCGATTATATTATCCACGACATCAAGCAGAGCAGTGCTAGTACTATGATGTTTCCTAAATCCTGACTGTAATTGTGACAATAATCCATTGGACTCGCAGTACAATAGAACCTGGTCGTATACTATTTTTTCCAGGACCTTAGACAAAAATGGCAGCAAACTAATTGGACGCAAATCACGAACAAAGGCTGGGTTGTTATTTTTTGGTATCGGCCGAACCAAGGCGGTTTTCCATAAGGCGGGAAAAGTCGAAGTTGTGATTGCCTTATTTATAATTGCAGTGATAACTGACAAGGAGTCTGGTAGAGTGAGCAAAATCATATCCATAGATATACGGTCAACCCCCATTGCATTGGACTTCATCCCAAGAATTACTTTAGATATGGTGTACTCCTGAACAGTCTTAAAACTGAATACTGAAGTGTTGAGTCTATTATATTCGTAGTAAGTAAGTTGAGATATATCTACAGCATCCGTACCGGGAACGTTAAGGAAATGGTTGTTAATTTCTTCTGGATTACTTAGATGATCTGGGAGATCCTGTAAATCATTTTTTATAGGTAGTATAAAACGTTTTAAATTTGACCACAGAGATTTTGCATTATTTACGTGATTATTTACATGGTGCTCATAAAAAGCTCGTTTCTCAAAGTAAAGACTGGTCTCGACCAACTTTTTCAAGGATTTATATTGTTCTTTGTGCATGTCAGACCTAGAATTACGATATTTTTTATGAGCGTTATCTCTTAATTCTTTCATATAGCGTATATTACTGGTTAGCCAAGGAGTAGGTTTGTGGCGAACAGTTATTTGTCTTTCTGGTGCAAAAGAATTAAACAAATTTAAAATACACGTATTGAAGGCTGAAACCATGTCACACACACGAGGCAAATTCATTATGTGGCCCCAGTTAACCAAGGATAGCTCAGAGTTAAACCTTGCCAGGTCAATGTCCTTTAACGGCCTGTATTGCAGAATTACGGGAGAGGGTTTATTTTTCTTTATTTTAAGTTGAACTGTAACAATCGCATGCGCTCCCAGTTCAGGAATGTGACTTACATCGATATTCGACACCGGGGCATCCGTACAGATTAGATCGATAAGAGTTGAGCTAGATTGCGTGAAATGTGTTGGTTCTGATACATAATTTTGAAGATTGACATATTTCAGAAAGTTTAGCAATTTAATTGTTGAGCTGTTAGTATAATTTAAAAGATTAATATTGAAATCGCCTAAGAGAATGATTCGATCGTATTGTGCGAACGACACAACCGTTTCGGTAAGCGACTCAATGAATAAATCAACATTAAGCCACGGCGGACGGTACGCCGTGCCTATAATAAGACGCGTATTCTTCACTTTAGTAGATATCCACATTTGTTCTATGTCAGTGCTGGTTGGCGGGAGGGGCTGCGTCCGAGCCCGCACACCGTTCTTGATATAAAAACCAGTGCCTCCGCCGCGTGCGCGCACCCCGGGCACACGCGGCGAGTGTCGCAAGCGGTACCCGGGCAGCCGAGCGGCTTTCCCCTCCTCCCCCTGCCTAATCCACGTCTCACAAATGGCTATTATGTCAGGATTAATACTTTCAAAAGCTAGCAAAAATTCATCGTGGCGAGTACCTAACGATCCGGCATTGAAAAGACAAATTTTTAATTGTTTATGATCGAAGAGGAGAATAATAAGGAGTAATTATAGATAATAATTTATTCATGCGCATTAGAAACATATACAATAGTATAACGTTAGGAGGAGAATACGTGTACATGCATAAACAAATATATCCAGTATGTGTAAATTTATAAAGTACATGCGATATACATTTATTCATACAATACTGACTGTGGTACGATAACACAAAAATGCGAAAAGTTATTTGTCTTGAAAAACTGATCATAGGCTCATAAGGCATAAGTCTCGTTTTAAGTGTATAAACACATTCTATTGCTGCACTTATCAAGTCACCTTTACACAATGATATCAGGCTAGTCGCAAACACATTTTTTGTATTTAAAGTCGAGTTAAACAAAAGGCAACGATTACTGTATAAATACCGAATGAACTTATCGACAAACGTCCATATGACTGCATGCAAAAATATATAGTTAGGTAGACTCATTTTGTTGACATATTTCACTGACATAAAAAATTGTATAGACACAATAACACGGTAAATATTTTTTATATATATTTTAACGACAGATGCTAATTGGTTCCTAATACAGGTAGGTTCATTAAATACAGGCACATACGAGTACATACATGTAGACATATTATACACTACTTTTTTTGTTAAGACACATCCCAAAAACACGTTCCAAATCTTTCTCAGTCTTTATTTCTTGGACCTTGGTGGTTTCATCACGACGTGCTAGAATGCGACCTTCATTTGACCAAACGTACCTCCATCCCAGCTCACGCTTTGCTTCTCGAGCCTTGCCCAGCAAACGGCGGTTATGCGCTGTAAGTCGCTCGTTGACATATACGGCTTTAGGTTGATGATCGGGGAGGCCGAGCCCTGAAGTATCTAGGCCACGTCGCACACGAGCGGCCTTCAGGAGCTGATCGCGGAGCGGCCGCCTCGCCAGCCTCGCCACCAGGAGTCGCGGTCTGTTCGGGTCTACACTGTCGGCGGCCCGGGGGCTCTGGCGGATCGTACCTACTCGGCTCACACTTACAATGTCGTGGACCTCCAGCGCTACTCCAAGCTTAGCAGATACGGCCACTGTTAGCTGCGCAGCCGATTCTCCTTTACACTCAGGGACACCCGAAATTTCCACGTCATTTATAAACTCCTAAGAGTAGTAAGAGTGCACCATCTAAGTATAATAATCTTTTACCGGCCTCCCCCATTGAAGTCGGTTTTTTTTTCTTGAAAATTATTGATATGAAGATTCATTCTATTGACAGCTAGAGACCAGATCCTTCTCTCAACACGGTGCATTCTTGTGAGCACTGGCGATTTTACTCCTCACCAGGAACAGGATGTAGGTTAGGGGAGGTCAGGGGGAAGTACCGCCACGCCACACTATTCCATGAACAACAACAAAATATTTTTCTTTGTATGTGGTATAAGTATAATTATAGTTGCTTACAAATTGAAATAGAATAATTTAGTTCAAACTGTTCAAAATCGGAGATCAACATATGATGGACGAGTGCATTTAAATAGAAAGCATCGTGTTTTTGAACTATATTCTAAGTGTAGAGAAGAAGTACTAAGTGTTTCAATGCAACATGAAAATAGTGAATACAATAAATTTTTAAAATTTAGTAAAGTTTGTTTCTCCGAAACTCAATAACGTCTGAAGTAGGGGAGTAAGTAGTTTATAATCTACATAATTCATCTATAGGGAGTGATAGTCCACGCGGACGATGTCGCGGGCAAAAGCTAGTTTAATATATATTTTTAATACAGTTGCTCAAAAACTGCTACTTTACGTAGCTGTTTAGCGTGCGGAAAGTTGGTTTTCGCGCACTAGTGCTTTTCACTTTTCCATTTTTTTTAAATTTATGCTTGTTCCAATGCATGACTCCTTATTGCTGGGTGTTAAATATTAGTTTCCTTTAAACGTCGTAATCAACATAAAAACCTACTGTTAATATCAGAATACGAAAAATATACACATTTCATATTTTATTACTTACCTCTTCATCATTATAACACGTTTATTTTTTAATATTGAATATTGAAAAACCGTTCTTAATAAGTTGTCTGAGTGGAACGGAATAGCTGCCGAAACGCCTGTCAAAGAAGAGGCGTTTTTACTTACTGCAAGCATGTTTTAAGTTTCTAAAGGCAACATTCGATATTGTTTTTATAAATATTACTTGTTGTTTTTCTTATTTTTTCGCAACTGTATTAAAAAACGTCGTTCAATACACGTGCGGAAATGTCATTCTTCACTCGTCCCGAGTCTTGCCACTCGCCTGCGGCTCGTGGCATCCCTCGGTACTCGTAAAGAAATGACATACTTTCCGCACTAGCATCGAAATGTACTATTTTACAACTACTTTTACTTTAATCTGGAACTATGTTACTTCGATCGCGTGTAACTTCGTCCTTTTGGGAAAAAAGGGAAAGTTAGTCACTGCACTTTGAGTGCATAAAGCAGGGGCACTGAACAACATTAAATATTCTGAAGTCAAATGACGTAAAGAGACAATATAATCACCCATCACATTTGCCATTGTAGAACCGCACGGGTGCGGTAAAGGGATGGACTTGATCGAGTAGGTAATCATTATAATTACTATCGAAGGTAGGGACCATTTGCTTGCGTGGCCATTTGACTCGTATGCAAGTGGATAGGAACCTTGACGGAAACAGATGTTAAAAATACCCTCCAAACAACAGCTGGATATTGAGGTTTACGTTTGGATGGTAACTCTGTACATACATTATAAACTTTGCCTTCAAACTGCAGACAGTATTTTCTTGAGTGATTTTAATATAGAGATGGTTCGCATATGACAAGCGCTTTGGCTTAATTGGTAGTGACCCTGCCTACGAAGCCTGAGGGTGAGCTCTCAGGTTCAAATCTCGGTCAGCGCATTATTTGTGTACCTAATTAGAACGTTTTTTTTTTCCTTAGTCTTGGATATTTTCTATGTATTTATCTATACGAGATGTATACGAGTATCTAAGTCGTCGTCTTGTACCCATAGTACAAGCTTTGTTTTGTTTGGGACTAGGTTAGGTGCTAGGTTGACTGATGACCTGGGAATGGTCGCGGGTGTCCGCTGGATGCGGGTGGCGCAGGACCGGTCATTGTGGAAGTCTTTGGGGGAGGCCTATGTCCAGCAGTGGACGTCTTTTGGCTGACATGATGTTGATGATGAGCTTGATTTGTGTGATATTTATTTATTTTATGTAATTATTTAAAATTTCCATAAATGGGCGGTTTAACATCGCCAAAGATATTTAATTTGTATATTAATGAGCTGATTGTCGAGCTCAGTAGCATGTATGCCGGATGTCATATTGACGGTACCTGTGTCAACAATCTTAGTTATGCAGACGACATGGTGCTGCTGAGCCCGTCAATCGGCGCGTTGTGTGAACTTGTGCGACTTGCGAAAACTATGCTCATGCGCATGGCCTCCAGTACAACTGTAAAAAAAGCGAGGTGATGGTTTTTAAAACTGAACGAAAATTCTAACCTACAAAT
This sequence comes from Notocelia uddmanniana, assembly GCA_905163555.1. Lineage (NCBI taxonomy): Eukaryota > Metazoa > Arthropoda > Insecta > Lepidoptera > Tortricidae > Notocelia > Notocelia uddmanniana. Next base: position 12,366,325 of record LR991052.1, on the reverse strand, counting down.
ATCCCTCCAGTTGTATTGAATGGTTCTGAGCTGAGCTTGGTTAATCAATTTAAGTACTTGGGGCATGTCATAACGGAGGGCCTATCTGATGACCCAGATATTGAGAGGGAGCGTAGGGCGCTGGCTGTAAGAAGCAACATGCTGGCCCGTAGGTTTTCCCGTTGTACACGTGATGTCAAAATCACGTTGTTCAAAGCATTTTGCCAAACATTTTATACGGGTAGCTTATGGGTTCGATTTACGCAACGAGCTTACAGCACCCTGCGCGTTCTCTACAATAACTCCTTCAGAATGCTGATGGGACTACCCTGGAGATGCAGCGCTTCAGGTATGTTCGTGAGCGCGCGCGTCGACGGCTTTCACGCTATCATGCGCAAAAAGTACGCGTCGCTGCAGCAGCGACTGAGGGGTAGTCGCAACAGTATTTTGAGAGTGATAGCGGACAGAATGAGTGACTGTCACATTCAAAAATGTTGGGTCCAGGGTCACAGGGGTTTTGTGACATACGATAAGTAGGTAGTTTGTTATTTTAAATTACTCGTAGTTTTTAGTTTTATTTTATTTTTGTATTATTGTGTGGCACCTATGGATCTTAGTTATCCGAAATAAACGGTTATTATTATTATTATAAAAGGAGTAGTGGGACTGACCGTTAAGTACGTAGATATGTACTCACTTCAGAAATGTTAAATTAGCAATAAGTGTATGTTCGTACGTATAAGTATGAGTATGTGTCTAATTGAAAAGTATTTAACGATCTAAATAGATGCTTAATTGCCGCACAGTTCCGGTTAGCAAAATTAATACAAATATCAAATAATCAGACCGACCGAACCATTACTTTCCACCCCAGCGCTACAAAATACAACCCCAACAAATAACACTAAAGCACCACTCAAATTAAGTGTGGCTCGATCAACAGTCATTTTCGGTTACAATTAACCACACATTTGAGTGAAAAGTCAACCACCCACTCCAATTGATTTATTGTATTCCACGGGATCCGCCATTTTGTGGCGTGGTTCGTATTGTGTCACCCCCACAACGTATGACTGGAAGAGATCATTATACAATAATTAGATGTAGGTTATTTTACAATTTGTACTGACCTCATATTAGTGTAAGTTCAGAGGACCTATATTTATCTTGTGGAATTGAAAGAGTAGTAAGAAGTCATCTTATCAATTCATCATACTAGCTTTATCCCAATAGGTACAGTTAAATAAATAAATAAATATATAAAGGGGGACATTTTTTTACACAAATCGAACTAGTCCCATAGTAAGCTCAATAAGGCTTGTGTTATGGGTACTAGACGACGATATATTTAATAGATATATACTTAAATACATAGAAAACATCCAAGTCTCAGGAACAAATGTTTCTGCTCACCACAGAAACAAATGCCCTTACCGGGATTCGAACCCGGGACCTCAAGCTTCGGAGGCAGTGTCACTACCAACTAGGCTAAACAGGCCGACAAAGACAACTAGTGACCCGTTTCATTATATTTTAATATGTCGCAAACTCACGGGAGTTTTCTATATAATAAATCTGCCGGGATCATCTTAGCATGCCTTCAAAAGCATGGGAGCGGGTAATAATAATAACCACTCAAAGCCGCCAGCTATCCAAACCTTGACCTCAACCGGCGTTGATTAACCTCGCATAACGCACGCGGTATGCGACCGCTCAGTGTATAGTAAATGGTATTTTAGTTAAAATATACTGAACATATTAAACAAAATACATACTACTAATTTTAAAATGTACCTAAAGCAGTCGCTTCCAGTGAGTCGAGTGGCGTTGTCGGGTGGCGTGTGCCGCGGAGGGTGCAACACCGCTGTTCATTTCTCTAATCGCAGTAACGTTTTGAAGGGCACTCGGGAGGGCTGGGAAAGTGTTGCACTTTACAAAAAGTTAATACGCTCTCGAATAGCGCTCTCTTTTATTAATCGACATGGTTTTTGTTTAATGCTCCAATTAATATTCTAGTATTCATTGTTTGTGTCCTAAGTAGTACCCACGCTACACTTTACAAACTTAACAGATTTGTAAAACTAAGATTTTCCTTACGGAATGACAAGGGTGCTAGGAAAAGGTAATGCATGTCAGAAATAGGTCTTTACGAGGAGCATGCATGGAGCATGTGGGTTCCACAAATAGGGTTACCAGATTTCGCCTATTTTTCCGGACGTTCCGATTTTCAGCGTAAATATTTAGTCATGTCCCGATATTCAGTGAACCCAATTCGGGGTAAGAACGTTGTCCCGAATTTTGAGTAAGCAGTACCAAAAATCAATAAAATTGTCTTTTGCGCACGCGAAAAATATGTAATAGTATCTACGTAAATGAAAGAGTCCGGTTGTTTATGGTTGATTGTTACTGTATTTAATGTTAAAGTTTTTTTAACTCGAGTGGTTTATTTTTGATGTGCTTTTGGTTTGTTCGTATAGTGGATTGTTTCATATTTTATTGCAAAGAGTAAAGACACCTTAATTTTAAGGTATAAAAACATTAATTAATGGTTTGTCCCATTTTTAGGTTATCTACGTCCCGAAATATTAATGCTGTTGTCCCGAAAATTAGGAAAGTGTATCTGGTAAGCCTCGAAATTCTCTCAAACTTCATACAGCCACAACATAACTTTACAAAATTCTGTTAAATGTTCTGTACTCGTCTAGCACGTAGATATTATTTTTACTAGAAATGTCTAAAGCTTCTATCAAAAATCAAAATATTTTTTTTTATTGCACACTTAATGTGACATAATATTACAAAGAAATAATAAAATGGACCCCGTAAGGGCACAGCAATACTAACTTATATCTAATTATATTATTAATAAACTAGGTATATAGGTAGGTAGAACTTACAATTAATACATGTCGTATACAAATACCTCGCTTAAATTAGACACAAGATGGTAAACTGTAAAATGAACTAAAGAAATCCATTATGTTTTTTTTACACACAACATCAAAAAATTCCTGTAGCTTGTAAAAGCTTCTTTGCACTAAATATGACTATAATGATTTTTTGGATAGGTGTATTTGCTCTATAGATTTTATAGTTAGTGGTATTTTGTTATATATTTTTATACACATCATATGTGGACCAGTGGGGCTAGTATGATCGCTTATATGTCGGACATATAGCATTCGTCCCTCTCGCACTTACATACTTGACAGTACGGGACGAATGCTATATGTCCGACATATAAGCGATCATACTAGCCCCTCAGAGTGAGATATTTTTAAGCTAGATGTAGGAGGGGCAAGGTTGTTGTTATTTCGTAGATTTAATGGTTTTACATGACGGTCTTTTGCGTGTAAGAAAATAAGATTATGGGTTTTGACATAGGTACAGGCTTCTAGGATATATAAAGATGTAAGTGTTAAAATGCCAAGTTTTTATAAATACGGCCTGCAATTTTGAGTTCGTTTTGTAAAATAAAAAGGTTAATCGCATTTGTTCTGTTGCCCCAAAGCAGTATGCCATATCGTAATATAGAGTGAGCGTAAGCATAATAAGCGGATGTAGCGGGTTTTTATTCTGTTGTTCTTTTAGAGATTAGAGAGAGAGAGAGAGATTCATTGGTGTTTAAAGTTCTTATACTAAATAGCTAGTTATAGAAACGGATATGTAATACGAGTATATGACCTCTAAATACTTCGTTATTTGGTCATATTAAACAACCAATAACTAATTTCATATGTAGCTTCACAGTTTATTTGTGGAAATCTACTTGAGTAGTTATTATAAACTTAGTAATTAACGAACCAATTTCAAACTTAGAGAATTAAATAGGTACTTATTAATTAGTACACTACTGTAATAGGATATCGGGTATACAGCGTGTATTATTGATACAACCGCATGTTCTAAGGGTAGTTAGTGTACTTAGTGTAGGTGTACAACCCTAATTTATAAACATAAGTATTATAAAAGTAAGTTCATATGTTTTGTTACAAATTTTCGTTTATTTCTTCCTTATAAAATAATTTACCTCGCAATGAATCACTCCTTACTGACATAAACAAGACTAGATCCACCTCGGTCATGTGTTAAATTAGTGTAATTCACTAACTACTACTCGTACATTAATTTTAGTACAATACACATTAGTGCTAGACATAAAAAAATTAAATAATTGACTATCTCGTAATAAACACTTTATCTGTCCCTCGCTTTAACCACTGACATTGGTTGATATTTTCCGTGCATTACAGGTAATGCACAAATGTACAGAGACATCCATATTTGATATCACGTAGACGTGACAGAGTTAGTTTGACGGTGCATTGCAGGTCATTCACGGAAGGTGAAACGGTGAAAGTGTTATTTAACACAAAACTGCAAATTTCTTGCAATAAGTAGCACTAAAGCCCTAAAGTTTACATCTTGTTACAATTTGTAGCTATATTAAAAATACACGCTGTGTACTGTTTTTGTTTCAGTTTACGCAGGCATAAGATACGATTACTCGACACAGTATACATTAATCGATTACAGTGTAGGTAAATGCGGTGTCATAGTGTAATAGCCGTGCATAAAGAAAGGGCACTGTAATCACTTTGTAAGTAGTTCCAACGGGGTTATTAGGTACCCCGAATCCACACGGCATCCCCACATCGACTGGCATTATTTAAAGTTCAATAACAACTGCTAAACAACCCGATATGATCTCGCCGCTGATGAAATATGAAAGAAAACGTAATTTTCGGCTGTTTCCCCATGCCGATAGAAAAGTTTTTCAATTACATGGAAAATCTACGTAATTACACCACGACTTATGAAAGTAATAATTGTAATTACTTAAAAGTAGGCAGCATGTTTCATTTCAAGTGCCCAAATGAGATATTAATGCTAGTTTTTTCTCCGAATTATTCCTCGAGTGCGCTATTATAGATACTAACTGTTTGTTTTAAGTACAGTACAGTCGGCTTCATATACATGGTGGATAGATGCAGCCAGTACATCGTAACACATCCCCACCTTACACCTCACCTAATAGTCCTATGACTTACTGCTTAAATACGTGTTGCGATAAATTTGGCTACTTTGACTGCTTCTTGGTATCTATTGTATAAGATACTATCTGTAACAGATTTGAACGACCGGCAAACGATACCCAAGGTAACTTACGGCCTTTTTCGTGTTTTTGATTAGGAACAAGCGCTTGTAACAAATTTGTGACGTGTATTTCTAAGAAACAGAATTATATTCTAAATTCTGTTTATTTACTTACATAAGTCAATTCCATATTTTATAATTATTATTATATTTTTCAATGCTGATGTTCGAAAAGTGTATCATATTATACTTGTTAATTAAGTGGGGCTAAAATGAAATATGAATACATTTTTCTGATATACAAAACATTTTAGTTTGACCAATCAAAATACTTCACCACCATCTTCCTCATCCTCCATTATTGTGACTATTGAGGTATTTTAACTTAGAGGAGCTTACATAGGGAAGGAGCGACCGAATGATGTCCCCTCCACCCTTCTTCCCTTTAGGCCCAAAAGACTTCCCCTTTGTGCAATGCCTTCTTCGGCGTCGGAGCACGGTTCAGTTCGTCAGCGCTCTCGCTTCATGTGGGTGTCGGTTTATGTGGGCGTCTTCGTGTTGGGTGCAATCATCCTCCAGGCTCACATTCTTCTGTGGTGGGATGTCCCTGAAGCACCCGTACTGTACCGGAAATGGATACAAACCGTCCCAGCTTCAGATTGCTTGTTCAGATTTCTATCCATTTCCAGACTACGTCCATGGGTGTACCCACCAGAAGAAGCGTGCGCACTCTTCTACCACTATGCGGTCTATCGCATCACTACAGCCCAAGAAGTAGTTCTGGTAGTTGAAGACTCTACCGACTTTCGTGAGGTTATCTTCCAGCGATGGGATTCTGATAAATATTCCACACTTCGTTTTCCTGATCATCTCGTCCTTCCTCATTGCAACGAGATGATCACCGTTTTCTAGAGTGGCCGCTGTGATTCAGGACATCAGCCACGCTTTGGTGTTCACGTTCTGGCACCACAGCTTTCGGTACCCATCCACAAAACTGGGTTTGTCCGAAAACCCTGGGGCCTCCGTGACGGTATCTAGATCGGTTTATCCATATAAACTGATCTAGATACCGTCTCCCTGAAAGCTTGTCCCCCTGGTGCCCCGATCTTTTGTCTCCAGCCTCGTCCAGGCGTGCCCTCTTCGTGATCTTTGTCTGCTCAACCGGGTATTATGTGTTTTGAAAGTCGCCGCTTCCACCTTACCTGTTTTTTGAAAAGTTCGATCTCTTGTGTGTCCATAGAGGGCCGGCCCTTTTTAACTCTTTTCTTTTATCAAACCGCTGCCGAGTCCTCTGCGAGAGCTTCGTTTTCAGAGGGTTTTGTCTTAGATCTTCCGACTGGGCAGGTTTTCTTTCTGTTCTAGGTTTGCACCTTCTCTCCCAGCCGGGATTTATGACCTACTTCGAGGGTTCAACTTTCGTCATCCCACTCTCAGCGGTCGATAGTTTTGCCTGTGAGAGTCCAGCAGTCGCGGGTTCGGTCGTATCTGGTTTGGTCACCTTTTCCGCGGTTCCTTCGGTACCCTAGCGTCCGGCATCCTCTCCAGCTTCAGCCGCTCTCACTGCTTAGCTTTAGCGACTCCTTTGGCTGTTCAGCTGGCGCCGTCCCAGTCAACATTTTTAACAGAAAAAGATGTGCTCATTATTGTAGACTAAACTTTTTGAAAAATACTAATATATATACTTACGATATGTTTTTCAATGGTTAAAAGGAAGGAAATTAGAGACAACGGCGTGCAGAAAAATTTCAATAATGTGAAAATCCATCGTTTCTTGTAAAAGGCTATGTAGCTTCAGAAAGTACTAAAGCCCCCTTGCTTGATAGGAAAATATATATATATACAGGCGGTTACTTTCCTTGGAGTGCAGCTGACTGTAGTGGTCTATCCAAGCTAGCAGCTTTTAAGTGTTTTCATTTTAACAGATCCCGCATATCGTATGTGTAACATACGAATAGTTTAAGCATCTCGACTTTCAAACCCTTTGTTAAAGTATTAGGGTGCGGCTACACCGGTGTTCAAAATTCGGTGACGGTATACGGAATCGCAGTGAACGAGAGGAAAAAACATATAATGAGTTAAAAAAACAAAAATGCAGTCGAACTGAGAACCTCCTTCCTTCTATTGAAGTCGGTTAAAAACGTCACGCATGAGGCACGTCACTGCGTTTACGGTGAGTTAATGCGTTTTAAGCAGCGGTTGGCCGATTTTAATGACGTTTTTAAGATTCCTAACCTAACTAAAAAGATATCAAGATATATAATGTACACGGATGTAACTTTCCCGTGCGATAACCGACCCATACACTAGGGTACCTATACTGAAAATGTTAAAATATCTGAATTAAGTTTAATGAAAAGGATTCTTGGTAAGACGAGTCTCTGAGTCGTGTCATAGGAATGTCTTGCAGTTGGCTTACGCGAAGCTAAATCAACGTTGTGCCCACCGCCGCCCGCTACCCAGTGCAGCGCGCCACTACCTCTACCGCGCGTAGGTACCTGCTGCTCCAGTCACCTGTAATTATTGCGTGGGTATAATAACACCGGCATATTTCGGAGTAATGAGCGAGGGTGACTTTCTGACTTGTGGGAAACTCGCCTATTGCCAATTAAATTAGACAACTGTTTAATTACATAACTACCGATTTTTGTTACCGTTTAACAGAGGGCTTTGTACGGCCGGTCGCACATGAGCAAACTAGTTGCGTCAGTTCAAGCAAAACACGCTTTTGCTCCTACGACATAACGATGCACAAAAAGTTATTTCCAGTTTAAAAATATACTTAATGCGTTATATGTACTGCATGAAACAGATACCTGTCACTGGCACTGCTTTAATTAGGGCAATTAATTCAAATAATTTTGACGCTTTATTACAAAGCAAGTAATTGGAGGAATGATTTATACTTAGATAGGTAGGTTATACCTACTCAATTATTTTTCTTAAGGAGCTGACTTATTTTGTATAATTAGGCAGACTGTAAGGTATTCCGAGTAAATTAAGTAGATAATTGGCATCACTACATACAAACACTTCATAGACAGGTATACCTCTGCTTAATACCTTACCACTAACTAAATAACAAGGAAGAATCATAGTTATTCAAATAACACAGAATCTAAGTCAAAGTTATACGTACTGTCTGTCCTGAGTAGTATGGAACTAAATGGGTAGCGTAATATAGGACCTACGAGATATTTTCAGATGTTTATGAGTTTTGTGACATAGGTACACAGTAGAAAGTAAGCGTGCTACGGATGCTCGATTATTTTAATGAACAGTCACCAACGACACACATCAACTACCTGGCGTAATATTTTTAAGATTTGATTTGCCCTCGACTCCTGTCGGCAGCGGCCCTTTGCGTTGTACTCCAGTGACCGGCGATGTAATTTGGTTCGATTTACATAGCTAATCGCAGGTCACACGAGGGGTATCGTGACTTAGCTCACTAAGGTTAACACTATGACTGATTAGCCATAAACGAACCGATTAATAAGCCCTGTTAAGATTATTAAGTACATGTGTTTTCGTACCAGCGCCGGCGGCGGGGAATATTAAAAATATTATAATAGTAAGTAGGTACCTAACTACTTACTCGTATTATTCTTCATCAATTATTTTCTTTTCTTCAATTTTTATTTAGATAATGTTAAATGAATTGATTATGCTGATATACTGCATTATTTTTTTTAGTCGATAAGTATACCTACTTACTTTCTGGTGGCTAATAGTGGCAGTCATATAATAGGTAGTACATAGTCTCTTGTAATAAGTACGTCCGAGTTTCAATCGTCATTTAAAACAAATTTTGTCAAACATGCACTGAAATATTGACGTTATGCTCCTTAGCAACAAGACAAGACGAGGGTTCCATAATGGATTTTCATACAATATGATGGACTCTCTTCTGAGTCGTGTACGTTTGGCAAAGTAGTCGTGGTCATGGGGGTCGTAGCACGGCCTTTTTTGCTGTCTCCCGCCACCTCTCCCTCAAAGTAGTATTTCGAACGCACAGATTCAGAGGTGATTCCGTGAGGGTTCTTATTCGATCCATCCATCGCAAAAGCGGGCGTCCTCTATTATAATACTTATCACATCTCATGTACTCGTAGACCCAAGCTTCTAACTCTACACGCCCTAACTTTACAAACTCTCATCATCATCCTCCTAGCGTTATTCCCAGTACAGTTGCATCCTGAAGGATGCCTGGGGTCCGCTAGCTAATCCCAAGAATTGGCGTAGGCACTAGTTTTTACGGAAGCGACTGCCATCTGGCCTTCCAACCCGAGGGGGAAACCAGACCTTATTGGGATTAGGCTTGTCAAGTGAGTGGGCAACTTGACTGTTAGAGGTTCTCAAGCCGCCCGCAGGCCTCTAACTTGGCTTAACGACTGCTATCATAGACAGGGGTATCAACTGGGATCAACGACTTAACGTGCCTTCCAAAGCACGGCAGCGCTCAGTTAGTAACCACTCAAAGCGGTCACCCATCCAAGGACCGACCTCGCCCGTCATTGTTTAACCTCGCATACCGCACGCGGTACGCGAGCGCCGCTGGGCCACGAACGCTCCTAACTTTACAAACTCTACTTATTATTTATTTAAACTTTATTGGACAAATCACATAATCTTGATTTTTTTTATGAGCAATAGTCGAAACGGAGATAAGCTCCTTCCAAATAGGCACAGGTAAAAAAATCAGCGCAGTGTATATAGTACATGGCCCTAAAATATACAATCAGCTACCAACCGACATAAGGAAACCGGATAAGTATGTCGAATAGCATGTTCATAAGTCAGCTGAAAGAATACCTCACCGATAGGGCTTTTTACACTGTACAAGAGTTTTTAGAAAGGAAATAAATTAAATATGTATAATTATTGTAATAGTTATTGACATAATGTAACTTTTATTTTATACCTAATCTAATATAAATTTGTAAATCATGAATTGTTAAATATGTTAAAATAACTTGTAACTTAAAAAAATATGTTATAGTCTTAGGGTGAGTTGCACGGTGTTACGATCTCAGACCGATTAACGTTAAATATGGCGCCGACAGCTGTCATCCCATAGAAACTTGTCAAACTTTCCATACGTTCAGATTTTAACGAACACTGCTACAATTACAGACGGTTTGGTGCAACTCAGCCTTAAACTAAAAGATAATAATAATCATTATTAAAAAGGTTTAAATAGATTATGTTTTGTTTTGTTTGTGTTCTTGTATTTGACTATTTGTTTGTGTATATTTAATTTTATCAATAAATATATATGTCACTTATTAAAAAGGAAAATATATACTAACTAAAGCTAAACATTACAAATTCTCTTAAGTTTTAGTCTTTTTGTTGTTTGTGTACTGCTTGATCCTAGCTTACGGATCAAATTTCAGCTTCCTAGGACTCCAGGAAGTAGAAAAGTAGTCCCTAAGTGAGTCGTGACTAAATCGGGGTTTTTTAGATATCAATTAAATCTAAATGAAATTGAAACTTTGTATTTTTAAAAGTCCACTATTGAAATTACGAAGGCTGTTTGATAAGTATCCAAAGTAATGCCAAAAATGGTAAAACGAAATTAATATGATACATAATTTCATTTTAGTCATAACGAGTCTAATATTTATTGATAGCCTTTCGAAAAATTTTAAACGTTCGTTTGTTAAACCCATGAAAATACTCAAATACAAACTTTATTAGTCTTGTTAATGTTTGCCCATTATTTGCCATTATTGTCGACTTGGCTGTCTTTTTTAAATTTTGGGCATAATTATTGTCTATACATACTACAAAATCATTTCACCAAATAAATATTTAACCAAAATAAATTTATGTTATATTACCAAAATATTTAATGAAGCTAACTCTAGCAATGGAAAAAACTACGCCATGTCATATTCTTTATTTTTTTTTACCATTTCTAAAAAACGTCATTTTTATACGATTTGATAGGAGTGCCTCTACCGCAAAAAATATAGATTGTATGAAATATTACCCAAGTGGAACCATTTTTTATTGCAAGATAATAGTCCACCAAAATAATATCCAAGTGGGTTTTAGCTTTAGTTGTAGGTTTCATATCAAATACTTAGCGGTTCGTGGCGGTATGATAAGAAATTTACACCATTTTCACGTCAATGATAAGAGAGTCTTACTTAAAATCTATTTCACGTAAAATTATATATTATACATAGTCATATATTACACATTTAAATTATCGGTAGATATTCAATACTGACATGATATACTTACTTATAATATAATTTATTCACATACTGGTCATTTCGAGTACTTAATATCAAACGGCCCTCGTATATCCCGATAATTTTGTTTATCTGGTAAAATACAAACCGAAGTTATGAGAGTTAAAGAAACGACGAAGCGCTTCGAGAAAATGTAGGTGAAAAACTTAAGAAAATAACCTGTTGTATGTAGTTGTGACGTGTTCAAATAGGCGTTAGTTTTGTCTGTGTTGCACATTTTATATAATATATATGATGTCAATGTCTATTCGAATACGCTACAACTCCATACAACAGATCATTTTCTTAAGTTTTTTACCTATAGTGCGCTTCGCATGGCTCGTCTTGGCGACGACCGTGCCTCCAGATAGGTATCTAGATACGCGGCAGCGTGTCCAGCCAAGTTCACCCCAGGAACTGGCGGACAACAGCCGTGTGTTGGCTACACGAACCGTTTGTAGCCACTTTTGACTCCCCAATAACTCCAAATCAATCTAACATAAAAAAATAAAATTTGGTACATGTATTAAGATCCTTTAGAACCACTAGAACCCCAAATTTCATAAATATAGGTTAGATAATTATTGAGATATTAAATTCCCAAAAACGGCATTTTTACCACTGCCTGACTGACTGACTAGTAATCAAAACCTTTTTTTGTTTAAGGGGAAAATGCATTACGCATACCACCCGGGTGCAGGGGGTGACCCGAGTGGTTATGTGGGACTCCCGTATAGGCTGATGAGACCCACGGTGTACCCACTAAAAATCCCCCATCTGCCGCCTCGTCGCCTTGTGGCGAGGTCACGGGAACGCTTGCGCACACATCCGCGACCCCGCCGGCAGCAGCCGCTCCCAAGCGGCTCCTTCGCGGAGGCCCGGAGGCCCTCCACGATAGGCACGCCAGATGTTTTGGCGTGCCTTCCTCCTCGACCTCCACTTTGTGCAGTAGCGGACCCCCCTGAGCCCGCTACTAGGAGGTCATGGGTGCCGAAAAACTTCCGGCACCTGGTGGCGGAGCAGGTCGGTGGTTCCGCCACGAACCACACCTCGGCCGCAGAGGATAGGGAAAACATTTCTCTTCCTCTGCGGCCCCACCAACGCCGTTTTTGCGGACCGGCCCCGCCAAGTTCGCAGGCGGTAGGGAGAGTGGCGCACCGAAATACCAACACGCCTCTCCCCTTGCGATCCCGCCTCGGCCACAGAAGATAGGGAGAACGGCTCACCGCAATACCGGCACTCCTCTTCTGCGGCCCCTCCTCAACGCATCCTGGCGCGCCCTCCTCGGGCCAGCCGGCAGCCCAAACAGGCTGGCCCTGGTTGCCTCTTAGCTTCACCGTGGATGACCAGTCCACGGTTACTAAGCCCCCCCGCCCCGACAAGGCGGCACCCTCGAGGGGGAGTAATCAAAAACCTAACCCACTTCCAGGTGACCTAGAAAGCTGAAATTCGGCATGCAGCTTGATAATTGTATGTGTACACCAGAAAAATCTGAAAACAGTGATATTTTTTATTAGTCTTATTATTATTATTTATGCTAGTTACCTCAGAACTCCGTTATTTATTAACTGATTTGGAAAATTCTTTTTTTGTTTGAAAATAGTTATCAGGGAAGAAAGTGATCATAGGGTCCTAGAGAAATCGAGGGAACTCTTCAAATATTTGAGGTGCACTATAGCGATTTGGGTATTTTGCATAGTAACTCGTGCATACGCTCTTAACTTGGCGAAGATTGACAAAAAGTAATGATATCCCATCAAAAAAGAAATGTGAAAATGGGAGCCAAGTTCAATATTAAGAATATACGATGCTTGGTTGTCGTCTTCACCACAGAATAAGTAATAGTACATACAGAAATTTCTCTTCCTAACAAAAACGGCGTTTAGGCATAAGAAACGTACCTACTCTCTGCATCTCTGTCTATCGCATAACTTGTATTTATTCACGCGCGGCACGTGTAGCGTTGGGGTTGTCACTCCCACCATATCAGCCCTAGGACGTCCACTGCTGGTCATAGGCCTCCCCCAATTTCATGGGGGGTAAATGCCATAATCGCCACGCTTGGCATGCGGGTTGGCGATCGCAGTATTTCCACCGTACTCTAGGAATGCTGCTGCCCATTCCCCGGTGGTCTTGGTCGTAGTTTAAGGACATACCCGGGTCCAAGTTGTCACTCCATGAATACATTAATAAGTACATATTACTTCACATGTAGGTATGTCAGTGTCATTATGAATAACACCAATAATAAAACTGATCTCGTGAACGGAAATTCCATTTAACTCTTGTAACTTTAATTTGTAAGTGAGTAACACAAAAAGTAAGTTAATAAAGTATACCTACAATTCTATTAAGATACTCTTTTAAGGGTTTCGTACCCACTTTTATAGAAGATTATTTTGAACAGTATAGCCATTGAGTATAGCCCAAAAAGGTTACGTTATCACCGGAAGACTCCTCCTTACACAAGACGACATAAGTTTCGTAGTTTTCTTATGAGGATACGTTCTTTTATATTAGAAAGGTACAAATTATTTGGTAATGTCTTGCATTTACTTACATAAGAAGGTACAAGAGAGGCTACAATTAATTCATTAACAATTTAGTCGTGGGTTTATAAACCACAGAATTAATAGGAGTAAAAAAATTATATAAAATAATTTTTAAGAAAAAAAAACCGACTTCAATGGGGGAGTCCGGTGAAAGATTATTAATCTTAGATGGTGCACTCTTAGATTCCATACAATAAAATACAAAAATGGCTATAAGTGTGTTTATAATGGCAGAAGACTAAGTACCCTCAATTCCTCATGAAATCATGGAAAAACCTTGCTTGCTTGACAAACAAAACGAAGAGAACAAATCGCCAAACGTGAACTACGCGTCGTTGAAGAGTTCCGTTCTGATCATCATCAGCAGTTCCACTTCATCAAATGTCACTTTTATGAATGAAAATGCTTGATTAGTTCATGAAAATACTAAAATCACTATTTGTGTGCCTTTCACATTTGAGGAGTTTCCTCGATTCCTAATGGATCCCATCATCAGAACTCGAGCATGACAAAAATCAATCGTGATAATAGAACTTGCTTAACAAACACCGCTAGAAGGACAAATCGCCAAACGTGAACTTTTCGTCGTTGAAGAGTTCTGTTCTGATCATCATCAGCAGTTCCACTTCATCCAATGTCACATTTTTGGATGCAAATGCTTGACTTGTTGATAAAAACGCAAAAATCACTATATGTTTGCCTTAAAGATTTGAGGAGTTCCCTCAATTCCTTATGGATCCCATCATCAGAACTGCCTTTTGACAAAAACGGGACCAACTTGGATATATATACATACAAACAAAAAAAAATTTTCAAATCGGTTAAGAAATGACGGAGTTATGGAGTAACAAACATTAAAAAAAAAACAACCGAATTGATAACCTCCTCTTTTGAAATTTTGAAGTCGGTTAAAAATGTAAAAAAGGCTTGAATTGCAATTTAATATGATTGCCTTTTACAATAACAAAGTTTATATACAATTAATGACTTGTTTATATTTGATTATCTGTAAAGACATCCACATTATGAATAGGAGTTATTTACGCGCGGTTCGTCGTAATTCAAGTCGGCGGCGGAGGCGGATCGCGACACAAAAAAAATTCAAAAAATTCAAAAAACGTTTATTCGTGACACACACGGTACATAATAATAATATTAAAAAGAAGGAAAGACAAACAAAATAGGGCCGTGCCACGAAATGGACCCAACTCAGCATATTGCTGGCTTTACAGGCAGCGCTGGTCTTCCGTACACACGATGTACATTCTCGCGCGGCGACGGCCCTCGCCTGACTGATCACCCCGAGGTTTGCTAGCGGTGGGTATAAAACGCGACGCGCTCCGCCCATTGCAAGCCCCTTGTCTTCACCGACAAAAAAATCGAGATCTAAATGGGTGCCAAGTTCCGTAGATTCTCTGAAATGGTGCCAAGTGCGGCAATTTAATCACTTATTTAATTATTGTGAAATATGGATTAAAAACTACTGCCCACGCCAATTCTTGGGGTTAGGTAGCTGACCCCGGGTATCCTTCAGATGCAACTGTA
The DNA here is from genome assembly GCA_905163555.1 of Notocelia uddmanniana. Lineage (NCBI taxonomy): Eukaryota > Metazoa > Arthropoda > Insecta > Lepidoptera > Tortricidae > Notocelia > Notocelia uddmanniana. The sequence continues at coordinate 12,350,910 of LR991052.1, read as the reverse complement.
TCCTACTGGGATAGATAGCCCTAGGATGATGATGATGAATGGATTAATAAAACTTAAAGTAATGAGAAACAAATTGTGTTTATTTATTTACTTATTATGTTATACCTAATGGCTTAATAAACACAGGAGAAATATTAAAATAGTCCATAGATTTATTTTGTGTGGAGTTTGCACTACTAAAAAAAATTGGACGCAGCCTAACATGATCAAATATTTCCAAATATTGTCTACCTACTTGTACGCTAAGAACTTTATTAACTTTTTCATTACACTTGCTCGTAAAAGGTCTTATAGTACGCAGGCGTATAGAGTAGTTATAGCCGATTTAGCTCCCGCGGGAGTTATGGATTTTCATAACTCCCGAGGGAGTTATGAGTTTCTCTGTGATCTGATTGGCTTAAAAAATCTAGTTGGCCGCGCTCCACGAGAATACTGGTCTCTGATTGGTCGCAATATTGAATGTGCGCGCGCGGCGCGCTCCTCTCGGCATCTGGACATGAAGTGTCGATTTCTTCAATTTTGATTAGTTTTGGAGTTATTTATTTCCTCGCAAATGTGATGAAAACATTGTGATTACCTCGGGACGTAACCGTTCCCACTTACGCCCCTCGTTAAACAAAGTACTATAGTAGTCGTAGGAACAATTGTAATCATTACGTGCATCAAAATATAATTAAAAAAAATACTTACTTGATGTAGAAGTGTTCTAACTTTTCACTTCTAACTTTTTTTAAATACAGGTTCAGAAACATATCCTATATACCGCGCTAATGTTTTTTATGAAATTCTCAATATAGGGTTAACGAGGGCGAAAACCGATCAAACTCGGTATTATCTTCGGGAAAACTTGTATTCTCCGTGAAAACACGAGCAAAGCTCGGTCATTCAGGTTCCGATACTTAATAAAGAATACGAAAAAGGAAAGTCTGTTTTTGCCGAATCATTCAAAATACCAAAATAAAAAATCCTACTTTTAACAAATTTTCCTCAATTGGCTATGTAGGCTGCAGTCTACACCATGCGTTGAAGACTTAAAGAGTTAAATTAGTGTATTTCTGATTCGTGGATTTGATATGATAAAGTATTTTAACTGGTCAATTTAAAATGTTCTGCAAATCATAAATATGTATTTATATTTTCGCTATGGGCTAAATATACATCTTTAGGCCCTCTTGATAAAGCATGAAAAGTGAAATTTAAAGCTCGACAAAGACTGACCATGTACAATAAACTAAAATAACTAGGTCCTTAAATATGTTGGTGATAATTTTGAAAGTTTGCCATTAGGTGTGTAATGTAGCACACAACGTCAATAGCTGGAGAGACAATTTTCCCACTAATTTTCATTTTAAGTGTGAACCTACACACACTTATGGCATATGAATTACAATCCATCGAGTAACAAAGCGAGACTAAGTGCGACCGAATGTTTCCGTTCGGCTTGCGATGCAGTAAAAGGGTAGACACGGCAGTTAGTTAATTTACACCACCACCACCACCATATCAGCCCTAGGACGTCCATTGCTGGACATAGGCCTCCCCCAATTTCATGGGGGGTAGTTAATTTCATTTCACGCTATTTATTATAATGTACCGATACACAACTGAAAAGATTCACGAGGTTATTAGATGAATAATATGTACAATTACTAAATATTCATTAATCACGGGTCCATTTCCTGCACAATATTTCGCAACCTATAGGGTCGATAGGTCGGTTAGCGACCAGCTAATTTGGTGTGCCGGTTTGCGACCACTTGGATGAGCTGATGAACTGAAAGGGTATTTTCTCTTTTTAAAATGGATTCATTAACTACCAAATAAACAAATCTAAAATCTATTTAAACTTGGTAGGGTCCCCTTAACGCAGGCAGTATTCCCGCGCTGGATAGCGATTGCTACCCTTTGCGCGAGAAAGCTGCCTGCCCTCGGGTCACCTATAGATTCCCGCAGACGCTTGCTCAGTGCCTTTTGGAGCCCAAGCCGCTCCGGCCCCACGCGCCGAGTGTCTCGACACCAAATGCCATAAACTCATATTGGGCGCCGAAACAACTATTTGTTAATATTGAGTTCTAAACCGATTGCGCTAAATTTTGTTTTGATGACTGATAAATCTGTGAGGACAGTCTGAAAGTCTCCGCCCAGAGTGCCATCACCGAGGTACCACACATTTAATTTTGAATTTAAGTTATGTACATTATCGAATTTATGGCCAAACTGAATATAGGTGGACCGAGGGGATCAAATAAAACGCATTATACGCGCGTATTTAGAGTCTGTTAAATATATCTTTTACTTGAAAAACCTCGTCATTCAGGTGGTCGCAAATTGACGTTGGTCGCGTAACCGGCCTAGCTACCCTACATACGGAGATGTAGGGTATTGGGCTGAAATAGTAAGAATTTATTGACTTAGTAACTTCCTCGAGTGGTAAAAACTGTTTTGGTTTTCACCGGGCACTTTAAAACAAGTGCAAAAAGGAAAATGAATAGCATTAATTTTCATTAGGGATTAATTAGAGCGGACGATGAGTTGGGCATAGTTCTGTCATCCAAGCCGATATTAAATTTAAAAGAAAAAACATTTCACTCCTTCTTTTGGCAGTCGTGTAATAAAATAAGTATATCATTGAAATAATAATCAAGACGAAAAAAAATATATTTTTAATGTAGAGCCCGTACCAAACAACGCATCTATAATTATTTCACCACTCTGCCAGTTTTGGGCCATCTCTTCGGCCATTATCACGGACAGGCGAAGGCGATAGAATTACTGACCACTGAATAATTTGATAGGGGAAATGATTGATATGACAATCACACGTAATCAGAATCGTGTCGGTGCGATTAGAGTCCATACACCGGCTTGTATTTGAGGACCTTCCGGCGACAATCGTCGGGCGGTTTTGTCTACATATCCCTGTCTAACTTACTAAATGTAGGACAGGGACAGTCGAGGGGGCTATCGTGTGGAATGAGCCAGCATTGTGTAAGGAGCGAGGCAGGGCGCCGGCTGAGTCGACAATTGCTGGCCGACGATTTAATCAAGGCAAGTTCCTAATGGTTTTCTCTCTTCATTAAATTGTAATGATGGAAGCTGTTTTTGTCTTGACGGTGACCAGGCGTAGGTACCGTAGATTAACGCGGCATAACTTGTCGGGCATTATCGAATTATGTAGGAAGGTACGGTAGGATTATAGGAAAGTAATCTCGTTTAATGCAATTTGTAATTCATAAATCCATAGACCTAAAATCGAGTTTAAAATGGAATCGAAATTGATAATGCGAGTGGGAAACTAACAACGGGCCATTTTATGAAACGTTTAGACTGACTTTTATACCCTAGTAAAAAAGTAAAGTATAAAATAAAATAAAATTGCCTTTGTTTCTTGTACAATAACTTATTTAAAGATATAAGTATGTGTGTTTAATCTTAATACTTGCATATAGTTATTTTTATATTATACAAATGGATCTGTACTGGTGTTTTATTACCCCGGACCCGGGTATGTCCTTAAACTACGACCAAGACCACCGGGGAATGGGCAGCAGCATTCCTAGAGTGCGGTGGAGATACTGCGATCGCCAACCCGCATGCCAAGCGTGGCGATTATGGCATTTACCCCCATGAAATTGGGGGAGGCCTATGTCCAGCAGTGGACGTCCTAGAGCTGATGTGGTGGTGTGGTGGTGGTGTTTTATTTGTATATTATCACTAAATAAAATTATATAGCTAGTAGTTCTTAGTCTACTAGAACCCCTCCACGGGTGAAGGCCTCCTCCAAAGACGCCCAGTTACCTATCTCTTTCTTGAGCGGAACGCATCCATCCCAGTCCAGCTATTTTTACTATATCGTCCTCTCATCTCATAAGCGGTCTTTCTCTGTGGCGATTACCGCTTAAAAAAAGTAAAGTAAAATTTCTTTATTCTTCAATTTAGGCATATTATTATTTATTATATGCACCGATTCGGAAAAATAAACCTCTGCCAATAGAAGAACCGGCGTATACTAAACTCGGCGAGGTGTCATTTTTACAAAACAATATACAAATTATAGTGTCAGGTACTACAAAATTACAATGCTACAGTAGAAAACCTTTTTTCACGATTCTTTACCCGTGCAGGACGCTATCACTGCCAAACACCCCTATCCATGATGTAATCGTTTACCTTACAATATGCTTTTGAAATAAGTGTTTAATTCACTACAGATTTGAAAGACGAAATGGCTCTATTTATCGCTACCTTTTGATTTCTCTGTTCTAAATGTGACTTAATGAGATCTAATGCATGTCCTCTGATGCCATAAAACTTAAGTTTACAAATTAAAGTACCATGATCTACACAAAAAGGAAAGGTCACAGAACACTCCAATGGCGTCGTGACCCTTCCCAAGACTGCAAAATAAATTTTATTAAAGTTGCACCTGCATCAGTAGTTGACCTACCCTTCGTGAAGCCGAATTGCTGTGCGTGCAATATATTGTGAGAAACCAATTGCGTAAGCATTATTTTTTCGAATATTTTGCTAAACGCAGGTAGGATAGAAACTGGACGATAATCAGAAGTATTATCTCTATGAACTGATTTAAAAATAGGAACTTCTTTACTACATTTTCATTTAGTCTAGAAAAATACCATTGTCTATACATCTATTAAAAATGAGGGCTAGAGTGGGTGCAACGAACTCCAGAATAGATACCAGTACCTTGACTGACACGCCCCATAAGTCCTCGGTGGTCTTTATTTTTAACATTTCAAAGGACTTCAGTATATCTACGATAGAGGAGAAACATGATGAAATTTGAAAATAGTTAGTGATTCTTATTTTTTGCGTTCTCATTCAGAAGGGATTCAGCTATTGTGGTAGGCGATGCTAAACTTTGAGTAGTGACTATAGGGATATGGAAAAGAATTTATTAAATTCATCAGCTACGTGTTCTGCATCAGTTATTTAATTAGGTATCCTTTATTTTTAAAGAAATTGTGTACCTAATCTTTATTATTTCTCTTCCCAGTCTCTGTGTTTATTATCTTCCAGACTATATTGACTTTATTATCTGAGGACTTAATTTTATTATTCAATTGCATTACTTTTGCTTTTGTGCACACTGTTTTATATAATTTGTAATAATCCCTAACATACTGGTGGAAGCGTTCGTTAGTGGTGCAAGATCTCCTTTCATAAAGTTGGTATCTCTACTTTTCCGAATTCCGATAGTTGCCCACTGATTCAATCTCATTTTATTGTTAATCTTTATTTTAGGCTTTAACCCTTTTATAGGGTTCCTAATTTGGCATGGAAGCTCGTACTTTTCGTGCCGGTGACGTAAAATTGACGTCACATTGCTTATACCATGAATACCATGATTCCAATTGATGTTATGGTAATTATCAATTATAATATTTATAATGATCTTTTTTCAAATATGGCCAATTACATCAGAAGTTTATTTTCGATTTAGATTTTTTTATAAGTAATTGATTTAATCGTGTTCATAAAGTTTTGTAGGAACATCTCCTATGAATATATCCTTGAATTTAAATATAATCGTGACCTCACTATGACGACGATATTTGTTAAAACGTTGGCAATTGATTAACTTACCACCTGCTGGCTTTGTGAGCTGAAGACCTCACGAACTTTGCGTTCCAAAATCTTACTTACTCGACAAAAGAATTCTATACAAATATCGAACCTACTCACAAAAGTTTCACGCGAATTATGAAATGCGGCCTGTAACAACCGAAAATCCGGACACCCGGACATATGAAATCATTATAGTTGAAGTCAATAAATGTGACTTATGTAACCTACACGAAAACGCTGCCAAATACAAGCCTGTAAATCGTAACTAAAAACTCGCTAAATGGGCTATAAATAGTAAAGATCTTATTAATATTCAGAGCGAGTAATTCCCCGGGCATGTGCGGGTAGCTTGTTTTCGGAAACGTTTTCACATTGTTAAAACGCGCTCCGCGTCATGCGATTTGGCAATTAGCAATGATTAGAAGGGGAAAGGAAAAAATTAACTTGCGTTTGTTTACGTTTTGCTGTGCTGGGATATTAAAAAGTTACCTACTAAGTAGTAGGTGACTACAGTCGGCCAAGACTGCAGCTAAAAATTTGGTGTCCTGTATACCGTGAGGCGGTATTTCACATGGAAACAGCCTTTCCCCATGAACTGTCGCCTGCGGTATTTCCGGACCGATACGACCTTTAAACCTTCAAGAAAAGAGCGTACTCCCATCTTAAAGGCCGGCAACGCACTTACAACCCCTCAAGTGTTACGAGTGTCCATAGGCGGGGCTTATCGCATACCATCAGGCGATTCGTCTGCTCTTTTGCCTCCTATGTCATACAAGAAAAAAATATATATCAGTGGTAACCATGGATTCGGTAGAGAGCCCTGCTCGTAAGGCTTTTCGGGGATGATCCGGCGGTTTAATCTAAGTTACAGAGCTTGAAACGCCGCCGTCGAGTCGTTTGTCTGTCTGTGTTCTATCGGATACAATTTGGAGAGTATGCACAGGAATTACACAACTTAATCCTGCCTTCCCCGTTCCATCACCGCACGTCCATACGTGAGGGAATTATGATTACATCCATACGTTGTCAGTCTGCCGCCCATTTTTTCTCACGAAGCGATTTGCTTCTTCTTTCGTAATGCGAACAGCTACATAAGGACTGGAATTTGCTCAAAAGTCAAAAAGTCAAATAGTACATTACTACAGAGGCCGGGACGAAAGGGGTTGCCGGCCGAAGACATATAGACGGCCGAGCGAAGCGAGGTCGGATAGGTCTCAGGCGGGCAACCCCATATTTCCCGCCGAGGTATGTATAGTGCTTTTCTCAAACATGCAATGAAATAAACAACAAAAAAATCAAAGTTTTATTTTTAATACGCATACTGGCAGAATGTCATGATGCCTGTGCCACAAATTTATGTGGAATGGAAATTAAAATAGAGGACTTTGCCGGCCTAGGCCTGCAACATTTGTATGAAATTGCATTAACGACCTCTTGTCCTAGCTGCACCTGAAACGTCATACTTCGCAGCCTATTATAAGGAACATAACATCAATATTTCATTGCATGTTTGAGAAAATAATAATAATACTAATTTATGTCACTTATACTCTAAATAACTCTTAACACTATAAAAACACTGCCGTCGTCTGTATTTCCTGATACATACAATTGGGTGTCTTGTCTTGAAGAGAAGCTATTACTGAACCAGTGAGCAACATCTTAGGCATTGTCATCACAGGTCAGGCCAAATGAGATACTTCGTGCCTTTGGCCCTGCGCGGCGCTCGCCTTCAGGCCTTCGGCCCTCAGGTTCGATTGTAATCATCGTAAGCAGATGCTATGCGTTCCTTAACTTTAGACCTCAATACCGAGAACTCATTGTAAATATCTTTATTTTTAGTGGCTTTTCATTCCTTGTGAAGTTTGCCTTTCAGCTTTAGGTCACTTATTAGTTCTGCAGTGTACCAAACGGGATAACGTCTACTTCTCTTCCCTGATCGAATCCGTTTCGATCAGGGAAGTGAAGACGAATAGTTCAAAAACCTCGTAAAATTCTCGATAGAAAAGTTCAACAGCATTGTCGACATTCACAGAACCAAGAACGTCCTGCCAGCAAACCGCTGAGATTAGGTCATACAAAAGCCTATAATTTCCCTTGGAAACATGATGATGTACATCAATAAATCCTTTCAACGATAGGTTTAACGGTTGTTGAGTTATTGCTGAAAAACTGTCTTGCCAAAACAAAAAGGCGTAAGTGTCGTAAGTTTCCTATGAAGATACGACCTTTTGTAATTAAATGTATTGTATAGTGGTTTGGACCCGGGTATGTCCTAAAACTACGACCAAGACCACCGGAGGATGGGCAGCAGCATCCCTGGACTGCGGTGGAGGTACTGCGATCGCCAACCCGCATGCCAAGCGTGGCGATTATGGCATATACCCCCCGTGAATTTGGGGGAGGCCTAAGACTTAATTTTTTCTAATTTCCATTCCAAAGATAATATTGTTTCTGTTAATGAATACGGCTTTTCCGATCATAAAGGTGTTATGTATACCATACCTAATAATAATAATGAAATGCATAAACGAAATGTATCGATTACAAACAAAAGAAAATTTACAGAAAAAAATATTCAATACTTCAAATCCAACTTATCAGATATTAATTGGAACTCTATATTTAATGTTGGGAATGCTATTAATACAAATTTTAATTCATTCTCACACACTATTCAAAAAACTCTCGATATATGTATTCCAAAACATCAAGTTAAAATAGTAAATCATTGCAAAAAGAAGCCTTGGTTAACCAATGGTATTAAAATGTCATGTAGGAATAAACGACTATTAAAATTATTGATTTCAAATACAAATAATACAATTTTAAATAATTACTATAAGAGTTACGAAAAACTGCTAAAAAAGATAGTAAGAAAATCAAAAAAATTACATTACATCAATAAAATCAAAGCCTCAGATAATATTACAAAAACTATGTGGCACATAGTGAAAGTTTCGGGAATAGAAGAAAATATGCAGTATAAGTGAGTTTATTTATTTTTATTGTTTTTCAAAATATTCTCCTTTGTATTTCAGCTTTTTCCTCGTGGTCAAACTGATTTGCCAAACTGGTTTGGCCACGAGGAAATGCGATTCCTAGTGGTCAAACTGCGTATTATTTCACGTAATTGTAACAAATGTCCACACCCTATATCAAACGTTGAATAAATAGAAAAAAAATAGAACAAACATCACTTAATAGTCCATATTGAAACTTTTTAGTATACATAGTCAAAACAGACATTGTGAGTCGCAGACAATTCCATGCCAGATTATTTATATTGTCAATAGTCCCGTGGAAGTAGTTCCGTGGTGGAACTAGTGAGACTTTTTTTCCCAATAGTTCCGTCAACGGTACAGAGTGGTAGTTAGGTACGACGACGAGCGAAGCGAGGAGGAGTGTTAGTAGAACTGTGACCCTACAACGCGCGAGCCGAGCGAGCGAAGCGAGCGTGCCGCGGCAGCGGCCGGCGAAGCGCCACAACTGAACATTGGGAACGGAACTATTGGGAAAAAAAGTTTCACTAAAACTCTTCAAAAGAGTTTCTGCGTGTAAACACTAGACAATCTAGACATATACAGGAGGATGACAATACTGTGTTTGGCCACGAGGAATCGCATTTCCTCGTGGCCAAACCAGTTTGGCAAATCAGTTTGACCACGAGGAAAAAGCGTGTATTTCATGCACTTATGCATGCGTTCAAACCAGTCCATAAAGCACTTTTTGAACTCTGAAGTAGGGGTCGACAAAATGGCTATTTTATAGGCCTCCACTGCTTCTTCTGGCGTCTGAAACCGCTGACCACGCAGTTTGTCCTTGATTCTGGGGAATGTAAAAAAGTCGTTGGGACTTAAGTCAGGGCTATATGGAGGGTGGTCCAATATTTCGACTTTTTCACCGTCCAGGTACTCAGTTGTTGTCCGAGCGGTGTGTGGGCTGGCGTTGTCGTGGTGAAGGATGATGCGACGACTAGGGTTTGTTTTTCGGAGTTCAGCAAAGACGTTCGGCAAACAAATAGTGGTGTACCAATCAGCATTGACTGTTCTACGATCCTCAAGAGCCACAGTAGCTACGTGACCAGATTTAGAGATAAACGTAGCCACCATCTTCTTAGCCGTACTGCGAGAACGAACAACTTTTGTGGGTTTGAGCTCGTCTTCGAAGACCCATACTCGGGATTGGTTTTTAGTTTCAGGCTCATAAGCGTATATCCACGACTCGTCACCTGATACTATGCTAAAAACAGCATTTGAGCGTCCCTTGTTAAATCTTTTCAAAGTTTTGCGGCACCAATTGACACGGACTATTTCCTGCTCGTCAGACAATAGGTGAGGTATCCAACGGGAAAATAACTTTTTCACGCCTAATTCTTCTTTTAAAATAATTTGTATTTGACTCATTCCAATACCCAGGTGCTCTTGAATTTCCCGATATGTCACATGTCGGTCTTCATTTATCAGACGACGCACAACATCGACGTTTTCTTGCGTGACTGCCGATTTTGGTCGACCTTCACGCACTTCGTCGGTGAGGGATACACGGCCACGTTGAAATTCTGAATACCACCTGTATATTGTAGTCTTTGAAGGAGCTTCAATATTAAAAGCAGCAACCATCCGCTCTTCACATTGTTTTTGTGTTAGTCCACTTTTAAAGTCATAATAAATCATAGCTCTGAAATTTTCACGGCACAATTCCATTTTAAGCAGTGACTCGACGACTTCAATAAACAATTGAAACCGAACCATACTTTTTTTTTTCTAAGTGGCCAGTGTGTTGAGATAAGGAAACTTCAGAGATTATAAAAAGGTATAATACATGTTAAAAATAAATTAATAAGTATTCGATTCCCGCCACTTTCAGTGCAAGCCTCGTAAAGGAACGATCAAATAAACTTCCGCTAAAAAACAGGCGTAATATAAAATTAAATATTAATAATAGTATAACTGAAAACCCTAATACAGTTGCAAACCACTTCAATGACTTTTTTATATCTGTTAGTGCGCAGAAAGGTAAGTGCGTGGACGGCGATGCCGCCGGCACCCCGTACAGGCACGCTTTCGGCCGCCCCGTGCTTAACCCCACTCCCAACTCCTTCTACCTACAACCAGTTACTATAAGCGAAGTACATAATATTATACGTAACCTTAAAAATAAACACAGCTTTGGTCATGACGAATTACCACCAGTCCTTATTAAAAAATGTGCAGACGAATTGAGCCAACCCTTAACTTTTTTAATAAACCAATCCTTCGCTGATGGTGTCGTCCCGGATCCACTAAAACATTCAATTATAAAACCTGTACACAAAAAAGGAAATAAAACCGACTGTAACAACTACCGTCCTATAGCTCTTTTACCAACTTTCTCTAAAATAATCGAAACAGCCATGTACAAACGTCTTTATGCATTTTGCGAAAAATATTCAATTTTCAACGAAAATCAAAATGGATTCCGGAAAAACCACTCTACAACTTTAGCAGTTTACAAATATATCGATCAAATATTAAAAATAATCAATAATAAACAATATGCAGTAGGTATTTTACTAGATATGAGCAAGGCGTATGACAGGGTCTCTTATGATGTTCTATTGAGGAAGTTGCATGGTATTGGAGTGCGAGGAACTGCGCACAAATGGTTTAACTCGTATCTCAAAAACCGAGTGCAATATGTAGAGGTAGAATATTATAATAACCAAACTGGAAACATTACATACATACAATCAAATAAAGCTGACGTGACTGGATCAATTCCACAAGGAAGTGTGTTAGGCTGTTTACTATGTATTATATATATTAATGATTTGCCTAATATATTAGAAACTCCAAGCGTTCTATTCGCAGATAATATTTCCGTAGTTTTTCCGTGCTCAAACGAAACTGATTTAAAGCTCAATCTACACAAATTAGATTCCTGGTTAACTGACCATAACTTAGAATTAAACTATACTAAAACTAAATTAATGCAGTTCAGACCTTACCAAAAACAACCTTTAAATATAAACTATTCCTTTAATACAACCAAATTAGAATGCATTGACACCTTTTCGTTGCTAGGACTAAATATCGACACACATATTAATTGGAAGACCCACATTAAAAAAATAAGCTCAAAATTATCCAGCTTTTCATATGCCTTGTACGAACTAAAAAAGACAACAGATTTAAAAACCGCTACATCCGCTTATTATGCTTATGCTCACTCTATATTACGATATGGCATACTGCTTTGGGGCAACAGTACAAATGCGAATGACCTTTTTATTTTACAAAAAAAATGCATCCGAATCCTAGTTAATATAAAACGAACTCAAAATTGCAGGCCTCATTTTAAAAAACTTGGCATTCTAACACTTACATCTTTATATATCCTAGAAGCATGTACCTTTGTCAAAACCCATAATCATTTTTTCTTACAAGCAAAAGACCGTCACGTAAAACCTTTAAATCTACGACATAACAACAACCTTGCCCTTCCTACATCTAGCTTAAAAATATATCACTCTGGTCCACATATGATGTGTATAAAAATATATAATAAAATACCACTAACTATAAAATCTATAGAGCAAACTCACCTATTCAAAAAATCATTAAGTACATATTTAGTGCAAAGAAGCTTTTACACGCTACAGGAATTTTTTGATAATGTGAGTAAAAAAACATAGTATTCTTTTGTTAATTTTTCAGTTTACCATCCTGTCTGTAATTTAAGCGAGGGATTTGTATACAAAATGTAATATTTTTAAGTTCTACCTATATCTTGTTTATTAATAATATAATTAGATATAAGTTAGTATTGCTGTGCCCTTACGGGGTCCATTTTATTACTTCTTTGTAATATTATGTCACATTAAGAGAGCAATAAAATTTTTGATTTTGATTTTGATTATGTCCAGCAGTGGACGTCCTTTGGCTGATTGGTGTTGGTGGTGGTGGAATAGTGGTTTTAAACGTAGATTAGGTGTCGGTACGGAACCCTTATTGTGCGTGGTCCGACCAGCTGTGCTACCGCGAACTTCGAAAATCGAACTTCGTATCGTACCGTCCCTTTCCGTCATATAGAGTATAACACGAGAGTGAAAGGGACGGCACGACACGAAGTTCGATTTTCGAAGTTCGCGGTAGCACCGTCCGACACGCACTTGGCCGGTTTTTATGTTCTGAGTGATCACTTCATTCAAATATGAAAGCGTTCAAAGGGTTACAAAAATATTAAAAAAAACATATAAATCGATCATAATAATTTTATTCGCATACAATAATATTTGATTATGATACATTGAGCGCAAACGCGCGTCGCTAGCGAACGTCGAACGAACAGACGCTCGCTCTCCATTCACATCAAATTACATTACATTATTCATTTATAATGCAGCTTTCATGTTGCAATAACCGTCGCTACATATTCACTAGTGAGAAGTCTAGAGGCAGCATCTGTCAGTGCGAGTCGGCGCGGGTGCCGCTAACCGTTCGCGTATATACTTTAACACAGCAGTCCAATAGACTATCCCTTGTCTCCATCAATATATTTACATACAAACAAACGGAGCGGCAGGCGCGTCCACGCCGGGGGCCGCACGGCGTACCGGCCGGCAGGCGCGTCCACGTCGGGGGCAACACGGCGTACCGGCCGGCAGGCGGCAGGCGGACATTTTACCCGCCGTACACTTCCAAACTACTCTAACAGATCGTTTTCTTGCAAGCCTCAATGCCCTTACACGGCTCAATTACAAATATACTTAGTTAGATGCAAGAAAGAAGGTACATAACGGTGTTTCTTTATAATAACCTTCGGCATCCTACAACTGGATTGATGTTACATTTAGCGTAATATTCGTATTAACTATCATGCGATACATTCAACATTATATTGCACATGCAACAGGTAAGAGTAGACTAAAGTCAATGACAGGTTATTTAGGAGATCAGAATGACATGAGGGCTCCGAGCGTAACGCTTCGCTCCTTAGACGAGTCCGAATCCGCCGCAATCAACTTTGGATTAAGTCGCAGTACCATAAGCCAGTATGTAACGTGTGGTAGATGTATATAACAATGTAAAGAAACGGTTGTATTTATACACGAACTATCTATAATCTAGCTAGAAACAACACCGTTGCCCGGAAGCATGTTATAAACTCGGCTGGCTAAGTAAACGTGCCCATACACGACTTACCACAAGTCTTGATATATTTTACCCAGAACACTGCGCGCCTAGAGATATCTGGCATTAGAGTAGACATATAGAGAACCGTGTACCAAGCAAAGCCTCCCCACTTCGCGGTGGTGGTCGCAGCACTAGATCAAGGGTTCTACAAAATATAACGTAAGTATCAGTATAATACTCGTACTACTGACAAATATGTATACATTGTTAGTGTTAGTAGATTAAGGCTGGGTTGCACCGACTTACGATCACAGACTGATCAACGTTAAATATGGCGCCGGCAGCTGCCATCCCATAGAAACTTGTCAAACTTTCCATACATTCAAATTTTAACGAACACAGTTTACGATTACAGACGGTTTGGTGCAACCCAGGCTAAGGCTGGGTTGCACCAAACCGTCTGTAATCGTAAGCTGTGTTCGTTAAAATTCGAATGTATGGAGAGTTTGACAAGTTTCTATGGAATGACAGCTGCCGGCGCCATATTTAACGTTGACCGGCCTGTAATCGTAGGTTGGTGCAACCGGCCCTTAGTGTGAGTTGCACAAACTTACGATCACAGACCAATCAAAGTTAAATATGGCGCCGACAGCTGTCATCCCATAGAAACTTGTCAAACTATCCATAAATTCAGATTTTAAGGAACACCGCTTACGATTACAGACGGTTTCGTGCAACCCAGCCTAAGTGTGATAAGCTGATAACAGCGGCTCACTTGACCTAATGCGCGACCCGCGGGCCGCTACACACAGCTAAGGGTGAGTTGCACCAATTTACGATCCCAATATACCCAATCAACGTTAAATATGGCGCCGGCACCTGTCATCCCATAGAAACTTGTCTAACTTTTCTTACATTCAATATTAACGAACGCTGGTTACGATTACGGTTTGGTGCAATCCACCCTAGCTCTACTACTCTCATACCTACTCTCAATATGCATGTCGTAGCATCAACCATGATACAAGAATACAAGGTATGGCACTCCAGGGATAAATCTTTATGCGAGTGATACAAGCTTACGTCATCACTTCTATCGAGCCTATCGGTGGGTGTCGGTAGTAGTGAGAGTTCGTGTGTGTACAGGCTGTACAGTGACGTAAGTTTGTGTCACGATCCGGAGAAGCACACCTTGTTTCCTTAGACCATGCCCCCACAATTTTCTTGTCAATATAGAACGCGTAAAATGTTTCAAAACTTGTAGAACGTACCAGTAAACAGTTAGAGCCATGACCGGCCCCACCTCCCCATCCTAGCGCGTGCGCAGTGGGCCGCCACTAGCGCAGTGGGCTCGGCCCGCAGGTACCGATTCAGCGCCTCAGAATCACGCACGTGAACATCTCTTTATTCCAGCCACCACATTTACTCGGAACTTGAAGCTTAAAACGAAGTCTAATTAGTAACATCCAGTTGCAGTAAGTATGCATTAAACCAATATTATACCTAAGTCTTATTCGATTCTAACTCATCTACTCTATGTATATGTTATCAAGGGACTATTAAAGTTCTATGAGAGGAAGTTGGAAACTAAACAATAATAGAATAAGCCGTAATCAAGTCTCTAAACAGGTAAAGCTCTGCTCGAGTGCGTCTCGAATAACTGAGACTGTTGATGGAATCGGCGACAGCTGTATTTCATATCGCAATAGAGGGCACAGTCGAGTTCGTAAATATATAAGCATATCCAAGCCTTCAAAAATAAATGTACATAATAAAGTACAAATACATCTAAACAGATTATTCATTCGAAATATACACGTCTCGTCCGTCATATTCATCAGAACAAGCCTCTCAATAATAATAATAAAGCAATTGAAAAATAATAAATATCTGTACTAAGATTTATACAAAATTATTTAAACGAGTGGAAGCACATAACTATTGACACAAGGGTTTTTTACAAATATTTATAAACAGGCACATAAATATATGTAGTAATGTTTTCCAATTTGTTGTGAACAAGTAGGAGCTCATACACATCTGTACAAAGAAAACATATCACTTAAATATCAAATTCTGGCAATTTTCCAAATTTATGTGGACCAGTAGAAATTCATTAACATCTGAACAAAACTGAAAGAAAGAAAAAAAATAAAAGCCTCTATTAAAGAGAGTATAAATCACAAAATAGTAAAAGAAACAGCACGCAGATAAATGACACTTCTATGACGTACTACTACTACTACTCAAACTGAAAGAGACATATTTATCATAAGACTCTTTCCGGTAAATTTCATTTGTGAAAATTTCAATGTTTTATCTGTACAGATATTAATGAGCTCCTACTTGTTCACAACAAATTGGAAAACGTTACTACATATATTTATGTGCAACTACCTGTTTACAAATATTTGAAAATTACCCTTGTGTCAATACTTAAGTGCTTCCACTTGTTTAAATAATTTTGTTAAAATCATAGTCCATAT
This sequence comes from Notocelia uddmanniana, assembly GCA_905163555.1. Classification (NCBI taxonomy): domain Eukaryota; kingdom Metazoa; phylum Arthropoda; class Insecta; order Lepidoptera; family Tortricidae; genus Notocelia; species Notocelia uddmanniana. The sequence continues at coordinate 12,334,718 of LR991052.1, read as the reverse complement.
ATTTATTATTTTTCAGTTGCTTGAGTATTATTGAGAGGCTTGCTCAGATGAATATGACGGATGATACGTGTATATATTTTCGAATGATAAATCTGTTCAGATCTATTTGTACGTTACTATGTACATTTATTTTTGAAGGCTTGGTTTTGTTCATATATTTATGAACTCGACTATAATATAAAGCGGACCCAGGGACAGTGGGCCGCCCTTCGTAATTAAATTATTTACATTGATTCTTGGTGCTTTTGGCGTAATTACGTAGCCTTACGTTCCAGTATCAAAAAATACTACAATTTCAGTTTTTTTGCATCAAGCATCCATGAGTATGATTCATGACGTGTATTTTTTTTAAATTTCATCAATAAATATCTAAATCTGAATCTGAGTATAGTATACTTGCGAGAAATCATTCATGCTAGATTAAAACTTAAATTATTATTTAAGTAATCTATAAAAAATACCCAACTATATCGATCCCGCAGTATTTCACATTGAGGAGAATATATAAGCATAAAAAGTACCGTTAAAACATATTAACCCAAAATATACGAAATGTATTCCCGGCTTCAAGGGCAGCATATTATTAGAAACTCACCTCTTGTATAATACAGTAGTTTTGTAAAAGGCTAAATACATAAAATGTAGCGACATGCATTACCCGCCACACTACGATATTTAGGTCATTGCCGAAGTTACTGCAACTACACGCTAAATAAATTGTCACAGGAAAATAAAGCTAGTTTATGCACAATCACTTTAAGGATTGCTTATTGAGTTATGTAAAAACCATATTTTTCTCGTCTATTGCTGCAACTATTTTTTTTCAACAACACAATAAAATTACAAAACAGTCGCCCGTCAGGAGTCTGGTGGCCAGACCAGAACTACACGTCATATAAAATGATTATGTATTATATTACATATTTTAACGGAATTGGTTGTATACCAAATATGATTCATGCCATTAAGCTACAGAAAAGTTGGGATTTTACAACAAGCGCGTGCGATGTGCGTGTAGACTGCGGGGGCGAAAGGGGTATAATACATGTTATGAATATATGTAGCTTTTAAAATGATTGGCGATGTTCTAAGTACATGGTGGGTGAGGAGATCAGAGAGCACCCAAAAGCGAGCCGTCGGTCTACACCCACGTCAACTCCACACTACAATCTTGTGACTCGCACGCGGCTATTGAGACTTCTTATTAACAATGCCTCTGTCTTATATCAAAGATTGTTGAACTGCACTGATGGTTGATTTTACTTAACCAAAGTGTAATAAATGTAGAAAATAATAATATAAAGATATAGAATCCTATAGATCGCGAGAAATAAAGGACTGTTACTTAGTTCAATTTAATTTTACAGAGACTCGATCGAATACGATAACAGGTCTCGGTTTAGTTGTTAGTGATCTATCTACAGGTCAATTTGAGTTTAGTAGAGGTTTATTTCGAATTCCATACAAATAATATTATCATAATTAATTTAGTACTATCGTAATCATTACAAATGTCAATAAATAAATTACTATTATATCCATTATTGCTATTTAATATTTCAATTTAGAATTAATACATTTTTTATAATACAAATTGATTGTACGCAATATGCACTGTAGCAACAGTCTGAGTCATATCAAAGGGCCGGCCATTGCGCTCAGAATCAAAAGATAACACACTTGACTGGTTTTCCCACATTATTGAACAGCTTGGCTGCCCCTTATTTTATAAGTTCGCTGTAAAAGTACTGATAATTCAGAGACATAATAGTCATATTTCCGTACATTTATGTTTAGAGATCAGTGCTTGCTAGGTTACCTACATAAGACCTAATGAAAACTCTAATAATTATAGGTATTGCACAGATATCATAACGACCGAGTATTTGTATTTTTCACGTAATGGCAGGATTGACAATGAATATATTATGGTGAAATTTAGATCAATACCTATCTACATAAGTTACCGTTATAACAAGTGTAAATTAGTGACGAATGCGAATTCTAAGCTGCTTTTCCAAAAGTGAGGCCAGCCGTGCCGACCAATTTCATACTACTAACGATAAAAATGTAATTTGTTGAATCAACGATTTTACATTATTTTATTTTATTTTTATATTCTCACCTCGCCAATGGAAAAGCACATTTACGCAAGTAACGATTAATTACAATCCTTTGACATCAGACAGAGTGTGCAGTCGATATTGTCAATAATATAAAAACATTTTGATGTAATATAAGAACAGCTGCTTTTTGAGAATTTTTGACATAGATATATTAAGAACTAATATTACATATAAAGCACTTGGCGCTCATGCTCGTAATTAAAACAATAGTATCTAGTTTGCTAGAAATCATAATAAAACTATTTTTAAAATATAATTTGCAATAAATCAATTATAAGTAGTAAATCTAGAAACTAGTTAGCGATCAATCATTACAATTATTATCATAATATCCAGTTCACAGAAAACTCAATACAAAATTTAAATAAAAATAAGCAGCGACCTCAGTATTAATTATGTCATAAACTAATAATTATAGTCGCAGCCACAAGGACAGTGTTCCTTCGAACTGGACAATGCAATAAATTCATTAATTTTCAATAATGTCAATAATTGAAATAATAACATCGTATGCATAAGTGCATTGAGATTTGTATGAAAAAAAAATCGTCTGCCAGTGTATGCACCTCACATAATCTTAATGTTCGATAATTTACGTTTAACTTATAATACCGAAATCCTAGAGTCGGTGTTTTGCTTGTTTCGAGCGTGCGGTGCGAGGGGCTCACTCGGCCTTCACCTCAGCGGGCGGCGCCTCCACCGGCGGCGCCTCCTCCTCCACGGCAGCGGCCGGCGAGCCGGGCTCGGCTGGCCGCTCCATCACGCCACCGCCATCTGTACACATATTATACTATGTATAATAGACATAAGCTGCCTACTCTTACCTTCATTCGAGTTGTGTACTAGTTCTAGGGTTGCCTTGAAAAAGCAGATATTAGTTGTAATCGTATGTCGAGATTGTCGAGTGCTGCAAGAAGTTGGATATTTGATAAGAGCTCCACATGCAAGATTGATGAGTAAACAATCAATGGAAAAGCCATGCCATGTTTCACATGGCAAAGTGCACTACCCCATATGGAAAAAGAGTGCCATTCTGAGATTTAGGCATTCCGACATTTATGTTTGAAAATCTAGGAGTATTGGACAAAAAGCTAAGACGAAAGGAATGAACTCTTGCCCGCAGTTGGGTTATAATTAAATCCATAATTTTATTTGCCATTAATGTAAAATTTGCTGTAATCATCATTTGCGCTATCGTTTTTTTTTAGAAGAGAGAGATCACCTAAAGGTGACGTGTGTTGTCGTGCCTACGGCGCCAATCAAGACCATAGGTGTTTTGTTACGACGTACGTTGTCAAAGTCACTTTGGTGCTTCACACTCAGATTCATATTCTAGCTCTTATGAAAAATGATTCGGCGTGTCACTGCCACTGCCGTTCATGAAAAATAGCGTTCAAAGGGTTAACTGGATAGTGTTTATGTATATTATAAATATATATGTGTATGTTTTCTTATTATTTTTCAACATTTGGATTTTGTCAGTGATTCAGTGTGATTGTGTAACGGGAACGTCAGTAACTGTGCTAGTGAAGTGAGGCGTGTCTAGCGCAGTGTGTTGTATACTGACTGCGCTGGTGGTGGTGGTAGTAGAGGTTGTGCCTCGGCGGCGGGTGGGCGTGGCGCGCGGGCGCGGGCGCGGGCGCGCGGTACATGGGCATGGCGGGCGCGTGCGGCCGCTGGATGGGCGCCGGGTACCGCGGCGCGGCCATGCCGCCGCGCATGCCGCCGCCGCACCGCCCGTTGTTGCCGCCGCCCATCTAAAACGACACATTTGTATTGCAACGTTGTACATTGACAACATGATAGCACTGCACCTACCCAGAGTAGACGTCAAATGATAATACCGCTAAGAGCCAGAAGATCATATACTAAATTGAATAAGAGCGACAAAGAGGGATATATCATTTGTTGTCCTTATCATAGTTCCGGTTTTCTTTATTTGCCTCAATGTCATCTAAACGTCAAGTCAAATAGTTTGAGGCAAATAAACGATTACCCGGCCAAGTTAGAGGTTGTTTATTGTAAGCCGCCAGATGTTTAAGATTAATTTAATATATCTAATCATTGACATAAGATATAGAAATAGACACACAATGCCGAACATAAATAACTAAAAATGTGGCGCAAGATGACACTGACAGTTACATTCCAATAGCTGATAATAACTCTTCTTTATAGTCCGAGTCAAGATAAAAACTTCATACAAAAAAGAACTTACAGACATTAGCGTCAAGTGTCAAATTTGCAAACATAAGAACCAACATGGTAAAAACTTTTTAGTAAAATGCCACTGTCGTATACTGGCCACCAATGTTTACTTTATAAATGTCAAAAGTGAACAGTGGAAGTACCTAATGGAGTCGCTTTGGTTATTTAAATTATTTTTATATTAATAATATTTTTGAAAAAAAAATATGAAGAAAACATTCCATTACAATATTCACACACATTCTGTGATTGTTCTTTTTTCTGTGTTAGAGATTAAGATGTTTACCTTCATGAAACTCTTGAGCAAGACTATAGGTAGTTATTTCAATTCATGAAACTCTTGAGCAAGACTATAGGTAGTTATTTCAAAAGTACTGACTTCTGCCATTGGAGCAGCATTTGTAGTTTTACAACTTTTTCTTTGCAAGTCATCGTCATCTATCTCTGACATCTATAAAACAAAGATACCGACTACGAACTTGAAAGATAAATTATTTAAATATATTAACGTTAAATTGATTTTTATTACATCAATTCATATAACTATATGAAAATGTTTTCCTCTGCATGATTTTTCACGCTAAAATTAGATGTTAAAACAGAATTTAAATAATGTAGTTTGAGTCGGGAACGAACGGACTTACGTTCAAGACAGGTTTAGCAGTTGCAGTTAGTCGATTTAAGCCTTTATTGGTCCTGTATATGTCGGAAGTAGGGAAATAGGCCGAACACACAACACTCGTGTGGCTTGGTTTATAGAGTGCGTCACGTTTATTTTGCGCTAAAATAGCGGTCCATTCTGAACGTCGCTGAGGATGTTGTGTAAATCTTGAATTAAAACATAAAAAACACAAATTTATATTCCTTACTAGATGAAAACCCGGCTTCGCTCGGGTGAAATAAATAAAGTAAACATTTATTCGTGACAGTTATGCAAACGACGAAAGAAATAGTGTACAAAAATGTATAAAATAAAAACATTACAACAACGGATTACGATGCAACTTCGTATAGAAATATAGTCTGTAGTCTGGATTAACATATGGAATAGGGAGTAAAAGATTACGCTGACGACGTCACGGGCAAAGGCTAGTATCTTTGCAAGTTAATCCTAAGCATAAGAAAATTTGACACCGTAATCAGTACTGATTTGTATTGCTAAAATACTAATCGTTCATTAAAATTCAGTTCAGATGTGCAATTGTTAAATATTGATGTGCCAGTCAGTATTTTTGGTGCGAAGTCAGAGCTGCTAACGCGAACGAAAACAAATGAAGTTCGTGTATCTCCCTCTCTGTCGAACTTGCAAAATCGAGCGACACAGAGGGAAATACACGATGTTCGTTCGTTTTCGTTTCGCGGTAGCAGCTCTCTATTCTCCGCCAAATTCTCTTAAGTGGGACCCTTTACACTCAATATTATGTGTCAATATTATCGCGATTTTTAAAATTGTATGGGGTCTGTTAAACGCTTAATATTATCACAATACTGGCGTGTCAATATTATCGTGGTTTTCAAAATCGTATGGACTTTTCTTCAGTATTCATTGCACGTGATACGGATGATGTAACAGGAACCTATGGATGTTGCTTCAATATTCAGTATTTCGCGTGATAATAATAACAGTTGGTAATACTTTCTCCAATTAATGGAAGCTATTTAACAACTTTTTCCGTTTTGCCAAAGGTATTTCACATTCCGATACGCGCACCATCCAGGAATAGGAGCCGTCAGACCAGAGGGCCTACCGCGATCTGAAAACGAAGTATTTCCCTCTCCGCGCTCGAATATGCAAGTGCGACAGACAGGCATAAATATTTAGTTTTCGGTTGGTAGCACTTTAGTCCGAGCGCGGCGGACGGTCGAAGAAAGTCAAAGAACATTCCGTGTGTTGTCTGTCACACATATAATTTTTAACTTCCCATCGACCTATGAACTTGAAATTAGGTGATAATGTTTATTATGAAGTATATTTTACCAAATATATCAATATATTGATAAATCACATTTGTTTTTTAGTTGTACGAAACCCTCAGTGTGTGACTCCGACGCACTTGGCTGGTTTTTATTACATTTTGAATTTTATTTCTCTTATAGTAAAATACCCTATTCGTTTTAAAGTTGACGCCTGAGGGCCTACCGCGAACAAAAAACGAACTATCTTCCTCTCTGTCGTTCGAATATACATGTGCGAGAGAGAGACAGATACTTCGTTTTCGGTTCGCGGTAGCGCCTCTAACGTCCGAGCGCGGCGAACGGCATGAGCTGAGGGTATAACTTAGTGGTACTGGGGGTCTACTCCGAAATTCGAAATCTGAACTTCGTATGGTGCCGTCCCTTTCACTCTCCTGTCATAGACTATATGAGTAAAAGGGACGGCACCATACGAAGTTCGGATTTCGAATTTCGGAGTAGACCCCCAGTATCACTAAGTTATAAGATAGAGCGAGATAGGGATAGAATTTTGCTAGACGTTTAAAAGCCATAAGTCACCTAGTAGTTTGTCACAACAAAATACGCACTACGCACACGACGCAGCTTTAAGATGGCGGACAGACTCAGCAAACATTCAAGTGGTGTCCTTTACACGATTAATATTATCACAATACTGGGGTGTCAATATTATCGCAGTTTTCAAATTTGTATGGATTCTGCTTCAATATTCACGTGATACTTATCGTGATATGAATGTATCACGTGATAATAATAACCATGTAACAGGCCCCATACATTCGCTTTGAAGGCGGTTGTTGTGACAATCAGCCTAGCTAACACGATAGATTATACCGTTACGTTTTATGTGACGTTTTAATACATTTCGCCCATATAACGTGACGGTATAAGTTATCGTGCTAGCTAGGCTGATAGGTGTATAGAACGCTTGAAAACTACAAAAACAAAACGCTGCAGACGCGGCTAGCCGAATCCACACAATGGGCGATGATGGCCCCTCACCCAGAACGCAGCCCAACAACCTGGCCAACAGACCGGACGCAAACATAGTTTACAATTTCCGAACGTACCCAACCCGATGCTGTCAACCAACGAATTTAATATGGCCGACCTTTCGTCATAAAATTAACACTTTTTAATGCAAAATACGCGACAATCCGAATTTTGCGGATACATATGTTCAACTCGAAATCGTTATTTTTATACGTTCTTCAATTTGAGACAGGTCTCGTTTGGATCTACCGTACCCCTGCACGAAATTATTAATAGATTAATAGATGAAAGCCCGGCTTCGCTCGGGTGAAATAAATAAAGTAAACATTTATTCGTGACAGTTATGCAAACGACAAAAGAAATTGTGTACAAAAATGTATAAAATAAAAACATTACAACAACGGATTATGATGAAACTTCGTAAAGAAATATAGTCTGTAGTCTGGATTAACATATGGAATAGGGACTAAAAAATTACGCTGACGACGTCACGGGCAAAGGCTAGTATCTTTGCAAGTTAATCCTAAGCATTTTTATAAGGGTAGTATTTAAAGGCACATAAAAAATTTGACTCCGTAATCAGTACTGATTTGTATAGCTAAAATACTAATTGTTCATTAAAATTCATTTCAGATGTGCAATTGTTAATATTGATGTGCCAGTCAGTATTTTTGGTGCGAAGTCAGAGCTGCTAACGCGAACGAAAACAAATGAAGTTCGTGTATCTCCCTCTCTGTCGAACTTGCAAAATCGAGCGACACAGAGGGAAATACACGATGTTCGTTCGTTTTCGTTTCGCGGTAGCAGCTCTCTATTCTCCGCCAAATTCTCTTAAGTGGGACCCTTTACACTCAATATTATATGTCAATATTATCGCGATTTTTAAAATTGTATGGGGTCTGTTAAACGCTTAATATTATCACAATACTGGCGTGTCAATATTATCGTGGTTTTCAAAATCGTATGGACTTTTCTTCAGTATTCATTGCACGTGATACGGATGATGTAACAGGAACCTATGGATGTTGCTTCAATATTCAGTGTTTCGCGTGATAATAATAACAGTTGGTAATACTTTCTCCAATTAATGGAAGCTATTTAACAACTTTTTCCGTTTTGCCAAAGGTATTTCACATTCCGATACGCGCACCATCCAGGAATAGGAGCCGTCAGACCAGAGGGCCTACCGCGATCTGAAAACGAAGTATTTCCCTCTCCGCGCTCGAATATTATGCAAGTGCGACAGACAGGCATAAATATTTAGTTTTCGGTTGGTAGCACTTTAGTCCGAGCGCGGCGGACGGTCGAAGAAAGTCAAAGAACATTCCGTGTGTTGTCTGTCACACATATAATTTTTAACTTCCCATCGACCTATGAACTTGAAATTAGGTGATAATGTTTATTATGAAGTATATTTTACCAAATATATCAATATATTGATAAATCACATTTGTTTTTTAGTTGTACGGAACCCTCAGTGTGTGACTCCGACGCACTTGGCTGGTTTTTATTACATTTTGAATTTTATTTCTCTTATAGTAAAATACCCTATTCGTTTTAAAGTTGACGCCTGAGGGCCTACCGCGAACAAAAAACGAACTATCTTCCTCTCTGTCGTTCGAATATACATGTGCGAGAGAGAGACAGATACTTCGTTTTCGGTTCGCGGTAGCGCCTCTAACGTCCGAGCGCGGCGAACGGCATGAGCTGAGGGTATAACTTAGTGGTACTGGGGGTCTACTCCGAAATTCGAAATCTGAACTTCGTATGGTGCCGTCCCTTTCACTCTCCTGTCATAGACTATATGAGTAAAAGGGACGGCACCATACGAAGTTCGGATTTCGAATTTCGGAGTAGACCCCCAGTATCACTAAGTTATAAGATAGAGCGAGATAGGGACAGAATTTTGCTAGACGTTTAAAAGCCATAAGTCACCTAGTAGTTTGTCACAACAAAATAGAGACACAGCTTTAAGATGGCGGACAGACTCAGCAAACATTCAAGTGGTGTCCTTTACACGATTAATATTATCACAATACTGGGGTGTCAATATTATCGCAGTTTTCAAATTTGTATGGATTCTGCATCAATATTCACGTGATACTTATCGTGATATGAATGTATCACGTGATAATAATAACCATGTAACAGGCCCCATACATTCGCTTGAAGGTGGTTGTTGTGACAATCAGCCTAGCTAACACGATAGATTATACCGTTACCGTTAGGTGTATATAACGCTTGAAAACTACAAAAACAAAACGCTGCAGACGCGGCTAGCCGAATCCACGCCCAGCAACCTGGCCAACACACCGAACGCAAACATAGTTTACAATTTCCGAACGTACCCAACCCGACGCTGTCAACAGTATCTTCTTAGTAGTCTGTGCTGTCAACCAACAAATTTAATATGGCGGACCTTTCGTCGTAAAATTAACACTTTTTAATGCAAAATACGCGACAATCCGAATTTTGCGGATACATATGTTCAACTCAAAAATCGTTATTTTTATACGTTCTTCAATTTGAGACAGGTCTCGTTCGGGTCTACCGTACCCCTGCACGAAATTATTAATATAGATAAATTTAATTTACAAAATATTGTCCTAATAGCGACTCCTTACATTTTGTTTCTTATTAACCTTTCATTTGAACTAACAAAATTATTTACTCAAAACCATGAAATTACCAGGACTTTACATACATTTTGTAACGTAATCAAAATAACTAACCTAAACAAGTATATTCCGTCTTTTTCCTTGTTTTTTGTAGCTATTAAAGCAGTTTTTCACAGCAGATTTCGTAATTATTGGACAACTGTCACAGTCTGCGGTCCAAACACGACTAAACAGGAAAGTACCGCCCGAGTCGTGCGGGCGGTACTTTCACGGGGGCCATTTTTGTGGGCTGATTGTGAATCTAGTTCTATAATAGTACATCACTGTATCTAATAGTGGTCGACAGCATATGTTGTCGACCGATTCAAGGAGCCGTTTCACTCGTAAGGCTACTTTTGTTTCCCGGATTACATGAACACACATCCACACTCTCATACACTTACACATCTTCACACATTATTCAAACACATACAACTACTTCATTTCTTTAATTTGATTACCTGCTTGTTAGGATAATACGAATATGTATACGTAACTTGTTCTTTTGTCATTTGTTTGCATGCATTTTTGTAAAACCATAATTCGTCTTTAATTTGTATTTTCACACCCCTAAAGCCGCAATGTTAATTTGTTAACCCGTTATTCTGAACTGACTCCCACGATACAGGCCCAGCCTAGTGTGGGGGTTACTGTTACACTGTGTTACTAGCGATGAATGTTAATTTGGCAAATAAATCACTTTTACTTTTACTTTTTTTACTTTAATTCTCAATTTAGTTGCATAAGATATTTTCTGTCCCCCTTGGTGAAACTCGTATAGGATCTCTATAAAAATCCTTACTCTGAGCACTGTACATATGTATAAATAATGAAATTTAATCTGGTAGTACTAATTGTAGAAATTACAAGTTAAATATTATTAATTTATTACTATACCTAGATATTTTTCTAGCAGGAACAAGATTTGTTTAGTGCTTGCCACAATAAAAATATCGACAATCCTGTTATCGATACATACATAATACTTCAACGACAAGACGTACATACAACCACAGACTTATATCGGCTACCTACCTAGACGCCGCGTGTACCGATCTTGTACAAATTGAACGTAATCCGTACACTTTTGATCCAATTTATTTTTATAATTTGCAATATAATTTTCTTTATATAGAGCCGCCTACATAAAACTTTCTGGGTGTATTATCTTTTTTGTTTATTTTGATTGTAGTATAAGAAAAGAGTTACAAAAATATTTAAGGCAAGGGAAGTTTATTAAGTCCATGTTCTGTGTCTACTACAAAAACATTGTACTAAAGTCACGTTTTATTTCTTCATAGTTGGACATTTTCGCTGACGTGCAAACCACTGTACTTGCGGCATGTACTTCATTATAAGTCTGTGAGGAAAACATGCAGTATCTATTTAAAAATAATCACATGTCATCCAACTCATCGAAGTAATGATAAAGAGGCAAAATCGTAATACACATTTCATTTAATTCCTCTACATATTACCAACGTCAAAAAGTAAACAAACTTTTTATATTATTAGACGTTCTTCATTAAAAAAGTAAACCGTGACATACAATGTGACGTTTAGTCACATTGCATTATAGGCGAATATATTGTAAACACAAGACTGAATACGAAAAAATGCCACCCATAAAAACGTCCCGAGAAGAGAGAATCACCTCGTTTATAGTAAATTTACCAGAAATCGGATTTCGTGGTTCAAAATTATTTTGCACCAAATGCGAAGTAAACACATTAACACAGACAAGCATAAGAATATTCAGGGTGAGAAAAAACGATTTCATATGGACCTAACAAAGTTTATAATCAACTGCAATGTGCCGTGGTACCAACTAGACAACCCCTATTTTCGAACTTTTATCTATGACGTTGAAGTGGTATTTATCGATAACAGGACTGCCGATGTTTTTATTTTGTCAATCACTTACATCAAGTCGTTCGTGCTAGAAAAATATCTAGGTGTATTTATTACAAATTATTCTAACTCGCAAAGCTTATCAAAAACTTGTTAAAAGATATGAAGTTTCTAACATTCGGAAGAATATTATATTTATCATTCGTATGTAAGTCACTAACAAGTGTATTGTTTAATAAAAATTAAAGCGGCCAAGAGCATGTCGGGCCAAGCTCAGTGGAGGGCTCCGTAGTTGCCCAATGAGCTTACTGTAAAAAAATCAATACAAAAGGGAATACTTTCGCAGCGTTTCATACGTCTTTTACTAAGAAGAGAAGACTACGATAACTCAATATTCGCTAAAGTTTTCGTTGAGTCTTTATTCAGCTTACTTCCATGATTTTTTTCAAATTTTTTGTACCCATATTTCAAAAGTATATTTACAATAATATTTACTTTATCAAAAAAATATTAATGAAGACCACAATTTTGAAAGACCTATCGATAAGGGTTTTTGTCTACAATTTAATTTATTCCGTTCGACACGGAAGCTATCCATAAAAATTGTATGAAAAATTATCGTGTTACAACAAAATCAAGTTAATTAAATTCAATCATTTTTGAGTTATCGTAAGTCTTCCATTCTCTACAAAAGACGTTTGAAACGGTGCAAAAATATTCCCTTTTGCTTGTTATTGATTTTGTAAAAGTAAGTTCATTGGGCAACTACGGAACCCTACACTGAGCATCATTCGACATGCTCTTGGCCGATTTTTATTATCTATACTGAAGTTTGTTTGTTTGAACGCGCTAATTTTAGGAACTACTGGTTCGAATTGAAACTTTCTTTTTGTGTTGGATAGTCAATTTATCGAGGAACGCTTTAGGCTTATATAACATCACGCTGCGACCAATAGGAGCGAAGACGCGGACGAAGTCGCGGGCAACAGCTAGTTTTTAATTAAACTAAAAGTTCTAAATAAAACGTTAATTTACACTCTACGGCTGTGACAGTGTACCCATTCCATTGAAATAGATTCCAAAAGTGACAAACATTCAAATTCCTCGACTGAACACAAATGAACACGGCCCATTTATGGCAAAGCTAATCTAACCTGTTGCTGATGTTGCTGGTGCTGCGGATGCTGCTGGTGCTGCGGGTGTTGCGGGTGCTGCGGGTGCTGCTGGTGTTGCGGATGCTGCGGGTGCGGCGGGTGCTGCGGGTGCGGCGGGTGCTGCGGGTGGTGCTGGTGCGGGGTCAGCGCGGGCGGCGGATGCGGCGGCGGCGCGTGGTACTTGTGCTGCGGCGGGGAGTGCGGCGGCTTCTGCACCTAGACATACACGACGGTGACAAGACACGTGCTTTAAACGTTCGTTGGTGTGACTATATGCCTATAGTTTAATCCAGAACTTTCACCTTCAACCATGTTATGTTATTATTGTATAGTATAATCCAATTTCTGACTACAGTCTACAGTGTTGAATTGAATGCGATACAATTTAATTTTTAGAGATTTACACCAAGAAATGTATATTAAGACGAAAAGAGAGATATTTCACAGATTACAAACTGCTGTGCAGTATGTACTAAATAATATTAAATTCTGTATTAAAAGTCAATTATAAAAGACTCCTCAATTGCGGATACTTACTGCACTGACACACATTTATAAAACGGGACGACAGTTTACTAGCCCTGACTGTCTATTTATTAATAGTAGATTGTATTCATCGAAATATAATAAGTATAGAAGAGTAACGTCAAACAAAACTGACGTCGAAATATGGTCCATTTTTCACGATTTTGAAACTAAAACGTCTTATGTATCATTGGCTAATCAAATATTCAAAATAGTTTCAGTAGACTACATTTTCACGAAGGTTTTATACTATTGCACCAATAAAAAAAGTTACATGTGCCGTGACTGGTTAGATTACATTAGCCACGTGATTTTTATTTGTCATTAATTAGTTGAATTCATTCTTCTTGAACTTGATATAAATACGCCTAATTTGACTTGAATGGTGTACTACAAAATGACCCAATCTTTGATCTTCTTTCAATCTTATATCTTTAATTTATATTTATCAACGGACCTATTCTAAAATTGGATTTAAGAGGGTACAAACATTTCGTTACAACTCATCATAGTCGCGATCGCCTGCGAGCGGCCATGATTACCACCCACACTACAATGTTTACTGTGTGCGTGCAGTTCGAGTGACGCCGGTTGAACCGACACTTCTTGATCATTGTTATACTTTTATTTTATAGTGAGCTACGAAAAAATAAAATGTGATGAGTTTTACATGTTTTATTTTATTAAAATTATGTACGCACTTATTAAGTGTCTCGTAGGTACGTATGTTACTAATTGGCATTGACCTACTTTTTCTCCCATTAACCATTCCGGGAAAAAGACATTTCTGATAAAAAGAAGCGGTGTCAGCATTCGCGGTACCCATCTCGCACTGACTTTTGGCATATTAAGATGGTCATCAATTATATAGTGTCTAGTACCAATAGAAAGGTTAGTTCTTTGAGCTATTGCTTTCACCTTTACTCAACCATCTTCAGACATAATTTTCTCCACTTTTTTAAATTTTCTGATGAAGTAGCTTCGACTGGCCGATCAGCTCTATTATATAGTCGTCTTCTATACTCTCTCCCCCATGCTTAAATTCCCTTAGGTCGCATGGTCCGATTGACTAGTCCGATCAATCGGAATACGAATATTTTTTTTTTTCCTGTTAGCTCGATTGATCGGACTGTAAGGACTTCTCAAATCCTGACAGTCCTACTATCGGAGTAATGGGATTTTAAAAGTTCGTCTAGTTCGATCGATCGAACCACGAGAGCTTGAAAAATCCTCTTAATCCGATCACACAATTTTTATTTTTCCTGTTTGTCCGACCGGTAGTTTTATGATTATTTTTTTAATCTACCAACATATCAAAAGTGTTTTCTCACTTTCGGCGCGGAATTTTACTACCACGAAATAGTTATTTCGAGGGAAAGATCTAACAAATAGTCTTAAGAGCCCTTATTCTCTAAAAACCGCTCATGGCCTGTTTTTGGTGTGAATTAGAATTAGTAAATTTTATATATTGAAATAATACGCATATTCTTTGATAATAGTTTATATTTACTCTAAGGCAGACGCTACAGTGATCTGTGCTTTATGGTATTGATGCGCTTTATTCAGTAGTACGCAACCACCTTTGCGGGCGTAAGAATATAATTTTGTTGAGATCTATTATTTCCTCCATCTTCCGTCCGTCCGGTTCAATAAATTGACATAGATCAGATGTTGACATTATGAACTGACATCGCATAAAATAAAATATAGAAAAGTTTATCAAAAGCCAGTGTCCAGTAATGAGTTAAGATTAGATAACCTTTATGTGTCATCCGGACTTAGCAAAATATCAAGTCTACGGTTATGTCCGATCAGTCGATCCAACAGGAAGAAAAAACGACCTTGTGGTTCGATCGATCGAACTAGACGAACTTTTAAAATCCCATTACTCCGATAGTAGGACTGACAGGATTTGAGAAGTCTTTATAGTCCGATCAATCGAGCCAACAGGAAAAAAAAATTCGTATTCCGATTGATCGGACTAGTCAATCGGACCGTGCGACCTAAGGGCTTAAATTGACTTGACCACTTTTGAATTGTTGATAAAGAAGATGCAGACTCACGGTAAACATAATCCATTTCTTTTTTATAGCTTATTGATTTTTACCTGTTTGGTCAAGAATTTTATTACCGCTCGGTGCTCTAATTTAACCAACATTGAAAAATCGCTCATAGTGATCACGTTTGTTCGGTACTTGCAAGAAAACAAAAGAACATCGCCGTTTGAATTTAACTTTTTTTTAATATTAATGAATGACTTTTACCGGCCAGTATTAAAAAGTTTACCAAATAGGTTTAAAAGATGTCATTACCGAGAATTTATTGAACACCCCTCGTAATATTACTTACCAAGTATCAAATGTAGTGGACGCACTAAAGCTCAGGCGCGTGTCGGGTACGCTCGGTCATCGACCTTTAGGCAGCGACGAGAGCGATACGTCCGTTCTTTGGGAAGGCCCGGCGCGTAATGGATGAAACAACGTTTTCGCGCGCGGTTATATAGTGGTTTTTAAAAAATGGACTAAATTAAATGGCTAATCTATGAGCGTTGAAAAAAAATACAAAAAATAAAACAATTCCTGTAGTTTTATAATAAAATATTATACTTCGAAAAATCATCAAATACGTCAAAAAAAAAGTTTAATCAAACCCAATTACACATTCTGTACTATTTTTTTTAATAGTAAAAACGCATATTTTAGAACTATTGCGATTGTTATGTACTAAAAGACTATATATCCTATTGAAAAAAGTAAACATTAGAACATTTTTGTAAGTTTAAAAGGGAAATATCCTAGCTAAAAGATAGCACTGACGCGTATTTTTGGAAAACACGTCGACAAAAACCTGGTTGTTTTAAATAACCGTTTATAGAAATAGAATTATCGCATTGCTATGGTCTAGAATAAGAAATTATCTATACAAAACAGTAGTTTACGTTAACAATGTAAGCATTTGAACAAAAATATGGCCTTTGAAACACTGTGATGAGAGTGAGCATTATTGTGAGCGAGATCGCCTTATGTCTCTAGCTGTTGATACACCAAATCCTCAAGTTAATAAAGGGTCGGCAAACTTGTGATTATTTTGGAGTCGAAAGCGTCCGTAGGCGACGGTGTCTGCTTACCATCAGGCAGGTCGTAAGCTTGTTTGCCACCGTCGTTGTATAAAAAAGGCGAGCATACTGTGGTTTTCAGACCGAACTACTATACTACTACTAAATTACTATACTGTAATTACTACTCTAATTACTATGTAATCGTCGACAGTATTCAATTTAATTTTTTCTTGTCCGAGAAAAATCAACCTTCACTAAATGCGTTTTTTGTACACCAATTTTTCGTTGGGCATATCTTAAGATGTTATTAACTAATATCGAAAGCGTACTTATCTGAACGCTTTTATTTATATTCTAATATACTCTATCCGAAACATATAGTGTATAGCGTCATCCATCACACAAATGTATGGGATTGTTGTAAATTGAATATTTAAATAATGAAAAGAAATATCTTCCAGCTTGTCATTCCTGTGGCTTATGCACCAATTAATAGTGCTAGTCAACATTTATAAAATAATATCTGTTGCCGGTAACTATTAAAATGTAATTATTTTCAATTGACACAATGTCAACCGTTCAACTCTACGTCGGATAGTTGACTGAGTTGCAATCGGGCACTGAAACGTCACTGGAAACGTAAGCTCCGCCTATGGCACTAGATTTCGTGGCACCGATTTTGAGCGACGGTTATGCTTCCATACTTATTATATTTCGATGATTGTATTACAACTATTACAAGGTGGCAAAATGCAATATTTCATCGAGGGTTAGCGCGTGAAATCCCGACCGAAGCGAAGGATTCCTGAATAGAATCCCGAGCATAACGATACTTCTTTACGAATAAGAGAGGTGAAAATCTTTTGGTCTAATCAACTAATTCTGTAAGCTACAACTGCAACACTCCTTGGATAGGACTTTTTAGGTCAAATTTCAATAAATATCAAAATATGTGAAGTTTTGTATAGAAAACTCCCGTGAGTTTGAGACATATTAAAATATAATGAAACGGGACACTCACGTCTTTGAAGTCGAATATCGCTCGACATGTTTCAGACCGGTTCGCGGTCTTTAATCATGAGTACCTATCGCGGCGGCGATTCTTTTAGCAATGGGTGCCCGTGCCCTGCCCGCTCGGCTGTTGATAGGTACTCATGATTAAGAATCAGAATCTGAATATTTATTTTGTTAAAACATAGGTTACAATGAAAGATGGTACATAAACAAATAGGTTTGAGCACTATGTACTACCCGCAATGCAGGTGTACAAAATTCGTTTCGTACGGTTATAATAAAAGTAAACATGTCATTCACCAATACAACTAAAACAACAATAATTGAATATAACAATAAGCAATAAAATAATTATAACTACAATTAATACAAAACTATGCTAACATACCCTTAAAAAAATCATTTATTGAAAAGTAACATTAGTCAATAAGGAATAGAGTGAGCTGTTTTTTAAAATTATGTATGTCAAGCGATATAATTGCGTCAGGAATTTTATTAAATATTTTCGGGATTTATTAAATATTAAGGACCGCGAACCGGTCTGAAACTTTAAATTTTATATTATAACTAGGTGAAGGTTTATCCATAAAAAGAAAAACTCACGTTGGGTTTGGAGGGCTTGCCCTGCGGCGTGGGCGAGGCGGGCTCGCAGAGCGGCGCGAACCCGTTGGCGTGCTCGTGTAGCGGGCTCTTGAGCTGCTGCGGCGGCGGCCTCGCTTGCGTCGGCGCCGGCGGCGGCGCGAACTGTTGCTGCAGCGGCGAGCGGTACTGCTGCTGCTAAGTGCGTACAGTCAGCGTTATGTACATAATCTCAGTAAAAGTACAGGTTCTTTTGAACTGTTTTAACTATTCAGAGAGTAAAATCCAAGTTTTAATCTTTTGGACGCCAGCAGCCTTTTGGAGTGCAGCGCGATATTAACCTTCATGGATTTCAACTTTGCATTTGACATTTCGATGCCATCATGACGTGCTAGATAAGTTTGTTTTATAACAATCCTGACCAGTTAAGTTTTTCAGAAAAAAACGACTAGCAATCACGATTATAGCAAACATTACTTATATGGCCAGTAAAATAATGGATTTCATTAGTACTCCAAAAAAACATTTTCATCACTCACTCGTAAACAGTGCCATGATAAGTTGCGGTGCCATACTGAGCTACAATAGCAATCGCCCTCGGGCGTAATGGTATTTTTTTCACTCTAACAAATGTCAGTTCAATAAGGATTTCTGTCCGTCTCAACATGCTTAGACTTAAAACTTGTACCTTTCGCTCATTCATCCACTTTCTTACGTAGGTATGTTATTTACTTTTCTCATACTGCGTTCTTTATTACTTCATTCAACTACGTTCAAATTTACTTAATATCATTTCTGTCCGTCTAAAGATTCGTTCACTTAAAACTAACCTGTCACCTGGCAACACAGTCTATGATAGTTACCATGGATACCATTGAAGTGAAGTTGCCGATGTCGAACGGCGCCATTATGTACTATTTTTGGCTTTACTTTTTATTTATTTCCTCCAAGTGTGATGCTTTGCGTCTTCGGTGTCGGGCTTCTAATAAATTGTACTATTATACAACTGTTACATAAAGCCTGATTATGTAGTTGCATACACTAGTTTATCGACATCGATATATTAAAGATATACAAGCTTACCTGCATTTGCTGTACAGCTGCCGCGACCTGCAGCTGGTTAGACAGGAACTGCGAGCTGAACGCCCCCGACTGCGCCGGCTGCGTGAACTGGAGCGGGTAGGTGGGCGCGGGCGCGGTGGGCGGCTGGTACGGCGAGTAGTACGAGCTCGCGGGCGGCGCGGGCCGCGGCATCAGCCCCTGCAGCGAGTACGGCGCCTCGCCCACCGGCCCCGAATATCCCAGATACTGTTGCTGGTATGTGTTAACTCCGCCTACGCCACCTACGCCACCGACGCCGCCACCTTTACTACCTGAAAGTCAAAGTTAATGACGCACTTCTTATCGCCCATAGCCGCCCAAAGGCCTACTAAAATGTACCTCTTCAACGGTCTTTATATCTTTAAAAATGGAAACAAAATTGCATTTGCATTAAAAAATATATTAGGTTCTTTACATGTTGGGTTGAACAGAGGCAGGTGTGTTGGAAGATACCGCTCTTCCATAACTCGGGAGTTGTTATTTATATTATATACCAACAACAAACTGGTTAGTTACTGTTACAAGTATGTATATGATAATTTTGTATACCACTGATTTTATTCTTTTTGTTTCATTCGATTTCAAACAAACCAAACTCTATGTTGTTTCATTGCAATTTTTTCTTGTTATTGTAGGCGGCTAGATTTAACCTATTGGTTTGTACTATCGTATAAAACCAATAGGATAAATCTTAATATCAAAGAATTCGAGTCGCTTTCCGTACAAAGATACATGGTAGATGATGTTGCTGATTAATGGTAACTTAGATTAGATGACACCGAACATACCTATGGCGCCGATTTGCTGACTGGAAGGCTTGACGGAAGCGGACATTAGTGAGTTGGAAGTGCTGGAGATGAGCACAGTGCTGGGGCTGTTACCAAGCTGCCCCGACTGACCGAACGCCGCGCCGCCCCCTGCCGCCGCGGCCGCCTAAACATGCACGTTTATTACATGACCAATCCTTTCGAGTATGTGGTACAGATCAAATTGAATGAATCATTACGACTGGCTAAAAGTACAATAAATGCAATGTTGGTTGAGGGTTATGTCAAATGGGAATCCGCCTAGTATTAATCCAGTCCAGATATGTTAAACAAAGGTAATGGATGGGAAAGAATTCAGTTTTTATTTTGGATACACTGGGACAAATTTCCTGTGTAGTTGTGACTTCTAGGACCATGTGCAAACTTGGGGAGAGAGACTTATACCTGACTTTTTTCAGCATCTCGCGCTATATTTCCGAAACTACGAACATTGTATGACAAAGTAAAATAACATTAAATGTCCAAAAACTTAGTTACTAAACCAGATTTGCAGGCCCTGCATTAAGGGAGATAAAGCAGATCAAAGTTATAGTCTATCTATAGGCAAATTTGCAAAAAGTAGTCTCCTTTTTAACCGACTTCAAAATTTCAAAAGAGGAGGTTATCAATTCGGTTGTATGTTTTTTTTTTTGTTTTTTTTTTAATGTTTGTTAGTCCATAACTCCGTCATTTCTTAACCGATTTGGAAAATTCTTTTTTTGATTGTAAGTATATATATCCAAGATGGTCCCGTTTTTGTCAAAACGCAGTTCTGATGATGGGATCCATGAGGAATAGAGGGAACTCCTCAAATCTTTAAGGCAAACATATAGTGATTTTTGTGTTTTTATCAACAAGTCAAGCATTTTCATCCAAAAATGTGACATTGGATGAAGTGGAACTGCTCATGATGATCAGAACAGAACTCTTCAACGACGAAAAGTTCACGTTTGGCGATTTGTCCTGCTAGCTGTGTTTGTTAAGCAATTTCTATTTTCACGATAATTTTTTGTCATGCTTGATTTCTGATGATGGGATCCATGAGGAATTGAGGGAACTCCTCAAATCTTAAAGGCAAACATATAGTGATTTTTGTGTTTTTATCAACAAATCGAGCATTATCATACAAAAATGTGACATTTGATGAAGTGGAACTGCTGATGATGATCAGAACAGAACTCTTCAACGACGAAAAGTTCACGTTTGGCGATTTGTCCTTCTAGCTGTGTTTGTTAAGCAAGTTCTATTTTCACGATTGATTTTTGTCATGCTCGAGTTCTGATGACGGGATCCATTAGGAATCGAAGGAACTCCTCGAATATGAAAGGCACACAAATAGTGATTTTAGTATTTTCATGAACTAATCAAGCATTTTCATTCATAAAAGTGACATTTGATGAAGTGGAACTGCTGATGATGATCAGAACGGAACTCTTCAACGACGCGTAGTTCACGATTGGCGATTTGTTCTCTTCGTTTTGTTTGTCAAGCAAGCAAGGTTTTTTCATGATTCCATGAGGAATTGAGGGTACTTAGTCTTCTACCATTATAAACATATATTATAGCCATTTTTATTTTATTGTATATCTCTCTAAGAGTGCACCATCTAAGTATAATAATCTTTTACCGGCCTCCCCCATTGAAGTCGGTTTTTTTTTCTTAAAAATTATTTCGTAGACATCCTTTCCTTTCTTTATACCTAGATCTGGTATGGATGAGTTCCTCATGGTTTTAAGAATACGAATCTGGCGTCTTTACGAAATGGAGGGGACAGACCTGGCTGTGACTTCATAATGATGGCGAATGTTATTTAAATACATAAACATACATCTTGAACACAAGCTACGTGTAAACATGGGGGGATAAATAAAAAAAAATCTAAATCATAAGACAATTATTCATGATTCACAACTCACCATGCGGTATTGATTCGGTAGACTTTGGAACATGTCAGGCGGAGGTTGGTAGTTGTAGGGTGCAGCGGAGCCGGCGCCGTAAGGCGACCCAGGGAATCCTCCGAACTGCCCCCGGCTCTGATCGAGAAAGGCCCCGTACAAGCCGCCTTGCTGCGGCAGCTGCTGCGAAGAACCCAGCAGTTGCTGCGAGGAATTAAACATCACGGCGGGAGGCGAAGGCACAGACAGTCCGCCGTAACCACCCTGATACCCCATGTGATTGTAATGCTGCGGCGGTGGCGACTGCAGCTGCTGCGTCGGCTTCACTTTGCACACATTTGGGGGAGCACCGGTCTCCGTATTCGCTTCCTCGAAACCTGCAAACTGAAGTTCTTCGCTTCCTTCAGCCACAGCTGACATTTCCCATACTTTTTTTACGCTGGCGATTTTTAAATTGAGATCCGCAGCCAACGGAGAAATAGTGTTAGAAGTGCTCATATGCGTACCGCGCGGCATGCCCAGCGCAGATTTAGCAGACTTATCCTCAGTTAGCTGACCGAGATCAGAATCAAAAGCGAAGTCTAATTTCATATCGGACGAATCCTCGGCTTTCTGGTTCGCGTCGAATGACATGGACATGCCCAGAGTGCTCTCACCGTCAGCCACAGGTCTATCCGATATCAAATCTTGAATGGACCGCGGAGGCGGTCTCACGTCTCCATTGAACGCAAGCGCTCGGGTGTCTACTTCCGCAGGTATTTCCTCGCCTTGCGGTTGTGCCTTGGCAGTATTTGCACTCGGTTGATATTTCTGTTTAAGAGCCTCAGCAGGCGGAGCAGTCTTATAGTTAGTATTTTCGAATATAATCGTTTCCACAGGCGGCGTGGTTCCGTCCAGAACCCCAGTCTTATCAGTGGCGACGGTGGGAGCGACCGCAGGGCCCACTGGCGCCGCCTTGCTTTCAGCAGGAGCCTCGGCCGGCGTGCTGCGTTGACTCGATTGGGCAGACTTGTTCTCGACTGGCTCGGCGGATTCCTCCACATTACCCCGTAAGGTTTGTGAGATAGGTTTATCCCACGCGTTAACAGCCGGCGGTGGAGGAGCCGCTCCCGTGTCGGGACCGAATGCTGTCACCAACCCCATCTGCTGCTTCTGTCTCTGCTTAACAAACCGCGGGGCCAGGTTAGCCTGTCGCGTGCGATCGTATTGCGGCCCCGTCTTAGTGGACACGGGAGCGGAGCCTCGCGTGTTGGATTTGTCATTAGAATTTCTAGTAGTCGATCCGTTCCGACCGCCGCCCTGGTTTGAGTGAGATCTAGGCTGTTTGGCAATGTTCTGAGTTTCTTCTTTTACAATCGGCCCCCTTGTATCCTTAGAATTTTTCTTATTGCGCACCTCCTGAAATCCGTCGTCCGCAACTTCATCTTCTTTCTTAACAACAGTTATCTTAAGTTCAGTCATAGCCTCCGTAATATCAACAGTTTTATTATCTACTAGAGCATCTTTCTTTCCTGGCAGTAAATTGCGGCCTCCAGTGTTTTGGCGATTACCGGGAGCCTGATTGCGGCCTTGTCCTTTATGGGACTGGCTAGACATTCTACCGCCGACAGATCTTCGGCGACCGCTAGAGCCACCGCCTTCGGAATGTTCTGACGTAGTTTCCCAATTTTCATCTTCACCGCTTAACGGTCCCGCGGACCCCTTTGGTCGGCGGTCGCGGCCTCTGCCGAGTGATGACCCGGTGCGCGGCTTACCGCCTGGTTTTCCTTTGTCGTCAAGTGGGACATTATCTTTCACATCTTCCATGTCCTTTACAGCACGATTCGCTTGACTAAATGGACTTTTTGTATTTGGTGGTCCGTATCCGGTGACTCTTTTAGCAGGCGCCGGAGGCCGCGTGGTACCTTGGAAGCCGCCACGACCGCGACGAGACGGTTGTCCTCGAGGGGCGAAAGGCTCTCGGTTTTCCATAGAATCTATAGGAGGAGCTTGGTCCACAAGATGGGGTCGATTAGGGTCGTCGTTCCTGTCGGGTTTTTTTATACCCCGGGGGCTGCGGGGAGCCCTGCGCCGCTCCTTGCGGTCGGCGTTGGGCGCGCCGTCAGTGGAGCCGTCTGATTCACTGGCCCGGTTGTTGGAATGCGAGCTGCGATGCGATCGCCTGCCGCGCGGTTCTCGCGATCCCCAGCCTCTGTAAACACCGCACGCGCCACCACCACCGAACCCTCTTCCTTTCTTTTCTGAACCGGAACCACTAGATTTCCTTTCAATAGGTTCTTTATTAGGTATTTTATTGAGTGCTTCAGTGAACCTTTCGTGTCTTTTATCATCCACTCGCTTTTGTGAGTCACCACTGTGAAGAGATTCAACTGAGTGAGCCTCGTTAGCCTTCGGCACTATAACGGCCGCAGGATCAGTACTAGACTTGGAACAAATCGATTCAGATTCTGAAAGTTCCTTCTCAGACTTTTGTGGCGTAAATATAGGTTTCACACTAATGGCTATTTGTTCCGGCGCAGGCTGATTTTGTATTTGTGGGTTGGTTAGAGGTTCTAAAAGAGATTTACTCGGTGGAATCGAAGTTTTAGAGGCTTGGGCATCCGTGAAGGACTGGGAGTGACTTTGAGTGGTCACGGGTTGAGGTTGAGAAGGTTGGACATTTGTGAAAGAGTTGGCTTGAGACGGTTGGTTGTGGGAGAAATTTTGAACCGGATTGACGTGATACTTGTTTTGACCTTGAGGGGTAAAAGGAACCATGTTTGCTTGGGCACTTGCCTGTTGCGCGGATGGGCCTGGGTTGGGCGGCAAAGACTGACGTTTGGGCTCCTCATCTTTAACAACCGCATCCTTAGGCTTTTGTTCATTCTCGGCTGAATGTACCGTAGGAGGAGATTTTGCAGAAAAGTTGGAGTGATCGTCTTGCGAAGCTTCAGCCCACGACGTTTTACCCAAATCTCTCTCCGACGACTCGCGTCGAGAGCTGGACGCCGGCGAATTACGTTTATCAGCTGCCGACGCGTGGGACGACAAGTCAGGTGATATAGCTTCCGTTAGTCCAATACTCTTACGTTCGAATACCTCGGAAAGTTTGTCAGCAGCAGAGGGCTTGCTGGTAGGCTCTGTGGAGCTTTCTACAGATTTCCGATCAGAATCACTTCTTCTATCTTTATGATCGCCGTAGTCTTTATAAGACTCCTTAGAGTTTGATCTATCCAATTCACGACCGACTTTTTCATAATCTTGCATTTCAGACCGCCATTGTGGTCCAGATCCTTCTTTGTTATCCCTTCTGAACTCATCCTCGCGATCGGAATAATCCCTGTAATACCATAGAAAAATTTAAAGATTACACTTGTTTTTAAAGAGGTTTTCTTGAAAGCATTGAAAAAGCAGATAATGTTCCATTAAAATACACTATTATACACAAGCACATATAAATAAAGGAAATATGCTTTAACTCTTTCGAGGCCAATGACTCGCATATGACCCATGCTGCTAAGGGCTAAGGCGTAGCACACGTTGCTTGACCTCTACCTGTAATTACAGTTTCTGATAACATACCTGGAATAAGAGCGACGACCGTTGTGTGGGGCGTGTCTGGGGGCATTATAGGACGGCGGCTCCTGGCGCCGTGGCGCTTGGTTTCCAGTGAACGCCCAGCCCTTATGTTGGTCGTCTTGCTGCCTGTTCTGCTGTTTCTTCAAGAATCGGGGCGGTATGTTTTGTTGAAAGGTCTTGGAAAACGCCGGATTATTCTGATCCCGTTCGCGGCCATAGTCCCTGTCGCGGAAGTCCCGGTCGCGGTCCCTGTCGCGGTCGCCGCGCTCCCGGTTGTCCGGGCGCTCTCGCTCCCTGTCGAACCTGTCGCGATCCATGCGCTCTCCTCTATTGTCGTTACGTTCCCTGTCGCGGTTGTCCGTTCTCTCCTTCTCGTTCTCCGGGCCTCGGTTATCCATGCGACCTCGGTCCCTGTTCTCTCCTCGGTCGCGAGTGTCCATGCGCTCGCGGTCTCTATCCCGGTCTCTATCGAAACGCTCCCGATTGTCCGTACGGTCTCGGTCGCGGTTGTCGACGCGCTCCTTGTCTCTGGTGTCGCGTATTTCGTTATTAACTTTATCTCTATTGTCTAGTCGGTCCCTATTATCGACACGCTCCCTGTCTCGGTTATCAGTCCTCTCTTTCTCCCTAGGTTCGGATTCGCGGTCCCTGTTGTCTTTGGTCGGGGGCGGGCCCGTGTCTGACAACTGCCGCCGTTGCTCCTCGGCCTTGCGTTGCCGCGCGCGCGCTACCGCTTGAGCTATTTCGTTGCTCTGCTTCTGTCGTCGCTCCGCCCACAATTGATCTTCGTCACCCGCTTCTTGTATTTTTGGATCAACTACTCGATCCATGTCAATTGCAGCTCTGCTATTATTATTTTTGTGATTCCCCTTACCCGCCGAAGGTACAGAGGATTCTCCGTCAGAGAAGTCCAATTTTTGACTGAAAGAAAAAGGGAGATTTAGCGCATTCAGTTGGTGTGGTAATTAATAAAATGAGTATAACGGTACTGTATAAAGGTAATGTAAAATCAAGTATCAGGTTGGAGTCTTGTCGTACTCATAATCAATGTCATCATGTTGCGCCCATCCGGCGTCGCGCGAGATGTCGTCGAGCGAGGATATCTGGTCCTCGCGCAGGATGGGCCTCGCGGTCAGCACCTCGACGGCGCGTGGCGTGGCGGGCGGGCGAGGGGCGGGCCGCGGCGCGCCGCGCGCCTCGCGGTCGCGGAGCGCACCCAGTGACCCCAACCCTAGCCCGCTGCCACTGCTACCTTTTATCAGCTGCGGCGATAATGGAGAATTTGTACAATCCAACTATTAGACAATAGAAAAATATACACTGTAGTTTCAATATTAGACTGACAGCACAACACATAATACTATCCGTACCCACTGTAAGTTAACCAGAAGTGTGCATCAAGACGCTGACAAGACCTCACTAGATATAAATAAAATATTGGGGGACAATCTTACACAAATCGACCTAGTCATAAACTAAACAAATCTACAGATGATATTAAGCTATGGGAACTAAATGACAATGTACATACTTATATAGTTAAATACATAGAAAA
Source organism: Notocelia uddmanniana (assembly GCA_905163555.1). Classification (NCBI taxonomy): domain Eukaryota; kingdom Metazoa; phylum Arthropoda; class Insecta; order Lepidoptera; family Tortricidae; genus Notocelia; species Notocelia uddmanniana. Next base: position 12,307,685 of record LR991052.1, on the reverse strand, counting down.
CATCCAAGAACCGGGGACCTCCGGCTTCGTAGGCAAGGTCACTAAACTTCTTAGTATGATCATGATGTAGTTGTGTTATGAATTACGATCACTTATCTATCCAGGCTGCACCAAATTACATTCAAAATATTTACGTTTTGGTGATTCCCTTCATGAAGTCACTTTTTACCACAATGCATTCTAATTTGCACCTTATATCGGAGATCTATGAGATAGAAATTCCGACCCGTATGTGGTCGATAAATCGTACTATGCCTGGAAAAGGGTTAAAGAGGATTTCAGACGTAACTTCACTGTTTATAAACGAGCCGAATCTTTTAAATCGTACTTTTGAAACAGCAATTTTTTTCATTATATATGTAATGAATAATAAGATAAATATTCTCGCCTTGCCAAATCAAAGAGTTTTTGTTAAAATACTGTTAAACTAAAGCCAATTTAGGTCTTATCAGCGTCTTAAGGATTTTTTTACATGATTTGCAAATACGATTGTTTGATGCTGATCATTCGGTTAATATCTACTTAATAATCCTTTTGATAAGGTCAATACTAACAGTGACAATCGACACTTTCTGGGACATGCATACATGATAATCATAAGTACCTTTAGCATACAACTGAGCTGCGCAAGCACAGCACTTGATTGGTTAGTCGAACTAACAACATGAATGACATGATCAATTATAAAACTTTAAACTCTCGCGCTTTACGATTTATTTATTTACCTCAGTTAAATTTCGCGTTAGCCCCGTATACGAATATCTTTAAGAATGATCAATTCTATTTGCATAAGTGTTTTTATAATTCTCATGGCATGGCAAATTGTTCCCACTTATCTCATAAAACAAAGAGGAAATTCTTCATCGTGGGTACTCCAATGTGGGATACGTACGAAGGAGGGTAGGATGGCACGGTAGTGTGGTGACTGCGCCGAGGCGGCGGGGGCGGGGGCGGCGGGCGCGGGCGACGCGCCCTCGGGCCTCACGCCGGCGGTGCCACCGCACGTCCAGCTGCCTTCCGCTGCAAAATGAACGGACAGTTAAGGAGATACCTCCATCTGTGCAAAGTGCCCGTTGCGTCCTCTGCGCCCTAGAAAACACTCTTCGAGAATGGCTTTTTGGACGTATATCGGTAAATCACTAATTTTTTTAGTTTTTTTTCCTCTAGTGAGATATTAGATGAAAAAACTAGCATCATTTGAACTTAGCAGACCTGTTAAAAAGGTAATAAAAACCCACACTCAAGTTTCTTTTCTGTCGAAAATACTTAATGCGGTAATGGTCTGATTATCGCGGTCCCAAATAGCGTAAGAAATAAAAACCATATAATAAAATCAAATATGACATACAAACAACCCTACAATTGCTAAAAGTGTGTAAATATCATAAAATGAATAATAAAAAGAAACTTACTTTGTGGTCTGAGTTGCGGCTGCGGTACCGCGTGTTCTGAGGAGCGATGCGAAGGCTGGGCAGCAGCCTCTAGCGAGGGGAATTCTGTGCGCGAGAAGGGGGCCGAAGGCGGTGGCAGCGGCACCCAGCCACCGGGGGCGCCCGCACTCACACCGGTGGGAGGCGCTTGCGTCTGCCGCACAACAAACACACAACCACTTAGGACACTTGCGTCGGTTTATTTTGCTATTATTACATTAAAGTAATAATAATAGTAATCGACCAACATCTAAAAGAGTATCGCTCAGAAAGCGGCACTCCTGGACACGGCGGGGAGACTCAGGGGGTTCCTGTCTGTTGCCTTAAACAACCTAGGTCCTGCCTCGCAGCAGGCGGCACTTTTGTTAGGTTTTTATTTATTTATTTGCTTCAGGCAACAAAAGGTCCATATTAACATATACTTTCCAGACTAACATATATAACAATATTCCAACTAGATTTTTAATCAGAATTATAAACTTCATAGTTTGGTAATTAGAAGGGGGGACCCTTTTTACGACTTTGACAGTTAGTACCACACACGCATATGTGCATTGATAAAAAAAAACGACCCCTCTGTTACATGGAGAGGATTTATTGGAATTTATTCATTTATGGGGAGCCCCCCCAGTTTAATTTTTTTTTTCGTAATTTAATTTTACACCATATTTCTATAGCGGATCATGGAATACGAACAGACATGACGAATCTATAAGGGTTCCGTTTTCGCCATTTTGGCTACGGAACCCTAAAAAGACAGGTCGCAGCCCACCCCTCCGCGCGTCGGCAAACGACGAACATTTCATTTTTTGTACAGGTTTTTACTGACGACTGATCCTTATTTCCGCAGCATATGACTCGGTGATACGGTTCCAATTAAACTTTTAAAGGCTCTTAAACGAGCATTTCAGGGGCACGCTTGTAAATATTATTTTCTATTAATGAAGAAAGATTAATTCCAGGTACCTATGCCATTTTGCTAGTTAAGCGATATGATAAAATATAAAAATAAAAACAAGCCAAAAGAGTTGAATAACAATAAAATTATCTGTACTTGTCTATTTTATTGGATCCTGGGAGCAATTAAATTAGTGATGCTTAGTATAAATTAATTGAAAAAAATTAATAACATGCAAAAGGAATACCTTCGCAGCGTATCATACGTATTTTACTGAAGGAAAGACTACGATAACTCAAAAACGGCTAACTGATCATGTCCGCTATAGTTTTCGTTGAAAATATTTATTAAGCTTTACTTTCATGATTTTTTTCATATTTTAGTTCAAAATTAAGAGGGGGGGGGGACACATTTTTTTTTCTTTTGGAGTGAATATTTCCGAAAATATTAACTATATCAAAAAATGACTGATGAAGAACTCTATTTATTTTGAAAGACCTATCCAACAACACCTCACACTATAGGGTTGAAGCAAAAAGCGAGGTACTCTTAAAATATTATATATTTTAGTTTATATTTTACGACTTTGCAGTTTTATTGATTTATATATCCATATCAATTTGGAGCTATATACAATTAACAATCACAAGAACAAGGCCTCTGACAGACAGACGGACATGGCGAAACTATAAGGGTTCCGAGTTGACTACGGAACCCTCAAGAGGCAAAAATAAAAAGGCTCAGCCACACCAGATGCGTAAGCGTAAACGTAGTGTGCATGAACCTAAAAGTGGCATCGCGAGCCAAATCGCCGGGCGTTATTTGCTCAAGCGCATTTGCCAGTTTAAGACTTACCAAATTATAACTTGTTATTGAAATCTAGGGGCAATACGGAATTTTAATGATAGTCAAATCAGCAACTTATGTAGGGAAATGTACCTAATAAGCTAATAACGTCACAATTTGATATGATCAAAATCGGTTGAATGTGGTTTATTTTACTTGAAGGCAGGTTCACCAGTCATGGTTCTTAGACATAATTTATCAAAATCGGTTCAGCCCTTTTTGAGATATTGAACTTTAACATGAAAATATCAAGGGTTTTTCAACTTTTTCAGTTGTCAGTTATATTTATTCTACTCCAGCATTGTAATCTGTCGATCAAATGGATGACAGCAGTATTAAAACAAAAAACTTTACATACCAATGCAAGTCTATTCCATAGACAATTGATTATATGAGTGGTGGGAGAATCATAATGGATTTCCATACATTATTATACATCATCATCCTCCTAGCGTTATTCCCAGTACAGTTGCATCCTGAAGGATGCCTGGGGTCCGCTACCTAATCCCAAGAGTTGGCGTAGGTACTATTTTTTACGGAAGCGACTGTCATCTGACCTTCCAACCCGAGGGGGAAACTAGACCTTATTGGGATTAGGCTTGTCAAGTGAGTGGGCAACTTGACTGTTAGAAGTTCTCAAGCCGCCCGGAGGCTTCTAACTTGGCTTAACGACTGCTATCATAGACAGCAACCGCGATCAATGACTTAACGTGCCTTCCAAAGCATGGGAGCGCTCAGTTACTAACCACTCAAAGCGGTCACCCATCCAAGGACTGACCTAGCCCGACATTGCTTAACCTCGCATACCGCAAGCGGTACGCGGGCGCCGCTGGGCCACGAACGCTCCTACATTATAATACAACTTATTTAATTTTAAAATGAAGCACGCGTCGACGCCTATATTATTTCGATTTTAATTTGAATCATTATTTTAATAACAATAAGTTTCTGACCAAAAAACATTTTTGGTACAAGCTTCTATTGCTAACTGTATTTTTTCCACAATCATCATCATCAACTACTTGTTGAAACGAAATAAAGGGTGAGTACTATTAAATTGTCGCTAACATTTTCCGTTCTATTTTTCTGACCTTGCAACCTGTTTTGATAAAACTTTTCAGATATGAAATTTAAAACGTTTTCTCATCTTAGGTTTAAAAAAAACATTCATTTGTTTGTATCCGTCAAGATGTCATCAATAGAAAAAAGCGTTCGCGAATTAATTCTGCAAAAATTTTCAGTAAATCCCAATGTATCTACTTCGGAGCTTGCGAAATCGTGCCATACAAGTCAGAGAACAGTGCAAAGGACCCTAAAAAGGTTATTAAAACAAGGTTTAACTACTGAAAGAAAGTTGCGAGAGGGTAATCCGACAAGAAAACCGAACAAAGAGTCAAGGGTGTGTACTTAGTCGGCTCATAAGTTCTGTCACTGGCCTTTAAAATTTAAATTTGGAACTCCTAAAACAAAAACCGTTGTGCATTTGAATTTCGAATCTTTTTTAAATATTTGAGTAGTATAATTTTGCAATTTTCTGTTTTCTTTAACATGGAGTGGACGCTTAAAGATAGCCGTACCGCAATAATTGCACTAAATCGTTGTGGACACTCGCCGACTAAAATTTTTAAGCTACTTGAAAATTTAAAATTCTCTCTAAGATTTGTGTATCGTACCATAGAAAGATACAGTGAGGTCTCTAGTTTAAATGACAAGAAAAGAAGCGGTCGTCCGCGTACAGCTAGGACTTCAGCGGTTGTACAAGCAATTAGGGCACGCATTGCCAGAAATCCCGCTAGGAAACAAAAAGTTATGGCCCTCCAGATGGGTTTGAGCAGAAACACGGTGAAAAGAGTGCTTAATCAAGACCTGAGACTTCGTGCTTATAAACGAAAAACTGGCCATCGTCTCAATGGTCGGCTTAAAGCTTTAAGGCTTAAAAGATCTAAAGCTTTATTGAAGAAGTACGCTAAAAATAAGCATCGTTGTATACTGTTTTCGGACGAGAAAATTTTTGACATAGAAGAAAACTGTAATAAACAAAATGATAGAGTGTACGCTCGCAATAGTAAAGAAGCGTCTAATAGCATTCTCCGTATTCAAAGAGGTCATCACCCTTCATCTGTGATGGTTTGGCTGGGAGTTTCTTATGCGGGCGTCACTAGTATGCATTTTTGTGAGAAAGGAGTAAAAACTAGTGCCAAAGTGTACCAAGACACGGTGTTGACTAATATTGTGAAACCACTATCCCATACGATGCTTCTAAACCAGCATTGGGTTTTTCAGCAGGACTCTGCTCCAGCCCATAAGGCAAAGTCTACACAAGCCTGGCTCGCCTCCAATAAAATCGACTTTATACGGCATGAAGATTGGCCCTCCTCTAGCCCAGATCTTAATCCGTTAGACTATAAAATATGGCAGTATTTTGAGGAAAAGGTGTGCTCAAAACCTCATGCAAATCTAGACTCGCTGAAAAAATCCCTTGCTACGGCAGTGGCCAATATCGACATGAAAGTGGTGCGTGAATCCATTGACGACTGGCCACGCAGACTTCAAGCCTGTGTAGATAATTATGGCGGTCATTTTGAATAAATGTTATACATTTAGATTCTCTAGTTTATAAGCTTTCAAACGCTGTACAAATTATACGGAATAAACTTAAACTTTTGTTTTTATTTGATACTATGTATATGACAGAACTTATGAGCCGACTAAGTAGGTTATTTGATCAAAATCCAGCAATCTCTTCTCGAGATGTGGCCTAAAAAGTTGGTACTAGTCAAACAAATGCACAGAAAATAAAAAAAAAGTGCGGTATTTCTTCTTACAAAAAGCAAAAAGCCCCGAAAAGAACGGTAGAACAATATAACAGAGCCGTTAGACGCTCTAGATTATTGTACACCCTGTTAGTTCAAAATACAGGTTGCTTAATTATTGATGACGAAACTTATGTAAAGGCTGATTTCAAACCAGGAAATCAATACTATTCTTCTCGCAACGTCCCGGGTCTGCATGAATCAGAAAAAGTAATTCCAGTGGAAAAATTCGCAAAAAAAATCCTCGTGTGGCAAGCGATATGCCAGTGCGGCATGCGGAGTTCGCCCTTTGTAACCATTGGCACTGTCAACACGGATATTTATATATCCGAATGCTTAAAAAAAGATTATTACCGCTCATAAAAAAGCACATTTCTTCGACATTATTCTGGCCCGATTTAGCGAGCTATCCCTATTCATCCCGAGCTTTAGAGTGGTATAACCTGAATTCTGTCGATGTAGTACCGAAGAATACTACGGCCGATAGAGAAATACTGGGCAAATATTAAAACAAAGTTGCGTAAAACGTGCCAGCCGGCCACATCATTACCTGATTTCAAAAAAAAGTGGATGAAATGTACTAAACTGATCACAAATGATTCTGTGCAAAATTCTATGAAACGCGTCAAGAGTAAAGTTCGAAAATTCTCTCGTCGTGCTCTGATCAAAGAATAAAATTGTGCTAACGGATCTATTTTATCTTAAACTTTATTATAATAAAGAACTTTGACTAACTTGTATGTTATTTCTTTTAGTAAACTTGAATTGAAAAGGCGCCAATTTAATAGTACTCACCCTTTCTTTACCTACGTACCTTTTAAACGAGCATATCTTGTAAATTTATTTCAGGGATCTTATATGCGTCTTAGCGATTTCGATGAAATTTACAATTCAATACATTTACACTCTTTCATATATTCGGGAAAACTCGCCCAGTTACTAATCTCATTAACAAGTGCAAGAAGGCGCATATCTTAATTTCACAAGCTAATAAAAACTGAGTCGCTAAATGTGTGAATTATAGAGGCGTTCCATCGAATCCATAATCAGCTTCAGTTGATTGATACCTACTAAAGATATCTATCAGTGGGCCTCATAAGTAGCTGGACACTTTGTCGCTTTCACCCGTTAGACAGTATGACAGTTTAAACATGACCTTAAAGCGACAGAGTAAAATTGGGTGATGTATAATTATTATCGACTTACTAACCCCTAGAGTTTTAAGCCTAGTGTACTAACGATTATATGGACCTGAGTCTGAGATAAATAAATAATAATCATTGATGTACTATTATAGAACTAGATTCACAATCAGCCCACAAAAATGGCCCCCGTGAAAGTACCGCCCGCACGACTCGGGCGGTACTTTCCTGTTTAGTCGTGTTTGGACCGCAGACAGTGACAGTTGTCCAACAATGACGAAATCTGCTGTGAAAAACTGCTTTAATAGCTACAAAAAAACAAGGAAAAAGACGGAATATACTTCTTTAGGTTAGTTATTTTGATAACGTTACAAAATTTATGTAAAGTCCTGGTAATTTCATGGTTTTGAGTAAATAATTTTGTTAGTTCAATTCAAAGGTTATCAAGAAACAAAATGTAAGGAGTCGCTATAAGGTTAATATTTTTTTAATTAAATTTATAAGGAAAAAATTGTGTTTTTTATGTTTTAATTCAAGATTTCCACAACATCCTCAGCGACGTTCAGAATGGACCGCTATTTTAGTGCAAAATAAACGTGACGCACTCTATAAACCAAGCCACACGAGTGTTGTGTGTTCGGCCTATTTCCCTATTTCCGACATATATAGGACCAATAAAGGCTTAAATCGACTAACTGCAACTGCTAAACCTGTCTTGAACGTAAGTCCGTTCGTTCCCGATTCAAACTACATTATTCAAATTCTGTTTAAACATATAATTCTAGCGTGAAAAATCATGCAGAGGAAAACATTTTCATATAATTATATGAATTGATGAAATAAAAATCAATTTAACGTAAATATATTTAAATAATTTATCTTTCAAGTTCATAGTCGGTATCTTTGTTTTATAGATGTCAGAGATAGATGACGATGACTTGCAAAGCAAAAGTTGTAAAACTACAAATGCTGCTCCAATGGCAGAAGTCAGTACTTTTGAAATAACTACCTATAGTCTTGCTCAAGAGTTTCATGAAAGTAAACATCTTTATCTCTAACACAGAAAAAGAACAGTATCTATCACGGAATTGTACGCGAATGTGTGTTAATATTGAAGTGGAATGTTTTATTTTTTATTTATATTTTTTTTTATTTCAAAATATTATTAATATAAAAATAATTTAAATAACCAAAGCAACTCCATTACTTTCAGTGTTCACTTTTGACGTTTATAAAGAAAACATTGGTAGCCAGTATACGATAGTGCCATTTTACTAAAAAGTTTTAATCACGTTGGTTCTGGGCCTGTGAGTTCTTTTTTTGTATGAAGTTTTGATCTTGACTCGGACTATAAAGAAGCGTTATTATCGGCTATTGGAATGTAACTGTCAGTGTCATCTTGCGCCACATTTTTAGTTATTTATGTTCTGCATTGTGTGTCTATTTCTATATCTTATGCCAATGATAATAATAATAAAAAGGTGTTCAGCCCCTTGTGAGGCCGACCGTACCTACTTATTGAGCAGTTCCTTTCATCATCTGTGTTCTTCATAACATCGTTCCTCTTCAATGGTTTCCGAAAACATACGCGTGCCTATTTGGGTGATTATGGAACGGAATCCCCATAATAATCATCAGAGCTTTACCGCTTATCATGAAAACCACTCAGCAAGGTGATCTTCTATTGTTGAAAACTCAAACAGAACCTAAACCGCGCCTACTACTGGCATTTAAAACCACTATCCTGTACTTAGAATAAAAAAGGTCATATCTTCATAGAAAACTTTTTTTTCGTTTTTCACCGGTAACTCGAAAAAATATAAGGTATAATTTATCCTGTACTCTACAGGGTGTTTCTATTTATTTCCGTTCCTTCAAGCATATAGCCGTGTATAGCGATAGACACAACGATTTTTCAAAATTAAGAAATATATATATCTTTTAAATTCCTACTAAATAATTAATTAAAGGTGAATGACAAACTGCCTTAAGAGTTAACGTGAAGTTAAGCAAAATTAATGCCGAATATGGCAATTCGGAATTCGAATGACACGCATGTCAACATTGTTTAATTGTTAAGGATCTTTTATACTATACTACGGGTCTTAATTATCGAAAATAAATTGGGATATCTTAGAGAAGATTACTTTATTTCATCTCAGGAATGTGCCCTCGCAATTAACGGAATTCAATAAAAACACCCTATATAGAAAATCATTTAGTTTTCTTTTCAAAATTTTATGCTTCATAGTTTAGAGGCAAGGGATGGAGATGGCCAATTTTCGTCTATTTTCTGAAATACGAGGGGTGATCCATAAGTTTTGATAATCAGTATTAAATATGGGAGATATGTAAATCGTTATATTTTTAACACAATATGCACACTTTCTATATCTTCAAATACTTATTAACGTCATTCAATTGTTTTATTTTACCCCAATAAATATAATTTTACTTTTTGAGGTCAAATTTTATACCTTCACTAAGTCATCACCAGCTCTTAATTTTCATGTAGTTGGTTTTGAACATAAGTGAATGAGAAGTAGTAGTCGGAAGTTAGGGCTAAATAACAATAGGAACGGTTATCAGTTCTGATCTTTACTCGAAGAGCAGCACCTTTGTCAATTACAAGGCTCTGAAGTACAATTTCTCCCGAAAATTCGTGTTTTTTTTTCTTCAGCTTATTTATAATATTTTACACAACTCTGATAGAATAATGTTATACAACTCTCCAACAATATTTGAGCTCAATTAGTGAAAGCTAATTTCGCAGTTTTTATTGGTAGGCCTCAATAGTCCAGGAAGAAGTCGAAAAATACTCCCTAATATTGGGACAGAGCTGGAGATAAAAAAAAACCAAGGCACAGATAACTTGCTTATCCTTTAAATCATAATGATAAACCAAGGTTTTATTTTCAATTACAATATTCTTCATTAGTGCATCAGGACTTTTTCCACACCGCTCCAAATAATTACAAAACCAACTCTTATATCCGCCATCTTCTTATTTTTTCAATTCGGATTTTTTTTGTTCAGCAATTACAGAAAAACAAATGAATAATGTTTATATATTTTTACTCTAATTTAATGTTGATTAGTGTCATAGTACAGCCCACATTAAAAGAATATCATTAACGGGGTGTTTCATACCGATTATCAAAACTTATGGATCACCCCTCGTAACTCCAAAACTATTTATATCATTATTATAAAAAATACACATTTGAATTGCTCACAACAAGTCTTATTAATTAATTATATCGCACGATATAGTTTGGAAACGGTTTTTAGTTTATTTTCTAATTTACCCCCAAGTGGTCCCCATGTTAAATTCAATTATGTGTATAAGTTATACATCCTCTGGCTGTGACTGACGGACGGGCAAACAGATTGACACACACGAGTGATCCTCTAAGGGTTCCGTTTTTCCTTTTGAGGTACGGAACCCTAAAAGGTAACCCGTAGATATATGCATGATTGATGCAAAAATATAATAGAGCACATGATATTTAGACTGGGTTGCACCAAACAGTCTGTAATCGTAAGCTGTGTTCGTTAAAATTTGAATGTATGGAAAGTTTGACATGTTTCTATGGGATGACAGCTGCCGGCGCCATATTTAACGTTGATCAGTCTGTGATCGTAAGTCGGTGCAACCCAGCCTTAAATTTAATCATGACTAATTTACACAACAGTGTCTGTGCTAGTATACGTCCCGAGTGTAATTTTTTAGGTTTTCAACCCCCTTCACCATTTTGAAAAAAAAATACCAGCAACAGAATCGCTGAAAAGATCTCGAACCTACTCACAAAAAGGTTTAGCAGGCTAAGGGAACAAGAATGTCCCCTGACGGAGAATTTGGTCATCCTTTCAGGTGGTGTACTTATAGACCCTAATGACACTGTATGCTCAATATCAGTCCTCGATCTTCTTTTGTTTTAGAGTTATTCAAGATAATGTAAAATAATTAGGTTATCATTTAAAGTGTCATATTTTACAAATTGTATAAGTTAGATTGACCAAACGAGCGATTCCCATTTGTTCCATAGAACAATGACGTCATAGGACAAAATTTATTTTTTATTTTATTTATTTATTTATTTATTATGTTCCATAAATTAACACTTCACAGTCAAGCTATACAGTGTTAACTGGAGATTATACTTTACATAAAGATATTAAAAACACTAGTCAATAATTGTTAACATTATACATCATTCAAATAAATTGTTTTAGTAAGTAACTTAATTTTAAGCTATAATGATGGAACTTGGAGTAGATATAGATTCCAAGTAACGGTTAGTTATTGCCAAAAAACACGATTCAGAGCTGTGGAATAAGTCAAGTTCACTGTCGCTGTCTAGTATACCATTCAGAAGAGTCAGGGCACGGTGTAGCGGAGAGTGAGATAGGGCACGGGTTCGCGCCGGCGGGACAGCGAACAGCGCGGGCCGGCGCCGGAGCTGAACACCGGTGACGGTGGGCACGCGTAGAGGGATAAGCGCTAGTAGTGAAGGGTTACTAACTTTGGCTCGTAATAAGCGAAAGAAATAATTGACTAACGATACATTCCTTCGGGTCTCAAGGGAGTTATAATTTACCATTCCCAAAATATATAATGTGGGGTATAGACGAGGGTAATACCCGTACAGCTTAAGGAAGAGGAAGCGAACGAAAGATTTCTGAACTCTCTCTAATATGAGAGTGTACAGCCGTTCATGTGGGCTCCATATGATCGAATTTGTTTCCAGTCGACTTCGAACATACGCATTATATAAAACACTAAGGGTAGTTTGCGAATTGAAGTATCTGGATTGGCGGATTACAAAGCCCAAGCATTTTCTAGCAGCAGAGCAAGTGCTCATAATATGGTCATTAAAAGTGAGATGTGGATCAAACCAAGTACCTAGATCTTTGGTAGATGAGACTTGCGTGAGTGGATTGTTCTTTATTTTGTAAACACAGTGTAAGCGATGGTGTGCACGGGTATACGACATCACTGAACACTTATCTTCGTTGAGAGACAATTTATTTCGCTCACTCCATTCACAGACACTAAATGATATTTTAACTTCCTAATTATTCCATAGAACATTTAGGATTCCGGATTATCATTTGTTCTATAGAACTGTTATGCCATGGAATAAAATGATATGGCAATGTATCACGTTGTTCTATAGAATACATGGGAATATTCATTTTCATTTGTTACTATAAAAAACCATCATTAAAAAAAATCATTCATTCATTCATTCATCACAATTAAAAAAAATGTTGATTAACATTCCCTCGCAAAATTTTCAATTGTTTTGGTGCGAGGTTGTAAATACAATAGAAAAATATAATTAAAAATAAATAACTAAAATCAAAACATTATGCATATTTGTTTCGACTTGACCACCATCCCAATAATTTGAATCCGTGAAGTCGATGCCCAACCCTCGGAAAGTGTTAAACTATTCCTTGTAACATTACGTCACTCCACGGAATTAAAATCGACTAAAGTTACATCAGGTAAAATACTAAATAAAGTTTTTTTTTTTAATATAACAACAACGAAATATAATTACTATTTTGTTCCATGATGGAACAATGTGCGAAAAGAGAAGTCTTATTTTGTTCTATTGCGCCACTGGTAAGTAAGCTGGGGTAAAAAGCTAGTATGTAGTTCTACAGGACTATTTGGGAAAATATACTCTATTTTGTCCTATGACGTCATTGTTCCACAGAACAAATGGGAATCACTCGACCAAACAAAGTCATATGTAATAATAATAAAATAGACTACAAAATGCATATTTCTAACTTGCATCCTATCCTTGAACTTCATTATAAAAAAACTAATTTTATTTTTCGTTCAGTCGTTTTAGACTTTTCGCGGAGGTACACCTTCAAAAAAATATGCATAAGCCACTTATGTCTACAATAAGTACAAGCAAAAATATTTTCCAAAATCTGCATGCGCCATGTCAAAAGAAAAACAATTCTCGAACACGGAGATACTAGTATATAAATAAAGTACCAGGCAGTGTATGTATAGATAAGTTAGTATGTAGATATACAATCTCTTTTAATGAACCCATTTAGAATGCATCGACGAAGACATGTCAACATTGATAACATTTGACGTACCGTATTATCAGCATTTGTTTTTTTTTTGCATTGTGGTGGAAAATGGAAAACTAGAAGTGTAAGGTCTTGTGAAAAAACATTTAAAAGTATTGATAATAAGAAAAATGCATAAAAACTGGAAAGGAGGCTGATTTATATAGCAAATGCACTAATAAGTTAATCAATGATATTTTGTGCGGTAAGTGTCGACTTTTGGTGTATAAACGTAAAGAAATAGCTTCTAGCAGCTCAGTAAACATTTTCACTTAAATATTTGTTATTATTAAGATGATCGACTTCTTATGTGGTGTTTAGTTTAGTTAATGGATACCCAATGACGATTAGTGGCAAAGTGGAATGAAATAAGGCTTTATTTTGGATATTTTCTAACTATAGAAATAGGTTACTTTGACGGCTAGGGATGTGCTTATCATATCGAAGTTAAGAAATGTTAGGGCACGGAGTCTAAATATTCGACAGTGTCCATCCTAATTTCACCACGTAGATCACAATGCCACAACTCTGTGTTAAAAATATTGTTTGTGATTAGGAAACTATCAATATCTTTTTCAAAACTTGTCCTACTCTTATTATTAAACTTTTCCTCTATATCGTATTAGTATATATAGTATAAATTAACCTATATCGTGATAGCCATTGTAGTGTGTGAATTTAATGGCTTTTTCAGGTTGCTAAAAAGTAAATACAGGAGTAAGAAATGGCTAGAAGCAATTGAAATCGAGAGTATAAGGCCAAATTTTAAGGAAATGTATAGCAAACCGAAAAATAACTTTTCGCAATTATTTTAACAAAATCGTCTTATTCCGAAATGAATAAACGTGGCGTTCCAAGCCTGAAGAGTCCATGTACATATTGAAAATAGTAATAAGAACTTTTTGTACGATTGTTGTTTTATTTAAAGTAGAAATAATAATCTTCCTGTATACTAATACCAGCTTTTGCCCACGACTCCGTCCGCGTGCGACTTGTGATATTATAGAAATAACTATTAAATTTGAGGTGTTATGTACTATTTATGCAACTCTCCACCATGAGACAAATCTAATGGCATACAATTTATCAAAATCGGGCCATAACACTTAATACATATATAATATTATAAGGTGCCTTCTCACAACGATGTACGTATAATTAAATATTATATTATAAGAACATGGTATAATGAGATATAATAAACTAAACTAGTCAACCATTTCAGAGACATTCTGAAGATATACGAGGCTTGCACTGAAAGTGGCGGGAATCGAATACTTATTAATTTATTTTTAACATGTATTATACCTTTTTATAATCTCTGAAGTTTCCTTATCTCAACACACTGGCCACTTAGAAAAAAAAAAGTATGGTTCGGTTTCAATTGTTTATTGAAGTCGTCGAGTAACTGCTTAAAATGGAATTGTGCCGTGAAAATTTCAGAGCTATGATTTATTATGACTTTAAAAGTGGACTAACACAAAAACAATGTGAAGAGCGGATGGTTGCTGCTTTTAATATTGAAGCTCCTTCAAAGACTACAATATACAGGTGGTATTCAGAATTTCAACGTGGCCGTGTATCCCTCACCGACGAAGTGCGTGAAGGTCGACCAAAATCGGCAGTCACGCAAGAAAACGTCGATGTTGTGCGTCGTCTGATAAATGAAGACCGACATGTGACATATCGGGAAATTCAAGAGCACCTGGGTATTGGAATGAGTCAAATACAAATTATTTTAAAAGAAGAATTAGGCGTGAAAAAGTTATTTTCCCGTTGGATACCTCACCTATTGTCTGACGAGCAGAAAATAGTCCGTGTCAATTGGTGCCGCAAAACTTTGAAAAGATTTAACAAGGGACGCTCAAATGCTGTTTTTAGCATAGTATCAGGTGACGAGTCGTGGATATACGCTTATGAGCCTGAAACTAAAAACCAATCCCGAGTATGGGTCTTCGAAGACGAGCTCAAACCCACAAAAGTTGTTCGTTCTCGCAGTACGGCTAAGAAGATGGTGGCTACATTTATCTCTAAATCTGGTCACGTAGCTACTGTGGCTCTTGAGGATCGTAGAACAGTCAATGCTGATTGGTACACCACTATTTGTTTGCCGAACGTCTTTGCTGAACTCCGAAAAACAAACCCTAGTCGTCGCATCATCCTTCACCACGACAACGCCAGCCCACACACCGCTCGGACAACAACTGAGTACCTGGACGGTGAAAAAGTCGAAATATTGGACCACCCTCCATATAGCCCTGACTTAAGTCCCAACGACTTTTTTACATTCCCCAGAATCAAGGACAAACTGCGTGGTCAGCGGTTCCAGACGCCAGAAGAAGCAGTGGAGGCCTATAAAATAGCCATTTTGTCGACCCCTACTTCAGAGTTCAAAAAGTGCTTTATGGACTGGTTTGAACGCATGCATAAGTGCATGAAATACAAAGGAGAATATTTTGAAAAACAATAAAAATAAATAAACTCACTTATACTGCATATTTTCTTCTATTCCCGAAACTTTCAGTTTTACCCTCGTATGCTTGCTATTGACGTGTAACATATACTTATTAAGCAAAATATTATTTATATTGTAGGTATTCATTAAATCAATTAATAAAACATAACATAAAAATATATTGTAGTATTTACGGTTAAAAGTGAATGACCTGACAATGACTTGAGGACAATGTGTTACATACAAAGACAAAGCAAATATATTTTACTATTTATTTATTCAAATGATCACAATACTTAAACGTATGACGATAATTAAACTTACTATTATAGGTATTAAAAATCTTTGAAGGAAAGAAAATAATCGAGGAGGGTTAGAATACTTCAGTCGAGGGCATACATATCCTTACGGTTTTGGACCTTATTTCAATGGAGTAAGGTGAATGAGCGTATACATATTGGTTCTTTTGACGTACATTCAGCAACAGGTATATCTCACAAGCAAACACTCTAAACGATCTTAATCAAGGGCCCGACCCTTTGAATAAAGTCGAGTGTCCAACTTCTAGAGCTATTCGATCGTAATATGCCTATGATATGCGTTTATAGATGTCGGCAGATGTCGGCAAATGTCAGCGGCCGGAGCGGCGTCACCGACCGAACAATATGTGCGCACTGCGTGTCGGTCTTAAACCGACTAATATCATACATAGATAGCGAACAAGTGAAAGTAACAGTAATAACAACCATGCGCTCTAATATTTACCACGAACAAAATAAAAACATCAAGTACACCAGAGCCTGATGAATGAAGGTTAGTTTGGTATTCATCGTGGCTCTCGCGGCGGAACATTCAGAAACGAATTGAAATCTACCTAGTTACGCAGACCACTCCTGTTTGTTGTGGACAGGCATCGAGAAACGTGGCGAATGCTAACAATGCCTACTAAGATGCTTAGTAGATAGTAAGAAAATAAAATAGTAGACTTAGGCAGAAATTGCTCGATCGATATCTAGGAGCATGCGCAATCTGGACACCCCGACAGGGCGTGCGCGGTCCTCTGGCCGTCTATTGGCTCATTTAAATCAGATCAACACTCGCGCGCTAAGTACAATAATAAAAACATTCGCAAAGCAGAGACGCACTAGAATATGACCTAATTTTAAGTTACGCTGCAACATATATGTATGTACATATCTTAACATATATCTGAAAATGTTTATGGCAAGATAGAGGACAAGATTTGCATAGAAAACATATATCCAGATAAATGCACTTTCTTTTCAAGAATTCTACGATTTTCATTTTGATACTAATCAAGACCTATTTTAGTATACCCAAATTCCTATTTACTGAATTATAGTATTAGAGTTATTTGAGAATAAATTGCACACTTGAATCAAGTAATAATTAACTGGATCCTATTAACCAGTGCACTGTAACTGTTGGGTGCTTACTTTTAAATATTTTAACAGATAGCATATTATAAGATAGCATAGGTAGCATAAGGATTCGGACTGATAGGAATAATGCCCTAGTAACTTTGCCTTTCAGGCCAAATAGAGTGGATTTATCTATTTTCAACATATATGTGCCATGCCAAATTACTAGTTTTTCAGATCACCAAAGAATATTTCCACAGAAGAGAATATTCTGGATTTTATTTACAGGACCAATACCTATAGTAATAAGTTGGAAATCGCAAAGCAAAGCTATGGACTCAAGTGCAAAATGATTTTCTTTCTCATACTTAAAATTTGTTGACACTACTACTGTCATACGACAGAGCAAATTTTTTTTTCTGTTGAATAATGTAAATAATAATTACTTGAAAAGTATCTAAAAGATTCCGTTGGTAAAAATATAAATAAAATAAGGGTGGAATTCATTCTAAATAATCGGACTTAAACTTCAAATCCCTATAGCCATGCTGATGTTAGATTACGAAGATAGTATGCAACAAATACAAAAGCATATGCAAAATTTTAAATGCATCCCTTACACTTAAACCTGTCACCAAACTTACAGTCAAGTTGCCCACTCACTTGACAAAGGGGGGTCGAAGTTGCACCACGTCCGTAGGGAGTACCCACCGTTACCCTACACGTGATCCCTGGGTGGTGCTAAAAGTGCAACATAAACTGGCAACCGTAATTGTCTTCTCGAAGATCTCACGGCTCGTAAATAAATGCCATACGATTAAATAAATAACTTAATCCTTGCTCAAGTATCTGATACCCAGATGTACGTAAGTAAAATGTAACTTTTTTAAATACAAGCGCCAGTTAATTTCGTCACTGGTTTTGTGCCTTTAAAATTCAGTCAGTAAGTTGCAAATAACTGCGTGAGATGATTATCAATATATTAGACAAAAGGTTAAACATTAAAAACCTGTTTCCATACGTATCCAAGGATGCAAAGAGTGCAGCGCTAAGCTAGACACGCGATCTGTGCAAATACTTGCATTTCATCGCCGCCAGTACAGTGGCGTCAAATAGTACCCGTAAGTGCAATACGAGACTACAGTACACTTGAAGTTATGAAATGAATATTATTATTTTAAGTTAACATACAAGTCTCTTTCAAGGACTTCGATGATTCATTCATATACTGTTATCATCAAACAAATGTAAATATATTTAGTTATCATTAGATATATTTTTATATCAGAATGTTTACACTCCAATGATTTGACTGCACCTAAAGGAGTACAAAAGCAAGCATGTCAATATTCATGGATTGTGAGCACTTATTTGCATCTTTCAAACAAACCACACCGACACCCATTGACTATGATTATTTTAAGAAGGCTTTTTTTGAAACTTCTATTTTTTAATAAATTTATACTGATTTGATACCATCAAGCAAATATATAGGTTGTTTTTTTTTTCGTTAATGGTTAGGGACCATTCCCGAGCTGAAATAATAATATTTATTTATTTATTCATTCAATTAATTTTCGTTCATTAACACTCCTTATCCTAATAATATAATAAACGTGAATGTATGGATGTATGTACGTTCCTCTTAATCTCAAAAACTACTGGACGAGATTTTATGATATGTACCTTATATATCAGAATAGGACATAGGCTATAATTTATGTCAAATTTCATCCCATCATGAGGGGCAAAAAAAGGGGATGAAACTTTAAATGGAGAGAAAATATTGATGTGACAGGGGATATAACAGTTTTGTTGCCATAGAAATACGCCATCAAGGTACTAAATCAAAAATTCGCCATGTGCTTACAACTCATCCGTGGCTCGATGGTTTGGCATATGGTCTGAAGACGATGCACTCGGGTTCGAATCCGGCACTATTTTGTAAGACGTTTTTAAATTTCATATTAAAGGGAAAATATGAAAATAATATTGGGCAATTGGCCGCGTATGCCAGATGTCGCAGGTTCGAATCCTGCTCGGAGAGCTAATTTTTTCAATTTTTCCCCTATAATTTGAAATTTGGAATTTTCGTTAGCAGCGTTACTGGTTATTACAAAATTAATTCTGATATTTTTAAATCTTAGTGATAACATTTTAATTTCGCGGAGTAAAACTATTTTTATAAGCCTAGGAACTAGAAACCTTAACATTTAATTTAGTAAAAAAAACTATTTAACGATGCAGAGTCCGGTGCGTATGCTAAGAAACGGCTCGAATTGGTAACGGTCTGTTAGAAACTAGCGAAAAAGGTATGATTGTATTAGGAGTCATTTTTTAGAGAAAGGGCCGATTCCCTCTCCATGATGGTTCCAAACAATAATAGACAGCTGCTGGTAGAGTCGCGGAAGTGCTGACACCACCACTTACCCCGTTAAATTTTTGAACTCTTTGGAGCTTTCCGGGGTACCATCCCACACGCTTGAGAACTGAAGGTAGGCGTACCAGTTTTGTAAATGCACAACTTAAGTCTCACCCAAATCATGCAACGGCACTAGGTAGATTGAGAATCAACAAATTAGGGTAGTACATTGTGAAGGGCTTCGTCAGTTTCAATGGGCCTTATAAGGCTCAAAGTCACACAAAGAGCAATGGAGAGACCTATGCTGAAAGTATCTCTGCGTGATCGCATAAGAAATGAGGCTATCCGCAGTAGAACCAAAGTAACAGACATAGTGGCGACCACGTACCGGAAGACGCACCGTGGGTAGGCCCCCCCACAAGGTGGACATGACCTGGTAAAGGTCGCAGGAGTCCGCTGGATGCGGATGGCGCAGGATCGGTCATTGTGGCACTCTTTGGGGGAGGCCTATGTCCAGCAGTGGACGTCCTTCGGCTGATACGATGATGATGATGATGATGATGATGATTGTGAAGGGCACAATTTTAACGGGAGAAGCCAAGGGAGAAAAGTGTACTGATACCACATATTCCAATTATATCGAATAATATACCATGTAATTTTTAACGTCTACAGTTTCCATTAAAAGTTTCATTTTCTATGACTAATAAATCATATTCATTAAACTTAAGAAAAGGACCTGTTGTATGGAGTTGCGACGTATTTGAATAGACATTTGGTTTGTTTGTGTTACACATTTTAAATATGTGAATGTCTATTCGAACACGCCACAACTGCATACCTACAACAGGGCCTTTTCTTAAGTTTTTTACCTACACAATTGAATTGAACAACAACGAAAATTTCGGCTTCACCCATAAAGTTCTACATTCCTAAGTGGCCAGCTATATACATGAGTCAGTGTCCGTCTTAAGCTCTCACTACCCATTAACCTCTTCAGCACTCTGTCAAATTCAAACGCTGTTACTCACACGCCATGACATGGGAATGTCAAACGCGACGTTGAGCCCTATAGAAATGTATGTAGGTTGATATATACAACGTTGGCTTCAAAAAGGTACTACACCTTACACGAAACTTTTCAAACCATTTGCTTGACATATCATTCAAAACCTAAGTCACAGATATCAGAGAAAAGCAGACCCGTAGTATTAAGCCGTATGATTTTTCATATAACTGTGTTGTTAAAGCATTATGGTTCAGCAAAATGAGTTAGAATGCGACAGATAGTAAGATCATTTTCGGGTGTTACGGAATTGTCTTCATTTGAAAGCACACCAGGATGTTAAATCCCATATAAACTTAACACACCGCAATGTAAGTTCAGTACAATTTTCAGTTATGATATGAAGACGGAGTCACTGACAGGTGAAGACCTGTCATCTCTCTCAAACTTTCTGATTTGTGTATTAGTGAGAATAGATCAGATGTACAATAATTGTTCAACTTAAATGAGTGGATCTGCTTTACTATGATATCTGTGACCTAAGTACATTAAGGTGAGAAATTAGTGTACCTGTCATAGGCGCCTATGTGTGTATGTGTTTGGTTTTATTGACGTTAAAGTCATTCGAATTCCAAATATTGTCGAACCAGACATTAACTTTTGCTTAACTCCACATTAACTCTAAGGCCCTTATGCATTCACCCTTGGAGATATAATTAATTATTTTATACAAACATTAAAATCTAAATAGTTTCTTGAATTTCGAAAAATTATGGGTTATACATAAAAATATATCTACAAATACTTCGTAATTTGTAGATATATTTTTATGTATAACCAGAATGTTTACACTCCAATGATTAGAATGCATCTAAAGGAGTACAAAAGCAAGCATATCAATATTTATGGATTCTTAAGCCTTCAAACACCACACTGACTCCCATTGACAATGCCTGAATACGAGATTTAATCTACACTTGGCTCGCCGACCCAAGAAGTCTTAGCCTTGTTGCATTAACATCTTACAAAATACAAAATAGATTTCCACAGGATGCCCCAAAATAATGACAAAACTCTAAATGAATAACAAAATATGTTGTCTCAACCATTTTTCACATCATGACAATGCATACTAGTGGCATGATTTTGGGAAGTCCCACCAATGATCGTGAATTCTTACCGTAGTCTGAGGAGTACATGTTGTAGGCGCAGGAGCGGTAGTGGTAGCGGTAGAGATAGCGCTGAAACCAAAGTGACTGTTTAGCATTATGCTTTCTAAACTAAAAATGATCACAACCGGTAGGTTGTTCAATGTATGCCAGTGAATAAAAAATATTTTATAAAGCCATTAATACAACCGAAACTTTTTAATTAAATTTGAGTTATTTTAAATTTTAATTAACAATGAGTACTCCAAAAGTTAGCTAAAAAATATAAATCAGTTGTCAATGTATATATACAGTCAGTTTTTATAGTCATAGTCAAAGCAAAGGCATTTTTAACAGACTTCCATAGATGGAAGAAGGATCTCAGTTTGCCTGCATGTTTTTTTTTTATGTAAGTTCCCCGATAACTCTTGACTATGTTGGCTGATTTTGATGATCTTTTTTTTAAAGCAGGTACACCCAAGTTGACCCACATAAATATAGTGAAGGTCTGATGATAGAATCCAGGCGGAATCGACGGAACACCTCAAATTTGATAGGCACGCTTATGACGGTTTTGGTATTTTTGTAGTTGACTGGAATCGTTTTTATTTGGGTATAAATTATTCTGTCATGAGTGTCATGACATAAGTTGACATAACTGATCAAGACTGTTGTACCTAATAAATAATACCAACAAAGATGAAGGGTTGTATAAAAAAAACAAACTGTAATCAAATATGATGATATGAAACACGAGAGTAGATAATGTGTCAATAAACGGGCAAGTGTTTTTTTTTAGTGTAGCATACAATAATATGTTGTCCCTACTACTAAACAGAACAAGCACTATAATCAATTTCTGCAGATTTGATTATGGAACAGAAAGAAAGTATTCTATCCTCCAAATGTGTCAACCTTATTCACTTTGTGACAGTTTGTGACAGGAAATACTCCTATACACAGCCTTGGCAAAAACTATTGAGCACTCCCACATTTTTCATATAAAAACAAATTAAAATTATACCTTTATAGAAAATTGTAATGTTTCAAACACATTCGAAAATCACATGGTAAAATATTAATTGGTCATTTTATTGACAACACATTTATTTAGGATTCAGGTTTTTAGGATAAATAGCTACTGCGAAATGATATCTACTAGTTATTTAGATGTTTATATACATTTTCATATTTTATGTCATTGTGTATTTTTGTAATTAAAAATAATAGTTTATCTATAATCTATAAGTTACAAAGGACAATAAGAGGTGCTAAATACTTTTGACCTAGGCTGTATTGTTATTACTTCTATCTAAGAATTTTTGCTTGCTAGTGTCTCTTTTGTTGCAACCACCTTTGCAATTTCTATTTGGCCCTATGATTGACTGATAGAGAATGCCTTCTTAGTGACAAAAAAATGGGACCGATTAAAATATATATATTTAGTTACTTGCATTTTCTTAAAGTAGGCCATGACCTAGAATAGAAAATGACAAGCTGTGTACATATAACCGAGATAAAAATGCACTGAATTTATTCACATCTGTAGACTCATTTTATTAGACCCCTTTTATTAAAATGTGTTTATATTTGTAAAATTGACATTTGTTGTGTAATAGTGACACCAAAAAACCGTTTAAGTTAATTATGAAAAAGAGGGATCACTTTGATGCTTACTTAGTGTTGGGGTCTTGTCCAGTTTCAGTTTTCAATGAAGGCAAGTTGGCAGGTGGACGCCGAGCTGAAGGTACTTTTCCGAGACTTTGCATTCCATGTTTACGGCTTAGTTGAGATTTCACAGATGATGGCTCGGAGCTCTCGTTCTACAACACATATTAAATGTGAAGTTTCTTGTTGCTTTCATAGCAACATGAACTTCAATGATGCCAATGCAAGTATGCTCAATATGATCAACAGTTAATTTTTGTAATCTTTTTGACTTGCAATTTATATCATAGCATCTTAAGGAATTCTGGCTCCAATCATTTTTTTGAGTTTGTAATATTTTCTACAGGAACAATGTTTTTCCATGTGTACTAATTCATCTTATTATTATCTTTGTACATAAAGTTGTGTGCAAAATAATAACAGTTGTTTTACTAGAGTAACTAACTAGTGACAACTATTTCTAAATAGGATATGACAGCCATGGTTTCCATAGGCGGCAAATTTATCAATCAAGTAGTAGGATGAAAATCACACAAACAAAAGATATCAATCAAGTAGTAGGATGAAAATCAAGAACAAAGTCCCAACCCAATGGTGGACCATTAGTGCACTGGGCAAGGAACAATATCTAATAGAAATGTTCCTTCTGGATGTGATCAGTGAAGATGTGCAGCTTCGATTGAATTGAATACTACATCTCCCCCTGTGTGCCAAAATGCTTAGCAGACGAATTAAACAGACTGTCTGCTTGTAGTACTCCAGTGGATGATACTGAATAGAAATATTTGAACACATTTTTTTTAAATTAGGTTCTGAGGTTCACGGGAATTGCTTTCATGTTTATTTTAAGATCTTTAAGTCCAAAACAATTTATTATTTCAATTTTGGTAATTTATATCAGTGTTCGCAAATATTGAAGAAAAAAAATATAGAGTCTATTATTATGTCTATCCTTTAATTATCAGTTTCACATTGACTACTATTATTTCACACACAATATTATATTTCTAGCAATAAAAGTTAATTTCAAATAGTAATCCTACCAAACACTATTAGTTCGACAGTGAACTGGATGGTCAACTTTCAACTTTACAAAGAGTGTGTACCATTCTATTATACAATTTGTATTGGAAGAAGGAAATAGCCTCTAGACTGAGGTCTAAATATGGTACAATAGCCACTAGACTGTTATCACTTCCTTGCATGATACAACCAAAGAGGTCCACATAGAATATTTAAATATGTGTCAATAATTATTCTTGAACCACATCATCTTCCACTTACACTGCAACTCAACATATCTGATATTGGCTTTGTTTGCTATACAAGATGTAAACTTAGATTTTATTAGACAATGACCAATGTAATGGATGTTTGATTATTGCTCAGCAAACTGAAATCAAATACAACAACATCCATTTTATGAATATCATGCATGAAAGCCCATTAAGTCAGTGAATTTATACTGTTGGCAAGTTTCCTTTTTCCTTTCAGTCAGCCATTTACCAAAGCTGGCGCAAAAATATGTGACTTACTTTATTGGTGCAGTACAAACTATTGATGTCCAACTTTTGATACTTTTGCTTGCCGGACGTCGGCTTGCTCTGCGCCGAATTGCCTCCGCCGCCCGGCGTCGAGAGTGCAGACATGCTGCGATATACACACCATCAGGAGGTCACCCTCACAACTGACCACCAACTGCAACCAACGCAACGATCGCACTTAACACCGGATCGATTAATCACCATATAACTGTAAGCTAAATTCCACTAATCTACGCGCCCGCAAACGATCTAATTCTAATGAACTAAAAGTTGAAGTCAAGGTTTAACTACTGTTACACTAGTTAAAACTCTTACGAAGCAGACACCCAACTATAGAAGCCACAAATCACAGGAACTGAAACCACTTTCACAGCACTGATAGGACAATAAATAGGAGCCCTGCCCTTCGAGGTCTTTATTGACGTGTTACATCCGTACAACGAATGCTGGATCGATCACTTTTTGTTACTTTCAATTTTAAGCACAATCTTACCAATAAGTTGAGAAATAATCTCCTTTGCGTATAAAAAGAATCTAGCTCCTAATAACGGTACTGGGCAAAACTGAAGCACAAGAACGGTAAATAACAAACTTATTTCAAATATTTCATGTAATAACAACAGAAAAATAGAAATGTACCTTGGTCCGTTATACCTGATATCACAATAATAATAATATTTAAGCTCGATTGATAATGTCTTATAGGAGATTACTTTGGATTTTTAGTATAATCTACCCTACCGAAACTTATATCACTTTATTTTTAAGATGGCGTCTAAAAGACGATCTCCTCTCCTTTCAATCAATAGAGTGACGTCACAAAGACGCAGCGAAGCGGACTCTGGCGGAAAGATTGACAACTACGTTGCTTTTTTTTATTCGAGTGCTTGGGTTTAAGCCATGGTTTAAGCTATACTAAAACGAAAAGTAATAATTAAAGTAATATTATATGTTTACCTTTCTTAAGTAAGACAACATAAACATATTACTTAGCTGCGATTAGAATACGATTAGAACTGACAGTTTTTCAGGTGAAAATTTTCATGCGAAACACTCATATCACGATCCCTATCACGTGCATATAGATGAATCATAATCCTCCTAGCGTTATTCCCAGTACAGTTGCATCCTGAAGAATGCCTGGGGTCCGCTACCTGATCCCAAGTATCGGCGTAGGCACTAGTTTTTACGGAAGCGACTGCCATCTGACCTTCCAACCCGAGGGGGAAACCGACCTAATTGGGAATAGGCTTGTCAAATGAGTGGGCAACATGACTGTCAGAAGTTCTCAAGCCGCCCTGAGGCTAACTTGGCTTAACGATTGCTATCATAGACAGCAACCGGGATCAACAGCTTAACGTGCCTTCCAAAGCACGGGAGCGCTCAGTTAGTAACCACTCAAAGCGGTCACCCATCCAAGGACTGACCTCGCCCGACATTGCTTAACCTCGCATACCGCACGCAGTACGCGGGCACAGAATAAGGAATAGTACAAGTACAGAAATTTCACTTCCTAACAAAAACGGCGCTTAGGCATAAGAAACGTGCCTACTCTCTGCATCTCTGTTTATCGCATAACTTGTATTCATTCACGCGTGGCACGTCTAGCCCTACGGTTGTCACGCCAAAAATACTTCAATGATGCAAAAAAATGTTCTACCTCACCAGCAGGGCTAGTATGTAAGTGCGAGAGGGACAAATGCTATATGTCCGACATATAAGCGATCATACTAGCCCCACAGATGTCGCTTAAGTACAGTAAACCGATATTAATTAAGTACATGTTACTTCACAAGAATAATAAATCTCATATTTTTTTAACGAACCATCTAACGATACCCTACACGGTGGGTTTTGCAAGAAAAAAATGCATCCCCATTTTACGTGTAGCGGAAGTACCTTCAAACTGCATATATCGTGTTACATTTAAAATGAAAGAGCTCATTGTGTGCATCTTAAATATATTTATTGTAATTTTAAAATAATTATTTTAGAAATTATTTAATATAGTAGCCAAAAAATTACCATTCCCCCCTTCATCTCCGAAACTACTGGGTCTAAAATATAAAAAAATACATTTCAAATCATCAACCAACAGGTATTGTCGGACATACAAATCAACAACAAACACGTCACAACTGCATACAACCAGGTCATCTTCTTATGTTTTTCAGCTATTTATAACTACACTTTGTCCATGTTTCAAATGTTATGGCCACAATAAAGTACAACTACCTAAATAGGACAACTATTATGTAGCTAATCCCGCGATGACAGCTAGAGTCAGGGTTTTCGAGCGTTAGGTTATTAAAGCGGCGCGCTCCACCCATTGCAAGCCCCTTGACGCGGGTGCCACTGGGCCACGAGCGCGCGTGAATATAGATGAATATTGAAGCAAAATCTATATAATTTTGAAAACCACGATAAGTTTGACATATCAGTATCCATTATTCTGATAATATTACTCGTGTAAAGAACACCTGCCCGGATAGTATGATAGCTTATACCGTCACGTTATATGGCCAAAATGTACTGAAACGTCACATAAAACGTGACGTTATAAGCTATTATACTAGCCGGGCAGGACGGCTAGCACAAGAGGGCGTGCGAGATAGACTATCCGTCTCTTTTCATATGTACCCAATAGATTATCTATTTATTATTTATTTAAGCCTTTATTTTACAAACAATGTTTGACATTTTTTTAATTTATTGATAAAAAAGGGCTTGTCGCCAGGCGACCGCCCCGTAAGGCCAACAAAAAGAAAATATTACATCAAAGAAAAACTTAAACTCTAGATCTTAAAGCTACCTCTGTTAATTTGTACAAAATCTCGGCTTCATCCGATATAGGAACAGACAATACTATTTAGGAATCCCGTGTCTAACTGATTCCTCCTTGATTCCTCGCGAACCAGGGGGCCAATTCTCGGTCCGAGCGAGATGCATGTCTATCGTGACATTGTATTGGCTAGGTGCACGTCTGAAAGCTTACCCCCACCACCTACTTCGCACATAGCCAATAGAATGGTAGAGTCACTTGTATGGAATCTCGAATAGAGATCATCTCGATCGAACCCGAGAATTGGCCCCCAGGCAGCTCTCAAAGGGTCGGTCCGAACACACTCAGTACATATATCAAAATCCCAAAGAGATGAAAATATGTCTTAGTCCCTTTAACACATAAACTGCAACCACTATAGTTTGGGTCATTAATGCTCATTATGTTAATTCGGAATTATAAATACATGAAAAGATAAGACCTTTTACACAGTAATTATTATCACGTGTTACACTCATATCACGATACGTATCACGTGAATATTGAAGCAAAATCCCAAATTTTGAATATTGCGATATTATTGACGTCCGAGTACTGTGATTATATAAACCGTGTAAAATGCCCCGATTTTATAATAGCTCCATGGCCAAAATCTGGGAACCTAAAATCCCTACAAAGTTGCCAGCATGCAAATTTGATTTTCCCAAGTCATTTTTAAAGTGTGTGTTTTAGGCCGCGTACATATTCACAACTCACAACTACTCCGCTCGAAGAATCGTACACGAAATTGAATGAAATATAAATTATGATAACTATTGCAGGTAACGTTATCAATTTAGGTCTTATGGTCATATTTCAGTGGTTTTTTTAGTAAATTTCCGTTAAAAGTAACTGTTAGGAGCATATTGAATATATTAGGAGAGCCTCAACCGTTAGCATGAACAGACCAAATCAAACCACGAAAATTGAGGACTACTAACGCCATCTCTACCTGAATAGCGACACTAATTTAATTACTCGACTTCTACTTCACTTCTTTTGTCGCGCATAAGTTTCCATAGAAAGGGTTAAGTGTTTTTACGCACTTAAGATTTTTTTGTTTTCCATCCAAACCAAGATCCAAACAGATCGATCTCTAGTTCCAGACCAGATCCGAACCAAGTTTATGTACCTTGCATGCAGAAAATGGCCAGCCAATTGCTCGCCGTGAACTTCAGTCTGCCACCGACCTAATTTCGCGTGCGCCGTCAGTTTTTAAAAACAAAATATGTTATTGTTCAAAAATTGAAAAAATCAATAATCCATACTTATATTATAAATCTATCTGTTACCTATTCACTAGTAAACCGCTAAACCGATTGAAATGAAATTTGATATAGAGGTAGTATGAGTCCCGGGAAAGGACATAGGATAGTTTTTATTCTGGAAATCGTTCCTTAGGGGGTGAGGGGGTAAAAGTTTGTCTGGGCGCCTACAACAATTGAATAGCAATTATTTATATGATACTGTTTGCTAAGAGTGTAAACCCGCTAAATCCATTTCTTAACATTTTTTCGTTTTACCCACCATTGTGTAGCAAAAAAAAAGATGCATTGCCTGAGAAAAACAGCTACTGCCAGTTATTTTAACAAATTGCTTAAATCACGTGATAAGTAAAACAGTTAACTCCACGAGTTTAAATGTTATCAGCTTACTCCAACATAACCGCCATTATCGTAAGAATTTTGATCGCTTTAATGTGTGTTCTCGCAAAAGATAACTTTGTTTCGTGTTTTTGGTGTAAACGAAGGAGTATCGACTATTACTGTTTTCATTAGTATTTCGTGGCTTACATAAATACATATACTCATGCCTATATTCCCAAAAGGGGTAGGCAGAGGACTCGAACATTAATTTCAGTGCCATTTTTAGCAATCGTAGGTTTATAGAGGGAGAAAATGTGATATTGCAGTGACAGGTTGCTAGCCCATCGCCCACAACTTACTCCAACCTGGTTCCCATAGTTGACTCTTACGACACCCAAGGGAAGATACTGGGTGGTGCTATTCTATCCCGGTACCACACGGGGCTCTTTAATGGCTTTTGAGCTGTAAATCCAATAAAATGACAATTTTGAGGTTAGGTTAACCTCTTATCAAAATTAATGCGAGTTTTATTCTTACTATCTCGATAAACGTACTTTAGCAGGTATTTTTTACATCGCCAAATGAATTTTGTGACAGTGTCTCAAGACGAGAGACTTTGACCAACGTGTGTTGCCAGTGATGACATAATGGGCACTGAAACGTAGTCGCTTACTCATAAAAGGGCCTCATAAGAGGGCTTAGAGTAACCAAAAGAGTAATGGAGAGGGCTATGCTGGGAGAGTCTCAGCGTGATCGTATCAGAAATGAGGCCGTAAAACCTAAGTATCCGACATAGCCCTCCGAATCGCTGAACTTGAGTGGCAGTGGGTGGAGCGCATTGCACGTAGAACAGACAGCTGTTGGCGTGGAAAGGTTCTCGAGTGGCGACCACTTTCCGGAAGGCATAGCGTGGGTAGGCCCCACACAAGAAGGACTGATGACCTGGCAAAAATCACTGTAGTTCTCTGAATGCGGGTGGCGCAGGACCGGGCATTGTGTCACTCTTTGGGGGAGGCATACGTCCAGCAGTACATGTCCTTCGGCTGATATGATGATGATGAAAATTCTCACATAACACCCAGGTGTATATATACAAAATTCGGGAACAATTATTCGTGCTCATCACACAAATAAACGTCCTGACCTTGATTCAAACTCGCGACCACCAGCTTGGTAGGTAGCATCACTACCAACTAGGCTAATGTGATCGTCTAATAGAATGACCATCATCATCATCCCAGCGTGATCCCAGTGCAGCTGCATCCTGAAGGTTACGGGGTGCGCTACCTAATCCCAAGAGTTGGCAGTGCCTAACTTGTTTTTACGGAAGCGACTGCCACCTGACAATAGAATAACCATCAATGTATAATAAAGCCAAACAAAATAGTGTTATGCTTTAGTATTTGGTTAATTATCATCGATACTATCACTTATATTTTAGCGCCATCTAGCATTAGTATCGGAACTAAAATTGAAAAAGTTCAGTGTAGGGGAGCTAATTCATAAAGACTGTCAACAAAGAAGTATTCACTTCAAAATCACATCCAAAATAACGAAAACCGAACTTTCCGATTCGAAAAATTGCATGGTAATGCTATGCGATACACATGCGATAAACGTGAAATAGCTAAAAAAATGGTAATGTAAGTAGTTTAATTTTTTGTAGTAGGCGATTCGACTTTACTTGTACTGCACCCAGAAAACTTAAAGGTCAACCTACATAAGTAGTATTTTATAATTTGCCTTGCGCAATAAGAAGTACCTAATATGCCTACAACGATGCTTATAGCGTCCTGTATAATCTAGATTAGTTGCGTACTATAGACACGTTGCAACAGCTAATTTGAAGTTTGAATGTAAAACTTGTCTAATTAGGTTTATAAAAATATAGCGATATATTTTCATTTATGTTAAGTTCAACAATTTTTCATGCAGAGACAGCGATATCTGTTGCTCTTCTCTCATACGCTTGCGCATTAGACGCCTGGTACTATATTGATGAACGAAAAATCAGTAAGCGAAGATCTGCGGAGAAGCTCATAAAACGAGGAGTGTTTGGTATAACCGGCAGTCATGTCGGGGAATATGGGAATGGAGCAGTTAATCCCCATCGTCAACAAACTGCAAGATGCATTCACACAGCTGGGTGTGCATATGCAACTGGATCTACCACAAATCGCCGTAGTGGGAGGGCAGTCTGCTGGAAAGAGTTCCGTTTTGGAAAACTTCGTTGGAAGGTAAGACTACGTAACATCAAATTATTTAATACTTTTACAATTACCTAGTATGATTCGAAAGTTTTCCCATAGGATATCCAAATCACATTAGATTCACCATAACGACATACTGTGCCCAAGGCATAAACCTAATTTAAGATTTATCTTAAATTAGTACTAGTTTTAAAGGCATCTTGTCTTGTAGTCTCCTACATGGAACCAATCTTAGAAATATAGCTGTCAAATTACTTTCTTATATTAATTAGATACCAATATTTATACTGTCAATTAAAATATTTAGATTAATTAGTGCCAAGTTCATTCACATGCTAGAAATTCTACTCCATTGTATTGAATTTAAATAATATCGTAATTGACAGTGTATGATAGGCCTTATGTGCTTTGAAGAGTGGCCTAGATTTGATGCGCATGACAAGTATTATTGATTTTGCGCAACTCTTCTACCATTGGTTTTTCAAAGTTTTTAATCATAAATAATTGACTATTTTATGATTTTTTGATCTGACCCAACGCTTTTAAAGTATTAATATAAATTGAAAAAGAAATCTTTTTCACCACGTAATATTGGTACATATATATGGCAACTTGATCTTTTTGCTAGACAGAGACAAAACAAAATGTTTTGAAGTTTGAGTTGCGATGCCGCTACTCAGCGCATTGTTCGTGCTACGACACTGATGCCTGTCGAAACAACACTTTGCGTTCCAGCTATTGTGTTCTGAACACTGTGCTTCTTTATGACAGCCCATTCACCAATTACGTACAACAATACGAACTGAGCTTAAGTGTCATTGGTTCCCTAACTGTCATTTAGGCACGGTGCTTCATTCGTAGTCGAGGTTAAAATATTTCTTACAACGTAACCACCCACCATATTGAAAAAGTAGTTTATCGGTGAATGATGAACAAGACGTTAAAGTAGTGTATTCGGATAGTAAAGTTTAATGTATTTTATACAAAATGGCGGGGAATTTCGGAATGCAGCAGTTAATCCCCATTGTAAACAAACTACAAGATGCATTCGTACAAATGGGCGTGCACATGTCCTTAGATCTCCCACAAATTGCAGTTGTGGGTGGTCAGTCCGCTGGAAAGAGTTCAGTGTTAGAAAATTTCGTCGGCAGGTGAGCCTATTTGGATCCCATGTACATATTGGCAACATTCCCTAATCAAACATTGTCTGAAATCTTCAATAGTACATGAATCAGCTGTCTCTTTATTGATTCGTTTTTGTGCCTGAAAGTATTGTCTTCGTAATATATAGTGCTGATTGAAGGATTACTTATATGGATTGATTTTGTAAGTCTTAATAAATATCTATCAATATCCGATTACTTTGTCTGAGTCATATAATTGAGTGTCACTGACCAAATTAAGTTGGCTTCTTGAGCTAAGTATTCAGGCTTACATCCTGCAATAGTCCACAAGCGCTTAAAACCCATAATTAAAGACCGAGAAGAGATAAAGGTGTGTCTGTTCTCTTATTGTTAATATTTAACATTACACAGGTAAGATAAGTTTTCAGTTTATGATACATTATCTATCACCAACAGTTGCATGGCCTGAATTCCTATCACACAATTGTTATCAGTGGTTGAGATCAGTCCCATTAAAATTGATTGTCTGTTGTAATATTGTATGGACGAAAATTCTCTTTTCAAAAAACACTGATTTGCTTGTTGCCACTTTTAGCCATATTGTGACATTTACCTTACATATTATATTTGGCTTTACAAAACATTCAGTGTTGCAATTAAAACTTAATGCTACAAATGTAAATCCTGAAGATGGTTCAACATAGAGTAAGTTTCTAAATATAGGTACAGGTATCATACATCTCTGAAGTATTAACTTCTCTGTGATATTAAACATTTGTAGCTAACTTAAATTTAATAAAATGCAGATCATTATACAGACCTATGTCAGTTTACTGATTTCATGACAATTTCTGTTATCTTAGATTCATGTTTATTGTTGTTCATGTTGGTATATCTGTATGCCGTTTATCATGAACAACAGCTCAGAGTCAATATCACAATAACTGCCTTGTGTAATTGTGCTTATTGTTAGTTAGACTTCAAAAATATTCGTTCTATGAAACAGCTAGTTCTTTTCTGATACTGTTGTACTCAAACTGTTATATAAAATAAAAATAAACATGCCAAGGATGCCTCATTTTAATATCTTTTTCCAATTGCTATCCTTTCTTTGTGTTAAGTCTGGAGTCCTAGAACAATATTTGTAAAACATGAAGCATACTTTCATGTATCCCTTGGACCTCCATAAGAGCAGGTGTATCTGTAATAGAGGAACTCAAAATGCAAATACCTCTCAACAGTTTGAAAAGGAAAAGCACTATCATTTTAGCCCTTTTGAAACCAGCCAATATGATTGTGTGTGTTGATTACAACTAATTGTTAAAATGAAAACATGTCAATATACATACTTCATTTTACATTAGCACAGTGCTGGGTCTCCGGTTTGAAAGGTATAAGACATCACATATTGTCCCAACAGCTTCAAATATATTATTTTGATGAGAAGGGTGGAGGATAAACCAGCTTGTGGTAAACCATCAGCTAAATGGTGTAATCAAATCACCAAACTTACAGCAGGCGCTGTACACACTGCACCACTGATCCAATGACAAGCCATCTGCACTCCCCCATAATGACATTCCTATTTTCTCTAATGTAAAACTAGATTATACAGGGTGTTTTTATTGATTTCCATTCCTTCAAGCATATAGCCACGTATAGCCATAGAAACGACATAACATATTTAGTTTTTCAAAATTCAACACAAATATTTACTGAATTTTTATACTAAATAATTAATTATATCACAAAGGGTGAATGAAAAACGGGCTTAATAGGTAACATGGAATTAAGCAAAAGTTAATGTCAAGTATGACAATTTGGTATTTGGATGACATAACATCAACATTGTTTAATTGTTAAGGATCTTTTATACTATACTAGTGGTGTTAAGTAACGAAAATGAATTCTTGAATATCTTCGAAATAGTATGAATTGGGGTACTAGTATCTTAGAGAAGATTACTTTATTTCATCTCAGGATTGTACCCTCTCAATTTACGGAATTCAGTAAAAACAGCCTGTATATTATTTTTTATATATTAAAAAATTGATATCACACAGTTTATTGGTTTATGAAGATAACCTCTGTATCACACTTTGTGAAACTATATGTGTATATATTTCATTATCTAACTATCTATCTTAACTTATACATTATAAGCCCTTTATCCTAAATATTGACATTTAAAGGTTTACCTATTTCTTTCTGTTTTTTAGATATTTATTATCTTTATTTATTTATATTGTATATTTATCTTTGAAGCCTGTTATAACGCACGTAATGACGTAATTTCATTGCGTGTTTAAGAAAAATAACATTAAATTAAAACATATTAATAAATAATAACTCACTATAATGTTATCCGACTTGTAAGATCATATAATTGAAGTAAAATAAATCACATAATTTTTAGTACAGGTCAGTAATAAAATTACTTGCAAAAGAGAACATTAAAGTGACACCATATTTATAAACATCCTTTAGTTAAGAAGTTAGGAAATTATACAACCTTGATAAATAATGTTCCTATTTATTGAAGGTGTTGTAGAACCTTATCAGATTAAAAATTACTGAGTTATATATATATAGTAGAGTGCCGAACTCTAAGCTAAAATAAAGTAAAATAAAAAAATCTTATCTTAATTTCATATTCATATATTCATAATATTAATATTACATGTCAAAAACAATTTACAATATGTATATGTATTTTGCATAAAGCAGTAAAAGCCATATTAACGCCCGCACAGACACGCGTCGGTACATTTATTTTTAAGTGTTTGTCAATTGGTTTTATAAAAAATAAATAAAAAATAAAATAAAAATATATGCGACCCTCGCGTAGAACTGTTCAAGAAGTTTTCGATAAATTTAAGCATAATTTAGATAGTGCCAATGGAGTGCAGACCTCCGAAAGGTCTTAAGAGAGTAGTTTAGATACTGCCATTTGATAATGCCATCATAACTTTATAACTTTTACAACATTATTTCTAGTTCTCAAGTAACTGTCATTGTGACTTAGGTAATCACCGAAATATGAAATAGTGTATCATAAATAAATTTCTTCACTGTTGTCTACTGCCTTAGAAGAGCAGTATCAACAAGAATAGAACAAACACACATAACAAGGCAAGGATAGGATATCATGAGTATTATTACTAAACTGCTTGATAGTTTTTTATACAGTACAATAAGTTTTGATTAAGAAAGATACATGTTAGTACCCCTTATGCTCGTATTTAAAAAAGGTCAGCACTTTTATCTAACTGTTTGTATGTCTGTCCATATGTGTGGGACAAATCTTCTTGTACCTGAATTTTAGACCAGTTTTGATCAACCGATTGACCGGAAATTTGGCATGTGTACTTATGTAAGCTCGGTGGCAATGCAATATTATGGTGCCACGGAGCTAGTTGATGTGATAATGATGGAGACAGAAGGTGGTCAAAGCAACTCCTAAATAACACAAGATAAGCCCACCGTGTTTAGGCTTATTGGAACCGTCTCGACGAGTAGTTGATGACTTTCGAAAACAGGTCCAATCTGCAATAAAAGCTTGTACCAAAAAATATTCTTTAACAGAAATTTATACATATTTTATTAATTATTATAAATAATAAATATTTGTGGACACTTACAAAAATCGACTTAGTCCGAAACTAATAGGCGCATAAAATTAGCAAAACCTGGACATAGTTCGATAACTGTAAATTTCTTTTTGTATGATTTAAAGTATCGTTAGTTATACTTAAAATTGACGGCCTGTTTAGCCTAGTTGGTAGTGACACTGCCTCCGAAGCTAGAGGTCCCGAGTTCGAATCCCGGCCAGGGCATTATTTGTGCATTTAGCACAGATCTTGGATTTGCTCTTGGGTCTTGGACGTTTTTTATGTATTTAAGTATGTATTTATCTATATAAGTATGTATATCGTCGTTTAGTACCCATAGTACAAGCTTTGCTTAGTTTGGGACTAAGTCGATTTGTGTAAGATTGTCCCCCAATATATTTATTTATATTTATAATTATAATTAAAAGAATTAAACATTTTAAGGCTCCGCGTCAATGTTAACACTTTTGACGTAGTTATGTGTATAGAGAAGCCGTTTAATTTTTAATAATTTATCACCATATTGCAGATCACTAAAGTCACAAATATGGGTAATTATTGGAAAACCAAATACATAACTACGTCAAAAGTGTTTAATTGATGCCGTCAACATTTTATTAGTACTATAAGAAACGTATTAAACAAAAAATATCCACGATAATTGACTAAATGATATTTTTTCTTATTATAATACAGGTACTTTTATAAAGTTATTTATTATGGCTTACTTACAAAATCAAAATGGGTTAAAAATATAGTTTTTTGTTGTTTTTTTTTTAACATTGACGCGGAACTTTAAAATGTTTAATTCAGTTTATATTAACCATAACTAACAATACTTTAAATCATAGAAAAAGAAAATTACAGTTATTGAATTATGTCCAGGTTTTGTTAATTTTATGCGCCTAAAGCAAAGCTAGTGTTTGTTGATACTCGTCGTCGATATACGTACGTAGGTGTACTTATACAAACAGATAAATACTTAAATACATAGAAAACATCGAAGTGTCAGGAACATATTCGTGCTCATCACACTAACAAAAGCTCTGACCGGGATTTTCGTAGGCAGTGTCACTACCAACTAAAATGGTCGCTAATATTGGAGATCGACTAGTCCTTGGTTGACGTTTGTCTGGTGGTGCTTGCACGAGTATTTTGGCTGTGGCATCCACTTCCCATTGGGTCTTTGTTTACACTATCACCACAGTAGATATCATGATATAAAGAATATGGGTTGTAATTATGTGTGTTGTTACAGGGATTTTCTGCCTCGCGGTTCCGGAATAGTAACTCGTCGTCCTTTGATTCTACAGCTCATACACGGAAATGCAGGTATATTATCGTCCTAAGCTATTAATGTGTTAATTATACAAATGAAGTTTTAAAAAAGTAAAAAATAACCCGGCTAAGT
Organism: Notocelia uddmanniana; assembly: GCA_905163555.1. Classification (NCBI taxonomy): domain Eukaryota; kingdom Metazoa; phylum Arthropoda; class Insecta; order Lepidoptera; family Tortricidae; genus Notocelia; species Notocelia uddmanniana. The sequence goes on along the minus strand of LR991052.1, from coordinate 12,270,123 downwards.
GCTAGTCTGATTCACGCTCAAGGGTTTCTATACGAGCATGATTTATTTTGGGCATGTTAATTCTAGTGTAAATTGAGCTCCCGTCTCGAAGTGTTCATTAGCGTCTGGGTGTCCCTTTACGCTAGTTGCATTCAGTGTTTTATTGTTTGAATAATATTCAATGAATATAACCAGCCCATACTTGTAAAGGTCCAATGTAGGGTCTTAATGCTTCTTGCCCAATTTCATGATAAAGGTTAGGTTAACGGGAGTTGGGTATCCTATAAATGAAATTTTATTTGCTTGAGACATGGTTCACAATATGGTGGAACAACTGTTACAATCAGCATTATATCAATTGGTAAATGATTGTATAGTTTAATTGCCATGGCATAACTGTTACAGTCGCAGATCGCGCCTGCATCACACTGAGGTGGAACCATTTCGTGCAATACCAATTATTACTTTTTGTATTCTGGTAAATTTGCAAGCTTCAAAAATATAAAGTGAAGGTAGGGTCAGTATTCCGAGAATTTTTGCGAAGTGTACAGCTCACAGAGCCACTAGTATTATTTAGTATTTTAAATATTTTAAACTAAATTATCTATATTATTGACCAAGCGAGCGAAGCGACTCCGTTTCAGTTTTCGACAAAAAATCTTTCGTATGTCTGTCTGTCCGGATGTTCTCCTCTACAGGCCGCATTTCTCAACCGATTCTCGTGAAATTTTGTGAGCAGGTTCGATAATTATATAGATTTTTTTGGTCGAGTCAGTTTATGGAAATTTTGAAATTTGAATTAAAAAAAAAATGAGATCTACTGCTCACAGAGCCATTAGTCTTATGTATTCACCATAGATAACCCCCTCTAGATGGAGATTATTGGGCGACGTACGGTCACCTCATCTATGTACCACTAGTACATGTAAGCAGCAACGCGTCGCGCTCTCAGTGAGACTCGTCCAGGTTCGCGATCTATACGTACGTCAAATAAACGAGCATTAAAAATCGATTTCATCCATTAGAATTGTTTTTTTGCTGTGTAAAGTTGTGTGGGAAAAGCTCTCGAACAGCAAACCACAAAAATGACGGAATAACATTTCACAGGAAGTTAAATTAATTACAAAAGGCATATTTTATTCTGTCAGGCGGAGTTCATTTTACACTAGCCATTAAGAAGTACTGAAGTATTCTTGTCCCTTTCCAACCAATTCAAATGTCAATATACTCTCCCTTCTGACGAAAGTACATGCTCGGACTAGTGATGTGCCAGAGACACTTTCGACATTACCGTATAAGTCCCGATTTCAATTAATTATGTATTCGTTCGTGTTTTGTTGCACTATTATAATATTGAAATTCTATTGGAAAAGGTTATTTGTTATTTTACATTTTTGACATTAAATTGTCAGTGAAGTTTATTGATATCACAATCTTAGTACCAAAAGCATAATAAAAATAAATAAATAACCCAATTAAAATAAATACGTGTACAAATCAGTGTAGTTGAATGGAATATTTAGTTTAGAAGTAGTTATTCAGTAGTTTTATTTTATTATAAAGTTTATTAAGCGGTTGTGTCATATTTATTGCTATGTAATATCGAGTATGTATATCTAATGAAGTATCAAATTAGTAACAGTATTACCACTAGGACATGGATTTCCCTAGCAATTAGGACTAGTGTCACCAGGAGGGTCCACATGCTGGACTTCGATGAAGTATAAAGGATCTCGGAATCGGTTAGAGAACTAGCCATTGCAATTGGGTTTTTTCGAATCGTCTTGGTGAGCAATTAGGACTGGTATCACGAGGTGGACCCTATGCCAAAGAAGTATAACGGATCTCTGAATTAGAGGTGGAGCCGTTGTATTGCGTTTTTTCGAATCTTGGTGAGCAGTTAGGACTAGTATCACGAGGGGGACCCAATGCTTTTATCTGGCTGCCCCGCCATTTTGTCTGGCTGCGCGAAGCGAGGGAGCACTAGTTCACCTGTCATTGCGTCAAACTGGTTACTGCAGTTTGGCGCATTTAGTGTAATGTGTTTTGAAATTGTTTATACGAATAAATTAAATATATAAAAAAAATTGTATATTCTACCTTACGTATAATGCAACAAGGTCTTTATTGAATTGGTCATACATTCGATTGCATTAGGTACTTGTCTGCACTAGTCGGAATGAACGAAGATTGCCGATGTAGCTTATATTTGTAGTTTTACTGTACGTATGGATATCGATAAACAAATACCTAAATAGAAAACATCCAAGACTCCGGAACAAATATTCGTGTTCGTTCATCACACAAATAAATGCTCTGGCCGAGATTCGAGCCCGGGACCTCCGCCTTCATAGGCAGGACCACTACTACCAACTAAGCCAAAGTGCTCGTCAAAATATTCCGCAATTTTTTTTTAATTCACCAGTGCTTCAGCCGTACTACTGTATTACACTACGTATAAACATGTCTAAAATATTATTCTAGATACCAAGTCAGTAGTTGAGCATATACGCCATGTAAAATTGGTGACCTAAAATAAATAGTATTACCGGCAAAAGCCGGTAATAAACAACGCGTCACATCCCTACGCCGCGAGCGCCATATTGAACCAAAACGCGCGCTTTATGAAACAGCCAATGGCAGCGACGTTACCGACCTCCCCGCGACCCGCACATACCGCTTACTTTGATGACTTTTGATTCGAACTAAATCGTCCATAGGGGCCATCTAGAGGGGGTTATCTATGGTATTCACCCTACCATGATAGCGACCACTTTGACTTAGTCAGCCGCATTAAAAAACGAACGAAATATAACTGTTTAGTTAAATATTAAACTTAATGGTGTGTACGTCTTCGCTACGTCCATGTATGATATGAATAATTCAAAGGTGTAGTTTTCGCGTTATGTGCACAAATTGTTGCTCATTAACCTTCGCCGCTCCAATGAATGTTAAACCCAACTAATTGGCTCATTGCATCTGCAAATTGCCAACATGTATGGATGAAGCTTTAGATTTTTCACGTTATTATAAGCGGTGATTTTAGTACATAGCTTATTTGTCGTTTACGGAGATGTTTTTAAAGAAATGGAAGATATTTTATATTTACCAAAGGAGACTTAATCAGATATTTTTATTATTTACCTTCACGTGTCGGAGAATGCGATCGCCAACCCGCATGCCAAGCGTGGTGAATATGGCATATCCCCCCCGTGAATTGAATGTATGGAAAGTTTGACAAGTTTCTATGGGATATTTGACGTTGATCAGTCTGTGATCTTTAAGTCGGTGCAAACCAGCCTTAATGTTCAAAGAAATTGTCACTTTGAAAGACTGTAAAAAACCAAACAAACGAATTTCGTCGGCAAACGATCTCTAAAACATTACGATAGTATATATTGCCAATGAATACACGATATGTGACGTAATCTCGTAGCGAGTGCCTCGTAAGGACTTCCTCAATACAGGTATACTACGAATCATATTGGACACCCATCGTTGTTCGTGGCGCAGAAATTTCTTCAAACGAGTGTCCCGTTAGTAAAGAAAACTAAAACAAGATTTTAAAGACGGAAATAAGGCTTATCTTAAATCTATTTTTCGAATGTAACTTACAACTGTATACTAAAGCATTGCTACGAGTATATTATGTACTCGAATACATTCATTAAAATGTATTTGTGAATGAAAAACAGAGAGAGCAGTTGTTTATTACAGCGGAGCACAATTGCTACGAGTAATATCTCTGCAGGCAGGATGTTGCTTCCGTATCCGATTTTACCCAGTTCGGCGCCGTGGCCTGCACGCGATAAAACGCCGGGGACCAGATTCATACACGTATGTCTTTATAGTCTCAAACAATTTCAACCTTATTGCAAGGTCTTTAAATTGCAAGTTGTTCGTGAGATTAATTTTGTTTGTTTATCTACAAGAACGGTTCAGGATGACGCTAAATAGGTACCTACCTGTACATAGCAGTAAGGCAGCGTTCCACAAATGTTAATTATTACTTACGTCGTTATTATTCATATTCGTCATACTATTGATGAAAAACTAATTCTTCTGTTGACTGTACAACAGTTTAATGGATAGGTCCCTTACCAATTATTGTTGTTTAGGTAACTGACATCATGACATTCGGCGTTCTGGCGTAGGGTCTTTTACCATATTTGAATTGGATGCACTGAAGACGCACCAAACTCACTCACTTCATTTTATTGGAGGTATAGTAACATACGATTGTCGAATGTTTCAGTTTTTCGCAGCAGACTAAGCGGTATTGTTACGCGATCGATCGTGTCCTTGAAGTTTTTTTTAATAACCTACCTATGTAAAACTACTTCCAGATTTCTGTGTTGGGTTTTTTGGCATTAAAGTTTGGCACAATGTATTCTCGCTTTTTGTGATTATGATTACCTAGTCTCTTTGTTACCTTAGTATTGCCTTGAGATAACGTTGACGAGAGCAATAACGTTATTTAAACAGATGATCGCACACCGATCATTAATATTAGTGGCCGAAAATGTAATCAATCTAGTCTCCTTTCAAAACGACCACGACCATGTTTTTATGAAAATTTGAACATGCTAAGCATCGTATTCAAAAAAAGGAGGAGGTTCTCAATTCGTTAGTATTTTTTTCCGTTTGTTACGCTTTTATTCCGTCATTTATGAACCGATCTGAAAAACCTTTCTTTGTTGAAAGCTAATGCTTCCAGATTGGTCCTGTTGTTACCACGTCCGGTTCTGGTGACGGGATCCACGAGGAATCAAGGGAACTCCTCAAAAATTTAGGCGAATCATATTTTTGGCATCAAACTAAGTAGTTGCATCAAACAATTTAACTAGTAGATGACGCACATGCAACTAACTATCTAGGCAAGCTCGAGAAACATTTGGTACCGACTTCAGAAGGTTATAGAACTTAAGAAATTGTATATTTGTTAGGTATCTAATTATTAAAAAGGTAATTTCGTGGAGATCTCAGTTTATTCTGTGATTTAATGTTATTTTTAAAGACGGTTTTCTTTTTTTTAATATTTTTTGTGACATGTTTTCAGTAAAAAACTTCCGTCTAGTTCCCATTATAACACACAAGAATTAGATTTTGCCAGGTTGAACTACCTTATAATGCTGTAATACACAAATAGGGCATACTTTCATAAATAGTTGCACCAACTTACGATCACAGACCGATTAACGTTAAATATGGCGCCGACAGCTGTCATCCCATAGAAACTTGTCAAACAGAGGCGGTTTGGTGCAACTCGACCTTATTTTATTCAATCTTAGAAAGCACACTCTGAATTTGTTTTTATAAATGGGCTATTTAGACGGATTAAATATATACGTACTTATGTATTTCTATGATATCTATACGCGTATGTTCTATTCATCTACTCAAGTCATGATTCATATTTATATGCATACATTTCCATTATCCATTTCATTACGATGTCTGGAAAAATGATGCTGTAACGTATCTGGTGGGATGGTTAAAATCAATCCCTGATGCTAATAGTGCTATTATACGGGCGATCGATCGGTCTAACACTACGTACTTATCTAATTTGCATGAATGAATTAGGCATATAATTGGCAAGGTAACATAGGTTTATAAAATACGTTTCTGTATAATATTCAGAGAATGGCTCACTGAAGGGCATTGACGGTAAGTGGCGTTACTGTCGTTGGTGGAAGGTCTGCGAGAAATGCGTCATCAGATATGTGTGTTTCTCTGTAAGTCTGTAATATACTAACAAATATGGATTCTCTGAGTCTGAAATAAATGAGTTTATTATTTATATGTAGGTACATGATAAATATATATATTCTTTTGATAAATATGAAATCGTATAAATTGACGGGATGTCTTTGATTCCATGGAGGATGGGTCGCGCTCTAGTGTGGGACGCCACATGTGCCGACACTTTGTCTGCGTCCTACCTCACATCGACCAGCAGGCATGCCGGGGCCGCGGCGGACGCTCGGGAACGGCTTAAGGCCACCAAATACGAGTGTCTCGGCACCCAATACGAATTCACTGCATTCGGTGTCGAGACTCTCGGCTCGGCTCGTAGGGCAAAGGCGCACGTAGACTCTACAGAATGCTCAGCAAACGTTTGCGGGAGGCAACAGGCGATCCTCGTGCGGGTAGCTTTCTCGCACAAAGAATCGCTATTGCAATTCAGCGCGGGAATGCTGCCTGCATGATGGGCACTCTGCCTAAGGGTCCAAATTTAGTTTTTTTTATAGGTTTATTTTAATTATTTTTAAGTTAGAGTAATTTCTATTTTATTTCACCCGTTATTGTGTTTAATAAATATATCTAATCGTATAAATTTTCACATAGTGCATATTTATCATTACTTTAAACAAAACTTTCAATCAATGATATTGTTAATTAGACACGAAAGAAATATATGACGAAAAAACAATGAACAATAAGTATTCGTCATTGTCGTCTCATTCATTATGTTAAAAGCGATGAAAACAAAGAGTAACGTTAAAAAGGTAAACCAATATCTGTTCTGAGTTTTATTTGATGAAAGTTCCTGCGGTTTGTGCTACCTTTTATTTAGATAATCGTGTATCCGTCAATGACGCACGAAACGAGCGTTACTAAATTTCAGGGATTCGCCCAAAACACGATACCATGAGAAACCAGAAACATCCTTAGAATATGAAGTAATTTTTTAGTTCACAGGTTACCCACCAAATATACCTTCCAACCGGCTTAATTCATCCAACAATGCCCTTCATGAGCGTGATCATAATATTACCACTCATACGCATTTATTAACAATGGATAAAGTCTTTATACGAGTATGTCATAGTTATCATCAATTTCAACTGTTTATTGTTTACAAATATCTCTCCTCCTTTATGTGTTACTTATTTTTTTCTACAGGGTGTCCGGTGGCAGATGTACGTTTTTGAATAATAATTTAAAAAAAGCTTAACAATTGTACAATAAAATATATTTTTACGATTAAAAGAAGATAAATGCGAATTAATTTTTTTAAATGACATTTTTTTTCTCTGTGATTTATAATTTCCGATTTATTTAATCGTATGGCATTTATTTACGAACCGTGGGATCTTCGAGAAGACAAGTAAGGTTGCCGGTTTTTGTTGCACTTTTAGCACCACCCAGGGGTCACGTGTAGGGTAACGGTGGGTACTCCCTACGGACGTAGTGCAACTTCGACCCCCCTCTGTCAAGTGAGTGGGCGACTTGACTGCTAGAAGTTCTCAAGCCGCCCGAAGGCCTCTAACTTGGCTTAACGACTGCTGTCATAGACAACAGCCGATAATATATATTATTACCGATAATATGCACTTTATCAAAAATGTTTGATGAATACCTCTATTCATTGTGAAAGACCTATCCACCACAAAAAAATTTTTATCCCCACTTTAGATGTAGGGGAGGTACCCGTAAAAAATAGATTTTATTTTACGACTGTCAGATTTATTCGTTTATATATCAATACAAAGTTGCAGCTTTCTAGCTCTAACAATATCAGAGCAAAGCCTCGGACAGACAGACGGACAGACAAAACCATAAGGGTTCCGAGTTTACAACGGAACACTAAAAAGGCTAATATTTTAAATGAGATTTCCTTAATTCTAGCAAATTCCAGTAGGTCACTTAAACCCTTAATAACATAAAAACCACCGTTCTTCCAACAGACATCCTGTACTTAAGAGGGCGCAGTACACTCGGTTCTCCATACAAACGTATTTATGCTCTCATTTTAAAACGCCATGCTAAAATAACATGAAACTTTCTATACACAATGGGATCCTAGAAACTAATTTCCGACCTAGATATGCCGGATCCCATTGTGTATACAAAGTTTCATGTTATTCTAGCATGGCGTTTTATAATGAGAGCATAAATACGTTTGTATGGAGAACCGAACGTACTGCGCACTCTTAAATTACAAACGGTTAGACTCGATCGCTAATACAAGTAACTGGTCACTTGAGAAGATGTCATTTAGTTACTAACAGAATACTTGAATGTGCTCCGTAATCGGATTATGAATTTGATTTATATGGATAATTGCAGAACAATTAACAAATGCATATTATTGCGACTGAACTACTTTTGGAGCGTAAATATATTTAGATAGCTTTCCTCGGAAATCCTTTGAAATAGGAAGAGTCAATTTAAACTCATTTAATTAAATTGGCCTCTTTAGTCAATGACCTCTGGGTGTCGAGGCATATACCTTAGTGAATTGTCCAATTTGTGCCAATCAACTGTGAAAAATAGTACGTTGATCAATAATATTATAATTATTACTCTCGCGTCTTTAGATTCACGTCGACGTCATTTATAATTAACCCTTTTCCAGGCATAGTACGATTTGTCGACCACATACGCGTCAATAGAATTTCAATCTTAGTTCTCCGATTTAAGGCTCAAAATAGATTTCATTTTGGGAAAAAGTGACTGATATATCTTTGCCTTAACCATAAAATTGTACATGAAAAATTTATCGCGTAACATATAAATTCCTTGTAAATGAAGAAGTTCACGGATTTTTGTCTCCACCCCCAACATACTACCGCTAACTCTTTTGCAAAATTTCCTTTTGTTTCTGTTATCATATGACATCCAGTGGTTCTTTCCTATCTCGACAAAATACTGCCATTCGATTGTTATTTTCAAAGTGCAGGCCCGGAAGATGGCAATGAAGGAGCGGAAAAGTTTGTCAACCTTACTTACAAAGGTTTCCTTTGGCAGAATATGCGGAGTTCCTGCACTGCAAGGGCAAGAAGTTCGTGGACTTCAATGAGGTGCGATCAGAGATTGAGTCAGAAACGGACCGCATCACTGGCTCCAATAAGGGCATCTCGCCCGTGCCCATCAACCTCCGGGTCTACTCGCCTAACGGTAAGTTAGAAATTTACTATTTCACCTTGATTTTTACATCAATAGCATCCACTTTCGAACGCCCACTAGAATATAATCAGCGGGACAACTACGCACTACTACTTCGATCCTAGCGCAGTTAATCTCATGAGCATGACCATAGCATGTGACGCGACTCGTTTATGGCATTTCTGCCCGCTAAAGATTTGCATGTTGGTCAACATCTGCATTGCGTTAATTAGAAGACTAGGATCTCAGGGTTTTGATTGCCGTCGAGTGCTGTTCCCGCCCTAAGCATATTAAACCCTGGTGGGTGTTTTTTATAATTTTTATTGAGCAAAACCATTCTGCGCCGGAGCCGAACAGATATACTCACAAGTATTTAGTTTTTCTTTGTATTTTTACGTTACAAGCTACTGAAAAGAACGGATATCTTTTTCCACTTATGCATTTTAGTATGAATAAGAGTTTTCTTCAGTTTTCGTATGAGAAATAAGAGCCGTGCTCAAAATAAAACACGACTTTTGACTAGTGCTGTACATAAGCGTAGATACGCGCCTTAGTTAAAAACCGCAAATAAATTGATTGGTGTGATAGATCTTATGGAAAATTACGAATATTATTGGCCAATAGTCTTAACTGATTTTTCCTCCTCTTATTTATGTGGTATATTTATGGGGTTCAATTTGGAAATGGTATAATTGTTTGGCCTAAGTAACTGCTATAACGACCACGGTCTAGTACTCGTAAAAAAAGAAATTCATTAGCCGCGATCCACACTTCGCGGGTAAAACACAAAGAAAATGTTTAGATTTTATTATACGACTTTATCAGTTTTATTGATTTATATATCCAATACCAAATTGCAGCTTTCTAGCACTAACAATCACAGACGGATAGACAGACTGACGGACATGTCGAAACTATAAGGGTTCCTGGTTGACTACGGAACCGTAAAAAACAAAGCAGAATCATCGTTTATTATTACACACAATCAGGCACACTGATCGAAACAAAGTAGAAACATGTAAATCTATGAATGTCCGTAAAGGTGTTAAGATGCCGGTAGTCGTGTAAGACGTCTTGATCCGACCATAAATGTAACTGGATACAAGTATTACAAGTAAACAGTCAACAAAGAGCCTCGCGCACATAATGATCCCGAGGTATGCGTGACGCGTTTTTGCGCCGTCTAACCGGCCGGGCGGGCCCTCGCGCCGCCGGCCTCCGAGCCCTGACGTCACTCCAATCGTTCACCTTTGACAAGCTGCTTCGATCTATCAAATGCCGCTCCTCGCTCGTCCTCCTTTCTTGACCTAACTCTGACCCGATTATTTTATTCAAAGTTCGGTATTAGGCTTGTTTACATTGTCTTTTATCACAGTCACTGCCGGCCACGCCCCGGGAACAAACTTGCATAGGAGTGAACGCACATGTGTGTCGGTGGCAGTGAATGCATTAAGTCCTAAGCTGAGTGCCCGTTGTTAGAAGCAATTAAAGTCCATTTTTATTAACGATTTGTTTTTGTTTCTTAAACCTACTGGGACTGCTTTGAAATGAGACAAAAACTTGAAAATTACGTGGTTGAGTCATTGTGGCCTTCCTTGGCCATTTTGTCTCAGGTAAACTAGATTGTCATTGAAGTGTCTTGAATAACTCCAACGGAAGGCACCTTAGACTTATTTGCGATGACGCATATTTAATCTGAGTACTTAAGATAGAAGCACTGCACGTTTAATAGACTCAGAGTGCTTTGCTTTGCTAGTTTGATTCACCTCCACATATATTGTGGTAACGATTCCCAACAATTGTCACGATATGCATATTTACCACATTCAGGTATCGTAAAATGGACTACATTATCTGTATCATTAATATCATTATTGTCTTATCGATCATCTGCATTTGGCTGCGCCCAATGACTTGTGTGTCTTTTCCGTACCCAACTTATGAAAACAGTATTGGATAAAACTGTTTCGTTGGACATAATTTATTTGTACGCGACGTATGTCACGCGTAACCACCAGGGGTCGCGAACGGTATCAACAAACCGTTTTAATATTGCTCGTACAATGTTGTTATTCCGTTTTTCGTATACCGGTTTATCACGTTCACTGTAATTAACGTTCAATGAAAGTACGAAACCATTTCGGTTATCGGTATAAAAGGAGAACGGAATTTCAACGTTCCGATAAACCTTATTAAACCGGTAATCGCAGAAGAGTCGCTTTTCGACCTTAATAGCATTAAAATAGAGTTGGTAAGTGACGAACATTTTCAGCCCGCGATTGTACAGTATATGACTGAACTTACGGTCTTTTACTATTGGTTCATTATTAGGCCGAGCCTTAGGGTGAGTTGCACCAGTCTGTTACATTATTTAACCGAACTTACGATCTTTTACATAAGGTCTAAATGAATTACTTCATTTGAGCAAACTTTCGGTCTTTTACATATGCATTACTTCATTATTAGACCGACTCTAGGTTGAGTTGCATTGCACCAAACAGTTTTTTACATTATTTGAGCGAACTTCCGGTTTCTTACATAAGGTTTAAATGAGCATTACTTCATTATTAGACCGAGCATTAGGAGAGTTGCACCAAACAGTCTGTTACATTATTTGAGCGAACTTCCGGTCTTTTACATACGGTCTAAATGAGCATTACATCATTATTAGTCCGAGCCTTAGAGTGCGTTGCACCGAACAGTCTGTAACATTATTTGACCGAACGTTCGGTCTTTTTCATAAGGGCTGAATGGGCATTACTTCATTTTTAGACCGAGCCTTAAGGTGAGTTGCACCAAACAGTCTGTAATCGTATGCGGTGTTCGTTTAAATCTGATTGTACGGAAAGTGGACCCGGGTATGTCCTAAAACTACGACCAAGACCACCGGGGGATGGGCAGCAGCATTCCTGGAGTGCGGTGGAGATACTGCGATCGCCAACACGCATGCCAAGCGTGGCGATTATGGCATATACCCCCCGTGAATTTGGGGGAGGCCTATGTCCAGCAGTGGACGTCCTTTGGCTGATATGGTGGTGGTGGTGGTGGTGGTGGTACGGAAAGTTTGACAAGTTTCTACGGAATGACAGCCTGCCGGCGCCATATTTAATGTTTATCGGTCTTTAATCTTATGTTGGTACAAGTCTTAGTGTACGGTCAACCACTTTGATTTCCGGGCCACTTCATACTTTCTCACAGTGAAAATCTAGGAAAGCTGCTAGAGTTCTCATATTATGGTCACTGTGACAAGGTACTAAGTGGCCCACAAATCAAATTGGTTGATTATACCTAAGGCTTGAGAGCCCACTCCGTTCGCAGTGGGGCATGCAGGTTGTTCCATTAAACTCTGGCTATAATTAATTTTTAATTTGTGCCGAAATTCTACGAAATGTGTAACCAACCGTCGGCGTCGGCTATAGCATGTTTGGTTCCCCCAAGGTTACCTTTGTAGAAAGAGCATGTTGTCAATCGTACAGCCAGAGATTGGTTTTTTGCTGGTAGTTTTGGACTCCTCCATTGCCAACGAATTGCCGCTGGAGCGCCCTGATATTACTCATATGAGACTTGACCTGCGTTCCTATGTTGTTGCGTTTGTCGTTTATCGTTACTGCAGTGAGTGAAACATTTGTCAGTTTCGCACTCCCTTTACAAACCACGTGTTAACCATGGGGTGCCTTATTTCTTTTATATGATTTACGACACTCAACCCGACCTTCATTACATACTAGTGTTGATCATAAATGCACCGAGTAGGTATTTAATTACTACACTTTTGTAATAGGTACCTAATGGTTATCTAAGTTTAGTGCTGAACTGCTGGAACGAACCGAGTGCCGGTCAAATGCGATTTTTTTATCTAATCAGCCTTATCTATTAATGATTCATACTGAGAGTGTTGTCGTTGTGTACATAGGATTTTCTCACACACTATAAATTCATCATCCATGTTTAGGTTTGCTACAGGGTACAGCAACTTAAATGTGACCTCATTGTGTAATCTGATTAAGTTTTTAATGCCTTGAGATTAAGGAAGAAAATCGATAAACCTCCGGCCGCCCAAATGCCTATAAGAAGAAGGAATGGAATTTATATCTTTTGAAATTGGAACAGAGTTGCATTTGTCTTGTTACATTCGATTTGAAAACAAACCAAACTATTTCCTATTACAGTAGAGTAAAATCACACAGCCAATTTTTCTTGTAAGGTGGGCGGCTATAGAGAACCTTCTCTTAGTTCAGATAAAATTTTCCTTTTTGCTTGTCGAGGAAAACGAGTTAATACGTGTTTAAAAAGAGGCACATGCCCAGATTATTCACATCACATGGATATAGTGTCTATTACTAGAGGTGCGTTCAGTTTAAGATTAATTTTAGTCTAAAGACTGTATCGTGAATTATAGAGACAGACAAAACCTAGTATTGCAGTTGACATACGAGGCTTGCACTGAAAGTGGCGGGAATCGAATACTTATTAATTTATTTTTAACATGTATTATACCTTTTTATAATCTCTGAAGTTTCCTTATCTCAACACACTGGCCACTTAGAAAAAAAAAAGTATGGTTCGGTTTCAATTGTTTATTGAAGTCGTCGAGTCACTGCTTAAAATGGAATTGTGCCGTGAAAATTTCAGAGCTATGATTTATTATGACTTTAAAAGTGGACTAACACAAAAACAATGTGAAGAGCGGATGGTTGCTGCTTTTAATATTGAAGCTCCTTCAAAGACTACAATATACAGGTGGTATTCAGAATTTCAACGTGGCCGTGTATCCCTCACCGACGAAGTGCGTGAAGGTCGACCAAAATCGGCAGTCACGCAAGAAAACGTCGATGTCGATGCCGCAAAACTTTGAAAAGATTTAACAAGGGACGCTCAAATGCTGTTTTTAGCATAGTATCAGGTGACGAGTCGTGGATATACGCTTATGAGCCTGAAACTAAAAACCAATCCCGAGTATGGGTCTTCGAAGACGAGCTCAAACCCACAAAAGTTGTTCGTTCTCGCAGTACGGCTAAGAAGATGGTGGCTACGTTTATCTCTAAATCTGGTCACGTAGCTACTGTGGCTCTTGAGGATCGTAGAACAGTCAATGCTGATTGGTACACCACTATTTGTTTGCCGAACGTCTTTGCTGAACTCCGAAAAACAAACCCTAGTCGTCGCATCATCCTTCACCACGACAACGCCAGCCCACACACCGCTCGGACAACAACTGAGTACCTGGACGGTGAAAAAGTCGAAATATTGGACCACCCTCCATATAGCCCTGACTTAAGTCCCAACGACTTTCTTACATTCCCCAGAATCAAGGACAAACTGCGTGGTCAGCGGTTTCAGACGCCAGAAGAAGCAGTGGAGGCCTATAAAATAGCCATTTTGTCGACCCCTACTTCAGAGTTCAAAAAGTGCTTTATGGACTGGTTTGAACGCATGCATAAGTGCATGAAATACAAAGGAGAATATTTTGAAAAACAATAAAAATAAATAAACTCACTTATACTGCATATTTTCTTCTATTCCCGAAACTTTCAGTTTTACCCTCGTACATATTATTTTTAATTTCAATTTTCTGAGTGTTTGATCTGGAGGTGTTTTTAAACCATTTTATCTGAAATAATGTGGTTAACTATGGAATTTCACAAAAAGTAAGATGTTTTCAAAATTGCACAGAAATATTGTTCGGACAAGCGTATTGAACTCAATTTTAGACTATTTCAGCGACCCCATGGGCATTTTTAGGGTTCCATAGCCAAAGGCAAAAAAAGGAAACCTTATGGATTCGTCATCTCTGTCTGTCTATCTGTCCGCCCGTATGACACAGCCGATTTACTCGGAGACTGACCACTACAATTATGGAATTTGGTGTGAAGGTTTATGTTACGAACCGCTGTAGAAATATGATTCGAAATTACGAAAAAATATTAAATTGGGGGGCACTCATGGCATTCATGTAACAGGGGGGTCAATTATTTTTTCAATGCACATAGGCGTGTGGGTTATGGATAGGCCTTCAAAAATAATAAAGAGGTTTATAAAAAAACTTTTCCATTTAAGTCAACTGTTGGTGAGATATTAGCCGTCAAAGTCGTAAAAAGTGTGTCCTCCCCCCCCCCCCCCGGCTCCCCTCCTCTAGTTTCCAAACTATGAAGTTTAAAATTCTGAAGAAAATCAAGATGATGTACATTAATAAATCCTTTCAAAGATTTTTGGTTTGAACTAGATAGGTTCTACGGTTTTTGAGTTATTGAGTTATTGCTGAAAAACTGTCTTGCCAAAACCATGGGGCTTAAGTGCCGTAAATTCCTATGAAGATACGACCTTTTTTGATTAAATGTATTGATTCCTCAGAATAAAGGTGGTAGATTTATACTTTAACGTATTTAAGCGACTTTTTACGTAATGTTTTGCGGTTCCATCAATTTCTGGTGCGAGCGGGAGGAAGGAGATTAGCCAAAGGTATCAAAGGCAATGACAAAGACAATGGATATTCATGGCGTCGAACCATCGGTAGAGCACTTCGATAGAAACGCTCTTTGATAGTTATATTAATAAATAAATAAATACTCCCTTTAAGGAACAATTTTTACACAAATCGAACTAGTCCCATAGTTAGCTCAATAAGGCTTGTGTTATGGGTACTAGACGACGATATATATAATATCATTATCTATCGTAGGAACTACGAAATACAAACAAAATTGTGTTGCTCTGAAAAGAGAATGTTTTATTAATTACAATGTTAAAATAAAGTATATCACGTACACTATTAACTGAACACTACCTGAAAAGAGAAACAACATTTAATGCTAATATTCCGTTACATTCTCTATTTATTATAATTATTTTATTAGATTAAAATATGACATTAAGTTTTTTACATATCTTGTCAATTCAAAACCTAACTGACAACTCGCGGAATAACTATCATAGACAAGTTAAACGAGGAGCTATGAACCTCGTTTACATCTCCCCCCCCTCACTGAGTACATTTATTTATTTATTTTGTTTCTATTTTTATGGAACAGGAACTAATTTTGTAACATGAAAAAGATTTGATTCATGTTTCTTGTGACCTGTGTTTATTCTGTAAATCGAGTTTGACATTTTTTCCACAACTTCATAAGGACCAATTTTTATTTCATCAAGTTTTTTCCTATTTAACCGATTTCCATTTTCAACATAAACCAAATCTCCTACTTTCAATTCACACTTCTTCCTATTTTTGTCAAATTGTTTTTTATTATAATTGTGTGATTTTATACTATTTTCTAACGCTATTTGTCTATCTCGTAATAAATCTGTAGTTGTATATTCTTGTTTCAATTCATCCGGTAAGATATCAATATTTTTCCCTTCTAGTAGATACCTTGGTGAAAAACCTGTAACAGTATGTTCCGTTTCATTATATTTTAAGACACATTCGTGAGCAATAGTAGTCCAAGCCAATTTTTCCTTTTTTTCGTTTATTTTACACCGTATTTTATTAACTAGCGTTTGGTTTAACCTTTCATTTAAACCATTAGAAAATGGAGCATTTACTGCCGTGAAGATAATTTGAATATTTTCCCTTTCTAAAAATGTTTTGAACTCTCGTGAATTGATTCCCGGGTACTGATCAGATATAATCATGCCAACCTTATTTCCCGGTATCACTTTTTGTACAAGCTTTATGAAATCATTTGAGCTCTGGGTTTTAGAAGTCAAAATAACCGCATATCTCGTAAAATGATCCACTAGTAAATGTAAATATGTCTTTGTAGAACGAGATCCACCAAATCCACCAATAGTATCTATAGATATAATTTCAAAAGGATAAGTAGCAGGGCCTAAGTGTGACATTAACCCATATTTGTATTTTCCTCTAGATTTGTTTCTTATGCAAATCTCGCATTCGTCACAAACCTTTCTGATAATGCTCGTCAAATTTCTGGATGTATAAAATGGTTTAACTTTCTTTTCTATTTGTTGTATGCCTATATGACAGTAGTAATAATGTATATTTTCTATAAGTTTTTTACAGAACTCTGCAGATAAGATGATTTTTTCCTTTTTTCCTATATTTTTATAGTATATTTTATTTTTTTGTTTTAGTTTATCTTTATTATGTATTATTTCGTCATTTTTTCCTTGATCATTTATTATGTCTTTTAGTTGAATAAAATTCACAATTTTTAAACTATCTTCTTGATTGTCACCTGGTTCTAATACCGGGTTCCTGCTCAAACAATCAGCTTCTAAATTGTATTTTCCAGGGGAATATATTACGTCAAAGCTAAACTGAGACAGGTAATAAGTTAGGTCTCCCAATTCTTCATCAGTTCTTGCCTTAATGTTCATTTTCTCTAATGGCTTATGATCAGAAAAAACCGTAAACCTTTTGCCTATAAGCCAATGTTGCCAGTATTTTACTGCTTCCTTTATCGCTAAACATTCCAGATATATAGCTTTTTTCTTTTTCTGTGTATCATTCAATTTCCTCGAAAAATATGCAAATGGTTTTTCCTCTCCATTAGATTGTGGTTGTTTCATAACTGCGCCAATACCTTGTATTGATGCATCGCAATAAATATGTATTGGTAATTCCGGATTGTATATTGCTAATATAGGTTTCATACATAATAGTTTTTTTATAGTGTCAAAAGCTTCTTGACATGCCTTAGACCAAATAAATGTCTGTCCCTTTCGTAGCAAACTGTGGAGAGGGTCTAATAGAATAGATATATTTGGCACGTATTTCCCGTAAAAGTTTATTTTACCCAAAAACTGACGGACATTTTTTTGTGTTTTTGGTATAGGAAAGTCTTTTATGGCAGTTAAATTATCTTTCAACGGAGTAATTGTATTATTTTTGATTATGTGTCCTAAATATTTTACCGAATCCTGAGCAAAGTTACATTTTGAGAATTTCAGTCTGAAACCTTCTTTCGAAATTGCTTCCAATAGCAACGACAAGTGGCTAATGTGCTCTTGAAATGTTTTGGAAAATACCAAAATATCGTCTATGTAATTGACAGTGAATTTGGATAAGCCATTTTTTCTTATAATGCTGCTTAATATCCTCTGAAAAATGGCCGGCGAAGTCTTTAAACCGAACGGTAAACATGTCCATTGAAAGTGTCCTTCTTGAGTAACAAACGCAGTTTTTTTCCTGTCTTCAATTTTCATAGGAATTGACCAAAATGCCGAGTTTATATCCAGTGTTGAGAAGAACTTACAACCTCTAGTTTTGATCATTAAATCTTCAATTAGTGGAAATGGTTGTGACTCAGGGACAACAATTTTATTTAAGTCACGAAAGTCTATACACAATCTAGATTTTCTTCCATCTTCTTTTTTGTAGGCTAATGTTACTGGCGCGGCAAAAGGACTATAAGACTCTTCGATTAATTTTTTTTCTAATAATTTTGATATTTGCTGTTCTATTTCTCTTTTATCCTCAATAGTGCACCTATAAGGTCTTTTACAACAATACTTATCTATTAATAAATCTATGTGTGCCTCATAGTCCTTTACAGTACGTATATCGTATTTATCTTTGGCAAAAAGTGATGTATATTTGCCTATCAATTCCTCTATTTCAGACTGTTGCTGATGGGCGAGATGATTTATGAAAATATTAAAATTATCAACCTCTATGTGTTCATTAAAATTTATTTTATACTCTTTATTTTGTTTTACTTTTCCCTTATTACTAAGTTACTCACATCCTTACCGTTATTATATATTTTCTCTTTATTCTATTACCTGAAATGTCAGGAATTGTTTCAGATTCGGCACATACTACCTTCTCATTATTATCATTCTTTAAAGTATCAATATTTTGTGTAACATTCAAGTTTTCGTTTTGAGTGAGACAAAATTTTTGAATACAATCTAATCCAACCAAGAAATCGTAGTCAAAATTTTCCTCATCAATCACAAAAACATTTATAGTATTTTCCATATTTAAGATTTTATCTTTAAAGTCACTATCCCTATAGATTTTTTTACGCCATTAATCGTTTTTAAATTTGCAGTCTTACTATTATTCCTAATTGCATTATCATTCAACGACAACAATTTAGAATTTATTAAAGATACATTTGACCCAGAATCATAAACGCCAAAAACCTCTAAAGTGTCATTTATCAATAAGTTAATTTTGATTAATGGCGGGATTTCTAGTTTTTTGGATCTATTTCATTCAATTCTGTCTCCAACTGAGAATTATTAACAGTTCTTATTTGGTCTCGTTTTAAATTGTCACTAATTTTGTTCTTAAACCAGCACAATGATTCGGGGTGGTACCGATTTATTCTGTTTTCTTTTTCACAGATTCTGCATGGTCGGTATTTTATTTCCTTAATTTTATTCTCAAAAACAACTGTTTTCTTTTCTGGAATCCTTTTTACCACCAAATGTTCTAAACCCCTGAGATTATTGAATAAATCTGTGGTCTCTCTCAAGTTTTCTCTGTCAATTTTGTCAGCTACATAATTGGGCAACCCTGTAGCTATAAGATCTATCAGTGTGGTTTTGTCCATTTTTTTATTTATCTCCAGTAGAAGACGTTCTTTTTTTAACGCGTATTCTAGTAACGAACCCTGTATATATCTGAAAGACATAGCATACCTGACTGACGACCAACCTTTGTCCGCATAAGTTTCACAAAATATTTTTGACCACATCGACCATTCCGAGTCGACTGTAAATTTTATAAGCATTGAATTATACCAGTCGAGACACGAGTCCTCCAAAAATAACCTAAAAGCTTCAATCTTCTTCGAATCTTCTTCTATTCCTAATCGGTTACACTCAGTTTCAAAATTGGCCATCCATTGACACACGTTTGACGTTTTTCTGCCAAATTTTTCTATAACGAATTTCTCAGTTAAACTTCTTATATTCTGAGGCTTAGACACGTCCTTCATTCCAGCAATGTTTTCCAGCATTTTTGTTAATGTCTCTCCTGAAATCCCAACCGCTGGAGTCTGTTCCCGAACTTCGGATGTAATCTCCTCCAACAAATATCCCTGGAATTGCATATTTCCATCTTCATCCATGTAAATTTTACTTATTTCGGGTGTCACAGAAATCCACACTTGGCGCTTGTCCTGTCTTCTTTGCAAGGTTTTTCTTACCTTCTGAAAAGCTGGTGTTGTTAAAATCGTATCATGTAGTCTTACCGGTTGAAATTTTTCCGGGATTAAAAAGACACGTTTATCGGCATCCGTAATTGAAGTAATGCCGATTATATTTGTTTTCGGATCTTCACTCGATTTAACTACGAACTCGAACCTCAATTTCTCCATCGTTGTCGTATGTCGTATTAGCCGTAGAAATGTTGTTTTATAATATCATTATCTATCGTAGGAACTACGAAATACAAACAAAATTGTGTTGCTCTGAAAAGAGAATGTTTTATTAATTACAATGTTAAAATAAAGTATATCACGTACACTATTAACTGAACACTACCTGAAAAGAGAAACAACATTTAATGCTAATATTCCGTTACATTCTCTATTTATTATAATTATTTTATTAGATTAAAATATGACATTAAGTTTTTTACATATCTTGTCAATTCAAAACCAAACTGACAACTCGCGGAATAACTATCATAGACAAGTTAAACGAGGAGCTATGAACCTCGTTTACATATATTTAATAGATACATACTTAAATACATAGAAAACATCCAAGTCTCAGGAACAAATGTTTCTGCTCACCACAGAAACAAATGTCCTTACCGGGATTCGAACCCAGGACCTCTGGCTTCGGAGGCAGTGTCACTACCAACTAGGCTAAACAGGCCGAGATATATAAGATGTCAAAATCGGAGATGTGATGAGTAAGTAATACGTATATACCACTTTCACAAAACGGCCACCGTGCATAGATCCTCATTTTTTTTAAACATAATTAAATGATTAGACCATGCATAGTATTGCATAGATGTTTTACTTTACGAATTGTGTGTAATGTGCGGTTTGCGTAGTATTTTTTTTTTTTCGCAACGTCGTCTTGTTCGCAATGGGTAATAAAAATGTTTTATGTAGGTACCAAATAAATATGTTTTTTTTTCTCCTTTTGTCTTTGAGAATGAGGGTTTTCGGGGCCAACTGCCTACGTAAATGTCACATTTAATTTCATTTGTATACCTACCGAAGTATCCATTGTGTCAATTATATGAGCATAAATAGGATGGGTAAATATGAATACAGTACAGACTACTACATAAAGTAGAAGCAAAAAAAATGTATGAACATGGTCAACACTTAATCGTTTAAACTAATTTGTGCCACGCACTATGGCATGCTACAGCGGGAATTTCAGTGTTAATTTTGGACATCTTTATCAGGATAGAATGCATTTAATGAAACCATTACGCGCGTTTAATATGTATGTCGGTACGTGCGGCCATGATACATTACGCAAAGCATTTTCCTACGTTCGGGTATTTTCCCCGTTCAGCTCGAGAAAAGCGAATGAGCCTTCGCCTACACAGATAATTTTGGAGTATTATTGATGTTGTAGTATCGTACAGAGTCAAAAAGAGGAGTCCGCTTATCTGTGGCAGTTAAAGGTTTTTGTGAATCCATGTTGTCAATTGAATCCACGCGGAAATCTTCGATTTTGGCGACGTTTGAGTTGATATTCTTCTGTATCTATAGTTAAATATAAAACAATAGAATTATTTATGGCACATACGGTATCGGCTCTTCATCCTTTATCTACATTTGTAGAGATTCGAGTTAAAAAAATTAAAAACTCTTTCACAATTTTTTGCCGAAAATTGGCAAGTGGCTTTCGTCGCCGAAGACAGGGAAGTTTGCAGTTAATATGGGATACTATTTCGGTAAAACTCATTATAGTTAATACGATAAGCCATAAAAACACGAGAAAACAGAGAGTTTTAAATCGGATGTCACTGGGAGCTAGGATTTAATAACACAGAACTGTCTCAATATTCGGCTAGTGCCAAGCCAAGTTCGAATCCGTTCATAGTAAGAGTAGTAAATACTGTATGTACATCGTGTTTACGCGTATTACAAGTGCGTTGTTAATTTGCCACCAGGCCTCCCTGCCCCCTGTATCAAGTTCCTGAGCACTGGCCATGAATCACTGTTTATCCACTATATAAAAGTTATAAATACTAGAGGGCTACGTTAAAGTTTTACATACCTGACATGTATATAAAGTGTTTTTCATAAGGTTTGACAGTGTCGGTCACGATTTAATTTAGTAGATTAAGCTTAATTCATAATGAAGGTGAATTATTGGAAATGATCAATCCTGTATGCTAAGCAATCTTGTATAAAAAAATATCCACTTTTAATGCTTTTGACTATATTTACAAAATTAGATATTTATACACTATAGTCATGGGTCATTGGGTATTAATAATACTTATTACTCTAATACCGTATTACTTTAATGACAGTAATGACGTCATGATAATTCCAGGCAGAGATAATTAGTCGCTTTATTCCTGTACCTACTATCTGGACTTTTAGTTAACGGGCTTGGTAACGTTAAACGTGGTGCCAGCAACTGTCATCTCATCTCATAGAAAAGACTGCCTAGTTTTCACACAATTAAGTTTGATGAACGTTATTAAAATTGAATTTTGATTTGAAACTATCGGTCGTTTAGTTAGTGATGATTTTATAGCTTGTTTGACGAATGGGAGCCTATATCTAGATATATCTACTTGTAGAATACGAACTGTATACACGTATCATTTGCAGTACTTAACCTGACGCTGATCGACTTGCCGGGGCTGACGAAGGTGCCCATCGGCGACCAGCCCGTCGACATTGAGTCCCAGATCAAGGGCATGATATTCCAGTTCATTCGGCGGGAGTCCTGCCTCATTCTCGCCGTCACACCCGCTAACACCGATCTGGCGAACAGCGATGCTCTCAAACTTGCCAAAGAAGTTGATCCGCAAGGTATGTGACTTGAAGTGTATGTGCTTTATTTATTAGTTATTACTCTAGTTTCATGACGACTCGAGTCAACTACGCTTTACGAGACATAAAAACGATTTATAAATGTAAAAACCGAAACGATTATGCGTCAATTTTCCTTATAGTCCAATTTATCATAACACTATAGGCACTACTTACAATATAAGGAAAATTTACCATCTGAATGCCGCATGTTGACTTTTATCCGGTCAGCAAGCGTTATCATTTGTCGTAGCACATTATAGTTAAGTCCTATGACATGAACTGAAGCGTTGCTGCTGGACCGCTACGGCCCGCGTCCTACGGCACCGGTTACATATATCCCGTTGATAACACTCGCGGTTACGTTACTACTATCGGATCGTTCACGTCAATATGATTTCTATGTCTTGTGGGATTAAGGTCTGACCTACTGCCATGTATCCTGCCATGACTGCAGCAGGCGCGGAGAGAAGCGTCCCAAACACCGCTATGCCCTCTGCAACCCGTATGCAACTCGTACCTTATAGCATCGATCAGTAGTGTTCGTGTAGCGTTGAAGTGTTGTTAGCTTACGAAGTCGAGATGACTAATCTGGACATCACATAAAAGCATACACGGTTAGAACTCGTAATAAACGAGGAGATAGGCAGCACGGGGCGTACCTGCAAAATATTCTGAATAGCCTGACGGTCCAGTCATGGCTTTTGCTACGGTGTGGGCGTTAGTGATTTTTTTTTGCACGGTCATGGTGTGATACTGCCTAGTGAACACAAATAATAACCGTAAATTTTTGTCGTGTCCAGGTCTGCGCACGATCGGCGTGATCACCAAGCTTGACCTCATGGACGAGGGCACGGACGCGCGCGATGTTCTTGAAAACAAGCTGCTACCGCTGCGACGCGGGTACATCGGCGTCGTCAACCGTTCTCAGAAGGACATTGATGGCAGGAAGGACATCACGGCTGCGCTCGCCGCCGAGAGGAAATTCTTCCTCAGGTACGTACTTGTTGTGATAACCAGCCATTGCTCTTTATCATAGAACACCAACCATAGTACCGTCTAGGACTTTAATTGGGCCCCCTTCAGGTTGACACTCTCGTCAAACTAAATTGAAATTCAAAGAAAATTGCGAAATGGGGTTCCAAATAAAAAAGCGCGACCGTACATCCCAATATTGAAAAAATGGGAGAGATGTAGAAAATTCATTGACCAAGCGTATTTAAATTTTGCTTATTATACAGTTGTATTCAAATAGCTGTGCTGTGAGTAAGCAGGTGTATATAAACACCTGAACATGACCTTCTATAGCGGTTGTATGATAGTAGTATAATATATCAATTGAGTCCGAAATACTAGTTTAAACCTAGCAGTACAAATGATCGGTCAACTATGTCTTTTGTGGTACAAGATTCTCGAAATCGTATGTCACTAACAGTAACAACCCTGTTCTCGGAATGAGTCAAGTACGTGTTCAAGTCCCTTCGAAATAATTTAAAATTATAAAGGTTTGTTAATCCTGGTATAAACTTATTACTCTGGTAACATGCAACCTTCTTTAAAATAGTGCATTGTAGGAAAACATAAGGATATTATTAAGCATATAAATATCCAATATTTTGTAATAGCTACTTCTGGACCCATTCAATGGTATATCATCAGGATTACAATATTTGTTTCCAAATGTGCTTCAGCGAATTTAGTGTTTTTGCATATTTCATTATGCTCTGCGAAAGTCTCAATTTGTTGTTCCGGATGTAGTGTATCCTCCTTACGTGAAGTGCAATAACTCGAGTTTTGGTTCATTGTTCGTAATCAAAAAATTTTGTAGTTATTAGTTTTTACCCAGAGGGGCAGTAATGTGGAAAGCAATGAGTACAAAGCGAACACACACATACACACAGCAAATGTGTGTAAAGACAATTTTTAGTTTAGATTAGATTCATGCCATTTTCGTGTGTTTATGATAGCTGCGCTTTCGATGTTTTATTTTATTTATGGCATGAACAAGACGCAATTTAGAGGAAAAGATCCAGGGTGCATTTAAGACCTTAGAGCTAAAACAAACAGTCGCCATTTTAATTTATTTGCTTCACGTATTGGATCTTTCTCACTGAATTGCATTACATGAATGACACCTATTTTTTGTGTTTTTGTTCTATTATAGTGGCATAACAATACAGTCTTCGTTCTTTTTAAATCTTAATAACTGACCTTGCGATAAAGTGCTTTATATTTATGTACACAGAACAAGTATTAGCATTTCATTTTAAATTTCTACATTCACACTTCGTTGACGTCATGCCGGCAGGCTATATGCATAATAAATACAGGAAGGACTAATATAACTCGAAGAGTATTGATTTTTAACACTCGTTTGTTTTCTGGGCCAGAACGATTGGTATCGTAAATATCTGCGATTCACATTTCAGTATTTTTGTTTTAAATGATACTTTACTAATTGGATAAATCCACAAGAGAATACTCGTAATTAGAGTAATGAAGTCACATGTCCAAGCGCACTTGTATACATATAAACAAATTATAGGATTAATATTCTGACCCGTGACCCCTTGCTCAAACTCTTTCATCGCGCTACCGTTTTCGTAGCGCTTTAGAATCTTCGCGAGTAACCTCCGCGGATCGCGGTAAGCTAAGATTAGTCTTAGCTGAACTCCAAATTATTTATGGATTTTAGTATTGTCTGAGCATATACATTGGTACAACAATGTCCAGCTCAATTTGCATTTGAGTATACAGCTCACATATCAATTATTCAGTATTCATATATATGACTAGCTGTTGCCCGCGACTTCGTCCGCGTCTTCGCTCCTATTGGTCGCAGCGTGATGTTATATAGCCTAAAGCCTTCCTCGATAAATGGACTATCCAACACAAAAAGATTTTTCAATTCGAACCAGTAATTATGGAACTCGTTACCCCCGTCACTCAGGCAGTGTCAGACCGTTCTTTGCACTCTCCAAGTGTTTTGGATGGCATGGCAAATCTCCTAGTATCTTCAACCAATTATGACTATGAGACTACTTGGTATTCTACAGCGCACTTTAGTTACCGTG
The DNA here is from genome assembly GCA_905163555.1 of Notocelia uddmanniana. Taxonomy (NCBI): domain Eukaryota; kingdom Metazoa; phylum Arthropoda; class Insecta; order Lepidoptera; family Tortricidae; genus Notocelia; species Notocelia uddmanniana. Next base: position 12,244,235 of record LR991052.1, on the reverse strand, counting down.
GGTGATATTCACTACAGCACTTCTATAGTCTTGCACTCTAAATGATCACAATATAGAAATAGTGCAAAACCCGTCGCTACTTGAATCGTCATACGTCATACTACTTAATTTTGTGTGAGAATAGATGTTTCGTGATTGATGGTTCACTGATTCAGGCGCTCGAAGGTGGTCATATTGTAATGATTGTTTTCTAGAACACTTGAGATTTATGACTCAAATGTATGACTGTAAGTCACGCAATGATACTCCGGGATGCTATTTCGCGAGTTTAGAAAACGCGTCCCAAGGTATGATCTTGAACGTTAAAAATATAATGCTTATGATATGATCATTTGAGAGCCGTGATAGTTCGATGCATTATATATATTTTCTCATATTGCTCATTATTAATAACGAATTATAAAAAATGATTATGCTTTGAATTGGCAAATGTCAAAATGTTTTACAAAAAAGTTAATATATATATATAGTAATAATAACATGCCAAGCATTGCTGTTGTTTCGCTGTCCGGTCTGCATAAATTAAAAAACTATCATTCAAGTAATGTGAAATTGTTCGACTATTATGCTTTGATCATTTTTTTGACTTTATAAACCGCCCCATGTTCCGTTTAATTATCATCGTTGAATATACGACCTGTGTTGTTTTGCAGCCATCCATCGTACCGACACCTCGCCGACCGGTTGGGGACCCCTTATCTCCAGCGCGTGCTCAACCAACAGCTCACCAACCACATCCGGGATACTCTGCCGGGTCTGCGGGACAAGCTGCAGAAGCAGTTGCTCACACTCGAGAAGGACGTCGACCAGTACAAGCATTTCCGCCCCGACGACCCGTCCATCAAGACCAAGGCTATGCTGCAGTGAGTAATGAGTAATTGAGTTTACTACTTGAGAACTAATGCGATCAGCATCTTGAAAGCCCGGATTATAAATTAACCTGATTGCACTCTTTTAAAGAGCGCCAAATAAGTATGCGTTCCATTACCACCATATCAGCCGAAGGACGTCCACTTCTGGACATAAGCCTCCCCCAATTTCATGGGGAGTAAATGCCATAACGCCACGCTTGGCTTGCGGATTGGCGATCGCAGTATTTCCACCGCACTCCAGGGATGCTGCTGCCCATCCCCCGGTGGTCTTGGTCGCAGTTTTAGGACATACTTGGATCCATGATTTCTTATTGTATAGTTTTATGTGTTCCACTGATTGACAAAAAACTTCTTCCGTTGATCTCCGTTTATGGGATCTTCTGGCCAATCTTCGAAAAAAGAGCCTAGTTCGTCCCGCCATACCCTCTTCATATGTCATGATGCTGTGGTAACTGACGTATACAAGGCTGGCCACAGCACGGTACATAACGTTCAGCATCCCTTTTTTTGAAGTGATTTCCGGGTATTTTAGCATGATTGGTTTCACAGTTTATTGAGATACATGGTTAGGTGGTTCTCTAATTCTTGATACGTTTTGTTTAGGATGATACAACAGCTGCAAACCGACTTTGAGCGCACAATCGAGGGCTCCGGCTCCGCACAGATCAACACCAACGAGCTGTCGGGCGGTGCCAAGATCAATCGGCTCTTCCACGAGCGATTCCCCTTCGAGATCGTCAAGATGGAGTTCGATGAGAAAGAGCTTAGGCGCGAGATCGCTTTCGCCATCCGGAATATCCACGGTATCAGGGTACGTGTTTCATCCAAAACAGCCTCGCCCGCTAGTCGGCCTGTTTCGCCTTATGGTAATGATACTGCCTACGAAGCTGGAGGTCCCGGGTCCGACTCCCGGTAGCGGTATTTGCATGTGTGATGAGCAATAATATTCGTTCCTGAGACTTGGATGTTATCTATGTATTTAAGTATATATCATAACACAAGCATTATTGAGCATACTATGGGACTAGTTTGATTTGCGTAAGATTGTCCCCTAATCTTTATTTATTTATAAAACGCTTACTTTGTATGGCGCTACAACTCCATGTGGGTCTTGGCATCCTCAACAATCTTCTTCCACTTTGGCCTAGTTGGTAGTAACCCTGCTTAGAAAACCGTTGGTCTTGGGTTCGAATCCCGGTAAGGGCATTTATTTGTGTGACGAACACAAATATTTGTTCCTGAGTCTTGGATGTTTTTATTTATCTACACAAGTACGTATATCGTCGTCTAGTATCCAAAGTATAAGTTTTGCTTTGTTTAGGACTAGCTCGATTTGTGTAAGAGTGTCCCCCTATATTTATTTTGCTCTATCCCAGCCCTCCCTTGCCCATGTCTTGTGGGCGACCCTTCCAATCTCAGTAAGCTCATGTAACTTCGTGTTCTAGGTGGGGTTGTTCACACCCGACATGGCCTTCGAGGCGATCGTGAAGAAGCAGATCGGACGGCTGAAGGAGCCCTGTCTCAAGTGCGTCGACCTCGTAGTCCAGGAGCTCTCCAACGTTGTCCGCATCTGCACCGAGAGGGTAATTAGCAGGGAATGTACGCGGCAACACATAACAACCCGACCACATTGCGCGGTGGAAACGCACAACGCGTTGCGGTTAGTTGGGATCACACGCAATGTATTAGGAAAACTCGAGGCCGTGGCCGGGCCGTAAGACTGTCGCAATTTTCCTAGTGCAGGGTTATTTTCTTCATCTATATATGATTATTGTATGAAAAGAACTTGTAAGTTCATTTAAAATTTGAGTAAGAAGTGGTGAGTTACGGGATTGTATATTCGGAATTTATGCCGAACAATTGTATAGAACTCGTACCCGGTTTCTCTAGGACCAAATATATTGTAATATATCTATTATTATTCTATTATATATATTGATCGCTTTATAAGTTTATACTTAATATAACAGAATAACTCCAGATAATGTTGATAATTAATGGTTAGTTTACTCCTATCACAAAGCACATAAAATGTGGGAGAAAAAAACGCACCTGTTTTTATAACGTAACGTTTTCAATTAAATATATATTTTTAATTTGTTGGGCAGGCGTTTCTCTATTTCACAACTATTGAATCGATAGAGAAATGATTCCAACATTAGTTAGATTGCGACAGTCTTATGTTTTGTCGCGAGAATTTTTATCACTGGTAATTAGTATAGATCGTTCAATTTATCCAGACCAGATGCTGCACGCTCGTAAACATCTCTCTAATGTTCTCCTTAACAATACTGTGAAAAAATACAAAGTAGTACATAGAGAGGAAGACTAGGGCGCGTCAAACCAGAAAAATATACATCTAAATAAACAGGGACTTCGACATAATGCCAGGAAAGTGATAGAGGTTAATACGCTGTGAGCTACTCATAAAACTAGCGTAAATTAATCAATTAAAGGAAAAAAACGAACGGGTCCTCAATGTAACTTGATAGGTCGGTGCCGTTAACGAAGCTCGAGTCTTCTAGGTAGATGTCGCTGTACGCCTCCCTAAGGCGTTGTAAGTGGGAACTGGTTGAAGGATTGTGACTGAGCATGATTACCGATAGCTCAGTTGGCTAGAGCGATTGGCCGCATATGTCGCAGGTTCAATTTTTTCGCGTGTGTCAAAGTTTTGAAATATGCCTTTAATTTGATAATTAAATTTTCGTTAGTAACGTTACTGCTTAAATAAAAAAAAATTGAATGATTAGTTAATGCCAATTCCTACTTACGTGCGTCGTCCCAAGGCTTATAGATAGGGTTTACTTAGAGCATTTCACGTGATGTAGTTCTAGATAAAGTGCTCTGCTGTTCTTTTTGTGCGTTGTGACTGTCACAATTCAGTGACTGACGTTAATATGAATAGACGATGGTAGGCTTTCTTTACATTTTCGTGAATATCTTGAAAATTATTCGCTATAAAAATACTTTTTGGTTTCTTGTTTACAAATTAACGAAGTTAGTTAAGATTTCACACTGCTTGGAAATTTTGGGTGTATTTGACGTTTCCGCGACCGTCCGTCAGATGTCGCGCTACCCGCGCCTGCGCGAGGAGACGGAACGCATCATCATGTCGCACGTGCGCTCGCGCGAGAACCAGTGCAAGGACCAACTCGTACTTCTCATCGACTGCGAACTCGCCTACATGAATACCAACCACGAGGACTTCATCGGATTCGCCAAGTATGACAACTCTCTGCCCATTGTATAAGGGACCATCCATAAATTACGTCATCCTTTTTATAACCCATGTTTTTTTTCATTTATTTGTGCGATATACGACCAGATAAAGCATGCTTCATGTTCTGACATCACTTCATAGAATAGAGTTATTTTTTCGTTTATGACAAGTGAGACCATAATGTGGGATCTGAACATGCGTTTATTTTGCACGTTTTCAATGTTTAGTACAAAACATTTGTGAGACTCGTCCGTTGTGCCGTCCGCGATTCCAATTTCAAATCAAGACCTACGCATCGACCTTGTGGTCTTTGTTACAGAATGATACTCATCTCATTGTCCATCATATGCTTGCTCATTACATTTTAGGTTATCCTTTTAAACCCTTTCCTACCGATCTTTGACGTAATTTATGAATAGCCCAAATGTCATTCAAAAATGTGATTTGAGTACCTCTCAATTTACGGTACCATGAAGTCTTGGACTCAAGAGTCCCCTTAATGTTCCTAGTTCAATTGTGAATTGAACTTCTAGAAGCGTACTCGTAGGCTAGAAATGGATTAATTGGTTTAATAATCAAACCCGACTACGGAGGGAAGTAACGTGCCCGTGCCGTCTCAACACGATGTTCAACCGATCTCAATTCATTGATTTATCAAGAAACACGACAAAATTCACACTAAGACATTTGTACAACATGCACCAATCGGCACAACACCAGTTTCAGTTTTCGCCGTAGTCGGGTAAAAGAAAGCCAGTCAATTGTGTTACGTTCAAATTTAATAAATCGCTAAAGATAAGATATTTCCGAGTGACGATGACTAACCTCATTCATGTACATATTACAATTCACTTTGTACAAACATAAAAAATTCCAATCTCTAGTTTTTACAAAACTACGTGAATCTTTTACTACATAAGGTGTAAGTCTCTACAGTACATAAACACTGAAACAACTTCACTATGTTTAAAACATATGACTGACTTTCTTTCCATGCCATTGTATCACGCTAATATATAATGTAAATCAAGCAAAAAGGTACGAAAATTGCATTTTTAACTGTGACTACCTGCAACAGTTAACTGACTTGTAGATAACACTTGCTAGATTAGCCCCCGTTTCTGTGTTACTATTTACCGTTTCTGTACATTAAGGTTCAAAGATAATCGAATTCGCAGGTCTCACGCTAGATCTGGACTGAATTCAGAAAACGTCTCTGCTAGGTTAGTAATGGAGACCAAAGAAATGAAGGTCCGTGGTACATTTGACTGACAGGTCAAATGTTTCTTCTTTTAACATAAGGGGGATGCGTTCCGGTGTTTTATAAACTCATTGGTCACATTATAAGATATGATATCGGACAGTAATTCCGTCATGTTTCGGCGCTTGTTGCGCGTTTTAAATATTTCCGTTTTTATATAAACGATGAGGAAAGTTCTCAAACGTAGTGAGACATTCATGTTTGTAGAATTTCTGAACACATCCCATATTGTCTTATCACTTTTTTATCACTAACATTGGATCTAAAAACCGCCAGGGGCGTATATTTGCTTGGGCTCTGTGTGATGAATAATGAATAAGGTGCCTGTAGCCAACAGTATTGATTTGTACTCGTCTCTATTGCAGTGCTCAGAATCAATCGGAGAACTCGGCGAAGTCGGGGCATCGCGCGCTCGGTAACCAGGTTATCAGGAAAGGTTACATGTGCATACACAACCTGGGAATCATGAAAGGTATACCCCACTTTGCTGCGCTGTAGCTACTGATTGGCTAATTGATATGAACTTTTCAATTCTTCAGCTCACGTCTTCTTGAGCGCAGTAGGCGGTATAATTTGGAAAAATTCCGGGATGATATTGAAATTTTACCCGGCTGTGCACCTTTTCTTTTCACGTGGTGGGTTACTACCGTTTAGATTGCACCTGAAATCATTAACTGGTTTTCGCACAGTCGGGTGCTTTATTCAGCTAGCTATTGCTATGGACGAATGTTAGTTTGTTTCTGCCCTAGGAGGTTCGCGCGATTACTGGTTCGTCCTCACATCGGAGAGCATCTCGTGGTACAAGGACGAGGAAGAACGCGAGAAGAAATACATGCTGCCGCTCGACGGGCTGAAGCTTCGTGACTTGGAGCAGGGTTTTATGTCGCGACGCCACATGTTCGCGCTCTTCAATCCCGAGGGCAGGAACGTCTACAAGGTACTAACATTGCTGGTTAGGTTAGCACATGCACCTTTAAGAAAAACTCGGCATGAATCTTGTGAAGCTATCTCTAAGGATTGATATGAATAAATCAGATAGTAATGAAGCTTTTTTTGTGTGTGCAGGATTACAAACAGCTGGAGTTGTCGTGCGAGACACAAGACGACGTGGACTCGTGGAAAGCGTCGTTCCTGCGCGCCGGCGTCTACCCGGAGAAGACGTCCGAGGCGGCGAACGGCGAAGAGGTCAGTCCGTTCACTAACCTTCCCTCTACTATCTGTCTATCTTATCTTACCAATCTTTTTTTTCTTCAATCCTTAGTACTCCTATCCCAATGTTTATGAAACCACTTCATAATGTATTGCTTTCTTTAATAATTTAATAATAATGTATATAATGAATGTACTGTCGTGTATTTATCTGATATAACAGCATATATGTACGTTTTATGTTTAACGTTGATGTATGTTTTACCATGCTAAACAGGGTGAAGGAACCGAGGTTTGTTTACGTGCCACACACGAATCCGCTCCATGTTGAACTCATGCTAAAACGACACAGTTATTTTAAATGTTATGTAGTGAATTTCAAGAATTTATCTGTATCACGTTTACTGTTCGTTTACTAGTGATTCGCGTCAGGACGACTTCTTGAAATACATTATGATATGTAGCGTAAAGCATGTATGAGTGTTTACTTTTGTTGCATAACTTTAAGTCTTCTATATTTACACCACTTCATCAAAACTGTTGTAACATTACCGTTCCACTTCCACACTAATACTATGAATGCGGCCATTTGTCTGTTTGTTACCTTATCACGCGTGAGATAATTTATTTCCGCCGGGGATGGCCGGGGGGATCGAACGGTGGTAGTCTGTACTAATATGTATGAATTAGGAGTTGGAGCTCGAGGAGGTGGGCTTTGATTTGTTTACATTTATTATAATTGTTAGATCTTTGTCACGGAGGTCATTTCACTGTAACTGGATAGTTCAAGAAGTTGAAAACCGGAGACAGTGTTAGTTGTAGGTGATGTGGGCCACCAACTACGGCCTCGTCATAAAAGGGGCTTTGCGCCCCGGAGTTTTTGCCACTAGTCTAAAACCGTGATTGCCATAAAAAATTTAAAACCTCGCAAAGCATTACTTCTTTCTTGCTCCGCCACTGTTGAAAATAAATTTCTTATTGTATTACCTGGTACAAATCGTTGTGTAACCGTATCGTGTAATCCTTGTGGACCCATGGTGCCAATTTGCTATATTTTAATTACGATACTTAGAGTATGTTAGTACTTTTTACTTTATTGAACAATTCTCAAAAAGTTAGACAACATAAGACAACCTGTAAAAAATAAAGTTAAAGGTAAAAAAAATGTCCCAGGTCGCATTGGTTAGGTGACTATACGAGTAAATGGTGCATTTGGTTCCATTTTAAAGAGCCGAATGATGTTTGTTCTACATGCAACGCTCACGTCAAATAACAACTTTTGCACAAAAATAAAGTGTTCCTTCTGTTAGTTAATTTTTTTTTTTTTTTTAGTTATTTCCTTTCTCGGGGGTGGGTCTAGAGATGTGTCACCGAAAATGCATACACTCTAGTGATTTCCCATCTTTCAATTTAACCGGTAATTTTCGAAAAATAATGCGTAAGTATTCTTTGTTAAAATTGAGATTGGCTTAAAACTTGTGTGGCAGTTGCGATGATTTTTGTCCTGAGCGTCCAAGGTTGTCTACGTACTTATACTATGCAACAAAAAAAGAGATTGTATAATTGCGATAATAATATAATGCATAATCTGTATTCGTACACGTAACGTTGGCATTTTAATGTATCCTGAGGATCTGTGTCGATTACGTAATGCTATGTAACAGTCGCTATAGTCGGAACTAGTTTCCAACTACCTATATGACATCTCGCATAAAATGTATCGATTATATCACCTTGCTTGATAAATTACAATGCGTAAGCATTATTTTACTCATATCAGATGTCTGATTGTAAGAAGTTGTGAAACAATCCGGCTAACATATAATTGCATTATTATATGTAAGAATGATATATTGAATATTATGGGCGACAATAGCCTAGTGAGTTACGAACTCTAACAACATTAATGAAAATTCCAAATTCACAATTACTAAAACCAATCTGAAACGTAAAAATTTCGTAGTTCCGAATAATAAAGTTTTGACTTACCTTATTAAATTGCCGGGGCTATTAAATTTTGCCTTTTTCCCCGTATTGAAGTTTCGCAACATCTCTTCACAATTTAATTTTATAGGTAAACTGAAGCCTGTTTGAGGACCTTTGCCATTGTCAGAATCTCAACAAGATATAGTTGATTGAACTCGTTCATCGCTTTGCCAATCGCTGCAGCGGAATGTGGCGGTTGTTAAGATTGCGCTCTTCTCGTGTTTGATCGCCTGGCAACTAATACGCTACTTTTGTCTTTTTGTCGCAACTAACTCTTCAGCATCAACGCGGGTGATTGTAAACTTTTGAACACCAAAAACGCTTAAAGTATTCGTAGCTGCAAGCGCCAAGAATGGCAATGCTGCAACGTAGTCTTTGCACAAGTGCAATGTATAAGGGATATCATCTTGATGGTCAAGTATACGTAGGCGTGTGCCATTATATGGCATTTACCCCCCGTGAAATTGGGGGAGGCCTATGTCCAGCAGTGGACGTTCTTCAGCGGATATGGTTCTTCTGCTGGTGGTGGTGTGACATTATAACTGAAGGGTGTGACATTATAACTGTTGGGATCATATCGCTATCTTTTCAAGAGCTGCATTAATAACTTAAAGTGTTTAGAATTAACTATATCAACGTGACGGTTGAAACAAATAGTTTATTCTCTATAGTTATAATATTGAAGCAGTTTAAGCATGAATCATCAATTCATCTCTCTTGATTTTATCTTGTTCTCGCTGCACTGTTGAAAATCTAGAGTTACTCTTGAGATGCGGTATGCCAGTATGTGACGAGTCACTGGTAAGTAAGAGTTTGCTGCATCGCTAACAGCGTGGCTCGTGAGTGTGTAGTACCTATTTACTGTGACATTTTAGCTTCACTAACACGCTTATAGATGTTTGATCTCACGAAATCGGCATGGTTATACTTGTGTGCGTAGGCTCAAGACTTTACGGCGCGAGAGTAATCCACCGGAATAATTTTCTCTTTTTAGCCTATGCACACAAATATTACCTACCTGTTTTCATGGGAAACGACGTCTTTTTGACAGTTAAAACCAACAACGAAACATACTATCTGGATACAGTCAGCATAAACAGGAACACAAATATTTTGTAGGAATAAAGTAACACATTTTGGTTCGGAATCGATTTCAAATAGCTTTTTAAAATGTCAAAGCTTTTCTTAATCGGAATCGCATGACCAGACAGAGTTTTCGTATGCGGAGAACTGTAGTAAACAGGTTTTTTGTCAAAGGTAGGGTAAACCTACTTATTGTAAGAATTCCTTAAATTATTTGCACGTCTAATCACCGTGGAATATCGGTGAAAATACTCTAAATAATAGGTGCCAATGATTGGAATTCGGTTGGCATACAATAGGTTTTTAAAATTATTTCGGTATTAGGTATAATCGTTAGCTCAAAGCTAAAACAGACAAGCTAATGTTGTCAAAAAGTGCGATGAACTGTTATGGACACTGCTATATGAGAGATATCCTGTGTTTATCGTTTGGTCGAATGAGATTTGGTTTGGGGCTGACTAACGCTTCTCACCTCTCATTGGATTGGAGACGATCTTAAGAGGTAATACGCTATAATGTTCATATATAAGAAATAGTTTATGTGGAAGGAAACTGCGTACCGGCCGGTAAATTATATCAACACTCAAAAGCTAATATAATATGGGCACTTACTACAAATTCAATATAATTGTACCCGATTTCATTGCTATTCATCACGTTAGTAACCTCTGTACATAAAAACTGTTGAATACACCAAACAACCTTAAACACCTTGAAACCCTTATTCATAGCGCCCTAGAAAATACAACAACCTCTATGAACGTTTAATATGCATGGCAGTGCGCAAGCTACATGCTAATTGAGTCAATTCCAATGTTTCTCGATACAGGGCGCTGTGCGTAAGACTTGCAATTTATCCATAAGATTGTGACAGTCGTTAGCAATAGAGCTCAAGTTCGTGTGTATACATTTGTTGAGGATACGCACCGTCTGTTGCAGAGCTCGGATACCGGCGGCTCAAGCAGCATGGACCCGCAGTTGGAGCGGCAGGTGGAGACCATCCGGAACCTGGTCGACTCGTATATGCGCATCGTGACCAAGACCACGCGCGACCTCGTGCCGAAGACGATCATGATGATGATCATCAACAACGCCAAAGATTTCATCAACGGGGAGCTGTTGGCGCATCTGTACGCGTCCGGTGATCAGGTACGGATTGACTCTCATCAGGGAGCAGTACCTATAATGTATTATTATTAGTACGGACGCTGGTGCTTAGTAAACATACTCAAGCTTGGCTCGGGAGTTGCAAAGTAGTATCTACTTATCTTTTCCTGGGATTCAAGTGACAGCAATCAGAATTATTTACATTATGCTGCATTATCTGGCGTTTGCTTTACTTATGAGGAATATAACTAGCAAGTCTGCTTGCTTCGTTTTGTATTAAGCTGGATTCATACTCTGATGCTCTCTGACGCCTGACATACTACGTCTCTACTCTAAACGTAAGACACCGATATCGTTCTGTCGCATCACGAGAAGTAACATCAGATGTATATGAATCCGGCTGTAGACCTAGTAGTAAACCTAATAGTATTGAAATATCAACGTTACCATCTCGCGTCAACAGTCACAAATGATGGAGGAGTCACCCGAGGAAGCTCTGAAGCGCGAAGAGATGCTCCGCATGTACCACGCGTGCAAGGAGGCGCTGCACATCATCGGCGACGTGTCGATGGCGACAGTGAGCACGCCCGTGCCTCCGCCCGTGAAGAACGACTGGCTGGAGAGCCGGCTCGACTCTAACCCGCGCCTATCGCCGCCCTCGCCCGGCGGCCCGAGGCGCGCCGCGCCTGCCCAACAAAGTAAGCTTTCTCAAACATGCTCGGAATAGTAGATTCATTCATTCTGCGGGTCTCTACACAGCGCATCCCCAAGTAAATAAAGGGTTGGCAACGCACTTGTGATTCCTCTGGAGTCGCAAGTGTCGATAGGCTACGGTGTCTGCTTACCATCAGGCAAGCCGTAAGCTTGCTTGCCACTGTCGTAATATATATATATAAAGATTATTGCAGAGGCTGGGAAAAACAATTCGTGGACAAGTTGATTTTGCCGGATGACGCGAAAGGGAGTGATTTTTTCTTATAATTATCAAATTTCCTAGCTTTTATTGAGAAAATGTTCCGGCCGAGGTATGTATAATATACCTTAGTCGGAACAGGGAGATAACACTTTCGCAATAGCTCTTTCTCTGCCTTTACGGTAACGTACTATTATGAATTCAGTTCTTTTACAATGCGGATAGTAGATAGATCTAGGATAGTACTAAAGACACGCCAAATTGACTAGCCGATTGTTGTGGAGCGAATAAAACTATTATCTAGTATGCGAAGTTCATTGTTTGTTATGTTATGAATACTCGTTTAGGCATTTTAGTGATTTTGCGTATTTATTATTGGCCCACCAGTCTTTTATCTTTTTTTTATACCACGTCGGTGGCAAACAAGCGTACGGCCCGCCTGATTGTAAGCGGTCACCGCAGCCTATGGACGCCTGCAACTCCTAGAGGTGTCACATGGAGGGGGGGGTTCATTCCACAATCGGAGCGTCCGAGGGAGGAAATTCCTCTGAAAGGTTCTAAGGTGTGAGAATGAATGCCATGCCGACGGCGAGCGGTGCGATGGTAGAAGGCGGCCGTAGGCATCATGTGGAACAGTTCTTCGGAGCACAATCCATTATATAAGCGATAGAACACGCACAAGGAGGCAAAGTTTCTCCTTAAACTCAACGGTTCAATATCGCTCGTGAGCTTGGGATCGTCCACGATTCCCACAGCACGTCTCTGAAGCGAGTCAAAAGGCCGAAGCCGCCGAAGCGCGGCGAAGGTCTGCGCCGGGATTTAATTTTCTAATAAAAATAAAACTGTTTTAAAGTTTTTTTTACTATTTTTTACTATTTAAATTGTAATGTTATATAAACTTCACTTAGCAAATTTACTAGGCCGGGACACCATATCAGGTTAAACCGTTTCTGCAAAGGAAGCCATATATGGCAGATATAATTTATTACCTTATTGATATCGTGTCAAGGTTTAAATGTAAACAAATAATTTTACAGTACATATTGTGCTACATTACCGCACGAGTGCGGTAATCAGCAGATTACGTGCATATGTCGAAACTTTAAAGAGCCATATGTACTGTAAAATGTTGTACGATACACGTGCGAATAGGTAATTCGCTACTCGTGTCGATTTAAAACACTCCCTTCGGTCGTGTTTTAATTTATCACCACTCGTTGCGAATTTCCTGTTCTCTGCACTTGTATCGTAATGTACTATTATGGCATGCATTTATGGTGTGTAAAGGTTTATGAGCAGAGTATAACAAAGTACTTTTGCAGGTTCCATGGGACAACGGGGTGCTCCGCCGGTGCCCGGCGCGGGCACGGGCCGGCCGGCGCCCCCGCTGCCCTCGCGGCCCGGGGGCTCCGCGCCACCGCCCCCCGGCGGCCGCCCGCAGCCCGGCGGCTTGCCCGCTCCGCTCATACCCACGTAAGTAACCTAATGTTTGTGTGCACCAAGACATTTGCCTATCATAGGCCTACCGCTTAAGGGCGGCCACATACAGTCTGGATTTCGATTTGTAATATCGATACGGGATCCCGTAAATACACCGTGCAAGGAGAATCTATCTACATCACACACATGCGTTTATATCCGTTTGAAATAACAAGGCTCGTCAATAACGAGGAACGGCCATTTTTCCGAGCGGGATTTCGAACGCATAGGCTACCCATGCAGAATTTCGATTCGGAGAAAAAAATAGATCGAATATTGTATGTGTAATAGATTTCTATAGATTTACTCCGTTCGAAATTCCAAATCCATATTTCCTATCGAATTACGAAATGGAATTCCGACTGTATGGGGCCGCCATAACTTGGACGGCGCTAAAGAAGAAAGTTTAGCGGGCGGGGAACGGACGTTACCCTGTGGTTATCAAGTTATATAAACGGTTGGCCTATAATGCTACGGTTGTACTCACGGTCCTTAGAGCATTTAGACAGGAGACGCCAACAGTGCATCTTACCGAACAAAATATTCTGCCATTTTTTGAGGGGGATGGGGTAACACACATAAAAACTACGAACACTTACAAAACATTTTCTCATCGTTCCGCACCTACACTACAACAACAACGCACACACATTCAGAATACAAAGTCGCTAAAAACCATATTTCATAGAAATTGTCACAAACAGCAATCCTTATTTCTTGAATTACGGTTGACGTTTAACTTCATTCTGACAACTCACCGTGTTGAATGTTTTTAAGTCGATTTACGTTTTGTATTAAAAAAAATACTAATGTGGCAACGCCGACGGCACGGTTAGTTTACTTTGCTTATTTTAATAGTACAATTACATATGGTCTTATCTTGTGGGGATCAGCTGCAGATATTGTTTTTATTTTGCTAAATAGGGCTATCCGAGCAATTTATACCTTGGGGTCACGTGACTCATTAAGATGTGTGTGTGTCCTGCACGGCTAATCTATCGCGAAAATAGGTTTTCTACTGTAGCATTGTTACTTTGTAGTAACTGAGATTGTCATTTTATATTTAACTATACAACTATATTGTTTTGAAAAAATGACATCTCGCCGAGTTTCTTACGCCGGTTCTTCTCGTGGCAGTTTATTGGCGTTCATGGGTGCATGAAATATGCCTAATTTGAAGAATAAACTATTTTACTTTTTAATATACTTACAATATGTGGAATCATAATCTTTCTGTAAATATGATAAAGTACAACGTTTATACTTAGGTATTTTCACGGAGTTGTTCAACGATTTCGAGTCAATTTATGAAGTAATTCTTAATAACGTTGTGAACATCGTGCCTATTGTTTTGGCAGAGGGGTAAGTATATTAATGGCATCTCCTATGTTAAATGCTCTAAGTCACGGTCACTGCGAGCGGCATATTTGGAAACCCATTAAAAAATCTTCAGTGGTTGCGTGGTATCGCTCTGCGTTAAAACACTTACCTTGAAAAAGAACTCCCGTGGTGTTCGAAACATGTATCACGTAGTGACGGTTATTACGTGAGTTGAATTGTAAAAATAGTAGTATTTTTTCTAAATCTTCTCACTGTAGTTTAATTCTATTAAGATATATCCCGTTTACACGAATAAGTCAATTTTGAAGTTAGAATATATATAGTCACGATTACTCATTTGAGCTAACTTGTATTTATAAATTATAGAAATAAGTACGACTACAAATTATATTTTATAATTGAACATTGCATTACATTCTAACTTCAAAAGACGTGTCTATATAAAGTTAAAAGATTTTTAATAAGGGTATAAACGACGGTTTTGATTGAAATGTAACAGCACATTTTTATCGTTTAAATATTCACTTACATAGTGCTCCTTAACGAAAAGTTATGTTATTTAATAATATGATAGGTTACATAGTATAGTTATAGAACTTATAGATCAGGTGATGGTGCATTTTTGAGAGTAATTTGCCTGGGATTTAGTATTTTATGTGCTCCCCGCTGGTAATGAGTAGGATAAGCACCAGATACTTAAAAAATAGTACTTGACGAAAGCGATTTGCTTGATTGTATTGTATGGTAATAAAAAGCTCTTGTTTTTGATAAAAAATTACAACAAAAATGAGAGACTTAAGTAGAGACAGTCCGGCGAGAACGCTTCACTCGCAAACTGACGCTTCGCTTTTTTGAGGCATTTGTATGGGTGATGTAACAGCCATAATATGCGTGAATCGATAAAATTTACCTATAAGCATTAATATCAGCTTATATTGTATGTAATTTATGTATTCTATTATATTTCCTAAAATAGGTATATAATTCAATGGTGTTGTTGGTTTGCGCTGAATATTATATTTGTCTTAGACAAAAACAGTATAAGTATTTGAAGTATATAAGACGATATAATTTTAAACAGTAAGCCAAGTATTCTCTAGGGCGCAAATGTCCGACCGCACCTCAAGCTAAGTCGTGAGATTTCGTCTGATGTCGCTGTCGACATGTGTTGCTGGACATTAAATGCTTCCCCTAGGGAATCCACGGGTGTACTATCATTCTTGTGCCTAAAAATCAGGGTCCATCAATAATGTTATTAAATTTGAGCACTAACATTTTCAAAACTTGAGTGTGTGGTTGTTTTCGCAGGCGGCGCTAAGCGAGCGACCCCGTCGTCTGCCCACTAACTAACTAACTTAAGTTACGTACGAACCTAAAGGTACTAACTCTGACGCGATTGTTAACTTAGTACAGTTAAGAGTGCGCAGTACGTTCGGTTCTCCATATAAACGTATTTACGCTCTCATTTTAAAACGCCATGCTAGAATAACGTGAAACTTTGTATACACAATGGGATTTGGCATATCTAGGTCGGAAATCAGTTTCTGTTGCTTGAAATTGTAATGGAGAAAATGTACAGCGATTATTAAGGTTTTCATACAAGCCGTAAAAAACTGAAAAAACCGCTGGATTTTTTTTCTTTTACAGTTTCTAGCAACAGAAACTAATTTTCGACCTAGATATCCCATTGTGTATACAAAGTTTCATGTTATTCTAGCATGACGTTTTAAAATGAGAGCGTAAATACGTTTGTATGGATAACCGAGCGTACAGCGCCCTCTTAAGTGACTTATTTAGAGGCGTTCAAAGCTTCACACCATCACGAGTCACGAGGACGATAGCGTTCTTCGCGCAATCAAACATTACTCTTTGCTTTAACATTAGCGCACACGTTAATAGATATAGCACTCAAGTCCGAGCTCTCTTTCGAGTTGAAGGGTGATCATACTGATGCGTCAGTACATGTATTAATACGGGCCTAAGAGCGTTTGGTGCTTTATCTCCGCGATAGAAGGCTATCGTGTTCTTGGGTCGAGCTCTGCACTAACACTTATTAAACGTTAGTAACATTACTAATTTATAATAAATTAATTGCGAGGCTCAGATTTTACAATATCCGCCGTTCATTGATCAATCAAACAGTATGTTGTCCGCTGTTAGTTTCAGTAGTGAGCAATGAAAATCGTTATTAATATTATTGAATGTAGTAAGTTAACAACTGCCCGGAAGTCTAGAAATAAATATACATATGTTATATACATTATTTATTAGTTATAAATAATATGATCAATACTTATGATACGTCTGAAAAATATTGCTTCCAAAGATTATTAACTGAATAGAGAATTTAACGTGTATTCAAAAGTATATAACTTTATGCAAAATACTTACATGTTTGCTTACAACTTCTCCTAAGGCAGCCAAAAGTAATACCGAGTTTTTTTTATACCGAACAGTAGTGAGAATACAGACAATAGCAACTTAATGGTAAATATTCACTTGTATTGTTCGGTCATCAAAAGGTTGTGTGCACAACGATAACGGTTCATGTTCTAAGGGGCTGCCTTCAGAGAGATGTAGATTTATAGCCTACGATTATATGTTAGGGTTCATGAAATTTTTATCTATACACTGTTTGTTCTCTTACACTTCGGAGAGATAAGTAGAAACAATGAGAGATTGCATTATGTTTTTTAGCAATTTACTCTTTATGTTAATTATAATTATTCTGGTTGGAGAAAATATTTTCCTTTCAGTTAGTTTATACTTGGATTATTCCTATGTGATATCATTGCATGTATTTTTTTGCACATTGATCTGTGTGTGGTCTTCGAAACTTCTTCTGTCTCTTTATTAGCTTATCGGGTCATTGTAACTAACATCGCCTTCGATTACCTTTTGAGTCGAGACGCGTTTCAACATTACGTATTAGTTCTGCGCCGTCCGGCGGAAACGCGATCAAAGTAAATGATTCCTTTTTGAATTATTCGTGTTTGTAACAGTAGCAAGCTTTAGCAGTAGTTTATAATTTTGTATTGTAGAAAGTCTCGTCTATAGATACACTAAGTTACATTATGAGTACTGTCGGTATTCACAGTTGCCCTGTAAGAATAATATTTACTTTAGATACTAAACCTATGTGATATCAGTTATAAATGTTGTATAAATTATGGCAGTTACATTACTCTGACAATGTCTTACAGAGAAGCTGTGAGAATGATTAATATCGCAGTATGGAAGATGTGGGATGTTGGAGTGAAACTTTGGATGAGGTGTGTCTGTTTAGTAGTGTCGGCGGGTTTTCGAGTGGGTATTGATGTGGGTTGGGTGCAGGCGGCCGGGCGGCGGGGCCGGCGCGATGCAGGCGGCGGGCGCGGCGGGCGCGGCCATGAACCAGCTGCCGCCGCACATGCGGCAGCAGATCAACCAGGCCGTGGGCCAGGCCGTCACCAACGCCGCCATCAGCGAGCTCAGCTCCGCCTTCGCCAGATTCAAGTAAAGCGGCTCGTGCGCCACACTAACCCGAACGCACAACTCCTACCCGCTCGTGTTGTCGCCTCATTAACACACCGTGTGTCGTGCTGTTGTCGCTCCGGGACCAGCTGCACGATTTGATTTTTCAATGTATCGAAATATGAATGTCTATACAAATATTTGATACAGTTATGGAATGATCGTGTCTAATATTATACGAGATATATACATAAGCGTCGTTGCCGTAACATGTTAAAAGTGACCACCCATTGTTACGCTTACTGGTGTTGTTTGAAATTTGTGTAGAATGTGTGCGCGACACTAACAGTGAAGCTTTTGTTGTTCATGCGAAGTTGCTTCTGAACGGTACTCGAGTGTAGCTAATGTGTTGTACAGTGCCTGATTAACATGACTTGCACATACATACATATTAACAGATAGAACACTTTAGTGATACGTTATCAATGTTACCATTTTATGATAACATCGCTAAGAATATGCCTTTACCTGATACACTAAATTCCAATTAAATAATATACAGTAATGCCTAAGTAAACGTGCTCAACCAAAAGTAACCAGACGATGAGGTTTTCTGAAGATCGCACACGGTTTCAATTGCTTTAGGTGATCGTTGCCTTCGTTGATTCTGTGTACATTCGTAAAAGCAATAAGTTCGAATAAATTTTAGTACTTAACGTGTATGAAAAATGAACCAAACTCGTGTTAAGTATAAAGGACTCATTATGGCAAAGGATGAATTCAGTATTAGATTTGATGAAATTATTGTTGAAGAGTGCTACTTATGATTAACTATATACGGATATTCCACGATACGGATGGCGTATGTAATCTTGAATTATTATATGTATTATTCAATATGTAATTACATTTGTTTCATGTAATTATTGTAAATGTTACATTGATTGGCTTATAATAAGTGTATAATGAATTGTGTAGATGAATTGTACAATAGGCGACGCTTGTTCGGCGGCACGCCCGCGCGTCTGTGGGCGGGCTCGTGCGTGACCGAAATGGTGGACTGGATGTCGTACCGCTCATGGAATATCAACATCCGGAGGAACATAATCATAGACTGAATTTGTATCAATTTCATGATTAGTAGTAGTCTGTCATTGATACAAGTGAGTTTATTTCGCGTATCCTACCCGACGGGCCGCCCGGCGCGCGGGCGGCCTTCGCAAGTCACGCCCTGTGCCGCGCTAGGGACTATCGAGCATATCATATTGTTTTGTATATGTGCTAGAGTTGTATGATCGCGTTATATTAAGACCAGAGTATTTATTTGTCGTTGGTGCACTGGACACTATGTTCGCGTAGAGCTAGGCTGCATAGAGGCAGTTGTTACAAACTCGTTCTCACCTCAGTGTCTAGGTGTTTCGTAGCATAGACTTTACAAGACAAGTCTCACGTTACTCTTCGGTATGTAGTAGTGACCCAACTATCTATTTATGCATTTAATATACGACGTGTACCCCAGCTTGGTTTATGATATGATATCTTATCATGTTCGATTCACAATATTTGTAGTACTTAGGAAAATCAGCGGCGCTGACTGTGTCATAAATCACTCAATGACGAAAATTACGATATGTATAGCTATGTACCCTCGATGACACCCGCCGAAAACATGTCACTCGTATTGTTATTCATAGCAATACCTTTGGTCAATTATTAGCATGTTTTATCACGGTGATACAATATGAATTCGTTATTAAATGTAACTTTAAAGTTTATGGGCATTTCAATTTAAACATTAACCTGCATCGTATTCATAACGGTAGACTTACGTCATCCGCTTGCGTCCACCTTCAGTGATGATTCATGAAGGACCCATTGGATAGTTGGCGAGGCACGAGCGTCCGCGCAGAGCGAGCTGCGGGCGCCGCGCGCGAGGCGTCGCGAGAACCGAGTTCCTACATCACAAGTATTTAGCGCTGTATCCATCATTGCTCTATCGTTATTAGAGGAATATGATACAATAGTAACAAATCATCTAACGTTTTGCTCTCTCTCTATTGTTGATAGCGTTAGCGTACCATCGAATAAAGGTATAGGCAGTGATTGTTGGATTTGATATAGTTTATGAATATTGTTAATCTTATGCTGTATAAATAGAGTAATTAAACGCTATATGTGTACCAGTGATGTTTGATTTATTCCAGTAGTTATGCGCATATAAAGTAACTTTGGCTTTATATAAATAACAGTAAATTTAGGATGTAATATTCAACGGAAGGTTTAGGTAAGCCTTTTTTTAATTACGGTAGACTTATAAACATAAGTTATCAACGTAACTGGCACGGATTGTTTTAAGCTATGTTACGTATTTATAATTCCGGTACATTTACATTATGGAGCCCTGATTCGTTTGAAACAAATGCAGATTTTGTTTGGCAGACCGATTCGGTCAAAAGACATGGCAACACGGATCGGCGAATGCAGTAACGTAAATGTACTCTTATTATTGTTGCCGTAATTATATCCACTGGGCTTGGTGAAATAAATATAATATGTATATACAATATTCAGCTAACATAGGTAGGTATGATAATCATGTAAAGAACTTTTCTGAGGAGCTATTATTTAACATTTTACAAATAGTAAAAAAAGTTTCAAAGTTGCGTTCACCAGAAATATATATCTAAAACGCAGTTGTCAAGAACTTGTGTGCGTATATCTTTTTGCCTGATTAGTGGAATATTCTGTGCTGGCAGCAGGCGAACTGCCTGAGATAACTGAGCAAGAAACATGGTTTCGTGGCGGTGAAATAGCTGGAAAAGTTAAATATCCTCGTCTGCCAGAACAGTTCTGTTACATGATAATGTAGACATGTAGTTGGCTAGTAGTCGTCGGGCATTGCTTGCCGAGTGATTGATAGGCCAAGGGAACGGTGCATGCGTTTGGCGTTCAATTGCTATTACTACTCGTAGATATAATACACGCCGCATATTGAGTACGGAGTAGAGGTTCACTTGCATGAAAGTTTACTAGTTACAAAAATAATTTAGAAGCATGTTCGAATGATATTTTAACCCTTAAATAAATAACGAACTATATTTTTGAAAAAAAAATCCAATAACTGAATTAGCAGAAAAATCCATGTAACTATCGAATCTGCTTACAAAATTTACCTGTAGAGAACATCCGAAAATCCGCCGGACATCCGGACAGACATACGGAAGTAAATGAAGACGCTTCGCTCGCTCGGTCAATAAGTTTCAATAGATACATTAGGCAAAAATTGAATGTTAGTTTTGAAATAAATGCACGTTAGTCCAAAATATAAAACTAAAAATAAACAGACACTTGCTTGCTTGGCTTCCGGCAGCTATATTAGGTCTTAATATCAAGTCATGTCTGTACATTGTCTTACTGGTGCAGTGGCGAAGCGTCAAAAATGTCTGTAGTACGGCAACAAAGAATAGTATAACCAACCAAGCCTTTTTCAGGCAGAGGCGAGATCGACCACAGACTGCCTGTCAAACAAACACTAAGAAGACGCGTAGGATCCCATGATTGACGCTTCGCCATTATTTTCGCCATTTTCTCTTTTTCTTGTAGATATTATTTACTAGACATGATTGTATATAAATGTATAATAATGTTAAGTATGATTTTGAATTAATAATGTTTTTTCGTGTCTAGCCGACCAGTCCCGAATGTGCCGCCGAAGTTGCCCGAACGACCACAGAACGGGCGGCCATTTTGAACCCCTGCATCGCCATCTCGTGATACGCTGCACTGTAAATATATATTTTATTTCTCTGTATATTGCTTTAATCCTATTTATTTAAGTGTTGTCAGATTACGGTCTTTATGTTAAATTTAGCATAGTTTAGGCTCGTTTATTGAAATTAGTATTACCTGAGGTAAAGTGAGACGTTCTGTTTGTGTCTTAATAGGTAGCATGTGATAAGGGACTACTGAATACTTTATTATGAATTTAACGTGTGTAACCAAATGAGTTTACTTTAATGCTGCACACAAGACTTATTTGTATAAGAGAGATATGATACTTTGATAGAAATAAAAGCAACGTTTTAAATGTGACAATAATAAAAAAAGCTATATAATTAGTTGAAGAAATCCTTAATTATTATTTTAATGTAGTAAATTGCTTTTGTAAATAACCATTTAGCATTTCTCTTACCGTTATACATAATATAACAGTAAGCAGTATATATGTAGCTATGCTACTATTTTAAATATTCGATTGAAACAATTTTGAAAAATACCTGTTCCTAGAGTTTATAAATTAACTAAGTAGGAAACCAATGCGATATAAAAAAATATTTAGGCTGCTGTAATACTGGATTTTATTAAAGTATTAATTGGCGTGGTTATTGGTCATTTAATATAAATGTACCTAATAGCAGGCCTATGTACCATCATTTGTAAGGGCACCACAACATAACTGTTGTAGAACAGTTTAAAACTAGAATACATTTAATTCGTATCGTATATACAATGAATTATTATTTATTATGGTACCCCCTAAAATTATATGTTTGAAATGGATTCGATTCCCAGTATGAGGATCACTGTTGCAAGATTACAGAGAATATTGATGTGTATGTACTCATATTAATATCATATGTACTGAAATGGCGAATACCACGAAAAAGGGAAAAGAAAATCGACGTATACTGTTATTTCATCGATAATAATTTCCACCAGCGACTTGACGTTCAAATTACTACATATAATACAGTAGATACATATATGTTGCTTGTTTGTGCGACTCTGATTCGCACTTAGCCGGTCCTAAAAGGAGCAAAATGTACTTCCACTTAATTTCAATAGTAAAAAAGACCTTATTGTCGACGTGAGATATGAACCGTATCGACAATTAAACTAAACGGAGGGCCATCTACTACACTACCCCGGGCTCTTAGGATTGTAGTAGGGTAGGCGGCATTTAGTGGCATTGCTATTCCAGGCCCGTGAACAATGCTTAATACATCAACATCACACCACACGCAAAGAGATATGAAGACTAGTCAACATTTGTATAATTTTTTACCTTTTTATGGAATAGTTTTCTACTTTATTACTGCCACCCATTTTTACCTGTGCTATAATAGAGTATTACGTATATTGTCTTATGTAAATGGCTTGTAAAAATAATTGACTTCATCGAGTTGAAGAGAGATATATGGCAGATGTCCAACATTACTGAGTACCTCATGGTTCTAGGGAATCGACATTTATTTTATACAAAAACGACTTTTCTTAAGTTTAAAAAAAAATGATGTGCACAAAATGTCAAGCTATGCGGCCATCACATTTTGTCCGCATCGATTAATTGATAGCCACTTCGGGTCTAGTCGTATTCCGAGTATAGCCGATCGGAATAATATTCACTACATCTGCAGACGACTTTAACGCTAGGCCAGGTCATGTAACAAATTTTGTAGCACTTATATTTATATAAGTACTTTACTGAAAATTAAAAGTTCATGCTTTTCGACATTGTTATAATGTGCTATGAAGGTTTGATAGTGACGAACCTTTTAATGCAACCGCTGTACCCGTAAGCGAAGACAATGGAGATTACTGAACCGTCTTTATGGACGCATTATATGCGTCACATACAATCCTGCCAATCTTGTATAATCTTAGTATTTGACATTTGAATCTGTTGGTTTATATTTTACTATGATCCTCAATTAAACTTTGACACGATCGAATAGATATCAAATGAAATTAATTATAGCGTTTTCTTGTATAGTATTTTACACACCGAATCAAGAAACATGCGTTTTTAAATAGAGGTAATTATCTGCAAACTCTTGTTATTCTATATTTCGATGATTTTTATCCGTAACCTCTTGGCCTCCACAGTCGTGAAAGCGAATGAAAAGGCTCACACGCCACCGTCATCGATACATGAGGCATGACCGTAATGTACTAGATTGTCAGTTACGTGGCATAAAGAGCACGTCACTTCATTGGTAGTGTGGCGGTCAAGAGGTTAAACTTATTTATCTATCATCACTGTTATTTATTTTATGTTTTAATTAACTTAACCTATTGAAATTACTCTTGACAAGGTATGTTAGCGTCGTACCCAAGCCTCGCTAATACGTGCTAATCGTACAAGTACATCTTAAATACATTCCCTAAATTTTGTATTGTTCACGCGCCAGGAACTTTTATTATGTATATAATTTATAATGTAAATCAATGTAACATGGACTTGTTTATATTTCGCGTACTGTTGTATGCTATTGTAATAAATGTGTATAAATAAATAAATTAATGAAGTTTTATTAATTCTCTCTCAATTTTAACATAAGTACATATATTACTTAGTATCTTGGTTAAAAGGAAACCAACATTATTAACCTAATACAAGTTGTAACAAAATTGCCGTGTATCCGTGGCGTAGTGTGTAATACATTTTTACTAGAATTTTTTTTTATATCACAATTTTTTCTGGGGAATTGGCAGATTTTGACGAAGCTCCCCATATATAAGTATAACTTAATTTCTGGACCACTATGTACCTTGTCAGAGTGACAATAATATGAGATCTCTAGCAGTTCTGTATTGATTTTCACTGCGACAAGGTAGGAAGTGGCCCAGAAATCTAATGTTTTTGACTATAGTACCTTTATTTTCAAGATAGTATGTTCATTCATTTGTAGGGAATACCTATACCTTATCAATAGTTATCATTCTGCTTGGCATCGAAAATACTTAGTTTGTGATCCCACAGAGCAAAAACAACCTTCATCTCTCATATGGATTACCTGCACACGAGTAAAATTATGAAATTAGTTACGTTTCCGTACGGTCGACCTCACAAGGGGCTGTACACTTTTGTACCTTGCCGCTTTAACCTCGTGTTTACACTGTTATACTAAATGTTTAGTGGGTGAAAGTTAAGCGACAAAGTTCCAAAGTGTCCAGCTACTTATGAGGCCGACTGTACAATTTCATATCATACCATATTTGTACTTACTTGTACTATTACTTATTGGCTATGTGCATGTCTGAAACGTCAAACGTCAAGGGTTCCGGGACAATGTCAAACTCAGAGATGTCAAATAATGACACATGAATATTTTATTTATTTTAGTAAACGAGAAAGACCCCGTTCTGGAAATTTTACTGAAATAAATAAGAAAATAAATAAATAAATACAAACGAAACGAATCGTAGGAAACCGTTAAGAAACCAATAGGAAACGTGAAAGTAAATTTGACAGATGTCCCCGGTAAGTACACATTTCTGCCATGGTGTGCGCTGCGATCGCCTAGCTTACCCCCACCATCTACTTCGCACATAGCATAGCCAATAGTGTATTACTACTTACACAGTCAAGGTCTCACCAATATGGAAGACTGTTTAGTAAAGAAGGGTTCAGGAGAAGTGATCAAGACGTGATTTTAAATTTCCAAGTAGTAAATTTTTTTAGTCGTATCGTTCATTTGTTAACAAACAAAACCAGAAATATGTTTTCCTCTCCCTTAGTATCGGTCATTTTTCACAGAAAATTAAAATAATTAATATATAAGTATATTAGGGGACAATTTTTTACACAATTTGAACTAGTCCCATAGTAAGCTCAATAAGGCTTGTGTTATGGGTACTAGACTACGATATATTTAATAGATATATACATAAATACAATAGTTTCTGCTCACTACAGAAACAAATGCCCTTACCAGGATTCGAACCTGGGACCTCTAGCTTCGGACGCAGTGTCATTACCAACTAAGCTAAACACGCCAATAAAAATATATATTTAAAAATTATTTGTTAGTCTTGCATATAACTATTTTCAAATCGATAGCATAAGTAGTTCTGGAGATATTTAGCGATGTGACACACATAAACCGGCACCTTAAGGGTTCCTTTTTTACCTTTCTGGTACGGAACCCTAAAAACAAAACAAGTCCCTCCTGTGGCCAATAGTCAATAATGGTTTAAGGGAGTTATTACATCAAGAATTAAATTCAACCAAAAATTAGGCTCTCTAGTGCTTAAGCCACGGATATACTAGGAGACAAATGTCCTGCGACACGTCGCCAGCGACGTCGAGTGAAGTAGCGTGACGTTGTCGGACTTCGCTCGAAAGGGACGGCACGACCCGAAGTTCGGAGTAGGCCCTCTGGCAACATCGCGCGACACGTGTCGCCAGCGACATCAGCCCGGCTAGTATGATAGCTTATACCGTCACGTTATATGGCCAAAATGTACTGAAACGTCACATAAAACGTGACGGTACAAGCTATCATACTAGCCGGACAGGTGAAGTGGCGCGATGATGCCGGACATGTCTGGCAACATATGAGACTGGTCTCAAATATATCAGGCGAAGTTTCGCGAAGTCGTACGACTGTTGTTCGCTAGTAGTTCTTGGAATAATAGGCTTCTCATACTATCAATAAACTTCTATAGTATATAGGTACTAAACCTCACCGAGAAATTTTAAGCAGTTGTGCAAATGAGATCTTAAATTTGATTTAGATCAGGTCAATTTTGGTAAATCATGATTGGTGGGTTGATTGACCAAAATTTAATCAAAACGCATCAGTACTAAGATAAAAGTGAATTTATTTTCATCCTAATAATTATTTATCCATGACTAAACGGAGGAAGTGCCCTCCAGGCAAGTTTAGATTTCTTCGAAACAATTAGACCAATATTATTGCTTGTCCGTCGTCTGAGCTCCCAAAGATACGCTGGGATGAGAGTGAGCATTATTGTGAGCGAGTTTGCATTACGTGTATGTCTCTAGCTGTCGATACACCGAACCTTCAAGTTAATAAAGGGTCGGCAAAGCGCTTGTGATTATTTTGGAGTCGAAAGCGTCCGTAGGCGACGGTGTCTGCTTACCATCAGGCAGGTCGTAAGCTTGTTTGCCATCGTTGTTGTATAAAAAAGGCGAGCATACTGTGGTTTTAGACCAAATTAATCGTCGAAAGTATTAAATTTCATGTATTGCCTCATCTCTCCTTTTTTCTTTTCCGAGAAAAATCAACCTTCACTAAATGCGTTTTTTGTACACCAGTTTTCGTTGTGTATATCTTAAGTTGTTATTAACTAATGTTGAAAGCGTACCGTACGTATCTGTACACTTATATTTATATTCTAATATACTCTATCCGAAACATATATTGCATAGCGTCATCCATCACACAAATGTATGGGATTGTTGTAAATTGAATATTTAAATAATGAAAAGAAATATCTTCCAGCTTGCCATTCGTGTGGCTTATGCACCAATTAAGGCCCTCTAGTCCTGCGAGAGTAGGTATTTAGCGCTGTCCTGGCGGTGCGTGAGCAAGCCCGCGCGGACGAAGCGACTGTGAACTCAGATGACCCCGCTAGCTTCATACTGGTTACAGTATAGAAATATAACTGTATTTTGACTTAAGAAATGCGTTAATTATGATTAAACTTTAGTATGTAATTGATATCATTTTTTAATAGATAGTAAATAAATAATTGAAAGTCGAACTTACGGTAGGATCCACTATAATAAAAAAAAAACAGAATTCATTGTACAACCCTGAAATTCGTTATTTAATCTATGCAACCTAAGAACCTAAAAAATATGTCTTATACCTCTCTACTCGATTTGTTTAATAGGTCATGCAATTTTTTATCTATTTGTGTTATATTTATTTGTCGTGTGCGTGTCATCATCATATCAGCTGATGGACGTCCACTGCTGGACATAGGCCTCCACTAAAGAGTGCCACATAAAATACAGACATAATATTTTTGGTGGTTCAATTTATTCGTCAAAAGTTATTAGCTCTCAAAGCATAAAAAATATTGCGAAGTTTTTACTTTTTTACTATTGATGCGAAAGGTTACCGTATTTTTTAAAAACAAATACCTGAAATGATTTTTACATAAAGATGATAAAAGAATCAATATGGTATATGAAATGATACCAAACTTACCACGGTAGCTACCTGGAAATGGGTAGATCTTTTAAAAAAAGATTAACTAGAAAGATAGATAGTGTATAAATTTTAAAAGGGTCGGCAACGAGCATGTGACGCCTCTGGAGTTGCAGGCGTCCATAGGCTGCGGTGACCGCTTACCATCAGGCGGGCCGTACGCTTGTTTGCCACTGACGTGGTATTAAAAGATAGACGGCCGGAATTCATGTGTTGAAGCTCATAGCTTAAAAAAATATTCAAGTGCAAAGCAGCAGATCTCTTACTATATCTACAATTTCTGGTAATAAACATTTCATTTATAATTTTACCAACTTTGGTTCCATTTCTGGAGGGGTTCCGTTCAGTTGTTATACTGTGGCACTATGACTATAATTTATTTGTTAATAATTACGACTTTTTTCATTCGGGTTTTTATTGCCCTTCTTAAATAATTTGCAACAATTATATAAATTCGTCAAAAACTGCTTGTTTGGTGCACGAAACTGTCGCGGATAAAACTGACACAGATCCGTTGTCTGTAAGCGCCAGCGCGCGACTGATCGGGCCTGCCGAGCCTCCGTGCTCGCGCATTTTGTAGGTATTTAAACATATTAATTAATACAATCATTTTATCTTTTTAAATTCTGCAAAAATGTCTAGAAATACTGAATGGCTTTAGTTTAGTTCAAAAACTTTTTTTAAAACATTAATAGTTTAGTCGTCAGATTGTAAATGCTTTACAAAAAGGAGTAACTTTGGGGTCTCTTTCTGTCGAGCGAAGTTCATTACATCGTGTATCTGAGTGCAACTTTGACTAGACTAGATCCTTAAGTAAAACATATAATTTTTTTAAATTTTTAAAACCCTTTTTCTACGTTTCAGATTGTTTTTAGAAAACTCGAAAACGCTAACTCGCTTGACGACCTCCCCTTATAGTGCTGGTCAACAGTTATAAAATAATATCTGTTGCCGGTAACTAATAAATTTTAATTATTTTCATTTGACACAATGTCAACCGTTCAACTCTACGTCGGATAGTTGACTGAGTTGCGATCGGGCACTGAAACGTCACTGGAAACGTAAGCTCCGCCTTTGGCACTAGATTTCGTGGCACCGGTTTTGAGCGACGGTTATGCTTCCATACTTATTATATTTCGATGCTTACGTGTCACTTAGTCACTCTCTCTTTAGAATGAGGAACTTTAGAAAAACATATTTATATATAAATAAATAAATATTAGGGGACAATTTTTACACAAATCGAACTAGTCCCATACTAAGCTCAATAAGGCTTGTGTTATGGTTGTACTATTACTTATTCTGTAGTTATGGGTACTAGACGACGATATATTTAATAGATATCAGTGGCGGCGCGTAAAAATTTTCGCTGGGTAACCCGGAGCAAAAAAGCACCTACCTTAACATTTATAATTTTTCTTTAAAAGCTAAGGTATACTGAAGCGTGCGCTATTTGTGTTCTTGAGCGCAACCCCTTGCAGTATAAAGCCCGTCACAGACGGAGCTATAATATACATTAATATACCAAAATATATATTATAGCAAGGCATATTAATATTTATTTTGCGTACTAGTTGACAGAGTCCACACACGCAGCTATAATATATATTTCAGTATATTAATATATATTATAGCAAGGCATATTAAGATACCTTGCTATAAATATATATTATAGCTCGGCATATTACGATATATTTTGGCATATTATAGGGTGTTCCTTATCTGCATCTTCGTTTCACTCACAATGTAGATACGCATGCTTGGTTTGCTTGCTTGTTGTGATGCTCGCGCTTGACTAGTCAAAACTTGTTCAGTACTGCGTTGCGGTGCGTGCATTTCAACATTTTGTTTAGTATTTAATTTTAATTATGGAGATCTTAATAGAAAGAACGTGTCCTTGCTGATAAGGTAACGCGCAGTTCAAATTCCGCATCGGAATCGTCATCTGTAATACACTCGTCAAATTCATATTTCACTTCGAAACATCCTGTACTTATGCTAATCGTGCGCTCCCTAGGAAAGCAACGTGTTTTATGATGACAAAAATATATATTTCGGTATCTTTGTCGTGTGTGGTGCTCAGCTATACTAAAATATACATTTCGATATCTTACGGTATATTAATATACATTATAGCTCCGTCTGTGACGGGCTTAAGTGTATTCCACTTTTGCCATACTTGTCATTTCATCACTGACGTCACGTAAATAATGTATGTCGAGTCGAGTATGACAAAAGCGGCTTTGAAAAAAGCCTTTTGAGCAGCATTCACATCTAAACTTAATTAAATTATTTACAATTAAACAACTGACGAAAACAAAAAAAAAATAGCGCCTTCATCGCAACGGAACAACAATTATTAATGCAAGACCCTAACTTGTAGATCTAAATTCCACTGGTTAAAAGATTAATTAATTATTTACGCACTAATCTTATCAAAACAACAAATCACAACACCAAACATTCATACTATTCGTATTCGTAGAGTAACCGGGCAAATGCAAACTCTGTATTGTCTATGTGCACGTCTGAAATGTCAAAGGTCCCGAGACAATGTCAAAACTCAAAGATGTCAAATAATGGCACATGAATATTTTATTTACTTTAGTAAACGAGAAAGACCCCGTATTGGAAATTTTACTGAAATAAATAAGAGAATAAATAAATACATACAAACGAAACGAATCGTAGGAAACCGTTAAGAAACCAATAGAAAACGTGAAAGTAAATTTGACAGTGGTCCCCGGTAAGTACACATTTCTGCCATGGTGTGCACTACGATCGCCTAGCTTACCCCCACCACCTACTTCGCACATAGCCAATTGCCACCCCATTCCGTTATTCACCCAAGTATCCAAAAAACGGGCACTTTCGTTGCGAAATTCTTGGTAAATAATTAAATTATTGAGCTTCAAACTACGTTAGACCATTGTGGTTTATGATACAATTTATTTTTATTTTAAATTATAATTACAAATAATTGAATTTTATATTTTGCGCAATCCATTCCACACAGTTTTCGATGAGGGTAAAGTATGGCAATATTTTTATTAGTGAGCCAAATTCGGACAGTTTCTAAATTGCTAAGCCATTTATTCTAATATAAACCTTATCATTTTAAAGTCAAGGTCTAAATTCGAATGAGACACCTTACCGTAACACGATAACAATCGGCTTTCTTTCGGCAGCCATTTTGCGATGCGTGTCCTTGACAATTTACGAACGTAGTGCCTGCAATTTGAATGACACGCGGCATTTTATGAATGAGATGGCTAGGTAAGGCAAGACAAAATACGCGGGCTTGTCTTAGCGTTAGCGCGTTCGGGTGATGCGTAGGTTAGCTGGACCAAGCTAAGTTTGCACCTGGTGCGTATGGCGCCGCATACAAATGAGGTGCAAACTCAGCTTGGTCGAGAAGTACGTGCGTAGTAAATAGTGAATGTAGTGATTGTTGAAATTTATTGTGAAGCTAAAATACTTATAGTCAATTTGTCCATGGTACTACGTGTTTATGTAATAAATATTTTGTATTTTTATTGATGGATGATTTAGGGATTTGGAAAATTTAGGCAATCCGGTGGGAATCGTGTTGTAGGAGCGCTCCTGTTGTAGGAACTGATAGATATATACTTAAATAAGTACATATAAAACATCCAAGTCTCAGGAACAAATGTCTCTGCTCACCACAGAAACAAATGCCCTTACCGGGATTCGAACCCGGGACCTCTAGCTTCGGAGGCAGTGACACTGACACTACCAACTAGGTTAAACAGGCCGACAAAATATATGAAACTGGGATTTATTCGAGAATTTAAAAATGTAGTTATATTTATATTTTAACCTCTATTTGATTTAATCCGGAAAAGCCCGCTTAAAAAAATGAAATGTTGTCAATTGTTAAAATGTAGGTATCAACATAGTCAGAGGGCGCCGTCTCGGCGGGAGACTACCCTTGCTACTGGGGTATCGAATCGGTCTGGCTCGCCGCCAAACATGCATTGCTTTATACGAGTACCGTAGGTACCTACTTTTCACCGTTCGGGCTAATATGCATAAGTAAAACGCCTTGCTTTAATAGTACATTACGAATTACGATACAAGTGCAGAGAACAGGAAATTCGCAACGAGTGGTGATAAATTAAAACACGACCGAAGGGAGTGTTTTAAATCGACACGAGTTGCGAATTACCTGTACGCACGTGTATCGTACAACGTTTTACAGTACATATGGCTCTTTAAAGTTTCGACATATGCACGTAATCTGCTGATTACCGCACTCGTGCGGTAAAGTAGCGCCATATGTACTGTAAAATACTATTATCTACACCCATTTCCTCCCCTCCTCCTCCTCTTTTCGTAAATCCTCTTTAATGCGGTCAAAAACCATCTGTAAATACCAGCTAAACAATATACCCTGCCCCCGCTCCCCTCCGGCGCCGACTCCGGGTTGTCTCAGTAAACATGCTTTCGCCGATTCAATGGTTGCATATGACATATGACTGATATGACTAATGAAACACATGATACGGATTTAATATACGGATGTAGATAAAACTAGTGTATGCAACTGTACATAATCAGGCATTAAAACACTTGTGTGATCTTATTACGAAACTCGACTGCGGCTCGTTTCATTTATGTAACCGTTGCATAAACTACTACAATAAATACGAGTTGTATAATGATGTACCGTAAAATGGGGAGAGTAGGGACAAAACTGCCATTCAAACCTCGATAACATTTTATTTTTACATATGCAAACTGAGTGGTGTATATAATAAGTGTTCCGGACGTTTGTACTTTAGTTTTTATTTTATCCCATCAAAAACAAAAATGTGAAAATGGCAGCCAAGTTTACCGACAAAAGAATTGAGATCTA
This sequence comes from Notocelia uddmanniana, assembly GCA_905163555.1. NCBI lineage: Eukaryota > Metazoa > Arthropoda > Insecta > Lepidoptera > Tortricidae > Notocelia > Notocelia uddmanniana. The sequence continues at coordinate 12,211,527 of LR991052.1, read as the reverse complement.
AATGGGCGCCAAGTTCCGTAGATTATTTGAAAAGTTGCCAAGTTTGGCACTAGATTGTTTACAGTAAATCTAATTTACTGCGGCTTAATGCATTTTGAGCCTTAACTTGGCAGTTTTCTATGCAGTATGTTATAATACCATAAAATCTGTTAGATATTTAAGAAAACTGTCAAGTATACATTAAGCCGCAGTAAATTAGTTTTACTGTACATTCAATCTAGTGCTAAACTTGGCAACTTTTCAGATAATCTACGGCACTTGGCGCCCATTTAGATCTCAATTCTTTTGTCGGTGAACTTGGCTGCCATTTTCACATTTATATTTTTGATGGGATATCATTACTTTTTGTCAAACTTCATCCAATGGTGCTTTCCCAGAGTGAATGCACGAGTTTGGGTATTTTGTATAGTAATACAAAATACCCAAACCGCTATAGGTGCACCTAAAGTATTTGAAGAGTTCCCTCGATTTCTCCAGGACCCTATGATCAGATTCTGACCCGATGACAATGGGACCACCCCGGAAGTATAACGTTTCAAACAAAAAAAGAATTTTCCAAATCGGTTAATATTAATAAATGACGGAGTTCTGAGGTAACTAGCATAAATAATAATAAAACTAATAATAAAATCACTGTTTTCTGATTTTTTCTGGTGTATACATTATTATGTACCAAATTTCATGTTTTTATGTTAGATAGATTTGAAGTTATTGGGGGGTCAAAAGTGGCTCCAAACGGTTCGTGTAAAATAACACACGGCTGCTGCCCGCCAGTTCCTGGGGTGAACTTGGCTGGACACGCTGGGCAGCGTGTCCAGATTTTGGGTAGTTCCATTTCATAACTATGTCGATAAACAGGAAATCCCACCTCACTCCGTAGTCCCTCGTAATTGGGGTGAGATGGGATTTCATACAAAGGTGATTTTGGAAGATGGTTAGATCGTTTTTTTTTTATTATGAGTATTAAAATAGCTCCATTTTAAATTGGAATATATTATTTTTGTAGCAGTAGCCTTAAAATCCCATCTCACCCCCCTTTCATCCCTTCTCTTCCCATTCATAACCCAACTCTCCCCGCGAACCCTACTCACCCCATTTTACGGTATGGAAATTAATTTTGTTTCTCTTACCAGCTTTTCTATGGTATAGACATGCATTTGTATAAAAAGTTTATTGTTTTAATACTGCTGTCAGTCATTTAATTGACAGGTTATAAATTTATAATGCTGGAGTAGAAAAGTGATTGTTTTATGTTATCACGAAAAGTTTGCATGTTTCACGGTAGGCATACACGTAATAAACACTGCCTACTCGTATATGGTCCAGGTTTGCTAAATTGAAAATTTTGTAGCTCTCCTTATTACAAACTGTCACAGGAAAAAATGACGATTATTGGTGATATCACGTTAAATATAAGTTTGTGAACTTTTAAGTCCGCATAACAACGGGTGGACAGCTAAGGAACCGGACATATTGCGTCACCTGATATGCAATCGGTCGGTTTTTATAATAAAAATGTCACTAAGTACTTAGAACTAATACTGCGGTTGAAACGCTGAAACTTAGTAAGTATGAGCCGTCTAGCTGGAATAAGTCCCGGGGACCCCAAGCAAAGAAGATATATACTAACGTAGACCCCAAGGGATCAACGACCAGACGAAGCGAGCTTTGTCCGTATCCTGGGCCGTTACCCCGGCAGGTACCCGCGCGGCTGTGACGTCTGGGATGAGCTGCATTATATTGATATTGTACTGAAGTGGTACTTGGTAGTAAGTAAGGGTAAGTTAAATAGATAGGTTCTTAAGGTTCACTTGTACTAGTAAGTAACTCACTTATACTGACCTCTGACTATTGGAACCTATAGAAGCATCGAACACATGCAGATGCTACTTATTGCTTATTTTGTGACACGGCAGGAGTACGTAAGTTTTGCAGAAAACGTAGAAATACCGATATTGAAATGCGGATCTATTACAAATATGTATACCATATTTTCAACAATACCTACCTTTCGTACTAGTACACAGGGATTTCCGCATTATTGTTGAATTATTAATGTAATGTATCGTACATTACATTAAACTTTATATATGTAGCAACAAAATTCAGTATTAACAGGGAAATCTTTTCGAATATATATCTTTTTTTAAAGTAATCTTGGAAAACCCCTCTTACCTTTTCTATGAACCAGCAATTAGTAGTTATTTAAGTCATTGCAAAAAGAAAACTATCATTTCAAAAAGGGGGTCCCTGGCACCGATTTAAGGCTCAATAATTCAGCCTTAAATATTTTGAGATAATAGGTTCCCGGAACTGCTTCATCATGGACGACGAATTGAAAATATTGGCGGTAGGGATTCCAATTTTTCTCCGCAACCAAGAAACATACGAAAACGATTATTTTTTACATGATCCATAGTATCTTTGGCTTTACTTTTGTAATTGCTTTACATGATTGGATAAGTTTCATAACACAAAAATAATTTTCTTTTAAACCTCTTTAAAAACAGAGATTTGCATTTTACAGATAAACGGCACTTGTTGAGCAAGACTTGTTGAGCCAAATAATAACACAAGTGTATCTAAGGCTCAAAATGATTCTCCCATACCGGCGCAAAGACCTGGGAGTAACTTAAGCGTCTCAACTACGAAGAACAATCCATCTACTGCGGCGCAAGACGCTACTCACAATTTAAACGCTGACACGAGTCCAAATCATCCGTCTTCATCAGCGCAAGACCCTATTTACACCATAGGTGCCCCAATAGCTCAGAATGATCCCTCTTCAGCAGCGGCGCAAGACCTTAACATAACATTAAATACACAAACTTTCCTTGGCAAATTTAGTGATCCCACAACTCAGAGGGGCACATCTTCGGTGATGAGAGAACCCGATAACACCTTAAATGACTCTATGAATCAGAATAGCCCATCTGCTATAGCACAAGAACTTGATGGCATTTTAAACACCTCTACGGAGACCTTAAGTGATCCTTTTTCTACAGTACAAGGGCCTGTTAACAATGCCCAAATCGACTCTAATGGCCGGAGCAGCTCTTCTTCGACATTAAATGAACCCGAAAATTCAATACGCATCTATTCGACACACAACGGCCCAATAATCAGATCTAGATCCGCCGAGACGATATTAAAAACTGATAATTTATTACAAGACACCATACAATTCTTAAACGAGGATCTGTCGCGTAGTCTAGAATTATCCAACGAGTCCTGCCTTACAACAGAGTTGAAATACGAAATTGACCGCTTAAAAAGCGAATTAGCGAGTACAGAGTCTGAACTACTTAATACAATTCTTGACAAAAACGAGCTTGTACGACAAAATAATAAATTATCACAAGAACTGTGTACGCTAAAAAACGTGTGTAGGACCCCACAACCCTCGAGAAAGCATATTCTCAAGGCCCGGTGTTCAATCGCGAGCCCTAGGGACACAGCTAATTCTGGTCCATTTACAGATTGTTCTTTCAAAATGTTAAGTATGGAACGAACTATAGCTAAACTAGAAGGTGAACTTTCGAACTCGAAGAAGGAAATAACTCACCTTAGCCAGGTAATTAAGGAACTTGAACAACAATTGTTTTATCCGCCGGTTCACTTGGTTCCAAACAGAGAGTGCAGTGAATATCTTCAACGTGCTTCCATTCCGAAAACGTGTAGAAAAAGTATTCATAAACTTTGTATAATATCGAGCAGCAAAAGATGGAACTTACTGCGTAACTTAAGATCAAATTGTTTTTACTCTAACTTCGAGTGCTGTAACTATATCACACCAAACGTGGGAACGGAGACACTGCTAAGAGATGTTGATAAAAAACTTGGCGACTACACTAAACACGATTTTTGCATAGTTATGATCAGCGAAACGGATTTTTATGAAACACAGAACTATGAAACACTGGTGAAAACAATTAAGAATAGGTTAGTAAATGTTACAAACACCAATATCATATTAGCCTTGCCAGCGTATATATGCGGTGCACGTGGCTATAACTCTAGAATCCAGTCATTCAACAACACACTCAGACAAGATATGCTTAAATATAACTATAACTATGGTTATTTATTTAACTCAAATCTTAACTTAACCATGGAGCAATTTTCTAGAGCGACTGGGAAAATTATCAACTCAGGGGTTCAAAACATACTTCAAGGATTGGCAGACCTAATTTTAAGTATTCAAACAGCAGTGAGTAAGGATTTGGACCCTCCCTCAAAACAACTCATCGTGAACAAACCTGAAGATATTTTGGATTTTCGTCGGGGAAGTCTTCACAGTACAGAACTTTAGTTCAAGTGGCCAGTGATAAAGTTCATTTAGAGAACAACCCACTTACGGATACGGATCAACCCATAACGATTGCTAAACCGCCTGTTAGAAACATAACTTCACTAAACATTGTACATCAGAACATTCAGGGTATTTTAGGCAAGGAGTTAGAAATTGAACTTTTTGTAAATTATAATCAAGTTGACATATTATGTATTACTGAGCACTGGCTAAAAAGACACCAATTCATTTTTTGCTTCAACAACCATAAAGTTTCCAGTTCGTTTGCCAGAGAAAACGCGATTCGTGGTGGTTCTTTAATTCTCACTAAGAAAACTTTAAAATATAAAGAACGCACTGATATTGTCTGTCTATCGGTCGAGCGTATAATTGAGATAGCAGCTATAGAAACAAGGTTTTTTATTGTTTAGTTTTCCATTTAAATTCGTCTAAGCAAACACTTCAATATTATAATTGGATTTTATGAAATTACGAACGGTTTTTATTTAAACTGAAAAAGATTGTTTTGTCGCATACGCCCTTACGGTATAAGCCCCCTCAGTCCGCTACCGACTACTGTCAGCCTTGGGCGTGTGCTAGGCGAGCTCCCGCGCGTTATGTTATGGATACTGTTTGCGTATAGGTGCATTTAAAGTGGTATTTTATTCATTTGAAAATAAGGAAATAATCGGTCAAGGTCTCTAAAAAAAGGAACGCTTGTTCAATTGAGCAATGTAAAAAAATGTAAGTAATTGTCCCAAAATAACTTTATTTACGAAACTAGATAATGTTCCAATTATTAAATAAATCGTTTTTTTAAACTCGTGTATACTAAACCGAGAGGTTTCTACTGACAAAATATTCTTTTAAATTTATAAGTAAAGTGAAAATAAATTGTATTTGCCTATTTTAGAAAACAATAATTAGAACAAGGCAAAGCCATGGAGTTGTCTCCGGATTTAGGCGAAATCGAAACTATGTCAGATAAGTCCATAGAAAGGTTTGGGAGATAGGTAGGTACTTATAACTAATTTAAGGGTATTATAATCGGTTGAAGATATCTGCTTCAAAATCGAGTTGCAAGATTCCACCCGAACAAACATTTATAACACCATATCAGCCAAAGAACGTCCACTGCTGGACATAGGCCTCCCCCATATTCACGGGGGGTATATGCAATAATCTCCACGCTTGGCATGCGGGTTGGCGATCGCAGTATCTCCACCACACTCCAGGGATGCTGCTGCCCATTCCCCGGTGGTCTTGGTCGTAGTTTTAGGACATACCCGGGTCCATACAATACATACAATATTATGATATTATCAAGCTGATCTGATGATGGAAAAAGAAGGTCGCCATAGCAACTCCTAAACTATAGAAGATAAACCCGTATTTGGGCTCATTCGTCAAACCGAGTAGTTGATGATTATGGAAAAACTGGCCAAGTGCTTGTCAGACCACGCACAAAGAAGGTTTTATATCGACACCTCCTAATCTACGTTTAAAACCACTATACAATACATTTTACCAAAAAAGATCGTATCTTCATAGGAAACTCACGGCACTTGCGCCCTTTTGTTTGGGCAAGACAGTTTTTCGGCAATAACTGAAACAGACGTCACTTGTTCAAACTAAAAATCATTCAATGGATTCATTAATGTACAACACCTTGATTATTTCAGAATTTTAAACTTCATAGTTTGGGAATTAGAGGGGGGGGGGGACACTTTTTACGACTTTGACAGATAATTTCCAATCAAAAATGAAAAATTGATCACCCCGGGCGGGATTTGAACCCGCGACCTCTGGAATACGTCTATCGCTCTTACCAACTGAGCTACCGCGGGTTATCCCGAGGCGACGAATCTTTCAATCAGTTCACTCTTTAATTTAGCCTTATTCTTTTATTTTTTGACAGATAATATCTCACCAACGGTTGACATAAATAGAAAAGTTTTTTAGAAACCTGTGCATGTTATTATCGCACCAACTCCCGTAACAATCGGACACATTACGCTCGAAGTTGTAGACGATTACATATACCTAGGACAGACTGTCCAGTTAGGTAGGTCCAACTTCGAGAAAGAGGTTAATCGTCGGATCCGACTCGGCTGGGCAGCGTTCGGGAAGCTACAGCACATCTTTTCGTACAATATTCCGTAGTGTCTCAAGACGAAAGTCTTTGAACAGTGTGTGTTGCCAGTGATGACATATGGCACTGAAACGTGGTCGCTTACTATGGGCCTCATAAGAAGGCTCAAAGTCACCCAAAGAGCAATGGAGAGAGCTATTTGTTGGGAGTTTCTCTGCGTGATCGCATCAGGAATGAGGCCATCCGCAGCAGAACCAAAGTGACCGATAAAGCCCTCCGAATCGCTAAACTTAAGTGGCAGTGGACGGGGTACATAGCACGTAGAACCGATGGCTGTTGGGGCGGAAAGGTTCTCGAGTGGCGACCGCGTACCGGAAGGCGTAGCGTGGGCAGGCCCGGTGGACTGATGACCTGGTGAAGGTCGCGGGTGTCCGCTGGATGCGGGTGGCGCAGGACCGGTCATTGTGGAAGTCTTTGGGGGAGGCCTACGTCCAGCAGTGAACGTTTTTCGGCTGAAAGATGAGGATGATGATGAACCCACGATAACCATTTTTTGTCCTTTACTTTTTACGAGAAATAATGGCTCATTTACGAAGCGATTTTAAGCAATACAGCATTAATCCTTGTGCGCCGCTCCGAATTTACCCATTTCTTCATAAATTTTGTACGGAGTATCTTCCGTCTCACGCGTCCGGCGTTCCAATGTGATTCTCATAGAAATTGTACTGGCTAGTGCCTGAATTTGCTTACACACTCCTTATCTAACAAAACATCAAAATTCCAAAGAAAATACCTGAGGGTTTCAAAGTTATTGAAGATGGAGATAAAGAAAAAATTATAATCCTCTGCTCTGAAAGGGCAATATCGGCAATAAAATCATCAAATTTGTATTGTTACAGTGGTGACGGCACATTTAAAACAGCTCCACGTCCTTTTTAGTCAGCTTTATATTATTCATCTAGACATATGGAAAAACTTTACTTCTATCTTCTACTTTATAAAACATTCTCTATTTCTACTTTATAAAACAAAAAATCTAAATACTATTAGGACTCATAACTTGATACTAAAAAACTGCATTAACTGCAGTGCTAGAATCTCGTGGTGTCAAGGAAGGTCAGAACTTTAGATCAGCATTTCTCAGAATTAAAAAAATATAACATATTGGGACACAGGTAGATACTGTGGATGCTATATCGTAGCGTCCTTTTAAATATTTGCTCTTGTTACAGGGTCCGCCCTGTATAACAAAAAAAAGAACATTTATTCATTATCATGCTTATTTCACATACATAGTTGAGTTGGAGCCTCTTTTTAAGGCGCAGTAGGTTCAACGAAAAATATCGCGTCAGGGGGTGAGGAAGCAGCCGAGCGCAGGGAGCGCCCCACTCTCCACACTGCTATGTTATTCACAAAACAAGCCAGAGGTGGGGTGCACGTCCAAGACCGATGACGGCACAGCCCACCCCTAATATATATTGACGCCGGGGCTCATAATAACAATACGTAATCGGGGGTTTAACGCATTGGTCCGCTCGAGTCATCACCAGACGTCCGTCTATTTGACATTGCACCTAATTCACATGCTTCTGACATTGACAGTCTGCGACGGGTGCAAGAAGAGACGAACGACCGAGACATTGGCGTGGTAGGGATTGACTCATCCGCATTGGTATTATTTTATCGATAATATTGTCTAGGTATATCATATCATGTTTTAGGTAGTACATACGTAAGGTCTGCGGCATACTTTAGCTTCACGGTTTGTCGGAGTCAATTTTTACCCGACTTTGCCGATAAAGCGTGATCATAAAATCTGCCATTGTGCTATCATGCTAGCTGGATAGGCGGTCTCACGTAGTTCTGCAGTCATCCTATAAGATAGACTAAGATCTATAGCAGTAAAGTAAAAAGTATTGTCTCGGTCTATTTTAAAGCTTGAAGAATGTTGCGCATATTGCTATGTAATTCGGGGTTAACAGCTTGAAATTTTTCAAATTAGTCGCATTTTGCAGCTGGATACTTCTTTGATTGTAAACTTGTATGAAAAAGCAGTTCAAAAATATGTGCGCTTCATGGTTCTTTTATGGCTTCATAGTTTAATATGTATTCCAATCGTTCTGAAGATATGACTTATTCATGGTCGTTTATGATCGTCATTATAAGGCCATTACATATTACACATCTTGCAGTTTGTCATAAAAACCGATAGAGTTATAGGTTTAGTTAAAATGAGACAGCAATTCATTTCAGCCATTTCAGGCTGTCATGACAAATTGCATCGTTTGTATTGTGCTATGAGTAAGTATACTCAAATGACGCCCTTGATTTCCCATGTTATTTATTTATAAACAATTCCCCAAACTTAAATGAATGAAAATGATCACAGTCAATTCCGACTATACACAAAGAAGGGTTCCGTGCCGACACCTCCTAATCTACATTTAAAAGCACAATACAATATATTGAATCAAAAAAGGTTGTATTTTCATAGGAAATTCTTGGGTAAGACAGGTTTTCAGCTAATAACTCAAAAACCGTTAAATCTATCTTCTGCAGACGCAAAATAGTTGAAAGTATTTATTATTCATCTTGATTTTTTTCATTTTAAACTATTAAAATAGTTTGGAAATTAGAGAAGGGGGGGAGGGTACACTTCTTACGACTTTGACAGCTAATATCTCACCAAACAACGGTTGACATAAATGGATTTTTTTAGTATCCTCTGTAATTTTTGAAGGCCTATCTATACGTAAAGCATAACAAACACGCATATGTGTATTGAAAATAAAAAATTGTAACCCTCCTGTTAAATGTATGGGGTGCCCACCCCGACAAGTTTAATTTTTTTTTCGTAGTTTCACATCACATTTCTATAGCGGTTTATAGACTACACCTTCCTACCAAATTTCATACTAAATTATAGTGCTCATAATATAGTCTCTGAGTAAATCGACTGTGACATACAGACGGACGGACAGACATGACGGATCTATAAGGGTTCCGTTTTCTCCATTTTGTCTACGGAACCCTAAAAATCAGACGTGTATATGTTATTAAATTTTCTGCAATGGATACGGAATGATTCGTGCCTACGCCAATTCTTGGGATTAGGTAGCGGACCCCGGGCATCCTTCAGGATGCCACTGTACTGGGAATAACGCTAGGAGGATGATGGATACGGAATGATTAGAACTGAAAATTAAGACCTTTTTTTTAACTTGAGTAATATTTTTAGTAATATTTTACTCTTACATAATTCACGGTTGGATCTCCGATACAATCTGCTGCTTTTTCTGACTCGACTTGCTACTTACTAAACCTCTTTACAAGAAAATCAACTCACCGATTGTCAATTTTGACAGCAAATGCCTAAACCGGTACCATAGATGTAGAAAATACTAAAAAAAAGGAGAGACTACTGTAGTAGCGGGCCCACGGAAATTTATTTTCTATTTTGATCCAAATTTACGTATATAACTTGACAGATATATTACAAATAAAATTGAATTATGTATTAAATCACAATATTATTTTAGGGTTAGTGACCACGAGCAATGTAGATTACGTGTTTAAGGTAAAATATCACTCGACAAGTTTTACGTAAGTGTACCCTTTTTTTTTTCCCCGGGGGGAAAATCCTTAATGGATACCACCGCACCACGGGGACAGTGCGATGGTTATGTCGGACTTGCACCGACTAAAAACCCCCCGATCGTCCTCCTCAACTCATTTCGGGCGGCTCTGGGATCTCCTTCGGAACGCACCAGTGCCGCCCTAGAGTCTGTGGGTCCAACCATCTGCTTTTATAGGCGATCACAGCCCCCAACTGTGACCGTCTTCGACCCCAAGGACCCCCTTTTAGTCGCCTTCTACGACAGGCAGAGGATACCGTAGCCGTATTCTATACCCGGGCTACAGGGCGCAACGGCGACTTATTATCGTCGCCGCCTCCTCCTCCGAGCAGGGTCATTACGCTCCCGTTCACGCTCTGCAGTCTCCTTGTGGACCATGACAGTCTCACAAAAGGTGACAGCTGCATCCCATGCGGAGCTTCTGCTCAACATTGCCGCTATAAGAGCGGGTGGGGAGAGATCTTGCCCCACTTTTTGTATTAGGATCTGCCGCTCAGTCCGCCACGCTGGGCATTCCTCGAGCGTGTGCTGCGCAGAGTCCAGGTCAGAACAGCAGTGGTGACATCGTGCTGTCTGCTCTTTGCCTATTCTGTGCAGGTACTCACCGAAGCAGCCATGTCCGGTGAGTACCTGCGTCAGCCTGTAGGTCACTCGACCCTTCCGCTTCAGCCACTGGTCAAAGTGCGGCAGGATCGCGGCGACTACCCGCTGCCGTGTGCTACGGGGTTCCTCCAGTCGCTCACGCCAGCATGTGATGGCTTGCCTGTGGGCCCTCTCTCGCAATGCCTTAATTTCTATTTCTGCAGCGCTTTCATCCTCTACGTGCAAGGCATTGTAGATTTTTGCATCCATTTCTGCCAGGATGTCTAGCGGCGGAAACCGTGCTAGGAGGGCCGCCGCCTCGTAGGATATCGTACGGTATCCGCGGGCGACCCTGATGGCTATCCGGCGCTGAACTGTGAGTACCTTCGCTCTGCTGCGTCGGTTGCGCGTCAGCCGCTCTGACCACACGGGTGCCCCGTATAGTGCGATAGACCGCACCACACCTGCGTATAGTCGGCGTACTCCCTCCTCCGGCCCTCCGAGATTTGGCAGCAGTCTGTGCAATGCACCCGCCGTTCTTTGAATCCGGGGAACGAGCCGGTTGAAATGCTCGTCAAAGGTCCATCGGCTATCTAATGTTAGGCCCAAGTATTTCATAAACTGACCGACCCGGACTTCTACCTCTCCAACCCGCACGGAATTAGCTGGACGCTCCCGACCTCGCCGCAGTCCATGTATCCAAAGCGCCTCGGTCTTATGTGGCGCAATTGTAAGACCGATGCTGCGGATCTTGTTTACCAGGACTGTAACGCCTAGCTCTGCCAGTCTTGTGGTCCTAATAAAATCTTCCCCTTCGGCAAGAACTAGAGTGTCGTCCGCATAGCAGACTACACTGACGCCATTGGGAAGCACTGCTCACAGAACTGAATCGTATGCGAGATTCCTCAGGAGAGGGCCCAAAACCGACCCCTGTGGTACCCCGCACTCGACTTCTCTCTGCATATCGGCACCATATCGGCCGGGGTAGCGGATGCTCCTGTCGGATAAGTACGCCCCGATCACAGTCCTCAAGTAAGAAGGCAGTCGATGGTACACCAAAGCCCTTCGAATTGCACTCCAAAGAAGGGAATTGAAAGCGTTGACGATGTCAAGGCTAATCGCCAATACCACTCTTCCTTGAGAAATTGCATGCTCCGACAATTCTCGAAAGCGAAGGATCGCGTCCACTGTTGATCGACCTCGACGAAAGCCAAATTGACTATCCGACAGGTTCGGACCATCGCTACTTAGATGCCGATTGATACGCAGGGAGACAATACGCTCAAAAAGCTTTCCAACCTCGTCCAGCAGGCATATTGGCCGATACGCAGAGGGTGAGTCTGCAGGCCTTTCTTGTTTTCGTAGGAGAACCAGCCTTGCCTCCTTCCAGATTGCGGGGAAGCAGCTATAGCGGAGGCAGGTGCTATATAGGCTCATCAGCCTGTGGCCAAGTACTTCCATGGCAATTTCCCAAGCTCGGCCGGGAATGCCGTCAGGTCCTGGTGTAGTGTTTCGAGCTGCAAGGCGCTTCACAGCCCATTTCATTTCAGCCTCTCTTACCGACATCTCGTCAGACCATGCCTCCATTTGAGGTTGGGCGATAACATCTGCCGCATTGTCAACCGGATCCCGTGGAAACAAAGTGTCCACTACTCGTCTCGTCAAGCTTGGATCTAGTGTCTCCGTCAGTGGGGGTGTCCATGGCCGCAACTTTCCCAGGACTATTTTGTATGGGCGTCCCCACGGGTCTCGGTTCAGATCCTGCAACAGCTCATCCCAGGAACGAGATTTGGCGTCAGCGATTGCCTTTTGCAATGTCATAGTCGCCTCCCGGTAAACACCGTAGGTCTCCGCTTTCTCCTCCGGTGTAGCCCGTCTGCGCCTTCTAGTCCTCGTATACTGGCGTCGCGCTGTAAGGCAAATCAGCCGCAGCTGGGCGATATGTTCCGACCACCAATAAACAGGTTGCCTCGATGGTTTCTTCACTCGGGGCATGGCGGCATCGCAGACAGCAGTCATAGTAGAGCGAAACCAGACTGCTGCGCGTTCTGGTGAGGACCATTCTTCATTTTCCAATTGTGCCCCCCAGTCAGCCACGTGGGCTGCGGCCACCAGTTTGTCTCGATCAACTGAATTTTACTGATAGTCAAATCAGCAACTTATTACGAAGCGTCTAAAACGCTCGCTTAGTATTGTTTATAAGGAAATATACCTAATGACGTCACAATTTTCTATGGTCAAACTGCGCCCTAATTTGAAATATTATTAAAATTTTATATGGATAGCTCCTGTGAGTTTCAGACATATTGAAATATGATGAAACGGGCCATATAACCTGGACCTTTTTAAGGCACGAGTGAATAGGCATCTTCTGGGTGAGCTCGCTTCATCGTCGGCCTCATCTTTGCCCCCTGGCTAGATGCTGGCCAAGAGCAATCCCATTTTTAATAAAAATAAAAAAAAAAAATATTCACGTCGTTAAGGTCACCCACGCTCGACATGTTTCAGACCGGTTCGCAGACCTTAATCATGAGATTCATGAGTACTTATCGCAGCGGCAACTGCCGCAACTGCTGCTAAAAGAACTCTTTTAGCACCTATTTTACCCTTTTAATGCTAAATGAAACGCCGCCGCGATAAGTACTCATGATTAGGGACTGCAAACCGGTCTGAAACATGTCGAGCGATAGTTGAATATGTGAATGACCCGATGACCTCGGTGACAGAATTAGTGATCAAAAATGTAAACACATAACTCTCAAAACAGAAATGGCTTTCAAGATCCATGCAGGTTTCCTCTCGATGTTTTTCTTCACCCGATGGTAAATATGAAATTAAACTCCGTACATAAGTTCCAAAAAAATAATTAATACGAGGCAGATTTCGAACCCACGACCGCCAATTGACAGCAGTGGGGCTAGTATGATCGCTTATATGTCGGACATATAGCATTCGTCCCTCTCGCACTTACATACTTGACAGTACAGGACGAATGCTATATGTCCGACATATAAGCGATCATACTAGCCCCACAGCAGCATTGATAACTTCAACCCACGGATCTATACCTAAACCGGATTGAGTACAAACTTTTATGAGCCAGTCAAACTTGAACCTTATTCTCGCGTAATACAGTTAATATCCTGTTATGACAGACAGACTAGAGAAAGCGGTCCGAGCGAGAGCAACCAACCGGAGGGCGGTGTCCCACTCGCACAACTTGCCAGTGTAAAAAAAATATATGTTGTGGTATTTTAGATTACTGAAAAGAATTACTTGCTTGTACTAATTAGTACTGCATATTTATCAGGCATAATTTACATTTGACCTCATGCGTAATTGTATAAAATATCAACATTATTAACTGACTAAAACCTAGTATTGCAATAAATATAGTAGTATTTTTCAAATATTATTTGGTATCCCCAACGTTAATGGTGTCAAATTTGAAATTATGAAAATAAGCGGCTGATGAAATTAGTTGAAAATAGTGAAAACATGTTGTGTAAAGGGCTGCAAAAGTGAAAGTTTTATTAATTGTGGAATATCATTTGACAGGTAAGGAACAATTTGTTATATTTTACGATAAAACGACAAGACAAATGTCAAACTGATTAGGGTGACTATGGCTTGGGCTGGTTTTGCAGAAATATTCGTTATTAAGTGTTTAGTGAGAAAACATTTTCTAAAGGTCAGTTGAAATTCAATCTTTTAACAATTTTGTTATCATTATGAGCTTTTGTTTAACTTGGACTGTATGTGATTAAACTGTGCAAGTACTTAAGTTGTCGTTCCAATTTTTTAACCATTTTACAGCTACTTTCCCGTATCCAATTGAGCTGAAATTTAGCATACTTATGTACAGTATGCTAATTTTCACGCATACTGTACATAAGTATGCTACATTTCAGCTCAATTGGATACCGGCAAGTTCGGTAACAGTTATATTGTATTGTTACCTACCGAACTCGTATATCATGGCACCATCGTGCTGATCTGTTGATGGTGAATTAAAACTCGTCCTCGTCTTTTTTTAATTTACGCATGGCCCATCACGGGAGAACACATTTGTTAAGAGATTTGGAAAATAAAGTAGGGCTTAGGCAAAGATTACACAAGACTATATTGTTTAACAATGTATGGATAATTGGATACACAAACTTGTGATTAGCGAAAATAAATATTTCTTTAAAAAATATTCTTGTTTTATTTACTACCTAATTTAGTTTAAATTTCATTGTACATAGAACCTATATCAGAAATAATCCTCATATCCACAGATGTACTTGGTCACCCTAATTAAAACGAGATGCAATCCTCGAGTTTGGCTTCTCTGTCGGTCACACTTTTTCGTCACAGTACTCAATCCGGTTTAGGTATAGATCCGTGCTTCAACCACTAGCACTATATCTGTGAATAATTAAAAAACAGTCTTGTGACTTTAGACATGAAGTTTAATTTTAACTGTGAAGGTTTTAAAAGCTAGCGGTCTAGTATAGTTCTATAGAATATCTTTGATGAGAATACCTTCTCGGCTTACACAGCGCTCGGTTGCATAGCAACCACAAAAGTACAATATAACGAAATCACAAGCGATGAAAAGGCCGGTTATGTTTGTGTAATGTTATATAATTCTAATTCTAATTTTGTACATGATATTATGGTAATCATATACAGCCACAAGTGCACAGCATACGCACCAACAAACACGACCTGCAAAGGAAGATACGAAGCATAGGTCCAGGTACTGTTATGGCTGTTATGCTGCAGCTGTCATGATGGAGTAACGGCTTCCGATCACCGAGAAACCGAGAACTGAATGAAAAGTTAAAACAACTGGCAGCATAATAAGATGTCGTATATGACTGATCGAGAACGCATAACGCAAAATAACAAATATAAAAGTTATCGTTATGCTGCATTGTCATACTTGTTCATTATATTTAAGAGATATTGGTCACCTGTACCATAATTAAAGAGGTTACATAATTACTTGTATTTTATTTACATTTATTCTCTTACTTATAAGCTAAAGGAGATCTAGTACCCAGGGCCCACACAAGGGCCACAAGTGTTGGAGCCATCACGATCAGGGGATGATATATGTGTATATAAGCGCGTATGTCTAAAATTGTTTATATAACAATTATATAATGGGAACAAAAAGAACAAGAAATAACATACTAGCCTGTTTTTATTCAAAAAATCTAAAAGCGAGACAAATATTCAGCCCTTCTGAATAATTACTACTTTGTACCGCTTGCGTTCGAGACGACAGGGTGCTGGGAGTCTTGAGGCTTTAGCCTTCATAAATGGAGGGCGACGAAACTAGGAGAGGGTTCGATGCTCTGATTCTTGTCTGGTGCAAAGGTTGTCCATCGCCATCCAACTGATCCAGCGTGGTAAAGCAGCAATTGTGATGGGTACCGTTTCGCCCAGTACAACTCGGGGGAGAGCTTGTTTGACTAGGCTCTCTTTTTTGTGTTGGTGTTTTTATAATATATGAATGAAAAATATAATAAAATATTCTTAATTTTGTTCTAAAATATAATACCAATAATAACATTCATTTGTAACAAATGCTATGCTATGAAGAAAGAGTAAATAATGAATAAGCATTGAAAGAGTCCTTATACTGTCATTAACTTCTGGTTCTTCATTTAACTAATTTACTAAGCCGGAATATATTTATGGGCGACCTGTACTATAATTAAAGAGTACCTGTACTATACATAATTACTTATAATAACTTGCATTTTATTTATTTATTTATTTATTTATTAAAGGAGTTTCAACAGCTTTTTAAACATGTTGACATTTTAAATAGAAATATGGAGCCAATAACAGAAACTCACCAATAGAAACAAGATATGAACTAAGGTTACACACTATGTTACAGTATCTTAAAATTAAAAATCAAAGGCTATAAGAGAACACAACAAGAGATGTCCATCGCTCACCGGACGCTCAGAAGATACACAGATACCACTTGTATTACATACATACATTCTCTTACTTACTCATAAGCTACAGGAGATCTAGTACCCAGGGCCCACATAAGGGCCACAGGTGATGTTGGAGCCATCACGGTCAGGGAATGATATAATAATATGTGTATATAAGTGCGTATGTCTAAAATTGTTTATATAACAATTATACATATAACGGGAACAATAGTTACTAACATACAAGCCTGTTTTTATTCAAAAATTTAAAAGCGAGACAAATATATAGGGTGCTGGGAGCCTGACGCTTTAGCCTTCATAAATGAAGGAAGGCAACGAAACTAGGAGAGGGTTTGATGCTCTGATTCTTGTCTGGTGCAAAGGTTGTCCATCGCCATCCAACTGATCCAAAGTGGTAACGCAGCAAGTGTGATGGGTACCTTTTCGCCCAGTACAACACAGGGGTTTTCTTGTTTGACTAGGCTCTCTTTTTGTGTTGGTGTTTTTATAATGTATTAATAAAAAATAAAATAAAATATTCTTAATTTTATTCTAAAATATAATATCTACAACAAATGCTATCCTATGAAGAAAGAGTAAATAATGAATAAGCATTGAAAGGGTCCTTATACTGTCATTAACTTCTGGTTCTTCATTTTACTAATTTACTAAGCCGGAATATATTTATCATTATGAATGGTTGAAATATTTTTCCTTGTACTGCTTACAGCTGTATTTGTTTCATTTTGCAGCTTACATTGCATGATCACCAAGTAGAATTTCTCCATAATCCTGCAATAAAAAAACACTTAACATGCTTTCGGCAACTAGTACTTGGTACTTAAATCATCGGCAAACCTCTCCCAGCTAACATGAAATAAATATTTAGGTAGGTGGACATTAGATTCATCAAAGTGTTAGGCACATTTTCTTTCCAATTTACATGTTAATTTTCATAAACACTCGGCAAAACAAATTTACATAATAGGTTACCTGTCCGTCACATCACTGGAAGACATCTATTCTATGTGGAGAACCAAAGGCATGGTTAAATAATGATCCCCAACAAAAGGAAATTAATTTTTCAGGCTGAAATACTGATTTCTTGTTACATTATAGATGTCTATTTTAAACATCTTAGCACATGAAATATATTACTGACACCAAATGTCAATTGCCTTAGCAACTACGCCCGCGACGGCTACCCACCATAGCAACTACACCTACATTGCTAGAGGTGTAAGGTGGGGACAACGTTTTTGACATTAACGTGTCGTGGCGTGCGTCCCCACCTTTTCAAAAATACTTTGCGAATACGTGTAACTGTCAAACCATCTCACCTCTAGTGATGTTCTAGTTATCGACGTACTAATCGATGGATTTATGCATTAAAACTATCCTGATTCAAGTAATATAAACCGCTTATTGATAAAAAAAAAACACTACGAATGAAAGAGAAAATGATTTTTACAAAATTTGTGTATGAAATATCAAGTGCAAAGCCTACATTTTATCAAATTAAGACCATGTTACGTATATAGAGTTAGACTGTACTGGCTGACATATGACAGATGGAGCGAGCGTTTAAGGTGGGGCGAGCGTTGAGGTGATAACTAGAGGTGGAGACGTACGTCTTTACGCCACAAGCCAATACTTTTACAAGAATACCACTTCAGTGAACGCCCTGTTACACAGAAAAGGCATGAACAGTACTGCAACTATGTGTGAAACTATTTTTCTTGTGCAGGCGGCGCAGATATATTTTAATCTATATGCCAGTTGTCACATGATGCTGAGACAAATAAACAGACAGACCACCAGATAAACAGCCAAGAGACCAAAATTCTAAAAACTATTAAAGTGGGTTCTGTTACCAGAGATGGGCGTAATCGATTACTTTTGGAATTAATTGCACGACTACATTCCAGTAATCGTGATTCCTCAATAATCGATTACTTGGATAATCAAAATTACTGTAATACATTTATCCATTCCTTTGGAATCGGTATTGTAAACCACTACTATAATCTTGATTCATCAGTAATTAAGTATTTTAGTAATCTGAATTATTTAACTCCAATTCCAGGACTATATTACCTACTTTATTGGAAGACCTTTTTTTTTATTTTGTTACTGTCATGTCACTCAAATAAAGAGCAGGGGCACGCTGAAGACTTCCCATGCATCTTACGTGGTTCCGCTTTGGTGTTGAATCAAAAATAGTTAGCGAGATGTACCAGGAGCGCATGAAATATACGGAGTATAGTTTCTCACAAACGTTGGTTACTGCAGTAAGCGGGGGTCCAAGTTACTGGTCGTATATGCGAGAGTTTGATACATAGGAAGCGTCTAGTGCAATGTGAGAGGTCAGCTGGTTGGTCGTAGATGTGAGAGCTTCGTACAAAAGTGCGTTCCGTCCAGTTTATTTAGATCTCTCCATTGATTTATTTATATGGATTCTAAGTGCCCTCCATTGATTTTTTGCCATGTACAGATTTTGGACGCTGTACAGCTTTATTACTCTTAGGTTCTATCTTTCCCCGCGAATTTATCCAAGTAATATGTTAAACCAGGCTATAATCTATTAGTAATTAACCGCCAGAATCAAAAATTGAATGAAAACAGTGGACAGAACCCGGGTGTTTGGCTATTTAAAAAGCTATGGCTGTAAACACTGGACGAGTTTGGGATAGACGGCCGACTCGGAGATGAGACCGGATAAAACGAATCCTGCAATACCTGTTCCGGCCGAGGATTGTATAGTGCGTTTCTCAAACATGTTAGAAAATATTAAAACAAAAATATCAACAAGAGAATATTATAAACAAAAATATACATCTAAATAAACCACACCAAAAAAACATTATCCAAAAAAATAAGACAAATAAAACATAATACATTAAATAATAACAAACAAAAATGGCAATAAATACTAAAGTTACAAAAAACACAAAAAAACATTAAAAGTAGCCCTTTGGTAATACCTTGGCAGGTATTAGCTACTAAAGTGTTCTGGGTATAAAGTACCTATTGAAACGTACTGTATGTGAACGCAATGGGTCTAAGGTGTGGGGATGAGCTCGATGGCGAGAGGTGCGATGATGATAGGTAACCGCGGGCATCATGTCATACATAGGCCTCCCCCAGAGAATGCCAAAACAATCAATAGGAGCTACCCGCATCCAGCGGACCCACGCGACCTTAATCAGGTCATCAGCCTACATCAAGCCTCAGCAACCTTGTGGGGGCAGCTCAGTAACATTCCTTGTTCCTACACTACGTCATCCGGTACGTGGTCGCCACTCGAGAACTCGTTTGCCCCACCGACCCGGGCAATATGGCCCGCACCTGCCAATTTAGTTTGGCAGACCTTCAGGCTATGTCAGTTACTTTGATTAGTCTGCGGGTATCGTAATTTTTTAGATCTCGCAGAGTAAGTTCGAGCGTAGGCCATAGCCCTCTCCATCGCTCTTTGAGTAACTTTGACCCTCCTTTTTCGGAGCCATAGGTCATCAATGGCAAAACGCACTGGTCAAAGACTTTAGCTATTGACGAGAGGATAATCGATACATGACGAAAAGATATTGCGTCTCCCGAACGCCACCCAGCCAAGTCATTTTTGAAAATTGATCTCTTCTCGAAATTGCTCCTGCCCAACTGAACTGTTTGTCCTAGGCTCAGGGACAGTACACAAATTTGTGGACAACTTTGAGCGTAGAGTCTCTGATCTTAACTGGAGTACGTACTACATAGGTACATGGACGTTAGTTATGATTTTCGTTTGGTCCATGTTCATCTTAAGCCCAACTTCTTTAGAAGCCCATTAGATCATCGAGCATATTACTTAATTTCTCCATGGTCTCAGTTTTGAAGAAGAACAACCAAACTCCTGTCCCATACTTATGAGAATGACTAAATGTTTATTTAGAAGCACATGACCTCGATGTCTTCAAGGTAAGAGTGAATAGGCATCTTCTGGGTGAGCGTATTCCATCTTAGACTTTGTCTTAACTTTCCATCAGGTTAGACTAAGGTCAAACGTAATCCCATTGACAATAAAAAAAAACGAACAGCTTCTAAACTAGATATAAAATTAACTATAATAATATTTTGATATTAATGTTAACTGGTCACAATCAGCCAGCCTCGAAATACTAATTAGAATTCACGATCCGAAAGTAGGAACAATGTTGTAAGTTTCGGCACGGCCGAAAGATTCGGCACTTTTTTGGCCGAAACCGAACCTTCGGCCGAAACTTGCCGAAACCGAAACCTAAACTTCGGTCGGACACTAATTTAAATGCTTAAAAAGAGAGAGAAACTATGTATGTGAAATAAGCATGATAATGAATAAATGTTTTTTTTATTTTTTATTTATTTGTTATACAGGGCGAACCCTGTGACAAGAGCAAATATTTAAAAGGACGCTACCATATAGCATCCACACCTGTGTCCCAATATGTTATATTTTTTAATTCTGAGAAATGCTGATCTAAAGTTCTGACCTTCCTTGACACCACGAGATTCTAGCACTGCAGTTAATGCAGTTTTTAACCGACTTCAAAATTTCAAAAGAGGAGGTTATCAATTCGGTTGTACGTTTTTTTTTGTTTTTTTTTTTTTTTTAATGTTTGTTAGTCCATTACTCCGTCATTTCTTAACCGATTTGGAAAATTCTTTTTTTGATTGTAAGTATATATATCCAAGTTGGTCCCGTTTTTGTCAAAACGCAGTTCTGATGATGGGATCCATGAATAATTGAGGGAACTCCTCAAATCTTAAAGGCAAACATATAGTGATTTTTGTGTTTTTATCAACCAATCGAGCATTATCATGCAAAAATGTGACATTTGATGAAGTGGAACTGCTGATGATGATCAGAACAGAACTCTTCAACGACGAAAAGTCCACGTTTGGCGATTTGTCCTTCTAGCTGTGTTTGTTAAGCAAGTTCTATTTTCAAGATTGATTTTTGTCATGCTCGAGTTCTGATGATGGGATCCATTAGGAATCGAGGGAACTCCTCAAATGTGAAAGGCACACAAATAGTGATTTTAGTATTTTCATGAACTAATCAAGCATTTTCATTCATAAAAGTGACATTTGATGAAGTGGAACTGCTGATGATGATCAGAACGGAACTCTTCAACGACACGTGGTTCACGTTTGGCGATTTGTTCTCTTCGTTTTGTTTGTCAAGCAAGCAAGGTTTTTTCATGATTCCATGAGGAATTGAGGGTACTTAGTCTTCTACCATTATAAACATACATTATAGCCATTTTTATTTTATTGTATATCTATCTAAGAGTGCACCATCTAAGTATAATAATCTTTTACCGGCCTCCCCCATTGAAGTCGGTTTTTTTTTCTTAAAAATTATTTAGTATCAAGTTATGAGTCCTAATAGTTTTTCCATTTTTTGTTTTATAAAGTAGAAATTACATATTTTTAAGTGGTTCCATTAAAAAACTAGACTTCTTTTTCTTCTAAATACCATACCTATATGTTTGTTTACTCCTTCAAAGGGATATTAATAACTACTTATTTTAAATAGTATGTAATTATTAACTTTATTTCATTTTTTGTAGTTTTAAAATAAGTAGTTATTAATATCCCTTTGGAGGAGTAAAAAAAACATACAAGGTATTTAGAAGTAAAAGAAGTCTAGTTTTTTAATGGAACCACTTGGAAATATGTAATTTCTGGCCCGCTTAATAGTAGAAGAATTTAATAGAATAAAATTTATTTTGCAACAACTACATATAAAAACCATAAAAAAGCTTTACATTACAACTAAAAGGAATACAGCGTTGTCACAAAAAAGGAGTCAACTCAGCATGTGACGAGGCACAGGGTGCAACCACGCTGATTTTCAGTGGATCCCATTCATTTTTTTTTTGGGGGTCGAAGTTACTCGCGTCCGTAGGTGTACCCTCGAGACCCTACACGTGACCCCTGGGTGGTGCCAAACGAGTAACACTTCACTGGTGGTAGGCTTCGGCCGTGGCTAGTGACCACCCTCCGGACTAAGTCACGCCGCCATAATGGCTCAGCCATGTTCCGGCGCGTAGTCCGGTGACGCCGTTCGGGGAAGTTGGGTCGGAATAGTTGTTTCACTGTTGCAGTGGCCGGTTTTCGACGCTTGGGCTGTAAGACATCGGGTATCTGGTCGCGGAGGGTAGCGGGATCCGAGGCACGGTTCTCCGCTGGCCGACCGCTGTTAGTAGGGGACCCAATTAGTGAGCCAGCCACTCACGAAAGGCTGTCCCGCCAACACGCGAAAAATCCCGAGGTGCGCCATCGTGCCGGTTGGCGACCGGACGAAAGGGCCCGATGGACATTCTCGGGGGGGCTCGGGCGTCCCCGCAGTCTCCGCACCAGCTCCCCAATAATGTCTTACTTGCTCAACGTGTCTGTAGGTTAGTGACATGAAACCTCATTCCACTTCCTTCTCCCCCACCGTACACTCACTCTCAATATGAATAGAACAAAAAACAGGAACACGTGTCAACAGCGGATGCACGCCCTTTCACACAAAGTGCACCTCACCAACATACGGGGGTTGCACTCCAATCTCGTGCCGGTCCACCACCACCTGGAGACCGAGAAACCTGGACTCATGTTCTTGACGGAGACGCAGATCAGATGCCCGTCGGATGTTGCATACCTGCTTTACCCCGGTTACACCCTTGAGCATAACTTCAAGGCTCGGGCAGGGGTTTGCATGTATGTACGAGATGACATCTGTTGTCGGCGTCTCCGGAATCTTGAAGACCGAAGATTCTCAGTACTTTGGGCGCTTGTGGACACAGGTATTGAGAAAATTCTGTACGCCTGTGTCTACCGATCGCACACTGGCGGAGACCAGGAGACAACTAGACTCGCCGAATACCTCTGTGAGGCAGCGGATGCGGCTCAGCGGAAGTACCCAACAGCACAATTAGTGTTCTTGGGGGATTTCAATGCCCACCACCAGGAGTGGTTATTCCCATACCGAGATACCAACCACGCTGGGAGAGAGACGCGGAAGCTTGCTCTAGCATTTAATCTCACCCAGCTGGTTCAAGGTGCTACTCGGGTACCTGACGTTGATACGCATACACCTTATTGCTTGGACCTCCTGCTGACAAATGATCCGGATCGGTACTCGGTGACGACCTCGTCACCCTTAGGTAATTCCGATCATTGTCTGGTTAAGTCTGTATCCGTTTATTCCCCATCCGACCCCAGCCCTAGGGGCAGTCGGCGGATGTGGCGATACAGGTCAGCTGATTGGGAGGAGATGCGGTCCTTCTTTGCATCTTATCCTTGGCAGTCAGTTTGCTTCTCTTCTGGCAGTCCTTCAACCTGTGCGGATGCCGTGACGGATGTACTCCGACTGGGTATGGAATATTTTATTCCATACTCTGATGTATGTCTGTCCGCCAAAACTCGCCCTTGGTTTGGACCTCAATGTGGACGCGCAGAGGCGCTGAAGCACGAGGCATACCTTGCCTGGGTTGATGCTCGATACCGCAAGGCTAAGGATATTAGCCAGAGGAAGAAAGCCTTTAATAAGGCTGCCAAGTCCTGCAAAAAGGTCCTTCAGAAGGCCCGCTTCGACCACATAAGCCGCGTAGGGAGTAAATTAGCTTCGTACCCCGCGGGTAGTAAAGCTTTTTGGTCCCTGGCTAAGTCGGTCGAGGGGAATTTCTGCCGCCCCTCACTGCCTCCACTGCTAAAACCTGATGGGTCGCTGGCCCACACTGCGGACGAGAAAGCAAACTTGTTTGTTTCTATGTTTGCGGAGAATTCGCGTCTGGATGCTGGTAGCGCCTCACCTCCTGCACCTTCTGGCTGCCCGACAGCCATGCCGGAAATTATCATTCGCCAAAAGGAGGTACGAAGAGTGCTACGCAATCTTGACGTGAATAAAGCCAGTGGCCCCGATGGTATACCAGCCATTGTACTGAGGACTTGTGCACCTGAGTTGGCTCCTGTGCTGACACGCCTCTTTCGACTTTCCCTTGAGTCTGGTATAGTTCCGAAATCTTGGAAGCTTGCTAATGTGCAGCCTGTACCCAAGAAGGGCAGCCGCGCTGACCCTGCTAACTATAGGCCCATTTCGGTCACGTCCATTCTCTGCAAGAGTATGGAACGTGTCCTGAACAATAGACTCCTGGCGTACCTAGAATCTAATGACCTCCTTAGTGATTGCCAATATGGCTTTCGCCGAAATCGGTCCACTGGGGATCTTCTAGCGTACGCCACACACATCTGGAGTGAGGCCATTGAGAACTACGGAGAAGCTCTAGCGGTTTCTCTTGATATTTCTAAGGCCTTTGACAGGGTCTGGCATGACGGCCTTTTAAGCAAGCTTTCTTCTTATGGTCTGCCGGCTGGTTTTTGTGCTTGGATATCGGACTTTCTGAGGGATAGATATATTCGAGTGGTCATTGATGGCTGCTCGTCAGATCTAATGGCTGTCAACGCCGGTGTCCCCCAGGGGTCAGTGCTCTCTGCGACTCTCTTTCTGCTCCACATCAACGACCTGCTAAATCCTGGTATCATTGGGTACGCGGACGACAGCACTGTCGTAGAGAGCTATATATCCACAGCGCGAGCCAGTGCGGTCGAAATCCAGTCTCACAGAGAAGCCATGGTTGAGCGTTTGAACCTTTCTCTCAAGGCAGTTTCCGATTGGGGCGATGCCAATCTGGTTGGGTTCAATGCCGCAAAAACCCAGGCGTGTCTTTTTTCCGCAAAAAAGAGGCCATTTGACCTGGCCCCTACTTTCCGAGATGTAACCGTGCCGATTACCGACCGCCTCGAGCTTCTAGGTGTAACATTGTCTCCGACTCTCAACTTTGGCTCCTTCATTGAGTCTAAGGCTCAGTTAGCTGCAAAAAAGCTGGGCATCCTCTCAAAAGTGCGACGGTACTTTAAGCCGAAAGAGTTGCTTACTTTATATCAAGCACAGGTACGAACGTGCATGGAGTACTGTTCGCATTTATGGGATGGATCGGCTAAATACCAGCTTGAGGCGTTGGAAACAATCGAGAAACGTGCCAGGAAGCTCATAGGAAAGGACTCTCTTTGCAATGCGAAACTGCACAGTTTAGAACATCGCCGCAAAGTTGCTAGTCTTTCGGTTTTCTATCGGTTGCATTTCGGGGAGTGTGCTGATGAACTGCACAGTATAATACCCCCCGCTCCCTTCTACCATCGGACGACCAGGGATACGGCAAGGCGACATCGTTTTACGGTGGCAGTTCCAAAAACTCGCACGAAGCGTTTCGCTTCCTCCTTTATTGTGAGAACAGCCAAGCTGTGGAACTCCTTGCCGGAATCCTTGTTCCCTGAAAACTACAACCTTACGGTCTTCAAGACGAGAGTGAACCGGTTTTTACTAGGTAAGCGCGCTCCATCCTAGACCACAATATCGCTTACCATCAGGTGATTTGTGGTCAAGCGCAAACCTATCCAGAGTAAAAAAAAAAAAAAATTTTATACCATTAATTTTTTGCTAACTGTACATTAGTTAGAGTCTATGAATTACCATACGATCGATTAAACCAAATATACGTAATGCGCTCCAATATATACTTACAGCGACGCAAATGTTAGGTATATTAGTTTTTCTAAGTAATATTTAGTTTGTACGTGGTTTGTACCTACCTACCAACAAAGTAAATAGTCGAAACGAAATCAAACAAATAAATTTCTCCGCGATAACATTCGATTCAATGCTTTTTGAATTTTGTCCGACACGTGACTATTGAATGTATTATATTTTCTAAGTGGGAAGTTTACAAATAGTATGCTTTGGTTGCACGTTGCACGAAGAATCAATATGGGTATGACTGGTATGAGTGTATATTTATAAAATAAAACCTGTGTGTTTACTTCTTGAATACCTCAAGGAATGAAACTTAAATATATGCTACCTCATAATAATCACACATTTAGAAATGCGTTATACTAGATTTGTGAGCCCGTTTTCCTAAACATGTACCGAAGTAATTTACTCTGATGTTTATCTGTATGTAGATAAACATCAGAGTAAATTCTCTCCCTAATAAATAAATAAATAAATACACGAGTAAAATTACCATAGGATTTGTTAGACCGTTTTTCCAAAATCACTATTACTTCTGAGTTTCCATTACTAAATTTCCCCGATCGCTTCACACATGCATCACATGAAGCAGTTATCAACAGTCGACAGTTTAGATAATTTTTAAGAAAAAAAAACCGACTTCAATGGGGGAGGCGGGTGAAAGATTATTTTACAACAATGTTTACGAACCGGGAGTACCCCGTGAACGAAGGAAAATTTGCAACTTGTTTTTTTTACTAGTTTCCAATTATATTTTCATATCATTGTAAATTTCAATAAAAAAAAAAAACAGTTTTTTGACACTTAATATTGTCTCGGCGTCTCAACGTAGGGGAGGGGCGAGCGTTATTGCTACCTCCCGCACAACCCGCGCCACCGCGGTATCCACGAAAGCATGGTTTTTTTGACGTGATAACGTCTTTAAAATCGTTTTAGTCGGGTGACATGTTCAGAAACTTGTGTCACACCAAAACCTCACGAGCGCGATCGCAGGTATAAGTGAAGTGCAAGTGAAGTAAGACGTTATCACGTAAACATCTCGATCGTAAACCTACTTTTTTAGTATATCTTTCAGCTGCTCTGTCTCAATATTTTAGTACTGAAAGATACTGAAAAAAAAACGTACTTATTATTTTTCACTAAGGAAACCACTGTGAAAATTTGAACATTCAATATTATTTCACCCTGTATAGTAAAGAAACAAAAGTATTTCAGTACACAGAGTTTTTGCCCAAAAACGAAATATTTTAATATGGCCAAAACCCATCAATTAAAATTTCTAAATTTTTAGACAATTCATATTTGACATGGCACCAATCTCAAAACTCAAACTCAAACTCAAAATCATTTTATTTCACATAAACTCAAAAGAGTGCTTGAGAAACGTCACAGAAAAATTTACGATGATCAATAATTATACAGAAATGTCAATAATATAAAATAAAAAATAAAATATAGAAATATCATATTGAAATAGTAACATTGAATGTCAACACGTCAACAGCTAAAAGTTCACACAAAATTATAAACCATATAACAATATAAAAACACAAAAAACACACATCGAAATGAATTAGGCTCAATAAAATAACATGTCACATAAAATATTTAAAATAATATAGTAGAATAAATAATATAGTAAACTCACACTGAACAATGACTGATTGGCTTAAAAGAAGTTATTGTCTTCTACAAATTCCTTAACGCTATAGTAGGCCTTACATACTAAGCGGTCTTTTACAATTTTTTTAAATTTTGTTAGCGACAAAGTCAAAACATCCTTAGGGATTTTATTGTAGAAGCGCACACAATTTCCCATAAAAGATGAGCTCACTTTATGGAGACGGAACCAAGGCACAGCAAGTTTATCCTTACTTCTTGTGTTAAAAGAATGCACTTCATGATTCAATTTAAACAGATGCTGATTTCTTTTGACATACATTATATTTTCAAGGATATACTGGGACGCGACTGTAAGAATATTAATGTGTTTAAACTTTTCTCTTAGGGAAACACGAGATCCTAACTGATAAATCGATCTTATTGCCCTCTTTTGTAGGATAAATATGGTTTCAATGATATCTTTAATAAGATATCTTTCAAAGGAAAACTCTAATGCTATAATAACCTATTATTATTTAGCGTATGGCATTTATTTACGAACCGTGAGATATTCGAGAAGACAAATACGGTTGCCAGTTTTTGTTGCACTTTTAGCACCACCCAGGGGTCACGTGTAGGGTAACGTTGGGTACTCCCTACGGACGTGGTGCAACTTCGACCCCCCTTTGTCAAGTGAGTGGGAAACTTGACTGTTAGAAGTTCTCAAGCCGCCCGAAGGCCTCTAACTTGGCTTAAAGACTGCTAATAACTTATTAATGTTCAACGACCGGTCTATATATGGACTACCTATTTTGGCGGGAATTGTCCACTCCACTGATTTTATAGTCAATTATAATCCAGCAATTTAGTGGCAGTGTGATTGTGACTGACTAAGTTTCTGCCAATAGAATTAAATAAAGGAGCCCAAAGAGCGCTTAGGTATATTGGATTAAATGTATTCAAATAACATAAAACAGCAATAAGTAGCAGTCTAAATTTGCTTTTTTATTACCGTCATTAAAAAAAGGAAAGTCCTTCCTTAGACGTAGCGCGGACAGGCCAGATACGGTGGACTGATGACCTGGTAAAGTCGCGGGTGTCCGCTGGACGCATCCAGCGGACACCCGCGACTTTACCAGCACCCGCAGGTGGCGCAGGATCGGTCATTGTGGAAGTCTTTGGGGAGGCCTATGCTATGTCCAGCCGTGAACGTCCTTCGGCTGACATGATGATTACCGTCATTTAAAACAATAACTCATAACATAATAAAATAATCATTAATTACTAACAAAGTCTAGAGGTCTGCCATTGCCAAATATAAAGTTACCTTTAGGTAACCCTAGCGACATGATTCACTTTCATACTTTCAGAGTATGGGGGAATATAAAATTAGTACCCACCCTAGTAACTTAAGATTTTGATAAGCCTTCTTTTAAATAACTATGCCACTTTTCTAGCATGAGATATGTATTTTTTATTTTGGCTTCAAAACATTATAAAACGAGAACTTTTTACCTAAATTACCTAATAAGTAACCAGGCGCCACACCATTGCATTGCATTGCATGTAGCTAATTAGTTATCAGATAGATACAAACAAAGGATCTTGCCGCGAAGGACGCTCCGTTTTGCTGCCTTGCCTGAGAAATAATAATACATGTAGGTAGGTACCTACAAAATGTTTTTGTTTCGACGTGGAAAAGATAACGCTGCGGGAAACCAAGAGCTTAACATCAAATGTCAACAAACCTAACAACGTACTGGGATTTTTATCTCTTACGTAACTTATAAGAATTTGAGGCTTAATATCTAAATATCCAATTATCATTAAGAAAATATCACATGGTTATTTTTTATTATAATATATTACTATAAAAACCCGTGTTTAGTAATACCTAAAGATTACTAAATAGGTAAGTATAAAAACCCGTGTTTAGTAATACCTAAAGATTACTAAATAGGTAAGTAATTTTATAATTTTCCCACAAAAATGTTGTTAAAGGGGTACCATTTCTTATCTCAGAAGCGACTCAATGGGTTAAATTAGTTACAATAACAGCATTAGGTAAGGTAGGTACTAAACTACTGTACTCGTAGATATTGTTTTCGTACAGAAATAAATACTTACTTTTGACAAGTAGGGTATTTTTCGTTGCCGTGGCCACTGACCATTAGAATACCAAAAATTATTGGTAACTAATTACAAGCTACCATAGCAATTCAAACTATTAATAAAATAGGTACCTGGTTTAAATCTCTGTCAAGTATGAATTACAAAAAAATTATGCATGAAAAGTTTGTGTAGTAAAAAGTTTACATTAACATGTAAGCTTTTTAATTTTTTCAGACTTCCTTTGACCCATTTGGATGGCTCATCCTATTCATGAGTAAATGTATACACTTACATATACCTACTGCCAGGACCATTGTCAAATAGAGTGAACTAAAATGAATCAGAATGGAGATTGCATTCAATCCGCCACAGAGCGGGGTTAGAGCAGAGCGCTAGCTAAAAAGACAGTCTGTCGCGCCGTCTACGCGCAACCAAACGTGTACCCGCGCCGCTTCGTGTTTAAAAACTAACACAGACTTTCACTTACATATAAACGTACAACTCAAACAACTTTCAACTCTGGACCTGCATAATAACAAACCAAAATACGCTTAAGACGTTGCAATAATACATTTTGCGGGGAAGTAACAAGTCGCGATTTATTTCTCAACAACAATGCACGAAAGTTGAAAAACAAAAAACAGTGCCAGAGTTCGAGGTTTAAGCGACAACCTCTAATTGCAGTACAATGGGACAAGACTACGGTGAGTACTCAATATTTTAAATTTCATAAACACACAATATGAGCGAATAGATCTTATTTATTTTTATTGCCAAGTTTTGCCCGCGCGGTTTGCTCAATTACTTTTTAACTGATTTATAAATAAGATATACCCATGCAATCATAGGCAGCGTATATTTTAGAAGACCAAGGTATTTGTTATTAGGACAAGACCCGCGTATTGGGTCCAACATAGACCATAAATATGTATGATGAATTGAATGGTGGAATGAAATGGAATAGATATACGATACGAGTAGGTACATGTATACCATAATAGCTATCTTGGAGAATGGAATAAGTTGAGCTTTAAAAATGCCTAAGAAATTTGGCGGAAAACATAGAAACTCAATCTTTCGTCGGAATAAATTTACTACAAATTTTCAATCCTTATTCACGTCGTCACTTCAATTATGAGTTATGACAATTTAGTGTAAATCTTCTGTAGAAATTAAAAGGT
Organism: Notocelia uddmanniana; assembly: GCA_905163555.1. Taxonomy (NCBI): domain Eukaryota; kingdom Metazoa; phylum Arthropoda; class Insecta; order Lepidoptera; family Tortricidae; genus Notocelia; species Notocelia uddmanniana. Next base: position 12,180,489 of record LR991052.1, on the reverse strand, counting down.
ACATATTGGATAGGAAGTGGTTATACTGATAAGCCTCTTCCTGAAAAGGGACTACACAAAAACCAAATTTTTGGACTTAATACGTATGCTAAAACATAGGTTAAAAAACTTAAGTAGACATTACATTACATATTTAAAATTTGAAATGCAAGTAAAACAAATGCCTATACAAGTAAGTATTCGTACATGATGGGTTTTACTAGAACTTCTTCATAATTCTTACGTGGCTGATGCGAATGATTAAAATGTTATAATCGCAAGTGGTAATTTATCATTTATCATATCATCTCCGTCATCAGTTTGTCCACTTGGCTGCAATAAATTATATTTACAAGGAAATATGGTGCGTATGTATGTTATTTTTGTATAATTGTATGACCCCTGACTCGCACTGGATTGCATGTTTATTTAGTGTTTATCTACATTTGCGAGCGGTATTCCCGCTCGCAAATGGTCAACTAACTGCAATTTGTTTCTTCCTGTTTAATTAAGACATGATTCGCTTGAATATTGTTGTACATGGGTATATTACTTGTTAATTACATATAATAATAAAAAAAAACCCGACTGCGTAAAAATAACTAAAAAAACCGTCCAGTACCTTGGATAACGAAAATAAATTGACAACATTTTCATTTTTTAAGTAACTTGAAATACTCGTACTAACTCATTTCCTCAAATTAATCACAAGAATTTTTTATAGTTATTTATTAGTTTTCAAGATATTCACGAAAATGTGAAGAAAGCCTACCATCGTCTATCGCCACAACGCTGAATTGTGACAGTCACAACGCACAAAAAGAACAGCGGTAGGTACACTTTCTTTAGTAAATCCGCCTTAATAATATAAATATTTGTATGATTTTGTACGCTGTGACGCCTTACTTGCCACTTAAGCTTGAAACACACAGAGCGCGATGCAGCGTCGTTGCGTGGCGGAGGCGGTTTTTTGGTGAAGCGAACGCAATCCGGGGGACGTCGTACCAAAAAATCCGCTCAGTATTCGGTAGTATTAGAGCGCAGGAGGCGTGTGTGACATATGAAGCAGTAATGACAGTCGATAATTTCGGAAAGAACAAAAATGCGCCGCTCTCTTTCAGAATGAGAAACTTGTGAATATTTTAATTAGGGTTCCGTACCTTGACAGGAAAAAACGGAACCCTTATAGGATCACTTTGATGTCCGTCCGTCCGTCCGTCTATCTGTCTGTCAAGACCCTTTTTCTCAGGAACACGTGGAGGTTTCAAGCTGGAATTTATATCAAATACTTAGGTCTAGGTACTGTCCCATGGAGCTGTGAAAAAAAAAAAAAACTTCTAAGCCAACGCAATCAAAAGATACAGTCGTTTATGCCGCAAATTTCCGCAAATTTTCGGCAATCGCGAGGGAATCAAAACCTACAGGATACTGCCTGTGGACTCAGAATCTTGAAATTTGGTACGAAGCAAAAGCAACGTCTTATATCACAGGTAAAGGAAAAATTGCGAAAGCCGTAAATTTTCAGTTACATCTTATAATAAAAATATTTTTTACAGAACCCTCGTTGCGCGAGTCCGACTCGCACTTGGCCGGTTTTTTATATGAAATCGGGATATTTTCGAGAATTTAAAAATGTGGTTTTATTTAATTTTTATCCTCTACTTGATTAGATCGGAAAACAGCCCGTTTAAAAAAATTAAACGTTGTCAATTCTAAATGTGGAGCATACCGATTTTAAACAGACGGGAGGCCGGACCACAGATATAATGGTCCGGAGCCATTAATGAGAAGATTTGGGACGATCTAGATTGACATAGTATGGGCTCATCTCTTTCAAACTGATATGTGCCCTTACGGGGTCCATTTTATTACCTCTATGTATGTAATATGATGGTCACATTATGTGTGCATTAAAGGTTTTTGATTTTGATATAATTAATTTGAGATTTCTAGTGGACTTGAATTTTATTCTTTAATTTTCGTTCACTTACGCAGTCGGGTTTTTGATTTTTTAAATATAATATATATTTTGTACTTTTTAGTTTTAGTACGTACGAAGTAATAAGTTACTGTAGGGTAGGGTGACGTAGGACCTATCGGTCATTGTGGAACTCTTAGTAATTGCTATTACTCTAAGCGATAATAATTTTTAATATTTCATAATAAACGAATTGTTTTTATTAATTTTATATATAAATTAATGTTCTTATTAAATTCATTATTTTACTACATATTTAAAAAGTGTTAAATTGATATATTAGGTATTTAGTTGTAAGTATCTCAAGTTAATGTTGTGTGCCCTAACAGGGAGTCATGGACTGACTTTTACAATGTTTAAATCATGTACTAAGGAGTACATGATTTTAAAATTAGATAAATGAAATGAAAAAATACTTAGAAAATATGTTCACGTTAATAAGGCATATCATGCGTTTAATATAAAAGACTGTCTCATAGATTTATTAGAATTAAATAAAAATTTAGGCGAGTCGTTGCCAAAGAGTACATCATATATACGTCGTTGCTAACCAATTTTAAATCGTTATAGTTCCTAAAACCCTAAATAGTCATTAAAAAAATTAAATGATAATAGAAACCTTGTAATGATTTATGAATTTCTATTCAATGATACCCCACTCGATATATTCACGGTTTTTATTTTTCTAAATATCATTGCCGTATTTTGATTACTATCATGCTCCCCGCGCTCCATACAAACGTAGAAGTATGGTTCTCATTTTAAAACGCTATGCTGAAATAACGTGAAACATTGTATACACAATAAGATCCGGCATATCTAGGTTGGAAATTAGTTTCTGTTGCTTGAGATTATAATGGAGAAAAAATACAGCGAGTTTTTGAGTTTTTTAGGTGCTGTATGAAACCTTTATAATCGCTGTATTTTTTCTCCATTACATGCAATCTCAAGCAACTGAAATTTCCGACCTAGATCTATATGCCGGATCCCATTGTGTATGCAATGTTTCATGTCATTTCAGCATGCCGTTTTAAAATGAGAACCAAATTAATTTTGCATGTAGCATCGACCGTGCTGTCGACAATTAAGGCAACTCGATTGATGTAAGAATCATCAAAATCGACCCACACGTTAGTTCTCTAGAGTGCCATACATTTAAAGGCTGATAAACACATTACACTCCTTTGCGTTGCGTGGTCGGGTATTACATAGCCGCGATTAAAATACGATTACGAGTGACAGTTTTTTTCATATAATTAGTGAATAAGAAAAAAATGTAAACAAAGAATGTATTGAATTTGACATTTAATATGTCAAATTCAATACATTGTTTGTTTGGCATATTAAATGTCATATTTAATACATTGTTTGTTTACATTTTTTTCGTTTTCTACTGGTGCTTACTTTAGTCCGATATTAGACCACACAAGTTTGAGATTAAAGCTTGAAACGCACAGAATGTGGTGCAGCGTCGTTGCGTGGCGGAGGCGGTTTTTTGGTGAAGCGAACGTGGTCCGGGTTTCGTACCAAAAAATCCGCTCAGTACCTATTCGGTAGTACGGTAAAGCGGAGGCGGCGTGTGTGACCATATGAAGCAGTAATGCCAGTCGATAGTTTCGGAAAGATCAAAAATGAAAAAACCGCGCCGCGCCCGCTCTGTGCGTTTCGACCTTAAACCTCAAATTAAACTATTTGGTCGAAACCACCCTAATTAATGAAACTGACTAGTATAGTACCCAAGTTAAGTATTGTGAACGACAATAGATACCTGTACGCTTAGTTAGTACATAGTCGAGGTAATGTATTTATTTAGGTGTAACATGAGAACACTCGCATCATTGCCCGGAAATCATAGAGCCTATTACTTTAACGGTTGCGTAACGAGACAGGTGCAGTTTGCTAGGAAAATATCAGTATGCAGTATTCATTTATTCAGCATAAAGTAACGTGTTATATTATACGGCACTCCTATGTCTTCGTTATTACCTGATGCCTTAAAGGCCGAGTCACACCGAATGCGCGTTGTATCGTATGAAAATGTCATAGTAGATGAAGATGACACACCGCTTGCTTGGCGTGCACGTGCGCGTGACTTGCAAGCGGTGTGTCATCAACTATGACATTTCATACGATACAACGCGCACGCCACGCACACGCGCACGCGCACGTGCTGCGCACGCTTTCGGTGTGTCTCGGCTTTAAGTACCGGCCATTCTCATTTTTGTGCACATCACTCAAAGCCTTGGATGTCACTACCGGTACCGTGGACTCGATTATAAGGTGATGAATAATTTCGCTCAACACCCAATAAATATATATTGGAGTGTGTGTGTGTGTGTGTGTGTGTAATATTCTGAAATAATATTACACACACACAATAATAATATTTCATTTATTTTCTTTCTAGATAAGAAGTTTATTTGCCTATTTAGTACCTTTTGATTTACATAAAGATCTATTTACTTTCTTTTTCTCGACCAACTGCTAAAATAATTAAAACGTTATTGCAAAGTTAAGTTACAAAAGTCATCGTAACAAATGCGAGTACATTATCAAAACGCTTTACCTGTCTTTTATTTTGGAATTAGGGGAAAAAATAACTCTAAGGTTTTTATTTACACGAGCAATCGTGTTTTGGTACAACATAATAATTTTTAAGAAAAAAAAACCGACTTCAATGGGGGAAGCCGGTAAAAGATTATTATACTTAGATGGTGCATTCTTAGATAGATATACAATAAAATAAAAATGGCTATAATGTATGTTTATAATGATAGAAGACTAAGTACCCTCAATTCCTCATGGAATCATGAAAAAACCTTGCTTGCTTGACAAACAAAACGAAGAGAACAAATCGCCAAACGTGAACTACGCGTCGTTGAAGAGTTCCGTTCTGATCATCATCAGCAGTTCCACTTCATCAAATGTCACTTTTATGAATGAAAATGCTTGATTAGTTCATGAAAATACTAAAATCACTATTTGTGTGCCTTTCACATTTGAGGAGTTCCCTCGATTCCTAATGGATCCCATCATCAGAACTCAAGCATGACAAAAATCAATCGTGAAAATAGAACTTGCTTAACAAACACAGCTAGAAGGACAAATCGCCAAACGTGAACTTTTTGTCGTTGAAGAGTTCTGTTCTGATCATCATCAGCAGTTCGACTTCATCAAATGTCACATTTTTGAATGATAACGCTCGATTTGTTGATAATAACACAAAAATCACTATATGTTTGCCTTTAAGATTTGAGGAGTTCCCTCAATTCCTCATGGATCCCATCATCAAAAATCGAGCATGACAAAAATTAATCGTGAAAATAGAACTTGCTTAACAAACGCAGCTAGGAGGCCAAATCGCCAAACGTGAACTTTTCGTCGTTAAAGAGTTCTGTTCTGATCATCATCAGCAGTTCCACTTCATCAAACGTCACATTTAAGTATGAAAATGCTCGATTTGTTGATAAAAACACAAAAATCACTATATGTTTGCCTTTAAGATTTGAGGATTTCCCTCAATTCCTCATGGATCCCATCATCAGAAATCAGGCATGACAAAAATTAATCGTGAAAATAGAACTTGCTTAACAAACACAGCTAGGAGGACAAATCGCCAAACGTGAACTTTTTGTCGTTGAAGAGTTCTGTTCTGATCATCATCAGCAGTTCCACTTCATCCAATGTCACATTTTTGGATGAAAATGCTTGACTTCTTGATAAAAACACAAAAATTACTATATGTTTGCCTTGAAGATTTGAGGAGTTCCATCAATTTCTCATGGATCCCATCATCAGAACTGCGTTTCGACAAAAACGGGACTTATTTGGATAATAATAATAATAATGAAATTTGAAATTTTGAAGTCGGTTAAAAATATAAAGTAGAGGGCCGAGACCAAGATACATATTTCTGGAGATGAACTTTTTATTTTCCTGGTTTAGGCAGCGTACTGTTAGAAATATATCATGTTTAAATGCAACATGCGAGTGGATATATTGATTAATTTGATTCGATTTTAGGGTTCCGTACTAGAAAGGTTCGCATGGTGCGACTCGCGCGTGTCCGCTGTCCCAACTTTGTATCCCAAAAACTACTCATGCTATCGATTTGAAAATCGAATTTGTAATACATTAGTTGTAAACAAGGCCAACCCAAGATTATTGAAAATTAAAATAGAAAATGGTTTAATTTTATTTTCTAAGAGAACTGCCCGAGCAATTAAATTCTTGTTAATAGGAGGTCAAGTCTAGTATGAAAGGGCTTAAACTAATATGTATACAAACTAAACCCTTTTTTATTTTTAGCGGTGATATCAGCCATTACTAATTAAATATTAGATCATAAATGAATTAGTGAACTTCCGATAACTGATGATGACTTCGGTAAACGTATTTTACTTAGATTTTCTAATCACTTATTCTCAGAATTCAATAATAAACGCAGCGATGTCATTTCTACTCGCATGATAAGGAATGTAGACAAACAAGTACGTCCCATCGTCCCAGTCAAAGACATACTAACACAAGGACAATGCAGCGGGGTTTTTAACATCCCGATGACTCACAAATGAATGCGCACTCGGATTTATCGAGAGCACTTGAATCTACGTGCGTTTCACCAAACATTTTATATTCACGATTCTGTCTTAATACGACATGGAGATTCATAAGGACTTTGTCTCATCAGGGGTCGGGATATAATGGTTCGCCATTGAAGATGAGTTTTATAATATAAGCATAGCGAACCCTGCGATAACACTATATGACGTATTAATTAACACTTTAAAACGTGTTGCGTTTCCCTAGATTAACTAGATCACATTTAACAATGATTTCAATAGCATTGTACAATGTACCTAATCAGATATCTTAAGATATGATACGTGCATAGGCAGCATAGCTTACTGTGGAATTTCACTGAAGGTTAGCCAGTAAGTGGTAAGTATGTTGTAAAAATATGTGCAGAAAGTGAATTAAAGAAGTAATCTGCTACAAGTGCACAATGCACATGATAAATGCAAATCACCATTTTTTTGTTATGTTTGCTCGCTAATGAAACTTGAGAGACCATGTTAGTTCACAAGTTTGACAGCCAGGCGTGGCTGTCAAACTTGTTTTTGCCGAAAGCTGAAACGGAGACGCTTCGCTCGCTCGGTCAATAATACTCAAGTTTTGGAAATCTGGAAGAAGTCCAGGCTACACTCGGTTTTATGCTAAGTACGAGTACATGATGGAGGTAACGTTCCGAAGTCCGAACTCAGCGCGAAAGCTGCATATGACATAGGACATTGCCTCGTTTCAATAAGTAAATAGTTGAATTTATTCGTTGGTTTGATCGGGATGAATGATTACACACGTGTGAGTGTTAATAAAGTACACGTTTACACAGTACATGTATTGGGCGTGTGCCCACGGTTCCATAAAACCACGACTAATCACCGTAAAATGTAAAAAGGATGCAGGGCTTAGAACGAAACACGATGGTACTAAGAGCCAGATTCGATTGAATGGTCCAACCGTGTTGCTAACTGAGTACTGCCACGGTGATCGCGCTGCGGGACGTAAATAAAGATACCGTCAGCCATTCACACATTGATCATACCATTAGTACACATTAGCCGGAGATCACAATGCCCAGTTCTCTATTCAACAGGTACATGTTTTTAAATTACTGCTACACAAAAGACAATTAGCTAGGCAGGTACGTATACAATAAACAGAGCTGTAATCCGTTGCATGGTTTTTAGGCATCGTCACATAAAATTAATCTACATATTGAAAGAAATATTTACGTAATGAATAACTATTACCCATCAAAATCATAAATGTGAAAATGGGAGCCAAGTTCAATATTAAGAATATGCGATGCTTGGTTGTCGTCTTCACCGACAAAAGAATTGAGATCTAAATAGGTGCCAAGTTCCATAGATTCTCTGAAATGGTGCCAAGTCCGGCACTACGTCGTTTACAGTAAAACTAATTTACTGCGGCTTAATGCATTTTGAGCTTTAACTTGGCAGTTTTCTTAAATATCCAACAGCTGTTATGGTTTTATAACATACTGCATAGAAAATTTTAAATCATTTTTTTTATGTTAGATAGATTTTGAGTTATTGGGGGGTCAAAAGTGGCTCCAAACGGTTCGTGTAAAATAACACACGGCTGCTGTCCGCCAGTTCTTGCGGTGAACTTGGCTGGACACGCTGCCGCGTGTCTAGATATTTGAGAACCAAACGTCAGTTGAATATTAGGAAGAATAAGTACCCAACAAACTTTTTGCATTCCTTACATCACAATATTAGGCATGAGTCGATAGGTAATTCCTACTTAAACTGATAATTGTATAGTACTATTATAATGGTCAGAGATCGATTATGAATAATTGGGATTTCCGAACTTGAGATCTTTTGTTGGTTAATAAATAATAATTGGCCGCCTCACTTCTTGTCACAAGTGTACTTATTATGCGTATTACGCGATTTAAGGGGTTATGGCTATTGAAGCATAGGGTTTTAGCAGTGCCAGGAAGCATAGGGTACGTTATTAAAAAAAAAACAGAGGGCACAGGGCAGAACATGAGGGAGGTAAAACTGGGCAAGTGCCTCCACCTTACAGAAGACTGCAGCCATCAAGCCATAATAACACCAGTAACTTGCTCCTTAGTTATGTGGTGTTGGGTTCCTGGGGTGGTGAATAAGGTCGCCAGAGCTCCCGAGAATACGCTGTGTTGAGAGGTTGGGAGTGGGGGACCTTCATATGTTTCTAGTTGTCAATACACCGAATCCTCAATTTAAAAAAGAGTCGGCAACGCGCTTGAGATTCTTCTGGACCTGCAAGCGTCCGTAGGTGACGGTGTCTACTTACAATCAGAGAAGAGAGGGAATACACAGTATAAAGAACTGTATTGCTTATGAATACGTTCAATTGTTTTCATAAAATGCCTTTCATACACAATGGGACGTAAATGCCGTGAGTTTCCTGTATGAAGGCAGAACTCTTTTGCTACGGAACCCTTCATTGTCCGTGGTCCCTCACGCACTTGGTCGGTTTATTTTTTATTTCGTAATCGATTTTTTAGAACTTGTCCCGTGTACTAATGTCAAAAAATAATGAAGTATATTGCAGTGCAGTAGGAACACCACACTCTCCCATGCCTTGGTTTGGTTGACCCGCCGGGACGTCCATTAAGTACTCGTTCCATGTTCCATACAGTAAATATTAAAATAAATATCAATTTAAAAGAACATAACATGACATCGTTTCCATACGTGAGCTCAACTTATACGGCCTTTCAAAAGTCAAGAGTTATGCTAACAATGCATCCTGCATAAGCCCTGTAAATAGCAGCTTTAGATTTATTTTAAAGTTAACTACCGCCCGGTTAAATTTGTAAATGCTTTGTCACCAGCCTCCTCAATTAGTGTCAATTAGTTTGATGTCACAAAACCGCGGCGTCGTCTCTAGTTGAGGTGACTCATGTGAAATATTCTTTATTTTATCCGCTCACGTATCTACTTCTTGCACAAGCGAATCAGTGTTCAACGTGACGTTATTGGGCACACATGTCCCTATGGCATTACAAACATAAACAGTGATACAGTGAATCGGAAAAATAGTGAAATAAAAACTGATGTGGGTTCGGAGTTAAAGGAGTTCTTTGAAGTATTGCGATTTTACTTATCTAAATATTACTGGCTGTAGCTTATGTTTTTAAATTGAATTATGCTATTATTTTAATATTTTATTATCTCAACAAATTACTCTACGATCTGTATTCTACTCGCAACTGTTCACATAACATGAGTATATCTGTATTTAATTTATGTTATTTATACTCTCCGGCGACCGGTTTTACCGTGGCTCCAACTTATCAAATGTGTGCGTGTGAAATGTCCCATTTCTAAATATACGTCACGCACGTTACGTTTACCGCATTATTTATACCAAAGATAAAATTAAAACGCGGTAGTAAGGTACTCGCACTATTATGTATATTCGTAACCGAAACTGTAGTTGTGTGTTACCGAAGATAAGACGAATGTTATTACTATGTGGCCTCGACGTAAGCCCCTGTAAGCCTCTTTTAGCGTAAAAACATGTGAACAGTCTTTACCGTAAGTAGTTACAAGTTGCACCTACTCGTTTTAAGTATTGACGGCGGCTCCCCGGTCAAGATCAAATTGTATGCTGATGTGGCAATTAAAATATATGTCCGCATTAATTGCCTTGTTTACGACATTTGTACGCGTATTTTCCAGTGATCAGTGTCGCATATCTAGTTATTTTGTAATAATATACCTAAATATCTACTGCAAAGAGCGGCAGTCTCCAGGTGTACTATCTATTACTTATTCCGTGATCAAGGCCCTATTCGCGAAACACTGGATTTTCTTAATATGTTGGACTGTTCTCTCGTGCTCGTGCTCTCAAAATTATCCACTTTTTACTGAATGATAAAGATAATTTGAAATACTTATTATGTTCTCAATAAGATTATGTTGAAAAATATGATAAGAATTACTTGAAAATGTACCTAGGTACATATTTAAAAAAATGATATTTTATATACTTATGTATGTATTGGTATTGCACTACTCCACAGATAGATGTGGGGCTGTAGTGCACAATAAGAGTATTACTTTTTAAATAACATCTTAAAGCTTTAACATTTTGGACGCCAACGACACATATATCCGTCCGTACCATTGGTTCAACGCCAATGACGTATCTATCGGTCACGGCGTGCAGGTGCGATATCAACTTATGCATTTCTATAGAGTTCTACTTCGTGTTTGACATTCCAATGTAATGGCATGTGAGCCTGAGAGTGACGGCTTTTGTATTTAACATAGCGTTGAAAAGGTTAGGGCACAAACTTATTAATTCCGCGCGCTCTTCAGATAACCACTGTCGGTCGGTTATCGGGAACATAATTAGTGAAAATATTTTAGTGTTACTTATATTTGAGGCAGTTGCCCACAAAATCAGCGAGTTATGCAAAAAACACCAAGCTTTACAATAAATAACTTTGCTGTTCCTTACAAATACTACGTTGCAAATAAGTAATAGGAATTTAGAATAAAATTAATTTCTGTTTCCTAGAAATACAACGTAAAAACCCGTTTCTGACGCCTTTTCTTTAACAACACGTAAGGGCCCTAGGCCGCGGTCTAAACGGCAGCGGGCAGCGGGGCGGCGAGCGGGCGCTCAATCGCTCATACCTACATACATTTGAGCGGGTTCAACAATGTAAGTACCTATGGGCGCCGCTTCGCCGCCCCGCAGTCGCTGGCATCCATATCGCGGCGGGGCCTTATTTACCTAGTAAACCATAGATAGATAGATAAAGATAAATGAGACGGTAACTGTGTTGTCCCTTGTTAGACCTAAAGCATCATTTGACATAATATTTTACTTGATCTAATCATATCTAATACATTTTTTTCTTAAATAGGAAGTAAACTTTATATGATAATTGCAAACAATCCTAACCTAACTTTATGACATCTATTTGATGTGTTGATATTCGAAGGAACCCCCACACCGTTTTGAAGAAAAATGCATTAGTCCTAGCGAAACTTTAGTACATAGTAGGTAAAGTAACAGGATCCCCGGTAACTGTTGCTTGTTGTCTCTGGACCGACTTAGATCAAACTAATAATCAAAAAACCAACATCCTCCCCTCCATCAATAAGGAGGCCGGGGTTCGTATTGGCACCTAATCCTAAGATTTGGCGTAGGCACTAGTTTTACAAAAGCGACTGCCATCTGACCTTCCAACACGGACGGAAAACTAGAACTTGTTCGGATTAGACCGGTTTTCCTCACGGTGTGATCCTTAACCAAAAAGCTTTTGTTGAATATGAAATGATATGTCGAGCATAAGTTTTATGGAAAACCCAGTGATAAACGCGGGGTTTCCAACCTACGAACTATATTCGGTTGTACGGTAGAGCCGAGGCGGCGTGTGTGACATATGAAGCAGTAATGACAGTCGATAGTTTCGGAAAGCGCCGTGCTGCCATATTCCTTATTCTGTGGTACTGCGCCCGCTCTGTGCATTTCGACCTTTAAAGTCGCGTGCCTTGATGATCGGCTTCAGCGGTGTTTTTTGTTCAGATTTAAATCACATCATAGATCAGAGAGATAATAGCCATTTATTTAACATTAATTATCAAATTGCCAATGACATGAGTTATTATTATTACTTATTAGCTTGCTAGTCTTGCTACCGATAAGACGCACATTGCGTGCTGAATTAATTTGTATGGAAAATATAATCTTTTAATTAAGGTACCAAATTATGTTCCTAAAGAGACTTTCGACTCTTATACGATTGTATGGGAACACACACTTCAGATCTCAGATCATAGAAATGTGCCCTTACCATGAGTTGCTGCTGAACTCCTATTAATAATAATAATAAAATAATAATATTGGGGGACAATCTTACACAAATCGACCTAGTCCCAAACTAAGCAAAGCTTGTACTATGGGTACTAGACGACGATATACATACTTATATAGATAAATACATACTTAAATACATAGAAAACATCCAAGACCCAAGAACAAATATCCGTGAAAAATGCACAAATAAATGCCCTGGCCGGGATTCGAACCCGGGACCTCTAGCTTCGGAGGCAGAGTCACTACCAACTAGGCTAAACAGGTCGTCAGGCTAATTCTAGTCAACTAGGCTAATTAGGTACTTACGTTATTATTAATCGTGTATTTCGAACCGTGAGATCTTCGAGAAGACAGTAAGGTAGCCAGTTTTGGTTGCACTTTTAGCACCACCCAGGGGTCACGTGTATTATAACGGTGGGTACTCCCTACGGACGTAGTCCAACTTCGACCCCCTTTTGTCAAATGAGTGGGCAACTAGCGAATAAACTACGAGTACAATAGATACGTTATTCTTTCTAAAGCGTCTGTCTTAGGGTTTGCAGTCCCGGTACTTATTGAAGCCCCGAAGTTTTCGGGACCGGGACTGGGTCAGTCCCGGGAATTCCCGGATACTTTCGTGACTTTCGGGACTTTGTAGTTTTTAGGGAGTATGTATGAAAAAACCGGACAAGTATGAGTCAAACTCGCGCCCGATAGTTTCGTTCCGTACTCTCATGATTTGTAGCTATAATAAACTATTTGGCGCATGTATATTGTCTAGTGTAACCTGTATCTGGATGTCCCTTTACGTTGCTTAAATTGAAATAGTATTTTTATGTACAAGTACAAAGTTATTTATTACCTTACTTGTAATGTAAGACCATGCTTATTATATTACCAAATATCATGATTCTAGGTCAACGGGAATTACCCTATAGGTTTTGATTCCCTTGAGAGTGTCATTATGCGGTATTACAGCCGCATATTTCGATTACGATTACTTAGAAGTTTGATTTTTTCGCAGCTTCAAGGAATTGCGGTTCGAATTATTTTATTTTTATATCAACCTTGAAGTACGGAGATCAGCCTGTAAGAGATTAGAATGGCTCTTAAACAGCTCAAAAACAACAATACACCCGTTGAATATGGTATTACAGCCAAACTCCTGAAGGCGGGTGGAAAACCGGTCCTTACGGCCCTCCAGAAGTTGTTCAATTCAGTCTTACTGGAAATAAGAACGCCAAAGGCATGGAGCGGGTGTGAGGTGTAGTCCCCACTACTTTACTTCAAAAAGAGCGACAACGCTCTGCTAAAGAACTACAGGCCCATCTGACTTTTGAGCCATGTATATAAGATGTTTTCATTTCAAGAGTCATTACGAACCGTCTCGCACGCAGGCTAGATGGCTTCCTGCCTCCCGAACAAGCCGGTTTCTAAAGAGGCTTTAGTACCGTATAGTATACCACTTTCCTACGCTTCGCCAGGTTATACAGAAGACTGGGGAGTATGACTTGCCCCTCTGTTTAGCGTTCGTGAACTACGAGAACTTCGATTCGATTCGATCGAAACCTGGGCTGTGCTAGAATCTCTGCAGCGGTGCCAAGTTGACTAGCGCTATATCGAAGTGCTGAAGTGTTTGTACGAGAACGCCACTATGTCAGTCCTTCTCCGGGACCAGAACTCGAAACCTATTTAGTTGCAGCGGGGAGTCCAGCAAGGAGATGTTATTTCTCCTAATTTGTTCTCCGCTGCACTGGAGGATGTTTTCAAGACTCTGGACTAAAAAGGCTAGGCATCAACATAAATGGCGAGTACATCACTCACCTTCAGTTTGTTGACGATATAGTAGTCTTGGCTGAGACCATGGAGGCTATGCTATAAGTACAATGCTCAATAACGTCAGTAAAGCCTCCGAGCGAGTTGGTCTTAGGATGAACATGGACAAGACGAAGATCATGTCAAATGCCCACGTAGCACCAACTCCCGTAACAATCGGACACTTAACGCTCGAAGTTGAAGACGACTACATTTACCTAGGACAGACCGTCCAATAAAGTAGGTCAAATTTCGAGAAAGAGGTTAATCGTCAAATCCGATTCGCGTAGGTAACGTTCGGGAAGCTACGGCACATCTTTTTGTCCAATATTCCGCAGGGTCTCAAGACGAGAGTCTTTGACCAGTGTGTGTTGCCACTTGCCAGTGACGACATATGGCACTGAAACGTGTTTGCTTACTATGGGCCTCATAAGAAGGCTCAAAGTCACCCAAAGAGCAATAGCGACGGATATGCTGGGAGTATCTCTGCGTGTTCGTATCAGGAATGAGGTTATCCGCAACAGAACCCATGTAACCTATATGGCCCTCCGAATCGCTAAACTTAAGTGGCAGTGGGCTGGGCACATAGCACGTAGAACCGATAGTCGTTGGGGCGGAAAGGTTCTCTAGTGGCGTCAGCGTACCGGTGGACTGATGACCTGGTAAGGATCGCGGGTGCATGCTGGATTCAGGATTAGCGCAGGACCAGTCATTGGGGAAGTCTTTGGGGCATAGGTCCAGTAGTGGACGTCCTTCGGCTGATATGATGATACCTCTACGCGTTCACGAGAAAAACACATCAGAGTTGATGAAATGAGCCCGAAAAAACAACTCATTTTGCCATTTCACTAGAGAAGTTCAGTGATATATATGAGTGTTATTCACCACAAATTATAATGAAATCCCGAAAGTCCCGAAAGCAACGGGAATTACAAAATCAGTCCCGGGAAAAAATGTGAGTTTCATTTCCCGGGAAATACCGGGATTTTCGGGATCGGGATTTCCCGGGAGCACACCCTAGTCTGTCTAATTAGTTCAGTACTACGGATGTTCTATATGGCAACAGGTACAAAACGTTTTTCACTAGCTATTAGGTACATTCCGATAGGTATTTTTTCGTAGGATTTCTATTAACGATAGTTAAATACTTAATGTATTTTGAGCTTTAACTTGGCAGTTTTCTTAAATATCCAACAGCTTTTATGGTATTATAACATACTGTTTTGCGTTAGTGTTGGCGTGTATGTATTTAGTTATGATTGTGTTAGAACGGCTACGGTGGTTCTCTAAGTAGATAGCTGTCACGCCGTTTCCATCTTTTTATATATTCCGTGAACTTGCCGCTACAGTGCCATTCTTCATTCAAATTACTGTACCTTACCCACTAGTACGTGTATACGCCGTCGCTAGCGAATACGGTCACTGATAGAAACCCATGGTAATGCTACAGCTGTAGGCTGTAATACAATTTTTACACTGCCGCAAAGAAAAGTCTAGGTGTAAGTCAAAAGTAATAAGGCTGGCAATTATTTCCACAAAAACTACTAACTACTGCTACTCTTGTATTATTTTAAATATGCGATAGGTATACACTCAGAACATAAAAAAAGGGAGAAGTGCCATACTGCTTCATTACAACGAAATCCGATGTCTCCATTATTCCCCCACCGCAGACCACACACACACATTGAACCGTGTAAAAACAAAACCTCGGGCGGAGCCACCGAACCTACGAGAACATGCAAGCAAGCGCTGTGATTGGCTTCGCGCACCCTTCAAAACAGAGCAATATGCGCAGGGGTGGGAACAAACGTTAAAATGAGTTTTATCGACATCGATATTTTAATTATTATGTTAGGATGTTGGTGAATATCGAAATAGTTAGTTTATATAGTGTTATTTTAACATATAGTTGTTTAAATAAAACCAATCGAATAAATACAGTTACATACAGGCAAAAAAATGCAATGAATGCGATGAATTTAGACCAACAGAAGTATATATACATTCATGATTATGCTTTCATCAATATTTTTAACCTGTACCGGGCTTGTCCCACTTGCATTTTGGCGCGAAACGACACTGTCTGTAGTAATTTTAATATTATAACTTTATTATTTCTTATGTTGAAATTGCATGCCACCATGCCTAAGTCTGCACACCTGCTTAAGCATTACAATTTTACTAAACAAGTAATACCATTAATAATTTTCCGATTTTAGTTTAACGGAGATTATAGCCTCAATACCGGATTGGCTCATAGTTTCCTGTGTTTATTTATAGAATATGTAAGTATAATATGTAGTTACGTTAATTCCTAAGCTTCAGTGTACTCATCATCAGTTCCAAAACAACATTTCTATTTGGATAAGCATTAGTTGCTAAGTCAACAAAATCTCATCGGAATCTAGGAAGTAATTACTTCGTTGAGGAGTTCCATACCTTAACATCTGTTATCATCATCACCAGTTCCTCTTCACCAAATTTGTGGTTTCCGAGAGCAAAGGCATAGTTCACTAAAGAAAATGCCGAAATCACCAAGTGCGTGCCTATCACATCTGAGGAGTACCATTGATTACTCCTTGATGTGATCTTCAGACCTACACCAAATTTATATACAACCCCTCTGAAGATTTCTTTTCTAACAAAACATAAGTATCACAATTGGACAACATATTAAATAATTATTATAGCTGTGTATATACATAAAATAAACATGAACACGCACTGAGATCCTCCTTCTATCGAAGTCGGTTAATAAAACTACTTGAGAAAATAGTTTGTAGTAATTTGGAAGATAAATATAGTGGTATTAAATTATGATTTTTGATTTAATTGTTGACACTTAATTACTAGTACGACATCGTTTTATCGATAACGCATAAACGGCAATTACAATTGGCACCGCTCTAATAGAATTCGCGCGAATTTCACGAGCAGCGGCCTCGTTCCTCGAAACAGTTCACGCAACGACGATAGCTACACTGGTTTGTTACATTGCGCCGTGGTTTAGCGCGGTACGGGTTGGTTGTTGTACTGAACGTTCAATGTACAACTTTTAGATAAAAAATACGCTTTTTCATACGATATCTTAGCTCGAGCGTGCGGCGCTGCGTGTACTTGTTAAAATATTGGTTTTTAGTGATTTATAAGTAGAAATTCCAATACTTACACGTGGTAAGTGACTCCATTGTTCTTGTAGTTTTTGGTTACACTCCTATTTTTGCAGGTAACGACGGAACAGTTCGGCATTTTACAAACATTTCATCGGCACGGCTAAATTGCGACTAACCGGCGGCGGGCAGTGTCACTGCTTTTTGGCCATGTCGCGGCGACACGCGCCACGCCCCCGTTTCATATCTATTCCTTTCTATGATCTGAGGGTATACAGGATAAAGCTATGGGGATAAAGAGGTGATTATAATATGCATATATAAACTATATAAGGTTTGACTGGTGGTCGTGCCCACTTCGACTATCGCATCAGGATTTAGCAATAATTTCCTCAAACTGCGATAGCAGAACAATGTACAGAGTACAGACGCCATTAAAACTATCAGAACATGCTCGGCCCGGCCTTGACTGCGCGAATCGCGGCGCGGCAAGCGTTTTATCTGTTCACTGCTCGGTCGAGACGCGCTGCAATGAGTTGCACACGCGATGTATTAGGAAAAAGGTGGCATGGCCGAGCCGCAACTTGGTAATAGAACCTGTTCAGATGTTTGTGATAAGGTACTAGGTACATATTAATTAAAAGATTAAATAGAGACAAATGTTTAGTCACTGACTTAGTTTCAACATATATATATATATACTTGGGGCCATAACGATAAAGTCAAACCATAATAGAGGTAATTCATAAGTTCATAACAAGAGACTTCCTAATCCGAGCGAAGTGAAGACCCACTTGAAACAATTAGCACGAGCAATCATGTAATTAACATTTGAAAGTATGAACATCGGTAAAGTCTGGTCATTGCCCTTGCTTTGTACAAGATTCTTAATGTCAACCATGACATGATAGCTACCGAGCTAAAGAAGTTGCATGATATTTTTCTACTAAATGGGCTCCTTGGTTTCCTCAATGCCTTGGCGTTATTGCCCCGATTCATTTACCTATTTTGCCGTAAATGTATATTCCGGTTATAAACATATGAACCTACTAAATTGATTTTTTGTTTCGTCGTGAATATCAAAATACGGTAGTTAGTTGTTTTGCGAGACAAGTAGATGCCTGGGTGTTTCACAGCTTTTAAATGCTCTTACTTAGCCAGGTTCTCGAACTGATTTTAACCTCAGAACATAAAAAAAGGGAGAAGTGCCATACTGCTTGATTACAACGAAATCCGATGTCTCCATTATTCCCCCACCGCAGACCACACACACACACATTGAACCGTGTAAAAACAAAACCTCGGGCGGAGCCACCGAACCTACGAGAACATGCAAGCAAGCGCTGTGATTGGCTTCGCGCACCCTTCAAAACAGAGCAATATGCGCAGGGGTGGGAACAAACGTTAAAATGAGTTTTATCGACATCGATATTTTAATTATTATGTTAGGATGTTGGTGAATATCGAAATAGTTATTTTAACATATAGTTGTTTAAATAAAACTAATCGAATAAATACGAGGGTGGTTTGAGAAGTAACTTGGTTTGATATGAAAAAAAAATTTTGAGCGATTGTATATATTTTATTTTTCGACATAGTCCCCTCGAAGCTCGACGCACTTGCCCCAACGTTTCTGCAACTTCTCGATGCCTTCACGAAAATGCGTTTCTTCGAGGTCCTCGAAATACGCGTTTACCTCCTGTATCACATCTTCGTTGGAGTTAAACTTTTTCCCCGATAAAAAGATTTTGAGTTTGGGGAATAGGTGATAGTCCGACGGGGCCAAATCCGGGGAATAAGCGGGGTGAGTAAGGAGTTCAAACCGTAATTCCGACAATTTTTGTGCAGCGACACGACTTGAATGGACCGGTGCGTTGTCATGGTGAAACATTACTTTCTTTCTTGCCAAACCTGGCCGTTTCTCGGCTATCGCCGCATGCAATTGGTCCAACAGTGATGCATAGTATGCCCCAGTAATGGTTTTTCCCTTCGCAAGGTAATCAATTAAGAGAATCCCCTTTGCATCCCAAAAAACGGATGCCATCACTTTTCCAGCTGATGGAATGACCTTGGCTTTCTTTGGAGTTGGCTCACCACGACAACCCATTGTCTGGACTGTTGTTTCGTCTCCGGAATATAGTGATGAATCCAGGTTTCATCCATTGTCACAAAACGGCGAATAAAGTCTGTTGGATTTCTTTCAAAGACCTGGAGATTATCCGCAGATGTTCGCATACGAACACGCATTTGTTCTGGAGTGAGCAGCCGCGGCACCCACCTTGCACACAGCTTTTTCATGTGCAGTTCGTTGTGCAAAATAAAATACACCCGCTCAGAAGAGATGTTTGTGGCTTCAGCTAATTCGCGTACCTTCAATCTTCTGTCGGTTAAAACCAAATCATGGATTTTATCGACTATTTCGGGTACAACCGCCGTTTTTGGGGCTCCAGGACGAGGTGCATCATCAATGCTTGTCCTGCCTCGCTTGAACTCATTCACCCAAAGTCGAACTGTCTCATAGGAAGGACACGAGCTACCCAATGTAGGTAAAATCCTTTCATGGATTTCTTTTGCAGTTTTACCTTCCAAAAAAAAGAACTGAATTACACCACGAATTCCTATTTTCTCCATTTTGCCGCGCTACTCCGATCACTTTTGTTTAAACTACTGTCAAATCTAAAATTCCCGCCAAAAATGACATTTGGCCACAGATAAATTATCTTGATTAAATAATCTTTGTGAATAGTTACATAGATTACACTAACGCCATCTATCGGTATCCGAAACAAGTTACTTATCTAACCACCCTCGTACAGTTACATACAGGCAAAAAAATGCAATGAATGCGATGAATTTAGACCAACAGAAGTATATAAATATAAATACTCGGCTTTTCTATTTGGATAAGCATTAGTTGCTAAGTCAACAAAATCTCATCGGAATCTGGGAAGTAATTACTTCGTTGAGGAGTTCCATACCTTAACATCTGTTATCATCATCACCAGTTCCTCTTCACCAAATTTGTGGTTTCCGAGAGCAAAGGCATAGTTCACTAAAGAAAATGCCGAAATCACCAAGTGCGTGCCTATCACATCTGAGGAGTACCATTGATTACTCCTTGATGTGATCTTCAGACCTACACCAAATTTATATACAACCCCTCTGAAGATTTCTTTTCTAACAAAACATAAGTATCACAATTGGACAACATATTAAATAATTATTATAGCTGTGTATATACATAAAATAAACATGAACACGCACTGAGATCCTCCTTCTATCGAAGTCGGTTAATAAAACTACTTAAGAAAATAGTTTGTAGTAATTTGGAAGATAAATATAGTGGTATTAAATTATGATTTTTGATTTAATTGTTGACACTAAATTATAAGTACTAGTACGACATCGTTTTATCGATAACGCATAAACGGCAATTACAATTGGCACCGCTCTAATAAAATTCGCGCGAATTTCACGAGCAGCGGCGGGCAGCGGCCTCGTTCCTCGAAACAGTTCACGCAACGACGATAGCTACACTGGTTTGTTACATTGCGCCGTGGTTTAGCGCGGTACGGGTTGGTTGTTGTACTGAACGTTCAATGTACAACTTTTAGACAAAAAATACGCTTTTTCATACGATATCTTAGCTCGAGCATGCGGCGCTGCGTGTACTTGTTAAAATATTGGTTTTTAGTGATTTATAAGTAGAAATTCCAATACTTACACGTGGTAAGTGACTCCATTGTTCTTGTAGTTTTTGGTTACACTCCTATTTTTGCAGGTAACGACGGAACAGTTCGGCATTTTACAAACATTTCATCGGCACGGCTAAATTGCGACTAACCGGCGGCGGGCAGTGTCACTGCTTTTTGGCCATGTCGCGGCGACACGCGCCACGCCCCCGTTTCATATCTATTCCTTTCTATGATCTGAGATTTTACCCTCTTACTACTTAATTCCAGTGTTTCCCCAAATGAATAATTGACATAAGGAACAAAAGTAACTGATAGCTATGAAATCTTTTTAATAGGTTGGGTCACAGAATAAGTAATAGTACAAGTTGGGTGGTGTTTTGGGAATTCGTATACATACATGAATACTATGTAGGTACTTACCTAATTAATTAAGAGGTGCATATGCTAATATTTAGGGGTCACACACAACCGTCACTTTTACGTTTACGAGTTTTTTTATTGCCTTTTCTTGGTAGAAACAAGCAATGATTTAAATATTTCGCGTGTCTCACACACCTCCAGTGTCGAAAATGCAGGGTTGGGCAGTATTTTCCAATACCTAACTACCTATGTACGTCCTACTTGTAGAAATACCATTGCTCGTTCTTTGTAGGTATGTTCTAACTGTTTTTAACAATAAGTACAGTATTTTGTATTTCACGTTTTAAGTAGGCACACTATTATTCAAAACTTTGTATTTTACATTTTTATTTAATGCAATGTACAAACCGAATGCGTAAGCCAAAGCTTTATACAAATATACAGAATACCTACTATTCGCTTTTCGGAGAAGAAAAACATGATGGCAGTGTTAATGATAATGAAATATAATGTAGCAGCTATTTCACTTAACATTGAAACATTGTGAAGAAAACGCACCACCGCCCGCGCCGAACAGCCGAGCGGACAGGGCACGGGCAAGCAGTGCTAAAAAAACCGCCGCCGCGATAGATACCGCGAACCGGTCTGAAACATTTCGAGCGATATTCGACCTTAAAGACGTGAGTGACCCGTTTCATTATATTGAATATCACTCAACATTGTTGGCGCTTAGTTTGTCTATAACATAATTTTCTTTTATCTCAAATTTGCTAGTTATGTTAGGTACAAGATAACCAGTTCGCATGTTAAACTGATTTAAAAACAAGGGACCGGGTCAGGGACACTGATAAAAACTTCAATAGCGACGTAAGCAACACGCCACGGTACCTACGTAGAAATTAAGAGTTTTATATCACTACCATAACATTAGATTATTCAATAACATACATTATACCTGAACAATCGACCTGTAAGGGTCCGGGGAAGTCTTTCGTGGCTTGGCCACTTTCGGCGGTGTCGGGCGCCGTCCGCGAATACAGACGGGTGACTGTGGTGAGCTTTGCTCGTCAGGATTCCCTGAAGAATGGGAATAAAAGTCTCAAAGCAGTATGCTGAGATTTCAAAGCTGAAGGTACTGCAGGCTGGTAGATGGTAATAGTGCGCATTAAGGTACGTAAGGTAGGTAAGGAGGTAATATACTTATACTTATGTAGGTAAGTAGGTATATACTTACCGACAACCTTACCACCTGTGACCTTACCTAGGCAGCATTCTGTGGCATTAGGTACATGGGTTTGGAGTACCTACCCGGTAGGAGAAAACTACTAAAACTACAAACCGCCGCCGATTACACGTTGCACAAATCCAGACGTCATGACTTAGGTACTTACTAAAGGCGAGCGGTCGAGTGAAGTGAAAATAATCGCATTACTATTGACATATTATTTGTCATTCGGTTAAGCCAATAAACTCTCGTAAGCTATGCAACGTTATTCATCAATTTCCAAATCATCTGTATCCTGTATCATATTTTATTCATACAACCAGATTGGCGTTATCAGTGGTGATAAGGCAAGGAGTGTCGCACCAGTAGTATGCCATTAAACATAACCTCGGACACACCAAATCCAACACGATACATTTGCCAAATGTGCAAGTTAATGAATATGAAGTGATGCCAGTGTAATCTTGTACAATGGGTTGTTGTGGAGACTGCTGTGCTGTTCCTTCGAAAGAGTCCAGTAAGTTGAGTTCACGGAATATAATAAGTTTAGTACACAGTAGAGTCCCGGGTTCGAATCCCGGTAAGAGAAGATATTGGTAACGAGGTCGAGGTTTGTGAGTCATGGATGTTCTCTGTATTTAAGTAGGTACCTACACATCGGGTGTCGCATTATAAAAAAAAATGTAACAGGCAAACTTTTCAGAATTACAATTATAGTCATTTGTCAGTTATTATATTTCAAGATGTATTTACAAATTTTTTGGTTTTTAAAACCCATTCGGTAGATGTTTAGTAAAAAACATTGATAAGAATCCTCAATTCCAGTTAAGTGGGTATTTTTTCGATTTCAGTAATAAAACTATAGATATTTTAGATTTTTTTTATACATATATACCGCTAAGCTCAACACGTTCGCCAGCGGTACTTACGGCGATGGCCATACTGTGAAACAGAAAAGTTCGTACCTGTACGAGTATATACAACTACGACTATAATATAATGCTAATCCTTTACCGCCGGCGAACGGTTTAAGATGTTTTGTTATTATTTTTATTATTAGAACCAGTTACAGACAACTGGCTCTCTGTATATTTCTAATTATAGTTTATTGTATAAATATATGCCGCCTTCGGCTGATATGATGATATAAATAAATGAATATCTATGTATATTTGTAATGTACAAAGCCTTGCTGAAAGCTCAGTTTGGAAAAACAACGATCTGTGTGATATGATATTATCCCCACAATATTAACATTTGTATACAATATTAAAATAAGATGATTACTTTATTTTGTATCGTATCGTAGATTATAATATTTATAATTTATATTACACCTTTATACATTGGTTAAGTCTTCTCATCATAAGATTCTTCTCATCTATGACAGAACGCTAAGCCCAGCAGTGGGACATGACGTTCTTGAATTAGTACATACTTAACACCGTACTGACGTGAAAACGTGCACCTCTGTCAGAGTACCAAGTAAATAGAGAGCCGCACCTCAAGGGCCATATATCGAATCGGAAATAACATCCGCTTGATCAAGTTTGATGCTCATTGAATTGTGAGTTTATTAATGTAGCAATAGGTACCTCATCAGCAATGTATGCACTTAAGGGCCCTTAGGCAGATGTTTAAAACAGAGTTTCAGAAATCTGACTCGTTATAAGTCATCATTGTCATCAATAACATGAGCGGTCAATAGTTACTTCAAGAGCAATCATTTTTATAGCATACGAAATATAGAAATTCGATGCAGTGTATCCATTTTCTTTGCTATGTCTATTGTCAGTTCAGTATTTTGAATAGTGCTTAAGCCAGGAACAAACCAGAAGGTTTAAGACTAAGAAGAACAAAATTCTTGAATACCCAATACTTTTTTAATGTCTACTTCAAGATTAGCCAGTGTCATGTCGTTTAAGAAAAAGATTTCAACTTAGTTAATGTTGCTATTCTTGAAAAAATATTACATTCGTGCAAAGTAATAAGACGCCTATTACACACGCACAATACTAATCATGTTAAATTAAGCTTATTAACATACTTTTTAACAGCTATTGAGTTTTTTAAATCTTTCAGATGTTGAATGATAAATGCATTATAAAGAAAGAAACCATACTCTCTAAGTAAATATTATGTAATACCTAAAGCCCCATTAGATCACTATATAAGTAGGTGTTGCGTGGTTTTAATGACTGATTAAACTTGTGTAACCTCGGTAACCTGCTAATGTGCATAGGATTCTTGTATGTGTTCTAGTTCTTTAGTGTTCGTGGTGGTAAGGTCCGGTCCTTTTACTCGTAGAGACGTACGAGTATGCAGGTCCCTGTCATACCAGGATAAGAAATATATGCAGGGACATGCATATTATGTCTCTAATCCTCAAGTCAATAAAGATTTAGAAAACGGTTGTGCTTCAGATTGTTACAACCGTAGTTGGATTAAAAAAGTGAAGAAATGAGACTTAAGGGTTTTGTTTCCAGGGGATCCGATGCGGCACGACCCGGAGTTCAGCGGGCCAGTGCGCAGCCGCTCTTGCACCGACATCGTGTGGCTCATAGTCTTCATCCTCTTCCTGGGCGCGTGGGGCTACGTCGGATACTACGGTACGTGCCGTTAGACTGCAATGCAACATTTTAGTGTTACGAATGCGGCACAAATACAAGGCGGTTACGTTTGCCCACGTTGGGCGCCAGTGTGACAATAACCATCACCTTATCTCAGCTGAACTAGTATAATGCAATGTTTATCGACAGGGGTGGGAACTGACAGGTGACAATACACTCATGCACTTAACAGTCGTATGCAAGGCCATGTTTGTTTTGCGCGGTTCAACGCAAATCTCGTGCCGCCGCCGATCGGCTCGCTTGTAAATACGGCATAAGTCAAGCCTCCGAGATGAAACAAGTTGTGGGTACTTGTATAGCAGCAAAGTTAATGTTGGTTAATTAGTACCTACGCGAAGGCAACGAACGAGAGTGCCTTCCTGAAAGAAAGGATGCATGATACAATACAAATACTCTTTATTGCATACCTGATGAGAAAAACTGATGATGATGATGACATTTTATTTAATACATTAGGTAACGCTTTAGCCTATTTGCGTAATAAACGATAAAAAAAATATTTTACGTATTTATGTCTATACATTGTGGTAAAATTACTGCAACAATTTTGCAGGTATTAAAAATGGAGACGTGGAAAAACTTTTGGCGCCCATGGACATGAAGGGAAGACGGTGCGGACTCGACTCGACGCTTCGAGACAAGAAGTACCTTGTTTTCTTTAATATCGCCCAGTGTCTCTCGCCCACAACCGCTATCTCTGGTTGTAATACACCACAGGTAAGAAACAGATCACACTAAAAAGTCAAGACTTAGGTATAGTTACATAAAAAGTTACTACTATACAATTTTCTTCATATGTCCATATTTAAATTTTAGTAAGTAGGCAGACATCAGGGTATATTTCACAACCATTTCAGGTATGCGTCAAAGAATGCCCGACTACAACGAGAGTGTTCACTTCGAGCAGTTATACGGCGGCCAATTTTAATGAATGGAAATCGAGCATGGTGTGCGTCGACGAGGTAGACACATCCACCATGACTCACAGCCAGGCGATGGAGTATATAGCCGACAACAAATGTGCCAGCTACGTGTTGCAAAGCCAGTCAGGTACACAATATTTACTAACCTCATATTAAATATAAAGTAATTAAAAGTTTTTTTTATTGAGTAACTCCCGGTGTTTTAATACTAATCGAGTGAATGGTACAGTCCCTTAAATTATATTTATGCCTTTAAATAGTCCTTTACTTACGTTTTCTCTAACCGGACCCATTTAGATTTGTATGTATAATACGCTCCAGTGCTTAAACGATGCATCGGCGACCTGTCGACTCTGCCGTGCAAGGATCAGGCGAAGGGGGAGACTCAGAGCGTGGAATGTGTGAGAAACCCCAAAGAAGTCCAGAAACAATTGCTTGAGAAAGCAACGGCCCTGGACTCTTACGTGGGCTGGATGGCGGCGAAATGGGTGACATTCTTCACCAGCGGAAACGAGCGAGACGCCCACATTGTAGGTAGCCCGACCCGGTCGGCCGCACGCCGCACGTCCGTGTAGCACGTCCCCTGCCCTGCTGTGTATAATACCTCCGCATGAACTCTCTCAACCTAACATTTCACTAAATGCATAATCAATCCGTCTCAAACCAGCTCGTTTCCGCGAGCGCGGTTGGTTCGTACGCTCGCGGTTGTACCTACTATATGTGCACAGTCCTTTTACTCGTATACTTATGCTATTCTGTATTGTATTTACACTTACTCCACTAACTCCACGGTGGTGGTCGCAGTGCTGGGAAGGTGCTTCATCAACGTCACTGAGGCCATTCAAAAAGTTGAAGATTTCCTGAATTACTCCGAAGACGATATCCTCAAAGACCTCAACAACTTGTTGCGATATAAACAAGTAAGTGGCAGGCACAGTTAGTTTTGTTTCTATTGTTGTACTCGAAAACCTGCGCCTGCGGTCACTGATCTACACTATGTAAAAGCAATGAAAACTGGGACATTTTGCACGGATCATATACAAAACGGGTACCGTTTTCATCACTTTTTCTTAGCTTGATTATAATTTTAAAACAAACTATGTATTGTTTTACTAGCTTAATTATATTTAAAAGACTACTTTACTAGCTGCCTCCGCTTGTGTATTATACGATGAACGCAGTTGGAAGCCGCGACGTATCCTATGTCCACTCCAAGACCCATTCTATGTACTGGTAAAGGAATCTGGACTCGCGTCAATAGCTCTAGAAATTTTCGTCATATATAATCACTAACTCGCTAACTTTACCGCTTTATAAATTATAATATACCTAATTTTCCATATCTCTACTTATTGTTTTACCTACTCATCATCTTTTTGGATGTAAGTCTGAAGAAGTACATAAATCAGAATCACAATAATGAAATAACAATGTAATTTGCTACCGACTTTCCAGTACCTAGCTTATATTCCGTATACCAAAAGATCGTGGCCATGTATTACATTACCTATCCCCAAACCTGTAGACATTCAGCTTTCATCACGTATGCCACCATGCTTGTCTAACAAATAGAACTGTACTGTTATTTACCATTATCAATCATATATCTAACAGAATACTTGTCAAATGAAGATAATGGCTCCGAAGAGATCCGCCATCACGTAATTCTTGGTAACTATAAAATTGCTTAACTACCCAAATATGTATGCATTTTGTAATTAGCCTTAAGTACACCTGGTAACCTGCACGTATTACACAAACTCACGCCTATATTCCCAAAAGGGGAAGGCCGAGCTCATGAAATTTTATTTCAGTGCCACATTTAGCAATTGTAGGTGTTAAGATGGAAAAAATATGTCATTTTATTAATAGCGCCGGTTGTAACCGGTTACGAATTTATACATACATGTTCTGAACTATGTATTGCTGTATTATCTAATGGTCAAACCTATTACATTTATTAAGTGTCTGTGTTGATATACGTATGTATCTGCTGACCGTGTAATTATATATAAAACCTTTAATCAATTATAAACCGGTTACTCAGTGGTCAAGCCAACCAGAATTTGGTGTTGGATATAATACTCGTATTAATACATGATATTGCATATTTGCGCAGGTTACTTCAAATACTTAAGGCGTGGCCTGTAACAGAGGCAAATATTGAAACGGTAGACGATTAAACTAATCAGTTATATTTCTAGTTGGATAAACTAAGTAAAAAGTACAAGCTTGTGTGGGTTCTTTTCCTTGTCTGGAATTTTATCAATATTGTTAACCTTTTGACCACCACGACTATAAATAAATATTGGGGGACAATCTTACACAAATCGACCTAGTCCCAAACTAAGCAAAGCTTACGAGTAAGCTTGTAATAGTACCCATAGGGGTACTAGACGACAATATACATACCTACATAAGATAAATACATACATAGAAAGCATCAAAGACTCAGGAACAAATATTTGTGCTAAACACACACAAATAATGCCCTGGCCGGGAATCGAACCGTGGACCTCCGGCTTCGTAGGCAGGGTCATCCCCAACTAAGCCAAGGTGGCCATCGAAATATTTTATATAACACGCAAAAGTAAACCTCTTTGTCAATGCATGAAGGTTCACTGTAGACTTTGGCGGACTGGCGGCCAAAAGGCTATCATATCAAAAAATCTTTAAAAAATGTTTTTATTTTAGTAAAATCGGAAAACTAATTAACACTAAATAGTATCGTACCTTCGGACAGGGAACGTGTTAAAGCTTTAAGAACCGGTTGCATCAACTTGCGATTATTAGTGCGTTAACAAAATTCTTTTCACCTCACCAGCTCGTAAAGTATTACTTTATCGATCAAAATCTGCGCCCGAAAATCCACTTAATCGGCTAGCCGAGTATGAACAATTTTCCTCGCGATAGTGAGGTGCTGCAGCAGTTGTTTGACTTGTTTGGCGTCTCGTGCCTTAAAAGCTTTACTTTTGTTTTGAACCACTGTTTTAATTTTAGAATCCTTCGCTAGCTCTCTTTCAGCCTTTCAATACAAGCACTCGCGCCAAACAACAACTTTGCTGCCTTGTATAACAAATAACTATTGTTAATTTATGATTTCACCCCAATGTTACCAACTATGACACGAGATGTTTCATTTTTATATGAATGCAAAATGCGCTCACAGGTGTACGCAGTGCATGCTTATAAATCAAATAAAGTAAAATGTTCTTTTGCTATAGTAAATTAAATATTTTTAACCACATTACAGGCGGAATCCACACTTAATAACAATTTATATTAATTATAGAATTTTGAGACACTGAGTGTTATCGTGTAACTGCACACATTCTACGGAGCGAACTTAATTTTTTTGCTCCTATTGCGGGCCTTACCTTATACATATATGTAAATTGCCTTTGTATTTCGTCTCTGATGTTTGGTATATATGCACATGCAAAATATAACGAGAGGATTTCTGTCAGCACATAGACCACATAAAACATACATTATAGGTCATAGCATGTATTTAAAATTTTTCATCCGACTGAATTGTATAGAATTCCTATGGTAACAAACCCACAACTGTGGCAAATTACAGTCTGAATACCTTTTGAGCGCCAAAGACGGCAAACCACGCCATCGGAAATTCGTGCCACTGACGCCACCGACGTCACTTGACGTCCGTTCAAAAACTATGAAATACCACTCCTAGAACTCCACTCCCTTTGTTTTTGGCATTGTTACTTAGCTTAAATTTATTTTATGGCTCTGGCGTCAGGGGCACGGCGTATTACTTCACCACCTGGCGCTCAAAAGGAACGGTAGACTTCGTTACACTTACACGTAGCGTAGCTGAGATGGGCTGCATTAATGTTCAGCCAAATAATCCGCGTCCACGATAAATTTGTCTCATACTACCTACATGGGTTATAATGGACGCGGATTATTTGGGTCATCCGGACCGATAGTCGCCAAGAGCGATTGATAACGTGTTCTTTGTTTGCAGTTGTCTTCCCAGATAGCTCAAGACCTGGTGCAGTCGCGTTGGTACATTGCGGGCGCGCTCGTGGCCGTGGTGGTCCTTTGCTTCCTATATATCCTAGTGCTGCGGTGGGTGGTAACGCCCGTGGTCTGGGTCTCCATCATTGGGCTGCTCGGATTGCTCGGCTTCTGTACGTACCCATAGCCCGCAAGTAAACTGACGTGGGTGTAAATACAGTATATTTAATTAATGTTAAAGATACTTCTAAACACATAAATGGATTAAGACTTAGCACACGTTCGCTACCATGAGTATCACCGGTGGGATCACGTAATCTTCTCTGTGTTGCCATGAGCATCACCAGTGGGATTACACGTAATCTTCTCCGTGTGGTTATGAGCATATCCGGGGGGATCACGTAATGTTTTCTGTGTGGCCATGAGCATATCCGGTGGGATCACGTAATCTTCTCTGTGTTGCCATGAGCATCACCGGTGGAATCACGTAATCTTTTTTGTGTGGCCATGAGCATATCCGGTGGGATCACGTAATATTCTTTGTGTGGCCATGAGTATCACCGGTGGGATCAAATGAATCACAAAAATTGTATAGGGCGTGGGAGCAAAACTTTAGGTGAAATACGGTGGGCAGCCAACGTGTTAAAGTGAACCCGAAATAGCTACCATACGTGCTAAATAAAAATACTAATATAATTTGTTATATATTTACAGCATGCTACCTTTGCTACAAGCAGTACGCGTACTATCTAGAAAAAGGGGCGGGATTATACGGCACAAGCTACAGCCTGCAGGGTTACTTCGAGAGTATGTTCTCGAAGCACCAGACTTGGCTAGCGCTGCTCATCATCCTGGCTATCATCCTGGTTATTATGCTCCTTATTGTCATCTTCCTAAGGAGCCGAATCACCATCGCCATTGCACTTATTCGTGAGGGAAGCAAGTAAGTTTTCATTAATCTGGTACGCGCACAAAAAAAGCTGATACTGCTTCAAAGTCCGCCTTTCTAAAATCTTAATACTTATATCGTAGGTATCTATTATCTTAACATTTTTTGCTCATTTAATTCCTGAAGAAATACAAATATTTAAGTAATTTAACAGCAGCAAATATTTGCTGTTACTTCAGGTCGAGGTTGTTTTATCGTTTAACTGATTATGACATTTTTCAACTTCACAGAGCCGTAATCGACATAAAGTCGACGGTGTTCTTCCCGATATTCCCGTGGATCATTCAGTGCGGCGTCATAGCGTACGGCGTGACGGTGCTTGTCTACTTGCTCTCCATCGGCGATCCCGCGTTTAAAGTCGTCGGTTTGAACGAAACCTGCGACTGTGGCGGGTTCTATAAGGTAACCACATAGGAGTTATTTATTCCTGTTAATATACCATAATACACTACGTTGCCGCACGCATCAACAGAGGTGGGCTAAATTAGTCACAGAGTGTGTGCCGCAAGATGGGCAGCGACGTCGCGGCAGGCCGAGGCGGAGATGGAGGGATGACCTAGACGCTTTTCGCAACGACTGGCCTGAAACTGCTCAGAGCCGAAACGATCGGAACTAGTGGAAGTCAAGGGGCCTTTGCCTTTGGAATATATTACAGAGTTAGAAAAAAAAAACTGGTTGCGAGTGCTATAGTCCATCCATCGATTTATCACAGCTTTCAAACTATCCAGATTCGGAAATAAGTAGGTATCCTTCTACAATACTCGTATTGCTCCTCCCGGCCGCTTTTATGAAACCTGCTACTAGTGCTATGTTTTATTTCTAATTTCAATATAAAGCCATCTCTAGAGTCCCCCCATTCGAGTACTTGCTCGACTCCTCCCGGCCGCTTTTATGAAACCTGCTACTAGTGCTATGGTTTATTTCTAATTTTAATATAAAGCCATCTCTAGAGTCCCCCCATTCGAGTACTTGCTCGACTCCTCCCGGCCGCTTTTATGAAACCTGCTACTAGTGCTATGGTTTATTTCTAATTTTAATATAAAGCCATCTCTAGAGTCCCCCCATTCGAGTACTTGGTCGACTCCTCCCGGCCGCTTTTATGAAACCTGCTACTAGTGCTATGTTTTATTTCTAATTTTAATATAAAGCCATCTCTAGAGTCCCCCCCATTCGAGTACTTGCTCGAAACTTATGTCTCTTCTGCTCTTTATCTGATCCATTGTTATAATCATAAGTTTTAAACAATTATAACAAAAATCCCAAGACGAGTATTTTCTTAAATCTCCATTTTAGTCCCACAGCTCGGTACCGCAGCACGACGGAAAACAAATAGGCTTAACCCTTTTTCAGGCAGAGGCGGTTTATCAACCATGTAATTGCCTGAGTAACATTTTTATTGTAATTTCCAATTGAATTCTTAGATTGGTTAATACGGAAATTTTAGTTGTATTTAAATATGTGCAGGACCAAGATCTTTGCGATCCGGCGATATTCTCGGATAAGTGTCACCAGAGGGGCACAACGCGTGCGTGCGAGGACGCACTATGTCACTTCACCGGCTTGACGAGCCCCCACGAAGTCATCTATATGCACCGTGAGTTTGATTAATAACATTTTTCATATTTTTTATTTAATCTTTATTGCACAAAAAGAAATCTTACCGTACAAAAGGCGGACTTTATGCCATGAGACATTCCCTACCAGTCAACATTCATGCAAAGCGGTAGATACACATATTATTGGTATCACGTCTGTTATGTTGTCAATTGTCATCTTCTGTTCATACACAAATAAAGTACCTACAAGCTGATTAAAAAAAAACTGCCTTAAATTTGCTTCGTAATTAATTAATTACGAAGCAAATTTAAGGCAGGGATTGACAATTGTCTATCTTAATCGAAATACTCAGGTGACCAATTCTGGTCATCATTATCTTCATTTCACCACATAGTACTTTTCGAGAGCAATTGTACGTGTTACATTAATAAAATCGCTATAGCCATGCCTATCAAAACGAATAATAAAAAAAAGAGGGACGAACTGAAAACCAGCGCTCTGCAGCCACTATGGCTTGCACAGCACATGCTGAGTTCGTTCCTTTTGTCACATTACTGATGAAACCAAATGCATGTAACTGCCTTTTTTTGTATGTGTTGTGTGATAATAAATATATTTCTATTCTATTCTTTCTATTCTATAATAATAAATATTCTTTATTGCACCACTTAGTGATAAGTTGTACAGTAGCTGACTTACTAAAAAAAAACGAATTGCGAATTGCGGCTATTTTATTGAGGAGTTCCTTCGATTTCTCCAGGATCCCGTAATCAGTAACTGACTTGATGACAATGGGACCAACTAGAATGCATACCATATCAACCAAAAAATTAATTTTCAAAATAGGTTGTTTAGGGTAGGTAGGTGACTACGAGTAAACGGTGATAATACATTTGATGATGAGAACCTCCATTTTTTTTATTAAGTGGATTAAAAAGCGAATTATTAACATTTTAAATATTTCATTTTATAAGCAGGCTCGGAGCGTAAGCTTATGAAATGTCACTATTATTTATTATATGGCATCCTAAAACGTGCTCTTTAAAGAACTTATTTTCCTTCTGTGGAATCCTAATATCTGGAATAAAATGTATGCGTCACAGCGAGGTCACAGCAATCTCATCCGATTTAGCCACTGATGATTATAGTATTCTAGATGCCAGGAGTCATTGCAGTATTTATTATTAATGGCTTGTTGTTAACTTATATTTCCTTGCTTATACCCGTTGCTACTAGGAGTTTCCATACTTTTGGGGCTGCAATCAATCAGTCACCACCTCTGGCTCCATGATCTAGGTTGATACTTATTTTGCGTAAGTGGTCATGACTCATGGCAGTAGTCACTGTCGCGTCTTCTATTCGAAGTCGTAATTCGTTAATGATTGCTCTCATTCACGTATTGTAATCAAATACCGCAATTCGTTAACTTTCAATGAACTGGTGGTCTACTCCGAAATCCGAACTTCGTATGGTGCCGTCCCTTACACTAATATAGTGTATGACAGGAGAGTGAAAGGCGGACACCATACGAAGTTCGTATTTCGAATTTTGTAGTAGACCCCCTGGTAGGTAAGGATAAAGCTCGAAACGCACAGAGCGGGCGCGGCGCGTTGCGGGACGGAGGCGGTTTTGAATTTTTGATTTTTCCGAAACTGTCGACTGTCGATAGTGTCGATTACTGCTACATATGTCACACACGCCGCCTCCGCTCCGCTATCCCGCGCGGTTTTTTGGTGCGACGTTCCCCGGACCGTGTTTGCTTTATCGAAAAACCGTCTTCGCCACGCAACAATGCTGCGACGCGAATGCTGATAGTACCACCTAGTGGTGGTGTGGTATATCAAAGCGAACAAGGTGTTAAATAAATATCTGAAAATGACTCTATTATGAAGGCGTAAGAGTGAGTATTTTTTGTGAACAGTGACGAACCTGCTGGGTTTCTGGTGGGCGATGTTCTTCGTCAGCGGGTGCGCCGACATGATCCTGGCGAGCGCCTTCTCCACATGGTACTGGACTTTCGACAAGCGGAAAGTGCCCTTCTGGACTCTCACGGCCGGCATCTATAGGACAGTGTGGTAATTTACAACATTGCCTATTATTCTCTTTATTACAGACAAGTGCGAGTTAAACTCGCGTGGAGCAAATTCCGTAAATTGGTTAAAAACTTTAAATACCATAGAATTCATAGTATAATTTATAAGTAACCATATTCTATATTTTCTTCAAAATTTTGGCCTATTTTCGGATATAATTTCAAAACTAATTATAAAAAAAATAGATTCTTACAACGTGCTCTTGTATTTGATATACTCACAGTATACTTAGTTTGAAAATTTTTGTTAATTTCTTTGCTGGACTGGCCTCCATGATTAAAGTCCATTTATTTACGTTAGGCTTCCCCCAAAGACTTCCACAATGACCGGTTCTGCGCCACCCGCATCCTTACTTACATATGTGTAGGTACCAAATTGCAACTCAATCGGCCAAGAGTTTCGGAGCAAATTGGCTATGACAGACGGGACGGACAGTCACACAAGTAAACATATGAGAGTTCCGTTTGAGGTACAGAACCCTGAAAAGCATGCGGCCGCGTGATATTAATATTAAACATACACCGTACGTAGCCTATACCATCATGAGCAAAAGCATTTCTTCCTGAGACTTGGGACGTTTTCTATGTATTTCAGCATATATCTATTAAATATATTGTCTTCTATTATCCACAACAGAAGCCTTATTGAGCTTACTATGGGACTAGTTCGATTTGTGTAATAATATGTGCTCTAATATTTATCTATTTATTATTCATAAATATTTATGATGTAGGAAAACTGCTATATAGTTAGGTAATATTGACTTGTCAGGATTTCAGACTAAAGCTTTGCATTGTTTTATCCAGCTTCCATTTAGGAACAGTCGCATTCGGCGCCCTGATCATCGCCATCGTCCGTGTCATCAGGATCATCCTGGAGTGGATAGACCATAAAGTGAAGAAGTTCGACAACCCGTTCACGCGCTGCATCCTCTGCTGCTGCAAGTGCTTCTTCTGGTGCCTGGAGAGCTTCCTCAAGTTCATTAATAAGAACGCGTACATCATGTGCGCGGTGCACGGGAAGAATTTCTGCAGCAGCGCGAGGGACGCCTTCCATTTACTCATGAGGAACATCATACGAGTGGTCGTTCTGGATAAGGTTAGCTATACTAACATGTTGTCTTCGCATTTTTTTATTGACAGATCAATGCCACACTCAGTCGAGGATTTGCTCTAAGGCCCATGGGCCCGGGCCTAAGGACCTCAGATATTCTTTAATGTGACCCAATTTGGCAAAAAATCTTCGAGTTCAGTACTACACAGTTTGACAGGACTGTCAACCTAAAGGGAGTCCCAAATTAAAGTTGGTGATTGTACCTATTGTATTTACTGTTGTTAATAAACACCGTAATGTGATACCTACCTACAGTTTCTCTAGAGCTCTAGTGTACTGATAACAAAAAAAAACAATTTTAAAAATCATTCCAGGTGACGGACTTCATCTTCTTCCTGTCGAAGCTGCTGCTGTCGATCGGCGTGGGCTTCGCCGTGTACTACCTGCTGGAGTGGAAGCTGCTGTACGAGGTGACGCAGGGAGGGCGGCTGCACTACAACTACATCCCCGCCACGCTGCTGGCCGTCGCCACCTACCTCATTAGCACGATATTCTTCAACGTGTACGCCATGGCGGTGGACACGCTGTTCTTATGTTTCTGTAAGTCCTCCTGTTCCTCTAACACTTCGACTTTTGGCTCTCATACACCCTGCGGCCAATACCGCCGGAAGGAATCACCATTGTTCAATTAGACTGCGTAAAAACGTTGGTAGGTGACGGCTTTGACGCGCGAATGAGATTACCCTAACTAGATAACAGGGCACGTGCTATGCGGTAGAGCGGAATAGCAGGATCTAGACACGCGGCAGCGTGTCCAGTCAAGTTCACCCCAGGAACTGGCGGACAGCAGCCGTTTGTTATTTTACACGAACCGTTTGTAGCCACTTATGACCGCTCAATAACTCTAAAACTATTTAATATCAAAAAAAATGAATTTGGTATATGTATTAAGATCCTTTATGACAACTATATAGAACCCCAAATTTTATAAATATAGGTGAAATAGTTATTGAGGTATTAAAGCCCAAAAAACGTCATATTTACCACTGACTGACTACTTAGTAATCAAAAACGTAACCTACTTCCAGGTGACCTAGAAAAGTGAAATTTGGCATCCAGCTTGGTAATTGTGTTGTACACATAAATAATCTGAATTTTTTTTATTACTTTTTTATGTCTTTTCCGCTCACGGGACAATGGTGTCCCGGACCTTTGGAAGGCGTGCGCGGAGCCGAGGTACCGAAGTACCAACCGAGTACCACATAGCCAACACGTAGATGCCCTTTTGACAATTTAAGCCATTTAAGGGGTACACCGAGCGGATGCTGTCCCTGCCCGTGTCATGGAACGCACACAGATACAGCACTCGCCAGGGTGTACAGGGACTATTGCTGGTTGATGGAATCTAAATGAACCGGACTATTGGGTGAATATGATGGGACTAATGGCTGGGCTATTGAGTGAGACAACGGACGTCTCCCTAATAAAACTGTCTCACATTTTTATCTCAGGCAGACGGTACTTTTATTATTATTATTTATGCTTGTTACCTCAGAACTCCGTCATTTATTAACCGATTTGAATAATTATTTTTACGTTTGAATCGGTATGCTTTAGGTGTGGTCCCATAGTCATCAGGTCAGAATCTGGACAAAGGCTCCTTGAGAAATCGAGGGAACTCTTCTAATATTTTAGGTGCACCTATAGCGATTTAGGTATTTTGTATCGTAACTCAAGCATTCGCTCTTGAAAAGCACCATATGGTGAAGTTTGACAAAAAGTAATAATATCCCATCAAAAACATAAATGTGCAAATTGGAGCCAACTTCAATATTAAGAATATGCGATGCGTGGTTGTCGTCTTCACCGACAAAAGAATTGAGATCTAAATGGGTACCAAGTTTCCTAGATTATCTGATAAGGTGCCAAGTCTGGCACTAAATTGTTTACAGTAAAACTAATTTATTGTGGCTTAATGCATTTCGAGCTTTAACTTGGCAGTTTTCTTAAATATCCAACAGCTTTCATGGTATTATAACATACTGCATGCATAGAAAACTGCCAAGCAAACTCCCAAAAAGCATTAAGCCACAATAAATTAGTTTTACTGTAGGTAAACAATTTAGTGCCAGACAGACTTGGCACCTTATCAGATAATCTAGGGAACTTGGCACCCATTTAAATCTCAATTCCTTTGTATGTTAAGACACAGAATAACTAATGGTGTGAAGAAGACAACCACGTTTCGCATATTCTTAATATTGAACTTGGCTTCCATTTTCATTTTCACATTTACGAGTATGTTTTTGATGGGATTTGGTATTCTAGATGTCAAACATCGGTTTGGTTCGATCCTTCTGTACGTATGTACTGCTGATTATTGTGTGCCCGTGTTTGATCTTATCTATTCCTAGAGTAGCTGTACCACACTTACCTACTACCTGCCTATTCGAATACCGAAACGGGAGTGGTCTATGTTATTTTCCAACTGGACAAATCAACTGCTTGTCCTCCGAGCTCAGAACTTCGAATGATCTCACATCCTTGGACGATTATCTTATATTTATATCCCTGTCAGTTTATTTTAAATATATATTATTGTTTCAGTGGAAGACTGCGAACGCAACGACGGCTCACCAGAGAAGAAGTATTTAATGTCGAGAGATCTTATGAGGATACTCAATAAAAAGAATAAAAAGGCTTAATCGAAACTATACCGTCATACAATTGTGGTGATTTATTCGTATGGGTCGTGTACTCGTTACCTAATGCAATTATTATAAAAGTAACGTTTTTCTTTGTATGTTATATTTGTAAACTTTTACACTTTTTATGTCCCTTTCAAGTACCTTTATTAATTGATTTTAGTCAATGAATGCTTTAAGCCAAATAAATAAAGAGGTTGCAATTATATTTAATTGAAGTAGTGAAATAGAAGGTATGTCTCAAGCGAATTGTATTATAATGGATATATTGTTATTTGCATAATAATTTTGTGCAATGAGTGCCAGACATTGACTATTTTTTAATTTTATAATGTTAGTATTTACGTTACTAATTGTGATATGGTTGATTATAGATTTCTATCGATAATATACTTTTAAATAATTATACCGTATTTTATTAACTGCATCTTTATACTGCTTTCATGTCCATGTGGTAGATACAGAAGCAGCGCGGTTGCGTAGTCGAATTCTAGAATAGTTGTCGACCGCAACACGACCAAACTGAAACCGAGTTTCGGCCGAAACCAGATATCTTGGCCGAAACTGGCACAAACAGAAACCGATCGGTCACTACCCGTAATTTTACGCACGCTCCGAGTTCAGTTTCACTTCATTATATATTGAATTAAATGGAGATTTAAAATGAAAGGCTTTACTACTCCAAAATATATTTAATTCTATGCTGCGTGAGGAAGGCGACGTCGAGCATAGCTTCAGGCGCGAGGAAGTCCTTGACGGCGTCGTACTTGAGGGACTCCTCGTAGGCGAAGCTAATGCTCGTGTCATCGAGCATCACCTGCGAGGCCACCAGCGCCGCGATGCAGTTCTTCACGCGCGCCATGGCCTCACGGTCCGCCAGGCTCACGGGCTTTGAACAAAACGAAAACACTAAATAACCGGAGCCCCTCGATATTCATAATTTCATTTGCCATAACAATGGTGTCGGCCATAATCATAAATTCAATTAATAGCATTTAGTTAATAAATACTGGCTTTTTGAATGTCAGTGTTGATTATCAGGTTTTTCTTTCTATACCACAACAGTTTTAAATAAGCATATGCTACTCAATATTTTTTGTGGATTTGTATGAAAAACTGGAGATGCATGATGCGAGTCCCTCACTCTTAACACAGCACATTATAGAGAGCTCTGGCAACCTTATGTATGCGGACCTCCTGGTGGACACAACAGAATATATCTACAGAACAAGGTAGTGGTGCAGTAGCATGGAGCTGGTCTGTGTAAAGAAAATTATCACAACATCAGCCTCTAGGGTGTTTTCATTTAATTCCGTTAATTGCGAGGCCACATTCCTGAGATGACATAAAGTAATCCTCGCTAAGACACTAGTATCCCTTTCAGATATTCAAGAATTAATTTTCGTAAATTTAACACCCCTATAAAAGATCCTAAACAATCAAACAATGTTGACGTGTGTGTCATTCCTATTCCGAATATTGTAATACTTGACATTAACTTTTGCTTAACTCCATGTTAACTCTTAAAGCCGTTTTACATTCACCCTTGGTAATATAATTATTTAGTATGACATTTTTATAAACATTTTTTCATGAATTTTGAAATAAAACTATGCTACATTGTTTCTGTGGCTATATATGGCTATATGCTTGAAGGAACGGAAATCAATAAAAATACCCTGTACACAACCCACAGCTGAGCACAGACTAAGTATTGGTGGCAATAAAAGCCACATTATCTCATAACCAAGTTACATCAGGTCCGAAAAACACTTACATTTTCATACAGTACCCAATCCTATCCAATTCCTATGAAAACATGGCGTTTTTCTGACCCTTGGTCATAAATTTAATATTTACAGACCTTGTTTATACATGTATATGCATTTAATTTAGTTCCCAGATAGTGTAATCATACTCATAATTGCATGACATACCTGCATTTCATAATTCTGAATTTCTTCTTTATTCTCTTCTTCCATGATATCCTGCCGCTGAGGACTGAGCCATATGTAGCCGTTGTTGCCAATGATCATTGAAATGCCACATGGTAAATTGTGGAAATGATTCTTCCTGCGCTTTATCAGTGATGGGAACACCTTTACCAGGGTGCCTTGAGGCAACTGTAATATGAATTTCCTAATTATATGAGTAAAACTACCAACACCTCACTAAAGCTGTGCTACACTGGATGTAACAATAAAACATTTCAACATGTGACGGATTCAAATCCCAGTCAGGGCATTATTTGAACATTTAACATGAATATTTGTTCCTGAGTCTCGGATGTTTTCTTTGCATTTAAGTCTGTATTTATCTATAATTAGTTTGTACATTGTTGTCTAGTAACTAGTACCAATAGTAGAAGCTTTGCTTAGTTTGAGACAATGTTAATTTGTGTAAGATTGTCCCGCAATATATAATTTTTATTCCCATACATATTACTTGGTAACTCATTCTGTGTGATATCTGTTTATTAAACTAGGACATACCTTCCCATATTTCAAGCTCCTAGTGTGCAAGGACAGAGATCCATCATGGAAGATACTCTGCACTTCAGCACTGATCAGGTCCCCTTCCTGTAGATGCTTCCTCATCATTTGCTCGTCTTCTGCAGACCTGCGGCGCTAGAATAAACCATGTCTATACAGAAACAAAAATTTGGAGTAAGCAGTGATCTAAACTTCTTAAAATCTGTTACAGAATGCTAGAAACAATAATTTAACAATATTTTAAACAGCCACAGCCCTCTAATGCAGTGAGTACAACACACACAAGTTTCTACATATTAAACTACAGGTATGAAACAAAAAAATACTTACTTTACATTTTCATGCCTTATACTATGGGAGAATAATATAATAAGGGTAAGAGTCACATCTATTTCTTTTTCATAAACAGATTAATTCATTATTTCATAGTTCATTTATCCCCTCACTGACTGGCAAAGGTCCTCGAGGCCGCCATTTCCCTTATATGTATAACAATAATATAATATGAGAAGCCACATTTTTTTGTTGTAGTAATTTTTTAAAGTGTACTGTGGTGAAAAAGTTATGGATCTTACCAGTTCGCCACCAGGTAGATTTACGGCCGACAGCTGCAGTATCGAGTCCAGCCTCGCATTGGTCTCCACCTTCCACCGCTTCTGCTGCACTTCGACGACCCTCCCGACCACAACATCGCCTATTTCGCCGACGTAGCGACTTCGTATGGGCTGGATACAGATCAGTTTGTTTACTTTTTGCATGACTCCAGCCACTGATGCCACAAGATTGTCGCCAACTGAAGATGTTCCATGACCACTAAAATACACGACGGCTTTAAAATGGACTTCCAATTTGAAATTGCTATGCTTTTTCTTTAAATTGTTCTTACCGCATGAAATCTTGCATGCCAGTTATAACCTCACCGGGCGCGTAAAACCTGGGTAAATCTGTGCTGGATGCCACACTATGATTTACCCTTTCCGATGCTAATCTGATAGAAACGCGACGAGACATCTTTTAATGAATTATCAGATATTTGTAGTTAAAAAAATTGATTCACGCTCGAAAGTAAACAATAATGGAAGTTTTTTTTTTTTTTTTTTTTTTTTTTTTTTCAGTGGCTATCGTCACGAAGACATTTTGCCAGCATCACGTCAATTTACTTATTTATATCACGAGATTTGAAAAAAGGAAGAAAATTAAGAGCACCAGATTTCAGGAACACATTAAAATAATAAAAAAGGAAAGAGGGTATACAAAAACAAATTTAGAAGTCATAATTTAAGTTTGTTAATAGATAAAAAATTTGCAAGTAATCTGAAAACAGCAGGATTAGGAATCAAAAGGGATGGCATATGGGTGGGGAATGGGACTTTTTGGTAAATCAGACCGGAGTATAAATGAGCATGATTCAGGAGAGGGCAGCTCAGGAACAGATGGTTCAGGCTACCCTCGTCGAGACCGCATTCGCAAAGGGAGGAGTCTCGAATCCTCAGCCGAGCAAGATGGACAAGAGAGTGGCAGTGACCCAGCCTCATACGAATAATGGAAGAGGTTGCTTTTTTACTTAAATTAATTTTGGAAAACCAGACTTTTCGACCAACATCCGGCTGAATCAAAGCAAATTTTGAACCTTTGCTTTTACTCGACACATGCCACCGAGAATTCCAGGATTTGGACAAGTATTTCATCGGGAGGGATAGGAGGTCATAGCAGCAGTTCTTAAAAGGAGACTTGTCACCACAGGAAACTGCTTCCTTGGCTATGCGATCAGCTGCTTCATTGCCAGTTATACCAGAATGGCTGGGAATCCAAGCGAGGACAATTTCATATCCTCGAAGATAACACTGGTTAATTTTGTCCTTAATCATAAAAACTAAAGGGTTATGGATCTTAGAAGCAAATGGGTTAGATATTAAGGATTCTAAGGCGCTGCGAGAGTCTGAAAAAATTATGGAACGTTTAAGGTAAGCCATCAGGATGTATTCTAAGCATTTAAGAACTTGACTTGCTCAGTTGACTTTTTATGTTTGACAGTGGTTTGACATATAACCATAGACCACAAAGCACACATTACAATCGTAGTGCCGTTGTGTATTCTTTTTTTTTTTTTTGTGGATTTTAATGGCCTGGTTACTGAGACCTTTAAGCCAAGTCTTTATTTGGTAGAATCACTTATTTATCACTTCGCAGATTTTAAATTGATTGTATTGTATTTTTAATGAACTTGAAAATGGGTTTATAGGTTTCAATGTCTGTTGTGTATTCTAAGAACTAACAGTTGACTAAGGTATTCAATGGACCGGGCGTACTGTTCTATTTGTACTGATTTGTACCAAAGCTACTGAGGCTCAAAATCGCCATGTTATGTTCCCCGGTACGTCAATCATACGTCAATTGAGCAGTACACGACCTGTCAGTGAGTGGAATAAAAATTGAGAAGTTATAAAATAAACAGTGTTATTAAAATAAAAACCGCACACGACTTTAAAGGAATGTGAAGTTAAATGCTGCGATCATGCCTTAGTGTAGCCATAGATAACCCCCTCTAGATGGAGATTATAGGGCGACGTGCGGTCACCTCACCTATGTACCACTAGTACATGTAAGCCTGTAAGCTAATTAGTAATCTGTGATGTAAGCAAAAACGCCTCGCGCTCTCAGTCAGACTCGTCCGTACGCGATCTATACGTACGTCAGATAAACGAGCATTGAAAATCGATTTTATCCATTAGAAATGGTCTTTTGCTGTGTAAAGTTATGTGGGAAAAGCTCTCGAACAGCAAAGTACAAGAATGACGGAATAACATTTCACAGATAAGTTAAATTAATTACAAAAGGCATATTTTATTCTGCCAGGCGGAGTTCATTTTACATTAGCCAGTAAGAAGTACAGAAGTATTCTTGTCCCTTTCCAACCAATTCAAATGTCAATATACTCTCCCTTCTGACGAAAGTACATGCTCGGGCTAGTGATGTGCCAGTGACGCTTTCGACATTACCGTATAAGTCTCGATTTCATTTAATTATGTATTCGTCCGCGTTTTGTTGCGCTGTTTTATTAATATTGAAATTCTATTGGAAAAGGACATTAGTTATTTTACATTAAACTGTCAGTGTTGCCAGTGTTCTTTTAATTAAAGTAGTAATGTAGTAAATTAGTGTCTCGTTCTATTTTATTTATACGCTATAGGTACGATACGGGTACATATCAATGTAGTAGAATGGAATATTTAGTTTGGAAGTAGTTAATGTGTAGTTTTATTTTATTATAAAGTTTATTAACCGGTTGTATCATATTTATTGCTATGTAATATCGAGTATGTATATCTAATGAAATAACAAATTAGTAACAGTATTACCACTAAGTAGGACATAGATTTCCCTAGCATTTAGGACTGGTATCACGAGGTGAACCCTATGCTGGACTTCGAAGAAGTATAAGGGATCTCGGAAGTGGTTAGAGGTGGAGCCATTGCAATTGGGTTTTTTCGAATCGTCTTGGTGAGCAGTTAGGACTAGTGTCACGAGGTGGACCCTATGCTGGACCTCGAAGAAGTATAAGGGATCTCGGAATCGGTTGGAGAAGGAGCCATTGCAATTTGGTTTTTCGTTTTGTCTTGGTGAGCAATTAGGACTAGTGTCACGAGGTGGACCCTATGCTGGACCTCGAAGAAATATAAGGGATCTCGGAATCGGTTGGAGAAGGAGCCATTGCAATTTGGTTTTTCGTTTCGTCTTGGTGAGCAATTAGGACTAGTGTCACGAGGTGGACCCTATGCTGGACCTCGAAGAAGTATAAGGGAT
The DNA here is from genome assembly GCA_905163555.1 of Notocelia uddmanniana. Classification (NCBI taxonomy): domain Eukaryota; kingdom Metazoa; phylum Arthropoda; class Insecta; order Lepidoptera; family Tortricidae; genus Notocelia; species Notocelia uddmanniana. The sequence goes on along the minus strand of LR991052.1, from coordinate 12,135,742 downwards.
CTCGGAATCGGTTGGAGAAGGAGCCATTACAATTGGGTTTTTCAAATCGTCTTGGTGAGCAAACTTTTTGAAAACATTTTAGCCAATCACAAGGCAGTGCTTTGCGTGGGTAAATTCCTCAACAGCCATTGGCCAACAATTTACGCGCGACGCCGGCGATCGCCATTTTGTCTGGCTGCGCGAAGCACGAGAGCACTAGTTCAACTGTCATTGCATATTCTACCTTGACCTTACGTATAATGCAACAAGGTCTTTATTGAATTGGTCGTACATTCGGTTTCATTCGGTACTTGTCTGCACTCGTCGGCGTGAACGAAGATTGCCGATGTAACTGATATTTGTGGTTCTACTGTATTTATTTATATTGATAAATAAATTTATTTCTATAGAAAAACTTCCAAGACTCAGGATCAAATATTCGTGTTAGTTCATCTCACAAATAAATGCTCTAGCCGGGATTCGAGCCCGGGAACTCCGCCTTCGTAGGCAGGACCACTACCAACTAAGCCAAAGTGGTCGTCAAAATATTCCGCAACCAGTGCTGTAACCGTGTAAGTCGATTCACAAGAGCTGGCGCGGAATGTCTATGAAATTAATGACAGTTTCATACATTTTCCGCGCCAGCTCTTGTGAATCGACCTACATTACACTATGCGCTGCCTAAAAATATTATTCTAGATACTAAATTAATAGATGAGCATATACGCTATTTAAAATTGTTACCCTAAAATATTGGCATTACCGGTAAAAGCCGGTAATAAACAACGCGTCCCATCCCTACGCCGCACGCGCCATGTTGAACCCAACCGCGCGCTCTATGAAACAGCCAATGGCAGCGACGTTACCGACCTCCCCGCGACCCGCACATACCGCTAACCTTGGTGACTTTTGATTCGAACTAAATCGTTCATAGGGGCCATCTAGAGGGGGTTATCTATGAGTGTAGCATAACAGGATGTGGCTTAAGACGAAGCCAGAAACAGAAAAGTTTGTCGTTGCATAGCTTTGTTATGTTTTTCTATTGAAATATTAGATGATTTGAACATTTCGTTTTTTTTTTTTTTTTATTGTCGAGAACAAGGCACATGTATATGTAATTAGTGTACAGATTAAGATAATTTATATTTTGTAGTGGGATTTAGCTTTATTTTCAATATTTTCGTACTAAAAGTTATACCTAAAGCAGTAGCTAGGGTTGTTCCTGAATATATCGATAATGAATTGTTATGACTTACTATACCTACTCATTGATTCGGTGATTTATATTTTTAAAGGTGGCCAAGAAGAGAATTTCAGAAGAAAAAATGGTGAGACGCTATTGGAATTGAGAATGAAACTAGTGGTAGGTGTTTGAATTGAAAAATAAAGACCTGTGTAAATTATTAATATAAAAATATCCTGATCTCACGTTGTTTCAATAATAACCTTTTAATATACCTAACTTGTGGTTATCTCCTGGTTAGTTCTCCCCTAATCTGTGGTGGTGGTGAAATGATAAGACGAAAGAATATCTATACAAAGTATATAGTATTATTAGCATATTCTAAAACTAAACTAATGTGATACATCCCGCATACTTGAGGGGGTCTCGTAGGTTTTTCTTATTGGTGACGGGCAGATCTATTAATGCTACATGCCGTTATTGACTGCATGTAATTAATACACGATATTTAGCGAAATAGTAAAGAAACTCTTTAATAGTAACTTTAATGCCTGTTTCATAGAATCATTAAAGAAAACTGCATAGCAAAGAGGTCACTATTATTCATAAATATCTAATAACATCCTAGGAAACCAATACGTTCTAAGATCTGTCTATAAAATCGATAAAAATGTTGATTATCGGGACAGCGCTGTATACGCCATGTTTAGGTCCAACATGGCCGCAAAATGGACACGCTCATAATGTTTGTCAACATTACGAGCGTCCAGAGTTTCCTTAGTCATTGGAACTAACCGCACGACCACTGCTTCTCAATGGGGTCGGTTACACGCTTAATATTATCACAATACTGGTGTGTCAATATTATCGTGGTTTTTCAAAATCGTATGGATTTTTCTTCAATATTCATTAAACAGCACGTGATACGGATCGTGATATGAGTATATCGCGTGATAATAATAACCATGTAACAGGCCCCTATCACTTCAACAAGCAAGTGCGATATAGATAGCACCCAGTGACATAGCTACAAACAAGTAAAGCGTGGCACACAATGGAGCGGCCTGCGGCCGCGGCCAATAGTAAATTTGACAGCTAATGACAAGTTTACTATTGAACGCGCGGCCTAGGCCGCGTCAGTTTGTGACAGGCTTTAAACTAAAGCCGGGTCCATAGCGTCATGTTTTTCGTGTTTGCAAACATCAAACATGTTTTACGAACACAAAATAGGCGTGGCCTTAATGTTGAGGCCGGTCCGCTGCACCAAAAATCCAACAAAACATGTTTGTAAAACATGTTTGATTTTGGAAACACGAAAAACATGGCGATGTGTATGTACCCCGCTTAACATTTCCGTAGAAGAATCATACTTCGAGCTCATAGATATCCGGGGCCTTTTACACGGTTATTATTATCATCACGCAATCGTTATTATTATCACGCAATACACTCATATCATATCACTATATGGTGAATATTGAAGCAAAATTGTGATAGTATTAATCGTGTAAAGGGCCCCAGGATATTGATGAATATTTAAAGCTGCATTTACACATTCGAACGAATAGCGAGGCGAATGGCGAATACGCATGTGTAAACAGTGCATTCGCTATTCGCCTCGCGATTCGCGCATTTGCGTTGGGAGCGGTTTTTCAGACGCGAATCAAAGGGCACGAATAGCAAAACGACGTGTATTGGCTATGTGCGAAGTAGGAGGTGGGGGTAAGCTAGGCGATCGTAGCGCACACCATGGCAGAAATGTGCACTTACCGGGGACCACTGTCAAATTTACTTTCACGTTTTCTATTGGTTTCTTAACGGTTTCCTACGATTCGTTTCGTTTGTATGTATTTATTTATTATCTTATTTATTTCAGTTAAATTTCCAATACGGGGTCTTTCTCGTTTACTAAAGTAAATAAAATATTCATGTGTCATTATGTGACATCTCGTGGACATCTCTAAATTTTGACATTGTCTCGGGACCTTTGACGTTTGACGTTTCAGACGTGCACATAGCCAATACAAAATGGAATGGAGTGAAGTGCGAATTTTAGAAATAAATTTTCTTTTTATCCACATCAAGAGCTCATTTGGACGATGTAGCGCGCATTCCGCTAATATTTTCACGTCCACCATATTCGTGTGCGAATAACCATCAATATTTACGTGATATACGCATCGTGATATGTGTGTATCGCGTTATAATAGTAACCGTGTAAAAGAACCCAATTTTGATTAACGCGATAATATTGACATCCCAATATTGTGTTAATATTAACCGTGTAAAGGGCCCGATTGACAGCACTATATTATAGTACAAGTAGTAATCTGTGGACGACAGAACAAAGTTAAATGATCCTTGTGTGAATTTTTTATTGTTTGTTTCAAGTTTCAAATGAAATAATTCACACCAAGAGCTTGGAACTAGAATTAATAACAATGTCTGCTGTAAACGCAGCACCTATCACTGCTACGGACAGCTTAACTCAGGCCTTAAAGGCTAATATTATCCCTAACCAAGAATACTTATTACAGGTAAATTATTTGTTCTTTCCCTACTATTTATTTATCTTTTTACTATACTGACTATTTTTTAAAAATCCCCACGTATATTGTAATTTAGTTACAAATGTATACGTACGCAGTTGTATAGGTATTATACAAAAACCTTTTTCTAAATCCGTAACCTAGATTGTATAGTTGGTGTATCTGTACCAGGGGTCAGTGTTGGACTCTGCGGTGGAGGTCCTACTGCACCGGCTGCGTGGACTGTGCGATAATGTCGACGCCGGTCCTGAGACTTTCGACGACCAGGAGGTGTGCTTCAGTTTGCGAGACCCCAACCAACAGGTACTTCACAATTCAATGCTTGTCATTAGTTGTGGTCTAGACTTATAATAGGAAGCAATCCTTAATCCGTGAATCTTTGGTTTGAAAGGCATAATCTTAGTGTGGTCTGTGACATATTGTTATGTCAAGTTTGAGGATTGTTTAACCACCCCTTGGATTGGAAGGTAGCACAACTTTCTCGTCTACAAAATCTAATACCTATGCTTCATTATTTGAATTAGGTCGCCGGTACAAATTACAAAACAGTATGACTAGGAGGATGACTTTACAATGATGAATTCCTAACTATGTAAGTTGTTATCTTATGATTCACTGGATCAGTAGCGGCCTTAGGGGGTGGCAATCAGGGCAACCGCCCAGGGCCTTACTCTTACAGGGGCCACGTGCAACCAAGGTGAAGGCCTCGCAAAGATTTGATGCACCAAGGCTGCCCGGAGCCTCGCAATGTCTAAGGCCGCCACTGCACTGGATCTTTATAAAAGTCTTGTATCAAGTCAGCAATAACAAGAAAAAAAATTATTATAACAAGAACTGCAACTGTTATTAGGTAGAACTCAAAACATGTTTGTCAATCTTGAAGAGTAGCCTGATTTGGAATTTGAACCATGTGGATAATTAAGAAATGGTTAAGTAATCAATAAGTAAACTCATTGATCTAATAATTGCTTCCTGTGTTTCACATTTACATATTATGCAGGAATTATTGTGAATAAAATTCTTTGGTAATAATGCAAGAACTGGCAACGCATATTCTATTAACGGGATTGTAATGACTTCATCTCGAAGACTTAAAAGAAGGATAAGTAATAGTCACATTTTTATTATTAATGTCAAAAGATGTCATTTCAAGGTGAATGAATGAATCATTTTAAATTATTCAGTGTAATTGAAACATTAAATACTTTGCTTTATTGTGTGCTAATTAAAATTATCAATATTGTGGAGAGCTGGGGTAAGACAATCACTCACCAAAGCATTGAATGCTGTGTCTCTTACTTCACTTCACCTTATTTTATTTGGACCAGGCAGCCCCACTTATGTTGAGAGTGCGCAAGGCCTTGGATGCGCGCGACATGCCCTACCAGCTCCGTTACATCGGGCAGCCGGACCTGGGTGATAAGAACCGGCCCACTGTGGTGCGCTCCAGCCTCGACATTGCCTGCAATGGCATGCTGCTTGAGTTCCTCAATGAACTTGGGTGCAGGATCGAGTTCGAATATAGTGTTAAGGGTAGGTACCATCATTCCGACTTATCACTAGTAAGTAATTGCGCTACTTCATTCGAGCATGTTTATGTGCTAAAGCCGGGTCTTGACTGAGCGAGCATCCTCGCGAGCCAGCGTCGGACGTTGCCGCGGCGAGGCAGGCTTGGTTCGTAGATCGATTGTATAAGATTGCCGCGCGAGGAAAGACCGAACTAGTTTTTCTTTAATTGAGCTATATATTCATTTGTTCACGCACGTCCTGACCGACCGAGGATCTGCTTCGCGAGGTTGCTCGCTCAGTCAGGACCCGGCTAATGTTTTGCTCGTGAGCAGGTCGTGGCCTTGTGGCGAGCACGCCCCAGGCTAAGCAGCTCAAATGCGTTCGCAGTTTCAGGCATGTGTATTTATTACCTAACTGTAAAAACATTCTAGGTTACATGTTCCGGAAAGGAAGGATGAAGATAACAGTTGCAAAAGTGTTCAAGATATCACAAAACTCTATGCCGCCCGAGCCTATTTCACAAAGCTACCTCGTCGAGCTCTCGGTACGTAATTATGAAACAGTTTGTAAAATCTTCATTTTTTTTATAATGAGTTTTCTTTAAGTTTTGCCTCCTGTGAGGCCAGTTACTTCGTTTTGGTACACACTTGATTTTGGCCTTGGAAGAAGATTTCATTTTAATTTTAATATTGTCTTATCCATGCACTTTCATATCATGAATGATCATGATGATGACATCATATCAGACGAAGGACGTTGACTGCTGGACATAGGTCTGCCCCAAAGAGCACATGCACTTTCACTATTACCACAAAATTGATAACAATTTCATAGCAAAAATTATACCATAACTACCTAAAATGCACCGATATGTTTCACCCACGGATCTATACCTAAACCGGATTGAGTTCAAACGTTTATGAGCCAATCAAAATTGAACCATATTCCCGCGTAATACAGTTAATATTCTGTTATGACAGACAAACTAGAGAAAGCGGTCCGAGCGAGAGCAACCAACCGGAGGACGGTGTCCCACTCGCACAAGTTGCCAATGTAAAAAATATATATGTTGTGGTATTTTAGAATGCTGAGAATAATTACTTGCTTAAACTAACTAGTACTGCATGTTTATTAGGGATAATTTACATTTGACCTCATTTGTAATTGTATAAAATATCAACATTATTAACTGACTAAAACCTAGGATTGCAATAAATAAAGTAGTATTTATCAAATATTGATTGGTATCCCCAACGTAAATCGTGTCAAATTTGAAATTATGAAAATTACCAGCTTATGAAATTAGTTGAAAATGGTGAAAACATGTTGTGCAAAGGGTTGTAAAAGTGAAAGTTTTATTAATTGTGGAATATCATTTCACAGGTAAGGAACAATTTGTTATATTTAACGATAAAACGACAAGACAAATGTCAAAGATATTAGGGTGACCATGACTTGGGCTGGTTTTGCAGAAATATTCGTTAGTACGTGTTTAGTGAGAAAACCTCTCAAGGTCAGTTGAAATTCAATCTTTTAAACTTTTCTTATTATTACGAGCTTTTGTTTAACTTGGACTGTATGTGATTAAACTGTGCAAGTTGTCGTTCCAATTTTTAGGGTTCCGTAGCCAAAATGGCTAAAGCGGAACCCTTATAGATTCGTCATTTCTGTCCGTCCGTCCGTCCATGTAACAGGGAGGCCAAGTTTTTTTTCAATGCCTATAGGCGTTTGGTGTATTTATGGATAGGCTTTCAAAAATGACATAGAGGTTTCTATAAAACTTTTCCATTTAAGTCAACCATTGGTGAGATATTAGCTGTCAAAGTCGTAAAAAGTGTGTCCCCCCCCCTCTAATTTCCAAACTATGGGATTTAAAATTCTAAAAAAATCAAGATGATGTACAATTATAAATACTTTCAACGATTTTTGGTTTTAACAAGATAGGTCTAAGGGTTTTTGAGTTATTGCTGAAAAACTCTTGCCCAAACTAAAAGGGGGAAGTGCCGTGACTTCCCTATGAAGATACGGCCTTCTTTGATTTACTGTATTGTATAGTGGTTTTAAATGTAGATTAGGAGGTGTCGGTACGGAACCCTTCTTTGTGCGTGACCCGACACGCACTTGGCCGGTTTTTTAATTTACGCATGGCTCATCACGGGAAAACACATTTTTTAAGAGATTTGGGAAATAAAGTACAGTTTAGAAGTTTCTAGGCAAAAATGACACAAGACTATATGTTTAACATACATAAACTTATGATTAGCGAAAATAAATATTTCTTTGAAAAATATTCTTAATTTATTTACTACCTAATTTAGTGTAAAATTTCATTTTACATAGAACCTATATTGATAATAATCCTCATATCCACAGATGTACTTGGTCACCCTAATTAAAACGAGATGCAATCCTCAAGTTTGGCTTCTCTGTCGGTCACACTTTTTCGGTCACAGTACTCAATCCGGTTTAGGTATAGATCCGTGGTTTCACCTAAATTATTATACTTTGAACATGATAATCTGATTGAATATCAGCTTATACAGTAGCGGTAAGAAGTATCTTAGTGCAACTTTTCTGTATAAATAAAACATGCATAGATTGACGCGTTTCCAGGTGATTTACATAAATATTACTAAGTAAAATAATTCGAACTCAGAGTAAGGACGTCTTTAAAGGTCGTATACGAGTTCCACCAAAAGGGACAGAACGCCTTTTACACAGCTTAATTAAAAACTGGTCCTAAACGTCTGGCGCTGGCTTACTATAAATAACCTCTTTCATTTGGGCGGATAATCGTTTATTTGCCTACAATTATTTCTGTTGTAATTATTTTGTGGATTGAGGCAAATAAGCAAAAATTGAACTATGGCAAGGACAACTAATGATATATTTCTCCCTGTCGCCCTTATGCAATTAAGTATACGACCATCTCGCTCGTGGTATTGTTATTTGACGTCTACTCTGAGGGCCTACCGCGAACTTCGAAAATCGAACTTCGTGTTTTGCCGTCCCTTTCACTCTCTTGTTATACACAATATGACGGAAAGGGACGGTATGATACGAAGTACGATTTTCGAAGTTCGCGGTAGGCCCTCTGACCCCAAAGTCACATCGGGCGCTCCCTGGTTATGACTCCCTAGTAAATAAATAAATATTAGGGGACAATCTTACACAAATCGACCAAGTCCCAAACTAAGCAAAGCTTATACTATGGGTACAAGACGACGATGTACGTTTATATAGATAAATACATACAATATAATTTATTATTTCTAGTATATTTTGAGATGGATTATTGTCATCTCCAGGTGCTGGCCCCACAAGGGCAGGACGCGATCGCCGAGGACATGCGCGCGTTCGCCGACCAGCTGCGGCCACTGGTGCAACTCGACAAGATCGACTACAAGCGGCTAGGCCACATGACATAGCCCATGTTCCTGGCTTAGGCCCCGCGCGCTTCCGCCGGCCTAAGTCGCGCTCCACACGGAGCCAAGCGCTTTTGATGCGATTGCATCTGTTTTAACACATTCGTATCATTTCACGTCTACATGTACACTGTTCACACACATACAATCCTGGGTTTATCGCGTCCAACTTGCAAGTAGAATTATAAACTTTAACATGAAGTTGGGCCGATCGACCGGACGACGTCCTGGTCGTCCCAAATATCTCTAGAAGTGTTTGGTGGACGCGGACCTGCGTGAGCTCGGAACCTTGCCAAGTGGCAAACATCTGATACATAACTTGGTTTTTAATTTAGTCTATTTTTGTACAGTTTTGTCAACCTGTATACATATGATCGATCCTCCTAGCGTTATTCCCAGTATAGTTGCATCCTGAAGGATGCCTGGGTCCGCTACCTAATCCCAAGAGTTGGCGTAGGCACTAATTTTTACGGAAGTGACTGCCATCTGACCTTCCAACCCGAGGGGGAAACTAGACCTTATTGGGATTAATTAGGCTTGTCAAGTGAGTGGGCAACTTGACTGTTAGAAGTTCTCAAGCCGCCCGTAGGCCTCTAACTTGGCTTAACGACTGCTATTATAAACAGCAACCGGGATCAACGGCTTAACGTGCCTTCCATAACACGGGAGGGCTCAGTTAGTAACCACTCAAAGCGGTCACCCATCCAAGGACTGACCTCGCCCGACATTGCTTAACCTCGCATACCGCACGCGGTACGCGGGCGCCGCTGGGCCACGAACGCTCATCCAACCTGTATACATAGTTGTAAATAAATTGGAGCTAGGGCCCCTTTTAATTGACAGCAGCGCCCTACTCCGTGCCAATTACATATTTAGGACCTGGCGAATCTCCGAAATCAAAACGCGTTTTCAAGGTTTAAAGTCATCGTCGGATTTTGTAAAATGAGACTCAGAACCGATATTTATTTATGTTATTCACAAAAAAATTACTCTGGTTTCAAATCTCTTTAACAATACCTATAATTACTGAGAAGTCAACGAAGAAAATAAAACGCAGAATTTTCACCCACCGACGTACAGTCAGTTGTCACAGTGACAATAATATGAGATTTCTAGCAGCTTTCATATTCATTTTCGCACTAATTTGACTAAATATAACTCAGCGGCAGTAAATTTGGCCCGAAATTGTAATCGCAAACCGTTCGAAGACCGAACCAAATTTTCTCCGCTGGGGCGCGCACTTGTGAATTTGTACAGTAGAACAGTACTTCCCTGATACTTAAAGCATGTATACTTAATGTATCTTCTTTGAAAATTGTTCATGATTCATGAACATTGATAGCCGACTCTATTGAAATAAGTATTGATTGCCAGCTGAAACATTTTCAAATTATTCGTGTAATTTTTACGTACTAAGAGCTTTATTCTACTAGTGGCGGTTTTATGAAACATATACATTATTATGGAGATTCTAAAGCTTTGCTTAGATGTATAATGTTCATTATTGATCGGAATAATTGCATTGCTGTACTCAATACCTATTAATTGTATGAAGTACACTCACAAACTTTAATTGTTGGGCTTCAGACTGAGCATCATAGTTAGCTATAAAGTGTCCAGTATAAAGTGAGCTCTCAATGGCTCAACAATTAAGTCCGTGACCGTACCTAATTACAGTATCGTATTTATCTCTATCTTACTATCTGCGTGTAAATTATGAATAAGTAGTAATAGTTTTTTCTCAAACATGCAATGAAATATTGATGTTATGTTCCTTATAATACGAGGGTAAAACTGAAAGTTTCGGGAATAGAAGAAAATATGCAGTATAAGTGAGTTTATTTATTTTTATTGTTTTTCAAAATATTCTCCTTTGTATTTCATGCACTTATGCATGCGTTCAAACCAGTCCATAAAGCACTTTTTGAACTCTGAAGTAGGGGTCGACAAAATGGCTATTTTATAGGCCTCCACTGCTTCTTCTGGCGTCTGAAACCGCTGACCACGCAGTTTGTCCTTGATTCTGGGGAATGTAAAAAAGTCGTTGGGACTTAAGTCAGGGCTATATGGAGGGTGGTCCAATATTTCGACTTTTTCACCGTCCAGGTACTCAGTTGTTGTCCGAGCGGTGTGTGGGCTGGCGTTGTCGTGGTGAAGGATGATGCGACGACTAGGGTTTGTTTTTCGGAGTTCAGCAAAGACGTTCGGCAAACAAATAGTGGTGTACCAATCAGCATTGACTGTTCTACGATCCTCAAGAGCCACAGTAGCTACGTGACCAGATTTAGAGATAAACGTAGCCACCATCTTCTTAGCCGTACTGCGAGAACGAACAACTTTTGTGGGTTTGAGCTCGTCTTCGAAGACCCATACTCGGGATTGGTTTTTAGTTTCAGGCTCATAAGCGTATATCCACGACTCGTCACCTGATACTATGCTAAAAACAGCATTTGAGCGTCCCTTGTTAAATCTTTTCAAAGTTTTGCGGCACCAATTGACACGGACTATTTTCTGCTCGTCAGACAATAGGTGAGGTATCCAACGGGAAAATAACTTTTACACGCCTAATTCTTCTTTTAAAATAATTTGTATTTGACTCATTCCAATACCCAGGTGCTCTTGAATTTCCCGATATGTCACATGTCGGTCTTCATTTATCAGACGACGCACAACATCGACGTTTTCTTGCGTGACTGCCGATTTTGGTCGACCTTCACGCACTTCGTCGGTGAGGGATACACGGCCACGTTGAAATTCTGAATACCACCTGTATATTGTAGTCTTTGAAGGAGCTTCAATATTAAAAGCAGCAACCATCCGCTCTTCACATTGTTTTTGTGTTAGTCCACTTTTAAAGTCATAATAAATCATAGCTCTGAAATTTTCACGGCACAATTCCATTTTAAGCAGTGACTCGACGACTTCAATAAACAATTGAAACCGAACCATACTTTTTTTTTTCTAAGTGGCCAGTGTGTTGAGATAAGGAAACTTCAGAGATTATAAAAAGGTATAATACATGTTAAAAATAAATTAATAAGTATTCGATTCCCGCCACTTTCAGTGCAAGCCTCGTAGGCTGCGAAGTATGACGTTTCAGGCGCGGCTAGGACAAGAGGTCGTTAATGGAATTTCATACAAATCTTGCAGGCCTAGGCCGGCAAAGTCCTCTTTTTTAATTCCATTCCACATAAATTTGTGGCACAGGCATCATGACATTCTGCCACTATGCGTACTAAGAATAAAATTTTGTTTTTTTTTTGTTGTTTATTTCATTGCATGTTTGAGAAAAGCACTATACATACCTCGGCGGGAAATTTGGGGTTGCCCGCCTTAGACCTATCCGGCCTCGCTACGCTCGGCCGTATATATGTCTTCGGCCGGCAACCCCTTTCGTCCCGGCCTCTGTAGTAATGTACTATTATACGTATATATAGATAAATCTGAGCGCACAGGCTCTGCTGCATTATTTGTATTTTAATTTAAGATACACAATGTCTTTGTTACATCACTCGGGATGTAGCGCTGTAGTATCTAATACTTTTCCTTCACTGCCGCAAAACAAATCGTGAAAATAGGAAAAAGGCAGATGAGTGCGACGGAGACCGCAATAGGCGCAACACCTTGCAGTCTCCACCGTCCTATTCCCACATTTGGTTGCTCCGACAGCGAAGGAAAATCGCAGCTATTAAAAAAAAGGGTGTCCTTATAAGCACTGAGCAGGCATGTAAATTATCAACACTAATTTCAGTTGGTTTCTACTGGATCGATTCGCAGTGGCGGATTTGCACTCTTGGCCGCCCTTTGTCCCAGGCCATGTAGTAAGGACCAACCAGCTGCCCATTTCTCAGCACGCCTATTCCAGTTAGCACTCCAGTCCTGTACAGTATGAATGTGATGCTACCTGGAATAGGTGTGAACGGGGTATTACACCAAATCCGCCGCTATATATTGATTTAAACTTGCATGATTTTTACACATTTATTTATTATTAGTAAACGCAACTTAACCGCGTACAACTGAAATCTAAATCCGCCACTGTCGATTCGTATGTCGAGAAATAAAGTGAAACATGATAGAATAAATGATTTATTATACGAAGTCTGGGTTTTTCTTGGCGCCGATCACTTTTATGTGGTCCTCGTCGTAATCTTCGTCCTCGTACCGGACCCCGTGCACGTACGCGAAGTTGCCAAAGAACAGGCACTCGTCGTAACTCATTGTCTCGAAATCTGCAAGTAGGTAGCTCCAGTTTATCAATTGATTCGCTAAACTGCGTTTCCATGTGGTTTCCATCCATACGAGTGACACCTAGCTATCAAGGGTGAAGCATACGAGGTTTGGGTGTCGTAACCTAATCTACCTTACTCACTCTTACGATTAACCCTTTGAACGCCATTCATGAAAGGCTGTGACACTTACTCGTACACGCCAACTCATTTTCCATAAGATATAGAAAAGCACGAAGGAAACGTATGTCGTAACACCTATAGTCGTCATTGGAGCCGAAGGCACGACATCATACAACACCTTTAAATGTGCTTGGCGTTCAAAGGGTTAAGATAGGCTGGCTGGGCGCCTTAGTTCCAAAGTTACCAAAAACGCATGTTAGCAACTTTGTACAATCGAGTTCATTTCTGCAAGGACACCGTCTGTAGCGAACTACACGTTCCACTCGGGCCTCAAACCTAAAAGGTTGATCTTTGACATCAAGTACTAGAAAACCATAGACGGCTATTTTTCGTGGAACTGGGATCAACATATATACATACTAGCTACACCTATCTTCTTACATAGAGATGAATAGTAAAATAAGTATTTCTAATATAGTCGAAAGTAATAAAATAAACTAACTTTTGGCTCCTAGAACGAACGGATCCCGGAACGAGTGCTTGTCCCCTAAGTAGCTAGAGGAAGTTTTGATGGAAAAAATGGGTAAGTAGCTACGAGTACACACTAGTTGAGTGCCTAGATATGCTTACTTGTTGCGTGTATGCAATTATAGAGATCCATTATGCAGTGGTTGTCAAAAATATACGTTTGATTCGTATAAAAGTCGAACGCACAGATTTTCTGGTAGTACGTGGGACATACGCCGCACCTGAATAAAAGAGTATCTTAGTGACTTCGTGAGAATCGTGAGGTTGCTTGCAGAGAGGTAAAAAGTTACAACTTGGAGTAGATAACCAGGCGAAAGAGCGGCTGGTAAGAGTTTTCGGTGCGAGGAAGAAATATTTAGTTTGGAAGCACTCCGACTACCTTCTTATTAGTTAATTAGGTACTCTACCCATTCCAAGGCCACCTGCGGCAACACGACACAACTATCTCGGAGGGGTGCTAATTTGCAGCGAATGTAGCCGCACATTCACCGCAAACCATGGCTGTCACCTGAGAACGTGCACCAGCGTCTCGGACAGGTAACAGTACAGAGTGGTCGCTGTGGCCGAATTCGGCTAGGCTGAGGGTCTTCTCCGGAATTCGAAATCCGAACTCCGTATGGTGCCGTCCCTTTCACTCTCCTTTTATACAATATATGATTGAAAGGGCATCATACGAAGTTCGGATTTCGCACTTCGGAGTAGACCCCCTGGTGTGGAGGGTCGTGATCTGTATCGGCCCATCTCAGCACACGATCCATCGTGCTCTTAGCTAATTTTACCAGAAACCCGAAAAATGTTGACGGTCCATGTGCCGAACACCCAGTACGTAGATGTTACTTCGGATTAAAGACATTTATCACTCATAGAACACAATAGTTCACTTAAATGAGTTTGCAAGCTTAGGTATAATATATTTCCAACACATCTTATCATATACTAGGTACATAAGCTTTAAGCCACTTTTAACTTACTTTTAAACATTTGTGCACCCTCAGACTTGACAAACACAAAAACTCGAATAATAACTGACTCGTATTACAGTTAGATGCGAGGGAGTATATTTTATAGAACCGCCAAATTAATAACAAAGTGATGTCACAATTTTTTTTTATGACGTGATTACAAAAAAAAAAATGTTTTTTGTCAAAATTGCAAATTTTACCTTTATTTTATTTTACAGTGCTACTAAAATACACAATTGCAATGCATGCTCGTTAGCCTTTTAAACTGTTACTACTCAACTACTGTTAGTGTTAAATTAAACGGTGGCAAAAAATAGTTACTTATGCGAATGACAATTTATCTCACTAACCTGTGTCCGTCCGGCGCTGGAGATTTCTTATATTTTACGAACGCTTTGTATTGACCTGGAATAATTTAACCAGATAGTAAATTATAAATTGCAAATTTAGTGTGAAAAGGGTGATTTCGGGGTCGTGAGCATGAATCAGATTTTCCGTCTTGATAGTATCTGTTAGCCATTTCAAGAAAATAGTAGTGACATGAAGCAAACGCCTTTAATTTTTAATTTATTTTGACAACTAAAATACAGAATTTCGAGAAGTCTTTGTTACCCTACTCTCTTTGACAGACAGTATCGAGAGTTAACAGTGGGGTAGGGTGACCAAGTTGTATGAAAAAGTATTATATCCCATTTAGGGAAAAAGAGAATTAAGGCATTCAATCCACTCCAGTGTAATCTACTTTAATTCTACAATCATTCCGGACCATATACAATCATTCCGGATAACGACCCCAAAGTCACCCGTATAAATCGTCCTTCCAAAGAATCCAAAGTAGCTGTTTTACTAGAGTCTAGCTGATACATACTACTGATACATATTTGCAAGTTGTATTGTATCCGAGATTTGGAAACATAGATAACCCCTTGGAAACTGCTGTGAATAAATTTCCGTTTGTCGCGGACGGTTTTCATAATTTTAAAACTCTTAATTACGTAATTTAGGTGCGGTACTCGTTCGTACTACTGTACTCTACGAATATATTGGATAGAGTTGGACTGGCATGAATGAACGTAGTAGAATAAAGGTCTAAGTAAATATAACTTGTAAATCTAATCTAGCTGTATATATTCATATGGGGTAGTGCTATTCTTGTGGGGTATATTTATTTATTACTGGGATCTCGGAAACGACTGTAACGATTTCGATGACATTTGCAATTCCGGTTATTCCGGGATTTTATGGCGAAAAGTCGATCTAGCTAGTTCTCATCTTTGGTAAAACTCGTATTCTCTGGGAAAATATGAAAGAAGCCAAACAAAGCTCGGGCGCCCAGGTACAGACATACTAATTAAGTAAATAATAATATAGAAGCGAAATTTACCGATCACACACACGAAAATTATACAACGTAATATCACAGCAGGCAACATGATTGACATAGTAAGAGTGTATCGGCCCTCTATCCTATCGCTTAATTAAATTCATTTATTGGCAATGCAAATTTTCAATATTCATTAAATTTAATTTGAAAATCAGTGTTGTGTATCTTTTGTGATTGCGTCTTACTTGACTCTTACATGAGCATGAGTAGGTAATACGATTAGATTAGGTATATGAGTAATTTTGTCTATATAATGACCAGACGCCGTTATCAGTGGTGAACATTCGTTGGACGGCAAGGGTTGGCACTGTTGTATTTTACCACAAAAAATAATTAATAAAAGATGACAACTTTGCCCAAACACTGATTAATAAAATTATTCGAATTTGAACCCTCATGAGTCATGTTTAAAACTATATTGCTAAAACGGTTAGTCCCGAAGAGTTCAAAAAATGTCGCTGGAGTGATATTTTATATGTGAGTTTTAACCGTTTTAGTGATGTATTTTTTAAAATGACTCTGACTCATGAAAGTTCAGGTTTAATTAGTTTTATTTATTAATCATTACTTGGGCAAAATTGCATTGCAAACAAAGGCAAAGTTGACGTCTGTAATTAATTATTTTTATATGTAAAAAAATAGTGAAGTACCACCACCACCACCCGTTGCAGTTTCAATGAACTTTCACCATTAAGATAAGATCACTTTGCCTTCTTCGCCCACACAAAACAACGAGTGCCATGAAGAAGAAGCTGTGAAGATACGACTTTTTTTTATTCACAGTATAGTGTACAGTAGTATAGGATAGTATAGGTAGTAGTAGGCATGGAACCGTTCATTGTGCGTGCTCCGACGCACTTGGCCGCTTTTTATTCTAATTACAATTAAACAATACTTTGTCCTATTTAGAACGAGGTTGCGTGTGCACTACAATACCTACACAAGATTGTGAATAATATATCTATCTAAACTAATATATACCTAATCGTGAATCATACATTGTGCACTTGTGCAACCATCTGCTATCAATTGCTCGCTGCTACCTAAGACTACAATGTTATACTAGAGCTATCTGCTGTTATCACAGCATGCTGCACCTACTTGTTCTTCAACCAGGTAGCGTTCGAGTGTCAGTTTTATCTTCCTGCTCGGTGTCTGCAACCTGAGCCAAACTGAAACATAGACCTGTGTATTCGAAACTAATTCTTCCTCCATTGGTTCTACCATACTTTACCTAACATACCATAAAGAACCAACCAACATCCAAAAAAATATATACGCATTACATAACGGCAAGCAGAGCGCCCCGTGCGATAATTATAATGAGGTAACCTACCTATTTGTTATTACATGTGCCCTGTAACCCCAAGGTATGTGATAACCAGACGTCCGAAGTCCTTTAACAGCAGTATAAGAGTGATAGCACACTGCCCGTTTTGCATTGATTGCCAATTTAATAAATAATATTTTTTAATGGGGGAGGCCGGTGAGAGATTATTATCCTTAGATGGCGCACTCTTAGATTCCATACAATAAAATAAAAATGGCTATAAGTATGTTTATAATGGTAGAAGACTAGGTACCCTCAATTCCTCATGGAATCCTCCATCAGAACTCAAGCTTGACAAAAATGTGTCTTGAAAACCTATCTTGCTTGACAAACAAAACGAAGAGAACAAATCGCCAAACGTGAGCTACGCGTCGTTGAAGAGTTCTGTTCTGATCATCGTCAGCAGTTCCACTTCATCAAATGTCACCTTTCTGAATGAAAATGCTTGATTAGTTCATGAAAATACTAAAATCACTATTTGTCTGCCTTTCACATTTGAGGAGTTCCCTCGATTCCTAATAAATCCCATCATCAGAACTCGAGCATGACAAAAATTAATCGTGAAAATAGAACTTGCTTAACAAACACAGCTAGAAGAACAAATCGCCAAACGTGAACTTTTCGTCGTTGAAGAGTTCTGTTCTGATCATCATCATCAGCAGTTTCACTTCATCAAATGTCACATTTTTGTATGATAATGCTCGATTTGTTGATAAAAACACAAAAATCACTATATGTTTGCCTTTAAGATTTGAGGAGTTCCCTCAATTCCTCATGGATCCCATCATCATAACTGCGTTTTGACAGAAACGGGACCAACTTGGATATATATACTTACAATCAAAAAAAGAATTTTCAAAATCGGTTAAGAAATGACGGAGTTATGGAGTAACAATCATTAAAAAAAAAACAAAAAAAACATACAACCGAATTGATAACCTCCTCTTTTGAAATCTTGAAGTCGGTTAAAAAGCTAATAGGATAGGGGGATAATATGATATAATCACTAACTAAGTGCATGATGTTACCTCCGACCCCGTTTGGAAGTGGCTAGACCCCCACTGAGGTGAGATTTCAGATTATTTGTATTTGTAATTTGAAAAATTTCGTACCTAACACATTTTATACTAGCTTTTGCCCACGATTTCGTCTGCGTAGAGCTAGTTATTGCCTGAAAGAAATAATTGCTACTAAATAATTTAAGACATAAATAGGCTAATTAGAGTTTTCCCATACAAACTTTCAACCCCCTTTTCACCCCTTTAAAGGTCGAAACTAAGCGGGCGCGGAGTGGTGCGGCGCGCAGGCGGTTTTGCATTTTTGATCTTTCCGAAACTATCGACTATCATTACAGCTTCATGTGTACACACGCCGCCTCTGCTCTACCGTGCTACCGATAACTGAGCGGATTATTTAGTACGACGTCCCCCGGACCGCGTTCGCTTCACCAAAAAATCGCCTCCGCCACGCAATGACGCTGCGCCGCACGCTGTGCGTTTCAAGCTTAAGGGATGAAATCCGAAATAAAAACTATCCTATAGTGCGACACAAAAGAGTAGAAATTAAAAAGTGGCAACACTATCGTGTCATCCCTTTCAAATCAATCTTGGAAAAAAGGGACGACACTACAGTGTTGTCTCTTTTTAATTTCTACTCTTTTGTGTCGCACTGTACTTGTATTTAATGTTTATTATAATAAATGTTACAGACATTAAACGAAGTTTCAAGTTTCTCGTTTAAAAAAATCTTGCTTCTCAAATAAGTATACTGTTAACCCCCTTCTGAGGGTGAGTTTTTAAACGTATATACCATATATAGTATATATTTTATACTTTATTGCCAGGTCTACAAAATTTATTCGATTAATAAAATATTTGCACCCGATAAAAACTTTCAACCATCTCTTGACCCCTTCAAAGGGCGGAATATCAAAATCGCTAAAAATTTAGTTTTCTTGTACTTTAATGCTAGATAAAATTACCACCCCCTTAACCAACAGTACCACCACCACCCCAAAATGACCCCAAATGAGATTTACACTCCTTTATCAAGCGATTTTTGTAAAATTCTATAACGATAGTCTTCGTACACGTCATTATGATGCTCTCCTAAATCAGTGTTCCTAACTTCAGTTGACTTTCAATCCTTATTAACCCTTATCTTAAAAGGTGCCCTTCTTCCAGTCATCTTCCATATATGTCAAACCGCATATATAGCTTTGTAAAAAAAGTTTAACTTGTAAGATGAGATACGCATTCCGAAAAAAACACTACCAGCCTTGCAGACCTTGCAGTCTATCATTATATACAAACATTCATGGAAGATACGAGTCTACTCGTATAATCATTTAATAATATGTAAACTGTCATAATTATAAATGTTGCAAATGCTATAACGAAATTAGGTAAGTACCTAGTTTTGAGTTACATGATTCTTGCTAAACCCTTTCTGGGTCCATTGTATCTTAGCTTAATTAGATGGTTGCAATAAAGATGACGGTGAATTAGTTAGATAAATAAATATTGTGGGACAATCTTACATAAATCTACCTAGTCCCAAACTAAGCAAAGATTGTACTATGGGTACTAGACGACGATATACATACTTATATAGATAAATAAATACTTAAATACATAGAAAACATCCAAGACCCAAGAACAAATATCCGTGCTTAATGCATAAATAATGCCCTGGCCGGGATTCGAACCCGGGACCTCTAGCTTCGGAGGCAACTAGACTAAACAGGCTGTCAAGTTAATTCCATACACACATGAGCTTCGAAGAAGTTTCTGTTTGTTAACAAAGCAATACGTATCCGGATGACGCACGCAACACTGCCACGAAATATTAAACAAGATTTTTTTGATTATTGGTTCAACAGCCTAAAACTACAGGTATACTAATTGCAAAACGGGATACTCCCATTAAATTAATTAAATTAAAATCATTTATTTCGTGTAACGGAGACACATACAATACAATACATTAAATAGTTGAAAATAATAATAATAATTGAACAACCAGTGCATACACAGTCCTACCATTTAATCACACTGGTGGAAGTATGCAGCCCCGCACAGTGTAACATGATAGGACAGTCAACGGTAAGGCGGAACAGAGTAGGTACCGAATTTGCAAATGCCTACTGAAAAGGATTAAATAAGTTGGGTCGTGGCACCATGAAAGAAAAGGTTGCAACCATTGATAATAAGGCTGTAAATTTACTTTCTGCTTATGTTGGACACCAGTTACAACTAAGACTCGTTATATCAGAAAAGAGAAAAAGTATACCGGCCGAATTCCATCACCTCAAGCTGTCGACGCTTACAATCAGCACATGGGTAGAGTGGACTTATTAGACTCTTTGCTGGGCCTATAATGACTATCAATCACGTTAACGGTACAAAAGAATATTATTTTTATATGATTAACATTTTAGCAGCAAGCTTGTTTTTTATGGCACCGCTCAACCGACGTGTACTCGTACATGCCCTTGTATGATTTCAAGGTAGCATTCTCTTAACAATATCGAAAGGCAGGAAAAATGATGGCCAGGAAATATTGACGTCCTAGCGTGACACCTTCTAGTGGGACACCTTCAGCAAGTAGGTGTGTGTGTATGAGCGTGTTCATTCCTCGTCATTAATCTTGTTAATTTTGTTTGCAATTGCACGTTTGAATGTTTTTTTGTTGTTATACACAAATGGGTCAATATCATTAAACTGATTGTTGTACGTCCTAGACATTCTACATATTACCGAATTCTTACCGTAGTTTGTTTGACATCGAGGGAGACTAAGAAGGCGTGGATACCTGGTATTTGTTTTGGGTGTAAAGTATTTAATTTCTGATACGAGGTCAGGGCAATCTACACAAACTCTGACGATGTCATAGAGCAAACCCATATCCAGCATGACTCTTCTATCTTCCAAGCTCATCACATTATATCGCTTACAACTATTACTATAACTGACAGATGCATTTTTAGTACGATAATTAAGGTATTTTAGAAACCTCTGCTGTAGCCTTTCGAGTCGTGATTTGTAGGTAATGTAATGAGGGGACCAAATATTAGACGCATACTCCAAGACACTGCGTACGTAAGTAAAATAAATCATTTTGATGCAACCGGGGTCATTAAATGCCTTACAGACCCTCATTACAAAACCTAAGTTCTTGTAAGCTTTGTTTATTATATTATCAATATGATCAGACATTAACATTTTGCTATCTAGCAGAACTCCTAGGTCTCTTATTAATTGGACTCTTTGTAATGTAACATTGTTCATAATGTAGGAAGCGTGGATAGGCGATGGTTTTATGGTAATATTCTGCTAAAGAATCCAATGAGTTCTGCATAAGACGACATTCAGATGGATCTTTGATTTTGAGAAATATTTTTTTGTCATCAGCATATAGTAGGTGTTCTACAGGAGATTTAATACAAGTGTAAATATCAAATATATAAGCATTGTAAAAAAGAGGTCCCAAATGAGATCCCTGAGGGACACCAGATGGGACAAATATGCGATTAGATCTATAGCCACCAATTGTAACAATCTGCGATCTATTGGAAAGATATGATTTTATCCACCTTAACAGGCAGCCGTGTATTCCTAATTTTTGTAACTTGGCCAACAAGATGACGTGGTCTACCCAATCGAAAGCTTTTTCTAAATCGGTGTACACCACGTCTATCTGTCCACCTCCTTCCATATTATTTAGGATATAGTTAGTGAATACTGCCATATTGGTTATCGTAGATCGGCGCTTAAGAAAACCGTGTTGGTTATAACTGATGCCCTGTAATATAGTTGGATAAATATAGTCATAAACAATTTTTTCAAAAATTTTACTAAATGTATTCAAAATTTAAATTGGTCGATAATTTTCAATAACTGTTTTTGAATTTTTCTTATGCACAGGTATGATATTTGCCTCCTTCCATTTGTCAGGA
The DNA here is from genome assembly GCA_905163555.1 of Notocelia uddmanniana. NCBI lineage: Eukaryota > Metazoa > Arthropoda > Insecta > Lepidoptera > Tortricidae > Notocelia > Notocelia uddmanniana. The sequence continues at coordinate 12,113,584 of LR991052.1, read as the reverse complement.
AATATACCCTCCGATAGAGAACGATTTATTAGGATGGATAATGGGATGCTAATAGTTTTAGCTGTGTTCGGATATAGTGTGCCGATAAATTATCTGAACCTGCTGATTTTGTAGTATCAATCTTATCAAGTAACATAGCGATTATATTATTGGAAACAACGATGTTACCGATGATTCTCCTATTGTATGGGAATATTTAGATTTAATGGATTATAGTCGCTGTCCGGTTCAATATACACGCTCTTAAAAAAAATTATAAATCCATTACAAATACCTTTGCCATCACTGAACTTGCCATTACACATCATAGGTTTGTATAATATCAAAATAGACGAACCCCCAATACAATAAATACGAACCATAGGTTCGTTGGACTCTAATTTTTATTAAAATTACTAATTTGTATTTCTGTAATAAACAGTATTTTGATTCACCCTTAAACTAAGATTATCGTTTTAAAGGTAAAATTATCATCTCATAATTTTATCGATAAATGTAAAAATGGATGCATGTGCCCATCCCTAACGAGTTCACCGACGCTGTTGTTTACGTGTACGAGTGTATTGATACAGTTGCTTTTCGTAGTGAGAGTACCAATTAGAGGATTAGAATGCTAGTAGACAACTGGACGGATGTGTGCGGGAACCCCATATTTACAATATTGTGCAAGTAGTGGAAACGCACACATCTTTAAAAGTGGCGACAGCAGTACCGGACTAATTTCGCGGTTAGGGCATATCTCTTTCTTTCTATGATCTGAGGATGCACCTATAGCGATTTGGGTATTTTGTATAGTAACTCGTGCATTCGCTCTTGAAAAACGGGATACACATTTGGTGAAGTTTGACAAAAAGTTATGATATCCCATCAAAACATAAATGTGAAAATGGCAGCCAAGTTCAATATCCGATGCGTGGTTGTCGTCTTCACCGACAAAAGAATTGAGATCCAAATGGGTGCCAAGTTCTGTTCTGTAGATTATCTGAAAAGATGGCAAGTCTGGCACTAGATTGTTTACAGTAAAACTAATTTACTGCGGCTTAATGCATTTTGAGTTTTAACTTGGCAGTTTTCTTAAATATCCAACAGCTTTCATGGTATTATAATTATAACATACTGCATAGAAAACTGCCAAGTTAAGGCTCAACATGCATTGAGCCGCAGTAAATTAGTTTTACTCTAAACAATCTAGTGCCAGATTTGGCACTTTTTCAGATAATCTACGGAATTTGGAACCGATTTAGATATCAATTCTTTTGTCGGTGAAGACAACAACTACGCATCGCATATTGAACTTAGCTGCCATTTTCACATTTATGTTTTTGATGGGATTATCTATACAGCATATACATATACACTTTATTATACCTAACCTTTTTTTAATTTATTATAAATAATAATGTTTGTTTAATTTTTTTATCAATAATAAGAACGTTACTGAAATAATATCAAGTAGAATTTTGGTCAAGTGCGAGTCGGATTGTAGTTTTCCCATACATTTTGACACCCAGCGCCTGATGAACACAACGAGCAACCTTTAAAAAGATTTTTTTATTTTTTTTAGTATTTGTGGTTATAGCGGCAACAGAAATACATCATCTGTGAAAATTTCAACTGTCTAATTATCACGGTTCATGAGATACATACAGCCTGGTAACAGACGGACGGACAGACAGACAGACGGACGGACAGCGGAGTCTTAGTAATAGGGTTCAGTTTTTACCCTTTGGGTACGGAACCCTAACAATGCGAATAATGTAACGTTTATTTTATGTTATGAAAAACGAAACCGCTTCAAAAGTTTTCACGTGCAGTTAATAGTACCTACGTACACGAAGCCACAAATGGCATACGGGCCAAACAACTTTTTGACCGTCACTTTTATTTTACCGGATTTCAGTAAACATATATTTTTTAAATATAAGGGTAAAACCCGGATAGATGCCTCATTTTTAAAATTGCCTCAGAACTGCGAAAACTTTAATTAATGTACCTTGCGTGCTCGAGCCTTCAGGCCTAAGCCGGACTGATGGTAAGAGGCCGGATGGTTTGACCTTGGTGCCATGGTAGAAGGATAAGTGTTGCTGTGGGACGCCACTTGCGTGAGCACTTTTGCTGCCTCGCACCTTGGTCGCACCGTCGGCGTTGCAGGAGCGGCTGCCGAAGCAGCTGCTTGCAGGATGCGGGACAAATACTCGGCTTTGGCAAATTATATATTTGTCCCGCTTGCAGTTGAAACTATGGGTTGTTAGTGCTCAGAGGCCAGAACGTTTTTGATGGAGGTCGGGCGCCGTTTACGAGAGAGAGGTCTTGAGCCCCGTTCCGGGTCATTCCTGTTGCAAAGGTTGTCTGTGGGTAGTCTATTGCGATTCAACGCGGTAATGCGGCCAGCGTCATGGGCGCCCTTGCACCCGGAATGACACGGGGCGGGCTATTTGACTAAAAACTTTTATTTTTATTTGACATGTACAATGAAAATATGTATAATTTTCTTTTAAGTTATTAAAAAAACTGCGAATAATTTAAATTCATTAAGCTAGTCTAATCTTTTTTATTATTTTGTGACTTTTTGCGGTGTTGTCCTAATAATTACGATATTTGCAAAATTTATGTTTTTCGAGAGCACGTTTTTGAGGATAGACGCCTCGCTGGTATAGGTAGATGCCTCACCATCAAAATGCAAAGAAGGATACGTACGCGGCTTTGTATGATAAACAGTAAATTGTCCACTGAGTTACCTTATTTTTATTAGATTCAATTTTGAAAATAATTTCGCTGTCATAAAAAGTCCAGATATTTTATAAAGTCTGAACAGTGGGAAACGGAAAAAAATGTGTCAGTAAAAAAGTTGATTGGCCCATATATGTACATCCGACGAATGCATGCGAAGCCATAAATGGACATGATTAGTAATTTTCTAAATAAAGGAAAATAAATATCTAGCGGGTTAAGCATTAAGTCATGCCCGAAGAGTGTTGCATCTCGTTATCTATAGTGCGCGGGCGAGATAAGCGTTTCCCTTAAACGGGGGGTGTGGTTTAAAAAAATTAAATGCAGGTGTATCGCCTTAATACAACATTTGTTCTGGAAGGATTCTGTTACTTTTGAGGGCTTTCAGCTCCCTAGTTAAAATAAAATCAAACTCAACATTCGCCACTCAATTTTTCCAATTTCAATCCATGTCCCATTGTATATAATTCAGCAATAAGTAGGTATATCAAAATCGGATAGTGTAAAGGGGGCTTTTGAATCACGATTAAACCATTTAACGGCCACAATAGTTAAACGTGTACTCTGACGTGTTGATTTAAGGTGCACTATTGATCCGCATATATTATTGTGAAAATTACGTGCACTGCCAAAACGGTCTATAAGCTGTGAAGCAATGAGCATCCATATGGTCTTTCGGAATGAACGTTGATAATATTGCCCCTGTTGATGAAAGGGTTAAATTGTGCCCGCGTGGAGCTATCAAAAAGATTACGTTCAGCCATAATAAAGCAACAGGTCAATCGTAAAATTAGATTTGAAACGGAAAATCAAGAACTATTTTCCTTAAGAGGAGAAGCTGCTCCATTCGTCCTTGAGAATTAATGCAATATTCAATAACCATGCACTACTCGCTCATAATGCGTTCGTGGAGAGCGCATCCGATTTAGGTAGGTCAATAATATAATATATAATATTGGGGGACAGTCTTACACAAATCGACCTAGTCCCAAACTAAGCAAAGCTTGTACTATGGGTACTAGACGACGATATACATACTTATATAGATAAATAAATACTTAAATACATAGAAAACATCCAAGACCCAAGAACAAATATCCGTGAAAAATGCACAAATAAATGCCCTGGCCGGGATTCGAACCCGGGACCTCTAGCTTCGGAGGCAGAGTCACTACCAACTAGGCTAAACAGGCCGTCAAAAATGTCAAAATGTCCTAAAACTACGACCAAGACCAGCGGGGGATGGTCGTGGCCCATGTTCATCAGTGGACGTCCTGTGGCTGATATGGAGTGGTGGTGGTGGTAGGTTTATCTGGAACTACTTAACTCATAAATAACCCTTTATTTTATTGTAATAATATTGCCTTCGGTTTTCATAATTGTTACTCATAAAATAAAACGATATGAACGGATTTTAGCATATGTTTTGAATACATCCAAACGTTACGCCATTTCTTGGCAATCTTGGAATTAGGTAGCAGACCGCGGGCATTTTTCAGGATACAACTGTACTGGAATAACGCTAAGATTATGATGTTGATAATGATGATCTAGGATTGCCAGATGAGATTTTAAGGCTAGTTACACTTTGGGTATGCTAATTCTATATTTAAAAAATCCAAAAGCATGTCGGGCCATGTTCAGTGTAGGGTTCCGTAGTTTCCCAATGAACTTACTATCACAAAATCAGTAACAAGCAAAAGGGCATACTTTCGCAGCGTTTCATACGTCTTTTATAGGGCATGCAATTTCCCAGGAAATCCCGGGAATTCCCGGGATTTTGAATAGAAATCGGTGCCGGGACTGCAAACCCTAGTCTTTTACTAAGAAGGGAAGACTTTTTACGATACATCAAAAACGGCTTAACTGATCATGTTCGCTATAGTTTTCTTTGAAAGTATTTATTAAGCTTTACATTCTTGTTTTTTTTTTCATTTTTTTGGACCCATTACCATTTGGACCATTTTGAAAGACGTATCCAACAACACCCCCACCACAAGGTGGAGCCAATAAAAATCATCCCCACTTTACGTGTAGGGGGGGTACAATTTTTTTTAGGGTTTATTTTACTATTTTTTTTATTGACTTATATATCCATATTATCCATACCAAACTGCAGCTTTCTAGCACTATCACAGAGCAAAGCCTCGGACAGATAGGCAGACGGACATGGCGAAACTATAAGGGTTCCTAGTTGACTAGGGAACCCTAAAAATACTTATTTATTTATTTTATTTAATATATCGACACGCCAACAGTAACATAAACAATACAGTCAAAAACACAATGTCACAAAGATAGAAGCCATGTTTATGCACCAATGACAGGCATGCAACAGCATTCACACGGTTTGAGGCTTTCACACTAAAAACTTAGTTATACAATACACAAAGAGAAAAAAAAACTATTTATGACATTATATTAAAAGATCGAAATCTTACATTATTATTTAGAAGGTATCATATTATATTAGGTTTCAGCATTCTACGCCTCAATATAGGTAACGAATCACTAAAAATATCACTTTCAAAATTATGTTCAAGTGCCAATTTGTTCCATTCAGCTTGCATTCGGTGGATAGGGAGTGATTTTCCTAGTTTAGTTCTGGTCTGACTGGGGCGAAAAATGGTGCGACGACAGGTCCTGGTGTTAATTTTCGGTACCGTGAAGTTTAGGTTCCCCAATAGGTATGGCTCTTTAACCTTCCCGTTTATCAGCTTGTGAAGCCACGCAACATCCATAAAGGAGCGTCTCTGCTGGAGAGAGTTCATCTTAAAGAAGCTGAGTCTTCCATTATAGTCAATGCGCTTGTTAATTCTTTCATCTCGCGCTTTGAATACTAGAAACCGAGTAAATGAACGTTGAACTCTCTCCAGGCGATCAACATGAACAGCGTAACAGGGACTCCAAACTTGACAGCAGTATTCTAGACGGGAACGCACTAAAACGTTATAAAGTGTTTTGAAAGTTTCAATACATTTAAAATCTTTACAACTACGCTTTATGAACCCGAGCATTTTATTACTTTGTGTTACGACTCCGTCTATATGACTTATAAAGTTTAATTTGGAGTCTACGATTACTCCAAGATCCTTGATACTAGAGACCTCGCGGAGTGCAGTTCCATCAAGATAGTAAGTTAGTCTGATTGGCATCTTCTTACGTGTGAATGTAATAGACAGGCATTTTTCAGCATTAAGCGTCATATTGTTCGCCAAACACCAAGTCCCAACCCTGTCCAAATCCTCCTGCAGAGACATCGCATCAGCAGTTGACGAGATCACCTTGTACAGCTTTAAGTCATCAGCATATAAGAGATATTTACTGTGTCGTATAGACGTAACTAAGTCATCTATAAAACATATAAATAGAACAGGCCCTAGGTGCGAACCTTGAGGAACTCCCGATGTTGCCAAATACGAGTCCGAAAAATGTCCGTCCTTGACCACTCTAAGCCGTCTATCAAGCAGGTATGAGCGAAGCCATTTCCATATCTCACCTGTCACATTAAAGCAGTCGTAAAGTTTTTGCAGAAGGATAACATGATCTACTTTGTCGAAAGCGCTGCTGAAGTCAGTGTATATGGCGTCTACTTGGCAACCAGCATCTATTGCTCTACCCACATCATCTACGTAGCACAACAAGTTCGAAGAAGTTGACTTAGAGGACATAAAACCGTGCTGCAGGGTGAAAATTCTTTCCTTGACGTGCCATATTAGTTTCTTACAGATAATACACTCGAAGACTTTCGAAAAAATGGACAGCATAGATATAGGTCTGTAGTTAGGTACCTGTGTCTTATCTCCTTTTTTTTAAACTGGCACGACATTGGATTCTTTCCAGATGGAAGCGAAAAGTGAGCTTCGTAGAGATTCGTTAAATATTGCTGCCAATGGCACCGATAGATTCTTGCTACATTTTTTAATAAAAAATGGCGGAATGCCGTCGGGCCCAGGACCTTTACTAGTATCTAGGGATCTGAGCGCTTTTAAAACGCAACATTACTTAAATTACTTAATGCAACCACCAGTTTAAAAACTATTTATTTTATATAACGATGGTAGCAAACAATCTTACGGCCTGCCTGATGGTAAGCGGACACCGTCGCCTATGGACGTTTGTGACTTTAGAAGAATCACAAGCGCGGTACCGACCCTTTATTAACTTAAGGATCCGTTGACAGCTAGAGACGTATACAGGTCCCTCACTTACAACTTACAACACAGTGCATCCTCGGGAACACTGGTTACCTTACTCACCGCCAGCAACAACACCACACACCTAACGAATAAGTAGTGGCGTTAGTATGGTTGGGGTCTATCCTACAGTGGAGGTACTTCCCAGCTGGGCCGTTCCAGTTATGAGCGAGATGGCGCTCGCTCTACAAAAATGTCTACAGCACTGTTCGGCATTATGGTCTTACAATCTTATGTCCTTTATCAGATGGACTACGAGATCGCACGCATAAATTATAATATAACCCGTAGGTACTACCGTAATGGCTACAAGCCAACCACAGGTGGCGTTAGTAGTAACCGAACGAACGACCGGACAATAGATTAGAATTGGGATGTTGACACCAATAAAAATAAATTACTCTTACATTACCAATAAATAAATCTCACGAAAATATTCAGAATATATCATACTTCTACTTATTTTTGCTATTTTAAAGATTTTTAAATACATAAAGAACAATAAAGGGACGCTATTTGATCATACGAAAGGCGTGAAGTCACTTGTTCCTATTTCCCTACAAACTTCATACTAACAGAGCGTTTTTGACGTTTCATTTAAAAGTTCCTGATTTGACTATCAGTCAACATCCCTATTAGATTATGGATCGTCTTACTTGTCTACTCGTACCTCAATTGAATTATTTTATCCCACCCCCGCCGGGGTCTCTGCATAAACCGCTTTTTTTTAATTTTTTAATTATCTGCATGAAGCGCTTTTAACATAGATTTGGCCTATATGTAATACTATCTGCATCAAAGTTAACTGACCATTCGTGAACCTTATTCCAACTAGATAAGGTCTACTATCAGTTAACTGTGAGACTGATAGTACTTGTCAAAATTGTGGGTACCTACGTAAATATCTCACGATGTGAACTTTCTAGAACAGGACGTCGAGTACAAATGAGCAAATTTATCTCCATCCTATTTTATACTGCATGAAAAAGGTAGGTATCAAATGTGTAGGAAGCCTCGTGTTGTTTAAATGAAACGCGTCGCGTGGGCAAGCGCGCGACTGGCGATGAAACCTGCTTGGCTGGGCTTGTCTAATGATCTGGTTTCCAGAGGGGCGCCGCCGTGCCAGACTCCGCGGCGCTGCCTTTCTGCCGTGTCGTCATTCAATAGAAAATAACTTTACTGCATAATGTTATTAGTTTCGTCATAGCAACAACCTAAGCTTTTAGCTATTTAGCAACACGACTAGAAATACGTTACCATACAAAATCGGGAATATTCAGATCTCAAAATACATCAACCATAGCCATTATTATGTCTAAAAGCAACCAAATTACTAATCGATGTCTATTTTATCATCTCCAAATGTGCAGTATAACTAGTGAAATATTTATTTGCCAAAATGAACTCGTACGAAAATGTCAGTCGTTTATGTAATTGTTCGAAGTACCAAGTATTGTTAGTGAATTTAAGATTCATAACAATCATAACAACTATACATAGCTCTTCGCACCTAAGCCTAGGCCTGGGTTCGATACTTTTTCTTCGGAGTTATCGTTAAAGTGGTGAAATCCCCACCTAAACTTCGGCCGGTATTGGACAATTACTTTATTAGCTAAGGCCTGAGTCACAGTGATATAAGTTACAATATTATGTGGTAGGGTTATTTGTAACTGGATCCGCGGCCTTCGCCGCTCCACTGCGCTGGCCGCGTGTCTGTGCACTCAGTCAGCCCTTAAGAATGCCCCTTACGTACCCTTTCTCATTAATGCCCTTAATTGCAACGACAGCTCTTTCATAAAATGTTACTAAGATTATTATTACGGTCAGCCAGGTGTGGCTGACGTGTCGACTGCAAACTAGACATTCAGGAAACGAGGCTATTTACAACGACGACCGACCACGACCATCAGTCACCTCGCCCAACCATTACAAATCTAACCTCCAAATATAGGATACAGTAGACTAAAAATAGATCGATCTACCAAAAGTTAATAAGATATGTATCCACGACAGGCAATAAAGACACGAATAAGTACATATTTTTGTGACTTTGGATGGATCGATCTCTTTGTAGTCGACTGTACAAGTTGTTACGAATATCGGGTGATGTTATAAGTAGTACCGAGTAAGGACGAGTGAAGAGGTGAGTTGGGATTGGGACTGATTGATTAAAATGTATGAACCGCATGAGAATGTACCTAATACCTAACCTACCCACTCACTCATCAGGTACAAGGTAAGTCTGCTGGGACTAGTATTTTGATTTACGTTTACGTTCTTGGGGAACAGCGCTGAGTCCTTGCTTTAATGAACTGAGGAATTTTTGTCTTGACCGGAAATGACTCTGCAGACGTGGAGTTGCTGATGGGCAGTTGATCCAGAGGCGCATACATTCGTGAGCGAGGTTCACAAGTGAAGGCGATGACTCGGTTACTGAGTCAGCATGGTTGACTGTGAGCTCAGATCATTTTCTATTATCTCCAACTGTGACTGAAATAGTAAAGTGTGATATTCATTGGTCGGATCATTTTCCAATTGTCTTTAAATGTTCTGTGGACTGTTATAAATCAATTTTAGGAGGGAGGTAATATATATTTTTTTAAATCAACACAATTGTACAATTGTAGTTAGTTTTAGTTTTATATTTCAAATTGTTTAAATTAAACATGTATTGTTTCTATAATAAATTATTATTAATTATAGTTCGAGACAACAATAGCACATTATTGCAGTGCCCGGGAAATAGCAATTCGTGGATAAGTCAATGATGTTTTGGAAGACCAATATCTTCCAAAACCTTGGCAAATAAAATAGTTGATTGAGATTGCATAAAACAAGCCATTTTATCCGAGACAATTTATCGACCCGAGCCGCAGGCAAGGGTCGATATAAAGTAGAGGATAAAATGAGTTTTTCCCTTCACTAGCTCGGAAAGCCGTCTTTTATCCTTTGAAATAAGCGGGTAAAACGCATTTTATCCACAAGTGGGGAAAGTAATTTGACCTTGGAGAGTGTTTGAGTAGCTTTTGACAGATAACAAAACGTAAAACGCTCATAATAATGGTTCGTTAGATATCAATTATCATTAAATAAATGGTTTGAGAATTTAATAAAAAATACCAAATTTAGCTTTATTTAATGATTTATGTCGTAAACCTTCAAATTCTATAAGTAATATATTTTTTATTATCATATTGAGTATAATTGTAAACGCACAAGTTGAGTCGATGCAATTTCAAAACGCATCGTTAGAAATGCCATCATTGTCAATGTCAACTAAAATATACACAACTTGTCACCGACTCCGACTCACGTAAATTCAGCACGTACATATTATACACAACTTCCAGAGTTTTCTGTTATTATATCGTAAAAAAATCTGTGATTCCAGTGATGAAAATCATGCCTGTGGAACTGTGTTTTTTGCATGTTGCACTTTCCTCGCTATAGTGAGGAGAAAAGTTTTGTGTTACACACGGGTGCAAAGTTGTATTTTACTTCTCGTGTGTTGAAACACTCGCTACGCTCAGGATTCTATTTTAGAACCACTCGCTTCGCTCGTGGTTCAACTATATAATCCTTTCGCTGGCTCGTGTTTCAATTCCACACTCGCGGGTAAAATACAACTTTGCACCCTTGTATAACAAATAACTATTATACATGAGTTATACATCTGCTTTTCACTTCGATTGCGAGAAAATTAAACAAATAATCAAGGTTATGATATCATATAATTTATCCTTCTCCTGGGGCCTAGGGTGTCATGTTGAATTCGACTTTGAAAATTCTTGGTATAGTTATAGTCGGAGTTTGGAGGTCGAGTTAATTTGAAGTCGCCGTTATCTTGCGTGAATATTAGTAAAGTGGCAAATGCCTTTTTATGTGATTACCGTAACTTGGCTGCGCTTTAAAAAATTGCCAATTTAATAGGAATTTTGTATGTGAGCTATGTTTATATATTATATATCAACCAAATTGGCATAACGTTAGCAAATGTAATGCATTTTTTTATTTTGTGGAGTTCATTTTCAATGTACCTTGATGGTCGTGTAGTGCACGAGATCTGTGATTTTTTTCACTATTTCGGCCAAAACTTTTTTCGTTCTGGACTTTCTCAAATAATTCTCTTTGCATCTTACACATCTCGTAAATACGCGTCTTTTGAGCCTAGTTTGAATATCATAACCTTCACAACTCTCTGAAATATAAGGGGATCGCACTATTTCGTGAAATGGGACCCTATACTGGAGCGAACGAAAAGACATTTTCAATGTCAAAAATTTCATCCACACTTTACGTGAAGGGGAGATACCCTTATTTTTTTTTTGAGATTTTATTTACGACTGGCAGTTTTATTGATTTATATATCCATACCAAATTGCAACTTTCTAGCAGTAACAATCACAGAGCAAAACCTCGGACAGGCAGACAGCAAACAGACAGACAGACGGACATGGCGAAACTACTAATCTGCCTACTCAGTATCAGACTGGTAGTAATTCTGTTACTTATTCTGTGTCATAGTAGATATGTAAGCCGTATATACAAAGTGGGCCCTGTAACTGGAGCAAATATTTAAAAGGACGCTTCCTTAGGGCATCTGTAGTAAAACCTGGTGTATAATTTTTGTGCAAAAATTTTCGTTTCGGAGAAATTTTGATCTAAAGTTATATGACTTCCGAGTAAAGCGTGTCACATTATGGAGCGGCCTGCGGCCGCGGTCAATAGTAAATTTGACAGCTAATGACAAGTTTACTATTGACCGCGCGGCCTAGGCTGGCCTAAGCCGCGCCAGTTTGTGACAGGCTTCATGCATCTTGACACCACGAGATTATAGAACAGCAGTCAATGCAGTGTCTGAGGTAGTATCAAGTTATCTATACTAATATTAAAATATTATAAAGCTGAAGAGTTTGTTTGTTTGAACGCGCTAATCTCAGGAACTACTGGTTCGAATTGAAAAATTATGTTTGTGTTGGATAGTCCATTTATCGAGAAAGGCTTTACCCTATATAACATCACGCTGCGACCAATAGGAGCGAAGACGCGGACGAAGTCGTGGGCAACAGCTAGTGAGTCATAAAAATTGTTTTTGCATTTTGTGTTTTCAAGGATATTTTTGGTTTTTTTAAATATTTTTTCAATTTTATTGACATTTATGTCACTTCAGAAAAGTAGCCAGAATACCTACACGTAAGCCATCTTTGAAGAAAAAAAAATTAAGCGATTTTTTTTTCATCTGTGACCACTATACTTAGGTAGGATGTAGGACGTAGGGAGTCATTACGAACCGTCTCGCACGCAGGCTAGATGACTTCCAGCCTCCCGAACAAGCCGGTTTCCGAAGAGGATTTAGCACCGTAGACCACATCCATACGCTCCGTCAGGTTATACAGAAGACTGAGGAGTATAACCTGCCCCTCTGTTTAGCGTTCGTGGACTACGAGAAAGCCTTCGATTCGATTGAAACGTGGGCTGTACTACAATCTCTCCAACGGTGCCAAGTGGACTACCGGTATATCGAAGTGCTGAAAAGTTTTTACAAGAACGCCACTATGTCAGTCCGACTCCAGGACCAGAACTCAAAGCCTATTCCGTTGCAGCGGGGAGTCAGGCAAGGAGATGTTATTTCTCCTAAACTGTTCTCCGCTGCACTGGAGGATGTTTTCAAGACTCTGGACTGGAGAAGGCTAGGCATCAACATAAACGGCGACTACCTCACTCACCTTCGGTTTGCTGACGATATAGTAGTCTTGGCTGAGACCATGGAGGATTTAAGTACAATGCTCAATGACCTCAGTAAATGCTCCGAGCGAGTTGGTCTAAGGATGAACATGGACAAGACGAAGATCATGTCAAATGTCTATGTCGCACCAACTCCCTTAACAATCGGACACTTTACGCTCGAAGTTGTAGACGATTACATATACCTAGGACAGACTGTCCAGTTAGGTAGGTCCAACTTCGAGAAAGAGGTTAATCGTCGAATCCGACTCGGCTGGGCAGTGTTCGGGAAGCTACGGCACATCTTTTCGTCCAATATTCCGCAGTGTCTCAAGACAAAAGTCTTTGACCAGTGTGTGTTGCCAGTGATGACATATGGCACTGAAACGTGGTCGCTTACTATGGGCCTCATAAGAAGGCTCAAAGTCACCCAAAGGGCAATGGAGAGAGCTATGTTGGGAGTTTCTCTGCGTGATCGCATCAGGAATGAGGCCATCCGCAGCAGAACCAAAGTGACCGATATAGCCCTCCGAATCGCTAAACTTAAGTGGCAGTGGGCGGGGCACATAGCACGTAGAACCGATGGCCGTTGGGGCGGAAAGGTTCTCGAGTGGCGACCACGTACCGGAAGGCGTAGCGTGGGCAGGCACCCCACACGGTGGACTGATGACCTGGTGAAGGTCGCGGGTGTCCGCTGGATGCGGGTGGCGCAGGACCGGTCATTGTGGAAGTCTTTGGGGGAGGCCTATGTCCAGCAGTGGACGTCTTTCGGCTGACATGATGATTATGATGACGATGACCACTAGGAAATAATTGCTGGCCCGCTAAATAGTCCACCGTTTAATTTTTCCTCCTGTTACAGGGCCCACCCTTTGTGACAGTTACCACTAACTAATCGATGAATGCTTCTTCCACACAAAATTATTCGACCCTCGATTACCACGCCATCTTAGTGACTTGCTTTGTTCCGTTTTAACAGCAAATGAAATGCAAATAGAATGTCTCGTAGGTATAATTTGTAATGGGGAATACATACAATTTATTATCAAGATCGCATGGACGAGTGCATACCGAACACAAGCATTGTGGCCTCCATGATATGGACACTTGCACGTGATGTCAAGCAAATCGCAATTAAATCATTTAACTAAGTATAAATATCCGTGGCACATTGAATTGAAACGAAACATAGAGGCGGCACATCAAGTCAGTAATCAAAATAATAAGCAAGCTCGCGTTCCTTAACTATTTATAGTATGTACATAAATGTATATTTTTTATCTATGTAAGAGTATAACTGACAGAAATGCATGGCCCAAACCAGAGACCTAAATAGCATTAATGTTCATATATGTATATTTTCATTTGTATCACGTCTAGGAAATTAGTACTTAAACACATATTGTCTTGTTGAACTACACATTGCAAATATTCTTCCTCTTTTTGTTTCCATACTCAGATTTACTTATATTAAGTAGGTTAAGTTTTATCATTGTAATAAATACCTGCCTACTATTCTAATCAAACCTAAGCATTTTGATAAATGACCGAGTGTCGAGTTTCTTTCGGCGTTTCTTCTCGGCAGTGGTCTTCCTTTTCAGAAACGCTAGTAGATTTTGACTTGTAGTGCCAGTCCGGCCTACTTGCAGGATAAAGTTCATTTATTTCATTTAAAGTGAGTTGCCTTACCTACTCACTTTATAATGTAGGTATTTTAAACCGACTGTCGGTTTTTTTTCATGTAGCGGTAGCAAGCCCTACCAAATTACAGCTAGGTACCTAGTAATAGTATTAGTAACGGTTACTGAGCTAAGCCGCGGACAGGCGGACGGATGAACATGGTGAATCTATGTATAATATAATCCCAGGTTTACTACGGAACCCTAAAAATGACCCCTTAATGCAGCTCTGTCTGTCTATCCGCCATAGTGAATTATGTCAAGTAGGGATACGAGAAATGCTTGAATTACACATTCTGAAACAATTTTCTTATTTTATGATTGATAAATTTCATAATCTAAGGAAACCAGGTCTGCTACTCCGGATCGTGACACAAGCCTACCTACGTCACTGCAGAGCCTGTACACACACGACCTCACACTCACACTACCCCGCCAACCACCGATAGGCTCGATAGCAGTGATGCTGATGACGTAGGCTTGTGTCACTCACACAACAAATTTTCCCCGGAGCAAAGAAGATATAATTATACTGCCCGGAGTCAGTACGTATTCATGCAATATTCTTTGCACCTGACTCATTCCGATTCCTAATAGAGTACGAATCACTTTCAATATATTATCGTACTCGTACTGTATCAATATTAAATTCGGTAATTACAGTCGCCGGCCAGTCATTACTTTGATCGTCTTGGAGATGATCACGCGCCCACGTCTAAATTTACACAGTAGGCGCATAAAATTAGCAAAACCTGGACATAATTCGATAACTGTAATTTTCTTTTTCTATGATTTAAAGTATTATTAGTTATACTTAAAATATAAAGAATTAAACATTTTAAGGCTCCGCGTCAATGTTAAAAAACAATATTTTTAACACATTTTGATTTCTTAAGTAAGCCATAATAAATAACTTTGTGAAAGTACCTGTATTATGATATGAAAAAATATCATTTAATCAATTATCGTGAATATTTTTGTTTAATATCTATATTAATAATTTCGTGCAGGGGTACGGTAGACCCGAACGAGACCTGTCTCAAATTGAAGAACGTATAAAAATAACGATTTTTGAGTTGAACATATGTATCCGCAAAATTCGGATTGTCGCGTATTTTGCATTTAAAAGTGTTAATTTGATGACAAAACGTCGGCCATATTGCCCACAGACTATATTGCTATATTAAATTTGTTGGTTGACAGTGTCGGCTACGTTCGAAAATCGTGAACTATTTTTGCGTCCGGTATGTTGGCCAGGTTGCTGGGCTGCGTTCTGGGTGATGGGCCATCATCGCCCATTGTGTGGATTCGGCTAGCCGCGTCTGCAGCGTTTTGTTTTTGTAGTTTTCAAGCGTTCTATACACCTATCAGCCTAGCTAGCACGATAACTTATACCGTCACGTTATATGGGCGAAATGTATTAAAACGTCACATAAAACGTAACGGTATAATCTATCGTGCTAGCTAGACTGATTGTCACAACAACCGCCTTCAAAGCGAATGTATGGGGCCTGTTACATGGATTCATATCACGATAAGTATCACGTGAATATTAAAGCAGAATCCATACAAATTTGAAAACTGCGATAATATTGACACCCCAGTATTGTGACAATATTAATCGTGTAAAGGACACCACTTGAATGTTTGCTGAGTCTGTCCGCCATCTTAAAGCTGCGTCTCTATTTTGTTTATGACAAACTACTAGGTGACTTATGGCTTTTAAACGTCTAGCAAAATTCTATCCCTATCTCGCTCTATCTTATAACTTAGTGGTACTGGGGGACTAATCCGAAATTCGAAATCCGAACTTCGTATGGTGCCGTCCCTTTCACTCATATAGTCTATGACAGGAGAGTGAAAGGGACGGCACCATACGAAGTTAGGATTTTGAATTTCGGAGTAGACCCTCAGCTCATGCCGTTCGCCGCGCTGCGAACCGAAAACGAAGTATCTGCCTCTCTCGCACATGTATATTCGAACGACAGAGAGGAAGATAGTTCGTTTTTGGTTCGCGGTAGGCCCTCAGGCGTCAACTTTAAAACGAATAGGGTATTTTACTATACGAGAAATAAAATTCAAAATGTAATAAAAACCAGCCAAGTGCGTCGGAGTCGCACACTGAGGGTTCCGTACAACTAAAAAACAAATGTGATTTATCAATATATTGATATTTTTGGTAAAATATACTACATAATAAACATTATCACTTAATTTCAAGTTCATAGGTCGATGGGACTCTAAAAAATTATATGTGTGACAGACAACACACGGAATGTTCTTTGACTTTCTTCGACCGTCCGCCACGCTCGGACTAAGGTGCTACCAACCGAAAACTAAATATATATGCCTCTCTGTCGCACTTGCATATTCGAGCGCGGAGAGGGAAATACTTCGTTTTCAGATCGTGGTAGGCCCTCTGGTCTGACGGCTCCTATTCCTGGATGGTGCGCGTATCGGAATGTGAAATACCTTTGGCAAAACGGAACAAGTTGTTAAATAGCTTCCATTAATTGGAGAAAATATTACCAACTGTTATTATTATCACGCGATATACTCATATCACGATCCGTATCACGTGCAATGAATATTGAAGAAAAATCCATACGATTTTGAAAACCACGATAATATTGACACACCAGTATTGTGATAGTATTAAGCGTTTAACAGACCCCATAAAATTTTAAAAATCGCGATAATATTGAGTGTAAAGGGCCCCACTGAATAGAATTTGGCGGAGAATAGAGAGCTGCTATCGCGAAACGAAAACGAACGAACATCGTGTATTTCCCTCTGTGTCGCTCGAATTTGCAAGTGCGACAGAGAGGAAGATACACGAACTTCATTTGTTTTTTGCGTTAGCAGCTCTGACTTCGCACCAAAAATACTGACTGGCACATCAATATTTAACAATGCACATCTGAATTGAATTTTAATGAACGATTAGTATTTTAGCTATACAAATCAGTACTGATTACGGTGTCAAATTTTTTATGTGCCTTTAAATACTACCCTTATAAAAATGCTTAGGATTAACTTGCAAAGATACTAGCCTTTGCCCGTGACGTCGTTTGCGTAATCTTTTACTCCCAATTCCATATGATTCCATTCCATACTTTTATTCCCAATCCAGACTACAGACTATATTTCTATACGATTCGAAGTTTCATCATAATCCGTTGTTGTAATGTTTTTATTTAATTAATGTTTTGTTTATTTCTTTCTTATTTATTTCACCCGAGCGAAGCCGGGCTTTCATCTAGTAAATAAATATTGCGGGACAATCTTACACGAATCACCCTTGTCCCAAACTAAGCAAAGCTTGTACTATGGGTACGACCGGACTAGACGACGATATACATACTTATATAGATAAATACATACTTAAGTACATAGAAAACATCCATGACCCAAGAACAAAATCCATGCTAATGCACAAATAATGCCCTGACCGGGATTCGAACCCGGGACCTCTAGCTTCGGAGGCGGTGTCACTACCAACTAGGCTTAACAAGCCGTCAACATTTTATTAGTACTATAAGAATCATATTAAACAGAAAATATTCACGATACGAGGGTGGTTAGATAAGTAACTTGTTTCGGATACCGATAGATGGCGTTAGTGTAATCTATGTAACTATTCACAAAGATTATTTAATCAAGATAATTTATCTGTGGCCAAATGTCATTTTTGGCGGGAATTTTAGATTTGACAGTAGTTTAAACAAAAGTGATCGGAGTAGCGCGGCAAAATGGAGAAAATAGGAATTCGTGGTGTAATTCAGTTCTTTTTTTTGGAAGGTAAAACTGCAAAAGAAATCCATGAAAGGATTTTACCTACATTGGGTAGCTCGTGTCCTTCCTATGAGACAGTTCGACTTTGGGTGAATGAGTTCAAGCGAGGCAGGACAAGCATTGATGATGCACCTCGTCCTGGAGCCCCAAAAACGGCGGTTGTACCCGAAATAGTCGATAAAATCCATGATTTGGTTTTAACCGACAGAAGATTGAAGGTACGCGAATTAGCTGAAGCCACAAACATCTCTTCTGAGCGGGTGCATTTTATTTTGCACAACGAACTGCACATGAAAAAGCTGTGTGCAAGGTGGGTGCCGCGGCTGCTCACTCCAGAACAAATGCGTGTTCGTATGCGAACATCTGCGGATAATCTCCAGGTCTTTGAAAGAAATCCAACAGACTTTATTCGCCGTTTTGTGACAATGGATGAAACCTGGATTCATCACTATATTCCGGAGACGAAACAACAGTCCAGACAATGGGTTGGTCGTGGTGAGCCAACTCCAAAGAAAGCCAAGGTCATTCCATCAGCTGGAAAAGTGATGGCATCCGTTTTTTGGGATGCAAAGGGGATTCTCTTAATTGATTACCTTGCGAAGGGAAAAACCATTACTGGGGCATACTATGCATCACTGTTGGACCAATTGCATGCGGCGATAGCCGAGAAACGGCCAGGTTTGGCAAGAAAGAAAGTAATGTTTCACCATGACAACGCACCGGTGCATTCAAGTCGTGTCGCTGCACAAAAATTGTCGGAATTACGGTTTGAACTCCTTCCTCACCCCGCTTATTCCCCGGATTTGGCCCCGTCGGACTATCACCTATTCCCCAAACTCAAAATCTTTTTATCGGGGAAAAAGTTTAACTCCAACGAAGATGTGATACAGGAGGTAAACGCGTATTTCGAGGACCCCGAAGAAACGCATTTTCGTGAAGGCATCGAGAAGTTGCAGAAACGTTGGGGCAAGTGCGTCGAGCTTCGAGGGGACTATGTCGAAAAATAAAATATATACAATCGCTCAAAATTTTTTTTTTCATATCAAACCAAGTTACTTCTCAAACCACCCTCGTAATTATTAAATGATATTTTTTCATATCATAATACAGGTACTTTTACAAAGTTATTTATTATGGCTAGCTTACGAAATCAAAATGTGTTAAGAATTTAGTATTTTGGTTTTTTTTTTTTTAACATTGACGCGGAGCCTTTTAAGTGTTTAATTCTTTTTATTTTAACTATACTTTAAATCATACTAACAATACTTTAAATCATAGAAAAAGAAAATTACAGTTATCGAATTATGTCCAGGTTTCGCTAATTTTATGCGCCTACAGCGCTACGACATGGGGCTTCATCACATCACCAAATTCAAATTAAAGCCTCTGTCGAAAATCGTAAAAAAATCATCGACCGAAAAATTTCCCGACTTATTTATTGTAACTAAGGTTCCAAATTCCAAATTATCGTGAAAATCGACGTGGCACTCACGATTCACGATGCGAAGGTAAATTATTTCACCTGTGTTCAGTTTGGACCATGTGCTTGTTGCTGACGAGTTTACTATCAAGGTTTTCATAATAACTTTATTTTGAAAACCTAAATAAAGTTGTTATGAAAACCTTGATAGTAATCTCGTTAGCAATAATACTTAAATTTTGGCGTGTTTGTATTGTACCTCTAATTCGATAGGATAACGTTTCCTTTTTAAACGGCATCTATTGTTTAATTCCAAAGATATATATTTGACCACGATAACTTGTTATTAACTGACTTCAAAAAAGGAGGATCTTCTTAATTAGAATAATTAGTCTTAATCTTTTATTTAATTTAAAATTACGTTACACTTTCGTTACGTTTATATTATAATATTTATACGTTACGACTGTTACGAGCGTAGGTCGAGTGCACACGTAAAACGAAGGGCCGACGAAGCGAGTTTCTGGCGGGAGCCCGGGCGGAGTCCTAAAAACGAAAGCGGAGCTCAGTCAACTTCTTGGCAGTCATTATTAGGGTTCCGTACCCAAAGGGTAAAAACGGGACCCTAAGACTTCGCTGTCCGTCTTTCCGTCCGTCTGTCACCAGGCTGTATCTCAAGAACCGTAATAGCTAGACAGTTGAAATTTTCACAGATTGTGAATTTCTGTTGCCGCTATAACAACAAATAATAAATACAAAATAATAATAATAATTAAGGGGGGCTCCCATACAAAAAACGTGATATTTTAGCCCTTTTTCATGGCTACCACTCGCCGAGCTAGATCTCAAGAACCGTAATAGCTAGACAGTTGAAATTTGCACAGATTATGTATTTTTATTGTGGCTACAACAACAAATACTAAAATCAAAATAATAATAATAAAATAGGGGGGCTCCCATACAACAGAGTGGTTGTTGGCGTTTTTTTTCTGGTACGGAATCCTTCGTGCGCGAGTCAGACTCGCACTTTGCCGGTTTTTTATATGAGACATTACGGTCCCTCAAATTTTAGTTGAATTATTTGATAATTATATGTAGTATTAAATTCCAGTGTTTAATAATTAATTTTAAGCATAGATAAATAATGAAAATAAATATTGTCCACGATCTTTGTTTTAAGGTAACATTTTTTATATTGTTTGGTGATTTTGTTTTAGAGACAACTTCCTTATTTTGAAACCAAATATAATTATTTTATAATTGATACGTATTATTTCCATGTAATTTTTTAATTAATATTTAGGTAAGCCTTTTAATATTATTTGGTGATTCAATTTGGGTGACAGATCTACAATTATAGGAACAAATATAATTTATTAGGTCACTGAAAATGCATTTATTAGGTAATTGATAAAATCATACCCTATTTGTATGTATGTAGTACAAATCCAACCCGGAATAAACTTATTCCGATCGAGTCATTGTTTGAACAAGTGTTAGGAAATATAGCTTGTTATAAGTTGTAAGTTGACCGTTCGTTTGTCTTGTTGTAGATTCTAATAATCCCGTATTCCGTTATAAGAGAGATTTTGACACTTTACTTAAGTAAATATCGCCTAAGATAATTGTATCCCGCAGCACCACTGGCATCTAGCTCCATCTAGTCTAGACGCAGGCGGGGACAGCAAAGTTATTTAAATATCTGTAACTAATGTTAGAAAGGGGTACTTAATGTTTGTGACTTTTTACATTACAGGTAATCTCTGATACTATAATATACTCATATATATTCGGGATAGACCTAAGCTATCATCCTACTCCGCTCTTTAGTCTTTGTAATACGCGGACGGAGCAGAGAGAGCAGCTATAACAGAAACGCTCAAAGTTTGTATGCATGGGTGGCGCTACATGGAGCACCCGGCTGAATGCAGGCGACTACTGGACTGGCGAAGCGCCACTTTCACTACACGCGCACGCGGCGCAATACATAGGCCGTCCTCGCCGCGCGCAAACGGCACCGCTGCACCGATCACACAAGATAACGAGAGGCTTTTCGATAACCTACACTAATCTTATTTCGTGACCAACTCGTTGATTATTTTTGGCGGTTAGTCTATAGGAGTGCAGAGCTGCAGACTGCAGACTGCGTGGTGCATATAGCAAGTAGGTAATGGTCTGGCTAATTGATTGCAAGTGCCATCTTATCTTAACTGTCACTGTCGTAGCCTCGCTCACCGTACTTTTCAATTAATTGTAATTCCTTCTGTAATTCGCGTCTCATTCTGTCTGTTGTACAACACACAGTACCAGCTAGGGCATGGACAGGTCCGCACGCGGGGCGGGGGACCGGCAGTATCGGCGGCGCTTGGGGATAAATTATACATACACACACATACGAGGTGCGACTAACTGAGGACTCACACGCGCACGCGTTCCCACGTCAGTGCACAGCAAGCAAGTGCCCGTACGTCTAATGCATAGATCTATCTGTTGATCCAGAACACTGACAGTGTCCACGGGCGAACCTATTTAATTTCTTTGTGCCGATGCTAATTCAGCTGCATTTCTCTGGCATTCCTAAGATGGTCAATTGTTCAAAATGTTAGTAGCGACGAAGTTCAGGTATAATCTTACCACCTATTTATAACAACCACCTGGACGGTAGACGGATAGAGTAATTATCCCAGAGAATCCCAGCCCAGTAAGTAAGCCAAGTATTTCCCAAGCGGGCCAATAGTTACTATTTAGAACAAACTGTTAGACACACGGTGTACATTTTAAAATCCCATCAAAAACATAAATTTGAAAATAGGAGCCAAGTTCAATATTAAGAAAATGCGATGCTTGGTTGTCTTCTTCACCGACAAAAGATTTGAGATCTAAATGGGTGCCAAGTTCCGTAGATTCTCTGAAATGGTGCCAAGTCCGGCACTACATTGTTTACAGTAAAACTAATTTTCTGCGGCTTAATGCATTTTGAGCTTTAACTTGGCAGTTTTCTTAAATATCCAACAGCTTTTATGGTATTATAACATACTGCATCTACGGAACTTGGCACCCATTTAGATCTCAATTCTTTTGTCGGTGAAGACGACAACCAAGCATCGCATATTCTTAATATTGAACTTGGCTCCTATTTTCACATTTATGTTTTTGATGGGATATCATTACTTTTTGTCAATATTCGCCTAATGGTGTTTTTAAGAGCGAATGCACGAGTACTATACAAAATACCCAAATAGGTGCACCTCAAAAATTTGAAGCGTTCCCTCGATTTCTCCAGGACCCTATGGTCAGATTCTGACCTGATAACTATGGGACTACCCCTGTAGTATACCGTTTCAAACAAAAAAAGAATTTTCCAAATCAGTTAGTAAATGACGGAGTTCTGAGGTAACTAGCATAAATAATAATAATAATAAAACGAATAAAAAATATCTGTTTTCTGATTTTTTCTGGTGTGTGCACACAATTACCAAGCTGCATGCCATTGCAGCTTTCTAGTTTACCTGGAAGTGGGTTAGGTTTTTGATTACTAGTCAGTCAGTCAGTCAGTCAGTGGTAAAAATGCCATTTTTTGGAATCTCAATAATTATTAAACCTATATTTATGAAATTTGGGATTCTAGTTGTTCTAATTCTAAAGGATCTTAATACATGTACCAAATTTCATTTTTTTATGTTAGATAGATTTGGAGTTATTGGGGGGTCAAAAGTGGCTCCAAACGGTTCGTGTTATATAACACACGCCTACTGTCCGCCAGTTCCTGGGGTGAACTTGGCTGGACACGCTGCCGCATGTCTAGATATTATTTATTAATAAACACGTACGATCAAAGCTAGTTATAGTATAATATAGTTATCCTAATATCCTTAGAGATGTATAAGGTCAACAATAAAATACATAGATCCAATAAATAACAGGATGAACTTTGTTCGTATACACAGAGCGTTATACCGGCAAGCGGGCTTTTTTCAAAACGGACAATAGTATGGTTCATTAGCAATTGTTTGCATGTATTTGCAAAACATACTTATATATTTGAATTAACTATACTATTAAACTTCTTAAATCTGCACCTTCAATGTACTAGGTGCACTTGCTCAGATGACGTCGTAGTAAACGAAACATTAAGAGCTGTCATTTGTACTGTCTTGAACTCTTGACAATTGACTTTGCTACACATTGCTGGCAATTTAAATTTTGTCCGAAAACAAAGGCAATTGAAATTTTAGTTTTACAATAAAACTTAGTTCCTGGTTAGGTTTAGGAACTACGTTTCGATACCCTGCTTAAAGAAAAGCCCGCATGCCGGTAACACACTGTAGGTATATTAACATTGATATGGCGGCTGTGGCACTAGAGCGCTTTTTACTCACAGAACACTTTGGCTTTAAGTACTAAAATGTAACACTAGCGCCACTCGTAAATAATTGTAATTATTTCAGTTTAACGAGAGATACAGAAAAAGTAGGCCATTATTTAAGTATTTCTTATTTAAGTACCTTTTTAATAGGTACATCAAATTACTTTTTATGTTGCTGGATTCGTCGATCTGTGCGTTCAAAAATAAAACGGCCGTTTTTACTTTGTACGCATAGATCGTTTTCTGCAACCAAACCAGCAACGCCAAAATTAGTTTGATGTGTTCAAAAGTTACTAAAATAAGAAATACTTTACATAGTGGTCTCCTTTTTTCAATATCTATCGTTAAATTTAAATAATCACAATTATTTACGAGTGGCCCTAGTGGACCTGTTACATTTTAGTAAGGCGCCCTTAATTATGTTTATCTAAGCTAAGTATTGATGTAGCAAATTGCTCGTAGTTTGGTAACACTTGTGATGTAACCCCGCCCCTGCATGACTGACTTGCTGACTGGGGCGAGAGGCGCGGAAGCGGGGCAATACGAATGCAGTACTTTCCCACTTCTGCGCGAACATAATACTGAGTATACTGACAGTGTCTCGTCAGGTGAGGAAATCTCTGCGGCATTTTCACCCGTCATCCAAAAATTACGAGATTAGTTAAGTATTAAGTACCTATTGAATTGAAGACAAACACTGATACCTGAGTAATATTTAGTATCCGAAGTGAGAACCTGTTCTTTACCCGGGCAGGGAAGACTGATATTACTGATAACAATTCAGAAATATCATTGTAACAATTTTTGTCAATCATGTAACTTGGTCGCAAAACAGATTCCTATAATAGCGTGATGAACTGATCAGCTACGTGATTCCGTCCGGTACGAGCGGCGTGTGTATGTGTGTGTAGCGCCAATGTGTCGGTGGCCTGGTGTGGTGTCGGTTTCCGAGAAGCGGTTAGATGTGGCGCGGGCGCAGGGCGAGGGACGAGGGGCGCGGGGCGGCGGCCGGGCGCCTGCCCTGCCAGACAACTTGTCGCTGAACCCCGCTGCCCGCGGCTCCTGCCGCCCCGCTACCTCTCAGCAAATGGCTTGGCGCACCCACAATCTAACCTGTTCGACGCCTATAACTAATGTATTATTAATATAACATACATCCCATCCCACACCTAAATTGCGTTCTTGTGGTTATCCTGATCGAACTTAGTTTTCCATTAGCAGTTAGCACCCATGCCTCAAAATTAGAAAACAAATCGTTGATGATTATGCGTGACTTTACATCAAATCGGCATAAAATAGTACCATCAACCGGTAGTTTGCATATTTTTACAATGAGTGTATCCAAGGCGCGTACCTATATAGAGCACAGCCGAACAGCACTGACTAATTCTATGTTTTAGAAACCGGGTCAAATACGTGTTGCACTCTGCGTGGATTTGCCAGTATTGATAACTAAGTACTTACATATTATCAATTTATCACATGCCGATACTGTAACGTTTCACGCTCTGCTTTTCGTGACGATGTTCCTACAATACCTTTTCAGTATGAGGAGTATCACAAAATCAAGGATTAACAAAGACAAACAAACTGATCGACATATCTGGCTTACCATTATCTGGGATTAAGAGGCAGGAGCTCCATATTATCATCCCGTTGCGTCACGTGTATTTACGACTTCGGTTACATTCTCTCGGGTGGTCGTACCTACGACATACTTTGCGGCACATTATCAAACAAGTTTATCAACTATGTAGGCAGCGACCGCCTACATTTTAACATGACTTTAGTATAAAAGGTCAGACAGGGTAATTATTCCCGTACACGTGAGTTAGTTCGCTAAGAATTGTATGTAATAGGCATATACGCAGTTTTTGTCTTGGTCTAAGATGATGCTGCACTGCACCATAGCCATATCCAGTACTTCTGTGTATAGTCGCTGAACAGACTAAACAGCAATCACATAAAAATCCTAAACAGGTGGACCCTGTAACAGCAGCAAATATTTAAAAGGACGCCTCATTAGAGCATCTGCAGCAGTAACTCAGTCTAATTATATTGTAATATTTTCAATTTGGAGAATTTTGTTCTAACTAGTTTATTACCTCTACTCGTACGTAATGAATGGATCTCGAGACCACGATATCGCGTCAGTCAAGTCAATGCAGTTTTTGAGGTAGCATCAAAGTATGAGTCATGTCATAATAGTAGTTTTTTTTTGTTTTTTAAGGATATCATTGGTTATTAATAGTTATTAATATTACTCCAGTAGAGTAAATGAGTCACAATAGTTGTTTAGTTATTTTTTGTTTTTAAGGATAGTTATGGTATTTTTTTAATGTTGTGTTGTTAAATATCTAGTTATTAATAATGCTTCAGAAGAGTAAAAATATACACGTAAGCAAGAAAAAATTTGAAACCACTTGGAAATAATTGCCGACTTGCTCAATAATGAAGCGTTATAGTTATTTGTTATACAAGGGTGCAAAGTTGTATTTTACCAGCGAGTGTGGAATTGAAACACGAGTCAGCGAAGGGATTCTATAGTTGAACCACGAGCGAAGCGAGTGGTTCTAAAATAGAATCCTGAGCGTAGCGAGTGTTTCAACACACGAGAAGTAAAATACAATTTTGCACCCGTGTGTAACACAAAACTTTTCTCCTCACTATAGCGAGGAAAGTGCAACATGCAAAAAAACAGTTCCACAGGCATGATTTTCACTGGAATCACTGATTTTTTTACGATATTATAACAGAAAACTCTGAAAGTTGTGTATTTACGCGAGTCGGAGTCGGTGACAAGTTGTGTATATTTTAGTTGACATTGACAATGATGACATTTCTGACGATGCGTTTTGAAATTGCATCGACTTAACTTGTGCGTTTACAATTATACTCAATATCATTATAAAAAAAATGTTACTTAAGGTTTACGACTTAAATCATTAAATAAAGCTAAATTTGGTATCTTTTATTATATTCTCAAACCATTTATTTAATGATAATTGATATCAAACGAACCATTATTACGAGCGTTTTACGTTTTGTTATCTGTCAAAAGCTACTCAAACACGCTCCAAGGTCAAATTACTTTCCCCACTTGTGGATAAAATGCGTTTTTACCCGCTTGTTTCAAAGGATAAAAGACGGCTTTCCGAGCTAGTGAGGGGAAAAATTTTTTGCTCCTGTTACATAGTGGGCTAGGGGATTATATATACAGATACATATATAATGATGAATGACTTTTTGTTTGATTTTAGGAGCTATTAGAGTCCCACATATCTATATGTACGTAACTGTTGTTGTTGTTACCGAAAAATATTTTTTAAATCTTTTTATAGCTATTAGTTTTCATGATATTCACGAAAATGTGAAGATAGCCCACCATCGTATATATGACGTCACAAGGCTGAAATGTGACAGTTACATCGCACAAAAAGAACAGCAGTACACTTTCTTTAGTAAATCCGCCTTAGTAATAGTGCTTCTGTATGATTTTGTATAATGTGACGTCTTAAATGTCACTTACTCTCTTTTATAATGAGTAACTTTAGAAATTGATTTTTGTATATGAAATTGATATATTTTCGAGAATTTAAAAATGTGGTCATATATAATTTTTATCCTCTATTAGATTTCATACAAAAAAGCCCGCTTATAAATATGAAATATTATCAATTAAAGGAACTCACAGATAAAAAATAAATAAACGTAAGTAGGTAAATCGAAAATAAATACCGATTTAAGAGCCCTTATTTAATTAATTTTGTATTGCCTAAGCAGTACGCTGCTAACGAAAATTGCAAGGAAAAATAATTGAAAAATTTGCAAACAGATTGCAAATTTTGGTCCCCGCAGCAACTCAGCAGCCATTCTTGGCACAGAAATTATTTTGGTCCCCGTACATAGTTTTCACCCCCTTTAACCCTATAAGGGGATGAGTGTTGAAATAAATTATAGCCATGTTATTCTGATGTTTAAGTACAAAATCTAAAAGTTTGAAATGCTCGACACCTTACTAAAATGATCGATATATGACTATATTGATCACCTTTTATTATTGTGACATAAAGATTGAAAGTGTACGTAATGGGTATTGGGCCCCAAATGTCCGTATTGGGTTAGTGTCGAGTACTGGGACATTTACCTTTAATGTATATTGAAGCAACACAGTGTCTTATAACCCCTGATCCCGTCGATGATAATGTAATACGGTAGTTGACAAATTTGACAATAACAAAATATAGTTATTTGTTATACAAGGGTGCAAAGTTGTATTTTACCCGCGAGTGTGGAATTGAAACACGTGCCAGCGAAAGGATTCTATAGTTGAACCACTCGCTTCGCTCGTGGTTCTAAAATAGAATCCTGAGCGTAGCGAGTGTTTCAACACACGAGAAGTAAAATACAGCTTTGCACCCGTGTGTAACACAAAACTTTTCTCCTCACTATAGCGAGGAAAGTGCAACGTGCAAAAAAACAGTTCCACAGGCATGATTTTCACTGGAATCACTGATTTTTTTACGATATTATAACAGAAAACTCTGAAAGTTGTGTATAATATTTACGTGAGTCGGAGTCGGTGACAAGTTGTGTATATTTTAGTTGACATTGACAATGATGACATTTCTGACGATGCGTTTTGAAATTGCATCGACTCAACTTGTGCGTTTACAATTATACACAATATAATTATAAAAAAATGTTACTTATAGAATTTTAAGGTTTACGACTTAAATCATTAAATAAAGCTAAATTTGGTATTTTTTATTAAATTCTCAAACCATTTATTTAATGATAATTGATATCAAACGAACCATTATTACGAGCGTTTTACGTTTTGTTATCTGTCAAAAGCTACTCAAACACGCTCCAAGGTCAAATTACTTTCCCCACTTGTGGATAAAATGCGTTTTTACCCGCTTGTTTCAAAGGATAAAAGACGGCTTTCCGAGCTAGTGAGGAGAAAAAACTATTTTTAGATTACCTATAAACAAAACTCTTAGACTCGTTTCAAATTAATTTTGTTATTTTTAAGATTATTATTTAAATACGGAAACATCAATAAATGTAAACTGCAGGGTATGTTCGAACGTGAAGAAGAAGAGACGAGAAGTTACGTGATTACCTGATTACCCTGGCATCTGAACATAGAAAAGTCGTGACGACAGTTTTTTATAAATACCACGTAAGTGACAGTTAAGCGTACGGCCCGCCTGATAGTAAGCGGTCACCGCAGCCTATGAACGTATGCGACTCCAGGGCACCACATACGCATTGCCGACCCTTTGAGAATTGACACACTCCTCTCTTGACTGTAGTGTCTGCTGATGGGCAAAACCTAGAGCAATGAGCATTCCACAAGCGAAGCATCTGAGGGACGAAACATCTTGTTGCAATTTTACCTAAAAATTCATTCTTACAGAGCGTTTTTCCCGTTTCATAACAAGTTGCTGATTTGACTATCAGTCAACATCCCAATTAGAAGGTAGCTTTGCTGTTTCGTTCGCAGCACGTCATGGTCGGCCGTCGACTGAAATAAGTAAAAAGTCACTGTCACGGCATTGACCCTCGTTGCGAGGCGAAGCGTCCGACATTACCGCCAAGGTTAATGAGATGACGGCTTGTACAAATTTGTCAATGCGCGTCAGAACCCAACTCGGAACTCGTTGACGGGGAGTGCGTGTGTTTTACACGCTACAGCAGTTTCACATTGCTCCAACACGACATTGGTGTGGGAGTCGAAGCCGGCACTAGGAAAATGTATAAACCAGTAAAATGTATGTAGGACCCGGACCCCGGACAGGGTGCACGTTTAAATAAATGAACTTCTTATAAAAATCTTAGTTCTATTTACAACGTTTCACAAAAGTATGGGTCATCCGACTCGTTCGCCGTTCCAAACTAATTCAAACTCTATTCGAACATTCCCTAATCATCATCTAACAACGAGCACCTTACACAGCTATCAAAAAGTACCAATCCCACACTCGGCTAATCCTGCAATCATGATGTGGTCCCTCAGTCATGCAACTTCAGACACCGCACTTACCCGTCACAAGCAGTCACATCTTACTTACGTCTTCATAACACACTCTATTTAAATCGTCATAAAAAATTGATCAAAAACACTAACTACTAAACAACACAACGTATAAATAAAACCGAAAAAAATATTTTATCAAAATATAGTTATATTTACAACGTTTCACAAACGTATGTTACTTCATCCCGCTCTACTTTCACACTGCGTCATCCGTCAACTCGTTCGCCGTTCCAAAATAATTCAAACTCCAATTCGAACGTTCCTTATTCATTCTCTAACAGCCAGCACCTTACAAAGCTATCAAATAGTACCAATCCCACATATATAGGTACACAAACAGTTGCTCTATACTAAGTATTAAATTTAGAGTTCACGAAAGGACTAATACAATCAAAGTTACAGCTCAAAGACACAAAGCCTGCGCTGTGACAGTGACGAGAATACTCGCTGGTCGCTGCAAACTAAAGAAACACCTATAACACAAATGGGTAAAAAACCAAGTGCAGCATGTAGGTGATGTCAAGAGTTGGAAGAAACAGATATTCACATCCTCTGCTCCTGTGGACTACTTATGCGCAAAAGAATTATCTTACTAGGGAGGCACAACATGCAACGAGAGGAGATACAAGTGATACAACAGATTGGGGCCCCAACAGTCTGGGACATAGAAGCAACCGGGCATAAGCAAAGTTTAAACCACAATAGATCAATTTCTGGGTGAGCCGTCATAGAAATGCACACAACAAACCAATAATAATAATAACATACTGAACCACAGAGCAATTTAATGTTTTGTGTACTGAATTGACCATTAAGTAACAATACCTACCGATATCGTGTTGGGTAATTTGAACGGACTCCCTGAGAGCAAACGAATAGCATTGTCGAGGTTTCAGTATTCAGTATTTTCGCTCCCCTTTACGCACGGACGGATGCGTGAATAGAAGAGAGCGTATTGTTCTGAAATTTGCACTGTCTCGAAAATCGCAATTTGACAATCCAGTCCTATTGGACAGTTCTTTTACCAAAGTCAACAAGGAGGAACAATGAGGTTTCCTCACGGCCCTCTCCTACGTCCGGAGTGAATAGAACCCTGCCTGAGCAGTTGCTCATAACCGCTTCACCTCACCGCACCTCCGGCAAACCCTCCAGTGTGTGTTGTTACTACAAATGTCACTTCTCGTCAACATATTCTGAGCGATGAGTCGAGGAAACAGTATTGACACCATTTCATTTTTTTAAGCGGGCTATTTTCCGATTATATCAAACAGAGGATAAAAAATTAAACATTACCACATTTTTAATATCTCGGAAATATCCCCATTTCATATTAAAAAATTCACAGATCTCGTGCACTACACGACCATCAAGGTACATTGAAAATGAACTCAACAAAATAAAAAAATGCATTACATTTGCTAACGTTATGCCAATTTGGTTGATATATAATGTATAAACATAGCTCACATACAAAATTCCTATTAAATTGGCAATTTTTTAAAGCGCAGCCAAGTTACGGGAACCACATAAAAAGCCATTTGCCACTTTACTAATATTCACGCAAGATAACGGCGACTTCAAATTAACTCGACCTCCAAACTCCGACTGTAACTATAACAAGAATTTTCAAAGTCGAATTCAACATGACACCCTAGGCCCCAGGAGAAGGATAAATTATATGATATTATAACCTTGATTATTTGTTTAATTTTCTCGCAATCGAAGTGAAAAGCAGATGTATAACTCATGTATAAAACTCATTTTATCCTCTACTTTATGTCGACCCTTGCCTGCGGCTCGGGTCGATAAATTGTCTCGGATAAAATGGCTTGTTTTATGCAATCTCAATCAACTATTTTATTTGCCAAGGTTTTGGAAGCTATTGGTCTTCCAAAACATCATTGACTTTTCCACGAATTGCTATTTTCCGGGCACTGCAATAATGTGCTATTGTTGTCTCGAACTATAATTAATAATAATTTATTATAGAAACAATACATGTTTAATTTAAACAATTAGAAATATAAAACTAAAACTAACTACAATTGTACAATTGTGTTGATTTAAAATAGTTATTTGTTATACAAGGGTGCAAAGTTGTATTTTACCCGCGAGTGTGGAATTGAAACACGAGCCAGCGAAAGGATCCTATAGTTGAACCACGAGCGAAGCGAGTGGTTCTAAAATAGAATACTGAGCGTAGCGAGTGTTTCAACACACGAGAAGTTAAATACAGCTTTGCACCCGTGTGTAACACAAAACTTTTCTCCTCACTATAGCGAGGAAAGTGCAACGTGCAAAAAAACAAAGTTCCACAGGCATGATTTTCATCACTGGAATCACTGATTTTTTTACGATATTATAACAGAAAACTCTGGAAGTTGTGTATAATATTTACGTGAGTCGGAGTCGGTGACAAGTTGTGTATATTTTAGTTGACATTGACAACGATGACATTTCTGACGATGCGTTTTGAAATTGCATCGACTTAACTTGTGCGTTTACAATTATACTCAATATCATTATAAAAAAATGTTACTTATAGAATTTTAAGGTTTACGACTTAAACCATTAAATAAAGCTAAATTTGGTATCTTTTATTATATTCTCAAACCATTTATTTAATGATAATTGATATCAAACGAACCATTATTATAAGCGTTTACGTTTTGTTATCTGTTAAAAGCTACTCAAACACGCTCCAAGGTCAAATTACTTTCCCCACTTGTGGATAAAATGCGTTTTTAGCCGCTTGTTTCAAAGGATAAAAGACGGCTTTCCGAGCTAGTGAGGAGAAAAAATATATATTACCTACTAATAGTCGTTCTGACTTTTTGACTTCTTTCAAAAAGGTTAGGCTACAGCGCAAACCCTTGACCCGATCGTCTTTGTTTTAGGCTCAAATTGTAGCCGACTAAATTGTCCAGAGGAGTATTGATCAAAATTTTGATATCATTCTTCGTTTCCAAAATATCGAGTGCCAAAATGAAAAAATCGGATGAAATTGAATTTTTTTTTTCACTAGTTCGGCCAAAACTTTTTTCTTTCTGGACTTTCTCAAATAATTCTCTTTGCATCTTACACATCTCGTAAATACGCGTCTTTTGAGCCTAGTTTGAATATCATACCTTCACAACTCTCTGAAATATAAGGGGATCGCACTATTTCGTGAAATGGGACCCTATATTAGAGCGAACGAAAAGACATTTTCAATGTCAAAATCAATTTAACAAGTTTGTCATTCTAAAAGAGAGTAAAGTGACATGTAAGGCGTCACAGCGTAAAAAATCGTACAGACAGAAGCACTATTAATAAGGCGGATTTACTAAAGAAAGTCCTGCTGTTCTATTTATGCGTTGTGACTGTCACAATTCAGCCTCGTGACGTCATACGAGTACAGTCGATGGTAGGCTTACTTCACATTTTCGTCAATATCTTGAAAACGAATAGCTATAAAAATAAAAAATAAAAAATATTTTTGGTTTTCTTGTCGACAAGTTAATGAAATGAGGTAATATTTCATACTACTTGAAAATTTGAAATATTGTCAATTTGTGCATCGCATAAATTGACCGTTATTCACTTCACCAGCGATTCGCTCTAGTGGCACCATTTCATGTCTGAATATGTATTATTTACCCTAGCATTTACCTGCCATGAAATTGGGGGAGGCCTATGTCCAGCAGTGGATGTCCTTGGGCTGATATGGTGGTTACGATTATTTATAGGTGTAGGTAATAAGGACAACCTCACGAACGAAATAAAATGGTTCGTTAAAAGCGAGTTGTTGGCAGTGGCAGTGGCACAGATACTTTTAAACGACTTCAACATTTCAAAGAGGAGGTTATCAATTCGGTTGTATGTTTTTTTAAGGTTTGTTTCTCCAGAACTCCGTCATTTCTGAACCGATTTTTAAATTTCTTTTTTGTGATTGTAAGTATTTATATCCAAGTTGGTCCCGTTTTTCTCAAAACGCAGTTCTGATGATGGGATCATATACAGATTTTTGTGTTTATATCAAAACAAATCGTGCATTTTCATAACAAAAATGTGACATTTGATGAAGTGGAACTGCTGATGATGATCAGAACAGAACTCTTTAACGACTTAAAGTTTACGCTTGGCGATTTGTCCTCCTAGCTGTGTTTGTTAAGGAAGTTCTATTTTCACTATTAATTTTTGTCATGCTCGAGTTCTGATTATGGGATCCATGAGGAATCGAGGGAACTCCTCAAATGTAAAAGGCATACATATTGTGATTTTAGTATTTTCATAAACAAATCAAGAATTTATTTATAAGTGAGATTTGATGAAATGGAACTGCTGATTATGATCAGAATGGAACTCTTCAACGATGCACAGTTCACGTTTGGCGATTTGTTCTCTTCGTTATGTTTGTCAAGCAAGCTGGGTTTTCAAGACACATTTTTGTCAAGCTTGAGTTCTGATGGAGGATTCCATGAGGAATTGAGGGTACTCTTCTATCATTATAAACATACTTATAGCCATTTTATTTCATTGTATGGAAAAGAGTGCACCATCTAAGTATAATAATCTTTCACCGGCCTACCCCATTGAAGTCGTTTTTTTTTCTTAAAAATGTTTTAAGTAGGTATTATGGGTTCAGCTTTTCCTGTTGACATATTATCCAAAGTTTTAAGGTTAATTTTCAAATGTTGGTGCAACCCTTATACACATACATATATGTATCTAAAGTGTCATTGGAACTTATGAGTAAGAAGACTATGAGACGTGCATCATCGGAATTCGGAACATAAATTATATGTAATCTAATGTGTAGTAAGCAGTATATAACGCCTGCTAACTTAAATTCCAAATTAAAGTAAAAAACTTAGAGCTCAAAGCAGGATTCGAACCTGGGACATCTGGCATATGCGGCCAATTGCTCTAGCCACTGAGCTATCGGAACAATCAAGCTCAACTTTTCCCTATGAGTTACTGATTTCGTGCCTGAGCTTGATTGTTCCAATAGCTCAGTGGCTAGATCGATTGGCCGCGTATGCCAGATGTCGCAGGTATGAATCCTGTTCGGCGCACAATTTTTTTCGATATCTCCCTTTCATTTGAAATTTTTGATATGTATCTAAATTATACTACGAGGTAATTGAAGAAAGGACAGACGTGCCTAGCTATAATAGAGCATGATCAACTTATGTCGGAGTCTGGCATACATATAAGTAGGTACCTAGTGTTCATCCCTCTCGCTTTTACCAACTAGCATAGATAATGTCTTCGATCTTTGCCACTAGTAATGGATACATGTTATATGTCCGATATAATATAAGCGTGACTATGCTAAGCTACGCAGATCTGAAATTTACGTTCACGTACAACATAGACAGTTCCATTTAGGTTAAGCGATGACTAAAAAAGATCATACCTTAGACTGACAAAACTGGTACGAGTAAGAACATTCAAGATGTGGCCATTGCAATCAAATGGTAATTTAACTTGATGAACGAATGTTGAAAACACAATAATAAGTACTAATAGTTTATTAATTGTTAACCGACTTCAAAATTTCAAAAGAGGAGGTTATCAATTCGGTTGTATGTTTTTTTTTTGTTTTTTTTTTTTTAATGTTTGTTAGTCCATAACTCCGCCATTTCTTAACCGATTTGGAAAATTCTTTTTTTGATTGTAAGTATATATATCCAAGTTGGTCCCGTTTTTATCAAAACGCAGTTCTGATGATGGGATCCATGAGAAATTGAGGGAACTCATCAAGTCTTCAAGGCAAACATATAGTAATTTTTGTGTTTTTATCAACAAGTCAAGCATTTTCATTCAAAAATGTGACATTGGATGAAGTGGAACCGCTGATGATGATCAGAACAGACCTCTTCAACGACAAAAAGTTCACGTTTGGCGATTTGTCCTCCTAGCTGTGTTTGTTAAGCAAGTTCTATTTTCACGATTAATTTTTGTCATGCTCGATTTTTGATGATGGGATCCATGAGGAATTGAGGGAACTCCTCAAATCTTAAAGGCAAACATATAGTGATTTTTGTGTTTTTATCAACAAATCGAGCAATTTTCATACAAAAATGTGACATTTGATGAAGTGGAACTGCTGATGATGATCAGAACAGAACTCTTCAACGACGAAAAGTTCACGTTTGGCGATTTGTCCTCCTAGCTACGTTTGTTAAGCAAGTTCTATTTTCACGATTAATTTTTGTCATGCTCGATTTTTGATGATGGGATCCATGAGGAATTGAAGGAACTCCTCAAATCTTAAAGGCAAACATATAGTGATTTTTGTGTTTTTATCAACAAATCGAGCATTATCATACAAAAATGTGACATTTGATGAAGTGGAACTGCTGATGATGATCAGAACAGAACTCTTCAACGACGAAAAGTTCACGTTTGGCGATTTGTCCTTCTAGCTGTGTTTGTTAAGCAAGTTCTATTTTCACGATGAAAGGCACACAAATAGTGATTTTAGTATTTTCATGAACTAATCAAGCATTTTCATTCATAAAAGTGACATTTGATGAAGTGGAACTGCTGATGATGATCAGAACAGAACTCTTCAACGACGAAAAGTTCACGTTTGGCGATTTGTCCTTCTAGCTGTGTTTGTTAAGCAAGTTCTATTTTCACGATGAAAGGCACACAAATAGTGATTTTAGTATTTTCATGAACTAATCAAGCATTTTCATTCATAAAAGTGACATTTGATGAAGTGGAACTACTGATGATGATCAGAACGGAACTCTTCAACGACCCGTAGTTCACGTTTGGCGATTTGTTCTCTTCGTTTTGTTTTTCAAGCAAGCAAGGTTTTTTCATGATTCCATGGGGAATTGAGGGTACTTAGTCTTCTACCATTATACATATACATTATAGCCATTTTTATTTTATTGTATATCTATCTAAGAGTGCACCATCTAAGTATAATAATCTTTTACCAGCCTCCCCCATTGAAGTCGGTTTTTTTTTCTTAAAAATTTTTTGAAATAATGGATATTTGAGCAAATAACGGGATTCCCTAATTGACAGCAATATTGTGATTGGTTTGATCAGATAATAAACGAGTAAACTTCAACACGTTGACGTTGCTATTGTCAGGGCTGTCCAACTGTCATTTTGGCACCTATTACTTATTAAGAGTCCGCAGTAAGCTCGGTTTTCCATACAAACGTAGTTACGCTCTCATTTTAAAACGCCATGCTAGAATTACATGAAACTTTGTATACACAATGGGAGTAACAGAAACTAAATTCCGACCTAGACATGACGGCTCCCATTGTGTATACAAAGTTTCATGTTATTTCAGCAAGGCGTTTTAAAAGGAGAACGAAACTACGTTTGTATGAAGAATCGAGTTCAGCAGAGCGTACTGGTGACTCTTAATTATTCTGTGCTATTGTATTGTTTTTAATTTCTACAACGGTTAAAGGATAATGATAGAAGTTTAGCTACTAATCATAGAAATATTCATAGCAAATCCAGTGAAATGCAGGAAAGACCTCTAATTAGTGATGGTCTGTGAATACAGCGAATGCGAAATCAATAATCAAGTCTGTATCATCTGTATGTAGACACCTATAATTATTAGGTACCTATGTGATATTATTTTTAATAAGAAGAGAGGAGTGGAATGCTCCCTATCAGCTTGTTCGCGCGACCGGAGTCAGAGAGCATTTTGATTGCGTCATAGAGCGCCGACACTTTCGATAACTCGTATCAAATACCGTAAACATTGGCAGTACTTCGTATTGTTTTTATTACAGATACACTCGGCGAATATCCAACTGGTCAAGCAGGATGCTCAGGGCGCGGGCAACGTGAGCCGCAGCACAGTGATAATATTATAATTAGTCGAAGTCGGTGTGAGTAATGGCGTCGGAAATAACACGTAGAGCGCGTTGGCGCCAAGCGGAGCGAAAGGCGCGAGCGCAGCGCATCCACACGACATGGCGCACAGTAACTAGTATCCACGGATCTATACCTAAACCGGATTGAGTACTGTGACGAAAAAGTGTGACCGACAGAGAAGCCAAACTTGAGGATTGCATCTCGTTTTAATTAGGGTGACCAAGTACATCTGTGGATATGAGGATTATTATCAATATAGGTTCTATTATTTTAAAAATTTATTTTTAAAGATTTATTTTATTATTTTAAAAATTTATTTTTGCTAATCATAAGTTTATGTATGTTAAACATATATCTTGTGTATTTTTTGCCTAAACCCTACTTTATTTCCCAAATCTCTTAACAAATGTGTTTTCCCGTGATGAGCCATGCGTAAATTAAAAAAACTGGCCAAGTGCGTGTCGAGTCACGCACAAAGTAGGGTTCCGTACCGACACCTCCTAATCTACATTTAAAACCACTATACAATACAGTAAATCAAAGAAGGACGTATCTTCATAGGGAAGTCACGGCACTTACGCCTTTTTGTTTGGGCAAGAGTTTTTCAGCAATAACTCAAAAACCCTTACACCTATCTTGTTAAAACCAAAAATAGTTAAAAGTATTTAAAATTTTACATCATCTTGTTTTTTTCAGAATTTTAAATTTCATAGTTTGGAAATTAGAGGGGGGACACAATTTTTACGACTTTGACAGCTAATATCTCACGCATGGTTGACTTAAATGGAAAAGTTTTATAGAAACCTCTATGTCATTTTTGAAGGCCTATCCATAAATGGGCCTTGTAAAAAAAAATTGGCCCCCCTGTTACATGTATGGGGTGCCCCCCCCAGTTTAATATTGTTTTCGTAATTTCACATCATATTTCTATAGCGGTTCATAGCATACACCTTCCTACCAAATTTCATAATTGTAGTGCTCATAGTCTCTGAGTAAATCGGCTGTGACATACGGACGGACGGACAGATATGACGAATATATAAGGGTTCCGCTTTAGCCATTTTGGCTACGGAACCCTAAAAATTGGAACGACAACTTGCACAGTTTAATCACATACAGTCCAAGTTAAACAAAAGCTCGTAATAATTGTGAAAAGATTGAAATGAAAAGTTTAAAAGATTGAGTTTCATCTGACCTTGAGAGAAGGTTTTCTCACTAAACACGTACTAACAAATATTTCTGCAAAACCAGCCCAAGTCATGGTCACCCTAATGAGTTTGACATTTGTCTTGTCGTTTTATCGTATAATATAACAAATTGTTCCTTACCTGTGAAATGATATTCCACAATTAATAAAACTTTCACTTTTATAACCCTTTGCACAACATGTTTTCACCATTTTCAACTAATTTCATAAGCCGCTTATTTTCATAATTTCAAATTTGACACGATTAACGTTGGGGATACCAATCTATATTTGAAAAATACTACTATATTTATAGCAAAACTAGGTTTTAGTCACCTAATAATGTTGATATTTTATACAATTACAAATAAGGTCAAATGTAAATTATCCCTAATAAACATGCAGTACTAGTTAGTTTAAGCAAGTAATTATTCTCAGTATTCTAAAATACCACAACATATATATTTTTTACATTGGCAACTTGTGCGAGTGGGACACCGTCCTCCGGTTGGTTGCTCTCGCTCGGACCGCTTTCTCTAGTCTGTCTGTTATAACAGAATATTAACTGTATTACGCGGGAATATGGTTCAATTTTGATTGGCTCATAAACGTTTGAACTCAATCCGGTTTAGGTATAGATCCGTGCTAGTATCCCATCAAAAACATAAATGTGAAAATGGCAGCCAAGTTCACCGACAAAAGAATTGAGATCTGAATAGGCGCCAAGTTCCGTAGATTATCTGAAAAGTTTCCAAGTTTGGCACTAGATTGTTTACAGTAAAAGTAATTTACTGCGGCTTAATGCACTTTGAGCCTTAACTTGGCAGTTTTCTATGTAGTATGTTATAATACCATAAAAGCTGTTAGATATTTAAGAAAAAGTCAAAGTCAAAGTCAAAGTCAAAATATTCTTTATTCAAATAGGCCTAGCAACAAGCACTTTCGAATCGTCAGTTATAACATGTATTAACATATATATTAATTAATTATTTAGAGCAATTTATTGATGCTATTATTATTCTTCAAAATAAATATTGTTGTTGTAGACATGTCAAAGTAAGAAATTATTTTGTAGTAAAATTCACAATAGGATCGTCAAAAAATAAATAATAATAATAATAGAAAAAATATATAAAAAATAGAAATCTAGACAGTTTCTAGAATAAAATCAAAAAATCAAAAAAAAAGATCATATTAATATCTAACGCCATAATGATTAATTCATTAATATTTCAGTCACAATTAATCCCACGGTGTTTTATCATTCATGTAGTCATGTGTGCTATAATATGCTTTCGATATGAAAACTGCCAAGTTAAAGCTCAAAATGCATTAAGCCGCAGTAAATTAGTTTTACTGTAAACAATCTAGTGCCAAACTTGGCCACTTTTTATCAAATTTCATCCAATGGTGCTTTCCCAGAGCGAATGCACGAGTTACTATACAAAATACCCAAATCGCTTTAGGTGCACCTGAAATATTTGAAGAGTTCTCTCGATTTCTTCAGGATCCTATAATCAGATTCTTACCTGATAACTATGGGACTACCCCTGAAGTATATCGTTTAAAACAAAAAAGAATTTTCCAAATCGGTTAATAAATGACGGAGTTCTGAGGTAACTATCATAAATAATAATAATAATAAAACTAATAAAAAATCACTGTGGTCTAATTTTTTCTGGTGTGCACACACAATTACCAAGTAGCATGCCAAATTGCAGCTTTCTAGGTCACCTGGAAGTGGGTTAGGTTTTTGATTACTAGTCAGTTAGTCGTCAGTGGTAAAAATGCCGTTTTTTGGAATTTAAATTCTCAGTAATTATACAACCCATATTTATGAAATTTAGGTTTCTAGTTGTTCTAAAGGATCTTAATATATATACCAAATTTCATGTTTTTATGTTAGATAGATTTGGAATTATTGGGGGGTCAAAAGTGGCTCCAAACGGTTCGTGTAATATAACACACGGCTGCTGTCCGCCAGTTCCTGGGGTGAACTTGGCTGGACACACTGCCGCGTGTCTAGATCCACCATTACGTAGCTTAAGTACAGCTGGCATTCACCATGCTCAGCAAAGGCATCGTTACACGAGAACCAGTATAAGGGTGGGTTGCACCAAACCGTTAGTAATCGTTAGCGTGTACAGTCCGCTGCAAAGAAACGTGACCTCCTCTGCATAGAAAATTGTATTGCAGCCGCTGGCTAAAAAATAAATTGCTTCAAAATGGTCCTATAAACAACAAAGCTGCGATTAGGTCATTAAATAGATCTTTAAATCTACTATTAGCAACGTATTCACTTAATATATAATAGTGTTGTCGCGATCTATCTGTCATTGTAGACCAAATAAGCATCACTTTAAAATCCAACTTGGTTCTACTTGTAGTTATCAACTTGGCAACCTTCTGTGTTTGTTATTTCTCTATAATAAGTAGTAATAAGTTGCTAAATAAGATTAGAGAAATTAAGTTTTTAAACATAAACAGGCAATAGGATATTGACGTCATTTCACACATTCATTGCCCAGCCAATGATAGGACTAGACGCGCGTCTGTAACGTGTATCGTCATCCGCGGCATCCAGATTAAGTTTAATGGGACACCGATCAGCGTCCGTGGCATCCGGATAAAGCTAAATGATAGATAGATTGATAAGTCATTTATTTGTTTGCCACATAAGTACACATAAGTTATAAAAAAAAATTAGTTATAACACAACTAACTCAAAACTTAAAAATAATTCACAAAAATAAAGAAACAAATATTTTTTTCATAGGTTAGTCTCAAAATGTATTAAGGAATTAATAATTGTGTGCATTGCAGCAAAACAAAAAGGTTCCAACATTGTGTGAAATTTTGCTCGCAACCGAGCAAAACACTGGTATTCTGTCAGAACCCAAAAACATATGTGTAGAATAAATACTGACGGACAAAACATACATATATAATAATTTTTAAGAAAAAAAACCGACTTCAATTGGGCAGGCCGGTGAAAGATTATTATACTTAGATGGTGCACTCTTAGATTCCATACAATTAAATATAAATGGCTATAAGTATGTTTATAATGGTAGAAGACTAAGTACCCTCAATTCCTCATGGAATCATGGAAAAACCTTGTTTGCTTGACAAACAAAACGAAGAGAACAAATCGCCAAACGTAAACTACGCAAATACAAATAAATACAAATTGCTTTATTTCCCAAAAAAATATAAACAAGAGCATGCAAAAAAGTTTTAACAGCATTGTATTATGTACTTATAGCGCAACAGTGGTCCTCACACTAGGTCGAGCCTGTGTCGTGAGGATCGCGATGTGATAACTAGTGGTTTACAGTTTAGAGATGCGTGTACAGATACATTACCAAGACATTAGAATAAAGAATTTATGGTATCTAGGCGTGTGGTGTGTGTGCAAGTAATTGATTTGTATGTGTGTGTGTGTGTGTGTGTGTGTGTGTGTGTGTGTGTGTGTGTGTGTGTGTGTGTGTGTGTGTGTGTGTGTGTGTGTGTGTTTGTGTGTGTGTGTGCATCCCACGTATGTATTTCAAGTGAAGTTTATTGCAGAGGAATTAGTAAGCTTTCTGTGTCCTTGTATGAGGGTGTTAGTAACCAATTTTTGGTTTAAGTCAGCATTTTGTTTCGAGTCAGCGTCTGTATGTTTAGTGCCTTTATCAATTTATTGTAAATAAATGGGTGAAGAAATGGAGGGAATCGACGTGCAAACGAAGTTTTAATTGTGGCGACTGGAGCACGGAACAATCTTCTTCCCTGTGATATGGCGAGGTCATATATGTGCTCTGCGGTGCATTATTGCAGCTATTTTATAGATAAATAGTTGGCGGACAGAAAGCAACTGAGTCTCAGAGAGCAGTTTGTCTGTTGGAAATTGAACCGGTTTTCGGCTCATTACTTTAAGAACAGCTCTGAGCTCTCTCGAGACCGATCATAGTTGTAGTACCAGCTCCACCCCACACCGAGATGCAGTATCCCAGGATCGACTGGCACAGCGCTACATAAACTAGCCTCAGGACATTTTTCTCCGCCGAGCAACGAAGCAGACACATAACATAAATGAGTTTCCTTACGCGTTGCGTGAGAGAACCAATGTGTTGCTTAAAAGAAAGGTGTTGGTCGATCTCGACTCCGAGGTATCGTATGCATTTTACTCTACCAATAGGACTGCCAGTATCATCAGCAATGTTGATGCTAGTAACGTGCCCCGGTTCAGATGCTTTGGTTTTGTGGAAACAAATAAACTTCGCTTTGTTCATATTAAGAGACAGAAGATTATCACCCAGCCATACTTTTATGTCCTTTATACACCTTTTAGCTTTTTCCAAAGCCTCAGCCAACGAACTACCGTAAAAAAGTGCTGCTGTGTCATCTGCATAACATATAAGATCGTCTTTTGCGGGGCTAACCGAGAAAATATCGTTAATGTAGAGGGAAAATAATGTAGGTCCCAGTACGCTTCCCTGCGGGACCCCGAAGCGAATGGGAATTTGCCCACTTAAACTGACACCGATCCTTAAGCTCTGGGATCTGTCGGTGAGGTAACTTTTAAACCACTGAAGAGGACAACCGCGAACGCCATAGGCTTCCAAATTTTTCAGTAGTATAGGCACAGACACGGTGTCGAATGCCTTGGCAATGTCAAGGAACACTCCCACACATTTCCGGCCGTTATCAAGGGCCGAGGTAACCTTACTGATCAAATAGTCGACAGCATCCTCTGTTGATTTTCCACGTTGGAAACCATACTGTCGGTCTGAGAGAAGTGCGAAACGCTTTAAAAAGCTGCAGAGGCGAGTGTTGACAATTTTTTCCAAGATTTTTGAAAATATGGTCAGTAAGGATATTGGCCGGTAGTTTTCTGGTGAGTCTTTTTGGCCAGATTTATGTATGGGAATGACAATGGACTTTTTCCAAAGTGCGGGAAATATTCCAGTCATTAGGCTAGTATTGAAAATATGAGTTAAAGGTATGATAATGGTATATTTAATTGCTTTTATCAGAGTTGGTGTTAGATTATCCGAGCCAGGGGCGCTATCGTTCTTTAACTGATTTATGTATTTTAGCACCTCGTTTTCATCAGTAGGCTGTAAGAAGAATGTATTGGGAGCTGCATTTGCTTGATTTACGCTCGAGATA
Organism: Notocelia uddmanniana; assembly: GCA_905163555.1. Taxonomy (NCBI): domain Eukaryota; kingdom Metazoa; phylum Arthropoda; class Insecta; order Lepidoptera; family Tortricidae; genus Notocelia; species Notocelia uddmanniana. The sequence goes on along the minus strand of LR991052.1, from coordinate 12,069,440 downwards.
AGCATGGTCTCTGATTTATTTATATTAGATAGTAGTTGGCTGGCCAGATTAGTAGCTACGTTTGCAAAAAAATTGTTGCAGTGGTCTACAGATTCTAGGGGAGTAGGTTTTATCCTAGTTAGTTCAGTAGATTTCGGAGTAGTTTTAGAAATCTCGGCGATGTTCGTTATAGCTTTCCACAGGCCTTTTGTGTTATTTTTGTTCTTTTCTAGTTCTTCTTTGTCATGTGCTCTTTTTAGTTTATGTTGTAGTTCTGTGAGGAAATTTCTATATCGTTTGTATACTAGTTCATGCATGGGGTTGTTAGGATGTTTTCTCATTTCTAAGTGTAGTCGATCGCGGTGTTTTTGACATCGAATGAGCCCCGGAGTTATCCAGGGTTTGAGTGTGAAATTTGATCTACTAACGCGAGATTTGCGGGTATGCTGTGATTTGTTATGGGAGACCAGTCCATCCCTTGTAGTTCTGAAACAATGGCTTCGTGGTTAATTTTTAAATAAATCTCCCTTTATCATTTGCGTTACTACTGCTAAGTGACATAGCAAAAAGCACAAAGTCATGATCTGTAATATTAGTCTTACATACTAGGCCAACCAAACCTTGCAATTTTGTCCGAACAAAAATATGATCAAGGTACGATCCAATTCTAGTTGGTTCAGAAATAGCTGGTCTTAGACCCAATTCGGCCATAAAGCATACTCGTTAACTTTGTAATCAAGCGCATTAAGAATATTAATATTTATGCCTCCAGCAACTTAACAGAGGAGTTGCTGTTAATTGCGGTAAGAGCGTTGCCAAGATGCTTGATAAATTTGGTTGTTTGGGTGAAAGAAGTGGAACGATATATACCGAGCACCGTGACAGAATTAGATATCTTTATAGACAAGCACTCGGCTTCTTCGAAAAACAGCTCAGTCACAGTTGCATCCCATACTTTGCGCACGTAGACCACGACTCCTCCAGCACGGTTTACATTATTCTTTGTGGTATATAGTTGATATCCAGGAATGTGACCTACCCGCACTCCAGTAGCAAGCCAGCATTCAGTCAATATAATCACGTCTACATTTGAGTTAAGACGTTGTAGTGCTATTAGGAAAGAATTACAATTTTGTTGAATACTGCGGATATTGAAAGCTAGTACTTTGAAATTGCGTGCAGCAAACAGTGAGTCCCTGCAAGATTCTATACTGTCATGCACCTGACACTCAATCCCTAGTGTTTGGTCAATATCATCCATAATATTAGGGTTGGCCATGATAATATTTTACTTTGGTATGGTTAGCATGACAATAGAATTGGAGTGTGAGCTTCCAGGAGAGACTGTGTGTCAGGTTTACATGATAAGTTTTGAGTGAGATACAATCGTGTGGTGTGTGACTGTTACGTGTTAGGTTTCCAAAAGGAGTGATGTATGAGGAGTGATGTGTGTGAGAAGTAAGTGAGTTTATTTTTAAATAGATGATTGGAGTATATACAAAAGATTGCATGTTATTAATGATTGACAAAGAGATTACACTTAGATATAGCATTGCCCTAGCCCTAAGAGTCAGTGAAGCTTGCAGAGCCTGCTGGTACAGCTTGGAGACGGGAGACGCGTCGTTGAAGAGTTCCGTTCTGATCATCATCAGCAGTTCCACTTCATCAAATGTCACATTTTTGTATGATAATGCTCGATTTGTTGATAAACACACAAAAATCACTATATGTTTGCCTTTAAGATTTGAGGAGTTCCCTCAATTCCTAATGGATCCCATCATCAAAAATCGAGGATGACAAAAATTCATCGTGAAAATAGAACTTGCTTAACAAACACAGCTAGGAGGACAAATCGCCAAACGTGAACTTTTCGTCGTTGAAGAGTTCTGTTCTGATCATCATCAGCAGTTCCACTTCATCCAATCTCACATTTTTGGATGAAAATGCTTGACTTAAAGATTTGAGGAGTTTCCTCAATTCCTCATGGATCCCATCATCAAAAATCGAGCACGACAAAAATTTATCGTGAAAATAGAACTTGCTTAACAAACGCAGCTAGGAGGACAAATCGCCAAACTTGAACTTTTCGTCGTTGAAGAGTTCTGTTCTGATCATCATCAGCAGTTCCACTTCATCAAATGTCACATTTTTGTATGAAAATGCTCAATTTTTTGATAAAAACATAAAAATCACTATATGTTTGCCTTTAAGATTTGAGGATTTCCCTCAATTCCTCATGGATCCCATCATCAGAAATCAAGCATGACAAAAATTAATCGTGAAAATAGAACTTGCTTAACAAACACAGCTAGAAGGACAAATCGCCAAACGTGAACTTTTTGTCGTTGAACAGTTCTGTTCTGATCATCATCAGCAGTTCCACTTTATCCAATGTCACATTTTTGGATGAAAATGCTTGACTTGTTGATAAAAACACAAAAATTATTATATGTTTGCCTTTAAGATTTGAGGAGTTCCCTCAATTCCTCATGGATCCCATCATCAGAACTGCGTTTTGACAAAAACGGGACCAACTTGGATATATATACTTACAATCAAAAAAAGAATTTTCCAAATCGGTTAAGAAATGACGGAGTTATGGACTAACAAACATTAAAAAAAAAAAAAAACAACCGAATTATTAACCTCCTCTTTTGAAATTTTGAAGTCGGTTAAAAATCAATATACTCATTCCAAAGTACCTACTTAACTACCTTATAATCTCAAGTGCGTCGCCGACCCTTTATTGACTTGGGGATGCGCTGCGTTGAGAGTGAGGGAACCGTAATGTCTCCAGCTGTCAAGCTAGCTAGAGACATATGTAGGCCCCCACTCACAACACAGAACATCCACGCAGAAGGTGTATGCAATAAACCGCTATAGAAATATGATGTGAAATTACGAAAAACATATTAAACTGGGGCCCCATACATGTAACCCAAGAACCGCGATAGTTAGACACTTGAAATTTTCACAGATGATGTATTTCTGTTGCCGCTATAACAACAAGCGAAATAATTGTGATGAGGTGGCAGTGCTTCTTGGGAATAATACAGTATTCTTAAGGAAATCGTTAAGAGAGTGAGCGTAAACGTTTGTCGATTACTTTATTACTATGAAATATATTTGATTTATAGTTTATTTTATGGATTGCTATAAATATTCTTCAAATATTATTGGAATTGAACGAACGGAGGTTATCTTATTTTTGTTGGAATGGAGAGTGTCGATTACTATACCCGCTAAATTACTGTTCTCCAATTATCGACAGATGTTGGTAATAATGATTTTAATGGACCGCGATTAAAGTAATTCGTGAAAAAATAGCATATGGACATTGGTAATATTGAAGATGGGAGGTTTGATCTATGGAGACATTAATTTGTTTATACAAATAAGTAATACTGCATTCATAGCCTTTTTATGGTTACGTATCCAAAGGGTAAAACGGGACCCTATCACTAAGACTCCGTTGTCCGTCCGTCTGTCAGTCCGTCTGTCACCAGGCTGTATCTCATGAACCGTGATAGTTAGACAGTTGAAATTTTCTCGGATGATGTATTTCTGTTGTTTTACGGCATTCCTTTATTTTAAGATACCGTTTGCTTAACCGGTTGTCCGCTGGATGCGGGTGGCGCAGGACCGGTCATTGTGGAAGTCTTTGGGGGAGGCCTATGTCCAGCAGTGGACGTCTTTCGGCTGAAATGATGATGATGATTGCTTAACCACCTAAATATAAAAATACATACATTACCCAAATCCTTGCACTAACCAAGTGTCGATAGTTGGGTGTCGATTACTGGGTGTCGATTACTGGAGCTTTAATTTCGATGACTAAAGATTTCAAATATTTGCAGACATTCCAACTTCTTATGTAAATCTGTGTCTCTACGGCTAATAAAAGCTAATATATCATTTAAATGTATTCACTCGTAGTTATTGTTGCAGGTTTAAACATATATTTTTTATTTCTGATCAAACTGCATGATTTCCTTAAAGTGTCGATAATTGGTGCCAGTACGTTATATACCTTAACATAAGTTTGCGAACCTTTAACTCCACATAATGTAACGGGTGCGGGTGGCCGACTACGGAACCCTACATTGCACGTGGCCCGACACGCACTTGGCCGGTAATAAAACGCAACTTAACACCGCGGAATGAAATATAGCATGTATCGTGTCCAATATATCCATTCCGAAGAATTATTCTAGTAAATTAATTTTATCGATCCGAGGCAGTATTAATTGTTACTTCGCGCTATGAAGAAGATGGGAGCGGCTAAGATACTCGTAGTTAGAACTCCAGTCTTATCTTACACTATTTCATTTTATTGTAAATAATCAGCTCGTGACAACAAGCGACACAGCTTTCCCGCTCGAAGGTCGGCGCGAGACTGAGAGCAGGCGCACGTACCTTCGCGACATTTTGAAAAAAAAAAACATATTACCAAAACTAATGATCGTATCGAAATTTCAAACATTCACATTTTAGATAAATCAATTGCTAATCTTTTTCCAAAAGAAGCGTGTAAAATATCACTTGTAGTTTAGAAGGAGTAGTGAATTTTATGTTGAAAACAGCCTTTTTTCAAGATTGATTTTGACATAGTATTTAAAGTCATACAAAAAATTCAAACGTTCAGATTATTAACAAAGGATCAAAAAATAATATATAATTTCTCCAGATTTTTTCACTGGATAGTTTCAGAGCCTTAGCGTTTCCAAATCTATAGTTTAAGGCATATCCGCGCCTTAAAAAAGAGAACATTACTGGCCTAGGTCTGCAAGATTTGTATGAAATTCCATTAACGACCTCTTGTCCTTCCCGCACCTGAAACGTCATACGTCGTAGCCTATTATAAGGAACATAACATCAATATTTCATTACATGTTTGAGAAAAGATGATTATTCTAAATTATCAATCCGTGCCCATTTTATGTATTAAAAAAATGGCGGATGAAAAACCAATATTGGCTCTGTATTTGAGGTTATGTTATCATTATTGAATTAATTATGGTAATGTCAGTGTTTTATCCAGCTTCAAACAATATTATTCTTGTAATATTAAATTCAAGTAGGAAGAAAATAGATCCAGAATGAACTACCTAGTAGTTACTAAATTTCTACTGATAGAATTGAATACGAGTGGTCAATACCACTCGTTTTCAAATTTTCTATGTCTCGAATTTCAAAAATAGCATTTCATCGTATTTGTCAGTTTTCGAATGAAAGAGTCAAGCGTTCGAAACTCAAAAATTGCCCCCCGTTCGATAATTATAAAGAATTTCTATATCGAGACAGTTTATTATAAAATTTGAAAAAAAAAATGCAAACTATACAGCTCACAGAGCCACTCTAGTCTCAGTAATGAGGTTTAGTTTTTCTGCCAACTTAAGGGGGAATTAGATCAAATGGCACAGACAGATGGAGCTTGTCAAGTGAGTGTGGCTGGGCCGGCAACTTGACTGTTAAGAATGCTGAAGCCGCCCAGGCTTCTAATCAACGGCTTAACCTGCCCTCCAAAGCACGGGAGCGCTCAGTAAGTAACAATTCAAAGCGTTCACCCATCCAAGAGTGAACCCCAGCCGACACTGCTTAACGCCGCACGCGATGCGGGGACACCGCTGGACCACGAACGTCTGTAATTTATGTAAACGCCGTAAATAGATTTTTTAATTTACTTGCGGATATATGTAGCCGATTCAAAATATACACAGTTTCTCATGCTGAAGAACTTATTACTGGTTTAAGTTCAATTCTTGGTTATTTATTTTTACTTTGTTTAGCTACACACTTCAATCAAAACAGGAGGCGTTTCACGTGACGTCACGCGGCCATAAATCGGCCTCCGTAACAACATTACAGACAGTTAAAAAGAGATATCCATGTTATTTCTGCTAAAAGCGTTAAGGCTATATAAAAGCCAACAGAATGAATTAAGCTACTTTTTAGTAATTTAAAAAGCGCGTCTGATAAAAGTCCTATTAAGTACTTCTCGATATAGTAGTCCATGAACCGTAAGGTTAGACACTGAGTTAGGTTACCTACTCGTAGCACCATCCCGCCTGCCCTACAACGCGCCGCGCCGCGCCGCCTTGTCTGTCTTGTGACTCGAGCTATTTTAATTTGCTAGTGTGAAGTGACGCCGAGCCGATTTATTTCTGAGTTCAGCTCGAAGACTTAGATGTTTGTCTATTGTAATTGTATCGACGGGATTAGGTTCGCGGGTATTTATTCCTTGTACCTTCACTCTTGACCTTTTAAATGGTTGTTGGCGTGGTGGGAACGACGGCACACGACCAATTTATAGGCTATCTGCAAAATGTTATATATAATACCATAAAAGCTGTTGGATACTATATGGCTGTTGTATGGCCTATGTCCAGCAGTGGACGTCCTGGGGCTGATATGGTGGTGGTGGTGGTGTTGGATACTTATTTAAGAAAACTGCCAAGTTAAAGCTCAAAATGCATTAAGCCGCAATAAATTAGTGCCATACTTGACACCTTTTCAGATAATCTACAGAACTTGGCACCCATTTAGATCTCAATTCTTTTGTCGGTGAAGACGACAACCACGCCTCGAATATTGAACTTGGCTGCCCTTTTTACATTTATGTTTTTGATGGGATTTAATGCTATCGAGCAGAACGATCTGGATGTGGTGCGCACCAGCCCCGTTAGAAATGAGAACTATCAACACGCATTATCAATCACCGTGAGAGGACGTCGGGGGGAGCCGAAGGCTGAAACTATAATGCGAAATGATTACTTGATCGACGGTGGTAATTCACACTGCGGGGGCTTGCCTACATCGCCATGCTGTACGCTGTACCTACCTACTACAACAAAATGTCGTAAACAAGCTGTACTGAGATGATTCCGGGTCAATTTCAATTTGGAGATTTTCCATATATGTATAATCAGAATGTGCGTGATATCTGGGGTTACCGGATCCGATTTCATAAATTATCGGGACCACAGCATAAAAAATTCGGCACAAGTCATCAGTAATTAATGTGTATTTATTTAAAATGATCGTTTTATACTCTTACAATCAACTATGTATATATGTATACGTAGTATACGTACGAACCCAGGGAACATCTTTTAAATTAACACTCGGGTATAAAACATATTTTAACATTAACAACTAACAATAACAATCAACCATAGATACTCGTATACGTGTTTTTTCATATTTTTCGAGTACGCAAAAGGCAATTTTTGTTGAATTTCGGTACTTAATTATTTGTTCCTGACTGTTCTGTCCCGTCTGTTGGATTGACGGAATTAGAGACATGGCCACTATCAACGGTGAAACTAGGGACGTCCCTAAAAATGCGGGACAGCTTGTAACCCTAGTTCTACCAGGCTTTTGTGTGTGTGTTATTCGTATGAATTGTACTAAATGTGCCATATCTAGACACGCGGCAGCGTGTCCAGCCAAGTTCACCCCAGGAACTGGCGGACAGTAGCTGTGTGATATATTACACGAACCGTTTGGAGCCACTATTGACCCCCCAATAACTCCAAATCTAACATAAAAACGTGAAATTTGGTACACATATTAAGATCCGTTAGAACAACTAGAACCCTAATTTCATAAATATAGGTTTAATAGATATTGAGATAATAAATTCCAAAAAACGGCATTTTTACCACTGACTGACTGACTAGTAATCAAAAACCTAACCTACTTCCAGATGACCTAGAAAGCTGAAATTTGGCATGCAGCTTGGTAATTATGTGTGTACACCAGAAAAAATCAGAAAACAGTGATTTTATTATTAGTTTTATTATTATTTATGCTAGTTTCCTCATAACTCAGACATTTATTAACCGATTTGGAAAATTATTTTTTTGTTTGAAACGGTATATTTTCGGGGTGGTCCCATTGTCATCGGGTCAGAATCCGATCATAAGGTCTTGGAGAAATCGAGGGAACTCTTCAAATATTTTAGGTGAACCTACAGCGGTTTGGGTATTTTGTATAGTAACTCGTGCATTCTCTCTGTGAAAGCACCATTGGATGAAGTTTGACAAAAAGTAATGATATCCCATCAAAAACATAAATGTGAAAATCACTGACAAAAGAATTGAGATCTAAATGGGCGCCAAATTCCGTAGATTATCTGAAAAGTTGCCAAGTTTGGCACTAGATTGTTTACAGTAAAACTAATTTACTGCTGATTGCATTTTGAGCTTTAACTTGGCAGTTTTCTTAAATATCCAACAGCTTTTATGGTATTATAACATACTGCATAGAATTGGAAATAGCACACTGCTGACTGGGTCACATAAGACATTTCTACACAACGTGAAGAAAAAAAATGAACCGTACGGTAATGCTACAAGAATCTACCGATAGGTGATTTAAAATGAAAACACAAAACGCTTCAATTCCCACATTGCCTCCGTAGTGTGTGAACATGAAGTGAATCTGTACAAATAATAACGAGGCAGTTGGCGGACAGAGCTTGTGAGATGATGCTGAGCTTAGCTATGTCACACAATTTTGGATTTATCGTATACATAAATTTAATGTTTGAACAGTAAAACGTAAAATGATTTGGTTGTGGTGATGATCTCATTACATTTTGGCTTTTTTTAACTTACGTTGTAATACAATACTTATACCTAGTGGTCGTATCCGAAACACATAATTACCAAAAAGGACGGAGGGAAAGGAAGGAGGAGGAGAAAGGAAGGGGAGGAGGGTTTCTGAAAGCGACTACATGATAAAATACCCTTGATTTTGAGTTTTGAAATGTATGTAAGTATAATAAAAGTCAAAATATCTTCCAAAGGCATGTCGGGTCATGCTCAGTGTAGGGTTCCGTAGTTGCCCAATGTACTTAATAAAAAAACAATAAGCAGCAAAAGAGAATACCTTTGCAGCGTATCATACATAACTACGTCTTTTACTAAAAAGGGAAGACTTTTCACGATAACTCAAAAACAGCTTAGATTATCATGTCCGCTATAGTTTTCGTTGAAAGTCTTTATTGAGCTTTACTTTCATGATTTTTCGACCCATAGTTTAAAAATTGCTGTCTGTCCGAGGCTTTGCTCTGTGATTGTTAGCTGTTAGACTTGTTAGTGCTAGAAAGCTACAATTTGGCATGGATATATAAATCAATAAATCTGACAACAGTCCCCTCCCCTACGCGTAAAATGGGGTTGAAATTTTATACTCTTTATCCCCCCGCGACATATTTTTTCTTTTGGTGTTTTTATTTCCGAAAATAAGTATTCTGGTTATGTTTAATGTGTATCAAAAACTGTTTGATGAGAAACTCTATTCATTTTAAAAGACCTATGAAACCACCCCACACCTTAGGGTTGAAGCAAAAAAAAACACATTTAGATCTTATGAAGTCATATTTAACACTGAGAAATCAAAAGGTAGCTATAAATAGTACCATTTCGTCAAAGACAGTGGTAGAGATGGGAGTACCTCAGGGGTCTATTCTAGGCCCTTTCCTGTTTCTTGTTTATGTAAATGATCTACCATATATGGTAAGCCGAAGATCAGGCATTGTAATGTTCGCAGACGACACCTCATTACTGTTCAAGGTAAATAGGAAAGATACTGAATTCATTGAACCAAATAATACCCTGTCCGTGATATCTGGCTGGTTTGCTGCCAATAACTTACGTGTGTTGAATCTGAAAAAAACTAAATGTATGAAATTCTCTCTAGCGAACTCATTAAATAGAAACTAAGACACAGATATTAAACTTAATGGTCAAACATTAGAATTTGTTAAGACAACTGTATTCTTAGGTATTAAACTGGACTCAAAATTGCAGTGGGGTTCCCATATAACAGCGATAGGAAGTAGGTTGAGCTCTGCTGCATTTGCAGTCAGGAGAATAAGGCAGCTTACCAATGTGGCAACGGCACGGTTAGTTTACTTTGCTTAATACATGTACCAAATTTCATTTTTTTACGTTAGATAGATTTGAAGTTATTGGGGGGTCAAAAAGGGGCTCCAAACGGTTCGTGTAAAATAACACACGGCTGCTGCTGTCCGCCAGTTCCTGGGGTGAACTTGGCTGGACACGTTGCCGCGTTTACCCCGTACCATTATGCGGATTTAAAATATAGAAAACTTATTGACCGGGCAAGCGAAGCGAGCGAAGCGTCTCCGTTTCAGTTATCGATAAAAATTATTTCGTTTGTCTGTCTGTCTGTCCAGAATGGCACAACTCACAAAACTACGCACCCTAATTCCTCTTTATATTTAACTTGTGTAAAATATTTTCCTAGTTGACTGTTGTACCAGGGCACAGAATAGTATAATAGTAACCAGGGTAAACGTTGTATGACTATGTAATATCATTATCATTATTTGTATCTATTTACTATTATGTGGTTGTACATACTAGTACCTGCAATGCAAATGATACAGCTTCTCAGTGAAATCGTCTTTCTACTTGATGAAAAGGCAGGATATAAATATTTAGGTTACCTACAGTCACAACAAACACTTCAAAAAGAATCCAAAAATAAGTTAAAAGTACAGTTCAGGCATAGGCTTAATGCAATACTTAAAACACAGTTGAATTCGCGAAATACCACTAAAGCAGTAAATTGTTATGCAATACCTGTCCTGATATATTCTTTTGGCATCATTAAATGGAGTAAATCAGACCTTAAAACTTTTCAACGCGCCATAAACACCGCCATGACAAAATTCAGGAAACATCACCCTAGATCCTGTGTCCAAAGACTGACTTTACCGCGAAAGGAAGGTGGTAGAGGACTTATTGATATGATATAACAAATTTGCACAATAAACAGATTACAGCACTGAGAATATATTTTCACCATCAATCTAATTCTTCTCCCATCCATAAAGCCAATTCACACCTTTGCACCTGAGAGACCGTAATCCCCAGAAAACCGAAGAACTTGTAGATCACAAAACCAAAATAGCCCAGTGGAGCATGAAGTCCCTACACGGAAGGCATCGTTATGATTTAAGCCTACCCAACGTTGACAAAGTGGCGTCGAACGCATGGCTAACTCATGGCGAGCTCTTCCCGGAGACAGAGGGCTTTATGATGGCTATCCAAGATTAAATTATAGAGACCCGTAACTATCAAAAGTTCATCATGAAAAATAGAGCCACAGATTTATGCAGGAAGTGCAATAGTCCAGGAGAAACGATTCAACACATTACCGGAGCATGCAGAGCAATGGTCCAAAATGATTACAAACACAGACACGACCAGGTAGCCAATATTATACATCAAAAACTTGCAATTAAATATGAACTTACGGCCCAACCACCCACTGCTTACTACAAGTATACACCAGAAAGTGTTTTAGAAAATTAAAGTCACAAAATGTATTACGACAGAGCAGTTTTAACAGATCGGACAACGCATTTTAACAGACCAGATATCACTGCAGTAGACAAAAGAAATAAAACAGCAATCCCGAATACCCATAATGTGCAAAGTACTATAGCTGCAAAACTGACCAAATATACGGATTTGAAGGAGGAAATAACCAGAATATGGAAATTAAATAACGTTACAATAACGTCCCGATTGTACTTTCTACTACAGGGGTCATCCCGCATCAATTACACACTTCATTGAAAACACTGGCATTGCCGTCGTCCTCATATGTAGTAATGCAGAAAGCAATCATTCTGAACACTTGTAGAATAGTTCGAATTTTTATACAGACCGATATTCAATCTCAAAGTACACAAAACCTAACACCTCCTTCCAGGTCCCAAACACCATCACTCCCCCATTTATCTGCATCTGACCAGAACCCAACCGCAGCTGAGTAGTAATATAAAGTACACTTGGCTTACGTAGGTGTCGTAGGTATATTTAATTAATGAACTGCACTTGGCTTCGGCCCGTGTATTTCATAATAGTGAGACGAATAAAGAAAAAGAAGAATAATAATAATAAAAGTAATAACAAAATGGCGTAGGGATGTGACGACCCCATCGCCACCTGGATTTCCAGTGCAGTCAGTCAACGTAGGACAGCTTGTGGCAAGCTGTTAGGGAGCAGCGACCCTATGTACCTGAGTGCTCCTGGGGGTGTCCTGTGGGTTGGTTGTATGAACAAGCCCCTTGCCTTAACCGGCTGTCCAGAATGGAGTCGCTGGAACTGTTGCTCAGGGGTGGATGTGGTCACCTAAGTGGCGAGTTGGCTATATGTTTAAAGTCCAGTGCCACCTCTCTACCCCTAGCCCTCTGCACCGGTGTAGCCCTTAGGCCATTTTTTAATGTCGCTATTTATAGGGGCCCATCTAGCAGAGGGCGAGTCACCGTCCGCCTGAGATAAAAATGTGAGACAGTTTTATTAGGCAGACGTCCGTTGTCTCACTCAATAGCCCCGCCATTAGTCCATCATATTCACCCAATAGCCGGACTATTGTATTCATTGAGATTCCATCAACCAGTCCCTGTACACCATGGCGGATGCTGTCTCTGTGTGCGTCCCATAACACGGGCAGGGACAGCATCCGCTCGGTGTACCCCTTGCATTTCATTAAATTGTCATAAGGGCCTCTACTCTACGTGTTGGCTATGTGGTACTCGGTTGGTACTTCGGTACCTCGGTACTTCGGCTACGCGCACGTCTTCCAAAGGTCCGGGACACCATTGTCCCGTGAGTGGAAAAGACATAAAGTAATAAAAAAAAACACTGTTTTCTGATTTTTTCTGGTGTGCACACACTATTACCAAGCTACATGCCAAATTTCAGCTTTCTAGGACACCTGGAAGTGGTTAGGTTTTTGATTACTTGTCAGTCAGTCAGTCAGTCAGTCAGTGGTAAAAATGTCGTTATTTGGAATTTAATATCTCAATAACTATTAAACCTATATTTATGAAATTTGGGGTTTCTAGTTGTTCTAAAAGATCTTTATACATGAACCAAATTTCATTTTTTTATGTTAGATAGATTTCGAGTTTGGGTGTAAAGTGTCTCCAAACGGTTCGTGTAATATAACACACGGCTGCTGTCCTTCAGTTCCTGGGGTGAACTTGGCTGGACACGCTGCCTATACCTACAAATATAAATGTGAGCTCAAATTGTGGTAAATTAAAATGTGTCCCCCGAGTTAGTTCTTATACGTCCCACTCTCAGAAGATTTTTTTCTTTCTATGATCAGAGGTCCCACTGCTGAGTTTGTCACCTGTGCAAAAATCAAACTTCTAATCTATGTAGTATGTTATAACACCATAAAAGCTGTTGGATATTTAAGAAAACTGCCAAGTTAAACCTCAAAATGCATTAAGCCGCAGTAAATTAGTTTTACTGTAAACAATGTAGTGCCTGTCTTGGCACCATTTCAGAGAATCTACGGAACTTGGCACCCATTTAGATCTCAATTCTTTTGTCGGTGAAAACGGCAACCAAGCATCGCATATTCTTAACATTCTTAACATTCACATTTATGTTTTTGATGGGATTAAGTTAACGTAAATAAGATACGGCCGTTTATGCCGCGAAAAAGTATTTGACTCTCTTAAGAGAATCAAAATACTACTAGGGTACTTTCCGTTGCCCTAGAACTATGAAATTTGGCAAGTAATATCGTCTTGTACTACAAATTCAGGGAAAAATCAGAACAGAGTGCCACTCGCTCTTGTCTGTTTTTGAGGATTCCGTACCCAAAGGGTAAAAACGGAACCTTATTACTAAGACTCCGCTGTCCGTCCGTCTGTCTGTCTGTCTGTCTGTCTGTCCGTCTGTCACCAGGCTGTATCACATGAACCGTGATAGTTAGACAGTTGAAGTTTTCACAGACGATGTATTTATGTTGCCGCTATAACAACAAATACTAAAAGCAAAATAAAATAAATATTTCAAGGAGCTCCCATACAAAAAACAGGCGCTGGGTCTCAAAATGTATGGGAAAACCAGGGGAAAACTAAAATCCGACTCGCAATTGACCAAAATTCTACTTGATAAAATTTAACGTTCTTATTAATGATAAAAAAAAGTAAAAAGCCACCGAAAATGCGAGTCGGACTCGCGCACGAAGGGTTCCGTACCAACACCTCATAATCTACATTTAAAACCACTATACAATACATTTAATCAAAAAAGGTCGTATCTTCACAGGAAACTTTCGGCACTTAGGCCCTTTTGTTTGGGAAAGACAGTTTTTCAGCAATAACTCAACAATCGTTAAACCTGTCTTGTTCAAACCGTATCGTTGAAAGTATTTATGAATTTACATCATCTTGTTTTTTTTTGCCAAGCGTGGCGATTATGGCATTTACCCCCCATGAAATTGGGGGAGGCCTATGTCCAGCAGTGGACGTCCTAGGGCTGATATGATGGTGGCGGTGATTTTTTTTAGAATTTTAAACTTTATAGTTTGGAAATTAGAGGGGAGGGGCGACACACTTTTTACCACTTTGACAGCTAATATCTCGCCAAAGGTTGACTTAAATGGAAAGGTTTTCTAGGAACCTCTATGTCATTTTTGAAGGCCTATCCTTATAGGCCTACAGATACGCCACACGCCTATGTGCATATAAAAAAATTGCCCCCCAGTTTAATATTTTTCTCAAAATTCCACATCATATTTCTATAGCGGTTCATAGCATACACCTTCTTACGAAATTTCATAATTGTAGTGCTCATAGTCTCCGAGTAAATCGGCTGTGACAGACAGACATGACGAATCCATAAGGGTTCTGTTTTTTGCCATTTGGCTACGGAACCCTAAAATATATCTAAATATATAAAAGAAGAAACTGACTGACTGACTGACTGACTGACTGACTGACATATCAACGCACAGCCCAAACCGCTGGTCCTAGAGATTCCAAATTTGGCACGTAGGTTCCTTATAAGGTCTAGGGGTGCACTAAGAAAGGTTTTTTCAAAATTCAACCCCTAAGGGGGTGAAATTGGAGTCCGAAGTTTGTATGGGGTAACAAGATTAGTTGGACTATTTTATTCGAAACTTCACAGGAGTATTTCTAACGATAAATGAGTAAATACATGTTTCAGGTTTTTTGAGAAATCAACCCCTAAATAGGGGAAAGGTGGTGACAAATTCGGAAAATCGATATGAGTATTGTTTTTATGATATACCGGGTCGCTGTAACGAAAACAACAATGATTTTAAAATCTCACGTGGAGGACGTGAAATACCATCCTCCCTGTTGAGGTGCGAGGGGGATGAAATGTCTAAATATTAATAGGGGGGTCGTTTTTATGGTTTTTTGGGACGTTAATTGCGAAAATGACATCGGTTTTGAAATTTAATATTGTGGACATGAAAACTTTTGAAAGTTTGTGCCAAATTTCAAGAAATAACTGACTGACTCAGTGACTGACATATCAAAGCACAGCGCAAACTGCTGGTTCTAGAGATTCCAAATTTAGTATGTAGGTTCCATATAAGGTCTTGAGGTGCATTAAGAAAGGATTTTTCAAAATTCAACCCCTAAGGGGGTGAAATGGGGTTCCGAAGTTTGTATGGGGAATCAAGATTAGTTGGATTATTTTATTCGAAACTTCACAGGAGTATTTCTAACGATAAATGAGTAAACATGTGTTTCAGGTTTTTTGAGAAATCAACCCCTAAAAGGGGGAAATCTGGTGACAAATTCTGAAAATCGATATGGGTGTCATTTTTATGATTTTTGGGTTGTTAATTTCGAAAATGGCATTGATTTTGAAATTTAACATTGCGGGCATGAAAACTTTTAAAAGTATGTGCCAAATTGCAAGAAGAAACTGACTGACTGAGTGAGTGACATATCAACGCACAGCCCAAACTGCTGGTTCGAGAGATACCAAATTTGGCATGTAAGTTCCTTATAAGGTCTAAAGGTGCATTAAGTGCCGTGAGTTCCCTATGAAGATACGACCTTTTTTGATTCAATGTATTGTAAGTGGTTTTATTAATCAGTGCCGTCTGATACGATTTCGACATAAATCGATATTTGAGCGTCCGAGAGGACTCTTAATAGGAATCCGAGGTACCTACACTTTCAATAAAGTAACGGCCATATTGATTTTCTTCATTTCCGTCCCGATTTCGTTCAAAATCGATATCTGAGCGTCCGAGAGGTCCCCTAATACGACTGACTCCAAGGTAAAATTTGCAATAAGTTGCGGCGATTTTTCTTCATTTCCGTCCCGATTTCGTTCAAAATCGATATCTGAGCGTCCGAGAGCTCCCCTAATACGACTCCGAGGTAAAATTTGGAAAAAGTCACAGCCATATTGATTTTCTTTTCTTTCGTCCCGATTTCGTTCAATATCGATATCTGAGCGGCGTCCGAGAGGTCTCGTAATACGAATCCGAGGTAAAATTTAGAAAAAGTGGCGGCTATATTAATTTTTATCATTTCCGTCCCGATTTCGTTCATAATCGATATTTGAGCGTCCGAGAGAATTTTTAATACGAATCCGAGGTAAAATTTGGAAAAAGTGGCAGCCATATTGATTTTCTTCATTTCAACCCGATTTCGTTCAAAATCGATATGCGAGCGTCCGAGAGGTCCTCTAATACGAATCCGAGGTAAAATTTGGAAAAAAGTGGCAGCCATATTGATTTTCTTCAATTCCAACCCGATTTCTTTCAAAATCGATATCGGCCATATTGATTTTTTTCTTTTTCGTCCCGATTTCATTTAAAATCGATATCTGAGTGTCCGAGAGGTCTCTTAATACGAATCCGAGGTAAAATTTGTGAAAGTGGGGGCCGTATTGATTTTCTTTTTTTTCGTCCCGATTTCGTTCAAAATTGATATCTGAGCGTCCGAGAGGTCTCTTAAGACGAATCTGAGGAAAAATTAGGCACTCCATACATGCCTGTATGCAAAAAAGTTTAATGTTACTATATAGGCGTGTGGGGTATCTATGGATTTGCTTTTAAAAACGACATAGAGGTTTCGGTATTTTTTTCCATTTAAATCAACCTTGGATTTTTTTTAATCGTATGGCATTTATTTACGAACCGTGAGATTTTCCAGAAGACAAGTACGGTTGCCAGTATTTGTTGCACTTTTAGCACCACCCAGGGGTCACGTGTAGGGTAACGGTGGGTACTCCCTACGGACGTGGTGCAATTTCGATCCCCCTTTGTGAAATGAGTGGGCAACTTGACTGTTAGAAGTTCGTAAGCCGCCCGAAGGCCTCTAACTTTACTTAACGTTTGCTGTCGTAGACAGCAGCCGGGATCAACGGCTTAGCGTGCCTTCCAAAGCACGAGAGTCAGTTGGTAACCACTCAAAGCGGTCACCCATCCAAGAATTGACCTGCGCCCACATTGCTTAACCTCGCATACCGCACGCGGTAGGAGGGTGCCGCTGGGCCACGAGCGCTCTAAATTCTTGATAGTCTGTGCCAAATTGCAATTCAATCGGTCCAGTAAAAGCAACTTGGTTGTAACAGACGGACTGACAGTAAGGAGTGCGAATGGAAGTGAAAATTTTCTTTTTGGATGCTCCAATGGGAACTGGCAAAACCTACCTAATAATTCAAATTTTAGGAAAAATAAATGTTACACGTGATATTGAATTAGCCGTATTTCTGTTCTTAAATGACCAGAGTTTATGACCGCTGCGCGCTGCTTTGTCGTTATCAGACCTATTGGTGTTACTGTAGTACACAGATACTTTTACTAAGGGCCATTTAAGACATGCTTTTATTTCATCGGCCCTTTCCCCTTCAGCCTATCGGAAATGTATGATAATAGTTTTCGATCCTTATTTTTGCCAAATACAAATGAAATTCAACAGTTTGCCGGTACTCAGAATGTATACTGACTTTTCATCTGTTCATCTGTTAATGAATCACAATCACCAAACTTCATATACCGAAACCCCCAGAATGTAACAACTACTTTTCTGGAGACCGCATATAAATCGGTTCAGCCAAACGCGAGATAATCGTGGACAAACATACCTACTAACCTGTTTTTCGTAGACGGTTAAAAATTTCGCTTAGTACGCGGGCGAAGCCGCGGGCAAATGCTAGTATTGTATAAATTAAATTAAATAAGGTTCTAATAAAGTGACTAATGTTGTATAGATAAATAGTACGGAACCCTTCGTGCGCGGGTCGACTCGCACTTGCACCGGTTTTTTTGCGGTTTCTTTTCTAATTAGTAACGCTTCTTACCTACTGTCTTACATTATACTCGTATGGGAAATTCAGATGCGAGTCAGATGGTAAAATCACGTAAAATGAAGTGTGTCTTTGAAGTGCGTCAAATCGGACTTTAGTATGGATTTATTTTAATGCTATAAGCTATATTTCTACTGGGACTATATGGTCTATATAGTACGTTCAATGTACCTAACAGTCGCTAGCGTACTCGTAGGTATTCTAAAATAAACGGTCAGTCCTGAAGTTATAAGGAACAATGTCATAGTCGGTTACTACAAACAACACTCCAAAAGGGATTTCTAGAAATGACGAACAAAGGGGCCGCCTATTAACTGACTGTTTGCGTCGAGGAAACAAACTCATTCAAAGGACCTACCATCGCACAATGCACCTTGCAGGTAGATAATGGTGGCCAAAGAGTTAGATATTTGTCACGAGATACAGGTTATGTTATTAGTTAGGAGGTCGGAAAATATCTACAAGCACTACATTAAATTGCCCTGGATTTAGGATCCTGAATAGGGGAGAGGAGTTCAAGCCTCTCGCTCTAACGTAAAAGTACGTCCCGCTGTAAAGGTTCTGAATTCAGGAAAGTGTAATAACTACATTGTGAGCGAATAGGTACTAAATGTACATATTATATATTTTTGTGTTTGTACGTAGGGTTCCGCAGTAAACAAGTAAAGGAACCCCTATAGTTGACACACCATGTCTGTCTGTCTGTCCGCCGCGGCATAATACAGTACTCGTAACCGTTATAACTAGAAAGCTATAATTTGGCATGAGCATACTCGTACATACATACACGCTGGCAATACTTAAGAGCTAAACAGAAACTTAAATAATTTATACCAAATGCTTAAAATACCATGGACTGCATTTCGCACAAACGCATCAATCCTGATTTATAAACAAGATAATTGATAGCGTTTTCATCACAAAATTCTTCTCTTAGGGGCTTGAAAGGACATATGGAAAACATGAGATTTTCAAGATATGCGAGTTGAAACTTTGCTCACAGGCTCCCTTTATATAGTAAAACATGCCTGAGTACGGCGATTTTAGAGCCTATTAGTAATCAGTGTTGAAAGTCACACTGAAGCTAGGAACTTTGATTTAGAAGAGCATTATTACATTATATGTGTGTCGTTATAGAATTTTACAAAAATTGTATAAATATTTATTGGACGATTCCCATTCCCATTTGGGTGAAACACTTATTTCAAAATTCATCCCTTTAGGGAGTTTAAATGGGGTGGTAATTTTAAATAGGAAGCAATATATTTTTTTAAAGAAATAAACTTGAGACTTCTGTACGAGTATGAGACTAAGAGCATTAAAATAAACGAAAACTATTGATTATATTTGAAGGGTTTAAAGAGTAATTATTTTTAAACGAGAAATTTGAGGCTTCGTACAGACATTCAGTAGACTAAACATTTAAAATACAAGTAGGATAGTTTTTATTCACGATATCATCCCTTAAAGCGGTGAAATTTTGTATAAGAAAGCTCTAACTAAGCCTACACAACGTTACAATTTATGCGTAAATAAGTTAATAACATTTTTTTCCCTAAGGCAATAACGAATACTACGCGTACGAAGCCGCGGGCAAAAACTTGTATATATACGTAATTATATTGTATTATGGTATTATAATTGTATTATTCATTGCTTAAAATCGTTATAGTACATTGTTTATCGAGGGGCGTAAGCGGAAAATTCCGCCATCGGCGTGGGGCTTCTTCTGATAGACTCTCGTTCGCAATTTTCTTACGCCCGAATTAATTACAATATTTTCTTCACATTTGCAAGGAAAGAACTAAATCCAGCAGTCCAGCACTAATCAAAATTGAAGAAATCGACAACTTCACATCTAGTATCAGTGCATGTTCGCCGGGGCGTCCCTGCGAGAAGAGCGCGCAGCTTCAATATTGCAACCAATCACAAAGCAATATTTTTGCGGCGCGCGGCCTACTAAACTCAGCTTCAATATCTCAACCAATCACAGAGTAGTATTCTTGTGGAGCGCGGTCAACTCGATTTTTCCAAATCAGTCAGATCACACAGAAACTCATAACTCCCATGGGAAGTAAATCGGCTATAACTGCTCTATACGCCTGCGTACAGTACAATAAGACCCTTTACGAGCAAGTGTGATGAAAAAATGATTTACCAAGGATGAGCCTTAACTTGTTTCTATATAGTATCGTCCAAATTTCGAATACTAACTGAACGAAACTCCATTACCAATAAGGGCAACAAGGATTAAGGATGATTCACAGTAGGCCGTTCCGTGTCCGGGCTGGCCCGTTTTCTTCTAGAGAAATGCGCCGGCCGTTGCGCTTGCTGTCATAGAAAACGGGCCGGCCCGGACACGGAACGGTCTACTGTGAATCATCCCTTATTCAATTGCACCTAATAAAATAACCACTTCACATCTAAATAAATACAAAGATAGATTCAGGGCAGGTTTGTGCTTGCATAATCGAGTAAATATTATAATAGATTATCCGTAACAGAGTTCGCATCCACTGCGGACTGGTGCGGTGCCAAGAATATCCTTGACATCATCGTGGGCGCTGTGCTATGCTACAACTTGTGCTTTATGGGCCATCACATTCGCCCGGCACACTCGTAAAATATCATATGGCTTCAGAACACATTTGCAAATGCAACAAACATGCGGGAAACGTGTGCTACATTCATCTACTTATTTAGCGTAACAGATGAGTCGATCGCTGCCAAAACGCGCGGTGCTGCTCGTCTCAAAACAACTGTCTCCTGTGACATTTTCAACATTTAGAGAATAAAAAAGCAGGTGTTTGGATATTTCTAGACAAAATTAAATTAATGACCCGTTATCTTCCAGGAGATAGTAGCTGTTGTTTGGTTGTCATGCTTGTCTTTCGAAGCTTCAGCTCGAAAACTGCAAATAATGGCACTTTGGAAAAATATTTATCGCAAGATGTTTGAGAAATATCTGGCTAGCTACACCGCAACGCTCGCAAATGACGCAACGGGGACAAAACGTTCCAAGTTTGAAAATGTGAGGTGAAGTGACGTATTCTAGACTCCGCCCACCGCGTCAAGCTGGCCGGGCGCACGAGCACTAAAATACTTGCTCTAGAGCCGGCCCTACCCCCACAGGCCAAACGTGAATCACTGGCCATAAATAATCCAACCTCGGCCACCTATAACATACGAACAATTAGCAGTTCTGTCACCGCGCCGTTGATACAAGACGACACGATCGCACCCCGCGCCACAGCGGGGTTTTACACAGTTATTAATGTTATTATTATTCACTTATATCATGATACGTCATATCACGTGAATATTGTAAACCGCGATAATATTGACACCCCACTACGTTAGTATATATCTTCTTTGCCACTATTGTTATAATATTAATCATGTAAAGGGCCCCACTATGGTACTCAAACAGTATTATAACATTTATAACCATTATATGTAACTTATAACTGACTTATGTCAGTCGTTATGGTTGCGAGGACACTAGAGCAGGGAGGGTGAATAATATTATTAATAAACAGGTGCAGGTATATAAGTAAAAGATCATTTATTAATTAAAAACGAGTTAACATATTGGTGCTAGTGTTTTTTCCCAGGAGCAGGTACATGGGGCGTGAGTTCTTGCGATGCCCAAATGAGAGGACGTCAAATGCCACTCCACGGTACCTATGCATAAATGACACACGTAGAATCAAAATAATTACATTCCATTGTTATTAAAAGCATCAAACCTAATTAAAAAATTTATGAACAAGAATTTACTTATACTCGTACGTACAGATGGTCTTCTACGGAGCATAGGTAGCGCGTTTGTGGCCCAACTGCATCCGCGTACTTACCGCGTACGGTATAACGTCGGCCGTGGTCAACTTTTGGATGGACGACCACTTTGGGTAGTAACTAACTGAGCGCTCCTGTGATTTGGAAGACACATTAAGCCGTTACAGTCAAGTTACGCCCTCACTTGATGACAAGCCTAATCCAATAAGGTCTAGGTTTCCCCTGGGATTAGATCAGATATCAGATACAAGATGGTGGTAGAGTATGGTGGATGGTGTTTGATCTTTGGTCAGATGGCAGTCGTTTCCGTATAAAAACTAGTGTCTAAGCCAATTCTTGGAATTAGGCAGCGGGCCCGGGGCTTCCTTCAGGATGCAACTGTACTGGGATAGCGTGACATACACGACAGAAGCGTGATGACAGAAGGTCTTTGACTTACCAAACAAAGCTGATGTTGAACAGCTAAGCAAACACCAAATCATGCTATCCCTATCCCGCTCTATAGCATAGCACGTGTCCTGTTGTCTAGTTCGGGTAGTCTCTTAGTGCGTCAATGCCGTTACCTATAATAACGTGCTTAGTGTTACATAACCACAACCTAATAGTTGACAGTAGAACGATGCTGACAGACACTCTGTACTAAGTTGGTAATTACCTATAAAGCCGCGTTCTGTCTGGTGAATTCACACCTGGTAAGAATTACACCCCGGCTCACTCACAACACAATACATATAGCGAAACTAGCGTGTGGATACGCATTAGATTTATGATATTAACTGTTGTGAAATAGACCATCGCTCATGGAATGGAATAGAACAAATCGTAACAAATACTCGTACTCCGTATTTATGAGTACCAATCAAAAACATAAATGTGAAAATAGCAGCCAAGTTCAATATGCGATGTGTGGTTGTCGTCTTCACCGACAAAATAATTGAGATCTAAATGGGTGCCAAGTTCCGTAGATTATCTGAAAAAGTTTTGTGGGTGAAGACGACAACCACGCATCGCATATTGACCTTGGCTGTCAATTTCACATTTATGTTTTTGATTGGATATCATTAGTTTTGATCAAACTTCACCAAATAGTGCTTTTCAAGAGCGAATGCACGAGTTACTATACAAAATACCCAAATCGCTAATAGAAAATTGTCGCCGAGACATTCGTACTTTCGGTGCTTAGCGATCTCGGCAGTAGCAGCCGCCCCGCCAGCCCTGAGCGATGTAGTGCAGAGGTGGGATGGCGCCAGAGTATCCTCGCACGTGGCGTCCCAGACTAAGGGTCGACCACCCTCCCAAGGCACTAAAGTCATGCCGTCGGGTCTCTTACCGTCATTACGAGCCAGCCCACTAGGTTCGAGGGTAGCAGGCACGTTGACACTAACCAGAGCCCGGCGGATGGTGTCGTTCAGGCAGGCATGGCGGGAAAGGCGACCAGCACTCTTCGCGCATGAGAGTCCGTGCAGGCCCAGGCGGTCCACCTGAGCACCACAGCAGCAGCGATGCGGCTCCACAATGTTACAGCCCAAACGCAGTCCAACAGCCAATCTAAAAGATTGGTTATCTAAAAGTGTGGCGGAATGTGCTGATGGGAGAGCATGGAGCCAGTACCCTGACTCCCGTTCAGAGACTGCCAGAAGGCGTGCTTTGTCTTGGGCCAAGTCACATGTGTCTAACAGGTGACTGTGGACTGTTCGGCTAATAGGTTCATCCCAGAGTTTTTGGGACTCCGCCCCGTACGGTAGATCCTTATCCGGACATGCGGCTCTCCAGGCGTCCTTGGCGTCAGACAGACAAGCTACCTCAAAACCACGAAGTGACGGTAGTAGAATTTTACCGATTAGAGGTAGCACGCTGTGCGCCGAGGACAGAAAAGCTGACAGAGCCACACTGGAAACCTGCCGTACGCCAAGTCCACCATACCTGATAGGCAAAGTGGCCTGTAAATATTGACGATTGTTAATTTTGACATTAATAATTTTTTCAATACTTAAGTGGATGAGGTTATCGATTTTTTCACATATAATTTGGAATTTCCAGCAAGGGCTACAGCGTAGAGCATAAGTGAGTTTTGGAACAAAGAGACAGAAGCGTAAAATAGAAAGAGCCATGTGCGAATTTATTTGTGTGAGGCGGTCAGAATAATCTTCAAACAGCCGAATGTTTTTGTCCTCGAAACCTGAGATTGCCTCATCGAATATAGGTGCCCCAAGGAGGTGTAGCGACTCTCTTGACATAATTTTTATACCTGGACTTGCAGCTTCGAAATTGAGGATCGATTGTTGCAGGTTATTGGGATTGTTGAAATAAATTTCGCACTTATCATAATTAAGCTGGAGACCCAGAGATTCAAATTCAGCCTTAATGAAGCTTAAGTCATTTAGAACTGAGGTTAAATCGCCCCCGAGAGTACCATCGTCGAGGTACCAGATGTTAAATTTTGAGGACGCTAGGTCCGTGGGGTCCAGGCGCCCACACACTTTACGAGGCTTTAAATTTTTTTTATCAACACCACTGGTGACCTGAGGGCTGGCTCGTTCCTCGGCCAACGAATAGGCATTGCGGTGCAACGAGGTAACGCAGCCAGCTTTCTGGGAACCATACCCAGCAGCGGTGATTTAGGCGACATAGGTTACACTTTTTTTTAGTTCTTTAATATTAAGTTTATTTTTAAGTATTATTTTAAGCTTAATCGCTATAGGTGCACCTAAAATATTTGAAGAGTTCCCTCGATTTCTCCAGGACCCTTTGATCAAATTCTGACCTGATTACAATAGGACTACCCCTGAGGTATACCGATTTAAACATAAAAAGAATCTTCCAAATCGGTTTATAAATGATGGAGTTCTAAGGTAACAAGCATAAATAATAATAATACAAAAACTAATACAGAATCACTGTTTTCTGATTTTTTTATGTGTATACACACAATCACCAAGCTGCATGCCAAATTTCGCCTTTCTAGGTCACATGGAAGTGGGTTAGGTTTTTGATTACTAGTCAGTCAGTCATCAGTCAGTCAGTGGTAAAAATGCCGTTTTTTGGACTTTAATATCTCAATAAAAATTTCACCTATATTTATGAAATTTGGGCTTCTAGTTGTTCTAAAGGATCTTAATACATGTACCAAATTTAATTTTTTGTGTTTAGTAGATTTGGAGTTATTGGGGAGTTAAAAGTGGCTCCAAACGTTTCGAGTAAAATAATACACGGCTTTTGTCCGCCAGTTCCTGGGGTGAACTTGGCCGGACACGCTGCCGCGTATATAGATAAATACCTAATTTGTACATGATTTGGATGCCAGTCGAGTCGAGCGAGGGTCATGCCGCCTCGTGGCGCGGGAAACCAGTTCAGTCAAGTCTAATTTGACAAACGTTCAGATCAGATGTACCCTTTGAATAATCTGTTATTAAGAAAAAATGGAATTGCATTTACGGAGCTCGACACCATAAACCTAACACCTGACTAATACGGAGAATACAGCCAGCAACGCTGCAATATTGTTTCCAGCACCCGTGCTCCTGTGTAACATCATCTCGTCTTACAAGGCGCGTGTCGAGTTGTCTCGCGAGCTAGACCCGTCGTCG
The DNA here is from genome assembly GCA_905163555.1 of Notocelia uddmanniana. Taxonomy (NCBI): domain Eukaryota; kingdom Metazoa; phylum Arthropoda; class Insecta; order Lepidoptera; family Tortricidae; genus Notocelia; species Notocelia uddmanniana. The sequence goes on along the minus strand of LR991052.1, from coordinate 12,043,930 downwards.
CCCGGCCGCCAGACGGCTCGACGCCGCGCTGCGAGAACCATAAACATAATGCTCAAACCGAGCTGTTACTGCCAGATTACTTCAAAATATTGGAGATCCGAGACGGGATGTCTATGAAGATAAGCTGGTGATTTAGAAATCAATTTATTCTTCAAACTTTTGATGAGTTTGTAGATCTCAACATTTCGTTTTTGTTCTGCTATATTCAATCAGTTTACAGCGGTCAGTACTTTGTATGCAATGCAAGTAATAGATGACTGAGTAAGTATAGCTTCCTAATAGGTACCTACGTTACGTTCCGTCAGCTTAGTTTTACCCGCCCGTGGTATTCATCATCATCGCGAATTCATCATCACTACATAGTATAAAATTTTTGTCCTTTACTTTTTACGAGAAATAATGGCTTATTTACAAAGCGATTTTAAGCAATACAGCATTAATCCTTATCCAATTAAGTACCTTAAATACATTGTGTATTTAATAAAGATCAATCAACCTTTACAGCATGTAATTTAAATGAATATTACATATTATAAAACAAAGTCGCTTCCCGCTGCCTGTCCCTATGTATGCTTAAATGTTTAAAACTATCCAGCGCATTTTAATGCGGTTTTTTTAAAGATAGAGTGATTCAAGAGGAAGGTTGTATGTATAATACATGTATAATTAGAAGAAAAACATTGATAATTTTAGAGGCTTCTAATGTGATGTCGTAAATAAACACATTTTTTGCATTCATTAAATATTCGTATACGGGTCTAACACAAAATTTATTTATTTTGGTGTTATGTGTCGTGCCCTAAACAATTAGTAGCATAATAATAATAATATGATTAATAAGTAGCATAATGAGCGGGTAGAACACTTTTTCAGATCTACCCTTCACATTTTTATAAACAATTGTGAGGTAGTTAAATGTTGTGTATCCATATCTCCGTTGACAACTTGCTGGGACGTCAGATTGCCGCGACCAAAGAGAATATAATACTCCTTGGCCGCGACCATGACCGGTGCATAGACTTTGAAACGCTAAGGCTCTGAAACTGTCCAGTTTTTGTATGACTTTAAATACTATGTCAAACTCAATCTTAAAAAAGGCTATTTTCAACATAAAATTCACTACTCCTTCTAAACTGCAAGTGATATTTACACGCTTCTTTCGAAAAAAGATTGGTAATTCATGTATCTAAAATGTGAACGTTTGTAATTTCGATACGATCATTCGTTTTGATACTATGAATTTTTATTCAAAATGTCGCGAAAAGGTACATGCGCTCAGTCTAGACCTTCGAGCGGGGAGGCTGTGTCGCTTGCTGTCAGGATCTGTTTATTTACAATAAAATGAAATAGTGTAAGATACGACTGGAGTTCTAACTATCTTTGCGGCCACCATCTTCTTCATAGCGCGAAGTAACAATACTGCCTCGGATCGATCTAATTAATTTACTAGAACAAATCTTCGGAATGGACATATTGGACACATGCTATATATTATTCCGCGGTGTTAAGTTGCGTTTTAGTACCGGCCAAGTGCGTGTGAGGCCACGCGGGTCACTTGGTTCCAGCAAAAATTAGCACTTTAAAGTTAAATATCACGCAAACTGTTGAATCACAACACAAAACCCTTCATCCATCGGACATCCAGACGTACGGCTGGCTACCATCGTTACCTGGTTGAAATTCCTCTAATTCGAACCAAGCGATTTGCATCTTCTTTTATAATCCGCACTTCTAAGGTTTGGAATTCTCTGCCGGCGTCTGTATTTCCGAGTTCATATAACCTGGATCTTTTTAAGGCACGAGTGAATAGGCATCTTCTGGGTGAGCTCGCTTCATCGTCGGCTTCATCTTTGCCCCCTGGCTAGATACTGGCCAAGAGCAATCCCATTTTTAATAAAAAAAAAACAAACGAGTTATCCAACCACCATATATCCACCAAGCCAAGTGCGTGTCGGATCACGTACAAAGAAGGGTTCCGTACCGACACCTAGGCGGCGTTCATAAATTATGTCATCAGTTTTGGTCGATTTTTGACCCCTCCCCCCTAAAATCATCCCGGCATCATAATCGAATGACCCTCCCCCCCATACCTAATAAAATGATGTCATTCAAAAAAAATCGGCCAAGAGCATGTCGGCCCATGCTCAATGTAGGATTCCGTAGTTGGCTTAACATACTTTAAAAAAATCAATAATAAGCAAAAGGAAATAAGTACCTTCGCAGCGTCTCATACGTCTTTTACTAAGAAGGGAAGACTTTTTACGATAACTCAGAAACAGCTTAACTGATCATGTCCGCTATAGTTTGCGAGGAAGGTCTTTATTAAGCTATACTTTCATGTTTTTTTTTCACTTTTTTGGACCCATAGTTCAAAAGTGAATATTATCGGAAATATTCACTTCTATAGAAAAAAAATTGTGACCTAATAGTTACAAACACGAAATTAATTACTTTTTAGGTTTCCGTAGCCAAAATGGCGAAAACGAAACCCTTACAGATTCGTCATATGTGTCCGTCCGTCCGTATGTCACAGCCGATTTACTCGGAGATTATGAGCACTACAATTATGAAATTTGATAGGAAGGTGTATGCTATGAACCGCTATAGAATAAGTGAGTACCTTACCTACTACGCTTATTGGTAGGTGCTCGTATTGTAAGAAAGGGAAAAAACGCATTTATCCTCATTGAACGTGCGTTATCATAAGCGACATTTAAGTAAAGTCGGGTGTAGGTAATATTATCTACCTATACTTACAGCATTTACAAATAAATATGTTACCAGTTAACACCGACTAAGCTACAATAAAATAAAAGATTTTCAGGGATTGGAAAGGATTGTAGGTACTTCTATCTACGTAAGGTAACTGAACCTCCAACTAAGCATTCGTAGTTCTTTACCAAATTCAGCTAATGTCTACCTACGAGATTCATGTATTAGTACCTAATTAACGATATTTATTTTGCGGCTGTCCTGTACTTAAACAAATTGTACACACCGTACTTCAAGTAGTATCATGCCACCATACGCATGCCTGATGAAAGTGATGAACACTGAGGTTGAAAAACAATTACAAAATTATCGTTACTATTCGTAAATATTAACCCCCTTATTCATAAAACTTAACAATCCTCTGTTAACTAAAAGTTGTTTTGTCCCTTTCTTACAAACATAAATGTCAAAGTGACAGATAAGGACAAACCAACTTTAGCGGCTTGTTAACTAATAGAGGCTTGATGGACGTTTATGAATAAGGGGGTAACACTTTTAAATGTGAAGTGAACTGTAACTTAAGATCACGCAGTGTGGGTAGTGTTTTTCCTCGATGTTAACTAGTCAAGTGCATCATCACCCGATGTTGGATAGGTCGTTCAAAATATGTGAAGTTCATAAATAGTTGTTTTACTTAGAGTACTACCTGAATATTTCCAAACAGCAATTTGCAAACTATTGCTGTTTGGCAATATTTAAAAATAGGTAAGCAAACTTTCTTTCATATCATTATCATATTATTGATTGGAAATATCCGGATCTGAGAGCCTTAGGATCGGGGTCCAAAATTGGGTGGATATCCGATTCTTGGAATAAACTAGAGTTTCCAGATCCTAAGGCTCTCGGGATCCGATATTTCCAATTAAAAAAAAACATAATATGATAATGAAATAAAAGAAAGCTGGCCTCATATTATATGACATAAATACAAAATAAAATGGAATTTTATAACCCATACAGCTCATACATACAGTATACCTATTTGAAACCACTGATTGAAAATAATAGAAGACGGCGTTATGTTTACGATTTTGACTGCGAATGCAATTTGCCCTCTAGGTTCATCACCATAAGTATCTAGACACGCGTCAGCGTGTCCAGCCAAGTTCATCCCAGGAACTGGCAGCAGCCGTGTGTTATATTAGGCGAACCGTAAATTGAACCGTTTGGAGCCACTTTTGACCCCCCAATAACTCCAAATCTAGACACGCGGCAGCGTGTCCAGCCAAGTTCACCCCAGGAACTGGCGGACAGCAGCCGTGTTTTATATTACACGAACCGTTTGGAGCCACTTTTGACCCCCCAATAACTCCAAATCTATCTAACATAAAAACATGAAATTTGGTACATATATTATGATCCTTTAAAACAACTAGAATACCAAATTTCATAAATATAGGTTTAATAGTTATTGAGATATTAAAATCCAAAAAACGGCATTTTTACCACTGACTGACCGACTAGTAATCAAAAACCTAACCCACTTCTAGATGACCTAGAAAGCTGAATTTTGGCATGCAGCTTGGTAATTATGTGTATACACCAGAAAAAATGAGAAAACAGTGATTTTATTATTAGTTTTATTATTATTATTATTTATGCTAGTTACCTCAGAACTCCGTCATTTATTAACCGATTTGGAAAATTCTTTTTTGTTTGAAACGGTATACTTCTGGGGTGGTCCTATTGTCATCGGGTCAGAATCTGATCATAGAGTCCTGGAGAAATCGAGGGAACTCTTTAAATATTTTAGGTGCACATATAGCGGTTTGGGTATTTTGTATAGTAACTCGTGCATTCGCTCTGGGAAAGCACAATTTAATGAAGTTTAACAAAACATAATGATATCCCATCAAAAACATAAATGTGAAAATGGCAGCCAAGTTCACCGACACAAGAATTGAGATCTAAATGGGCGCCAAGTTCCGTAGATTATCTATCTGAAAAGTTGCCAAGTTTGGCACTAGATTGTTTACAGTAAAACTAATTTACTGCGGCTTAATGCATTTTGAGCTTTAACTTGGCAGTTTTCTAAAATATCCAACAGTTGTTATGGTATTATAACATACTGCATAGAAAACTGCCAAGATAAGGCTCAAAATACATTAAGCCGTAGTAAATTAGTTTTACTGTAAACAATCTAGTGCCAAACTTGGCAACTTTTCAGATAGGTAATCTACGCTACTTGGCGCCCATTTACACCTCAATTCTGTTCTCGGTGAACGTGGCTCCAGCCAAGTTCACCCCAGGAACTGGCGGACAGCAGCCGTGTGTTATATTACACGAACCGTTTGCGTTTGGAGCAACTTTTGACCCCCCAATAACTCCAAGTCTATCTAACATAAAAACATGAAATTTGGTACATATATTAAGATTTTTTAGAACAACTACAACCCCAAATTTCATAAATATAGGTTGAATAGTTATTGAGATATTAAATTCCAAAAAACGTTTTTCCACTGAATGACTGACTGACTAGTAATCAAAAACCTAATGTAACTGCCGTAAGCCGCAGTAAATTAGTTTTACTGTAAACAATCAAGTGCCAAACTTGGCAACTTTTCAGATCATCTACAGAACTTGGCGCCCATTTAGATCTCAATTCTTTTGTCGGTGAACTTGGCTGCCATTTTCACATTTATGTTTTTGATGGGATTTACATTACATACTCACTCAAATTAGTCGTCATGGGAAGGTGTTGTCCTAGATAAAATATTACCTATTAACCAAAATTAGGGTTTGCAGGATACGTTTATTTTAAGTGTCCGCGGGTCAATTCGCGTAAATCAACCAAAAATGTGTTCCGGTGTTTTTAAAATAAACACTGACTTTATCGTTATTTATTCATTTGTAGAACAATACAGGACGTGTTTAGCCACAAGTCGCCGCAATTCAAGTTTGTTCATTTGTTTTGAATATTAATACATATTATATATTTATTGATAAAATTAAATATACACAAACAAATAGTCCAATACAAGAACACAAACAAAACAAAATCTATTTAAACCTAATAAAAACAAAAACATATACTAAAACCTACTTAATTAAAAAAAACCTGCATAAAATCGGGACCCCTTGGTAGGGTACCCATAACGCAGGCAGCATTCCCGCGCTGGATAGCGATTGCTACCCTTTGCGCGAGAAAGCTGCCTGCCCTCGGGTCACCTGTAGATTCCCGCAGGCGCTTGCTCAGCGCCTTGTGGAGCCCAAGGGCGCTCCGGCCCCACGGGCCGAGTGTCTCGACGCCAAATGGTATAAACTCATATTGGGCGCCGAGACAACTATATTTGCCCACCTTCAATCTATCACGAGCGTCCGCCGCCGCACCGGCCGTTTTGCTGGTCGCTGGAAGGTAGGACGCCGCCAGCGTATCGGCGCAAGTAGTGTCCCAAACCATCGCGCGACCCATCCTCCATGGAACCAATGTCATCCCATCAGGGCGCTTCCCATCGTCCCGAATAATTTGAGGCTCCAGAACCGCGGGGACGTTGGCGCTGATGAGTGCCCTTCTTAGGATGTCATTGATTGCAGCGTGGTGGGAGTGGCGGCCGGCGCCCGAAGAGCAGACGAGTCCGTGATGGCCAAGGGGATCCACGGCGGCCCCACAAGAGGCGCAACAATGCCGCCAGTCTGAGACCAACTGCGATGCGGAGGGTGTTAGGGTCAATGAAGGTGCCGGTGTTGGGTGAGGGGTAGGCGTGTAGCCAGTTCCCAGCTTCAGGCCTTGACACTGCTAGGAGCCTTGCACGTTCTTTGCCTGAGGCCTCATTAACCAGAGACGTTAAGGTCGAGGCAGAAGTTATGGTGTCCCAGGCCCTTTGTAATTTGGGTTTGGATGGTAAATTTGGACTCGATCCAGCTAGCCAGGCGTTCGAGGCTTCAACCAAGCACGAGATCTCGCAGTTTGTACCTGATGGGGCTTTAAGGATTTTACCTGCGAGATCAGAGGTGCTGTGGGTTGAAGACAGGAACGCCGGTAGAGCGACACTTGAAATTTTTCGGGTGCCAAGGCCACCATACCTTATTGGTAAAGATGCTTGATTCCATGCCTGATCGCTGATTTAATGTTAATTATTACTTCAATTTGGGATTTCAGGAGTAAATCAATGGGTTTGATCAGGTTGGGGATTTTGGGGAATTTCCAAATGGGGCTGCAGCGGAGCAGGTAAGTAAATTTGGGAACGAGCAGACAGAATTTTAAATTGAATAAAGTGGAATGACTACTAATTTTGGTTAGGTGATCCGAATAATTGGTTTTAGGTAATTTAAAAATCTAATTAACACGCACTAAACGTCATTACCATTAGATGAAAAATTGGGGGTTTACAACTTCGTACTATATTTCTTGAAAATCCACCGCATGGAATCCATGTTTTTTATTGTATGTCGTAAATGCATATCATGTTAATATTTATAAAGAAATCTCAAAGCGTTTCATGAATGATTTCTAAGAATAAAAAAATAATAAAATTGCCATTGCAGCCGCGTCAAAGTATTTTTATTATTATAACAAGTGGCTGGATACTCCTCAATTGCCATTACGAAGAGGACCAGCACGCACGCAAATTTCCTGTATGTGAAAGGCTATTTTTTTGGCATAAGTTTAATATAAAAAATTGTTTGTCACATTTTAGCGTCATCGCCATTACCATACCAAACTAGGTAAGATAAAAATATTACATTGATTGAACTACGATGCGTGATAGGTCTATTATGCAAGTTATTTGGTTTCAACCTATAATTTAGAGTTTTGTCGGTATTTATCTGTTTTCGTCATCGCCGTAGACATCATTACTATTTTTTTTGTGTATATGGTAATGTTTTTGTATGACTGGTAATGACGAACTGGTTTTTTTCTTTTCGAAGTTTTAAGATAAAACCAAAGATAAGGTCCTCTACGAATTTGTTAAATGATAAATTTCTATTTGAATAAACATCTTATAAAATACTACACTTAAAAAAACTCGGTAACGCCAGATTAAAGCGTAATTACAATGAGGCGTAAAGAGCGCGGTATTGTCCGCCAACAACCCTAGATGCACTTTAGGGTGCCTGGGAATGTCATTAGTCTTCCTTGACTTATATTCCTGTGTCCCCTAGGGGCTTCCACAGTGCGCCGCCATCCCGTTCGGTCTTGAGCTTCGCGCTTCAATTCGCTCTAAGTCTTCCCTATGTTGTTAGCCTCTTCGATGATCGTCCGCCGCCAAGTTTGCTAAGGGCGGCCACGTTTACGCTTTCCTTGGGGATTCCAGTCTAGGGCTTGCCTCAGTATGTGATCAGGAACCCTTCGGAGCGTGTGGCCAATCCAGTTCTACTTGCGGCGTTTAATCTGCTAGTTGAGTCTCATCGCAACGTTCGCACAGTTCTATGTTGGGCCAGTAAACTCCGAGAATACGGCGAATACAACGATTGATGACGACTTGAAGCTGGCTCGAGATGTCCTTAGTAACCTTCCACGTCTCACATCGATTTCTACGTTGGACCGGAATATCTTGAGCTTAACTCTCCTAGTCAGTTTCCGCGATTGCCACACAGGACGGAGCTGTGCGAAGGTTGCATTTACTTTGGTGACTCTCGAAGCGATGTCCCCTTCGATCCATCCAGTTTCCGACACTACACTACCGAGGTAAGTGAATTTGTGGATCCTTTTCACAGCCTCTGTGCCAATGAGTAACGGCAATGAGCTTGTCGCCCCGGACCTCATTTCCTCGGTTTTCCGGGTGTTGATTTACAGTCCCGCCTCCGTGATGTCGTTCGTGAATAACAAATATAGAGTGGGAGAAAGCACGGAGCCTTACGCTACGGCTCATATGTGGTTTGGGTCTAAGTGCGTTCCCTCTAATCTGTAAAGACAGTTTCGGTCCCTGAGAAAAAACTGGTATATTGAGTACGAGTCTGTCCGGTAGGCCGATGAGATATAACTTGTATATCAATTCATTATGCCAGACCATGTCAAAGGCTTTCGCCACGTTGAGAAAGATCGCACTGTTCTTGCTCATATAGCTTTCCAAGGGAGCTTATAAAGGCGAAGTCCGGGGTGTACCGCGCTTCGCTATCCCTATGACCGATGTACCTTTCAACGCGGCTGGAAAATGAGCATTGGTATTGGTCAGCGCGGCATTTAAGATACGAGCAAAATGAGGTGAGATTCGGGGAACATTCTCAGGATACGATTAGATATACCACCTGCACCCGAAGCCGAAGAAAACGCCCGACAGCCCGACAAGGTCACTGACTTCCTTAACCAATAGCGGTAAAACTGGTGAAGTTACGGGGAGATGCGATCTCGTGTCCACCTCTAAATCGGCCCATCTATTATGTTATTAGCTTCTTCGATGTGCAGGAGACTAGGCGAACATTGGAACTCTTAAGCTACTTGCAAGGCATTCGGCTTTCTCACTATCCTCTAACGCAGGGGTAGTGTGATAAACCGGACGATTCAAGGAAAATTTAGCGAAAACACTATATATAAGCCTATTAACTATAATCCTACCACCAGGGTAACCCGCCGTCTGAGAAACATCATCAAAGACCAGGAGGGTCTATTTATGGAGGACGATTTCAATGGCCTATACAGATCGAAAACCGTCCAACCACCTAAATTATATGGACTGGCTAAAGTATTGTGAGTCAGATTGGCTCGCCATCATATGATCTGGCAAAACATGTGGCAGGTGTGTTGCAAACAATGGTGGGACATACTTCGTCATACGAGAAAGACTCGCGTCATTTCATTGACATTGTTCGAAAAATACGTGTGGAAACAGGCGAGATTGTGGTGAGTATCGATATGGAATCGTTAAACACCAATGTTCCATTAGCGGAGTGTTTGGATATGTAAAGACGAAATTAAAAGAAAATGGGATATTTTATGTTCTTTAATTAATTTTTATAATTGTTTCTACCGGCTCTACCATTGGCTGTCTGATTTGAAAGAAGCGTAAGCAAAGAAGAAAAAAAAAATCGAACATAGCAAGACGAAAGGAATATGCGGAAATTAAACAAGGCTTAGAAATAGGGAAACAAAGATTTAAAGAGAGGAAAGAAAAAAGTAGTTCAAAAGTGTACACGAGCCCCTCGTGACTAACGGGAAAAAAGGAAAAAAGGCGCAAAGTGTCCAAAAAAAAGACAAAAAAGGAGGAAATGTCAAATAAATTTTTTGTAGTAGCTCCTGAGATAATTCTTATTGATGCAACCGATAAATATGAACCTAAAAATGAAGTAGCAGATCTATTAACAAAGTCTCCCGTTTGTGCAGATTTGGAAGCAAGAAAAACAAGATACCGAGAACTGAAGAGAAGAAAGTACCTGCTGAAAGTAATTGAAAAGCTGGAAGAGCAAAATATTATACAAATATTATTTTTTAATTTATTCGTCATTACCATCTACTTGATATCATTACCATATCTAAAAACGTCCTTCCATATGCCTACCGTCATTACCATTTTCATGACGTAACTTTTGACGCCAAGAACTTCTAAGTTAATTAGTGTATAATAGTGCCTCCTGCAGATTTTTCTTCCTCTTTATTATATATTTAAATTTAGGCCACTTAGCACGCATTCTTAACAATTTTTTAAAAAAGTCCAAAAAAAAATAAGAAATAGTCAAAAAGGCGAATCCACCCCCGCATATTTCGGATCCTAGAATTGGTTAGGATCCGGATATCCGGATATAACGGATCCATTTTAACATCAACTTCTTTTGGATTTATAACAACTGCTTTATTTCAAGTAATGAGCTGCATACCCACTTTAAACAGCAATAACAAATTAAATTATTGCTATTTGCGAATTGTGACATAACATAATAAACACTCAAATACATATGTCAAATTAAACATAGGTTCAATTAAATATAATTACCACATACACTCATCATCAAACTATGTACAGCTAAAGTATAAGCACAAAATTTCATATCATATCATTTATTTCCTAAACAATACGGTCATTGTGTTTGAAATTATTAGCACACTACATAGGTATTCAATAATAAAAGCACATAGAGATCAGCATCAACAACTAGAATTGCATAAACGGTCCAAGTATTAAAATGACAAAATCATTTGCATTCCAAATATTAATTTTAAGAGTGAATATAATATGTCTATTTATTTTTGTGGATATTTCGTAAAAAGAGCTTTTGTTATTGTTTTGCTTATACCTATTGATTAATTTATATCCGTTTCTCTTTTTAGGGTACAAAATATGTATCGTAAGTGTTTGATTGTTTCTTCACGCCGTGTTTACATTGTAGCTGTGAGTACACCTACTACATGGCATGACGACTTCCCATACATGACACAAAAATTTCCGATAGCTATTGCGCCATTTAATAACAACTTTAATCGAGGGTGGCCATCGTAATCATGACATGACATACCAAAGGTGTGAGAATCCCACACCGGGATGAGGGATGTGAGTAGGTGTAGGTACCTAAATTGACTCATAACTGGGTATGAAATATAATATATGGAATGGGGTCGCTATTGGCATCTGGATATAATTATATTGTGTGTGAGTTGTAGACTTCACGATTTTTTTCAGGTGTCAATTTGTTTATAAACTTACATAATTTCACCTGTAGCGGAGACCTGTAGAGGAGAACAGCCAGATGAACATAGGGAAATACGCCGGACATAAGAACGAAGGAAAGCATTTTTGTATTAGCAACTATCACCATCAATTACATAAAGTTGCCACATCACTGAATTCCGCGATGATGGCATAAACTGACGCCCCATGGTCCGAGTGTTTCTACCACCAACGCGAACGCCTCAAATATAGCATCTTCGGCTGAGCATTTGGCTAAGTTTTTGGCTAAGTTTTTGGTCCCTCTGTATCCCTCGCCACCACCATATCAGCCAAAGGACGTTCACTGCTGGACATGGGCCTCCGCCACATTCACGGGGGGTATATGCCATAATCGCCACGCTTGGCATGCGGGTTGGCGATCGCAGTATCTCCACCGCACTGCAGGGATGCTGCTGCCCATCCCCCGGTGGTCTGGGTCGTAGTTTTAGGACATCCCGGGTGTGTCCCTTTGTATCAGCTCGACCATAATCCACGCCTAGTGTCCCATAGCAGCATGAATATCATTAAGTACTACGATTTTGGTATTTCAAAACCGCGCGTAGAAGCAAAATACGTTTCGTAATCGATTTAGCACTTGATCAATTGAAAACGACGACTTGTCACTGGGCGCTCCGGCACGTACTCGTACGGTCGAGTGACGCATTTTGCATCCTTAGGCTTATCTGTCTTTATCTTAAACGCAATTGAATTGTAACCAAATGAAGGCATTTATATAACACGTTCACATGTTGGGTACCTGACAGCGTTCACGTACCGTCGTTAGGCATCTTAGCTGAAGAATCCTTTGTGTGCCTCAGCCCCTTAAGTACCAATATTTAATCATTTAAATATATCAATTAATTTGTTCATTAACTAAATTTTGTTTCTTAATTCCTCGCGTGAACAATAAACTAGCATCAGCGTCTAGGTTATTCTTGGGGTGACCATGAACTCACATTTTAGTTAGACTGATAGTGGGCGAATAAGTTTCAGTAAGTACGTTGACGTTTCCTACCCTACCGATTCTCATTGGCAAAGTAGGTACCTACTTACCTACATTAAGTTGTTCCTCGCGTGAACAACAAACTAGCTTCATCGTCCGAGTTATTCTTTGGGTGACCATGAACTCACATTTTAGTTAGACTGATAGTGGGCGAATAAGTTTCAGTAATAAGTACGTTGACGTTACCTACCCTATTCTCATTGGCAAAGTAGGTACCTACTTACCTAAATTAAGTTGTTTTGGACTTCCGTCATGAATAATAATTGCCTATAAAAGTTTTGCAGATTGTTCAATGAACATGATGTTAAGTACTTATTAACCGACTTCAAGATTTCAAAAGAGGAGGTTATCAATTCGGTTGTATGTTTTTTTTTTTTTGTTTTTTTTTTTTTAATGTTTGTTACTCCATAAAGCCGTCATTTCTTAACCGATTTGAAAAAATCTTTTTTTGATTGTATGTATATATATCCAAGTTGGTCCCGTTTTTGTCAAAAGGCAGTTCTGATGATGGGATCCATGAGGAATTGAAGGAACTCCTCAAATCTTTAAGGCAAACATATAGTGATTTTTGTGTTTTTATCAACAAATCAAGCATTTGCATCCAAAAATGTGACATTGGATGAAGTGGAACTGCTGATGATGATCAGAACAGAACTCTTCAACGACGAAAAGTTCACGTTTGGCGATTTGTCCTTCTAGCTGTGTTTGTTAAGCAAGTTCTATTTTCATGATTGATTTTTGTCATGCTCGAGTTCTGATGATCGGATCCATTAGGAATCGAGGAAACTCCTCAAATGTGAAAGGTACACAAATAGTGATTTTAGTATTTCCATGAACTAATCAAGCATTTTTGTATTTTATTGTATGGAATCTAAGAGTGCACCATCTAAGATTAATAATCTTTCACCGCGTTCTTCTGCTCGTTTGCCACCTGTCATAAAAAAAAGGACTAACGCTTTCTCCAAACCATGGACTCTTCGTGGTAGATGCCGCGGCTAGCTTTTCTAGTAAATAGGAGTAGGTTTTTCACTCAAGAACCGAATTAAGTAGACGTGGAATCAGAGCTCGTCGGATGTCAAATCTGAAGTACCTACGAGTAATACCTAATCGCTTAGCATCAGGCGATACGTTTGCTCGTTTGCCTTCTATGTCTTAAAAATAACCTGTGACATAGCCGCTCCACTGCCTATTTCAATCTATTTTTCTCCTTTAGATTCATTCAAAGATTATTAAAATGGAGTTTGTACCAATTTTAATGAACAAAACAAATGAAATTCTCTTCATTGTGGCTCCTGTGCCTGCCTCATGGCCTCTAATGGAGGGAGCTAATCCTGAGTATTGCAGACAAACCTATCACAATGAATTCAGAAGAGTTGAATAAGGCATCAATCGATAAGTTCATTGGGTACCTATGCTTTTATATTCGTGTGCATGTGCTCGACCTATTATGAACTTGAATAAAATTACAGACTCAGGGTGGCTACGGTTGTTAGAAATCAATTATTAGTAAATGTGTAGCAATTGTTGTCTAAGATTTCATTTCAACAATTAGGTGTCTCCATTGTAGGTAATTGAGTAAGTACCTATATTTTATACCGGCTTTCGAGCATATTATACATTTCAATATTTGCAATCCCACGGTTTAGTTATTTCTCAGATACCCGAAACCACAGATCAAAGAATACTAGTCTTGTGTCAAAAACGTTAACAGCGAGTCGATTGTACAGTAGAATACAAAATGTACATATGTAGTTGCCTTGCTCTTGGTTTTGAGTGTTTAAATAGCTTTCTTTTTTCCTTGTTTTCATTTTGGCTAGTGTTGCCGGGGTTTCATATATTTGACGTAGGCCGCGATTCCGTTAATCTAGGAACATCTCTTGGACATCGTGTTTTTGATTTTAAAGACCGATATAATGGTGGCCACGTCATTTTGAAATGGGGCCCATGTATGAATACATACCAGACCATCACTTAATAAGTGGTCTGTTTTGTACACATATATGATATATACTTACGACTCGTACGAGTTACGGGTTCCACCTGCTTCCAAGTGTACGAGTATGTGAATATCAGTTTCATTCTGTTCTTTATTAGTTACAGCCCCGGCCCCGGCACAAGGTGACAGGGTCAAAATCAATTTGTAAAACTACGTAATATTCGCAGTGGTTTCAATCAGTTTCGGGTAAACATTACCAATTGACAAAATTAAGGCTAAACACCATGCCTACACTAGGTATTTTTGATCTCTTAAGAGATATAATATTTTTTTCCAAAATAAAAATATTCGCACGAAGCACACATATACAATCAATAAATCGCTTTGCCAATAACAAATAACATCGCAATAACATTTATAGATACCTCAATACAACAGACCATTTCAGATTTTTCATCTCGATGAGCAAATAAAAGATATTCCTGGAAACAGAAGGGAACGATCCGATATCCTCCGGTTAGGCCCCGGGGTAGTTTCGGGGAGTCGAGAATTATCATTACAAGGGGATCGGGGAATAAATAGGCGGCAGGTAACAAGCGCAGCGCCGGCGCTACCTGCGAGCGTGCGCTGCGCCCGCGCAACAATAAAAATGCCTCTTATTAAAACAATTCTCTTTATTCATTCATAATAATAGTAATAATCGCATTAATACCTAACCATTCTTTATTATAATGTACGTCTTCATAAACTTCACAATATAAAAATACGTTCTTATACAATACACAAAAATAAGCAATCATCTCGAGATGACGGCATAATGCACTATGGCGGTGTGTACATTAAGGCACGATGATGGAGGGCTACGCCCCGGGAGGCGTCAGGCGGGCGTCGGCGACTAGATCACAGGAGGAGCGGGGCCTGGCCCCGGCTGCGGGCTCTCATCTGAGCGGCGCCGGGAAGGAGGGCAGGGGTGCGCACCAGCGTGGCGCGCCGCAAGCGGCCAGCGCGCAACCTGCGCTTGCGCCCACGGGCAGGAACGCAGGCACTACCGGCGGCGGCGGCGGCGGCCGCCGCTCCTCCTCCTCGTCCAGGTACGGTCGGAAAAGCTTGAAGGGTTTGCGCGCAGGCGGCGGCGAGGGGCGCCGCACCGACAGATCTATTGGCTCCGAGCTCAGTGGCAACGGCGTGGGGACCTGCAGCGATATTGGTGTGGGCACATGCACCGGTAGCGACGTCGGCACTTGCACCGGCGGCGTGGGCATCGCCGCTGGTGGTGGCGATGGCAGCCTCGCGCTCTCGGGGGACCCGGCGGAGTATGGCGGTGGTGAAGGAGCTGGCTGCGGCGCGCGCCTTAGTAGCGCGGCTCGCAGGGCGGGCTCGGCTTGAAGCCACTTTTGAATCTGACGGCGATGAATGCCAAACTTTCTGGCGGTCGCGCGCTGGTTCCCGCGACATTGAGCGTCACGTCTATAGGCTTCGAGAACTTGGAGTTTGAATTGTGGTGGGAAAATACGACGTGACCCAGCACGGCCATCGGGGCGGCGGTCGGAGGGCGCGGGGGCCGAGTGTGCGTGGGCAGCGGCCATGGTATTGTTAAACGTGTGCGCGTGACGGCAGGCGGCGCCGGACTGACTGTCGGCGGATGTCGGCGGGCGCTCGCACTGCCCGCGGCTCTGCGCTGCGACGTGAGCGGGCGACGCGAGCCTCGTGTGCCCGTAAGGGCCATTCCACATTGATGCGCTTTTGTAAACACTTGTTGAAATTATGAATGTAACCTTTTTCCAATACGGTTTCTAAAACAACGACACATCCTGAACATATAAATTTATAATATACATATACATAACGGCATAGAAAAACGGTCCAATTTTGGTTCGGGTTTCGTACATTTTGCTAATTTGGGTATATAATATAAAGTACGGTTTCATGCAGATATAAAGTTTAGTAGGTATTAACTTTTAGTCTACGTTAAATACATGCTTCACCAGGTTTTATTCGATAGGAAATGTTACAATCCAATTAAATTATTTATGTTAAGGAATTATTATCTGATGAAATTTCTTAAATAATAACCCACTAATACTATATACGATATCTCAAAATATTTCGAAATAATTTCATATTTACTAGAGATGCACCGAATATTCGGCTACTATCCGGTATCCGGCCCTTATTTCAATATCCGGCCGAATATCAGATAGCAACATATTATCCGGCCGGATACCGGATAGTAAGCTTGCTTGATTTTGGGGTAAAAATGGAATCTAAAAAACAGTCGCGGTCATAATCGAACTAGTTTATTCTTTTGATACAATTTTATCTTACCTAATCATTTTTATAATAAAACAATTTTAACTAACTTTCGTAATCATGAAAAAAGCGAGTTATTTGCATTTATTAATTAGGTAAGTACTACCTATATGTACATAATACGCACCTGCAGTACTCAAAATGTAGGTATAGTTCCGCCGGCCAGATACCGAATATTCGGCAGGTGGTCAGGCCGAATATCCGGCCAAACAACTATCCGTTGCATCTCTAATATTTACGTACCTATGAACAGTATATAATATTTGTGTCTGCATATCTGTATAATTTTGTCTGATAGCTCCGAATGTTTGGTTTGGTTGCTAGGTACGGTCACGGTCAACCAATTTGATTTCTGGGCCACCGTATTTCGTACCTTGTCACAGTGAAAATCAATATGAAAACTGCTACAGATTTCATATTATTTGTCGTCATATCAAGTTGTACTACTTAAATAAGTAAATACCTACTTAAACAAGTACTTAATTTATATTTCATTAAACAACTTCGTAATTTAATAAATAAGAGTTAGTGATGCATTCTTTTGTATATAGGTAAGCGTATCTTTTGTATCTCTATCTTTATCATATATTTCGAAAAAATTAGAACAGTGTGAACGTTTACCAAGGCAGTAATCTCGCTTGCCTCATTCTCGGCGTGAAAAAATGCCGCAAGTGGGAGCCGATAGCACGTAGCGCCACCACTGCCATCCTTGTTCCGCTCGTAAGCCACTGCAGAAAGAGCGGGACAGAGACTTGCCCTGCCTGGCCGCTGCTACATCCGTTTACGAAACAAGTTTGAATGCGACGTTGCCGGGCAGCGCAGCGAGGCGCAGGCCGCGTTCATGAGCTCAGGGTGGGGGGCGCGGGCGGACAAGAATGCGCACCGAGCGGCAGCGTCGCCGTCCGCGGCAGACAGGGTGTCGCCGGCTCGCCGCCGTAGACAGGCCGTCGCTCGGCGGCGCTAGCCCCCCTGCCTCCGCGCGCAGCTCGCCTCGCCCGCAGCGTACATCAACAAGTTATTTCGGCCTAAAGCTGTGTATGGTCAGAAGATCTCAAGTGATATGCCGCGTGAGAGTCCTTGTTGCGTTTCGAATCGCTTCGGTGGCTTAGCGCCATCGCCGTTTCGAGGAAAGTTGTTTTTTTGGTGCGAACGACGGCCGCCTGCCGCGCTGCCTTGCGTCCGGCGACCGTGAAAACAGCGATCCCACTCCCCTAGCTATCAACTTTTAAATTACAGGATAATACTGACCAATATTTACTCTAAACTATGCAATGCAACTGCGCTTATGACATTAGATATTATTCGTTTAAATAATGTATGCATCGTCTTTAAGACTTGTATACGTGTTTGGGCATTTGTATTTCGAACTTTAGGGTATTTATAATGCTTAGTAAAGTTAAAACTACCCGATTAAAATCACACGGCTTTATAACGGTCAAGCGCGCTAAGCCGATGGCGGCGTAGCGTCACGTCTAGTCCCAAATCCCAATCTTGCTCGACTTTGAATGTGTGCTCACTGCTTGTTGGAATACCCTTTGGTAGTCTTAATTAAGCTTACTCCAAGTATTAATAAATTAATCTTCGATAAGCTAGAATTGTTGTAGTAATACTTAATATGTTACAACTTGGGAAAGTTCTGGTTCTGTCTTGTCTTTGAAAGGAAGCGAAGGGCGTGGCGCCGCGTGTGCGACTGTGCGCACAATGCTTATACTACTCGTATGTCTGAGGCATAAGCATAAGTAATAATACCTAGTATATAATCTAGACACGCGGCAGCGTGTCCAGCCAAGTTCACCCCAGGAACTGGCGGACAGCAGCCCTGTGTTATTTTACACGAGCCGTTTGGAGCCACTTTTAACCCCCCAATAACTCCAAATCTATCTAACATAAAAAAAATTGGTAAATGTATTAAGATCCTTTAGAACAACTAGAACCCCAAATTTCATAAATATAGGTTTAAAAATTATTAAGATGTTAAATTCCAAAAAACGACATTTTTACGAACGACTAGTACCTAATCAAAAAACCTAACCCACGTCCAGGTGACCTAGAAAACTGAAATTTGGCATGCAGCTTGGTAATTATATGTGTACACTAGAAAAAACAGTGATTGAAGCCACAGTAAATTAGTTTTACTGTAAACAATGTAATGTAGTGCTGGACTTGGCACCATTTCAGAGAATCTACGGAACTTGGTGCCCATTCAGATCTCAATTCTTTTGTCGGTGAAGATGACAACCAAACATCGCATATTCTTAATATTGAACTTAGCTCCCTTTTTCAAATTTATGTTTTTGATGGGATATTACATTAAATTCCAAAAAACGGCATTTTACCACTGACTGACTGACCGACTAGTAATCAAAAACCTAACCCACTTTCGGGTGACATAGAAAGCTGAAATTTGCCATGCAGCTTGGTAATTGTGTGTGTACACCTTAAAAATCAGAAAACAGTGATTTTTTATTCGTATTATTATTATTTATGCTAGTTACCTCAGAACTCCGTCATTTATTAACCTATTTGGAAAATTCTTTTTTGTTTGAAACGGTATACGTGAGGGAGTTCAGGGGTAGTCCCAAAGTTATCAGGTAAGAATGTGGTCATAGGGTCCTAGAGAAATCGAGGGAACTATTCAAATATTTGAGGTGCATTTATAGCGATTTGGGTATTTTGTAAAGTAACTCGTGCATTCGCTCTTAAAAAGCACCATTTGGCGAAGATTGACAAAAAGTAATGATATCCCATGAAAAACATTAATGTGAAAAAGGGAGCCAAGTTCATTATTAATGCAATGATTTTGATGAGATTCAGTTGTCCTGAGCCGACGTTGCGTAACTAACCTCCCGTCTCGCCTCAAGCGGTCCTAAGTTCATATTATATATCAAACAATAAATTAAATGACTAAATCTTATCCAGGTTAAAGTATGTTGTGGGCGATGTGCTAGCAAGCTGTCACTGCAATACCACATTTTCTCCAGCTGTAAACCTGCAATAGCTAAATCTTATCTAGGTACTTATTCCAAGGAGTCAGGAGAGTGTGGTGTATACCGTGTATACGGAAACTATACTACCACACCATGCAGGGTGCGTGGACTTAAACTATTCAAGTGTGCATTGCACGGTGCACGGTGCTAGCTACGGCTTGTTGTATATTAAATATGTCAATCACGATGAATTGGATGTATTGTGTGCTACAATTCATAACATCGAGATATCAACAATACCAGACGCTGCAGACTAGGTATAAAAATATAGGTATAATAACAAATATCCTTCACATGCATATAGACAATTTCTGAATAAAGCAGCCGCTAGCAACGTCATGATGACGTCAATAGACTGGAATAAAGCATTAGTGATATTGCCAGTAGGTAGTACCTACCCACAGCAGTTTCCTCTCACCGAACTGGCAGCGAGGCCCAGTCACCTGGGTACCGAATACACTTGATTAAAATGACACAATGCTAATATGGGGCCCGCGCAGGCGGCGGCTTGCCTTACCGAACAAGTTGCCGGCTGAATATCAGCTTTTACTTGTGCCTACCCAATATACAAGTACCCATAAACCTAACTAATGGACTTGATCAATCCAGTCCATTAGTTTCCGAACTGTAATACTTAATTTTAAAACATTAATAATTTACAAGTTAGAGATACCTTCTCAAACTCTTAAAAAGACTTACTTTTTAAGCCAACACGGCAAATACATTTAAAGTTACTTCTTTATACTTTTGTTTTGACACTGAATCACATGAATATAATTTATTGTATTTTGTCGCTCTAAGTACTTTTTATCAAATTACAAAAAAAAATACATGTATCTGCGACACAAAAAAGTTTTAATGTAGGACAACACGTGGGACCTCAATCGATAGATTTTGAAAAATAAAAATCAAGGTTTCTCTCTATTTAATTTACTAATTTAAGTTAATATATTCGGAGATAATCTCTCCTAAAGGTACAAAAGGTGTGTATGTAATCCTCCATCTATCTAACTATTTAAACGTGGAATAAAAAAATACGAAAAATCATACAAATGAGACAGGGATCGCGCAGTAGCAGGAGCTGGCCCAGTGCGGGCTTGGGACTTCAGACACACCCTTGAATTTATTTGCTGGTGCACATATGTCTGATGTTTTCCTTGACCGAAAAGCTAACAGACAATATCAAATGATATTCCGTACTAAACTCATTGCTACGAGCTAGTACGCGCCGGGATGTACCCATGACCGCCGTTTGACAGCCGCAATTTTAGGACGCCTGTAACAGCATTGTCTGGATATACTTACCTAATGAAAAGGGGGTTTTACAAGATAGATCCAATGGTTTTTGAGTTATCGCTAAAACCTGCCTTTCCGAAATAAAAGGACGATACGCCATGAGTTTCCTATGAAGATGGTCTTGTGTTACGGCATCCTATACATACCAATCCTGGTGCCCTGACACTCAATTGGCCAGTTTTTATCTATTTGTCGTATTTAGGTAACATATAGTACAAAGCTTCTTCTTTTAATCAGGAACCTAACAATTTAGAAAGGAATAAGTAGTTATGTTACGTTAGTATTTTACATAGGAACACAGGAAGTCGCGTAATAATATGATCGGTGTGAAGTGTAGTTAGTTGTAGTCTCATCCTTTTATGGAAATGTGGCGTGGCGTTCACGACTGAACTGATGGCGGTTATGTGTTGCGAGAGGCGAGCGAGCGATCACGATGTCGTGCCCGCTGACAAGGTCATGTACTCGGTAATTTAATCCACCATGACATCATGGCGTTGGCTGGAGTAGAGTGGAGTAATATTCCGCCGACCACGCTCGTTTTTGCAGTAGTCCGAGTACCTCGACGAATAATTAGTTAGCTAAGTAGTACTCGAACAGCAGAGGCGGACGTGGTCCCAGAATGTGAGTAGGCGGTTGGGTACACAAATCAACCTCTTTACAAGTTAACTTAATTTAAGCCCATTTTTTTTTCTTAAATATCACCACCACCACCACCACCACCATATCAGCCCTAGGACGTCCACTGCTGGACATAGGCCTCCCCCAATTTCATGGGGGGTAAATGCCATAATCGCCACGCTTGGCATGAGGGTTGGCGATCGCAGTATCTCCACCGCACTCTAGGAATGCTGCTGCCCATTCCCCGGTGGTCTTGGTCGTAGTTTTAGGACATACCCGGGTCCAGGGGGTTCTTAAATACGACCCATAAATATTCACCAGATTCCTTTATATTTTGAACTTTGAAGTTTGTGAACCTACTGCAAAAAACAATTCTGATGGTCGCAAACATTTTAGAGCGTTATTGTTTAGCTAATCCATTATCTGCGTCATGCGTCCATCTCAACTTGTCAGCCGCCATAATAATGTAGAGGAGACTTATGTACTTACATATTTGTTTATTGCGGATACCAGTGTACATACAAGATCGACGTAAAGACATGGAAAAAGAGTAAAAACAAAACTTGATTTCGGGATTTCCCAGCACAAACTGCTCTCGACGTATTTTCGTCGATACCTACGTCGTTCTTTTGTAGGTCCTTATCAAGAAAAGTACGGATCAATTAGCACATGAATCCTTCGTATCATCCATAAGTAAATACATCACGCGCGTTAACTAACGGCCGCTGCAAACGCGATGGTACCATAATACTTAAATAAGCTAATCAAAGTAATCAAACCCACAGACACATCGACGCCGCAGCCTGCTTGCCATACCAATGAGCGCCTGAACATTACAAAACACAGTAACAACCAATTATCAATAACCAACAATAAACCCTAACTCTCAGGAAATAAGTGTGTGTATGCGCGAACTATACATAAAGCTATTAAACTTCAGTTTTACTTGATCAAATACTAATAACGACTTATGCTGACTTTAGTGCATAGAAAATTGACTTCTCATCTAGTCAGTTAGAGTAAAAAGTACTTTGACGGCAAAATCTTGAGAGCAAATGGAGGCAAGCATCGAGCGCGCACACGTGCGTTGAGCCTCACCTAAATGGAATGATGACCAGTTTGGGCATAGTAGGTAAATCTCTTAGGACTCATTCCTATTGCACAATGAGTATAACAAAGGAGTTGTGTTTTTATTGAACACTTAGTATGGTGAAAACGTTATTATCTTCTGCATTCATAACACACTATAATGAGGAATTTATTTCACCTCATGTTTACGTTAACATGATACGGTTTATTATTTCAATATACTCTTATATTTTGTTTTTTCTTAAGTAATAAATATTCTGATAATATTTATCATTTAAAAATTGCTTAATCAGCTTTCTTTTATTTCATAATTTTAACATTAATGCCCCTTTAGATACGAAATATGATGAAAAGCTATGGATAGAAGAGAGTGGAAATCTTTAGAGAAGGCCTATGCCAGAAGGCAAGGCGACAGTGTCGATGTCTGTTAAGTGATAAAATATTATATGTACATTAAAACATTTATAGGAAATTAAGATGGTCGTTAAATAAAGGGTTATATTATTATTATCTCTGTATTTATTTTCGTACTTAAGCTAGGTTTTTACAATAACTTTATAAAAGTAAAATATTTATACATACATACAAAACATAAAATCATTATAAAAACTTAACCTAATAGGGTGCCGCCGGCAGCGAGGCAGGGTCTAGCTAGGTGGTTAGGGCGACAGAGAGAGGAACCTTCTGACTATTCGCGCCGTGTCCAGGAGTACCGCCTTCTCTATCTGACCCTTGACCCAGCTATCTAGCGAGAGTCTCTTAAGATGTTGGTCGAGACTCTTCGCAATTAGAACGTTCGCAGAGACGACTATCGGGACAATGATCGTCGAATCAACATCCCACGTGGTGGTTACCTCATGTGCCAGGTCTAGGTACTTGCTAGCCTTATCCTTCTCGGCCTTCACGAGGCTCTCATCATGGGAGATGGTGATATCGACGAGCACTGCCTGGCGCTTCAATCGATCTGTCAGCACGATATCAGGTTTATTGGCTATAATAGTCCTGTCCGTGATGACAGATCGATCCCAATAGAGCGTGGCACGACCATTTTCCAAAATTCTGCGTATATCCGGATTGCAAAACCTCGACACATAATTGGCAAAGGGTTGAAGTTAAAAATGTGTCTGATTTCGCTTTGAGGTAAGCTAGCTCTATGAGGCTACGTTTTGGACAACAATTAACGCCGTAACATTTTTATGTTGCAGCGGTGTTTAACCGGCCAAGTGCGAGTCGAACTCACGCATGAAGGGTTCCGTACTATTATCTATACAATGTTAGACACTTTATTATAACCTTTTTTTTTAATCTTTTTTTATTATAATTTAAAAATAATATTTTGTAATTTTTTTATCAGTAATAACAACGTTAAATAATATCAAGTAGAATTTTGGTGAAGTGCGATTCGGATTTTACTTTTCCCATACATTTTGAGACCCAGCGCCTGATGAACACAACGAGCAACTTTTTAAGTCTTTTTTATATGGGAGCTCCCATATAAAAAACAGTTTTCTTAATTATCCAACAGCTTTCATGGTATTATAACATACTGCATAGAAAACTGCCAAGTTAAGGCTTAAAATGCATTAAACCGCAATAAGTTAGTTTTACTGCAAACTATCTAGTGCCAGACTTGGCACCTTTTCAGATAATCTACGGAACTTGGCACCCATTTAGATCTCAATTTTTTTGTCGGTGAAGACGACAACCTCGCATCGCATATTGAACTTGGCTGCCATTGACATGACGACCGGTTTAGCCTAGTTGGTAGTGACACTGCCTCCGAAGCTAGAGGTCCCGCGGGTTCGAATCCCGGCCAGGGCATTATTTGTGCATTTAGTACGGATTTTGTTCTTGGGTCTTGGATGTTCTCTATGTATTTAAGTATGTATTTATAAGATTGTCCCCCAATATTTATTATTTATTATTTTCACATTTATGTATTTGATGGGATATCATTGCTTTTTATCAAACTTCACCAAATGGTGCTTTTCAAGAGCGAATGCACGAGTTACTATACAAATTACCTACCCAAATCGCTATAGGTGCACCTCAAATATTTGAAGAGTTCCCTCGATTTCTCTAGGACACTATGATCAGGTTCTTACCTGATAACTATGAGATCACCCCTGCCTGAAGTACGAGTATGTATACCGTTTAAAACAAAAAAAGAATTTTCCAAATCGGTTAATAAATGATGCAGATCTGAGGTAACAAACATAAATAATAATAATACTAACAATAATAAAAATAACTGTTTTCTGATTTTTTTGGTGTAACTACACACGCAATTACTAAGCTGGATGCCAAATTTAACCTTTCTAGGTCGCCTGGAAGTGAGTTAGTTAGGTTTTGATTACTAGTCAGTCAGTCATCAGTATCACTTCCACTTACCACTGGGTAAAAATGCCGTTTTTTGGACTTTAATATCTCAATAACCATTTCACCTATATTTATGAAAGGGGTTCTAGTTGTTCTAAAAGATCTTAATACATGTACAAAATTTTTTTTTAGTAACAATGTAATACAGTGAAAATAACTAGATACTTAAAGCTCTTACAGTGGCGCACTCTACAACAAGTACTAGTTTTAATATAACTGGACAAAAGGCCCGATAGAAGCTAACCGTACGTAATCTTAACGATACTGTGTTAAACAATTGCCAACGGCGATGAATAATAACACCTAATAACAGGTAAAGCCTCTTTTCAAAACAGTATACCTTTAATAGTTTATTTTAAAAAGTCCCAATCAATTCCATTGTCATAGTTTCGACTTCGACCCAGGTACCTACCGCGACGGCGTTTATTTCCAAGTATAAGGATGTTGCTATTGTTTTTATTGCCCAGCCCGGAGAGATCAAAACATTGATAAGTATATCTATCAACCTATCAACATCGGATTGATGTTTCTCAAAAATAGACTTATTTGTCATTCTGACTGCCGTGGGGCAATGAGCAAAGAAAATATTATCAATAATAACTATCGGAATAAATGCTATACTTTTTTCTGAATTTTATGTACAGTCAGCTGCAGAGAAGCCTAGCCCCCCTGCACCCTCTGCTTAGAAGTTTGTATCACAGTTTGTATGCAGGGTGGGTCAAGTCTGGTCTATCCAGCTGACCGTACAAACAACGTTTACTGTAAGATGAGATGTATTATATCATAAAATATACCTACATTAAACCTATTTGCTTCCGATATAATACAGATACAGAAAATTAAGATATCCCTCTTCAATTATCTTGATGTAAAGTTTGAAGCACATATCAACTTCTACTGTACCTGCCTACCTTACTAATTGTTTTAAAATCTGGTTGGGGAGCAGCGAAGAAAGGTGTACTCCTGGGATTTATTATGTGTCACTTGGAGAGGCAGAAAAGTAAGTAGTTACTTACGTACGAGTAAAGCTTGATTGCTTACTCATGCAAAACAATAAAGGAATTGTAAAAATAACAGGGAGAAGGATGAGGTGAACTTTATTAAACAATTCACAAAAAGTCACACAGCATAAGATATCCTATAAAAAAAACTTTAAAAAAATTGAACCAAGTCGCCATCAGTGGTTAGTACCCAGAAGGCTGGCCGCATGCCACGCTGAATGGCAATTCTTATTATTTGTGCGAAATATTGACCAGCCCCTTTGGTCACTGGTGGTCTCCGACAAATCTTTGAAAAGTCGACGCGCACATGATTCCTATGGTCCAAGTGTTTCGACCCCAAACGCCTCAAATAAATATATCCACTCCCCAGGGAGGCATACTTGCGGCATTTGAGGTCTTCGGCTGAGGATCCAGCAGAGCTGGCATTGATTCTGGTGTCCGGAAGATGGATTGGAGCAAGCGTGTCTACACACGTAGCATCCCATGTCCCATACAAGGGGACGACCCATCTTCCAGGGCACCAGCGTCATGCCGTCAGGCCTCTGCCGTCGTCTCTCGCTAGACCAACAGGTTCCAGGACAGCGGGCACCTTGGCACTTCCTAGGGCTCGTCGGATAATGGCATTTATGTCCGCGTGCCGTGGAATGCGTTTCAGCCGCAGGAGAGACCATGGTGGCCAAGACAATCCACACACACGTCAGAACATAATAAATAGGTAGTTCTTCCAAATCTAACTAATTATTCTAGGGGATAGGGATGAGATCACAAATAAACGGTACAAATATTTGTGTAAATAAGGGGCAGGCGAAACGCCGCGCAAGCGCATCATGCGCATGCGTAATGCGTTCCGTTTCTCACGGATGTTTACTTTATTCTAAGCAAATAATAGAATTATAACATAACACAGTATTACTGCACCGCCCCGCTTTAATAACAATATTCACATTCCATCATCATTATATTATCAAACTAACAATTAATTAATTTCTCAAAACAGGTCTTGCTGAGTGTACTAGGTAATTCAAACAAGTAACTATTGGATTCCGGGAATATTATCATTAGCCTAATGATCGTTTGATATGTACTTCAATTAGAAAAGGAGATACCAATTACGATAAACTTTTTATTTACATTTGATATTACGATATTTAAAAAGTACGGTTATGCTCTTTAATTAAGAGCGCTTTACTAAAATTTAACGGGGTCCACTAGCGCCACTCGTAAATAATTGTGATTATTTAAATTTAACGATAGATATTAAAATAATTTATACCAAAAAACGACTTCAATTTTGTACTTGCTATGCCACAATTTGTGGTTTCCGTGAGCCAACGCTTGGTTACCTACAGAAAATACCGAAATCGGCATATGCGGCATAAAAAAAAGAACAAGCAAACTTGCAGACGAACTGATTGCCTCCTTCCTTCTATTGAAATCGGTAAAAAGGAGGCCACTATGTAAAATATTTCGTACTTAAGTACCTTTAGAATACTTCAAACTAGTTTTTACATTGCTGGATTCGTCAATCTGTGAGTTCAAAAATTATACGGCCGTTTTTACTTTGGATGCATAGATCGACAAATCCAGCAACGCAAAAACTAGTTTGATGTATTCAAAAGGTACTTGAATACGAAATATTTTACATAGTGGCCTCCTTTTTTCAATATCTATCGTTAAATTTAAATAATCACCATTATTTGCGAGTGGCGCTAGTGGACCCGCTACATTTTAGTAAAGCGCTCTTAAGAGCATACACCCCCCGTGAATTTGGGGGAGGCCTATGTCCAGCAGCGGACGACCTTTGGCTGATATGGTGGCGGTGGCTCTTAAGAGTCCGCAGCAAGCTCGGTTCTTCTCTCCATACAAAGGTAGTTTCACTCTCATTTTAAAATAGCATGCTGGAATCATTTGAAACCTTGTAAACACAAGAGGATCTGGTATATCTAGATCGGAAATTAGTTTCTGTTACTTGAAATTATAATGAAGAACAAATACAGCGATTATTAAGGTTTTCATACAAGACCTAAAAAAAATCCAATAGAGGCTGTATTTTTTTTTCATTCCTATTTCTGGCTACAGAATCTAATTTCCGACCTAGATATGGTGGATCCTATTGTGTATACAAAATTTCATGTTATTTCAGCATGGCGTTTTAAAATGAGAACGAAACTACGTTTGTATGGAGAATCGAGTTCGGTCGAGTGTACGGGGACTTAAGGACCCATTTAGCAAAAATATTTGGATCCCTATACAGTTTGACAGGACTGTCAAGTGTCAACCTTAAGTCAGTTCCTAGATTAAAATCGTTGACTGCATGTAGACGCGAGGGATTTGATTTCTGAGCTACTTGTACTTCGTACATTTGTCACAGTGAAAATCAATATGACAGGACAGCTGCTAGAGATCTAATATTATTGTCACTGTGACAAGGTACTATACTAAGTGGCCCAGATATCAATTTGGTTGACAGCACCCTACCTGCCTATAGCAACCAACGAAATACATCGACTTCCATCAATCGTACCGTACCGATAAAAATCCAGTAATAAATATACATAAGTATGATACTTTCCAAAAGCAAATACAGTATAGTCACGTTACGAGTATATCAAAACCAATATGCTGTGTTTAAGATAAGCGAGTGCCTGTCTCTCTAGATCAAATAACCTTTGGCTTAACCAAAAATTAAGAATCTGATATAATATAACGATTTACGGCGAATTTATTTGTGGTTATGGATTGTAACTGACCCCGGTGCCACCGCAAATGTGGTATTAGAACTGTCGTGTGACGCGAAAATGTCCAACAAAGCTAACCGGTTTCCAGGCCGCGGTAGTTACGAATGTCGTATGGACTTCAAGCATCATCGAAACATAAGCTCTTTCTGATGAGGACAGCTCTGTCTGTGGTCATCAAGTTGCGCGACCGCCCGGTCTGTACCGGTCTCTCTGGTCGCCTCATTCACATTGGCTTTCTACAACGATAAGATATAACTTCAATAACAAAACGGAGATTCGTTCATCGAACTGTTTTATGTGTTTTATTTACTGGCACTGGACTTTCAAACATCTTGGTATTTCTGTAGAATTTTCCCTTGCAAGACCTAACTACTTCAACCCTGAATGCTTCATTAAATCTAATGTTTCATTAATATTCATTAGACATAATGTTTTTTTTCTTATATAGTAAACTTTATAGGATCGTTGCAAACAAACTTAACCTAACCTTATGACTTTTACATGATGATAATGATGATTATCTATGTATTAAGAAAAACCGAAGTTTACTGTTTCGAAATAAAATGCATTACATCAGGGTCAGGTCCAATGAAACATTAGGGCAACAGTTAGTAGGTCAAGTGAAAGGATCCCTTTCTGTAGGTAGTGCCCTGATAGATCATGTCACATTATTTTCCATTATGTTGGTGATTTGCAAGTCTAAACTAAACTTGTTTACGACTAACGATAGTTCAACTGATGTTTGAACTGCGATGTCTACGATTGATATCAGAAATTACGTATTTCGCTTTGTATCGCTTAATAACAATATGCAGTAGGTATTGTTCGGTGATACGAGCGGCGCCTACGTGCGCCACCACACGCGATGTCAGCTTAGTTACTTACGTCGTTTCAGTAAATATAAAACTCTATCGGTCTCTTTGCTAATACTGTCACAACTTGTATCGCACAGATAATGGTATCAATGCCACTTGTCCGATCGAGCAGACTGGTGGAGCGAGAAAATTAGGTATTGGAATACCTTTTGTCTTGACTGAATAATATTGCTTGGGCAAAATTAATAAAACTCCGGAGTTATTTGGTGTGGGTTGGCATAATTGGAAAGATTTAGGTTTTTTTGTCAACATTAGATGCTGATTTTGATACAGCACCTAAAGGATGGTGACATCCGGTTGTTACCTGGAACCCTTACTTGTAATGTGTAATGTGTCTACATATGTATTATATTGCGTATACAGGATGTGGCCTGTAATAGGAGCAAAAAATTAAAGGGTATACTATTGCGCTCTCCCGCAATTATTTCCAAATGGTTGTAATTGAAAAAAAAAAAACATATATTTTGGATTTTTTTAATATATATTTTTACTCTTCTGGAGCTATATTAAATAACTATTTAATTAAAAAACACTAAAACAACATTTTATTGTAAATCCCAAAAATACCCTTTTAAACCAAAAATGCAACATAATTTATGAGTCATAACTAGATGTAACCTCAATATCAGCAGTTACTGCTGCGCCGCGCTATAATCTCGTGGTGCCAAGATCCATAACTTGGAGGACATAACTTTAGATCAAAATTTCTCTCAAGTGAAAAAAGATTTATTTAGGACACAAGAGATTACTGCAGATGCTCTAAGGAAGCAGCCTTTAAATATTTTTTCCTATTACAGGCCACATCTTGTATAACCTGTTACTGAACGATCAGCAAAGTACCTCCTTAAGAGGGTATCAACGAGTCCACTAGCGCCACTCGTAAAAATTGTGACTATTTCAATTTAACGACAGATATTGAAAAAAAGGGACTGCTATGTACTATATTTTGTATTTTACTTCCTTTCTAATACATTGAAACAGTTATTACCTTGCTAGATTCGTCAATCTATGCGTCGAAAGAAAAACGGCCGTTTTATTTTTGAACTCGCAGATGTATTCAAAAGGTACTTAAATACAACACAGTACATAGCAGTCCCCTTTCTTTAATATGTATTGTTAAATTAAAATAATCTAATTTTGTACGAGTGGCGCTAGTAGATCCATACCCTCTTAACTACCTGTAGGTACTAGTCTCCGTACAAAAGTGCACACCTGTCATGTCAACTTTATCTAAAATACTTCTAAGTAATTTTTAACCGACTTCAAAATTTCAAAAGAGGAGGTTATCAATTCGGTTGTATGTTTTTTTTTTTTTTAATGTTTGTTAGTCCATAACTCCGTCATTTCTTAACCTATTTGAAAAATTCTTTTTTTGAATGTAAGTATATATATCCAAGTTGGTCCCGTTTTTGTCAAAACGCAGTTCTGATGATGGGATCCATGAGGAATTGAGGGAACTCCTCAAATCTTAAAGGCAAACATATAGTGATTTTTGTGTTTTTATCAACAAATCGAGCATTTTCTTACAAAAATGTGACATTTGATGAAGTGGAACTGCTGATGATGATCAGAACAGAACTCTTCAACGACGAAAAGTTCGCGTTTGGCGATTTGTCCTTCTAGCTGTGTTTGTTAAGCAAGTTCTATTTTCACGATTGATTTTTGTCATGCTCGAGTTCTGATGATGGGATCCATTAGGAATCGAGGGAACTCCTCAAATGTGAAAGGCACACAAATAGTGATTTTAGTATTTTCATGAACTAATCAAGCATTTTCATTCATAAAAGTGACATTTGATGAAGTGGAACTGCTGATGATGATCAGAACGGAACTCTTCAACGACGCGTAGTTCACGTTTGGCGATTTGTTCTCTTCGTTTTGTTTGTCAAGCAAGCAAGGTTTTTTCATGATTCCATGAGGAATTGAGGGTACTTAGTCTTACTAAACATACATTATAGCCATTTTTATTTTATTGTATATCTATCTAAGAGTGCACCATCTAAGTATAATAATCTTTTACCGGGCTCCCCCATTGAAGTCGGTTTTTTTTTCTTAAAAATTATTCTTATGGTAGTTCCGTATGCCGGTATAAAGAACTACGGACCCGTAACCCTGACTTCGGCAGAGGGCCGCTATAGTTGGGAGCGAGGGCTGTCACCGTCAGGCCGGGGCCGAATGGGGGCTGCGAGAGAGAAAACAACGTTACAAGGGGGCCTGAAGGGGTGAATCCGGGGTTTTTCACTCTCTCCTGGTGTGGAGGTCCTTTGGTCGGCAAGTGTGTGGTGTCGCCCTGCACGCTTGCCGACAGGTGTGGGCCTCAATCGAGAGGGAGCAGCTTTGGCTGCTGCATCTGGCGGTGTTCGCGTTGTGTGCCTTGCTATCTCGTGTCACCGCCATATGTTGCGTGACGGGCATACCCTGGTGGTTTTAGACGGTAGTCCGGGCGGTTCCCGGGAGTCCGTCATACCTGTCCTAGTTACCCGGCTAGGCGGGATGCGTATATGCATTTTCCCAAGTAAAAGAAAAAGATATCTACGTGCGTGGGTAGTATCTGCTCCAACATACCCACGACGTTAAAAATGAAGTGAAGGCCCATAATATTGCCCATACACTCCAACTAACTGCAAAAAGCAAGGTTTGCAAGTTTCGATTTGTATATTAAAATTGAAATACATATTTAGTTTGACTTCTTATTTAACTTCAATGCAAATAGCCTGGAATATAGCAGTGCCTACCTATGTTATCGCGCTGTACCTACCTAATATATTATCAGTCACGCGGATAAATCGACTGCATGCATGACATCACAACACAATATTTATATCCTCTGTGTTTTGGTTTAAAGATGAACCTTGTTTATTTCATAAAATAAACAATTATTACACTTATCTTATCTACTTTAGCTTCGCTAGGTTCGCGCTTATTTGCTGGTGAACGATCTATGAAAGGTTTGAAAGGGGAATGATATTCTCTCCCCCTATAACTTTGACTTTCATTCAACCAAGGGTGTACAAATTAAGTACACAATTTTGTACAAACCAATTCGAGTGTACCTTCGAAATAGGAGTGACTTTAATATTAGTCAGGCCTGGTAATAGGTATGCCGCTACCCTGATATAGAGTGAGCTTTTCGGTAGAAACAATGAATATACCCTCATACTTATATATTATTTGACAATGATGAAGATCACATGACATGTTAGATAATATCATAATACATAGATTGATTAATGCAGATGGGTAACATCGCTGAATCCCGGACAGCTGGTGTTAAAAGAATACTTATAAATCAACTTCCCTCATGTGTTATTCATTAAAGTCGACTATTTAAGCTGAACGAACATTACACAAGGAATTGGAAGAAAAGGGCTTGCCTACTTTCAGTCCGGGACTACTATGATGTTCCCAGTTTTAAAACCGGCCAAGTGCGTGTCGGATCACGTAGGTACAAAGGGTTCCGACACCTACTAGTCCACACTTAAATCCACTATACAATACATTGAATTCAATAAAAAAGGTCGTATCTTCGTTGGGAACTCACGGCACTTAAGTCTTTTAGTTTGGTCAAGACAGTTTTTCAGCGATAACTCAAAAATCTTTAGACCCATCTTGTTCAAACTAAAAATCGTTGAAAGTATTTATTTATTAATGTACATTACCCCAAATTAATGAAAAGTGTAAACTTCATAGTTTTGAAATTAGAGGGACGGGGGACACTTTATGTTTACAACTTTAACAGCTAATATTTCACCAATCACTTTTAGAAACCTCTCATCATTCTCTTGCCCTTTTCCCATTTATTTGGGGTCGGCGCACCATGTCTTTTTCTTCCATATATCTCTGTCACGCGTCATCTCTTCATTCACATCTTTCCTATTCATATCATCTCTCACACAATCCATCCACCTTTTCTTTGGCCTACCTCGTTTCTTGCATCCATCCACATTCATATCCAATACTTTTCTGGTTACATGGCTTTCATCCCTCCTCATTACATGCCCGTACCACGCCAGGCGATTGGCTCTTAGTTTTTCGCCAATGGGCGCTACTTTCAGGCTTCCCCTTATATACTCATTCCGAATCCGGTCCATTCTCGTCACACCACACATCCATCTCAGCATTCGCATCTCTGTAACATGCAGACTCGTTTCATCCATCACCTTTGAGGCCCAACATTCTGATCCATACATGACGACAGGTCTTATTACGGTCTTATAGATTTTACCCTTCAATCGAAGAGGCATTCGGGCGTCACAAATTGTCCCCGAGACCTGTCGCCATTTCATCCATCCAGTGCTAATTCGGTTTTTCACGTCACGGTCAATATTGCCATCACACTGCACTAGTGAACCGAGGTACCTAAAGTCAGAGCAGAACGGCAGCGTAACGCCATCCAGCTGTATGGGCGTAAAACCGGAGAGACCGCCGAAATCGCAGAACATGTGCTCTGTCTTGGATCTGCTGATTTTCAGGCCAACATTCTCCAGTCTTTGTCGCCACTCCTCCAGTCTGCTCTGCACCTCGTAACCATCTTCGCCGACAAGAACAATATCATCGGCGAACAGCATACACCAGGGTGCCTCCTCCTTTATTTCCAACGTCAGAGCGTCCATAATTAACAGAAAGAGGTAAGGACTTAGAGCCGATCCCTGGTGCAAGCCCACCGTGACGCTGAACCTGTCGGTTGTGCCAGCCGCCGATCGGACGCGAGTACAACATCTTTTATACATCGACCGAATTAGCTCCACATACTTCCCAGGCATACGTTTCCCTTTCAAGGCTCACCGCAAAACCTCCCGAGGTACTCGGTCATATGCCTTTTCGAGGTCCACAAATACCATATGCAAGTTTTTCTGCGCATTTCTGTATTTTTCGCACATTTGGCGAAGGGCAAAAATGGCATCCGTGGTACCCCGACCAGGCATAAAACCGAATTAGTTTTGCGTTATAGCACTCTCTTCTCTCAGCCGTCTCTCTATCACTTTCTCCCATACTTTCATACTATGTGACATGAGCTTTATTCCTCGATAATTATTGTAATCCTGTATATCTCCCTTGTTTTTAAAAATGGGCACCAGTAAACTGTCGCACCATTCATCGGGGATAGTCTCTTCCTGCAACAGCTTATTGAAGAATAAAGTCAGCCACTTGCATCCGTCCTCACTTAATAACTTCTCCTGGTATACCATCTGGTCCTACAGCCTTGCCACCTTTCATGCTTCTCACAGCGTTTCTTACTTCATCCATACCTATATCCCTTACTACATCTATATTTACGGGCCGGTTTTCGAGCACCTTATTCCAGGGATTTTCTTCATTCATTAACCTTTCAAAGTAACCTTTCCAACGTTCCTTTATATCATCATCTGTCGTTAATACCTTGCCCGCATCATCTTTTAGAAACCTCTATCCCATCAAAAACATAAATGCAAAATGGCAGCCAAGTTTACCGACAAAAGAATTGAGATCTAAATGGGTGCCAAGTTCCGTAGATTATCTGAAAAGTTGCCAAGTTTGGCAATAGATTGTTAATCTACGGAACTTGGCACCCATTTAGATCTCAATTCTTTTGTCGGTGAACTTGGCTGCCATTTTCACATTTATGTTTTTGATGGGATATCATTACTTTTTGTCAAACTTCATCCAATGGTGCTTTCCCAGAGCGAATGCACGAGTTACTATACAAAGTACCCAAACCGCTATAGGTGCACCTAAAATATTTGAAGAGTTCCCTCGATTTCTCCAGGTCCCTAATGATCGGATTCTGACCCGATGACAATGGGACCACCCCGGAAGTATACTGTTTCAAACAAAAAAAGAATTTTCCAAATCGTTTAATAAATGATGGAGTTCTGAGGTAACTAGCATAAATAATAATAATAACTGATGTATAAAGTTGATGCAGTTTTGAGATCCTTCTTAGTTGCGTGCATGGGGCGGTGGACCACATTCCTTCGTCAACCGGGGGGAGGAGAGGGCCCCTCTGGCCCGCAGGATTCCATCAGGATTGAGCGAGGTATTTTTCAGGGTGATAGTTTGAGTCCCTTATGGTTTTGCCTTGCGCTGAATCCGCTCAGTACCTTGCTGAAGGATTCAGGGCTAGGTTGCCAGCTACGGAGAGAGGGTGAGGTCATTTCTCATCTGCTCTACATGGACGACCTTAAACTAGTTGCACCTTATAAACATGTCCTGTTGGAGCTACTGCAAACCACAGAGACCTTCAGTAGTGCCATCAAAATGGAATTTGGTGTCGATAAGTGTGTTGTAAATTCCACAAATTTACAGATTTCTGAGACAATGGCTCTCAGATCTCTCTCCGAAGCAGAAACCTATAAATATCTTGGTATGTCACAGTCTTTGGGTATCGAGAGTGGGGACATCGAGCGGGCGGTGAAGGAGCGCTTCTTCTGTCGCCTGACAAAAGTACTCAACAGTTTTTTGTAGGGCGGCAATAAGGTGCGCGCTTTCAATGCCTGGGTGATGCCCTTGCTCACATACTCATTTGGCATATTAAGGTGGACTCAGACTGAGCTCGATTTCCTGGATCGAAGGGTGCGTGTACTGCTCACTGCGCACCGTATGCTACACCCACGATCGTCTGTTATGAGACTGTACATCCCGCGGAAATTAGGAGGTCGCGGCTTCTTAAATGCCAAAGACCTACACAACCGCGAGGTGTGTAGTCTCAGGGATTATTTCATAAATAGCAATTGTGGGATGCATCGTGACGTAGTGGCAGTAGACGCATCTTTCACCCCGCTCTCCATGGCTAACAAGAACTGGCGCAGACTTCAAGTACTAAGCACCGAGGACCGCAGGGCGGTATGGAAGAGTAAGGAGCTACATGGGCGGTTCTGCAAGGCTCTTACGGGGCCCGACGTAGACCTGCTCGCGTCGGTGAACTGGCTACGTTTCGGGGACCTCTTTGCAGAAACCAAAGGTTTTGTCTGTGCAATTGCGGACGAAGTTATCATGACGAACAACTACCGGAGGTATATCCTGAAGGACGGTACGGTCGACATTTGTCGGGCATGCCGCCGTCCCGGAGAGTCGCTCAGGCATATCATTTCCGGTTGTGGTCATCTTGCTAACGGTGAGTACTTGCACAGACATAACTTGGTAGCTAAGATTATTCACCAGCAGCTTGCTCTTCTGTACGGTCTTGTGGACTTCGAAGTGCCGTACTATAAGTACACACCCGCGCCAGTTCTCGAAAATGGTCATGCTACGCTCTATTGGGATCGATCTGTCATCACAGATAGGACTATTATAGCCAACAAACCTGATATCGTGCTGACAGATCGATTGAAGCGCCAGGCAGTGCTCGTCGACATCACCGTCCCCCATGATGAGAACCTAGTGAAGGCCGAGAAGGACAAGGCTAGCAAGTAAATAGACCTGGCACACGAGATAACCGCCATGTGGGATGTTGATTCGACGATCATTGTCCCGATAGTCGTCTCTTTTTTAATTGCGAAGAGTCTCGACCAACATCTCAAGAGACTCTCGCTAGATGGTTGGGTCAAGGGTCAGATACAGAAGGCGGTACTCCTGGACACGGCGCGGATAGTCAGGAGATTCCTCTCTCTGTCGCCCTAACCACCGGTAGCTTAGGCCCCGCCTCGCTGCCGGCGGCACTCTAGGTTAGGTTTTTTATAATGCTTTTATATTTTGTATGTGTATTATTATATTTTACTTTTATAAATGTTTTGTAAAAAACCTAACTTAAGTTGTAAGAAAAATAAAGAGAATAATAAAACTAATAATAAAATCACTGTTTTCTGATTTTTTCTGGTGTATACACATAATTACCAAGCTTCATGCCAAATTTCAGCTTTCTAGGTCATCTGGAAGTGGGTTAGATTTTTGATTACTAGTCAGTCAGTCAGTGGTAAAAATGCCGTTTTTTGGAATTTATTATCTCAATAACTATTAAACCTATATTTATAAAATTTGGGGTCCTAGTTGTTCTAACGGATCTTAATATATGTACCAAATTTCATGTTTTTATGTTAGACAGTTTCGGAGTTATTGGGGGGTCAAAAGTGGCTCCAAACGGTTCGTGTAATATAACACACGGCTGCTGTCCGCCAGTTCCTGGGGTGAACTTAGCTGGACACGCTGCCGCGTGTCTTGTTAAGGTGCTTCCAAATGTAGTCTCCGAGTAAATCGGCTGTGTCATACGGACGGTCGGACGGACAGACATGAAAAAACCATTTTCGCCATTTTGGCTACGGAACAGTACATATACATATCTATTATTTGACAAGAATAAAGATTGAATTGACTGAAATGGTTGATGATTGATCCTTCATGTATATTTTTGTTCTTATTACTGACAAATAAAATTTTCTCAGAAATAAGAACTTACAACATCAAAAACTTACCTTTATTATATTATCAGACCTATAATAAGGTGAATTTGCATGCTTGTATGTATCCAACTTTTACCTATAGGCAGCATCACACCGTTAGGTAGGGTATTAAATAAGCTTTCAATGTCATACAACAATTTATCAATCGTAACCTGGGGTTACTGAGGGAATAAATTTAATGGGGCTATATTTGATCATTTTGAATGTAGCATAAAATCAATACTACTGGCAATTAGGTAGTTTGAATCAAGTAAACAGCAGGATGATGGACAAAAATATTCACTGTCTGAGATTACGCCTAAACCAAAACAATAATTTAGGAGAAAGAGCAACTTGATCAAAGTCACCCCTTGAATCCCGAAAGTAGCTTATTATTATTCGGGTAGTGGCTATTCCGGGCTACCAAGCCCTCGTAGCAACCAGTTCTGATCTATTGCGATCGCCACCTACTTGAACTCTCTGCCCGGCCTGCTATTTCGAATTTTCGAAGAGCTGCAGGACTTTTCTGATGTCGAGGCACTTTTTCACTACTTGCCTACAAATCTTGGAATTAGTTAGAATGATTAATTGATTATTAATAAAATGTTCTCAGTATGATTAGGTATCGCGATTAAGTTTTGAACTAATTAATTCTGTACTAAACTAACATAAGGAGCATTGTTAGGCACGGCTCCAGCTCCAACCCTCTAAATTGCGGGGTAAGTACCTACCTAAGTAGCTGATTGACATTTTCATAAATGGCAAGACTGTCAAATTATTAGAGAGATACTTACGCGTTACGCTTAAGTTATTGTGTGTAGGTTATTGGTATGTGGGTGTAACGTGTTGATCGGTGCGGGCGGGCAGCGAATACGTCAACGACACAGCTGCCATGTTTAAGCCAAAGGGTCATATCTCTATAAGAAATTTATAGATATACGGATTTTTTTTCCACTAGAACGCAAACCCAGTCACGCGAGTTTGACGTGCCTACAAAAAATAATGAACTACACACACACAGCCCAATTTGATGAGATGACCAATTTACTTATAGATGCTCTGCGAACTAAAGATCTATACATCCTGCAGTCATCTGCTATGCGATGCGATTCACAACTCGTCTTACTTGTCCTCTCCCCATCTCGTACAACTTGACTCCGAGAAGTATGATTCAGATTCAGATTATTTATTTCTCAATAGTCATATGGCATGGTTTCAAAATACAGAAAACAGAACATACACATACTGAGATCGTCAAGGAATTATACAATATTAGTCTATATATCGAATGAATTATTAAAAATGACAAAAATTCGGATTATAATAATTATTAATAACAAAAACAAATTCGATACAATTAATAATAATATCAATATTCACCTTCTAAGAATTCGTTAATAGTATATATTGTTCTTGTAAGGAGCAGCTTTTTGACACTGTTACGGAATGTAATGATTTTAGTTTGAGCTTTTATTACTTTTGCCATATTTAACCTACACTTACTTTGCTTTATGTTTTCAGCATATCTAGTTGGACGTTTAGCATCATCTCCTAAATGTTTAAATTCCCGAGGATTATTTCGAACATACATAATTATTTCCAAAATATATGTTGCCACTGATGTTAAGATTTGCAGGTTCTTGAAGTGTTATCTGCAACTTTCATTATATTTTGCGTTTACCAGGATCCGAATAGCACGTTTCTGCATTTTTAAAACACGTTCAGAATCTATTGAATTCCCCCATAAAATTATACCATGAGAGAGGATTGAGTGTATGTATGCATAGTGTGACTCTTTTAAATTGTATTTTGAAATTAGCGGTCTTAATTGCTTGAGTACGTATACACCTTTTGCTAATTTCCCACATATTGAATCTACATGCTTTTTCCACGAAAATACATGACCTAGTTCAAATCCCAATAATTTCACATTATGTACACTTTTAATTACTGTTCCATTATATCCAGATTTCTATACCGCGTATTGAACTTCATTATGCTAGTCTTTTCTGCGTTAAGTTTCAACCCGTTAATCTTGAACCAGTGTTCTAATTCTAATATTGTGTTATTAATTTTCTTTACTAAATTTTTATTACATTCATCATTTACAATAATTGTTGTATCATCTGCATATAGTATAATTTCTCCTTCAATGTCAAATTCTGAAATGTCATTTAAGAATACAGAAAACAGTGTATATCCTAATGAAGACCCCTGTGGTACTCCAATTGTTGTTAATTGTGGTTGAGATCTATAACGTTCTCCGTCTACTTTTATCTCAACCGTTTGCTCTCTTTCCGATAAGATTGATTTTAATAGTTCAACACTTTGATTATTTATACCATATGATTGCAGCTTTTTAGTCTCCAAGCAAGACATTATAATGTCCATAAATTTATTCCTCCTCTTCCCCCGGACCCCCGTAAGGCGTAGAAGTGCTATGGTCCCCGCGCTACTATTTTTAATTTATTAAATCAATATTTAACTTAATTTAATTCGCAAGACAAAATAGGAGCGCATGAGTGCAACAGAGCCGGGCGGATGGACCCGGGTATGTCCTAAAACTACGACCAAGACCACCGGGGAATGAGCAGCAGCATTCCTTGAGTGCGGTGTAGATAATGCGATCGCCAACCCGCATGCCAAGCGTGGCGATTATGGCATTTACCCCCCATGAAATTGGGGGAGGCCTATGTCCAGCAGCGGACGTCCTAGGGCTGATATGGTATGGTGGAGTGGTACGGATAGTGGCGGAGCGCGAGTATTCTTCACTTCCCGCGCTCCTACTACCCTGGTACATCTTATCTGAGCCACGGACCGGGTGAGTGCTACGCTGCCGTGACGTCATTACGCTCCATCTGCTACGCCGTGCGCCGCGTGCCTCCGAGTGCTACGACCAGCTCGGCACCTCTGTGGTCCTGGTATCGCACGCACGGCTATAACTGTGGTCTGTGTGCGCTCCAACCTCCTTTCGCTACGCTGTGCGCTACCGAGTGCTGCGACCTGCTCTGTGCCTCTGTGATCCTAGTACTGCGCGGCGCTGCGTGTGCTCACCGTGATGACATCACTTCTGGATGATAGTATGGCGTGCAGTGCTTGCCGTCTGGACTTGTCAGTGGGTACAGAATATCTACAATGCATGTTGGATACGTGTGGGAAGGTATATCACTATGAATGTCAAAACAAAACCCTTTCAGAGGCTGAGAAGGCTTGCCCGGAATGTACATCACGGCTGTTTATCTACGTAGAACGAAACGTGTATGATAGCGTCCATATTGTGTCAAAAGATTTTGACGACATACTGAGCTTTGATTGGCTACTGCCTACGTCAAACGTCAAAATAAAGTGACAAATAAAAATAAAATGGCGGCTTCTCGGAATTTCGTCTAGTCGTCTCTGAACATTTTTTTTTCTAATGTTGTTATTTAAATTGTAGTATTGATAGTTTACTATGCAGTAAACAAACGAAACAGTGTGTAGCTAATCGAAAATTCATCTGGAAGCGCGTATTAACCATTGTTTGGACAACAAATGGAAGATTTGTATATAATATTAAGTGATGATATTTACATAGCTGTGTATTACCTACTGTGTACGTATATTTTTATCCGTGTATATTGTTTGTAAACGCTCACGAATAAGCATTTCTTTTTAAAATTTTAAAATTACTCATTAAGTGAAATGTAATATTTCTTTTGAGTGAAATAAATGTTTAACCAGAAGATAGTGAAGTGCATCGTATGTGGCAAGGCATGCATGTTCTCATTTTGCAAAATGTACGAGTGTTGTGGTTGTAAAACGAAGAACTCTGTGAAAGGACGAAGATATATCGTTTTCCCGGATATGAGATGAGATACATGAAAAAATTAATCTGCTGATAATTAAAATGTTTGTTTAATTTCATATATAACTAAGATATGGCTCAACATAGTTCACGGTATTTCAATTGAACACCAGTGGTGTTCAATTGGAAATGCCGTGAGCTTCTACACAAAGTTAAATTTAAATGAGCTATATATATATTTATTGTTGGATGTTCACAGTAAGTTCCATTGCCACAGTGCCATTCAATAATTAAAAAAAAGAAACGTCAAAAATCTACCAGCGGGTACAGATTAAATATAGTTGCTTACGGTCTATATATTTTCTTCGTGAGTTGGCGGTCTGAACCCTTACTAGTCTGTGATGTACATGCGCGGCCAAGAAAGGTGGGCGGAATTGTGATACACCGGTTGGTACTCCCGTTAACGTAAGAAATGTTGCACTCAGGAAACCGTCCTCCACTAGCACTTCCAACGCGGAGCAACCTGCCCCCTCGCAACTAGCACGAACATCGCGGGACAGTGATGTATCTTTGTCAATGCCTACTTCTCTGGACATTTTGCTGCTGCGTGAGCAAATAACCTGATTGACCGAACAGTTAGCTGATGCAGTAACTACCATCGGGCGGTACCAATCTGCTCTTACTACATGTACGAAACCGGTTGAGGTCATAAGAGCCAACCTTGAGGCATTGCAACTATCCTTCGAGTCCCGTCAAGCGCCAGCTTCCCCAGCAGTACTACCTAAGAATAGTGCAAATAGGGATGAAGTTAGTAGAAGTTAGTGGACCCGGGTATGTCCTAAAACTACGACCAAGACCACCGGGGGATGGGCAGCAGCATCCCTGGAGTGCGGTGGAGATACTGCGATCGCCAACCCGCATGCCAAGCGTGGCGATTATGGCATATACCCCCCGTGAATATGGGGGAGGCCTATGTCCAGCAGTGGACGTTCTTTGGCTGATATGGTGGTGGTGGTGGTAGTAGAACTAAGAAGACAGGGAAAGCAAGTGGCTCAAA
The DNA here is from genome assembly GCA_905163555.1 of Notocelia uddmanniana. Taxonomy (NCBI): domain Eukaryota; kingdom Metazoa; phylum Arthropoda; class Insecta; order Lepidoptera; family Tortricidae; genus Notocelia; species Notocelia uddmanniana. The sequence goes on along the minus strand of LR991052.1, from coordinate 12,001,152 downwards.
GCGTAGTCGTCGTAAAATTTCCAGCAAAGGTGTGGCACCGGAGGTGACAGCAAGTGCTGTGCCCAGATCTCAGCTATGGAGGCCGCAAATGAAGCCCCGAGCATAACGCAGCCTCCCGAAATGGCTAATGCGGCATACTCTGAGGAAAATTGCCCCCCAGGTGACTACTGTGCGTTTGACAAATAACTATTGAGTTCTAAGTGCTTTAAGATATCATTTGACATTATTGACTCAATTAGCTTTGATATCGTAGGAACAATGGTTATAGGTCTGTAGTTACCGACGTCTGTTTTTTCGCCTTTACCTTTATAAATTGGGCATAGGCGGGTTTTCTTAAGATAAACTTTGGAGCCTAGAATGTTATTTATAAGGTAGGTAAATTGTTCGTGCATAATATTTATAAGAAGAAACAATACATGTCCAGAAATGTCATAAATATCTTAGGTTGGGGACTGAGATATTTTTCTCTTTGCCAACATTAGAAGGTAGTCAGAGGTAATTTTTGTAAACTGAAATTGACCTCGGAAATTCGGGAAATTACTAGTTAATTGTTCCATAGCTTGATGTATATCAGGTTTGTTATTTGTTGCCAGGTCTTTCCCTATTTTTTTGAAATAACAGTTGATATAGTCTGGTATCTTAGTGTACTGGATTGACTCATTCGTATGTTTGTCTTTAAGGTTTCAATCATATTCTTTACATTATTATTTGTTTCTTCTTTAACAATTGTCCACATCTCCCTTTTAGGGTTCTTTGAATTAATGATACGTGTTTCCGTATGCCTTCTTTTTGTGTGTTTCAAGCGTTTCTTTTATTTGTAGTTTCTTTTTCGTAAAATTTTCATTCACGTCAATGTTAGGGTATTGTTTTCGAAGTAAATGCAGATCATTTATATCTCTTAGTAAAGTATGAATTGCTTCAGATATCAAAGGGATTTGATTAACATATTTCTTTTTTGTAGTTTTAAGGGCATATGAAGGTTAATATTGTATACTATTTTTTGCAGAAATTTGTCAAATGTATGTTATTATAGGTATTATATTATATTCGTAACAATCCGGCCTGAGCCTTATATCAGTTCGCCTGAAGCGAGTTGTCGGTAAGCGTTATGAATACAAGGCCTAGTCTGAGCAGTCTCTAGTGTAAATTAATCGTTACTGCAGACTAGTCACTAGTGCCATTTGTACAATGGGTGCCCGGCGAAAGCGATCCGGTGCCAAGCCAACTGACCACGGCCATCTAATGCAATCAGTTATTTGTGGCTCAGATTATTTCATCGATTAGATCACTCAGATCACTGCATTAATTAACATGACTGATGTACATATTTGCTCAAAAATCATATAACTATACAAAAAATAATTAATTATTTTAAACGTTTTCATTTCCAGTAGGCATAACTCCATTTGCACATTCAACGTGATATAGCAACTGCAAGTATAAAATAGCGGCCAAGTCCGTGTCGGCTCACGCGCATATCGCAATGTAGGATTCCGTATAGGTGTCCACCCGCGACATTATGCGGATTTAAAGCATCGAAAACTTATATTTACTCTATATTTGGCATAACTAAACATATCAAAGTAATCAATTTAAATTGTACGTAGGTTTGCTTTTTTCGAGTACATTTCTTAAGATCAGCTATACAGCTTTATTGACTAGTGTTGTACTACTGTGGTAATCGCTATACTGTGGCATTTTGACATCGGCGGCGAGCACGCGAACAGAATCATTCCGCGAGAATAATCACACAGAGCGGGCTTCTCATGTAAGGCTGAGAGCCGAAGGCCTGAAGCAGAGAGGCGAGACACGCGAGGCTGAAGGCCGAGCCTCCCAACAGAGTAGATTCTTCATGTAAGGTTGATGACTGACAAGCCGAAGGAGAGTGGTAAGGCATGCGAGGCCGAAGGCCGAGCTATGTCGTCGCCGAAGATCCAGTTGCCATATTAATGAGGGTAAATTATACTCCATTCGTTCCGTTTTCACGTGATGGTTAGACATATAAACAGACAGACAAACGGACCCAAATTCTTAAAACTGTTGAAACGATTTCTGTTATCGATTCTAAGTATTCCCAGACTACTTTTTTTCGAATATCTTCCATGTACAGACTTCCGAGCCTCTTCTAAGTGTACATCTAAGATGCTCCAACTATCTATGCTGACGATTGGGCTGCCCAGCTCAAGTAATCTCTTATATCAAACAGTTTTTATGGTGTGTAGGGTCAACAATTACGTAAAAAATAACGCACGATAAAATTAAATGGTACACCGATGATACAAAGTGTGCATTGAAACAGCTATTTTGTATTTAAGCATATGAATAAAAACAATGCCAAAGTATCGAAAATGCATTTAGATGTACACGCAAAGTAGAACTAATTGCGAAAAGGTTGTGCTCAAAAATAGCGTCACCAATCAGAAGGAATCATGATACTTCGGTTTTGACATAATGAATCGACAACTTGTTTAAAATTCTGCTATGCTTTAAATTAAATTTCTTGACATGCTGTTATACTCCTTATTGGCTAAAACTTAAATCGTAGAATGGCGTATGAGGATTAAACCACCCCGTTTCACGGACCTTACTTGCATCCCCGATTTAATATCCCTTTGATGAAAGATCATCGGGACAAAAAGTACACTTATAATATATAGAAGTGAATCCAGATTATATACTATTAGCAAACAAATCATCTTAATCTGTTCAGCCGTTTTTGCGTGATTCAGTGACAAACATCCAAACATCTAAACTTTCGCATTTATAATATTAAGTAATGGGATTATGGTATAAAGTAAGTGCACATGAAGTGAACGGCAAAAGTAACATTGTAATTGCATGTTTCAAAGAGACCGTGGTGGCTGGCACACACACTGGGCAGCGCCGCAGCGCAGCGCTTGCGTTTACTTTTCTTTTTCAGTTTCTAATTTAAGATTTCACAAATTTTGAATGAGGAATATGTTTTTCCTTTGTCATCAAGTACATGCTTACCAATTTTCATACCTGTAACTCATGGATTATAGGAGTTCCCATTCAAAATTCAACCCCTCTTTTTACCCCCTTTTAACCCAAATCTGCACACTTTTTATAGCCTAAAACCTGACCGGGTATTTACTCGACAGATTAGTAAAGTTTTCATCAAAATCCGTTCAGCCGTTTTCACGTGATGCGCGTTCATATAAACAGACAAACAGATAAACAGACAAAAAGACAAAAATTCTAAAAACTGTTGGAACGTGTTCTGTTATTGATTCTAAGTATCCCCAGCCAACTTTTTTTCGAATATATTCCATGTACAAACTTTCGACCCTCTTCAGCTTTATTATATGTATTATAGATGATTATAATCAGGGGTCGTAATTTTCGTGCCGGTGACGTCATGCTTCATATAGGTGATTTTAATTAGTCTTATTGTAAACAATCAATCATCATTCATTAATCAATAAACATGTATGCATAAACTTTTTACGATTATGTCCCTATTACAAACGCAATTTGCCTGTCGCATTACAACTTATATTATAAAGTACAACATTAGGCAATACTTACTGCAAGTTTTTGTGCCTGGTTCATGACTTCATGAGTAATACCAGTTATTACTAATAATTAAACAAATCTCGTTGTCATGGAGAGTTTACGTTCATATTTAGATTCTACATTTCTATAACCTGTTATAAAACTTGAAATCTATGAGATCCTCACCTGCTTATAAATTAAAAATCTAAATATATAAAGAAATCCTTAATAATCGTCGGATGCAATAGGTCGTATAAGAAAAAATCTATATTAATAATTTCGTGCAGGGGTACGGTAGACCCGAACGAGACCTGTCTCGAATTGAAGAACGTATAAAAATAACGATTTCGAGTTGAACATATGTATCCGCAAAATTCGGATTGTCACGTATTTTGCATTAAAAAGTGTTAATTTTATGACAAAAAGTCGGCCATATTAAATTCGTTGGTTGATAGCGTCGGGTTGGGTACGTTCGGAAATTGTAAACTATGTTTGCGTCCGGTGTGTTGGCCAGGTTGCTGGGCTGCGTTCTGGGTGATGGGCCATCATCGCCCATTGTGTGGATTCGGCTAGCCGCGTCTGCAGCGTTTTGTTTTTGTAGTTTTCAAACGTTCTATACACCTATCAGATTGTCACAACAACTACCTTCAAAGCAAATGTATGCAGCCTGTTACATGGTTATTATTATCACGTAATACGTCCATATCGCGATACGTATCACGTGAATATTAAAGCAGAATCCATACAAATTTGAAAATTACGATAATATAGACTCCCCAGTATTGTGATAATATTAATCGTGTAATGGACACCACTAGAATGTTTGCTGAGTCTGTCCGCCACACGGATCTATACCTAAACCGGATTGAGTACTGTGACCGAAAAAGTGTGACCGACAGAGAAGCCAAACTTGAGGATTGCATCTCGTACCATTATAAATGCATGATTACATGATTGATGATTAAATATTAATAATTACCATAACACCAATTGGAATCATCCTATAATGCAGTATGACGTCAATTTTACGTCACCGGCACGAAAAGTACTACCCCTGATTATAATGTATATACAAATAAAGACTTATTTTTTGCATGTTGCCCTTTCCTCGCTATAGTGAGGTGAAAAGTTTTGTGTTACACACGGATGCAAAGTTGTATTTGACTTCTCGCGCGTTGAAACACTCGCGGGTAAAATACAACTTTGCGCCCTTATATAACAAATAACTATTGTACCATAACTTATTCTGTGACTTAAGCAAAGATTTTTTACATAAAATTTTGGCTTAACACGATAAAAGCGCGCGGCAGTTTCACTACGAGTAATCGTGTAGGTAACAAATTGCTTCTAGGCACTGACTGACTGATCCAACTTATCTAATCATAATCAATGATAAATAATGGAACTTCTTTTGTATTTAATACCGATAACTGTACATGCAACAGTGGACGAAATTATCGTGATGTTTGTTATGACACGTGGGTTGGAGTTCCACAGGCGGATGCAGATAACATTTCACTGCAATGACATAAGAATAAGAACATATGCAGGCACCTAAGTAGGTACTTATATTATAGTACGGCTTGAGTACGACTAACACTCGTGACTTCCGAGAATAGTACCTGTAGGTACCATTATTGCCATTCATTATACAGCTGTTAGTTTTCCGTACAGTATTGCGAATTTAGCTACTATTTACTACTACTGAGTACTACTATTCAGGTGGCGACCCGGGTATGTCCTAAAACTACGACCAAGACCACCGGGGGATGGGCAGCAGCATCCCTGGAGTGCGGTGGAGATACTGCGATCGCCAACCCGCATGCCAAGCGTGGCGATTATGGCATATACCCCTCGTGAATTTGGGGGAGGCCCATGTCCAGCAGTGGACGTCCTTTGGCTGATATGGTGGTGGTGGTGGAGTACTACTATTCAAGTGGCAAAGAAAAGACTAGTTTCTTATTATAAATAAATAGTTCTGAACAATCTTACACAAATCGACCTAGTTCCAAACTAAGCAAAGCTTGAACTAGGTAGGTATGGGTACTAGGTGACGATATACATACTTATGTATACCTATATTATATAGATCGATAAATACATAATAAATACACAGAAAACATTCAAGAGTCGGCATCGGCAACAATTCGTGCTCATCACACAAATATGTGGTCCTATGGTCCTGACCGGGGTTCGATCCCCGGACCCCCCGCTTTGTACGCAGGGTCACTACGAAACGAACTTGGCTAAACGTCAAATTGTTTCTTATGCAGTCACCATCAAATATGTCTGTACTCTTCAGGGTGCTCAAGAATATCTGAACAATCCGTCTTAATATAACGCCTTGCCTTGACAATAAAGTCGCTCACTCCCATATACATATGTGATGGCGACTAGGTATTGCAAGCATTTGCGAGTACTGCGACTGTAAAGATAATCGTTATCTAATTTGGAAACGGAATTTTCTTCAGATTGGAATGGTGAGCAAGCATCGACGGCGTGGTCGGTGAGAGGAAACCTGTTTCGTGGGACGCCGTGTCCGTGGGCGTCTGCCGCTCCCGCGTGGCGGCCGCCGCCGCCGAGGAAACTGCCTCAACGAAGGCCCGTTGGCTAAAAACTATTTCAACTTATGTAAGCACTAGCTTTACCCAACGCTTCACGTGCGTGAGATTTTTTAGTATTTCATGACGTGATAATGTACCCCAAGCTTCAAGATTCTTAGGACAACAGTTATAGGTAATTCCGTCCGTTATACCGTTCGTTTCCATCCACAGTTGTGGTTCGTACTTGTCCACCTGTTCAAGACAATTAGCTAATTAATTTGCCTGTTATATTTTTTAAGGTGTTCATGATGATATTTTATTAAGAGTGGCTATAGGTATTTCACTGCCTTATTATTGAATTTTCGACGATCCATTTGTACCTAACTAGAAACTGTTGTCAAATGCGCGCAATTTATTAAACTTAACAGTTGAACTTTTAACCGGTAATCAATAACCATAATTGAAAAAAGTATAGATAGTTACCTATTATTAGTAAAAACCTAAAAACGAAAATCAATGCGACGCGCGGCAAATCGAACAGGTTGTGATTCTGAGGAAGGTAGGTCCATTTTAAACATGGCAAAAAAACTAAGGTGCCAATAAAGGGACGGAAACCTATTGTTTGTATGTCATTCTGGTATCGAGACTGTAGAAAAAAATGAAGGGTCCCTTCTAAAGAAATGGACGGCGTGGAATACAATGAGCCCTTTGTGCGCGCAGGCGCCGAACGGTCTGGGCGCGCAGCGCGCGGCGCGCCGCTCTGTCTGGCCCATCGGCTCTATCTATCTGATACTCGTATTATTCGGACTCGCTTTGTCACACACGTACTGCAGTCCCAATATGGCGGCTTGAGCGCGCGCGTCGCGGGCGTGCGTTACATCTGCATACAATACGGCTGCTTCCCCCGCGTCCCGCCCTTTGCTCCGACGCTTCGTCCTGACTGCGCCTGCGCTTCCTTTCCTTAATAGCAATACTTTAATCCGACTCACAATGAATCCGCTTGCTACTGTTTACCGACCATTAGGCATTGAATACGACGCTATATATAGATTATACTTAGGTCTCACGTATTTTTCGTGAGAATGAGCTTCCCATTTATAAAGTATATTAGGTATATGTTTAACATTAGCTGCCGACGCGGTGAAAGAATTTTGAAGAGTAATAAATGAATGTAACATATAAAATCAACTCCCTAACATTTATCTTGTTACTTGTTATAGAACAATTAGAGATATTACTGCTTACTCGTACCTACAATAGTATATATAGATTGCCCGTAACATACAAACTTATAAAACACAAATACACACGCAAAATAAATATTACTCCATTATAATATTAGCTGTAGGCACAGTAACCTATAAACGCTTGTGACTCCAAAAAGTCGCAAGCGCGCTGCTGACCCTTTATTCAATTACCTTAATTATGATTAGGGGTTGCGTTGAACTGACACCTAGAATCAAATGCAGGTTGCTCACACATCCCGTTCGTTCCCAGTGTTGGAAGCCCTCACACCCATTTAAAACAGTAACCTAGATAAGGAGTATCATTATATCTTCTTTCTGCAATATTTAGATTAGTCTTAATTATATGTGCAGTAATGCCACAATTTTCGCTAGATAATCTTCCGAGATAAGGGGGGCGATGAGGTGTTTTTGACATAAATCAATTTATTTTTTATTTTACATTTGACATAATTCAAGTTTTCCTTCATAAATCAAAATCTCAGTAGAGAAAGAAAACACGTTCCGGAGTGTGCAGGTGTTGCCCTTTCTTAAGACATGTACCTAGTTGGTTACTAAGTTATGTTACTGTAATAATCCTTATCTACATAAAATATACTAACGAAAGTTAAATAAATTATATATTAAAATGAAGTACACACAATCAGGATTTACATTTGTCAATTTCATTCAAAATGGCCTCCTTGGGCCTGAACACAGGCCTTCAGACGACGAGGCCAGTCATCAATAGCGGCACGCACGGTTGTCATATCTAATTCCGTCACTGTCTTGACTATGGCCCGCTTGAGGGAGTCAAGATTTGTGTGGGGTTTAGCACAGGCTTTCTCCTCAATAACCTGCCATATAGCATAATCCAGGGGGTTGAGGTCCGGGCTGGAGGAGGGCCAGTCTTCGTGGGCAATGAAGTCAATTTTGTTGCTTCGAAACCAGGCTTGAGTTGTTTTTGTCTTATGTGCAGGGGCTGAGTCTTGTTGAAAGACCCAGGGCTGGTTTTGAAATAGAGAGTGGCTTAAAGGCTTCACTATTGGTTCCAGAACGGTTTCCTGGTAAACTTTAGCCCCAGTTTTGACACCTTATTCACAGAAATGGACCTGTGTTAACCCTGAGTATGACACACCTAACCAAACCATGACATAAGAGGGATGATGGCCTCGTTGCACTCTCGGAACAGCTACACTCGCTTCTTGACTGTTTTTTGCATACACTCTGTCATTCTGGCGGTTACAACATTCTTCAATGGTCAAATTTTTTCCGTCTGTAAATAATATATTTCGGTGGCCATTTTGTGCGTACCGCTTCAGTAGCACGCGACTTCTATTCAGCCTCATAGTCTTCAATCGTCCATTAAGCAAATGACCTTTCCGTCTACGATAAGCGTGTAGTCTAAGTTCTTGATTGATAACTTTTTTAAGGGAGCTTCTCTTCACAGACATCTGAATTGCCAACAACTTTTGCTTCCGAACGGGGTTTCTTGCGATTCTCGCCTTCACTGCCTTTATTAGAGCTGGGGTCCGAACGGTGCATGGTCTTCCAGACCTCTTGCGGTCATCAAAGCTCAGGGTACTATTGTACCTATTAATGGTACGATAAACGAATTGTTTGTTGATTTTCAGATTTTGAAGCAACTTCAAAATTACGTTTGGCGGATGCCCGCATTTGTGCAACGCTATTACAGCGACACGATTTTCTTTTAGACCCCAATCCATTATAAATATGACGAGATAAGTGTTGTGTGTGCTATAAAATTATAACTGACAACCCGCCATTATATGTCATTTTTTTTATTTTTTCGGTAGCATTTGTTTTAACGCAAGAAAAGAGTTTGCAAATCGAGTAACAGAACTAAGTAACCAACTAGGTACCTACCTACCCCACTTGAAATGGTAATAAAAATTTGGATTGTTGCCTTCCTTCATGTTGGGCAATTTTCATAGAAAAAAGAATCTAATACTAATTTTGCTCTAAAACTTTTTAAAGAGCTTTAGAAAAGACTGGTCGACTTCACTGGTGACCGAAATGCTGGCAGCTTTCTCGCACAACGTATTAGCATCGCACAGAGGGGAAATGCTGCCAGCATTGCCCTGGGGAAATGAAGCCAGATTTCTTACTTATTTTATTTATTTTTATGACATAGGAGGCAAACGAGCAGAGGTATCGCCTGATGGTAAGCGATTAGCGCCGCCCATGGACACTCGCAACACCAGAGGGGTTGTTAAGTGCGTTTCCGGCCTTTAGTATTAGTTTTTAGTTTTAATTTAGTTTATTTGTAATATTTGCCGGGGAATGGGCAGCAGCATTCCTAGAGTGCGGTAGCGATACTGCGATCGCCAACCCGCATGCCAACCGTGGCGATTATGGCATTTACCCCCCATGAAATTGGGTATGGCCTATGTCCAGCAGTGGACGTCCTACGGCTGATATGGTGGTGGTGGTGGTGGTAATATTTGTTGTATATTTATTAAATAAACTATTTAAATGTTTGCTCATCATTCGCGTGCCCTTTTCCCATTTACTTGGGGTTGCAGCATGTTTTTGTCTTCCATATCTCTCTATCGCCCGTCATCTCGTCACTCACATTCTTCCTCTTTATATCGTCTCTCACGCAATCCATCCACCTTTTCCTTGGCCAACCCCTCCTCTTACATCCCTCCACATTCATGCCTAATACCTTTCCTGCCATCCTTTCTTGGGAATTTCATCCCTTCGCATAACATGCCCATACGTAGGTCACTCGATAAATATTGAGATTATATTATATTATAGGTCATAAATTGTTCTTCATATGCAGCCACGGTTTCTTCAGCACTCGAAAAAAACTTCCCTTTTATTTTTTATTTCACCACCGAGAACAAAAAGATGAATCGCAGGGAGCTAAGTCAGGACTGTAGGGTGGATGTGGTAAGGTTTCTATGCCAGCTTTCTCAATAAACGCCTTTGTTCTGAGGGACGTATGTGAAGAGGCGTTATCGTGATGTAGTATTATTATTATTCCTCGAAGTCCAGCCTTTGGTCTCCTCTCTCGCACTCCTTTGAAAACTTGCGGCAATGCTACTGTAGTATACCAATCAGAGTTGACTGACCTATAATTATCCAGCATTAATGTTGATAAATGTCCGCCCCGTGAAAAGAAACTAGGTACCATTTTTTGCCGAGGTTACGAGGTCTTTGTAGTTTTGTTGGTAACTTTCCCTCTAAGAAGACCCATACTGACGATTGCCGCTTGTTTTCCGGGTCATATTGGAAAATCCATGTTTCGTCACCTGTAATTATTTCCGATACACGCCGCGATGTCCCGTTGTCGAATAGTAGACGCATCTCACGACACCAATCTACACGAGCCTGTTTCTCAGTATCGGAGAGCAAACGTGGTATCCAACGACAACAGAGCTTCCTTACTCCCAAGATGTTGATGTAGAATGATACTAACGCTCCCCGAACTGACGCCTAAGATATTCTCTATGTCCTTGTATGTTATTCGTGGATCTTCTCGCACCAACATTTCAGTAGTCCACACGTTTTCTGCAGTTACTGCTGGCTGCGGGCGACCACTTCGCTGGTCATCTTCAAGGCTGGTTTTACCCCTTTTAAATTCATTGAACCATCTAAAAACTGTTGCCCATGAAGGAGCAGAATCTCCTAACGCTGACTGCAATCGTGGCAAACACAATTGCTCAGATAAACCAAATTTAAAATCATAAAATATCATAGCACGCAAATGTTCGCGGTTAAGCGTGGGTTAAGATCCATCGTTACAAAGAAAAAACGCGGGAACCGTTTTAGAAAGTGACTGTAACATATTATTTTTTTTAAATTGGAGCGAATCGGCAACTTGTGTTCTCATTTTAAATAAATTTGCTTTTTAAAAACATATAATTCAGGTGCGTTTCATTTTCTAATTTCGAGCATCTCAAAACTTATCGAGTGACCTACGTACCACCGTAGACGATCAGCTCTCATCTTATCGTATCATCTATGGGTGCCACTTTCAGGCTTCCTCTTATATACTCATTCCTTATCTGATCCAATCTTGTTACGCCACTCATCTCATCTCAACATTCTCATCTCCGTAACATGCAATCTTTTTTCATCCGTCACCCTTGCCGCCCAACATTCCGATCCATACAGTCATGGCGACAGGTCTTACAATGGTCTTGTAGATTTTGCCCTTCAATCGGAAGGGCATTCGGGCGTCGCATATGGTTCCCGAGACCTGCCGCCATTTCATCCATCCTGCACTGATTCGGTTTTTGATGTCACGGTTAATATCGCCTAATGAGGGACCCGAGGTATCGGAAATCAGAGCAGATCGGTAGCGTTACGCCGTCGAGCTCTATGGGCATACAATTGGAGAGACCGCCGGAATCGCAGAACGGGTGTGCAGTTTTAGAACGACTGATTTTCAAGCCCACGTTCTCTAATTTTTGCCGCCACTTCTCTAATATGCTCTGAACCTCGGGCCCCTCTTCAACGACAAGGACAATACACTATGGTGCCTCCTCCTGGATGTCTAACGAAGTTTCATACTAAATTAAAGTAACTAATACTAAATATTTAAAAAAATAACCACAATTCTCGTGGTTTTCTACAGCAAACAATTTTTGTAAGGCGATAAGTGACTACTACCCATTGCAGGGCAAAGACAAACAGCTATAATAAGTAATTCTAATGCTAACTTATGCCAGTCGATCTGTATATAAAAATGCTCAATTAATCATTACTCACAAGACTTGTGATATGTCGAGTCATAACATCACGCCACTGCTGTGCAGTCGGCGTCACCTGACTCACCGTCATTTGCCTTGACGCAGCAATTACTATGTTATAGGTACTTGTATTAGGCATTCCTAACTTCCCTCGCCGAACGTTCCACTATCTCATAACGTAAGTAAGTACTTATACAGGAAACTGATCATCGGGAACATTATTTTTTAAATTACCTTCTATAAATTTTAACACAGAGACATCACAAAGATGAAGTAATTTCTGAACTTGTTCCTTTTAAATAAATCAATACTACAGCTCCGAATACTTTTGAACGTAGGTATCATACTTATTCATTAAATTGAAATAAGAACATACAAGTTTGATGCGGTGGTGGCAAGACGCGATCCCAATGCTCAGATTCTCAGAAACCTTCCGCGGCATTATAGCATCACTGATCCTTCGTCAAAACAGATAACATCGAGTTAGCAACACCTTTTTCGTTTAAAATATCGTTCCATTTAACAGATCTGTTTTTGTTTCCTTCTAAGTTCTTGCATGAAACATAAGTTCTGTTTATTTGAAATCGGAAAAAAACAACTGACGTATTCTTTGGAATAAGACATAAATAATACATGTAGTCGTTCGAACATATCGGCTGTAGTTCAATGGGTATAGCCATATAAGTTTGCACGAAGTTGTGTTCGAGCCCTCACATTCCTAGTAAATAGTCGCTTTACATTATTGAATTTAATTGGCTCGCAAGAGTCTGTCCTTAAGCCATTTATGGTATGTTGCCGAGAATCTAGTTCTACTTGACTGGCGAGGAGGCAAGGCGCGGCCTGAGCTCTCTGCGCTTGCTTTCGACAACAGTCGCGCCTCGCACCACCTCATTGCAATAATAGGTAAATGAGAATACATTTAGTAAAACCACTTTCTTGGGGCGTCGTCGAAAATTTATGAGTGTTTAAATCCCCAGACGCACGATTGTTACGAGCGATCTCCTCGAGCGTTTTTTGTTCCACATAACGACGCAAAGATCCACTCAAAAACATGACAGATAGACGCGGTCAGAGCAGGATGAAGTGCATTCTTGGCGCATTCCATTCCATGCCTCTGACCCGCGGCTCTCCTATCATTTTATTATCTTGATCAATTTTTTGTCAGTAGGGATTTAAAATTATGTTGAGCGTATAGGATCGAAAGTTAGACTCAAAATGTATATAGATATTTAGATTTAAACTAGCATTTGATTTCAATAAATGTTTCTGTATAAAGTATAATTAGACACCGCGAAAAGACGACTTGAATACGTGATTGATTAAAAGGCGCAAACAAAGTTCTGAAATGCAATGCCTATTTCTCCTGCACTGAGCCTAGGTACATCTAAAGACATAAAATATTTTAAATTCATTGAGGTTTCAATTTTTTTTTTTAATTTTTATCTATTTATTTTTGACCATAATGTTCAGATAGATCGTACCCATAAGAAACGAAAGGAAAATATTGAAGTACATATTTCGAGCGACAGCTTGTTCAAATAAAAGCATACGATTGTAAACTGCTAATTGGGTATTAGTTAAGGGTGCCAAGCAAGTGTTGCTGTGTAAAAAAAGTCTAGTGAGGGTTGGCAACAAATTCGACGGATGTCGCCCGTTTCCGCCCATACGCCGACGTCGCCATTTGTTGCAAATTAGAACCTATGGCGCGATGTTCAAATGTACCGCACCGCGTATTATATTACTTAGCTAATTATTGCCGTTTAAAAAGCAACTACGCCTATGGCTATATAAAAAAAACTACTACAAGTTAAGCGAATTTTTCTACTAGCAATGTTATGAAATCAATATTATCATGTAAGTTGAGCTAGTAAAATGTCATGAATCATGATAAGTAACGAAGTTATACAAAATATTTTGTATACCTATTAATGGTTGATGTAAACCTACCGATAACTTTATAACACCCTGTACCTTCCCGGTAAATGTTTAATACAAATCATCATCATCATAGCGTTATCCCAGTACAGTTGTCTCCTGAAGGATTCCCAGAGTCCGCTACCTAATGCACATAATAATTCAAGCTTTTCCAATCAGAAAACCTATCGCTACTTTACGAGTACAAGTACAACCCAATCGACCATCCATTTTATAAGAGCAATGTAATACAAAAATACACTACAGCAGTGCCGGATTAGCCCATAAGCAAATTAAGCAATTGCTTAGGGCATCATGTATGGGTTGGGCACTAAGTAGTCTTAATCCGGCACTGCACACACACACAACACAAACAAACACAATACAAAACCGATTACGATTCCCGATTAAGTAACACCAGCCAAGATTAACAAAATATATCTAATATTGTTCTTTACGACAGCGACAGCTTTTCGTTAATCTGCCACGCCACAAGTACATTAGGTAGGTATTTATTAACGACATCGACCTACCGACTCATCGTTAACTATCTCAATCGGTTCTAATGTTTAGTAATTATTAAATAAACATTGGAACCAAATGTGATGTTCTGATGTTCATTTAGTTACCAGAATGTGTATTATTTTGTTTTAATTATAGCGTCAGTAGCACTATACTGACTGGCGGCCAATGGCTACTGAAAACATTTCCAACGCCATTAATAATTTTAGATGCCCGTTCTCGATAAATATTCCTTGCAGAAAAGTTGTTCTTACTAATTGCTTTAGAATATTGAGGTATCATGTTAGATACATCGCAACAGACGAATAGGTTTAAATTTTCTGTAATATGTACTATACATGTTACAGAAAATTGAAAGAGTCAGTATAAGTAACTACAGAGTTGGGCCCGTTTTTGATACTTACTAATCGCCTTCTGGAGTAAAAATCAATGGACTCTTGTTTTTAAAATCCACTCCAAGGAACACAGTTCCGACCAACGTGTCTCTTCGTTTAAATTATTACATCTGTAACTTCTTTGAATGTTTATTAACTCAATGAAGTTGCAAATAATTGTAATAACAAATGAACCATTTTATTACAATGTTTTGCTAGATAATCTATGAGGTAACTTTCCCATTTTTATCTTAACGCGTAATGAATTGTGCTTTATGAATTGAATTTTCTTGAACGTGTTTTCGGAACTCTGTTCCAAGAGTATGAGACTAAACAATCGTTATTATAATAACTCTTTCTGGACTTGCCAATCTTCTTCGCTTCTTTTATTTAAGAGTGTATTACACTTGTCGGTTGAGCAATGGCAGCCTTTACTGCCCTTTGCTATCTCCTTCACTTTCTGATAAGACATTACCTTAACCTTCTCTTTTATGTTTCTTCTTTGCCTTCCTCTTTCTTTCAATCTTCTCTCCTACACTGGCATTAAGGAAAAAATCTTGCCTTAGCAAATGTCCTATCATAATTCCTCTCCTATTCTCTATGACCGTCAGTATTTGCGTCTTTTCCTTTATTCCTTGCATTACTTCTTCATTTTAAGTCTTCCGTCAACTTGTTGCCAATATCTGGCGTATTTTATGCGCGTGGCGTGCGAGTTGTATTGTATGAAATGTAGTAGATGACACACCGCTTGCAAGCCACGCGCACGCGCATTGCTGCGCACGCATACCAAGCACCCTGTATATATCGTGTATCACAAGGTACTTAACTGAAGAGTGCAACCAACAAAATACATGAACAATAAAGAATCATTAAAATACTTGATTTTTTATTTGTATTGGCAAATAATAAATTGAACTTAATAAATCCAAAATCTGCTTATTTATTGCCTCTAAGGCGGAACAAAGTTCGCCGAGGCAGCTAGTATCTCAATAACTATTAAACCTATATTTATGAAATTTGGGGTTCTAGTTGTTCTAAAGGATCTTAATACATGTACCAAATTTTATTTTTTATGCTAGATAGATTTTGAGTTATTGGCGGGTCAAAAGTGGCTCCAAACGGTTCGTGTAAAATAACTTACGGGTTCTGTCCGCCAGTTCCTGGGGTGAACTTGGCTGGACACTCTGCCGCGTTTCTAGATAATAGTACTTAAATAATAATAAATAATAATCTTAATCAAAAGGACGCTACCACGGCGCTACACATGCAGATGGCTTCATCTGCAATAGCGCCATCTTTTGAAGAAACTTGGGACCAGATACTAGCACTAACTACGCTGACCGTAAAATTCAGATTAGTGCCACATTTAATTCATTATAGTGTTAACATTGATGACCATAAATTATAACTTATAATCTATACTAATATTATAAAGCTGAGGGGTTTGTTTGTTTGTTTGAACGCGCTAATATCAGGAACTGCTGGTTCCAATTGAAAAATTATTTTTGTGTTGAATAGTCCATTTATCGAGGAAGGCTTTAGGCTATATAACATCACGCTGCGACCAATAGGAGTGAATACGCGGACGAAGTCGCGGGCAACAGCTGGTATAATATAGTATGTAACCCAAACAATTTTCAAGCAAACTGGTACCGGTTCTGGCGGAAAATAATTACGGTTCTTCGGTTTCTCCGGTACTGAGTGTGTGACTATTTACTGCTATTCTTCATAGGTGTAAAAGTATTGAGTAATTGGTGGGAAGCTTATTCGATTATTTTACCAATCTAATAAACTATAGATTACATCAAAGAAAAACAATCTTAAGGCATTGAAAGTGCTGATAAAGTTTTTTTTTAATGTTACTGCTTAGCTTACCTTACTTAGTTTGAATGATTTTCTATTTTCTACCGATAGCTACTCCGATCGTACAAAATGTATATTTAAGTAAGACATTATAACGTTTATAACTATATCTATAATACAATTCACGTTTTATGGAAATCTTTTGATAAGATTGGTCAACTTGTGGATGTAATTCAAGATCAATTTGGTAGCATAATTTGTCATAATTTGTTGCACTATGATTTTTAAGTTCTTAGATAATCTTCTAATACTATCTTAGTCTCAGTATCCGATTGGCAAAGGGCCAGCCACTAGAGCACCATTTATGCTGGTTGACTACTAGCTAATTCTTCGACTTCAGTTGCTTGGCAAATGTCATATACAGATCTCTATCTACAAGGATTCCACTGCTTGCGTGAGAGTAAACGGATCCTACACTGAATGGTTAAGCATCGAAAAGGGTGTTAGACAGGGATGTGTAGCGTCACCGTGGCTGTTTAATCTATTTCTGGACAGTTGTTTGCAAGATTTGAAAGAAGATGAATGTGGGTTGGAATTGAATGGGTTGCTTATCAAATGTCTACTCTACGCCGATGACCAGGTTTTATTAGCGTCGTCGGCTGTGAAGCTACGGAAGATGGTAACTAGCATGCACGGATTGTTTGCGAGAAAAGGAATGAAAATGAATGTAAGACGAAAGTGATGGTATTTGAAAGAGATGAGTGTATAACTGATTGTGAAATTGCGGTAGATGGAGAAAGGTTGGAGCAAGTGGATGAGTTTGTGTATTTGGGGACTTTGCTCACGAGAGACTGTACGCATGAGGGAGATATTGACCGGGCTGTGCATAGAGGAGTCTTGGTGCCGACACTAATGTATGGTAGCGAAAGTTGTGTGTGGCAGAAGAAACATCAGAGTCGAGTGAATGCAGTGGAAATGAGAGCGCTGAGAAGTATGTGTGGCGTTACTTTGAGAGATAGAGTGAGAAACACCGTTATAAGACGGAGGTGTGGAGTAAATGAAGATATAGTGACGAAAATTGAGAAAGGTATGCTAAGATGTTGGACATGTAGAGAGGATCGATGAAAGAAGATTGACAAAACGAGTGTATGAAGGAAGAGTGGATGGAAAAGTTGGAAGGGGAAGACCTCTGCGAACGTACTACGACCAAATCGAAGACATTCTGCAGAAAGGCCAGGTCAGGAGTACCCTAAATCAGCGCGCATGCATGAATAATGTTATGAAAGTTCATGAAGCGAAAGTTGTATGTCAGGATCGTAGCAAGTGGAAATCCGTGATCTCTGCCTACCCCTCTGGAAAACAGGCGTGATTATATGTATGTATGTAAGTTACTCAGTACCGAAATCCCGGTTTTGACTCAGTACCGGAAATCTCAGTCCCGGTTCTGGAAATGGTACCGGTACTGCATTCCCTAATTGTATTTTTATTATTTTTTGTTATAGCAGTATAAGAAATACATCATCTGTGACAATTGTCTACCGATTACGGTACATAAAATACAGCCCGCTGCACAGAGAGGCTTAGTTAGAGGGTGTCCACTGCTGGACATAGGCCTCCCCAATAGGACTTCCACAATGACCGGTCCTGCGCCACCCGCATTCAGCGGACACCCGCTACCCTTACGAGGTTATCCGTCCGCCGTGTGCGGGGCCTTCCCACGCTACGCCTTCCGGTCGCCACTCGAGAACGTTTCCACCCCAACGGCCGTCGGTTCTACGTGCTATGTACCCCACCTACTGCCACTTAAGTTTAGCGATTCGGACGGCCATATCGGTTACTTTAGTTATGCTGGGGATGACCTCATTCCTAATGCAATCACGCAGAGATACTCCCAGCATAGCCCTCTCCATTGCTCTTTGGGTGACTTTGAGCCTTTTTATGAGGCCCATAGTAAGCAAACCACGTTTCAGTGCCATAGGTCGTCACTGGCAACACGCACTGGTCAGACTCTCGTCTTGAGACGACACTCGTAAACTGTCCATATTATAGAGTTCAAAAATTGTTAGTATATTTGTTATTAATAGTGTAAAAATATCATCTAATAAAATTCAATTAAGTAGCCCAATTTAATTGGTATGTTTTTTTTTGTGATTCTGGGGACCCTTTTATCGGCCAACTTTAGATTTTTTCTTTTCTTAAAAACTACGTGTCGTATCGATTAATCGATCGAATTGGTATTATCTCGTAAACTGTCCATATTATCGAGTTCAAAAATGGTCAGAATATTTGTTATTAAGAGTGTAAACATAACATCCAATAAAATTCAATTAAGTAGCCCAATTTAATTGATATGACTTTTTTTGTGATTCTGTTGACCCTTTATCCGGCCAACATTAGTTTTTTTTTTCTTAAATACTACATGTCGTATCGATGGGGGAGTTTTACTCTAGTACTTAGAATGATATAAAGAAATGATTTTACGATAAAAAAAGAGATGGAACAAAAATGTGGTTCATAAAACACTGTGTAGCGGACCCCGGGCATCCTCTAGGCTAGGATGTAACTGTACTGGGAATATCGCTAGGATGATGATGATCAAGATAAAGTGCTCTTATCGTAAATATTATTTGAACTGATCCCTACATTATATTTCTGTATACCTACATTTATCGTCGTTCACTATTGATTAACGCTTAATGCATTAGCAATAAACACATACCAAGAACATTGTAATGGATTCATTTTTACTTACAATATTTATGTAGTCTTCTAATCTTCTCAATAATCTTGACTTCTCTTATCTCAAATATTTCATAGAATGGCTTCAGAAGCAGCCCTATGCCTGTTTTCTAATATTAAACCGATTCAGTGACTTTCATTAATGCTTTTCTAGTTTCCTACACGCAGAAATAAAATAAAATATACTGTCCAGCACAACTACTAAAAGTAATATATATTCTACTTTGATAAATCGCAATAAGCAAGCGTGTGGAAATAATCATGTTTTTTAAACTAAAAATCCAATAATCATTACTGATCTAGTAATTTGTAGTGCAGCTATTACTAGCAGTTCTAGTATCAATACAACAATGAAATTTTGTATAGCAAATGAAAAAAAACAGGCAGGGTTTAACTGTTAAGATTAAAGTAATAAATAAGACATATAATTGGGTATGACTTTACTTCCTTACACCACCCCCCATACTTCCTCGAAGGCGGAACACAACTTAGCACAGGTTAAGGCCGCCGAGAGAGGGTAATTGCTTATGGATATAACATCTTCTGCATAGTCCACTTCCACTTTTCCATGAGCCATGGCGCCAACGATTAAAACAATTGGCTCATCTTTAGGAACAAGTTCCCTACAGCTCTGCACTGTTTTAGAACTAAATGACATGGTAATTTTCTTCACGCCCACAGGAAGATGACACGTCACTGGATTTTTAATAACTTTCAGGAGCTTCATGGGGCCGTCTGACGCCCTAATAGCAAATTTATGGAGAAGTTGCACTGAAAAGAGAATGGTGATATTTGAATTAACAGATTTATAAAACTAAGGTAAAAGTTCCATAAGAGAATAAGCTCTAATAGGGCTAATTTCGCCTTTTAACTTGTATCTTGTGTAACATGTACATGTCTTTGCCTGTTATTGTGTACAATAAAGTGCTTACATAGGTAATTTTATTTAAATTAGGTACATAATAAACTATGTGACTTTTGAAACAATATGACAGCTCGCTTGATTCACATCCAGCCCAATAACAAGTATGGCACTTTATTTTAATTTATGCAAATTTTGAGTACATACACTATATAATAAAAAATTATTAAAAAATTTAGTATTGCAGTGTCCATTGTCATTCAAAACTGTTCTTTTGATTTTTCAGATATCGCAAAGCAATAATATATGCTTGCATTAGCTAACACAAAGAGCTGAGATATTAAAAATATATACTCGCACAATTGATATGAATCTTACGAATCCTCATAGGTCACATGAGCATGCCCAAGAAATATCTGCTGAAACTGGGTAAGAGTAATCTGAGATTGCTGACCGGAATCATCACCGGGCACAATACTCTGAATAGACACTTAAAGACAATAGGTATCAGCAATGATGCTTCCTGCCCACATTGTGGGGAGGAAGAAACTAGCCAGCATATACTAGCGGAGTGTATCATGTACGCAGCAATGCGGTTTGATATATTCGGCAGAGATACACTAGCAGAGAGTGAATTGAAGGATGTCAACTTTAAGGATGTCCTCCTGTTCTGCAGGAAAACGAGAAGAATGGAAGATGCTGTGGGAGTGTCGCCGGGACAGTAACCCAAAGGTCCAACTCCGGGGAAATGGGCTGAATGATCCCAACGAGTGATCGACAGCCCGCCTGTCTCCGGTCGGGCGTCCCTACACATCATCATCATCATCATCATCATGCCCAAGAAATATACTTATCAACATCATCCATATACAGTCAGGGAAATTTTAGCTCTTGCCTCTATGACAATGAGGTTGGGTTGCACCAAACCGTCTGTAATCGTAAGCTGTGTTCTTTAAAATTTGAATGTATGGAAAGTTTCTTTGGGATGACAGCTGCCGGCGCCATATTTAACGTTGATCAGTCTGTGATCGTAAGTCGGTGCAACTCAGCCTTAGGGTTACAAAGGTACATGTTTACATATCATTTACTGGACATACAAAAATATGTGCATACCCTGCTATGGTAGTTGAGCAACATTATTGCTCAGGGCCCAACAGTAGTAGTTTTTAGAATTCCACAGTATTTTATACAAGTGGTAATAACAAAGAATCCATTATCAGTCCAATGGCTTTCAAAAGTAATATTGCATTAGCTAATTCAAACTATCAGAGGCATTGTTGTTGAAGTGAATGCTGAGAGCACCCTGGGCAAGCACTTCATGGCGCCCCTCTGCCATTGATTATAATATAGTTTTGTTACTTTTTAAATATTCTTCACACAAGTGCCTAGTTCGCCATAGCAATACTCTGCCTCAGCAAACTATGCTAAAGTATGACCAAGATTATATCTATCGTAAAGGAAATAATAATATAATAATTTTAGTAATATGGTATAACAATGCGTATGAATTCGCTTGGCTAAAAAGTACTTACTTCACTATACATTACTCACTAGCTTAGCAAATGTACTTTCGCCTATAGCCTAGCATTTGTAGTGACTATTACAAACCATAATTATACATTTGTAGTTCTGGACCTTATGTCCGGCATGGTAAAGAATATTGCTTTAACTTCAATAAACCACATAAGATCAGGGCTACTACCATGAAACAAAAACAAACAAAGTTGGTGTATCTATCTACTTGTTGCACTTGCATATTCGAGTGACAGAGAGAGAGAGAGAGAGAACTTCCTTCATTTATGTTTTGCGGTAGCACAACAGTTCACTTAGCGGAAAAATGATGAGCAAGTATTCAAGCTTATAATAATCAGGGCAATGAAGTTTTCTTGTTTGCTTTCACATGTAAATATTGGGGGACAATCTTACACAAATCGACCTAGTCCCAAACTAAGCAAAGCTTGTACTATGAGTACTAGACGACGATATACATACTTATATAGATAAATACATACTTAAATACATAGAAAACATCCAAGACCCAAGAACAAATATCCGTGCTAAATGCACAAATAATGCCCTAGCCGGGATTCCAACCCGGGACCTCTAGCTTCGGAGGCAATGTGACTACCAACTAGGCTAAACAGGTTGTCAAATGTACTTACATATAAACATGTTATAGTTGCATTTAAATTTGTGATTTCATATATTTAGTATTGTTACATACCCATTAATCCCGCAAATCTCTTGAAGGTTCTTGGTATCCGAGTTTGTGGATTAATTTCTATGAGTACATTCTTTTCAGTGTGAATATAGACCTGAAGTAGCCCGGCACGGTTTAGCGGAGAGTCCATCAACATAAGGAGGGACTGGTGTGCGATGTCCGGCCTGCATGAGCCTGGCTCCCGGTCATTCTTACGAAGAATGTTGGCATGGTCATCGCAGTTCAAGAGCTCGAAGCTATTCCCGGCCTGAAAAATTGTAGTAGGAATATAAAATAGAGGCCAAAAAATTTTTATTGTAATAAAATAGATTACGTGATGTAATATCTCTCATTGTATATGATTAGTTAAAAACAGTAGAACTACATTTGATACCTTGAAAAGAAACTAAGTACAAACTAACCTTACCTTCACTGTTTCCAACTGGGCACCTTCCAATATCACAATTAACCGCTTTTCCTGCTTCTTGATATGCGATGTAACTAAATGACGCGGCACAGGGTCATACTCGATGTCATT
The DNA here is from genome assembly GCA_905163555.1 of Notocelia uddmanniana. NCBI lineage: Eukaryota > Metazoa > Arthropoda > Insecta > Lepidoptera > Tortricidae > Notocelia > Notocelia uddmanniana. The sequence continues at coordinate 11,978,194 of LR991052.1, read as the reverse complement.
GTCTTTTCGATTCAGTTTTCTCTTTTTACCCACCATGGTATTTATTATTTTAGCGCGTAATTTACTTAAATACGATCTCAAGTTACAAATGACCACGTTTATTTCACTCTTACCTCCTCAACACAAAGAGCATCATAATATTTTAGGATATTGATTCGATACTAACGAATATCTTGAAAAACTAAAAACAACAAAACAATTAATTATACACGTGCTTGCGCAAATGCGCATATAAACACGTATAATAAAAAAGATATGCCCACAGACTACTAAGAAGATACTACGTATGGGATATGGCGATCGGGGGCCTTTCAGTTCGAAGAACGAGCTTTTCCAAGGAGATGTTAGTTTATACTTTAGCCAGCAGATGACACTGTGTGTAATGTTTCACCTGCCTCTCTATCGCACTTGCACATTGTGAGTGACAAAGAGGCACATCTTTCGTGGTTGTACTTCTGTCATGCATACTTTACCTAAAATTCAGATGATGTGTTTACTACCTAAATTTATGGTTCAATATTTTTTTCATGTTTACATTTCGAGCGTTCCAACGTACGCAAATTAATTACATAATTAGGTAATGTACACAAAGTTGTGACAACAACATTGTACTAATTTAGCCTCGTCAATTATTCGTGCAAATGGATAGTAGATTAGAGTGCTAATAAAATGCTCCATAGGAAGAGAAGAATGTATATTTTCAACTTAGTCTACCTATTAGTGTTACTCACTCTGACACTAATTAAACATAGTCGCACATTGGAAATATGAACTATATTGATAAGCTGGGATTAATTAGATATAATTAATCTTTATTCAATATAATTACGAAAAACCATTGACATGACATGACACAATAATAACAGTGACAAGTGGAACAAATTTGAGTATGAAATTAAAATAATATAACACCTATTCAGCCTGTCATAATGTAAGCCTATATAGTCTTTATTTAACACTCCTCCTTAATTTCATACCTCTGATAGTCCCATACTTCTCGCACACAACGTGAACTTACCCTTTAATAGGGGTTTCGTAAGTACGTCTGCCACCATTCGCCCGGTCTCCACATACTCTAACCGAACATGTCCATACTCAACCGCTTCTCGTACATAGTGGTGACGCACATCAATGTGTTTTGTGCGTTGGTGGTGCACAGGATTCTGCGCAATGGCAATTGCTGACTGGCTGTCACTGTAAATAGTCAATTGCCTCTCTTGCTCTCTAGTGATCTCAGCAACAAAGCGTTTTAAGAATATTGCCTCTCTGGCTGCTTCCGAGATGGCGACATATTCGGCTTCTGCAGTAGAGAGTGCTACAGTTCTCTGCTTTTTGCTTTCCCAACAAATCGCTCCTCCTTTCCACAGGAAGACCAATCCAGTGTATGACCTTCTGTCATACGATGTAGCATGACTTGCATCAGCATACCCCATCAATCCTTTCCTGTCAGTTTTGCTATACGTAAGTCCGTGACTCTTGGTACCCTTCAAGAATCTAAGCACCCGTTTCGCTGCTGTCCAATGCTCCTCCGTAAAGCAGGTGTTAAATTGGCTCAGATGGTTCACTGTATGAGCTATGTCCGGTCTCGTACAGACAGATAAATACATTAGTGAACCAATCAGATTTTGGTATGGTATGCCAGCATCCGGTTTGTGTGTTGATCCTGGTTTCTCCAGTTTTTGTCCAGGTACAGATGGCGTTGATGCAGTCTTACAGTCAACCATGCCAAAGTTCTTCAAAATCTTATCGACATAACTTTCTTGGTCGATTTTGATTGAAGTTTCGTTTTGGGTAATCCGAATTCCCAAAATAAAGTTCGCTCGACCGAGATCTTTCATCTCAAACTTCTTCATCAGGTCTCTTTTAAGACTTTGCAGCTCCTCGTTGTCATTCCATAAAATGAGAATGTCATCTACATATACCGCAAGTATAATGACTTTCTTTCCGTTTGATTTTATATAAACGCAAGGTTCATTCTTGGATCTCGTAAATCTCAGTTGTAACAACTCGTTGTTTAACTTGGTGTTCCACGCCCTAGGAGCTTGCTTCAATCCATAGAGCGAGCGTTTCAGCAAACATACGAAGTCAGGTCCCTTTTCCTCAAACCCTTCTGGTTGTTTCATGAACACAGTCTCTGATAAGTCTCCATTAAGGAACGCCGTTTTCGCGTCCATCTGATCGATGTTGAGAGGATAAGCAGCTGCTAATGCTAAAAGTGTTCTAAGGGAACTGTGTCTTACGACCGGGGAGAAGGTCTCATCATAGTCAACTCGGTATCGCTGACTGAATCCTCGAGCCACGAGACGAGCCTTATATCTCTTTCTTCCCTCCCCCTCGTCTTTGATCTTAAAAATCCATTTAGAATCAACGACGTTGCATCTCTCTGGCCGTTTGACTAGGACCCATGTCCCGTTCTTCTTTATCGCACTCAACTCTTCTTGTATAGCGGCTGTCCACATCTTACTATCACTTCTTGATAGTGCGTCACGAATCGTACTGGGATCCTGTTCTGATTCAGTGGCTTGATATAGAAGATAGTCTGTAAACTGAGTAGGTTTCCTTCTTCTAAGGGGGTACCTACGTTCCTTCTCCTGTAAGTTCTCCTCAGATTCTTCATCCATAGTTGAAACTGATTCACAATCTTCAAACTCCGCCAGGTCAGAGTCTATATTTGGCTCATTTTGATTGCTATGTTCCTCTCTAGGTACATCACAATCTATGCCAGAAGTCTCGTCTTCTTCGTGTTCCACTCTAGGAATGTCATCGTCCACTCTAGGAATATTATTATCTTCCAAACTTTGGCCAGAGTCATGTGAAGTTTCTCTTTCATCATGTTCAGATGACGATGACGGTCTGTTCTCAGGCTCTGCGGTGCTTTCACGTGACAGTTGCTTCTCTAGACAGTCTTCAGACAGATTTAGCATCACCTCCGGATGCTGTTCTGTTTCTGAACGCTGACGTTTTTGAGGTGACGGTTGCTTCGTTACATTGTCTTCAGACAAATTTAGTGTCACCTCCGGGTGTTCATCTGTTTCTGAACGCTGACAGTGCATTTGGTTTTCCAAGAATACTACGTCTCTTGCCTTGAAAACTGCGCCAGAAGTGGGGTCAACTAATCTATAAGCTTTAGAGTTATCACAGAAGCCAGTATAGATCAGTTCTCTGCTTTTAGGATCCCACTTTTTTCTCTTTTGTTGAGGAATGTGCATAAAGGCTTTGCACCCAAAAATCTTCACCATGCTGAGGTCACATTTCCTCTGTGACCACTTCTCTTCTGGTGTCTTATTCTTCACCGCTAACGTCGGTAAACGATTTTTCAAAAATACTGCATGGTGGACAGCCTCTGCCCAAAACCGTTTAGCCAAACCGGAATCTTGGAGCATGCTTCTAGCTTTCTCGTTAATCGTTCGATTTGTTCTCTCTGCGACTCCGTTCTGCTCTGGCGTATAATCAACTGTCAGCTGTTGCTGAATCCCGAATTTTTTCAAGTATTCATCCATACGTTTATTGACGAATTCCGTGCCGTTGTCTGTGCGAAGAGTCTTCAGTTTCCTTCCACTTTGTACTTCGGCGAACTCCTTAAACTCTATAATTTTTTCAAAAACTTCTCTCTTCTGTTTTAAAAAATAAACAAACGTCTTACGAGTAAAATCGTCAATAAATGTTAAAAAATATCGAGCCTTGCTGACAGAAGAGACCTCCATAGGTCCGCATACGTCAGAGTGTACTAAACCTAGTACCTCAGTGCTCCTCGTAGCGTTGTTCCTTTTAAAAGGTTGCTTCGTTTGTTTCCCCATGATGCAGGGTATACACTCAAGTTTAGTAGAAGTGTTGGGAAAACTTACCCCTGTAGCCATCTTATCTCTGAGTAATTTGAGATTTTTCATACCGAGATGCCCCATCCTACGATGCCACTGCATCAGCTGGTCACCTTCAGTAGCTGATGAAAGCGCAGAACCCTGTGAACAGCACTTGATTTTATAGATGCCTCGTTCTTCCACACCTTTCACTACAGCCTTTCCTCTAATCTCACATTCATCACTCTTAAAGATGTCACACCCTTTTTCTGTAAATACCACCACATGCCCCTTTTTCGCGATAGCATTTACACTCAGTAAATTAGAAGCTAATTTAGGAACATACGTTACATTGCTAATGGTTAAGTCTATTGATTCGCAAACTACCGTACCTTCGCTTTCACCCAATACCTCGTTACCATCGGCACATGTCACTCTCAAAGGCTTAGAAGTATATTTTAAATCCTTGAACCACGACTTGCGATTCGTCATATTTGTCGACGCGCCAGAGTCAATTATCTAGTCATCCGCGTGTAGTTTTGCCGTAGTGCCAACGCATAGGCTTGCAGCGCTTCCTTTCTTTGTTTTGGATTCTCCGGACAATCGTGTGCTTTGTGAGGTCCGTCACATACGAAACACTTAATCCTTCCTTTAGCCTTCTTCTTAGGTGCTCTCTTGCTCTTATGCTTATTTGTCAGAAGTGCCGATGTTGATTGCTTCTCGCTAGAGCTTGCCGAGTATGTATCTTCCATTTGAAAAAGCTTCGTTTTCACATAATCGGTAGTCAAATTGATGTTGCTGTTCTCTATGGCCAACCTCATCGGTTGAAACTCTGGGGTAAGGCCTTGAAGGAGCAGAGCTGCCAGCAGCTCATCATCAATCTCCTTCCCTAAGTCCAGCAGCTCTTGTGACGTAGTTAAAACAGATGTCACATACTCACGAATCGTTGAGAATTGTTCGAGCCTCATGCTCACTAGTTTTGTCAATAGCCGGCAACGGTTGTTTAATCCTTTGTCCTCAAAAGCACTTCTTAATGCCTCCCAAGCGTCCTTTGCTGTTTTAGTGTTTCGGACGTGCACCAAGCAATGAGGTCTGACCATTAAACATATTTTTGTATTTTTGCACGCGCTCTCTGGTCTCGCTTTGTACCAGAAACGTCTGTGGCCGCAGGAGTGGTACTTGTAAATTCCCATAAATCATCGTGAATTAGATATAATTCCATGAGGAATTTCCACGTTGCATAGTTTGTGTTGCCATCTAACTTCTCCAGCGATGGCAAACCACTGCTGCCAGAACTGCAAGATGCAGTTTCTCTATCGCCGCTTTCGCCCATAACTTATTAGTGTTACTCACTCTGACACTAATTAAACATAGTCGCACATTAGAAATATGAACTATATTGATAAGCTGGGATTAATTAGATATAATTAATCTTTATTCAATATAATTACGAAAAACCATTGACATGACATGACACAATAATAACAGTGACAAGTGGAACAAATTTGGGTATGAAATTAAAATAATATAACACCTATTCAGCCTGTAATAATGTAAGCCTGTATAGTCTTTATTCTAACACTACCTTACAAATTTCGAGTGAAATTTTATCGATGTGGAGTGTATATAAGCTTATAAAGCTTAAATATTTTGCGTGAAACGTTTGCACGGTACGTTGACATCGCTGTCAATTTAAAAATTCAAATGTCAAATGGGTTTTTTAGGTTAATTGTATATTTATATAATTATGTGTAGTTAATAACTATATAGTACGACTTGCTGTTAATAGTAATAGTCTCAGTAAATACTACACTCTGATCTTAGCCAAAAGGCCGAGAAGCGATAATTATAGAGAGAAGCGATATAATTTCGACCCTACAACGTGACGGTAAAAGCTATCGTGCGGCTAAGCAGAGTGAATTCATTGAAAACTGAATATCTTCGAATGACAAAGCCGGTCTCTACTTAATATAATATGCCACTTTTTACTTGTTAGTTTTGTTTTATTATTTATAATACGTATCCGGATTATAAATAATAAAACAAAACTAAAACTAAATTTTGGTGCGACTGCTAATATCGAATGTTTGTAAGTAAAATTGTGTAATAAACGATATTTACTCGTACTAAGTTACCTATTTCGTTTTATTTTCAGAAGAATGTCATGCCCATATTTATTAAAAATGGTCTAAAATTGATGCAAAGATTGCCTAAGGTAACTATTATTTTATTACTTATTTTTTTTATTTTAGCATTAGTTTCAGAAAGGAACTTGAAATATATTTTAGTAGTTAGTATCTGCCGCCGAGCGGTCGTGCGGTTAGTTTTGCACTAATACCACTGTGGCGCTACAATCTACGTGGAGTATTTCACTGATATCTCTATCTCAGTCTATATATTGTACTTTGTGATGGCGATTATGGCGGATATGAATGGAACTATTTGTTCTAGTGTTACCCTAAAAACTAAGTTAATTTCCTTTTTTCCACATTTTTTCATCCTATGCTATTATGACGTCATACAGATTTGAAATATTCTCGAAATATTCAAATAAATTGACCCAAATCTTCTCTTGGGAATAAAATTTGGTTTGGCACATACAAAAGACGAAATACTCCCAATTTACTGATGGCAACATGGACATTACACAGATAAAACATAATGGATACAGGAAAATAGAGGATAGTGGAGGATACACGGATCTATACCTAGGTATAGATCCGTGGGAGGATAGCACTCACATCACATGCCAACGTACAAACATTAACATAAAGGCTTGGTCACACAGCGACCAGCATGCGCTATGCAAGCGGCACGTCCGCGCAGCTGACCGCTGTGCGCCGCACACCGCACCGGACTGTACGGTGACGCTGTGTGTATGATGATGTCTGTGGTATGACAGAAAGTCAGAATTAACAAAAAGAAAAGTCAAAAGATATCATCGTTTCATAAGGAGGATATAATTTCGAAAACCGAGCTCGGTACTTAATTTTAGTGTGTTGTTAGCTTGTTCTTATCAATTCTATAATGGCTAACGACAGAGAAGTATTGCGTGAAATATGGGACGGAAAGTTACCGATATGTTTTCAATTATATCAAGAAGAAATTATGGAAATTCAACAGCCCGATCCGTTCTATGTAATGGTTCCAAGATTAAGTTACTTTCCTCTGGTCACTGATAAGGTAGTTATTTGAGGACTATCACAAAATCATTTATCAAAAGAGGTCTTACAAAATACTTGTTAGTTTTTACAATTATATTGGTTATTTCATTGTCCCTTATATTTATTATTTATTTCTCAGATGAAAAGACATTTCCTAAGATATATATCCCAAGAAAATGCAGATAATGAAATGTGGCTGGACTACAATGGGCAACCCCTTAAATGGCACTATCCAATAGGGTTCCTTTTTGACCTCTTCTGTGGAAATGACCCGCAGCTACCATGGAACCTCACTGTGCACTTCACCAAGTTTCCAGAAGCTGTTCTCCTACATTGTCCTAGCAAGTAATATATTCCTGAGTATTACTCACACAACTTAATAAGAATCCATTACATAGATACCATAAAGTTTAACCCTTAAATGCATAGTGTATGATGCAGCCTACATAACAAAATCATCAAAATTTATACAATGTGAAAACATGATGAACGGTTCTTAGATATTATTATGTCAGGAAAACTAATAGATTTTTATATTTATCATTCAGATTTGTATGGTTTTGTATAAAAAAATATTACACTTGTTTTTAAGCATAAGGGTGGCAATTTTGCAAAAAGTAGTTAGTAGTTGATTTTTGGTGTGAGATTAAAACGAGTTTTTAGGGGTTTATTTATTATTTTATATTTGAATGATTTATTATAGGTATATCACAAATACAGTACCTTACTGATTATAATAAAATCTTTCATACATATGTAGTGTACAATTATATATTTACATAAATGGCTTTGGCCCTATGTAACTTTTAACACCAGTAATTCAGTGAAAATCAGTTTTTTTAACTTATTTTTCCTGGTGTCAGGAAACAATAATGTATCATATATATCAATTTCAGGCAAAAATAAAAACTCATGCATTTAAGGGTTAATATAGTTGCCAGTGTTTTTAATTAATAAACCTTAATAACATTTGAATTGAACATACAACATTTATACAAGCAAGTTCCGGTAATCCCTCAAGTACTATAGCCTAATTAGTCTCAATGATTTTTTTGAAAATAGAACTCATCAACACTAGTGTGGGAAAAATTGGAAGAGACTTTTACCCGGAAGGGGCCTTAGTTAATATGTATATAAGTGTAGGTTAAAGTGTCACAACAATGTGTAAACTAATTTTAACTAAGGAATCTCTGATGTAATGTTCATAATGTTCCATGGGTTAGCTGTAAGTATGGCTCTTATAACCCTCTACATGTCGGTTTAAAATGGACATAGTTATCATTAGGAAGCAAGGATTGTTTTAATTTTAATGCACATAAGGTCAGTTTCTTAGAAACACTAAAATTTTATTATGTACATGTGTTTATCATCTTATTTATACCATATTTATTATACAAGCTTTTATTTAACTTGCAATGTCTAAAAATTATAGTATGTATGTTTGTGTCAAGTTTTGTAACTGAAATTTTTAGAAGAAAATTGGTGAAAATTCAATATACCACCACCAAGCACCAAGCACCACCAAGCTGATCTAATGATGGAGCCATAAGGTAGCCATAGCAACTCCTAAACTACACAAAATAGACCTGTTGTGTTAGAGCTCATTAGTATCCTCTCACCGAGGAGTTGATGAGTGTGGAAAAATAGACAGTTGGCATTTAAAGCTTGTACCACACATTAAATTTTTGTGTTAAACTTATTTTCAGTAAAACCTCTCTGAGAACACAACAAAATCTCATCATTGAATTATAGATGTTATGCATAACATTATAATTCATATATGTAGCAACACAATTCTGTAAAAATTATCAAACCTTTTTTTTTCCAATTATTGCAAAGATGGATGTCTTGCTTGGAATGTGCGCAGTAAAATTCCGAAATTATGAAAACCTGTGTATTCTGAAAGAGCTCTTAATGTCTCCAAATCAAAACATACCTTGAAAGTGATTTAGGAGACAAACAGAATAGCAAAAAGCTTCCATTTGATGGAGTAGTAATTGCTTGTTTTTATATATTTCAGAGATGTTGTGGAAGCACATTATATGTCCACGGTCAAGGAAGCGGATGTCCTCAAGCATCGGGGTCAAGTCATGTCAACCATGCAGAAAAAAGATCACAATCAGTTATGGCTCGGCTTACAGAATGGTAGGGAGTAATATGTCATATGTGTTATTATAATTACGAGGGGTGGCTGAAAAGTAGTCTACCTAAGTATGAAAGAAAAGACGTAACTGGGTAGTTTATTTTTATTTTTCTATATAGTCTCCTACCGAAATGCATTAATTGCATTTATCAAATAATGACATTAAACCATTAAAAAAAACTTTTGGTTTGTCATCAAAATATTCATCATCTCATTATCAGTAGAAAATCTTCGCCCCCTGAGATTTTTCTTTCGAAGTCTGAACTGGAAATAGTCGCCCCTCCTTTTTTCTTTTATGGCTTCTCTCAGCTGGCAAAGTAAATTTTCGTAATAGTCAGCATTCATTGTCGTTTTCTTAGGTAAATAATCTGGTTAGGGCTCATAATGTCCCACTCGCAAAATGTCCCTCCACCAAAATTACGTCCCTTTCGCAAATGGTCCCTTATGCAAAATACCCCATTCCCATTACGGCCCTTTCTCTAAATGTCCCTTTCTCAAAACATCCCGTTCTTTTCGCAAAATGGCCCTTCTGAAAAAGCCCCTTTCGCAAAACGCCCCGTCTGCAAAATGTCCCGTTCGCAAAACGTCCCTTTCGCAAAATGTCCCGCCTGCAAAATTCTTGTTTAAATAGAGAAAAAAGTGTCTGTGAAAAATGTAATTATTCGTACAAGCTTTTATTTCCGACTGTACTTTTCTGTATACCACCATCAACTACTCATTGAGACGAATCAAATGAGCCCAAACTCGATGGGGTTGCGTCGTTTAATTACGGAGTTCCTATGGCCACCTTCCAGCTCCATCATCAGACCCTGGTTACCATATAGTATCAAAGTACTCGTCAAGACGAATCAAATCAGCGGAAACTCGATGGGGTTGTGTCGTTTATTTACGGAGTTCTTGTAGTCACCTTCCAGCTCCATCATCAGATCGGTTCTATGTCATAATAACATTGCATTGTCATCCGATTTCAGCTCAATTGGGAACCGGGAAGTGGATCAAATTCAACTTGCAACATTTGATTAAGGAACGTCTTCGAACGGGACATTTTGCGGAAGGGACGTATTGCGAACGGGACATTTTGCGAAACGGATGTTTTGCGAACGGTACATTTTGCGAAAGGGACGTTTTGCGAACAGGACGTAATTTATGTGACGGGACCTTTTGCAGAGAGGTCGTGTTGAGAATGGGACATTTAGAAAAGGGACCTTTTGCGAAAGGGACAGGGACATTTTGCGAGTGGGACATTATGAGCCCTAACCAATAATCTATTAGTAAAATCCCTTCTGCATCCCAAAAAATTGTCGCTATAAGTTTACTAGCCGATGGACGAACCTTGTACTTCCGAGGCTTTTCGTCCTTGAATTTCCATTGTGGTGACTCCCGCTTACTTTTTGGGTCCCATTGTCTAATCCAAGTCTCATCTCATCACAAGTCACAATCCTGGAAATAATTTCTTCCCCTTTCCCTCGACTCATGTCTAAAAACTCTTGAAGTCTTGACACGTCTGTCCTTGTCTAACGCGGTCAGCATTTTGGGGACCCAACGGGCTAACCTAACTAACCTAACTTTTGACATGTTCAAATAGCCATAAATTATTTCATTTACCCGGTCCTTACTAATGCCCACATCTCTGGCTATCTCCCATTGTTTCACTCGTCGGTCTTCAAGTATTATATTTTTCACCTTGGTCACATTTTCTTCAATGATGGTAGAAATTGGTCGTCCACTACGAGGATCGTCTTCTAGGCTTTCGCGGCCCGATTTAAATTGCCTAGACCAGAACTTAATTCTGAAATCGGAAGGACACCAATCACCGATCACGAGCAACATACGTTTTTTATCGGCGAAGGCGTATTTCCTTCTTTAGTGAGAAATTTAATTAGGTATTCAATTCATGACATGTTATATGAAGCTTTGCTCAATTAGGTATTCAATTCATGACATGTTATATGAAGCTTATCACAGTTGCTAGATACCAATTTGTATCAGGCGCCAACACCAGATAAAGGTCTAGGCCCGACAGCCCACAAATAGGAAAGGGGTCTTACTTCTGCTTAAGATCTGTCGGCCTGTTTAGCCTTGTTGGAAGTGTCACTGCCTCCAAAGCTATAGGTCCTGGGTTCGACTCCCGGTAAGGGCATTTGTTTCTGTGGTGAGCGGAGACAATTGTTTCTGAGACTTGGATGTTTTCTATGTATTTAAGTGTATATCTATTAAATATATCGTCATCTAGTACCCATAACCCAAGCCTTATTGAGCTTACTATGGGACTGGTTCGATTTGTGTAAGGAATTGTCCCCTAATACTTATTTGTTTATTTAATACTTATTCTGCTTAAGAGGGTTATAAAGGGTCCACTAGCGCCCCTCGTTAATAATTATGATTATTTAAATGTAAAGTTAGATATTTAAAAAAGGCTTTTGCCATGTACTGTATTTCGTATTTTAGTACCTTTTGAATGCATTTAACCAGTAATTACGGTGCTAGATTCATCAATCTATGCGTCGAAAATAAAAAAGGGCGTTTTATTTTTTAACTCAGATCGACGAACGTCGCAACGTAATAACTAGTTTGATGTATTTAAAAGGTAATTAAATACAAAATACAGTACATAGCAGTCCTCTTTTAACATGACTATCGTTAAATTTATTAATCACAATTCTTTACAATTGACGCTAGTGGACCCGTTGAAGCCCTATCTTATCTATTGGACACTACAAAAAAGCAACTAATAGATGGCACCAATGTGTTAAGCAGAGGTCTAAGTCTCATACGATATTAATGGTACAGGGACCTCTCAGGCTCTGGTGAAAACTACAAGAGGCTTTTTTTTTAAATACGCCACATTGGCAGACTATATAAATTTACTAGTGTCTGCTGAAAGATAAAATAAAACGATAAGCTATTCTAAAATTAAAACATATTTAAATAGATCCCCAGATGTAAACAATATATTTTTCTCAAACATGCGCCTAAATGTATGCATTAATGTCACGAAAAGAGGACTTGCAGTTACCTGTTTATGGCTCCCTACATTACTTCTTGGCCGGCGGCCAAGAAGTAATGTATGCAGAATGTATGAAACTAACATTATTGTCCGCTGCTCTAACTTTTTAAATTTGCTTACTAAAATCAACTGATAAACAATGATATTTTAAGTAATATCATTGCTGATAAAGGAAATATTACATAGAGCCAACCGCCACGATTTTGTATATATATTTTTAATTTGTTATGTAAATTGGTATTTTTTTAGGTTTTTCCGTTTTTTTATCGTTCCTGTATTTTTGTATTTTGTTGTTTTTTTTTTTAATTTTTGAGTATTTGGACTTTTAAAAAGTTTTTCGTGTTTTTTTTGTACTTTTTTTCATTTTTTTAGTTTTTTTATGTTTTTTTGGTATTTTTTTAGTTTTTACGTGTTTTTTAGTTCTTTCGTGTTTTTTTAAATGGTGCTTTGTATTTTGTAGCATTTTTCGTGTTTTGATTTAATTTCCGTTATTTGTCGTGATGATTTGCTATTTTTGGACGTTTTGTATTTTTTAGTTTTTTACATTGTAGTTTTTTTATTGTTTTTTTTTTCTAACATTTTTGAGAAAAGTACTATACAATCCTCGGCCGGAACAGGGATTGCAGGACTCGTTTTATCCGGCCTCGTCTACGACTCGGCCGTTTATCCCAAACTCGTCCAGCAATCCCTTACTTCACGGCCTCTGCAGTAATGTACTATTGCAGATAAATTCGATCAGTTCTGGGCCATAAACCGAAGACTAATGGAGTCACATGGGGACCATGAGGGCTTCAAACACATTCCAATACGAATATACTACGATGATGGGACCTTCACTCAGCATCTAGTCGGCCCAAAGAATCGCGACAGTAGCAGGAAGTTACTCCAGCATATGATCTCAGAACTTTATCCTGATAAGCCTGATGGTTTGTAAACTAAACTTAGTTACTGTGTGGCTTCAATCCAGTTATTAGAATATACTTCATATCAGACTCCAAACTATGTTTTGAAGGTAAAGAGGACAGACATAGCTTGTTGACCATTAATGATCATTTATTGTTTGTGTCAAAAGAGCAAACTCAAAACAGATAAAATTCCTGACATAATCTTATGTATATTTAGCAGACACTTGACACTTAATAAGTAGAATCAATATTATGATGGCTCCTCCTGAACAAGATGATCTATTGACCTCAAGAGTACCACAGAGTAGACGTCGAATACCACGACTGAGCGAGATACTAAATTGAATAACACTAATATAATATAATAATTGTCATAGTAACAATTTTTTATTATTTGACTTTGCATGGAACGTTAAAAAAAATCCGGTGTTATTATAACTAGAAAGTGAACCTTACAACCATTGTAACAGGGTTGATAATTTCCAGTGAAGCTACGGACGCACGGCATATTGGTACCGCACGACACACCACTGCAATGGATGTCGGAGCACCTCAGCTACCCCGACAACTTCCTCCACCTCTGCTTGTGCTGAACACGGTGTCGCTTTATAGTCATATTATAATATATATACTTACCCGGCAATAAAATAACGCATTCCTTAAACATGTGTTGAATTTTATTACATCAATCTTACTTTCAAATCAATGAAGGGTTGTTCTCTATAAAGTAGGTAGGTTTTGTAAGTTCTGTAAAGTGAGTATAGCGTCTGTTACGCTACATCACTTCAGACAGGCCGTATACTTCCGTGGGCCATTTTATGAAAAGTTATACTGATCTTATTCCTGATTTTTAGGGTTCCGTACCCAAAGGGTAAAAACGGGACCCTATTACTAAGACTTCGCTGTCCGTCCGTCCGTCCGTCTGTCACCAGGCTGTATCTCAAGAACAGTAATAGCTATACAGTTGAAATTTTCATGGCTACCACTCGCCGAGCTAGATCTCAAGAACCGTAATAGCTAGACAGTTGAAATTTGGACAGATTATGTATTTTTATTGTGGCTACAACAGCAAATACTAAAATCAAAATAATAATAATAATTAAGGGGGGCTCCCATACAACAGAGTAGTTGTTGGCGTTTTTTTTTCTGGTACGGAACCCTTCTTGCGCGAGTCCGACTCACACTTGGCCGGTTTCTAAATTTAAATTTTTCTCTATAACATTGTAATAGGAGTGTCCGAAAATTTTTCTTACTAATTCCAAGTTTTCATTATTTTCATACAAGTGTCTATGGAAGAGTATCAGAATAGATTGGGACGCTTTTTCTCCTCTTAGAATGAATAGTTTTTTCGATTCGGAGTAGTAGGGATAACCTTAAATTTCAAAGCTTTGTCAGACAGATTATTATTATATAGTTGGGGATCATACACAGATTTGAGATCGCGTCCTGTGGACATAACTAAAGTTAAGCGTTTATTCCCAGTACCTAGTCTAGTGGAAGTAGTTCCGTGGCGGAACTAGTGAGACTTTTTTAGAGGTCCGTAGTCAACTAGGAACCCTTATAGTTCCGTCTGTCCGAGGCTTTGCTCTGTGAATGTTAGTGCTAGAAAGCTGCAATTTGGTATGCATATATAAATAAATAAATCTGACAAAGTGGTAAAATAAAATCTAGAAAAAAAACTTAATGGTACCTCCCCTACACGTAAATTGGGGATGCAATTTTTTTTGCTGTGTGGGGTGTTGTTTGTAGGTCCTCTCATAATGAATACAGGTCTTCATCAAACACTTTTTGATAAAGTAAATATTTACGGAAATATTCAATCCAAAAGAAAAGAAAAATGTGCCTCCCCTCTCTCTAACTTTTGAACTATAGGTCAAAAAATATATATATATATATATTTTTTTTTTACAATATATAAGATACACTACACAATATACAATAAATATATAAGTTAGAGAACAAAACAAGATTACAATGTAAAAAGACATTTATTTTAATTAGTATTAGTATCACTGAAGTCCCATGACAAAACAATAAAATTATATTTCTATATGTTGTACTCGTTGGTATTAAAATAGCTTTTGCGGTACATTTCATTAATTTAAACTTTTCATTTTAAATCCGTTTAAATTGTAAAACGAATAGTTAGGCTTCTTTGACTTAGACACTTCATAATACGAGTATAACGAAATTTTTAATTAAAAGCAGTTTTGGTGGTGGTTTACTTGTTTTTTTTTTCATGGGCCCACTGTACATAATAAATAGTTGGTGAATCTTGATGCTTTTTACAGGACTGCCCAAAAAATGTTTTCAGGGTTCATGTATGTATGTGAGATTTTTTGTTTCACCAGAACTAATGCCTTAGCCAATAAGAGGTATCGTTAGAAACCTTGCGCAACGTCGTCCTGAGTAAGTTCAATTAAGGTATCAAGGATATGAACACACATCAAAAAAATAGTCATTTATATATTCAAATTGTGATATTAAAAATTAAACATTACAAATATATTAGAAACATTAACAACGAACATGAAAATTTAAATAAATATAGAATTAATTCACTGTTGCAAATTCAAACCCTCAGCAAGGGAAGACGTAAGAGTATATTTTGGAAGAATAGCTGCCTGAGTAACCCTAAAATTCGAAATTAAAATTGTATATTTGTAAACATAGGTTGACAGGGCGTTACAATAATTATTGTTATCGCTGTTTGCCCGTTCGGCATACAAATATTGTATTCCAGATAGTGCATGCATGTATAGCCGTGGAATGCAAAAAAACGTCACTTTTCGACTACACATTTCTTTTTTCAAAAAAAGTAACGAACCTTTTCATCCCGCTACTGTACTTACCCTTGTAGCCGAAGGTCAATTAGCTCAATATCTACGCTGGATTTCTCCTACACTTAGCAGTGAATGAGCTTAACGGAATGCTGGTACAGTCGCATTCAAATGTATTATGCCCATAAAAATAATGTCAAATTACACATTTTTGGCCATCGACAGTAACGATGAGGCTAAGCGTTCTCCAGCGTTATGTGCGTACATGTGGGTAAGGACCAAATTCTTGGAGGCAAGGCTTTTAATTCTTCTACAATTTAATTGATTCTGTTGTGACACGAAACATTTACATACAAATTAAAAGGGTAACAATTAAATTGTAGACGAATTAACCCTTAATAAGGCAGAGGCGATTTAGCGACCACATACGTGTCAATGGACTTTAAATCTTAGTTCTTCGATTTAAGTTTCAAATTAGATTGCATTTTCGTAAAAAGTGACTTGTCTCGAACTGAATCACCAAAACGTAACTATATTGTTCATATATTTCGTTTTTTTTTTAAAGTCATTTAGATTGTTGGTGCTTTATTAAGGACTAAATCCGTTAACGATAGTACGAAAATTTGGTCCTTACCTTTCCCATGTGTGAAACATGTGCTTAGAAATTCAAATGTAAAATATAATACGCCTTCTTGCCGGATTCACGTCAATTCTAGTAAACACCCAAAGTAGACTATCCTCGCAAGCTGTATAGTTATAGAACAGGATAGGTCGATACACAAAGCTGGCGCGGACGTCTACGAAATTAATGAAAGTTGCATACATTTTCCGCACCAGCTCTTGCGAATCGACTTATAACTTTTTTAGCAATTGAAATTTGCATCACAGCTAATACCCGCTAACTGTACATGTGATACCTTTATAAGTATTTGTACGTTAAATATTACGTGAATCAGCCAGTACAAAAAAACGTAACTTTCGCTCAGCACTATCTTTGATTAAGTTATTATCGGCTGCATACAACCGGACCGCAGGCTTGTTACGCACTTGATATATTTCTTAATCGTATGGCATTTTAATAACTGGGATGGCGATATAGAAAACAACATTGTGCGATATACAAAAAAACATTATAAATGACTTCTTCTTTTCCATTCCCACCCAACATTTCAGGTCAGCTCTCCTCGTTTCTCGGCGCCAGGATGCGCTATCCTGGGTCGTCTGATTATCAATGTGCAGGGTCTTCAAGTCACGGGTCACGGCAGAGAGCTATGTGTCGGGTGGTCGGCCGCGATTTTTTCCAAAAGGGCTAAAGCTCGATTTACGGGATGGTCGGATTCTCTACGCTTTATATGGCCAGTACCATCTCAGGCGACTTTCTTGAAGCTTGCCTGTAATAGGGGCGACTGCAAAACTTCCTCTGATGTACTCGTGTTGTACCTAGATCCAAGTTACACCGTCGGCCCATCTCAGCATCTGAATTTCGTTAACTTGTGAAGATTTTGTTGGTGTTTTGCATTGGTTGCCCATCATTCTGCTCCGTACCTGCGACTGCGTCGGCATCAATACTGGCATCTGCAGCTACTTTAGAGCCAAGGTATATAAATTCCTCAGATTATGGAATGATTGCGTCGTCAATGAATATGTTGTTCGCACTATTCGTAGTTAAACTAAAGTTGCATTCCACTCCGATTTGTCTCTCTACTGATGAGTAAGTCGTAGTTTTCTAGCGCTATTTTCCAACAAATTAAGTTATCTTGAAGCTCTTGCGCTCTTTTGTTGATGAGAACTATGTCATCTGCGTTAGGCACCACGGAAGGGCGATAAATTACAATTGTACACTAAATATGACTAGGTATGCAATTGATTCTCCTGGTCGCAAATGTTGAGCGGGGACGTCCAGTTAGTTTCCGTTAATTATTCCTCCGTGGTGAGTCCGATTTTTAATGCATACAAGCAACCGACTTTGACATTTTGCCAAACTTGAATCAGTTTGGTCAAGCCGTTTTGGAGGAGTAGACGCACAAGCGATATACATTTGTGGCCTAAGATTGAGCTCCGCTGGGCTCCGCTCAATGATGCCTGGCAGTGAGAGCCTAATGATTTCTCAAGGAAGATGGCTGGCCAAGAGCAATCCCATTTTTAATTTAAATAAAAAGATATCCGATTGATCTTAACTAGGTGCAAAATGAGGTTGTAACTAAAGACTGCTACAACGCTCAGTAAGTCTGTACTAAGTTTATACACCTGAATGTGATTTATAAATCGGTTAAAAGTTGCAATGATCAATGAGTTCTAAGTTTAATAGAATTAGGTAGCATGCGTATGAAAAAAGTCGCTTAATTTATACAATAAGTTACTTAAGTATTATTCATATTAGGTACATGGTACAAAAGTATAACATAGTACAATTTTAAATGCCTACCAGTATTTCATACTAGTAGATACCCGATTTTTAGTAACCATAATTTAAATCTCATATACACAATCGGATTCAAGAATTTGTTTTTACGATTTCAATAGGAATTGTTATTTACAAACTAAACACGATTTCTTGAGTTATCACAATTAAAACATACGCCCGCGTTACTCTTACTCGCAATACTTAATATTAGTGCCGTTTAAGGACGGGCGACAGTAAAATATAATATAGCATGGCGAATTTTGCAGTCTACGTGCACTCGTGGGGGCTAATATACTCACAACTTTCGTCATCCAAACATAAATGACGCTTACAGTGGAAGAGACAGCTGACAATAAGTCGGAGAATTACGCGTGATGATCAGCTTGGCCATGACTTTGCAGCAAGCAGCAAGCGTTTTATCTGTTCATTGCACGGCCAAGACGCGCCACGCACAGCGCTTAGTTGGGATCGCACGCAATGTATAAGGAAAACCGCTGCCGCCGCCGCCGCTGAAGTCGTGACCGCCTGGCCGGGCCGTACGCACATCAGCTAAACATTCGCGGTTCGCGCCCCATCGCGATTTCCGCCCGTCGTAAGTAAGTATAATGGAGGTATTATAAAAATAGAGCGTTCGCCACGCAACAGCAGTTCATCTCATAGTTCACTCTTCTCCGTCTTCGGCTTGTGCTTCTGTACCACGTATGGAATGTGTTTCGTGAATCTTTTACAGCCGTTGTTGGCGAATATAGGTTGCGCTTCGCTCGGTCCGTACGTTATGACAGACATTGCATCCCTGAAAATAAAATAGATAAATAGATATCTCGCTGCATCGGTTTGTAACTTATTGTATTGGTACAGTAGATTAGGTACCGATATTTTTGCAAAATTAGAATATACGCTCAAATGAGACCTAATCGACTCTATACACCACATAATCGTAATTATCATTAATTTAATAACTATAATAACTACATAGTTTAAAACAAAGTCGCTTCCCGCTTCTGTCTGTCTCTATGTATGCTTAAATCTTTAAAACTACGCAACGGATTTTGATGCGATTTTGTTTAATAGATAGTGTGATTCAAGGGGAAGGTTTATATGTACGTATAATATAGTAGAGAAACACTGATAATTTTAAAGGTTTCTAACGTGATGTCGTAAATAAACTCATTTTTTGCGCTTACATTGCAAACGCTGGCTGAACTCTATAAGATAGATCAAAATAATGTACTACAATAATGTGCACCTCAAAACGGTCTACAAAAATGTCCGCGATGGTATATAATAATAATAATTCATTTATTTCGACGTTTTCGACCAACTGGTATTAATACAAAAAAAAGTCAAGTTAAGATCAAAATGCATTAAGCCGCAGTAAATTAGTTTTACTGTAAACAATCTAGTGCCAAACTTGGCAACTTTTCAGATAATCTACGGAACTTGGCGCCCATTTAAACTCGTTTAGCGTAGGCCTGTTTAGCGTAGTTGGTAGTGTTATTGCCTCTGAAGCTAGAGGTCCCGGGTTCGATTCCCGGTAAGGGCATTTGTTTCTGTGGTGAGCAGAGACATTTGTTCCTGAGACATGGACATTTTCTATATATTTAAGTATATATCTATTAAATATATCGTCGTCCAGTACCCATAACACAAGCCTTATTGAGCTTACTGTGGGACTAGTTCGATTTGTGTAAAAAATGTCCCCTAATATTTATTTATTTTATTTTATTTATTTAGATCTGCAATTCTGTTGTCGTTGAACTTGGCTGCCATTTTCACATTTATGTTTTTGATGGGATATCATTACTTTTTGTCAAACTTTATCCAATGGTACTTTCCAGAGCGAATGCACGAGTTACTATACAAAATACCCAAACCGCTACATAAGCACCTAAAATATTTGAAGAGTTCCCTCGATTTCTCCAGGACCCTATGATTAGATTCTGACCCGATGACAATGGGACCACCCCGGAAGTATACCGTTTCAAACAAAAAAAGAATTTTCCAAATCGGTTAATAAATGACGGAGCGGGTTAGGTTTTGATTACTAGTCAGTCAGTCAGTCAGTCAGTCAGTGGTAAAAATGACTTTTTTTGGAATTTAATAACTATTAAACCTATATTTATGAAATTTGGGGTTCTAGTTGTTCTAAGGGATCTTAATATATGTAACAAGTTTCATGTTTTTATGTTAGATAGATTTGGAGTTATTGGGGTGTCAAAAGTGGGTCCAAACGGTTCGTGTAATATAACACACGGCTGCTGTCCGCCAGTTCCTGAGATGAACTTGGCTGGACACGCTGCCGCGTGTTTAGATCTCTTAGGGATAACCATTTTATATCCTTTACTTTTTACCAGAAATAATTGCTTATTTACGAAGCGTTTTTAAGCAATACAGCATTAATCATTATCCAATTAAGTACCCTAAATACATTGTGCATTTAATACAGATCAATATGGCCCCATGCTGTACATGTAATTTAAATAATATAAAGTTTTTCTGTAGTATATTTAGTATCAACAACAGCATTGCACCCGTGCGAAGCCGGGGCGGGTCGCTAGTCAAATATAAAATAATTGTATATATCATCAAAATCAGTGGAGCAGTTTTTGAAAACCCATTTACAAACAATTAAGGTACAGATCTATCTATAAGTATAACTTGTATATATCTTTGATTTTTTACACAAACGATTATGATGAAAATGTTCAATTCACGCTATCATCCGTGCGCTGCGACACGCCGCGAGACGCTGCTTTAGCAGTAGGAACGAGATGTAGTGGTCTATCAGGTGGTTCGCGACAAATGACTGCCTGAAGCCACCTTGGAAACTATGTTGTCACTCACGCCATCATCTGCTCCGTGGGCTGCAACACGCCGCGAGCGCGCTGCTCCAGCGGTAGGAGCGAAATTTAGTGGTCTCTCAGGTGGTTAGCGACAAATGACTGCCTGAAGCCACCTTGGAAACTATGTTGTCACTCACGCCATCATCTGCTCCGTGGGCTGCGACACGCCGCGAGCGCGCTGCTCCAGCGGTAGGAGCGAAATTTAGTGGTCTCTCAGGTGGTTAGCGACAAATGACTGCCTGAAGCCACCTTGGAAACTATGTTGTCACTCACGCCATCATCTGCTCCGTGGGCTGCGACACGCCGCGAGCGCGCTGCTCCAGCGGTAGGAGCGGAATTTAGTGGTCTCTCAGGTGGTTAGCGACAAATGACTGCCTGAAGCCACATTGGAAACTATGTTGTCACTCACGCCATCATCTGCTCCGTGGGCTGCGACACGCCGCGAGCGCGCTGCTCCAGCGGTAGGAGCGGAATTTAGTGGTCTCTCAGGTGGTTAGCGATAGCGACAAATGACTGCCTGAAGCCACCTTGGAAACTATGTTGTCACTCACGCCATCATCTGCTCCGTGGGCTGCGACACGCAGCGAGCGCGCTGCTCCAGCGGTAGGAGCGGAATTTAGTGGTCTCTCAGGTGGTTAGCGACAAATGACTGCCTGAAGCCACCTTGGAAACTATGTTGTCACTCACGCCATCATCTGCTCCGTGGGCTGCGACACGCCGCGAGCGCGCTGCTCCAGCGGTAGGAGCGGAATTTAGTGGTCTCTCAGGTGGTTAGCGACAAATGACTGCCTGAAGCCACATTGGAAACTATGTTGTCACTCACGCCATCATCTGCTCCGTGGGCTGCGACACGCCGCGAGCGCGCTGCTCCAGCGGTAGGAGCGGAATTTAGTGGTCTCTCAGGTGGTTAGCGATAGCGACAAATGACTGCCTGAAGCCACCTTGGAAACTATGTTGTCACTCACGCCATCATCTGCTCCGTGGGCTGCGACACGCCGCGAGCGCGCTGCTCCAGCGGTAGGAGCGGAATTTAGTGGTCTCTCAGGTGGTTAGCGATAGCGACAAATGACTGCCTGAAGCCACCTTGGAAACTATGTTGTCACTCACGCCATCATCTGCTCCGTGGGCTGCGACACGCAGCGAGCGCGCTGCTCCAGCGGTAGGAGCGGAATTCAGTGGTCTCTCAGGTGGTTAGCGACAAATGACTGCCTGAAGCCACCTTGGAAACTATGTTGTCACTCACGCCATCATCTGCTCCGTTGGCTGCGACACGCCGCGAGCGCGCGGCTCCAGCGGTAGGAGCGGAATTTAGTGGTCTCTCAGGTGGTTAGCGACAAATGACTGCCTGAAGCCACCTTGGAAACTATGTTGTCACTCACGCCATCATCTGCTCCGTGGGCTGCGACACGCAGCGAGCGCGCTGCTCCAGCGGTAGGAGCGGAATTTAGTGGTCTCTCAGGTGGTTAGCGATAGCGACAAATGACTGCCTGAAGCCACCTTGGAAACTATGTTGTCACTCACGCCATCATCTGCTCCGTGGGCTGCGACACGCAGCGAGCGCGCTGCTCCAGCGGTAGGAGCGGAATTCAGTGGTCTCTCAGGTGGTTAGCGACAAATGACTGCCTGAAGCCACCTTGGAAACTATGTTGTCACTCACGCCATCATCTGCTCCGTTGGCTGCGACACGCCGCGAGCGCGCGGCTCCAGCGGTAGGAGCGGAATTTAGTGGTCTCTCAGGTGGTTAGCGACAAATGACTGCCTGAAGCCACCTTGGAAACTATGTTGTCACTCACGCCATCATCTGCTCCGTTGGCTGCGACACGCCGCGAGCGCGCGGCTCCAGCGGTAGGAGCGGAATTTAGTGGTCTCTCAGGTGGTTAGCGACAAATGACTGCCTGAAGCCACCTTGGAAACTATGTTGTCACTCACGCCATCATCTGCTCCGTGGGCTGCGACACGCCGTGGGCGCGCAGCTCGGCAAGCGCGCACTGCTCTACGTGTTGCTGCTCCAGCGGTAGAAACGGGATGTAGTGGTCTATCAGGTGGTTCGCGATAGTTGACGACTGCTTGAAGCCACCTGCCATGGAAACAGATAAGGTTGACGGCTGCGGGCCAACTACAAGCGACACCGCAGCGTGACTCGGGACGAGAAAATATAAAAACCCTCTTTCTAATTTACAAAGATTGTGGAGTACAGTTATTAGCAGCGAAATATAATTCAAGTCACAATCGAGATATATTTATTTTATTTTATGGAAGCCGATATTTTCTTTGCATTTATTTGAAGCTTGATTGAAATTTGGATAGAAATTAGTCCTACAGACAGTGGTGCAAGCTGTGTAGGTACTTCAGCTAGTAGCTGTATATTAAAAACACAATAGAATAGTTTCAGCTTAAACAAAAAAATACACTCACGATCACATTACATATTTTAAAGAACGCACAGTCAGCATCATAATATGGGTAGTATCAGTCGAAGTTGCCAAATATATCGAACGTACCCTTATTCTCATAGGCATACGTAACATGGATGTATTCGAATATATTTGGCTGCCTAGGCTATCACTACATCACTAATATATATCATATTGCTAACCAATACATACTATGTATTATATTTATTATTTCGTCACTTATTTCCGTTCTAAAAGCTGAAGACGCTGACTGATTTTGCGTTACTTTCCCAAATTTTGAATTTTGATAATATACGGTTTCCAAACAAAACGCAACATACCAGTAAAATAAGCTGTCTTCCGAATAATAGGTTCAAAGTAGTGGAATTCTACGTCATTCCTTTTCACTCCTTGTGCATACAAGTCCAGCAGAGTCGAGGCTATCTGGCCACCGCCAATGTTGGAGATGAAAATGAATATGCTGTTCCTGAAATACAACATTTGCCTTCATTTATAAGCTCCTTCAGGTTCAAAGGACTTTCGTAGAGTTTCGTCGGGCCACTCTATCTTGGCCTTGGCCAAAGTTTTAGAAACGTAATTGGATTGATCGAAATATAGTTAGGCTAAACGGTTCAGGAACGAATCACTAGCTTTAAGCCAGAAGATAACACACAAACGTTACCAAAGTTAAAGTTTCAAAGGCTCGAAATGAGCTGAGGAAATCACAGGAAAAAAAACTCAACGCATTTAGTAAAATCGCTAACTCTCACAAGGTGCGAAGAACCGTAGCCCAATTTAGTCCATAAGACTAGGCCTGTGACCAGCAATATATATCGGTGTATGCTATACGTATGCGGGGATAGAGTCATTTAAGAAAAATCATCTATCACTTTTCAGCTGTATCAGTTGAGGATGATGTCCTAAAGAGATAGCCCACCTTCTTGGTTGACTAAACTCGTACATTTCTGCGTATAATAAATAAAATAAAATAATAAAGAATAGTGCAAATTATACTATTTTTCACTCTTTGGACTGTGATATTATGGTACCACCGAGCTGATCTGATGATGGAGACAGTAGAAGGTGGCCACAACAACTCCTAAACTACACAAGACAAACTCGTCGTGTTTGGGCTCATTGCAAACACCTCAGCGCGTAGTTGATGACTGTGGAATAAGATACATCGACAATAAAAGGTTGTACTTATCAAAAAGGTTGTTTTGAACAAAACTTATTTATAACTTCCACCACACAAATACACACCTGAAGTCGACCCCTTCTACGGACTGATGGTGGTCGAGGAAGGGCTTCACAGTGTCCAAGATGCTGGGACACATGTCGTGTATCTCATCAAATATTATCAGAGAATATGGGCAACTCCTCACAACCTTGAATACCTGCGACATTACTTTCTTCTGAAAATTTTAATGTACTGTTAATACCTAATCACAATAAACAATAACTAATATATATATATAACTATTTTTCTGTTCAAAAATTCACTGTTTACGTATGCCAAACGTGCAACACGCTCTTTAAGAGACCAGGCGTCAGCGCTAGGATTGCCGTCAGCGAGAATCTATTAAACTATACTTAGAATAGGAGAAAAAAATATATTTGCCTTTGGAGGACTTTGCCAGAAGGCACACAGAATAGAACTCTAATCAACGTTTACTGTATTTGTTATATTGTTATTTTATTTTTCCTGAATAAGAGGATATAAATAAATAAATCACTACACCTTATAAACATAGTCCCCTGCCGAGGTTGTCTTTATATTTGTGTCTGTAAGTATGTTCGTCATAAAATCAGAAAACTACTGAACGGATTTTCATGCAAATTTCACCTATCAATAAAGTGACTCTTGAGGAAGGTTTAGGTGCATAATTAGTTAAGGTTTTGTGTAAATTGGTTGAAAAATGACTAAGAATGTCGGCAAAAATAAAGCTGTTTTAGGAGTTTTAATCGAAAACGCTGCCTAATCCGTTTGAGTTACAACACAATGTATGGTGAGATTGTCACGCTTTTATTGGTCTACAAAAAAGTCCACAATGGTATATGTCTATCTTTTAAGGATAACTCACTATACCCATTTAAAAAGATATCATATAATGTGGTATTAACAAAATTATTTACACGGATACAGTGTTATTCATTATCAAATTAAATATGTTAGTTAATAAATAAACATTATAATGATTAATGGCCCTTTATGCCGGGGTCGGCAACCTTTTAGCGGCCAAGGGCCATATTGTAGCTAGAGAAATTGACGCGAGCCGCACAAGCTTGTTAATAATTTGTGACTTCTTAAGCAAAAAATACAGCCAGGAGGCTCGCGTGCCACTAGAAAGAGGTCCGCGGGCCACACGCGGCCTGCTGCTTTACGCCATACAATTTAAATGAATATCTTAGGAGGTATCACAAATTAAAAATTTCGCTCGAAAAATTCAAGGAGTTAACTGCCGCACCGACAGCGAGTACTAGCCGTGTAAAGCCAGGGTTCAATAAAGGCTTGTGTTATAGACACACGGCCTCATAAGTAGCTGGACACTTTGAAAACTAGCAAAAGCCTTATTAGTTATTAGTACCTTTCATGTTTCCAAATCAACTCTACAAAACTAGTCCCATAGTAAGCTCAATAAAGGCTTGTGTTATGGGTACAGTCAGCCTCATCGCTGGACTGCTGCTGGGCTGCTGGCTGGTCGGCTGGACACTTTGGGACTTTGAAAACTACAAATGCCTTAATAGTTATCAGTACCTTTTTTGCTTCCAAATCTTCACAGTTAAAATCTTTGTCACCCATAAACAATTTGACATATTTGCTTTTTGTGCCCTTCTTGTAAAGGGCCTCAGCTATCATATTGGATGCATAGTTCTTGCCGACACCTGACCAGCCATGAAGACTGATAACTAGGGCTTTCCGGTTAGCATTATTAAGCACCGCTTCCTTGTGTGCACTGATAATATTCCCTAGTTCATTCACTAATGGCTGTCCAAACATGTATGTGGAGAGTGATTCCTTTAGCTCTGAAAGTGATAAATGCAATTATAGCACATTGCCAAATTTTATCAACATTGTGTTGTTATTGATTCAATGTTAAAGGAAATCCAAAAGTATTTTTTTATATTTAAACACACACAGTATAATGTCTATCAAAGACAAAAACAAAAACCATGTATCCAAGAGATTACATATAATGGATATAGCTACACAATTTTACAAAAACTTGTACAGTGAAAATGAAGAGGCACAAAGTCCGGGAGCAATAGAGGATTATAAAAATGAAGATGAGGGAGTCCCGGAATTCTTAAAAAGAGAAGTGGAACATGTCGTTTTATCACAGAAGAATGCTAGATCGCCTGGAGATGATAATATTGATAATGAACTACTAAAGGCAGCCCTCAGCAATATTCTAGATCCACTCACTGACCTCTTCAATGAAATTCTGAAAAAAGAAATGATACCAACACAATGGACAAAGACCACCATCACCCTTCTACACAAGAAAGGAGACAAAAGGAACATGAACAATTATAGGCCCATAAGCTTGATGAGTAATTTATACAAGATATTTTCTAAGTTAATATTAGGACGAATAACTAAAGCACTAGATGAAAACCAATCAAGAGAACAAGCAGGGTTCCGCAAAAAAATTTCTACAGTGGACCATATCCTAGTAATCAAACAAATAGCAGAGAAATGCCATGAGTACGGACAACAATATTACGTGGCATTTGTAGATTACAATAAGGCGTTTGACTCACTTAAACATGTCGAGATATGGAAGTCACTTAAAGAACAAAATGTCTCAGAAAAATACATACGAATAATAAAAGAAATATATAAAAACAGTACAGCAAAGATTAAATTGGAAAGAATAGGAGAAGAATTCTCAATAAGGAAAGGAGTCCGGCAGGGCGATCCTTTATCACCCAAGATATTCATTGCTGTCCTGGAAAGTGTTTTTAGACGTATGAACTGGGATAACTATGGGCTAAATATTAATGGAAGAAGACTTAACCATCTAAGATTTGCAGATGATCTCATACTGATTACTGATAACCCAATAGAACTGCGACATATGTTAGAGGAACTCGAGAAAGAAAGTAAACTGGTTGGTCTATCCATGAATATGTCAAAAACAAAACTAATGACAAATAGTTACGAAGAACAGATAATAATAAGCGGAAATATTATTGAGTATGTTAAGGAATATGTATATCTTGGGCAGGTAATATCACCCTTAGATCAAACTAATAAGGAAATCGAAAGAAGAATCTCAAACGCATGGAGGAAGTTTTGGTCGTTGAAAGAGGTTATCAAAGCTAAAGAAATACCCACAAGCCAGAAATTTAAGGTTGTCGACACGTGTATAATACCAGTAATAACTTATGGGTGCCAAACTTGGGCACTAACAAAAAAACACTACCAGAAACTTGGTGTTTGTCAAAATCATATGGAAAGAAGTGTGCTAAACATAAAACTCAAAGATAGAGTCAAGTTATCCATAATTAAAGCCAAGTCAAAAAGTTGGTGAAATAATAAAACAACAAAAGTGGCGCTGGACAGGCCACATGATTAGACAAAACTTGGACAAATGGACAAAAGAAATTGTAGAATGGTATCCAAGAGGAAACACAAGAAAAAGAGGGAGACCTAATCTTAGATGGTCAGATGATCTTAAGAAAATAGGAGGAGGTATCTGGCTGCAAAAAGCAAGGGATCGTGACAAATGGAAAGCTCTAGAAGAGGCCTTTGTCAAGGGACAAGTTGAGGTTGTCGATGGAGAAGAGTAAAAATAAAATCTTTTAACAAAATAAATAAAATAATAGATAAATGTATAAGCATAGATAATAAGAAAAATGTAACTTCAGCAATAAAGGCTATTTTTATTTTTATTTTTTATTTTTTATTTAGTATAATGTGCAAAGCACTGTAGGCACTCCCTTATATATAATTATATGATAAATATACATTGTTGTTTGACCTGAAATTGTGATAAGAAGGACAGGACTGCCTCACAGTGATACAGTCAAATACTTTAATTTGGAACCCCCATAAGAATGAAAACCTTGTTAAACTATATTTTCAAAATCAAATAAGAATATCACAAAATGGGTCCCAAATTAAATAGTGTGTCCATACATATTATGCTTTAGCAGTAGAAAACAGTATTAACTCAAAGAAACTTACTCTCAATATCATAAGGCACATATTCAGCATTGCAACATTCCATGAACCGACAATATGAGTGCTCTTTTATTGTTTGCCACTTGTACCAGCCACCTGATATAACTGCTGCACCCAATAAAGACAGAGAAATCAACTCTGCAACCATACATTCTAGAAGACTGCAGGTTATTATACAGACTAGTAGTAAATTAAAATATTGCATTATAACAGCACTTTCCTGTGCTGAAATTAAAAAAGAGAGTAGGTAGTTTATCTGAAACGACCATACAGATAATTGTGTTAACCAATTCTGAAGATTTTAATTTCTTGAAATTACGATTCCAGTAACACGTTGTTATCGGAGTGATGTCGCACTGTAAAAATAAAATATTGAATTGTAACGTCTGTTTCACTAAGTCTTATAACTTTGCAAGCCACATATGTTGAAGATGTTTAATTGTGTGAAGTAATATTTTATTTAAAGTGGTTGTTATTTCCTTGCTTTACTCTTACCCATTATACTCAATCCACACAAATCCTACTAGACTTTGTAAATTAAATTGTACATTATTCGTGCCAAGAATATGACCGTGAAAAACGACAACACTTGACTTGACAGTCTTTGTTGACAGTAGAGTATGACGGCATCCCGCATCGTCAGCATTGACAGCTGTCAAAATTGGGGACGTTCGGATTGACGACATTGGGGCCTTTTACACGGTGTATATTATGACGCGGTACACTCATATCAATCGTAAATTTAATGTAGGTAGCAGTAGGCAGTAGTTTAATAATGTAAAGGCGATAACCGCCTCTCTCACTTCTATTGCTATGCCCTTGCAGGGTGTCACATGGGGGCCTGTTACACGGTTATTATTTTCACAATACCGGGATGTCAATATAATTGCGGTATTCTAAATTGTTGGGATTTTCTTCTATATTCACGTGATACGTATCTTGAGATGAGTGTATTGCTTGATAATAATAACCGTGTAAAAGACCCTTACGAATTTTGCTTCAATATTGATAAATATTCACGTATTGGTCGATTTGTGTATGATTGTCCCTCAGGAAAGAAGAAAGAAAGCAGGAGCATTACGACAAACCTAGTCAACACGATTTTTAACAATTACCAATAAAAAAACACAAGGTTATGCATACACACTAACGCCGGGCATTATATTAAACTGGCGTCACTAGATTGTATTGCTCCGTCTATCTATTCTTCTTGATCTGAAGATTGTCCACTGTCCTCTAATATTTATTTAGAGTTTATTTTGAAGATCTCGAACTCGATAACAACCTACTTCGGCTAGTATGATAGCTTATACAGTCACTTTATATGTGACATTTCAGTACATTTTGGCCATATAACGTGACGGTATAAGCTATCATACTAGCCGGGCTGACCACGGGCTGACAAATATAAATGGGGAGAATATTCTTGTCGAATCCCCGGAACAACTGTCAAATTATCTTCCAGCTCTTTTGGTGATACGCTAAGACTCGTTCTATAGTTATCCTTTTTCTACGTAAACATAAATAAGAGTGTAATATACTTACGTAAATAAGAGTGGTCTGGCTGGGCTGGTGGCCTCACTCAGTGGCCTGGTTTTGGCGGTAATTCTTATTTATTTAATAAAAAGGATATGATTCGTCGTAATCGTTAGTACTAGCTCATCATGGAGAAAACAAAATTGAAAGTAGAATCCGGAATACAGTTGCTGACAAGATTGTCCACCAAGAAAACTAAAGTCGTAAACTTTTATCCTAACTTGCTACAGTCAGATCCAAAGCCAGAAGAAGTCATTGAAATATTTAGTAACAGAAGCAGTTCATTTCTACTAATTGACATTATTTGTGAAGCTATACTACCTGCAAAACTTGGTGGCGCCGAAATAGGTGTTCTAATCCTAAATACAGATGGTCATATAAGTCTGCAGGCATTGACTACTTCATTAAAGATTAAGCTCAAGTTGCGATATAGTTTTTCCTCTAGTGACGAAGACTACGCAAAAGTGTTAAAAGATATAGTCGGTAATCTGTTCATATTCGATATTTTTGATGCCACCCAAATGTATACCACTTTTCAGAGTTTAGAAAATGTGTTGACAAAACATAACATTTCACTATGTGTGGTTGATACTCTCACAGCATTCTACTGGTCAGAACAGAGTTTCAAAATTGCCAAAATGGATGTTTATTTGAAAAACCTACTTAAAATGGTTCAAAAAGTTGTTCATGGGCATGAACTGAGTGTAATATACACCAGGCCAGAATACTTCAACTCAAGCAAGGATTTGGTAGAAAGCCTTGAAGCTGTTGCTGAAACTCCAACCGCAGGGAGAGTTAATTGCAGAATACAGCTGGTGGAAAATGATGATGGAACTTTTACTGCAAATATTATGACTTACAACAATATTGCAAGAAGGAACTTTAATATACAACAAAATAATGTAATATGGTTAAAAAAAAAACAGGATAATACCTCACATTTTATTATTTAGGTGAAGCTTCATGCTATGATCTAAAATTTCATTCAGTTTTCCTAATTAACAGAGAAAGTATTGTTTTAATTAATAGGTTATTCTAATATATAATTCATTCTAAGAGATCAATCATAATAAAAATTGTAAGTGGCATTAAAAGATTGATATTACAATGATATTTGTGTTCCTTAGTAATATACATATCAGCTTTAAAAGCCTGTAACATTGAGATTTCAACCCTACATAACTACTTAATATAAAATTATTTAACATCTATTTTGTTTAGACAGAAACTTAAATGTTGTCATACCATTGACACTTATAAGTGAGTATAATAATATTAATAAGTAAGTCTTTTACTGTTTTCTATTAAACATTGACAAAGATATCATGTTTTATTTATTAACTAACCCATATAGTATACCTAGTAAAACCAGTAATTGGTATTCTGAGATTCAAATTCTAAACCTTATTGCAACAACTCTACTAGTACCTGTCTATAGATAGGTGTGATTGCAGTTAGTGCAACTTTTTTATTATCCCTAGTTAGTGGTGTAAAAATGTATAATTGTGAGTTGTGTAAATACTAATACTGTAAACATTAATAACACTCTTTACCCGACATTGACAACTACTGCTAAGCATTACATCATTAAATAAATTATATATGTGAATGCTACCAACCCATGACTAAAGTAATTGAGATTCTCCCATTTGCTAAGAATATGCTTATATGAATAACCAGACTCTTGGACAGAGAATGACGCTTCAAACATTACTCCTAAATATGCAAGATGTATTATTGTTGTTAAGGAAAATATAGTGTTGAAGACTACAGCTAAGAAACTGTTCTTCTTGTGCCTGTGTTGGCACACCTTTGGGCAATGGTTAGCCAAGCAGCAGACTTCCAGTGCTGATGCAACCTTGCAACGGAAGTTATATTCCACATATGAAAATGTTCCAATGCTCAACAAAACGGCAGCTAACTGAAAATTCAAACCATGCAGCAATGATGACACAATGTAAGTAGATAGCAGTGCAACAAAATGCCCATGTGGTTGACAAGTCTTAAATACATAATTTTTTAACCATTGGTGCATAGGCATGTTCCAATACACTACCACTTGCACCAGAGATCTAGGAAGCTCAATGAAAAATGGTTTTGTGACTGTCAGTTCAGAGTGGCAGTCGTTGGTAAGGCCAAACCCTGCACTCAGCATACTCACAACTGACATGCTGGACACAAAATAATGAGACATCCGAAATGCTTGCGCATCCCGGTATGCTATCAGCCACTTAGTAATATTATCTGGGACATACCATGGAACAATGCAGTTTGACAGAACTAAAAAAAGTATAGACAATGCAAGATTAAATACAATTAATTTAATCCATCTTCTTGATAAAAACTTTATATCTAAGTAAGTGTTGTATGAATGAAAGGATATCCATGGTCCTAGAATACAATTAGCTGGGCACATCATATAACCCCCAAACTCAACAGGATTTATCATATTCTTAAACATATCCCTATCCAGATCAATTGCTACAGAAATTATTTTCATAGCAGCTACCATTTGGATACCTCTTATCTGCTGCCACATCTTGGGATTGATCACAAATACTTCACATAGTAGCAAGAATCCAATAGTAATGACAGAGATGATTAAACCTCTGTGCTTCTTCGTCAAATAGGACAGAAACAGAAGTATGAAGTAGGAGCTGGCAGCCAGACCCACTGTCCATACGAAGGCTGCTCCGACGTTGAAGTATAGCAGGAAGGTTCCGATGACCAGGGACATGCTGTGCCGTACATTATGTGGTAGTGGTACGTACTGTATAATACAACGCAGAATAACGTTAGCTATTATTAAGTCTTTGGCAAATCTAAGCCCTTCGTATAGAGTGGGTTCACCACACAATGCGATGTACGTAAAAGTGTTTTCTTCACTATAATCATCTTCTTCATACATTGTTTGTAAATCATTCACAGCACGCCGGCAACTCGCGCGTATCGAAGCGTAATTTGTTTTTATATAATTATGATTTATGACTTTAACACTTACAACGGAATGAAATATGGTATAATAAGAAGGAAGTTCAACTTTGCCAGGATAAACACAGAATAATATTATTCGGCGTTTTGCGGTATAAAATAGATGCAGACAATTGTCATTGTGTCATTGTCAAGAATGTCAAGTCAAACAATATTGACTGCAATTGACTGACTCGCTCAAATTGACTGACTCGCTCAAGTTGCATGCCACGGTTGGCCTAACCCTTGCCTAACCGCAAACGAAACATCTGCCTCTCTGTCACTTGCATGTTGTGCAAAAGAGAGAGAGATACTTGTACGGAGTCTCATTCGGTTCGCGGGCTACTTAAGCGAGGTATCGACCAGCGCTCAAAAACGCGAAAAATATTTTTGCTACTTATGTTGGCACATTGAGTTCAATTTAATGACTTTGAACACTGATATCGTATTCGAGTTCATTCCATATCGGAATCTGTGGCAGGAGCCTATCAGCTCGAAGAACGAACTTTACCAAGGAGATGTTAGTTTAAACTATTTTCAACAGATGACACCGTGTGTACTGTTTCACCTGCCTCTCTATCGCACTTGCATATTGTGAGTGACAAAGAGGCAGATCTTACGCGGTTCTACTTCATGTCATGTATACTTTACCTAAAATTCTGATGATGTGTTTATTACCTAAATTTATGGTTCAATATTTTTTTCATGTTTACATTTCGAGCGGTCCAACGTACGCAAAATAATTACATAATTAGGTAATGTACACAACATTGTGACAACAAACAACACTTGTACTAATTTAGCCTCGTCAATTATTCATACAAATGAATAGTAGATTAGAGTGCTAATAAAATACTCCATAGGACGAGAAGAATGTATGTTTT
Source organism: Notocelia uddmanniana (assembly GCA_905163555.1). NCBI lineage: Eukaryota > Metazoa > Arthropoda > Insecta > Lepidoptera > Tortricidae > Notocelia > Notocelia uddmanniana. The sequence goes on along the minus strand of LR991052.1, from coordinate 11,944,177 downwards.
CAACTTCTTCCACATCCTTCCTCCTCCTTTATTCTTTCCTCCTTTACTTTTAAAATTTTGAGTGAAATTTTATCGATGTGAGGTGTATACGAGGGGTGATCAATAAGTTTTGATAATCAGTATTAAATATGGGAGATATGTAAATCGTTATATTTTAATTACAATATGCACATTTTCTATATATACAAATACTTATTAACGTCATGCTATTGTTTTATTTTACCCCAATAAAAACAATTTTACTTTTTGACGTCAAATTTTATACCTTCACTAAGTCATCACCAGCTCGTGATTTTCATGTAGTTGGTTTTGAACATATGTGAATGAGAAGTAGTAGTCGGAAGTTAAGGCTAAATAACAATGGGAACGGTTATCAGTTCTGATCTTTACTCGAAGAACAACACCCTCGTCAATAATAAGGCTCTGAAGTACAATTTCTGCCGAAAATTCGTGATTTTTTTTCTTCAGGTTATTTATAAGATTTTTTACAACTCTGATAGAATAATGTTTTACAACTCTCCAATAATATTTGAACTCAATTGGTGAAAGCTAATTGCACAGTTTTTATTGGTAGGCCTCAATAGTCCAGGTAGAAGTCGAAAATAACACCCTAATTTTGGTGACAGAGCTGGAGATAAAAAAAAACACTGCACAGATAACTTGCTTATTCTTTAAATCATAATGATAAACCAAGGTTTTATTTGCAATTACAATATTATTTATTAGTGCTTCAGGACTTTTTCTACACCACTCCAAATGAATACAAAACCAACTCTTATTTTTGCAATCTTGTTATTTTTTCGATTCAGATGTTTTTTGTTCAGTAATTACGGAAAAACAAATGAATAATGTTTATATATTTTTACTCTAATTTAATGTTGATGAGTGGCATGGTATAGCCCACATTAAAAGAATATCATTAACAGGGTGGTTCATACCGATTATCAAAACTTATTGATCACCCCTCGTATAAGCTTATAAAGCTTAAATATTTTGCGCGAAACTAAACGTTTGCACGGTACGTTGACATCGCTGTCAATTTAAAAATTCAAATGTCAAATGGGTTTTTAAGTTAATTTAATCCCATCAAAAACATAAATGTGAAAATAGGAGCCAAGTTCAATATTAAGAAAATAGAAGCCAAGTGCATTCATTCTTGAAAAACGGGATACACTTAGGTGAAGTTTGACAAAAAGTTATGATATCCCATCAAAAACATAAATGTGAAAATGGCAGCCAAGTTCAATATCCGATGCTTGATTGTCGTCTTCACCAACAAAAGAATTGAGATCTAAATGGGTGCCAAGTTCCGTAGATTCTCTGAAATGGTTCCAAATCCGGCGCTACATTGTTTACAGTTAAACTAATTTACTGCGGCTTAATGCATTTTGAGCTTTAACTTAACAGTTTTCTTAAATATCCAACAGCTTTTATGGTATTATAACATAATGCATAGAAAACTGCCAAGTTACGGCTCAAAATGCATTAAGCCGCAGTAAATTAGCTTTACTGTAAACAATGTAGCGCCAGACTTGGCACCATTTCAGAGAATCTACGGAACTTGGCACCCATTTAGATCTCAATTCTTTTGTCGGTGAAGACACAGTATAATATTAGCACTAACCAATTTCCGGCACTTTAGGAGCGCGCGTTGCCTACTTTCCCTAAGCGCACAGGGTTGTCGCACAAATTTGTTGGATAACAATATGGTAACAATTACTTATAATAATTTTGAATGTCAGGTGTTATTAAACAATATGTAGTTGAAATTAAGTAGCATGCTAGTAATAGTCGATACGAGTACCAGTGAGTACATGAACGAATTATTATACTTAACGTAACTACTTCACTGAATTGATACTCTATACACTTGAATACGATTATTTAAATTTTTGCTATACGGAACTACACGTGCTACGTAAATTGGAGTGTTAGGTATCTCTTACCACATGCGGCACCCTTTGATAGTGCGGCGCGCGGCAGGACCCTCGCACTACCTTACACGAGGCGGCATCTTTTGACTGTTGGCGGCGCGGCACTTTACTAAGAACTCCATATAGACCAGGAACGCACTAACATTATAACGACTTTGTAAAAATTGTGTATTGTTTTATCTTTTTTGTACACTTATACGATAATCTTGTATACGGGTATACAGTTGTATGATAAAGTTGATATATATGTAATTGAAAATTATATATATTATGGACAAAACATTTTACACAACACTTACAAATTAGCTACACTAAAGTATTTCCGTCTATTTCTTGATGTACGGAACCCTTGGTTATTATTCTTTAGCGTAAAATAGATCCGCATCCTAATATATAATAAAAATATATTGTTTAGAAAAAAAATTGGGGTTGTAGTTGTTCTTAAGGATCTTAATACATGTACCAAATTTCATTTTTTTATGTTAGATTGATTTGGAGTTATTGGGGGGGGGGAGGGGTCAAAAGTGGCTCCCAGTCTATATATTGTACTTTGTGGTGGCTCCAAACGGTTCGTGTAATATAACACACGGCTGCTGTCCGCCAGTTCCTGGGGTGAACTTGGCTGGACACGCTGCCGCGTGTCTAGATTTTTTCGAACTCCAGAAGTTGCCTGCAAGCAATTGTAAGCAATCATTTTAAAATGAAAACAAAAATCCCGGTAATTTTAAAAATCAAACAAATTTTATATTCATATTTAAAGAAAGGCCTCCAAATAATACTTGCCTGGATCCCGGGTCACTGCGGCATTGAAGGCAATGAGCAAGCGGATATGTGGGCAAAGGAATCCATCAGAGCTGGTTCCCAGTCTCTGAACTATGTCCAAGCGTCTGATCTAATGACCCTCGCCCATTCTAATTTGAGAGCATCTTGGCAAGAATTATGAGATACTTCAAGACTTGTAAAAGGCCGTCGCTATGGAGATATTCAACCATCTATCCCTCGAAAGCCATGGTTCTTTCGCTTTCGCTCTGCGAGCACATGGGTCACCTCTGCTATCTTTCGGTTACGATTAGAACACGTCTGTACTCCGGTGTTTTTGTCCAAGATTCCGGTCCGGGATAGTTCACTATGCGAGTGCGGTCTAGGTGACGGTTCCCTGGGTCATATTTTTTTCAACTACCCCAAATTCAGTTACTCGCTCTACGAAATTCTCCCTATACATATTCCGCGACCTATCAACTTTCAATCTGTACTCGTCTCTATGGACCCCCCTCTCACCGCTCTCCTTATTAAATATATTCAAGAACATAATATTAAACTTTAGTACACAATATATTTTCTCTTTTTCTGTGTGTCAACTCTACTATATATAAATTTATGTACATTTATATTTTTGATCTTCATTGTATGTTGGCATTCCTAACTTTCTGCCACCCATTTCCTTTCCCGCACACTCTTATTAACCGAACAATCGTCCAGTTTTGTCTGTGCCGTCTTTAATATATGTGTTATTCGTTTTAGGTTCCCACTCCCGGACATGTTCCTACACAAAACTCGAAATTTATATTAACAACCGATCTCCTCTCATGTAAATGTCTGTGTACGCTGACATAGGCGAAATACCCCTTGCAAATTCAAGCAAGGAGTGAAAGCCAAAATGGGAAAAAATAAATTTATATTTAATATATTTATATTATTATGTGTAGTTAATAACTATATATTACGACTTGCTGTTAATAGTAATAGTCTCAATAAATAATTTCGACCCTACTGGCTATGTGCACGTCTGAAACGTCAAACGTCAAAGGTCCCGAGACAATGTCAAAACTCAGATATGTCAAATAATGACACATGAATATTTTATTTACTTTAGTAAACAAGAAAGACCCCGAATTGGAAATTTTACTAAAATAAATAAGAGAATAAATAAATACATACAAACGATACGATTCGTAGGAAACCGTTAAGAAACCAATAGAAAACGTGAAAGTAAATTTGACAGTGGTCCCCGGTAGGTACATATTTCTGCCATGGTGTGCGCTACGATCGCCTAGCTTACCCCCACCACCTACTTCGCACATAGCCAAAGAGCCTACATAATATAATATGCCACATTTTACGTGTTAATTTTGTTATATTATTTATAATACGGATATATTTTGGTGCGATTGCTAATATCGAATGTTTGTAAGTAAAATTGTGTAATAAACGATATTTACTAAGTTACCTATTTTGTTTTATTGTCAGAAGAATGTCATGCCCATATTTATTAAAAATGGTTTTAAATTCATGCAAAGATTGCCAAATAGGTAATGTAACTATTATTTCATTACTTATTTCCTTATTTTTGCATTAGTTTCAGAAAGGAACTTGGAATGTATTTTAGTAGTTAGTACCTGCCGCCGAGCGGCCATGCGGTTAGTTTTGCATTAATACCACTATGGCGCTACAATCTACGTGGAGTATTTCACTGATATCTCTATCTTAGTCTATATATATATATATATATTGTACTTTGTGATCTGTGGTGCCCGGGTGCCCAATCTCAATCTAGGCGATTCAATGCAAAGCCAGAAGGAGAAAAAAAAAAAAAAAATCTAGGCGATTTACTTTCTCACTCGCTTGCGTGGGGTGGGATTGTTTTCTTAAGTTTCGTAATTCTTTGGTATATGTAGAAATCGCGTGTTTAATTTGTGCCGAAGCGAGGAAAACATATACTTCATATCTTGGTATATGTAAAGTGTATTTGAAAGTGACAGAATATCAGTAAATTTGGTCAATACATAGGGCGACGCGCCGCCATATCATCTAGCGACGCGAATTCACGTTATTCAAGTGTGACATGGTGTAATCAGAATATAACCGCTTAAAGATGGCTAGTCCGTCTCCACAGAGCAGTCCAATGCCCCCGCCGCAGGCGCCGAGTCCTATGGGGCCACCTACACAAAGCCCGGCGCCTCCTCAGTCGCCGCATAGCCCGTACAATCAGCAGCATGTGAATGGGCCTCCAACACCGCACCAATCGGCAGCACCACAGGGCCAGATGTCGAACCATATGTCACCCGGGCCAGCGCCGCACTCGTCTAATTCGAATGGGCCCCCACAGCAGCACTCCGGAATGCCGCCTAATTCACATCAAATGCCACCTCACATGGTTGGAGGTCATATGGGTAGCCCCGGGCACGCGATGCCGACTGGCTCGCACCCTTCTGGTCCAAATGGCTTGGCCATGCCTGGTGGCGCGCAACACCCCAACATGCCGGGGCAGGGCCCACCCCATGGCTACATGCAGCATCAAATTGGACACATGGCTCCAGGACAGGTAATTCATTCAATTAAACTTCCAACATTACATTTAAACTAAAAAGAAAGTTTATGGTCTGTTTATTGAGTGATAAACTTAATCAAAATATCATACATGATCACAATCAGACATATACTAAACTGAATATAATACATACATTAGTTAATACAAAACTAATGTTGCATACATGTCTCCATTGCGACTTAAGCACTGGTCCATATAGATCAATAGTTATGTTGAGAATTTCATTTACGCTACTTGCAAATTGGGAATGCAATGGGCTAATATCAGTAGTTGCTGGTATCACATTATCCTCATGCTTCATATAAAATGTAATAACCACAGGCACATTCAAATTTTGCTTCACCCAGTCTGCACAGTTGCCAGTGTAGTTAACTGAAATATGATGGAATTCATTTTATATCATGATGTATTCCAGTTTGTTGTTGAAGTAATCATGTCTTCATTGCTAGTCTTTTGACTTCCCCTGAATATAATCATCCTTGTAATAGAATGATCGTGCCAAAAATAACATAAAACCAGAGGCATATCTAGCCCATGTAGTGCCCACATGAAAACCTCTAGCGCCCCCTATTCACATTCTTGAAGTTCTCACTTGTTAAGTGGAGTTTCTAAGTACAAACCTTACCAATATCTCCATCTCAATTGAACTTTTCTATAGAAGTAAGAAAGATAATTTTACAACCTTTGAGCTTGGGTGGATGGGATAGTCCGAAAACTCTCATTGTCAAAGGTATATTTAATTTTAATTGAATATGTTGGGCACTGTGTTGTCCTTATTCATCCTTTAAACATATAAATAAATATTGGGGGAGGGACAATCTTACACAAATCAACCTAATCCCAAGCTGAGCAAAGCTTGTACTATGAGTACTAGACGACACTATACATACTTATATAGATAAATACATAGAAAACATCCAAGACCCAAGAACAAATATCCATGTTAAATGCGCAAATAATGCCCTGGCTGGGATCGAACCCGGGACCTCTAGCTTTGGAGGCAGTGTCTCTACCAACTAGACTAAACAGGCCATCATATGATATTTATGCCCTTTTGGTGCTCAGCCGTTTAACATGATATAAATAAAGGGGTGAAACCTTTGTACCCCCTGGCTCCCAAGGGAGCCATTAACGCATGTTGAATTGAAATAAACTGCAGCTTTAGTGCAGGTCAAAAATAGTTTTGCCCAAAATAGGTTGGGTGTGCAATATAAATTATGTAATACTTGACTGCTCTATATACATAACCTACACTGTCTGGAACAGGAGCGCCCTTGCACTTTCATTATCAGACTTGAACCTTGAATATTCCCAGAAACATATGTAATGATCTATCTATAGCAACAGCCCACTTAGCAGGCTGTCTTGAAATAAGTTAAGCAGTTATGCAGCACCCGCTTTGCTTTGTGTTACTTTTTGGCGGAACAAATTTATTATATATATATAATTGTTTTATATACTTACAGAGAAGATTTCTTGTAACCCCATAGTAGTAAGATTTATTGAAAGTTGCATCCAATTCCTGACCTGTGTGTCGTAATATTTCCTTCTAGAAACCAAACATTAGTTCAATATTTATCGGATTTCAGTTGATTTAAAAAAATCCATTATAGTAGCTATTCAAAAGTATTGTGAGTATTTCTATGAAACTCTAAAAATTGTGATATAGTAGTGGTATATTTTGTTTTTATTAAAATATCATTTAAACAAATTATTAAATATACAGGATGTGGCCTGTAATAGGAGCAAAACATTAAACGGTACACTCTTCAGCAATTTATTTCCAAATGGTTTTAATTGAAAAAAACAAGTTTATATGGATTTTTTTTTTCTTAAAAGTAGCTTATATGTCCTTTTTTACTCTACTGGAGTGATATTAATAACTATTTATACAAAAACCCCAAAAAATTTATAAAAAGTAAAAAAAAAAACAAAAAAAATCCTTTTAAATCAAAAATGCGACAACGATTATGTGTCATAACTTGAAGCAACCTCAAAATCAGCATTGACTGCCGCGCTATAATCTCTGGGTGCCAAGATCCATTACTTGAAGGTCATAACTTTAGATCAAAATTTCTCCCAATTGAAAACAGGTATTTTTTTTTGGACACGAGAGGTTACTGCAGATGCTCTAAGGAAGCATCTTTAAATTTATTGCTCCTATTATAGGCCACACCCTGTATGAAAAAAGGTTAATCACACACAAGAACATTAAGCATACAGTTGGTGAGCAATGCTAAAAGGTGGTATTGTGCCAGTATTAGCACCATTAGCGGGGTCATACACACAGCTTGAAGCTGCCAGTTTCAACTGCTTCAAGCCATCCGTGTATAGCCCCACTTCTGTTATTTTGAATTGTATAGTATTGTTGTATGACATACACGCAATTGCAAGCAAGCAGTTGATGGAAAAGGCAAAGAGCAGACAATGTTGGATAGAGCTGGAGGAGATCTATATATACCCAAAAAGGGATTCATACCTATATAAAACTAATTAGACAAACAAATACAAAATCTGTAACAAATGTGAAAAATAAAGGGGTTATTATTATTATTATAGTATGGTTACTTCTATTCTGTTATTGATTAGATTCGGTATAATCTAAAGGGTCTAGCAGGCTAAGCTAACAAGAGTGGACCCCGCAATGGATTTGGTTGTAATTTGAGGTGCAGCAGTGGCAGGACCTAAGAACACTGAATGCGTAACGAATGTCAATTATTTCATAATGAACGAAAGAGGATGTTATACCTACTACAGACTTATTTGCCACTACTACTCTATCCTCGTAAGTCCTTTGTTTTTTCAAATGTAGTAGTAACTACCCAGTGTACTACCACAAGTACAAACTAAGTGTAGTGCTTCGGTCCCAGACGCGACTTTTTCGAATTTGTCTAAATTCTTGCCCCTTTGTTTTATTTAGTATGTGTATAGTTTTTAGCGCATCCTTAATTTGTACTTGGTAAAGTACATTAGGCAGTTATTTAAACTAGGCAGTTAAAATGTCAGGTCTGAAGTACTATCATTATTTTGTACTTGTACAAGTACGCGGGGACTTACGAGGCTATTGATATGATATGATATAGTAAACATACATTTGTAATGTTTTTTTTTAAATGACGCGCCATGATTTTTAAAAATGTTTTTAAATGTATACGTAGTTGACAATTGTGGCTTATTAAGTAATTTTTTTTATAGTTGTGTCTCCGCGAGAAGTGGCAAAAAAATGAAGCGAAGAGAAAAACTATATTTTTTTCATCCAAGTTAAGTCCAAGTTAAGTTTCATCTAAGTTTTTTTCATCCAAGGATATGAATGTCTGTAAAAATATGCATTATGAACCCCATTTTATGCTACTTAATTCTGAATTTATTTGGTTAATCTCTCTTGCTTGGTTTAGCTAAAATGACAGTTTAAAAATTACCTTGATGTTTTGACATTTTCGTGAATAAGTTTGAAACAAAAGAAGATCGAAGGCTGATATTATGCATACAGTGTTCTTAGGTCCTGCCACTACTGCACCTCAAATTACAACCAAATCTCTTACGGGGGCCACTCTTGTTAGCTTAGCCTGCTAGACCCTTTTAAACAATTTATGTTTATTTATTTCTCATAAACACACGACAAGTACCTATACAAAATACTTAGTTGGGCCATAAGATCTGTCTCAACAATTTCAATAGAAAAAAAAATAGCAAAATTTCTGCAATATGCACATGTATAGGCTATTTTATTTCTATTATAAATACAGGTGTACACAAAATTATAAAAGTTATAACTTATTAAAATGGAGAATTTATATATTATATAAGTTTGTAAAATCCCCATTTTAATAAGTTGGGAGTAACTTTAAGTCCAGTGTCCCCATTAAACACGTGACTATTTCTCAAAATATGACTTGAGTAGATGTTTAGTAATATACTCATCTGTTTCTGTTGGGCAAGAAATATAAATTCAATTTATTTTATGCACATACAGCTTTTAATTGTCCAAAAGGTCTCTGCTTTAGCTACTCTTTCCAAGGAACTTGCCTATTTTTCTCTGTTGTACAATACCTCGTTAAATTCTACTTTCAGGTAAGGAAGTAACCACTTCAAACGCGAATATTGGCATTTATGCCGACCCAACCAACTATATTTAATGTCAAAATAAAGATAAGCCTTAAATCATTTCAAACTGATTTACAAACGCTTAAAATGATATAAGGACCAATATTAATTTAAATCTCCCGCGTGTTTTTGACAATTACTTTTGGTCCGAATTTTCGAAGTTAACTGGAAATGCTGATTAATTGTGGTAATATTTTAAACACATGTTTTTTCTTAAATTTTAAGCTTTCACACATGTATATCTATAGCAACAGAAAAGCTGTGTTATTCTTTTACAAACGGAAAACACTTGTGACAGAACTTATAGTCTGACTAAGTGTTGTTATTGGCAGGAATACAAATTACAACAACAACAATTACAATAAAGTTTTATAAGGGTCATTGTCATTGTACAACTTAAATTTCTGATCGTTTTATTTATTTGATATTACTTACTGAAACATGAATGTTTACTTACAATAGTTGCAAGATTACTTTGTGTTTTATCTTTCCTCGCATATGGTGTAGTGATCAGATTATCAAATCCCTTTAGATTGATGAAGGCCAATGTCTGTGGTGCTATACTGTCCAAATATTCTGATAGATTATATGTTTCATATTCAGAGAGATAGCGGCCAAAGTACATATTATCACAGGCCTTCTCACCTGTGAAGTCAATAGTGAGGAATGTGCAACAGAATTCAATGTCTTTGGAAGGAAGAGGATTCCTATTTCAATGATAGTTGGGGAGTACCTAAAAGTACATAACTTCTCTCATGAATTAGGATATACACTAGCTTTACTTCTCATAAGCAACTTACTAGTCTTACTGCCCAGTGATCATATTTGTGCTTCTCCCCGGGTTGCGACATCGCGCGAGCTCCGTAATGACTTGACGCGGCAAGGTGTATAGATATTCTGACCGGTACTAATATTTCAGACTCACTTTCCGTATTATTACCTTTAGCTTTATAAATCCAGTTCCGGTCAATATTAACGCCTTTGGCGACGTAAGGTGGGTGGCACATAATTTTAGGTTCAATCACCTTTCTATTCTTGGCCCAAAATCGATCCTTAAACCAGTACAATTTATAATTTATTATCTACATTAACATTTATACTTTGTACATTACATGCAACATTTCTTGATATACCTACCTTGGTCATACTGTAGACGTAGCCATCTGGATTCAATACTGGGAGAAAGTATGTGTCAAAGCCAATACCCCAATTATTAATTTTTTCTTCCAAAAGTGTTTTCATATAAAGCAGTAGTACTGCTGGAGATATCCAATCGCGTCCTTCCTCTCCACCCAAGAAGAAAACAGCCGGTCTCCCTTGATTTTGTTTCGAAGGAATGGCAGAAACTTTTATGACAATAATATCCTGATTGTCATGTGTCTTACCAATGGTAATTCTTTGAAATGTTTTTGGATATTTAGCCTCCCAGTACTGATAAAGTTTTTGTATTGTAGAAAAATCAAGAAATTGGTCATATACTAGAGCATCATCAACCAGTTCTCTTGAACTCCAGCCATCCCGCCATGGTACTGGAATACTGCACAGAGAATTACATACGTACACTTAATGTGTACAGATATAAGTAAATATCGTAAATTTATATTCATTCAAGATAAACTCACTAACGAAAATGTTGAAACTTTGTGAATAGTGCATCAGTATTGTTAAGTAACTGCTCAAAAGTCTCCAAGTAGTTATCTTCTACAGCAATATGCATAGGTATAGCTGCTTCATTAGTAATTCCATTAAGAAAATAACTATGTGCATAGTTTTTATGTATAATGTATAATATTTGCCGGTCCTTTTTGGTTAAAGCTACTAATCTGTACAAGGTGTAATTTCTCTGCATATTATATACATCGTTTGTAATCACTGTTGTTAGTAAGCTTAAAAATAAAATACAGTAAGAGCAATGCACCATTGTAAAAATCGTTATACAATCGAGTAGGTCATGTCGGTCCAATTAGTAATGTTACAGTAAGCATTGTTTTTGGTTACTCGAGAGAAGACGTGAATTGTTAGGTGAGTAAATGTAAGTGACATGTGTAATGTATAACGCAGGCACCTATGGCAATGGGCGGGGGCGCGCCGCCGCCGGGCAACGGTCCTGCAGGCCCCGCAGGCGTGCCCCTGCCGCTGGCGGGCCCGCCGCCGCACGGGCCGGCCGGCCATATGCCCCACCATGCCATGATGGGCGGCCAGGGCCCGCCGCCGCATACGCCCGCATCGGGCTACTCGGCGCACGGGCCCGCCACGCCCCCCAACCAGCCCTCACCTGCGCAGCCACCCGCGGCGCAGCAGCATCCGCCATCGGCGCAGACCCCGCCACACCAAGGAGCTACGCCCTCCACTTCATCCAACGGCGCTTCCTCCTCCTCGCCCATGCAGAATTCCATGGCGACGCCCGGCCCGGATAACCTTCACGCGCTGCAGAGAGCCATCGATTCCATGGAAGAGAAAGGGTTGCAGGAAGACCCGCGTTACTCGCAGCTCCTAGCTCTTAGAGCGAGGTCAAACGCACAGGATCCTAGCAAGGGCCTGTTCTCTAACAATCAGCTGAGTCAACTGAAGTAAGTTTAATTCCATTGTTCACATAAGCTGACTTGAACCCTATTGCTTCATGCTGAGCTGTGGCCCTTTTCTGACAAACAGTGTTCGTCCTATTTTAGTAAACTTCTATGTATTATCTGTGTTTGTCATAAATAAACGTTTTTTTCTTTATTTATTATATTGTGAAATCTGTTAACACTGTCGCGATTTCAGGGCGCAGATAGCCGCGTATCGTAATCTCGCGCGGAACCAGCCGGTGTCGCAGCAGATCGCGCTGATGGCGGCCGGGAAGCGAACCGGGGACACTCCGCCCGAGTGCCCGACACCGCCGGCGCAGCCGCCATCCCCGTACAGCCAGCAGGGTTCGTCGGCGGCCGCTGGTACGAATGAAACGAAGCTGCTGTCGCTTTATTGATAATAAATTTATTTATTTCGATCGATTAGGAAAATTAGGTACATGTTTATGGATAAAGATGGCTACAGTGGGCCATTAAAGATGGCTACTGTGGGCCATTAATTTTTTCGCCACGAGCTGCTATATAGTTACGTCTATTCACTAACTTTTTGATTCCACCAAATATAGGGTTTTGTTCAGATTTATAGCAATTTTTTAAATGTTTTTCTGACATGGACTTTTTCTAAGGAAGGGACAGAACAACACCGAGAAGTGGATGACTGACCCTAGTCATATTTTTTCATTGCCGTGCCTTATCAGGGTCCATGTGAAACTAATACTAATGCAACACCTATATTTAAAGACCATGGACGCAATAAATGTTGATTAAATCATTACCATATCATGCACTGAGTTAATTACTAGTTATATATATGAGCATTATTACTCCTAAAGTTCGATACTTAAGGCCATTCCGTTCCAGTATTTAATTTAATTTCTTCTAGTGGCCTTCTTACCACTCGGGTCTAACCAACTAGTAACCATTTGTGTCCATCTTCCATCTGTAAATCTATGTATGTAGCCAGCCTACTTCCACTTCAGGCATTTCATACCCTAGTCACACATTATTCGATTAGTTACCGTCAGATTCGTTTCCCTAGGTGCCGGCAAAGGCGGAGCGGGCGGCGATTCGGCCCGTGGCGGCGGCGGTGCGCCGCCCACGCCACTGCCAATGACGGGACAGATGGCGCCACCTACACAACCTACACCACCGCTCGTCAACCCGGTACTTAGATAAATATTACAAATTTACACAAATTGAACTAGTCCCATAGTAAATAAGGCTTGTGTTATGGGTACTAGACGACGATATAATTAATAGATTAATACTTAAATACAGAAAACATTCATGTCGCAGGAAAAAATGTTTTGTTCAACATATAAACAAATGCCCTTCACGGCATTCGAACCCAAGACCATCAACTTAGTAGGTCACACAGGCCGACAACAGATAGGTGACATCATATTCTTCCCATCTCCTCTCCCCCTCATTAGGATGGTGGTTTTCACACAGCTGTCAAACGGCGGTCATGGGTTCGGTGGAAATCGAGCAAAAAAATTTTTGGATTTTATGTAAATGAGATCCTATCTTTTCGGTAAATGAAACATTGTGAAGAGATACCTACATACATTTTCGAACAAAATTCAATGATGAAGTCCCCAATCCGCACTGGGTCTGCGCGGCTACCCATACTACCCATTCTCTCATCCATGAGAGGAGGCATGTGTCCAGTGGGACGACTAGATGCTGTTGAATATTTTTGATCAGGCCAATCTCTGTTATTTGGATGTATTGTGATTTGGATTCAGATCTGTGAGATCAAGTCAAGCCATATCTGTTTTTTATGTAATGTGATTTGAATTATGTTGTACTTAATTCACGTGATATTTCCAGCCAATGGGAGGAGGTGTACCTCGCGGTGCGGCCCCGGTGCGACCTCCGGGCCCTGGCAACGCGACCGCTCCCACTAGCCAGCAGGTAACATACTACACAATACTACAGATGTACAGCAATTTCATTTCTGGGCCACTTCGTACCTTGTCACAGTGACTATAATATGGAATCTCTATAGCAGCTTTCACATTTAACTTCACTGTGACGAGGTACGAAGTGGCCCAGAAATCAAATTGGTTGACAATACAGAGTGCTTTCCCATCGGCAAACTCGGAATACGACTAGACACTATTGATGTGGAACTATTAGTCAGTGTCAAATGTCGAAATGTAAACTGTTAGCATTTTGCAATTTGACATGACTAGGGTTAGGATTCTGGTGGCAGTTTAGCACAAGTAATGCAGTGGAGTCGCTATTGTATATTTTTTTATTTGAATAAAATAATAACTGAACGATAAATCTATTTTACAGTACCGGCCAACAATATATCACCTTTGCGTGTATTGAGTAAACAATTTAGGTTTGTGGATACATCGCATATTGTACTAGTTACATATTTTACATACATTTTGACGACAACTGCAATGCAATACAGTAAATTACAATGATGATTTTATAATTTAAAATTTGAATAAATTTTACTTGTTTGCTAATATGTTTATGTATTCAAGAGCTTGAACAACTTGCAACTGCCTTGTGAGAGTTACCTAAATTTACAGAATAATAACGTCAATGATATAAGAGTTAGTTGCCGGGACTTTTTGGTCAACCAAAGTAATAAATATTGTCCGCTTTTTGACCGCGGCAAAATCCGCCGCGGCACCAGCTGTGCGTACTGTTCGGCTGAGGTGTGAGGCGGCGAAAATACTGACTCACGTGGCGTCCCACAGAAGACACCTCTCTTCTGCCACGGCACCAGTGTTAAGCCGTCCGGCCTCTTGCCGTCAGCGCGGCAGAGGCCCGGAGGCTCCAGGACGCAAGGGATGTTGGCGGATATCAAAGCCCTCCGCACGATTTCATTGAGAGCGTGGTGGCGCGGAAATCTTCCAGAACACCGACAACAACTCAACGCGTGATGGCCATTTGCCTCCACCATGGAGCCGCAGATGCATTTATGAGGCACACAAACATCGCAGCCCAGGCGGAGAGCTACTGCCACCCGCAATGAGTCGTTGTCCAGGAGTGTTCCAAAATGAGGAGCAGGCAAAGCCTGTAACCACGCTCCCGCTTCGACTTTTGACACCGACTTTAGCCTGGCCAAATCCGCTCCAGTGGCTACACCCATTAGCCGTGCAAGGGCGTCCCTGGTCCCCTACCTCGTCCCACCCCCGCTGTATCTGCGGAGCCTCGGGCAGCGACGCAGTTGAGTAACGGGCCCTCCTCCTCGCCAGCGCATCATCCACAAACGGAACGGTAAACCTGTCTCCATGAGAGTTTAAAATTTTAGAGACCAGGGCACCAACCCCATGTGCCGACGCGAGGAAGGCTGGCAAGCCCACATCCCCCGCACGCCACAAACCGAGGCCACCGTGGCGTATGGGCAAGGACGCCTGGACCCATTGCTCATCCGAAAGAGACACGTTTAATATAGTCTCTGTGGTGTCTCAACGTGGCGTCAAAAGAAGAAATGTCACCCGGACACAACCACGTTGGAGTGGTTCTTAAAAGATAGGTTATCTTGGGAACCGAGAAACACATTCGCAACAGAGTCAGGGCGACATGGGCATTAATACCCTTCAGACGTTCCCGGGCGAGCAAAAGTAAACGCCTCCTGGTCTCTATTGCGCTAGGAATGGCGTCTTGGAAAATAGGAGACCCCAAAAGGGTAAACGTCCCGTGTGTTAGCTCTTTGAGACCAGGAAGCAAAGACTTTAAAGACGTTAAAGAAGAAGAAGAAGCAGGCCCGCAGCAGTAGACCTCACACTTCTCCGCATTCACCTCCAGTCCCATATCCTTCAGGGGGGGATAAGGAAAGTCAAGTCCTGCTTTACGACCTCCAGCTCCCCCCTAAAGTGCCATCATCTAAATACCAAATATTAAGGGGAGATTTTAGAGACGATACTACTTCATGAATAGCGAGACTGAAGGTAAGCGGCCCAAGCGGATCCCCCTGCTGCGCACCTACCTGCGAAAGAATGAGGGAATCACCATAGACGAGGTTAGAAGGAGAGTAATACACCTGGTGTAAAAAAGGGTACAAGGAAGGAATATGTTTTTCCACTTCACCCAGCAGAACGTCTCTCTCCACAGTATTGAAAGCGTTCTTGAGATCTAATTTCAAGACGACGCAGTCTGCATTTCCGGGTTTCGTGACAAAAGTGCGTGTTGCATGAATCGCGGCCTCACACCCCCCTTGTGTACCAAAACCCAGCTGATGTGGCTGAAGATACCCAGCCATCTGCTCCTTTACCATATAACACCCCAACTTGGCCACCAACCGGCGAAAAGTGCTACCCACCGCAATTGGCCGTATACCCCCCTCTTTTTTTGTCAAGGCGCACAAAGACGCTCCGTATAAGTATGAATAAATTTCTCGAGCAGGGACTCGAGCAGCCGCCGCCCATTGTCACCCGCAGAAATCGACGTCAATTCTTTTAAATGAGTTGGACGAATTCCATCCAAGCCCGCGGCCTACCCGCTATGGAACGTCCCCAGTGCTCGAACCACGTCCTCCAAGTTTACCGTCAAGGCTTGAATGGACCGATCCGGATCCCGAGGGAAAATTAACGTGCGAGACGTAGGCGGATGCTTCGTCCTCAAGGAAGCAAGCGTTTCAGGACCCGGAGGTGCTACCGAGTCATCCGACATCAGCACGCGAACGGCCCCCCTCACATCGCCCTCATGTACTTTAGCCTCGATTGTCTTCAGGACAGAAGGTGGGGAAGCCTCCCCGACACTCCCAAGTTCATCCGGTCATCCGGTCCGGGGGGGGGGGGGGGACGCCCGGACAGACGCTGGCTGCGAGCACGGTCGTGCCACGTCCTTGTGTACACGCCCCACATGAATCTTAGGCTATGCACCGTGAACCTGCGAGACAATCCCGGGCAATGGGGGCACGGCACCATATGGGAAGTGGAACTCATCACGTTAACAACAGACGTTGCTACAAAATAACAAAAAAAAGACAGTCTCATAAAAATATAACAAGGTACATTGAACAATAATAGGGAACATTGAATAAATATAACAGGGATATTTATAATTACCTAACTGTATTCTAATCTATATTTGAGTGTAAACTTCAATAAAAGCTACTAAGATTTTAAAATAGTAAAGCATTAACACAAAAGTGTGACAATTATTATAATTACAATTCATCAAATTAAATTAACTAAATCAGATCAAATAAATTGAAAAATTAAAAATGACTAGATCGCATCAATCAAACAATAAGCGCGCTCCACTATTTATTTTGCGTAAAAATAAAAGGGAACCCTAATAAATAAATTACAAAACAAGACATTAATTATAAGACAATGAATTAAAGCTTATAATCCTAATATACTGTTCAGGTACCTATGTAATTATAATTAACATACCATGGGTAGGTATAATCTAGGAGTCACAAGAATGTATATTACATACGACTAAGTTGTCACCGAACAAAAATAAACAAACAGGCTTAATGAGAAAGAGATCTTCTTAATGCTTCGGTTGGATTGGACTGCAGAATCAGGCGCCCTCGTACTCATTCATTATTACATCAACCCTGCGCACGCGATGACCTTGACGAACGCCAGTGCCTCGAAGCAAACGGTGCTCTTCATACAGAGTGTGGCCCGCCGATGGTCGGTGCCGTACACTACCTTTTGCAAGGCGCCAGGCACTATCTCTCACAACAGGGCGCTCGGACGGGCACGCTCGGACCTCGTCAAAGTCCGTGAGAAGCGATGACAGAGCGAGACGAAAAATAAGTCGCTGTCTCTCACCGCACTCCAGCGTAGATAGGCGATAAGGCTTGCAACTTAGTTGCACGCTAGTTTTGCACACGACACTTCACTAAGTAACGTTGTAAAAAGTACTTTAAATCGGTAACATTAGCGTTTAATTATGACTTGCTTATATTAACACTTCTCCATTTATTTATTTTTAAGAAACGGGCGGCACGTCCACCTCCAACCGTGGCTCGGCGGCCTTCGTTCAATTATAAAAGTATATAACGGAGGATTTACTACATTTCTTGTGCTAAAGTGCCACGAGAATCCTGACCCTAATCATTATATCATTGTATAGTAGAAGTGAAATCAAACAAGAACATGAGCTCATACCGCCTTCCCCCTTCTTCCATGTGACATCCAGAAGTACGGCTGGCTAGCATCCTTACCTGGTCGAAATTCATCTAATTCGAACCAAGCGCTTTGCATCAGCCTTCTTATGCGCACTTCTAAGGTTCGGAATTCTCTGCCGGCGTCTGTATTTCCGAGTTCATATAGGAGTGAATATCTTCTGGGTGAGCTCGCTTCATCGTCGGGCTCATCTTTGCCCCCTGGCTAGAAGCTGGCCAAGAGCAATCCCATTTTTAATAAAAAAAAAATGATGTAGTAAGTGAGAGTATTTCGAATAAATATTATATGCTACTACTGATACTGAAACTGAAGTATCAGTAGTATACTGAAACTTACTCCAAAGAAAAATTTTTCAAGACCTTGAATAGGTATAAAATTATACATTTCAACAATATATTATATTTTTATTGAATTGTTATGCATGACATATGAATACGGTGATTGATTGACACTCAGTTTCTTTCGGGTTAGCCGTACTCCGAGTGTAGCAGATGGGAAAGCATTATTCACTATATCTATACCAGAATGTTCTCATCAAACTTCTATATTGGTATATATCCATTATTGTTATTGTTACAGCCCGGTGCTCCCACTCCGGGTGCGAAACAAAATCGCATCACGAGCATACCCAAACCCGTGGGAATCGATCCATTACAAATATTAAACGAGAGAGAAAACCGGTAAGCATAATTATGTTTACATTCTAGTTTCCCGCCGCCCACCGTACAAAAATTTTGCTAGACAAAGTGAATCAAGCCTGTTCGACAATTGTGTTGAATCTTGCTTGTGTTAAAATGAAATGAAACAAAATAATTGAAACTAAGTATTATAATAGGTACTTATATTTTCGATTGAAATGGAGTGTACAATCTATTGCACATTGCGCGGTAGGAGGCTAGAATATTTTATTAATTCATATGAACCTGATTTATATACTGGGGTGTTTGCAGAATTGCCGCTAGAATCGCACATCGGATGGATGTTTTGTCCAACTTGCCGGCCAACATATCGGACGACCTTCGGCTTCAGGCACAAATCGAACTGAGAGCGCTGCGCGTGCTCAATTTCCAGAAACAACTACGAGCTGAGGTAAACTTGAAATCCTTATCATTTTAAGCAAACACAATACTATGAATCGAATCTTTCGATGTGTTTAAGCAATTTTCCTCTGCTGGTCCTCTGATGCTGATGTGGAATCACAGCCAAAACACTAAATTCATATTTTCAATTGTATACCTTCTAATTCTATAATACACCGTGTCCAATCACTAACCGTGTCGTGTGTGTGTGTAAAACAGTATTAATAACAAATGCAATAAAATAGTACATTTCGATGCTAGTGCGGAAAGCATGTCATTTCTGCACGAGTACCGAGGGATGCCACGAGCCGCAGGCGAGTGGCAACACTCGGGACGAGTGAAGAATGACATTTCCGCACGTGTATTGAACGACGTTTTTTAATACAGTTGCGAAAAAATAAGAAAAACAACAAGTAATATTTATAAAAACAATATCGAATGTTGCCTTTAGAAACTTAAAACATGCTTGCAGTAAGTAAAAACGCCTCTTCTTTGACAGGCGTTTCGGCAGCTATTCCGTTCCACTCAGACAACTTATTAAGAACGGTTTTTCATTATCCAATATTAAAAAATAAACGTGTTATAATGATGAAGAGGTAAGTAATAAAATATGAAATGTGTATATTTTTCGTATTCTGATATTAACAGTAGGTTTTTATGTTGATTACGACGTTTAAAGGAAACTAATATTTAACACCCAGCAATAAGGAGTCATGCATTGGAACAAGCATAAATTTAAAAAAATTGGAAAAGTGTAAAGCACTAGTGCGCGAAAACCAACTTTCTCACTGTATTAAAAACTATATTTCATGAAAGATATTCTTATATACATATAATCCTAGCGTTATTCCCAGTTCAGTTGCATCCTGAAGGATGCCGGGGATCCGGTACCTCTTGCTTATACATATATAAGGGATACGGCAAGGCGACATCGTTTTACGGTGGCAGTTCCAAAAACTCGCACGAAGCGTTTCGCTTCCTCTTTTATTGTGAGAACAGCCAAGCTGTGGAACTCCTTGCCGGAATCCTTGTTCCCTGAAAACTACAACCTTACGGTCTTCAAGACGAGAGTGAACCGTTTTTTACTAGGTATGCGCGCTCCATCCTAGACCACAATACCGCTTACCATCAGGTGATTTGTGGTCAAGCGCAAACCTATCCGGAGTAAAAAATAATAATAATATTAATATTCATAATAAATGTTTTGGGAAGACCACCTTTATTTAACCTTCACTACCAGCTTCAAACGTTTTTCGAACCCGTCACACACGGCACGCACTGCCTCCATTTCGTTCCAAATTAACATGATGACTTTTTAAATGCGACAAATTAATAATTTTGTAGTTATTAGTTATTAACTTTGATAGCATGTGCGACCATACAAAAAAGTCCACTTCATTTCAATCCGAAGTAAGAATAAGAATACGTTTATTGCCCAGAAAAAAAAACCTTAACCATACATAAACAGAATTAAAATCAAAAAACAATAGTACGGGAGACAAATAGAATAGCCTAATATAAAAGTAATTTGAAAAAGCTGAGGCAAAGGGTCCCAGGCTCAGCAGGTGCTGGGTCGCAACTAATATTATAAGTAATTCAGTTTTGGTACGTCTGTGCTTACATACAGGAAAGAAGGGGGGTAAAAAATTGTTCATTTTAAATTGTAAAAATAAAAAAATTAAATAAAATAAAAAATAATAAACATAGGCTTGTGTGTGCTCGTGCGTGTGTGTGTGTGAGTGAGCTAGTGCGGGTGTGTGCGTATGCGAGTGTGGGTAGGTAAATGTGTGTGTGTATATGTATGAAATTGCGTGAGTGTGTATGCTGTACTGGGTATTGCCATTGTTAGGAGGGAGAGTTAAATCCGCCTTGTAATGTCAGTAAGTGGGTTTGAACTAGCCGCTTGTATTTTTGTAGTCCAATAGGTTCTCGTAGAGGTGGTGGCAAGTCATTCCAAATCTTAGACGCAGCGAATTTAAAACTCCCTCTGAAAAAGGCCGTCTTGTGCTTGGGAGTCACAAGCTTCGTGCATCGTCTTAGCGACTTATTGCGGGAGTGTTTAGCCCAATTCAACGTGTCATACAGATACTTTGGCTTCTCGAACTCAAGCACTTTCCGAACTGTGTATGCTAGATGCAGTTGCCTTCGATTTTCCATATTTAGCAATTTCCTGTCGTTGAGAAAGGGTGTGATATGAGCTCGTTTAGGAATCGTGTAACAAAAACGTACACACGCGTTTTGCACGCGCTGTATAGACTTTTTTGTTTTGGCCAGAAGTCTTGGGCCGTATACTATATCGGCGTAGTTGAACTGCGAAAGCACCAAGGATTCCACAAGTATTTCTCTTAGTACTTGCGGACCATTAATTTTTTGGCAAGAAATCTTTGAATTTGCCTTATGAGATGGAGCTCCGTCTCGTTGGGAACAATAGTAATCTATCCCAAACATCATTCTTAAAATGTGAGCAATATTTTTTCGAAGTTTTTTGTTTTATAGTATTCAGCGTTGCTTTTTACCCCGCTAATACCAAAGGAAGTTTACCCCACTTAGAAACTGCTCCCCAAACCATCTGATGGTGCACTTTAGAATCTTGGCACATCCCTCTGATTATTTGGAATAGTATCTCGTATTTTGAGCATTGTAAGATTGCTCTAATTAATACGAAGAGTTTTTCGTCCGAAAAATGAATGCAATGTCTATCTAAATGAAGTATAAACTAGGTTACGCTTAATTCCACAAAGGAACCCTTAAAAATAGCGTAAATGAGATAATATGTTACCGGAACTGCTTCATCATGGATTAAAAGACGTCGTATGTTTTTCAAACCAGTGCTAGAATAAGTGTATCCGAAATTATTGAACACGGTGGAGGTTAAGAATAATAACACCGATTGGATCTCAGTTGTCAGTGTGAAATAAATAAATTAATTTTACGGCCGTCTTGATAATGAAAACTTCTCAAAACGACCGAAATGTTTAATTTCCATGTAGATCCTCGGACAAGTCCGTCGCGACACAACGCTGGAGACGGCGGTGAACATAAAAGCGTACAAGCGCACCAAGCGGCAGGGTTTGCGCGAAGCGCGCGCCACCGAGAAACTGGAAAAGCAGCAGAAACTTGAGGCAGAGCGAAAGCGCCGACAGAAGCACCAGGAGTTCCTGCAGACTGTACTGCAACACGGTAGGTCACTGCAGGGCTCAGAACCGGTTAATCTCGAAATAGCCAAATATATTGAATCAGTTTATGCTCCTTATGCAAAACTCGATAAACTTCGTATTATAACACTTTTGACTCTCGCGCTTTGTACACATTCTTAAAATCACAACTTGCAACTTGGGGACCAGTGATACAGAATCTAAAATCTCGGGATAAATCTTGGTATTTGTGCGCGGATACTTGTGTTGTGTGTCGTGCCCTAGACAATTAGTAGCATAATGAGCGGGTACAAAACTTTTTTTAGATCTACCCTTCACATTTTTATAAACAATTGTGAGGTAGTTAAATGTTGTGTATCCATATCTCCGTTGACAACTTGCTGAGACGTCAGTCTGCCGCGACCATGACCGGTGCAACCCGTGTCGAAACGTCGGTAATTTAATAAATAAATTTCGTGTTAGACCCGTGTACGAATATTTTAAGAAACTTCGTATTATTAGATTGCCTGATTAAATATAAAATAATTAAGGAAAGAACGTAATAAATCCCGGTTTTTGTATGGAGCATATATCAGTTTCTAAACTTTGGGTCACTGTCACATTACTGCTCACCGAGGGACGGAGAGACTGCAGAAATAACTGAAGTTCGAGGCTGATATGGTGATGTGTTTAAGGAAAAGATAGCTGGAACCCCTAAATTGTGCCCTTTTTTATATCGATCCGCAGATCTGGACCCTGGTAATTGGTTCCATGAGAAAGGACAGATATAATGTACAGTTACACATTAATTTATTGCTATAAAAATAACAAAAATATCTATTCATGTTGTAGCCAAGGATTTCAAGGAGTACCACCGCAATAACCAGGCGAAGCTGTCTCGCATGAACAAGGCCATAATGAACCACCACGCGAACGCAGAGCGCGAGCAGAAGAAAGAACAAGAGCGCATAGAAAAGGAGCGTATGAGACGGTAAGATTCAATCATCATTTACAAAACACAACCACAGCTGGCTATTTCAGAAGACTTGGGATTGCCTCCAACAAGGTAGACGAACGCCGAAGTAAATAGCATATATTTGATTATATTGATTGTTACATGCAAGTCATGATATATTTAGCCAACTAATAATGCGAATGAAAGAATAATTTAGGTGCTGCTCGTATTCGTGTCAGCCTATAATTACATCGTGTCGCCAGCAAACCTCATAGTTTTACCTTGAGTAGCATTTGGCGATGAGCGATGACCTTAAATTGCATATAGGTGATTCCAATTGGTGTTATAGTAATTATCAACCTTCAATCATCAATCATTTAATGATGCATTTATAATGGTCTTTTTTTGAAATACGGCCTATTGCATCCTAAGATTATAAAGGATTTATCTTTTTATTTAGAATATTAATTTATAAGCTGGTGAAGAACTCATATTCTTTCAAGTTTTATAACAGGTGATAGGAATGTTGAATCTAAATATATGAACGTGAACTCTCTGCATTAATGGTGGTATGTTATCAAATACGGCCTATTTGTAAAAATACTATCATAAATGCATGATTAAATGATTGATGATTAAAGATTGATAATTGCTATAACACCAATTTTAATCATCTTATATGCAGTGTGACGTCAAATTTACGTCGTAGGCAAGAAAAGTTCGAGCCCTGATCATTTGTATACAATACAAATTGCACACCTTGAAGAAGAACACAATACAGAAAGTAAAGCTTAACTAGAGGTAAAAAAGCTTGTTTTTTAAGCAGGCTGCTATTAATTATATAAAAAATGAAAAGCAGTGGTCCCAAGCATGCTGCCCTGTGGAACATCTTTATTAACTGATCTGAATTGACTGCCTAAAGACTACTCCCCTTTTTTCTGAAACTTTACTAATTTCAGTGCTCTGTTTTCTAAATAACGCCTGACCCAATCATGCACTCTCTTTACGCATACACTTCAAACTTGTTTAGGAGTTTTAAGTGATTGACAAGATCAAAAGCTTTTGTCATGTCCACTAAGTAGTCATGACTGGAGTTTTGTTATTAAATGATTGGGCCGTTACCCAACCGTATGTACTGTTTGTTGTACATCCTGGATTTATAGGTGTGCTTTCTGAATGAGAATATGGCATTAATGATGGTCCGGAATGGAAATTACGGTACCGGGTACTTATTCTCTAAAATTCCGGTTTTTGTATGGAGAATATTCTCGCTCGGAAATATTCCCCATACGAACGTCGCGCGTCGCCATAACAAACGAATCAACTAAAGTTTTTACTTGTGCTTGAGACGCTTACGAATTTAAGCACCAAATTACTTAGGAGTTTTGTACAACATTTGTTTCATCCACCACCAACACACTTTTTGTTAATAATTCGGTGAATTACAAAAATTCAGTGTCAGCTGTTATCGAGTCCGATGCCATTTTGCGCGAAACCCAATGTCGGACAGCCGCGGGCGCGCTGCCTCGCCCGAACATGTTTATTTGCAATTGTGTAGCTTGCAAGCAGCACGCCTCTCGGGGCATGCCTTGGGCCGAGCCGCTCAAATGTGTACGCAGCTTAACGTATTTCTTTTTACGAACCGCTGTAGGCCGCCTGTTGTCTGGCTCTTGTGACTGACTATGATCTGTACTGTGTGTGTGTGTGTTATTGAGGATTGTAATACAGAGTATTGTATTGTAATAGTACAGTACGATACAAGTGCAGAGAACAGGAAATTCGCAACGAGTGGTGATAAATTAAAACACGACCGAAGGGAGTACCTATTCGCACGTGTATCGTACAACGTTTTACAGTGCATATGGCTCTTTAAAGTTTCGACATATGTACGAGCACCATATGTATTGTAAAGAGTATTTGCACAATCGACGTGTTGGTCAACATCGCGGTAACGTGTAGGGGTATACATGCGTAAGACCGGACGGGGAAATCTTTGGAGATGCTTTATTTCCAGCAGTGGATGTCTTCCGGCTAAAGTGTATAAACTTGTAAATTTAAAGGCAGGCAGGTCTGTAGTCATTGCATTAGGCATTCAGTTAACTTATTGAATGTTTCTCCAAATGAAAAGCGCTTGTTTACATAAATTTGTAAAAATACCCTTGGCCATGAGCTGTTTTTGAAAGTAAGGAACTTTGTAAGTCTTTACAAGTCACATTGTGAAATACATCTTTCTTTCGGCATTTATTATTTTTTCGGGTCGTTATTACGACGCGACGAGACAAAGGGACACTGTTTTCTTTATCCCTTTTTTAAAGCCCGCGTTCTTCTTACGCATTCTTGATCTTGCAACGAGTAAATTATGTAAGGTACAGTTTAAGAACACGTGATGCGTTGCCATCATACAGCTCCGCTTTATATATAAAAAGATAGAGTTTGCGCACTGCATAATAATTTTATTATTGGTCGTCAGCTTGATGGCGGAAGACGAAGAGGGCTACCGAAAGCTTATCGATCAAAAGAAAGACAAGCGTCTCGCGTTCCTGCTCTCGCAGACGGACGAGTACATCGCCAGCCTCACGGAAATGGTGAAGCAGCACAAACAGGAACAGCGGAAGAAGCAACAGGAGGAGGAGCGCAGAAAGCGGGTGAGTGTAAAGCTTTGTCAACAATTGTATCATTTTAGCGTATCGAGTGTACGCACAGTTACGCGTATCCAAAGCATGGTCGCTCAATTTCGGCGTATCATCACAATCATCGAGTAAAAAAAGTCTGTATTAACCCAATTTAAACCGTATCATAAGAGTGTATCGCAACACCGTATCGGTTAGTTTGGATGCTACAATAACGTGGCAAGCCTCATCGTATGCTCTAAGTTTGTTAGTTCTATGGGGTGTCATCCGTGAGTTGACACTTAACATGCCTATTTTGCGTGAAGACACGTACCGCTACTCTAACCACTCTAGTTCCTGTACGAAGTTTTGATATTGTTTACTGCTTCGTACAGTTCGGAGATCCCAGGTACTTTTTCATATCTCCTTTTTCTTTTTCGGGAGCTCTGATGACCTCGATGATCGGGGAAAACCTGCTCCATTTGGATTGCGGCGTATCACGGCGTGTCAAATGACATCTTCGTATCGCGATTGTACACGCGTATCCGACATGCGAGTGTGTGGGAGCGGCGTCTTGGGTCGCGACGTGTCAGATACGGCGTGTTGAATGATCGCATATCTTTTCGCATCCAGGCTAACGATACGCGTCGGTGCTACGCGAAGCAGATTCGATACGGTAAAACTATACAAATGTGGACCATGCTTTAAGACAGGCGTCTCACGGTCGTACTGTCGCAACACAAACTAATATCTATCGCCAGGCCAGTTCTGTTAAAGATGGTAAAGCAGCATAAACAAAAGCGGGTGGCGGGACTATTATCAGAAAAGACAGAGAGCTATTTGAAACTTTACTTCTAGGATATATTTTTCTTACATCATTACCAGATTCCCAAACTTGCCCTGCGGGGCTAGCACAGCTGACGCCGCGACGTGACGCGACGTGAGACCATTATACCCCGTCTTTCCAATATGTATATACAGTGCAAGTTAGAAAGCAGTCGCGTGCGACGCGACCTTACAGCTTATCGCCACCTTGACTAGTCATCACAGCTAATCTTTGCCTTGCATTCTGAGCCGCTAATGCTAGCGACCCCTCTGTATTTTCTCTAAAGGCTCACAGCCTTTCGCCACTCTAACGTTCACATATACGTATTCGTCTATATTCTCAACATATTTTTTGACGCAGAAATCTCGAAAGAAGAAGTTGTTGGAGGGTGGCGAGATAGATGCCATGGATGACAGCTCGCAGACATCAGACTCCAGGGTCAGCGTCATGGACCCAAAGACTGGAGAGGTGTGTAGTTTATAATATTTGTCATATGACAAGCACGTATGTACTTACCTTAGGCGTCGTCTATGGATGCACAATGCGTGCAACGATTGGTAATATGTATGGAACTTCACACGGTTACTATATTTCATTATACCAGTACAATTCATGTAAACAAATTAGCAAATTACATTTCAGTACTTTAAAGGGAGAACTCCAATTCTGGATAAAATCAATGGAAATAAGTTTATGATTATTTTTTTAAATCATCCAGCATAGCATGGTTTTATTCATTGCGATATTATTGATTAACACATACGGATACTTTTAAATTGATATCATGATGAGTTTTAGTAATTCAATCAAATAATTAAATAGTCCACAAATATCTGTTTTTATTTTACTTATTTTTTAATTAGGGAAATTGTATTTATTTCTTTTATTAACTTGAAGTTGTTCCTTTAAAGTATTCAAATGTGATTCGTTTACATGAATTGTACTGTAAGTACGCTATAATCCTACTATGCTCCGCAATATGCTATTCCTTGCGCGTTTCCAGTTATGCTATCAAACTCGTGGCTGATGCTTAAACGGAGCCTTGTTTTTCAAGTACTTGACTTTCATAACAATGACGTGATCAGGTACTGAAAGGAGAAGAGGCTCCGCTGCTGTCGCAGCTCAAGGATTGGATGGAGGCTCACCCCGGCTGGGAGGTGCTGTCCGATTCCGAGGACTCTGGCGACGACAGCCAGGACGATGACGGTATTTTATATATAAATAAATAAATAAACATTGTTGGACAATCTTACATCGACCGACTTGTACTATGGGTACTAGACGACGATATACATACTTATATAGATAAATACTTACTTAAATACATAAAAAACATCAAAGCCCCAGGAACTAATATCCGTGCTAAATGCACAAATAATGCCCGGGCCGGGATTCGAACCCGGGCCCTCTAGCTTCGGAGGCAGTGTCACTACACTTACCGGCTAGGCTAAACAGGCCGTCGTTTGTTTTTATTAATACTAAGGACCCGGATTTTTTGGGTGCGGCTTATGAAAAGTTGGAGATAGAACACTACTGGTTATCGATGTTATCGACAAGGCGATAGTTTTTTTGTTTGTGTTTTTTTTATATCTATTTCAAAATGCGTTTTATGCGAGAGCTGATGTGAAATGAATTACCTACTGAGTGAAGTTTAAATACTCACCTGCCAGTGTATACATATAAGATACCTATAAAGAGTTCATAAGGTAAGTAGGTAACTGCAGGTGTTCTTTTATTAAGATTAACTGCATTGATATAGTAAAGGTCTGATAATATCGATAAAAAGCTGTGTGGGAGAGATACCTGCAATCGGTCAATAGCCGCACGCACACAAATCCGGGCTCTATTCATAAAACTTCAATAACTAAACGAACATCTACTAACTAAAAAGTGTTTTGTCCTTTTCTCATTAAGATGTGTTTGTTGAAGTGACAGATAAAGACAATATTATTATTTGGCCCTTTGGGTGTCTTGGTCTCCTCTACAATTTTCCTCCTGTTGTCGCGATGCTTGACAACCTTCTTCCAGTTCATAAACTTCCCCATCTTTCTCAAATTATCGTCCTCACAATCGCACCAACGCTTCTTAGGCCTGCCTTTCGGTCTTTATTGTTGCGGCGTCCACCTTGTCACGTGTTTCTCGACTCTGTCTAGTCTGCATTCTCTCAACCCGCTCATCTCAGCCTTTGCGGCTTACAGAACCTTCCATTAGTCTCATACGTGATGAGCGCATCCAATTCATGATTTTAGCCTATTGCTAGTTTTTTTACCACCGGACCTCGTAGTAAGTACATTGCGAGCTTGTTGTCGAGTCTTAATCACCTGATTTTCTTAATTTCTTTGCTGCCGTTACGCAATACTTTGACTATATTTTAACAAAGAATTGATGAATAACTAATGTATTCTCTTACATAATATTGCCAATTGCCATGACAGTTTCTTAACCCTTATGAAGGCAGAGGCGATTTAGCGAAACATACGTGTTAATAGAATTTCAATCTTAATTTTGCTATTTAAGAGGGTACAAACATTTCGTTACAACTCATCATAGTCGCGATCGCCTGCGAGCGGCCATGATTACCACCCACACTACAATGTTTACTGTGTGCGTGCGGTTCGAGTGACGCCGGTTGAACCGACACTGCTTGATCATTGTTATACTTTTACTTTATAGTGAGCCTGGAAAAAATAAAATCTGATGAGTTTTACATGTTTTATTTTATTAAAATTATGTACGCACTTATTAGGAGACACTTAGTCTCCTAATAGGTACGTATGTTACTAATTGGCATTGACCTACTTTTTCTCCCATCAACCATTCCGGGGAAAAGACATTTCTGATAAAAGAACTTTAATTTTGTGTCTATTTTCTCCTTCCAAAACCGTTACAGTCTTAAGAGGGCGCAGTACGCTCGGTCTGGCTCGGTTCTTTTGAGTTTTTTACGGCTTGTATGAAAACCTTAATAATCGCTGTATTTTTTCTCCATTATAATTTCAAGCAACAAAAACTATAGTCCGACCTAGATATGCCGGATCCCACTGTGTGTACAAAGTTTCATGTTATTCTAGCCTGGCGTTTTAAAATGAGAGCATAAATACGTTTGTATGGAGAACCGAACGTACTGCGCAGTCGTAAACTCTGCTCCTGTCCACACCGCAAATAGACATATATTTTTTGGCTGAAAACGAAATAAAGTTTTTGTTAATCATTTAATTTTATTCACGTTTTTCCATGACATCAATAGTTTTAAATAGTATTATAGCCGCGACTTTGCTTAAGGAGTACGAGTAAACGTGAGACTTAACGAGTTGCGCAGAGCAGAGCTGGTGTTAGCTCTCCTTTTGCAAACCTGGAAGAAAATGTTATAATTTGTACAGAATAACCTAGACAAAGAGAAAAGCCTACCATAACGACCTTGTGATAAAAATAAAAAAATATATACATCACATCTTTACAAAATAAAACCGGCCAAGTGCGTGTCGGACCACGCACAAAGAAGGGCTCCGTACCGACACCTCCTAATCTATCTACATTCAGAACCACTATACAATACATTGAATCAAAAAAGGTCGTATCTTCATAGGAAACTCACGACACTTACGCTCTTTTGTTTTGGCAAGACAGTTTTTCAGCAAAACTCAAAAACCATTTAACTTATCTTGTTCAAACTAAAAATCGTTGAAAGTATTAACCCATCAAAAACATAAATGTGAAAATGGGAGCCAAGTTCAAAATTAAGAATATGCGATGCTTGGTGGTCGTCTTCACCGACAAAAGTATTGAGATCTAATTGGGTGCCAAGTTCCTTAGATTCTCTGAAATGGTGCCAAGTCCGGCACTACATTGTTTCCAGTAAAACTAATTTACTGCGGCTTAATGCATTTTAAGCTTTAACTTGGTAGTTTTCTTAAATATCCAACAGCTTTTATGGTATTTATAACATTCTGCATAGAAAACTGCCAAGTTAAGGCTCAAAATGCATTAAGCCGCAGTAAATTAGTTTTACTAATTTCCAATCGAAAATGAAAAATTTGTCACCCCGGGCGGGATCAATTTTTCATTTTCGATTGGAAATTATAACTCTGCTAAGTAGACGTTTCCACTTGTAAAATATTTACAATTAGTTTTACTGTAAACAATGTGGTGCCGGACTTGGCACCATTTCAGAGAATCTAAGGAACTTGGCACCCATTTAGATCTCAATTCTTGTCGGTGAAGACGACCACCAAGCATCGCATATTCTTAATATTGAACTTGGCTCCCATTTTCACATTTATGTTTTTGATGGGATATCATTACTTTTTGTCAGTCTTCGCCAAATGGTGCTTTTTAAAAGCGAATGCACGTGTTACTATAAAAAATACCCAAATAGCTATAGGTGCACCTTAAATATTTGAAGAGTTCGAAGAGTTCGAAGAGTTCCCTCGATTTCTCCAGGACCCGATTCTTATTTGATTATTTGATTCATAGCATTGTGACTTACCTTTTTGCTTGCCTGGTCGCAGTATTATTGATTTTTTTCGGTCAAATAATTTACGTTTATTGCCCATTTCTGAAATAAGTTTCTGAGAATAATGTAATTTTTGTTAAAATATTTTATTGCTGACTACTTTTTTTCGACAATCCTCAACTACTTGTTGAGACGGTCCGAATAAGTTCAAACACGACTTGTTTATCTTGAGTAGTTTAGGAGTTGCCATGGCCACCTTCTGTCTACATCATCAGATCAGCTCGGTGGTACCATGATAATGTGTTGTTATCTAACTTACATAAGTATGCCAAATTTCAGCTTAATCCGATACCGGCAAGTAGCTGAAGAAAGGAGAAGGAGTGTATAAATTCTTAAAGGGTCGGCAACGCGCATGTGACACCCCTAGGAGTTGCAGGCGTCCATAGGCTGCGGTGACCGCTTACCATCAGGCGGGCCGTACGCTTGTTTGCCACCGACGTGGTATTAAAAAAAAGCTGAAAAACTGATTGCAAATTTTGATGGAAATTCATTTATTTATATACTTACTTACATAAGAACAGTACAAGTTAATAAAAGCTTTAGTCCATTAAGAAAATATAAAATAAATAAACTTACTGATCATGTAATATTACTTACCAAGTATCAATATGTAGTGGACGCACTAAAGCTCAGGCGCGTGTCGGGTTTTAGGCAGCGACGAGAGCGATACGTCCGTTCGTTGGGAAGGCCCGGCGCGTAATGGATCAAACGAAGTTTTCGCGCGCGGCTATAGTGGTTTTTAAAAAATTGACTAAATTAAATGGCTAATCTATGAGCGTCGAAAAAATACAAAAAATAAAACAATTCCCGTAGTTTTATAATAAAATATTTTACTTCCAAAACATCATCAAATACGTGAAAAAAAATGTTTAATCAAACCAAATTAGACATTCTGTACTATTTATTTTTAATAGTAAAAACGCATATTTTAGAACTATTGCGGTTGCTATGTACTAAAAGACTATATATCCTATTGAAAAAAGTAAACATTAAAACATTTTTATAAGTTTAAAAGGAAAATATCCTAGCTAAAAGATAGCTCTGACGCGTGTTTTTGGAAAACTCGTCGACAAAAAACTGGTTGTTTTAAATAACCGTTTATATAAATAGAATTATAGCATTGCTATGGTCTAGAATAAGAGTTTATCTATACAAAACAGTAATTTACGTTAACAATGTAAGCATTTGAACAAAAATATGGCCTTTGAAAAAACCTAGAGTTTGCTAAAACACCAACTTTTCGTTCGTACCCTCTTAAGCTCCAAATTAGATTGCGAATGCTTCAAATTAGATAAGTGACTGAGTTCCACCAAGACAGAAAAGGACGGAAAAGCTCTTACGCAGCTAAATTACTGGTATTAAACGTCTGGCGGCTTACCATAAACAACCTGTTTAATTTGGGCGGGTAATCGTTTATTTGCCTCAAACTATTCGACAAAACGTGGTCATGACATTGAGGCAAATAAAAAAGCGGAACTATGACAAGGATAACAAGTGATATATTCCTCTCTGTCCTCTGACCATCTCGCTCGGTAGCGGATTATTATTTGTTTCTTCTCTGGGGTACTCTGAGGGTTAAGATAAACACGGAAATCATTGTGTGTTGTTATTGAAAAAGTCGGAACTATACAAATCAGCTCATGTATCCAGGTATTTTACTTGTATTGGTTGAACAGAAAAACGGGAAAGGAAGGAGAAACACCGAGAAGAGAAGAGCGAAAAAGACAAGACGGATGAGGAGAAGGCGCGAGAGATGATCAAGAAGGCGAAGGTAGAGGACGACGAGTACAAGACTGAGGAACAAACGTACTACAGGTAATTTGATCGTCACCAACCACTTACTACGTAGTTGGGACCAAAAGTGGCGGGGAATCGTGTGGAAAACCAAAGCAACATAACGGTATTTAACAACTGCTGATATGACTGCTTTTTTAAAGGTACTTGGTAATTGGCATAAAAATTGAAAAAATAAAACATTGAATTTTTTTTTGTGTTTGTTGTAGCATCGCCCACACGGTACATGAGTCGGTCACGGAACAAGCCAGTATTCTAGTCAACGGCAACCTGAAAGAATATCAAATCAAGGTAAGAATCGTATAGCTTCCTCCGCAGAATTTCTACTTTTTATCTTTTCCTATATTTCGATGATTCAAGAACGTGTAGGGTGTAAGAACACTCAACGCGAAGGCTTCAGAACAAAACATTAGACATGCCAGCTGTGAACTGTCAATTGTCAAACAATCAAATCAACCACAGACATCGGAGAAAAGCAGTCTCAGCTCAGACTCGCAGTATTAAACCAGATGATTTTTCATATAGTTGTCTCGTGAAATCCTTATGGTGCACCAAAATTAGTTAGAATGCGACAGATAGTACGATCATTTTCGGCTGTTAACAAATTGTCTCCATTTGAAAGCACACCAGGATGTTAAATCCCATATAAACTTAACACACCACAACGTCGAGGGTGGAAAAGAAGGGTTATTTGCACTTATTGACAAAAAGAATGTGTATTTGATAGTATAATTTTTGATCAGGGTTTGGAATGGCTAGTGTCACTGTTCAACAACAACTTGATAAGAATGTGTATTTGATAGTATAATTTTTGATCAGGGTTTGGAATGGCTAGTGTCACTGTTCAACAACAACTTGATAAGAATGTGTATTTGATAGTATAATTTTTGATCAGGGCTTGGAATGGCTAGTGTCACTGTTCAACAACAACTTGAACGGCATCCTCGCAGACGAAATGGGCCTCGGGAAGACCATCCAGACCATCGCCCTTGTCACGTACCTCATGGAGAAGAAGAAAGTCAATGGGCCCTTCCTTATCATTGTTCCACTCAGGTAAGCGCTTTCATACTAAAGCCTGGTCGCACTGACTTACGATCACAAACTGATCAACGTTAAATATGGCGGCGGCAGCTGTTATCCCATAGAAACTAGTCAAACTTTCCATACATTCAAATTTTAACGAACACAGCTTACGATTACAGACGGTTTGATGCAACCCATCCTAAGGCGTGGTCGCACCGACTTACGATCACAGACTGATCAACGTTAAATATGGCGGCGGCAACTGTCATCCCATAGAAACTTGTCAATGTTTCCATACAATCAAATTTTACGAACACAGCTTACGATTACTGACGGTTTGGTGCAACCCACCCTAAGGCTTGGTCGCACCAACTTACTATTACATACCTTTCAAAGTTAAATATAGCTGCGGCAACTGTCATCCCATAGTCAGACTTCTTGAAGTTTCCATACAATCAAATTTTAACGAAAACCGTTCGGTTCTCCATACAAATGTATTTACGCTCTCATTTTAAAACGCCATGCTAGAATAACGTGAAACTTTGTATACACAATGGGATTCGGCATATCTAGGTCGGAAATTAGTTTCTGTTGCTTGGAATTATAATGGAGAAAAAATACAGCGATTATTAAGGTTTTCATACAAGCCGTAAAAATCTCAAAAAACCGATGTATTTTTTTTCTTTTACAATTTCTAGCAACAGAAACTAATTTTCGACCTAGATATGCCGGATCCCATTGTGTATACAAGTTTCATGTTATTCTAGCGTTGCGTTTTAAAATGAGAGCATAAATACGTTTGTATGGAGAACCGAGCGTACTGCCACGTACTGCGCCCTCTTAAGATTGCAGACGGTTTGGTGCAGCCCACCCGAATTGAACGATATTAGCTTGTTGTATTAGTATTACTTACCATTATTATACCAAGAGTACATAACAAACCTACTTTTACAAATCCTGCATCCCCTTAGTATGAAATGCAAAGCTCTTCCTTGATCGCGGACCTCCGTTTATACCAATTTTTACTTAAAATAATACAAAATTTACCATGTATGCAATATATCATAGGATGGTATTCCACTCGTCCAATATCTTGTCCAATTTCTTTGTCCAATCTTTGATCAAATTTCTTTGACAGAGGCCCATTCCACTCATCTCCATCATCATCATCATCTTTGTTCAAGCTTTGTTTCAAGCCAATCAGAATCTTTGATCAAATGTCGGGGTCCCATCCAAGTTGGATGAAATCATCCAATTTCTTTCATCAAATGTATATTGGATGAGTGGAATACCACCCATACTTCCACTACACCAACTATAAAAGATTCAGGAACTTAATGTTTAAGATAGTGTAATTTTTTTATTCTTGATTTATTTGATTGTTATTTTGGAAACAGAGACTGACTATTGGTTGATTTTGTTTTGATGATGAATACACACAGATACAGAATTACTACAAACATACATCCGAAGCTAGAGGTCCCTGGTTCAAATCCCGGTAAGGGCACTTGTTTCTGTTGATCGGAAACATTTGTTCCTGAGACTTGGATGTGTTGTATGTATTTAAGTATATATCTATTAAATATATCGTCGTCTAGTACCCATAACATATGCCTTATTGAGCTTACTATAGGACTAGTTCGATTTGCGTAAAAATTGACCCATAATGTTTATTAACTATTATCATACATATCTAATAAATATATAAAAAACATTTACACAAGTAGAATTTCTAAATCTCTTTTGTATCGTCAAGGGTTTTATTGTAAATATGTACAATAAATAAATCATTACACCATCAATAAATAAATTATTATACATTTATTTCGAGATTTTGTAATGGGAGACGATTTTGATGTAACTTAAGGGGCCATAACTCGAGCTAGATAAGTTTCATCACCGGGAAAACTCTCATTCTCCGGAAAAACAGGAACTATGCAAAGCTCCGTCGGCCAGGTACTAATAACGACGGAACAAAATGAGCTGTTATCAAATAACGTGTCCCAATTCCCAGCACGCTATCTAACTGGGTGCTAGAGTTCGAGAAGTGGGCACCGACGGTGCTGGTGGTGTCGTACAAGGGCTCGCCGCAGTCCCGCCGGCTCGTGCAGAACCAGATGCGCTCCACCAAGTTCAACGTGCTCCTCACCACCTACGAGTACGTCATCAAGGACAAGGGCTGGCTGTCCAAGGTGAGTCTATTCTGTCTTTCCCATATGGCCCTGTCACAGTTTACTCCACCTGCTACCGTCTCTGGCAACACACTGCTCTACTCGCGCAATAGACTAACTAAACTAACTAACTAACTAACTAGGCTGGCAATGGCACGACGACCCAAAATGAGTCTTAGCCTCCGAGACAAGAGCACGCCACTTTTCTCGGTCCTGCACGTACGTAAACGTATAGACTAGTTTCCTAAAAAATATTAACTATGCCAGTCGAATCAGTTTTTAAAGGCGATTAAATGTTTTTATTAAAGCTCAACAAATGCCGCAAATGAGGGTCTAAGGTGGATATTGTTCCCGGACACCTAAAACGCTCCATACTAATTGATGGAAAATTATGACGTCACAACGCACGAGCCCCGTACTAACGGAGTATGGAAAAACAAAAAAATTGCTGTTTTAATCGTGAAATACTGCGTTTAAGTACATATTTGTTGTACAATTTATTTTCAATTTAATTATGTAGATTCAATGGGGAATGTCTGAAATTTTTAAAAGTCCTTGATTATTTTTCTAATGGTAGGAATAACCGTCGCCATTAACAGAAAAAAGTTTCAGATTTTTCGGTTGCGCCATATATTTTTAAAAAATACAAACATTTTATATCACCTCGCGTCTGCCCCGTATCGGACTACTAAGATATTTCTAAGTCAGTCGAAAATTAAAAAAAAACGCGTGCTTGGATCTGTGGTACGCAATGACATTGATAGTTCATCATAGGTTGGTCGTATGACTTGAACTGTCAATCTCATTGCGTACCACAGATCCAAGCAGGCGTTTTTTTCTTTAAATATTCGACGGACTTAGAAATGTCTTAGTAGTCCGATACGGGGCAGACGCGAGGTGATATAAAATGTTTGTATTTTTAAAAAATATATGGTGCAACGGAAAAATCTGAAACTTTTCTCTGTTAATGGCGAGGGGTATTCCTACAATTAGAAAAATAATTAAGGGCTTTTAAAATTTTCAGACATTCCCCATTGGTAGCCTTTATTCAACTTTAAGATGATAATAAATATATTATTATTTTTATTAAAAATGGGATTGATCTTGGCCAGCATCTAGCCGGGGGGGATCTAGATGAGGCCGACGATGAAGCGCGCTCACCCAGAAGATGCCTGTATATATTTTAGAAACTTTCTAGTCTCGTATTTTATTATTATTCTGATATTATTTTGTAATTTTCATTTTATTGAGTTAATTTGATGATAACGACAATATTTTATAAAGATTAAGGCCGAGTTGCACCAACTTACGATCACAGACCGATCAAAGTTAAAAATGGCGCCGACAGCTGTCATCCCATAGAAACTTGTCAAACTTTCTATACATTCAGATTTTAATGAACACCCTTTGTTGATAATCTCCGGCCAAGTAATCCGCGTCCAATGTACATGGATTACTGGGCCGTGCATTATTTGGCCGAGCATTATCGCTCTGAGCAAACTTGGTCCGGGGCAATATTTGGAAGCCACTTTTGTTCGGGCCGATAATGCGCGGCCCAGCAATCCACGTCCAAAAAGTGGACGCCAATTACTGGGCTGTACATTCCTGGGCCGCGCAATATCATTCCGAACAAATTTGGTCCTGGGCATGAATTGGAAGCCAGTTTTGTTCGGACCGACAAAGCCCGACCCTGTAATCCGCGTCCATCCACAGACAACATAAACTTAAATGGGTAGTTAGAAACTAAGCGAGACGATGGAGCCCCGTATTTCTGCGCGGTTTGCCCTTCGGGCATCTGAAGCTACCTAACCTACCTACTTTTTGACTTAGTGTTAGATTCATCCTAGTAACTATTTGTTATCTGTGGAAAGTGGACGCCAATTACTGGGCCGGACATTACTGTCCGTGCATTATAAGTCTGAGCAATCTTGGTCCGGGGCAGCAATCGGAAGCCAGTTTTGCTCGGGCCGATAATGCTCGGCCCGAGAATCCGCGTCCAAAGCAGTGGACGCCGATTACTGGGCCGGACATTACTGTGCCGTGCATTATAGGTCCGAGCAATCTTGGTCCGGGGCGACAATCGGAAGCCACTTTTGTTCGGGTTGATAATGCTCGGCCCGAGAATCGGCGTCCAAAAAAGTGGATGCGCATTCTCGGGCCGGACATTATTTGGTCGTGCATTATTCCTGGTTCCCACCCAGCCTAACATGAGGAAACGACCCTATTAATCGCGACGCTTTGCACTACTTTGACTGGCGCACAAAAACCGACAAAACGGAGCGGTGGGCATGACGAGGAGCATGACGTGCGGAATGATGGTTAACGTTGCCACACTACCTCTCTGCCTCCTATCCTCACCATCCCATGCCACTCGACGAGCTTGTGACTGGCGTAAGATATAGGAGATACTACCTGCGTGTAAATAGAGGACCATCTGTGAACGAAACACTCACTTTGTCGTCTTAGTGTGTCCGTTTCGAAAATAGGTAACTAAACGAAAACCCGGCTTCGCTCAATTGAAATAAATAAGAAAGAAAGATTGAAATTTAAAGAAAAGAAAGAAGGAAAGATTTTGAAATGTATTGGACTTCACAGACCTAGTAGTAGTGAACCATAACTATTATAATATTATTACTAACATAGTTTTTTAAGCTTTTTTGTAACGAGCTAACACTTTCCACGCCACGAGCTTGAAATAAACGTTAATTTTATTAAATGAAATTTGCGACAGCTATGCACAAAAAATGTGTACAAAAATAATAAAACATAAATCGCCACGAAAAGGTCTTGTCTCAACATAATGCCGACTCAGGGAGCCGGCGCTGGTTTTTCAGCAAGACTTAAATAAATAAACAATTTACACAAAATGAACACAAACGTTATCTAAACATAAAAAAAACGATTCATCTTAGCTCCGAATGGCAGCTAATAACTCATAAAATATCGGTAAAACGTACGAAACAAATAACAATTTTCTCATACATTTTGTACAGAACGGGGCGGGGGCGGTAGGTGCGAAGTTCGCCGGGACAGCTACTTTTGTTTTGAATAAAGTAATTATTTACTTACCCCTTTATTCATAAACGTCCATCAAGCCTCTATTAGTTAACAAGCCGCTAAAGTTGGTTTGTCCTTATCTGTCACTTTGACATTTATGTTTGTGAGAAAGGGACAAAACAACTTTTAGTTAACAGAGGTTTGTTAAGTTTTATGAATAAGGGGGTTAGACTCTTAACCCTTATCAAACCAGAGACAATTTGGCAATTATAAAACCTTATATGGCTGTAACTTGTTTTGTGAGCATAAAATAAAATAAAATAATTTAAAAAAAAACCCTTAAAAAGACCAAAAATAAAAAGATAAAAAAACCTTAAATTTCATGAAACTTTATAACGCCTATTTTATGCCTCCACAGACGCTTCCGCTATAGCCGAGCTTATGACGGATTAATTCGTAAAAGTGTGGAGGCTCTTGCACTTGTGTGACGTTAAGACGATATTAGTCTAACACATTTTGGACTGTAATAAAACTAGGTATGCAATGTATGCAATACATTCTGCTGATACTTAGCACATAATGCACATGTTGACCGGAGCGTGGTTGTAGGTATGAAATGTGAATGTGTCCTTTTGTGTCCTGAGATTGAGCTCCGCTGCACTCCGCTAAATATGTTCACAAACGCCGAAGAAAGAAACTGTTTATAATTAGTAACGTCATAAAATTTGAGGAAGGTTGATTAAATTTCATACAAACACTAAACAGAGGAGGCAGTTAAATTTTTGAATGTTATGACTGTTATGAATTATGACCTCGCTCTGATTTTAATTAATAGTAGAGGTCTACTTTTGCGCTAATATTCGAATCACACAGATTTTATCCATTATAACTAAGGAACTTGCTAACGCGCAGAAATGTTATATAGAACAGTTGATGAAGACATTATGTTAAGTTAATCCGAATAATTCGGCTGAATATTGAGTTCGGTAAAGCGCTAGGCCAAATATTCGATTTTTTTAGAATGTGTACTTGAAAGAAAGAAAGAAATAATAATCATTATAGAGTTATAACCAAACGGATTAATATTGATAATACACACACAACATAAAGCATAATAAAAAGAAATTGCTACGAAATGGTCCCGTCTGAGCATAGTGCCAACCTGAGTGGTCAACCCTGGTCTTCTATACGGGTCATATAACACAATATAATAAAAATAACTTGCCCCACAGCTCCAATGGAAGTACATGATCATCGACGAAGGGCACCGCATGAAGAACCACCACTGCAAGCTGACG
The DNA here is from genome assembly GCA_905163555.1 of Notocelia uddmanniana. Lineage (NCBI taxonomy): Eukaryota > Metazoa > Arthropoda > Insecta > Lepidoptera > Tortricidae > Notocelia > Notocelia uddmanniana. Next base: position 11,903,729 of record LR991052.1, on the reverse strand, counting down.
CAGGTGCTCAACACGCACTACATCGCGCCACACCGGCTGCTGCTCACGGGCACGCCGCTACAGAACAAGCTGCCGGAGCTCTGGGCGCTGCTCAACTTTCTGCTGCCCTCCATATTCAAGAGCTGTTCGACCTTCGAACAGTGGTTCAATGCTCCCTTCGCTACTACTGGAGAGAAGGTATGTTGATTATGTGAAAAGAATAAAGTGTCCTGAACTTCCTGCTGCCATCCATATTCAAGAGCTGTTCCACCTTCGAACAGTGGTTCACTGCTCCCTTCGCTACTACAGAAGGTATGTTGATTATGTGAATAGATTAAAGCGTCCTGAACTTTCTGCTGCCATGGAGGGCTTGCTTGAGTATGGATATTCAAGAGCTGTTCCACCTTCGAGCAGTGGTTCAATGCTCTGTTGGCTACTACTGGAGAGAAGGTACGTTGATTATGTGAAAAGAATAAAGCCTCCTGATCTTCCTGCTGCCCTCTATTTTCAAGAGCTGTTCAACCTTCAAACAGTGGTTCGATGCGCCGTTCGCTACTACTGGAGAGAAGGTCTGTCGATGTTGTGAAAAGAATAAAGCTTCTCTTTAGCATGATGTATAGAATATTGTCGAAAGTACAGAGCATGATAGTATGTCTATGTGCAGACTTTATGTAGTCGGTACATTTTAAACTGCTTGACGTAAATACAATGCTATAGTTGTAGACAAATAAAAAATGTTTAGGTACACAGTCACCAATAAACATTTTTCATTTGAATATTTCCGTGATCATTATTGAAATCTGACATATTAACTCGCATCTTAATTTACATAGTTACGGACACCCTAACAAGATGCCTATTCAATTAAAGAGTACCTGAGTGTCAGGACGAGTCACTATCTTGGGGTACCATCATTAAACCGGTTTAACCTAGTGGTTAGTGCCCTTACCACTACTACCCTTACCTTAAGAAGAGGGCAGTTCTGGGTTTGAGTCCCGGTCAGGGCAAATATTTGTTTGATAAGCATGAATATTTGTTTCTGAATCTTGGATGTTTTATGTGTATTAATATATCTAGGATCTTGTGTTAACACGAGCCTTATTGAGCTTACTAGTTTGATATGTGTAAAATTATCCCGCTAATATTTATGTTTCTTTATTATCGTATAATGATTATTTTTCCTTTACCAGCCGTTTATTTTAGTCCGTACCAAACTTGGAATACCCTTGACACAGTTAACTGACTCGTAATCTATCAAACGCCTACAGATAAAGTGCATTGTTGTGTATGTGTGCTATATATCCCGTGCTAGGTGGAGCTGAACGAGGAAGAGACGATCCTCATCATCCGTCGCCTGCACAAGGTGCTGCGTCCCTTCCTGCTGCGCAGGCTGAAGAAGGAGGTCGAAAGCCAACTGCCCGACAAAGTCGAGTACATCATCAAGTGCGACATGAGCGGTCTTCAGCGCGTCCTCTACAAGTAAGTTAAAGGTTATGCTTACTAGCCACATGTTATAAATATAACAAGGTGTTACTATACGGATAGTAAACCAGCAAACTATTGCAATAAATAGCAGATTATAAAGTTTATCATAAAGATATAGGAGACTTCAAAGTTTCAAAAAAATACGTTTTGTATTGTCCATAAATAATTGAAGGGATGTTTACAAAAACAACATAACTGACTACACTGGTCGACTCCTGAGCCCATTATAAATGTTCCTCCAGAAGTGTCAACCGGTCTAAGCAGATATGTTGTTTTTGTAAACATCCCTTCAATTGTGTGACAATATGTACCCAGGGTTTGCAGTCCCGTTCCCGATTTGTATGAAAATACCCGGAAATTCCCGGGATTTCCCGGGAAATTTACATGACGTATATGTATTTCGCGTCCAAAACAGAAATCTACTTATTTATCTATGCAACGGTGAGTTCGAATATTAATACGTGACGTCACATCGTCACAGATTCAACATGAATGGTATGGAAATTTACCTATTTCATACGTCATCCCCTTCATGCATCTGACAATCAGATCCGGTCCAGTAATGAGTCATATAATTAACCGAGTGAGCTTAGCGTCTTCGTTCCAGCTGGCGTAAAAATTCTTTCGCATGTCTCATTCCTGAAGCAATTCTCGTGATTTTTTTGTAAGCAGGTTCGATAAATGGATGTTATAGTATATAAGTATTCTTTTTGGAAAAAAAAAACGCTTGTCTCAGAGCCAATTGTTTTAGGTATTTCTGATTCATGTTCATGTTACTACTATATTGTTAATTGTCTAACAGACACATGCAGTCCAAGGGTGTGCTGCTGACAGACGGTTCCGAGAAGGGCAACAAGGGCAAGGGCGGCGCCAAGGCTCTGATGAACACGATCGTGCAGCTCCGCAAGCTGTGCAACCACCCCTTCATGTTCCAGCATATCGAGGAGAAGTTCTGCGACCACATCGGCACCGGCGGCGGCGTCGTGTCCGGGTAAGCGCTTTACAATTTATTTAAATAAATATTACAAGGCGTCCTTCATAATGCAACTTACTACTGGGATAACGCTAAGATGATGATGATGGGATTTTAACTCTAACTCCTTCGCATTCTGTAAAGAAATTAGTTCGGGATCATTATTTAACTTGAGTTTAATAACACTAGTTGGTTACAATAAAGTAACTGATATGGACCAGATTCTGTAATAAAAGATTTCACTCATTGAATAGTCCAAATAGTGATCCTAGATTCCTTTCAACTAACTATGCAGAACAGTCCATTCGCATGTAGAATTGAGTGTATTAATGAAATTGTTTTTTTTTTACTGCAGGCCCGACCTATACCGAGTGTCGGGCAAATTCGAGCTGTTGGACCGCATACTGCCGAAGCTGAAGCGCACGGGACACAGGGTGCTGGTGTTCTGTCAGATGACGCAGTGCATGACCATCATCGAGGACTATCTGTCGTGGCGCGGCTTCCAGTACTTGAGGTCAGTCGATAATAGCCTCGTCGTAATGACCAACGGAATAATTTTAGAACAAAAAATACAGCCTTATTGGCTCAACTCATTAAATTTTTTGTACATAAGATTTTATCCCTCTTTTGGGACCCATAAAATTTAAAATAGAACTTGACCTTTTTTAGAACCTAATACAGTCTTCCTAAAAATTGTTTGGGATTTCCAAGGTTTCATATTCTCTTGCGGCGTCTATATTACCGGAAACATACAACCTCGATGTCTTCAAGCTAAGAGTGAATAGACATCTGGGGGAGTGTGTTCCATCTTAGACCTTGTCTTAACGTTTGAGCAAGTTAAAATAGGACCGAAACGTAATCGCAATTTAATTTTAAATAAAATCGGCCAAGAGCATGTTGGGTTATGAACAGTGTAGGGTTCCGTAGAAACGGCTTAACTGATCATATCCGCTATAGTTTTCTTTGAAAGCTTCTACAACCCTGTCGTTTTTGGCTACCATATCGACTAGACACTATCCAGTAACCAGCCGAGGTGATCGCCATGTTGTCATCCTCCCAGTACAGCTGAAGAATTTCATATTTTTGGACCCATAGTTCAAAAGTTAGAGGGGGGACACAATTTTTTTTGGCGTGAATAATTCCGAAAATTTTCACTTTATCAGAAAATGTTTGATGAAAACTTCTATTCATTTTGAAAGACGTATGCAAAAACACCCCACACCATAGGATTGAAGCAAAAAAAAATAACCCCACTTTACGTGTAGGGGAGGATGTCCCTTAGAAAAAATATTTTTAGATTTTATTTTACGACTTTGTCAGTTTTATTGATGTATATGTCCACACCACATTGCAGCTTTCTAGCACTAACAACCACAGAGCAATGCCTCGGACAGACTGACAGACAGACAGACGGACGGACATGGCGAAACTGTAAGGGTTTCTAGTTGACTACGGAACCCTAAAATCTATGTGAAAGGCAGGCTTAGAACAAAAATGTTGCGCTCCTCGCATTACAACATACATACATATATTGTCGTGTCAAATGTCATGTGCGAGTATGCGCTGTATTAAAAGTGAAGGACTTGCAGATATCTCTAGTTGTAACGCAACGAGTCCTCAAGACAATAAAGGGTCGGTAATGTGCTTGTATTCTCTTGCATCACATAAACTACGGAGTTTGCTTACCATCAGGCAAATCGTAAGACTGTGCCATCGTCGTTGTTTAAAAGAATACTGTCAATTATTTGTAGATTGGACGGTATGACGAAAGCGGAGGACCGGGGTGATCTGCTGAAAAAGTTCAACGACGTGGACTCTGAGTACTTTATATTCCTGCTGTCGACGCGCGCCGGCGGTTTGGGGCTGAACTTGCAGAGCGCCGACACCGTCATCATATTCGACAGCGACTGGAATCCGCATCAGGTATGTGCAGGAAGTTGTGTAATTAGATTTTAAAATATCGCGACTCCATGGAATAAGCACCATACATACGTAACCATTACGTTTTACAATTTCAGGCCCCGAAATTTATTCAAAACTGTTAACCAAAACTTTGTCCTTAACTTTTCGTATGTAATGTATGACGCAGTGCTAATGTAATTCGAATAAGTAGTAATTATGATGGCACTACTTGGAATAGGACAATGGGCCGATTAACATTTTCGGCGCCTTTGACTTGATATAATGTCAGTATGTTTAGTGGCCCACAAAGCCTTGATTTCATATCAAGCCGATGTAAAGACAACCTACATGCTATCGAAGTAAGATTCATTCAGTCTTTTACTACAAAGACCTTGGCGTGTGGGACAAAACTTACGGAATCTACTGTGACAGTGAAGAGGTTAATTGACCGAGTGAGAAAAAGGACTCCGTTTCATTCAGTTTTGGCAAAAATGAGTTAGTATATGTAGGAATTCCCGGTTTTTTCTCCTCTTTCGGCATTTCTCAATAGATTCTCGTGAAATTTTGTCAGCGTTTTATAGATTTTTTATGTTCAGTCAGTTATAAGAAATTTTAAAATTTGGAAAAAAATCGCGAGGTTGCAGCTCACAGAGCCACTAGTGAACAGGGATGTGTGTGTGTTCAGGACTTGCAAGCGCAAGATCGGGCGCATCGTATCGGGCAGAGGAACGAGGTTCGCGTACTGCGGCTGATGACCGTCAACTCAGTCGAGGAGAGGATCTTGGCTGCAGCGAGGTTTGTTGCACGTACTTATTTTACGTGACCTTACGTTTTTCAGATTTATACTGAAAAAGACTTCATAGACCAAGGACCACGATTTCTTTCACTGTCGAGGTGTAGTTTGTCTGTAACATTGATCATAGCTATTTATATTTCGTGTCTTTGAATACCTCACTACGCTCAAGATGCGAATTATAGAATCTTATTCTTGCTCGATCTCAAAATCAGCACTCGCATTGAGAAAAACTTTGCTCTATTGTTGCACATATAACTATCCTCTTTACCTCGTTGTATTTGCTTCCCAATTTTTCATTAGTTACAAGTGATTTAATTGATGTTCTTATGCAGATACAAGTTGAACATGGACGAGAAAGTCATCCAGGCCGGTATGTTCGACCAGAAGTCAACCGGCTCTGAGCGGCAGCAGTTTCTGCAGAGCATCCTGCACCAGGACGGCGATGATGAGGAGGTCTGTAATTGTTATTCGTAGGACCAAAGAGTAGTTCCGAAGATTAGAATCGGAAAAATACTGATAGCATCAAACGTTATAGACTTAAACATTACATACAAACATACGAAATCCATTTAGACTAAACAGAAAATAATTACTGATAGGACTAAAATAATAATAATATATTTTAATATGTCGATGCCTTAGTTCACAATCGTACTAATTACGAGGAAAAATTTGCTGAAATTAGAACTATGGTGCACTATTATAAAGTCTTAATTTCGCTACCTTTTTAATTAGAACTATGGTGCACTTATCATAAAGTCTTAATTTCGCTACCTTTTTAATTAGAACTATGGTGCACTTATCATAAAGTCTTAATTTCGCTACCTTTTTAATTAGAACTATGGTGCACTAATCATAAAGTCTTAATTTCGCTACCTTTTTAATTAGAACTATGGTGCACTTATCATAAAGTCTTAATTTCGCTACCTTTTTAATTAGAACTATGGTGCACTTATCATAAAGTCTTAATTTCGCTACCTTTTTAATTAGAACTATGGTGCACTTATCATAAAGTCTTAATTTCGCTACCTTTTTAATTAGAACTATGGTGCACTAATCATAAAGTCTTAATTTCGCTACCTTTTTAATTAGAACTATGGTGCACTTATCATAAAGTCTTAATTTCGCTACCTTTTTAATTAGAACTATGGTGCACTAATCATAAAGTCTTAATTTCGCTACCTTTTTAATTAGAACTATGGTGCACTAATCATAGTCTTAATTTCGCTACCTTTTTAATTAGAACTATGGTGCACTTATCATAAAGTCTTAATTTCGCTACCTTTTTAATTAGAACTATGGTGCACTTATCATAAAGTCTTAATTTCGCTACCTTTTTAATTAGAACTATGGTGCACTAATCATAAAGTCTTAATTTCGCTACCTTTTTAATTAGAACTATGGTGCACTTATCATAAAGTCTTAATTTCGCTACCTTTTTAATTAGAACTATGGTGCACTTATCATAAAGTCTTAATTTCGCTACCTTTTTAATTAGAACTATGGTGCACTAATCATAAAGTCTTAATTTCGCTACCCTTTTAATTAGAACTATGGTGCACTTATCATAAAGTCTTACTTTCGCTACCTTTTTAATTAGAACTGTGGTGCACTTATCATAAAGTCTTAATTTCGCTACCTTTTTAATTAGAACTATGGTGCACTAATCATAAAGTCTTAATTTCGCTACCTTTTTAATTAGAACTATGGTGCACTAATCATAAAGTCTTAATTTCGCTACCTTTTTAATTAGAACTATGGTGCACTTATCATAAAGTCTTAATTTCGCTACCTTTTTAATTAGAACTATGGTGCACTTATCATAAAGTCTTAATTTCGCTACCTTTTTAATTAGAACTATGGTGCACTAATCATAAAGTCTTAATTTCGCTACCTTTTTAATTAGAACTATGGTGCACTTATCATAAAGTCTTAATTTCGCTACCTTTTTAATTAGAACTATGGTGCACTAATCATAAAGTCTTAATTTCGCTACCTTTTTAATTAGAACTATGGTGCACTAATCATAGTCTTAATTTCGCTACCTTTTTAATTAGAACTATGGTGCACTTATCATAAAGTCTTAATTTCGCTACCTTTTTAATTAGAACTATGGTGCACTTATCATAAAGTCTTAATTACGCTACCTTTTTAATTAGAACTATGGTGCACTAATCATAAAGTCTTAATTTCGCTACCTTTTTAATTAGAACTATGGTGCACTTATCATAAAGTCTTAATTTCGCTACCTTTTTAATTAGAACTATGGTGCACTTATCATAAAGTCTTAATTTCGCTACCTTTTTAATTAGAACTATGGTGCACTTATCATAAAGTCTTAATTTCGCTACCTTTTTAATTAGAACTATGGCGCACTTATCATAAAGTCTTAATTTCGCTACCTTTTTAATTAGAACTATGGTGCACTAATCATAAAGTCTTAATTTCGCTACCTTTTTAATTAGAACTATGGTGCACTAATCATAAAGTCTTAATTTCGCTACCTTTTTAATTAGAACTATGGTGCACTAATCATAAAGTCTTAATTTCGCTACCTTTTTAATTATAACTATGGTGCACTAATCATAAAGTCTTAATTTCGCTACCTTTTTAATTAGAACTATGGTGCACTTATCATAAAGTCTTAATTTCGCTACCTTTTTAATTAGAACTATGGTGCACTAATCATAAAGTCTTAATTTCGCTACCTTTTCCTTGTAATTAGTAGGATTGTGAACTAATGCATCGATGTCTAGCAGAGGGCCTAGCGCTGGTTTTATTATGGATTTGGATTGCCCCTTACATACAAACATATATCTTCACAAAGCTACAAACTCTACCTCTTAATAATATATTATTATTAATGAAAACCAAATTGACACGATCTTAAAATACAAGCACTCGATAAAATGTTCTATACGCAATACATGAAATATAGGGTTATAAGACTACGGCGCATATACTAATCGACCAATGCTCGATCCTCATTAACCCTTTTCCAGGCCGCACCAATTTAGAAGGCATTAAAAAACAAAATATTAAAAATAGCTAGGTCTTGGTGATTAATTTCAAGACGAATCACTTTTTACGGAAACGCAATCTGATTTGAACCTTAAATCTGAGAACTAAAATTGAAGTTCTATTGACACGTATGTGGTAAATAAAAGACGCTTGAACACCTTCTATTATGAATCAGGAGGAGAACGAGTTGCCCGACGACGACCTCATCAACGAGATGATCGCCCGCTCCGAGGAGGAGCTGGAGATATTCAAACAGATCGACATCGAACGGCGCAAGATCGAGACCCAGTCGCGGCTCATCGAGGAATCAGAGCTGCCTGACTGGCTGGTCAAACATGAGGACGAGGTCGTCTGCAACAAGGTCAGTAAAGTATAGTTTTAAGAAAAGTTTTAAATATGATAAGGACGATAAATGATTTTACTGTTATGTTACTATATTAAATAATATAATAATAAATAATATAAAGAAATCATTAAATCTTATTACAACATGGCGATCACAGGATCGTTCGGGAGCGCTCATGGCCCAACGGCACCTGCGTGCCGGGAGCGGTACGAGTATGCGAGGTTAAGCAATGTCGGCGGGGGTCGGTCCTTGGATGGGTGACCGCTTTGAGTGGTCACTAACTGAGCGCTTCCGTGCTTTGGAAGGCTCGTTAAGCCGTTGATCCCGTCGTTAAGCCAAGTTAGAGGCCTCCGGGCGACTTGAGAACTTCTGACAGTCAAGTTGCCCACTCACTTGACAAACCTAATCCAATGAACTACGCATGAATGAAATAAAACTCGGACAAAGATATCGGATGAGTGGAATGAGCCTCTGTCAAAGAAATTTGATCAATGGAGGAATCGAGGGAACTCCTCGAATTTGATTAGCACGCATATGCCGATTTCGATATTTTCTTTAAGGCATTGGCTCACGGCTTTTTTTGGTATCCACCACCACCATATCAGCCAAAGGTCGTCCACTGCTGGACATGGGCCTCCCCCAAATTCACAGGGGGTATATGCCATAATCGCCACGCTTGGCATGCGGGTTGGCGATCGCAGTATCTCCACCGCACTCCAGGGATGCTGCTCCCCATCCCCCGGTGGTCTTGGTCGTAGTTTTAGGACATACCCTGGTCCCAATCGCGCCAAAGCGGGGTTTTTTGGTATACATTATTTAAATGTGTTTTCCCACCAGGGCCAAAACTGGAGCTTCATAGACGAGGACGAGATACTGGGGCGGGGCTCTCGGCAGCGCAAGGAGGTGGACTACACGGACTCGCTGACTGAAAAGGAGTGGCTCAAGGCCATCGACGACGAGTTCGACGACGACGAGGAGGAGGAGGACGACGACGAGGTGCTCGACAAGAAGCGGAAGAAGGGCCGCAAGCGACGGTAAACCTTTTTTTCTCAAACATGCAATGAAATTTCGTCATTACGTGCGTTATAACAGGCTTCAAAGTATCTCGTTGCAGACGGAACAACTCGGGAGAACTGTAAAGGAATTTCATACAAAATTGGAGGCCTAGGCCGGAAAGTATTTTTTTTTATATTGTTGTCAAACACGGCGTCTGTTAAATTTGTTTTTTGAGTGGTGTATTTTTTATTTCATTGCGTATGCTCGAGAAAAGCATTATACTAATCTCGGCGAGAAACGTTGGGCTGCAGGCCGCGTATCCCTATATCTACTTGGCCTGCAACCTTTCGTTTCCCGGCCTCTATATGTACTATTTCTCAAACATGCTCTGCAATGGTCGTATGTAAATACTTTATTGTTCACAAAACACAGGTGAAAATACAGACAAATTCGGTTATATCGGTACAGAGGCCAACTTATCCTTGTAAGGGAACTCTTCCAGTTACATTTGAGCAATCGAGTGGAACACAGGAACCAAAAGCTAGACAAACTAACACGTGTTCAAATACGTATTTATTGTAGCGTATGTTGTTTGAAAAACGAACGCGCGATGCACCAATTTTTAGTCTTCCCAAAATAAAAAAATTCAAACTGTATAATAAATAAGTGTTTTAACTTTCTGTTATGTAGCTGATGCTATTAAAAATATATTTTATTGTAATTATTACCTAAGAGGTAACTACAACTAGTTTTGTATAATATTATATAAAAACGTGTGAATTTGTTTACTTCTGTATGTAATTTAAGAACTTGTTTTAAACTGCAGGCAGCTTACCATAAACGACCTCTTTAATTTGAGTGTGTAATCGTTTTTTGCCTCGAATGTCATATAAAATAGAGATTGAGGCAAACAAAAAAAGTAGAACTATGACAAGGACATCAAATGATACATGTGACTGTCGCTCTCAATTTAGTAAATGACCATGTCGCTCGGTCGTGGTATTATTATTTGACGTGTTTTCGAAGCCTTCGAATGCTCTAATTATGTACGTTTGGTTCGGCAGCCGCCAAGAGGAATCTGACGACGAGGACGCGAACTCCTCTAAAAAGAAGAATAAAAGCGAGATGAGCCAGCTCAAGAAGATGCTCAAGAACGTTATGAAGAAGGTCATCGATTACACCGACGAGTAAGTACTTCTACAAATAGATTTTATTTGAAAGTGAGATAGAGATTCACTTTAACGGGGCGCTCGTGGCCTGGTGGCGCCCGAGGCCTGCGTGTGGTATGCAAGGCTAAGCAAAGTCGTACTAGGCCAACTGTTGGATGGGTGACTCAAAGCTAGTGGTTACTAACTGAGCGCTCCCGTGCTTTGGAAGGCACGTTAAGCCGTAGATCCCGGCTGCTGTCTATGACAGCAGTCGAAGCCAAGTAAGATGCCTTCAGGCGGCTTGAGAACTTCTAACAGTCAAGTTGTCCGCTCACTTGACAAGCCTAATCCCAATAAAAACTATTTTCCCCCTTAGGTCGGAGGTAAAATGGCAGTCAAACTTGCGTAAAAACTAGTGCCAGGGCTCGGAACCGGTTAATCTCAAAATCCTGAAATAGCCAAATATTTTTAATTAGTTTATGCTCTTTATGTACGTCTCAATAATGTATTTGGGTTATTACTTCATATTGTTAGATTGCCTGATTAAACATGAAATAGTAGACAAAATAACGATAAGAACTAAAAAAATACCGGTATTTTTGTATGGACAGAATACCGGTTCCGAGCCCTGACTAGTGCCTGGCGTTCTTTGGATTAGGTAGCGGACCCCGGCCATCCCTCAAGATGCAACTGTAACTGGGATAACGTTAGGATGCTGACAGAGATTCGAATTAACCTAGCCTAGAGCACAGAGTAATAGTACTGTACATAAGGTTTTCCGTCCAAAAAACGCGATGTTCATCATCCATCATGGCATCCCACCCGCACGCGACCGCAGCATAGCCCGTGCTCTTTCGTCCGTCCCTAGCGTGATCGTGTATATCGACACCCCGGAGGTGTGTTAGAGCAGAGTTTAGCCGAAGCGATAAATAAACAAGCCTGCCTAGGGGCGGAGAGTTGTTCAATTGTTTTACAAAAAAACGTGTAGTTATCATTATGCTCATGAATTTAATTTCATTCTCCGCACTAAGGCTGGGTTGCACCAACTTACCATCACAGACCGATCGACGTTAAATATGGCGCCGGCAGCTGTCATCCCATACAAACTTGTCAAACTTGCCATACATTCAGATTTTAACAAACACCACTTACGATTACAGACGGTTTGGTGCAACCCAGCCTTAAAGATTGATTGTCAAGTTATGTTGAGAAACGAAAATAAACTTTCATGCTGTTACATCTTGTTACACGGAGTCTGCTCAGTGGCATAGAGGGTGTAAATTTGATGTAAATTTAATGATTTTCTTTTCCATCAGGCTAACTCGGAATAAGACTACACCTGAATGGGTTAACAATTATCGTATTAAGGCTGAGTTGCACCACCTCAAGATCACAAACCGATCCACGTTAAATATGGCGCCGACAGCTGTCATCCCATAGAAACTTGTCAAAATTTCCATACATACAGATTTTAACGAACACTGCTTACAATTATATGCGGTTTGGTGCAACCCAGTCTTAATGAGTGATTGGTAAATTCATATCTGTTGTCAATACATCTATGATAATATTATGTATGTACATAAAAACATTGTAAAGGCCGTGCCAGGATAAGCTAAGTGATTCTGCCCCCCTTGAGTTTGGGCTTGTAATTTTTATAGATTGTGTGGCTCTACATTACTCATCATTGTGCCAAATTTGAGCACCCTAAATGTTACAGTTTTTGTTTAAAAAAAAACCAAATTTAATTTGTCTTTGATATTTTTTTTTCTAAAATAGGTTGATACCTATTTTAACGAGCTTGGCATATATTGTACATTTTATAAAGATGATTAAATGACCATAATTATATTTTCATTATGTCATAAATAAAAAACCAATTAAACTTTTCAGATTTTTTTTTCTTTTACTTTCACGTTAGAAACCGCTCCAATTTTTACACTGGTTATCTTATAATAACTGCATATTTATTACGTCAGATGAAGTATACAAGTAATGTTTATGTAAGATGTTTTCGTTTGACATGTAATTAATATAATAAAATATTTTCCCAACGCACGACAATCGAAAGGAGTTACATTTGCTGCAAAACTTTTTTTTTTTATCTTTTTAAATAGTTGAAATGTAAGTGGCCAGTATTTATATGCAACATGTACGTTTCTCTAAAGAGGTTGTAATCATTCCGATTTGAATTATAGCGGTTTAAGGAAATGTATGTAAAGCATTTCATGTAAAGATATCTCCATGTTCTCCCTCAGCCAAAACTTTGAAAAAAATACATATTATAGGACGTTGGTGGGTGTATTACCAGGGGAAAAAATTGGAGCGATCTCTAACGTGAAAGTAGAAGAAAAAAAATCTGAAAAGTTTAATCGGATTTTTTTTCTGACATAATGAAAATATAATTATGGTCATTTAATCATCTTTATAAAATGTACAATATATGCCAAGCTCGTTAAAATAGGTTGACTACAAAAAAAAAATATCAAAGAAAAAATAATTTTCGTTTTTTCTAACAAAAACTATAACGTTTAGGGTGCTCAAATTTGGCACAATGATGAGTAATGTAGAGCCACACAATCTATAAAAATTACAAGCCCAAACTCAAGGGGGGCAGAATCACTTAGCTTATCCTGGTATAGGAACAGTATATGCGTTGTCAGCTTTCCGCGCGCCTCAGGAAGGTCCGACGCGTGGCCGCTCCTTTAGTTGTCTCCTGGTCGTGTGCATAGTAATACACGTCTTAATTAAGCTACTCCGCCTTCTCATTGATACTCCCAGATAGCAATACCCTATAGTGGTGACCCGACTTTGAACATTTAGTGAATTATTTTGAACATTTTAAACGCAAGTGTACATTAGATAGTTAAATTTTAAAGGGTATCTGGAGTATTTGTTTTCGCGTACTTGAGTATTCGTGTCCGTACAAGTAGCAAGCAGTATCGGGTAGACAATTCCCCGCGCTCCAGGGTCAACGGAAGCAAATTTAATCGGTGTTGCAGTGCAGAATGACTCCGAAACCACCACCCATGCCAGGAACCTCGACAACTATTGAGTTGTCGGCAATATCATTCGCAGCAAAAATACCTGAGTTTTGGCAGGACCAGCCGCGGCTATGGTTTCTTCAAGTGGAGGCTATATTGGCTCAACAAAAAGCAGGTGATCAGTCAAATTACAATATGGTAATCGCTAAACTGGGGAAGCAGGCAATCCAGCAGGTTGCGGATATCCTTGAGAAGCCACCGATAGAAAATAAATTTGAGTCCTTGAAAGCGAGATTGCTTAGTGTATATGAAGAGACAGAGGCCAAGAGATTACAACAATTAGTGTCAGATATGGAACTAGGTGATCAACGTCCATCTCAGCTTATGCGAAGAATGCGCGACCTTGCGCGCGATAAAATTCCCGACGATACCTTAATTTATTTTTGGCAAGGACATCTTCCACCATCGGTGAGGGCAGTAGTAGCGTCAGCGGATTCGAAGAATTTAGAAAGCCTGGCTAGCATAGCCGACAAGGTAATGGAGACATTTAGACCTAACGAGGTTGCTGCAATTCAGAGTACCTAGCGTCAGAGTCCGTCGAGAGATTTTATAGAGGCGGAATTAGCGAAGATCAACAACCGTATCAGTGAATTAGTCAGCTCGCGTGGACGAGCCAGGAGCCGAGGCAGGAGTCGCAGCCAGGGGCGTGCCCGTAGTCGCTCACGCAACGACAGCCGCACCGGAAGGACTCCTAACAGCCCTGATTGGTTATGTTTCTACCACTTCCGCTACAAGGCCAAGGCCAACAAGTGTGTGCAGCCGTGCAATTGGAAAGGACAACAGCCGACGGGAAACTAGGCGCTGTGCAGGCGTTTTCGGCGGAACCCTGCACCACGGTAACAAATTATCGCCTTAGTGTTATAGACAAAAATTCGGGTTTTAAATTTTTGGTCGATTCTGGTGCTAACGTCAGTGTAATTCCGAAAAACTTTAAATATTCAAAAGATCAGTTACAGTGAAAAATTGCAAGTTATATGCCGCGAATAATACCGAAATTAAGACATATGGGTATGTTAACTTGAAGTTAGATTTAAATTTAAGACGAACTTTTAAATGGACTTTTATTGTATGTGATGTTAAACAACCTATTATAGGCGCAGATTTTTTACGCAATTTTAGATTACTTGTAGATTTGCATGGTAAAAAATTAATTGACGAATTGACATGTGTAAATGTAATTGGTACGATCATAAACCAAACTGCCTCATCAATTACTTCACTCAGTACGGATTGTAGAGCCTATAATCTATTGAACAAGTACCCAGACCTATTAAAGCCATTGTCATTTATTGAGGAACCTAAACACTCTACGTATCATTACATAGAGACGACAGGACCTCCGATACATCAAAGAACTAGACCACTGCCTCCCGATAGGTATGAGAAAGCAAAAAAGGAATTTCAAACTATGCTCGAGATGGGTATTTGCAGACCATCCAAGAGTCCGTGGTCTAGTCCCTTGCATATAGTTCCTAAGAAAGATGGAGAGATACGACCATGCGGTGATTACAGAGCTCTAAACGCTGTTACGAAGCCGGATCGCTACCCTATTGCGAGGGTACATGATTTCACCTACCTACTTGCAGGTAAGTCCATATTTTCTTGTGTGGATATTCGTAGAGCTTATCACAACATAATGGTACATCTGGACGATGTCGAGAAAACTGCGATTACGACACCTTTTGGTTTGTACGAATTTCCTAGGATGAGTTTTGGACTGAGGAACGCTTGCCAGACCTTTCAGCGGTTTATGAACAATACCGTTTTACGAGATTTTGATTTTGTGTATTGTTACTTAGATGACATACTTGTTGCTTCTCTCTCAGAGGAAGAACACGACGCTCATCTCGATCAATTGTTTAAACGACTTAGTGAATTTGGCATTACCATCAACCTAGAGAAATGTACTTTTAAGCAAAGGAAATTAGAATTCCTAGGTTATGAGGTATCAACGGAAGGTTTCAAACCCCTGGAAAGTAAGGTCCAAGCAATCAAAGATTACCCAAAACCACAAACTGTCAGCCAATTACGAACATTTTTAGGCATGATTAACTTTTACAGACCGCATATGCCACACGCAGCACAGTTTCAGGAAATATTACAAAGATATATTCATAAAGCTAAGCGTAATGATAAAACACCTATAGAGTGGACACAGGAAGCTGACGAAGCGTTCCAACAATGTAAGCTTAGCTTACAGAACGCAGTCACGTTAGCATATCCACTTCCCACAGTACCTATTTCACTATATGCAGACGCCAGCAACACGTGTGTTGGTAGTGTGTTACAACAGTATGTAGAAGGTAATTGGAAACCGTTAGCTTATTTTTCTAAGAAGCTAACTGCTGCACAAATGAAATACAGTACATATGATAAGGAACTTCTAGCTGTGTATTTATCTGTACAACATTTTAGGTATCTGCATGAAGGCAGAGAACTAATCATTTTTACAGATCATAAACCTTTGACATATGCTTTTAGAAAATTAAATAGCGATAATAGCAAAGAGATTCCGAGACGAACGAGACAATTACTTTATATAAGTGAATTTAGTACTGATATTAGACACGTACAGGGTAAGGACAACGTAGTGGCGGACGCTTTATCGAGAATAGAGACTGTAGATTTTCAGAATATTGCAATCGATTATTTCATGCTATCGAAAGCACAGGAAACCGATCACGAGTTAAAAACTTTATTACAGAACTCTCACGATAAATTGCAATTAAAAAAACTAATGTTGCCCAACTGTACATATGATGTTTACTGTGAAATTTCAACGGGTAAAGCGAGACCTTACATTCCTGAGCAATTTCGTCGCGATGTTTTTAGACATGTTCATAGTTTAAGCCATCCAGGTGTACGAACGTCTCGTAAGATGATTGCGGATAGGTTTTTCTGGACGGATATGAACAAGGATGTAGGTCTTTGGGCCAAAACCTGCGTTCAATGCCAGAAAGCTAATGTCTCACGACATACCAAGTCAATTCCAGGTAAGTTTCCAGAAGTAGACAGGTTTGAGCATATACATACGGATCTAGTAGGAGCTCTTCCAACTTCACCTGAGGGTTATAGGTATTGTCTTACCATCATAGACCGGGCTACCGGATGGCCGGAAGCGTTTCCATTGCAGGACATATCGGCAGAGACCGTAGCACAAACTATTTATGATGGCTGGATAGTGCGATTTGGATGTCCAGTTACTTTAAGTAGCGATCAAGGTAGATAATTTGAGAGTAATCTTTTCCGACAATTAATGAGATATACAGGAACGGAAAAGCTCAGAACTACACCTTATCATCCAGAGGCTAACTCAGTTCTGGAACGTTGGCATAAGTCATTAAAATCAGCATTAAAAGCGCGTATTAACAGTACTTCTTGGGTTACAGAGTTAAGTACAGTTTTATTAGGTCTCCGTACGGTACCTAGAACAGACACCGGCGTGAGTGCCGCACAATTGGTTTATGGTTGTTCCATACGTTTACCTACAGAATTTTATTGTAATGTAAAAAAAAAGGGACAGAGCAACATACTATGTTAGATAAAATTAAAGAGACAATACGGAATTTGAAACCAAGACCGTATCATCATCATAGTAAGGATAAAAAAAAAAGTAACAGAGCAACATACTATGTTAGATAAAATTAAAGAGACAATACGGAATTTGAAACCAAGACCGTATCATCATCATAGTAAGGATGACAGATTCTTTGTTAGTCCTGATCTTAGAACATGTGATAATGTATTTGTTCGTAGAATTGTAAAATCATCCTTACAAACGCCTTATGAAGGGCCATACAAAGTTGTAACCGAAATGATAAAGTGTTTAAAATTCAATTAGAGGACCGTGAGGTCAACATGTCAATTGACAGGTTAAAACCTGCGTATTTACTTAACGAAGAAGTGAGCTCACCACAAAGCACAACTTTAACAAGTATGCCACAAGCGGATAGCGGAATCGCTCCGCCTGTGCCTAGAGTCGCACCCTATGTTACACGCAGCGGTCGGACAGTTAAGAAATCGGTTAGGTTTTGCGATGAGTAAACTTAAACATAGTTTAGTAGGTTACATTTTTGCAAGTATGTAATAACTGTAACAACATTTTATTTAGGTTTAGTAAATGTATTTTTATTTTAAATTGTTTTTAGAAACAATTCGCATTTCACTGTGAGCAACTGAGCATTAAACACTATGGGAAACTGGGGTAGCAAGAAAGATTCAGATAACACAGATAATTCTAATACCCTGACGGCGGAAGTCTCAGTTAACGTTTCCGGAATGGCTACCCAATTGAACACATTCAGCATCGTGTTATTGGTGATTGTTATAATTTTAATACTATTTATACTGTACTACTTCTACAGTACTTGCAAAAAGAAGATGAACAAATGGTTCACCAGACGAGTCCGAGTCCTGACACAGGATCAACAACTGGTTTCGGGAGTCCAGGGTACTCCAACCCAGCCGCAACAGATATTTTTAAAAGTGTAAAAAAATAGTGCAGTGTTAATCGTTTATTTTTTTTAACTCAAGTGAATGTAAACAAAGTTAATTCTATTTTTAGACAACTTACACTGTTGATTGAACAGCTAAGTACCTATGCAATTTAAATTGAACCTTATGTTTGTGAATATTGTAACCAAATTACATTGTGTTTGTCATCGCTATTGAATTCCAAGTAGTGATACCGCGTTATTGAATCAGAGGCACAATTTATTAGTACAGTCAGTCAGAATATTAAGTATAATTATGAGTGGTAACAGGCACAATGGAATAAAATACATTTTGTTTTCCCAGATTTTATAATTCAGCATATCTATCTACGTACATGTAAAAATTGTTTTAGCATTACGTATTCATAAGTTTTCTTTTTAATTTTTTTTTGTAAAAAATTTTTTTTGGGAGGGACGTCTATAGGAACAGTATATGAGTTGTCAGCTTTCCGCGCGCCTCAGGAAGGTCCGACGCGTGGCCGCTCCTTTATTTGTCTCCCGGTCGTGTGCATAGTAATACACGTCTTAATTAAGCTACTCCGCCTTCTCATTGATACTCCCAGATAGCAATACCCTATACCTGGCACGGCCTTTCAGGAAGAACTGTGACATACATAATATTAATACTCTAAATAAACATAAGCTCGCAGTGCCCACCACTCGGCTCCAAAAAATTAGAAAATCATTCATGGGTAACGGTGTGAAGTTTTATAATAAGCTTCCAAGAAACCTAACTGAATTATCTATTAATAAATTCAAAAATTATGTAAAGCGTAAACTCATATCGAAAGCATATTAGAGAGTACAGTGCCGGGGCACTCGTGTATTTGAAGCTGTCAACGGACGTTTGTACGTTGGAGCCTGGATTTGAAATCTGTGTTCGTTTCGCAGTCCTATTTGCTTGCTTTATTAATTATTTGTCTAATTGTGTGTATAACAAGGCGTAAATCATTGTACAGAATTGTATTGAAAGGCAGTGTATGGGCATAGTGAGACGCCAGAATTTCATGTAAGTACCTAACTGTAATTTCGCTTAGTTTGAGTAAGCAATTCCTTGTTTTGTTTTTGTGCTTAACTAAAGAAAAACAATAATGCTAACTCGCAGAGCAGCTGCTGCGGCTCGCCAGCAGGAAACTGATAAACTTCAACTTACCTTGCTTGAACTAAAAACATCCAAGGAATTGTGTGCTCAATTGCTTGGTGAGAGAGAGGACAGTGAGAAGGAGCTATTATTAGTACTTGATAGCAGAGATAAGTTAAAAAAAGATTTATGTTCCTTAGAAAGTGATTACAATGATGTAAATTCTGAGCGGGCCCGGCTTCAGGAGACGGTAGACCGGTTTACTGAGTGTGGCGCTGCATATGAAGAGGCTTTGAAGGACATTAACTCACTGGAGAGAGCGCTACATGATGCCCACGAAAAAATCTACGACCTACAGGAAGCCCAAACTAAAGCTGCAGAGGCTCATACTCAGAGTTTATTCGAGGAACTGGTCGGGCCCGACTCAAAGTTGGCTACCTCTGCAATTGATAATCCTGTGGTTACTATAGATTTAACCAATGATTCTAACACATCAGGGTTAGAACATTGCAGCGGTAATAAACTAAAGAAATATCTTAGACTGAACAGATTCATAAAAAAAACACAAAAGTTGTCAAAACGGAATAAATTGTTTTTCAAGAACTTGAGATTTAGCAAAATTAATGTGAATTTAGTGGATAAGTTGGATATATATTCTGCTCAGTTGAAAAATAGTAGATCAAAATATGAAACTGACACACAGATATTGAAATTAAAAATTCATAAGTTGGAGGACTCAATAAAATCTTTAGATAGGATGAATGAAAATTCAAAAAAAGTTATTAATGAATATTCATTAGCCATGGATGATTTAATAACACAAATTAATTATAACTCGGAACGGTTTGAGTCACTGACCAATGGCCAGTCATGTTTATGTAAACAAATGAGTGGTCATTTATCAGATGGTCCATCGAACCCACACCTTTGTGCCAATGTACCTCCACAAGAACAAAATAATAATAGCTCCTTCCACACTTCAGAAACGAACACACCTAATGTAATTATGTACTGTGATGAGTTTGGAAGTAACATGGGCACATATCTAAGCGATCACTTAACAGGGCTTAGCGCAATAAGCAATTGTCTGCCTTATAGTAGCCTTGATAATATGTCACATCAAATTATGAGTGATAATAGTATTCATTCTAAAACAACACTGCTTATTCTTATGGGTAACAGAGGAAATGTGAACAAACATAATTTAATTAATTTTTTTGAAAAATTGGACACATTAACTGTAAAAGAAATTATTATGTTCACATTCCCCTATTGTCATCAGATTTCAAAGGCAGAAAATGACACTAGATATAATTTGAATATAGCTCTGCATAATCTCTGTACATATAGTAGTAAGTTTAGCATAATTGACACTAACAAATATGTTGGTAAACACAATTTATTGACTAAAGGTAAGTTTTACCTTTGTAATTATTATAAAAGACAAATAGCTTTGTCACTATCCTATTTATTTGACATTTCTGCCAAGAATTTGGCACATAACTCTGCTCCTATTGAGCAGTTCAATATACAGTTGGAATTGGTTCCAGTTTTAACCAATCATTTAAATTAGATTTTAAGACAAAGGAGTACTCAAACTCTGGCAATTTAGTTATTAATAAATTTAATGAAAGATACTGCCATCATGGAAAATATATGCACCTGGTTCACCAAAATATTCAGTCTATTAGAGGAAAAGACTTACAGATTGAACTCTTTTTGAATGATTATAATATTGAAATATTGTGTGTAACTGAACATTGGTTAAAAAATAATGAATTAATGCCTCAATTTAATAACCACCAGGTGGGAAGTTCGTTCACCAGACTTAGTTCCATACATGGTGGGTCATTAATAATATTACATAATAAATTAAAATTTAAGGAACGTAAGGACATTGTATCCTTGTCTGTTGAACGGACCATAGAAATAAGTGCAGTAGAATTAGAGCAATTTATTGTTGTCTGTGTGTATAGGCCGCCATTAAGTAATTTTGACCTTTTTGAAAGCATAATGGAATCCGTGCTACTTAAAATATCACTCTCTAGTAAGAAATTACTTATATGCGGAGACTTCAATGTAAACATTTTAGAAAATTCAACAACAAGTATCAGATTGTTGAATCTTTTCAAATCTTGTAATTTGAGTCATATATTTACGGAGCCTACTAGAGTCACTGCTACAAGCGCCACCTGTATAGATAACATTTTCACTAATATTATTCCAAGCACTAAAAGTGTAATCAGTAAATTAGAATCAGATCACTTAGGTCAATTAATGGTATTTGAGACATTAAGAAGAAATACCCTGAGAAAACAAATAACTATTGTACCAGTAACCACGGGCCGTATGGAACGAATGAAGCAAAGTCTAGTCCAGGCGCTACCCTTTCTGTCTTCCGATATGAGTCCAAACGAAATGTACAATTCATTTTTTCACACTTTTATGAAACATTATAATGCGATTTTTACATCCAAATCGGTCGTGGTTGGTGGGACATCAGTTTTTAGTGAGTGGGCTACTGAGGACTTACATAAACGTAGACAAGCACTGTATGCTTTATATGAGGAACGCCGGTTTAATATGAGTGATGAATTTAAGGAACATGTCAAACAATATTCTAAGAAATTTAAAATAGATTGTCATATAGCTAAACGTAATTTTATAAGCCAGAAAATTACAAATAGTTCGGACATTATCAAAACAACATGGAAATTAATTAATGTGGAAACTGGTAGATCAAAGCACAAAATGAATGATCTTAAACTAAAAATTGATGGCATAATTATAGATTCAAGTTTAGAAGTAGCAACAGAATTTGAAAAATTTTTCACTGAGATACCAGTATCCACAACAATGACATTAAATTCTTCACCTTCGTCTGCCGTTACATTGTTAAAAGATAACGCCTCAGAATGTAGTGGAAATCTTCATTTTGAATATGTTAGTACCCCAGATGTAATAAAGGCGTTTAAATCAATTAATGTCAAAAAAACTGGTGATCTCTGGGGAGTCTCTGTCCATGCTGTCAAATCTCTAATAGAAGTCATAGCGCCTGACTTGGTAGTTGTATTTAATAACAGTATTGACTGCGGTGAGTTTCCTGATCTAATGAAACATAGTAAAATAACTCCTTTATTTAAATCAGGTAGCACTTCTGACCCCACTAATTTTAGACCAATATCTGTGCTACCAACATTTAGTAAAATTTTTGAAAAATTAGTTTTGTCCCAATTAATAAGACATTTTAATGCAAACAATTTAATGCATAATAAGCAATTTGGTTTTACGCGGGGTCGCTCGACAACCGACGCGGCTGTTGAGCTAACTAAACATATATTCGATGCCTGGGAAGAGTCACAGGATGCCTTAGGTATTTTTTGCGATTTGTCCAAGGCCTTCGACTGCGTATGTCATGAAACATTAATCAGGAAACTGCACTACTATGGAGTTAGAGGATCGGCACTGAATTTGCTAAAATCTTATCTATATGGTAGAATACAAAGGGTCGATGTGAATGGACAGCGATCTCCAGGATCAGTGGTCTCGATGGGTGTACCGCAGGGATCAATATTGGGACCTTTCCTATTCCTTATCTACATAAATGACTTGCCATACCTCGTAAAGACCCACCATGATATAGTATTGTTTGCAGACGATACCTCTCTTATATTCAAAGTCAAACGACAGCAACAAGCTAATATAGATATAAACAATGCTATTTCTAAAGTAGTTAATTGGTTCAATGTCAACAATTTATTGTTAAATGAGAAAAAGACCAAATGTATCAAGTTTGTCACGACTAACGTTAAGCACAATCAAACAAGTGTCATTGTGAAAGATGAGGAATTGGAACTAGTGGATAGTACAGTTTTTCTTGGATTAACATTAGATTCCAAACTCCAATGGGGTCCCCATATTGCTAATCTCTCGAATAGACTGAGTTCTGCAGCTTTTGCCGTGAGCAAGATCCGCCAACTGACAGACGTGAAGACAGCTCGATTAGTATATTTTAGTTACTTCCACAGTATTATGTCGTATGGTATTTTACTATGGGGCAGTGCTTCAGATATTAATACCATTTTTGTTCTGCAGAAGAGGGCTATTCGAGCAATATATAAAATGAACCATAGAGACTCACTTAGAGATAAGTTCAAGAACATTAATGTAATGACATTGCATTGTCAATACATCTATGATAATATTGTGTATGTACATAAAAACATTGTAAATTTCAGGAAGAACTGTGACATACATAATATTAATACTCGAAATAAACACAAACTTGCGGTGCCCACCACTCGCCTACAGAAAATTAGAAAATCATTCATGGGTAATGGTGTAAAGTTTTATAATAAGCTTCCAAGAAATGTAACTGAATTATCTATTAATAAATTTAAAAATTATGTAAAGCGTCAACTCATATCGAAAGCATATTATAGCACACATGACTACATGAATGATAAAACACCGTGGGATTAATTGTGACTGAAATATTAATGAATTAATCATTATGGCGTTAGATATTAATACGATCTTTTTTTTTGATATTTTGATTTTATTCTAGAAACTGTCTAGATTTCTATTTTTATATATTTTTTATTATTATTATTATTTATGTTTTGACGATCCTATTGTGAATTTTACTACAAAATAATTTCTTACTTTGACATGTCTACAACAATACAATATTTATTTTGAAGAATAATAATAGCATCAATAAATTGCTCTAAATAATGAATTAATATATATGTTAATACATGTTATAACTGACGATTCGAAAGTGCTTGTTGCTAGGCCTATTTGAATAAAGAATATTTTGACTTTGACTTTGACTTTGATATTATAGCACACACGACTACATGTATTATAAAACACCGTGGGATTAAATGTGACTGAAATATTAATGAATTAATCATTATGGTATTAGACATTAATTACTTATTATTTTCTTTTGACATTATTCTAGAAACTGACTAGACTTCTATTTTGTATACATTTTATTATTATTATTTATGTTTGACGATCCTATTGTGAATTTTACTACATAATCATTTCTTAATTTTGACATGTCTACAGAAATTAAATATTTATTTTAAAGAATAATAATAGCATCAATAAATTGCTCTATACAGGGTGTCCCAAGAAGTAGTGATATACTGAAGCTGGGAGGTAGAGGACCTAGACGGCTATCTGAATCACCCCCATGTATGTTCCGCGATTTTTAGTATTTTCGGAGTTATGATTTTTTTTTAATTTTTCACCTTTCGCCGCGTACGATGAGATTTTTATTTATGGTGACGTGAATTATTGCGGTAGATGCTTGATTTTTTTTGTGTGCTAAGCTGATAGATAGGCCAATTCAGTATGGTAACATTTACTATCGTTAGATCTTTGAACGGCATAAAAAAAAATGCCAAGAAAGATAAAATTACCCAGTATGTTCACAACTTCAAGGGCCCTTAAAAAAATAAAATCACATAAAAAATAATTACCGATTGGCTTTTAAAAACTTGCTCTATCTATCAGGTAGCTACCCTGAAAATTTCATTTTATTATTAATAAGGCTTCAATCAAAAAATTGAAATCTAAATGTGGTAAGTGCACAATTTTAATTTACATAATGATTAATGCAAGGTAAGCAAAACCTTTCTAAATAAATTTCGTTCTAAATCACGCACTGGCCATCAATAGAAAAAGAACAAAAAACAAAAGACGGTTGACGCATGAGAAAATTTTCACCTTGTTTGGTCATCGTTGTTATTATTCAATAATTTAAAAATTGTGTTTTAATACTGCTAATTGTTCGTTTCCCTAATCATTTTGGCTATTCATATGGACTTTGACTTGCATTACGATTTGGATTAGTGTTATTACCTGGAATCGACGAGTTGGCATCATTTAACTGGACTTGAGTTTGCGTGTAAGTGATCATGTTTACTTCACGTGATTACGCAGAAATGCATTACTATTACGGTTATGCTAGGGGGAATGCGGCGGAAGCTTCAAGGCTGTACCGGGAACATGTGGAACGAAGAGGCGGGCCTCAACATGAAACGTTTCCTGACTATCGCATGATCTTAAGAGTACATAATGCGTATTTGGAAGGTCACATACCGGGTACGAAATCAGGCCGTATGGCCACTATGCCGGATGCTGATGTAGTAGATGCAGTTGTTGAAGAAGTAGAAAGAGACCCGTCGACCAGTGTGAGAGTTACGGAACGTCGTACCGGACTTTCTAAATCTCAGGTACACCGTACACTACAGACCGTAGGATATCATCCGTTTCACATTAGAAAAGTGCAACAGTTGAAACCGGAAGATTACAATCGGCGAATTGAAGGTATTCAGGAAATGCTGAGGAGACAAGCTGAAAACGAAAATTTTTTTAACCAATTTTTGTGGACGGATGAATCCCACTTTAGACGCAATGGGGTTTTTAATATGCACAATTCTCACTCATGGGCAATTGAAAATCCGAATTTAAAAAGGGAATCGACATTCCAAGAACACTTTAGTGTTAACCTTTGGTCTGGCATACTTAACGGTAAGTTAATCGGGCCCTTTCAGCTGCCAGACCGCTTGGGCACGCGTCGATCTGCCCCTGCTGTTAGAAGATGTGGATTTGGAGACACCCAGAAACATAGTACTGCAGTGTGATGGTGCACCATGCCATTTTGCCTTGGACGTGAGAAACTATTTAAATCAAAGATACCCTGAAAGATGGATTGGTCGTTGCGGCCGGGGTGACGCCTGCCTTATAGCCTGGCCTCCACGTTCCCCCGACCTAAACCCCATAGATTTTTTTCTATGGGGATATTACAAAGACCTCGTCTACTCGAGAGAATGCCGCAATTTGGACGAGTTAACCCGGAAATTGAGAGTAGCAGAAGAAACCATTAAAAATAATAGAAGTGCATTCAGACGTTTAAAAGACAACTTTTTCCGGCGATGTCGCACTTGCATTGAGCAACAGGGGGGCCATTTTGAAAATTTATTGTAATTAAACACCTTGTAATTGGTTTTACTTTGCTCGCATTAATCATTATGTAAATAAAATTTTTGCACTTACCACAGTTAGATTTAAATTTTTTGATTGAAGCCTTATTAATAATAAAATGAAATTTTCAGGGTAGCTACCTGATAGATAGAGCAAGTTTTTAAAAGCCAATCGGTAATTATTTTTTATGTGATTTTATTTTTTTAAGGGCCCTTGAAGTTGTGAACATACTGGGTAATTTTATCTTTCTTGGCATTTAATTTTTTTTATGCCATTCAAAGATCTAACGATAGTAAATGTTACCATACTGAATTGGCCTATCTATCAGCTTAGCACACAAAAAAAAATCAAGCATCTACCGCAATAATTCACGTCACCATAAATAAAAATCTCATCGTACGCGGCGATAGGTGAAAAATTAAAAAAAAATCATAACTCCGAAAATACTAAAAATCGCGGAACATACATGGGGGTGATTCAGATAGCCCTCTAGGTCCTCTACCTCCCAGCTTCAGTATATCACTACTTCTTGGGACACCCTGTATATACGACTAGACGACGATATATAACGATTCGATTGATGCTAGGCCTATTTGAATGAAGAATATTTTGACTGACTCTGTTAAAGGGAAATTTTATTAGTCAATGGCAGAATGTAAACGGGTAAAATATCCTTTTGACTTGACAGATGTCACGGAATACGGTGATTAACACTTGTTCAGGTCTAGTCGTAGTTCAGGTGTAACCCGAGTTGAGAGGATGAAGAAACATTATTGACTACATCAGTGTTTTGTGACTCTAACAAAGTTGATGTCCACAGAGCGGGCAGGGTTCTCTCCGAGCCGTTTATGAAGCTGCCTTCGCGGCGCGAGCTGCCTGACTACTACGACATCATCAAGAAACCACTCGACATCAAGAAAATCTTGAATAGGATCGAGGATGGCAAGGTAACAGCATAACCAAAGGTCGAATAACGCCCAAGGACGGATAAAAACATCTCGTTAATGGAATTTATACCGCACTAAATTGAAATAGACAAATCTATTTTCTGTCGTTCCATGGACATTCTCTTGAATGGAATTTATGCCGTACTAAATTGATACAGACGCATTATTTCCTTTCGTTCTATTTTAAAACAAAATAAACTGCGATTTTCTATTAGAGTTGATTTAAATTCATCAGATTTTTCTTGTTCGGCGGGGCGGTCACTAACAATGCTGTTTTAAAAAAAATTAAATGCAAGTCTAACTTCCCTCTAACAAGAGGTTAGCATATTTGTATTTATGTATACACACTACTATACTTTACATTTATGTTTATGGGTAATTGCGCGTACATCGCACATTGATTAATGTTTAACGAATTCACGCTATACGCCTTAAATGTGAGTGTCCAAAACGGCTCTCGGTGTTAAGGTTATGATTTTGTAGTGTAAGACAATTGTACATGGAAACATACAGTTGGGAACAATAGCTTGTTAGTGATATATTCGTTACTTACATTACGATTACTGAATCTTTGCCACTGACAGGCGATGTTAGTCCAATTGATATTCTGCCTTAACATTTAATTTTAGACATCGTGTATGTAACAGAAACTCCATTACATTATTGTTAAAACAGAATATCAAATCGAATAAGACCATGTCAGTGGTAAACATAAAGTAATTAACCTGTATGATTTTGTGTTTTAAGAAGACTGCACGGAAAAATACATTTGGAAACAAAAGGTGAAAAACAAGGAATTCACCTCTAGCATGTAGTTGTGGACTGTTCGAATGGGCGTTTGTTTTGTTTGTATTATTGATTTTAAATATGTAATATCCGTTGCATCACGCCACAACTACATACAAGACGGGCTCTACTTTAGTTTTACACCTATACTGATATATTTGGCACGAACAATTATTCACTTACGAATGTTATTAACAGTACAACGACCTCGACGAACTAGAACGGGACTTCTTCGCACTGTGCGAAAACGCGCAGGCCTACAACGAGGAGAACTCTCTGATCTACGCGGACTCCGTGCGGCTGCGGAGCGCCTTCGTCGAGATACGGCGTCGTCAGGACGCGGGACAACTCTCGGAAGATTCTGACGACACTGAGAAAGGTACAGCAACTAAAGCAGATGATCATGTGCGGCTTTTCAATGCCTGTTATAATAAATGACAAATTTCCATTTTTTTAACACTTTATCGTTGAAATCACACACACGATAACAAAATCAACCACATTTTTAAACTCTCTAAAATATCCCA
Source organism: Notocelia uddmanniana (assembly GCA_905163555.1). Lineage (NCBI taxonomy): Eukaryota > Metazoa > Arthropoda > Insecta > Lepidoptera > Tortricidae > Notocelia > Notocelia uddmanniana. The sequence goes on along the minus strand of LR991052.1, from coordinate 11,875,203 downwards.
GTTTGATCTAAATAAATGTATTTCAAAAGTTCCTCGTTCTAAAAAAGAGTAAGGCGACACCATATCGACACAGTGTACATACAAAAGCCCTATTATTAAGGAAGATTTACTTAAGAAAATGTACTGCTGTACTTTTTGTGCATTGTGATTATCATAACTCAGCCTTATGATATGACGTCATATAGACGATGTAAGGCATTCATTTTCGTGAATGTCTTCCAAACCAAGTTATAAAAATATTTTCGGGTTTCTTGTTAACAAATTAAAGTTATGAGATTTCATACTACTTGGAGATATGTTATGTTGTCAATTGCGTATAATAACAATAATGCACTAGATTTTGATATGGAAAGACCTGTACAATATTAAAAAAAACTTCATAGTGAAAAAAGGGTCTAGCAGGCTAAGCTAACAATAGTGGCCCCCGCAAGGGAATTGGTTTTAATTTGAGGTGCAGTAGTGGCAGGACCTAAGAACACTGTATGCGTAATATAAGCCTTCGATCTTCTTTTGTTTCAGACTTATTCGCGAAAATGTCAAAAATTCAAGGTAATTTTTAAACTGTTATTTTAGCTAAACCAAGCAAGCGAGAGTAACCAAATAAATTCAGAATTAAGGAGCATGAAATGGGGTTCATAATGCATATTTTTACAGACAATCATATCCTTGAACTAGGATGAAAAAAAAATAAGTTTTTTTTTCGCTTCATTTTTTTGCCACTTCTCGCGGAGACACAACTATCAAAAAAATTACTTAATGAGCCACAATTGTCAACTACGTACACATTTATAAACATTTTGAAAAATCATGGTGCGTCATGTCAAAAAAAAGACATTTACGAACGTATGTTTACTATATCATATCATATCAATAGAGTAGTAGTGGCAAATCAGTCTGTAGTAGGTATAACATCTTCTTTCGTTCATTATGAAATAATTAATTGACATTGATCAATGTGTAGTTGTAAATGACGACCTGTTTAGCCTATTTGGTAGTGACACTGCCTCCGAAGCTAAAGTTCCCGGGTTCGAATCCCGGCCAGGGCATTATTTGTGCATTTAGCACGGATTTTGTTCTTGGGTTTTCAATGTTCTCTATGTATTTCAGTATGTATTTATCTATATAAGTATGTATATCGTCGCCTAGTACCCATAGTACAAGCTTTGCTTAGTTTGGGATTAGGTCGATTTGTGTAAGATTGTCCCCCAATATTTTTTTTATTTTTTTATTTAATTAATTGACATACGTCATTGATCAATGTCAATTAATTATTTCATAATGAACCAAAGAGGATGTTATACCTACAACAGACTGATTGGCCACTATTTCTCTATTGATATGATATGATATGGTAAACATACGTTCGTAAATGTTTTTTTTGACATGACGCACCATGATTTTTCAAAATGTTTTTAAATATGTACGTAGTTGACAATTGTGGCTTATTAAGTAATTTTTTTTATAGTTCCGCGAGAAGTGGCAAAAAAATTAAGCGAAAAAAAAACATTTTTTTCTTCTAAGTTCAATGATATGAATGTCTGTAAAAATATGCATTATGAACCCCATTTTATGCTCCTTAATTCTAAATTTATTTGGTTACTCTCGCTTGCTTGGTTTAGCTAAAATAACAGTTTAAAAATTACCTTGATTTTTGACATTTTCGCGAATAAGTCTAAAACAAAAGAAGATCGAAGGCTTATATTACGCATACAGTGTTCTTAGGTCCTGCCACTACTGCACCTCAAATTACAACCAAATCCCTTGCGGGGGCCACTCTTGTTAGCTTAGCCTGCTAGACTCTTTAAAACGCTCTTAATGTTAAATAATATAATTGCAGGCTTTCAAAATTTGAGTTCTAAAGGTTTGAGGTCTAAAGAGCTGTCTTGAAGGTTCGCTCTTAAAAGAGCTCATAAACAGTTCGAGTGGTTAAAATTAGGAGCTCTTTTTGAGTTGAATCTTCATCGCTAAAAGCTTCAGCCGCCAAGGTTCGAAACTCCTGAAGGCTTGTTTCTTGACGACACTATAATTATCTCATAATCTGCCATATGTAAGTGATTATAAACCAGGTGCCCAAATGCCAGTTTCAGCTTGATAATCATAATAGTACATTACGATACAAGGGTTGTAAAACAAAGAAAGGCCGATGTCGCAGATGTTTGAGGCTCGAGCCGCAGGCGACGGTCATAAATATGCGAGAGAGGGCTTTCTGTTTTACGACCCGTGCTTTGTACACAATTATACGTCACCACTTGACCAAAAAGTGGGTTTTTTTCCGGACGCGCAGCGTGCGGAAAAACGCGCTTTTTGGCAAAGTGTGGTGTAAAATATATAATGAAAGCTGCCAGTACTTTACAGGTAGTAAAGTGCTTCATGGATATGAAAATCAGGATTTATGTAAGACACGAAAATTGAAAAGAAGTATGTTAAGTCATGTCGCACTGTCCTGAATCGGATTTAACCGATGCGCTGCGATTTTAACCGACAGCGTGTCAGACTTAAACATATAGATAGAAATTTGTATATAGACTTATACGGAAGTGACAATTTTGAAGTTTTACTATCAGGCTATTTGTAAACGTGATGTTATGACGTGATAAGCACGAGTGGTTTATAGTCATGACATATTTTTGGAGGCGGATGCATTGTGTGAGACTATATAACTAGTAAGAGTGTGAATGAACAGATGACGCGTGACAGAGATGTAGGAGCATGTTGCGCTGACCCCAAATATATGGGAAAAGGGCAAGCGCATGATGACACATGACATATTTTATGCACAACATTGCGGTTCTTAACTTCATTTGATATTTTTGATGTTGACAGTACGAGTTCGGCTTCCCACGGTGCAGTAGAATGATCATTTTGGGCTGATCTGAATGGGGAAAGAATTTAACGTAGTTATTTGTTTAGCGGCTCCGTCGGGCGCGGCGGCGGAGGAAGAGGAGGATGAATCCGACGAGGAATCGAGCCGCTCCGTCAAAATGAAGATCAAATTGAAGGGCAAAAGCAAGGGCACGCCGGCGCGCAAGCGCAAGCCGCGCAAGTACATCTCCGACGACGAGGAATACGAGGTTGATTAGCGGTCGACCTCCCCCGCCTCCAGCGACTCGCTCTCGTGACGTGCCCGGCGCACCTCGTCTCGTAGTAATGCGGATCCGCACCCAGCGTCACCCTATGACAATAGCACTAAGCCAAGCACACGGTGCGACACGTGTGTTTGCGACGAATCGGAACGACTGTACACAACAAACACATCAACCTGGCATTGGCCATATCCTACACCAATATTAGCAAGCATAGAATTGTATGTACAAACATTTTACAAACAGACATATGAGATATGGATTCACTATATGAAATGTAACATGAATATATTATCGGCAAATGCTATGACTGAATCATGATGTTAAAAAAAAAACAAATATGAATTGTTATTTTATAAGGACTAATATCAGGAAATTTTACTATATTGATTATTTAAGATTTTCTAGCGGTTAATATAGTTAATCGTAATAATGATATTTTTAAATGGATTTAAATATAGCACCATGCTTTCATTCATTAATACGCTTTGACATTTTTCGTATTGACTTGAATTTGTCGTGACTCTTCATTATTTAGAAATGTATTAGTAGGGATTTTTAATGTTAGATTTAATGTAGTATGGAATAGTTAAATGCGTGTTTTGGCATAATTAAATCAATTTCTGTCACTATGTTGCTTTATTTCTTCCTCCTGAAGTCTACCGGCCTAATAATAATAGTATAAACATTAAAGCTTGAACCGATGCATGTTTGTATGCACGTTCCTTTTTATATTAAAAAGCACTGAACTGGGTTCTATGGGATTTTCCAGTTCTATAGGTTAGACACCAGAATAACAGGTTACAATACAATACATAGGGGGACGTGGAAATTTTGTATGATAAACAAAATTATTTTTAAGAATGAAATCTGAAATTTCCTTTGTAGTAAGCATTAAAATGTAAGAAAACTGATTTCTAAATTTATCCTCTAAAGGGGTGAAAAGGGGGTTGAAAGTTTATTTGTAGGCATATATTATTTCAACAATGTATGTTGAAACTATGTTTTATATGCATAACATTAAAGTATAAGGAAACTAATTTCAGCGTTTTTCCTCTTTACTGAACGTGAAAAGGAAATTATTGTACTGAGAAAATGGTCATTAAATGAATAAACTTAAAAATACAAGAATACATATTTGTCTTACTGTGCAGAACTATACGGTCCTGCCCGGCTAGTATGATAGCTTATACCGTCACGTTTTATGTGACGTTTCAGTAAATTTTGGCCATATAACGTGACGGTATAAGCTATCATACTAGCCGGGCTGTAAGTTCGAACTTGATTAGTATATTGACATGAAGTGATTTCATCGTTTCTTAAAATTCACCTCGAAACAGCGTACCATGACGTTATAATAGAAACTATTCGTCACTATACGTAGATGTTGTAACCAGCCCAGCTGGCATGATGATAGCATAATGTAATGACAGCTTTATGGTCACGTTTTATCCTCAAATTTGGGTACCAATATTACGCGCACTATACTAATAAACTGTCATTTAAACCGGTGTACTGCAACCAATTTCATTCCTGGACCACCCAGTACCTTGTCACAGTGACAATAATATGAGATCTCTATTCTAGAATACTACTAGTAGCAGCTCTCATACTGATTTTTACTGTGTGTAAAGATACGAATTGGCCCATAACGTATAAATGGTCACGTTTTATGTTCGACGGTTTATATGCCTGTGTATCATATTACAGTCTAATAATTAGACAATCCGTGTAAAAAATTTACGCGAATTTGACGATAAAACATGACCGTAAAAGTTGTCATTTTGCTATCATACTAGCCTGACGGATTGCCAAGCAGATGAGGTTTGATGCTCCACTATAACTATCCATGGGAACATACTTATATCTAAGAACGTTTTCATACTTCCAAAATCGACATTAAGTAGATGTTAACCGCCCAAACTTGACACTCTTGAGAGTGCCACGTACTTACGCTTGCCCGGCTGCCCGCATATAAATACCTTAGAGCCGATATCAGTCAATGGACTATTTATACTTGTACCCTGCCTTTTATGTATGGTGATAGCACAAGCTATACGCATGGGAAACTGTTCGCGATGGACATAGCTCGATTGACAATTTCATTTGACAAGACCAAGGTCGTAAATGACGTCATATTTCGGCTTAACGTTACTTTTGATCCTATTTTCACAATTATATTTACTTCCAAACCTGCTAGCAGGAACTCCCAATTATAACTTTGTATCGCATGTCTTTGTTATAGGATTACAGACTTGCTTATGCCGTTTGCATATCTCTGAAACGCATCTGGAATTGCAATATTTTATGTTTTTTTTATGACTCGATAGGCTTATAAGTCAGTGTGTGTATCCGTGACAAAACTAAGGATATGCGGCCAATAGTTCTTTAACTACAAGTTCAGATAAAATGTTATTGATATGATATGTAAGTCATGTTTCTGAAAATTCAGAGATCTAGCTTTAGCTAGCACAATATTACAGAATGTTGAAAATGGCCTGAAACGAGTAAAGGATGGTACGGCCGAGCCTCTTTGTTTTGGTCGACTTGGCGGGGGCACTGCCCACCCCCAGATCTGCGGAGAATAATGACAAGTGGTACATATGGAATCTCCATCTAATACGAGTATGATAATTTCCTTCGATAAAACAAAATGTAAACTACGAATGTTAATCGTTAGTACCCGTTCCACCATATCAGCCCTAGGACGTCCACTGCTGGACATAGGCCTCCCCCAATTTCATGGGGGGTAAATGCCATAATCGCCACGCTTGGCATGCGGGTTGGCGATCGCAGTATCTCCACCGCACTCAAGGAATGCTGCTGCCCATTCCCCGGTGGTGGTAGTACCCGTTCATTTTAACGTAATTTTATCTCCATACACAAAATTTATGTAAAAAAAAGTGTATGGAGATAAATTTACGTTGCAACATTATCATGTTAGCTAATTGATATAAAATCTCCGCTGCACGTAAAATTATGTCGGAGCATATATTTGGTCGGGATTACCTTGCTAGCTGAGTGCCTGCCTACCAATTGGTTGTCTGAGCATTTTTTTGTGCGAGTCACCGAATTATGGAAGTAACAGTGATGGACACGATTCTGTAGAAACTAATGGAGAAAGTGTACTTATACCTGGGTAAGTTGTTCCAAATAAATACCCAATAATTGAACATTTAATGTATTAATTAAAGCAATATAGCTTCTGCATGTATGTATCAACAAATGTATTGATTAAAGCAATAAAATCTTAGCTGTAAAAAACGAGTATTTAATTTTTAGGGTTCCGTACCCAAATGGTAAAAACGGGACCCTATTACTAAGACTGCTGTCTGTCCGTCCGTCTGTCTGTTACCAGGCTGTATCTCAAGAACCGCGATAGTTAGACAGTTAAAATTTTCACAGATGATGTATTTCTGTTGCCGCTATAGTAACAAGTATTAAAAACCGGCCAAGTGCGAGTCGGACTCTGCCGTTTTTATAGATAATGTCTGACTTGCACTTGGCCAGTTGTTCTTATCCACGACATCTTTTTTACTCCCTCTGAAACTCCACGTTAAGAACAACAGTTATATGCGGAGTCGCGTTCAAAATCTAGTAAACGGAGACGTAGGTAATCAAAAATCACTTTCGACTGTTTTATTGATGCCGTTTTCGATGCGTTATGACAAAACCTCGTATGGTATATAGGGTGACCTAATGTATTACGAACGAACACGTACTGGTGTCTGGCAGGTCGTGTGCCAAACGATTAGGGTGGGTAGGCAGGGATACTTGCAATAAATTTTGGGCCAATTAACACGCATCCCACCCACTAACCACGCCTACCCACCTTAAGCTTAAAGCTTGAAACGCACAGAGGACCTACTTCGAACTTCGTATCGTGCCGTCCCTTTCCGTCATTAAGTGTATAACACGAGAGAGAACGGGACGGCACGACACGAAGTTCGGAGTAGGCCCTCAGAGCGCAGCGCAGCGTCGTTGCGGGGCGGAGGCGGTTTTTCGGTAAAGCGAACGTGGTTCGGAGTACGTCGCACCAAAAAACCCCGCGGTATTCGGTAGAGCGGTAGATCGGAGACCGCGTGTGTGAGAAATGAAGCAGTAATCGACAGTCGAAAGTTTTGGAAAGATCAAAAACGCAAAACCGCCTCCGGCTTGCACCGCGCAGCGCCCGCTCTGTGCATAGTGCCAGGGGCGTCTCTAGCCCATGTGGCGCCCGGGTGCAATCATCACCCAAGAGCCGCCTAGTAAGCGCGCGGTGAGTGACGCTCCGGGCGCTCGGCGCCCATAGGACCGCGGCGCCCTGGTGCAAATAAGGTGCAATCATCACCCAAGCGCCGCCTAGTAAGCGCTTCGGTGAGTGGCGCTCGGGGGGCTCGGCGCCCATAGGACCGCGGCGCCCGGGGGCAAATATGGTCCAATCCACCCAAGCGCCGCCTAGTAAGCGCGCGGTGAGTGGCGCTCCGGGAGCTCGGCGCCCATAGGACCGCGGCGCCCGGGTGCAAATAAGGTGCAATCATCACCCAAGCGCCGCCTAGTAAGCGCGCGCTCGGCGCCCGGGTGCACGCACCCCCTGCTCTATAGGTAAAGCCGCCCCTACATAGTGCTTTAACGTGTCCACTAGCGCCACTCGTAAATAATTGAGATTATTTTTTCACGACAGATAATAAAACGTGGGCCACTGCGTACTCTATTTTGCATTTAAATACCTCTTCAATACATCAAACTAGTTTTTAAGTTGTTGGATTCGACGATCTACTCGTATGCCTTCAAAGTAAAAAAAGGGCCGTTTTAGTTTGAGCTCATAGAATAGTGGCCTCCTTTTTAGGGTTCCATACCCAAAGGGTAAAACGGGACCCTATTACTAAGACTTTCGCTGTCCGTCCGCCCGTCTGTCACCAGGCCGCATCACGTGAACCGTGACAGCTAGACAGTTGAAATTACACTGATGATGTATTTCTGTTGCCGCTAAACAATAAATACTAAAAACAAAATAAAATAAATATTTAAAGGAGCTCCCATACAAAAAACTTTTAAGAAGTTGCTCGTTGCCTACCTCACTTTCATTAGTCGCTGGGTCTCAAAATGTATGGCAAATCTAAAATCAGATTCGCACTTGACCAAAATTCTACTTTATATTATTTAACGTTATTATTACTGTTTAAAATATTATTATTTAAATTAAATTAAAAAAGGTTATAACTTATAATAGTGTCTAATGGTGTATAGATAATAGTAGCAAACTCGCATTTGGCCGGTTTGTTCAATACCTACCGCCTACCGTTAAACAAATAATCACAAATATTTACGAGGAGAGAACTCTCGAGCGCGAGCACAGACCATGGCACAGACTTCGAATTGCGCCTTACGGCTACATACATCCTAATTCTATGGGCGCGAGCAGAATTTTTTAGCCTTAACTTCGTCTTTTTCAATTCATGCATTCGTCCAAACGTCTCTATTACCATCTTGTAGCAGAGTAAAGATTGATTCTTCATCATCATCATTAATTTAAGAGCTTTTCTCTTGTCGATGAAGCAACCGCCATTCCGTCCTTCTTTGTGCTAAGTACATCTTTGAGTTCTTGCTACGACATAAAGATATATTTTTTGTAGTCATTTTGGTTTTTACTCTAATGACGTAGTGATTATATGCTCAGTGCTCTAATGCTACTCGTAACTGTAGCTATCTGATCATACTTATCATAGACCCAAATGTTGCCATATAAATGTTCTTATGTAAATTATATCCCATCAAAAACATAAATGTGAAATGGGAGCCAAGTTCAATATTAAGAATATGCCATGCTTGGTTGTCGTCTTTACCGACAAAAGAATTGAGATCTAAATGGGTGCCAAGTTCCGTAGATTCTCTGAAATGGTGCCAAGTCCGGCACTACATTGTTTACAGTAAAACTAATTTACTGCGACATAATGCATTTTGAGCCTTAACTTGGCAGTTTTCTTAAATATTGAACAGCTTTTATGGTATTATAACATACTGCATAGTAGTAACATACTGCACTGCACTTAGTCAGCAATTAAAAGTTATCAGACAAATATTTTAACAGTTTTATTTTGAAGCATATTCATTAAAGGACTTTAAAGGACTGAGGACTGCTCAGACATAAAGTTATTTTTAAACGTCATTTCTTTCTTTACCCATATTTAAATGGTGATAAAGAAACTTATTAAATACTTGTCTGGAATTTTAATCTCGTGTCCCGATTTTTTTATACAACAATCCCGAAAAATTTAACGTCGTTTCTACTCAAAACTATGGAAAGAGTCATCGATCAGCACATTAGAGCAAAGTACCTGGCAATCAGACCACTCAGTCTGAACCAACATGCTTACCAAAAGGGTAAATCTACGGAAACTGCCCTACTAGATCTGGTCGACAAGGTGCAAAAAACCCTAGAGGAGAAGCAGACAGCTCTATGTGCATTCCTTGACGTAGAAGGTGCATTTGACAACACACCCACGGAGACCATCCTCAAGGGGATGGAATCAAAGGGTGTGGATAAAACCACCATCAGATGGGTCCAAAACATGCTCTCAAATAGAATTGCCACTCTGACCCTCAATGCAACTATGTATGAATTCTACACCACAAGAGGATGTCCACAAGGAGGCGTACTATCCCCACTATTATGGACTCTAGCAGTGGACCAACTCCTGACAACTATGACGGACCTCGATTATGACACACAGGGACATGCCGACGACCTTGTTGTCATAATAAGAGGCCCATGCCTACACACAATTTCAAATTTAATGCAAGGAGCACTCAACACTATACACAAATGGTGTAAAGAAAATGACCTGTCCATAAACGCGAGTAAAACTGTACTAGTACCTTTCACAAAAAAGAGGAAACTAGACCGACTCGCAGTAGTAAAACTTAATGGACAAGTAATACCTTTCTCAAAAGAAGTCAAGTACCTGGGGGTTACTTTTGACCAAAAGTTAACTTGGAACTCACATTTGAAGAACATAACACACAAAGCAAAAATGGCCTTGTGGACAAGCTGTCGAATGGCAGGAGCAAGATGGGGTATAAAACCCAAAATTGCTATGTGGCTATACACAGCGGTAGTAAGGCCTATAATTACTTACGCCTCCGCAGTCTGGTGTAACCAAACCAACCAAAAGACAGCCATACAAAAGTTAAGCAGCCTACAACGCACCGCCTGCTTAACTACAACAGGAGCCTTGAGTTCAACACCCGGGGCAGCCCTCGACGCACTGCTTGACATAACACCACTCCACCTGCAAGTGCAAAAGGAGGCCAAGCTGTGCATATACAGGATATGCTCATTGACGAGGCTAAAATGGCGCTCAAAAGCACTAGCCAAATTAGAAGCCTCAGTTTTTGAGAACAAAACCCTATGCATGCCTACAGATAGCATGCATATCGAACATAACTACAACAAACTGTATACCGCCCAACTAGCAAAAACCACTCATACAACAGTCTCAAGACTACATTTTTTTCGCTCTTACATTGATTCTATATCATCGTATAAGCCCGGATTTGGGCACAAATTATAAGCGTATTCATTTTAATATTGTTCTAATATCAGTCTAACTGAATGCTATTCACATTTAAACTAATCTTGCAAAAACTAATTTAAGCTGCCTTATGCTAATATCGCCGTTACGTAAGTATCTTTTAAGTCTACATAGGCTTATATTGGTCCACCGTTAGAATCTTGTGAGCCTAAACAGGCTTCTTTAGATTTTTTTTTTAAGATCACACGGTATCTTAAACATTCTGACAGTCGAGCTTGTGTGAAAGTGCACCTTGACAATAAAAATAAAAAAAAACAAACTAGTTCAAACTGTTTATTAATCATAATTTATTTTGCAAATTAATTACTTGTTGGTTATTATCTGGTTTCGTGTTTATGTTTTACGGCAAATTTTCGCCGGGGAATATATTATTTACTGTAAAGTAGACCCTGTTTTACACTTCAAACTTCATGCGCCTAATCAAATATGCTATTTCATGTTCTCTTTTAATTATTTCATTTCTTTATTTGTATTAAAAATGTCGCCATTTTTATGGTTGCATTTTTCCAGCGCACTGTTAGACTATTGTAAGAGCGTTTACACTAACATTGGCATTCTGAGTACGAATGGTACGGCCATGTTGAATTAATTAGAGTTCTGTGCTGTACCTCGTCAGCCTATTTACAGTGCTCTCAGGCTATGCTGATATTAGTCTGATAGTCTTACAACAGCATTTAGCAAATATATTATAAAATCAACTGAGCTTAAAGAATGGGGATATAAGAACAGGTTTTCTCAAGTGCAATGCGGCTTCGTAAATGTTATTGTAGGAGAGAGAGGCTTATAATAGTATTATAAAATGCTTTTATATACATATATGAGACTTGGTAATAAGACTGAGCGTTCTTGACTACGGCTAGCTTGTACAAGGCTAATATAAGAGCGATGACATATTCCAAAACAATTATAAGAGCGCTATAAGCCTACCACTCTCATAAAGTGCGCATTCTGCGACTGTTATAAGAACAGGCTATCTGAAGTGCAATGAGTCTTCGTTAATGTTACTGTAGGAGTAAGAGGCTTATAATAGCATTATAAAATGCTCTTGTATATATATATGAGACAGGTAATAAGACAGAGCGTTCTTTAGTCCGTATAAGCTTGTCTAAGACTATTATAAGCGCGACGATATCTTCCAAAACAATTATAAGAGCGTTATGAGCATACCACTCTTATAATGTGCGTATTCTGTGACTGTTTTGCTAGTTGGGCGTGGAAATACCTCCAAGAGACAAATGGACAAACAACCAAATGGACTTCAAAGAAAGGTGAAGATGTGGGTTGCGGGATCTATGGTGAGAGACCAAAGCTCAAAATTAGCGTCAGCATGGGCAGAGAGGCCTCAATCTTTCAAGCCGAAATTTTCGCCATTAGAATCCTTAGAGTCCAACTCTAAGCTAGTCCAGAACTGTAAAAACAATTTAAACGTCCTCGCCAAATCCAATAAAGTAATACTTAGATGGGTACCGGGACACTCCGATATTGACGGAAACGAAGAAGCAGATAAACTTGCCAGGAAGGGTGCAGACATAACCCTGATCGGCCCAGAACCGTTCTGCGGTATAACCAAACGGAAGGTAAGCTCTCTGCTAAACAACAAATCAAAAGCCATCGATATGTGGAAGTTCACAAAAGGACTGGTACAATCGAAAGCTGTAATAGAAGGCTATAATGGCAAGCTCTCCAAAGAGCTACTACAACTCAAAAGACACAAAACCTGCGCAGTGACAAGAATACTCACTGGCCACTGCAAACTAAACAAACACCTAACTAAAATGGGTTTAAAACAAAGCGCAGCATGCAGGTTCTGCCAAGAGTCAGAGAAGACAGCTATTCACATCCTCTGCTCGTGTGGACCGCTTATGCGCAAAAGAAGTATCTACCTAGGGGGGCACATCATGCAACCAGAGGAGATACAACAAATTGCAGCCCAAAGAGTCTGGAAATTCTTGGAAGCAGTGGGTATAAGCAACGAACTATAAGGGCTGCCACAATAGATCAAATACTGGTCGAAGCGGCATAAAATAGCCCACAACCAACCAACAATAATAAAATAAATAAAAAAAAAACCCGTTATGAATTGTGACCTGGTAGGGTACTACCAGTGGCGGATTTGCCTTTTTCTGTCCTCGGGCGGCCAATCGGTGCTGAGACTGGGGCGGCTGGTACATACTTCCTACATGGCCTGGGGCCTGGGACGAACAAAACTGCAAATCCGCCACTGACTAAGGCCACTGCCGACCTATACTCTCACGAGCTTTTTTTATACTACAACAGGGGCAAACAAGCTTACTGCCTGCCTGATGGGAAGGGGTTGTCAACAAAAACAATGTTCCGGCAAACGCTTTTTATTTATTTTTCCCCCTAAAGTCTGCCCACTTGTAATGTATGTGGTGTAAGTTGAGCACGTGCTTGTTGAGCGAGGAGCTGTGCGTGAAGCGCTGCGCGCACGCTGGGCACGGATACGGCTTCTCGCGCGAGTGCACGCGCCGGTGCCGCCGCAGCTCGCCCGCCGTGTAGAACGATAGCGAGCATGATGCACACTTGAACGCTTTGTTGCCGGCGTGCCTGGAAACCACAAAGAGAATACAATACAAATAACTACTCTTTTCTCAAACATCATCAACCTAGCATTATTCCCAGTACAGTTGCATTCTGAAGGATGCCTGGGGTCCGCTACCTAATCCCAAGAATCGGCCTAGGCACTAGTTTTTACGGAAGCGACTTCCATCTGACCTTCCAACCCAGGGGAAACTAGACCTTATTGGGATTAAGCTTGTCAAGCGAGTTGGCAACTTGACTGTTAGAAGTTGTCATGCCGCCTAAAGGCCTCTAACTTGGCTTAACAACTGCTATCATAGACAGCAGCCGGGATCAACGGCTTGGTGTGCCTGCCAAAGCATGCTAAGCTACTCTTTTCTCAAACATACAATGTAATATTAACGTTTTGCTTACAATATTCAAATTTCTACACTGTTCAAGTATATGCTACAATCCCAAAATCCACTGAGCACTAAAAGATGTACCAATTTTTTGAATATATTTATAACTAGCTTTTGCCCGCGACTTCGTCCGCGTATAATTCGTTGTCGCCTTAGAATGATTTGTTTTCCCATACAATCTTTCTCAAGCTCAGGTGGACACCGGGAACTTAGGGGTGACATGTTGGAGAAGGAATGTCACGAATTTATCGGACTGGAGATATTTGCTTGACCAGGCTAGCCTAGGACCCACCCGTGGCTATAACGCCTCAGATGATGATGATGATACAATCTATCACCCTTCTTTACACCCCCTTAAGAAATGATTTAATTCAATATGACATTCCCTAGAAATCCTATTGTCAAAACGAATCATTAAGTGCTTATTTCGGAATATCAAATGTACCGAATCTAGACGAATGAATCTCGTCAAAAACATTATATGTACATTGTACAATGATAAAAGTCTCGCTACGCAGTTCTGCCGTAAAACGTTATCCCAACAGAGCGAGTTCTTCATGTAAGTATGATGACCGAAGGCCGGAAGCAGAGCGGCAAGGCATGCGAGAATAATCACACAGAGCGGGCTTCTCATGTAAGGATGAGGGCCGAAGGCATGAAGCGGAGAGGAGAGACGCGCGAGGCTGAAAGCCGAGCCTCCCAACAGAGTAGATTCTTCATGTAAGGTTGATGACTGGAAAGCCGAAGGAGAGTGGCAAGGCATGCGAGGCCGAAGGCCGAGCTATGTCGTCGCCGAAGATCCAGTTGCCATATTAATGGGGGTAAATTGTACTCCATTCGTTCGTTTCCACGTGATGCCTAGACATATAAACAGACAGACAAACAGACATAAATTCTTAAAACTGTTGAAACGATTTCTGTTATCGATTCTAAGTATCCGCAGCCAACTTTTTTTCGAATATCTTCCATGTACAGACTTTCGACCCTCTTCTAAGTGTACATCTAAGATGCTCCAACTGTCTATGCTGACGATTGGGCTGCCCAGCTCAAGTGATCTCTTATATCAAACAGTTTTTATTGTGTGAAGGGTCAACAATTACGTAAAAAATAACGCATGATAAAACTAAATGGTACAACGACGATACAAAGTGTGCATTGAAACAGCTGTTTTGTATTTAAGCATATGAATAAAAACAATGCTAAAGTATCGCAAATGCATTTTGATGTACACGCAAAGTAGAACTTATTGCGAAAAGGTTTTGCTCAAAAATAGCGTCAACAATCAGAAGGAATTACGATACTTCGGTTTTGACATAATGAATCGTCAACTTGTTTACAATTCTGCTATGCTTTAAGTTAAATTTCTAGACACGCTGTTATACTCCCAATTGGCTGAAACTTAAATCGTAGAATGGCGTATGAGGATTAAACCACCCCTTTTCATGGACCTTACTTGCATCCCCGATCCCACTCGAGAACCTTTCCTCCCCAGCGGCCAACGGTTCTACGTGCAATATGCCGGGGCCCACTGTCACTTAAGTTTAGCGGTTCGGAGGGCTATGTCGGTTACTTTGGTTCTACTGCGGATGGCCTCATTTCTGATACGATCACGCAAAGATACTCCCAGCATAGCCATCTCCATTGCTCTTTGGGTGAGTTTGAGCCTTCTTATGAGGCCCATAGTAAGCAACCACGTTTCAGTGCCATATGTCATCACTGGCAACACACACTGGTCAAAGACCCTCGTCTTGAGACACCGCGGAATATTGGACGAAAAGATGTGCCGTAGCTTCCCGAACGCAGCCCAGCCGAGTTGGATTCGACGATTAACCCCTTTCTCGAAGTTGGACCTACCTAACTGGACAGTCTGTCCTAGGTATAATCATCTACAACTTCAATTAAAAGTGTCCGATTGTAACGGGAGTTGGTGCTACGTGCTCGTGCTTTCAAAGCGAATGATTAAGCTTATTTCAGAATATCAAATGTACCGATTCTAGACGAATAAAGCCCGTAAAATATTACATGTACAATGATAAAAGTCTCGCTACGCAGTTCTTCCGTAAAACGTCCTAAGAGAGCGGGTTCTTCATGTAAGTATGAGGGTCGAAAGGAGGAAGCAGAGTGGCAAAACATGCAAGGCGGAAGGCCGAGAATTCACACAGAGCGGGCTTCTTATGTAAGGTTGAGGGCCGAAGACTTGAAGGGAGGCGAGACACGCGAGGCCGAAGGCCGAGCTTCCCAACAGAGTAGATTCTTCATGTAAAGTTGATGACTAACGGGCCGAAATGGAGTGGCAAGGCATGCGAGGCCGAAGGCCGAGCATTCAAATAGAGCGGAGTCCTTATATAAGGCTGGAGGCCCGGAGCCGTGTGACACGCACGCGAGGCCCAAGGCCGAGTGTCCCAACAGAGCGGGCTCCTTATGTAGGGCCGAAGACCTGAAGCAGAGTGGCAATGCAAGTGAGGCCTAAGGCCGAGAGTCCCAACAGAGCGGGCTCCTTATGTAGGGCCGAAGGCCTGATGCAGAGGGGCAAGGCATGCGAGTCTAAAGGCAGATCATTCACACAGAGTGGGCTCCTCATGCCGATCATTCACACATAGTGGCAAGATAGCCAACAGAGCGGGCCCCTCATGTAAGGCTGAGGACCGAAGGCCCGAAGCGGCAATGCACGTGAGGCTGAAGGCCAAGAGTCACACTGCCTAGACATATAAACCGATAGACAAACAGACACGAATTCTTAAAACTGTTGAAATGTGTTCTTTTTCGATGCCAAGGGCCCTCCAATCGCTCCATTGATTTATCCAATATCTTCAATGTACAGATTTTCGACCCTCTACAGCAGTATTATATGTATACGGATAAGCATACCTAGATCCAGGGGCCTTTCAACTCGAAGTACGATTTTTTCTATGGAAATGTTATTTTAACTTGTTTGTATCAGATGTCACTTGGCGCATCTCTATCGCACTTGCATATTGAAGTGACAGGGAGGCAGCGGTCGTGCGGTTAGTTCTTGCTAAATACACAACGGCGCTACGATCTATGTGGGGTATTTCACTGGTATCTCCGTCTCAGTATATATATTGTACTTTGTGCATAGATCTAAGGTGCTTCAACCGTCAATGTTGACGATTGGGCTGCCCAGCCCAAGTGATCTCTTATATCAAACAGTTATTATAGTCTGAAGGGTCACCAATTACGTAAAAAATAATACACGACAAAATTAAATTGTACACCGACGATGCAAAGACTGCATTGAAGCAGCTGTTTTTGTATTTAAGCATATGAAGACAAACAATTCCAAAGTATCACAAATTTATTGTGATTTACACGCAATAATAGACCTAATTGCTAAAAGGTTATGCTCAAAAATAGCGTCATCAATCAGAAGGAATTATGATATTTCGGCTTTGACATATCGAAACGTCAGCTTGTTTACAATGCGTCAAATTCTGCTATGGCTTAAGTTAAATTTATTGACACGCCGTTATACTACCAATGCGCTGAAACTTAAAGCATAGAATGGCGTATGAGGATTTAAATCACCAGTTTCATAGACCATATTTGCAACCCCGATTTCATCCCTTTGAGGGTGATTATCGGGACAAAAATGTTTACTATAAGTGAATCTAGATTATATACTGTTTAGTATACAAAAAATACCTAATATGATATGTTCAGCCGTTTTCGCGTGATTGAGTAACAAACATCCAAACATCTAAACTTTCGCATTTATAATATTAGTGGGATTACAAAGTTATATATGTAGTTTTTGAATCTAGAAAATTGTACTGAAATTGGGGTTTAGAGTCACAGTTAATTAATGGAATGAATCATAATAGTGTTCAAAATTTGAAGAGACCGTGGTGGCTGGCGCGCACACTGGGCACCACGGTCTGCCGCGGCGCAGCGCTTTCGTTTACTTTTTTTTCAGTTTCTATCTTAAGATTTCACAAATTTTGAATGAGGATGTTTTTCCTTTGTCGTCAAGTATATACTTGATACACCAATTTTCATTCCTGTAACTCATGGATTATAGGAGTTCCCATACAAAATTCAACCCCTCTTTTTACCCCCTTTAAACCCAAATTTGCACAATTTTTATAGCCTAAAACCTGACCGGGTATTTACTCGACAGATTAGTAAAGTTTCCATCAAAATCCGTTTAGCCGTTTTCACGTGATGCGCGTTCATATAAACAGACAAACAGATAAACAGACAAAAATTCTAAAAACTGTTGGAACGTGTTCTGTTGTCAATTCTAAGTATCCCCAGCCAACTTTTTTTCGAATATCTTCCATGTACAGACTTTCGACCCTCTTCAGCTTTATTATATGTATGTATAGATAGATTGATATGGTAAAATGTTACGAATACTAGGTACTTCAGTTAGCTGAAAAAAGGGATAATCATATTGCATTCGACTCAGTCTACTGCAGGGGTTCCCAAAGTGGTCCAGGTGGACCCCCAGGGGTCCACAGGAGACTCGACTGGGGTCTACGTTGACGTGACAAAAAAATGGGGGTGCACAATTCGTAAGTGGGGGTTCACGAAAATGTATCTGGTTTCGATAGTAAAGAACGAAAACAGATATTATTTTTTGTGTTATTTTTATAGCCTGGTTGACTGATAAATACATGACAGCTTTATTACTATTTTGATTTTTGACATCTACTCACACTCAATTAGATTAGATAATAAAATTAACCAATCAATTCTCACATTTTTTTGCAATCTGTTAATTCGTGATTGTAACTCAGCCGCAACGAAAATGCTCCTGACTTAGGTAATCTTGACATTTTTTGCCGGATTTTGGGAATATGGTAGAAATGTGGTGTAGGGGTCTACCACAAGCAGTTAACTTTTGAAAGTGGTCTATGAGAAAATAAAGTTTGGGAACCCCTGGTCTACTGTATGTAAAAAAACAATTGTGATGTATAAAAGGTGTCTTACCGTTTCAAATGGATTATCAAACTCTTTTTGGTGTTAGTCCTGTATCCACATAAATGGCATTCAACTTTCTTCTCTATGCTATGTTTGAGCCTATGACTCTGTAACTCAGAAGAGGTCACAAATGTATCTCCACAATCTTCACAGTTGTAGTTACGAATGTTGTAATGCCGATGCATGTGGTCCTGGAGACTCTTCTTCGATTTAAGAGTTTTCTGGCAGATATCACAGTTGAAGCTCCCTTTTTCATGCACTAGTAAGTGCTTTTTCAATGAGAAGGCATGTTTAAATTGTTTGCCGCAGACTGAACATGTGTAAAATGTTGAGTGGCTGTGTGTTTTGCGGTGTGCAGCGAGACTAGAGGCCTGTGTGAAGCTTTTCCCACAATCACATTGGTATGGTCTCACCCCATCATGCCTGTGCATGTGGTTAACTAATGTTTGGCTATGAGGTGTGGAGTAAGGACATTTAGTGCAGTGGTACCGTCGAGAAGCCCCACAGCCAGTGACTCTACCAACATGCTTACGCTTCTGATGCATACACACAATATGCTTGGCTAGAGATAACTTAGACCTCAAAACTTTATGACATAAAGCACATTGAAACACATTTTGTTTTTCTGCAAGAGATTTGTCTTTCAATAATTGACCATTTTTTTCATCACTTTCAGACTCAGACTTAAACTTCACTTGTTCACCAGAGAAAATATCAGTAGAATCATGATCATAATTATCCATGCTCATGCTCATGGTGACAGGAACATCTTCAGGATTGTCAACATTTATTACATTGCGCCCTTTATCATCACATTCAGCTTCTCCTTTAATTTCTTTTAAATACTTGCAATACTTCTCTTCAAATGTTAAACACTTAGATCTAAAGTTGTTGGCTACATTTAATTCCTCTATACAATTCTTGCACATCACATTAGGCAGGCCAAATACCGACCATAGTTTGATTTTAAAACATATATAGATTTTATTAACAATTTCTTTGGATTCTTCACTGTTGTCGAATATGTTAAAAGCTTGGGCTGTTGTATCGGTTAAACATATACGGCATTTATTTACAAAGCACGAGAACACAGCTGTACTATCTGAATTCATACCGGCGACCTATTTTGTATTTCGGTTTTTGTTTAAGTTAGTTAAATAGTTTCATTACATTGACTTGACTTTTTCATTTGAAATGAAAGTGAAGGGATCAAAACATTGATAGCAAATAATTTAAGCCAAATTGACTCTTATGTCCTTAATTACAGTTGCAATTTTTCGACGGTCATTGAATCAATCAATCAATCAATCTTTGTGTTTTATGGCCCCATCGATATTGTCGATGATTCCGCCAACGTCAAGGTTTAAAAAGGCACGTGTTTATTAAGAATTTGACCGGTGACTTCAGATTGCCAGGTTCACTTAGAAGAGTATCTAAAACAAAGGACAACACAAACATTTATTGTTAATCTAACTACTACAAAAACAAGTTGTTAGTTTTAATAAATTTACATAAGACATACACAAAGGGGGAGTGCACCAGGGTTAAAAGGAATTTAATGTTGATGGGCCGGGGAATTTCCGGGGGTAGGATATCATACAAAGGAGTGACGATCCGGTTGCAGTTAAAAAAAAGGTGTTCAAGTGTACCCTCCGCCAGACCAAACGGTCATTGATATTTTGACAGATGCCAAGTGTATTTTACCCCACATTGTCACTTTTTTTTTTTTTTATGATAGACTGACCAGCGATTGGCCTTAGTCTCACCTGTGGGGCTAGTATGATCGCTTATATGTCGGACATATAGCATTCGTCCCTTTCGCACTTACATACTTGACAGTACGGGACGAATGCTATATGTCCGACATATAAGCGATCATACTAGCTCCTCTGATGGAGAGCGATGACAAGGCCTAAGATGTTGCTCACTGATTCAGTAATAGCCTATTCACTCTTGTCTTGAAGAGACCCAGATTGTATGTATATGTGGGGCTAGTATGATCGCTTATATGTCGGACATATAGCATTCGTCCCTCTCGCACTTGCATACTTGACAGTACGGGACGAATGCTATATGTCCGACATATAAGCGATCATACTAGCCCTGCAGGAAATACAGACGGCGGCAGTAAATTCCAGTCCTTAACTTTTAACAAAGATGTTTTTTCCTTTCTAATCTGTCGAGCAAAAAGCAAAACAAACAAAGGTGCGTCCCACGCACAGTCCCACGTGGTGCGTCCTTACCATCATATATATCCTTATATTCTCTTTGTCCTTTTCTTGACGCCATTTTATTAAGCCATATTTGGTATTTGGGTGAGGACGTGGTGAAGACCGAATTTAATTCGACTACATTTTAATTGTTTCCTTTGTGACACGAACATTTATCATGCAATTTATATGGCTAACTTTTGTGTCACAACGGATTCAAATAAATTGCAGACCAAATAAATACTATGATTAAACAATTTATAAAAGAAATAAATATTATTAATTAACTAATAGACCAAAGTTAATTTAATTGAGATCTAAATGGGCGCCAAGTTCCGTAGATTATCTGAAAAGTTTGCCAAGTTTGGCACTAGATTGTTTACAGTAAAACTAATTTACTGCGGCTTAATGCATTTTGAGCCTTAACTTGGCAGTTTTCTAAGCAGTATGTTATAATACCATAAAATCTGTTAGATATTTAAGAAAACTGCCAAGTTAAAGCTCAAAATGCATTTTTGCAAGCATTTTTTCGAATAATGTTGTTAAATAGGTATTTCAAAATGAATACAGGTATTCATCTAACATTTTTTAAGAAAAAAATGTGTCCCCCCTCTAACTTTAGAACTATATATGGCTCCGAAATATAAAAAAATCAACCCTTACTAGTCTGTGCATGGAAGTAAATCTTAATAAAGACTTTCAACGAAAACTATAGCGGACATGATCAGTTAAGCCGCTTGGGAGTTATCGTAAAAGTCTTCCCTTCTTAGTAAAAGACGTATGAACCGCTGCGAAAGTATTCCCTTTTGCTCGTTATTGTTTTTTTTTAATTAAGTTAATTGGACAGTTACGGAACCCTACACTGAGCATGGCCCGACATGCTCCAAGCCGATTTTTTCGAATAGTTTTGGAATCGTAGATCGTTTGGAGATTCCGCGATAATTTTTATGTTGTGATTATTACCGCTCTTGTATAGGGATACCATCAAAAACATAAATATGAAAATGAGACGCAAGTTCAAGTTAGCAACCGCGAACTTCGTGTCGTGCCGCCCCTTTCACTCTCGTGTCTATATGACGGACTTTCATACTCTATATGACGAAAAGGGGACAGAATACTGGGGAGTATTAAGAATATGCGATGCGTGCTTTTTTTCCGTCTTCACCGACAAAAGAAGTGAGATCTAAATGGGTGTCAAGTTCCGTAGATTATCTGAAAAGGTGCCAGGGCAGGCATTAGATTGACTAGATTGTTTACAATAAAACTTATTAATATTGAATTTGTCTCCCATTTTCATATTTATGTTTTTGATGGGATTTCATTACTTTTTGTCAAACTTCACCAAATGGTGCTTTTCAAGAGCGAATACACGAGTTTACTATACGAAATACCCAGATCGCTTTAAGCGCACCTAAAATATTTGAAGAGTTCCCTCGATTTCTCCAGGAGCCTATGATCAGATTCTTACCTGATGACAATTGGTCTACCCCTAAACTCCGTAAAGTATACCGTTCCAAACACTGAATTCAAACAAACTTCGAATTTCAGTTCCGAGTGCCTACCGCGAACTTCGTATCGTACCGTCTCTTTCCGTCATATAGAGTATAACACGAGAGTGAAAGGGACGGCACGACACGAAGTTCGATTTTCGAAGTTCGCGGTAGGCACCCTGAAATAACAAGCATAAATATAATAATAATAATAAAACTAAAAAAAAACACTTCTGATTTTTTTTATGTGTACACAATCACAATCACCAAGCTGCATACCAAATTTCACCTTTCTAGGTCACCTAGAAGTGGGTTAAGTCAGTGGTAAGAATGCCCTTTTTTGGACTTTAATTTAATCTCAATAACTATTTCACTTATATTTATGAAATTTGGGGTTTTAGTTTTTCTAAAGGATCGTAATACATATACCAAATTTCATGAATAAGTAAATAATAGGTTTTGAGTCAATGGGGGGTCAAGTGGCGCCAAGCGGTTCGTGTAAAATAACACACGGCTGCTGCTCGCCAGTTCCTGACATAAATAAGGTTCCTGGGGTGAACTTGGCTGGACACGCTGCCGCGTGATCAAATCAATGATATTTTATAAGCTAGGTAGATTACCATGGAGCGCTTCCATGCGTGTGGCATGATTGATTACCGATTTTAAAGATAACGAGAAGAGAACAGACTGTGGAAACGATAAGGTTGCTGCATCGTTTAAGAAAAACTGGGTGAATGCCATCAGGATCGCTAGCCTTTGATTCAATTATGTTCCGAGGTATGTACCTCTCTACTAAATCTGGTTGGAATGCTATTGTATAACTGCCCTGCTAGTATGATAGCTTATACCGTCACGTTATATGTGACGTTTCAGTACATTTTGGCCATATAACGTGACGGTATAAGCTATCATACTAGCCGGGCTGATTACAATTTTTGTAGATTCAGAATCAGTAGGAGTGGGCATTTGGTGACGGATTAAATTTACGAAAACAGATTGGAAAAGCGAATCAAAAAGATAATATAATTCTTTCAGCCGTTTTCTACATACCAACCCTTAACTCTTTACTTGGGATGTAAGGAACAATCCAGCGAAATGACATCGCTCGATCACCAAACACTGAAAATGTATCGTAAACTAGTATTACTTTTGCAGCAGAATTATATATAATTCTGTTAGTTTAGAAGGCTGTTACAAATAATTATCATACAGCAATCTCAATTTGGTTACACCGGTATACTGCTGTCCCATATTGATGCCCCAGGTCACTCTTTTCGTCCGCTTTTTTCCCATAGAACAAGTAGGTATTGGTAAAAAACTTAACAAAAGGACCTGTTGTATGTAGTTGTAGCGTGTTGGAATAGATATTTCATATTTAAGATGAAAAAAAAAAAAAACCCAAAACAAACGCCTATTCAAACACATCACATCTACATACAACAGGTCAATTTCTTTCACCATAAAGTAGAAATGAAACAAATGCAGTTGACTCCAATGGCATGTATTTATTTACTTTATATGCCACTAAGCATCGGCTTGAGCCTGCAGCCGCTTAATGAAGGAATCCTTCTTCTGTTGGATCCTGTTCTTCCTCTCTTCCACGGTAAGCTTGCGTTTGGTCCAGCGTTTCTGCTTAGCAGGGTCCTTCTTGCTATCCTTCTTTTTGTGTGATGGATCAGCACGGATGGCTTCATGTGCTTTTTGGTAGATGCTTTCAATCTAAGCAAGAAAAGGTTTAATAACTACATGTTCATTCTGGAACCAGGATGCTTACGAGTTGGCACAAGACATGGCATCAGTACCATATTAATTAATTCATTCTAGAGCAGGTATGTACCATTTTTTCTAGTAAAGAATTGATTCTAGAATTAGAACAGATATTTATGTTGCAATAAACAGTAGATTGTGGCAATAAACGAGACTCTTTGAAAGAGAACAATCAAAAAGTTATTTGAAATTGCCCATATTTTTGTCTGACTTCGACACTGATCACAATTAGTTTGTGAAACAGTAATTTGGTCAGACGTTTGAGTTGATTTTAGTAGGAATAAAATGACAGCTTATAAAACTTTATCATCATCAAAACATTGCACTCATAGGTAGTTTATAAACTTACCGCATCAGCATTTACACCATATTTGATGTATTTGCCGAACTGTCTCTTGAAGGCATCATCATCATCCTGTTCCAAGTTGCGCATGTAGTCTGCAACATGTAGACCAAAGATGTGTGACCTGAACAAAATACATCATTATAATATCGTACTTTTATGGAGAGGTGTTACATATATGAATATTGTAGATATATTTGTCAGCAAAATCGGTTTAAAGGTTAAGTTTTAACCTTTGAACAACCAAAAACCTTGCTGCTCAATGTTGCTCCTATAGGGCTGTCCAAATAATAAAAAGAAAGTATTATTCAGTGGATGAATGGAGCCAAATGAAAGTTTATAAAACATAATCAATGTCAGTCACTTACCTATGAACATCAGCGTTGAATTTCTTTGCTTCAGCATCATAGCCAGGGAATCTTTTGACAGAGTGAGGTACATTTAGGCCACCATCAACAGCACCCTTCATGGCTCCAAACACTCGCGCACCAGTAGTGGTGCGAGCCAAACCAACATCCAGATAACACCTGCATGGAAAGTAAGGGTTAGAATAGAAAGAGCAATAATCATTTACTTTTTTAATGGTTTTTCTTAATCAGTAAATACATTCAACATTTTTGTTAGCATTTGTACATTGCTCTCTGTCCGCCCGTATTATTGTCATCACTTCATTGAATATTGATTAAACCCTTCGAAAGCCTTGTTCAGTATCCATTCAGAACTGTTAGAACCTTACACAACTTCAAGAGCCAATTTTTGGCGGCGTACCATAGTTTAATTTAATGCATAGATCTCTGTTGGAACACTCACCTGAAAGCAGCAGGTCCGCTGGACTCTGGTACGTGGAACTCATCGCCAGTGACTTGTGTGGCACCCACATACAGGGAATCGAGGCCTAGCCTCTGCAGCAGTCGTCGAGCCAGCAACAGACCAGTGCAGTAGGAAGCCGCATAGTTTGTAAGACCCACCTAACCAACAGTCTAACAATTAGCACACATAGAAACACCACATGGACGAAATTGTTAAATAAACTGTATCAGTAATGAACATATAACAACAGGATGTTGTGAGTTTGTACATCTCTTCAGACCGCCCGTTCAGAATCATCATTAAATTCTCTGCAAGCTTAGAATACAATGCCACAAAATGAATGCATGGTGTGCCAGCCTCAAAGACTAACAACAGAGTTAATATAATATTTATAAGCTAGGGTTTTTTAGGCCATAGCTAAATATGGATAAACAATAGAAATAACTGATAACTCACCTTGATGCCATAACGCGGCAGCTCATGGGAGTATGCAGCACATACAATGTGGTCTCCCTCAATGCGGGAGTACGCAACCTGGCAGGTCACATCCTTGTTGGATAGGCGGACAATAAGGCGGTACTTGGGAGTGTTGTACTTGTTCTTGTCCTAAAAAAAAAACACGTGAAAACATATTCGCAAAGTAGGCAAGCAACTATTAAGCAAGAATATTGAGAGTATACCTGAACGATGAGACGCTTGCGGGCATAGTAGTCGGTTTTACCCTCACGACGCCTCTTGAACTTGACTTGGAATCTCTTGAAGTATTGCTTATTCTTGACGACTTTCACGAAACCCTAAAAACACTCGAGGTTAGTTTCCATTCGCGACAAAGTTTAAGTTCTTCAGCTTGTTTTGGGTATCAGAGACACTTTATAATCACTATGTGCCCCGGTCGAGAACAAAACATTACTGTAGTGCAATAGAACATCACACTGCAGGTCAATTTTGCATCTTCCGTTGCCTCAGATGACGCGCATGTGTCGGTGTTTCATCATTTAGGTTATATTCTAGCAAATTTGTTTCAACAACTACTAGTACAAAAAAGAAATAATCAAAGAATAGAAACAATATCAAATGCAGTAGCGTGGTATAATGAACTCAATACAATAAATGTAAAGCCTCAATGTACTCATCAAAAAAAAGAAATAAGACATGGAGAACTAAATCCAGTAATATTACCATGATCACAAGTAGATAACAGAAATTAACACACAAACAGACAGTAATACAATCAGTTATTCGCGCTTTTAGCAATATTTTAAGTTTAATCACTCACCATTTTTAATTTATCTAAAAGTCCACGACAGTGGTATTCACGTCAAGAACACCACCGGAAAAGAAAGCTTTTTTAAACACGTCCACCACCACTGACAATTCTTACAATAGTTGCCAGCCAAAGCTTAGAACAATGTTGCCAAATTTTGAAAACCATAAACAAGTAAAGCTAAGCGCGCACGAGTAACTTTTGTCTCCGCAACTATGTATTTGTCTCTGTCGCACTTTCTTACTCGTGTGACACAGACTTGCTTGTGCGACAGAGACAAATACATAGTTGCGGAGACACAAGTTGGTCTTGCGCGCTTAGCTTAGCGAATAAGGTAGCGAAATACACTATAGAAATGGGAGGTGTGTGAAAATAAATGTTTTTTCCACAGTACTTTTGCTTACGCCGCTTTGCTTCAGGATGAATAACAACAGATGTAACATATTTGTATTTCCCCTCGGTATACATTTTTTCAAGATGTACCATTACAACTACACAATGCTAGTGTAAATAAGCCTTGTAAGCTTGGTAACATTCGTGCAAAAGTTTTTTTACTGCTGTAACATTTTTTTCTAGCTGTCACTCTTCGTTATGGCTTCCTCCTATTCGTATCCTGAATTATTTTTGGCGGGTTTTATATTTACCTTGCCCTTCCTTTACGAAAAGAGCGATGTTTTTCGATATTACTTGAAGTTTTTCTTATATTATGTATATGTGCTGGTGGTCTGCACTGTTTTATTGCCCGTAGTGCTTCTATATCCGCGCGACGTAACTAACTTAGTGTAAGATATCGATTATATTTTTATTCTTGAATGTCAATCTATAATTAAGTATTCGAAAGAAAAATATATTCTCATATGTCGTGGTTCACAGTGTTGCTTCCAGATTTTGCCGTTATGCTTCTTATATAGTGGGAATAGAATGGGAGTTGAGCGGTCTTGAACACTGGGACAGTGAACAATGCTACATAGTCATTTCCAACCATCAAAGTTCCCTGGACATTTTAGGTGAGACCGAAAATAAAAACTTAATTCAGTATTTATACAAATAAATTTTAAACTTCACTTTCTTAATTTCCTACTCTCAAAAATATACATTTCTTAAATTAGCAAATCATGAAATCATTCATCAATAAAATTCAAAATAAATGTGTCTGAACTTAGTTGTATTTTCTTATACTTGCCACGCTGTTTGGAGTACTTAATAACCTCCTCTAAATATATGTTGTTAGGAATGTTTGAGATGTGGCCACGCATGAAGCGCTGCACGGTGGTTGCAAAGAGACCACTGATGTTCACTGGTGCATTTGGTTTTGGTGCTTGGCTGTCGGGCCTAGTTTTTATTGATCGCCTGAAGACTGACAAAGCTCGTCAGCTTATGAGACAAGCTACTGAGCGTGTTATACATGAAAAGGTTTGTTTTTTGTCCTTTCTCATAGTTAAAGCAAAATGGTTTGTTTTGGAACTTCCTCATAGTAAAGGCTAAATAGATCACTATTTTTTTATAAATAAGGGCTTATAAACTTTAGTAATTTATGAGGGTCTTTTCAACTTGTTGTATATGAATATAAATAAATGTATTGATTAATAATGCTGTTCTAATTAATGTGGGACTAAAACTGAGATATACACCTCTCACTCTAGCATATACATGTACATCTGCATCTGAATTGTCAGATATAATATTAAGTACTATCATGTTCCTTTATAAAATTCCAAACATACTTAGTTAATTATAAGAAAACATAAACTTGGAAAACTAAATGTGTTAAGCTGAATATTATTATTCTAGACTAAACTCTGGATATTCCCGGAAGGCGCAAGGTTTAACAAAGGCAGCATCCAGCCATTCAAAAAAGGAGCATTCTACTTGGCGATTGATGCTCAAATACCAATCATGCCTGTTGTATTCAGTCAATACTACTTCCTCGACAGTGACACGAAAACCTTTGAACCAGGTGAGGTTACATACACACACTTATATTTCTCACATTTCTTATAAATTATGGTTCTCATAATCTTCCTGTTTCGTCACCATTTCGATATTTTTCAAGATGTGACGAAAGTCGTCTATCATCACTATAAGTACTCATCTAATTACGTAATAACACATACACATTATTATAATTAGAGTTGCGCCGAGTATACAGTTATTATTCGGTAGCCGATTGTTCCGTGCAACTGCCGAATAACTTTACTGAACAACTTAATAGGTTTTGTTTAGAAGTTGCCTCGAATGTAATATTTATGATCAGGCCATTGTGCAATTATTATTCACGAGTTATTATTATTTAACTCCCTTTGAAATTAACAAGATTAGTATGTTTTAGGACAATCGTGACAGCATTACGTTGAATTAGGCGGAATATTCGGTTCGGCGAAATCTATCTAGGCCTAATATTCGGCCGAATGTTCATATTCGGTGAAATCTGTATTAGCCGCAAAATTTTAATATATTTATTAATTCAAGATCATTTATGAGATTGACAATACCATAATAATAATTCGTAATAGATTCTTATCAACATTTTATCACGTGAAAAGTACCCATTATCTATAATAGCATGGCTCCATAAGTAGGGTTCGAATTTCTTTGAGTGCTCTAGTGGGGTGCGCGCCGACTCCAGCCGTTCGGTGTGAATCGTCCATAAGTTTATCTAGACACGCGGCAGGAACGTGGTCTACTCCGAAATTCGAAATCCGAACTTCGTATGGTGCCGTCCCTAGTGCAAGAAACGGCACCATACGAAGTTCGTATTTCGAATTTCGGAGTAGACCCTCTGGCAAGCGGCAGCCGTGTGTTATTTTACACGGACCGTTTGGAGCCACTTTTGACCCCCCCAATAACTCCAAACCTATTTAACACTAGCGACCCGCCCCGGCTTCGCACGGGTGCAATGTTGATACTAAATATCCCATCAAAAACATAAATGTGAAAATGGCACCCAAAGTTCAATATGCGATGCGTGGTTGTCGTCTAAACCGACAAAAGAATTGAGATCTAAATGGGTGCCAAGTTCCGTAGATTATCTGAAAAGTTGCCAAGTCTGGCACTCTGGTAAAACTAATTTATTGCGGCTTAATGCATTTTGAGCTTTAACTTGGCAGTTTTCTTAAATATCCAACAGCTTTCATGGTATTATGAGATACTGCATGGAAAACTGCCAAGTTAAGGCTCAAAATGCATTAAGCCGCAATAAATTAGTTTTACGAGAGTGCCAGACTTGGCAACTTTTCAGATAATCTACGGAACTTGGCACCCATTAGTCCTCAATTCTTTTGTCGGTTTAGACGACAACCACGCATCGCATATTGAACTTTGGGTGCCATTTTCACATTTATGTTTTTGATGGCATATCATTACTTTTTGTCAAACTTTACCAAATGGTGCTTATCAAGAGCTATATAATCTATATATGTATAGGTGCACCTGAAATATTTGAAGAGTTCCCTCGATTTCTCCAGGACACTAATCAGATTCTTACCTGATAACTATGGGACCACCCCTGACGTAGGTATACCGTTTCAAGCAAAACATAATTTTCCGAATTGGTTAATAAATTACGGAGTTCTGAGGTAACAAGCATAAATAATAATAATAAATCTGAAAAAATAACTGTTCTCTGATTTTTTTCGTGTACGCACAATTACCCAGCACCCAGGCTGGATGCCAAAGGGTTTAGCAGGCTAAGGGAACAAGAATGGCTCCTGACGGAGGATTCGGTCATCCTTTCAGGTTTTGTACTTATAGACCCTAAGGGCACTGTACGCTCAATATCAGTCCTCGATCTTCTTTTGTTTTAGAGTTATTCAGGATAATGTAAAATAAAACATCAATATCATTTAAAGTGTCATATTTGGCAAACTGTTCAAGTTAGATTAACCAATCAAATTAATATGTAATAATAATAAAATAGACTACAAAATGCATATTTCTGACTTGCATCCTGTCCTTGAACTTCATTATAAAAAACCGAATTTTATTTTTGGTTCAATGTTTTTTTAGACTTTTCGCGCAGTTACATCACGCGCAGTACAAATCTTCATCATCTCATCAGATACATTTTAACGGTAGCATCAGAGCTTACAGACAAAGAGCCATCATCGCCAAGTGCAGAGCTGCTAGATGCAGATTTTGGAAAATATTTTTGCTCGTACTTATTGTAGACATTAGTGCCTTTTATGCATTTTTTTTGAAGGTATACCTCCGCGAAGTCTCAAAAAATAGAACGAAAAATAAAATTCATTTTTTTATAAAGAAGTTCAAGGACAGGATGCAAGTCAGAAATATGCATTTTGTAGTCTATTTTCTCATCATTACATATGATTTTGTTTGACTAACTTGAACAGTTTGCAAAGTATGACGCTTTAAATCATAACCTAATTATTTTATATAATATCCGGATTAACTCTAAAGCAAAAGAAGATCGTGGACTGATATTGAGAATACAGTGTCCTTAGGGTCTTTAAGTACACCACCTGAAACGATGACCAAATTCTCCGCCAGGGGCCATTCTTGTCCCCTTAGCCTGCTAAACCCTTTCACCTTTCTAGGTCACCAGCCCGGCTATAGTATGATAGCTTATACCGTCACGTTATATGGCCAAAATGTACTGAAACGTCACATAAACTGTGACGGTATAAGCTATCATACTAGCCGGGCTGGGGGTGGGTTAGATTTTTGATTACTCGTCAGTCCGTCAGTGGTAAAAATGCCGTATTTTGGACTTTAATATTTCAATAACTATTTTACCTATATTTATGAAATTTGAGGTTCTAGTTTTTCTAAATGATCTTAATACATGTACCAAATTTCATTTTTTTTATGTTAAATAGATTTGGAGTTATTGAGGGGTCAAAAGTGGCTCCAAAAAGTTCGTGTAAAATAACACACGGCTGCTGTCCGCCAATTCCAGCCCGGCTAGTATGATAGCTTATACCGTCACGTTTTATGTGATTTTAGATTTTATTACGTTTTAACTATCCAAAATGTTAATTATATTACCAAAGATTTTTGTGTTCATTGTTTATAGATAGGTTAGGTAGGTACCTAAAAACGGAACTTTTTGTCCTAGTGTTATTAGTTGTTTAGTTATTTTTAAAGCATTGTTTTGTTGTGGTGATTGATCTCGTGAACGGGCGGATGGAGTTAGCTTACTAGAATCGGTTTTGTGATGGATGATCGCGCGCTGTTTCGGAAACGTTAAACCCTGCCACGCCGCGCGGGTACGATTTCGCGCGTCAATGTTCCAGATATTCCAGATAAGCACCTATTATGCGGTAACTCCGCGGTAAATTGCGCGCTTTTAAATAAGATGAAGCGATCAAGTTAGATACATAAATGTGAAATTGGGAGCCAAGTTCAATATTACGAATATGCGATGCGTGGTTGTCTGGTTGTCGTCTTCACCGACAAAAGAATTGAGATCTACATCGGTGCCAAGTTCCGTAGATTATCTGAAAAGGTGCTAAGTCTGGTACTAGATTGTTTACAGTAAAACTAAATTTGTAGTGCAATTTTTGAGTTATATATATTATAGTATTTCATAAATCCATAAACTAGCGCACCACCGTTGCACCGGTTCTCGTAGTCAGCATCCGCCACTGGTTGTATATTAAGACTTTCTGTAGTATCTTGACACGCGGCAGCGTATCCAGCCAAGTTCATCCCAGCCTGGCTAGTATGATAGCTTATACCGTCACGTTTTATGTGACGTTTCAGTACATTTTGGCCATATAACGTGACGGTATAAGCTATCATACTAGCCAGGCTGGGATGAACTTGGCTGGATACGCTGCCGCGTGTCAAGATACTACAGAAAGTCTTAATATACAACCAGTGGCGGATGCTGACTACGAGAACCGGTGCAACGGTGGTGCGCTAGTTTATGGATTTATGAAATACTATAATATATATAACTCAAAAATTGCACTACAAATTTAGTTTTACTGTAAACAATCTAGTACCAGACTTAGCACCTTTTCAGATAATCTACGGAACTTGGCACCGATGTAGATCTCAATTCTTTTGTCGGTGAAGACGACAACCAGACAACCACGCATCGCATATTCGTAATATTGAACTTGGCTCCCAATTTCACATTTATGTTTTTGATGGGATTTAAACTACGTTTCAGGGAAAGTTGTGATTACAACGTTGCCGCCTATACCCACCAAAGGGATGACCCGCGACGACATCGAGGTGCTTTCAGAGATGGCGCGACAGAAGATGATAGAGGTATTCAACGAGAGCTCCAAAGACCTTGTTATGCAGAAAAAAATCGCCATATAGGTCAACTACGAAGAGATACGTCAAGTCAAGGCGTAATGGACGATTCACACCAAACGGCCGGAGTCGTTGCGCACTCCACCAGAGTCAAAGGAATTCGAACCCTCTATACAGAAGCTAGACTTCGTATCCTAACGGCAGCGGTCGGCCGGCGGCAGCCGAGCGGCTGCCCGCAACCCATTCAAATATGAAATCTAACTTCTGTATTGAGGGTTGGAATTCCTTTAACTCGCGCCGACTACAGCCGTTCGGTGAGAATCGTCCATAAGACCCAAGTAAGACCTAGATCTCTTCCTAGTTGCGGTAATTTGTCGATTAGATTTTATTACGTTTTAACTATCCAAAATGTTAATTATATTACCAAAGATTTTTGTGTTCATTGTTTATAGATAGGTTAGGTAGGTACCTAAAAACGGAACTTTTTGTCCTAGTGTTATTAGTTGTTTAGTTATTTTTAAAGCATTGTTTTGTTGTGGTGATTGATCTCGTGAACGGGCGGATGGAGTTAGCTTACTAGAATCGGTTTTGTGATGGATGATCGCGCGCTGTTTCGGAAACGTTAAACCCTGCCACGCCGCGCGGGTACGATTTCGCGCGTCAATGTTCCAGATATTCCAGATAAGCACCTATTATGCGGTAACTCCGCGGTAAATTGCGCGCTTTTAAATAAGATGAAGCGATCAAGTTAGATAAGCGTAGACGCGAGCTCGTGTCGCAACAACCAAACCGGTTCCAATGATCTACTTACGTTTCGTCAGATTCCTATAGGTCCTGGGCTCCCGCGGTGTGCTAAGCTAGTCACGGCTTCGAAGCTGCCGCGAAACTCCGTCTCAATCACAACGGTAGATTTAACATATTTACGACTGCAATCTAGTTATACATTTATAAGGTTAGCCTTAAAATGGGATTATTATTGAATAGTGAATTGATATTGACACTCAGTTCAGTATTCTAAAAGCGATGCTTGTATTGTGCACATGTCGAGCTATAACAAGCTCGCACTTTACCAATGGTGTTGTAGAATGGAATATGCACTGCAAATCATAGTTCAACACTGAATAAATATATAGGCGCGTTACGAGCTTGCGAAACGTATACCTCGTTTGTTAGTTTTCACGAAACTATGTATAATCAAGAATAGGGTATCAAGTGCCTATTGGCCATCAAAGACACCCTTATTTAGGTTGTTCTAAATCTTATTACAACCATTTGTACCTTACACACGAAGTATGTCGACAGTTTAATATTAATTAGCACTGATACTATTTTTGTTTTAACAAACCGCGAGTTCTTGTATAGTTAGACTGAATTATTTGTGTGTATAATACAGGGTAGGCCCTGTCACCGGAGCAAAATTTTAAACAGTCCCCAATTGAGCGAGCCAGCAATTATTTCACCAATAATTTTTCCAAGTGATGATAATAACTATTTATTTCAAAAATACATGAAAAAAGTACCTAATATACTTAAAAACAAAATGCACGAACTATTATATTTCATAACTTGATGCTACCTCGAAATCTCGTGGTGTTGGATACAGGAGTTACTGCAGATGCTTCAAGGAAGCGTCGTTATTCGGAATATTTGCTCCTACTTCAGGGCCTTCCTGTATTATCTTATCAATCTATACTAATAAAATCGGAGAACAAGTTTTTCCACTTATGTACTTTTATGCATAAAGCGGGGTAAAACTGAATCGATAAATATTTTTGGTTCATGTAAATAAAAGGTCTCCAAATTATATAGGTTGTGCCACATGACCACAAGTTTCAACAAAAATAGCGTATAAGTAACAAACTAAGAAAAATACCTGTTGTATGTAGTTGTAGCGTGTTCGAATAGACAGTACATATTTAAAATGTATAATACAAACAAAACAAGTTTTCCGGACCCACCGGATCCTCCTAAAGGATCCGCCGTAGATATATAAAAAAATAAATTCCAGGATAAGTAAACCATGAATCTGTACTTAAATGCAAACCATTAAAATCCTATCCCATTCAAAATATTATTCTAGTCTTCTTCTCTTGTCTGTTTTTTTCTTTTAACTATTCTCGCCTTCCTTAAGATCTGTTCCCTTTTCATTTCGTTCTTGACCTCGACTTGGCCCAAAGGCTGAGTCGAGAGAATCCAACAGGAAAAAGTAACTGGCCCCATAGGAGGCCAAACTTGAAGACGCAATAATAAAAAAAAACAAACAAAACATGTCTATTCAAACACGTCACAACTACATACAACAGGTCCTTTTCTTAAGTTTCTTACCTATTACATCTAAATAAATCAAATATAGCAATTGATACAAATCAAAAACAATGGCAAAGAATATTCTTTGCAATTGTTTTTGTACGAGTATGTGGTAGATTGAGGTTTTGGGCAATAAAATGTTATTATTATTATACAATTAGTTACGATATAACTATTTAAACAAGTATTTGACAATTAATAATTAATGAGTACTTAGTACCTTAATTAATAAATTACTGATAGCGATATTATGAATAAATGTTTATTCGGCTAAGCCAACGTATTATGTGGCTGCAATCGGCTGTGTTTTGCCAAGACTGTTTAGTCTTGGCTTGAGAGGTTGTGAGTGAGCGTGTCAGTGGCAAGTGGCGAGGGAACGGCCAATGTCATTAATTCGACTTGAATTATACAATATCAATTGTCAATTAATTTCAGTCGTAGCCGTTTTCCGGCCACCAGGCACTCAAATTATTTCAGTAAATAATAAACATAATCCTAAAGAACAGGGTACTTTAAAATTAAAAGTGAACCCTTACCTTAGCGAGGTGACCATCAAATCCCTGTGTGTAGTTGTATTGGAGACGGAAAATAAAAAATTTAGGTGTTTAACATATTTATTCCCGAATGAACAGCGTTGAAAGGGTTAGTAATCTAAGATAGGCACCTATTATGAATAATTGAAGGAATGTTTACAAAAACAACATAACTTTCTGGAGTTGATTTTACAGGATATCGATAAAACTAAATTACTCATTAAAGTCTTACACAAAGCTCCTGAGGAACCTAGAAGAACACACTTGGATCAGCGACCGTCAGTATAGCTTTCGCCGCGGTCGCTTGGTCGGTGACCTAGTGTATCTTACACCCCGGTGGACTACACCCATTGAGAGTCAGGATGAGGCTTTAGCGATCAGCTTGGACATAGCGAAGACGTTCGATCGGGTCTGGCACCGAGGGTTTGTGCAGATTAATCTTCTGTCGAAGCTACCATAATATAGACTGCCCGAGGGTTTGTGCAGATGGATCGCCAGCTTTCTGTCCGGCAGATGCATAAGAGCTGTAGCAGATGGCAGTTTCTCCGAAAGCATGGACATTAAAGCTTGCGTCCCACAAGGCTCTGTGCTATCCCCCACCCTGTTTTTTGCTGCATATCAATGACATGCTGTCTATTGACAGCATCCATTGTTATGCGGATGACAGCACCGGGGATGCTTACCAACATTCCTCGTTCCTCAGTGTTAGAGAGTCGCGAGCAACTTGTGTCCAAAATTGAGACCACTCTAGTCAGAGTCTTGAGTGGAGCCAGAATAATCTGGTCCAGTTCAACCCCACCAAGACACAAGTATGCGCGATCACTGCTAAAAAAAACCCATTCATGTGACCGCACGAATTTAAAAATGTGGTTTCACTTAATTTTTTATCCTCTATTTGATTTCATCGGAAAAAAGCCTGCTTGAAAGATAAAATGTTGTTAATTATGTTGTTTTTGTAAACATCCCTTCAATTATTCATTGATTAGACATCAGATCTTCCCTTTTTTGTTACTCACGTTTTCACATATACCATTGCAGTATTTTAATTATTTACAGTAATACTATTAAGAGTATTGCCATCGTAACATCCAGTTCCTACTAATTTTGAATATCTAAGTATTTCATTCTATAGTAGAGTGCAGAATAGAGTATGATTTGATTCACCTCACTTGACTAGCTTCAGGTATTATCAAGAGGTAATGATTATTAAGTTCCTTAACAGAGAACAAACCATTTCCTTAGTTACCTAGTTTAATTATCATTCTGATGTTTGTCTTGTACCTAGTTATAATGTGTATTAATTTATCTAGTCTATTATGATAAGAGATTCTTTGCGGCGGCCATTTATAGACCAAAAGTAATTAACATGTAACCATATGAAATCAAATACTTCATAGCAATTAGTGAAGTCTGTCACTATGTTTAAGATCCGTATTATACACCAATAATCATACGAGGGTAAAACTGAAAGTTTCGGGAATAGAAGAAAATATGCAGTATAAGTGAGTTTATTTATTTTTATTGTTTTTCAAAATATTCTCCTTTGTATTTCATGCACTTATGCATGCGTTCAAACCAGTCCATAAAGCACTTTTTGAACTCTGAAGTAGGGGTCGACAAAATGGCTATTTTATAGGCCTCCACTGCTTCTTCTGGCGTCTGAAACCGCTGACCACGCAGTTTGTCCTTGATTCTGGGGAATGTAAAAAAGTCGTTGGGACTTAAGTCAGGGCTATATGGAGGGTGGTCCAATATTTCGACTTTTTCACCGTCCAGGTACTCAGTTGTTGTCCGAGCGGTGTGTGGGCTGGCGTTGTCGTGGTGAAGGATGATGCGACGACTAGGGTTTGTTTTTCGGAGTTCAGCAAAGACGTTCGGCAAACAAATAGTGGTGTACCAATCAGCATTGACTGTTCTACGATCCTCAAGAGCCACAGTAGCTACGTGACCAGATTTAGAGATAAACGTAGCCACCATCTTCTTAGCCGTACTGCGAGAACGAACAACTTTTGTGGGTTTGAGCTCGTCTTCGAAGACCCATACTCGGGATTGGTTTTTAGTTTCAGGCTCATAAGCGTATATCCACGACTCGTCACCTGATACTATGCTAAAAACAGCATTTGAGCGTCCCTTGTTAAATCTTTTCAAAGTTTTGCGGCACCAATTGACACGGACTATTTTCTGCTCGTCAGACAATAGGTGAGGTATCCAACGGGAAAATAACTTTTTCACGCCTAATTCTTCTTTTAAAATAATTTGTATTTGACTCATTCCAATACCCAGGTGCTCTTGAATTTCCCGATATGTCACATGTCGGTCTTCATTTATCAGACGACGCACAACATCGACGTTTTCTTGCGTGACTGCCGATTTTGGTCGACCTTCACGCACTTCGTCGGTGAGGGATACACGGCCACGTTGAAATTCTGAATACCACCTGTATATTGTAGTCTTTGAAGGAGCTTCAATATTAAAAGCAGCAACCATCCGCTCTTCACATTGTTTTTGTGTTAGTCCACTTTTAAAGTCATAATAAATCATAGCTCTGAAATTTTCACGGCACAATTCCATTTTAAGCAGTGACTCGACGACTTCAATAAACAATTGAAACCGAACCATACTTTTTTTTTTCTAAGTGGCCAGTGTGTTGAGATAAGGAAACTTCAGAGATTATAAAAAGGTATAATACATGTTAAAAATAAATTAATAAGTATTCGATTCCCGCCACTTTCAGTGCAAGCCTCGTAATCACTTATGATTTATAATAGATCGCGGTTTTAAGTATGTACCTAACTTAGATGATTTTCAATCAAATGTCTCAATTATTTATAAACATGTTGTTTCACATTATGTATAAGAAAAAACAAGTAGAAACTGTCTAGTAGTTAGTACAGGACAACCATTGTAATTCAAATCACTACACAAGTTTCTAGTTGTAGGTTTGTGAATAGTTGTGAAGAGTTCGGGCGGATTGAGGGCTGTGGAATATTCACAAAATAATAAATCTCCATTCTCCACCTCTTAGAATCGTAAAAGTGCGTAAGTTCATAAGTAGGTACAGTCGACTTCAAGAGATGTATGGATTATCAACCAGACTGAGATATGAAAATGACTCATGATTTTCATTAAGCGGCATTTTAAGAGGAGATAGATACCTTAGATACGGATACGGTAAATACTACATAAAATATTGTTAAAAAAGTCCCGCAAAGGTATTTTACAATAA
This sequence comes from Notocelia uddmanniana, assembly GCA_905163555.1. NCBI lineage: Eukaryota > Metazoa > Arthropoda > Insecta > Lepidoptera > Tortricidae > Notocelia > Notocelia uddmanniana. The sequence goes on along the minus strand of LR991052.1, from coordinate 11,836,485 downwards.
AATTGGGTCGTGGATGGCCTCAGGAACACTCAGTTGGTATCTGAGAGAAATAATAAGGGGAAAATAAAATACCCTGAGCGTGGTAGAAACGCAAAATATTAATTAATACACTTAACGACTCTTCCACTGTATTTGTCACGCCAGTCGAAACCTGTATGCTTCCAGCATTTGATCTCTACCCAGTTTACAGGTTTGAATTGTATTTAGAACTTCTAAGTCATTTAATATGTAACGGGATAATAGATAAGGTTTCAGATTACTAATGTATAACATTCCCCAACCAGAACAAACATAAAGTTGACTGTACAAAGATAACAACTTTAATCGCTCACCTATTCCAGTGCTATTTTTATACGTATAATATTTTTGGTGCCATTACCTATCTAGGTAATGCGAACCTAGGTATGAAAATATCATTTGAATCCCATTAACATAGTTAATTAAAAATATGCCTTAGAATACGACTGTACTGAACACAAAGACCTTGTGTGCATACAACACTGGCGAGGAGACCTACTTTCACATTAGGTACTGCTGTTGCAAACATTTCAATGTTCTATTTATTCTTGGAGGTACGGTCATTTACAGTGATAAGTCTGAATAAAGATATAAGAGCAATATGAGCACACTCTGATAAATATATTTGTATATTTTTATCAGGTTTTCGCATTGATTTTATTGAACCCGATGCAAATTAAGGGCCCGAACCGAATATTCCATCACGTTCATTAAACGCGACACTGTTTATTCGAGTAGGTACTACATACAGCACGGTAATATAATAAGTAACATCACCAAATTCTTTCGAAAGGTGTTGTGATGTGATTCTTAATGCAGGGACACGAAATGATACATATACACTACGCGGCAGTGTTGGTCGTTATTCATAACTTTTATAATTTAATTACTCATTGATTTGTAATTGAATTATTGAGTAATTTGTAATTAAAGTTACATTAATTAGTAGTTCAATTACCAAATTAAGTTAACCTTGATTCTGCGTAAAAATATGCCGCATGGTAGTATAGGGCGAAAGAAATTGAAATATCAAGTTTTCAAATCAAATGAAAAAAATTTTGGCCAAGAACATGTCGAGCCATTTTCATCGTAGGGTTCCGTAGTTGTCCAATGAACTTAATAAAAATATTCATTAACAAGCAAAAGGGAATATCTTCGCAGCGTTTCATACGTCTTTTATTTAAAGAAGGGACTGTTTATGATAACTCAAAACAGCTTAACCTATCATGTCCGCTATAATTTGCGTTGAGTCTTTATTAAGCTTTACTTTAATGAATTTTTCATATTTTTCTTTTTTTATAGTTAAAGGGAGGGGACATTTTTATTCTTTTTGAGTGATTATTTCCGAAAATATTTACTTTATCAAAAAAGGTTTGTTGAAGACCTCTATTCATTTTGAAAGACTTATCCAACAACACCTCACACCATAAGGATAAAGCAAACAAAAACCATCCCCTCTTTACGTGCACTAACTTAAATCACAGAGCAAAGCCTCGGACAGACACACAGACGGACATGGCGAAACTATAAGGGTTCCTAGTGGACTACGGAACCCTAAAAAGTCATACATTGTCGGGTTAAAATCGATTTTCAAAACTCATTTTTATATTTTAAGCTGATTTGGGTAATACAAGATAACAAACTTAAAGGTAATTTTTAATTCAACAAAGTAATTAAGTACGCCAATTCAAATACATTTTGTTATTGTTAATTGAAAGTGCAATTACTATTTTCTTTGTAATTGAAATTACAATTTGTAATTGTTAATTGTAATTCAATTACTTTATTGCCCAACACTGCTACACGGTGATTTATCCGACGAATCGCTGTCGCGTTTTTACACATACTTCTTTTATTTGGCCTTCCTTGCGTGCCACAACGGAAATTTAGTTGTAATCTGATTGAAATATGCATTTAATTTCGTAAGCAAAGGAGGTTTTAGATTAAATCAATTAGGTACTGTAACAAATAAAATACCCATAAATATAAGTAGCAATCATTTATGAAGTGTTTATTCTAATATAAATAATATGACATTAAACTGACCCTTGGGCTATTTTTCACTTTTGACACTTATCTTATCAAACGGCTTTTTAGCACGGTCAGCAAGGCATTATTTATTTTTAGAAACACGGTTTATCGTTATGACTTAAGATACAAGCTACTAATGACTAAACTAAATAAAGTGGGATATCGTTACGTTTATTTGAGTATAGAACGCGCCATTTGATGTAACTTATATTATGTACTGGACGACCATGTGTTGACGGACATTCAAATAAAAAGTCATGGACATACAAAATCTTCCTATTGTGTTATAGACGAACGGGAGCTATACGTTGAAGTGAGAGAGAAAGTGGACATCTGACACAAAATTTCAAATGGGGCGGACGGCGATAGCTCTGCGTTGCACATGACAGGAGTGTTTATATACAGTCAGCTGCAGAGAAACGTAACCCACCCTGCATAATAACTTCTGGTTTGTGTCTTAAATAGCTACTAATTGCTGGTTCATACAAAAGTGTAGTGTGTTTCTTGTTTCGTGAACCAGCAATAAGTAGTTATTTAAGTCATTGCAAAAAGAAAACTACCATTTCAAAAGGGGGGTCTCTGGCACCGATTTTGGAGGCTCAATAAGTCAGCTAAATAAGACATGCAAAATGCACGCAAAACTGTCAAGGGACTAACTTGGCAGTGTATTTCTGAAAGTCATTTTTGTATACAGATGTATAGAAAAAGGTATGGGTGCCTAAATAATTATGAGCGGTAGTGTATCTCTACAGCTGGCTGTACATGCATGAGCATTTCCTTTTTTGCCGCACGCGCCGCCAATCCATGTACAAGGGAATCACTAATCTATTTATTATTTTTTTAATAGCATCCACGTGTGCGCATGCAGGGACTCATATATACATATTAAGCTTGAATAGAATCTCAAATTTATTTAAATAATAAACTTTTAAAATGCCATACTTAAGTCTATTATTAAACATGTTTCCTTATTGTCTTTCCATTTCTTAACTGCCCACCTGATCACGGTCACTGATAATATCTTGCATGCTACTTACTACTATCTCAAATAAAGAAATATACATATATAAAAAATCTATAAATTATTTAAAGAATTACAATCATGTGTTGTTAATTCATCCACAAAACATGTTTGCGTTTGCACCTTTATATTCTATAATACATGTGTAGATTTCATGAAAGAAACAAATGAACAAACAATTCAAATCTAGATTGATATAGCTTGTACCGATTTGCCTCATTCAATAATAAATACTTTAACGAATGTTTCTGTTTGAATCCTAGTTTAGTCATTCCAGTTGTCCCCCCAGCCTTCGTTTTCGTCGGCTCCGTCGTCCGGGACAAAGTTTAACTTACTACTCGACAGCGTCAAGAGGCTGTCGGAGGGCGTAAGGTCGGTCACACTCGATTTTTCTATGACTGGGGTCATATCTGCGAAAAAATCGAAGTCGTCTGCAGCTTTCTTGATATTTTCAAATTTCTGATTCTTTATGTCTAACTCTGAAATATCGATTATGTTCTTCTTTGCTTCCATTGCAGCTTTTTGAAGAAGTGAAGAATCAACCAATGGTTTGAGGCTGGGGACCCCGCTGTTGGCACCCAGGGGAATGTCTTCGAACTCGGCAATATCAGAGTGTTGAAACGCAGCAGCCTTCTTTGTATTGTTAGTGTTTTCCCAATCACTCCAATCGTCTTCGCTTGCCTCAACTATATTTGAATTTATTCTTAAAGTTTCAACTTCTACTGACTCACCGCCTACTGGCGATGGTCTTTCAATCAAATGCGAAATGTTTTCAGATTCGTAAACCTCCGACTTGTCGTGATTCTGTTTGTATATTTCCTCGGAATATGGTAATTCTTTCAGGGAGTTCCTTGGCGCAAACGTTTTATCATGGGTCCTGCCCAGTGTCGGCGCGAGTGGACTGTTTTTCGAGTTGGGGCGTCCGTCGGTGAAGAATTTGGATCTCTTGCCGCCTATAACTGTACTGGCTCCTAAAATAGGCACGAGCTCACTCAGGCATATAAGAGTTGAGGCTACCAAGTTGTCGTCTGTGTCTTTGATGCCAAGCAGCAACTGCAACAAAGTGTTTTTTTTTCTAAAATTATTATTATTATTAAAGCTTTATTACTCACACTATAACTAGTTACAACTTATAAATTGACTTTATTTATTTTGTTAAGTGTGATCCCTTGTGGGTAAAAGCCTCCTCCATCTGTTTCCATTTGCATTTGTCTGTGGCAGTATCAATCCAATTCCTTCCCGCCTTTCTAAAATTAACTGCGCTATATTTTTACTTTTTCGAGGATGTCTTTGTTTTTTCATTGACAAATATTAACTGTACTGTAATAACACTAAATTTTTAGATGATGCGATGGTAGAAATTATTTTCGTAGTTCACATGCTCTAAGCAATGCAAGAAAGGCTATTTATATGTATTTTATTACTATCCGTATAGTAACACCAGTTTATAAATATTAACATGTTGTTAGTACCCAGTTTATAAAATTTAGGCTAATATGTATCATAAAAAATATAATCGATTTTTTTACTCTTGCTACACATCTGTATATTTTTACTTATTTAGTAACCCTGTAATTTACCTCTGGAAGAATATGTTGAGAAAGTTCTTCATGTGAAAACACGTGGACATATTTGGAGAAGTGCATCAACAGTAACATCCTTATTTGGCCATCTCTTACTCCAAACAACTGCATAAGTCTTGGTTTTACATGTTCCTTGAAAACGCTAATATTAAAAAATCCAGGATATTCGCAATTTTGTGACCGTTCTGGAAAAAATGCGCAATTCTTATAAATACGCGACTTTGTATGTAACTCTGCATGTCAATACCCTAACTCATACTTGTACTAACTACGGATTAAATTTTGGAGTCATTAGTACGAGTGTGTACTTGTGTATTGATATGTTAATCAAAAATGTAAGATTTTATTACCATGTTTTGGTTTTAAGATGAAAGGGATGACATCCTTTCTTGCTGTTTGATCCAACATAGTTAATCTAGATAGTAATAGACCACCTAATTGTTTTGCTACAGTTTCCTCTTGGTAGCATTTTAGGGTTTCTAAAATTGTTGAAAAGAATTCGCATTTTTCTTCTTCACTTTTCAAGGGTAGAAAGTTAAGGAATTTATAGATAGAAATAAATTCGTGATTGAAGAAGTTATGTAGCAGCGCCTCGGAGAGGCTGGGCCGCATGTTGGGGTTGCTGTGCTGTAGACTGTCTCTGCAGTATTGTATAAATTCCTTTAAATGGGGCACTTGATCTGAAAATATAAGGAACCATTAAGTTTATTATAAGCAATTCTAAGCACAATCGTTTTTTTTCGGCGAAATATAAGGTAGCCGTTATTTTCCTTTTATCAGCATTCAATCATTGTTTTACTCTGTAACAAAAACAAGCAAAGTAGAAGTTGTTAAAATTTTCCGTATTTACCATTTTCATGTCCAGCAAACACGTCATCCACAAGAGCGGCAAAACCATACTGGTCTACATTCTTTGTGTCCTCCTGAGAATCCTCATTTGGGTCTATGGCTTTGTAGTATCTAAGAATATAAATTAAAATAAATTAGGACATGAGTACATTACTTGTTCACAATGATACAAATGTAACGAAAAAGTTTTTTTTTTGATAAACGACATTGGAATTTCTGGACATATATAATTAACAGTGCAATTGGCTACTTGACTATTCATAATCACCTTTAAACCACTTTTGATGGGTTCAAATGTATGTCTATACAATTTATTAAGACACATCATAATGCAAAAATGGGAATTAAAAACAGACACCAATAAATACTGTGTTCAGGTAAATAATTGCCATACATCCGTCTTTTTTTTAAACAAGTATCATCTATTGGTTTACTCTTTGGATGAATACCTTTTAAGAATCTTTAGTCTCATATCTTTAAACAAATTCAGTTATTTTATCCAAGTTAAAAATAATGTGATAAGATAATTGGTGGTTTACTATCTATACAGTGCCATTGTTATAATTTTACCATAAGGCAACTACCCATTTATTAAATAGGTTGCTTAATAAGAAATTATTGAAATAACATGTTTGTTATCATCTTCAACTTAATATAATTTATTTATACACCATATTTATTTGTAAATATACATTTAGATTCTTTTATCCTTAGTTTAGTGTGGATATATTTTGGTATGGCACAATAAAATATTATTACCAACCTGTGAATACGAGCATGCTTCAAATAAGCAGTCGTAAGGTCTTGGAATGAGCAAAGATACTGCAAGCCACCAAGTTTCCACTGCCCATCCCCAGTGACATACACTGCTTGCATACTGACATTGTTGTGCGACATACCAGCCTGTACATAAAAAAAATCTAGATAAGCATATTCAAACATTCTTATGAATCATAACAGACTCCTACAAACAACAACCCAATAAAAATGGTAAGTTAAATAGTATCTTGTATAAACATTAAATTGATTGCTATTAGTAATTATCTTTATCATACTTATCAATTTCTAAGTAAGTCTTTTTGTGACAGTATCCATACTAACAAAGATAAGTATGATAAATCAACTGGCCAACTGGCATCCAGAGTCTGAAGGAATTGATACAAGTTTGGTGCACATGCAATAAAAATTGAAAAATGATTACTTGTTAATAAAATTGCAGTTTGACAATTTAGGTCACAAAAATAGAGTACTCGACAAAACCGAACCTGTTGATGTAGAAATACTAATGCTCTCAATATGTTATTCAAGCCAATGCATATCTGGAGAGGGGTGAGCGAGCCGAGCACATGAGAGAGAGGCTGCACGTACTCTGTCGCCAAATAAATAGTTGATCTTTGCTGCCATGCTGACACATAGCGCAAGATGCAGGGGTGCCTGTACTTCAGCAGATTCTGAAATAAGTTTTAGATGATAACCATCAAGTTACTTAACATGGTTAACGCTAGGTTAGCCTTTCTAAATATTGCGTGGCATTTTAAATGAGCTCGTAAATTGATAAGAAAGAGGAAAATTGACTTACGTTAGAGAATTTCTCTAGAGGTGTTGAGACGGCCCATAACGGCCCCAATACCACTTCCCCTTTGAAAACAGACACTGCACCATCACTCTTCAAGCTAAAATAACTACAACTGTCGTTTATAGTCGCCCTATAGTGGGCCCAAAAATCTGTTATTTCAGTCGCCTTTTCTTCGATCTCTAGGCCACTGAGTTGAGAACTCTCGCTGCCCATCATGCAGACGTTTAAAACTTCTCACTCTCTATACATTTATAAAGTTAGATAAACTTGAATAGTATTTGAAAACTTAGATCTTATTATCCTACTCAAGTATTCAATATTAACGTATATTAAATTCTTATTTATGATATTAACTTGCTTCTGTCACTATTGGGTTCTTTCTTGTCAGTCTGTCAGTGTCGTGTCGTGCCCATAGATACGTGAGGTGAATTCACGGTGAATTATTGCGAGTATTTGCGGATCTAGAAAAAAAAATGCGGAACTTGCGTAAAGTCGGTTTCACACGATACAACACATTTAAGCCTTTCACAGACTGGCGCGGATCCGACGCACGTGTATACTTTTTGCAGGGGGTCTACTCCGAAATTCGGAATACGAACTTCGTATTGTGCCGTCCCTTTCACTCTCCTGTAATACACTGTATGAGTGAAAGGGACGGCACCATACGAAGTTCGGAGTAGGCCCTCAGTTTGCGTGGTTGCTGCGCCAGATTTATACTTGTTTTTGCTCCACTTAAGCCTCTCACAGACTAGCGCGGCCTGGCCGCGGCGGTCAATAGAAACCTTGTCATTTAACGTATAATGTGAACGTGTCCTTAAACTGATTACCAAATTTTCTATCTTCCATTCACTCAATTTAATTTCACTCACTCATTGGCTGTACGTAGCCAAGTACGTACCTGGCCTGCTACCCCGAACTTCGAAAATCGAACTTCGTATCGTACCGTCCCTTTCCGTCATATAGTGTATAACACGAGAGTGAAAGGGACGGCACGCTACGAAGTTCGATTTTCGAAGTTCGCGGTAGCACCCCTGTCCTGTCAAGTCAAATAGATAATTGAATTGAAGATTCGGATTGGGATTGGGAGAAAAAATAAAACTTTAGGTGTAGAGGTTGAGCCAATAAAAATGGCTTCGGCTTTACTGAAAAATGCAATTTTAACTAATCCAAGCGTGGTTCGTAAGACGGCTGCAATATTCTGCAGTGCCGCACGCAACCGTAAGTCTCCTTTTAAATGGTGTCGATAAATTGTACTTGTTTTGGTTGTTACGTCACGTTTTTATTTCGTAGATTGGAATTATCAGTATAAACCTGGCCCATATCCGGTAACCTTGGAACAGCGTGAGGCGGCAGCCAAGAAGTATGGATTGAGCTTAGAGGAATATCAGCCGTATCCCGAGGAAATGGGCTACGGTGACTACCCCAAGATGCCCGACATCGGCGCTGACTCTAAAGACCCTTTCTATCCCTATGACCAACCTGAGCTGAAGAGGAATTTCAATGAGCCTGTAAGATTATTAATGTGTATAACCAGTGTTGAATTGATATGTTCTTAAGCGAAGGATGTACTAGTCAAGAGTAGTACTGCAAATTTATATTCTTAACTTCTATGAATTTTCCTAAAATTATTTAATGAATTTTTATGTTTTTCTATGTTCTAGCTCCATGCCAGAGCTGAAATTTTTGGTGAAGACCGGTATGACATCAGTATGAGGCCTCGCTTCCCTGTATGGTACCAAGCTATGTGGTTCTTTGGAGTTTTGGGTGGTTGCTTTGCTCTGTACTTTTACCTAGAAGACAAGAAGATGGGAAGGCCTGTGACCATCAAGCAGTACCCTAAAGATGGACCACATTACACTTTTAGTGCTAATTAATTTGGGTTCATGTGAATTATTTAGATGTTTATTGGAGTGTTAGCTTGATTGAATCATTAAACTTTTTTTCACAATTTGTTTATTTAATTACTCCCATTGGCAAAGCTATCCTTCAGGGGTACAGAAATATATTTTGGCTATATAAACATTTCTCTCAGGAGTTGGAGTAATCAGACTGGATAAAACATCATCTGAACAAAATGTCATGCAAACAAGTAGATGCTGTATGGCAGCTAGTGGCTAATTGGTACACCATGCTAAGTATATGGAGCACCGAACTATTTGGCTGCTACATACTATATGATGCTGACTGTACAGCCAGCTCAGAGATAACTGACCCCCCCGCATAGAAACTTCTATGTAGAGGGGGATATGTTTCTCTGCAGCTGACTGTACATAAAAAACGATTTTTCAAAGTAAAAGGTATATGGGAACTCTTCCAGAAAAACTATGAGAATAAAAAGAAATGTAATAACAAATTAATTATGCACTAACACAGACACTTAAAACTAATGGACTTTTACATGAAAGTGCACAAATGTACATTTTACATAGCATTACTTTGTCATCAATGGCCTATGACATGCCTATGACTATTACAGAATACACAGGGGTCATGCATATATTACGTCAAAGCATGATCGGAGCGTCACAGTGAGAGGGGAGAGGGCCCTGCTCATGAACATGAAGTTAAATATCTGGGTGTTATAATTGACCGGAAACTGTCCTGGAATGAGCATGTAAACGGAGTTTTGTAGCAAAGAATGCTAAAGCAGCCCTAGCAATTTGCTGTTGTTTAGCGGGCAACAGATTGGGACTAAAACCCAAAATCGCTCTAAGGCTACACGTCCATAGTGAGGCCGATGGAGTCTTACGCCTCCGTGGTCTGGTATAAGAAAACTGCACAGAAAACATTAATAAGCAAACGAAGCAGTCTGCAAAGGACTGCTTGCGTTAACATAACTGAAGCCATGTCAATCACTTCAACGGCGGCTCTAGAGGCCATGCTGAGTCTGCCTTATCTTCAATCTGGAAGAGGAGTGGAAGTCCAGCATGCTTAGAATAGCTATTGGTCTAAGTATTGCAAGGAAAGGGTACTGGCAATCCACAGCATTGAGATTATTCAAGGATCCTGTGCACGAAATTCCGGTTTTAGGGATGCCTCTTGACACAATGCCCCCGAAACAGAAACAGTACGCAGAAACTGTACTTCTGTGGAACTCCTGAAGAGAAGACTGGTCAAACGGTCTAATAGATTGGACTCCAAATCCGTATCTGTGGTAGGATATGGAATATATGGATAATCGCCCAGAAGGGATATCAGCCCGAATCTGGGATAGTACTCCTAAATATTCCAAGCAGATCCGAGGTAAACCTTCGTATACGCCATCCTCAAATAATCAGTGTCGAGCAAGGACACATCTCTCATGGCTGTATAAGAATGTTAATTAATTTTATATCAAATAGAAAACTTCCGTGAGTTTGAGACATATCAAAATATAATGAATGAAACGGGTAACTTACTCCATAAATAACTGAGAAGGCAACGAAAAATTTAGTTTCTTCGTGTTTCTCAAAGAACCATAATAATATCACATCTCATCATCATATCAGCCGAAAGACATCCACTGCTGGACATAGGCCTCCCCCAAAGAGTGCCACAACGATTGATCCTGCGCCACCCGGCCTCGCCCTAACGGCTATCGGTTCTACGTGCAATGTGCCCCACCCACTGCCACTTAAGTTTAGTGATTCGGAGGGCTACGTCGGTCACTTTGGTTCTACTGCGGATGTCATGTCTATTCTTCCTAAAAAGCATGTTTGTGAGAATGGAATAAGATAAAATAAGCATTTCAGACCCAAAACAATGATACGTGTCATTTATAATACCTCTTTATTGAGTATTATATTCTTTGTCTTATACCTCACTTACGCTTATAGCAAGATCAAGTAGTTTTCACTTAGGCTTGATGAAATTGGGATAGCCTATGGATGATCCACTAATATATTTTTTAAATTAGAGTTATGCAAATTCACTCTTAGATAAAGGAACATGTCTATAATTGCCTCTATGACAATAGTTAAATTTTAATGCACACCATAATTATATACGTAAAGTGATATCCTTAGATCTCAATTCCCATTGATCTATCTATTTTATAAGTACAAGCACCACATAGTCCACATTCTCCTGATAGTGAAGAAAAAGAAAGCCAAAGTAATCTAGTCTTGCCCACAAATACTATTGCAGTTACGTCACGTCACTGAGTAGCAGGCACAAGGTGAGTATAAATTATTATTAAGGATCTCTGCTCTAATTAGGGTAGAGGTAACATGTAAAAGAAAGCTAAATAACATATTTCTAGTCGCTGTATCGCTATCTAAAGGTTGTCTGGTAGAGATCGCTTTTTAGCGATAAGTTCGCCTGTTATTACCTACGTACCTAAGTCCCATTGATGTTTTACCCTTGTAAATATTTCCGTGTAGTGCACAATAAAGAATATTATTATTATTATTATCTCTTTATTCATTTTTTGTCTTAGATTAGGTTTTTGCAATAATAAAAAGTCAAATGTAAAACAATATTTTCTCAAACATGCAATGAAATATTGACGTTATGTTCCTCATAATAGGCTGCGAAGTATGACGTTTCAGGTGCGAGTACGACAAGAGGTTGTTGATGGAATTTTATACAAATCTTGCAGGCCTAGGCCGGCAAAGTCCTCTTTTTTAATTTTCATTCCACATAAATTTGTGGCACAGGCATCATGACATTCTGCCACTATGCGTATTAAACATAAAACTTTATTTTTTTGTTGTTTATTTCCTTGCATGTTTGAGAAAAGCACTATACATACCTCGGCGGGAAATATGGGCTTGCCCGCCTCAGACCTATCCAGCCTCGCTGCGCTCGGCCGTCTATGTCTTCGGCCGGCAACCCCTTTCGTCCCAAATCTTTAGCAAGCATGGATTTTGCATTAAAGTCACTTGGTAAAGTCTAAATTAAAAGAATATTTAGTCCTTTATCAAATTATGTTTTAATAAAAAGTTTCTTACAAATTACATCTTAAATTTACTATTTGTATATACTAGTAAAGTATTCATCTTCTAGGTCGTAAAGATCGGCAGCAATATCATCTCGTAAAGACATCAGTTTCTGATCACATTCTTGTTGTTTAGTCCTGAAGAGCTTGGAGTTCTGAGTAATTGCTTCATTCACGGATGGAAAGTCATTCAGAATCAGGTACTGCTTTATATCAGATACCAGTTTCATAAGGGATTCACCAGCACGCACTGAAAAAAAAAACAAACATTGAAGCAGGTTAAGTAAACAAAAGAGAACATTTTTAAGTATAATATATTGAAATGTGAGTCAAGTATTTGAAAAATGGAAGTAAGTTGACACTTGGATTTCTTTATCAGATGTCTGACAAACATAATACATGTCACAATGGCAGAGAGAACTATATAATAAAATTAAATGATCCATTAGCGTGAACACTAATCAATTATAAGGTCCTGGAATGAATTTATTATCAACATGGCTGTGCATCTGTTTAGTGGTTATTGTGGACATGCGTCCCCCTTTCACAACAATAAGTTGTAATTGTTTACAGACAAAGGTGCCAGTTAGAAAGATAAGTTTGCATAGTTCATGCTATCTATATCTCTCATCAGTGGCAGCGCAAGAGCTTAAGTTTATGTGGGCTTAACCCATATCAATGTTTTAAAGCATTCACTGTTTTTAACTAGTGACAAATCTCCAGGGCACGGGGCCTCCTGATCCACGCCCCCCGCCGGACCGTTCCATAGCTTTTTATATTTTTAAGATTATATCAATTTTCTGTTGCTGTTAACACTGCCACTGATAATGTTTATGCACTCTTGTGGATGACATACCAATGTTTGCTGCTCTGACTTGCATTTCAAACGTATCTTGCTCAATCTGTGTCATCCTATTCAGCTGCGACTCATTTTCACCTTTGGCCAGTTTGATGATCTCTAAAAGTTGTATGTCTAATTTAGTAACGTGCAGTCATTGAGTATCAGTCTTACAACAAAAGAACAATACATCAATACTGCCTATTGTAAATAAAAAAGAAACAAAACTGGTAATACCTTCAAAATTATCAAGCATACTCTTCACATCTTCTTTGAGCCGGGTGGTGTAAGATTTCAACAACGCCTCTTTGTTTTGGGGTAAATTTCTATGCATAACTCTGGATAATGTAATTTACGAGCTTGTATTAAAAATAAAGGCAATTACACAAATTATATGTGATACATGAACATAAAAGCAACATCAGTTAAGTCACATAGACAATCAGTTTTGACATTGACATTATACATAGAGCCACTCAGAGTTATGAAGGAGCCGCTATACCTCTATGGTCTTGTTACACGGTTAATGTTATCACAATACTGGTGTGTCAATATTATCACGGATTTCAAAATTGTTTGGAATTTTCGTCAATATTCATTAAAATGCCCGTGATAATGGCCCCAATCACACTGGCGCGGCCTGGCCGCGGCGGTCAATAGTAAACTTGTTATTGAATCAAAACCTACAGGGTACTTCCCGTGAACTCAGAATCTTGAAATTTGGTACGAAGTAATGTCTTATAGCACAGATAAAGGAAAAATTGCGAAAATCGTAAATTTTTAGTTACATCATACCAAGATGAAGATGAAACTGGATGAAACCGACCAAGTGCGAGTCCGACTCGCACTTGGTCGGTTTCTTTTATACAAGGTGATTTGTAAGTCGTGAATCGTAATAGTAGAAAATATACTCTTCATAATACTGAACAATTTTTATTATGGGACCAACCTTGTACGTGCGAAAAAGAAATCGGCTGTTCCATAGGTTTCGACTTTTCTCTGGACATAACAATGTATGAAATAGCTGTTTTTTTTGGCATGGACATGACATGGTTGCTGCCATAGTAAAAGTTGTTCAGAATCATGAAGAGTATCATATTCTATTATTACGATTCACGACTTATAAATCTATATACATATAAATTAACTAACTTTTATACATTTGATTATACACAATTATTTTAATCATTTATTTTTACTAAATTGACGTCTACAAAGTGTCCTTGCCTAATAATCTTACTACTTTTTAGGGTTCCGTAGTCAACTAGGAAGCCTTATAGTTTCGCCATGTCCGTCTGTGTGATTGTTAGTGCTAGAAAGCTGCAATTTGGTATGGATATATAAATCAATAAAACTGACAAAGTACTAAAATTAAATCTAAAAATTTTTTTATGGGTACCTCCTACACGTAAAGTAGGGATGACATTTGCTTCAACCCTATGGTGTGGGATGTTGTTGGATAGGTATTTCAAAATGAATAGAGGTCTTCATATTCACTCCATAAGAAAAAAAAAGTGCCCTCCCCCAATGATATCATTGCATACTTAAAATATCATTGCCCTCCCCCCTCTAACTTTTGAACTATGGGTCCAAAAAATATGAAAAAAAGCTTAATAAAGACTTTCAACGGAAACTATAGCGGACATGATCAATTAAGCCGTTTTTGAGTTATTGTAAAAAGTCTTCCCTTCTTAGTAAAAAACATATGAAACGCTGCGAAAATATTTCCTTTTGCTTGTTATTGATTTGTTTAGAGTAAGTTCATTGGGCAACTACGAAACCCTACGTACACTGAGCATGGCCCGACAAGCCTTGGCCGATTTTTTTATTATTATCTTTTTATTAATTTTCCATCTCAGGTAAGTTTATTATAGCTATGAATATATTAGGGAATGTTATTTATCTTAGTGTGTATTTTATGAATGTGAAATAGAATTAAATCCCAGATTTATTATTTTATAATTTCCCGTAATTTTACAAGGTAAACTAAAAAACTAATTAAACTAACTTAAAAATAAATAAAATATTAAGATAAAATTAAATGTGAATAAAATTAAATTATAAAAAGAACACAGCGTCTAGCTCTCCCTCTTGCGGCATGGATCCCAGGACGCTACTCGTAGCGGCATTTACCCTTCTGGATCGCGAGAGCGATCCGTTGGCAGAGGTATCCACCAGCCCTGCGATACCCCGATGCGTTGATCAGCCGAGACGACAAAGCCTTGATAAAGCTTTTCATGTCGGCTGACCAGGGACCCAAAGTATCTACCGCAAGCGCCGCAAATTCGTAATCTTTCATTAAATATGAGTATTTGCGGCGTTTGAGGGCTTGGGCCTGATCAGCCGCAGCGCAGGCCTGAGAGCGGGTACCCTGGACGTGGGACTGAGCGAAAGTATCAACACAGGTGGCGTCCCAAACCAGAGCCCTGTCAAGCCGCCACGGCACCAAAGTGACTCCGTCCGGGCGCTTGCCATGAATTGTATTTAAATTAAATTATAATTACTTCCTGCACCCAAAACCCTAACAGGATCCCTGTCTGTACTACTTGTAACTAGCATTAAGTTGCATGTCTTTATCGTACGAGTATGTACATGGTTGCAAATAAATTAAAATTGAAAGTAGTCACTGCATATGGACGCCTGCAAATGTGTCACATGCGCGCAGCCGACCCTTTAAAAATGTATACATTCCTTTCTTAAAGAAACCTGTAGGTATTGTAGTCAGGGAGGGAGCTCATTTCACAACCGGAGCTTCCCGGTAAACAGTAACGTACCTACACAACCTTTTCTTCGAAAAAATCTGATAATTACGTGTTGGGTGTTGGTACAGGATGTGTTGGGCACAGAACATTAAATAGGTTTCAAACAAGCCACGCGCAATATAGGGCACGTATGTAGTTGCTTGCTAGCCTGTTATATTAAGTATGCGAACTGAAAATTCACAAAATATTTTCCGAAGGTAGGTACCAGTGTCTGGCACTATTAACAATATTACTTATCTAAGTAATTAATAGAAATTCGAAAATTGTTTGCTTTTCCATGTACATTTCTTAAGTTAGGCTATTACTCGTTCACTATTTATTTACTATTAGCGGTACACCATGATTAGACCTACATAGGCGGGGGTCCAGTGCGTTCAGTATTTAGATCCTGGAGTCCTCCGCAGTCTCCGCACGAGAGCGCAGATGGCGGTCACAAGTTTTTGGTGGATAGACATATTACAGAACTACGTACTAGTGGTACTGTTTCACAGGTTTTCTTCTCATAAGGAAGAAAAATATAATAATTTACCATACCACTAAGAAGACGAGCATACAAAATATTCAACTGCTATTTTCTACGACGTGGGGATAGTTAAATTGTCCCGCTCCTAGTGTGAGTGAAACCAAGTGAAACTTACATGTATGCCAAAATCTGCTCAGAAGGCAAATTGGTGGTAAGGCCACCATTAGGTGGTCATAAGTTTATTGCTCTTCTAGTGCTACTTACTTAGGTCCCTACGTACCTATACCGGGTACGTTACTTTACCTATATTTACCAGACATATTTCTGGAAAAACTTCCTCTGTTACGCAATAAAGTAACGTCTACTGGAATTAGAAGCATTATAAAATTCAAGAATATTAGTATATAGGGTAAATTACTACTCATTAGTTACATTTATAGCGCTAATCGGTGCAATTTAATTGACCGAGCGAGCGAAGCGTCTCCGTTTCAGCTTTCGACAAAAATGCTTTCGTATGTCTGTCTGTCCGGATCCTCTCCTCTACAGGTCGCTTTTCTCGAGCGATTCTCGTGAAATTTTGTGAGCAGGTTCGATAATTATATAGATTTTTTTGTCGAGTCAGTTATTGGAAATTTAGAAATATGAAAAAAAAAAGATTTTTTGCGAGGTCTACAGCTCACAGAACCACTAGTTATTTCGCCGGTCGGGCGCGGTCTTGTGCTAGCCGATATGGTCGAAAAGTATGTAGCTTCTAGACAGGAGTTCAATCGCTTGTCGTGAGCTTAAGCTCAGCATCCACCATATCAGCCCTAGGACGCCCACTGCTGGACATAGGCCTCCCCCAATTTCATGGTGGGTAAATGCCATAATCGCCACGCTTGGCATGCGGTTTGGCGATCGCAGTATCTCCACCGCACTCTAGGAATGCTGCTGCCCATTCCCCGGTGGTCTTGGTCGTAGTCGAAGGACATACCCGGGTCCAAGCTCAGCATCATCCATCCCGTATTCACACGTTTTTGGCTAATACGAGTAAGGGACAATTAAAACATAATGTTAATAGAGTCGTAGCGACGGTCTCCTACGCGTATAAATTTAGACGGAGTGAAGACACTAGACAGCCTTAATATGAAGAGACGTCTTGACTCAAGTGGTTTATGGCATCAGATAAAATCGCACCATGACACTGTAATTTAAATAAAATAAAAGGAAATAGGCCAGTTTCCAAAAAATATAACGATGCCATTCGAACCAGTTTTTAAAGAGGATTATATTTTTGTATGGGACCAACTACGACTAGTGGCTCTGTGAGTTGTAGACGTCGCAAAAAATATTTTTTTTTGTTCCAAAAACATCCTCGACAAAAAAATTCAATACAAGTGGTTCTGTGAGCTGTAAACCTCGCAATATATATATATATATATTTTGTTCCAAAAACATCCTCGACAAAAAAATTCAATACAAGTGGTTCTGTGAGCTGTAAACCTCGCAATATATATATTTTTATATTCCAAAAACAGAGTCGACAAAAAAAAAAGTATAATTATCCTCGTAAGGCCCAATGTGCATTACAATGTACACTCTTGTTTCAATTAAATTCCAACCTTTCAAACACGAAATAAAGTAGCATTTCTTTTGTTCCATTCTTTCCTTAATCAAACGAATGTCACCCTAATGTCCTATGCAACAAGGTTCAAACTAAGAATAGCGAAACTATGTATGGTGAGTCTTACGAGGGTATCGAACCTGCTTACAAATTTTTACAAGAATCGGTTGAGAAATGCGACCCGTAGAGAACATCCGGACAGACAGACAGACGGACATACGAAATAATTTTTATCGAAAGCTGAAACGGAGACGCTTTGCTCGCTCGGTCAATTAAAGCACAACAAAAGCCGCAAATGAGTGTCAAAGTTGGATATTGTTCCCGAAGACAAAAAACGCTCCATACTAATTGACAGATTATTATGACGTCACAGTGCACGAGCCGTATAAAAACCGTTACGGAATAATTTTTAAGAAAAAAAAACCGACTTCAATGGGGGAGGCCGGTGAAAGATTATTATACTTAGATGGTGCACTCTTAGATTCCATACAATAAAATAAAAATGGCTATAAGTATGTTTATAATGGTAGAAGATTAAGTACCCTCAATCCCTCATGGAATCATGGAAAAACCTTGTTTGCTTGACAAACAAAACGAAGAGAACCAATCGCCAAACGTGAACTACGCGTCGTTGAAGAGTTCCGTTCTGATCATCATCAGCAGCTCCACTTCATCAAATGTCACATTTTTGTATGATAATGCTCGATTTGTTGATAAAAACACAATAATCACTATATGTTTGCCTTTAAGATTTGAGGAGTTCCCTTAATTCCTAATGGATCCCATCATCAAAAATCGAGGATGATAAAAATTAATCGTGAAAATAGAACTTGCTTAACAAATACAGCTAGGAGGACAAATCGCCAAACGTGAACTTTTGGTCGTTGAAGAGTTCTGTTCTGATCATCATCAGCAGTTCCACTTCATCAAATGTCACATTTTTGTATGATAATGCTCGATTTGTTGAAAAAAACACAAAAATCACTATATGTTTGCCTTTAAGATTTGAGGAGTTCCCTCAATTCCTCATGGATCCCATCATCAGAAATCAAGCATGACAAAAAAATTTCGTGAAAATAGAAAATTCTTAACAAACACAGCTAGGAGGACAAATCGCCAAACGTGAACTTTTCGTCGTTGAAGAGTTCTGTTCTGATCATCATCAGCAGTTCCACTTCATCCAATGTCACATTTTTGGATGAAAATGCTTGACTTCTTGATAAAAACACAAAAATCACTACATGTAGCCTTAAAGATTTGAGGAGTTCCGTCAATTCCTCATAGATCCCATCATCAGAACTGCGTTTTGACAAAAACGGGACCAACTTGGATATATGTACTTACAATCAAAAAAATAATTTTCCAGATCGGTTAAGAAATGACGGAGTTATGGAGTAACAAACATTAAAAAAAAAAACATACAACCGAATTGATAACCTCCTCTTATGAAATCTTGAAGTCGGTTAAAAATAATTTTTAAGAAAAAAAAACCGACTTCAATGGGGGGAGTCCGGTGAAAGATTATTAATCTTAGATGGTGCACTCTTAGATTCCATACAATAAAATACAAAAATGGCTATAAGTATGTTTATAATGGTAGAAGACTAAGTACCCTCAATTCCTCATGAAATCATGGAAAAACCTTGCTTGCTTGACAAACAAAACGAAGAGAGCAAATCGCCAAACGTGAACTACGCGTCGTTGAAGAGTTCCGTTCTGATCATCATCAGCAGTTCCACTTCATCAAATGTCACTTTTATGAATGAAAATGCTTGATTAGTTCATGAAAATACTAAAATCACTACTTGTGTGCCTTTCACATTTGAGGAGTTTCCTCAATTCCTAATGGATCCCATCATCAGAACTCGAGCATGACAAAAATCAATCATGAAAATAGAACTTGCTTAACAAACACCGCTAGAAGGACAAATCGCCAAACGTGAACTTTTCGTCGTTGAAGAGTTCTGTTCTGATCATCATCAGCAGTTCCACTTCATCAAATGTCACATTTTTGTATGATAATGCTCGATTTGTTGATAAAAACACAAAAATCACTATATGTTTGTCTTTAAGATTTGAGGAGTTCCCTCAACTCCTCATGGATCCCATCATCAGAACTCGAGCATGACAAAAATTAATCGTGAAAATAGAACTTGCTTAACAAACACAGCTAGGAGGACAAATCGCCAAACGTGAACTTTTCGTCTTTGAAGAGTTCTGTTCTGATCATCATCAGCAGTTCCACTTCATCCAATGTCACATTTTTGGATGCAAATGCTTGACTTGTTGATAAAAACACAAAAATCACTATATGTTTGCCTTAAAGATTTGAGGAGTTCCTTCAATTCCTCATGGATCCCATCATCAGAACTGCCTTTTGACAAAAACGGGACCAACTTGGATATATATACATACAATAAAAAAAGAATTTTTCAAATCGGTTAAGAAATCACGGAGTTATGGAGTAACAAACATTAAAAAAAAAAAAAAAAACATACAACCGAATTGATAACCTCCTCTTTTGAAATCTTGAAGTCGGTTAACAAGAAAATTGCTGCGTTTAAGTACATAGTTGTCATACAATTTATTTTTTATTGAATTATGTAAATACTTTTGGTAGCCTTTATTTTTTTATGACATAGGAGGCAAACGAGCAGACGAATCGCCTGATGGTAAGCGATTAGCGCCTCCCATGGACACCCACATAAAACATGATAAAAAAACCGGCTAAGTGCGCGTCGGACCACGCATAAAGAAGGGTTCCGTACCGACACCTCCTAATCTACATTTCAAATCACTATTCAATACATTTAATCAAAAAAGATCGTATCTTCATAGGAAACTTACAGCACTTACGCCCCTTTGTTTTGGCAAGACATTTTTTCAGCAATAACTCAAAAACCGTTGAACCTATCTTGTTCAAACCCAAAATCGTTGAAAGGAATTGTGATTTTTTTTTATCAGAATTTTAAACTGCATAGTTTTGAAACTAGAGGGGGGGGGGGGACGGAATTGACGCCTAAAGCCGGGTCCACAGCGCCATGTTTTTCGTGTTTGCAAACATCAAACATGTTTTATGTTTTGTTGTAGTTTTGGTGCAGTGGACCGGCCTTAACATTGAGGCCACGCCTATTTTGTGTTCGAAAAACATGTTTGATGTTTGCAAACACGAAAAACATGGCGCTGTAGGACCCGGCTTAGTACCTCACCAACAGCCTGGCTAGTATGATATGATAGCTTATACCGTCACGTTTTATGTGACATTTCAGTACATTTTGGCCATATAACGTGACGGTATAAGCTATCATACTAGCCGGGCAGTTGACTTAATAAGAATACCTCTACCGAGCGAGATGGTCATTTACTAAATTGAATAAGAGCGACAGAGAGAGATGTCTCATTTGTTGTCCTTGTCATAGTTCCGCTTTTCTTTATTTGCCTCAATGTCATCTAAACGTTATGTCGAATAGTTTGAGGCAAATAAACGATTACCTGCCCAAATTAAAGAGGTTGTTTATGGTAAGCCGCCAGACGTTTAAGACAAGTTCTCAATTTAGCTGCATAAAAGATTTTCTGTCCCCCTTGGTGAAACTCGTAAGGATCTCTTCTCTATAGAAATCCTTACTCTGAGGGCAATATGTTACAACATGAGGAAACTACCCTATTATGTCGTTATAATAAAATAAATCTGCTCCTGACCGGTGCGTATGGGGCGTATACAAGGAGACAGGACGACAGGTGTGCGCCGACAGGATTGCCGACTAGCCGAACTTGCACGATAGCGTATTGATTTTCCAGGGATTGTGTTTTCGTAAACACCTAAGTATTGATTTTTATCTGCAAAAGGCAGACCCAGTTTACGCTGTGAAGGTGATATTGTGTAATTTTATTGTGAGAACATGGAAACCAAACCACTCACAGAGAAACAAATATTAAGAGATTTAGCTCGTATACAGTTGTTGGACTTTGATCCAAGTGATGACAGCTTCGGAGAAGAAGAAAACATGCAAAAAGAGCATGATACTGTGAAATTACCATGGTTAGTACCCACCCGCGAGGCTCGTGATCTGATATTAGCAGAGGAAATAATCCGTTTCGCTTCGACCATTGATAGACCTTGCACTTCCGATACTCACAGAATCTTACGGATAACTGATCCCATTCTGGAATCAACCTCTGATACAGAGTCATTTCCGTGTAAGAGGCAAACAAATATCACAACGGAGCATCTTAAATCCGAGGTGGCAGGCATGGAGATAAATAGAACAGCTACGGTGACCGGTGCAACTCCAAAGGACATGCCCATTGCCTCAGAAGCTGGAGCAAGTGGCTCGGAACCACCCCAAAGTGCTAGTTTCAGGTTGTCACGACCTTTGGCCTCCAACTTTCAAAATGCCAATTTTCCTGTAGAAGAAGCTAAAATTCCAATTGATCCCCAGCCGAACACTAGCTCACCTCAGTTACCGATGTATAGATCCAATGCTATACCGGTAACCAATCGAATACTAGCTGCTATAGCGCAGAATGAATTTGTACAGTCTTCATCCAGTGATCCCGTGATACTGAAGTCAACCGGTTCTGATGCAACGAAAGATAATTCACCACCAAAGACTAATGGCCAGCTACTTGATTATTTCTTTGATCATTTAAAAACTTTTCAAGACTCAGATTCATCTCAATCCCTAACCCCTGATCCTCCAGCTAGTCTCTCACATTCAGAGCCTTCAGAACAATCAGATGATTTATGAGATTTAAACCAACGTATATTGATAACCAATGAACTTCAAGAATTGATAAATGAAAATATGAAGGTAATAGTCTCAACTATGTTAAAACATAAGTACGAATTACAATCCTTGAAGGAGGAACTATATAGTAAATTGGAACTGTTACAGAGAGAACGGGACGAGAATGGTGCTGGAGGATATGGAGAGTACCCATGGGTAAACCAACAAGATGAGTTTATAGAAGTAAATGACAAAATTAATACCAACCAACAAGAGGGAATACCGGCTGGCCATGTTGATATTGTTGATAATATCTGCAACCATCTACCAGTGGCAGAAAATCTAAACCAAAATGATGTTGAACACTTGGACGGCAATGATCTCAACATTCATAATGTGGAGGCGGAGGTTGATGTTTCAGATGATGATGCAGCTCAGTCCGAATTTCCCGAAGCAGCTAACCTGTCGGGACCAGAATGGACTAGGCCAGAGAAGCGAAGACTTGGTATTGTCATAAGAGACATTTCCCGAGAAATGAAGACAAAGCAGTTAGAAAAAAAAAAGGCAAATTTGCTGAAGAAGGGTAGAGTTATTGCACATGCAATAGAAAGCAAAATTGTTGATATTAATAAACAAATCACGTCTGTCAATAAAAAAGCTTTGAGGCATGTAGCATTGCCTCTAGATAAAGTCCAGGACTACGACTGGGTCAAGGTAGCCACTGCCCTGAATGCAAAGCGAACTCCAGAAGAGTGTCGCACATACTGGAAATGTCTCCTTCATCCGGCGATTAATGGAAGCGACTGGAGTCATGCTGAAGTGAAGGAGATGGAAATGATTGCCCAAAGTCACAACTTCCGAAACTGGGAGGCCATTGCAGAGGAGCTCAAGACTGGTCGGACCGGTTATCAGTGCTACATGTTTTATCGTCAACACATGTGTCCCCATTCAGATTTACGCGATACATGCAACAAAAAGTAAATTCTATCAATATACAATTAATTCAGTTGTAAGAAGGAAGATGCTCATGCAAGTACGGGAATAACGGAATTAGTGACAACTAGGAAGTCATTTAAATGTGAGGACTGAATATGAAGGCTGATGTAGTAAATTGTTGGAAAATTAAACCATTAACGACTTGTCCTAATAAGTAATAACTATTAAAACACATTCTTTTCTATGTACAAATTAGATCAGTGATCAGGAATGCAGGGATAATGTGGAATTTAGTAAGGACCAAAGGCTAAGGAATAAAATTACCTACTTAGAGCGGCAGGTTTATAAAGCTATTGCTATGCTAACAATGCTTAGAGTAAATTATTTTTTACCTCAGCGGCTCGAAAATGACGGTTTTGCTGCTTGAAACCAGTGAGCAAAATGCAATTTTGCTGCGAGCGTGAAAAAAACTAACTTTTTAATTTTTCATATCGTACGTTAGTTTAAGTAACTTCATTCTCTCTATCACTATTCCTTTGTTATATGTTCTCGCCGCTGAGGTGAAAAGTTGTATGTTATTTGCATCTCGTGCCTATGAGTCCCTCGCTACGCTCAAGATCTAAATTATAGAATCTTTCGCTTGCTTGGGACTCAACATCAACACTCGCAGCAAAATCTACTTTGCTCTCTTGTTGAACAAATAACTATTATCTTCTTACAATGATTTCATTAGATGAATATGACATACGAGTATTACGAGTACAATGCTTATCAAAAGGTCGCACTTGGTCCGGTTTCGAGCGTTGTACTAAAATAGCCATGTTGTATCTTAAGTAGCAAACTTTATATCGATAGAATCCTATAATGTTTTTTTGACATATCTCTAATTTGAAGCCTGTTTGGTTGTGTGTTGTTGTGTTAAATAATCTTCACATTAGTGTGGTGTTGCGGTGGGAACCGGAAAACTCCATTGCACCTCAGGATCACGCGTTCGTTTCGGCAAGACTTTGCAGCATGTTCAGAATCAGAACAACTCATCCAAAAAGTTTAACGCCGATTCTTGGAAGAGAAAAGCCGCGAAAACAGTTGCAGTCGCCGCGGTCGTCTTTTCCTTGGTATAAGGTTATAAATGTTTGCATTGCGAATGTGCTGGGGGAAATATTATCCTTCCCGGCATTTTCCCAGCAGATTATGATTCATATAAATTTGTCTTGGAGCTCGATATGCCGTGCTCTTCGCCCGCGTACGTTCTACAAACTACAAATCATAAACCGATGATATAAAAAGAGAACACAAATCAGAAAACTTTTTAGTCTGATCGTGATGTAATTGTGTTGTTAATTATGATTACCTAAGTCAAAAAAACAATTCATGTATGTAGGTACATATATCATCGTCTAGTACCCATAGTACAAGCTTTGCTAACTTAGGGCGAGGGGTGGGCAAGCTCTTTCCATACAAACTTTGTACAAGTTTTTCTTCGTTTGTGTTTGCACTCCAGTTATTATTTTTGGTCCATATGCTTATTTTTTTGTTAGCTATGTCTTGATGTTTTTCTTTTTTAATTTTTTTTTGTGTATTTTTTTATTTTTTTGAAATAATGCAAAATTTCATCATCAAGTTCTGCGTATATCCAATATGTAGCAACAAAAAATAAAATTAAATGCTGTAGTGCCAAAACTAACGCAAAAAACTTGCACAACCTTTGTATCGAGAATGGCTTGCCCTACCCTGCGCCGGGCTAGATTAAATTTGTGTAAGATTGTGTTTTAGAAATTGATGTTGCGTTGAAATCGTTCTGTAGCCGACTTGCGCCAGTGTGGGGTCTTGTCGTCTTGTCCGGGCACGGTTAGTAGGAGTCTTGTAAGGTACCTATATCACGTAGGTATGTTAATTGTACAGTCGGGTTATAAAACTACCTTTGAAGTTTGAACTTTCACGATATTCAAATGAAGTCAAAAAGGATACATTTCGAATGTAAAGCGTGTCACACACTACGCAGATACGATAAGATTTTATCTGCGTATAACTGGGGAGGGGAGTTAAACTGTCTCGCTTATATGAGGGAGACGGTTTCACTCCCCTCCAGCTATACGCAGATAAAATCTTATCGTATCTGTGTAGTGTGTAGGTCGCTTTAGTGAAGTAACATATCATTTTTTTTTAGAGGAAATATATATTTGGATATTGCTTAGGGAAATACATATTAAAAAATGTCGCAAAGCTTTATAAGCCTATATTTAAAGAGTTTGAATCAATTATACCTAGGCATTTAAATAATTATCCTGTTATCTGAATGTTGGTATAAATTCAAGTTATAAAGGCCGAGACACACCGAATGCGTCCGCAGCACGTGCGCGTGAGCGTGGCCTGCGCGTTGTATCGTATGAAATGTCATAGTAGATGACACACCGCTTGCGTGGTGTGCACCTGCACGTGACCTCGTAGCGGTTTGACATCTACTATGACATTTCATACGATACAACGCACTCGCCACGCTCACGGGCACGCTCACGGGCACGCGCACGTGCTGCGCACGCATTCGGTGTGGCTCGGCTAAAGTGTCCTGCATGTAAGTTTGGACGACCGCTTTAGGCTAGTGGTTAGTGCCTACAAAGCCGACGGTCCTGGGTTCGAATCCCGGTCAGGACAAATATTTGCGAGATGAGCAATGAATTTTTGTTTCTGAGTCTTAAATGTTTTAAGTATTTATGTATATTAAATATGTCGTCGTCTAGTACCCATAACACAAGCCTCATTGAGCTTAATATGGGGCTAGTTCGAATTGTGTCCCCCTGATATTTATTTATTGACATATAAGAGGATAATATATAATGGTAATAATTCCGGTCAAAGGCAGAGGAAAGATTTAAAATTTAAATAGACATAGGTACCTACTTAATATATAAATGTCAAATTTAGTGAAACTAATACTTATGTATATTATTTACCGAATAGTCAAGTCGGCCGCTATTATATGTAGATTGTAGTTAGGTATTGTATGCGTATATTATGTGCCCGACTGGTTTATGTAGGTATATATATACACTATACCTACAGTATTTCGAATACTAAAGTTGCTTTAATTCGAAAACTTCCATTCGAGTGCATCATCGAATAGCAAACAAAAGGTTGTGCTCAAATATTACAATTTATACCTATCGTTACGTTTATTACTGACTTATAAGTACCTGAAATAATATTGCTTTACTTTAAAGAGCTATTCTTTAATATTTATTAGAGTTTTTAGGATAAGTGAATGTTGCCAGGTACTTCTGTTGCCATATTCGTCTATTATTCGAGTCATAAGTCAATTGATGTTCTGGATGTTATCTATTAAATAAATGGTACAACACGACATTATAGGTAGTATTATTCTCTATTCGTAATAAGAACAACGTGCGTGCTGCAAATGCATACAAATTGTTAATTATAATTTAGTTTGGGCGATGAACCGTGAGTACTCCTTCAGTCTCAATGCGTTTATATTGATAAACCCAGTGCTGTGTTCAGGTGAGAATCCACCTGCTACGTCCATAGAAACCAGCTCTTTATTGTAGAGACTGGTTGCACTCTTTCTAGCCAGTATGATCACTGAAATAGAAGAAAAAACATATGCAACATTAATACGAATAATATGAATCTTATCCAACAAAATAAATTATAATGAAAATATAATGCTTACAATAAGGACAAATAACAAACCCTAAAAAAACAGGCGGTAGTGTGCCCAGAAGGCTCAATTTCTGTTATACATACTTGGAGCAATTTGGTGGATTTTGGAAAAAAGAGACCTTTTCAGGGCAAGAATCGGGGACGAAAAAATTTCACACTTGGTGGCGTTTAGCACCAAACCGATTGCAGAAAATTCAGACCAGATGACACCTTTTCAGGGATGATAGAGGAGGTAATTTAAAATATTTTAGACACAAGCTGCGTTAGTCTTTTAGTTTCCAAGATATGCACCGTTTTATTTTGAAAATTATATGTTTTCTATACTACCATACATTCGAAAATGATTAGATTTTTTAATGTACCCTTTTTTCTGGTTTATCGTAATTTTTCAATAGCTGTAGGAACTAAGGAAGCCCCTTGAAATCAATTGAGTTGGGACAAATGACTTTTTACTGCTTGTATTCACATGATATTCAGATGCGAATTTTTCTCTATAAATTTTCATGGAAGCGGAAATAGAAATAAAACATTCAGAATCCTAATCACTACTAATTATTTTTTTTGTTTCTGTATATGAAAATACAATTCGTTTGTTCGTTGTGTATGAATTCGTTTATAATGAAGTAAGTTTTATCTGTGATTTGCGTGTGTGTGATTTTGTGGCTCTGAAATCTGGTTAGACCCAGCGTGGATGACATAACTATTCAACTAATTGACTTTAAAAAGAAATTGTTGCTGACCTTTGGGATGTTAAGAAGGAGTATTTTTAAGTACAAGACTTAACTATTTTTATAGACTAAACAATAGAATGGAATAAAACTGTTACGAGCGTGTTTCAAAACTCGTCTTCTGGATGGCTGAAAAGGAGGTTTAAAGTTTGTTTGAGGAGCATTTTTTAAACGAGAATATTTGAATCTTCATTTATCGACCAACGTACCTATAAGAAAACGAATTTGGAAATTTGTTTTGGAAATTTCGCCTTATGAAGAGGTAAATAGTGCGTTGAAAGCTTTTTAAAGTGGAGAAGCAGAGGGAGAAAGTGGACTTATACCAGTATTCCCATTACTTCCAATAATTTACCATTTAATTTTAAACGTCTACAGTTTCAATTAATTGTTGCATTTTCCATACAGGGTCAAATGTTAAAAGTAGCGGGAATACATTCGGGCACGCCATGTTTTTCACACGGATTGTTGTATCAGCGTAGCTTGCTCAAGGCGGGTCTCTAAAGAAAAAAAAACTGCATGGCTCCGAAAACTTATTCCAGCATATGGGATGGCATTTCCGATAGCTCCAATAAAATTCGCAGAAGTACCTACATAGCAATAAATTAAAATTAATTAAAGCAATAAGAACTTAACGGTGAAAACGAGTTATTTCGTCTTATTTTTTTTCTATTTCATGACATCTACGTATATCTTACTGACTCTGAAACGCCCCACATACAGTTCTACGCGGACGAAGTCGCGGGTAAAAACGAGTTTAATCTATTTATAACACAATACATTAAGCCCACATACAGTAGGCACTATCTATAATAATTTAAAATACTTTGTGCTCACTGCTCTGTTGCGCTAGACGTTAGTCGCTATTTGTTTTCTGGTTATAAATTGGAGCGTAAAAAAATGTTAATTTAGTGTAGTTTTTAACCCGGTTGGAAACTGGTTGAGATCTGCTTCCATGAAGTTGGTATTAGGTTGACTTCGCTGAAGTTATGACGTACCATTTCCTTTGAACAGCTTCACTGTGACGGTTCCGGTCACGGATTCTTGCGAGAGCTGCAGACACCGCGAAGTGTACGTCGCTTCAGGTGAAAACCAGAAGCCGTTGTAAACGAAGTCGGCCATTTTGTCTTGGAGGTACTTTTTTAACCTAGAATGAAGGTATCTCGTTATATCAGAGTCACTATAGGTATGTGCCAATAAGACCACAACACGTATTTAGTTTATTTTAAGATATTATACAAGGGGTATCACGGAGTCACGGTGGCGCTATTTCCAGAACTTCAATATTTTTCTTATATTACCTGAACACCTCTCTGTCCAGAGAGTAAGTCTCGAGATCAAGGTGAGCGGCGTGTAAGATTGTACCGGCCGGCGTTTCGTACAATCCTCGAGACTGAAAATAAGTTTAATGTACACAATATATCAAAGAGACTAGTCTCTGAAAAGGATAACTCAAACAGATGGATTTGATTGTTTTTTTTAAGGAACTACCTGAGCTAATAATTGATTTCATTATTTGTATAAGGTATACAGGCTGACTTCGAAAACGTAGTCAGAAATGTCTGAAGTACCTTTAGCCCAAGAAAACGATTTTCCACGACGTCGATACGACCGATGCCGTGCTGCCCTCCCAGTTTGTTGAGAGTCTCCACCAGAGCCAAAGGGGCGTTGACCACTAGAGCTTTCTCGTGACCGCTGGGTATCTGGGCGGCGACAGCCAGTCCTACAAAATTAATTCATTAGCAAATTATAAGGCAGTAGGTACCTAAGGGACGTAGGTACAGTACGTTTGTCATCGCTAGTTTTTATTCACGAGGCGACCCGCTTGGGCCGTAATACATATAGATTTGCCAATTATTGTATTTATAGACAGTTCTAATAAGTTGAATAATAATCTTAATTTCATCTCAACCATCAGTGGCAGGGCAATTGGCTAAGGTCGAAAGTGGAAAGATACCTAACTGGCATGCAAAATAAATCATTGTTTTTACCTTTATTGAACGTTATGTCGATGGTACACGGGTAGTCTTCCGTCTGATCAAGGTCTCTGGTCATTTTATAAATGCCGTTCGGAGGAATTGCTGCTGGGTCTTCCAGGACCCCTGATTCATAGCTGTATGAGATTTTAGAGGTTCACTTTAGGTGTTAAGAAATTAGGCCAGACTAAGAAAACATAGGTTTTAGGAATTAGGACTAAGGAAGAATTATACTGCTGATAGCGGAAATGATGTTGTGACTTAGTTAATAAATTGACTGGAGTAATGGTATTTATACACAATAGGGTGGTCCTTATTTCGTTAATTTATATTTTTCTACGGGGCACCCGCTTAATGTAATAAACTAAAAATCCAACATAATTTTTTTTCAGAATTTTTTTATACGTTTTATGGTTTGCTACCGAATTTTGAAAATTTGTACCCTCCATACAAGATGATATATTTTTCTATTTTTCGTTGCGGGGCCATGAGTCAGGGTGTTTTAATGTGCAACTTAACATAAAATAGCGCCGCTGATTTATAAAAAAATATTTTATTAATATTTTAAGAGTTCTAAGTATAGTAAGTATTGATTTAGAGGAGCGTCCATACCTTCCGTTCCCATAAACACAAATAAAAAATAATTAAAAAATTAGCAATGTTATTATAAGTTAAATTGGACATGTATACACTTTGAGCCTTCGTTCCACAATGAAAAATCGAAAAAAAAAAACTTGTATGGAGGGTCCAAATTTTCTAAATTCGGTAGCGACCCCAAAAATGTTTTTTAAAATTCTGAAAAAAATATTACGTTGGTTTTTTAGTCGTACAAATTACATTAAGCGGGTGCCCCATAGAAAAATATAACTTTGATGAAATGAGGACCACCCACCCTAATACACAACAGTTTAAGCATTCTTATTCCTGCTTTGTTACCTTATGTGCATGATATTTTCGTCAGTAGACCAGGGCGCTTTGGGTGTAGCGGAGACGGGGATGTTCTCCTTCTTCGCGTATTCTATCAGGTCGCTGCGGCCTTGGAACCTTTCAAAGAATTCTGGGATTCGCCATGGAGCGATGATCTGAATGAAAACTTTCAGAATTACATCTTCGTTCATGACTTCACCAGTCAAGCATTAAAATAAACACCAAAACGTATCATCTCAAACCTACTTGGAGACCGTCTAATGTGGTTTGGTTTTGTATGATAAAATTAACACAGTCACTGCCAGAAACCCGCTTAGCAGGCGCTGAGTAACTTTCCTCAGATGCCGGAGAGCCCCCAAAGGCGGGCTGTCACTAATCGCTATAGGTA
Source organism: Notocelia uddmanniana (assembly GCA_905163555.1). Classification (NCBI taxonomy): domain Eukaryota; kingdom Metazoa; phylum Arthropoda; class Insecta; order Lepidoptera; family Tortricidae; genus Notocelia; species Notocelia uddmanniana. Next base: position 11,805,469 of record LR991052.1, on the reverse strand, counting down.
AATCGCTACATAGGTTCTGGGATACATTCAAGATTTAAGTCTGGCAGTGAAAGAAGTAAGTTATCTTAAGCTTGGTTTGGTTTTGTATGATAAAATTAAGATTATCTCACCTTCCCTTCCGGCCAGAGAGAATATACACTCAGTTCGAAACGCACTTGATCGTTTCCCTTACCCGTCGCTCCGTGGGAGATGTATTTAGCGCCTAACTTCTTGGCAGCGCTCACTATGCCCACGGATATACAGGGACGAGCCAAGGAAGTGCCCAAGTAGTAACGGCTCTCGTATACCAGGCCCATTTGGATGGCCGGCAGCATATAGTTGGATACGAATTCATTACGCAAGTCTTCCACGATCACCTAATTCAAATACATATGGGTTAAAATATAAATGTTTACTCATATCACTGCCAAGCGTCGATCTGATATGAACCACAGCATACATCAAGTAAAACGTGTTCTGTTGTATACGATACAAAGTGAGCAAAAAGTATTTAAAAAAATTGTAGTTGTGTTGTAGCTTGAGCGGTAATTCTAGAATCTAGGATTCTAAGTGAGCAAATGTTATTTAAAAAAATTAGAGTTGTGTTATAGGTTGAGTAGTAAACGTCTTTGGCGTCCAAAAGATAATTTAACGAATGGTTCAATTAAAAAAACATTTTCACCTCAGCGGCTCGAAAATAGCGGTTTTGCTGCTTCATAGCAAAATGCAATTTTGCTGCGAGCGTGAAATAAACTTACTTTTTAATTTTTCATATCGTAGGTTAGTTTAAAGATAGCGGAACTGGAGGAAGGTTTGAGCAAGTTGCGTTGGGATATCGTAGGGTTATCTGAAGTCCGAAGAGAGGGGGAGGACACGATAACCCTGAAGTCCGGCAACTTGCTCTATATCCGGGAGGGCGACCAACAGTCCCAGGGAGGTGTCGGGTTTATCGTCCACAAATCCCTCGTGAACAACGCGGTGAAGATCGAGAGTGTGTCGGCTAGGGTGGCGTACCTTATACTCAGAGTATCCGAGAGGTACTCGTTGACGGTCATACAGGTGTACGCGCCGACCTCGGCACACTCCGACGACGAGGTGGAGGCTATGTATGAGGATATATCAAAGGTCATGCATAGCCAAAACCTACTTCACCGTTGTTATGGGGGATTTCAACGCGAAACTGGGCAAGAGAGACGGCGAAGAGCCGAGAGTGGGGCAATTTGGAGTTGGAAATCGGAACCACCGGGGCCAACTACTTACTGGCTGGTTTCTTGGAGAAGGAGGGACTCTACATGATGAACTCCTTCTTCAAGAAACGCGAGCACAGGAAGTGGACCTGGATGAGTCCCGACGGCGTAACAAAAACGAGATTGACTTCATCATGTCGACGAAGAGGCATATATTCAATGATGTTTCTGTGATCAATACGGTTAAAACCGGAAGTGATCATCGTTTGGTAAGAGGCACATTGAATATATGCGTCAAGCAAGAGCGCTCTCGACTGATGAAGTCCCCGCTCCGTCCAGCAGCAGTCCAAATCCAAAACCCCGAGAGCTTTCAGCTGGAACTCCAAAACCGTTTCGATTGTCTAGGCGGCGATGTGGACGAATTCAACGACGGGTTTGTGGAAGCTGTCCATAGCATTGGGTCTAAGTTCTTTAAGGCTCAACGAACTCAAAGAGCCAAAAGGCTCTCTATCTCCACTCAGAGGCTCACCGAGGAAAGGAATGAGATGATTCTGCAGTCTTCAGCCGATGCGAAATTATACAGGCAGCTCAATAAACAGATCTCTAAGTCCCTTACCCGCGATCTGCGCCAATTCAATACAAATCGGATTGAAGAGGCCATCGAGCAGAATAAGGGCTCTAAAGTTTTCTCAAGAGATCTGTCTATTGGGCAGAGCCAGCTCGCCAGATTAAAAACTGAGGATGGTAGAGTCGTTTCGTCCAAACCTGAGCTTCTGAGTGAGATAGAGTGTTTTTATGGACAGCTATACACGTCAACTAGCAGACCCGAAGTTGGTCTGGCGGAAGACCCTAGAGCTAGATTAACCCGGCATTATACCGAAGATATCCCGGACATCAGCCTGTACGAGATTAGAATGGCTCTTAAGCAGCTGAAGAATAACAGGGCACCCGGTGAAGACGGAATTACAGCTGAACTTCTGAAGGCGGGTGGAAAACCGGTCCTTAGGGCCCTTCAGAAGTTGTTCGACTCCGTCTTACTGGAAGGGAAAACTCTAAAGGCATGGAACAGAGGTGTGGTGGTGCTGTTCTTCAAAACGGGGGACAACTCCTTACTGAAGAACTACCGACCCATCTCACTTCTGAGCCATGTCTATAAGCTGTTTTCAAGAGTCATTACGAACCGTCTCGCACGCAGGCTAGATAACTTCCAGCCTCCCGAACAAGCCGGTTTCCGAAGAGGCTTTAGCACCATAGACCACATCCATACGCTCCGTCAGGTTATACAGAAGACTGAGGAGTATAACCTGCCCCTCTGTTTAGCGTTCGTGGACTACGAGAAAGCCTTCGATTCGATTGAAACGTGGGCTGTACTACAATCTCTCCAACGGTGCCAAGTGGACTACCGGTATATCGAAGTGCTGAAAAGTTTGTACAAGAACGCCACTATGTCAGTCCGACTCCAGGACCAGAACTCAAAGCCTATTCCGTTGCAGCGGGGAGTCAGGCAAGGAGATGTTATTTCTCCTAAACTGTTCTCCGCTGCACTGGAGGATGTTTTCAAGACTCTGGACTGGAGAAGGCTAGGCATCAACATAAATGGCGACTACCTCACTCACCTTCGGTTTGCTGACGATATAGTAGTCTTGGCTGAGACCATGGAGGATTTAAGTACAACGCTCAATGACCTCAGTAAAGCCTCCGAGCGAGTTGGTCTAAGGATGAACATGGACAAGACGAAGATAATGTCAAATGTCCATGTCGCACCAACTCCCTTAACAATCGGACACTTTACGCTCGAAGTTGTAGACGATTACATATACCTAGGACAGACTGTCCAGTTAGGTAGGTCCAACTTCGAGAAAGAGGTTAATCGTTGAATCCGACTCGGCTGGGCAGCGTTCGGGAAGCTACGGCACATCTTTTCGTCCAATATTCCGCAGTGTCTCAAGACAAGTCTTTGACCAGTGTGTGTTGCCAGTGATGACATACGGCACTGAAACGTGGTCGCTTACTATGGGCCTCATAAGAAGGCTCAAAGTCACCCAAAGGGCAATGGAGAGAGCTATGTTGGGAGTTTCTCTGCGTGATCGCATCAGGAATGAGGCCTTCCGCAGCAGAACCAAAGTGACCGATATAGCCCTCCGAATCGCTAAACTTAAGTGGCAGTGGGCGGGGCACATAGCACGTAGAACCGATGGCCGTTGGAGCGGAAAGGTTCTCGAGTGGCGACCACGTACCGGAAGGCGTAGCGTGGGCAGGCCCCCCACACGGTGGACTGATGACCTGGTGAAGGTCGCGGGTGTCCGCTGGATGCGGGTGGCGCAAGACCGGTCATTGTGGAAGTCTTTGGGGGAGGCCTATGTCCAGCAGTGGACGTCTTTCGGCTGACATGATGAGGTTAGTTTAAGTAACTTCATTCTCTCTATCACTATTCATTTGCAATATATGTTCTCGCCGCTGAGGTGAAAAGTTGTATGTATCACACGAGAGCAAAGATATTTGCATCTCGTGTCTTTGAGTCCCTCGCTACGCTCAATATTCTAATTTTGAATCACTCGCTATGCTCGTGATCCAATTATAGAATGTTTCGCTTGCTCGGGACTCAACATCAACACTCGCAGCAAAAATCTACTTTGCTCTCTTGTTGAACAAATAACTAGTTTCTCCTAGTGTTTTTACTGCTTATCCTATAGCACAGGTTTCAACCTATTTAGGAAGTAGAGTTCTAGTTTTAAGGCAAATTTGTAAAAGATGTTATTGGAAATAGATAAATATCCTAAAATAACCCGAAGTCTGCTATGGTTGTATACAAGATTACACAACACTGGTAAAAAAACAAGTATACATATGTAATATGGTAAGATACTAACATCTTTAGCTCCAATGCCTTTAGCCTTCTGTTTTGCTTTACTGAAATCCTCGTCTTGTCCGATATCAGCCATGTAACACACTACATCGTAGTTTTTTTGGATCAGCCTAAAAGGTTAAATAAAAGTGCCTATACAAATTCAACATTTGATACGGGGAATGCGAATGTTTATAATAGTAGTTTATGCAACTGTTACATAATGAGACTGTACATTAATGCCTGATAAGGTACAGTTGCATGCACTAGTTTATCTACATCCTTATATTCAATTCGCTTTTATGTGTTTCATATCCAACCATTGAACCAGCGAAAGCATGTTTACCGAGACAGCCCGACGCGGCGTCGACGCCCAGAGGGCCTACTCCGAACTTCGTATTGTGCCGTCCCTTTCCGTCATAGTGTATAACACGAGAGTGAAAGGGACGGCACGACACGAAGTTCGATTTTCGAAGTACGGAGAAGGCCCTCAGATCTGTACTGTAAAATTGTACTTGACATCATAACGACACGACATATCATGTCATGTACAATAGTTCTAGCGCGTGCGCGCGCGGAAGGCGGGGTATATTGTTAAGCTAGTATTTACGGATAGTTTTTGAACATATTAGAGAGGAATTACTATATGGGTGCAGATAAAATCAAATTATGGGCCCTATTCGAAAAACCTTGAAACACAACTGGGAATCGAACCCAGTTAAAAGCGTTAAAAACTAACTGCACTATCAATTTCACTGCGTAATTGATAGTGCAAGTTGTAAAGAATTAAAATTATTATAGGACCTTGTAACCTACGATCAACAGATAATAAATACTGTATTACTTTAATTGACAGGGACGGGAGGGCTAGCTAGGTTTCTAATATAACTAATATATGTACAGTCAGCACCATATAAATAGTATAACAGCCAAATACATCGTAACACATTCTTACACCTACCCTATTGTAATAAACATTTTTGGCTACTTAACTATATGGTGGTGTCTGCACGCAATAATCAATAAGTAATACTGTATACCATTTGAGGATGCAGCTCGTATCCAGGCCGCCGGAGTACGCGAGGATTACCAGATCTTTGGCCATTTCGCAAGAGTCTGGTCCGCAAGGATGGTAGGTAAAAACTGAACGCGAACGTTGCCCGCGCAGTCACAAGACACGCGATAACCCCGATCCCGCTCCGACAAGATGACCCCACTGAACTATTTCACGAGAACAATAAAACACCTGATTAGACGATTAAATAATTTAATAAAAGTTTAACATGAATACTGCTGAATGTTACTATTATAAACTTGTCTATATAATTTAAATGATTCATCCATATCGAAAAAATAGTATGATGTAAACATTATATTGTTACTACGAGTAGAAAATGCAATGACCACACAATTAATGCGTAATAGGTTTCACTATATTCTTTGTAATAGGTAAATGTTCTACGTCAAAATCATACACGGTTGGTATTTAGTAACAATGTATTAGTGTTTTGTTTCACTTAGTATTGTAGTCAAGGGTAAAACTATCGCAATTAACTAAAACTGCCGTTCTAAAATCGTGCAATTCCAACTATGATGACAAGAAGAGTGATTGATAAACATTATAACTTCGGGATCAGAAGGGCTGCTTGAAATGATTATTATTGATTATGAGACACCCTAACAGTTACGTTTGCTTAATTTTGAAAGATTGTTGCCGAATAATATCTACTTTGATAAATGATCATCGCTTTCCGAACATCCTTGCTCTATTGCTTAAAATTTTACTCTTGACTATACATCCAGATTTCGACACGACATATATTGTAGAGTTTAACATTAGTAAATATTAAATACGAGTTAAAAACACGAGAAAATATCGATTACGATTATAAATAACACATCTACGCTCAATTGTAATACCGGTATATAAGTGAAATATTGAATACATCCACGTTAGACCGATGAACCAGCCAGGCCCACGGCGAGGAGATGTGCCAAGCCAGAGATCTAAAAGCAACCAAACCACACACAAATGGAATTGGCCGAATTAAGTCCAAGACACGGGCCTGCAACCTCCCAACAATGTCGCCCCCCCCCCCCGTACGATATTGCTATATCCGTTTATGATTATACATATTTATTAAACATTTACTTTGCCGAAATGCACTAAAATCGTTGCTTTCAATTCACAACTATATAATATAGAGTGTGGAAGAATGATATAGCACAAGTGCATGATAGATAAACTCCTAACAATCAAATGTTGGAATGTAGACAATTAGAAGTCTCTATTTAAAGGCGACGTCATGAGAATAACAACTTTAATCGTTAAAGAGTAACTATTATACATTATTACAGTATAAGTAGTGTCCGTTACCTAGAATTTAAAATAGTAAATAGCAATGTTTTACAACACCCCTGAGCGATTGATCCGCGTAAGATCTGGTATTTGGCTTTATGAACAAGCAAAGTTTACAGCTAACAATACTACCACGCAGTTGTAGTGACGTTTATCTCACCGCTTTGTTATAAGTAAACAAAATAATAACAATCATCTGTTCAGTCTATTGATAAAATAACTCTAATAGATACAACAGATTAATAAATAAGATGTTTCTTAGCAACAAATAATTATTTTATTGAGTTTAACCGATAAGAACTGGATAACCAACAGAACACGATTTTCCAACTTAAAATTCTATGGACTTCTCTCTCGTTTTTTACCTGTTTAATATTACAGCGTTCAGTGTTTGTTTCCTATCGTATAGTGCAGCAATTTACGGGTATTATATACTAGTATACCTTAAATGTAATATGTAAATATTTTTATTTTCTTTTTTCTATCTCTAACATCAATAAAAGCTAAAAAAATACAGCAAACGATATTTAAAATGTGTTAATGCGACTACATGTTTCGTTTTATTATATTCGCATGGAATACTACATTCCGTAACAGTTAAAAACTCTCGGTACTAAGAAAAGAGTACCTCGAACCTACGTAAATTTGTCAGAGATCGTATAAATAACGGTCAAGTTTTCATACTTCTATCTTTAAATAATAAAAGCGAATATTATGTGAAATTGCAGTCATAACATATTTTATGCTAATATAAATTATAACTTATCTTACTTAAACATTATTAATGGCGTGCAAACGCAATTACCTTTTTAACAACATAATTTAAACACCAATTCATATTGGAACAGTACATATTATATAAAATATAGAAATTTGTACAAAACAAAAACAAATCAGGTGTCTAGATAATTTCAATAAAATATTAATACAATATAGCCTACTAGCCCACGCCAACGGCATTATTCTGACGCGCGGCGCATTATTCAAATAAATATCACAATTCAGTAAGGTGCTTCTAGCATTGCACTACGGTATACAGCTCAATTTAGCTAGAGGGACATAACGACTACTCCGGACTACCGGTAATAACAACACGCACTATCTTATACTGAACTATGACAGAACCGAATCAGAAAGACACTAGTGTTTAATCCGACTACCTATATAAAACCGACGTTTGTTATTACATCTAAGATTAATTAGTTTCTCTTTACGTTCGGTTACGTTTTTATTTAATTATTTTATTAATTTTATTGCTGTAATTTTCACTATACGTTAAGCGAACACGCAAATACGATAATATCATAAATATTTTAAATATAGTTCTAGTCAATAGACTTAAATGTACCAGGGATCTGAAATGTCTGAAACAACTGACGCCTGTGAGCGCTCGCGGAGTTCCGGAGCAGCGGCAAAAAGGAAAATAACTATTGCTTTCTGCGAACGATTCGGTCAGACCCAAACTGTAGGAATGCGCCACGTTCAGTAAATTTTAAGCGGTGAGAGAGTTAAGATCTGACAAGAAATTGTCAGGGGTGAGGATGTGAGACGAGCCGATGATGACTTCCCAGTTCTTGAGTGCGGCGGTCACCTCGTAGGCGCAGCGGATCTCAGAGAAGCACACACCTGGAACAATGCGATAAGGTAACTGATGATCGGAGACAGGCAGCAATTTATGTCACTTTGACGTCAAACATGATCTACTAACATATGTAAGTAAAACTGTGTCTTTAAATGAAATAATTTATTCCAGACAATATCCATAGTTTAAAATTACATTAACTAATTTGACACCAATATTAGTAGGGCGGCCAAGAGGCTAAAATCAAACTTCTGCTTGACTGAACAGGTGCATACCAACAAGTGGTATCGTTGGATTCAGTAATATCTCCCGAGTATGAAAAGTGCGGTTGTCGCTCTTTAAAGTGTGGAGGGCATAACTATGACGTCACAAAGATGGCGGCATATGGTATTAAATTTTTTCGATTAACTCAATTATTACTCATTCGATTTCAACAAGTGAGGTGTCATATGAAAGCTGATTAAATAGCAAACAAAATGTATGTACAAATTATATGGCAAATCATATACAGTTTTTCTTTTTTGAAAATTAAACAAATAAAATAAAATTTACTTTTTTTGAAGTTTAAAATAAGCAGTGAAATAATCGATTTACTCCAAAAATACTTTATATAAAAGAGATAGCTACACTTCTTATCTACATATTACTTTTTGAATTTTTATAATTGGTTCATAAATAACGAAACTACGTTGATTTTTATCCGTCGAGGGCGCGCCGCGCGGGGCGCTTTTGTGCGCTAGTAGGCGCACACGTTGTCACGTTTGTAGTGATTCCTCAATAACTACTTATCCGCTTTTAACATACGAGGTATCATATTAAAGGTATTTTGATTCCCAACAAATCATATTAAAAATACGTAGTGTATATCATATATCAATACATTATTTACAAAACATTCAAAATAACAAGTATGTACAATGTTTTAAGGGAGAAAATAAATAAATAAATACTTTTACATCAAATAGACTATTATTAATCAATTGACGCATTACCGTTATATTAATATACATGTAGAATTTTTGAAAATGATACACAAATTACATAAGTTACGATCATTTTTACGCTCGTACTTGTGTTCATCTTCATACATACATTACGTACCTAAATATGTTCATATACATTTATTCCGAATGAAGTACCATGCGGTTAAAACGACTATACTGTTTTAATAATGTAATATAATAAAGAGAAAATCTGACTAGCATTAGATCAACACAGCATAATTATTGTACACAGAGTTTTAAGTAGGCATTAAAAAGGCCTGTACATAACAGGCGCACCGTAAGATTTACGCACCTCCAGTCTAGCAACCTCCATACAAAACCATTGATTTGAATTTAGTTCAAGCATATATTTCACAATCGAGTCTAAAAGTACGTACAATAATGAGAATCCGATTTTAAATAAAATAAATTACCTCCCAAGTTTGAGCCACACATTATTGGAATATGATTCCATCGTGCAGGATTGTTAATAATGTTAGTCCTCAAATTGTTATGGTAGTAGTTATATCATAAAAGTCCTTAATAACTTTCGTCCTTTTAATTAATACTTGTAGATGCAGGCTCACAGGCTATTATCTCTAAAGAACGCCATAATAGTAGAAAGATTGTATAAGCATAAGAGCATAACATACCATGTCTATGTTTAGAAAGGAGAACGGAAAACTTCGACTATTAGCACGTTGTCTGCACACACGAGAGGGAAGTTAGGAGCATTATATGCCTAATTTGAAGAATAAACTGCTTTTACTTTTTTTTTACTTTTTTTACTTTTATTATAAAGATGTGTAGCTGATGAATCTCCTACTCTTCAGCTGCAGAATAATCCTAAAGCTGGTAGAGAGGTCTCAAATATGGACTTCACGGCGATAAGCCCTCGTAGTAGACTTCATAAAACCTGTAACTCGTAAATTGTTTATTCTGCACCGGCTCTAGGTAATGAAAATTGTGTAATGATATTTTCAAACCACATGCTCGACAATGCCGAATTATAGGTCATGTAAACCCTACCGAAAGCAAGACATTAAATCCCTTGGTATTAGCCGGGTTATAATGTTGTACTGAATTTCATTATAACCCGCTGGTTAATAATATGATTTCACTTTTCATAATTCTTATTACTATATGCATAAAGTTTAATTTTGCTAAACACAATTTGTCCTAGGCCATGGCCTACTTGATTTGACAAAATAAATGAAGTTTGCCTCCGTGTGAACCCCGGTCCGGAGGAGCGCGGTGTTCGAAATTCGAATTTCGAATCTAGGACCACGGCTTGTGCTTTCGAATTTGGAACGTCGCGCGCCTTCATTTGTTCACGCGTGACGAACAAATCGAGTTCTTGTAGGTGCCTATAGAAGATTTAATTTCAAAAATAATATTGAAAATGTCGAGTGATGAAAGTGTTTTGACTCCTGAGTTTATCAAATTAGATGCCATAGGCATTGTCAACAATCTGCTGCCAGAGAAGTCAAAGGAAAAATACCTAAAAGCCTACAACCTACTGCCTATTTATCTACTGAGCCTGTTTTTTTGTCTCGCATAAGGTGTGAAAAGTAGAGTATACACCTCGGGGATAAGACTGTTTTAGTCTTGGGCGGTTGAACCCCTCACTGCACTCAGGACTCAGTCTTAATTCCCTCGCTTCGCTCAGGAATTAACTTATAACTCCCTCGCTACGCTCAGGAGTTAAATTATGAGTCCTTCGTTACGTTCGGGATTCAATTCGCTCCCGTGACATAAAACAGTGCTTTATCCCCTTAGTGTATAATCTACTATTACGGTCTGTTTAGAGAAGTGTGGTAAAAAATGTCATGTCCAACACCAAGGGACTCTTCAAAAATCCGACGAGTACCACCACCCTGGTCGAAAGATTTTCATGGAGATATCAATATTATCCGCGAGGTGCCATAATTCCGAGTGAAGACTCCATGTACATGTAAATGCCATCTATCTGGTTATGCGGACGGGAGAAGTCAGGTGCAACGTATGCGTGGAAGGAGATGCTTAAGAGCGGAAGACCGAATTCATAGCAGCTAACACTACAGGCCACAAGTCCACAAGCATAGGAGAAGGTGTGATATCTTCTTCGGTTATACCAAAACTTAGTGATCTTTTCTGTCACTGATCTTATTGCTGCTTTCCTGTTAGTCTCGGTTGTTATGAATGTTGAAACCAAGATAAATATAGCTCTGGACTAAATGGCGATTTGCAATGACTTTCATTTCTAGTTGGTCGTATGTCTGTATCATTTTCATATCCGTTATAAGGCCGATCCTGCAGGTTCATGTCTCAGAGATGAACATGCTTCGGTGATGATGTGGAGTAATGCGAAAGGATCGCATTAAAATTCCTGTATTTGCGGCAGCCTTCATATCCGTAACATATAGTAGGTACCCGTTACTACAGGAGAGCTGTTTACGTTTTAAAAAAAATAAGTATATCACTTTAAACAAGCTCATCATTTCAGCCGAAAGGCGTCCACTGCTGGACAAAAGTTTCCATCAAGGATCTCCAAAATCACCTGTCGTACGCCACCCTCATCCAACGGCTTGATGGGGGTTTCTTCACACTGCTTAGACAAGCTCTGAGGGGCACAAACTATGTCACAGTGTCAGTAGTAATTGCGTAACATACTCGTAGAACAATTATTAGCTGTCATATTTCACACAGATCCACCCACGCACTAGTCATCACCCTGATCCACAGACCCACTAGTTATGTTTGATCATTTTTTTACCGGTACCAAAAGGTGGTCTGGGAGATATCGCTTTTTAGGGATAAAAACGCCTGTTGTTAACCTTTGCTTGTATTTCACTATGCTGTTTCGGATCTATTTATAATTTTGAGGCGTGTAACAAAGAGTATTTGTATAGTATTACATATATAGATCTACCTAACGTACATGCAAAGCGTTACGCAATCGACCCGCAGGTCCCGGTAGAAGAACCCGGATATGGTGGCTTGACGTCGCCATAGATGACATGTGAGCTAATGGACTCAGTTTATGAAGATGATGTTGAAGATTGGACAAAGTGCAACCGGGATTACTGGTAGGATCAAAGATTATTCATTAAACATTAAGACTCACTCACAAAAAAAAATGAATGTTTAAAATAAACACACTAGCCAAATCGAAGAGATAATTATGAATTTAGAATACCTACGATCTTAGTAAATATTATTATGGAGGCATTTTCAATAAATTGCTGTACCTGTCCGGAAGACTAAATGCCTACTCAAAACACTGTACAATAATTATGCTGTGGTGATCTTATTCTAATTGGGTTTATTATTAATTACATCATTAAAATTGGTAGTGGTGTTGGTGTGTTGTGCGTGCATGGTACTTCATCCGGAATAAATATATAAGTACGTAATATACCTATATGTATGAAGATGAAGAAGAGTGCGAACGCGAGCGTAGAAATAATCGTCACTTATGTATTATTGTATCATTTTCAAAAATTCTTAATCTATATTAATAGAACGGTAATGCGTCAATTGATTAATACGAGGCTTGCACTGAAAGTGGCGGGAATCGAATACTTATTCATTTATTTTTAACATGTATTATACCTTTTTATAATCTCTGAAGTTTCCTTATCTCAACACACTGGCCACTTAGAAAAAAAAAAGTATGGTTCGGTTTCAATTGTTTATTGAAGTCGTCGAGTCACTGCTTAAAATGGAATTGTGCCGTGAAAATTTCAGAGCTATGATTTATTATGACTTTAAAAGTGGACTAACACAAAAACAATGTGAAGAGCGGATGGTTGCTGCTTTTAATATTGAAGCTCCTTCAAAGACTACAATATACAGGTGGTATTCAGAATTTCAACGTGGCCGTGTATCCCTCACCGACGAAGTGCGTGAAGGTCGACCAAAATCGGCAGTCACGCAAGAAAACGTCGATGTTGTGCGTCGTCTGATAAATGAAGACCGACATGTGACATATCGGGAAATTCAAGAGCACCTGGGTATTGGAATGAGTCAAATACAAATTATTTTAAAAGAAGAATTAGGCGTGAAAAAGTTATTTTCCCGTTGGATACCTCACCTATTGTCTGACGAGCAGAAAATAGTCCGTGTCAATTGGTGCCGCAAAACTTTGAAAAGATTTAACAAGGGACGCTCAAATGCTGTTTTTAGCATAGTATCAGGTGACGAGTCGTGGATATACGCTTATGAGCCTGAAACTAAAAACCAATCCCGAGTATGGGTCTTCGAAGACGAGCTCAAACCCACAAAAGTTGTTCGTTCTCGCAGTACGGCTAAGAAGATGGTGGCTACGTTTATCTCTAAATCTGGTCACGTAGCTACTGTGGCTCTTGAGGATCGTAGAACAGTCAATGCTGATTGGTACACCACTATTTGTTTGCCGAACGTCTTTGCTGAACTCCGAAAAACAAACCCTAGTCGTCGCATCATCCTTCACCACGACAACGCCAGCCCACACACCGCTCGGACAACAACTGAGTACCTGGACGGTGAAAAAGTCTAAATATTGGACCACCCTCCATATAGCCCTGACTTAAGTCCCAACGACTTTTTTACATTCCCCAGAATCAAGGACAAACTGCGTGGTCAGCGGTTTCAGACGCCAGAAGAAGCAGTGGAGGCCTATAAAATAGCCATTTTGTCGACCCCTACTTCAGAGTTCAAAAAGTGCTTTATGGACTGGTTTGAACGCATGCATAAGTGCATGAAATACAAAGGAGAATATTTTGAAAAACAATAAAAATAAATAAACTCACTTATACTGCATATTTTCTTCTATTCCCGAAACTTTCAGTTTTACCCTCGTAATAGTATATTTGATGTAAAAGTATTTTTTCCCTCATAACATTGTACATACTTGTTCTAATGAACGTTTTGTATATAGCCTATTGATATAGGATATATACTTCATATTTTTAATATGATTTGTTGGGCATCAAAATACCTTAAATATGATACCTCGTATGTTAAAATCGGATAAGTAGTTATTGAGGAATCACTACAAACGTGACAAAGTGTGCGCCCACTAGCGCGCAAAAGCTCCCCGCGCGGCGCGCCCTCGACGGATAAAAATCCATTGATTTTCGTTATTTATGATCCGATTTTTAAAATTTAAAAAGTAATATGTAGATAAGAAGTGTAGCTATCTCTTTTATATAAAGTATTTTTGGAGTAAATCGATTATTTCACTGCTTATTTTAAACTTAAAAAAAAGTAAATTTATTTTTTGTTTATTTTTCAAAAAAGAAGAAATGTATATGATTTGGCATATAATTTGTACATACATTTTGTTTGTTATTTAATCAGCTTTCATATGACACCTCGTTTGTTAAAATCAAGTGAGTAATTATTAAGTTAATCGAAAACAAATAATACCATATGCCGCCATCTTTGTGACGTCATAGTTATCCCCTCCACCACTTTAAAGAGCCACAACCGCACTTTTCATACTCGTGAGATATTACTGAATCCAACGATACTAATTGTTGGTATGCACCTATTCAGTCAAACGAACTTCGTTATTTGACGACTTTTTTCAAATTGCCCTCTCTACTATACATATATAGATTGAGCAACAAAATAATACTAATAATAAAAAGCACAAATACATACATCTAAAAACTAAGCTCTTGGTTTAATATCGCCGGTTACCCCGATACCGCGACGACAGGCCCGTGATATAGTCTCCACCGCTCATGCAGTGGGCTGTAGTCCCACTCTCTCGCCGCCGAAAGCAGTGTGTTTGTCGGAGCAGGCGTAAATAGCCTTCCTGGCGGAGGCAGTCCTCGCGCGCCTCTCCGCGACCATGGCACACGCACTGAACCGAAACAAGGCGCGCCATGTGTCATTGTACTGTACGCGCATGTCCCGCCCCGCAACATTGTTAAAGTTTGACCACAGTTCTAACGTATAGACGCTGGTACATAAACGTAGGAATAACTGTCTTATGACACCGTCGCTGCACTTGGCGAACCTCCTGGCTAGCATATTCGCCCGCACCGCTACGGGTCGCCTTTGTCTTTCTATGTCTTCGTGGTCTCTCATGCTTGACAGTAGAATATGGCGAAGATACACACGACGTCGTATACACGACGTAGCTGCACACCATTAAGCAGCAACGGAGTTATGTGACTTGGCTGGTTCGCGGCCTCTATGAGCATAAATTCTGATTTGTCAGGATTTTATACCATGTGATGGCTCGCATATTTTTCGCATTCTGCGAGTAGCTGACGCATAGCTGCCACAGATGGAGTTAGTAGTGGTTACTAGCATATGATAAATGGTTGGTTAACGTGTCATTTATATAACAACCGACCCCTGTCTCTGTCAATATCTGTGAAAATATTATGTCACGTTAAGTGTGCAATAAAATTTTTGAATTTTGAATTCAGCCCGTCCACATTGAACAGCGCTTGAGAAATACTGCCAGTCCGCCACCCTGTATCACGACACAATTGAGTCCGGTAACTGTGTGGATAGTGCCTCTTTATATCTAACCACATTTCTCTGTTGCGTATACCAGCCTTCCAGTACCTTAAGAATTGGATTGGGCATTTTACGTGCTCGTAGTTGATTCCAGAGCAATGTTTGACCGAATCTGTTGAAGGCTTTGCTTGAGTCCAGGAAACAGGCGTATACAGATGTTTTCTTGGATTTGTAATAACCACCAATCTGTTTAAAAGCGTATATAGATAGCAGAGGTTGTCAACTTTTAAATCCAAACTGACTATCGGCACTGTGAAGATATGGAGCCGCAAGCTGATAGGGTATTCGTTCGAGGAATCTGGCTATCAGATTAACTAGTGTTATAATTGTTTGCGCTGGATATATTATTTTCTATATATTTACTTACAGATAGGTAATCACGGTATCCGTCAGGCCACGCGGTGAAGTGACCGGTTTTGACAATCGATGTAACTAGCAGAGCTAGCACAGGCAACGAAGCGGGGCCGCTGATAACTTTATCGAGATCAGTGGCAGTAATCGTTAATGATAATGGCAGGCCCTCATCGAGTCTTTCTTGAGCAGGGTTGCGTGAACAGTTTATTAAATGTCTCGGCTACGCCATTATCCGTCCGGCCATCTTCCAACCATTCGTTTTAAGAATTTTGTTAATGCATTGCAAATTTTGTGAATTTTTATGCCTAATTTCACTGGCAATATTGTCCATAACTATTTGTTAGTGCTTGTGCTAGCGTACACGCAATGCTGTTTTGAAGTGCGCTCGACATAGTTTACGTCGCTCGGCCAGTTCTCCCGTGACGGGACAGCCGGCTTGGTGCCATAGACGTAGCGAGCTTCTAGACGCGGCATATTTTTCCGCCACACATTTATTCTAACCAGGCGCCAGTGCCGGTTAAGAAACCGGTAGTGGTGCCCGGTTGGAACGAAATATCGTGTCCGGGTTTTCTGTTTGCTCGTAGCTACTCGGGACCCACTACGAGGCTTGCACTGAAAGTGGCGGGAATCGAATACTTATTAATTTATTTTTAACATGTATTATACCTTTTTATAATCTCTGAAGTTTCCTTATCTCAACACACTGGCCACTTAGAAAAAAAAAAAGTATGGTTCGGTTTCAATTGTTTATTGAAGTCGTCGAGTCACTGCTTAAAATGGAATTGTGCCGTGAAAATTTCAGAGCTATGATTTATTATGACTTTAAAAGTGGACTAACACAAAAACAATGTGAAGAGCGGATGGTTGCTGCTTTTAATATTGAAGCTCCTTCAAAGACTACAATATACAGGTGGTATTCAGAATTTCAACGTGGCCGTGTATCCCTCACCGACGAAGTGCGTGAAGGTCGACCAAAATCGGCAGTCACGCAAGAAAACGTCGATGTTGTGCGTCGTCTGATAAATGAAGACCGACATGTGACATATCGGGAAATTCAAGAGCACCTGGGTATTGGAATGAGTCAAATACAAATTATTTTAAAAGAAGAATTAGGCGTGAAAAAGTTATTTTCCCGTTGGATACCTCACCTATTGTCTGACGAGCAGAAAATAGTCCGTGTCAATTGGTGCCGCAAAACTTTGAAAAGATTTAACAAGGGACGCTCAAATGCTGTTTTTAGCATAGTATCAGGTGACGAGTCGTGGATATACGCTTATGAGCCTGAAACTAAAAACCAATCCCGAGTATGGGTCTTCGAAGACGAGCTCAAACCCACAAAAGTTGTTCGTTCTCGCAGTACGGCTAAGAAGATGGTGGCTACGTTTATCTCTAAATCTGGTCACGTAGCTACTGTGGCTCTTGAGGATCGTAGAACAGTCAATGCTGATTGGTACACCACTATTTGTTTGCCGAACGTCTTTGCTGAACTCCGAAAAACAAACCCTAGTCGTCGCATCATCCTTCACCACGACAACGCCAGCCCACACACCGCTCGGACAACAACTGAGTACCTGGACGGTGAAAAAGTCTAAATATTGGACCACCCTCCATATAGCCCTGACTTAAGTCCCAACGACTTTTTTACATTCCCCAGAATCAAGGACAAACTGCGTGGTCAGCGGTTTCAGACGCCAGAAGAAGCAGTGGAGGCCTATAAAATAGCCATTTTGTCGACCCCTACTTCAGAGTTCAAAAAGTGCTTTATGGACTGGTTTGAACGCATGCATAAGTGCATGAAATACAAAGGAGAATATTTTGAAAAACAATAAAAATAAATAAACTCACTTATACTGCATATTTTCTTCTATTCCCGAAACTTTCAGTTTTACCCTCGTATGCAATATGGACACCACACTTCCATAAATATAATCTATGTTTTTTGGTATTCCCAGGTCGATATTCTCAGCCGTCAGTTGATTGATGCCGTTGACGACTTTCATACAACAATACATCATCATCATCATCATATTTAAGAGTGTAGCTCTTGTCGGTGGAGTAATCGCCATTCTGTTCGGTTCTCTGCCAATGCTTTGAGCTCCTGATACGACATTACATTGACCTTCTCTTTGGCTTGATCCATAAACGCACGTCTCGGTCTTCCCCTGCCTCTTCTCCCCTCTATCTTCCCTTCAATTATAGTTTTTATGTAATTGTCATGTCGTATCAGGTGCCCCAACATATTTCCTCTTCTGTTCTCAATCATCTTCAAAAGCAGTCTCTTCTCTCCTACCAAATCCAAAACCTCTTTATTTGTTTTCCTTTCTGTCCAGCTTATGGCTTCCATTCGCCGCCAGCACCATATTTCGAAGGCACTTAATCTTTCTTTATCTCGCTGAGTTAATGTCCACGTCTCGCTTCCGTACAGCGCTATGCTCCAGATGTAGGTCTTTATAAATCGTTTCCTGACGGTTTTAGATATCTTAGCTCTGAAGATGTGTTTACAATACATATGCTGAGAAGAGAAGAAGAAGAGATAAGATGTGTTTACAATACATTTACAATACATATGCTGTAAAATACTTACTGAATTTTATTATTTTACAGTAGACTACAAATAGATCGATCCACCCAAAGTTTCAAAAGTATGTACCTATCTGCGACCTTAATGTTAATTTGAATATTTTATTAATACTGACTTATCTAAAGACATGTGTTATTACATAATTCCTTACTGACTAAATATAATAAAAAAACCTATACTTTATCAAAACTTACAAAATAAATAATTTAAAATAAGGGGTCACCCCGCGGCTTCGTGCCAAAGATGCCGGCAGCATTTCCTCGCTGTATAGCAATGCTGATGCGTTGTGCGAAGAAGCTGCCAATGTAATGTTAATTCAATAAAGGCACGGATACATATTTTTTAAACTTTGGGTAGATCGATCGCTTTGTAGTTGACTGTACTTAAATACCAATGTTTTTTCCATGTTTGATATTTTCAATTGATTACGTTTGACATTGACGATTCACTTATATAAAAAGAACGACCTCTACATCAACAAAGGTGAGCAGATCGAAGTTGTATAGCAATAGTACATCGTTATCAATGTTATCGTTCGAGAACATAAACGCATTTATTTTTAAGAGGGATTACGCCGGAAAAGGTCCACTTCGGCGTTTTACTATTTTATGGTAACTAGTTAGCCAAGCGGCTACGCCGCGTCCACGTACTACGAAGAACGTAAGCGAAGCCACGGGAATATAGCCTATATAAGTATATTTGGAAGGTCATTACATACATAAAATAACATATAGTGTTATCATATAGCGTCATTATGTTAGTAGTAACATTGTACTTTACATCCGTACAATATTTCTGCAAACCGTATGTTCCGGAGATTAACCCCTATATACGAACTTACCTCATAATGCAACATGCTCACAAGTTTTTCTTGACTATTTTTATAATATTAAGTACGGGCCTTATTATTTAACACGGGAGACGCCATTGATATACTTACGTCTCTGTCAAAGATAAATATGCCAGGTTGTTAAAAACTACTTCATTATACGACTATACGTCAGTCTAAAAATCATTGTCGGCATCTAAAGAGCTCCGACAAAGTGCGTTTATGTGCTGTTTTATGATCAAAAACGTTTAACTTTATCAAATGTACAAAAAGACGAATAGTCATTTCAAATGTAAGTATATCTTTGCTTTATTTCAAAGATCATGGACAATATAAATGCTTTATTTATAGTTTTATGCGCAGTTACAGTTTTAATTCTAATCGAACATAGATTACAAAATCAATGTAATGACATTCGTGCTTTTAAACAGATATTGTATTTAAAATCATCATAGCTATAGGTAGCCGTCAATTAGCCAGTAAATGTCAGCCTTATTTCAAGAAATAAGTTCCAATGTCTATGAGAATTTCTCTGAAACATGTGCTTTAGCGACTGCCGTCAATTTAGCCATCGGATAATAATCCGATAATGGACCTAATGTAAACGTTTTTATTGCCCAACTTTAGTATTTTGAATGTTTTGCGTTGTTTGAATGTAATGGTGCGTAGTAATAGAAGAAAGTTTTTGTGCGTGTCGTTTTTCGTTGCGTGTTACCTCACCCCACTAACTTATTGGAGTCATAGATAATAAACATGATTTTTGTTGAGAGTAGGAAATATACGAATTTCGATCTTCGGTTGGAATAGACCCCTGAAAACCCTCACTGTCACTGTCTCAGGTGACACAGATACAGCATAATTTTTACTTTTGATTGAATGTGTTACCAACAGTGGTAATCGTATTCTTCCTTTCAATGTGCCTACGTCCTTTAAGAATGTGGCAGTTTAACGTGACCAATATCCTCCTTATTTTGGACATGTTTACTGAAACATTAACGGAAAGAAAAATACATGTCTTCTATCTTTTCGACGTCAACCACGTATATATGCGCACCAACGGTTCGTCGCCAATGACGCATATATCCGTCATGGCGTCCAACGGGATATCAATCTCCATGCATTTCTATATGATTCAACTTCGCGTTTGATATTCTCATGGTATGGCGTGTGAGTTACAGCGTTTGTATTACACAGAGCACTGAAAAGTTCAAATACCTTAACATAATTAAGACGTCAGAAAAATGAAATGTTGTTAAGTTAACCCCTTAAATGTCGAGAACACCTTAAGATGTAGCGTGTTGTCGTGCCTACGGCGCCAACAACGACAGGTGTTACGACGTACGTTGCCAAAATCACCTTCGTTGTTTACATTTAGGTTCATATTCTATCTCTTGTAAGTTTCACTGCTGTTCATGAAGTATGGCGTTCAAAGGGTTAATTTGCTATTGATTATACATTGATATGTTTTCGTCCATTTTACCAATAGTACATTGAGACCCAATCATGGGTATTTTTATTTATTAGTAGTTCTTAAAATCTCACGGCTAATATTCATTTTATTTATAGATTTATTGTTCTACTTGTGATATGCATAAGAATTGCATGGGACGCCTTGACGGATATATTAGTCATTGCGTCGACCCGATGATGCGCATATATTCGTTGTTGGCGTTGAAAATTTTAATTAGTAGAACGTTATTTGACGATGCCGACGATGAAGCGAGCTCACCCAGAAGATGCCTATTCACTTGTGCCTTAAAAAGGTCTAGGTTATATGAACTCGGAAATACAGACGCCGGCGGAGAATTCCAAACCTTAGAAGTGCGCATTATAAAAGATGCAAAGCGCTTGGTTCGAATTAGAGGAATTTCGACCAGGTAAGGATGGTAGCCAGCCGTACGTCTGGATGTCCGATGGAAGAAGGGGGAAGGCGGTATGAGCTCATGGAGCTCCTGAGCACACTCACCGAAGTACAGTTTGTAGAAGACGCACAGACATGCTACTTTGCGTCTATGTGCTAAGCTCTGCAGCTTATTTATTATTATTATTATATCATTTTAGACAGGCAGCTCGCGCTGGTAAGTCTAAATCATAGTTCACTGAGCACTAATATAATTCACTGCTTTAGATAGTTTGTCAAGTCTATTTTTAAACTGATTAACCTTTTGAACGCCCAAAGGCGAAGGAAAACGCCGCGCCGCTGACGCCACGGGGGTCAAACGAAGATGGGTAAAGCAATAATGCCAACATGAAAATGGGCTGTTTTTAACATGTTTTTTTATCAATAACTGTTTGTCGGGCAGTGCCGTCATTGGCGTCGTAGTCACGATTTTCCGTTGTCGTCTATGGCCGACTGTGGCGCTCAAAAGGTTAACACTGTTGGAGTTCACAACTTGGGAGGGTAATTTGTTCCAAGTATTAACAATATAAAGTTTTTGTATTATGTCTTGTTGTTGTTAGTTTATAATTGTGTCCTCTTGTGCGCGTGTTTAGATGTCGAGTGAAGAAGTCGGTCAGTTCTGGACAATCGTAATAGCCGTTTAGAATTTTAAAAGTCTAAATCATGTCCCCACTTTGGCGCCTCGTTTGCAGTGTTGTTAGGCTTAGCTTTTTTTAGTCTATCCTTATATGATAGCGTCTTTAGCTGTGCGGGAATTTTGGTGAATTTGCGCTGTACTAGTTCAATCATTTCTATGTCTTTTTTGAAGTATGGATTCCATATTGGAAAGCCGTATTCAAGTATAGGTCGTATATACGTTTTGTAGATCTTTAGCATTGTTTCAGGAGTAATGATACGAAAGGTTCTTCTAATTATGTAGATGATAGAGTTTGCTTTTTTTACCATTTGCGAAATGTGGGGTTCCCACTTAAGGTCATCGGATATAAGGACTCCCAGATTTTGTTGGGTGGTAACTCCTGCCAACTGTGTGTTATTTAAAACGTATGACAACTTTGGGTTCTTTTTATGCATGTGAAGGACGGTGCATTTTGCTTCATTGAGGTTTATAAGCCACAGTTTATTTCCCACTACCGTACTGCCGCCAATGAGCCTCCTGGCTCTGCGGTCCACCGAGACGAGTGCGGCAAGTTGGTACTTAGCCGTGCCATCCCAAAGGTGACTACAATACTACATGCAAGACCGGACTTGGGCTTTATATAAAGATAGAAGCTGCCCAGGGGTGAAGTATCGCTTGACCTTATTTAGGATGCTCAGCTTTTTGGCCGCTGTTCCGGCTGTGGACTCGATGTTAGTGCCGAAGTTAAGGTTTGAGCTTAACGTCATGCCAAGCAGCTCGAGATCGTTAGCTACAGACACGGTTGTACCTCGGAAAGTAGGAGCCAAATTGAATGAGCTCCTTTTCGCGGTAAACAGAACAGACACGGTTGTACCTCGGAAAGTAGGAGCCAAATTGAATAAGCTCCTTTTCGCGGTAAACAGAACAGACGGTTGTACCTCGGAAAGTAGGAGCCAAATTGAATGAGCTCCTTTTCGCGGTAAACAGACACGCTTGCGTTTTGGTGGCGTTGAAACTAACCAGATTGTTATCACCCCATAGGGAGACAAGACTTAAGGTTGAGTTAATTCGCACTACCATTCTCTCTCTCTCTCTCAGATCGAATTTCATCACGACCAGCCCCCGCGCTGGACAAATATCTCTCCATGACCGTACTATTATCTGCGTATGCGACCACTCCTGGTAGAAGAAGGTCGTTAATATGAAGCAGGAAAAGGATCGCGGAGAGAACAGATCCCTGAGGAACACCGGCATCAATGGCCATGAGGTCCGACGAGCAGCCATCGATGACTACTCGGATCGACCGCTCACTCAGAAAATCAGATATCCAGCTACAGAGGCCAGAAGGGATACCGTATGCAGGAAGCTTTTGAAGCAGACTAGCATGCCAACCAAACCCTGTCAAAAGCCTTCGAGATGTCAAGAGACACAGCCTCACCGTGTTTCTCGATGGCCTCGCCCCAGTAGTGCGTAACATACACAAGAAGATCCTCAGTGGAACGGCCCCGGTGAAACCCATATTGCCAATCACTGAGAAGGTCGTTAGCTTGAAGGTAAGTCAGCAGCTTACTATTCAGAACTCCCTCCATAACCTTACAGAGTATGGAGGTAATGGCGATAGGTCGATTATTGCAGGGATCGGCACGACTACCTTTCTTGGGCACTGGTTGCACATTGGCAAGCTTCCAGGATGCCGGTACGGTATTCATCTTGGGAGAGAGACGATACAAAACGTGTAAGAAAAGGAGACAACTCGGGACCACAGTGCTTCAGAACCTTGCAGGTATACCATCAGGCCCACTAGCTTTGTTTACGTCTAGACTCTGCAGTGCTCTACGGACCTCTTTGTTATGAATCGTGACCTCCGTCATTGAAGAGCCACATTGAGGTATTGATGGTGACAGATGAGAGCTAGTGTCCAGACGCGAGTTACTGGCAAACAGAGAGGCAAAGAGATTGGCCTTCTCTAATGCGGTGAAAGCCAGCGAGCCATCAGGTTTCTGCATGGGAGGAAGCATCGGACGACAGAAATTGGTTTCGATCGATTTAGACAAGGACCAGAACTGCTTACTACCTGGGGGGTAGGCTGCTAGTCTGGCCCCTATTCTACGGATGTGATCGAAACGAGCCTTACGGATCACCTTTTTGCAAGATTTGGCGGCTAAGTTGAATGCCCTCTTCTTAGAACGAATCCTTCGAGCTCGAAGTTTGCGGTCACGAGCTTGAACCCAGGCCTGGTAGGCAGACTCTTTGCGGGCCTCGGCACCCGCGCAGTCCGCATTGTACCATGGCCGGGCTTTGTGACCAAGCGGGACGTCTGAGAATGGAATAAAAAACTCCATTCCCTGCCGTATCACGTCAGAAATCGCGTCAGCGTAGAGCGAGGGGTCGTTCGAAGAAAAACACATTTGCCGCCAAGGATAAGACGCAAAGAAGTGCCGCATCTCATCCCAATCCGCTGACTCGTATCGCCAACTCTCCTTGTGCCTCTGGAGCTGTCATCAGGAGATCGGATCGATACGGACATCACCAGACAATGGTCGGATGACCCTAGGGGGCGGAAACCGACACGGAGTACTGGTCTGGATTAGTTGTCAGCAGAAAGTCAAGGCAATTGGGTGTAAGTCCGTCAACATAAGGCACCCGCGTCGCAACGTTCACCAGCTGGGTGAGATCTAGCGTCAATGCATGTTTGCGCGCCTCTCTCCTAGCGTGGTCGGTTTCCTGGTACGGGAACTGCCACTCACTATGGTGTGCGTTAAAGTTCCCCAGGAAGACTAGTTCCGCCGTGGGATACCGCTGTTGGGCAAGAGCTGCCGTCTCTATAAGATGGTCAAAAAGTCTGGTTGTCTCCTGGTTACCTTTGTGCGAACGGTAGATACAAGCATAGACAGTTTTGTCTATTCCTGTATCCACCAAAACCCGAATGGTAGAAAACCCAGTACCATCAAAGCAACGGAGACGCCGACAGCAAATGTCATCACGCACGTACACACAGACCCCAGCGTGTTTCCTGAATCTGTGTCCCGGGTAGTTGAGGTACGACGTGTCTGACGGTGTCGCTATCTGTGTCTCCGTGAGAAAGAATAGTGCGGCTTCTCGGTCTCGAGGTGGTAATGGGCCGGATCGATATTGGAGTGCAATCCTCTGATGTTGGAGAGGTGCACTTTAAGTGGGAGGAAGTGCAGCCGTTTTTTAACTATATTCTTTCTCTTTCTTTGCATAATTTTTAGTGATTATTTGTGGGGAAGTAAGGGAAAAGTCGAGGCGCAGCCCATCTACTCCAATGAGAACCTATTTGCTTATGTTATGATTGAACCTACTGGTATGGCCCACCTATTGCCATACCAGAGACACATTAAGACAAACAGAGTTTCTTCTCTTTCAAATCGTTTTGCAGCTTATCTCTGATTAACTCAGATACATTTCTGCGACTTACAACATAGTTTAATTTTATTTTGTCAATGTTTTGGCAGATATATCGATATCATTCAAGATAAATACATTGATAAATACGGAATGTATTTGAAATGTCATTGATTCGTATACGAACTTCATTGAAGTATAAGCCATGACAATTTAATGACATAATAGAGTGCAATTAAAAAATAAAAATTTGACACAATACGTCTGTCATTAATGTAAACATTGTACCAAAAGGAAAAATATAGACCATTTATTTTGCAATTTGTTATGTTTACTAGTTTTGCGCATATATGTAGCTGAATTTTTGTTTCTTTATTATTACAATCAAAATGGGAGTCACGTCACGTGACATCACACGGTCAAAGTCACGTGGCCCGCGCACAGTAGTTCTTTAAAACACATTTTTCAGTCCTTTTTCTAATAAATACGAAAAATAAAAATGAGTTTATTGCAATTATGCAGCATGAGACGAATCTTGTGATATATAATTTATCAAATCGGACCAGAACTGTAGCTCTGATGGACTGAACAATATATATATATATTTATTTATTTATTGAATCTAAAGTAATATAGAAGGCAACCGAGCTTCAAACTCATTACAAATGGGACAAATGATTGTTATTGCTTACCTCCAACAATGAAGACGATAAGACGAGGCACGTTCTTGACGGTTTGTTGGGCTTTGTCCTTATGCCAGTGCCCGTAACGGACGCTGTTCACAAATAAAGGTTCGTGTTAGAACATATCGTAAAAAAAATCAATTTTATTCTGATAAATAGTTGCGATTTTTGGATGGGGTCATATATCAAATAACAAGTGTACAAGAAGACAACATTGATAAACTGACTCAATACCATATACCAAACAGTAAAATTTACAAACTTGTAATATTAAATGTAACTGTAAAACAGGACTCGTCATTGTGGAACTCTTTGGGGCCAGCAGTGGATGTTACTCGGCTGATATGATGATGATGATGAATATGTCACTTGTCAATTGTAATTATAAGTTTAATGTGATTGGACTCTTCTTTACGAGAAAATAACATGACATGAATATAATATATAGAAAATAACACGTCATGTTATCTGAAGAGTGTAGCTAGGGTGTTTCATTTAAATAAAATAAAATACTTTGGGGCACTCTTACACAAATCGACCTAGTCCCAAACTAAGAAAAGCTTGTACTATGGGTACAGTCACCAGCATTAATATCTACCTAACTAAAGGCGGCAAAAGTATCTGACACGTCCTAACGGCCCTTGTCAGATATTTATGCGCGCTTTGTTGTGGCAGATATTGGTGCTGGTGACTGTACTGGACGACAATATACATACTCATATAAATAAATACATAGGAATCATCCAAGATTTAGGAACAATATTCGTGGTAAATGTACAATATAATGCCCTGACAGGGATTCGAACCCGGGACCTCCGGCTTCGTAGGCAGGGTCACTACCAACTAAGTCAGTGGCCGTCAACAACGTTAAGGTTAACTGAGGTGACGTTCAAGTTACGTCTATCTTGTACGTTTTGTTACGAAACGTATGCGTTTTACAATGACGATCAGTTTTGTTACCATTCGTCAAAGGGACATATTTAAATGAAAATGCCTAGCTAGTACATAGTTGTCATGGAAGTATAATATACCTGGTGGGTGCCTGGTACCCGGAGGTCTGCGCGCGACCCGCGAGGTAAGGGAAATGGCGCTGGTCAAGTTTGTCTTCAATCGCGTCTTCGATGATGTCCTGTGAACATTATCCAATTAGCCAATGATACTTAAATCGTGAATTGAATTCGGACAGCAAGTAATTATAATCGACGTATTTTTTAAAAATAATGAGTCGTGGCCTGATGGTAATACTAGAAACAACAGATTGCTGTAGATATTACTTTGTACGTACTAGCCCTTTTTGATGTAACAACAAAAAGATGATACTAGACTACTACTACCTAGACTTTTATAAGGCACGAGTGAATAGGCATCTTCTGGGCCCGGGCTAGATGCTGGCCAAGAGCAATCCCATTTTTAATAAAATTAAATAAAAACTCACTTTCATGACAGGTGTCCACCGTGACATCTGGTACGTCTGTTCTGTTATTCTCTCCTTCCTCGTCACCTGGTATTGCTTTTTCCTGTTGCCCTGCGAGAACATAAACGAACAAAAATGTAAACATAATGTATTACTTGAATTTTAAGCATTAGTTACCGGATCGGCTTCTCGTCAAGGGTGTTCCAGCTGCGTTCGCGGACACTACGTGCACTTAGGCTAGTTTGTGCTACGCAACGGAGTCACGCTGTTACGTCGCCTAAATAATGTGTTTAGGTTTTTAATAATATTTTATTTATATGTATGGAAGTGTTAGTCTGTAAGATATGTTAATATGATCCTTTTGTTGCCTGGTTGCACCAAACCGTCTGTAATTGTAATCTGTGTTCGTTAAAATTTGATTGTATGGCAAGTTTGACAAGTTTCTATGGGATGACAGCATTGACAGCTGCCGGCGTCATATTTAACGTTGATCGGTCTGTAATCGTGAGTTGGTGCAACCCGCCCTAAGCTGAGACTATAGTTGTTTGTTGGATTAGAGCTATAATTTGCACTATTTGTGGGTTTATGATGCATTGGCAGATTTAACAGTAACTTGTCATAAGTCACTTGGTGGCCGTCACCTCCACTGTTTAATTATGTAGACGGGGTCTTTCCAAAGTGTCCCAGAACCATGACCCATCTTCCATCCCATCCTATCTTGAGCCTTTAAGGCAAAGCAATCATATAATCAATAGTCATATAAGTAAATAATAAATGACCATACTGGCTGGGATATGAAGGTTTGCCCGTGTAGATTCCCGTTAAACATGAGCGTGTGTGTGTGTCACATACAGACTGTCGTCTGTTGCGTAGTTTTCTTTATTCGGTTTAATGGGATTATGCGGTAATCTGATACGCGATCTACGAGGGGCGGCTGATAAGTCCTAAGCCTATGGTAGAAAAAAACAATATATAATAAAAACTTTTATGTTTATTTATCAATATAATCTCACTCTAATTCAATGCATTTTTTAAATTTTTTATACAATGCTTTTAGGCCGTTAAAAATATTCTTTAGATTGGCCTTCAAAATGCTCCTGTACAGCCGCCTTCATCTCTTCATCACTGCCAAATCGCTTTCCCCGTAACTCTCTCTTTAAATTACTGAACAGAAAATAATCGCTAGGGGCTAGGTCTGGACTGTGGGGTTAGTGGTCGATTTCATCGAAGCCGATTTCTTTCAGAGCCTGCCCCGCAACCCGGGCGGTGTGAACGGGTGCATTGTCTTGCAAAAACAAAATGCCTTTCCTTAATTTGCCCCTCCTTTACTCAACTATCGCATTTCGCATCTGTCTCAATAGATTGGCTAAATAAAGTTCATTTATTGTAGAACCTTTGGTCAAATAATCTATTAAGAGAATGCCATCACAGTCCCAAAACACAGTGGCCATTAACTTAGAAGCCTATTATTGCACTTTAAACTTCTTCGGTGGTCTTTCAGCCTTTTCAATCCACTGCATGGATTCTGACTTACACTCCGGATCATACTGCCTATTCCATGTTTCATCAATAGTTACTATTCGTGAGCAAACTTCATCTATACCATCTCCGCACAGACAGGGGGGCGACATGGCCTATCGGTGTGAGTCGAGCGCCGGTGACCTTGTAACGGCACGTCTGTTGCATAGGGTTGGCAATGTAGCTGCCTTGGCAAGAGGAAATAATGTTTATTCAATGATCATGATATTCATCAATCAAACACCGGGAAGCTAGTTAAATTTAATCTGTAAGTTTTGATTACAGACAGACAGACAGATGCACTGGGTCAGGAGAAAACTTACTAAAAGCTCGTAAAATAGGTACCTACAAAACTTCTCATAATATGGAAACTTACTTTTCTTGAGTAAATCTAAACTTCACATGAATATAATTGTAAGCTAAAATAATAACAATAATATAAAATATTATTTTTTTAAACCTCAATCCATGGAAAATATGTGACATGATATGAAGTCATTCACTGCGACCGCGACACCCGCGTTAAGTATAATTTGAAAGACTCAATTGACTTCATCTATTTCGCCATTTCATTAATTATTATTTTTTAATTTATTCCGAAGATGTAGGTACTTCTTAATGTATTGCAAGTCAAAATGCATCCATACTCATACCAACCTACCCATATCAAGTCTTTCGAATAAAAAAACGGATTTTAGGTGAAGTCTTAATTCTAAATGTAGGGAAGGACACAACATGTAAAATTTTATAACTCACTTATCTGGATCGGTAGGTAGCCTAAAGTAGCTTTTTCCTTTGTGGCTTTTGGTATTACTGTCACAACCGTAGACACAGCAATAAAAAGCTCCAGCCATAGTTGATTACAGTGAATTACAAATGATAAATTTTAACGAATTTCAAGTAAAACTACACGCCCGCTACCGCTATCGATCTCTGTTGTGTGAGCGCACGTCACGCGAGCGTATGTTGAAGCGAGTGGCACCCCTGCGATTCATCTTGCCGCGGCTAGCTCTCCACACACCGCGCGCCCCTCGCGCACCCCCGTTCACGTCCGGTCACGCACACATAGCCGCGAGACGGGTTTACAGCACACATGCTTCTGTGTCGCTTCTTTTTACGTTAGTATATATCTTCTTTGGCACAGATCTAAAAACGCCTGGAAATTTTCAACACGACGTTCTTTATCGAACGCCGTCAGCATTTTCGGTACCGAGCGAGCACTGACCTTAGTCATGTTCAAATGTTCATGTAAAATCTCCCCAACCCGTTCTTTACTAATGCCTGCCTACAGTATCAGCTATTTGCCAAACCTTAACTCTCCGGTCTTCTAATACCAATTTTCTGACTTTTCTTACATTTTCTTCAGTCACCACCGATATTGGCCTCCCTGAACGGGTCTTCAATCGACTCCCTACCCAGTTTAAATAAGCGACTCCACTTTTTGACCGTAGTATAAGAAGGTCCATTAGCACCATAAATACTAGCCATTTCTTCAAAACTACATTGCGGTGATTTAACACTTTTTGTAAGGAACTTAATTACAGCACGGTGCTCAATTTTCGTAATATTTGTTGATATTTCAGACATGGTGAACTTTGCCGTTATATATCTCAAGAAAAATACAAAAAAATATGACATGATTTTGTTTTTAAATGGCCTTTCTAGTGGCCAGTAACATAAACGCATATACGACCTCGAAATACCATAGGCTTAGGACTTATCAGCCGCCCCTCGTACTCATCTGACGCATATGCGAGCGAGATTTTCAATTTTACCAAACGTATCGTAGTATTTAATTTTTCGCTCGACAACGCTTCCTAATCTTACACAGTATCGCCCCATTCAAAATGCATAAACTTCACAGATAATGTTTAGAACCCCTGCCTCTTTGGCATTCTGCAGTCTAATGGACTATAGTTGAAGGAAAATTATAGTTACTTATGAGGTGTTAAGTGTTCGCTCTAGAACATCTCTTTTTGTACAAATTATTATGGTTTTTCATTTAATACATAGTGGCTAGGATTAGAAAAGGTATGCTTTGGTATTCGGTGGTTTCGGCATGTTAAGAGGATGTGTAAAAGCAGACTGACTAAGAGGATTTACGTTCAGGAGATGGACGGAAGGGTCGGGTGGGGGCGACCGAGAGGAGGGTATCTTGATCATATTTCTACGATACTGCAAATGCAAGGTCACAAGTGAGATGTATAGAAGTGATTGAAGCAAAAGAAGGTATTTGGGATTCTCTGGTATCTGCCTACCCTAATGGGATACTGGCATGAGTATGTACATGTGTGTGTGTGTATTTAAATAGACGTTATTGATGTTGAACGTATAACAACAATAGCTCTCTAGGGTATACTCACATCGACGACCACATTGAGTCCGAGGTAGGCCAGGTTGAGTAGCGTCTGCTTGTCAGACTGCTCGAGCTGCGCGTGCGAGACCAGCTTATTGAGGTTCTCCTCAGATATGCCATTCTTGGACATGATGTACAGGGCGATGATGCGCATTTTGTTGTTGTTGTCCACTGACTGCAAACGAGGATTGTCTTTGTATATCAAGGTTCATTTACTGTTACTATTTCACTTGAAACACTAACTGAAGCATATAGTAGAATAATGGGAATCGTCATTCCCGTTATTCTACAAATATATTATTATTATTTTTTTTTAAGTTATCAGATATTGTCAGAATCAAGCGTGCCGTTAAGATTCACTAGAAGACGGAATTGACGGTTGACATTCACATGGTTATTCGAAACTTTACTTATCGTATCTTTTTTTAATTAAAAATGGGATTGCTCTTGGCCAGCATCTAGCCAGATCTTGGCCAGCATCTAGAAGATGAGCCCGACTATGAAGCGAGCTCACCCAGAAGATGCCTATGTCGCGTATCATGATCATGATCGTTTCGTTAGTGTGGATGCAAAAAGATTCACGATCATGCAACACACGGTATCTGATACGTCGCAATGCAAGCCGCACCGCGAATCTTATATACTCCTCACTCTCGCGTGCCAGATACGCGTATCTGGCACGCGAGATGATAAGTGTTAAAAAAAGTCTGGACGTGTTTTGATACTGTATCGCGATACGAAGATGTGATTTGATTTGTGATACGTCGCGATCCAAATGGATCAGGATTTCCTACGATCATCATAGCTCCTAGTAACCCTTTACGCTGTATTATTTACGCTGTATATCAAATCCAGACCGATACGGTGTTACGCTACCATACGCTGTTAGGCTACGTTTTAAATTGGATGTGTTTATATAGACGACAATGGTGCTGACTGATGAATTGGTGATACGATATGCAAAAAAATAAAATAAAAAGAAATTTATTCAATAACACAAACAAGTTACAAAATTAAAAACAAACATGCACAAATATCGTGTCTTCGTATTGAAAGGGTCGGAGACTCAGCGAGCCTTACAACTAAGTCTAAAAAAACACGCTATTTGACTATTTAATAAACGGTACCATTTAGAGACAATCAATTATATTGTATATAAATATATAGAGCAACTAAAATTAGAGCACAATAAAGGGATAAACCCAGCTGAACGCTAGCGGCACCCGAAAGGCATCCCATAATTGACACTATGTGCCAGCATTACACCACACGCACGCTGCACGTCGTAACGACTTCACAATCCTGGCTCGCGACTGTACTACATAGTTGTCATACAATTTACTCTTTATTTTTACCCGCCTGCGCCAGAAGGAAGGTTATGTTTTTCGAGAGTATGTATGTATGTATAATTGTTTGGCTCGCTCTGCAGCCTGAACAGCTCGATGGATTTTAGCTTGAGAGGTGTCGTTAGATTCGTATTTACTGTGAGAGTGACACTGGGTACATGGTATATCAAAATAAAAAAAAAAACAAAACGGCGGATTTTTTGCGCCAAATTTCAAATTACATTGAAACGCAGTCGGGATTTTTAGTTTTTTAATTAATTAGTATTGTTACATAAGGATTCTATTGGTTCCTTTGATTTGAATTATGGATAATAAAGAATAAATCATAATTTTTTATAATTTAGGAGTTGTCTGTTATTATGATTTTTTTTACGCGTTGTCCCTTTTACTAACAATTTAATTGTAATGTGGTGTTATTTTGGTTTGCAATAAATTCGTTTCTATTCTATTCCGGCAAATTTGTAATTTACAATTTATTGTGATATTATGCTGGTTTACTACCTATAGAGTAACATCATGTTATAAATTTTCACGTGTGGTAATTATTACCAAATTGAGCGTCCACACTTAGGATACGCGTGCTCGATGCGATACGCTAAAATGATACAAAGGTGAACTAGACAAAGCTTTATGTAATTCCCCATCGGCCGATTTATATCAGTGTCTCTTTAATTAATTAATTTATTTATTTATTTATTTAGGCTCATAAAACAAGCTATAGTCTACATATTAACAATTACAGAGTACGAAGAAAGTTCAGATCTGGACTACAACTCCAAATATGTGTGCACAGAAATGATCAAAAAACTTAGAACAAAACAAGAGGACCATCGTACAAGTCGGCCGGTGTATTATATAATGTAATTAATGGTCTACATTTGTTTTGAGTGTAGTTTATGAATGTGAGTAACAATGAATTTGAGTAACACCAGTCCTCTAGTCTAGCGTAGTGTTCATTCATTACTTTAAATTGCTTAGTTAGGTAATACGTCTAAATCGCTTGGCATAAAACACTTGATAGTCAATTTCTACGTATTTGTTTAAAACCTCAAAAAGGCACTAAATAAAATAACACTAATTAATTTTAGATATGTATATGTTAATCAAATCTAAATGTGTGTTTGTGAGTAAAATAATAGTACATTACTACAGAGGCCGGGACAAAAGGGGTTGCCGGCCGAAGACATATATACGGCCGAGCGAAGCGAGGCCGGATAGGTCTAAGGCTGGCAACCCCAAATTTCCCGCCGAGGTATGTATAGTGCTTTTCTCAAACATGAAATGAAATAAACAACAAAAAAAACAAATTTTTATTTTTAATACGCATAGTGGCAGAATGTCATGATGCCTGTGCCACAAATTTATGTGGAATGGAATTAAAAAAGAGGACTTTGCCGGCCTAGGCCTGCAAGATTTGTATGAAATTCCATTAACGACCTCTTGTCCTAGCCGCGCCTGAAACGCCATACTTCCCAGCCTATTTATAAGGAACATAACATCAATATTTCATTGCATGTTTGAGAAAAAAATATTAAGTACCTTAAATAACATGTACATCAGCATAGTAAATGTCAAATATTTATTTATTTAATATGCGCTTTGCGAATCAAATATGCGAAAGAAACATGCGTACCCCATGGATTAGGTATATATTTCATAGTATTATATTAAGATATTTAAATTATTCACTAACGCGAAAATAATAATGAAAAATTAATAATGTTACTGTCGCTAATCCAGAACAATATTTAAGCCTAGAGTTACAGTCCTTATCACAAGCTTAATCATACCATCAGATTTCGCAGTAGCGCTCGCAAAAGTTCGATTATACATGGAAACTTGACAGGTGGATATATATATATATATATATATATATTTGATAAGAGCTCATTGCCACCGACCTTATTTAATCGGATAATCGGTAACGAGTTAGCCGCAATACACTGGAGTCTGCTTGCTCCCCACTTAGAAATATCATCAGCCTATGTCATCCCTCTTCCTAAGGTATCTATCTAACCCCAGTTCTCTCAACCACTTCAGACCCATCTCAATTCTTCCATTTTTCTCTAAAATTCTTGAGGCTGCGGTCCATATCCGTATTTCTAAATTTATTAATTCTAACTGTCTTCTATCCCCTTACCAATCCGGTTTCCGGGCAGGACATAGCACCACCACTGCTCTCCTGAAAGTCACTAAGGACATAACGGAGGGCATGGAGACGTCAAAGGTCGCTGTGTTAGTTCTCATCGACTTCTCGAACGCATTTAACGTTGTTGATCATGACCTACTCCTTGCCACCCTTTCTCATCTTAAAATTTCCTCAGCAGCAACTACTTGGTTTGCCTCCTAGCTTTCGAGCCGTGCCCAAGCTGTCCGTGTTGGCCAGAGCGTGTCTGAATGGTGCGATTTAAATACCGGAGTACCACAAGGAGGTATCCTTTCTCCACTTTTATTCTCCGTATTTATCAATCTCATCACTTTGGGAATCAAAAGCTCTTACCATCTGTATGCAGACGATTTTCAATTGTACTCTCAGAGTGATGTAATGGACATAAATTCGGCCATCTCTGCCATCAATGATGACCTGCCCGGCTAGTATGATAGCTTATATGTCGGACATATAGCATTCGTCCCTCTCGCACTTACATACTTGACAGTACGGGACGAATGCTATATGTCCGACATATAAGCGATCATACAAGCCCCTCAGATTCATATAAGCAAGTGGTCAAGTAGTTTCGGCATTTCTGTCAACCCTTCCAAGTGCCAGGCCATCGTTGTGGGGAGTACGCGTCAGCTATTGAAGCAGGATACGGTTTCTGTCGCACCAATTATGTTTGAAGGTTCAGTTATTCCGGTCTCGAGCCAAGTTAAAGATCTCGGCGTTGTTTTAGATAGGCATTTATCTTGGGATGGACAGTTTTCCGAGGTAAGTCGAAAGGTCACTGGTACTTTACGTGCACTTTATCGCTATAAAAACTTCCTACCGGTTAGCACCAAAACTTTGCTTGTGCAGGGGTTAGTTCTACCCCTCATCGACAATGCTGATGTGTGCACTACGAATATTTCCCAGGACTTTCTTACCAGACTCGATCATTTGCTTAATAATACCATTCGGTTTATCTTCGGCCTACGCAAGTTTGACCATATCTCTCATTTTCGCCGCAAGCTGAACTGGCTCCCGATACGTCAACGCAGGTCTCTCAGGATCCTTTGCACGCTTTTCTCCATCCTGTTTGAGCCCTCCGCTCCTGGATATCTCAAACGTAAATTTAACTTTGTCACCCCTCGTCCAGGCTGTGAACTGCGTTCCTCCCGATCCCTCAAACTATCTGTACTTCCTCACCATAGTGGTTTCCTTACATCTTCCTTCGCTGTTCAAGCAATTCGTCTCTGGAATGCACTCCCTCTGACGATAAGACAGGCCCCAAGCAAATTTGTTTTCAAACGTATGCTCTTCAAGCACTTGCTAGAACATTCCTAGCGGAAAAGAGATTTGTAGTCGTAAGCGTGTGTGCAATAGTATATAATTATGTATGTATATTTAATGTATATATATATATATGTATGTATTCAGGTTTATATTTGGTTAAGTAGTTTAAACACCTTTTTTGTAATTAGCTCTACCTTAGGAATTTGTTTTTTGTTATCTTACCTAGTTTGTCTCTTGCACCTACCTTCGCTATTTTCTGTTTGGCCCCATGGTTGACTGGTAGAGAATGCTTTGAGGCATTAAGTCCGCCATTTGTACCGATTTATTTGTGCAATAAAGTTTAAATAAATAAATATCAAATGTATACTAAATTCTACTATATGTAGTTAGCAGTGGGGACATGTATATTATTATACATAATTTACGTATTGTAAAGTAAAACTAGCTTTTTAATAATAATTGGCTTTCTATAGCTATCATAATTCACACCACTTCACTCTTTCAACTATTTGTCGTTAAAAACGAACAGAACAGTGACATTAAGACTACTGAAGCACTGTATTTAGCATTGCACAATCTGTCAAACTGTCTTATAAAGGCCGTTGAACTTTTATTACAAGCTTTTGTGTGATCCCGGCCAGGACATTATTTGTGCATTTAGCATGGATATTTTGTACTTGGGTCTTGGATGTTTTCTATGTATATAAGTATGTATATCGTTGTCTAGTACTCATAGTACAAGCGTTGCTTAGTTTGGGTATTGTCCCCCAATATTTATATTTATTTAACTTGCAAAGATGCCCACTGCAACTCTTAACCTTTTGAGCGCCAGGTGGGGAAGTAACATGCACACCATTTCATAGTTTTAGAACAGACGTCAATTGACGTCAGTGTCACAAATTTCCGATGGGGTGGTTTGTGGTCTTTGGCGCTCAAAAGGATTACACAACATAAACCCGTCATGTTGGACTCATTAATTCGAATACTGCGAAACTCTTGTACTCAAAGAATTTTGCGAAAGGTAACACACAGACATACTTTCGCATTTTTAACATAAATTGAGTACGGATTTTGAATCGTTTTATAGCAGTATTTAACAAGCTTTGCATACAAGTGCATTTAAATAATACATATGTTCAGCTGCATTTTGCATTAAACAATTAAACAATAATGAATAAATCAATTCGCTTTATGCTTGTTGACAATCATAGGAGCATAGTTCGTGGTCTAAAAAAATAAGTGTCAATATTATTGCGGTTTTAAAATTGTATGGATTTATCTTCAATATTCCTCAATATTCACGTGTCACGAATTGTGATGTGAGTGCATTGCGTGATAATAATAATCGTGTAAAAGGCCCCAGTTGTCAGATCACTGATTGCGATTATGACTACAAATAATAATACATTTGGCGAACTTGGCACTATGCCATGTACACTGTAATTGTAATTAGCCCTCTCAGTGATTCTAGCAGCGATAAAACTCATAACAATTGTAAATATAAAAACTTAGGAAGTAAACTGAATAAAGTAATTTGCATAGATTTAGTTTTACACTCCACTCCAATGTAATTTAATGCTATATTACAATGGGAATAAAGTGCCTTGTATAGGGTAAACTTTTTAAATCACGATTTCCACTTGAAAGCTTCAAGTAGAAATCGTGATTTTAAAAGTTTTAACTATAGTAGTGTAGTAGTGCACAAAATACATATTTGTACGTTGCACGTGCTCGTCTTTTGTCTGCAGGCGATTTTCGTAACATATCTAAAATAAATTCTATACTGACTATTATGTTATGTAGCATACATAGCATAGCATAGCAGTGCCAGTAAAATACGTTAGTAACAAAAAAAATGTATATTTATTACAGTGGAAATAGCTATTTCGCTGGTCGAAGGGTTAATATACTGAAAGCAGCTTGCAGTTTACTCATGACATGACACTATTACACTTCTGTCGTCGTCAATGAAATAATTTACAATTGTCGTTTGTTTCAGTTTAAACCGGCCGCGCGCGCCGGGTGGAGCGAGGCATTCCGCGCCAGTCAAAAAATAGTAGATTGCACAACAAGTGCATAAAACGAGCCATTGTATCCGAGACAATTATATATAATAAAGTAGAGGATAAAATGGGTTTTATATACACGAGTTATACACTTTGCTTTTCACTTAAATTGCGAGAAAATTAAACAAATAATGAATATAATTAAAGTTATCTTATCAAATTTATAGTTATGCGCTCAGCGACCGCGGGCGGCGCCGCCGGGGCGAGCCGTGCGCCGAAGGCGAGTTTTACTTTATGCTCTAGAGCATAAAAAGCGACTTTATGTCGCGTATGCACAGCCTAAAGACGAAGTTTTAGAACATGAAAGTGACAAATTAATCTTTACAGTACATATGGTGCTATATTACCGCACGAGTGCGGTAATCAGCACATTACGTGCATATGTCGAAACTTTAAAGAGCCATATGTACTGTAAAACGTTGTACGATACACGTGCGAACAGGTAATTCGCAACTCATGTCGATTTAAAACACTCCCTTCGGTCGTGTTTCAATTTATCACCACTCGTTGTGAATTTCCTGTTCTCTGCACTTGTATCGTAATGTACTATTCTCTTTATTTTTTTCTCATTCGGCATTTAGGCGCCGACAGCGGCCGCTCTAATACACTAAAGTAATTGCGTCATTATACTAGACTAATTTGCAAACAACGCTACAAAATAAGATTGACTTAACACAAGAATATACCATGAAATGCATTAGCATAAAAGTCATCGCTTGGCAAGTGTAATATTTAAAAGCGGAAAACAATATAACATAGTATTAGAAAAGACATCTCTACATTCAGGGAAAAGTCTCGGGTGTAGGCATAACTAACTCAGTTGGTGTGTTACAATTAGTGTATTGGTGAGTTGTGTCATGTTAGTAATTTATAGAGACATATTCATGATCAATTACTTTTAAAAAGTCAATAAACACATCTTTCCTTGTTATGATCCCCAACAGATTCTGCTCGAAGCTTTTATAAATTAAATAAGGATTTGAGCCTATCTTCGTCTCTCGGCTGCTTTTACCCCTACTTACGCCAAAATAAAGGACTTGATCCGAACCCGAAATCTGTTCTAAGTGCATATGGACTTTTTCAACTAACTTTTAGGTAAAAAATGCACTAAAATCTTATTTGCTGGAGACAATATGTGGTCTCAAAAGGTATGCAATGTAATGATGGGACAGTCTGTTTACAATAATTACCTGGTCTAGGAGAACAGGCACAATGCTCCTCATGTGGTCTTTGATCTTCTCACCCTCGGCATCGGTACCCATGGCAAGATCCTGGAATAAGAAAAAGAAAGCCCTCTCTCAATCAATTATTTTACAACAGTGTTTATGTTCAGATACCCTGGAAGTAGGGACGGCCGCTAGTCTGTGATGCTACATGTGTAGATACCCTGGCACCCGTCCATTCCAGGAACTTCGGGTAGGAGTGGGGCTGCCGCCGACGCGACTGAGCACCTCAAGAGGCGCAAATATGCAGCCATTGATAACGGCTCCATGTTTGAGCCGTTTGGGGTGGAAACTCTAGGGCCTGGTGCTCATACCACTTTTAAGGACCTAGCGAAGCGCCACGTGGACACGACGGGTGGCCAAAAGGCTAGCGCATACTTCACTCAGCGCATCAACATTGCTGTTCAACAACGCGGCCACCCTTCTGTGCACTCTACCGTCGATTTTAATCTTGAAGGCATTTTTTATTTGAAAATTAGTATTTGTAAATTTTTAGGTGGTTAGTTTGATTTTTCCTAGCTAAAGTTATTTTTTGTCTTTATATTGTTGTTTTGTTTCTAATAAATATGACTGATGCCATCATTATGAAAGTCACGTCAACGTAGTTTATCACTAAGGATGAGTAAATTATCATCGGGATAAACGCGTTTATCAAACTCATACAGGCCGTTATTGCGATTTCATGACATTTGACTTTGAAAAGTTAAAAAAAGAAATAGTATGACAAGACTTTGGGAAGTAATTAATAATCGAAATAAGTACAACTAGCACATCTCTTTAATATCCTATGACTTAGGCTGGGTTGCACCAAACCATCTGTAATTGTAAGCTGTGTTCGTTAGAATCTGTCTGTATGGAAAGTTTGACAAGTTTCTATGGAATGACAGCTGCAGGCGTCATATTAAACGCTGATCGGTCTGTGATCGTAGGTTGGTGCAACTCAGCCTTAGTATAAAACAAGAACCGTGACGAATTTGACCTGTAACATTCTAATGTTGATGGAACAAGGTATAGTCAAATAAAAGCAAAAAAAGTATGACTGTGGTGGAATGTTATGGCCGTTTTTCTGACTAGTTACAGAGTAAGGAACATTCACACTGGCGCCCGGCCGTTGTGTGAACTCGTTTAATACTTTCTCGCACTCTCAAAGACTTAGCGCCATAGAACTACCAGCATTCATAAAATAAATAAATGCATAAATTTCAAATTTCAGGGAGATGACTCCATGCTCTGTATACTTGGGAATGGTTACCTGTTCAACTTTGCAGAGCTTGTCGACGTAGCCCTGATAGGCCTTCATACAATCTTCGGCCAGGCGGAGATGGGTGGCATATTTTGACAATTCTTTCTGGTACTGGGGCATTTTCTTTATCATCTGAGACAGGTCTCGCATTGACTGCTTGTCGCCTGATGATAAAACAGTCGGATGTTAACTACTTTAAGCTCAAACGATCATACATACATTTAAGGAGCGCCAAATGGAGAGATGATATTTCCTGCAGGTTAGCAACTTATGCTTATCAAAAACCTATTGTAAAGTGGCTTGATGGAACAATAGTCATCATACATTTCATTGGAACACATGCCATATTTTGGGTATGCTTGATAAGCGTAACGTTTCGGGCACGCAATACAATCAGCAGCAGAAGTGGCTACGCAGGTGAAGTGCCCAAAAAGTTCTGTGACAAGCTTCCCTAACACTAATAATAGCTACTTCTGCTGTTGACTGTAAATATAAGTTTACAACAAGTATTGTTAAAAGTCGTAACTTCGTCAATCTTTGCCCAGTTTAATTTTCATACAAAGGTACTGCTTGGTGCTTCAAATCCCGTTATTACTTCGATTGTAAGTACCCTATCTTCATTTGAGGGCGTACTAAATGGGCTGTATGCATTTTTATTCATGATGGAATTCAAAGCAGTTTTTAGAGATAATCAAATGTTTATATGAAACTAACTGCAAGTGGAACAATACAAAATAAATGAGACTCAAAGTACCACATATCTGCCGAGCACTGAAATCGTTCCATACTAATTGAGTGTTATGATGTGTAGTCCAATGAACGAAAAAAACATAGAACGCGAGGTTCCGACAAAAGTCCTCTTTAAAACGGGGCATTTATTCTAAATACGCACGCGCAGTGTTGTACCAATAAGAATTGGCAAAAATATCAGCCGATTTTCTATTACCCAAAACAAATAAACGTGATTGGTAAATTTCAAAATGACTGGCTGTGAATGGTATCCTAGCGCTGACGTTTTATGTGTCAAAATGGCGGCGACAACGACAACGCTTGGCGGGATGGTTGCATGTAACAAATAGTCATCTTCGTACGCAAAACCGCCGTATTATTTAAATTTGATTTTAATCTTTATTTTTTTTCTAAATACATAGGATAACCATACGAAAATCTAACTAGTCGCTAATTAAGCTGTACCAGACTTTTATTCTATGCATATTGGACGACCATGTACATAATTTATAGCTTGCTAAACACTGTTAGACATAGAGAACAGCAACCACTCGTAATCGAAACTTTTACAGTATATTAAGACAACGCAAACATTTAACATACCTATACGTTAACTCCCTTTTATTTAACTTGCTTTTTTGTTTGTGTGGCAGTGGCGGTACGGTCTTAAAAGCCCAAAACCCTGGCTTGCGTTACCAAAATTAGCAAAAACCAAATATATGTACGATTAAATTATTTTTCCATTTCTAACTAACTTAAAATCCGCGCGGCGGCGCCTGATCTGTATACTCTATTCATCTTGGGCGGGGTAGTAGTACAAAATTCGACCGTAGCAAGTAAGTGGCTGATATCTATTTTCTCTTTCTTATCTATGAAAACTGCTACAAAACGAGAGATACGTATCTATAGCTAGATCTAGCAAATAGTTTGTGACTAGAAGCCCGGCTTTCGACGTGAAGTTATCAACAGATGTTAGTCAAATGCGAATTTCGCGCGTGCGTGTTCATGACTAGGTGGATTGTGATGCTAACTTCATTGATTACAATTATAGATTACTTGAAACTGAACAATTTGTTTGAGCGGATAGTGTTTTGTATTAAAAAGTTTATTAAAGTGGAAAGTGACGATGGATGAAGACGTTCCGTGTGACGATTTAAAATGTACACAAGTTATAGGCGCAGAAAAGGTAGGCACGCTAAACTTTGCACAAAAAAGCAACTTATTTTTTCACCGAAACCTACGCCTGACTTGAGTATTTCTCAGATAAGCAAGTCACATAAACGTCAATTTCAAAGATCGATGCGATTGCTGATATATCTGTACAATTTTATCTAGTAATAGCATGCCTTCAGTGTGTTTTGTTGGTCTGTCCTGTCTACGCCACACCAGTACCTAAGTGATAATGAACAGTGAAGATTTACTAGTATGGTAATATAATAAATTCAAAAATTCAAAATTATTTATTTGCTACGAATACCGTTTTTCACTGGATGTTACATAATTATTTGTCTCTAGTATTCAGCCCATCTACAGGCGTGCAAATATTAATAATAATTATACTTAATTATAACAAATATTATACATTGCAATACACTACTAATAATTTTACTTAATTACAATTAATTACATATTTAGAAAGGTCATTTATAAAGGTCAAAGGTCATAATATAGTGATATTACATAATTAATTAATATTTG
Source organism: Notocelia uddmanniana (assembly GCA_905163555.1). Classification (NCBI taxonomy): domain Eukaryota; kingdom Metazoa; phylum Arthropoda; class Insecta; order Lepidoptera; family Tortricidae; genus Notocelia; species Notocelia uddmanniana. The sequence goes on along the minus strand of LR991052.1, from coordinate 11,762,678 downwards.
CCGAGAAAATGTCTGACTTCATAGAAGCACTTTTCCAATAGCCATTTGCTCAGTTTGACTTTAAAGGCTTTTCCCTTAAGAGATCTAATGTCCTCGGGTAAATGATTAAAAATTTCAATGCACATATTTGAAACATTACGTTCATAAATGGCTTTGCTGCTCGTTGGTTTGTACAGAAGGTTTTTCCCTCTGGCAATATGGCAAGGTATCAAGGTAGAAGATATATTTATTGATATTGTGTGTGAAAAAATACAAAAATGTATCCCTCGGCTTGCCCTTCTCTGCAACCTTAGGCACGCCACTGTTGTGTGGGTCAAATCTCAGAAGCTAAATTAGACCCACTTCTCGATTTCCGATTGAGCTAATATTTGACTTTAACGACATATATATTGTATGTATAGCGTATTTACTGCAATTATTCTTTTATTTTTATTTTGGTTTTAGTTCTTGTTAAAAATATATTTATTTCTCGCTTCTCTCATATAGTTATATAGTCTAATTAGAATCAATAGTCTAGTTGTAATTTTACTAAATGCCCCCTAATCTATATATATATATATATATATATATTACGCGAAGCCGATCTTTGTAATGCCCATCAGATCTACCTAGTTGGTTACTAAGTTCTGTTACTCGATTTGCAAACTCTTTTCATGCGTTAAAACAAATGCTACCGAAAAAATAAAAAATGACATAATGGCGGGTTGTCAGTTATAATTTTATAGCACACACAACACTTATCTCGTCATATTTATAATGGATTGGGGTCTAAAAGAAAATCGTGTCGCTGTAATTGCGTTGCACAAATGCGGGCATCCGCCAAACGTGATTTTGAAGTTGCTTCAAAATCTGAAAAGCGACAAACAATTCGTTTATCGTACCATTAATAGGTACAATAGTACCCTGAGCTTTGATGACCGCAAGAGGTCTGGAAGACCACGCACCGTTCGGACCCCAGCTCTAATAAAGGCAGTGAAGGCGAGAATCGCAAGAAACCCCGTTCGGAAGCAAAAGTTGTTGGCAATTCAGATGTCTGTGAAGAGAAGCTCCCTTAAAAAAGTTATCAATCAAGACCTTAGACTACACGCTTATCGTAGACGGAAAGGTCATTTGCTTAATGGACGATTGAAGACTATGAGGCTGAATAGAAGTCGCGTGCTACTGAAGCGGTACGCACAAAATGGCCACCGAAATATATTATTTACAGACGAAAAAATTTTTACCATTGAAGAATGTTGTAACCGCCAGAATGACAGAGTGTATGCAAAAAACAGTTAAGAAGCGAGTGTAGCTGTTCCGAGAGTGCAACGAGGCCATCACCTCTCTTATGTCATGATTTGGTTAGGTGTGTCATACTCAGGGTTAACACAGGTCCATTTCTGTGAAAAAGGTGTCAAAACTGGGGCTAAAGTTTACCAGGAAACCGTTCTGGAACCAATAGTGAAGCCTTTAAGCCACTCTCTATTTCAAAACCAGCCCTGGGTCTTTCAACAAGACTCAGCCCCTGCACATAAGGCAAAAACAACTCAAGCCTGGTTTCGAAGCAACAAAATTGACTTCATTGCCCACGAAGACTGGCCCTCCTCCAGCCCGGACCTCAACCCCCTGGATTATGCTATATGGCAGGTTATTGAGGAGAAAGCCTGTGCTAAACCCCACACAAATCTTGACTCCCTCAAGCGGGCCATAGTCAAGACAGTGACGGAATTAGATATGACAACCGTGCGTGCCGCTATTGATGACTGGCCTCGTCGTCTGAAGGCCTGTGTTCAGGCCCAAGGAGGCCATTTTGAATGAAATTGACAAATGTAAATCCTGATTGTGTGTACTTCATTTTAATATATAATTTATTTAACTTTCGTTACTATATTTTATGTAGATAAGGATTATTACAGTAACATAACTTAGTAACCAACTAGGTAGATCAAACGAACGAGAAAACAATGTTGCACTAATTAACCTTTACGACGTATTCGAAGTACCTAGTCGGCTCATAAGTTCTGTCATATACATAGTATCAAATAAAAACAAAAGTTTAAGTTTATTCCGTATAATTTGTACAGCGTTTGAAAGCTTATAAACTAGAGAATCTAAATGTATAACATTTATTCAAAATGACCGCCATAATTATCTACACAGGCTTGAAGTCTGCGTGGCCAGTAGGTCAATGGATTCACGCACCACTTTCATGTCGATATTGGCCACTGCCGTAGCAAGGGATTTTTTCAGCGAGTCTAGATTTGCATGAGGTTTTGAGCACACCTTTTCCTCTAAATACTGCCATATTTTATAGTCTAACGGATTAAGATCTGGGCTAGAGGAGGGCCAATCTTCATGCCGTATAAAGTCGATTTTATTGGAGGCGAGCCAGGCTTGTGTAGACTTTGCCTTATGGGCTGGAGCAGAGTCCTGCTGGAAAACCCAATGCTGGTTTAGAAACATCGTATGGGATAGTGGTTTCACAATATTAGTCAACACCGTGTCTTGGTACACTTTGGCACTAGTTTTTACTCCTTTCTCACAAAAATGCATACTAGTGACGCCCGCATAAGAAACTCCCAGCCAAACCATCACAGATGAAGGGTGATGACCTCTTTGAATACGGAGAATGCTATTAGACGCTTCTTTACTATTGCGAGCGTACACTCTATCATTTTGTTTATTACAGTTTACTTCTATGTCAAAAAAATTCTCGTCCGAAAACAGTATACAACGATGCTTATTTTTAGCGTACTTCCTCAATAAAGCTTTAGATCTTTTAAGCCTTAAAGCTTTAAGCCGACCATTGAGGAGATGGCCAGTTTTTCGTTTATAAGCACGAAGTCTCAGGTCTTGATTAAGCACTCTTTTCACCGTGTTTCTGCTCAAACCCATCTGGAGGGCCATAACTTTTTGTTTCCTAGCGGGATTTCTGGCAATGCGTGCCCTAATTGCTTGTACAACCGCTGGAGTCCTAGCTGTACGCGGACGACCGCTTCTTTTCCTGTCATTTAAACTAGAGACCTCACTGTATCTTTCTATGGTACGATACACAAATCTTAGAGAGAATTTTAAATTTTCAAGTAGCTTAAAAATTTTAGTCGGCGAGTGTCCACAACGATATAGTGCAATTATTGCGGTACGGCTATCTTTAAGCGTCCACTCCATGTTAAAAAAACAGAAAATTGCAAAATTATACTACTCAAATATTTAAAAAAGATTCGAAATTCAAATGCACAACGGTTTTTGTTTTAGGAGTTCCAAATTTAAATTTTAAAGGCCAGTGACAGAACTTATGAGCCGACTAAGTATATGCGCACTATCGATTCAACACAACGACGAATGGCGACGGCGTCAAATGCGATATCAACCTACATGCATTTTTATTTTTATTTTTTATGATAAGACTGACCAGCGATTGGATTTAATCTCACCTAATGGAAAGCGATAATTTCTATAGATAATGCGCTTAAAAGGTTAAATAAAATAATTACAACCTTTAATTGCCGAGAACATAGGTGTTATGACGTACGTTGTTAAAATCACCTTCGTTCTTAATACTATGATTCATATTCTATCTCTTATGGAAAATGATTTGGCGTGTAAGTGTCACTGTCGTTCATAAAGTATGGCGTCCAAAAGGTTAATTTGCTATTCATCAATGTTTGTCTGAGGATGTCAAACCTTACAAAGTTAAACCCTACAGAAATGCATGTAGGTTGATATCTCATTAGATGCCATGACGGCTATATGCGTCGTTGGCTTCGGACCGTTGTTGGTGCGCAATATAGGTACGTTGATAGCGTCGAAAAGGTTAATAAGTAATACTCGAAAAGTTAGAGGACATGTACCTAATTTTCTTTTCGTTCCGTTACAGTAAACATGTCTAAAATAAGGGGGGTAATGGTCACGTTAAACTGCCACGTCCTAAAAGGGCCTAGGTACATTGAAAGGATGAATGAGATTACCACTATAGTGGTCGGCGGTTAAGAAATCAATCCTGACACCTGTCATTTCCATACAGTTTATAACCTCAAAGTTACTTTTAGGTTATAAACTGTATGGAAATGACATGTGTCAGGATTGACTTCTTAACCGCCGACTACTATATTGGTAATATGTTCAATTAAAAGTTAAAATTATACTGTAACTGTGTCACCTGCAACAGTGACAGTGCCGGTTTTCAGGGTGTCTACCCCAAACACCCGAAGATCGAAGTTCATTTATTTATTTCTCTATCACACCAATAAGCAAGTGTTATAGAGATGGATATAATGAAAGATTTTAACCCAGTTACTTCACTTGACAAAATAGACCTCACAACTGTCATGCCAGAACCACACGAGGGGCCATGATGGGCCACGTACAAGACGCAGTTATGCGGTGGATCGAGATGCAAATATGTTTTTTTATGATTGACTGTGACACGAATGTTTTTAAATCGACTTTGTAATCGACTTTCCGAATAGATAGGCTATATTGTATCCCGCGGCTTCGCTTGCATGCTTCGTAGTACGTCGACGCGGTGGAGCCGCGCGGGTAACTAGTATATTATTAATATTCATTGTGGAATTCATCTACCTTTTTCGTACACTGTACGAGTACACAAATTAGTGATGTGCATGTAAGCATGTATCTCATCAAATTAAAATGTTTAATAGGTATCTTAGCTGCCTAACTTTTCATTCATCTATTAACATTTTGATGATGTAAGATGGCATAACACCACCCCTATACAAATTCGGTTCCGACAAAAAAAAAAAAAAAATATGTTTACCGCTTTATTTATTTAGGAAAAGTGATTCCATATATTTTTTATGATTTAAACTAATTTAAAGAGTGATTAACACACCGTTTCACCGACCAATAAGCAATATTTCTTATTTTTGAGATTTCACTTAATACAACTGTTACGCTGCGCCGCCATGTGCAAACTAGACAGTCGTTGGAACTAGTTTTGACGCCCCACCTTCTTGGAAACAGATTTGGTGGTGTCATTTTGCGACGCTAGTTGTGCTTCTATGTTTTTTTCATTCGCTGGTGTAGTCACATAAAACACGCCCCGTACCACCATTGTACTTTGACGTCATGTATAGCCTATTTGGTAGTGACACTACCTCCGAAGCTAGAGGCCCTGGTTCGAATCCCGGCCAGGGCATTATTTGTGCATTTAGCACGGATATGTGTTCTTGGGTCTTGGATGTTTTCTATGTATTTATCTACATATATAAGTATGTATATCGTCGTCTAGTACCCATACCATAGTACAAGCTTTGCTTAGTTTGGAACTAGGTTGATTCGTGTAAGATTTTCCCTCAATATTTATTTAGTTGATTCGTGTAAGATTGTCCCCCAATATTTATTTATTATTTTTGTATGAAAAAACGAGTAATCTTTTGTTTTGGTCGTGAAATATAGCGTTTAGGTTATAGTTGTCATACAATTTATTGTTTATAGAAGCATAAGAAAAATTCTGATGGCAGTTTTCAGTATACTATTTGTCTTCTGTAAAGTGGTGGACTGTTATATCTATTAAATATATCGTCGTCTAGTACCCATAACACAAGCTTTACTGAGCTTACTAGGGGACTCTTTCGAAATGTGTAAAAAATGTCCCTATAATATAATATACATATTTTATTATTATTACAGGTGATAATAATTAAAAAGATAAAGAAGGCGGCACTCCCGTACAGGTAAATTACTTTCGAGACGTTTTTGCATTTGTAGTTGTGACGTCTGTAGCCAGCCTCACACACACGTTGACGTGTGTCTGTATACGTCAACGTGTACGTGTGTCCCTGTAAATATACAAATACTACTACAGATGCAAAAACGTCTCGAAAGTAATTTACCTGTACACGGCGCGGATAGTCCGGAGGTTCCATCTCTGTAGCTTAGGCCATGCGTCGCAGCCGATGGAACCCTAGGTTAGGTTTTTTATCATGTTTTTATATTTAACATGTATATTTTTATATTTTACTTTTATAAAGTTAGTGTAAAAAAGATGAAGAAAGAAATAATAATAAATCTTTATTTATTTAAAGTAGACATGGCGTGCTCGTCGCGAGCAAAACAATTGCACATAAACATGATCGAGTGAAAGGCCTTCTACACGATCGGGACCAACCGCCAACCATCGTGTCCTTAGTCGGGTTGATATAAAAATGGACCGTGTAGAAAGCGGTTGACCCGACCGATATTTGGTTGATGTCAACGGCCTTGGTCGCGAGCGCATCCCTCGCGACAAACTGCGTCTGTCGTTGGTCCCACCCGTCTGGAACGCTGTTGGCCGACGGGAGCACTTCAGTGTGTGCTTGTCAGTCGTCGCGAGCGCACGTTGTTCATTCGCAAAAAGAAAGCCGCGAACGAGAGGTTCTGACTGAATTTATATCTTAATATTTCGTTTAACCATGTCTTTGGGACATTGGAGCCGATTTCAAAAAAGATAAGCACCAAGAAACTCAAGCATGGGAGCTTATGAAAGAGAAGCTCAACAACAACAACTGTTTCATCTATTTTCTTTTCTTTTCTTCTTCACTCAAAGAAATAAGTTATTTCCCAACCAATCTTCTGTTGCTTTGAAAGGCAAGGCGCCATCGCTACCGTTCTGTTCGAATACCGGAGAAGAACTGACAAGTTGAATCAACCACTTATCGTGTAGAACGAATACAAAAAATGGTTAATCCGACCAAGGACACGATGATTGGCGGTTGATCCCGATCGTGTAAAGGCCTTTGAGGCAGCGCGCTCGCGGTGACCCGACATTGTAACACGACCGAAGGGAGTGTTTCAAATCGCCACGAGTTGCGAATTACCTGTTTGCACGTGTATCGTACAACGTTTTACAGTACATATGGCTCTTTAAAGTTTCGACATATGCACGTAGTCTGCTGATTACCGCACTCGTGCGGTAAAGTAGCACCATATGTACTGTAATAGTAGATTATACACTAAGGGGATAAAGCACTGTTTTATGTCACGGGAGCGAATTGAATCCCGAACGTAACGAAGGACTCATAATTTAACTCCTGAGCGTAGCGAGGGAGTTATAAGTTAATTCCTGAGCGAAGCGAGGGAGTTATAAGTTAATTCCTGAGCGAAGCGAGGGAATTAAGACTGAGTCCTGAGTGCAGTGAGGGGTTCAACCGCCCAAGACTAAAACAGTCTTATCCCCGAGGTGTATACTCTACTTTTCACACCTTATGCGAGACAAAAAAACAGGCTCAGTAGATATACACCACAGGCTACTTGGCTTCTTTGTAGCTGACAAATATTCAAAATAGACCAGAAGCACTGATTCAGACACAGACTTTACGCCTTTTACAGCTTTCCATTTGTCAAAATCGTTGTAGGCTTTTAGGTATTTTTCCTTTGACTTCTCTGGCAGCAGATTGTTGACAATGCCTATGGCATCTAATTTGATAAACTCAGGAGTCAAAACACTTTCATCACTCGACATTTTCAATATTATTTTTGAAATTAAATCTTCTATAGGCACCTACAAGAACTCGATTTGTTCGTCACGCGTGAACAAATGAAGGCGCGCGACGTTCCAAATTCGAAAGCACAAGCCGTGGTCCTAGATTCGAAATTCGAATTTCGAACACCGCGCTCCTCCGGACCGGGGTTCACACGGAGGCAAACTTCATTTATTTTGTCAAATCAAGTAGGCCATGGCCTAGGACAAATTGTGTTTAGCAAAATTAAACTTTATGCATATAGTAATAAGAATTATGAAAAGTGAAATCATATTATTAACCAGCGGGTTATAATGAAATTCAGTACAACATTATAACCCGGCTAATACCAAGGGATTTAATGTCTTGCTTTCGGTAGGGTTTACATGACCTATAATTCGGCATTGTCGAGCATGTGGTTTGAAAATACATATTATTTTATTAGTTATTTTATTACATGGTTGTGTTGATTTACCTCCGCCCATGCGCTTGGACTCGGTGAACTTCTTGAGGTTCTTGGTGACGGAGGTGGACACGACGGCGATGTGCTGGTGACGCAGCTCCACCCAAAGCTCGTCGTTCTCATCGAGTAGCACCTCCTTCATCTGCCCTTGCGTCGCTTCGTACCTGGAAAGTGTTATGTAAATTATGTTACACTTTACCACCGTGGGATGGGCAGCAGCATCCCTGGAGTGCCGTGGAGATATCGCGATCGCCAACTCTCATGCCAAGCGTGGCGATTACGGCATTTAGCCCAAAAGAAATTGGGGGAGGCCTATGTCCAGCAGTGGACGTGGTTACACGTGGTGGTGGTGGTAATTACACTTTAGCAAATCTCTAACGAGAAAGTCCTTAACATTGACGAAGGAAGGAAGTCCCTTAGGAACTATTAAAAACAGAAGAGGAAAGATGCTTGGACCCCTTTTACGACACGGTAAATATATCAAAAATTATTGTGGAAGGGAAGGTAGAAATGATGCGGAAGAGAGCGACACCAAGAAGAACATAAATGGACCAAATTAAGGAAAAAGTGAACGTCGTGTCCTAACAGGCTGGTAAAAGAAAGGCTGAGGAAAGAATTACATGGATCTGGATTGCTCCACTGACAAGAGCCTGGCTCTTAAAAACATGAACGTTCACAAAGTTCTAGTTAGTTTTTTTTTTACTGCTACCGACTGGGGTTACTACACATTTGGTATATCACGACATTGAACGTTGTACCACTGACGCCCGTTCATTTTTTTAGGGATAAGCTCGCCTTTGTACAGATATTCACTTTTCCTAATTCTTGTTTATATTTTTGTGTCCTACCCATATAGTATAATATTGGTTCATTATTGCAGAGGCAGGGAAAAACCAATTTGTGGACAAGTTGATTCGTAACACAGTGGTATACAATCCACTTACTTGTAAACATCGTTCTCAATGGGCAGCAAATCGTACGCCATGGCCTGCAGTGTGAGTTCGTGGAGCAGCGGCGAGACGCAGTCGAACCCACGGTCGAGGACCAACAGCTGAGAGCGGGCCTTCTCCGGACCCTCACCCATTGTCGGCTCATCGGCCTGCAAAGTACATACATCGTCATCAACAAAAACGTCCACTTTATTTAATCGTATGGCATGTCGTAACACAGAAAAAAATCACAAATGCAACTCCAGAGCACCCGTCCAACCAAGAGCTTCGTCAGTCAAATGTAACAGCAGGGAAATTACACATTTTTGAGCGTGCTAAAGGTATCTGTCATTATCCATAGCTAAAATGACAGATATACCTATCGTATGTTCGAAAAGTTAAGTGATTATGATTACCCTTCAGGTCTTTGCTACCACCTGCTCTAAAAAAGTCTCATAGCCAATTCACCTGATATAGAGATACCCACTGCTGGCCCCGACTGCCCTAAGAGTGAGCCGACAACGTCCAATATGTACAAGTAACTTAGAAAGCCAAAAAACAAAATACATATTCAAAATAGTTACATTTTCGCAGTTTATGAGTAAGTAACTTTTTACGAAAATGCAATCTAAATTGAATCTTAAATCCAACACCTAAGATAGGAATTCCATTGATGCGTATATATGGCCGATAAATCGTACTATGCCTGGAAAAAGGTCAAAGATACTAAAATTTAACAAAAAATATGATGAGATGTCATGTTACATGTATCGTGGTTAACCGACTACAGATGCGATGAGCCTTATTGCAATGAGATGTGATGGTAATTTTAGCGATTCCTCGATTATAGAATATGTTTATTCACGAGATTGACGCTTGCCCTTAGTTTCACGAACGTTTGCTATGACACGCTCGAGTGGAAGTTGACAAAGAACCATGAATACAAGCGAACACAGATAAGAGTCGATCAAAGGTAATTTATTCTGCGACCTACTTTAGCACACCTCTACAAACTGCATAAGTGGGTTCAATGCACTTTTCAAACTTAAATAATGTTTACATACATTTAGCATATCATACTAAACATTATTTCAGTATAGTATTGTTGAATGTACTTTCAGTATTTGGCAGAGATGCAACGTGAATAATTTACCTTTTGATAATGTTTTATATGTTTCGTATATAATTCAGATTAACTGTGTTCATAGCACAAGACTATTGCTGTCCCTAGTTTATTGTCAACATTCTCGTGAGCTCTGACGGCCTTACTCACCAGCACACTACTTAAATAAATGCTAATTGCTTTACGTACTTCTCCATACTAATTTACTTACTTTGTAAGCATCAAGTTTCTGCTGAATGAGCTGAGCGAGCTCGACATTGCGTTCGCCGTCGCTGTAAAAGAAGAATTAGGTAAAATTATTGTTTTGTAAGTACAAAAAAAATAATTTTGTCTTAACATTTCGTGATATTCGAATAGTACTATTTACACCGAACCGAATCAAAATTAACCAGAGAGCCGCACCCCCCTCAAGAGTGCATGAAGATCGAGTTCCTCCGAAAAAGAAGAATATTTTGTATTTAAATGTATGTTAGTCTGTAAGGTATATGTTAATATGGGCCTTTTTTGCTTAAATAAAATAAATAATTAAATAATAATAAATAACTCTGCGACCGACGTACCGATTTTTCAGAGAAGCTTCCGATCCATTCCAGTGAGTAACATTACTTAGGCGGTAAGCGGTCGTAACAAAACTGTGTAATACTGTCAAGACGCATACGATTCATCACAAAACTTACAGTTCAGTAAATACGCACAGCCGACGAGTACGACTTACTTAAGCAAGAGGACGACGTGATATCTAGCTCTCACATATGTCAGCATCAAAATTAGCTACGCAAATGAAATTGTTAAAAGTCAGAAGTCTCTATTATGAGGGAATAAGAGAGGGAGAGAGACTACACGAATGATAAAACACCGTGGGATTACTTGTGACTGAAATATTAATGAATTAATAATTATGGCATTAGATATCCATGACTTATTACTTTCTTTTGACTATTTGATTTTATTCTAGAAACTGTGTAGACTTCTATTTTTTATACATTTATTATTATTTATGTTTTGACGATCCGATTATGAATTTAACTACATAATAATTGCTTAATTTTGACATGTCTAAAGCAATTCAATATTGATCTAAAAGAATAATAATAGCATCAATAAATTGATCTAAATATTAATATAATAACATGTTATATTATAACTGACGATTCGAAAGTGCTTGTTGCTAGGCCTATTTGAATAAAAATAAAGAATATTTTGACTTTGACTTGTCACAGTGAAAATCAATATGAAATCTGCTAGAGATCTCATATTCTTGTCACTTGCACTGTGACTGTCACAAGGTACGAAATGTCCCAGAAATCAGATTCCTCGACTGTAACAGGTCAGCGACGACACACAGGATGCGCGACGCATTCGGGACTTCATGTGCTGCGAGTAGCCTTTGACACATCTGTCATCTTTAGTTACCTGCGGTATCTGACGGAGGGGTATTCCCCGAGCGTAGCGCACAGGGTCGCGATCTGTTCGGCGATGCGTTCCATGCTCGCGTTGCGCGACTGCGCGTGATTCGGGTTGTACATGTGCTGGAACGTGTTTGGAGAGTCCAGCGAGAACACCTAAAAATAGACGTAGGTTTCCTTAAAATGTAATAGACATCTGAATCTTCTTACTTCGTGAGGTTGCTATATGCACGGATTTTTGTTGGATAAGGCCCACGGGCGTTTCACCTTTATGTAACGAATTTAATTAAATAACAGTAGGAATACAATCAAAAACTTTGAATGCGAATAGGAAGATACATTATCCATCTTTCCATTCGCATTCAAACTTCATGAATGTATTCCTACTGTTATTTAATTAAATTTGATACATAAAAGTACAGCAGGTGAAAAGTTCATATAGATCATATTATATATAATTAGAGTATAATGATTTCAACACGTAACATAATGCATTCGTGAACTACGTTCACCATGTGTATACATGTATGCAATCAATTCGGTTTATCATACACAACAACACAACACAACAAGCCAAAAGGGTTTTCTACGCCGTAAACGAGGGTCGAAGCCATACACCTATGACAATGCCCTTCACACTATGTTCACGGCACAAGAACAGCCAAAAAATTAGATTTTAATGCATTTTCATGGTCATATTATATTGTGTTTAAGTATGTACCTCGTGTGATCATAAGTTTTGAGACGAATAATGTTTCGAATAAATCAATTACAGAAAATATTTCTGTTAAGGTTATTATTTTCATTGAATCACTGTACTGTACCTGATAAAAGTAAATAGAGTTTATTTAAATTGGTTTACAATATTTTTTATTTAAGCCTTTATATGCGGTGGTCTCTCTCAGGTGCCGGCACGAAAAGAAAAACGCCCTTTTCACTGGCAAGTTAATGTCTATGGTAGAAAGAAAGTTAAGGCAGCAGAACGACAAATTGTACACCAAAATGTCGATAGATGTTCCAACTACTGCACAGACAGTACTGCAACCTTATCACCCTACGAGGTTCACGATACGGTCGATTATTACGTATGAGGAAACCTTTTCCTTCAATTTTGAATACTAGATGCTCAAACTATGCCTTAAAATTATCCATTTACCAGATGGACTATTGGAATCACTTGTTTAGAGAAAACCATCACAAAAATAATTTTTATACGAAAACTGCTAAAAGAGAAATGTATGTCTTTTATCAGTCAATAGAAGTAACTTTCTTCGAGTCTGGCTCTAAATACTCCTGATTAGTCTTTTTCGACAAAATTACCTTTTATGAACACACAATTTAGAGCTAAAAACCTGCCGTAAATATTACTCAAAAATGAGCCACTGGAAGAGAAGCAAGAGAATCCCTGATGAAAAGTTTCGTGTCTCGCGGGGTCATTATCTAGGTGTAGCCGACGCAATAAATGGCATCTAACATAAAATATTGGAACGCAGTTTAAATAATACCAATGTATGTTTATTAATGAAACTATTGTCAAGTAAAATTATCAAAAGTTTATAGGTATAAAAACAAAATAATTATGAAAAAATCGAGTATTACGCCGCCGTCTCAAAACTTATGAACACACGAGGTATACATAATTGTCACACATTCATCTTCATTAAACTAATTCTCAAGTTACATAATAAAGTTAGATTTTTTTGGATTGCAATTGTGTTGTGTTTACCCTGAACATCTGCAAAAGTTTATGATTTTATTATGCAAGATTGCATACGCATTTTAAGAATTTATTAAAAATTGAGTTACGGGAGTATACAGTATTCACCTGACTCTCGTAAGGCAAGAAGGCAATGTTGATTTCCTTAAGGGTTTTGATTTTCCTTGCTGCTGAAGACTTGCAGAGTTCATTGAACAATTCCTCAGGGCACACTAATATAGCAGCGTGTAAAATAATAAATTTTTCGCATTTGAACACAGCAGTACATTAACGTTCAGAACATATTTAAAATATTTATATTCAAGAGAGTAGGATTCACAAACCAGCTATCAGCAACCAAATTGCAATGTTCATATATTGATTTCTTGGAATGGGTGCCAATAATAGGATTGCTAACCCAACATATTGGGCAATCATACTAATTACTCAGAAAGATGTATTAAGCAGGGCTCGGGACCGGTTAATCTCAAAATCCTGAAATAGCCAAATATTTTTAATTAGTTTATGCTCTTTATGTAGGACTTAATAATGTATTTGGGTTATTACTTCATATTGTTAGATTGCCTGATTAAACATGAAATAGTAGACGAAAGAATGATAAGAAATAAAATAATACCGGTATTTTTCTTATGGACAGAATACCGGTTTCCGAGCCCTGGTATTAAGTATATTGTTGATAGCACATCACTGCTAATAAAGCTGAATGGCCAAAAAAGTAATTAGTAAGATTGCGGATTTGACCATTGATATAGTAAAAGTTGCAAAATTGTATATTGAATACAAAATATTTCGGATTCTGAATCTGTGACATAACACTACAAATTTACGACATAGAATACACAATTTTACTAACTCACTAAAAAATAATCAAAACATAAACCTACCTGTTGTTCATATGGAACAAATGCTATGTTGATTTCCTTTAGTGTTTTTATGTATTTAGCTACGCGACTACGTGATAACGCATCAAAAAGAACATCAGGGCAAGCTGTAAAAATAAAAATATTCAAGATGCAAACGAAAAACTTAAAGCATGAGTTGATTATTACAAGCTAATTAACTGAACGTGAAATGGACAAAAATCTAGGAAATAATGATTGAAGTGTTTACCTTCGGTGAAGAAAACATGAGCAGCTTTGTACATAATGCGGTTTCCCACAGAAAAATCATTTATCAAGGCACGAACTGAATTCTCCAGAGGAGTGATGAGGTAGATACCGTCCATGGTGCAAAGTGGCTCTCTCTTTTTATGAATATCTTCAACCACTGAAATATTTAAATTGTTATAATTCAATTTATTTATACAAAACCATGCACATGTGTGCACAATTAGGCCAGTACAGACTTGTTTTGAACAGTGATACAATTTATAAATACATGTTTTATACTATGGAATATTAACAAAATTGACTTTCCATATATTTAATATGATTAGGCAAAATTCTATAATGGGTTTCTGAGAAGTAGTAATAAATCAATAAATTACGTAAAAATGATTTTAACTGATATCACTCCCTTTTTTGTAATACAAGTAAACCAGTAACTCTTTTGCATTCCGTTTATCCCTGATGACAATGTGACATAACAGGAACTCTTCATAATCATAGAACCAGTAACCAAGTTATTTTACCATTATGAACTCTTCTGCATACAAATTCTGCAAATGATCACTTTCCTAATATCATTATTGGTCTGATATACTTACACGTAATGCCCTCTGCTGAGATATCATGCATTTTGCAGCAGGCAGATACCATGCGCATTGACAGCTGGTCGACAATGAGGATCCTCCAGTCAATGCGCTGGGACTCTTTCCCTTTTGGTCCGCGGTAGCGGATCACTTCATTCATAATTTCTGTAATTATTATGTCATTCAGTTACTTATGAAATATTATTCCATTTGATTATTGATTGAAAATACACATAAAAATATTGAAGTTGCTAAAAATAGTAATAAACCCAAGAATGAACTAAATATATAAAATATTGAAGTGGACTCATCACACAAGTTTTAATGAAAGTTGTTTTTTTATAAATTATTACTTGTTAGAGTTCCATACCTCAAAACGAAAACAACAGAATAGTTCTCAGTAGTTATAGGATTACTGGTGTGTCTGTCTGTCTGTTAATATTATATAAATAGTTTCGAAGTTATTATTTCAAAATTCATCCTCCTGGGGAGCTAGTAGTGTATGAAGATTTTGTATGGGGAACAAAATTATTATTAAGAATGAAACTTCTCTAATAAAAGTAATAAATAAAGCATTAAAATAGACGAAATTATATACAAGTATTATAGAAATTTCGCCCTCTGGGATAAAAAGGGGGTTGAAAGTGTAGGTATTAGTAGCAGTATTTTTAATGAGAAACTTTTCTTATAGACAACTTTGGTAGACTATACAAGAATACAAATTTATCTATAATTTGCAGCTAACCATGTGCAGTTAAATGAATGGTTTATAGAATGTAAACATTCCAAAAGGGAGTGGAAATTGTATGGGAGACTAATAATAATGGCTGTCTTAACAATATCTTCCAAGTATTTATCTAAGGCGATAAAGAGTTGTACACAGTAGATTACCAAGCAAAAGCTAGCAACTTTTTTATAAATCTGTCAGTAATATCGTTATGCTCAACCTGGCGGGCACAGCCGTGCCCCCAGATTGAGAAATCCAGTATACAGCTAAAAATATTATTATTCTGGGAATGTTAACCAAGTTTTCTCAAGTTAAGTTTCAAATGTAATTATAGTGTGTAGATTATGATAACATTATCAATGCTCTTGAAGCCTTTTGCGTGCATTGTATGGGCCATAATATCAGCGACTAAATGAGTCAGGTTTCACATTAGTAGAACACATAGCTCGGCTATTTTGTTTAAAGCCATGATTCTACGCCCGCTGCTGAGATCGCGAAATGACATTTACCACCTTCCTCATCCCACCGACTTAGTGACGTAAGAAAATCAATACGAGTCAGCACAGGTATGAATGACTCCCATTAACTTATGTTATTTAAATAAACTACACAACTAGTCGGGTCAACAGTAATTGGATGCAACTAGAATAATTACTGTTGCAAGGACAATATGTAATATCATATTTTAGCCTTTTAGTTTCATAAATATTACATTCCACATTATTTAACCTAGGTGGTACTAGTGTCTACTTAATTTTAGTATTAAGTGATATGTAGGGTCCTGCATTCAAAATTATAACATTAGAATAACAAAATAATGAATTATGTTGCGACCGATTAGTCATCGATAAGAGATTGGACAACGAATATGCTGTTACAGGCGAGTATGAAGCATTTTTAGAATATAGGAACAAACAACCTGTTTATATATAATATTTAAATGATAATTCAAACGTAAAAAATGCGCTTATCCTGCTTAATAAAATAATTTTGAACTTACTTTGCCCGACAAGTGCTTTCAGCGCCATTTTGGATCACAGACTAAACTAAAACTACACTACAAAACTCACAGCAACAAGACCGACGATGGTAAGGTAACCCTCTACCGCAACTAAAACACGTAGACTTTACACGGTACGCTACAGCCAACCTAACAAAACTGACAGTGGCGTTATCATGACAGTCGCACTCTCAAAAGTAAGGTTTTTTGTAGAGATCCTCTACGCATGCCATCAAGAGGGATGTTTTAGTGGCCTGGAAAAGCTCTTCTGCAGCTAAACGGCTTACCATAAACAACCTCAAACTCTAGCCTTGGACACCGAGAGCCCATGAAATCTTTAAAGATTTGTCTAGGCCATAGGCGTCCAGTCGACGCAACACGTAAGCAAAAAAATAAATATGTACAGACGAACATAGAACGTCCTCTTTTTTTTGAAGTCGGTAAAAATGGTGGTTTATTTGGCCGAGCCGCTCAAATGCGTACGCAACTTTATTTTGACAAATCAGTACCCCAGAGAAGACGACGAAGATAGTCTTATATGTACTAATTTGAATGAGTGCGATAGAGACGGATATATCGTTTGAAGTCCTTGTCATAGTTCCGCTTTTCTAATTTCTTTACTGGCCGCAATATCATCTTCAAGTCATGTCAAATAGTTTGAAGCAAACAAACGATTACCCGCACAAATTAAAGATGTAGTTTATGGCAAAGACAATATAATACTCATTACGGAGAAGAGACGTAACTGCTTATATACTGTCATCTACAGTAATTTGTATGTTTCTGTATCTCGTTGATGTTCAACAGTATAAAGCGTGTCACACACTGGAGCGGCCTGTGGCCGCGGTCAATAGTAAATTTGACAGGTAATGATTTGTGACAGGCTTAAAACTGTCACCGTCACCAACTGTCTCGTCGATGACTGGTAGCGCTGTGGAGTTATCGATACTGTTGCATAGTAAATGCACTAGTGATGTGCATGTCTTATCGATATTCGATAAAAATTGTTTACGTAGGTATTGCGAGCGTAGTATTTACATTTCGCCTTTTTTAAAATTAATTTTGCATTAAGTAGTAACGCTGCTAGCGAAAACAATAAATTTCAAGTTAAAGGGAAAGATTGACTTGTATTTAACTGTTGTTATAAATAGTAAATAAACCACGTAAACTTATCCAATATTATTTATTTACACACAAGGAGATATAAAAAAACCTTTTATTCCCATTAAATCTTATAGATATTTACATTACCCATACAAAAACACATTATTATACATAATTTAATTTATTGCTAACTGTACTTTTCTTTCCACAGTCATCAAGTACCTACTCGTACTTGTTGAGACAGTTCGAATGAGATAAAAAAACGACGGGTTTATATTGTGGTTTAGGGGTTGCTTTGCTCGCCTTCTGTCTCCATCATCAGATTAGCTCGGTGTGTACAAAAATATTGCATAGTCACCGAACTTAGCAAGTGCAAGTGGCTGAAAGAAGGATCGCAAATTCTGGTGACAACTTACATACGACTAGTACAAGTCAAATAAAATTTTGTAAAAAATAAGCAAGTGGAGAAACTTAATGGTTTGAACACTTTCAATTGCTTCTAGTATATGTCTAATTACCAGATTTTTAGCATGGCCTCTTTGGGCGAGGCATATGTCCAGCAGTGAACATCCTGTGGCTGATATGATAAGTCGGAGAGGCAGACCGAGATTCAGATGGAGAGATGAACTAAAAAGCATAAATATTGGTGAAGATCGGCTCAAGATATAGTGCAATGGGAAAGGTTGAGGTAGGCCTTTTGCGCTGAACGCGCCATGTATAAATAAATAAAAATATAGGTAAACATATAAACTATTAAAATAATTTAAATATTAACAAAGAAAACTGAAAATGGCCACGAGTGCTGCAAAGGGCTCGAAACGTTGGGATATAAAAAAATATATTTATTTTATTACACGCGACTAAATCCGATTTATAGTTTTATTCAATGTTTAGTTCATAGGTGCATGTAATATGCCTAATTTGAAGAATAAATTACTTTTACTTTTTTTACTTTATTTATTAACAGGCGCGGAAACCGAAGACAATATTATGAATACAAAGTTGTTTCTTCTAGAAGTTCCTCAGAAAGTGGAGGCATTGTAAATTAAAGTGAGAGTATAGCATTTTATTTCAACCTTACTTTTGTTTTTGTGAAATCACGACTTTTGAAATGATTGCCACAAATATATCGAAGATTATGCAGTTTTTCAATCGCTAAGTAGACAAGGTCCTCCTTGCCCACGACTTATACCCACTGCTTACATCTGAAACACAATTAACCTAATTAATTGAGGTTTTCTATCAATGCGGATTGCGGAGTAGGTAAATAACAATGTGCAGGTCATTAATTAGATTCTTACCAGAAAAATTGTCATTCCACTTACATTATGCTCGCGTGAGGGAAATCTAGCGAAGAACACTTTTCCATTGCATCGCTTTTCTTGTAGATCACAAATTTTACAGTTTCTGTGACCAGAAGCCTTTTTTTATTTCAGTTTTGTGAATTTTCATACAAAGAGCAAACCATCGACATTTTGTAAGAGGAATTGCCTCATTACTTTTCAGAAGCTTCCATTACTTTCGTCAACTATATAATACAATGTGTATTTTAATGTTTCTGTATTTAATTTTTCGGTAGGCTTTATTACTCTTAATTTTTTTTAGGTTTGGCTGTAATATTTGCTACATTTCTACAAACCAAACATACTAATCATATTAAAAAAAAAACTTCCACGCGTATATCTTTTTTAACGTATGGTATCCGGTATGTTAGTTCGGTTAGATTGATATTACTAATTATATCATTTCATACAAGTTTTTTTTTTGTTCTAAGTTAAGACAGACAGATTTATGGTAAGCTGCCAGTCGACCAGACGACACCATTGGGGCTAGTATGATCGCTTATATGTCGGACATATAGCATTCGTCCCTCTCGCACTTACATACTTGACAGTACGGGACGAATGCTATATGTCCGACATATAAGCAATCATACTAGCCCCTCGGTTCTCAATTTAGCTGCATAATAGCTTTTCTGTCCACCTTGGTGGAACTCGTATAGGATCTTTATAGAAATCCTTACTCTGAGAGATCACTTGACAGACCGCCAAAAAAGTGAATATGGCAGTCATGGCAGCAGCCAATAACAGCTCGGTAAATTGTCAAAATCTTTTAAAACAATATGGCGCTATCTTACACGTTCCGTTGTACGTAGATAAACCGCCGTGAATGCGGCTTAGCAGACCACCGACCCGGGGTCTGTTACACGCTTAATATTATCACAATACTGGTGTGAATATTATCGCGGTTTTCAACATTGTTTGGATTTTGCGTCAATATTCATTAAAAAGCACGTTATACGGATCGTGATATGAGTGTATCGCGTGATAATAATAATCGTGTAACAGGTCCGAAGCCACCAACCACTTTCCATAATGTTACAATACTGGGATATCAATATTAAAGTGGTTTTCTAAATTGTTCGGATCTTGCTCCAATATTCAAGTGATACGTATATGTCACATGAGTGCATCGCGTGATAATTACTGTGTATATTCACATCGTTATCGTTACGTTACCGTGTATCGATTCACAAGAGCTGGCGCGGAAAATGTAAGAAACTGTCAATAATTTCATTGACATTCCGCGTCAGCTCTTTAAGCTCTTGTGAATCGACCCGACCTATAACAGTCTTCGAGCAGCAGTAGTAGTTTTTTTTAGGTTGGTATGCATATTGAGACGTTCGTGGTGATGAATGTAATGTTGGCATTAGATTACAATGTAAATCGATACAACTTAATTACCTGTGTAATCCTTATCGCTTCTCGATCCTCGTCGCTTTGGGGCCTTTTACATGGTTATTATTATCACGCGAACACTCATATCACGTTACGTATCACGTGAATATTGACACAAAATCTATTGAAAACCACGATAATATGATGGACGTTATCATAAAAAAAAACTTTGACACACTTTCGTAATTTATAAGTAATATATAAATAAAATAAATAAATATTGGGGGGAATCTTACACAAATCGACCTTGTCCCAAACTAAGCAAAACTGTACTAGACGTAGCTGAACCATAATGGTACCATAGTGGTACTAGACGATGATAAACATACTTAAATAGATAAATACGTGCTTAAATACATAGAAAACATCCAAGACCCAAGAACAGAATCCGTGCTAAATGTACAAATAATGCCCTAGCCGGGATTCGAACCTAGGACCTCAGCTTCGGAGGCACCAACTAGGCTAAACAGGCCGTCAAATAATAATCGTAGACTTATCTTGCGTTTATATTTTCAAGGCTATATCGAAGGAGAGGAAAATAGTCTGACATAGTGAAATAGTAGCGTTCGTTTGGCCGGTGGTTGTGTACATACGCGCTATTGAAGTCTGTTATGCAGTTATTATTATCACGCGCTACACTCATATCACGACCGTATCAGAATATTGACGCAAAACAATTACGATAACCGAGATAATATTGACAACCCAGTATTGCGATAGTATTAGTCGTGTAAAGAGCCCCATTAGAAAATCGGGGTAGAACCCTTTTTTGTTTGTCTATGACCTGCTTCGTGCTTGTTATCATGTCAAAATAATTTAAACAGGGTTCTTTTGGAATATATTATTTAATTTAACATGGAAAACTGCAGCATCATATTTGATTTATATATATCAACCACGATAAAAGGGGCGGATCAATACAAGACGGCAAAGACGGAATTTATATGTATGTGGTATATTTCATTCTCAGCTACAGAGAGTGAGCAAGATAGAACACGAACTGCATCATCAACTATCCTATTCTTTCCTTTCGAATCAGCCGCTTCGTCAAATCGGTCACTCACCATCACCATACCATCCGTAAGGAGTATTATATTCTCTTTGATCAGTTGCGCGAGTTTGTGTTAGTAAATGGACGTATTGACGCCGCGCGGAGTGGGAAAATCATGTGCGCGTAATATTTATTTGTTTTAAAAGTTTGGTTGCTTTTTGTCATGTGGATTTAAGTGGTGAGTTACAATATGATATGCTATAATCTTATTAAATAGTAATCATGTTTACCTTTTCATTTTACAAAATTATATTAGGTATAGTTTCGTAATCACATGGGTATGGACCTGTATGGAAAAAGTCATATATTGTTACAAAACTATATCAGTTTGCTTACTATTTCTTTTTTGCTTACTATATACCGTCTTACACGAAATTAGTTAT
Source organism: Notocelia uddmanniana (assembly GCA_905163555.1). Classification (NCBI taxonomy): domain Eukaryota; kingdom Metazoa; phylum Arthropoda; class Insecta; order Lepidoptera; family Tortricidae; genus Notocelia; species Notocelia uddmanniana. The sequence goes on along the minus strand of LR991052.1, from coordinate 11,740,908 downwards.
ATAAGTTAATTTATTGAAAACTTGGTGATAACAATTATAGACGATTTGGTAGCTACTTGTCGGTAGTCGGTACATGTAGGTACATAAGAGAATTGCGGGTGGGCAGATTTGTAATATGTATTTATTAGGGTAGTTAGTTATTTTATGCCACACCTAGCCAAAAAGTGGCTTTTACCGCACGCAAAATCTGCGATCTCAGCCTTTCTTTGCTTTACCACCCTATTTGTGTAATGTAGGTATTTTTTTAAAATAGGGACATCATTTAAAGAGTGCTTAAAACGTGATTTACTTATTTTGTAGGAATGTATTGGGATGGATTGCTATACGGTGTAGTTGATTGGACGACCTAAAGTCCAAAGAAATTCTAAAATACTAGGAAACTCATCTTTGCCATTTAAAAAGTTTAAGTCTGTATGTTACTCAAATTTGAGTTCACGTACCTATTGTCTAATCTAATAGGTATATAAGTGTTGAAGGTAGGTCGCAGCAGTCGCAACTCTCGTACTAGCAGGCACCCGGAATGCTTGCTTCTCTCACGTCTTTTGCTAAGTAGGTGTTCCGGGTTGGCGCTAATTTCGAATACACGTACACGTAGACCGAGCCTCATGGGGCAATGGCAAGTGGGCACCTATCTACATTGCTCGCTTGAGGCAGGATATCGACTAGGAATAGTAGAACTTTCTTAATATGTCTCTCAATTCGGTATAAGGCTCGGACACAGACCGGCGTTACTGCCCCTCCACTTTCGGAATCCCTGGTTTCCTCTATGCCCATCCCACTAATTTTCCACGTTACCACGTTTTATACATCTTCGAGGGCGACCCTTCCAAAATTTCCGAAATGTTTACGCTGCACAGAATACTTGTGCACACTACCTTAGATAAATAACTCTTTTAAGAAAAATATAGACACATATTTTCCCCACTGCCTGGTATAGAATCACGGACTAACTAATATTACTAATTATGAGTTATGAATGACCGCGTCCGATTTCTGCATCACTAGTTTTAATTCTATCGTTACTATTTTCTGTGATTATCATAGCCGTTTTTTATCGACAGGTGAAAGTTAGGAGTGGCGATCGAGGACCATACGCTCGCGCTGACTAGCGACACAGTTAAAACAGTGTAATGTGAAGATTGTGAAGTGACATATTGTTGACTGACGGTGTCTGTGTGCTCGCGATATGAGGGCCGAGGATCAGCGGGTGCTTATCCCGTTCCCCTGTAGAGCTGAAGGGTGGTTAGACAGATGCGGTAAGTTATTCATTTACTCTTCAGCGAGCTCAAAATTTCTGAACATGTACGTAACACTCTGGCAATAGTCTTGTTGAAATATTTGTAAACGTAAGCAAATTGTTCACTCCGTTATGTCTGTACGCACAGTTACGTCTATGTGCACTGGTTTTCGGCACAGGTTTGGGAAAAGTGTACCTACAAACTTCAGAATGGAAACTGTACTATCAGAGATCGCATAACGTATAGAGACCATAACTGGCTTAAGGGTCCCCCACACGTTCGGCTGAACTCGATTCTCCACACAAACTTAGTTTTGTTCTCATTTTAAAACGCCGTGCTTAAATAACATGAAACTTTGTATACACAATTGGATCCGCCATATCTAGGCCGGAAATTAGTTTCTGTTGCAATAAAAATACAGCGAGAAAAGTTTTGTAGGTCTTGAATGATAACCTTAATAATAGCTGTATTTTTTCTCCATTATAATTTCAAGCAACAGAAACTAATTTTTTTCCGACCCAGATATCCCGGATCCCTTTGTGTATACATAGTTTCATGTTATTCCTGCATGGCGCTTAAAAATGAGAGCGAAATTACGTTTGTGTGGAGAACCGAGCTTCCTGCCCCAACCTCATTCAATATACTAAAAATAGGGAAATTTAAAATTCATATTTCAATCCACATAGCCCCAAGCTAAGGTATAGATGTGTAACCTCTATGGATACTAGCACTACAAGGGTGGCGCAGGACCAGTCATTGTGGAAATCCTTTGTCCAGCAGTGGCTGATATGATGATGGATACTAGATGACAATTGGGTTCTTATCGTGGATTCGCATACAAGCTACCCCTATACATTTTTGATCCAACGATTTAGGTCTGTTGAGGTTACCCAACCAGGCGTATGATAGTTGCCATTTATCACTTATCGTCGTGGCTTAAGACATTCGTTCTTAAGTCCATGCAAGTATTAAAAAGAGGGACACAGCAATACAAACGCCTGAGGGAAAACCTCAACTTGCCTCTCATGTGATCTGGCGCTGCCGTGTCTTCCGGCGGCGGCCAAATTGGTAAGGGACAATAAGCCACCGTGTGTGTATTCAACTTCCTCAGGGTTACAGGACATTTCACGTGCAACATCTCGCATTAGTGCAATTCTATTTCGAACGTTACATTGGCCAGCGTGCTATTTGGGGCTGTTTACGTAAGTGCTCAATGTGTGAGATGTAGGTGAGCAAGCGAGAGCTAAAGGTCACATTCTTTAGCATGTTTTCAAAACAAGACGGTACTTACGTTCTAAAACATTAACAAAGTAAGAGGTTGGTTACGACTTATGACGAGTGTAAGGCATTGGGTTATTAATTAGAACTAGTGGCTCTGTGAGCTGAAGACCTCGCAATTTTTTTTTTAAATATCAAGTTTTCCAAAAACTGACGCGACAAAAAAATATTATATACTTAATTATCGAACCTGCTCACAAAATTTCACGAGAATCGGTTGAGAAATGCGACCTGTAGGAAGAGGAGAACATCCGGACCGACAGACATACGAAAGAATTTTAGTCGAAAGCTGAAACGGACACGCTTCGCTTGCTCGGTCGATAATTAGGTTCAAGTATCGCTTCAAATGTCGTACCTACACCAAACATACAATATGGCTTTTTTCATCAGAATAGTCGGAAACTATAATTTGCAAAATCCACCACCACCACCATATCAGCCCAAGGACGTCCACTGCTGGACATAGGCCTCCCCCAATTTCATTCGAGGTAAATGCCATAATCGCCACACTTGGCATGCGGGTTGGCGATCGCAGTATCTTCACGGCACTCCGGGGATGCTGATGATGCTGCCCATCCCCCGGTGCATAGCTTTTTGTTATATTGTTTATTTTATTACGTCCGATGGTAAAGCTTTGCGCTCTACCGCTTGTTAATTAGCTAAGAAAATTCGTAGATATAATTTGTCTTAAAAAACCCCTTTAAGGTTTTATCTTTTAAGGGTCAAGCCTTATAATAATAACAATATTTTTTAAGAAAAAAAACCGACTTCAATGGGGGAGGCCGGTAAAAGATTATTATACTTAGATGGTGCACTCTTAGATAGATATACAATAAAATAAAAATGGCTATAATGTATGTTTATAATGGTAGAAGACTAAGTACCCTCAATTCCTCATGGAATCATGAAAAAACCTTGCTTGCTTGACAAACAAAACGAAGAGAACAACTACGCGTCGTTAAAGAGTTCCTTTCTGATCATCATCAGCAGTTCCACTTCATCAAATGTCACTTTTATGCATGAAAATGCTTGATTAGTTCATGAAAATACTAAAATCACTATTTGTGTGCCTTTCATATTTGAGAAGTTCCCTCGATTCCTAATGGATCCCATCATCAGAACTCGAGCATGACAAAAATCAATCGTGAAAATAGAACTTGCTTAACAAACACAGCTAGAAGGACAAATTGCCAAACGTGAACTTTTCGTCGTTGAAGAGTTCTGTTCTGATCATCATCAGCAGTTCCACTTCATCAAATGTCACATTTTTGTATGATAATGCTCGATTTGTTGATAAAAACACAAAAATCACTATATGTTTGCCTTTAAGATTTGAGGAGTTCCCTCAATTCCTCATGGATCCCATCATCAAAAATCGAGCATGACAAAAATTAATCGTGAAAATAGAACTTGCTTAACAAACGCAGCTCCGAGGACAAATCGCCAAACGTGAACTTTTCGTCGTTGAAGAGTTCTGTTCTGATCATCATCAGCAGTTCCACTTCATCCAATGTCACATTTTTGGATGAAAATGCTTGACTTGTTGATAAAAACACAAAAATCACTATATGTTTGCCTTGAAGATTTGAGGAGTTCCCTCAATTTCTCATGGATCCCATCATCAGAACTGCGTTTTGACAAAAACGGGACCAACTTGGATATATATACTTACAATCAAAAAGAGAATTTTGCAAATCGGTTAAGAAATGACGGAGTTATGGAGTAACAAACATTAAAAAAAAAAAAACATACAACCGAATTGATAACCTCCTCTTTTGAAATTTTGAAGTCGGTTAAAAATAAGTAATAATTAAGACATAAGATAGGATTAGTCGAACAAAAGTTCTTGTGAAAATACTTTGCATTTTGGTGGGCGGAATGTTAAGACCCCGCTTTAATTATATTATTTTGAAACGGTAACACTGACAACTGTCAGTTTGAATGTAAATTTCGTTAGTTTTAACAAAAAAATCGTTTAAAAAAAAGTATAAGTCGTTCGTTTCTCGTCTGTCGGTTCGCTATGCTATCGCTGGAGCGACATGAGCGCGCAAATATCTTTGATTTCGGGAAGCGCGCCCGGTGTGCAGCCTACATTTTCGATTATTTTATAATTCGGTCTACAAGGTGCCTTGAAGAAAGGGAGTTAGACGCTCTACGTGGTGCATTTCAGACTGCAGGTAACCTAGGTCTCTTGAGGTAAGTCGGGTGCTCGCTCTCTGAGATACGGTGGCCCTTCAGTCTGCTCGACGAAGCATCGCACCTTCCAAACCCAAGGTAAATAGCATTTCGTTCTAGTATCCTATTGTCATAAAAATCCACTCTCGTTAGCATATCAATCATACAGTCCACTCTTTAACATTTTGGTGTGCTTTGTAAGTGCTTTGGAAGGCACGTTAAGCCGTTTATCCCGGCTGCTGTCGTACGACAGCAGTCGTTAAGCCAAGTTAGAGGCCTTCGGGCGGCTTGAGAACTTCTAGCAGTCAAGTTGCCCACTCACTTGACAAGGGGGGTCGAAGTTGCACTACGTCCGTAGGGAGTACCCACCGTTACCCTACACGTGACCCCTGGGTGGTTGCTAAAAGTGCAACAAAAACTGGCAACCGTACTTGTCTTCTCGAAGATCTCACGGTTCGTAAATAAATGCCATACGATTAAAAAAAAAAAGCCCCCGGTGGTCTTGGTCGTAGTTTTAGGACACCCGGGTCCCAACGGGTCCATATGCAAAAGACTTCACTATTATAATATAACATATCTAAAAGGTAAACAGTTAATAAAAGTTATTGAAGTTATTATACAACTTATATGAACGGAAAGGAAAATACGTCGGCTCAGCCTGGTTCAGATGTCCAATTATAATTTATTAGGTCACATTTGGATAATGATGACAGACGTTCTCGTTCGTAGTATTTTATGCGTTGAATTGGTTTTGATTTGTAGGCGGCTGGCATAATTGTATTTAATTGTCAAATGGCACAACAGTGGGCGGTCCGGTGTTGCACGCCGGGCGCCCGTGGCGCTATAAGAATAATTGTTTTTAATACTGGCTAGTGATATAACGATACCTAGGTTTTCTAAACACCTAGGAATGATAAAAACATGAAGTTGGCATGTGGTAATTTCTTGATTCCATTGCCATACGAACGGTACGTATGGTCGATATTATAAACAACCACTTTACTCTTCCCTGATTTAAAATTTAATGAATCTCGGAATCTCCTTGACGTTACTTTATTTTATCAGGAAACTTAATTATGATATTTTACAGCCTGGTGATAAGTATACCGTTTCAGATTTTAATTAGCGGCACCCCTGAAAGCCACGCCTCAAGCACTTTTTACACTAAATTGCTCGGCGATACCCTTCATTTTACAGATAAACGCACTTCAGAAGGTTCACCGTAAAAACGAACTTGTTTTACATAAATGTATCGCTCTTTTTCGACCTCTACATTTCTGGTCATGCGAACGTTTTGAGTTGACTATCGTGTCCGAATATACATATCAAAACAAATATCTATCTGCCAAGTTGCACTATTGAGTACCAAACAAAAATAACAAAGAAACAAAGATTTTAAGCCATTGAAGAACGTTATACACGGTATTCGGATCTGTGATCTAAGGAGCTTTGAAAGAACTTGGTTTTCAGTTAGATCTCACTTCTTTTATAAGTGAAACCATTTACGAACATTTCACATATATTTTTGATGGGTAGTATGTAACCATAAATCAACACATTTTGGTTAAATTATTAACATTGTTTATTTTTATGCCAATGAACTTCGTAGCCTGTATTACTTTCTAATTTATTTGAATGACTTGAAAATACTTGAAATTATTATTGAAAATTGAATAATGCTAATTTTTTTAAATAGGAGATTCACAATCCGTAAATTCCTGAACGTCACTTCAATCTATTAACGAAAATGCGTGACTCACTTGAACCAAGCTTTGTGGTAAGAATTCTGCAATATCCACAATACCAAAACAACCATTTTCGTTTCACTAACACTTCCCAATATGTGTAAATATATGTATTTAGCTATTTAACTCTTCCATTGTACATCCCACCTATACTCGTAGTTATGCCATTTTGGGTGAATAATTCAGGGCGGTTACTAGTAATCTTCACGGGGATTCTTCCTGGTTCCTTAGAAGTAAAGTAGGTAGCAGTAGCAGTTATAAAGATAAATTATCTGCCCCTTTTGAACGTATCCAACCAACATCAGTTTAAATGTGACTGGGTCCTTTGCCGATTGTATAGTCAAGTGCAAAAATATGGGAGCATACAATCTATGACAAACTATAGAAAGGATTTTTGACGAATTAAGGTTTCGGCAAATATTTACGAGAAGATGAATTCGATACAATTTTTTGCAGTTGACTGTACCACTCCGTTGCCGTACGCTCATTATGTGTGGCTAATTGTGTCCCCTAAATTGGACGCTGGTTGCATGGCGCTTATTCACTCCGAATGGCTTAATCAATTCTTCAAATGTAAGCGACCGCTTGATGGTCCCAGCCAGGTTCCATAACCTCTGAAGTACACGTTTACCTACCAAATACAATTACCACATTGCAAGTTGGGTCACTATTAGTTAAAAATAGCCTTTGTAGTTTTGACATATGATTGTACAACACGCAGGACTCATTGTACTTACTGCAGTCTCTCAGAATATCAATAATTACGCGTGACCACTCCCAAATCGACATCTCGACTTAAAATGTACTTGGTCAAGAAGCTACTACAATCTCCCAATTGCCTTACTTAGGGCGAAATTCTCTTACGCTGTATGCAAGATTTTTTTATTTTTGGGCGAAATTAATATGACATGTGATGCAGTACATCTACAGTTAACACATTCACTGCCAGCCACGCCCCCTCGAACAAACTTGCATAGAAGTGAACGTACATGTGCGTCGGGGGCAGTGAATGCGTTGATTACTGTAGTCACATCGTGGTCACATCTACCGATCATATTCATATCTTGCCTGCAAAAAAATATGCATGCAACCACTTTTAATAGATTCACTGTACGATATTAGGGAACAGCGTGCTATTTGCCAATGTTTTTTTATTTTTTATTAATCAGTTGATGATGATTAAGAAGAAATTATTTATATTAAACAAGTGACCTACTGAGTGTCGGGCTATGCGCGATGTAGGGTTCTGCAGGTACCCACATCCTTTACATTATGCGGACTTAAAAGTTTACAAACTTATATTTACTAGTTTGACACAACATTACCTAAGTACTATCGATACTGCGACCCGTATGCCAAGCGTTGTGATTATGGCATTTATCCCCCCCCCCATTAAATTGAGGGAGGCATATGTCCAGCAGTAGACATCCTTAGGCTGATATGTTGGTGGTACTTAAGTATTCTAAGTAATCAATGGAAATTGAATGCAAGTTTGCTTTTCTAAGTAGATAGATGCATTTCGTAAATTCGGTTATACTTACTCGTTAATTAGTAATATCAACTTAGCTATGATAGGTTTCCTTTTAAATGTATTATAACTAGATTGTAGTTGTGCCAGAGAGTATTAAGGAAAAAATAATGCATCCCCACTTTAAGTGTAGGGGAGTTAACCTTATTTTATTTTTCATTATTTTATCCTACCATTTTGTACGCGTGGTTGGATTTGTAATAGTAACTTTAGTAACGGTTACAGAGCTAAGCCGCGAACGGACAGACGCACATGGCGAAACTATAATGTTTACTACGGATTAAAGGGAAAAAATGCAAAATGTAATGCTCCGAGCAGGAATCGAACCTGCGACATTTGGCATATGGACATTATGGAATTTTCGTTAGCAGCGTTACTGCTTAATACAAAATTAGTTTACTACGAAACCTAAAAAAGGCATTTTATAGGTAGGTACAATGTATTAGACAAAATATGAAGGAAATAATGCTAGTATTGGCAGCCCGTGTTGCGATTATGAATATTGAACAGATTAACTATGGGCAGGTTATCGTCAAGAGAGCTGGTCATTCACGCCGTGTGCCCTACTTGCACTTCTTGCAGTGAAAACTATACGGACCGCGTTGTGGTTTTCTATCGGGTTACGGTCCACCACGTTAGGGCTAAGCCACTTTCTTTCTACTCACTCAATGAACCTAATACCCAGTGATTAAAGAAAACATAAGCCCAAACATTGTTCACCTGAAATGTCTGAACATAATTAAAGTCATTGCTTTGAATATCTAAGATATTTAACTTATATACCCGATGGCAGGCGCCGACATTTACTTATGCCCAAAGTTTACATGCCCAAAAGTTTTTGTCTTGATCTGATACCATCTAAAAATGTATCTTAAGTTAAATTATACCTATCGATAATCAGATAAAGGTCTTCAAACTGGCTAGCGGTTCTGTGTGTGTTGCCAAATGTACGAGTATTGCGTTACTAATGTACTCGTATGAGGACGTAGATGTTATTAAAAATCGTTTCGGATTAGGCAGGAAAATACCATTATATCTCAATTAATTATCAGATTAGTGTTGTACACGTAGATCGTTTTCCGAATATTAGTCAGAAAATCGATGGGCTGCCTTGAGATCGTAAAAACTATATCTAAGAAAATAAAAGGCTGCACTTAATGTTATAGCGCGCTAATAATATTGTCATTAACTGACTAAACTTTAGTCAGTTGTAACTGTAACAATTGACTAATTACTAATTACGATACGTAGTTAGTCAAATGTTATGCATGCAGGTATGTACTTAGGTAATTAAATTAATTGAGTGTAAAAAGCACTTCTATTGCAATTTTGCATACAAATTACTGGAACTAATAATTCAATCACGGCCCAATGGACATCTAGTTATAAGCCGAGCTATTTGGATCGGCGCTGCATATTTTCTTTCGTTGTTCTATTTACATGTATTTTAGAATTACAAGCAGTATGTTGCAGAGAAAAAAAAACCTTCATTAATAATACATATATTAAATCCCATATTATTTTCCCTGAACGAGTTACTGTTATACAAACATCGCCGTCATGTTAACTTGGGTTTCCTGACGGTAGTACTTAAATCAACAAAACAAAACAATAACTTTAAGAAGGCAGATTGTCTTCACTCGAGAACAATGAGAGGAAGAATGGACCATTAAAACTCATGGGAAGAAAAAACATCATTTTGATTTTTGTTAGAAATCCATATCCGGAACCAATACTATTTTACCATACACATAATATAAATATTAATGTAGATAAGCAAGTTCCCCATCTTAGAGCCACAATAGCTACATAGAACAAGGAATGTGAGATATGAGTGAAACTTGTCAAAAACCAGTCTTCGTCAGATGTTGAGTTTAGATTAGTTCGTTTAGGTACTGGCACTAGTCTCACCGACCGTTTAGATCGAGATAGTTGCGTGCTGTTTTCGCCCTACTGTGGCTGATTGAGGCAAACCTAACGTAATATTTTAATTTACTGGGACTGGGACTTGAGAAAACTAGTTTTATTAATTGTATACTATTAGGCGGGCATAAACTTCATGGTGTGTGAAAGTCTGTATCTATCCGAAAATCATATTATAGTGGAAGTAATTTAATATTTACATTACTTTCCAGTCTATTAATATGCCAAATAAGGCCACGGTTAAATCTGAACATGATAAATCGATGACTAACTTCTAAAACTTATCTTTCAATTTCTTCAGTAAAATGAAATTTTTATTAGTAAGTAGTAGTAGCTACTAGCAATAGCCCAAATTCGTAAACAACTGAACTAACTGAATAATTCTTAATAACTGAAGTCAATGTAGAATAAATTTACCCTTTATACACGACTGCCCATAAAATGAGTGTAATGTTCTCAGGTTTCATGTATACGTAAGTGAGATTTTTACAGCAATATTCTAATTGTCTTCTAAGAAATTACCTATTAACCAAAGTTACAAATTTTCAAATAGACACATGACAGTTGATAACTAATAACATTTAAAATTTTCTACTAGTATGACATCTTAACTCTTAGTTAATTTGTTACCAAGAAACCCCAGATTAAAAAATATATATATATTATTCCACACCTGGCCAAAAAGTGGCTTTTACCGCACGCTACGCGTACGGAAAAAGCCGCTTTCTGGCCGAGTGTAGTAATAAAATGATGAACACAACACGGGAGGTAATAAATAAAGCCCTCGATTACATCTATATACGTACGTCGCTTACAGCTCGGGCCGCAAAATCTGCGATCACAGCCTTTCTTTGCTTTACCACACTAGTTGTGTAATGTACTATTTTATGGCTATTAGTTTTCTAAATATATTCACGAAAATGTGAAGAAAGTCTACAACGATCACAAGGATGAATTGTGACAGTCACAAGGCACAAAAAAACTGGCCAAGTGCGAGTCGGACTCGCGCACGAAGGGTTCCGTGCCATTATCCGACTCGCACTTTGCTGGTTTTCTAATATTTTATGTTATAGCGGCAACAGAAATACATTATCTGTGAAAATTTCAACTGTCTAACTATCGTGGTTCTCGAGATACAGCCTAGTGACAGACAGACGCACAGTGTGAAATTATGCCTTAGTTGCGGACATGTGTTTTTTATGATTTCATTTGATGAAAATGATGAATATAATTAAATAATACAACTTTGGGGAAGAAACTATATTTCTATTTCGCTTAGTTATGAAGTTAATAAGAATCGATGGAAATCTCTATGATAGAACCTCGATATCTCATTTTCAATTCCCTTGTTAGCTATGAGCTTAATTAATTATGATAACATTTAAAATTGACTATGACCTGTTTTTAAAATAAATAAAAAATATACCTATACATCTAATGTATAGGTATATTTTTTATTTATTTTAAAAACAGGTCATAGTCAATTTTACAGGCCGAAAAAATTGCAATATTTTTAAAATCTAATAATATCATTGTAATGCTAAGACTTCTCAAAAAAAATCATGCAAAAATAATGCAGGACTTCCGAGTTACAGATTTGACAAATTTCCTGGCTAGGGTTATCACATAAATACCTAGGTAATATTTTTCGATCTTTAGATTTTTTCACACAGTCACAAATAAATCCCAATAAGTTAATTTGATATTAAAATAAAGCTTTTTTTAACCGACTTCAAAAAAGAAGCGTGCTTTGTCCATACTAAAATGTTAACGCTATTCCTGCTAAAATCGGTCCCGGGGAAGGACGTCTCAGAAGGAGATCAAGTCTCCTTAATGTTAATTCTCCTTAATAATACTTACTAAATATATAGAAGGTCGAGCGCCATTCAACATTTTTATGTTGTTTCTTCGATGAAAGAAATCATGGATCATGGTAAACTGTTGACACCTACCTATATTGTAAATATATGACATGCTATAACTTTGTACAAAGTTTTTTTGCAATAAAATTATCTTATCTTATGGGATATTGGGAAGGGGTCCGCCCTCGTCAAGCTAAAGCTAAAACCCAATCTCTCTCAATCTATACGTGATTTCTGGAGCAGCGGGGGTGAGGCGTCATGGAGCCGGCAAAGACCCATGGCGTTACTTTGCCACAGCAGGAACTGACCCAATCTGCTGGGGGATGTCCTTCCGGGCCTCGACCGGGGGACTTAATGCTAGGCGCCAACCCTCATGCTGGTCAGCAAGTGGCAAATTTTGGTACTCTTCAACCTCAGGGAGTATAAATGAATATACTAGGAGATGAACGTAGTAAAGGATTGAAGACATCAAGTCTTAAGGAATTTTACGAAGTACCAAAAAATCTGACACGTCTGGAACTCTTAGAAGTATAAAACAGTTCAAAAAACTATAACCAAATTTTTGAGCAAATGCGAGAATCTTTACCAAAAAAGCAGACGAATACATACATATACATAAATACATACTTGAATACATCATGACTGTTATGCACTTACCAACTAACCGGCCGTCAAATTAAGTATATACGAATACGTTCAAAATATGAACCTTCCTCTTTATTCAGTAGTTGGTTAATATTTGTAATTTAAAGGTACAATTGAAAGACAATAATAGCACAGGAAAATAAAAATCGATAATCTGGCTATAATATTTAACTCTGACGTGACAACCCTATTTCCATAGAAATTTAGTAAATCCTTAGAAATGCAATATCTCCGAAGTCCTGCTATTTGAGCATGTGTTTTTTTTTTGTATTGTTAATCACCACAGTGTGCATCTACCTAAAGTTAAAAACATTGCTTTAAATTGCATTTGATGTAAATATTTCACATGGACTTAATGTTTGTTTTAGGACCGAAAGTTAAAAAACAATTTTTCACTAAAATCACAAAATCTTCAATTACTCAAAAACTAAGCGAAATAGAAATGTAGTTTTTTCGCCAAAGTTGTATTATTTAATTATATTCATCAAATGAAATCATAAAAAAGTTTTAACACATGTCCGCAACTAAGGCATAATCTCACACTGTGAGATTGACGGACAGACATCGAAGTCTTAGTAATAGAGTCCCGTTTTTACACTTTGGGTATGGAACCCTAAAAACATGTCTTTGTAACAGTGCTTCTGTATGATTTGTTACGCTGTGACGCTTTACTTGTCACTTACTTTCTTTTAGAATGAGGAACTTTTGAAATTGATTTATTTATATGAAATTGGGATATTTTCGAGAAGTTAAAAATGTGGGTTTACTCGTACTTATGTTTTTATCCTCTATTTGATTTCATCGGAAATAGGCCTGGTTAAAATGATTAGACTTTGTCAATTACGGCTGAAAAATGTACAAAGAACGAATCGATAACATGACGGTATCTTAACAGTCACAATGCCCGTTTTTAAGTTCCGTAATGGTCTAGATTATCTAGTCTATGATAGTCTAGGTAGGCATTGCTACTAAACATGTACTCGTAACATATATGAATGAGGCGTAAGCGTTAAGCACATTCAAGACACGAGTTTCGTGGAGTCGCCACGTCATGTCACATGTTCCTAGTACGAGTATTGTGTATCAGAAAGTTAGGCCTTCCTCGGTCACGTTATTCTCTCGCACGACCGGGGCTAGTCGCGAGAAGAAATTGAATTTTGTCATCCCACATTTGTATGCGAAACGCAGCGCGCGGTGACACGACAGAGTGTGTAACACGGCTGGTGTGTGTCATCGTTTTTTGTCAACATTATGTGTTTTCGTTGTTTTATACTACCTATAACAGCTAATATATTTAAATATATTATACCTTTAGGTACCTAAAATTAAAATACATATTTTATAGAAGCAAATAATACTAGGGTTCATTATTTCTATATCATAATCAATATCATTGTTTTGAGCGGCATATGAAAAAAATCTAATTCTGAGGATAGAATTAATGATTTCTATTTCTATTTCTAAAACGGCCGTTGTTCCTGAATAAAGCACGTTAAATTTCATGAAGGGCATATCTGCATAACATTATATTGTAACACTTTCGAATCATATATAGGTAGTAAGTATATATAAGTAGGTCTCTGTATCAACGTATGGATCTGGGAAGAAAGACATATAACTATTACCAAAATTGTGCATACAATTCTGATACCAGTAGGTGAAAACTTATAGCAATTTAGTAGTAAAATTTTGTAGTAGTCCAGAACAGACGCGCGGCGGACACAGGCGGACATAAGCAACGCCCAAGGCTCCGTTAGTGCATTGTGACAAGGTGGAGAAGTCAACACGTGCCGCGCCTGTGAATGACATTATGTAGGTAGAAAGTAAACTCTCCAGTCTCAAGCGCCTCCGTGACATCGACTATAGCCACCGACCATTGTTATTTACCTACGCGACAAATTATCTCGCAAACCGCCTTATCTCTATCTAAATACGAATACCTTGCTAGAGAGTGAGATAATATTCGTACACATAATTGTAGTTAGCATTAATTAACAAAATACTATAATGCATTTCACATTCACACAACTATGTTTATGGTATTGCAGTTTTGCTAATTATTCAAGGTGTTCTTTGTTTAGTAGAAAGTGTGACATATTTACGGACTGTCGCATAACTTTTGTTTTTACATTCTCTTTTCAAGTTTTTGCAATAAAATGTCCATTTACCAGGTTGAGTAGTAGATATTCCCCAATAATCAAGTTAATTGAGTTGTAAGTCCTTAGTGAGGATTTTTTGGAGTCGGACAATTGCAGTTTGGGGTGACTCGAGCGAGGCGAGCGGAGGGTGAGTGCCAACAATCTAATGAACACGCTCAAATATGGGGGACTTGGGATTCGTATTCGAAAAGTGGGTAATTATGCACCCGAGGCGACGTGCTTAGGAACTGTAGGGGCCATCGAGCCCATAAATCTGGATAACTACCCGATATCCGGGTAACTGTACGCCATTGCGATTTCCTATATGGATTCAATCCGATAGAATGCTCATCCAATCGAATAATTCCGATAGATTATTTCTCTCCGACTAGGATTTTATATATAATCGAATATTTCGTGGAATTTCTCCCACTATTGATTACCAGGGAGTCGTAACAGAAGCAAAGGGAATGTGCATCTGAGTACACACATTGCATCACTGACACATGAGTAGGTGTAGTGCGTTACGCAAACCGGCATTGCATTGAAAGGCAAACTGTGTAAATATTATTGGTAATATTTCCATTCTTTTAATATCGGTATCGGGAATGATTAGCTTTATCTTATGGTAACCGTGGAATAATTTTGCCGTCGTAATCTAACAAGATTATAAAATTTGATTTTTTCGGATGTGATTAATAGTATAAATTGCTAATCTTACTAGAGGTAACATTTTACCATTTAGTATTGAAATATCCTCTAAATAAATTCATGCGTAGAGAAGTTCAATCAGGTAGTATGTTTTTGCATACTTATGAGGAGATGCAAGAATCGTGATGTCGTGTCCTATGGCGATTACAACAATTCACGAAAGCCAATTAGAGCGCTTTTAATAAAACTGGTTTTATAAAACATACGAATAGAAGTTGTGTTAGTATGCGGAGCAAGAGCTTATGTGCGAATTAAAAAATAAAATAAAATTTAAGCTGTTTATTCCCTTAAATGTTACATTATTGAGCAAACATAGTTTGAGGAATCTTTTATTATTTAAGATTGCTTAACTATATTTTTTATTCTATTAGGCTTTTCTATTATGCTATCCATGACTTGTCTAGGGAGGCTGTTCAATATAAAAGGTAAGTAGGTAGGTCCTGCATACTCTTCTACCATATACATTGGTTATTCTTGGTTCATTAGGTAGGCTTCGAAGGTTGGATGGTCTCTTATATCTGTCCAGCGTCCCTATTATGTCTTTGTATTCTAGTATCACAGACAATTTTACCTTATCAAATACACTTAGAACTCTACAATACTGGAAGAGTTTTTTATAATTATTTTTATATTGATACTTAATTTTTAGCGGTACCTTAACCTTAAGAAGTCTTATTTGTAGATTATAAATCTGCTGCAGGTAAGTATTATAAGTTCTACCATAGCTAGAGATGCCATAACTAATAACAGAGTCAGCTAGTGCCAAACTAGCTAGAATCAAACCAGATTCCAAACTGATTGACAAAGTAAAATGAAAACACATATATCTCACACTTTATAAGTAGTCCTTTTGTATGCCGACCTACTGTTACTGCTGATTAAATCTTACCGCTCCTTAAAGAGTTAAGTGGTCATTTCACATTGTAGCGTACACTTGTACTCGTATAGTATTTTTACGACGACGGTCCAAAACAAAGTGAAAATACTGAGTGATGCGAAAGTAACAAAAATTCAGCGTTCCGTTCGAGTTGACAGGTGATAAATATTGAGTTAGTTTGATTTTCATTGCACGGACTGCCTTAAAGACAAAGAATTATTTAGGTACCTAATACCTATACAAACTTTCTCAACGGGAGTCAAGTACACCGTTATATTTAATTACTAGATGAAAGCCCGGCTTCGCTCGGCTGAAATAAATAAGTAAGAAATAAAGTAAACATTTATTCGTGACAGTTATGCAAACGACGAAAGAAATAGTGAACAAAAATGTATAAAATAAAAACATTACAGCAACGGATTATGATGAAACTTCGTATAGAAATATAGTCTGTAGTCTGGATTAACATATGAAAGAGGGAGTAAAAGATTACGCTGACGACGTCTCGGGCAAAGCAAAAATCTTTGCAAGTTTATCCTAAGCATTTTTATAAGGGTAGTATTTAAAGGCACATAAAAAATTTGACACTGTAATCAGTACTGATTTGTATATTAAAATTCAGTTCAGATGTGCAATGATTGATGTGCCAGTCAGTATTTTTGGTGCGAAGTCAGAGCTGCTAGCGCGAACGAAAACAAATGAAGTTCGTGTATCTCCCTCTCTGTCGAACTTGCAAAATCGAGCGACACAGAGGGAAATACACGATATTCGTTCGTTTTCGTTTCGCGGTAGCAGCTCTCTATTCTCCGCCAAATTCTATTAAGTGGGGCCCTTTACGCTCAATATTATGTGTCAATATTATCGTGATTTTTAAAATTGTATGGGGTCTGTTAAACGCTTAATATTATCACAATACTGGTGTGTCAATATTATCGTGGTTTTATAGATGTTGCTTCAATATTCAGTGTTTCGCGTGATAATAATAACAGTTGGTAATATTTTCTCCAATTAATGGAAGCTATTTAACAACTTGTTCCGTTTTGCCAAAGGTATTTCACATTCCGATACGCGCACCATCCAGGAATAGGAGCCGTCAGACCAGAGGGCCTACCGCGATCTGAAAACAAAGTATTTCCCTCTCCGCGCTCGAATATGCAAGTGCGATAGAGAGGCATATATATTTGGTTTTCGGTTGGTAGCACTTTAGTCCGAACACGGCGGACGGTCGAAGAAAGTCAAAGAACATTCCGTTTGTTGTCTGTCACGCATATAATTTTTTAACTTCCCATCGACCTATGAACTCGAAATTAGTTGATAATGTTTATTATGAAGTATAGGAACCGTCAGTGTGCGACTTCGACGCACTTGGCTGGTTTTTATTACATTTTGAATTTTATTTCTCTTATAGTAAAATACCCTATTCGTTTTAAACTTGACGCCTGAGGGCCTACCGCGAACCAAAAACGAACTATCTTCCTCTCTGTCGTTTGAATATACATGTGCGAGAGAGAGGCAGATAGTTCGTTCTCGGTTCGCGGTAGCGCCTCTAATTTTCCGAGCGCAGCGAACGGCATGAGCTGGGGGTCTTCTCCGAAATTCAAAATCCTAACTTCGTATGGTGCCGTCCCTTTCACTCTCCTGTCATAGACTATATGAGTGAAAAGGACGGCACCATACGAAGTTCGGATTTCGAATTTGGGAGTAGACCCCCAGTACCACTAAGTTATAAGATAGAGCGAGATAGGGATAGAATTTTGCTAGACGTTTAAAAGCCATAAGTCACCTAGTAGTTTGTCACAACAAAATAGAGACACAGCTTTAAGGTGGCGGACAGACTCAGCAAACATTCAAGTGGTGTCCTTTACACGATTAATATTATCACAATGGGGTGTTAATATTATCGCAGTTTTCAAATTTGTATGGATTCTGCTTCAATATTCACGTGATACTTATCGTGATATGATGTATCACGTGATAATAATAACCATGTAACAGGCCCCATACATTCGCTTTGAAGGCGGTTGTTGTGACAATCAGCCTAGCTAGCACGATAGATTATACCGTTACGTTTTGTGTGACGTTTTAATACATTTCGCCCATATAACGTGACGGTATAAGTTATCGTGCTAGCGAGGCTGATAGGTGTATAGAACGCTTGAAAACTACAAAAACAAAACGCTGCAGACGCGGCTAGCCGAATCCACACAATGGGCGATAATGGCCCATCACCCAGAACGCAGCCCAGCAACCTGGCCAACACACCGGACGCAAACATAGTTTACAATTTCCGAACGTACCCAACCCAACGCTGTCAACCAACGAATTTAATATGGCCGACCTTTCGTCATAAAATTAACACTTTTAAATGCAAAATACGCGACAATCCGAATTTTGCGGATACATATGTTCAACTCAAAAATCGTTATTTTTATACGTTCTTCAATTTGAGACAGGTCTCGTTCGGGTCTACCGTACCCCTGCACGAAATTATTAATATAGATATTGTGACTTCTGTTTTAGGAATAGTCAATCACTAAGTCGTTTTTCGCGCATTATTAGCGATCTCCAAGCGCTCTCCCAATTAGTGATCATGTGACGGCCAAATCAATTGAATGAATATTTAGAGCTCTATCATCCAATTATAAGTTTAGAGAGGTCAGGGAATCATTCCTCCCACTGCCGCAGCTTATCTGGTATAAATGGGAGCGGGTCGGTGGCATTTCTAACGAAATGTTAGTCACCACTGTACGTACACTACTTATATAATATCTATACTTTTATACTATTCTGTGGTAAAGATAGATAGCCCTATCTATAGGTACAATAATTACCCGCAATAAACTGAATGATGGCTTATTCGCTGTTACCTTAATTTCCAATAATTCAAAGGTGTTTCACTTTATGATATCGTCATTCGGCATCATGTTTAAATAACGTAATTTTGTGTATCGATATCGCTACTGACTAGTAATGGATTAACATACATTTTATGTAATTATTTTGACACTTAATTTAATATATGTATAATTGATTTAATATGTTTCGCTGATTGCGTGTTTACTTTGATCATCATACTTAATTGTATATTTTGCTGTAGAATGCATTTAATGATTCAATGTAATAAACCAATTACTTAAGTAGAAACAATGATTAAATTAATTTATATCATAATTAGTTCCTGCGTATTATTTACAGGTATGTTTTAATTCCTTTAATGTCATTCATTGGGATTACATCACATAGCGCGTACAGAATATTTAACACTAGCGCATACTCATCATAAGATTGAATATTTGCCACGATTCTTAAAATTTGTGGGATCAGCGTTAGTGAACAAATGACACGAAAAGTAAATGCATAGTTTGCTTAAGTTGCCGTGTAAGGTGAAACGGCTTAACGGCAATCCAACCTTCTTGGTTTAACAGAAGTAATAGCCTTTACTAATCTGCCGTAAATACCGTTTGATAAATTATTTATTTAGTATTTCAATGGTGTTGCTACGTCATATTTGAATTGAAGGTTACTAAGGTACGAGTATCATGTCGTCATAAAGAATTCATCATGTCGCTCTATAGCATGCTGCACGGCGAAAATATACAAGATCAGAATTTTAATTATCTAATTGCGACAAACTGGTTGATAAGCTCTTTAGATAAAACCACAAAATGCCGGTTGTAATAAATCGTTAAGAGTTGTTAATGTCAGTTGGCGGGTTTCTTTAGTAGGTCGTTCAAGGAGTTCGGACTGTGTTTTATCTTGCTGCACAGGCTGTCTGAAAGCGAATATTACCCACATCTAACTCAGGATACTCAGAAGACCAAAAGTACTAACCGTCCGTTTGGGTAAAAATAGTGAAACTGTATTAATTTTGTTAACAAAAGGTAAATAAATCCACAATACCGCCAAGTGGCGAAAACGGAACCTAGTTTTGTTATGTTACTCCGTCCGTTTGTCCGTATGTCACAGCAGATTTACTCGGAGACTATAAGCACTACAAATATTAATTTTGGTAGGAAGGTGTATTCTACATACGCAAAATATGACGTAACTGGGAATGAAAAAATAATCAGTCCACGTGTGTGCTATTTGTGGACAGGCCTTTAAAAATGATATAGAGGTTTCTAAAAAAACTTTCCCATTTAAGTGAGTGAGATATTAGCTGTCAAAGTCGTAAAAAATGAGGCCCCCCTCTAATTTCCATACAATGAAGTTTAAAAGTTTGCAACAAGTGGTGTCCGTTAATAAATACTTTCAACGATTTTTGGTTTGAACAAGATTTCTAACGGTTTTTGAGTTATTGCTGAAAAACTGTCTTGTCGAAACAAAAGGATTAAGTGCCGTGATTACCTATATACGACCTTTTTTCGTATTGTATAGTGATTTTAAATGTAGAATATTATGTGTCGGTACGGAACCATTCTTTGTGCGTGATCCGACACGCACTTGGCAGATATTTTAGTTTATTTTGTTCAGTTGTTACCCGCATGCATATATCGGAGCATACTAGGTGCTCAGAATTAATTCAACAGGACTCTATTGTCAAAAAGTAAAAATGCATGTTCATATATTTTAGAGCACTCTGAAATTCTGAAGAGTGCATACTCGTATGTATGTAATTGATGGCTGCATAATAAAATCTACACTACTACGATGCCTTTGATGGTGATAGCAAATACGCCACTTTCAACAGTCCCATAGCAAAAGTGGCCTCAGTTAGAAAGTATAAAGCAAGCCTTAAGATTTTTTGTAGGTTTGCGTAACATTGTCGTAATTGATTGCCAGCGGTCACGTAATTGGCCAGTTTGAGAGTACCTTCCTGTGATAAAATAATCCCATCAAAAACATAAATGTGAAAATGGGAGCCAAGTTCAATATTAAGAGTATGCGATGCTTGGTTGTCGTCTTCACCGACAAAAGAATTGAGATCTAAATGGGTGCCAAGTTCCGTAGATTCTCTGAAATGGTGCCAAGTCCGGCACTACATTGTTTACAGTAAAACTAATTTACTGCGGCTTAATTTTGAGCGTTAACTTGGCAGTTTTCTTAAATATCCAACAGCTGTTATGGTATTATAACATACTGCATAGAAAACTGCCAAGTTAAGGCTCAAAATGCATTAAGCCGCAGTAAATTAGTTTTACTGTAAACAATGTAGTGCCGGACTTGGCACCATTTCAGAGAATCTACGGAACTTGGCACCAATGGACCTTGGAAAATGGGAGCCAAGTTCAATATTAAGAATATGCGATGCCTGGTTGTCGTCTTCACCGAGAAAAGAATTGAGATCTAAAAGGGCGCCAAGTTCCGTAGATTATCTAAAAAGTTGCCAAGTTTGGCACTAGATTGTTTACAGTAAAACTAATTTACTGCGGCTTAATGCATTTTGAGCTTTAACTTGGCAGTCTTCATAAATATCCAACAGCTTTTATGGTATTATAACATACTGCATAGAAAACTGCCAAGTTAAGGCTCAAAATGCATTAAGCCGCAGTAAATTAGTTTTATTGTAAACAATCTAGTGCCAAACTTGGCAACTTTTTAGATAATCTACGGAAATTGGCGCCCTTTTAGATCTCAATTCTTTTGTCGGTGAACTTGGCTGCCATTTTCACATTTATGTTTTTGATGGGATAAATATATTCGATTTTTTCGCCTTATATCCGTCATGAAACTTTAGAATACAATAAAATCTTTCAATTTCGGCAGAGTAAATACAATCCATATTCATTTCTACTTCTGAGTTTTCATTGCTCCTCATATTTTATAAATCAACAACGTACAATGAAATCAATCTACACAGTGTAAAGTTTCAACTTTTCCACCAATATGTTTTTTTTTTTTACAGACGTGTATAATCTATGCTGTTCAAGATGGCGCTGTTAGTATCATACACGAACTCGAATCTGAATTTCAATGGGTACTGAATACATTTTAAAGGGTTTTGCAGTATTGTTTATGGTTATTGGTTACATTTACAGACAATATTATTAATCCTCTGAATTTATTTAGTATTTTTTACCGCGAATATATTTTTTAAGCTGAACCATTCTGAATTAGAAAAAAATAATCAAAATGAATGTCGTTGTGAAATTAAACATAAGATAGTCGTCTTGCAGGTCGCGGCCTGCAAATGCGTTTGTAAATCCCATTACATAGTAACCCAAACGAGTTAGTTTGAATCCTATTATAAGGAACACAACGACAACATTTCATAGCAAGTATGTTTGAGAAAAGATAATTCAGTAAGTTCCGGAGAAGGACGTTCTTAGAATAATTTTCACCCCAGTATTTGAAATTGTGAAGTACGAAGCCGGCAAAAATTAGTATTTTAATGTTTAAACAACGGAGCAGCGACATAAATTCACGTCAAAAATGAATTATTTCCGTTAAGAAGGTAGGAAGGCGATAGAGTGAATCTTGCGGTATCGAGTCACGCGTGTCGCCTTACCATGAGAACGGAGAACGCTTCATTATGAAATTTATATGCCTCTCATATCGTGGGAGACGATTTTGAGACTACAGTTACACGCTGGAGATTTAATCGAACGTCCAGCCGTCTTAATTATCATTCTAATTTCGCTAACAGTAGTGCGAAACACGCTAGCTTAGGTGATTTCGTTAATTAACCAGTTCGGTACGTTTTATTACCTACACACAGGCAAAGTGGCAAACTACAATTAAGCCTCACACTTTGTTTTGTTTCCTACGCGCGTAATTTGTTTTTAATTGGCCGAAACTTCATACTTACTACCCCGTCTCAATATTGACCGTGCACAAGCGCTTACGTCCTAATGACGTCACGCGGCAAGGTGCCCGGGTAGTACTTGTAAACTAAATATTAAATATGTACCTGTTTTTAAAATTTCTACTGCCTGTACTGCCTCTTTAGGAGAATTTAAGATGGCCTTAATTCTTTGAGAATCTCTTGTTATAATAAACCTTCTAAGTTTAACTAAAATTTCGATCCGCAACACGTCTGTGAATTTATTTCACTCTAGTTGTAAAATAGTATCACATTTCGATTTATATTATTAGAAGTGAATTTTGAATGGTAAAATCATTTCATGTTGCAGATTTCTCTCTAATTTTAGAGACTGGCTTTATATATGCGTGCAGAAGGAACGAAATTATATGATAATTGCCAATGAATATTATGATTCCGATAAAAACATATCCAACAAAAGGGTTTCGTAACAAATTGTATTATTAACATTCCCGAGAAAGCAAATTACGAAAGGCGTATATGGAGTCGCAGTCGGGTTTGAAACGAAAATTTGTGGATATCGACTATGCAGGTAAAAACTGATCATCCATAACGAAGTCGAACATTTCAGTAATATTTATAAAGCGTAGTAAGTACCTATATGTATATTATGTGCGTACAAGGCGTGAGCATTCTTATGCATGCGAAATAAGTTATACACGCATCAAAAGCGTTGCAAAGGCCGTAACAATCTCTCCGACACGTCAATGCCGCCCTTGCTTATATGCAGACAACAGCTCTTTCGCCCTCCGACCCTCCTGATGCATTACAACTGCACGAGGGCACCGACCGCTACGACGGAGGCGTCGTTACCATAGCAACGCCTCTCGCGAAATCTTCCCTCGGAACTACAAGGTCAGATGTTTGTATTGCCTTCACAGTGATATCCGTCCCTGTTCTCCTGTCGCCACGAATATTGACAGACACGCCGCGCCGGACCAGACGGGGAGCACCCTCGTTCCCTATTTTCGTGGCCCGTGCGTGTACCAAATGATATATTTTTACTAAGAATTAAAAGCACCACAAATGACGTGTTCAGCGCTGATATTAAGCAGTCGTTGGCACGGGTACGTGGGGATTTTATTGTTGCAATAATAAAGTCAATTTTCCGCGGACAGAATGCGTTTCGCTCCTTCTACCGCAGTATTTAGTTTACTAAATTGGAAACAGTTTGTTTACAGTAAAAAAATACCTCATGTGTGTACGAAAAATATTCACTTTATAAAAGAAATGTTTGATGAAGACCTCTATTCATTTTGAATTGAAAGACCTATCCAATAACAGCCCACACCATAGGGTTAAAGCAAAATAAAAATTTCGTCCCTACTTAACCTGTAGGGGAGGTAACCCTTATATATTTTTTTAAAGATTTTATTTTCGCACTTTGTCATCTTTATTGCTTTATGGTGGGCCCTGTAACAGGAGCAAAAGTTTAAACGGTGGACTATTTAGCGGGTCGAAAATTATTTTCAAGTGGTTTTTTTTTTCAACTATATTTTCTTCAAAGATAGCTTATCAATTTATTGTAAAAACTCATTTACATTTAAAAAAAAACTAAACATATCCATTATTACAAAAATGCAAAAACAATTATGACTCATAACTTGATACTACCTAGTACATTTTTTAAGATTGGCTATTACTCGTTAACTAGTAATGTCTACATAGTTGTGATAGTTTTCCTTTTAAATTCATTATATGTAGGTACAACTAACATGATTTTTTTCACATTCCCAGAAGCAACCGTTTAGCTAAATTATTGCAAGATTTGAGACTTCACTACTAAATTTTAATCTAATACACCGTATAGATTTTGAGTAAAATGCCTATGACGTGACGGTTATGACATACGGACCGACAAACAGACGGACATGACGAAACGATAAAGGGTTCCGTTTTTGCCATTTTGGTTACAGAGAATAGTAAAGTAAACTTAATGATTTACCAGGATCCATTGCTTGCTATTGAATTGCACGATTATCATGGACAAAAGCCATAAGGCAAGCGGAGATTAGGATGATCAAAAGAAAGAAGCGGTTGAATTTTATCACGAGGGAGGGCCTTTTTCTTACAATAAGACGGCTATCGAGTTGCTTCCTGCTTGCATAACGGTATACAATGTTAACTTGCGCAGTAGTATTAGAAATGGGACGCTATTATAAAGTATTCAACGCATTCAATGTCAGTCCCTTTTTCTGGACCTTCGGCGGATGGCGCACTTTTCTACATGCCTCAAACGCACATGTGAGTATTGTGAGTTCATGCTAATAATTAAGATATAAAGAACATACCCTGGCTTCGCTCAGAAGCAAGCATCCACCCGCTCCCTTATCATTTTGCCTCCCAGACCCTCCATGCCCTGATTTACCTTGCTTTTATGCTTCAGATGACGCGGTTTTTGCTGCCGTTATGTCCTTCAAAAACGGTTCGGCAGGAGGCCTTGATGGTTTTTCGCCTCAACACTTGAAGGACCTACTCACCGGTATTCCAGGCGGGCGTAATAACGCCCTTCTGTCTGGTTTAACAGGCTTAATTAACCTGATGCTTAAGGGTAAGGTAAACTCTCTCATAACTAAAACCCTCTACGGCGCCAATTTATGTGCTCTCATGAAAAAAGATGGGGGCATACGTCCCATAGCTATAGGTTCGACCTTCAGAAGGCTTGCTTCCAAAGTCTGCTGCAAACACATACTCCCGGTCTTGCAGCCGATTTTCCAACCCGTCCAATTGGACGGGTTGCTGCCGAAACCTAATTAGGTTTCGGCAGCAAAGGCGGCTGTGAAGCAGCCGTCCATGCCTGTCGTACCTTTCTAAAGGACTCAGGAAGCGAAGTGCTGCTAAAACTCGATGTCAAAAATGCTTTCAACTCCGTCTGCCGGGACGCTTTTTTATCAGAAGTAAAAAAAAAAAACTCCCGACATCTTTCCTTATCTTTGGCAATGCTACGAAGCACCTTCTCCGTTCGTCGGCCTGTTTAGCCTAGTTGGTAGTGTCACTGCCTCCGAAGCTAGAGGTCCCGGGTTCGATTCCCGGTAAGGGCATTTGTTTCTGTGGTGAGCAGAGACATTTGTTCCTGAGACTTGGATGTTTTCTATGTATTTATGTATGTATCTATTAAATATATCGTCGTCTGGTACCCATAACACAAGCCTTATTGAGCTTACTACTACTATTACGGACTAGTTCGATTTGTGTAAAAAATGACCCCTAATATTTATTTATTTATTATTATTATTATTATTTATACCTTCTGATCTTATGTACCAAAAACACACAATTTTTTCTTCTATGGGCTGCCAGCAAGGCGACCCTCTTGGTCCGGCTATTTTTAGTTTAGCGGTACATCCCATTATTTCTAAACTGTCCTCAAAATTTAACATCTGGTACCTCGACGATGGTACTCTCGGGGGCGATGTAACCTTAGTTCTAAATGACTTAAGCTTCATTAAGGCTGAATTTGAATCTCTGAGTCTCCAGCTTAATTATGATAAGTGCGAAATTTATTTCAACAATCCCAATAACCTGCAACAATCGATCCTCAATATCAAAGCTGCAAGTCCAGGTATTAAAATTATGTCAAGAGAGTCGCTACACCTCCTTGGGGCACCTATATTCGATGAGGCAATCTCAAGTTTCGTGGACAAAAACATTCGGCTTTTTGAAGATTATTCTGACCGCCTCACACAAATAAATTCGCACATGGCTCTTTCTATTTTACGCTTCTATCTCTTTGTTCCAAAACTCACTTATGCTCTACGCTGTAGCCCTTTCTGGAAATTCCAAATTATATGTGAAAAAAAATCGATAACCTCATCCACTTAAGTCTCGAAAAAATTATTACTCGTAATGTCAATATTAACAGTCGTTAATATTTACAGGCCACTTTGCCTATCAGGTATGGTGGACTTGGCGTACGGCAGGTTTCCAGTGTGGCTCTGCCAGCTTTTCTGTCCTCGGCGCACAGCGTGCTACCTCTAATCGGTAAAATTCTACTTCCGTCACTTCGTGGTTTTGAGGTAGCTTGTCTGTCTGACGCCAAGGACGCCTGGAGAGCCGCATGTCCGGATAAGGATCTACCGTACGGGGCGGAGTCCCAAAAACTCTGGGATGAACCTATTAGCCGAACAGTCCACAGTCACCTGTTAGACGCATGTGATTCGGCCCAAGACAAAGCACGCCTTCTGGCAGTCTCTGAACGGGAGTCAGGGTACTGGCTCCATGCTCTCCCATCAGCACATTCCGCCACACTTTTAGATAACCAATCTTTTAGATTGGCTGTTGGACTGCGTTTGGGCTGTAACATTGCCGAGCTCGAACCTAGTGGGCTGGCTCGTAATGACGGTAAGAGACCCGACGGCATGACTTTAGTGCCTTGGGAGGGTGGTCGACCCTTAGTCTGGGACGCCACGTGCGTGGATACTCTGGCGCCATCCCACCTCTGCTCTACATCGCTCAGGGCTGGCGGGGCGGCTGCTACTGCCGAGATCGCTAAGCGCCGAAAGTACAAATGTCTCGGCGACAATTTTCTATTCGTGGCTTTTGCGGTAGAAACGCTAGGTCCGTGGGATCCAGGCGCCCACACACTTTCACAGACTTAAAAAAAAAATTGATCAACACCACTGGCGACCTGAGGGCTGGCTCGTTCCTCGGCCAACGAATAGGCATTGCGGTGCAACGTGGTAACGCAGCCAGCCTTCTGGGAACCATACCCAGCAGCGGCGATTTAGGCGACATAGGTTTATTTTTAAGTATTATTTTAAGCTTATTTATTAGTTCGTTGTATTTCCTTAAATAAATGACAGTTATTGGTATGAAAAAAAAGGAATAGAAAGAACATTACTAAATTATAAAACTCACATATGCGTTCATAGTACTGGGCGAAGCTCGCTGAACAATAAACTCACAGACGAGTTCGAATCGAAGCACTGGATGAAAGTAACGAAAACGTATACAGGGTGTGGCCTGTAATAGGAGCAATAAATTTAAAGGACGCTTCCTTAGAGCATCTGCAGTAACCTCTTGTGTCCACATTTTTTTTATCTTTTTTCAATTGGGAGAAATTTTGATCTAAAAATTACGACCTCCAAGTAATGGATCTTGGCACCCAGAGATTATAGCGCGGCAGTCAATGCTGATTTTGAGGTTGCTTCAAATTGTGACTCATAATCGTTGTCGCATTTTTTGTTTGAAAGAATATTTCTGGCATTTTTTTAATTTTTTTTATAAATTTTTAGTATTTTTTGAATAAATTGTTATTAATATCACTCCAGTAGAGTAAAAAAAGTACAGATAAGCTACATTTGCGAAAAAAAAATTCCAAAAAAAAAACTTTTTTTTTTCAATTAAAATCATTTGGAAATAATTGCTGGAGAGCTCAATAGTGTACCGTTTAATTTTTTGCTCCTATTACAGGCCACACCCTGTATACGCGTTGCTGGCAGTGAATGCGTTAATTGGGGGATAAAACGAGATAACATCATTTGATAGAAAAGGATTTCGTATCTCCCATGGTAGTTTGAAAACCGCACCGATGAAAAAAGCTTGAAACAATTCAAATATAAATGTACGAGTATGATTTAATCTTTAACCTAATATATATATGGGGGACAATCTTACACAAATCGACCTAGTCCCAAACTAAGCAAAGCTTGTACTATGGGTACTAGACGACGATATACATACTTACATAGATAAATACATACTTAAATACATAGAGAACATCCAAGACCCAAGAACAAAATCCGTGCTAAATGCACAAATAATGCCCTGGCCGGGATTTGAACCCGGGATCTCTAGCTTCGGAGGCAGTGTCACTACCAACTAGGCTAAACAGGCCGTAATAAGTAAAACATCCGCTATTCTGTCTTTGCTGTTGGTTATTTGGTTTCTATTCCTCTCCGATTACTCGTGTTTTTTATGGCTTATCGTATTAAAAACAACGAGGTTTACTGAAAAAGTATGACATATTTCCTTCAAAGTCACTGTTTTCAAGTTATACCGACAGCAAACTTTGGAAATTTTAGACCTAAAAAACCAGTTTATTGGACGTAACTTTTGTGAAATAATGTTAAAAACAAAATATATTTTTTTGGCAGAAAAAGAACGAAGGATTCAGCAGCATTCCAATAAATAATGTTTTGAAATTAGTTGTTAACATGACGGGTACTGATATTCATAAAGCGGTTATAATGAACTGGTTAGCTTGGTACTAAATATGTATATTAATTATGAAATTAATATTTTTATCTCATGCGTCGTCTCGGCGTCTGTAGTGTTGCAATCTATCTATACATATAATAAAGCTGAAGAGGGTCGAAAGTCTGTACATGGAAGATATTCGAAAAAAAGATGGCTGGGGATACTTAGAATCGATAAAAGAACACGTTCCAACAGTTTTTAGAATTTTTGTCTGTTTGTCTGTTTATATGAACGCGCATCACGCGAAAACGGCAGAACGGATTTTGATGAAAACTTTACTAATCTGTCGAATAAATACCCGGTCAGGTTTTAGGCTATAAAAATTGTGCAGATTTGGGTTAAAAGGGGGTAAAAAGAGGGGTTGAATTTTGTATGGGAACTCCTATAATCCATGAGTTACAGGTATGAAAATTGGTAAGCATATACTTGACGACAAAGGAAAAACATCCTCATTCAAAATTCGAGAAATCTTAAGATAGAAACTGAAAAAAAAGTAAACACAAGCGCTGCGCCGCGGCGCTGCCCAGTGTGCGCGCCAGCCACCAAGGTCTCTTCAAATTTTGAACACTATTATGATTTATTCCATTAAGTAACTGTGACTCTAAACCCAAATTTCAGTCCCGTTTTCTAGAATCAAAAACTACATATATAACTTTGTAATCCTATATAAAAACATGCAATTACAATGTTACTTTTGCCGTTCACTTCATGTGCACTCACTTTATACTATAATCCCACTACTTAATATTATAAATG
This sequence comes from Notocelia uddmanniana, assembly GCA_905163555.1. Lineage (NCBI taxonomy): Eukaryota > Metazoa > Arthropoda > Insecta > Lepidoptera > Tortricidae > Notocelia > Notocelia uddmanniana. Next base: position 11,711,071 of record LR991052.1, on the reverse strand, counting down.
CGAAAGTTTAGATGTTTGGATGTTTGTCACTGAATCACGCAAAAACGGCTGAACAGATTAAGACGATTTGTATGCTAATAGTATATAATCTGGATTCACTTATACATATTATAAGTGTACTTTTTGTCCCGACGATCTTCCATCAAAGAGATATTAAATCGGGGATGCAAGTAAGGTCTATGAAACGGGGTGGTTTAATCCTCATACGCCATTCTACGCTTTAAGTTTCAGCTAATTGGGAGTATAACAGCGTGTCAAGAAATTTAACTTAAAGCATAGCAGAATTGTAAACAAGTTGACGATACATCATGTCAAAACCGAAGTATCATAATTCCTTCTGATTGTTGACGCTATTTTTGAACACAGCCTTTTCGCAATTAGTTCTACTTTGCGTGTACATCAAAATGCATTTGCGATACTTTGGCATTGATTTTATTCATATGCTTTAATACAAAAACAGCTGTTTCAATGCACACTTTGTATCGTCGGTGTACCATTTAATTTTGTCGTGCGTTATTTTTTACGTAATTGTTGACCCTTCACGCCATAAAAACAGTTTGATATAAGAGGTCACTTGAGCTGGGCAGCCCAATCGTCAACATAGACAGTTGGAGCATCTTAGATGTAAGTACACTTAGAAGAGGGTCGAAAGTCTGCACATGGAAGATATACGAAAAAAAGTTGGCTGGGGATACTTAGAATCGATAACAGAAATCCTTTCAACAGTTTTAAGAATTTGTGTCTGTTTGTCTGTCTGTTTATATGTCTAGGCATCACGTGAAAACAAACGAATGGAGTATAATTTACCCTTATTAATATGGCAACTGGATCTTCGGCGATCGGCTTTTCAGTCATCAACCTTACATGAAGAATCTACTCTGTTGGGAGGCTCGGCCTTTAGCCTCGCGTGTCTCGCCTCTCTGCTTCAGGCCTTCGGCCCTCAGCCTTACATGAGAAGCCCGCTCTGTGTGATTATTCTCGCATGCCTTGCCGCTCTGCTTCCGGCCTTCGGTCATCATACTTACATGAAGAACTCGCTCTGTTGGGATAACGTTTTATGGTAGAACTGCGTAGCGAGACTTTTACCATTGTACAAAGTACATGTAACGTTTTTGACGAGATTCATTCATCTTGAATCGGTACATTTGATATTCCGAAATAAGCACGTAATCATTCGTTTTGACAATAGGATTTCTAGGAAATGTCATATTGACTGTAATCATTTCTTAAGGGGTGTAAAGAAGGGTGAAAGATTGTATCATCATCATCATCTGAGGCGTTATAGCCGCGGGTGGGCCCTAGGCTAGCCTGGTCAAGCAAATATCTCCAGTCCGATCTATTCGTGGCTTTCCTTCTCTAACATGTCACCCCTAAGTTCCTGGTGTCCACCTGAGCTTGAGAAAGATTGTATGGGAAAACAAATCATTCTAAGTCGAGAACGAATTATACGCGGACAAAGTCGCGGGCAAAAGCTAGTCAAAAATATATACAAAAATAATGTGTCGCTACCGCCATTGCCACCGATCAAAATCAAAAACTACCAAAATCAAAAATTAAAAAAAGTAGATGTCTAAGAATGCCAATACAGACTGTCCCGACTATACTTATACATGACGTATATATATTGTTGCCATATAACATGCTGTTTGCAGCGACATTATCTCAGGTCCAAATAGATACCGGTCAGGCTATATGTAGATTTCATACATATAAGTGCATAAACGACGTACTTTTTGGACCATAATGAAATAAATTATAAAAAATAAGTATTAAAACTTTTATCCAAATTCGGCTCAATGTAGATAAAGGATTGAAGAAACCATAATCGCTGGTGCCATAAATACCTATATGTATAGCTTTGACGGAGAAATATCAACTCAAAACTCGTCAAAATTCCTTGAAAAAGTATAGAGCCCCGCCATTTGTATTTTTGAAGTTTTAACTGCAATGTTGGCCTGCAGTGCGGATTGTGCCGATGGAGCTAACGGCACGTTTTTAATCGTCAGTACCGCTATTACATCGCATTATTTGCCCGATCAAGTAAGCAGAAATCAGGTCAACATAGAATTGCTTTTAAAACATTTTCTAATTCAACCCGAACGTTATCGTATTCCGATACCGAATAGCTTCGGTTTATTTTACGTGAATATGAGTAGAAAGATTTCCTTATTTTACTGCTGTATGGGTTACGACTACGAGTACAAAAGTCCATTACGAAATCGTTTTGCATTGCGCGAACTGTTTTGTCATATGGTTCATCTTATTTATGGGACTATGTTTAAAGCAGAAACCAGACTAAAAATATATCATAGTAAAGTGGCATCACACTGTAAACGAGGGTTAAATTAAAACCAAATTAGGCATCACCAATCATCTATCCAGCAGATTCCCGTGACCTTTACCACCCGCTGGATGCGAGGGGCGCAGGAGGCCTATGTCCAGCAGTGGACGTCCTTCGGCTGATATGATAAATCGTCAATCGTCATCGATGATTCACGTACACTGTTTGTTGCCAACCCGGACTTGACTTTGAAATAACAGTACCTAACGTAAATTAGTTTCTGTCAAAAAAAAATGTTTTTCTCAAACATGCAATGAAACATTGATGTTATGTTCCTTATAATAGGCTGCGAAGTATGACGTTTCAGGCGCGGCTATGACAAGAGGTCGTTAATGGAATTTCATACAAATCTTGCAGGCCTAGGCCGGCAAAGTCCTCTTTTTTAATTCCATTCCACATAAATTTGTGGCACAGGCATCATGACATTCTGCCACTATGCGTATTAAAAATAAAATTTTGTTTTTTTTTTGTTGTTTATTTCATTTCATGTTTGAGAAAAGCACTATACATACCTCGGCGGGAAATTTGGGGTTGCCAGCCTTAGACCTATCCGGCCTCGCTTCGCTCGGCCGTATATATGTCTTCGGCCGGCAACCCCTTTCGTCCCGGCCTCTGTAGTAATGTACTATTATTGCCGACTGTAGTTTTTTTTCCACACTCATCAACTATTCGTTGAGTGGGTTGCAATAAGCTCAAACACGACGCATTGATCTTATGTAATGTATGTGTGATTTTATATGACCTCACCTTCTGTCTCCATCATCCGATCAGTTCGGTGTTACCATAAAATTGCATTGTCATCGAACTTCGATATAAATGCCAATTTTCGATTTTTGCGCTATTATATTGGGTTATCTGTTGTATTCGTTTTTTATCTGTGCTTGCGTAGATAAAATACAAACATTGTAAGTTAAATAAAAGATAGTAAATTTAATTGTAGCCACACTCCAACATTAATTTTAGGTAGTAAGCATAGAGTAAAACATAAGAAAATCATAGGAAAGGAGCACTTACGTAGTCTTTGATCTGCGCTTACGTAGATAAGTTTAATGCAAAAATTGCAAGTTAAATAAATGTTTGTACATTTTTATTGTAGCCACACTCCAACTCTAATTTCAGGTAATAACAATCGAGTAAAAACATAAGGAAATCGTATACATATTTATAGCGAGGCTGGTTAATAAGCAAATGTTCCAAAGAAGCGTGTATAACGAAAAAAAAAAACAATTGTTGTGTTTCTATTTGGTGCAAAGTAGCGTGAATGCTAGAATTCTCTTGATTCCAGAAGGCCTTGACACAGATATTGAAATGCAGCTCAAAGTCAGAGGTGGACTGGTTCGGTCCGTAAACACGCGGCTGCATCGGCCGGCCGGTGCCGAATATGGGCCGGCCTCCATGCTACTTGTTTACTCCCACGAAGATACTTGCAACTTGTCGATACAATAAATCTATTTAGCAACTCAGCTACTTGTGTTAGGTACATAAAAACCTTGTTTTGTAACGCATGGCGTGAACCTATCCAAATACATACCTGGTGCCCGAAGTGTATTCACTGATGATTGTACAGTCGCCATCATGTATAGCCGAGCTAACAAGGTGGTCGCAAATAACTGGACACGGCTCTATTATCAAGGAGTTAAAGTAGAGGATAGTTAGACTTTTTGAGCACGATATTTTTGATGACTACAATACTTAGGAAATGTGAGGTGTGTATTATGTCCGGAACTAAATCTATAGCGAAACGTACACGTGTACTTAACATTGGGTAACACACGTTTCCAGGTAAGCATTTTTTTCGACGACGAGTTTATGGACGCCATTATCCACCTATATATTATAGATTTGAACATACCATTTCATTTATCAAATAACTCGTTGTTCACTGATTTGTTTTATCTTGAGAAGATATAGTGTTAGCAAGTTACATAGTCCTCAAGGAAAAGCGCTGTTTACTCATGCCTTATGACGGCATGACACCACGCCGCACCGAAACATTCACATAAGGTGTGGTCCCATGCAATTAATATACTTGTATGTGACTAAATTCATTGTGAAATGAAAAAAAAAGTTCAATACCTATTGCACACACAGAACAAGAATAATTCGAAAGCTAATTTACCTGTCTACTAAATTATAATACAAATGTCATTCATTACAATCAATATGAATAGAAATTAATAAGAGTCATAAAAATATGTTCTAGTAAATGGTAATCCCATCGAGAAAAAAAAATGTGAAAAACTGACAAGATCGTAAACCTAGGGAGGCGAAACACGTCGAGGTTTTGTCTTTATTGGTGGTGGTTTTTTGTATTCATTTGTGTGTTTGTGCGTGAGGAGGGAGGGTGGGAACATTAACCGCATGCAAAAATAAGCAAGTGGATACATTGCATTACCACTAATAATAGACTTAAACGTTTTTAGTGGAATAGCAAAGAAATATTATTCTAGAAACGTAAATATATAAAACTAATCCTTTTGGCTTGTTTGTCTTTCTAGAATTTTTGATGCTAACCAGCAAACCCATACGCAAAAAAGGTTTTATTCATGAATGACAGGAGCGTAGCAGTGATTTAAGGAGTCTCACTTATTTCATTAGTGAAACCGTTTAAGACCTTGTTCTTTTTCACATTTATGAAACTAACCATTATTTTTTGTAACATAATTTAAACACACAATTACCTAGCCGTATGCCTAGTTTTAACATTCTAGGTCACCTGAAAGTAGATATTTTGATGAGTGAATCAGTCAGTGTAAAAATAGTGTTTTCAGACATCAAAATCTCAGGAACGGTTAGAGTACGATTTTTTTAAATTGAAATTCAGGATTCGGTAGTTAGAAACTGGAGGCCAATTCTCGGGCCTTTAGAGAGATGATGTCTATTACTTTTAGACATATCTCAATAAAAAATGGCAGATCTCGATCGTAAACCCATTTGCGTATTCTCGAAATCTCACACTCGAGTTAATGCAACCAGTGGTCAGTAGCCATGGAGATGGTTAAATCACATTTTTTTTGACTTTTTTTTTATTTGATCTGCCAGTGGCGTTTATTATTGACAAATTCAGTAGTTGATCGACAGTTTTCAGCAGCACAAAGTGAACATATTTGCGAAAAATATGCCGAGTCATTTAAATGATTTAATGGCTAAAGACTTTTAAATATTTTTGATACGTTCAACGGTGGAATGGCGGTTGGCGGAAAATATTTACAGCTCTCAAATATTGCAAGTAGTCTTTGACTCCAAACTGTCAAGTCAAAACAGTTTTTATGCGTTCCATTTCACGTAGTCCATAAACGAGCAAATACTCGTAAATATGTTTAAGGTGTTAAATCACCATAATTATGTATTAGATTATTGAAAAATCAATAACACTTTGGTTTTTGATATAAGATTATTATTATACACTCGATTGTAAACCAACACAATCGAAAAATACAGAACGCGTATTACATACAATACACATTGAGATATTCGTTACATTTTAGTAAAGCACTCTTAAATTAGAGTTAACCTAACGCATAACACAAAAATATATAATGTATAATTATTGTGTTGTGTAAGAGATAGACGAGTATGAAAGCAAACTATAATAAGATTTATAAGTAACTAACTAGTTTGTACGCACTATTTATAAAGGGACCATCTGCATCCATGGATAATATACTCGTATAACTGTCCGCTTTTCGGCTCAGGATAGATTCATCATCATCATCATCATGTCAGCCGAAAGACGTCCACTGCTGGACATAGGCCTCCCCCAAAGACTTCCACAATGACCGGTCCTGCGCCACCCGCATCCAGCGGACACCCGCGACCTTCACCAGGTCATCAGTCCACCGTGTGGGGGGCCTGCCCACGCTACGCCTTCCGGTACGTGGTCGCCACTCGAGAACCTTTCCGCCCCAACGGCCATCGGTTCTACGTGCTATGTGCCCCGCCCACTGCCACTTAAGTTTAGCGATTCGGAGGGCTATATCGGTCACTTTGGTTCTGCTGCGGATGGCCTCATTCCTGATGCGATCACGCAGAGAAACTCCCAACATAGCTCTCTCCATTGCCCTTTGGGTGACTTTGAGCCTTCTTATGAGGCCCAGATAGATTAAACAAGTTAAATAAAATGTTTTTATGTGTATAACGGTTCAAACACTTTAACTAATCAAATGCGTGACTGGCAAATGCTAGTGATGTGTTCGCAACAAAGGTGAGTAAGCTGTAATACATTCTTGATTTAGGCATTAAGTCACTCACTCACACATTCACATATTCTCACACAGCGAAGAAGTCGTGCGGTTCATTTGCATCACACGCCGTCCGTCATAATAATTCGTTGTAATAATAGCTGTTCCGTATTATAATGTTAGTGAATATTAATATCTTTTTATGATGAAAATTTGGACCAGGGTCATCAAGTAACGATCGCGTGAATAGTTTTGGCATATAAATATATTTTATCGCGTGTGGGTAATTAAGACTGGTACCTATTATTTTTTGTTTTTAATATATATAATGTGTTACTAAAGTACTTGTACGCGACGACACCGCATTTTACCCCCTTTAGGCCATAAACTACCTACCAAAATGTGGCCCCTATTTTACCTACATTACTTCGGTAAAACTTTTTTCCGAAATACCTAACACGCGGAAATTAAATATTCGGTAAGCGAGAAGAACAAAAATAAAGGCGCACAAAGTTGATCTGTCTTTTTCTATGCTTTAGGGGACGCGTAATAATAAATTACCCTCGTCCTTGGGTAAGTAAGTAGTTATAATGATACAAGTTACAAGTTATAGTTTCATTATTATGCTCATATTGCAAAAAAACAAATAATATTACTTATTTGGACTTATAATTCATTACTTCTATCTTATTATGCAACCGAAAAGTAGAAGTTACAACCAAAATCACCAATATTATTAGCTTGAACTTTATTATGCAATAGGCCCCTGGCACCCTCTGGTCAAATGTCTCTCATTTGTAGCATATTTATCATCCGTTCTGTTAGGTTCCTAAGATAGTTGAGGCATTAACTAGATTCTCGTGGGATATGATAGACTTTTTTTCTTTAAATTACATCCTTTTAGGGTTCCTCACACAAAATGGCCCGCTTTGTATGTCTGTGACTTTGCTAAATATCTCAAGAACTACTTATACTATCAACTTGAATTTGGTATAGTTATAAAATAAATCAAATCAAATCAAATAATTTATTTCAGAAACATGGTAAAGAGGCTAACCAGTATACATTGAACATGTTTAATAAATTATATTTTTTGTAAATATTTCAGTTTTTTAACCGACTACAAAAAAGGAGGAGGTTCTCAATACGTCGTAATTTTTTTTTATGTATGTTCACCGATTACTCGGAAACTAGTGGACCGATTTCAAAAATTCTTTTTTTGTTTGAAAGGGTGTGTTTTCTAGTTGGTCCCATTGTCAACAAGTCTGGATCTGATGACGGGATCTTGGAAAAATCGAAGGAACTCCTCAAATTATATACCAAGAGGATGGGGTAAGGCAAAAAATAAGGAACTCCTCAAAATATATACCAAGATTATGGGGTCTGGCAAAGTTTGGAGTCGGAGTTTTTTGTTAAAAATTTACTTGTCGGGAAAAAGTTCAAAGTTTAGTGATTATGTCAAGTTGGGTGTCATTATGAAAGGGTTTGAATTGCACATTCCAAAACAGCTTTTTTACGGTGGATAAATTTCGATAAAATATACATATGAAGGAAAATGTAAAATAACCGTTCTAATCTTTGAATTTACCAAGAAGAAAATAATAGAATTATTACACAACCTTAATATCAATATAAACATTACAGGAAAATTATAATTATATGTTTATCTAGATTATATATTTTTTATGACCTAAAAACGTTTCTTAACTAAATTTGCATAATGCTTCAATAAATGGCGCTTTACCCATTGCGTTCAATTTCTCCTGAATTAATAGGGTCGGGACGGGCCACGTTCGTTGTATGAAACCCTCGGTGCGCGAGTCGGACTTGCACTTAACCTGCTTTTATAGCTGGTATTGGTAGCACACCTTAGCCTATTGATGTAGTTAGCAATGAGAATTCAATGTATTATGCTAATCATTGTGAAACATTGAATGAATACCTGCGGTTCAACGAACTAAAACTACGGTAACACCGATGAACTGGATTCGAAACACCTACCAAAACATCGCAAAACGTTAGAACCAGTATAAGTCCGATTTGCGATTAATCGTGCTAATTAGCATGGTTATGAATCCCATGGGCAAGTACTAAGGCGAGCTGTTAGTCGACCACAAAAATGTTTTATGAATACGCTAGGCCAAAAGCGACGGTCGCGCGCTTTGCAAGTACATGTACAAGTACTGTCTATAAACGAAAAAGCGTAAGTGCATAAATTTATCATGTTCTTACTTCATAATAATATTAGCATGGTTTTACTGTTTTAATATTAGCATGGTATAGATAACGGCACTTGGTACGCTCGGGTAAGGCACCGGATGGGTGATGAAGGCCGCGGTTGTGCTGGCCGGACGTATGGGATAGTGAAAAGCAGCGTGACCTCATCGCTGACACAACAATTTGCATAAAATCCTAATTGGCACGATCGGTGATATTTGATAACGAACTAGGAAGGTCTATTAGTGCATCCGTTTTTAAATACATATTGGTTTTGACGTTTTGAGTTAAAGAAGTAAATCCCACACATTTTTATTTCCAAGTTCAATATCTAAAAATCTAAATAACAACAACTACAACCAAATAACCACTAAATGTTACATGGTCACTTGTTAAATTTAAATTAAACCACATAAAAAAGATCTACAAGATAAATAAAAAACAGGCCAATTGCGTGTTGGGCAAGCGCAATGTAGGGTTCCCTAGTTGACCACACGTTACAATCGTTCGTTACATTATACTTATTATTACTATATGTTTGACACAATCAACGTTATCTAAGTAGGTTATCAATGGAAATTGAACGAAACCTTGTTTTCCCAGGTACATTTCTTAAGTTCGACTATTTGCTCCTTAACTAGTTATGTCTTAGTAGCTGTACCAGTTTTCCTTTTTAATTCATTAATAATCATTACATATATATACTACCACTATGTTTATTTTCGCATACCCAGTAGCCACCGTTTAGCTGACAGAGGGGGTGGGACACTTGACTCCAGCAAAAAACTGCACCACCACCACCACCACCACCATATCAGCCCTAGGACGTCCACTGCTGGACATAGGCCGTAAAACTGCACGTTAAGGTTTAATTTCACGTAAACGTATTCATGAATCAAAAAGTGGGTAAGAAAACCCGCATTGCTTTTCAAAGAGCTATCCAACGATACCCCAGACAATGGGTTATGCGAGAAAATAAATTGCACCTCCACTTTACGTGTAGGGTAGGTACCGTATAAAAAAATCGAAATTTTAATCGACCGTTTTGCCGGTGTCATTGATTTGTATACCTTACCTATGCTAAATTACAGGTTTCTAGTACGAGTAATAACGGTGAGCTAGGCCGTACAATTTTTAAGACTTTGACAGCTAATATCGTCTCACCAACGTATTTAAATGATGAATTAAATTAAAAACTTTTTTGAAGCTTCTACAGGATGTTTTTATTGATTTCCGTTCCTTCAAGCATATAACCATGTATAGCCATAGAAACGACGTAGCATATTTAGTTTTTCAAAATTCAAGTATTAAATATTTTGTTCATTGTCATACAAAATAATTAATTATATCACCGAAGGTAAATGAAAAACCGCCTTAAGAGTTTACGGGACTTAAGCAAAAGTTAATGTCAAGTATGACAATTCGAAATTTTGAATCACACGCACGTCAACATTGTTCAATTGTTAAGGATCTTTTATACTATACTAGAGGTGTTAAGTAATGGGGTATTCATATTCATATTCATATAATTTATTGCATAAATACATGTGTTTACATTGGTGTCATAATACAATTTGTTTCAACATGTACCCTTTCGGGCATAGCAATGTACTTCAACGTCTACAACTAAATATACCTAATTACATTATGGCAAAAGTGATTATTAAATTTAATTCAACATGTATCCTTTCAGCCATAGCAATCTACTAAAACGTCTTCAACTAACTATAATTACATTTCATAGCTAAGGTGTAAGCATACCAACATTAAACATTAATTAGATTCAATTGATACAATTTCCATGCATTAAGTAGTATTATTCATTTCAATTATTTTTTATTTTATTTTACTTAAGTAATCTGTAATTTATAATTATTTTTGTTATTTATGGATAAATTTAAAAATAAATACCAAGATTAAAGTTATTTAATTTCTTTAAGATTGTCAGTCCAAAATTCATTCAACGAATAATAGCACTTTTGTAGTAATAGTAACTTTAGCTGCTTATAATACATTTCATAACTGTCCAGTGCTTTTAAAGTATTAGGTAGTTTATTATATGTCTTGATTGCAGTGTATTGTGGGCTATTGGATAGCATTTTTAAATTAGCGGGTGGGAGAAGAATCTGATATTTGTTTCTGGTACTTTGGGGTTCTTTAAATAAGTGCTTGTTTTTCCACGCGTAAAGGGCCAACGCCAAAATATACTGGCACGGTAGTGGTAGGATTCCGAGGCTTTTAAAGTGGGGTTTGCAGCTCTCCGGGCATTGTATACGAACCATGATCCGTACACACTTTTTTTGCATCACAAACAGTTCGTGAGCATTTGTGCTGTTTCCCCAAAGCATGATGCCGTAGCTGAGCCGCGAGTGTGCAAACGCGTGATAGGCCGACAGCGCAGTTTTCAGGTCTGTTGTTTTGCGGAGGTTATAAAGTGCGTATAGAAAGCTAGAAATTTTTGTTTTTGTTATTTCTATGTGTTTCTTCCAATTTATACTACTGTCTAAAGTTATTCCTAGCAGATTAAAATTATCTACTTCTTCTATTTTGGTATTATTCGTTACAATGTTTAAATTTAATGGGTTGTTTTGTCTATGATAGAATTGTAATAGTTTAGTTTTTTTAAGATTTATTTGTAAATTTTGTACGTTTAGCCAGTTATTAACTTTACAGAGGGTACTTTTTATAATTTCATTTTGATTTTCACCTTTACTAATTTCAAATAATAATGAAATATCATCTGCAAATAAAATGTTGTAGATGTCAACCGTTTTTGGAAGATCGTTGATATATATTAAAAACAGGGCGCATCCTAGTACGCTACCCTGAGGTATCGAGCCTTTTAAATCACGTCTTTCTGAGAATTTTTGCACTATCTCATTTGTGGTCGGGTTGTGATAGGTAATCTGAACATGTTGGGTACGGTTTTGTAGGTAGGACTTAAACCAGTCATGTACGATACCCCTAAGTACTTGTGTCGTAGAGACGATTACTTTACAGGATTGTACCATAAACACACCCTCTATATCATATTTAAAGGCCACCCCAAAGGTAGATACCTCACACGCCTATGTGCATTGAATTTTTTCATCAAACTTTTACATGTATGGAGATGGAGTGCCTCACCCAATTTAATATTTTTTCGTAATAAAAAAAAATAAGTAGCGGTTCATAGAATACACCTTCCTGCCAGATTTCGTAATTGTAGTGCTTATAGTCTTTGAGTAAATCGACTGTGACATACGAACGGACGGATATTGGACAGACATGACAAAAGTGAGTTCCATTTTCGCCACTTGCCTACGGAACCCTAAAAATATTATACGATAGATACTAAGATAATATTAAGATAATGATACTAAGATGAATTTATGCTGAACATATGTATTTTCAAAACTAAGCTTTTGTATGGCACTTAGTATATTTGAGTATTTATAAAAATATTATTTTTCTACAAAATGAGATAGATGAAACAGAAATTTGATTGTACACAAAAGTACACTTTGTCATTGATAGGTGGTAGTAGTCATGGAATTTCAATTTTCTTAATTTAAATGATACTTAGTTTTATCTGTGCCTAGTGTATTTCATTGACAATTTGGTCTTAACATGTATTTTTTATTTATTTGTATAAAATATTGTATACCCTAAAGCGGTTGATTGCATACGCAAAACCTTAGTCTCTTCGCACAATTTGACAATTTGATTTCTGATTATACACAATATAAACAACCTCTTTGGATTGCAGCAGGATTATAATTATATAATCCGATCTATCCTTTTTTTCCAATGTATTACAATTTAGGTTTTACCAATGATATTTTTTGGGTGTTACAATGTAGTGGTGGGTCGTGTCTACTAGCGCCCTCTAGCGCATAGCAATAACAATGTTTCGATAAACAGCGGCATCATCGCTTAGTTACTTGTGAGTATGCGCACGAGCAAACCGTTCACCTTGCTATTGCTACTCACCCATAGATGGCGCTAGTTAAACAAATATTCGTTGAATTAATTTAGATTTAGATTATTATTGGATAAGTGTATCATTGTAGTAATTGAAATGTACCACATGGTTATTTCGTGACAGTAATTACTTCTGTGTGAGTACAGTTTTTTTATTTTCGTCATCCGCAATTTTAAAAGGTCAACGACTTATCTGAGTGAGTGAATACAGTGTAGGTGTTATTGTTTGCTTTAATTGCTTTGGGGTTACAGTACTGCCTACCTACAGTTTGCGAGATCGCGTGTTTCGTTATTATATGAATATAAGTCCCACACAAATCGTTCCGTTAATAATAATTATTAGGTGTAACTTCGAAAAGTTTCAACTGAGTTTCTTTGGCATACGTTTTATACTGTAGACATATGTATAGTACGAGTAGCCTGAATCTTGAAATCTGAACCTGTTACATGCTCGCTTAGTCGTAGGGAGTTATAGCTCGATAATTTAACCTTTATGAGCCAATGTTGTATAGATATCCGACTATTTATTGGGCACTCAAGTAACGTGGTGCTCATGTAGACATGCCTCATCCGTTCCTAAAGGCCAGCATCAAAATGAACCGCCTAGCCGCTGATTTACGGTGTCGTCTGCAAAATGTAGTCTAGCCATTACTGGCTTGTATAAAACTAGAACATTACCAGTGGAATCGTCTCGCGAAACCAAAAGCCTTAAGAGGCAAGGAGTCTCACCGGGTTTCTTCGAACTTACTTCATTTTGAGTTTTATATGGGATCGCATAAGTGGTCTGGATTTTACGCCACAAGCTATAAAACATACTTGACACTTGGCGTTATAACTTTATAAGCGTATAGCAGTTTAGCACTATGTGGAAACCAAGTCTCTTCAACAAATGGTATGTACCTACTAGAGATGCGTCAAATATTCGGTTATACGTTGAACCGAACAATTTTGCCGAATATTTCGGTTGGGCAAAAGCTGAACCGAATTTTCAGCGAAACGCGTATTACTAACCCTACGGTAAGGTAGGTTCATAGTGCAGATGGAATGTTACTCTTGTTTTTCTACCTACTTCATTTATTGAGATTAATGAGATTCAAATAGCATTATATTTCCAGTGTGATGCATATTTTTATGTTTTGTAAACCTTATCCTCTTTAACGACGAATTAAGTAAGAAACATTCTTAGGGTTCCGTGCCAAAATGCTTCTTTGAAAAAAAAGGAACCCTTATGGTGCCGCTTTGTCTGTCTGTCACATTGCTAAATATCTCATGAACTACTTACGCTATCGATTTGAAATTTAAATTGGAATAGTTATAAAGAAGGCTAAATCAGATGCATGAAATGTGTCTTTTAAATATATTTCTTTTCTGTGAAAAACCGATACAAATGTTATAGTTAAATGTCAAGTGGGGTGTCATATATGGAAGGGCTTGAATTGTACATCCTATACGTTTTTTCCTTTTTTTACAATGTATTAATTTATATCGGAATCCACTCAGTGTCATTGGTGTAAAGTTGTACAACACCCTTCCGAAGGACATCCTTGATTCGGCAAGTGACACAATATTCGCAAGCAAACTAAAAAAACTGCTAACTGGATTAGCTTGTTACAACATAAGCGAGTTTACGTTGAGGCCGACTAATGATTCATAATTGACTAGACATTAAAAAATGTAAAACAATCAACAACAAGCAGAAACAATGTGATATAATATACCTATCTAAATGTAAAAATGACATGTAAAATTAGTTATAATTTTATCAATAAATATCTCAATCTCAATATCAAAATATGCTTTGGAAGGCACGCTAAGCCGTAAAAATTTGTGCCTACGACAACTCTTGGGATTAGGTAGCGGACCCCAGGCATCCTTCAGGATGCAACTGTACTGATAATAACGCTAGGAGGATGATGATGATGATTAATTTCTATGTATGAAGGAAAATGTAAATAAATAACGTCTTCCCTTTTATTCTCCCTTTACCATTACAAACATTTCTAAACTAAGTTTGTGTAATGATCCGATAGATGGCGTCGTACATGGCGTTCGATTTCTCCTGACTATCAGTTAGGGTCAGGTAGGGACGGGTGTACACGATCGTTGTACGGAACCCTCGGTGGGCAAGTCGCACTCCCACTTTACCGATTTTTTTACTTGCCAACACATAAATATGTTTTAAGGCACTGACGCCACAGTACTATGTAATGTAACCTTATTACCTTATTTATTTCTACTGAATACATTACATAAAATAAATACAATGGTAAATTTTACATATAACAAAATACAAAAACATTTCCGTCACAGTTATGTATCCTCAGCAGTTTATGTCAAAAGAATTTAATGCAAACCACATGCCATGCGTGTGGACACTGGTGTGGAGACAGTAATAAGCGACAATCATGCTAGGTTCATTGACCGACCATAGAGACACATTATATGTATTTTCTAAAAACACTGCTTGGGATTTCGGAAAAGACTAAACACTAGTGACCGGTATGAAATTTTATACACTTTACAAATGAAAAATGATAATGGAACAAGGATGTACGAATTGTGACGGAAACTCGCTCATCTGAAAAATATCAATCATTCCGAGGAAGAGGACAGTTTCCAGCTAGGACAGGAAACTACTCTTATTTATTCTCTAGACATATCTAAGATTTAGGTGCAATTGGAATTAAAATGAAAAGTTATATAAATAATGTACCAAGGATGTGCACCTGAGACAGTTAACTCGCTCGTCCATTCATACTCGTAGAGACAACAATAACGCTTAAACTGACAGTTTTAAGCTAGGACAGAAAACTAGGTCATACAGGTTGCTCGGGACTCTCGGGAGGAACCTAAATAATTTTGCCAGCGTATTCCTGAACACGTTTAGAAAATAAAATCTCGTGTAAAGTAAGCTGGGTCAAGCTTAGTTTTCCAAATATCGTTAATTTTTGTTTTTTGAGATCTACAGTGAGAAAAACCTTTATGAGTGTGATGTTGCGAGACCGACACATCATCTGACTGATGTTGATTGCAAAAGTCACGTCCAGTCCTGTCTCTCTCAATGTTTAAGTTCTCTCAAGTTGACAACCGTTAGGGTATTTTTCTCAAGTTTAGATGTAAGAAACTATGTCGAATTATAAAAGTTCAATTACAATATCTTAAGTTTTAATAATTTTGCCGTAAAGCCCAGTGCTAAAAACAGTATTCTTTATGAAATCTTGATAAATTAAATCAGTGAACACCGAAAACATTATAAAATCTAATAAAAATGGAAACAAATGTTGTTCAGACATCAAATTATCCTTTGGATGATGGAATAACGATGGCTTTCAGATGTTGCCATTGAGAATTGGATATGTAGTTAAAACCTGAAAACTAAACTAAACTCATGAAACTAAATAGCTCGTAGTGATAAACGTAGTGTTTTTCTAGTGTCATACTTATATTTTTATGTTTATGTTGTTATTATTAGATTTTATCAAAGTTAGGTAAATATTTGTTATTCATTCCCTGCATAAATAAACACAAACGTAAACGAAATTACTTATTTATTTAGTATCAGTAACTCTAGTTGCGTTAACGGTATTAATTTTAAAATTGATCTTAATGTGGAAATCAATCTTCGCCTAAAATTCTTGTTATTATCTTAAGCAAGTAGGGTAGTTTAAAAATTCATAAAATGCTAGATTGCTGTTTACAAAACAGTGCAACTAAACTTCATTTGGTTTATAATTTTACTACGTCCGGTTCTAGTCTTAAAGTCGTATACTTACTTATGAATGACTATAATTATGTATATTAATGAAAACGACTTCATCTGAACTAAACTTCGTTGTCCATATCATAAGTCAAAACTTCTTAAATCTGCAAATGAATTTAAAGTAATATCAATAACGTACACTCACCACACAAGGTCAGAAACTCCGTTTTGTCTGACAGCTATTAGCTCTCAGTAGCAGATTATTACTATTGTAGATGCCAATAGTGATAGTAATTGAATCGAAAATGAGACAAACTTACTTGCCATATCAGCCATGTCACAAGGTAAGTGAGCTGTAAAATAATTTTTATGAAAAAAAACCGACTTCAATAGGGGAGGCCGGTGAAAGATTATTATACTTAGATGGTGCACTCTTAGATTCCATACAATAAAATAAAAATGGCTATAAGTATGTTTATAATGGTAGAAGACTAAGTACCCTCAATTCCTCATGGATACATGGAAAAACCTTGTTTGCTTGACAAACAAAACGAAGAGAACGAATCGCCAAACGTGAACTACGCGTCGTTGAAGAGTTCCGTTCTGATCATCATCAGCAGTTCTAATTCATAAAAGTGACATTTTTGTATGATATTACTCGATTTGTTGATAAAAACACAAAAATCACTATATATTTGCCTTTAAGATATGAGGAGTTCCCTCAATTCCTAATGGATCCCATCATCAAAAATCGAGCATGACAAAAATTAATCGTGAAAATAGAACTTGCTTAAAAACACAGCTAGGAGGACAAATCGCCAAACGTAAACTTATCGTCGTTGAAGAGTTCTGTTCTGATCATCATCAGCAGTTCCACTTCATCAAATGTCACATTTTTGTATGATAATGCTCGATTTGTTGATAAAAACACAATCATCCCTATATGTTTGCCTTTAAGATTTGAGGAGTTCCCTCAATTCCTCATGGATCCCATCATCAGAAATCAAGCATGACAAAAATTAATCGTGAAAATAGAAATTGCTTAACAAACACAGCTAGGAGGAGAAATCGCCAAACGTGAACTTTTCGTCGTTGAAGAGTTCTGTTCTGATCATCATCAGCAGTTACACTTTATCAAATGTCACATTTTTGGATGAAAATGCTTGACTTGTTGATAAAAACACAAAAATCACTATATGTTTGCCTTAAAGATTTGAGGAGCTCCCTCAATTCCTCATGGATCCCATCATCAGAGGGCCTACTCCGAACTTCGAAAATAGAACTTCGTATCGTGCCGTCCCTTTCCGTCATATAGTGTATAACACGATTTTCGAAGTTCGGAGTAGGCCCTCAGAACTGCGTTTTGACAAAAACGGGACCAACTTGGATATATATACTTACAATCAAAAAAAGAATTTTCCAAATTGGTTAAGAAATGACGGAGTTATGGAGTAACAAGCATTAAAAAAAACATACAACCGAATTGATAACCTCCGCTTTTGAAATCTTGAAGTCGGTTAAAAACACTCGAGAACTGCGTCCTTGGTAAATGAAACTGACTTTGGCATACATACCCACAACACAACAATGGACTCGTGGACAATTTAGTACTCGTATAAACTGTTGACACACACAAAAAAAGATGTTTGCGCCCCGATTTATCCTGGACTGATTAGTGCAATAAGCATGTTTTTCCAAGCAGAGTGAAAGTCAATATAAACGAAACAAGGATAAATCGTTGTTCAAGTCAACGCTGACATTATTTATTAGTTATTATACTACAGAGTTACACTTGTCTCTGTTATTATGTTATCGAAGTTTATTACGGCCGTGTTATTAAGCGGGCGGTGGCTATAACAGCGGGTAATTTGTAAGGCTCGGTATTTTTATTAGAGATCCATTCATCTCGGATCAAGTAAATTATAGGAGCGAATATGATACGAGTAACGAGAGTCCGTAACTAACTCGAGACTAGCAAGTTTGTAGCTTTTTTATAACTATGTAACGAATCAACATATACTTGCAAGATATCTGATGTTAGTTGCCGGGGGGTAGTGAGGAGTTCGTCGTTCTCGTCTTATAACTTTATGAATGTTCGAACGTAGCGACGTTCGAGCTTTTGTTTTTATTAGTTTAACAATAATGTCGTGTCGCGATGAGTGAACATGATCTCTTGAGTGACATGGTATTTGATAATAAAGAACACCGTGTTTTATACTCATTTTAATTTCTCGTTGGGGAAAGTGTTAAAATACCATGAAGACAGTACGTATTTTCATAGATAAACTAGCTGTTGCCTGCGTCCGCGTATAATTCGCTATCGTCTTAGGGAAATCATTGCTATGAAATTATTTCTGTCGCTACATTAACTGTCGCTTTCCCATACGAACTTTAACCCCCTTTTGAAATAATTTCCGGGATAAAAACTATATCTCCATGCCAAAGTTCAGCTGTTTACTAAGCGTGAAGACATTACAGACAGAGTTGCTTTTGCATTTCTAATATTACTAGCTTTCGCTCTTCGCTCCTATTGGTCGCAGCGTGATGTTATATAGCCTAAAGCCTTCCTCGATAAATGGACTATCCAACACAAAAATAATTTGTCAATTCGAACCAGTAGTTCCTGAGATTAGCGCGTTCAAACAAACAAACTCTTCTAAAGCTTTACATTATTATTATTATAGTATAAATAGTATGGCTATGGATTACATAGTATGTATTGTACCTATATATTGATTTATTGTACATAAAACACGGCAAAATGACATATAGCAAAACCTCTTCAATATTACATGCACTTTCCCTTTATGTCGCATACGTGAGACACCCTGAAATTTTAATGGCATTACGAAAAGTTTACTGTAAAAGAAAGTGAAACACTTACCTTTTGCACTTTTGTGCAACAAGAGATAAAAAGGCATAATTTTCAGTTTCATCCGCAAGGGCTTCCTTGCAAGTCTGAGCTTATCGGGGGTTTTAAAAAGGAGACCATTAGAACAGCGCTGAAGAGCGTTTCCAAAAAAGTTCAAAAACTGGTTTCTCCCATGATTCTGAATGGGACCGCAAAACAGTTAATTTCTGGGTGACATTGGGGATTCATACGGAAAAGCCCCGTATAACAACACGAAACAAACGAAGTAGCCAGTTAATCTAGGCCACTCTAGGCTACACACACACTACAAGAAATTATTTTATATTTAACTGTAGGTAATATAATAATCACTGTAAAAGTAATTTTAAATACTCATTCAGTTAACGTACTTAATTGTGGTTAAGTGGGATTGGTACATTTTGACGGCACCATATCCAGCCTGTGGCTGTTAGATGATGACTCTAAACCGGGGTATAACGAATTGTCTATACTTCTGCCTCGAGAATTGTATCTATTAGAACGTTGCTTTAAACAGCACTTGACCTAATTAACAGCTTACGAGGTCGTGGCGTAATTAAGCTGGGAAACAACTGATACGTAGGTAATATAGTTAGTAATAAAAGTACCTGCGTAGAAAATAGTGCTCAATATTATCTGTAAGAGCCTTATTCTACTGAGGTAGTATGTAGATAATTCGATTCTGCAGCTGACTGTACATGTCAGTGACACTGACAGCAGATCTTCCAGTGAACCCAAGCAGTATAAACGACGTTCTAATGAGTTCTACCTAATCGTAACTGCATATATTTAAATCAGTTGTAAAATATTTTATGATTTATGATATACGAGTACCACGAATCATATTACGCCTTACTTACTCACTGATTTATCCAGGATTAATCCTATTGAAACTAAACAGTAGACTCAAAAACTGAAACTCATTTCAAGAAGTAACTTAATAATTTACAATGCAATATTCGAGAATATGGCATGTACTCATAGGGAATTTGATAAATTCGTGTCAATTTACGAAAAGCGTAAAATCAGCATACTATACCACCAGTTTTCTACATAGTTAAAATATTTATTTTGTAAAATATGAGAGGCAACCCGGTCGCTTCCTAAACTTTTGAACATGAGCAACGTAAGCAAACAAGTCGATATGAGGAATATTTACATAGTCTCGGTATTGACTGTCGACGTTTGGGTACCCATCTGCCCCGTGTGTAGGAGTCGACAGCAAATAATAACTTCCCGTGTGAAAATGTTAGTCCTGACGGCTCTCTAATCACATCTATTAGTGCGTCTTATTATGCATGCATTTCCCGCTTTTTCCTCTTCCCTCAATTTTTATGTATGCGACTCCTTACCATCATTTTTAAACACCGTGTTTGCAATTCTAAGGAAATTTATTTCGTGTTGTCGACCCATTTATAGGTACTATTTACATAAAGCACGTTACGTGGATTCGCTGTGTTGAGTTACAACAAATGTGAATCCTTCTCCGTTAGCACAGTGTATGTTCAGGAGTTATGACGATCCACACACGTTTATACAGAGTGTGTCCTGTAAAGGAGCAAAGAACAGCGTTACTTAAATTTTTTATCGAGCAAACTAAGGAGACTTTAATAACGTAAATAGATGAAATGGAGTGAAGTAACATACTCAAAAACGTATTCCATGGTTAACGGAGGTCTGTGCATGCAAATGCCCGAACCGGTCCCAGACGCTACGCCATCGCCAGGTAACGCCTATAAGCAAAATCGACTTGCTTTCTCAATCTCCTATGGAACACTCTTTTGACTGTGGTAGTCAGAACTTAATTTAAATCGGCATAAAGTAGATGTTTCAAGTGTGGAAGTGGAAACTAACAGTTGATGAGTATGTCGCAATTGTCGCATGCGAGTAGGAACAATCAAATACATGACGTATTGAATACACTTTTAAGGGACATACGATCCCTTTCACAATTGAACGGGTAGTCAGTGTAATATTCAAATCCCCTTTAACGAAAAAAATGACAATTCGTTCCCTTCGTAAACAAGGGGAGGGTCTGAGCGTTTTAATTTTAGGGTTCTGCATTTATCTCGTTTTAACCGACTTCAATAGAAGGAAGGAGATTCTCAGTTCGTCTGCATGTTTTTTTATGTATGTATGTTTCCCTTCCTCCTTCTCTTGACTACGTCGCCCGATTTTGGTATTGCCCCATGTTGGTCCCATATAAATTTGGTGAAGTTCTGATGATGGGATCTAGGAGGAATTGAGAGAACTCCTCGAATTTGATAGGCACGCATATGCTAATTTCGGTATTTTCTGTAGATAATCAAGCATTGGCTCACGGAAACCACAAATTGTGGCATAGCGAAGTACAAAATTGGAGTCAATTTTATTTGGTATAAATTATTCCAGTTTCTTCATACCACAACAGTTACAAAAAATGGCTACAGAGTATTATTGTAGGTTATTATCGATATGTTGGTTTAAAGTAGTGAATATTATGATACTTATTTACATCGTGCACTTATGTGCTTTCAATAACATTTTATATGGAACAATCACAATTACCAAAGCTGTACGGTTATCGCGCATTACTATACTCATACAGTTTATACTTTTTCGTATGAAATTACTTGCTTTGCTTATTGAAACCAATAAGTAGGACGATATGTTATTTGCTCCATTTGTCAGGCAGTATATTATGTTTTTCATCTACTTATTAGATATTCTAGATTGTAGCGAAAGCTCTAAACCTGTTAGATTTTCTTTAGAGTCCTATGGTTTCATTCAAGGCGACTCGAATACGTCCGACTTGTAAATTATCATGTTATGAAACGTCCCTAACATAAGATTAGACTTAGATTTTACCATCAAAAACATAAATGTGAAAATGGGAGCCAAGTTCAATATTAAGAATATGCGATGCTTGGTTGTCGTCTTCACCGACAAAAGAATTGAGATCTAAATGGGTGTCAAGTTCCGTAGATTCTCTGAAATGGTGCCAAGTCCGGTACTATTTGTTAACAGTAAAACTCAGTTACTGCGGGTTAATGCATTTTGAGGCTTAACTGCTGCGGCTGCTGTCCGCCAGTTCCTGGGGTGAACTTGGCTGGACACGCTGCCGCGTGTCTAGATAAATAAAATAAAATACAATCCGGAAGGTGCTGTTCGTTGCGATCCAAAACCCTCGAAGGACGTTACACTCATACTTAACCATTAATCAAACAACAATCAAACAAAAGCCACCCTATATTGTTTTAGACAATTTGTCTGCAGGAAGACCTTTAAAACAATACTAAGTAATATTATCTTTACAATTATCCGTAGTTTGTATTATTTGCAATACTTGCAATTGAGTTTCTACGATGTGCATGTACGTTGCCTATTTAGCTGGGAGAAATATCCTGTTTAGTTAGTATAGTTTTCAATAATCGCTTTACAACCTCTCAGAGAGTGCCGCTCCATTGCTGGATGGACGGACGGAACCCTGTTAGGCGACTGTCGCTCGCGTTTAACGAATCCCAGTACCAAGGTGTGCAAACTAGTTTCAGTGTCAACCGTAGTGACGACAAGGGCACGCTCTGTACACAGTTGTTGTTAATAGTTCGTATTTTATTTATCCAAATAAATCAAACAGCTTTGGCCAATCAAAGCTGTTTGAAATCTGTTGATTAAGAATCAGATGGATTCCCACCTAATTCCAAATTATCAGGTTCAAAGCTCCTTTTTTTTACTTGCTACGCGTATGATACTATCACTAAACTTTGTCCCGCATCTTTTAGCTCCTTACCGACCGCAGCATCTGTCTGTAGCTTTTACGGAGTAAAATGTTTGTTAAACGGCTGTTACTTTATTGGTCGCTATGGTGTACTGTCAAAACAACGTATCATTGTGGTAACGGCCCAGTATCAAACGACTAGCAGATGAGCGAGGCGAGCCGTCAGTGTGGTAGCGTTTGCGCCGGTCGCCCCGCGCGTGCGCTTGACTCTGACTAAACCCAGTCGGTCACTGCGCGACCTGCAACGCGCACCTCTGGCGCGCCTCGATCGAAGCGAATTTAATCGAATTTATGACAGAAACATAACGAGTGACAGTGCTGTGTGTGACTACCTATTACCGTAGGATTTGGGGTAACGTTGTGTTACGGTTGACGTCCTCTACAGATAAAAGCCCGATATAACCCATGGATTAAAAACAGAGCGTACTTATAGTAGGTTTGTTAGCTTTTGTGTTAATTAGATTCAAGGAATTGCAGCAATATTAAGAGCCCATTTGCTTAATAGGGCGATTTCTATAACCTCATTAAGTAGGTATCTGTATGGATAATATTTTTCTACATGAATGAATTCATGAAATATGTATAAAAGGAACGTATTTAAACATGCTATTCGTAATGAAGTTCCCCAATAACCTTATCGAATCGGTAAAAACGACGTATACCTACATAAATTCTAATTAGTAGGAAAGGTACGTTAGGGCTAAGAAACCATAAATTGAGGGAGATTGCTCACACGCAGACGCAGTATATACGCAGGCCGGCGTCGCAACGCAACGTGCGCTTGGCTGAGAGCGCAGCGCTGCGATAATAAGAGCCCATAAACTATCGATCTCCGTTGCTAGGAGTGAGTCGGATGGCAACAATAAACCTGGTTTATAATCCTCGATACGACCAGCTCTCTCTGTACCGCACTCGTCTCCAATACGCGTTTAAACCTCGCGGGAGCTTTTCCCTACAAACCACCAACTTTCCATCCTTTTACAGTACCGTAGATTACTTAGCACTTTTGTTTTCGATATTAACTTTTGCCGTTTGTAAAGGCATTAGCCATTCGTAAATAACCGGGTTGTGGCGGGTCGATTTGGTGCAGAAACCATAAAAGTCAACATGTTCGTACCTATTTATTCGGTTTTTTAAGGTTCATTTCTATTTCGAGAATTCATTTGAGATTTGTAATTAGAGCCGATACCAGTATACAGAATGCGTACCGCGAACTTCGAAAATCGAGCTTCGTGTCGTGCCGTCCCTTTCACTCTCGTGTTATACACTATATGACAGAAAGGGACGGTAAGATGCGAAGTTCGATTTTCGAAGTTCGCGGTATGCCCTCAGATCATATTTCATTTGGATTTACTAACGCTTAAAGTGCAGCGTGCAGTGCATCTCCCATTCTCCATAGTAATAATGGACAAGGATTATACTTACGAGTACGGCCTTATATCTAGCCGGGTGTTATTTTTAGCTTTAGGTAAGAGTTTTAACTGCGTAAGTGCAACGCTCTTGGTAGTCAGATCAAATGCCACAGCTACGGCGTGAATCTTACATTTTGTTTACAAACAATTAATGTTGATTTCCAGCGGTACTATGTTGGAGATATTTAAGAAACGCTGAAGGACAGTAATTTGCATCGTTATTTTAAATGAATCGTACCAGCATTTGTATCATTATCGCCTTAAATTACGAAGCCGACCTCAGCGAAGCTAGTAGAAAGATTTAATCAATTCAGGTTTTCGACAAAACCTGAATTGATCAGCCAATCTTTACGAATAGTTGTTTGGTTTGGTCTCGCCCGAACAGTGATTAATCTAATGAAGTAGAGTGCTGCCCAGTGTTCCTGAAACTCTATACCTAAAGAAGCAGAATGCTTAGTAATTTTGGTTCATTGCCCGTGGCGGTGTTTTTGTCAAATTGGAAATGAAATGGTGGCACGTGGTCACCGGCCGTTAAATCACACACTGTTGGAATTTGTAGCTTTTTTAGTGGAATTCGTACCGGAATAAATTTGTTTTGGCTATCTTGTTAAGCAAATAATATCGCATTTCTTTTGAAAACAGGAGATGTACCTAATGTGTGTATGCGGTTGTGTTATTTCATGAACTTGGTTTTAAATGTTATTTTGCACTATTAAACGGAAAAAAGGCATTCGATTATATATATGCTAGCTGACTCGGTAGCTATACATACAGTGAGTTTTAAAATACACCACACATGGCCCAAAGAATTTAGTGTGTCGCGCGAGTGCTACAGTGGTCACGAGCCTCCGTTATAATAAAGCTGAGAGGCTGAGAGTAACAATTTTGTATTATGTACTCACAAAATAATTGCGTTTTCTAAGCACGACTCTGAGGCATTGAACTTTTATTCACGTGTACGCCTATTATAATTAAACGTCGAGAATTATCCAAAAACCAGGTGATAAGCATTTATGTATGTGCATTCTTGCGCTTAAATACGAACTCACTGACTAGTAAAATGTTGAATTTTGAACACTATAGGTATCTTGTAGCTTTTCGGCCTCACCATTAGTTTTGTATAATTGAAATAAGAACTTCGCAAACTGTTACACTTTGTTTAATTAGTTCAGACATTTATATATTTGAAAAGCTCCTTTCTACAAATTATAAGCACATTAAGGCCATTTTACCCGAATGCCACAGTATTGGGAGCATAGTTTAATTTTACTTGACCGCCCATATAATGTGATCAACTCCGCCATAAAAGACATTTATTATGAAGTAAACGCTTTTTTAAACGAAATAAATTGGCTTGATTGATACATTATTTTGACAATAAAACGAATTCAATTTATGTTTCTACTAAAGCGTTGTGAAAAACATTAATAGAATAATTTATTGGTCGCTGTGTACAAGAAATGTCGTACTAAGTAGGGAAAAGGTATAAACAGTTACCGTTTACGGGAATACAAATAGTATCAATGTTGAACCTATAATACCTATACCGTAATATTAGGTACAAATATTCAGAAGTCAGAACTTAGTTCACTGCTCAGTGCACGTTAATTATTTAATACATTTATTGATGGTTGTTACCTATTAAAAAAAGTAGAGTTTCAATAGGTGACCTCATAGGCCACACAAATGACATTAAAAAATCATTTTAAAAACCCGACTACATTTCTTACTCAAGAAGTCTTTTTTTTACCAGCCCGCACATTTAAGCTTATGAAATCCGGCATATTTTTTTTTATCCTGCCTAATTTAATGTACCCAGTGACACTCCCGCCATCAAACAAATCTAATGACGTATAATTATCAAAATACGTTTAACCGTTGAGTAGTTACTGGGGGACATAGGAACGGACATACATACATGCAGGTCAAACACATCCTTTTGGGCTTCGCCGCAGTCGGGAATAAGTGTCAGCGCGCTATTGTCAGGTTGAGAATCAATGTAAAAATTATCTCAATTAAAAAAAATACCGAGTATTTGGTACTTTTTTACGTTATAAAATCTCACTCTACATCTCACTGTAAAATAAATTCATGCTTTAAAACTTCGCGTTAGTTATGCGTATGACGAAAACGCAAATAATCCGTACATAGCGGATCGGCTTCAACTTTCGATACCGTACACCAGTCATTCGTGGTCCGTAGGCCCGTTACCGACATTGCAACCTGTCTCAAACTTGCTACCTTTATTTCTATAGATTCTTAAGGCTGCTTTACACACGTGCGAGTTTGGCGTGCAAGTTTAATTGACTACATTGCGGGTTTGATCCATCCATCCATATCAGCCTTAGGACGTCCACTGCTGAACATAGGCCTCCCCAATTTAATGGGGGGTAAATTCTATAATCGCCACGCTTGGCATGAGGGTTGGCCATCGCAGTAGCTCCACATTAGGGATGCTGCTACCCATCAGAAATCAGTAATTTTTACTTGTCAGAATACAGTTATAAAAGGTTTAACAGTATAAAATGACCTTAGTAGATTTCCATCCCACGGTGGTCTTGGTCGTAGTTTAAGAACAAACCCGGGTCCCCAAGCCCATTACGGACCCAGGCTCCAAGCCCATTGCTCAACCCTATTGCGGGTTGCCAAGGTATAATGAGTTCATTCGATCTTTTAAAACAATTGCCTGAGATTCTTTGCGTGTGTGTAAATCGGGCTTTAGTTTCTGAATGTATATAACAGTATACAGGGTGTTGCCTGTAATAGGAGCAATAAATTTAAAGGACGCTTCCTTAGAGCATCTGCAGTAACCTCTTGTGTCCAAAAAAAATATCTTTTTTCAATTGGGAGCAATTTTGATCTAAAGTTATGACCTCCAAGTAATGGATCTTGGCCCCCAGCAATTATAGCGCGGCAGTCAATGCTTTTTTTTTAAGGTTGCTTCAAGTTACGACTCTTAATCGTTATCGTATATTTTGGTTTAAAAGTATATTTTTGGGCTTTTTAATTTTTTTTTATATATTTTTTGAATAAATAGTTATTAATATCACTCCAGTAGTGTAAAAAAGTACATATAAGCTACATTTGCGAAAAAAAAGGTTCAAATAAAAAACTTTTTTTTTCAATTAAAACCATTTGGTAATAATTGCTGGAGAGCTGAATAGTGTACCGTTTAATTTATTGCTCCTATTACATGCAACACCCTGTGTACAATTTTTACATGTTTGTTACAGTACCCTATGTGTCGTACGTTTTTCTCCCACACGTAGGACTGCTTATTGCTGTGCACTCCGTCACACGCAACTACCGCGTTCCGCGCGTTTTTCCTTGCACCTTGCACTTCGCGGTCGCTTAAGTATTACTTTTATAAAGTTGTTTTTATACACCGACGGTGGCAAACAAGTTTACGGCCTGCCTGATGGTAAGCTGACGTCGTCGCCTATGGGCGCTTGTGAGTCCAGAAGAATCACAAGCGCTTTGCTAACTCTTTATTAAGTTGACGATGTCATGTGTTGACAGCTATGTAGATGCACTGAGAGCACGTCTCTCACTGTCAACATAGATTATCGATAGGTACACATATTGAAAAGTTTTAGGGAAAATAAAAAGTTGCTGGTAATACCACTTACAACAAATTTCGTCTCTGCTTTTATTAACCGAGTTTGTATGTTCCCCGATAACTTTTGACCGCGACAGCCAATTTTTAAATAATTCTTTTTTTGTTTCAAAGCAGGCACCCCCAAGTTGGTACCATATAAATTTGCTGAAGGTCTGATGATGGATGGATATAGGCGGAATCGAGGGAACTCCTCGAATTTGATAGGCACGCATATGCCGATTTAGGTATTTTCTGTAGGTAACCAAGCATTGGCTCACGGAAACCACAAATTGTGGCATAGCGGAGTACAAATTCAATTATTCATTTCAATCTTGTTTGACCTCAGCCACACAAACATACATACTATTGAGACAGCCTACGCAAACTAACGTTTTTCTTATTCTACGTTTGACTTTTCCTATTTCTTCCTCTGGTCACCTCTGGTGTTGCGAGTGTCCATGGGCGGCGCTAAGTGGCTAATCGCTTACGATCGGGCGATTATCCGCTCGTTTGCCTCCTATGTCATAAAAAAAAGAAACACTAGATAGATAAAGAGGTAACAGGGTTATACATAGTTCAGAAGTTTGCCTTTTTAAGTATTACTAGATGAAAGCCCGGCTTCGCTCGGGTGAAATAAATAAGAAAGAAATAAAGTAAACATTTATTCGTGACAGTTATGCAAACGACGAAAGAAATAGTGTACAAAAATGTATAAAATAAAAACATTACAACAACGGATTATGATGCAACTTCGTATAGAAATATAGTCTGTAGTCTGGATTAACATATGGAATAGGGAGTAAAAGATTACGCTGACGACGTCACGGGCAAAGGCTAGTATCTTTGCAAGTTAATCCTAAGCATTTTTATAAGGGTAGTATTTAAAGGCACATAACAAATTTGACACCGTAATCAGTACTGATTTGTATAGCTAAAATACTAATCGTTCATTAAAATTCAGTTCAGATGTGCAATTGTTAAATATTGATGTGCCAGTCAGTATTTTTGGTGCGAAGTCAGAGCTGCTAACGCGAACGAAAACAAATGAAGTTCGTGTATCTGCCTCTCTGTCGAACTTGCAAAATCGAGCGACACAGAGGAAGATACACGATGTTCGTTCGTTTTCGTTTCGCGGTAGCAGCTCTGTATTCTCCGCCAAATTCTCTTAAGTGGGGCCCTTTACACTCAATATTATGTGTCAATATTATCGCGATTTTTTTAAATATGTATGGGGTCTGTTAAATGCTTAATATTATCACAATACTGGTGTGTCAATATTATCGTGATTTTCAAAATCGTATGGACTTTTCTTCAATATTCATTGCACGTGATATATATTTAGTTTTCGGTTGGTAGCACTTTAGTCCGAGCGCGGCGAAGAAAGTCAAAGAACATTCCGTG
Source organism: Notocelia uddmanniana (assembly GCA_905163555.1). NCBI lineage: Eukaryota > Metazoa > Arthropoda > Insecta > Lepidoptera > Tortricidae > Notocelia > Notocelia uddmanniana. The sequence goes on along the minus strand of LR991052.1, from coordinate 11,681,611 downwards.
TGTTGTCTGTCACACATATAATTTTTTAACTTCCCATCGACCTATGAACTTGAAATTAGGTGATAATGTTTATTATGAAGTATATTTTACCAAAAATATCAATATATTGATAAATCACATTTGTTTTTTAGTTGTACGGAACCCTCAGTGTGCGACTCCGACGCACTTGGCTGGTTTTTATTACATTTTGAATTTTATTTCTCTTATAGTAAAATACCCTATTCGTTTTAAAGTTGACGCCTGGCGGCCTACCACGAACCAAAAACGAACTATCTTCCTCTCTGTCGTTCGAATATACATGTGCGAGAGAGAGGCAGATACTTCGTTTTCGGTTCGCGGTAGCGCCTCTAACGTCCGAGCGCGGCGAACGGCATGAGCTGGGGGTCTACTCCGAAATTCAAAATCTGAACTTCGTATGGTGCCGTCCCTTTCACTCTCCTGTCATAGACTATATGAGTGAAAGGGACGGCACCATACGAAGTTCGGATTTCGAATTTGGGAGTAGACCCCCAGTACCACTAAGTTATAAGATAGAGCGAGATAGGGATAGAATTTTGCTAGACGATTAAAGACGATTAAAAGCCGAATCCACACAATGGGCGATGATGGCCCATCACCCAGAACGCAGCCCAGCAACCTGGCCAACATACCGGACGCAAAAATAGTTCACGATTTTTGAACGTAGCCGACACCACAAAGTACAATATATATACTGAGATAGAGATACCAGTGAAATACTCCACATAGATCGTAGCGCCGTTGTGTATTTAGTAAAAACTAACCGCACGACCGCTGCATCCCTGTCACTTCAATATGCAAGTGCGATAGAGACAGCACCCAGAGACATCTGGTGCAAACAAGTTAAACTAACATTTCCATAGAAAAATTCGTACTTCGAGCTGAAAGGCCCCTGGCCGACACTATCAACCAACTAATTTAATATAGCAATATAGTCTGTGGGCAATATGGCCGACGTTTTGTCATCAAATTAACACTTTTAAATGCAAAATACGCGACAATCCGAATTTTGCGGATACATATGTTCAACTCAAAAATCGTTATTTTTATACGTTCTTCAATTTGAGACAGGTCTCGTTCGGGTCTACCGTACCCCTGCACGAAATTATTAATATAGATACTTTTACGTGCTCGCGTCAATCATGTTTGAACAAGCTATTAATAAATGTAATTTTCGGTTACAAGCTCTCATTTTCGATTGTACCATTTTTGCAAAATTTGTTCCACACTTATATAGAGGTACATACACACTAACATGGCAAGTTACTTGTATTAAATAAAAAAAAACTTGTCTGATAACAATTTAATTATGTTAGCTTCATTACTGTGATTTATAGGAGATGCGTGTACTTTTGAATATAGACCTAGAAATGAAGAAGGGACGTATGAATATTAATTATTACGAGAATAAAGAAAGAGTGTATTATAAAAATACCACTCATAATACTCATATACTATCATTTTGCTGCTGGAGTACATTATACTTATTTATTAGTTTATTGTCGCTATCACGTCGTTACGTTACAATATACATATAACACTATTCATCATCAATGTGGTTAAATTTATCTTTATCTATATATCGATATGTGCATGCAAATTAAATTAGGTGTGTACTCATTCATTGCAGTGGGTATATCTAGTGACCCACATTACTTGCATAACTCAAGTAACGCTTATTTGAACAGTTGCGGACGTCGACCGTAGTTTAGTTATTCAGTTTTTCAGTGTGAACAATGAAACTTTTGCATACATTCCATAATTAATATATAATGTTACCGCGCGGTGGTCAGTTGTTTATATCCTGAAGTAGTGATGGTGAACAACGATGCCGGACTGGCGGTACAACGTTCTGTCGGCGAACGAAGCGTACATAGACGCGAAGGAAGCACCGCCGCGAGATCCCCTCGCGGCCAGTTACCCGCGACGTGCTGATCGCACCCGGCCAGCCCACACGTGCCCCTATACCACAATATTCCTCGGAACTCGCTCGCACCAGACTCGCTTGGAAACACGACAGAGCGATGCAGGTGACCCATATGCTGACGTCTACTCAGTAGATCGTTCCTCAAACCTCACCGACACTTCCAGCTTCGCCCACTATGAAGACTGCCGCCCACAGATAGAAGGCATAGTCAAAGATGTAGATAACACATATGCTGGAGAAATATTGACGGATGGAAAAGTGACATTGCAGGTACAAAAAGTGCCATACACATCGAGCGTATTTTACGTGTCTGCAAGGACGGCTGCAACAAAAGAAGAAGTAGAAGGTAGTGACTTGTTTGTAGTAGAAGGAACAGACTCAGACGCTTTGTCGTCCTGCACTTGTGACAGCTTCGAGCGATGCGAGTTTGACTGCCGGGATTTTGAGCCTTTCTCAGACACTTGTTGCTGCGACCCGCTCAGTGACGAGGTTTGCAGTCGTAGTCCGAAAGATGTCGATGAGAACTTTTGTGATCGAGTGGTCGAGGGAGATCGGGTATCAGTACGGAGCGACATGGATGGACTGGATCTAGCTCTGTTTGAGCCGGCGGCAGCTGACTGCATCGATTATGAAAACGATCCACCGGTACTTATTAGTCCACCGATACCGACTGCTCTCTGTGGAGTACTGTACGCGCTTCCGGATACCAGCAACGGTAAGTGCTGTCTAGACTAATTTATTTGTGTTTAAGCGCAAGCATCCCGGAGCAGACGTGATAACGTTCAATTACAGTGATTAGGAGCACGGAGAACCGCTCAGCGCTGTACACTCGATGTTGTGGTCGGCTTCAATCAGACTCGTATTCGATACGAACAACGGTGTACAGGAAATTACTATCGCATCAATCACTAGCAGGCATTGTCACACCCGTAAGTTAGACGCTTATCGAGTGTCCAAGTAAACCACAAGTGGCATACTTGATACAACTCACAACTGTTGTTACTTGTTGCAACTGCAAGCATGGATCCAAAGCGAACTCATAACAACACCAATATTAGGTGTATGCCTAATATTGGTGCTGTTATGAGTACAGTTACATTTAAGTAGTATCAATTTTTTTTCTTTAGGTACGTACATACGTATTTAAACAATCTGTGGATTTATTCAGATCCCATCAAAAACATAAATGTGAAAACGGGAGCCAAATTCAATATTAAAAATAAGCGATGCCTGGTTGTCGTTTTCACCGACAAAAGAATTGAGACCTAAATGGGTGCCAAGTTCCGTAGATTTTCTAAAATGGTGCCAGTCCGCCACTACATTATTTGCAGTAAAACTAATTTACTGCGGCTTAATGCATTTTGAGCTTTAACTTGACAGTTTTCTTAAATATCCAACAGCTTTTATGGTATTATAACATACTGCATACAAAACTGCCAAGTTAAGGCTCAAAATGGCCGCCGCAAATTAAATTGAAGCCGCAGTAAATTAGTTTTACTGTAAATAATGTAGTGCCAGACTGGCACCATTTCAGAAAATCTACGGAACTTGGCACCCATTTAGATCTCAATTCTTTTGTCGGTGAAGACGACAACCAAGCATCGCATATTTTTAATATTGATCTTGGCTCCCATTTTCACATTTATGTTTTTGATGGGATATCATTACTTTTTGTCAATCTTCGCCAAATGGTTCTTTTTAGGAGCGAATGCACGAGGTACTATACAAAATACCCAAATCGCTATAGGTGCACCTCAAATATTTGAAGAGTTCCCTCGATTTCTCCAGGACCCTATGATCAAATTCTTACCTTGATAACTTTGCGACTACCCCTGAAGTATACCGTTTCAAAACAAAAAAAGAATTTTTCAAATCTCTTAATAAATGAGGTAAGTAGCATAAATAATAATAATAAAACTAATAAAAAAATCACTGTTTTCTGATTTTTTCTGGTGTAAACACACAATTACCAAGCTGCATGCCAAATTTCAGCTTTCTAGGTCACCTGGAAGTGGGTTAGGTTTTTGATTACTAGTCAGTCAGTGGTAAAAATGCCGTTTTTTGGAATTTAATATCTCAATAATTACTAAACCTATATTTCTGAAATTTGGGGTTCTAGTTGTTCTAAAGCATCTTAATACATGTACCAAATTTAATTTTTTTATGTTAGATAGATTTGGAGTTACTCAAAAGTGGCTCCAAACGGTTCGTGTACACACGGCTGCTGTTCGCCAGTTCCTGGGGTGAACTTGGCTGGACACGCTGCCGCGTGTCTAGATAAGAAGGGCTCCAATTGAATAGGCTCTGCATTGATTAGTGTAGTTTAGTGGTGTATACGTGGCTTCCTGTAGCTCCCACCACTTTAGAAGAAATCGGGCGCCTTTTATAGATGTTCCACAAACCGTATACGTATACCGTTACATTCGCAAGTTTCTAATTACCGGTAGATATAAATTGCGATTGTTGGATCGTATGCAAATTCTTGCGCGGGAGCAGATAAGCAGATGTATGTGCTGTACAACAAATGAATGTACTCGTACGTCTATGTTAAACTGATACCCGTTACTTGATTACGAATGCGGTACTTTTAACGAGCATTTGCTAAAGTCTATGGGATTAACAGCCCAGTCTTGACAGATTCATGTCACTTCTCAATAAGGATAAGTCTAATATCGTATTAACAGACCGCAAACGAATAGACAGTGCACTTGAATTGAATTCGCTAGTAAACTTGAGCCCAGTGCCTAGATAAAGTAAGCCTAGATTTAGTATCACATGCCAAATTGAGCGGCGGCAACTACGAATGCTTATAAAAAACTGTCACTAATTATTTACAATAAAGTGCCTGATACGACAAAAGACTTACTTAAAAATGTTTTTACAGTATTAAGGAATTTTTAGACTATAAATAAGTAAATAAAATAATTAGATTTAAGATATGTCCTAAAATTTTGCATGCCTGTAAGGTACATTTTAGTGATACTTTTAATTGTACCTCTGTCACCCTACTGTACAATCGAGCATAATAAATGATTTCATTTCATATAACCGCGGCGTCTAAATCCAGAAGAGAAAAATATGCTTACGTTTTACTGCAAACAGTAGGCTCATTCGTTGCTCAAATATCTAGGGATAGGCGGCTGCGAAAATTAAGGTCGGCAGGTCACGATGTTAAACCTATCTATGACTCGTTTTAAACAACGGAGCAAGTTAAGAAGCTTGCGAATTACGGTTAACCCTACCTGCGTCAGTATTTTACGCATTCGCTCTTGAAACTGGAAAGATTCAGGGCTTGGTTCGTGTTATGTTTTACGATGTTTTGTTTGGTTCTCAAACAGTGCGCTTGCACATTCATTTTCAGAGTTATGTCGTTTCTTCGTTTGCTTTAAAGAACATTCTTTTGTGGAGCATGTTTAGTCTTTTACCCGGAAACGTGTCGGTCGTGGAAACATGGGACGCAAAGTTACATATATTTATTTTATCAATTTTATGTTTGGTGATGATATTTTTATTAGTTGATGAACTGCAGGGACAATTAATCCTCTCTGCGTATTTACTGTCAACATCAGGTCATTGTCACAATAATAATTGGCACATATTGTTCGCCTTATTATGAGAAGTCTGAAAGTGCCAAATATTGGGTCAGTCTCGATCACTGGGACAAATTTTCCAGTGATAAGACTTCGAATTTCTAGCAACAGAAACTATGGTCCGACCTAGGTATGCCGGATCCCATTGTGTATACAAAGTTTCATGTTATTCTAGCCTGGCGTTTTAAAATGAGAGCATAAATACGTTTGTATGGAGAACCGAGCCAGACCGAGCGTACTGCGCCCTCTTAACTGTGATCGTGTTACTGAGGTTGGCAAGCTACAAAGCGAATATTTTTTTATTTACTCACGTGAATGCAGGTTTATATATACATGTTGTAAAAAGGGACACTAGTTTTAAATTATTCATCACTTGAGACTACTTTATTTCCTGCAGTTCTTCACAAAACAGCATTGTACGTTGCGCGATGTTACGCGGAATGTTGTCACTCCTGTCCAACAAGCTACGCTATTCCAATCAAAGCATTTATACATAGGCCCTATTAATCCGACACACTTTAATAGCGTATTTCTGAACATGTTTGGAGACTAAAATGTTCGCTCGGTTCTGTAAAATTTTTGAAAGGAAATTGATATAAATGATTTTACGTCGTATCTCAGTAAAATTAGGCCTTTCGATTGTGACATTGTTACTAATGTAACCAAGTCTCAACATAGTTTTTAAGACGATATCAAAGTGACCGAAATACAGAAATTCATCGTTACTTAAAAAGTTTCTTAGCTAATTTTAGGTTGATGTATTCTTTCATAGTGAAAAAATACTTTGTTCTAAATATAGAGGTGGATGTAAATAACATTATTTTATGTGGACGACTTGGACAGACTAAATATTATATAAATTTATGATACCTCATAAATATAATTGCAGAAATGCTTAGCTTAAATCTTTAATGTTATTAGGGTCCACGATGTGTGGTAAATGTGTGATGTGTGTTAAATCATTTTTTTGGTTTATTCTTAAATTATAGGTACAACTGTTTATTGACCTTTAGGGCTTGATATTAGGGATGTTACCTTTATTTTTATCAACCGCTAATGTATTTTTTAGTTATTGTAAATATCGTTAGACGCATCCCTGTCCAGTTGAGATGTAGTCGATTAATTAGACTTTCTAATAAGTGTGGCCTTCCTGCAGGCAGCCGTTTGCAGGAAGCTTGCGTATGTATTTAGCACTTACTATGCAACGCTTGAGTGTAGCAAGAGGAGGAATGTTTAGTCCAAGCCTTAAATGTTTTAACACCAGGTAGGGCTTATTATTGCCTGTACAGGACAACATAATTCTTATGTTCATGTTACACGTGTATATATATTTCATAACTTCGGGTGAAAATTTGCTTTAATAAAAATATATTCAGTAATCAGAAACTACATATAAGTAGGCTTTACAAGTCGTTAATAGAGTGATAGGTATACCTGTGAGTTGAGTTACGAAATATTTTTTGCAATTCAAATTAGACTGTCGAATTACACTTAAATAATGTGTAACTGTAACTAAGCACCGTACAATCGGTCTTTAACCACTAATTTTGGGTTTGCGTATATATCCGCCATTGGTTTATACGATTTTGCCGATTTCCAGTCTGGTGTATGTGTTGCTAAGGTACTTATACAACAAATAGCCTTAAAAAAATATGTTCATTTTGATAAGAGACAACAGTAGATTGTAACACTGGAGTCTAAAATAAGCCACAGGTCACATGGCGGTTCGTTCTGGAAAATATTTCAAGAAATAATAACAATAGCTTTTAGACCAGAGACCACTCTACTTTTCACTTCGATTCCAAGGTAATAAATAAATAAAAATTATTCTCCCAAAAAAATAAATAAATTCCACAGCGAACTTTGGAGTATATTTCATTTGGCGGCACTAGCAGCATTTTTTTTTATAAACTGCTTTGACACAGAAAATGTAGGACACCTCTTTGAGTAGACCAAGATACCGCGAATAAACGCCATTGAGCGCTTCAAAGCGTTGCTCAAACTATTGAATTCCTTTTTTAATTATTGATAAATAAGGACTAAAAAGCTCAAAGTTTTGATAAATTAATTATGTTTCCCTTTTGGTCGTTTTTATTAGTGTAGCTGTATTCTGGATGGTTGATATCAAATACAAAGTTTTTTTTTGAGATTTAAATTAGTGTGTTGTGATTGGTGGATTTAATAGTGTTCTGATTGGCTAAGTTGAAATATTTTGTTAATTTTAAATATAATACATATTTTCCCTAGAGGCAAAATGACTTATCAAGCGGGGCTAAAACTTGATAAGTCTAATATGATAGACTTTTCGAGCATGAGAAGTGAAAAGAATTTAGTATGTGTAATAACTAGATAGTCCTGGTCGAGTCACTGAATTGGTCTCACTACACATTATCATTATTTTATAGATTTATTTGGTCGCTACACAACCGAAGGCCGTTTGCATTTTTGTTTTGTCCATTTGTAACCAAGTTGTCACTGTACAGAGAGACAATACAAGTCAATAACCTGGTTTCTGGATACATTTTGCCACCGTGAAGGCTTCGATAAGTCGATTCAACCGGTTATCATGTTTATTTCATTCGACGAATATGTTTGTCGAGTATTTTTTCCATGGGTCCCGCGCTATTGTTCGGTGCCCACTACGCACGTGACGTAAAGTTGTGAAATGTGATACATGATTGAGATTAATTTTGTCAATTTTTCATTCTGGTCTAACGGACTAACCTTCGACACACATGTTGAAAGGCGTGTTGTAAAACTACATACATTATGCATTAATGATAATGGCACATATTGAAATACCAGTTGTTAACGCGTTTGGTTCGATTGAGGATGGCAAAACTTTAATACAGTCGTTAGAGTGGTAACTTATTTTATTTTCATTTCCATCAAGGTAATGATATGGACTGTGAATATGCAATAAATAAATAAATATTAGGGGACATTTTTTACACAAATCGAACTAGTGCCACAGTAAGCTCAATAAGGCTTGTGTTATGGGTACTAGACGACGATATATTTAATAGATATATACTTAAATACATAAGAAAACATCCAAGTCTCAGGAACAAATGTCTCTGCTCACCACAGAAACAAATCTTCGGAGGCAATTACACTACCAACTAGGCTAAAGAGGCCGACAGACAATGCAATGACACTCTTATAAGATTTTATCAACACATATTAGAATTTTACACGAGCCTTCACTCGTATGTACAAGAAAACCTACTTAGGAAAACGAACACTTTGAATTTCGAATTTATAGGTCTATCCGCATTCGGACATTGTTTTTCACCATTTGGGCTTTTGTACCTCAAAAGGAAAAAACGGAACCCTTACAGTATCACTCGTGTGTCTCTCTCTCCGTCCGTCTGTCACGGCCAAACCGCTTCGAAACTACTGGACTGGACCTAATATGTAGATGAGTGACCCAAAAACGGATGGGTAACGTAAATAAAAGAAACACTGCTCCGTGGCCGACCCATTAAAAAAAACGAAAGGGGTTTTTGCCAGAGAGAATCACAAATAGGTATATAGTGTTTCTTATTTTAAGATAAATAATTTTGAAGTTATTTATGGAAATGGGTGCAAATTTACCATTCCACCCTTTATCTCCAAACCAACTGGGCTAAAAATTTAAAACAAAAAACAGAAAATAGGTCTTTTGCATAGATTACAGTTAAACTTGTGAGAAGTATATAGTGTATTGCATAGGCAAGGATGATGGAACACCGGAACCCTCCCGAGTTTACCTCGCGTGTCCCTTTTTTTCTAGATTATTGTAGCAGGGGTCGGCAAACTTTTTAACCAAATTCAGCAACAATATCATCTTTTGGGAACATCAGACAGAGAGCCAAAAATACCCGTTTCAGTTTATAATTTATTTCGTTTATATACAGTCGTATGCATGTTTCCCTTTTGTAAACTACTCGTACTTACATTAGTATTGTGTTTCGTATCTGATGTACACGAGATACGCGTGAAACTGGGTTTGCCGTTAGTTGTCCACAATGTCCGAGTGGTTTCATCGCGTGGCCACAGTGCCACATTTCTCTTGACATCCAAGTGTTATGTTACAGCAAGTCAAGGGCCTAGTTATGATGAATAATACTAGGCGAGGCGATAATAGACAACGAAAAAGTATAGTATTTTCTTTTGCGTCCAGTCCCTACTCGTAGGCATGATCGGTTTGATTGAACATGTTATGGTAGATACAGATTGCAAGATCTTGTCATATCGGAAACATGAACGTAAGGGTACCTATTTTAAATGATGGTCTTTTAAGTTTGATTAGTGATATTATTTAATTTTTAGAGACTATCTCACATCGGACACGTAGCCGGGCAGAAATGAGGCCTTTGCTCAACAGTATAATAGAATAATAATATGTATAAAATAAATCGTACACTGACTGAACGGCCCAGCCCTGATAAAAAAACGACTCTTTCTTTATGTGCGAATCAACCTATCCTTGCGTGATCGAGGAATAGTAGGTTATTTTTATAATGAAATGAGGTTTTCTTTCTATTAAATTCCTTGACTTTAAATATTGTAGATATGTGGCATACTCGTAGCCCTGGGACACCATGTATAGGGTACACATACGCACAGTACATATATTAATAAATACAGAAGAAATTTTGTCCTTTTTAGGGTTCCGTAGCCAAATGGCAAAAAACGGAACCCTTATGGATTCGTCATGTCTGTCTGTCTGTCCGTCCGTATGTCACAGCCTTTTTTTTATGACTTAGGTGGCGAACGAGCAGACGAATCGCCTGATGGTAAGCGATTAGCGCCGCCCATGGACACTCGCAACACCAGAGGGGTTGTAAGTGCGTTGCCGGCCTTTAAGATGGGAGTACGCTCTTTTCTTTGTTTACTCGGAGACTATGAGCACTACAATTATAAAATATGGTAGGAAGGTGTATGCTATGAACCGCTATAGAGATATGAAGTGAAATTTTGAAAAAAATATTAAACTGGGGGGCACCCCATACATGTAACAGGGGGGTCAATTAAAAAAATGCACTTAAGCGTGTGGGGTATCAATGTATAGGCCTTCAAAAATGGCATAGAGGTTCCTAGAAAACTTTTCCATTTAAGTTAAGCGTTGGCGAGATATTCGCTGTCAAAGTGGTAAAAAGTGTGTCACCCCCACTCTAATTTCCAAACTATGTGGTTTAAAATTCTGAAATAAATCAAGATGATGTAAATTAATAAATACTTTCAACGATGATGTAAATTAACAAATAAATAATTGGTCTTAACAAAATTGGTTGAACGGTTTTTGAGTTATTGCTGAAAAACTGACTTTCCTAAACAAAAGGGCCTAAGTGCCGTAAGTTTCCTATGAATATACGACCTTTTTAGATTAAATGTATTGTTTAGTGGTCTTAAATGTAGATTAGGAGGTGTTGGTACGGAACCCTTCGTGCGCGAGTCCGACTCGCACTTGGCCGGTTTTTTAAGGTAACGCCAAAGATCAATTTGAACAGACGTTATTATAGTTTAAAAAGGTTTTTTTTCGAATGGGATGTGAGCACTACCTATATAGGCTGGCAGGTTGATTAGTTTTTGATGTTACAAACGTGTTGCTGTTATATTAAATGGGCGGAGCTGTATTCTCTAGGATGGGTTTGTGATCTGAGCAGTAGATAATAGGCATAATAGTTCATGAGTCGCCCTTACTATTTGAGCATATTCTCTTTTCATAATAATTACGATTTTTTAATCATATGTCGGAACACACAAGACGCATATATTTTAGATAATGTGCGATGTTCGATAATACGCGTTGGTAAGTAATATTGTGAAGTATATAATTTATGTTAATTATGTTGACCGGTGAGACCACCGGGGGATGGGGAGCAGCATCCCTGCAGTGCGGTGGAGATACTGCGATCGCCAAGCCGCATGCCAAGCGTGGCGATTATGGCATTTACCCCCCATGAAATTGGGGGAGGCCTATGTCCAACAGTGGACGTCCTTCGGCTGATATGGTGGTGGTGGTAGTCAATATGGTATTTGACTAATAGTCGAAGTAACAACTTTTTATACGTCAAAAAGTAAGGAAATAGGAACGAGTAAAGTTGTGATTTTCTATTTTTATGGAATAACCGTTGTCGTTTCTTGTTCTTTATACAGGTGGAAAAAAATTGTGCGCCCCGGAAGGGAGCTAGGTGCTTTAAAATATTAGGCATTTTATTTATGTACAAAGAAAATATATACAAGAATACTTAACCTAAATAATATATCCTTTAGATATATTATTTTATTTACTATAGGGATTCTTATTTTATTTTAAAAACAAACAAAACTGTAATTGCAGACTTTTCGACAATCTTACATCGAAAAAAAAACATTCGCTATTTTATTGTAACTACTAGTTAGTCATATAGTTGGCACTTATACATATAGTTATAATATACTTATTTAGAAAATAATAAATTGAATCTTCAATATTTTTTCTTCATGGTTAATTTACTTAAACGATTAAATCACAATTTATTTTTACTATCACTTGAATTATGCCCAATCACCACTTTGGCTTAATTGGTAGACCCTGCCTACGAAGCTGGAGGTCCCGGGTTCGAATCCCGGCCAGGCCTTTATTTGTGTATGTTTCGCACGAATATTTGTTCCTGGGTCTTGGATGTTTTCTTTGTATTTAAGTATGTATTTATCCATATAAATATGTTTATGTTATCGTCGTCTAGTACCCATAGTACAAGCTTGACTTATTTATTTATTATTATTTACTTAATGTCAATAAGAGTTCGGTGCCACTGTATGCTTTTTGTAATTCTGATGATTTAAGTTTTATTGTTGTTCTTGTTAGTGGTATTGGGGCGTCCAGTGGGCGTTAATGTATACTTTCCCCCGATAGTTAAGATTTTTTAATAAAAAGCTTTTAAAAGATATTAAGATTATTTAAGATATAAGAAATGCAAGAAAGTAATTCAATATAAATAGTAAACATTTTATACAGCCGTTGAAAATTACAGTGGCAAGAAACAGCCCGAAAGAAAAACGCAGGTTAAAAAATTTAATCATCGACATCATCCTACCCCCTTATTCACAAAACTTAACAAACCTCTGTTAACTAATAGTACATTACGAGACAATTGCAGAGAACAGGAAATTCGCAACGAGTGGTGATACATTGACACACGATCGAAGGGAGTGTTTAAATCGACACGAGTTGCGAATTACCTGTTTGCACGTGTATCGTACAACGTTTTACAGTACATATGGCTCTTTAAAGTTTCTCTCTAAAACCTCTTTATTCTTTATGACCTGCAGGATATGATATATATATTAAAATTGTAATACTTAATTAATGCATAAAATGGTTATAGAGCTACTATTTCTTACGATAACTTGCGGAGGACAAGGCGAATTTTTGCTACCGTCTTAATATTGGCAGGTTTTCATGTCAATGACTATATAATTGCAGCTTTTAAGTGGTAGCAATACTTACCTATGCTTATAAGGCCATAGCAACTTTAGTTTCTTAGTGACTTAAGTCACGGACTTTACCACACTACGTTTTCTTGTCGATGGATTTATCTGTACGAGTATGTTTCTGACGGATTCGTTTGACTCTGCAGATTTACATTGAAACTTGATTCATATAGGAGTTGAGAGTAAATTATACACTTCGGCAAGAAGTTTATGTTTAGCAAAGTTTATATTAAAACCTGTACGCGAGACCTATATATATTTATTTGGATGAAATACCGGCTTATTAAAAGTTCGAGGTCTTTACATTTTGAATGCAGTTGTGACCTCGTCTTTTTAATTATGATGTTGATCTTCATCATTAATATGTATCGGTCATCATTTGCGTAAATATATTTACATTGGTATGAAATGATTTAGGCAAACTAATGTTGCGTAAGACACATAATTATGTGGCGAGACTGGTTGTGATTGAAATAAAACGCCTCGGATTAGAAGAATGCCGAAGTATGCAAGGAAATAAAATTGGTTACTCTCTAAAATCTTGTGATATGACCAACCATATGACATACCAATGAAGAAAGACGTCCTGGTATTCTACAATTGCAAAGAAAAACGATACTCGTTCATTAGCAGATTAGTCCGAGAGTTGATATAAAATTAGTGCGATACAATTTAAATAGTGACACTTAAGGTTATTGTGTTTCAAAATGTTGGGCTTTAAATTGGTTTTTCTATAATATCAACTTGTTTCACGATACTTCTAAGGTTAACGCAAACTTATTAGTGTTTACATGGTGATTGTACAGTATCTGGTCTAGTACATAATCATTATTTTTACGCGTAAGATGAACATAGGCTTGTGTCATGTCATGCTCAATGTGCTCGTAGTACACCTATAGATGTTTATAAAGAGACAGATTGTGTCCAGTTGTCGCATGCCATACCACCCCAAAGTTTCAATCCAAATATGTAGATGTGTATGAAGTCAGGGGTTACCGTAGGAAATCCGAATAGGTAGGTCCGATGATGGTTGCAAGGTATACGGGTACGCGACCCCTGCTCCCCGAGCTGCTATTGCCTTGCCCATCTTCCCGGGCAATAGTATCCCAGTTCCTTTTCTTTTCATTTGTCATCTTCCCTGTTTCCTGTCCAATACCTATCCCTTTTGGTCGGTGAGACGAGCGTCGTTAGCATTGGTTTGCTACTCATCTAGGAGATGGATAACTCCGAAACTTTCCTGCGGACCAAGGTGGAGAGGTCGAGAGGGTCGCTTAGGTTCTGGGCAACCCTGCGTCTCCAAAAAGCGTCCCAGGCGATGTAGCGTCTGTGAAGAGGACCCATTTGGCTTATATAGTCACGAGAGGTGTTGTCTCTCGCGTGTAGACGCTGTTTAAATCATCTGTCAAGATGTACATATCAGCAATATGAGGCCTGATGTATAAAGAAATAACATGGACCCGTACTCGTACGTATTTTGTCAGATACAGATGCGCGTAAGCGTGACGTATGCATAATATATGAAATTTAAATTAAGTTAAAATGAATACAATTGCAAATGGGTCCCTGTGCGCGCTTAATACCTGTACCAATCTCTGCCGCACCTGTACCAATGCATACTACTTGAGACATTCCAGAAGGTTTGTATAAGATAAAGTGTAGTATAGTGACTCATTTCTGAATGTTAATATTGTTAACTGAAGCTCATAAAGTGAAATAATAATGTTAGTAGGTACTAGCGAAAATCCGAAACGATTGACAATGAGAAAATACGCATATAGCGAAGATGTTATGTTGAAACTTTCTGGTATAATGTAATTCATTACCAATTATTAGTCGTTAGCTGCAGCATAAAGTACTAATCTAAAATAACGTGTATACGAGTAAATACCTAATTAATCAAGACTTGCTTGAGACGTTATTTTTATTTATTTATTCATTTTCAAACCAATTGACTAAAGCATTAAAAACAAATACAACGTCCCGCAAAACTGCACAGTTTGACTGAGGGATCCATGAGTTTTAAAGCCAAAGACTGGGGTTAGCAAGGCAAAGTCCGCTAAGTGTTTGCACTACATTCGACTAGAACGAGCAGCATTGTGGCTAACAGGAAATAGAGAAGAAGGAAATATAAGAAATTGATTATATAGCTAAATGTGCTACATGACGAAAGCGGGCGATCAACAATCTTGCGTGGATAGATGTAGTTATGTACCGGCACGTGTTGGCTGTCACTTTGCGGTAAGTTTGGGTAGGTAACTGACAACGATGGACGGGTCCCATGGACGTGCATTATGGACCAAACTACATCCAGCGGATCGGACATCCGCTTTGTTGAGACGCTGTAAGTTACGTATTTCCGCTCTGAAGCCCCCGCGAGAACTTGCAGATTAGCTGTGTGTGTGCACTAACTAGACAACCTGTGAGCAATGAGCATTTAGAATAGGATTAGGTCCATATGCGCTAACTGCGCTAGATGTAGCGTCCTTATGCCAACTTAAACGATTTCGCCGAACCCGAATACCTACTGTCTAAGAGCTCGCGGATCGTACATACATATTATACATATGCGATGAAGGGAATCCACCTACATTCTCGAGTATGTCATGGAGTTACGCCTCAAAGAGGCTTGGCCTGGTTTGTAACGAACATTGCCAAACAGGTTTGCATCTCCCTCAACCCGGCCCAGCTCTCGGTGACGTCAGCCCTGATTATGATCAAGTCAAATCAAGTGTTCAACCAGTATGGTATAACTTTTGTCCACTACATAAAGATGAAAATCAGTCAGTTTACTGACCGAGTGAAACGAAAAAGCTTTAGTTTGTCCGGATTTCCGGTTGTTCTCCTCTGCAGGTCGTATTTCTCAACCGTTTCTCGTGAAATTTTGTGAGCAGATTCGATAACTATAAAAAAAATAATTTTGCTGAGTCAGTCCTTGTAATTTTTTAAAATTTGATTCTATTTTATTTGCGTCGTCTACAGCTCACAGATCCACTAGTTTTATCAAACTCAAGCGGAATTGGGCAGGACATTTTGTTGTGTTGTGAATAGATTGGTGGCCACTCATAGGCAAAAGCAGCGTCGGTCAACCACCAGCTCGATGAGATGCGATGACGAAATTTAAAAGACCGCAGGCCATTTTTGGATGAGACTAGTACATAACCGGGAAGAATGGCGCACTCGAAGAAAGGTCTCTGTCTCAGCAGTGGGTGAGGTTTATAGGTATAATAATGGTAGATTAGTTGTTCAGCTATGAAAGCCACCATGGCAACAGTGTCCATATGACTCAGGAAATAATAATTACGTAACGTACGTAACTTCTACTGTGCTACGGTATCCTATTGTCTATGGCAGAGAATCGATTGGAAGAAATTTTGTTATAAATAATATAAAGTGTGACGGCGTGTCTGTGTATGTAAATGGGATTAAATAACTAAAAGTCACGGTCGTAATCTAGATCGCGTGAACGCATGCAATTACAAAATGTCAACTGGATTTTAATTGACTCTACATGAGAGAACAAAATATCTAGAGAGAAATAACGCCGGGGGCTCTTGTTACTCTTTTATACAATAACATTTCTGATTCATTATAGTATCGGTTAAAGGGCGATGAATGCGTAACTTACTGCTACCAGTTTGCACAAGGTGGAACGCCGAAGTGCAATTTTATTTCAATAGCGCTATGTACAGGAATAACTTCACAATTTCATATTATTGTTGTTTTTTTTTTTCAATTGTTTAGGTATTTACGCAAAGGACACAGACTTAAAATAATTACTCTCTCCGGGATACACATTGTCTCCATAACAAAGTTCTTCAACATAATGCAACATCGTTTTAGGGCGGAACGGTAACTGAAGAGATACTTGCGCCATATTTTTAAATTATTATTGATGATTAAACGAACTTACCTGTAAGTGAAGTTCTATCATAATTATACGAAGCGCCTCGGCCGAATAGATATTAATGAACACATGTAGTACACACGTAAGTGACACCACTCTTCACTGTAGTTGAGATTGGTATACTGGAGCAATCAGAGAATGTTTAATTTATAGCTTGTTTAACATACACATGTTGTGTTTGTGTCTAGAAGGGCGTACACCGTATGTAAAATGGTTTATACTACCTTTTTGTTTATTTATTAAGCTTTTTTGTGTAACGCTCAGTTTTGTATAAATTACTACTTAGTAAATAGAAAACATGAGACAGTGGATGATTTTTGTCATAAAATACCGCTTTTTAGGTATTTGAGTGTACACATCCGTATGTTGGCTGTAAGTACCGTTGGAAACTGTCAGCCAAAAGTATTTCTTGGCTCGAGTCACGTTGATCGTTTATGACACCTTGAATGAATATAGTGCATTCACAACTTTATTTATTAATTGATTTCTTTTCACAAGACATTGAATGGGCGCGCTCCAGCGGAGGAAGTGACCTTTATTCCCCTTTGTTCGTTCTATGCAAGTACGTTTATGAATGGTAAACATCTATGGAGTATAATACAGCGCGACTTCCAACTGCTTATATAAAGCAAGCTTTTAATTCATAATCTTCTTTATGTGTGACTGTTCACGTATACTATTTTAATTGATTACTTATAGTGTTAAGGTTTGGAATTCTCCGCGGGCGTTTGTATTTCCGAGTTCATAATATAACCTAGACCTTTTTAAGGTACGAGTGAATAGGCATCTTCTGGATAATCTCGCTTCATCGTCGGCCTCTTCTTTGCCCCCTGGCTAGATGCTGGCCAAGAGCAATCCCATTTTTAATAATATAAAAGTGTTTTCTTCTTCTTCTTCTGAAACTACAAACGGGAAGAATACCGGAAACTTATTGTTTCAATTGTTGGGAATACTGTAAAAAATAAATAAATGTGATATTTTACCAAAATATTGTAAGGAAGAGCATGAGTGTTCGTGTACACTCATACTGCGAATTCCTTCCCAAAGTAGTACGCTAATTGATAGTGACCCAGTTCTATGCTATAGCTACTTGTCATTACACGTTCGCAGACACGGATGCTATAGGTATAGCATTCGCGTCATCTTTTGTTTTGTTTGTTCTATGATGTGCACTGTCACTTACCCTCCGAGAACGTGTTAAATATTACAAACTACCTGTCACCTTTGCCGTTAACCCTAATTGGCTGCACGAGAATGTTCAGCAAGTAAAGCTTCCCGGGTTTACCTTATTGAACATTCAACGAGAATCGACGCTGAACCTGGACCAATACTTGTACTCTATGTATGTATGGTTGTACTTATCCCTATGAGGGATCTCTTCCAGCTAACCTTTGAGGGGAGTGGAGATTTAAAAAATGAGATAGACAAACTTACACCGCGTACCAACGTTTCAAAATTGCAATATATAATAAATACTTATAGTACTCAACCAAATCACAGGTCGTTGGTCGGCAACGTGCTTCATCACATATTTGTCGATAAAAAAAATGAGATTAAATTTTAAGTAAATACGATACAAGCGCAGAGAGCAGCCGATCACTCAATGAGTTTCCCGACCGGATAATTAGTCTTGTGAGCCACGGGCTACGGTCGATAGCTTCCTGGGACGTTATTACTGTGCTCATCAATAGAGAAAGTATTTTCTTGACAATGCGTACGAGGCATCAATTTCGTTACACAACGGATAATAGGGAACTGCTTTTTTTCTTCACTAGGAAAATGTTGCAGTATCTCGTTACGCATTGTCATTACTGCTCCGAATAGTTGTTAGGTAAATACTTTAGATATTCGTTTTTCAGTTACCTAGCTGTTGTACGTCTACGATAGTGGTTTATGAGTAGCATCAGTAATGCTATGATCATAAAATGTGATAGCCTAAATCGTGTTCTAGTATTTGTTTACATGGTCCATCTTGTTTTATTTTATATTCATGATCCCTCATCCATTGATACTACACTAAAACCCGCTTAATACGATCACGTTTAATACGATTTCCCGCATAATACGCCATTTTACGCCGGTCCCTGCAACTTTAGGCCTGTTTCCATTAATTTTTTCACGGTTAATACGACTCGCGTCCCCGCTTAATACGCCATCTAAATTACCCACCTTGAATCGTCGTGCAATGTTACCAACTTATTGTATGCAGGTGAAAAAAATTGGGACTAACCATGCCGTACTAATATCACGCAAGGAGACGCGATTCTGGCGATACCTCCGCCTGTCCAGATAAGTTTTTAGCCCTGACTAAGCGATTGGCTTGGTTCATACTTACCTACACTTAGATTTCATTCGCTCATTATCACCGCTGGAGTGTTTTGATTGTTTAAGTTTCAATTGTTGTGAGTTACCACACCACCACTGACCATTGATGACGCGGCATGGGATGCAATCAAGCCCGAAACAATCCAAAATTGTTTTAAAAAAGCAGGGTTCCGAAATCCATTCCAAATAAATAAATTACTTACATGAAATTATTCTAGTTTTTTTTCACGTTTAATACGATTTCCCGTTTTTTACGCATTTTTTGCTAGGTCCCCTCAGAATCGTCTTAAGCGGGTTCTACTCTAAGTCTATTTTAAATAGGATCGTTGTTTTAGCACTGACTTGTGATGAGTCGCCTTGAAATAGTTTCTATATGTTCTTCTCTTCTAATTATAGTATATACTAGGTTACGCTTAATTCCAAAAAGTTTCAATGCCGCAAAAATTGCACTATCGTCCTTAAGATATCTTGAGCTAAAAGGTTCCCGAAACTGCTTCACCATGGATTAAAAGCGAACGACTTTAGCTAATTATTTTTAAAATATCGTTATTTGTTCACGATAATATAGACATTAAACTATAATGACAAAAATGACTGAAAGTGGTCTAGGGTTTATTAAAATCAGTGCCAAAAAGAGTATTCGAAATTATTGGACACGGTGTATAGTTTAAGCAAACTTCACTAGCCAATACGAGTAAACATGACAATGGAATTCATTGCAGTGAGTGCACAGTGAATAAATAGGACACGAAGAAAGTTGTTGCGGAGTTTCCTTTAGATATGCACCATCTTGTAGTTCATTTAAAGCGGGTAGTATTCCTACACATTCAGTTTTCCGTTGGTAATGTTGATTTAAAAGGCGCTGTATCAGCATTCAGACTATCCGATAATCAGTAAATATTTTTTAAAGGGTCAGCAACGCGCATGTGACACCCTTGGTCTTGCAGGCACCCATAGGCTGAGGTGACCACTTACTATCACTGTTGTGTTACCCGCCGGTATAAAAAAAATATATTCAAATAGCGTTGTAGCTTTCTGCTACAGTTGTGTATCGTCGCATCTCTGAGAACGATTCTGCATTTCTTCAAGGATGTTAATGGTTTGTCGAATCAATATAATAATATTTCGTTATACAACGATACCTTAAATAAATCGAGGCTGCGTGCTGAAGTCCAATGAAGCTTACAACTTCGCAAGATTCTTTAATTATAGCGTTCAGTTTTTAATTGCCTCGTTAGACTTCTTATACGGTAGTATATAAAGTACTAATACGTAAACTATCGGCATTTACTTCTGATGATTAGGCACGTGTGATTTACTGTAGGTTGTTGGTTCTGGATGGCCCATTTGCTCAGTGGACGTGACACAAGCAGCATCTCCTGCTGATGCCTCGTAAAGAGGCAAACTCGTGTCGAGGTTTTTTTATTATTGGTAGTGGTTAGTTGTATTTACCTGCACATTTTTTAAATGGAAAAGCTAATAATATCGTTTCATTTTCTTTGCACTAAGTACAGGATATTCAAGTTTTTAAAATAAGTTTTCAGTTCCTTATAAATATTCAAATATGGAGACTTAACCTTAAAAAATAGTAACGCTTTATTAATTTTTCGAGTTCGTGTACTTGTAATGAGCGTTATTCACATGAGATTATGTTCTAGCGAGCTAGTGACCCGATCCGCCACGTGCTTCTCACAAATTATAGTGCACAGGCATGGAAAGGGAGGTAAAATCTGAGCGAGTATAATTATTAGTGAAATTACAGAGTTTATCACGAAACCTACATCGTTTTTTCAGAAAACGCACCTATGTGTGTTACTGTGTTGATAATATATGTCAGTAGTGATTTTTTCCATCCATTGTCTTTAGAATTGAATGGTTTTTTATACGAGTACCTAACAATAATTTTAAAACTGCTAAGTTGACGCCTACGCTGTACTGCCACAGACGTTAATACGGATGGAACCCCTGAATGGACGCAGTTTACGAGTATTAATTGTCTTAGCAACACAAGTGTGTTGAACTTAACTATGTAGGTAGATGCTAAATATATACTTTTTTACATTGAATCTAAGTTTGACTTAAACGTAACATATAAAATATTTTCATCCCTATAGTCATTATATAATAGGCGATTGGAAGAAGGACAATATCCTATATTTCACACTCACCTCGTTGCTTGTAATTTTACGCTGCTCGACGCATATGTACCCGCGGCGTAGTATTACGAAAAAAATATCGTAGGCTGATAAATAGAAATTCAAACTTATATAACATTCTCACGGTTCATAGTGGAAATGTTAAACGACATCTCCATCCATTATGCATGTATAACTGTGTTGTAATATAATTAGAGCTTATGTATGTGCGGCTGGTTATGCCGTATAATGGCGGTGGCATAGCGAGTGGGGCGACGCCCTTTGCAGGCGGTGGACAACTGACCTTTGCGTTGCCACCTCGTTTCCACGGACAGGGAACCGTGACATGGTAGTTTTTACAAGTCTTTATTATAATCACATATAGGTGTTTCGTTCATATCCTGTTAACTAATTTGTCCATTTCGGGGTTTAACAATTTTAATTTTTGTTTTTAGGGCGGGTTCGCAATTTCAGACCGATCAACTTTAAATATGGCACCGGCAGGTGTCATCCCAAAGAAACTTGACAAACTAAACGACGTTTTCTCATAACTGCGGGACAATTACGCAATGTTTTCGAGCGTGCTTAAGTTGTGATTACCTGATTACAATTGGGTTTGATTTTTTGACTCCGGTGGTAGCCGTAGGCACTTCAAAAAACCCCGAATTAATCCAGCCGACGGTTAGGACTAACCCTCGGCTGGATTAATTCGGACTTCTCTGGCTGCCTCGGTGAGTGTACAGAGGAAAATATAGCACTTATGCAACAAATAATTGCTTGATATTTTCTAGGCGTTAGGTCCAGGTTCACGTTCTAGGTTTGGTCAAATTGTTATTTAACAGCAATACGATACGAGTACGTATATTGTCACCACGACGTCCGACTATAGTTGGTGCTCAGATTACCTCGTATTTGGTGACACTAAGGTTTAATAATCAATTGTACTTTGGAGTACTTTTATTTTTGAGCCAGCTGCGGTTCGGGGTGGTTTAGTTAATAAGTTGAGGTTAATTGACGAATCCTGTTGCGGATTGCTTTATTGTTTACGTGTGGGACGACGCCTGTTGCTGATTTATAGTTGTTCCCACCTGACAAACCCTGCGTTGCGAATTAAAATTATCTGAGTCTTTTTACAATAGAAATCAATTGTATCGAATATTAAACATACGCATTTAGGAAAATGTAGCTTTCCTAATAGATTTTACTATGTATATATGTACGAAAGCTGGTGAGGTACGACCGTACGACACGGATAACATTTGACAATTTAACGTTAACTTCAAGGTGACATTCAAGGGTAATTTTTAATGCTGAACGTAATCTGTATTTTTAATCTTAATACTGCATTGTTAACGCGGTTGTGTTCTCGAATAAAGAATAAAGTGGAAACCTTCGGTACAGGTACCTACCGAAGTATTCAAGGTCCTTTTAATTAAAATAATGGTTTTTGTATCATAGTTGTAGAAACTTGTCGCCAGTAACACATAAAAGGAAATATATCGGAAACTTAAAAGGATATCCATAGTCGGCATGGCATGGCGATTGATATAGATGAAAATTCATAATAACATTTCTAGAGCGGTTACTCAGCGGGTAACTGAAATAACACATCTCATCGATCTTTAAATGTTAACTTTTAAATAGGTACGGAAACTTTCGCAAGGCAGTATCTCGCTCAGTTGTATACCTGCCTGTTTGCAAAAACCAACTTTACTAAATCCAGCTCAATCTATGTCTTTGATTCCTTCTTTTTTGTCTTGCCCGCCTGTATCCGAATAGTCTATCGCAATCTTGACCGCGCCACGCAGTGCACTGCCTGGGTTTTGCAGACGTTATGTGTTTATAAATAAATCGACATCGCAACATGTTGGCGGTTGGCGACGTTCGTTTGTTTATTCGCAATAGTTAAGTTCATTGTCGTATTACAGGCCGGTCTGGCGTGAAACCGGTGCCTCCCACGCGGCACTCCGTAAAATAAAAGACGGTTAATAACGAACCATAACTTAAAGCCATAAGATTTATATTCAAAAGCTTGGATTATTATTACAGTTTTAAGATAATAGAGAAGGATCACTGAAGATGGTAATTGAGTAAGATCTTATATCATATAGCGATACGACTTATTATGGTATGGCTCGTTCTGTACAGCAAGTTCCGTGGCAGTGTAACGAAGCTTTCGACACGATGATTACATTGTATGACGACCGCTTTGGCTTAGTTGGTAGTGACCCTGCCTACAAAGCCGAAGGTCCCGGGTACGAATCCCGGTTAGGGCATTATTTGTGTAATAATCACGAATATTTGTTTCTGAGTATTGGAAGTTTTCTATGTACTTAAGTATTTATTTGTCATCTAGACGTCAAATGACTCACGGAAGTTAAAGTTCAAGGTTGAATTAGAATTAAAATAAAGGTTTTTATTGGCCCAAGAGGGTTAATTTAATTTATTTTAGGGCCTCAACGCTCCTAACACTCAGCCGAGTACATTGAGTCACTGTTTAACACGAGCCGTCAGTGTTTAACAGATTAACGCTTATTGGCTGAACAATTGTTCCACTTTACTTCCATCGTCACTTGGCATGGTCCACAAGTCACAGTAAGTACATGAGCTTATTATAGTTAGTTACACATTTGGACGATACGAGTAGGCAGGAACAAACCAACGAAAGCAGACAGCTATTCTTATTGTTGTTCACACTGTCACCGTGGATATCACTAGTGTCACTAGTATCGCTACCGTGGATGCGCTTATTAAACACTATTGTAATGATGCATTAATGAATGGGTATCTAATACGTATGAGTCATCAATAGGCGTATCTTATGCAAAGTATCTGGGCGACCGAGCATTGCTCGTGTTATTCCGGAGAATGCGAGTTTTTCCGAATATGAGACCTATTAGCTGGACCGATTCTTCGCTCCCGTAAACCACTCTGAATTCTAAATCGCTAGAGCCGTCTCCGAAATGAAGAAATATACATACAAGAAATGCTCGTTTAATCGTTTTATTTTTTTATTACAGCGGAAAATTCTAAACCAAGATTAACATTACGTATACGCACATGACAGCAATGTGCACAATATGATCACACATGAGTCGTGACATAGTGACAAATCGATACGTACACTAATAAAAATCTAGACTAACTAAAATAGAAATTGATACAAATTCTCCCACTTAAATACTCACTTTACAAGTAGCGTCGTTTAAAATTTCGAACCTTAAGACGACGAATTGAAAATATTGGCGGTAGGGATTGCAATTTTTCTCCGCAACCAAGAAACATACGAACACGATTATTTTTTATATGATCCATAGTACCTTTGGCTTCACTTTTGTAATAGCTTTACATGATTGGATAATTTTCATAACAAAAATAATTTTCTTTTAAACCTCTTTAAAAACAGAGATTTGCATTTTACAGATAAACGGCACTTGTTAAAGTCTCTTAGTTTTCCATTTAAATTCATCTAAGCAATCACTTCAATATTGTAATTGGATTTTATTAAATTACTAATGGTTTTTATTTAAACTGAAAAATACTGTTTTGTCGCATACGCCCTTACGGTATAAGCTAGCCGCCCGCGTGTTTTCTATGCAATCAGTGCCCCCTCAGTCCGCTACCGACTACTGTCAGCGTTGGGCCTGTGCTAGGCGAGCTCCCGCGCGTTATGGATACTGTTTGCGTTTAGGTACATTTAAAGTGGTATTTTATTCATTTGAAAATAAGGAAATAATCGGTGAAGGTCTCTAAAAAAAGGAACGCTTGTTCAATTAAGCAATGTAAAAATAATTAAGTAATTGTCCCAAAACAACTTTATTTACCAAACTAGATAATGTTCCAATTATAAAATAAATCGTTTTTTTAAACTCGTGTATACTAAACCGAGATGTTTCTACTGACAAAATATTCTTTTAAATTTATAAGTAAAGCGAAAATGAATTTTATTTGTCTATTTTAGAAAACAATAATTAGAACAAGGCAAAGCCATGGAGTCGTCTCCGGATTTAGGCGAAATCGAAACTATGTCAGATAAGTCCTTAAAAAGGTTAGTGTTTGGGAGATAGGTAGGTACTTATAAACTAATTTAAGGGTAATATAATACCTATTTATATTACAAGCTTTTATTTAACTTGCAATGTATGTATGTTGTTGGACCCGGGTATGTCCTAAAACTACGACCAAGACCACCGGGGGATGGGCAGCAGCAACCCTGGAGTGCGGTGGAGATACTGCGATCGCCAACCCGCATGCCACGCGTGGCGATTATGGCATATACCCCCGTGAATTTGGGGGAGGCCTATGTCCAGCAGTGGACGTCCTTTGGCTGATATGGTGGTGGTGGTAGTATGTATGTTGGTCGGTCGGTGTTGTTGGACCCGGGTATGTCCTTAAACCACAACCAAGACCACCGGAAGATGGGCGAGTAGTTGATGATTATGGAAAAACTGGCCAAGTGCTTCCATAATCATCAACTACTCGGTCTGAACCACACACAAAGAAGGGTTTCATACCGATACCTCCTAATCTACGTTTACTATACAATCATCATCATCATCATTTCAGCCGAATGACGTCCACCGCTGGACATAGGCCTCCCCCAAAGACTTCCACAATGACCGGTCCTGCGCCACCCGCATCCAGCGGACACCCACGACCCTTACCAGGTCATCAGTCCACCGTGTGGGGGGCCTGCCCACGCTACGCCTTCCGGTACGTGGTCGCCACTCGAGAACCTTCCCGCCCCAACGGCCATCGGTTCTGCGTGCTATGTGCCCCGCCCACTGCCACTTAAGTTTAGCGATTCGAAGGGCTATATCGGCCACTTTGGTTCTGCTGCGGATGGCCTCATTTCTGATGCGATCACGCAGAGAAACTCCCAGCATAGCCCTCTCCATTGCTCTTTGGGTGACTTTGAGCCTTCTTATGAGGCCCATAGTAAGCGACCACGTTTCAGTACCATATGTCATCACTGGCAACACACACTGGTCAAAGACTTTCGTCTTGAGACACTGCGGGATATTGGACGAAAAGATGTGACGTAGCTTCCCGAACACTGCCCAGCCGAGTCGGATTCGACGATTAACCTCTTCCTCGAAGTTGGACTTACCTAACTGGACAGTCTGTCTTAGGTATATGTAATCGTCTACTTAAACTTCCGGCACCCGGTGGCGGAGCAGGTCGGTGGTTCCGCCACGAACCACACCTCGGCCGCGCAGCATAGGGAAAGCATTCACCTTCCTCTGCGGCCCCACCGATGCCGTTTTCGCGGAACGGCTCCGCCAAGTTCGCAGGGGGTAGGGAGAGTGGCGCACCGAAATACCAACACTCCTCTCCCCCTGCAATCCCGCCTCGGCCACAGAAGATAGGGAGAGCGGCTCACCGCAATACCGACACTCCTCTTCTTCTGCGGCCCCTCCTCAACGCATCCTTAGTGGGCTACCCAAGCCCGCTGGGAGCGCCCTCCTCCGGCCAGCCGGCAGAGCAAACAGGCCGGCCCTGGGTGCCTCTTAGCTTCACCGTGGGTGACCAGTCCACGGTTACTAAGCCCCCCCGCCCCGACAAGGCGAGCACCCTCGAGGGGGTGTCCATGTTCATCCTTAGACCAACTCGCTCGGAGGCTTTACTGAGGTCATTGAGCATTGTACTTAAATCCTCCATGGTCTCAGCCAAGACTACTATATCGTCAGCAAACCGAAGGTGAGTGAGATTGTCGCCGTTTATGTTGATGCCTAGCCTTCTCCAGTCCAGAGTCTTGAACACGTCCTCCAGTGCAGCGGAAAACAGTTTAGGAGAAATAACATCTCCTTGCCTGACTCCCCGCTGCAGCGGAATAGGTTTCGAGTTCTGGTCCTGGAGGTCGGACTGACATAGTGGCGTTTCTCGTACAAACACTTCAGCACTTCGATATAGCGGTAGTCCACTTGGCACCGTTGGAGAGATTGTAGTACAGCCCAGGTTTCAATCGAATCGAAGGCTTTCTCGTAGTCCACGAACGCTAGACAGAGGGGCAGGTTATACTCCTCAGTCTTCTGTATAACCTGACGGAGCGTATGGATGTGGTCTACGGTGCTAAAATCCTCTTCGGAAACCGGCTTGTTCGGGAGGCTGGAAGTCATCTAGCCTGCGTGCGAGACGGTTCGTAATGACTCTTGAAAACAGCTATAGACATGGCTCAGAAGTGAGATGGGGCGGTAGTTCTTCAGTAAGGGCGTTGTCACCCTTTTTGAAGAACAGCACCACCACACCTCTGTTCCCATGCCTTCGGAGTTTTCCCTTCCAGTAAGACGAGTCGAACAACTTCTGAAGGGCCCTAACCACCACCCGCCTTCAAGAGTTCAACTGTTATTCCGTCTTCACCGGGTGCCTTGTTGTTCTTTAGCTGTTTAAGAGCCATTCTAATCTCGTACAGGCTGATGTCCGGGATATCTACTATACAATACATTTTACCAAAAAAGATCGTATCTTCATAGGAAAGTCACAGCACTTGCGCCCTTTTGTTTGGGCAAGACAGTTTTTCGGCAATAACTGAAACACAGTTAGACGACACTTGATCAAACTAAAAATCATTCAATGGATTTATTAATGTACATCACCTGGATTATTTCAGAATTTTAAACTTCATAGTTTGGGAATTAGAGGAGGGGGGGGGGACACTATTTACGACTTTGACAGATAATATCTCACCAACGGTTGACTTAAATAGAAAAGTTTTTTAGAAACCTGTGTATGTTATTATCGCACCAACTCCCGTAACAATCGGACACATTACGCTCGAAGTTGTAGACGATTACATATACCTAGGACAGACTGTCCAGTTAGGTAGGTCCAACTTCGAGAAAGAGGTTAATCGTCGAATCCGACTAGGCTGGGTAGCGTTCGGGAAGCTACAGCATATCTTTTCGTACAATATTCCGCAGTGTCTCAAGACGAAAGTCTTTAAACAGTGTGTGTTGCCAGTGATGACATATGGCACTGAAACGTGGTCGCTTACTGTGGGCCTCATAAGAAGGCTCAAAGTCACCCAAAGGATCAATGGAGAGAGCTATGTTGGGAGTTTCTCTGCGTGATCGCATCAGAAATAAGGCCATCCGCAGCAGAACCAAAGTGACCGATTATAGCCCTCCAAATCGCTAAACTTAAGTGGCAGTGGGCGGGGTACATAGCACATAGAACCGATGGCCGTTGGGGCGGAAAGGTTCTCGAGTGGCGACCGCGTACCGGAAGGCGTAGCGTGGGCAGGCCCTCCACACGGTGGACTGATGACCTGGTGAAGGTCGCGTGTGTCCGCTGGATGCGGGTGGCGCAGGACCGGTCATTGTGGAAGTCTTTGGGGGAGGCCTATGTCCAGCAGTGAACGTCTTTCGGCTGAAAGATGATGATAATGATGATGAACCCACGATAACCATTTTTTTGTCCTTTACTTTTTACGAGAAATAATGGCTCATTTACGAAGCGATTTTAAGCAATACAGCATTAATCCTTGTGCGCCGCTCTGAATTTACCTATTTATTCATAATTTTGTACGGAGTATCTTCCGTGTCACGCGTCCGGCGTTCCAATGTGATTCTCATAGAAATTGTACTGGCTAGTGCCTGAATTTGCTTCACACTCCTTATCTACCAAAACATCAAAATCCCAAAGAAAAATACATGAGGGTATCAAAGTTATTGAGATGGAGATTTTGAAAAAAATTATAATCCTCTGCTCTGAAAGGGCAATATCGGCAATAAAATTTGTGTTGTTTACACTTGTTACAGTGGTGACGGCACATTCAAAACAGCTCCACGTCCTTTAGTCAGCTTTATATTATTCATCTAGAACATAGACGGCGACCTGTTTAGCCTAGTTGGTAGGACACTGCCTCCGAACGGGCGGACAAGACACATCCTTTTCGATAAACAATATCAGCCTTATTGAAGAAGCTGGAAAGAAAAAACAATATCGCCGCTAAATTTCCTTAAAAAGATTTATTTTATTAGATTAAAACTGGGTTTTAAAAAAGGAAAAGGAAAGAAGGTTCGAATATAAATACAGTGTATGCATATTTATGTAGCTGACCGTGAGAGAATTTAATTTGTTATTATAAGTTATTGTTTATTATTAGAAGTTCAGTCTTAAAGAGTAAGGATGTTTTTTGTTGCACTTTACCCTACCGCAAACTAAATCAACTTTTGGATTCGACAATCAAAAAATTATCAATTAGACCTCGTTAATTACGTGCATATACTTATACAACCAAATCCGTACCAGCATTGTAAATTCCAAAAAAGTAATGTATAGTTAAAAAATATTTAAATAAATGTGCAAGCATAGAATCTCCTTGGACGTCCTATGTTCGAGCGCGTGGCCGCGCAGCGCACGAGTCCGAACGACCGCGCTCTGTCCGCCGGCGCTCCGCCATCGAAAGCCGCGTAAGAATAGAGGGGTGGATGCGGGGGAAAGGGTAAGAGGGCTCTATTCGAGTTTAATTGTTTATCAATGCGTCGCCTTGTTTTATAATATAAATTTTGAAGTCACAGTGTCTGCAGCCTATTTGAGAATTTATTATAGTTATTAACGTTCTAATAACACGCACAGGCAACACCGTATACTTCATATTTCACACTGTTGGTGTTTAACACATGCATTTCTCGCAAACACACTCCTATAACTTCACTAAGTAATTGTTCCAAAATCCTGGGTCGTCGGCTAGTTCCCAAGCAGTCAAGCCGTAGATTAGGTTATATCGTCTCGTATTTACGTAAATAATCGTTGTAAGGTTGTTCAAGAAGGAAGGAAATTGTAAAAGACAAGTTTTTTCAAGAAGCGTTCGTAAAGCATAAAGGCTAAATGAACAATTCCCACGTACGAAATTTCTATAGATGTTTATCTGAAAATAATGTTTGCTAATTTAAGTTCTAACTTCATAATTACTTATATTCAAAATTTGCAATATGCAAATATAAAAGTATTTTACAGGCATATCTATCAGAAGTTTTTGTGTGCCGCGTCGTATTCTATTGAAAAGGAAGCAATAAAAATGCTACATTTTAGATATTAATACGCAGGACTTTAGAAAATATGAATTTTTTTACTTTTTAGCAATTACATACTACCTACATTAGACAACTATGATTTACGAAATGTTGTTCGTCGACCCCTCATTCGTAAAAATACATTCTTTTGAACGTTAAGACTGTTCTTCGGTTTCGTGATTTATGATTTATATTTCATGATTAATTTTAGAGTTTACAAATTTTACTCGAAAAAACTCATCTTTCAACATAAAATATCGTAAAGAATGAAAATAAACACATCCATTTGCAATGTTCATTAGTAAACTTAAGAATTAATCAAGTTTGATACATCTAACGCACTTGGTGCATTGGCTGTTACTTCGATGCAGAAGCTGAGCTGGCTGTGTCGGCAAAGTTGTATAGAAAACGCACCCTTGCTATGTTGTGTGGCGGTGCACTATTGCCAATATGAACTTGTAGATGGAATTGTTGCCGAAATCGAATTTTAATTAAACATTTCGTTTGAAATTCCGCGTCCAATGCTCAGCCTCCAAATACCACTTGAAATACTTCGATGAACACGAAAACAGTTTGTCCGACGACGAAGCTCTAAGAAAAAAAATATTATAACAATTTTCTTGCAGGTAATTGCGACTGCACCTTTTTGAATTTTTCTGGAGGTTAATTATTCCCGGGATATCAAGTTTGAGGTAAAGAACGAAATGGGAACTAGTCTTTAGGAAAAAACTTACCGATACCGTGATACACCGCATTATTGGCTTTGCTCTTGAATTTTGCTACAACCGTTTTATATACCGAGCGTTATAACTATGTATAAGGAAACTATGCCCTGGAAGAAGTACTTGAACTGATAAATTCCAAAACGAAGGTAATTTTGAATACAATATACAATATGCCCCCAAAGAGTAGTTCATTTGTTACTATTTCAGTTACGTAGTGTACATGATTATGATTAATTGATTATGGCTTGCGAAGACAAAATTGTTTTCCGGAAGTGTGCCACTCTAAGGATGAATTATATAAAAGAACGATGATCTTTGAAAACGGGTACAGTACAGGCAATTACACTATACCTAAGTGTTCAATCATTTCAAACTTAGGACCTAATACAAAACCGGTAATAATGACAGTATTGTGGGTTGTTTCAGACACTGCTCCTAGCGCAGGCAGCGGCGCCGTTGTGGGTGTGCCGCCGTCGTGGGAGCCGTTTCTACTGCGTGCTGCAGCAGGACAGACGAGTGCTCACCGCATACACCAGCGAAGAGCTCGCTGTAAGTATTATACTCATATTCTAATATTCGTAATCATATGTCTTATCCTTCTTGTTTTTGCCTAGATTCAGGCCGCGTTTATTGGCAGGCAACGCAAGCTCCGCGTCATGACAAATACAAACCTTTGGCGTTGCTCGGGTGTGTTACTATTGCACAGTCAGTATCATTAATATTTGTGAAAATCATACGCCGCAAATATCTGACCACAATAAAAAAATACTACAACAAATATCTGATCTGAGGACTTTATTATAAGCGATATAAAGGCTAATACATCAAATATATTTCACCGTATTTGCTACAACTATGAAGTTTGTTGTCTGGCCCTGCTGTACTGGCGTGAGTATTTCCAAAGTCGCTTGACACGCTCGCAGACAAAGCAGCCGTATGTGCTCAGCTACCACCTTTCTGAAAATGATGTACGATCTATTATTATTATGATGATGCGCTTTTGTTACAATAATAAGCGGATTCGTAATTATTGTACCGTCGCGCGTCGAAAATATTATTTTTCCAATCTGGTAGCGATTATTTTGTTTAATCGTGAGTGATGACGGTGAATTTTGATACCAAATGACTCGAGAGTTACTGTACTATAATGCCGGATTATGTTTAGATTGCGGACTCCATTTCGAAAACCTTTATTAACTGGTTGTTTTACACAGTGTCCCCTAATTAAAGACAATCGCTGCGGATATAACGCAATACCAATTTCTCAAAGACACTTGTGCAACCCGAACTAAACTTCTTTTGTTTTGTACGTGTCATTCATATGCTGTTCTGGTCAATAGGTAAATGTATCGAATTTTTTGCGCGCAGTTTGCTAAATCCGATAATCAATAGAGCGCGGCGATCACTGGCAAATGTACCTGAGGATAGGTTTTTAATGTAAATGAGGTATTTCATATACATATGTATATCTACACGTAAAGGCAAGTTTTGAAACAACATTCGTGGCACAGTTTGTTCACGCAAATATTGGTCAAATCAAATGTCAAACTGTCAGTAATATTGATGTATTATTTTACAGCAGCTGTATGTACAGTCGAGTTCATTACTGCATGGACAGATGATGTCGACCGTATTGCTGTAGTATTAGGGTTGAAACATGTCCATGGACTTTTGAAACCCAATGTACTTAGTATACTTTGCCTAATATATGTGAATATAATAGAAGCTTATCAGATAACCAAATAAGTCGTAGGTACCTATGTAGGAGACTGTGGATTTAAACTTATAGCTTACGAGCTAACTTTTGTTATCACCAGGAGGGAAGGATTTAGGTCCACAGTTAATTTAATAAAACATTATTATCACATTACATTGAAAATAACTTGAAATTGTTGTTTGAAGCTTTGTGACTCAGGGAAATCGAACGTTTTCTAAGCCTATATCATTAATTCACTCACAAAATATCTGCTTGTTATATAATAGTTATTGATTGATTTCCTTGTGGCTGTAGGATACGGTTACGAAATGTAAACAGAATATTTCTTTTTAGTCTCATTTGTAAACTTTTTGTTTTATTACAATCTTAGTCACATTAACTTAACCCACTTTGTTACTGAAGACCCAACCACTTTTAATTTAAAAAAAACGTGGTGTGCAGAAAACAATATTTGTAGTATATGGTTTTTTTTTAATTAATATATCATGGAAAACTGAGAAAATCCTGTTTTTTAAAAGGACGTTAGCAAAATGTACTACCATTAATGTATAGGATATCTGCCAGAAAATGGGTTAAAATTATATTCAACGTCAACAGAGTGAATCTTCCATAAAAATCGGACAAGAGTGAGTCGGACTCGCCAACCAAGGGATCCATAGGTATATTTGTATTTGCGGTTAAAAACCATGTTTTTACAAATGAATTTTTTTCAGAATTGTCCCTATACTTGTAGTGTAAGACAATATTACTTGCCAAATTTCAAAGTTCTAGGTCAACGGAAAGTACCCTATCCTATACATTTTGATTCCCTTGGTACCCTATCCTATACATTTTGATTCCCTTGGAGTGTTGAAGTACAGTCTACTCTCTTTAATTCAAATTTCTATAATTCGAAGTTATCACGAGTTCCCTAGAAAATCTCTTCATATTTAGAATAAAAAAACAAAAAAAAAATAAGCACTCGGTAATTCGAACAAAAAAATCATAGCTACGTAACAGAACGACACGTTAATTCAAACCCATAGGCGTCAAATACTCGACAATTCAAAGTTATGAGATTGCAGAGGTAAATATCATACATTTTGAGACAAGTTCAGGTTCATCACTGCACAAGCATTTGTTATTGTACTGATTAGTTTGCCACACACTTCCGTACTAATTTGTTTGTTTAGTTTAGATTCAGTTACTCTTTCGTTGGTTATCGATACAGATTAAACGTTTGTAATAACTAATAAAACTCATATAACTAATATGAGTTCTATAAAGTATAAATGCATGACGAAAAGACTATAAATTAATTCACATTATTCATGTTCGATTCGATAGTTCGATCTTTCATGATGGATGCAACTGTACTGGGATAACGCTAGGATTGATGATCATGATGAATCCGAATTTACATACATATATTTTACTATCTCAAAATTTTCGAACCATGTGATATTTCAAAGTCTCGATTGTTCATAATATTTTAAAAGTCCTCCGAGATTCGAATTTAATAGAGTCGACTGTATACGTTTTTTGCGGTACTAACGGCCGTATCATTTTAAAGGGTCTTGACAGACAGACAGGCGGACAACAAAGTGATCCTATAAGGATTCCGTAGCCAAAATGGAACCGTTATGGATTCGTCATTTCTGTCCTTCCGTCCGTCTGTCCGTATGTCACAGCCGATTTATTCGGAGACTATGACCACTACTATTATGAAATTTGGTATGAAGGTGTATGTTATGAACCGCTATAGAAATATGATTTGACATTATAAAAAAAGTATATTCAACCACGGAGGCACCCCATTCAGGCTATAAATTTTTTTTTCAATGCACATAGATGTGTGCATTGTCTATGGATAGGCCTTTCAAAAATGACATATTCGTAGAGGTCTCTAAATAAGTGTTTGATAAGTACCCCCATTGTTCGTGAGAAGCTGGTTAAAACATAATGAAACGGGTCATTCACGTCTTCAAGGTCGAATATCGTTCGACATGTATCAAACCGGTTCGCGGTCCCTTATCATGAGCACTTATCGCGGCGGCGGTTCTTTTAGCACTGCGTGCCGGTGCCTTGCTGGCTGCTCGGTGAGGTCGGTAGCGGCGGAGGCGAGAATCTACCTTCGTTTTTTTCACAATTGTTCTTTGCTAAGTTACAACACTCACAACGCCACATGCTAACGTCTCGTCCACACTCATACTCATCACAGACGTGGTATTCAACACTGTTTTCCAGCTGGGTGGTACAGTCGAGTTCATAAATATATGTACATTTCCAAAGGTTCAAAAATTTTAATGCAACCTAATGCCCTTAACAATAAAGACGTGATCGCATATTTTTGATGACGTCGTCCGTTCATTATTTCCGAACTCGACTGTACAGCCCATCCTCAATCACAATTAAAATTCGGATAATGACCAAAGACGTGGGTGACCCGTTTCATTATATTTTATATGTCTCAAACTCACGGGAGTTTTCTATATAAAATCTTAGTCATATTATAATACTCCTACTGGACGCCTTTTGCGACCCTATTTTAACGTTGTAACATGTTCCGATATCGTTTAAACATAAAGCAACACTTAAAAGAGCGTGTTTGATGAACGTTCCGTATTCCGCTGAAAGGCTACTTAAGAGTCTTACTCACTCATCTCAACAAATACCCGGGAGCGAAAGAAACGGGTACATAAGAAAAACTTATTGCATCATAACCAAAACCATTACGTTAGTCATAAACATGCTTAGGGCTGGCTACCATACTTTTTTAGTCATAATTACTCATGACGATAGGTACCTATTGGCAACCACATACAACGAATACAGCCTTGGCCAGAAGTATTAAGCACCCCTTATTTTTCTTTGTAATTTATAAATAACCTATGTTTTTTTAAATTACAAAACTACACATAAACGCAAAATGGAATAATGTATATAAACATCTAGAAAACTTTAGCAGATATAATTTCGAAGTAGCTATTTATCCTAGAAAACTGTACCCTAAAAATAATCGGGTTCGCAATAAAAGGACCAAATGCCTTTTTTAAGTGCAATTATTTTTAAAGTCAATGAATAGCTAGTGTTATTGAAAAATATTAGAATTTTCTATAAAAAAAGATATAAAATGCTTTATTCAAAGTTTTACTTTTACATGAAAAAACGCGGGAGTGCTTTATACTTCCGGCCAAGGCTGTATATGTACGAGTACATTAATAATATTGATATATTAATGTCTCTTTGCCTTCTTTCACGAACTTTCAAATAGCAAATTTGGCAAATCACCGCTTTCTCTATAAGTAGTCTTTATGGTTGCCATGTTAGCTAATAGAAAAATAGGTTAAGTATGCTCCCTGTTCTAAGGATCTAAGAAATGTGGCCTCATAATCAAGGGTCTTTTCGGCACCCGAAAGTAGATTTCAAAAGGGTCCTTGACTGCGAGAGCTCTTATAAAATCTTCATGCATATGCTAATATTCTCAGCATGATCATTAAACGCTCATTTACATTATTGTTTCGTGTTGAACTCGTCACAAGTACGAAAAAATTGCGCCATTTAATAGACTCGCGCATGAGTAAGTCGGTATAATCGATCGTTTATCGAAATTATCTTTTTAAAAGCATTTCAATTGCCAAGCGCATATGCTGTGTAATTAAAGTGTATTGCAAAAAGTAACCTTGCTTGGAAAGAAACAAGGCTCGTGTTTCAGACACACGTTAATACCCCGTGGGAATTGTATATGGGCCATGTGATCGAAAAAAAAACTAACTATTAAAAAAGTGCATGTGGTAACCCTAATAGGAGTACCCTATTTATTGTATTCTATGTTACTCTATTATAGCCCTTGGTGAGTTGTCTTACGGTAGCTGTCATGAGTCATCCCACTTCACGGGGTACATACATAGTGAAAGTACTCCGGAGAGCGAACGCGTGCACATTCTCTAGCGTTACACTGCACTCACTGCCTTTGATTATCGTCATTAACATTAAATAGGGGAAACATAATATAAGAATTATGTTACGTGGTCGCCGGCTAGCTTTAAAATCATGTGACTTACAGTACAGCGTGCGTGTCTGTGTAATAGCAGTTATATCTCTCCGATACGTATACGTTACTTACTGGTATGGTACTGCTATAGTATAGTATAAGTGCTAGTACTTTCGTAGCGTTAGGACTTGTTGCGTACAATATGTTCATCTGGTTAATATTAAATATGTTATGTTAATACGCACGACTTTTGAACACAAGTACAATGATAGTGAATCTCGGCGAGTCTCGACAGTGATCGCTATTGCCATGACCCCATGACTCCTGTCACATAGCATAGGTAGTGCAAAAACAATAGAATATCGTCTTAGGGGCAATAAACGCCGGCATCTTTACGATGCGTAGGCGCCGCCTCACGCAGTCACTCTGCATAAATCAAAATGAACCAAGCGAGAGGGTTTGTCCCGAGATTAAGATGGATGAACTCCGGTCTGTGACATAAGTATAATAAAAGAGACGTACTGAGTGGTCTTATAGTGCAATGATCTTTTTTCATAATTCTTTGTTCAATTATACATGTTGCTCGTAAAATGAAAACTCACTCTCTTTACTGACTTATCGAGTTATAAATTTTAATTGTCAGCGGCAGCGGCAATGTTACTAGCACAGTAAACTATACCACAGGCCTATAAAAAGACTTTTGTAAAAAAAGTCATGGACAGTAAAAACTATCTTCTTACCTTTAAGTATTACAATTAATCTTTATTTTACTATCAAGGAGATAACGAGGTCGTTTTCAAGTTAGGTACTTTCTGTTCGTACCGAAGCCAGGTTAATGTTTATTGCCAACGTGTAGTTATTTTTTATAACTGCAATTTTCGACTCTTGCGCATTTTAATTGTAGTCAAAACAGAATAGTTTAAAAGTAAATTCCATGTTTTATGTATTACAAATTTATGATGTTATCTAAATTCAGACTAAATGCTACTTACCGTACTATTAATGCATGTGGTACACGAATAAATAATGGATAGATTTAATTATATATAATAATAGTTTGCTGTATTCTCATTCAATGCTACGATAATTGTGTTATTTTTAATTTCGTCGTTCTCAAAAGTGCCATGTTTTGTACTAAGCGTGGTCTGCTATATTCGATATCGATGTACATTCTCTCCGCCGCTTTATGAAAAGTAAAACTCGGGTCGAATACCCTCTCCTTAAGCACAGCGCACCCTCGTGGCTCGACGACCTTTACCACCCGTAAAACTACACTACCTGCAGGGCACGATAGTGTTGTTGGGTATGTTCTGTAACACCATGGCTCTTCTCCAGTAGGGCTGCTCCAAATTTGAGCGAGATGACACTCCGCTATGCCCTACCTCTTCACTTATTTACTCTTAATAGGAATTTAATAAGCAAGCACTTATAAAAAAAAGGTATAATGTAATTGACGGGGTATTATAGAGAGGAAGGAAGTACGGCAATCAAAATCATAAGACATATTGTAGTTAGATGGTTCTCGTTTCTAATTTATTTGTATTTTTTACACGCAACCGGACAGTCCTTCCCGGGGTTTTATTTGGAACGCAAGGTAAGATGAGTGTTACGTGTCGTGTCCTGTTGTGTAATCATTCACCCATCAAAAATATAAATGTGAAAATGGTAGCCAGGTTCAATATTAAGAGTATGCGTGCTTGGTTGTCGTCTTCACCGACAAAAAAATTGAGATCTAAATGGGTGCCAAGTTCCGCAGATTCTCTGAAATGGTACCAAGTCCGGCACTACATTGTTTACAGTAAAACTAATTTACTGCGGCTTAATGCATTTTGAGCTTTAACTTGGCAGTTTTCTTAAATATCCAACAGCTTTTATGGTATTGTAACATACTGCATAGAAAGCCGCAGTAAATTAGTTTTACTGTAAACAATGTATTGCCGGACTTGGCACCATTTCAGAGAATCTGCGGAACTTAGCACCCATTTAGATCTCAATTCTTTTGTCGGTGAACGGGTGAAGACGACAACCAAGCATCGCATACTCTTAATATTGAACTTGGCTACCATTTTCACATAGTCAGTCAGTTAGTCAGTGGTAAAAATGCCGTTTTTTGGAATTTAATATCTCAATAACTATTAAACCTATATTTATGAAATTTTGGGTTCTAGTTGTTCTAAAAGATCTTAATACATGTACTATTTTTTTTTTATGTTAGATAGATTTGGAGTTATTGGGGAGTCAAAAATGGCTCCAAACGGTTCGTGTAATATAACACACGGCTGCTGTTTGCCAGTTCCTGGGATGAACTTGGCTGGACACGCTGCCGCGTGTCTAGATTTCCATTCTCCTCGTACTAATAGTCATTTTACACACCTGTATATTATTTCTTAGCTCCAGTTTCACAAACTATACAATTTACGGTGGACCTGTCACGATGGAATTGTGTCAGGATGGTGAAAGAGGGCCTGAATGACCTGTCTAGACACACGGCAGTGTATCAGTCAAGTTAACAAAGCAAAAAAGGTGACACACCGACCGTAGGTTATTCAACCTACACACATGTAATTTTGTGAGTCTTGTTATGTAATACCATTTTCTAATTACCGAATACTGGATTTCAATAAAAAGAACTTATTAACGTTCACGAGATTTTGACGTCCGTAAATCACTATTTTTATACTGAATGACTGACTAGTAACGTAGTAACTCATCAAAACATTTGACTAGGTACTTCTAGGTGACAAAGGAAGATATCTATACGGTGAATTTTAACTATTAGTTGTTTTTAATGTATTTTTTTCTTTTTAAAACGCCTGTTATTAATTTAATATTAAGCCTACCTATTTAAAATTAGAAACAAGTACCTACTTAATAACACCTTTCACCATCCT
This sequence comes from Notocelia uddmanniana, assembly GCA_905163555.1. Taxonomy (NCBI): domain Eukaryota; kingdom Metazoa; phylum Arthropoda; class Insecta; order Lepidoptera; family Tortricidae; genus Notocelia; species Notocelia uddmanniana. Next base: position 11,641,925 of record LR991052.1, on the reverse strand, counting down.
TCATTTCATTAATTCCTTCTTTCTTTTTCTCCTTTTCCATGTCTCTTCAATAAATATTTTCCAAAAATATTCCATTCCTCTTCCTTGGAACCATTGAAACCTGAGATTGAAACACATTGCATGATGTCATGTAAACAGAAATGAACAGCATCACCGACCATGGCGACAACATCTGTGTATATACACAAACCAATTGCTAACATGATTTAATTTGATCCACTTAACGGTCTATAAAATGATTTATTGTATCAATTTAACTTATAATTTTATACCAATAACTTACATACTATATCCACAGCACGTACCTAAACGTATAGATATGTACAAACATTCTTACCGCGCTTGTAGAAAATATTTTGAAACAAATAATAACTATTAGGGGACATTTTTTTACACAACTCGAACTAGTCCTGATACCTTCGATAGTAAGCTCATGGATAGTACATGCCAAACGACGATATATTCAATCGATATATACAAAAAGGACGACGGCGACCTTATCTCTATAAGAGATCTCTTGAAATTTTTATTGAGTGCACGGTAGGTAATAAATATGAAGTATATGAACGATATTGCCAAACTTACTCCATACACAAAAACTCACAAAAAATAACAATATAAAAATATATATAGGTATTCAAGAAAAATAAGTCCATCAATTGCCATGTCTATGCGAATAAGCGATATTCAAGTAAACTTCATGTAAAAGACGCGAGACGGTCAGAAATCGAGTGATCGCATAAGTGTTCCGTTGGACTAATTTTAAATGAATTTAATGATTGCGTAAGCTATTTGAGAATTTTTTTAATACCTACTCGATCGAATCATTTACATTATAAAATAATACTCGACTAAATGCTCCCAAGCAAAACATGGTGAATTTTGGACAAAGCTTTATCAATATGACCCGATGATGCGAAAAGAGTGCTTGAGGCGGCAAAAAACTCAGTCAACACACGGACTTTGGTTTTAGCTCGTATTTTCCTGAAAATACGTGCGTAATACCATACTCGTATGTACTGACCGTGTAATTGTGAAGCCGAACGTTGTTTCACGGCTTAAATTTATTTTTAGGGTTCCGTAGTAAACTAGGAATCCTTATAGTTTCGCCATATCCGTCTGTCTGTCCGTCTTTCTGTCCGAGGCTTTACTCTGTGATTGTTAGTGCTAGAAAGCTGCAATTTGATATGGATATATATATGTTTGTCGGCCTGTTTAGCGTAGTTGGTAGTGACACTGCCTCCGAAGCTAGAGGTCCCGGGTTCGTATCCTGGTAAGGGCATTTGTTTCTGTGGTGAGCAGGAACATTTGTTCCTGAGACTTGGTTGTGTTCTATGTATCAAGTATATATAAGTTTATATTAAAACATCGTCGTCTAGTACCCATAATACAGCCCTTATTAAGCTTCCGATGGAACTAGTTCGATTTGTGTAAAAAAAAAATGTCCCCTAATATTTATTTATTTAAATAAAACTGTCGAAGTCGTAAAATAAAATGTAACAAAAAAAATTATGGGTAAGTACCTCCCCTATACACGTAGAGTGGGGATCAAAATTTATTTTGGCTTCGACATGGCTTCAGCCTTATGGTGTGGTGTGTTGTTGGATAGGTCTTTCAAAATGAATAGAGGTCTTCATTAAACATTTTTTGACAAAGTGAATATTTTCGAAAATAATCATTATAAAAGAAAAGGAAATTGTGTAGATTGTCTAACTTTTGAACTATGGGTCCAAGAAATAAGAAAAAAAAAAAACACGAAAGTAAAGCTTATTAAACACTTCCAACGAAAACTAAAGCGAACATGATCAGTTAAGTTGTTTTTGAGTTATCGTAAAAGTCTTTCCTTCTTAGTAAAAGACGTATGAAACACTGCGAAGGTACCTATTCAAGTATTCACTTTTGCCTGTTACGGTTGATTTTTTATTGAGTTAATTCAGTCAGTTTTGTGTCTGTGCGGCTATGCTTAATTGCTTTCAGCCCTTTTTGCGTTCTCATTCTAGTAAATAAATAAAAACACCGACCAAGTGCGTGTCGAGTCACGCGCAGTGTAGGGTTACGTAGTAGCCTAAACCTTACACACATTATGGGGTCTTAAAAGCTCAAAAACTTATATTTACTATATGTTTGGAAATTGTATATTCTGAATGATGAAATGATTATAGAATATGTATTGTATAATCTGAATGATGAAATGCTTAAAGAAACCCTACATTAATTTTAAACGAGCTATCCAACGACATTACGATGGATTATCACATGATAGGTTTTTGAAGAAAAAAAATTACATCCTCAAGTTACCTATTTTTTTCTAGTCAAAATTGTATCGTACTGGTTTCCTAAAAGCAACGGTTACTGAGCTAAGCCGCGGACAAACAGACGGACGAACATGGTGAAACTATGCGGGTTCATTGTTTACTACGGAACCCTACAACGGTACCTAGGTTCACACGTATTTAGTCCTGCGTCGTTGGTAGATGCTTTTGTCATAAGTAGGTTGTTATAATAGAAAATATCCGAAACATCTCTTCTAAACCGCCAGCTTCGTAGGCCAGGGACAAGATAAACTGCATACTTAATCTTGTGCAGTACATAATACAAAATGTACGGTCGCGTTCTTTAAAATGGGACCCATTTTGCCATACAAAATTTATATGCAGGGGGTCACATTTCACTGCAGCTGACTGTACACACACCATGAAAATAGCATTTGCACCTTTTGAACTGGTTCAGTTGACTATGTTTCAGCGAAGACATTAAAATGGTAATGCGTAATACCAATCACTTCGTAAAGCCACAATTACATTAGTAACAACAGTGTAAAGAAGATAGTAGTCGACCGCATTCGATGACCGATCCGATAGGTCGCTGTCGCCGTACTGTAGACGGACGACCTGTGTTATTGACCAACCGACTCGTCCTCACCTCATATCTCACACCTCACCCGTTTTTATATGGAGTCAAAATATGACAAATGACTAATGATCGGCGACAGGTAGCAATTTATGTCACTTTGACGTCGAACATAATAACTAACATGGATAAGCCGGGGTCTTAAAAATAAAACAATACATAAACGCTGTAAAAACTTACTGAAATTTATTTTGGCAGTAAATTACCGTCATTATTTCTATGTTTGATATTTTTAATGGATTTTGTTTAGCATTAATGATCCACTTATGTAAATAGAACTCTCCTCTCCACATTAACATACCTGTGCAGTCCGAAGTAGTAAAGCGATAGTTCGTAGACAACAAAAAATATTCCATTTTCAATGTATAAAATTAAACACGGAATTTGAATTAAATCGCATCCATGTTAGACTTTCGTTCTAAAATTGCTACCTGTATCCGATCATTGCAAATGACATTTGACAATTTTCATATAAAAAAGGGTGAGGTGTGAGGTGACAAATGGGTGCCAAGGACGAGTCGGTTTGTGAATAAGCGGGCTACTCGTATTTATTGTTCGAAGTACGGCGAACGACGTTAGGCGACCGTCTTAGATGAACTTCATCAGTAATATCAGTATGGGGTTAGAAATTACATTCGTTTTCGGTTTTGGTTAATAATAACATTGTGGTGGTAAGAGCGCGTGTGTTGCTACTCTTACCAACCAACGTAAATTATAAATGCACGAATTAGGCCGTAGGGCGGGTTCATCGATGTTAAAGGGCGGTACCCTAACGCCTACCCTGCATACCTGACCTTCTGTGGCGTCGGCGAAATCCTCACCGATTTCCTTCAGATTTTCAGTCGACATTTTAAATTTTCGTTACCGTTACGTACGATGTTCTTGAGTCGGCGGTCACCAATGTGGTGGTAAGAGCGCGTGTGTTGCTACTCTTACCAACCAACGTAAATTATAAATGCACGAATTATGTACACGGTTTATTTACAAGTTATATACAATAAGAAATATACAGTAATAATAATGCATTAAATAAATTTATCCACGCGGATGGGATTAGGTCAGTGCTGACAGGACTGTTATTTTTTGGTTGCTAGACAATGGCGCGGTATGTCGCGCAGGCGTGAGTATGGTGGAGCTGATAAGGCTGCCACATGTTCCCCCTGGCCAGACCGTAACTACGGTCGAAACCTACGTGGGAGCGTGACTAGCCGGCTACTTCTGGTCCGCTTCTCTGGTTCGGTACCGCTGCTGTCATGCGTTTCAGCGCGGCTACCGTCAGGTGTGATCTCGCGCATGATGTAGGCGGGCTTCAGTCTGTCTATCGAGACATTATTAGATTTGCCCTTGATGTCGATTGAGTAGAATTTCGCCTGTCGTTTGAGAACTTTGTAAGGGCCTTCGTATGGCGGCTCCAGTGAGCTGCGTACCCTATCAACTCGGAGGAACACATGGGAACTGTTTTCTAAACCACGTGGTATGTAGAAGGGAGAAGCTGAAGTATGCCACGATGCAGGTCTCGGTGTTAGTTTAGCCATGTGAGAGCGAAGGCGCGTGGCGTACTCTGTGACATCTGCCACCGTGTAGTCATGCTGGGGAGACAGGAACTGACCGGGTAAACGAAGCGTCTCGCCGTAAACTAGCTCAGCTGGAGTAGCTTGCAGATCTTCTTTTACGGCGCTTCGAATCCCGAGCAGGATCAGGGGAAGGGCTTCTGTCCACGTGGATGATGAGGAATGGCACATGATGGCTGACTTGAGCTGACGATGGAGCCTCTCGATCATGCCATTAGAAGCTGCGTGATACTCGTAAGCAGTGGTGCGGAAGTGATGCGCACCGACCATGGTTGTCAGAGCCTTGAAGAGCTGGCTCTCAAACTGGCGACCACGGTCTGTGGTAACCCGAAGTGGACAGCCAAATCTGGCGAACCAACCAGACACCAGAGCAGAAGCACAGGATTCAGCTGTGATATCTTTGAGTGGAAACACCTCAGGCCATCTCGTGAATCTGTCGATGACTGTGAGGCAGTATCTGAAATCTGATGAAGGGGTTAAGGGTCCTACGAGGTCGAGATGAATGTGAGTGAACCTCGAGGAGGGAGTGGTGAAAGTGGAAAGTGGTGAAATGGTATGACGGGTGATTTTGCTTTGCTGGCAGTGTAAGCACTGCCTGGCCCACTCTCTACAGTCCCGGAGAATCCCTGGCCAAACAAATCGTTCCGTGGCCAGCCGCACAGTAGCTGAGCATCCAGGATGGTGCAGTTGGTGTAGCTGGTTGAAGACTTGCTTCCGGAACTGAGGTGTGATATATGGACTGCGGTCCCAGAGAGATCTCTATTGTCGTCCACAGTGGTGACCCCGACAATGGACTAAAGCGCAACTCTTAAGATCCCTGACGCCGCCTCGCAACAAACTCTCTTCCTCTCTCTCTCCCTCTGAGTGTGCCACCTAGCTTGCTTTCTATTCATGCCTGGTACACTCCGCTCCCAGCGACTCGACTTCTCTCCTCATCCGCTCGTCACCCTGGCTCTGAGCCTCGCTCGCCACGTTGACTCTGAGCACTCTCTATCTACGTCGTCGCTGACTCCTCCGTCTGAAAGGGGGGCTGATGTGGCGTCACTACTGTCATCTGCCAAATCTGTCATGTTCTGCAACGCGCTATCGAAGTTTCTAAAATCACTTGCATAAATATTAACTTCCAACCAACTCTCAATGGACTTCGGTCCCTGAGAGATCTCTCTATTGTCGTTTCTTCTTGTGACTCCTATCTATTGTATATTATGTATATAGTTTGTAGATAACCCTTTTCTGTATATATTCCCCCTTGTACATTATTCTACCTAGGAGCAGCACATCTCATATATACATTCGAGAACGACTGAACCTCCTTGTATTTGACGACGAGCGTGAGCGGGAGCGAGATCGTCCTCTTCTGTAATGGCTAGTGAGTAATGCAACTTGCTTCGTAAGCTCGCTTATTTGCTGCACCATAACATCAGTAGGCGAGACGGGCGCGCAAGCAACCGGTGCCGAATGGGCGACCGATGGCGCTGGCACGTAGGTAGAAGCAGCACCTGAAGTAGCAGCTACCTGCGGTGCGTGAGGGGTCGGTGGTACTAACTCGTACACTCTATCTGCTAAGTCGGCGAGTTTGTTTAAAGGCAGGTCGATCTGTGAAGCGATAATCGTTTGGACATTAAGAGGGAGACGGTCGGCCCATAAGGTCTTGACGAAGTCGGAAGTAGCTGCTGAACCGGCCAGATTTTGCAAATGTCGTAGGAACTGTGACGGCCGTCGGTCACCGAGCTCTTCGTGTAATAGAAGCTGTCGCGTTCGCTTTTCCTGCGACGCGGACAGACGTTTAATAAGTTCGCCTTTAAGCTTCAGGTACTTATCGGCAGCGGGAGGGTTAATTATTACGTCCTTTACTTCTGAGGCGTACCGTGATTCAAGCTGTCCCGCCACGTAATAAAATTTCGTCTCATCGCTAGTTATTTTTGACAATGCAAACTGCGCTTCTATTTGCGAGAACCGTAGGGCGGGTTCATCGATGTTAAAGGGCGGTACCCTAACGCCTACCCTGCATACCTGACCTTCTGTGGCGTCGGCGAAATCCTCACCGATTTCCTTCAGATTTTCAGTCGACATTTTAAATTTTCGTTACCGTTACGTACGATGTTCTTGAGTCGGCGGTCACCAATGTGGTGGTAAGAGCGCGTGTGTTGCTACTCTTACCAACCAACGTAAATTATAAATGCACGAATTATGTACACGGTTTATTTACAAGTTATATACAATAAGAAATATACAGTAATAATAATGCATTAAATAAATTTATCCACGCGGATGGGATTAGGTCAGTACTGACAGGACTGTTATTTTTTGGTTGCTAGACAATGGCGCGGTATGTCGCGCAGGCGTGAGTATGGTGGAGCTGATAAGGCTGCCACAACATTATTAACTGTATTTACTAAGAGCTAAACACTAAGGATCACCAAATTGCAACTGGTAATTAATCTTTCTCTGCTAGCAATATCCTTATTTCGCAGTATCCGGCCTTTGAACTGTACTTCCCAACCCAACAGTGTTAGCCTAGCACAAATTAATTTTGGTAATTCACTGTACCTACTCATTGCTGGACGGTAATAACTTTGGCTTATAGAGCTGTATTCGAAACATTCGAACGGGACTGAATATGAAAGTAGGACATACGAGTATTGCACGGTGTTATTGCTTGCGACGAGTAGGCCATATTATACTATGCGTGCAGGAGCTGGAATCCATGTTGGATTGAACAGGGAATCCCTGCCTATGTTGACTACACACAAACCGTAAATTGGATTATTTTAGAAACACATGTTTGCAATAATCTTATACTAACCATTCTCCACTTTTAAAGGTAAATAACCACGTATAGGTATAGCATGCGCGCATGATGCATTCATAATAAATTACATAATCAAAGTTTTATTAAGAAGAAATATAATCAAACAAAATCATAGTACATTTTCAAATATTATAAAACAAAAACTATAAAATCAAAGGTCTCTAGAATACTGGCGGAGTTACCGCAATTACATAATTATTATGACTGTGTGCACTTTGGATTAATTTGATTGATAAATCTATTAACAGAAATTAATTTTATCGGGTTAAATCAATATGAAATGATCACTAATAGTAACGCCATGTATATTTTAACAGTAGAGAGATTGGAAGTACTCAATAGATTAAATTAATAATTAAATCACATGAACTGCATAAATGAAATGAATATGATAACGAATCTCTTCTGACAAATACAAGGCGAATAACAGTGGCGTTAATTCATCTCATGAAATGAACCCAGTTACCAGACAACACAATTCGTCGAATTTCTCTCAACTGCAGTTTGCTTTGACAATCTCTACATGCTTGTTGACATTCTGGGCCGCGACAAACACTCGTGTTGAAGTGGCGGAGCGATAGTGTTGTCAGCGTGACCAGTTTACTTCGGAGTTCAGAGCACATGCTATTCACAATTCGCAACTTGGTTCACCTAAGCGTTCACCCCAAGTTTATTTTGTAATCAGAGGTCTGAGTTACACTGGTGTTCCTGAGGAGAGGGGTGAACCGTTGTGAGTAACAGCCCAGTAGTGTTCTACTACGGCAGCGTACTCGTAGCAATGCTCGGAACAAAAGCTTTTTCAGGCTATATTGGACGAGTGACGTCATCGCTTCACAGCACCGCTTCTATACTTTTATGCATAATTGATTCGTGGCCTAGCAGTGGTGGCCAATGTGGCCATAGTATTAAAGAGATGTACTTGGATGGAATACTGCAATTAGTTTGCCTTGTTTCAGCTATATCAATGTCACTCGTGACAATTAAATGACTACGAACTCATAATCGTCCTGTAATGTAAGCAAAGCACTCTATGCATTAATAGGATGAATATGTTGTATTATTTCAATGTAACTGCGAATTACTGCGAAAGCTACGTCAAATAATTGTTGTACCTATTTATTTCTGTTTGGGAACCAATAGCTTATTACGTTTGGTTCAAAATTAATGAAGAATCTAAGTGTTAATAGGTGTGACCTATTTCATTTGTCACTTTTGTGAATTTTGATTCACATCCAGTATGTAAACAGTATATAAAATGTATGTAAACAGTATATAAATCACAATTCTAAAATAAATAAAATTAATTCCCATTGTATGACCTTCCGTTCTTTTTGTGGGGCCAGTAAGGCAAAGTTAGAAAGTAGGATGTGCCTATGACTTACAAGTAAGTACATAATTCTTTCATCTTGACCTCAACATTTCGTCAACCCGATCAGAGGTACATTTAAACCAGCGGAAAATAAAGTTGCGCTCCTTTTGGTTCTGTATGTTGTACCCTAGTTTGTTACTCTTGTCCTGAACTCAAATCATAGGCACTAAACCCGCCCGCGGCAATTTATCGAATACATGACCATATGCTCAATGAGCGTTCAGAAATAATTTATACTGCGTACGCTCTACGAATAAATTAGTATCCGATATATTTCAACGCTTTGTTCCATCAGGTATTAATGCAGGAGGACCTACATACCTATTTGTATAAACCGGTTACCAGATTATTTCATAAATCCGATCAACGGGCAAAGTTTATCACTTGACATTTGAGACGCCGCAAAATTTACAATTGTTAAAGCCCGTTATGAGTTTGTTTGCACCATTAACATGCTTGAGGTAGTAGTATCAAAAATGACCTGTACACTGTACTGTATAGGTAAACCAGCGCGAAGTAAAAGGGAGGAGGCGTTGACCGACGGTTGTTACGGTATGCAATCCATGTAGGTATTCTCTTTGAAATATACATTAAAACAAATAATATCCGTTTAAAATATTTGCAATTTGTCTTTTTGTGTCATTTCGTATGGATAATTTCGCGTCTGAGGCATTATAAGTTCACGGACACGTTATGTGGCATATTCCGTTTCTTAAGAACTTAATGAATGCATCTTTTTCACATATATACGTCTAGATACACGTTCCGCAAATGTCTTTCAACATATATACATATTTTGTTCAAAAAATTCACCGGATACATATTCTACAGACTTCTTGTTAGCTACCGTAAACAGAAATAAGTTCCGGAAAAATAATGTATCTCATTTTTAGGGTGCCGAACCCAAAAGGAAAACGTGACCCTATTACTAAGACTCAAATGTTGTCCGTCCGTCTTTCTGTCCGTATGTCACCAGTCTGTATCTCATGAACCGTGAGAGTTAGACAGTTGAAATTTTCACAGGTGATGTAATTCTATTGCCACTAAAACAACAAATACTAAAAAACACAATAAAATTAATATTTAAGGGGGCTCCCATACAACAAACGTGATTTTTTACCGTTTTTTAGGGTTCCGCGGTCAACTAGGAACCATTACAGTTTCGCCATGTCCGTCCGTCTGTCCGAGGCTTTGGCTCTGTGATTGTTAGTGCTAGAAAGCTGCATTGGTATGGATATCTATATAAATCAATAAAACTTACAAAGTCGTAAAGTAAAATTGAAGAAAAAACATTATAAGGGTAACTTCCTTACACGTAAAGTGGGGTTGAAATGTATTTATTCTTCAACCCTATGGTGTGGGGTGTTGTTGGATTGGCCTTTCAAAATGAATAGAGGTCTTCATCAGAATTTTTTTGATATAGTGAATATTTTCGGAAATATGCACTTCAAAAGAAAAAAAATGTGTCGTCCCCTCTAACTTTTGAACTATGGGTCCAAAAAATATGAAAAAAAAAACATGAAAGTAAAGCTTCATAAAGACTCAACGAAAACTATACCAGATATGATCAGTTAAGCCGTTTTTGAGTTATCATAAAAGTCTTCCCTTTTTAGTAAAAGACGTATGAAACGCTGCGAAAGTATTTCTTTTTGCTTGTTATTGTTTTTTTTTTAAATAACACTGGGCAGCTACGGAACCCTACACTGAGCATGGCCTGACATGCTCTAGGCCGATTTTATAGATAATGGCATGGAACCCTTCGTGCGCGAGTTCGACTCGCACTTGGCCGTGGTAAAAATACTTGAAACTTTCTTGCAGCGTCACAAGCGTTGGCCTCATTTCTAATTTTACATAAACCTGGCACTCTCTGTTAATATTTATCACACCCCTATTTATAAGAGGTGCAGAATGCACTGGTCGCCTTATGAGATCATTTGTGCAGGTAAAACACTTAGGGAAGTGTTTGAATACTTCGAATAGATATTCCATATTTGCAATATAACGTATCGTTAGCAAGTTCATTACTTACTAATATAGCTAATAAGTTGGATTAATCCTGTTCATTTAGAATTTAATCATCATGATGACATTAAGCTCAAATGTCAATGCGATGTGATCATTTATAGAAACGTCCAGTACGAGTACTAAGCATGCATTCATTCTTAATTAATACAAACTTTTTTTAGAAATTTTTATCACTTTTTGTAAACTGCATAAAAGAAAAAAATAAAGTAAAAGTAGTTTATTCTTCAAATTAGGCATATTACTCGTACATGCACCTATGAACGTCAATAAACTACCACCGGTTCGGAAAAATAAACCTCTGCCACGAGAAGAACCGGCGTAAGAAACTCGGCGAGGTGTCATTTTTTCAAAGCAATATAATTGTATGAGTAGTTAAATATAAAATTACAGTCTCAGTTACATTTAGTTTTTGTCGGATTCAACACTAAGTTATTGGCAGCGAACCAGTCAGATATCATGGACAGGGTATTATTTGGTTCAATGAGTTCAGTATCTTTCCTATTTACCTTGAACAGTAATGAGGTGTCGTCTGCGAACATTACAATGCCTGATCTTCGGCTTACCATATATGGTAGATCATTTACATAAACAAGGAACACGAAAGGGCCTAGAATAGACCCCTGAGGTACTCTCATCTCTACCACTGTCTCTGACGAAATGGCTCTATTTATCGCTACCTTTTGATTTCTCTGTGTTAAATATTACTTCATAAGATCTAATTCATGTCCTCTGATACCATAGAAATTAAGCTTACAAATTAAAGTACCATGATCTACACAATCAAAAGCCTTGGAAAGGTCACAGAATACTCCAATGGCGTCATATGATTATTCCCAAGACTGCAAAATAAAGTTTATTAAACTTGCACCTGCATCAGTAGTTGATCTACCTTTCGTGAAACCGAACTGCTGGGCGTGCAAAATATTGTGCGAATTAAAATGAGAAACCAATTGGGTAAGCATTATTTTTTCGAATATTTTGCTAAACGCTGGTAGGATAGAAACTGGACGATAATCAGAAGGATTATCTCTATGACCTGATTTGAAAATAGGAACTTCTTTTCTACACTTCATTAAGTCTGGAAAAATGCCATTGTCTACACAACTATTAAAAATGAGTGCTAGAGTGGGTGCAACGACCTCGAGAATAGATTCCAGTACCTTGACTGACACGCCCCATAAGTCCTTAGTGCTCTTTATTTTTAACATTTTAAATTACTTCAGTACGTCTAGAGGAGGAACATGATGAAATGTGAAAATATTTAGTGACTCTAATTTTACGTTCTCATTCAGAAGGGATTCTGCTATTGTGCTAGATGATGCCAAACTTTGAGTCGTGACTATAGTAATTTTGGAAAATAAATTATTAAATTCATCGGCTACTTATAGTGCATTAGTAATTAAATTATCCTCTATCTTCAAAGAAATTGTGGACTCTTTATTATTTCTCTGCCCAGTCTCTGTGTTTATTATTTTCCAGACAGTCTTGGCTTTGTTATCTGAGGAGTTTATTTTATTATTCAAGTGCATGGCTTTTGCCTTTGTGCACACTGTTTTGAATAATTTGGAATAATCCCTAACATACTGATGGAAGCGTTCGTCAGTGGTGCAACATCTCCTTTCATAAAGTTGGTATAAGTTATCTCTACTTTTTTGAATTGCGGTAGTTGCCCACTCATTAAATCTCATTTTATTGTTTATTTTAATACTCTTTTTACTACATGTCCTATTAAATTCGTTACACACTGTATTAAGAAGCATTTTGAATTGATCATTCGGATCATTTGATTCTACCTGGGTGTTCGGCATGGCGACTAGTAGATTTGACTTTAGTAGTTCTAGTCTACTTCTACTCAGCGGTCTTATTTATATAACGCGATCTGGAGGTTTTACTTTGCAAGGTAGCCTCACCATCTGAGCTTTATGATCCGAACGGACTCCATTCACTATGCTTCTGTCTAGATGAGGACAGTTTAACCAAATATTATCTATGCAAGTGGCAGATAGGGTTGCCAGGTTTTTTTTGACAAATATAGTACATAGTGGTTTAAGGGTATCATAAATAAAGTACAGTTAGAAATTATAAATATTTGTTTATTCACCTTGAGTTTTTGAAAATAAAAATTAACACAACTTTTTTGTCATTGTAATAACTACTTTATTTAGTAACATATTTTTGATTCGATTTTACAAGCCCTGTTAAAGTTTTGACGTTTATAAATATATTTTACTTACGTTTACTTTATCTACCACAAGACCATAACTTTAACCGCCAAATCAAATGTCATGAAACAGACATTTCAAAAGTGCTAATAAGGAGTTTACAGACAAAATATAATTGTATCAAATGTTAGTGTCACTGTCATGTTTTCTTGTTATGTTGCGTTCGGAAAGTATTTTGTAATTTTCGTAAACCATAGGTATTTTAGTTGTTATTTGTTAATTTGTAATGTATGATAAAAATATAGTACTTTAGCGTACTTTATGTGCTTTGTATATTATAAAGTACGCGGAGCCAAAATACAGTACAATACTATATAATATAGTACGTCTGGCAACCCTAGTGGCAGAGGTCGGAGTAACTCTGGTAGATACCTCAAATAAGTAGTCAAAATTGAACGATTCAAAAAGAGTGATGCACTTATCTTTTTCGACTGATTGTGATAAAATATCGATATTAAAGTCGCCGCAGACCGCTACTGGTTTTTACCACTAATAGCTTTACTAAGTACATCCTCCATAATTTCTATAAAAGATATTAAGTCACCTGATGGTGGTTTATAAATGCAAATTATCAGATACTGATCCGTCTCTGCACAAGCAATCTCACAAACACGATCAACAGAACAACCTGATCAACAGATCAACATAATGTTACTACATAGTTATATTCAAAACATAAGGTTTTTTGCCTATAACACAGAGGTTAAAACCCATCACACTACGCAACTCGCAGATTCACCGTGTTAACGCTACCCCAGTTACGTTTTAGGTCATCTCCCGAGCAGAGGAATATCGAAAAATATCAGTTGATGAGTTCACATATCTCTCATTGGATGGACGCACCTTTGCATTGGGTTTTTGTGTGTTGTCCTACTAAAAAACGACTAAATGTAAAAACTTATGTCTATTATATGTACATAAAATATTACTAGTGGCTTAGTAGACATCGTCTCAAGTCTTTTTTTCTATTTAATAATTAACCCTGGTCACAAAATTTCACGAGAGTCGGTTGAGAAATGCGACCTGTACAGGAGAACAACTGGAAATCCGGACATCTGGACATATGATCGTTGTTTTTGAAGCTGAAGCGGAGACCTTCATTTCACTCGGTTGATATTTTTGACCCTTTGGGAACGTACACATATTTTTGAACTCGAAAGTACCACTGCCTTTACCAAAACTGTGCGTGTAAGTTACGAGTACTTTTGTTATTGATGAAAAGACGAAAACACATAGAAAAATGTAAACGCTCATAGCTAGTGTAGCAAATCAATAATAATATTCTTGGATTAATATTCCTATAACCTATAAAAAAGTATTTATTCAGTCAGACAAACAAAAAAACTCCCATTCAGCTCACACCCAGCATTACACAACATTAAGATCCACAACACAGACCAGGTTTCGTCCATTCACAAAACAAGTATCCACCACAGGTTTCGTCAAAAACAGCAAAACAATATATACCATCCGCCACACGGATCGCCAAATATAAAAAAAAGTACAGGCGTACACAATAATGTATTGTATAGATAAACAAACTACTTATACAGTCAACGTTTTGCCTGATAAGTACCTGGCTCAAACGTCCTAAGAATACTCGCCGAGTTTCCACGTTGATATTCCTATAGTAATACAATTGTGGTGTATTTTTAACAGACTTCAAAAAAAGGAGGAGGTTCGCAATTCTTCGGAATATTTTTAAACATTCAACTACGTTAACAATGTTTCCAAAAGCTAAGTAATAGCGAGTTTCATTGTTCGTATATTATCACCGGCTTTGTATTTATTTTATAACACAACTTACGCGTCAAGGAAAATTATAACGTTCAGTACGAAAAGGCATGCATTATCTAGTCGCCTACCTAATCGTTGAAAGCTCATATCAAGATATGGTCCTGTTTTATATCCAGCTATTTAGATGTTGGTAGGTACTCCTACATCCTTCGTAAACGAGTGTGCAGCCGTATGTCTTAATGAGGAAGTGTAGGTTGTTAAATACTTAGTCAAATTCGTTTTGTTAAAGCTGCATGCGTCCAAGAGCATTGCGTGAATTAATATCTACTACTTGGGTACCGAACTCGCCATCCCCCGTGGTTTTCCGGAGAATGCGAGTTTTCTCGAAGATGGGAATGGGGGGCATGCATAAATTGGCAGGTTTCGAAAGAGATGTTCCCAAAAGGGGTAGGCAGCGCACATGAAAAATAAATGTTCAGTACCACTTTTAGCAGTTGCAGGTTTATAGATGGGGAAAGTTTGATATTGTAGTGATAAGTTGCTAGCCCTTCGTGGTGTGTGTGTCGATAAAACGCTAAGGTATCTAACAGCAGGGCTTCTACTTATTTGTGACATCTCGGTGGCAAATAGAACCCCATGGCGATTATCTGGCGTAATTGTAAGCAGACGAATTTAGTTTTTTTGTTTTATTTAAGGCCAGTAAAGTCTGAAGCCATTCAGTCACGGTACCTCGGTATCTAAACCTCTTTTACTGATCTAACTACTTAAGTCCATGAGGTGTTGTTAAAAAGTATGGCGGTGTCGTCCGTTCCAATTTAAACTACATATTTTAGATCATTATCTTATACAAAGACTTCGAATCGCGCCTTACACATTATATGTAGACGCAGGTTTCCCTCTATAATTGTACCTACCTACTCGTTTCTGCTTCCCGACTTTCCTGGGCAATGAGGTGAAGCAAATGTGGTTTTAATTGTTAATTTCCCGCGGGTAATCAGTAAGAATTTCCGGTTCTAGTGTTGTCTACAAGTGCGGCCTTAAACCATGGATTACGCTTAATTACATACCTACTCGTAGAACCGCTTCGCAGCATACTCGTATCGCTTATAGTGCAACTGGTTCTAGAAATTAAATTATTAGATTTGCATTAGACCAGTAGTATTAGCAAAAGTCGATTACATGGGTAAATATATTCTTGAGTAGTATAATAACAAGTATTGGTAAGTGATTATAATTTTCATTGTTACTATGCGTAATGTTTTGGAACCAAAAATATGTGATTGGAGCATATTTGTTATTGAAGCAAATCGAGTCCTTGCTACCCGTATCGGGCACCATATCTGTGCACCCAACAATTAGATATTTATTTGTCACGTTCTGACAAGTATGCAAGTGCGAAAGTGACGGGTGTCTTATCCACGACGATAAGAGATAAAATGGCAACTATCATATACGCCCGCGGACGGCGCGGCGAGGTCTTCGTCATCGTCGACATCGCAGCAGACCTCGCCGTCCGCGGGCGTATACGGACACACCGTACCTCGAGCGCCTATATGACGTCACGCGGCGTGGTGCACAGATATTCTGACAACTGGACATTTGGGTTCCACGACGTCACACGTCAAAGTATTTTCCCGATCGGTCAAGTTCTCGGGCAACGGTCTATAATATGCAAATAACGTTAGTTATTCAAGCGAGACCCTTAAGAAAAATAGTGCGTTCTTATTTCACAAACCAAGTCATCTAAGCAGCAATTCAGAAAGTTAAAAATTGTTACTGACCCGTGTTTGTTCATCATGTTTCTCCTTACTGACCTAGTTAAAAGTCTCGACGAATACGAGACTACAGAAGAAAGAGAGTTACGCGAGAGTATAAGAAGGAACCTCCTATATTGTAAATGGCAAACAAAAATGAAAATATTGACTCATTGTGCACAATACCAAAGTGTACAACTTTACAACAGAGTTCCTGGTGAATGGAAGATTAGTACTAGCCTTAACATTGGTAAAAATAAATAGATATCACTTTTGTTGCCAGACAAATCACTTATCACTTTTGTTACAAAGACAACACTCAAGCCAAAACGATAATTTAATTGATATTGAAAAACTCAAAGACCCACAAATTAAAGAGAAGTTTCAGTTAGAGATAAGCAATAGATTTGAAGGTCCTAGCGCTTAATGATGATATAGATAGCAGCTGGCAAGATATGAAAAACATAGTTAAACAGGTAGGACTTCAAATACTGGGACGAAAGGCGAGAGGCAAGCGTAAAAGCTGGTGGAATGACAATTGTAAGAGGGTGGTAGAATGCAGACGGAATTACAAAACACTGGCCGAGCAAGATAGCCGGTGGGAAGGTAGACATAAACAGCTACAGAGAGAGGCAAAACGAATCATCAGAAGAGAGAAAAGAAAGCATCTGGATCATTTTGTGAAGGGCATTGAAGGATTCATGAAAGCCCAAGACTCTAGAAGGTTCTTTCAAGAGGTGAGCTCGTTCAAGAAAGGCTACCGACCCTCCCTGCAAATGCTCGTTGATGCAAGTGGTAATTTGGTAACATCTCCTGAGGAGATTAAAGCTATGTGGCGTGACTACTTTGAACGTCTGCTCAATTACCAGCCCGCTGAGGAACAACCCATGATGGTAGTACACGACAATGCTATTGAAATCGAACCTCCCTCTTTCGATGAGGTTCGCATCGCTATTCTGAGGCTCAAAAACAACAAAGCACCAGGCATTGACGAGTTGCCATCCGAGGTTTGGAAGTATGGTGGCGGAGCCGCTCAGTCCAAGTTGTACGAACTTATACTTAAAATCTGGGAACTGGAACGACAGCCTCAGGAGTTGAATATAGGCATCATGTGCCCTGTGCATAAAAAAGGCTGTAAAAAAAGATGCTCCAATTACCGAGGGATCGCCCTGCTTCCTACGGCGTACAAGGTTTTGTCGTACGTACTACTAAACAGGCTGGAGCCGTACACGGAAAAAATCCTTAGTGATTATCAGTGTGGCTTCCGCAAAAATCGTAGTACCATTGACCAGATCTTCCTGCTCAAACAGCTGATGGAAAAAAGATGGGAGTACGCCCAGAGCATCCATTCGTTATTTGTAGACTTTACAAAAGCTTACGACAGCATTGACCGGGGCGCCCTGTACTCCATATTAAAAAAATTCAACATCCCCAAGAAACTCGTCGACATGATCCAAGTGGCCACCGGTGAAAGCTGCATGCGGGTCAAAGTGGGCAATGAGCTGACATCGGACTTCACGGTGAGCACCGGACTAAAGCAGGGCGATGCTCTGTCTCCTATGCTCTTCAATTTGGTGTTGGAATTCGTCGTTCAGAAACTACTTTCACATGAGTCCGGAATTGAACTGAAAAAAAAAAGAAAACAAGTGCTTTGCAGTATTGGTTTGTCAAAAAACGGGATAATAGCATGGAAAACTTGCTGAAATTTACTGAGTGCATAAAAAGCTTAACTTTTAATGAGGTATACATGGCTGCGGACCCGAATGAATCTTTCAACATTTTTTTTGACCTTTTTGGTTTATTTTTTAATTTGTGTTTCCCTATCACCAAGGTAAAAATAACATCTTCGAATAAACCAAGGTGGATTACCAAGGGCATAAAGAAATGTTGCAAACGAAAACGAGAATTGCTCTGGAAATTAAGATTAAAACCGAATACAAGTAACAAAACTGACTTCAAAAACTACGCGAAGCGGCTTAACAAAATAATAAGACTCACTCAAAAATCACAAAATGATTTTGTTATACAAAATTCTTCAAATAAATCAAAAGCGACATGGAACATTATTAATAATCCTAAAACAAAACATCCGAAGGAAAATATTCCGTATTTAACAGTTGAAGGTAAATTAATAAAAAAACCGTTGGATATTGCTCAAGCTTTTAATGACTATTTTATTGACATAACAAAGATAGATAATAGGAAATCTAACCAGACATTGCATATTAATAAGAATAACAGTAAGAAATATCAACATTTAATTAACAGCACACCCAATTCGATTTTCATTAAACCAACGAATTTACAGGAAATACAGCTAATCATAAGTTCATTAAAGAATACGAATAGTACTGGATATGATGGAATTACGACAAAGGTTATCAAGGAATGCAGTCATATTATTGCGAAGCCGCTGTGTCACATTGTAAATCTGTGTATTGAAAAAGGTATATTTCCGGACAAACTAAAGACAGCTATTGTTAAACCGATACATAAGAAAGGAGATAAAGATAACCCAAACAATTACCGTCCAGTTGCATTACTTTCAAATTTTTCCAAAATTATTGAAAGGGTAATACATAACAACCTTAATCAGTATTTTGAAATGAAAAACTTATTTGCCGATGAACAAAAAGGTTTTCGGAAAAATAGATCCATAAATATGGCTATCTTTGATCTACTTAAAAAAATAATGGTAAATGTAGACAAAAGAATACCTGTAAATGCGCTTTATATGGATATGTCTAAAGCATTTGATTTCGTCGACCACAAGATCTTACTAAAAAAGCTATTTACGTATGGCGTGCGCGGAAATGCACACGATTTAATCAAATCATATTTAAGCGACCGTAGACAAGCTACTCAAATAAATCATTTATGCGTTAAGTCTAAAACTGAATTGATTTACTCATCAGATTTTAAACAGTTAAAGTACGGGGTACCGCAGGGAAGCATCCTGGGACCCCTACTGTTTTTAATATATATTAACGACCTGCCGAAGGCTATTGATTATCCTATGGTCCTCTTTGCTGATGACAGTACGATAATATTTTCAGCTGAAAATGGTAATGTAGATTTAAAGTCTTATCAATCCAATATCAATAGAACATTAGAATCAGTAATTGAATGGCTTAATTATAATAATTTAAATATTAATCTTGACAAAACTAAAATAATGAATTTTAAACAACGTACTAATAAATTAACAGATTTGACTATTACCTATAATGGCCATAAAATAGAGGACACAAATGTAACAATTTTTTTAGGTTTAAGAGTAGACAGTAAGATGACATGGGAAAACCAAATTGAATCCATTTGTAAAAAGCTTAATTCATATGCATATGCTCTCCGTAACTTAAGAAAAATTGTTAACCAGTCAGCCGTCCTTACAGCATATCACGCGTATGTCAGTTCAACATTACGATACGGAATTTTATTTTGGGGCAACTCAAGTGGTCGAGAGATGGTTTTCATAAGTCAGAAAAAATGTATTCGTGCTCTTAGTGGTATCCCATCCACTGAAACATGTAAACCACATTTCATTAGATTACGTATATTAACTCTGCCGTGCTTATATATCTACGAAATTTCGTGTTATGTCAAATACAATATTAGACAGTTCCCCAGTTTTAATAGTTCTCGCCTACAGGGTAAAATTAACTCCATTCAATCTAAAACGGCGTTATTATCGAAAAGTGTATTCGGAATGGCATCAAAGATTTTTAATAAATTACCGGCAAATATATTGACAATTGTGGATTATAAATTATTCAAAAAACACTTATTTGATTTCCTTGCAAATAAGGCGTATTATTCTATTGACGAATTCAGAAGGGACCATTTCTAGGTTCACTCACATAGCTGCTTTTTACATTAGATCAAAGTTATTTAAATATTATAATGTATGTAGTAGGGTAAGCATGCTGCATGTAAAATTTTGCTTGCCATTTGTATACCTTTTGGTACGGCATAGTGATACACATTTTACCAAACTGTAACACCTATTGTAACCTATGTCATACAAATAAATATTTTGAGTTTGAGTTTGAGTTTAACTAAACGGAAGGCATAGGCTGATAGGGTACGCAGACGACTTAGCTTTGCTAAGCGAAAACCGAGAAGGGGTGGAAATGTCGGCGAGAACATTGGAACGAGAAGCCGCAAAAGTGGGGCTCAGGATTAATTATGAAAAGACGGAATACCTCCATATGAAACGTTTCAGAAACAGCCGTGAGAAACGAGAAGACCTACTTGTAGGAGAAACCTCTTACAAGGGAGTGTCCAAATTTAAATACCTCGGATGCACTGTCACTGATACGCATGCTAGAGAGGAGGAAATTAACACCCGTATCCAGAACACCTTGCGTTGCAGTGCTGCCCTGCACAAAGTGTTGGCGTCCAAGCTCCTCAGTAAACGTTCTAAACTTCGGATATATAAGACCGTAATCCGCCCTATCTTAATGTATGGGTGTGAGGCCTGGACGCTAACACTTAAGGAGGAGCGCGGCCTGTTAGTAGCAGAACGTAAGGTGCTTCGAAAAATCCTGGGACCAGTGAAAAGAGGCGATGGGAGTTGGAGGATCCGTAAAAATGCAGAAATAGAAGAGCTGGTGGCCGAACCAAATATTATTGGTGAAACCAAAGCGCATCGTCTTCGCTGGCTTGGCCACCTCGAGAGGATGGGAGAAGATCGACAGGTGAAGAGAGCATACTTGGGCCGACCGACCGGACGGCGTCCTGTGGGTCGACCCAAGTATCGCTGGAAGGATATGGTGGACGCGGACCTGCGTGAGCTCGGAGCCGGTGCAAGCTGGCGAGAAATAGCGCAGGACCGAGAAAAGTGGCGTGCTCTTGTCTCGGAGGCCAGGACTCATTTTGGGTCGTCGTGCCAGCCTAGTTAGTTAGTTAGTTAGTTTGTTGCCAGAGTGTTTAGCTATTCAATCGACGAATTCACAAAATATTTAGCTCGACATTCACATTGAGAACTGTAGTTTATAGATAAGATTTGATGACTTTGTAACTCTTTATACTCTTGCGCTTTATGCACATTCTTAAAATATATGGTTCATTTTTCATTTCATTTATTTATTCAATAACAATGTCAATTGTGTTTGAAATACAAAAAAACTTAATCTAGCATCATAAGGTAAAATACAATTACGGTTACGGGTCTAACGCGAAATTTATGTCTTTAGTTATTTAGTTTTGTAATATTCCATGATCTACCTGCCTAATACTAAAAATTGCTATGATATTATTAAAAATGTAAGGTATTAGGAATTTATTTTAGACACAATTGTAAATTTGTTATGGAAAAAATAAATAATAATATTTAATGTTTTTTTTGCTATAAGTCACAAGTAAATATACGACAAAGCGCTCTCACGCGGATCTGGTAAAAAAAAATTATTAAGTATTTTAAATAATATCCAATATTACTGAATTACAAGATAAACAATCTAATCTAGTTAGCTATTAAACTCACATTGTAATAAGCCGGATCTATATTTAAAACTTTTGCCTGTTGGACATTTACGTTGCCAGTTTCGCAGGTATATATTTTATTTTCAAAAAAACATTGTTAGGAGCTCTAGATTAAGCGCAGGTTGTGATGAAAAATGTGAAGGATTACCCTACCCGGTTAGCTGTAGTTGGGAATGGTATATGAAAAAATAGATAAATCAAATTTGTTCAATATTATGCATAACGATTCACATGCGCTACGAGTAGAATCATTGTCTTGCATATTTTCTCAAGCGCGTGTCTTGTCTTCCGAACTCTTGCACAATCCCTCACAATTGTTTCGCTGCGAGAATCGAACTAAATCACAAAGCTGTGCCACTAAAACAAAATGAGACGCGTGTATTTATATTCGCTTTGATCTCAAAGTCTACTAATTACGGGCTTTTTATGTCGGTTGTTTGTTGAGATGCAAGGACGCAACGCGATAGCATGCGAGCTAGTATTGTATCCAGTTACATATCTAGGCGTCACGCTTCAGCTATTTCTACCATTCACAATCATACGCAATGGATTTCTCAACGATCATACGCATATATTTTTCTTGTGCGTGTGCTGTGTGACATTATGAATTCTCAATAGGTACTGTAATAATACATACCTACATAATTGGTCTAAGGTGTATTATATCCGCCGCGAGGTCTGTAAAATATTAAATGATTATCGAGCTAATGCTGAGAAATAAATCAACAAAAAAAGTAGTCCGTAAAATAAGGATTTTTCAATTATCTTTCACCACTGCCTCTAAGCTGATACTTACCTACTTACTTAGTTGGACCGGTCCCTCGGGAAAATAACCAAAATACATAAATCTGAAACTTTACGGTTCACTTTTTTCAAATAATGATTCATTTTGCCAAAGAGCCAGTTTTCTTGTCGATTTTTGCAAGTTTCCGTGCGCGGGAGACTCGGACCGCGTATAGCATATCGGGTTATGTATATACCGAGTGGAACAGAACGATGGACTTTACTGTAAACAGAGAACAGGTTAGCCTTGGTACTATACTTTTGCCAAATAAACTATGTTAATATTCGTAACCGTTTCCGAGTTACAGCATTATAACATCAATTAAAAAAACAGCATATTTCAACCTAATGACATAAGTCACTTCGAAATATAAATGGTAATTGAATGGTAATGTTGAAACAATAGGGTTGTTACTAATAATTATTAAAATGCATTATTTTAATGATTTTGTTTCCAACATAAGTCTCTAATGATTACAAGTGGATTGTATATCATTTAAATGACAACATACTTTCAGGAAAGTCCGTGGTATTGTTCCTCCCTGTATGTACAGGAAGTACAGTTTGTCTCCTCGTAACACAGAAAAATTGCTCCGTGAAATTTGAATAAATGTACCTATTGACTTAATTGACTCAATAGGATAAAGACTTGAAAACATCCTTTTGTTTTTAAATTTAATTAAACGAAAAAAACATAATATTAAATGTGTTACGTATGAAAAAAAAAACTCTAGTAACTGTGTTGATATATAACAAATAATTCATTTTTATGCATTGTGTTCAAAGCCGTTTTATATCCGCTTGTAATATATCGAATGCCATTTAATACACAAGGCCTCCGCAGCGAACGTGGCGCGCCAGTTCTCACGGAAACTGACGTTCATGCGAATTAGTTTTGTAATTACAATAATCTTGTTAAGTAATTCCTAATTAATTGTTACGCGGTAAACAGACTAGAAGAAAAAAGTAGCGAACACATTCAGTTAGCGCTTTATCAAAAGTATCTCGTGCTTGTTAAATTTGTTTTACATCTAATAGTTTTTTTTTAATATCTTGCGATATGATGTATGAATTTGAACGCTAAAAATACGGTGATTGGTTATATTTTAAGTACATAAAAACATAAGATAGGAAGTAGGTTGAGCTCTGCTGCATTTGCAGTCAGGAGAATAAGGCAGCTTACCAATGTGGCAACGGCACGGTTAGTTTACTTTGCTTATTTTAATAGTATAATTACTTATGGTCTTATCTTGTGGGGATCAGCTGCAGATATTGAAACTGTTTTTATTTTGCAAAAAAGGGCTATCCGAGCAATTTATAACTTGGGGTCGCGTGACTCATTAAGAGAATTTTTCAAAGAAATAGATATTCTAACCCTGCCGTCCCTATACGTATTTGAAATAATAATGTATGTTAGGACGAATTTGTGCAATTTCCCAACGAACGCTGATAAACCAATAGCCACCAGAAACACTGGGAAACTGAAAATAACCTTCTATAGACTAGTAAAGGCGAAAAAGTCCTTCTTGGGAAATTGTATTAAATTCTACAATAAAATTCCAAAACACATTACTGAACATAGCAATTCTAAATTCAAATCTGTAGTAAAACAAACACTTATTTCAAAAGCATATTATAAGGTAAACGATTACATCATGGACAGGGATGTTTGGCAGTGATAGTGTCCTGCACGGCTAATCTATCGCGAAAATAGGTTTTCTACTGTAGCTTGTTATTTTTGTAGTAACTGAGACTGTAATTTTATATTTAACTATACAATGTATATTGTTTTGAAAAAATGACACCTCGCCGAGTTTCTTACGCCGGTTCTTCTCGTGGCAGAGGTTTATTTTTCCGAACCGGTGGTAGTTTATTGACGTTCATAGGTGCATGTAATATGCCTAATCTGAAGAATAAACTACTTTTACTTTTACTTTACTTTATAAGTAATTTCCAGTGTGTTCCTGTGTGTAGTAGAGGGAAATGAGGCACCTCGATACAGTTTTCATTGTCATGTCGATAAGAATAGGTTTAAGTTAGGGAGTATATGTACAGTATCGGTCATTTAAACAGTTTAGTCTAGAAGAATATTGTGGTTTTCTGGGTAAAGAACCATGCGTCAAAATGGTCCTAAACTAACACAGCTGAGAGACATTGAATAGGTCTCTAAATCTACTATTATTCGTATTCACTCTTACTAAAATATGATTATATTGATTATCTATCAGTCCCTTCAGTCTTTTCATCTATGTGCCTCAACCGGGTTCATTGGGTATAAAGTAAAAAAAATATCATCATACCCATGAATAGTTATATTTTTTTATTGAATAGCTGAAACAGAGTACTATTATCTCATTAAATTTTAGTCCGAACCAAAAGGTTTTTGTGCATGTCACGCCTGCGGTCCATTTTTAACCGACTTCAAAATTTCAAAAGAGGAGGTTATCAATTCGGTTGTGTTTTTTTTTTTTTTGTTTTTTTTTTTAATGTTTGTTAGTCCATAACTCCGTCATTTCTTAACCGATTTGGAAAATTCTTTTTTTGATTGTAAGTATATATATCCAAGTTGGTACCGTTTTTGTCAAAACGCAGTTCTGATGATGGGATCCATGAGAAATTGAGGGAACTCCTCAAATCTTCAAGGCAAATATATAGTAATTTTTGTGTTTTTATCAACAAGTCAAGCATTTTCATCCAAAAATGTGACATTGGATGAAGTGGAACTGCTGATGATGATCAGAACAGAACTCTTCAAAGACAAAAAGTTCACGTTTGGCGATTTGTCCTCCTAGCTGTGTTTGTTAAGCAAGTTCTATTTTCACGATTAATTTTTGTCATGCTTGATTTCTGATGATGGGATCCATGAGGAATTGAGGGAAATCCTCAAATCTTAAAGGCAAACATATAGTGATTTTTGTGTTTTTATCAACAAATCGAGCATTTTCATACAAAAATGTGACATTTGATGAAGTGGAACTGCTGATGATGATCAGAACAGAACTCTTCAACGACGAAAAGTTCACGTTTGTCGATTTGTCCTCCTAGCTGCGTTTGTTAAGCAAGTTCTATTTTCACGATTAATTTTTGTCATGCTCGATTTTTGATGATGGGATCCATGAGGAATTGAGGGAACTCCTCAAATCTTAAAGGCAAACATATAGTGATTTTTGTGTTTTTATCAACAAATCGAGCATTATCATAAAAAAATGTGACATTTGATGAAGTGGAACTGCTGATGATGATCAGAACAGAACTCTTCAACGACGAAAAGTTCACGTTTGGCGATTTGTCCTCCTAGCTGTGTTTGTTAAGCAAGTTCTATTTTCACGATTGATTTTTGTCATGCTCGAGTTCTGATGATGGGATCCATTAGAAATCGAGGGAACTCCTCAAAAGTGAAAGGCACACAAATAGTGATTTTAGTATTTTCATGAACTAATCAAGCATTTTCATTCATAAAAGTGACATTTGATGAAGTGGAACTGCTGATGATGATCAGAACGGAACTCATCAACGACGCGTAGTTCACGTTTGGCGATTTGTTCTCTTCGTTTTGTTTGTCAAGTAAGCAAGGTTTTTTCATGAGTCCATGAGGAATTGAGGGTACTTAGTCTTCTTCCATTATAAACATACATTATAGCCATTTTTATTTTATTGTATATCTATCTAAGAGTGCACCATCTAAGTATAATAATCTTTTACCGGCCTCCCCCATTGAAGTCGGTTTTTTTTTCTTAAAAATTATATCACTTATCATCGTGGACAAGACTCCCATCACTCTCGCACTCGCCCACTTGTCACAACGTCACCAATAGGTATCTTATCCACGACGGTAAATGATATTATATATAACAAAATAAAAACCGACTCCAATTTTGTACTTCGCTATGCCACAATTTGTGGTTTCTGTGAGCCAATGCTTAGTTACCTACAGAAAATACTGAAATCGGCATAAGCGTCCCTATGAAATTCGAGGAGTTCCTTCGATTGCCCCTAGATCCCATCATCAGAACTTCACCAAATTTAATTCGATCCAATTTCGGGGTACCTGCTTTGAAACAAAATAAACTATATCAAACTCTGCCGACGTGGTCAAGTGTTATGGGGAAAATAAACACATAAAAAAAAACAAGTAAACATGCAGACGAACTGAGAACCTCCTTCCTTCTCAATAGAAGTCGGTTAAAAATGACAATCATGATACGCCTTTTGGTTATGATTGGACGTCGATGAAACTCTGGCGGCCTATTGATTCTAGGCGCATAAAATTAGCGAAACCTGGATAATTCGATAACTGTAATTTTCTTTTTCTATGATTTAAAGTATTGTTAGTTATAGTTAAAATTAAAAGAATTAAACATTTTAAGGCTCCGCGTCAATGAAAAAAAAAAACAAAATACTAAATTCTTAACACATTTTGATTTCGTAAGCAAGCCATAATAAATCACTTGGTAAAAGTACCTGTATTATGATAAGAAATAATATCATTGAATCAATTATCGTGGATATTTTTTGTTTAATATGATTCTTATAGTACTAATAAAATCTTGACGGCCTGTTTAGCTTAGTTAGTAGTGACACTGCCTCCGAAGCTAGAGGTCCCGGGTTCGAATCCAGGTCAGGCATTTGTTTTTGGGTCATGGATTTTTTCTATGTATTTAAGTATGTATTTATCTATATAAGTATGTATATTGTCGTCTAGTACCCATAGTACAAGCTTTGCTTAGTTTGGGACTAGGGCGATTTGTGTAAGATTGTCCCCCAATATTTATTTATTATTTATTTATAATAAACAAAAAATATGCACGAAAATTGATTAAATTATATTTTTTCATATCATAAGGTACTTTCACAAAGTTATTTATTATGGCTTACTTAAGAAATCAAAATGTGTTAAAAATTTAGTTTTTTAACATTGACGCGGAGCCTTAAAATGTTTAATTCTTTATATTTTAAGTATAACTAACAATACTTTAAATCATAGAAAAAGAAAATTACAGTTATCAAATTATGTCCAGGTTTTGCTAATTTTATGCGCCTATTCCGTTTGTCACTTTCTTTGTGTGATTCAATGCACCTTCAACTATACTATTTCGTTTCATTACAAAGTCCACCGAATCTACGTGCTGCTTGTATCAATGATCCTTATCTTCCATTCTTCGCGTGAATGTATATTTGTGATTTAGTACACTAGGTATGTAGTTTGTATAGAAATTCTAAACGTACCCGTTTTTATTGCTCTGGATTAAAAACCGACCTTAAATCGCTTCTGAGTGGTGGCTAAAAACATTGTGCGAGTCCACTACAAAAAAAAAACCAATAGCGGAGTGAACGTAATTGGGAATCGGGAAGGGATATCATTGCAAATAAATCTATTCAGCTTTGAGCCTTATTTCCCCGGACTTAAGCTCGAAAACGGTAATATTTATAGATGTGAACGAAAGTAAACAGCAGCTGTTGCCGGTCAATGCGGGTCTTTATCAATAGGGTTAACTTATGAGCCACGATAACGTACACTTGGTAGAATAAAGTCACAAGTGAGTTATAAAGTACCGAATAACTACAACTAAGAAAAGTTGAAAAACCCCCGACATTTTCATTTTAAAGCTCAATATCTCAAAAACGGCTGAACAGATTTTCATGAAACATGGCTAAGAACACTCAGGATAAAATTACTTATGACGCAAAAAAAAAACTAAACGAAAATCGGTTTATCCGTTTGGGAGCTACGATACCACAGACAGATACACAGATACACAGACAGACAGACACGTTAAACTTATAACACCCCTCTCTTTTTGCGTCGGGTGTTAATAAAATAGCTCCAAATTTACTAAATAAAAAGAAAACGTGGGTTAGCCTCGGTTGCACCGTCGGTTGCTCGTGGTGGTAATACGAATAAGCGTGCGCAACGTTTTGATTTGTTGGCTTGACCTTTACGATGCCTTCACGTATTTTTTTAAATGATACCTTACATAATTATTACTATGGTTTCTAATTCATTGTAAATAAATAAGTAATGTTTATGTTTAACGCATCTTTAGTAATCAGAACAAGTACTGAAAAACAACTAAAGGCGCGTTCATTTTATAATAAATAGTAAATATCCCATTTCTAACATTAATTCTTATGTCAATGTCCATATGGTATATCAAAAACATTATTAAAAATATAACCTAATTAAAACTACAAATTAAAAATTTGGTACAAATCGCTGTCAAATGGGGAGGGTGCCCAGACGGCTGGCTGTATTAGCTCACTGCACGGCAATACTTATTCGTTGAGCGAAATAGAGGCCAGCCCGCTGGTCACCAGAAGCCTCTATTAGACGCTTCGAAATAATAATTGATTTTATTGTACTGACCGAATATTCATCCTCTTATATTGTTTGACAGGCAAACAACAACAATAACAACGCAGAGTATACACGAAGTTTACCTCGAGTTCGGCTCGATGGCGGCGGTCAGACCGGAAACGGCAGCGGTGGCTCGAGACTCCGGTGCTGGGCCGCGCCGCCTTCTATCACTGAAGAGGAGGCTGAAGACGAAATTGAAGAAGACGCCGTATCGTTGAGAGCGCTGCCTGTGCAAGGTAAGATTTTGCACATTATCGACCGAGCTAGCGAAACGAGCGAAGCGTCTCCGTTTCAGCTTTCGACAAAAAATCTTTCGTATGTCTGTCTTTCTGTCTGTCCGGATGTTCTCCTCTACAGGTCGCATTTCTCAACATACATTTTTAATGTAGTCCGTTTTCGGAAATGTTGAAAATCTCACAGAGCCACTAGTCATAAGTGTATTAAAGCATAGTATACGTGAAGCCGGCTCTGCGTTCGACATTCGACTAGCGCTGCCATCTAGCAGCTAGTAGACGGACTGAATCGCCTTGATACTGTCACTCGACATAAGCTATGCTGGTTTTGCTACTGCACGCTAGGTGGCGTTGTGCACAGTCTTTTCCGTATTTCGATAGATAGCGCTGCTATTGAATATTGCATTGTATAGGTACTTTATTTTTCAAGTTAATAAATCTCAACTGCTTTTAAAAAAATGACGTGTCACAGTTTTTGGAAAAGTCTACCTAACCATAATTCTTACGCCTGTGAAGGCTGCAGAGTGTGCTAATATGCAAAAGAAATTGACATGTTACTGGTTCTTTTTTCTATTCTCTTTATACACGTACATATACTATAATCAGACTGCCTGTAAAAAAAGTACTTGGTCAAAACCACCATGTCCAATCAAATCAATACCATAAAATAATCATGTAATAATAATCATGTATGCATGCCGCCATTAATGACTGTTTCCAGTCAGTTATAATTATATACAGAATTATTCCGCAAACGACAAAAACATTAAATTATTACCTAGAGAAGATATGTATTTCTAGCTTATTTACATACTAAAATGGATAATAACATAGGTACATAGATAAATAAAATGATCTTTAATACAAAGGAACTATCCGCATTTTCTCACAATGTATAGAACATTTTATTTAATATATTATAGTTCCAGGAATTCCTTCAATAAAAAGCCTTCCTACTCACAGTTCCTGCGTATTTTTAATTGTTGACTGCAGAGATTGATTTCACGGTGTCGCACGTCGCGCGCCGTCCCAAGCTAGCGGTGCGTCAATTAGGCGGACGAGCCCTAATTGTGCCCATTTCGGACGACCCATCCAGCGGCCATCGGCGCTGCCACTCGTATCAAAATAGCAGCGTTTAAGGTTCTGAAGCTCTCAGCTCGCGTTAGGCGATATATAACGGGTAGTAATAAAAGCTCCGAACGTAAACTAACCTAACCTACAAAAAAACTAAAACGTACTGACTGAAATACTAACTGTGCGAATACTCATGAGCGAATAATTCGAATAATTAATATGGTTTGTGTATGTATATGTTTACTCAGTGTGGTGCCGGGTTAGAATACCAACATCCTCGTTCTTCCCTTGGGTGTCGTAAGAGTACTATGGGAACCAGGTTGAAGTGTGTTGTGGGCGATAGGCTAGCAACCGGCCACTGCATTGCAATATCACACTTTTTCCATCTATATAGTACTATGAACCTACAATAGCTAAAAGTGGCACTGAAATTAATTTTCCTGTGCTCTGCCCCTTTCGCTTTAGGGAAGATGGGTGTGAGTTTATGTATATGTGTATAGGTAGGTATTGCATTTCCAGTAGATGAAACATATTGAGGGGTCAAAAGTGGCTCCCCAAACGGTTCGTGCAAATAACACACGGCTGCTGTCCGCCAGTTCCTGAAGTGTACTTAGCTGGACACACTGCCTCGTGTCTAGAACACACGGCTGCTGCTCGCCAGTTTCTGGGGTGAACTTGTCTGGACATGCTGCCGCGTGTCTGGATACTAACTCGTGCATTCGCTCCTGAAAAGCACCATTTGGTGAAGTTTGATAATTAATGTGAAAATGGCAACCAAGTTCAATATGCGATGCGAGGTTGTCGTGTTCACCGGCAAAAAAAATTGAGTTCTAAATGGGTGCCAAGTTCTGTATATTATCAGAAAACGTGCCAAGTCTGGCACTAGTTTGTTTACAGTAAAACTAATTTATTGCGGCTTATTGCATTTTGAGCCTTCACTTAGTAGTTTTTTTATTAGTACGGCATGGTTAGTCTGGTAACATTGTACGACATGTGGACGAAGGTGGTAAGCGGAGACGCGTGTCGTATTAACCGTGAAAAAATGTATGAAAACAGGCCTAAAGTTGCAGGGACGTTAAACGTGGTCGTTTTAAGCGGGTTTTACTGTATTTCCACCGATATTTAACAAACTGACACGTTTATAAATTCACAATATGTTACCAACCGTCACGATGAATTTTCAAGGAAGGCTACCGCTGCCTCTACCTACTGAACCGCAGCCGATGTTCACGGGGATTCATGACACAACTCTCTAAAGAATTTTACAAGTTATGGTTTGCGAGAAACTTCGTCATGAAAATCTGCTGCTGGCTCACAGACTAGTTATAACGTTACTTACAATTCATTACAGACGGTCTGTGTATCAACCCGCCCTTAATCAGGAAAGGGGTTGTTCAAACAAATGACACGGGGCAACGTTGATGAATCTAAGTAGGTAATTTGGAGTAAAAGCGATAATTGTGAAAACTGTACTGTTTTGATTTTGTTGTTACTCATAGTTTCGCTCATTTAAAATTGAGCGAGACGTTAAGACGAGTCCCGAAGTCAATGAAATCGGGTAACCAATAATAGAGGGCCAGCAAGTACAAATAACTACCCAAAAAAGTAAAAATAATGTTCAGAGTGCCTCATTCTGAAATTAAAACAAAATGTCATTCCTTCGATTGGCTACGAGAGCATGACCGTTTCTAAAGCCGAGTTTAGTTAAAAAATTTACTCCAACCGCCTGTTATAGAGGAGTTACAAAGTATGCAGCGTGACATGATTAGGATAGAATCGATTCGCGCCGCGTCACGGAATGCACCCATTGACGATGCAGTAGATTAAAACTTAGGAGCGCGTATTTTCTTTCCCCTTTTAATTTTCATTTGGACCATAACTTACGGCCTGGCTACGACTTGGCGCTGTCAACCTCTACAGAGCGGCAAGCGGCAAAAACAAAAACAGGAATGTGTAATGCTCGCCACGAGGCATCTCACAAGCGGGGGGCGGTTAGACTTGCGGCGTGTCGTATATCTATATTAATAATTTCGTGCAGGGGTACGGTAGACCCGAACGAGACCTGTCTCAAATTGAAGAACGTATAAAAATAACGATTTTTGAGTTGAACATATGTATCCGCAAAATTCGGATTGTCGCGTATTTTGCATTTAAAAGTGTTAATTTGATGACAAAACGTCGGCCATATTGCCCACAGACTATATTGCTATATTAAATTTGTTGGTTGACAGTGTCGGCTACGTTCGAAAATCGTGAACTATTTTTGCGTCCGGTATGTTGGCCATGTTGCTGGGCTGCGTTCTGGGTGATGGGCCATCATCGCCCATTGTGTGGATTCGGCTAGCCGCGTCTGCAGCGTTTTGTTTTTGTAGTTTTCAAGCGTTCTGTACACCTATCAGCCTAGCTAGCACGATAACTTATACCGTCACGTTATATGGGCGAAATGTATTAAAACGTCACATAAAACGTAACGGTATAATCTATCGTGCTAGCTAGACTGATTGTCACAACAACCGCCTTCAAAGCGAATGTATGGGGCCTGTTACATGTATTCATATCACGATAAGTATCACGTGAATATTAAAGCAGAATCCATACAAATTTGAAAACTGCGATAATATTGACACCCCAGTATTATGATAATATTAATCGTGTAAAGGACACCACTTGAATGTTTGCTGAGTCTGTCCGCCATCTTAAAGCTGCGTCTCTATTTTGTTTGTGACAAACTACTAGGTGGCTTTTAAATGTCTAGCAAAATTCTATCCCTATCTCGCTCTATCTTATTACTTAGTGGTACTGGGGGACTACTCCGAAATTCGAAATCCGAACTTCGTATGGTGCCGTCCCTTTCACTCATATAGTCTATGACAGGAGAGTGAAAGGGACGGCACCATACGAAGTTAGGATTTTGAATTTCGGAGTAGATCCCCAGCTCATGCCGTTCGCCGCGCTCGGACGCTAGAGGCGCTACTGCGAACCGAAAACGAAGTATCTGCCTCTCTCGCACATGTATATTCGAACGACAGAGAGGAAGATAGTTCGTTTTTGTTTCACGGTAGGCCCTCAGGCGTCAACTTTAAAACGAATAGGGTATT
The DNA here is from genome assembly GCA_905163555.1 of Notocelia uddmanniana. Lineage (NCBI taxonomy): Eukaryota > Metazoa > Arthropoda > Insecta > Lepidoptera > Tortricidae > Notocelia > Notocelia uddmanniana. The sequence continues at coordinate 11,608,495 of LR991052.1, read as the reverse complement.
TTACTATATGATAAATAAAATTCAAAATGTAATAAAAACCAGCCAAGTGCGTCGGAGTCGCACACTGAGGGTTCCGTACAACTAAAAAACAAATGTGATTTATCAATATATTAATATTTTTGGTAAAATATACTTCATAATAAACATTATCACTTAATTTCAAGTTCATAGGTCGATGGGAAGCTAAAAAATTATATGTGTGACAGACAACACACGGAATGTTCTTTGACTTTCTTCGACCGTCCGCCACGCTCGGACTAAGGTGCTACCAACCGAAAACTAAATATATATGCCTCTCTGTCGCACTTGCATATTCGAGCGCGGAGAGGGAAATACTTCGTTTTCAGATCGTGGTAGGCCCTCTGGTCTGACGGCTCCTATTCCTGGATGGTGCGCGTATCGGAATGTGAAATACCTTTGGCAAAACGGAACAAGTTGTTAAATAGCTTCCATTAATTGGAGAAAATATTACCAACTGTTATTATTATCACGTGAAACACTGAATATTGAAGCAACATCCATAGGGGCCTGTTACATGGTTATTATTATCACGCGATATACTCATATCACGATCCGTATCACGTGCAATGAATATTGAAGAAAAATCCATACGATTTTGAAAACTACGATAATATTGACACACCTGTATTGTAATAGTATTAAGCGTTTAACAGACCCCATACAATTTTAAAAATCGCGATAATATTGAGTGTAAAGGGCCCCACTGAATAGAATTTGGCGGAGAACAGAGAGCTGCTATCGCGAAACGAAAACGAACGAACATCGTGTATTTCCGTCTGTGTCGCTCGAATTTGCAAGTGCGACAGAGAGGGAGATACACGAACTTCATTTGTTTTTCGCGTTAGCAGCTCTGACTTCGCACCAAAAATACTGACTGGCACATCAATATTTAACAATGCACATCTGAATTGAATTTTAATGAACGATTAGTATTTTAGCTATACAAATCAGTACTGATTACGGTGTCAAATTTTTTATGTGCCTTTAAATACTACCCTTATAAAAATGCTTAGGATTAATTAACTTGCAAAGATACTAGCCTTTGCCCGTGACGTCGTTTGCGTAATCTTTTACTCCCAATTCCATATAATTCCATTCCATACTTTTATTCCCAATCCAGATTACAGACTATATTTCTATACGATTCGAAGTTTCATCATAATCCGTTGTTGTATAAGTAATGTTTTTATTTTATACATTTTTGTACACTATTTCTTTCGTCGTTTGCATAACTGTCACGAATATATGTTTTGTTTATTTCTTTCTTATTTATTTCACCCGAGCGAAGCCGGGCTTTCATCTAGTAAACTTATAAAGCGCACACTTGAGAGAACTAGAGCCTACTTCCTAAAATGTGATAGAGGTGTTAATGTCATCGAAATCAGACTATACATCGCCTTGCCTTTTACGTTTGCATATGAATAATCGTGAGATGAATAGTTCGTCACTGTTCCTTCGTGGCATTGAAATGAAGTCGAAAACGGACGAACCTTTACATTTCCCGACAGCTTGCAGAATGGCCCGAAATCAGTGCTAGTGCTAGCGAAAATTATCAATGACGATGAGATAAATAATATCTTGGACACTAATGTGGAAAAAAACCTAAACCTCTTTTGTCATATTTTCAACATTACATTACGGGTCCAGAAAACCGCACATGAAAACGCTATACGGTAGTTTAAAGTTTTTCACGTAGTTTCAAATAACCGACCCATTCGTTACCACAGCCATTAAAACGGTGGCGAAACAGTTTTTCTTGGCACATGCAATGAATTCTCCTGCACACGCTTAGTGCCAGTAGCTGCAGCTTTTATTAGCAGTGCAGTTTGCTACTACCTACTTGTTTAGTTGATCATGCGCTGGGGCCTTGGTACCTTATCTAAACTTTCACAATAGGAAATAGGAATAAAACTTCACAGAGTTAGATAATTATCGAAATTTGTCTAAGAAACCCATACCCGAAGAGTATTGCATCACGTTCATAAGCGTGTCTCTTATACGAAAGTCGTGGTTTATAGTACCGAGGCATTACCGTGTACGACAGTACGACAAGACGATGTTAAAAAAGCATTAGCTAGTTACAGTCTATTTTAAGATCATCCAAAATGTTTTAACACCTTTTTGATAGTCTGTTTCGGAATTGACAACAAGATGACCACTATGCCTAGCAGACGTCAGTGTTAGATATTTCCTAAGTAGAGGAAACACACGGGCGATTGACGAGCTGGAAATAACTGACGCCTCCAGTTAGTCCTGATGGAGAAATTTCTAATTTCGTAACGGGTCGGCTTGCTTTTGTTTTTGTCGGTGCCCGTTCGTCATATTTTCGTAACACGGTTGGTGAGCAGGATATTTTACTCTTAGCAGAACACAGTATCATAAAGAAACAATTCGGCAGCTCAAGGGCTCGATGCGTGTATGTGACAGTAAGATATGAAGTATTTCATGTGCGCTAGAAGTGTTATACCTTGGTCAATTTATGATGTTTCTGGGACACTGCGAGATTCAACAGTGAATATTCATACTGTGAATGGTCTGATTGTCAAAGCGATCACGCAGGTATTGAATTGACCAAGGCATAGGAAATTTAACTCTGATGGACATAATATTCGAGTAAGATCTTAAATATTTCAGACCAAAAAAGTGTACCAACGCAACCACAATTTTGTGCCTGGACAATTGATTTCTTTTGTCATATGACATTAAACATGTACTCATACTGGCCATGACTCAGTCATAAGGTACTAATAGGGAAGCTAACATAGCCCAGCGATTGGCTGCCAGCGACGCCGCCGGCGATCACTTCTGGCATACTAATGACATTGCCTTTAAGTAATTCAACCGTACCAGTGTTTAAAAAGAACCTGTTATGCCGAATGTTCAAGTGTGGAACAAAACCTAAGGGGTATTGCATTCGTTTCGCATTTTACAATGTTTCAAATTACTAAATTGCAACGTTCAGACGATGTCAAAAAATATTACGTCTTCTGCTGCCTTTCTTCCGCTCTGGTGGAAAAGTTCCCTATAGAGGTGTTTTACGTGGCCACCAACAGCGTTCACATACCTATAAAATGTCTACACTGAGTAATAACACATTCAATAACATGTTATTAAAATCCACTGTATTTGTAGTCGGCTCGACTGTTGCCTGTCCTTAGCTTAGACCAAGGTATTTACGGGTAATTGTTTAATTAATTGGTCCATATTATATCATATCACGTGGAAGGAACTGTAGGCCAAGCGGGCCAAGATCGCCGCCATTAAGTGGCAGCCCGACACCTAATGTTACTTTATATTTAACTATACACTGTATATTGTTTTGAAAAAATGACACCTCGCCGAGTTTCTTACGCCGGTTCTGCTCGTGGCAGAGGTTTATTTTTCCGAACCGGTGGTAGTTTATTGACGTTCATAGGTGCATGTAATATGCCTAATTTGAAGAATAAACTACTTTTACTTTTTTACTAATACAAGAAAAGTAATTTCAGGGTTTTATAAAAACCTACCCCGAAGCGGGTTAAATAGGGGTGCGAAGTTTGTATGGGGATGGAGTAAAATTGTAGGTGAGAGACTTGAAAATTCGTGTATGGACTTCTTATTACAATACAAGAAAAGTATTTTTTGGGTTTTGGAAAAATCGACCCTTAAGCGGGTTAAATAGGGGTGCGAAGTTTGTATGGGGGATGGAGTAGAATTTTAGGTGAGAGACTTGAAACTTTGTCTATAGACTCCTTATTACAATAGTTTACTTTGCTTATTTTAATAGTATAATTACTTATGGTCTTATCTTGTGGGGATCATCTGCAGATATTGAAACTGTTTTTATTTTGCAAAAAAGGGCTATCCGAGCAATTTATAACTTGGGGTCGCGTGACTCATTAAGAGAATTTTTCAAAGAAATATATATTCTAACCCTGCCGTCCCTATACATATTTGAAATAATAATGTATGTTAGGAAGAATTTCGGCAATTTTCCAACGAACGCTAATAAACCAATAGCCACGAGAAATACTGGGAAACTCAAAATAACCTTCTATAGACTAGTAAAGGCGAAAAAGTCGTTCTTGGGAAATTGTATCAAATTCTACAATAAAATTCCTAAACACATTACTGAACTTAGCAATTCTAAATTCAAATCTGTAGTAAAAGAAACACTTATTTCAAGAGCATATTATAAGATAAACGATTACATCATGGATAGGGATGTTTGGCAGCAATATCGCGAAAATATGTTTTCTACCGTAGCATTGTTATTTAAGTTATTTTGTAGTAGCTGACACTGTAATTTTATATTTAACTATACAATGTATATTGTTTTGAAAAAATGACACCTCGCCGAGTTTCTTACGCCGGTTCTGCTCGTGGCAGAGGTTTATTTTTCCGAACCGGTGGTAGTTTATTGACGTTCATAGGTGCATGTAATATGCCTAATTTGAAGAATAAACTACTATTACTTTTTTACTAATACAAGAAAAGTAATTTCAGGGTTTTATAAAAACCTACCCCGAAGCGGGTTAAATAGGGGTGCGAAGTTTGTACGGGGATGGAGTAAAATTGTAGGTGAGAGACTTGAAAATTCGTGTATGGACTTCTTATTACAATACAAGAAAAGTAATTTTTGGGTTTTGGAAAAATCGACCCTTAAGCGGGTTAAATAGGGGTGCGAAGTTTGTATGGGGGATGGAGTAGAATTTTAGGTGAGAGACTTGAAACTTTGTCTATAAACTCCTTATTACAATAGTTTACTTTGCTTATTTTAATAGTATAATTACTTATGGTCTTATCTTGTGGGGATCATCTGCAGATATTGAAACTGTTTTTATTTTGCAAAAAAGGGCTATCGGAGCAATTTATAACTTGGGGTCGCGTGACTCATTAAGAGAATTTTTCAAAGAAATATATATTCTAACCCTGCCGTCCCTATACATATTTGAAATAATAATGTATGTTAGGAAGAATTTCGGCAATTTTCCAACGAACGCTAATAAACCAATAGCCACGAGAAATACTGGGAAACTCAAAATAACCTTCTATAGACTAGTAAAGGCGAAAAAGTCGTTCTTGGGAAATTGTATCAAATTCTACAATAAAATTCCTAAACACATTACTGAACTTAGCAATTCTAAATTCAAATCTGTAGTAAAAGAAACACTTATTTCAAGAGCATATTATAAGATAAACGATTACATCATGGATAGGGATGTTTGGCAGCGATATCGCGAAAATATGTTTTCTACCGTAGCATTGTTATTTAAGTTATTTTGTAGTAGCTGACACTGTTATTTTATATTTAACTATACACTGTATATTGTTTTGAAAAAATGACACCTCGCCGAGTTTCTTACGCCGGTTCTGCTCGTGGCAGAGGTTTATTTTTCCGAACCGGTGGTAGTTTATTGACGTTCATAGGTGCATGTAATATGCCTAATTTGAAGAATAAACTACTTTTACTTTTTTACTAATACAAGAAAAGTAATTTCAGGGTTTTATAAAAACCTACCCCGAAGCGGGTTAAATAGGGGTGCGAAGTTTGTATGGGGATGGAGTAAAATTGTAGGTGAGAGACTTGAAAATTCGTGTATGGACTTCTTATTACAATACAAGAAAAGTAATTTTTGGGTTTTGGAAAAATCGACCCTTAAGCGGGTTAAATAGGGGTGCGAAGTTTGTATGGGGGATGGAGTAGAATTTTAGGTGAGAGACTTGAAACTTTGTCTATAGACTCCTTATTACAATAGTTTACTTTGCTTATTTTAAAAGAAAAAGAATTTCGGCAATTTTCCAACGAACGCTAATAAACCAATAGCCACGAGAAATACTGGGAAACTCAAAATAACCTTCTATAGACTAGTAAAGGCGAAAAAGTCGTTCTTGGGAAATTGTATCAAATTCTACAATAAAATTCCTAAACACATTACTGAACTTAGCAATTCTAAATTCAAATCTGTAGTAAAAGAAACACTTATTTCAAGAGCATATTATAAGATAAACGATTACATCATGGATAGGGATGTTTGGCAGCAATATCGCGAAAATATGTTTTCTACCGTAGCATTGTTATTTAAGTTATTTTGTAGTAGCTGACACTGTAATTTTATATTTAACTATACAATGTATATTGTTTTGAAAAAATGACACCTCGCCGAGTTTCTTACGCCGGTTCTGCTCGTGGCAGAGGTTTATTTTTCCGAACCGGTGGTAGTTTATTGACGTTCATAGGTGCATGTAATATGCCTAATTTGAAGAATAAACTACTTTTACTTTTTTACTAATACAAGAAAAGTAATTTCAGGGTTTTATAAAAACCTACCCCGAAGCGGGTTAAATAGGGGTGCGAAGTTTGTATGGGGATGGAGTAAAATTGTAGGTGAGAGACTTGAAAATTCGTGTATGGACTTCTTATTACAATACAAGAAAAGTAATTGCGCCTTGGTCGTCCCCTTCCGATCCTACCACTCATCTCCTGAGCGTTAATCCTCTTAGTCATTCTACTTTCACTCATTCTCTCTACATGCCCAAACCACCGAAGCATACCCTTCTCAACCCTAGTCACTACATCATCTTCTATTCTACATCTTTCTCTTATCACACTATTTTTTATCCGATCACACAAACGTACCCCACACATACTTTTAACGCTCTCATTTCAACCGCATTCAGTCTACTCTCATGCTTTTTCTGCCATACCCAAGTCTCGCTTCCATACATGAGTGTAGGAACAAGCACTCCTTTGTGAACCGCTAGTCGAGCCTTTTGTGTTATAATTGGCTGCTGACAAACGAGTGCAATGCTCCATTAACCTGATTTCCCGCTTTCACTCTCCTTTCAATGTCACCATCACATTTTCCATCTCTTGTAAATAAAGAACCCAAGTACACAAATTCATGCACTTGGTCCACTTTCTCACCGTCAATCACAATATTGCACACAGTCGGACATTCATCTTTTTCAAACACCATCACTTTTGTTTTACACACATTAACTCTCATACCTTTTCGCTTAAGTGAGTCATTCATGCAAGTTACCATCTCCTGCGACTCCTTCTCTGATGAAGCAATTAAAACCTGGTCATCAGCGTATAGGAGGCATTTGATGAGTAACTCTCCCATTCTCAAACCACATTCACTCTCTTTCAAAGGCGTCAAACAACTGTCCATGAATAGGTTAAACAACCACGGCGAAGCCACACAACCCTGCCTAACACCTCGTTGGATGCTGAACCAGTCTGTGTAGCCCCCATTGATTCTTACACAAGCGCTTGAACCTTCGTATAGGGATTTTAATGCTCGAATCAATTGGTTGCTTACCCCATACAAGGACAAGGTTGACCACAGATCATTCCTTGACACTCTATCATAGGCTTTCTCCAAGTCGATAAACGCAGAGTACACCTTCTGGCTTTTGGCCAGGCATTTTTCGGTGATGCATCGCAAGGAGAAAACTTGATCCACACACCCCATCCCCTTTCTGAACCCTGCTTGCACATCCCACATTTTCTCCTCAGTCTCTTTCACAACTCTTTCTATCAGTATCTTCGCATACACTTTCCCAACTACACTGAGAAGACTGATTCCACGATAATTTCTGCAATCCTGCCGCGAACCCTTTCCCTTGTAAATTGGAACGATAACAGCTTTTGTCCAATCGTCCGGCACCTTGCCGTGTTTCCAACACAAGTTAAAGAGTCGATGCAGCATGGTTGCAGAAACTCCGTCACCGCTCCGAATCATCTCAGTAGTTACCCTATCATATCCCGCAGCCTTACCCAGTTTCATACTTTTCAACGCATCCACAATTTCTGTCGTACTTATCTCACTTTCACTACTTTTAGGGTCGGGAGTAACCTCAGAGTGCTGTGACTCTACTGTGTCCTTCTCTTCTCTATCAAACATACCTTCAAAATATTCCCCCCATCTTTTCAATACATTTTGTTCACCTTAACATACATTATTATTTCAAATATGTATAGGGACGGCAGGGTTAGAATATATATTTCTTTGAAAAATTCTCTTAATGAGTCACGCGACCCCAAGTTATAAATTGCTCGGATAGCCCTTTTTTGCAAAATAAAAACAGTTTCAATATCTGCAGCTGATCCCCACAAGATAAGACCATAAGTAATTATACTATTAAAATAAGCAAAGTAAACTATTGTAATAAGGAGTCTATAGACAAAGTTTCAAGTCTCTCACCTAAAATTCTACTCCATCCCCCATACAAACTTCGCACCCCTATTTAACCCGTTTAAGGGTAGATTTTTCCAAAACCCTAAAATTACTTTTCTTGTATTGTAATAAGAAGTCCGTACACGAATTTTCAAGTCTCTCACCTAAAATTTTACTCCATCCCCATACAAACTTTGCACCCCTATTTAACCCGCTTAGGGGTAAGTTTCCTTGAAATTACTTTTCTTGTATTGTAATAAGGAGTCTGTACACAAAGTTTCAAGTATCTCACTGAATATTTTACTTCATCCCGATACAAACTTTGCACCCCTATTTAACCTGCTTGGGGGTGGATTTTTCCAAAACCCTAAAAATTACTTTTCTTGTATTATAATAAGGAGTCTGACAAAAAGTTTCAAGTCTCTCACTTAAAATTTTACGTCATCCCCATACAAACTTTGCACCCCTATTTATCCCGTTTAGGGGTAGTTTTTTTAAAACCTTAAAATAACTTTTCTTGTATTGTAATAAGGATTACACAAAGTCTCTCACCTACAATTTCACTCCATTACCATACAAACCTTCAACCCCCTTTTTACCCCTTTGAGGGAGGAATTTTCAAAAATCCCTTCTTAGTGGGTACTTTCGTTATATATAATCTACGAATCGTGAAAATAATCTGCCTTCTAGGTTTAACGGTTTGGGCTGGGCGTTGATTTAAGTGAGTCAGTCAGGACTTTGACGTTTATATATATAGATTTATAAATCCGACACCCCTATACATGTTTACACAAACCTATATAAGGATCTCAGGCATTAACTAATTGCAACTAAAAGGAGGACGGTATGTCTCTTGTCTTCGTACCTGCGTGGCATAATCCTTAGAAATTTGAGAAGGCCAACAGTTCACGGAACATTATGCGCAACTGTTAGCTAGTCGCTAGAATAACTTCATTCTGAAATTCGTAATAGCTGCGTTCATACTTATGCTGGTTTATCTTCATTGCGCTCGGGAATCATTGTGAACCGTCATGATTCAGGCTGTTGGGAAGCGTTACTCCGTGTTCACTGTCGGATATCGCTTATGCCGTCGATCCTCTTACTAAATGTCTCGGAACAGTTTCTACAGGCAATTAACTGGTTGAGAGCGCATGCTCTCCCTTAAAAGGTGTTCTCTCGGCCAGACGGGCGTTATTGAACTTTCATGAGAGCCTGCTCTGTCTCTTGCACTCGTCTGTCTGTCAAAAGTATGCCTTAACTTTGCACTTTACATATCTTTCGAGTACGCCGTTACATTTTTAATGGCAGCGTAGCGTCCATTTCGTTCGTTCCTAAATTCATAGACTATTTTATTGTCGTTTTTAGGGTTACTTAGCCAAAATGACGAAAACGGAACCCTTATAGTTTTGTCATGTGTGTCCATCCGTATGTCACACAGCTGATTAACTCGGCGACTTAAGAGTCCGCAGTAAGTACGGTTCTCCATACAAACGTAGTTTCGCTCTTATTTTAAAACACCAATGCTAGAATAACATTAAACTTTGTATGTACAATGAGATTCGGGATATCTAGGTCGGAAATTAGTTTCTGTTGCTTGAAATTATAATGGAGAAAAAATACAGCGATTTTTAAAGTTTTCATACAAGACGTAAAAAACTCAAAAACTCGCTGTATTTTTTTCTGTTACAATTTCTAGTAAGAGATACTAATTTCCGACCTGGATATGGCGGCTCCCATTGTGTATACAAATTTCATGTTATTTCAGCAAGGCGTTTTAAAATGAGAACGAAACTACGTTTGTATGGAGAATCTAGTTCAGCCGAGCGTACTGGGGACTTTTAAGCACTACAATTATGAAGTTTGGTAAAAAAGTGTATTCTATGAAACGCTATATAAAAGTATCCCATCAAAATGTGAAAATGATAGCCAAGTTCAATAAACGATGCGTAGTTGTCGTCTTCACCGACAAAATAATTGAGATCTAAATGGATACCAAATTCCGTAGATTATCTAAAAAGGTGTCAAGTCTGGCACTAGATTGTTTATGGTAAAACTAATTAATTGCGGCTAAATGCATTTTGAGCCTTAATTTGGCAGTTTTCTATGCCGTATGAAAGCTATGTTAAATAGATTTGGAGTTATTGAGGGGGTCAAAAGTGGTTCCAAATGCAATGGTTTGACACGGCTGCTGTCCGTCAGTTCCTGGGGTGAACTTGGCTGGACACGCGGCAATTCACACAATGCCTCCAAGTTACTTTTAATAAAAAAAAAATATTTTTTTAGGTTAAGTATTCTTGCATATACTTTCTTTGTACATAACCAACGTTTTATTTAATTGTTGGAAAACACTTTAATTTCCCGATGGTATTTTGTTCATTTTAAGCCGATCCTCCGGATATACTTTGTTTAACATACAGATTTATTTATATAAATATGCGGTGAAAATATCAGATTTACCTATCGCTGTACGAGTATTATAATTGAGTGTATAACTATGAGCGTCGCGCGACTTGCAGGTGTTCGTTGTCATCATTCATTTATGAAATTAAAAAAGGGTATTCTGAAAAATAGGAATGCAACAACATCGATTTGTTTGCTAGAGACCTATTATCTATGGTACTCAGAGAAGAGTACTGACGGCAATTGAAATATTTGAAGGTAAAAAGTTGAATAGATGGGTTTGTTTGTAAACTTGAATTAGCCACGTATTGTTTTCTCATACATTTAGAAAACTATATAGGTCTCATTTTTGTTCATAATACATCTGTCTTATGTTTATGTAAAATAAAAGGTACTGACGCTCGTTCGAAAAATATTGGTCCAAACACTCCAAAGTTGCTTTTGTTGCCGGAAACTTTTCATGTCGTTTTCTGACAGTCAAGAAAGGGCTATGGGTATTGTATTTTGTTTTGAGAGCTAAGTGGGATACTGCGAATTGTAACATGTCTAGTTTTTAAGAACAAAATTTTACAGATCACATTTGATTATTACGCCCATGGGAATGGAGATAAATGTGTACGTATGTTTGATTCGGAACACAACATAACATACGGCCAGTGGCCGTCGTCAACGCTCGTGTCAGTGTCATATCGGCGACGGTGGCGGCGCGTGGCGGTGGCATTGCCGTTTTACGCCTATTGTCTTCGTAATTAAGTCGTTAGGGCTGTCCCTGTCCTTCCTAGACATTTATAGCAACGTTGGCTTAGAGCTATGTAAGGGAGAACAACAAATAGTTCGCTATAGATATTTTACACTTTGACGTTAGTCATCTCCGCCAGTTTCATCATATTGTTTAACGCACGTAATTTAAAAGTTATTGAATTTTAATATAATTTATATAATATTATGGCATGATTATTTGAACGCGTAAGAAAGCGAATCAAGTTAGTCGTATCTTTCTACCCTAATTCATATATGAAATAGACGTGTGGTCATGCGCAGCGAATTATTTTATTAACCCTTGATTTGACGCGGAACGCAAAAGAGGGGTGTTATAAGTTTAACATGTGTCTGTGTATATGTGTGTCTGTCTGTGGCATTGTAGCTCTCAAACGGCTGAACCGATTAGAATGCGTTTTTTTTTATTTAAAAGCAGGTTTTACAGCCATGGTTCTTATTAGACATGTTTTATAAAATCAGTTTAGCCGTTTTTGAGATGAGGAACTTTCAAATGTGATTTGGTCAGGGGTTTTTTTAACTTTTCTTAGTTTAAAATTTTCAAATTAATGGAAAGAATTGAAAAATTTAATGCTCCGAACAGCGACTGGCCGCGAATGCCAGACGTCGCATGTTCGAATTCTGCTCGAAGCATTAAATTTTCGTTATCAGCGTTACTGCTTAATACAAAATGAATATTCTATGGTTTCAGTTATTAAACGCTCGATTTCTTTAATTTTAGTCATTTTATTGGGAAAATAACAGTTGTTCATGTTTCATTTTACTTGAGTAAGAAGTTTACAATTTTTCATATCATCATCATCATCATCATATATTAATTAAAACGTGTGTTATATATAATATTAGTATTCATATACAACCTCAAAACGAATATAACATAAATACTTACATTGAAATAATACAAATTAGTTATCTAAATTGTTTATGAAACAATAAAAACAAAGCATCGAGTAAAGTTCAGTCTTCAATGAACTGAGAACAATTAAAGAAAAAGAACTTTCACCGTATCATTTCATCGTGTGCGATGTAGTCATTTACATGTAAAACTGGGTAATCGTGAACATTTTTCTAGTGCTCAATGTTAATTCTTAATAAGCGGAAAATTACGCTTGTGACGCCCCTACTTCTCTGAGTCAACGGCAACGGCAGTTGATAGAGGCGCGCCGTACGCGCCAGTTTCATGCCGCTTCCGACCCGCGACACACCGGGTTCTGATTTTGTATTTCGAATCCTTTCGTAGTTCGAAACTTTTTCGCGCTCGCGTTGCTTTTGTGCGCTGAAAGCTATATAGTGAAGGCGTGCGGTGTGTAACGTTACAAGTTGTGTCAATTGTGATTCAGAAATCAGCTGAATTATACAGTGTAAGGATTCTTATCGGTGCATGTAAACAAACTATACGACATGTCGTTAGAAAGTACTAAGAATGCTATGTACAAATGTTGATTGTAACTTGTTATGCAGTTTCCGCTGTGCCACGGGCCACTCATCCGTTTTGACTATCTCTCAATGTTGTTGTTGTACATATCTCCACACTGCGCGAAAGTGGATCTTATAGAGTATCGCACGTACTAAATCCAACATGAGTGATCTGTGAATCCTGAAATTTAAAAAAAATGTGGGCATCATTAAGAATCTACTTACAAATATCCAAAACAAGAAACTTACTTATGAAAAGCCAACAATAAATTTCAGACTTACGGTTATGACAGGTGTTTTCCTGTTTGATATTTGTCATCGCTATTATGTATTCAGTAATCATCCCGTGAGACAATTAACTATATAAATTTAGGAGTTCAGGATGACCTCTCATTTGCTAGTGAACAGGCAAATATGTTTAATGGGAGGTTTTTGTTAAAAGTATGGACGCTCCGTTCTTATAAATTCTAAGCGATTACAATATTATACACATTACTTACGGTATGCCTATAACTAAATTTAATAATAGGTATTTCTGGAAATGCAGGGCATCTAAAACATTTCAGTTATAAACTTGTTGAGTTCTCACAAATAATTAATGGTGGATGGTTTTATTTACGTATTTGATGGAATGTTATGAATGGCGTGAGGGAAGTCAACCGTTGTTCATTTCACGCTGGTAATTGAATGTAGGTAATATAACTGATTATTATATTTTTCATTTGAATATATCACTCATCTGTTAGTATAAACACGAGCTTGCTTCTTGAATATAGAGTTTTTAGTCAAGCTCAAGGCGGTGTGTGATACTCGTGGCATGCGAAATTTGCAGTTTGTTACGTATGTAATGTTCATCAATAAAAAACCAGTTTGCCTTGATCACTATCATTAGAGTACGGGATCACCGGCATCGTACTAAGACTGTCACCACTGTCGATGGTGTCGATCGTGTTTTTACGTAATTATACTTCTTTCTACAAGAAATCTATATGAATAATACTATTTTTTGCCCGCGACTTCGTCGGTGGAGAAGTCATTAGTCGCCCTGTCATACTGATAGAAAGGATGGAGATTTCCGGAGCAAAAATACCTACTCTAGTCAATCTCGAAAACAATTTTCATCTTTTTAGGGTTCCGTATCCAAAATGGCGAAAACGGTACCCTTATATGTAGATTCGTCATGTCTGTCCGTCCGTCCGTCCGTCCGTATGTCACAGCAGATTCACTCGGAGACGATGACCACTACAATTATGAAATTTGGTGAAGGTGAATGTTAAGAACCACTATAGAAATATGATGTGAAATTACGAAAAAAATGTTAAACTGGCACCCCATACATGTAACAGGGAGGGGCAATGTTTTTTTTTGCAATTCACATAGACGTGTGTGGTATCTATGGATAGGCCTTCAAAAATGACATAGAGGTTTCTCAAAAACTTTTCCATTTAAGTCTACCGTTGGTGACATATTAGCTGTCAAAGTCGTTAAAAGTATGCCCCCCCTCTAATTTCCAAACTATGAAAAAATCAAGATGATGTACATTAATATATCCTTTCAACGATTTTTCGTTTGAACCAAATAGGTTTAACGGTTTTTGGGTTATTGCTGAAAAACTGCCTTGCCCAAACAAAAGGGCGTAAGTCCCGTAGGTTTCCTGTGAAGATACGACCATTTGTGATAAAATGAATTGTATAGCGGTTTTAAATGTGGATTAGGAGGTGTCGGTACGGAACCCTTTTTTGTGCGTGGTCCGACACGCACTTAGCCGGTTTTTTTGTTTATTTACACACTCAAGCTCATACCCTCCATAATATTATACTACCTTTTGTAACATGGCCATTATCATCCATAATCACCTAACTTAGACTTGTATTCTCTAAGTTCTCTGACCAACAAATAATTAACACATGTTTTAGTTTCCGTAAACAATTATCATATCATTAATCAGTGTACATATATACCGTGTACATGTATGGTTTTAGACGTCTAAACTTGTAAGAAACATTTCTTAGGTATAATAACTGTTTAACAAAATATGAAATCTGAAAATCTCGCACTAATTAATATTATATACCGTTCCGTACGATCGATCGTTAAGATAAAATGAGATAAATAGCGATAAGTCCGCCTGTTGTTACATACGTACCTAAGTCCTATTTATGTTTTACCCTTGTAAAACTTTCCGTGTAGTGCATAATAAAGTATTTTATTATTATTATTATAAATAATGCAGTTCGGCCACTGATTTCGTCTCCGTATCTTATAGGTCTAGTTTTTTGCGTCGGTATATTGCATAAGCGAGCAAGCTATCGTGCACTGACCGATCACCTCCGTGCAGCTCGTTCAGAGAAATGTTAATTCGCAAAAGAATTATCCGTAATGCCGACTTCCTCGTGATGCAACGGACTTCATATTTCGTTCCGTCTATTACTGCATTCAACGGGGCCATTTTTCTTTAGTCAGCATCTGCATCAATTGAAACGGTCATTTTAAAAACGATTTAAGTCAGTGCGGTACCGTATAGACTTGGGTTGTTGTTGTAATGACCGATTCAATTGGTGAAGCGGTCACGCGAGGGGAAACGCTTGCCGTCTAACTTTCTGATGTCTCAGTGTGATACTTGCCACTTGCTTGCTTATCCACTTCATCCGTGTGGAGGTATATTGTTCCACTCAATCTAAACATAATGAGACCGTTGATAATGTTGCAATTCCTCATTGTGTTTTAAGAGAATCACACGTGCCTAATCTGTTTCTCCTTAATTTTTGGTCAGACCAGATAACAATCAGTAAATTCTCTTAGATTACAGTTACGCGCGCTATTCCTCATTGAAACAGTGGGTGTACAAAAGTAGGCAGTTTTCACATATTTTGCTGGTCACTTGGGATCTTCCAACTCTGTGGAACTTAATTCCAAGAGGGGATAACCGTGAGTGCAAGACGCATACTTCGCGATTCCGAACATGAGCACGTGTCCTGACTTACACACACATTACATAACACTCGCGGTTCGCGTTCCATCGCCCGGCTGCCTAGAAGTTGTCAAACTACATTTATCTCGTGACAGCGACCAGAGAAACTTGCATTTCTCAGCGAAAGTTGCTTTGGGCGGATGCATACTTATGTATGTGTATAATTATGGAAATTGAACAGCAGCAGTTTTCCTTTCGCTTAACCGTTTTGTGCTTATATAAATCCAACTACTTATCATGTTATTTGTCGCGTTGATGATTGGCGCCGGCAAATACCACAAAATAAAAACGAAATTGTCATTGATATAAAGATAAAGTGGCTACAAGACACAACGCAGCAAGGAAGGACACATCACATTACATTTGATAAGCTAATAATTATTTTCAGAGTGGTTGCGATGGACCCTTTAACTCAGAGCTAAAGATAATCGATTACCAGATTGGTTCGCTAATGAACTCATTTAAGTTCGCACATTTTTATAATACCAATATATTTTTATTTACTTCCGTCATAATATGGATTTCGTCATCAACAATATCCGTCGTTCATGCGGGTGTTGTTAGTCATCACTCATCACCATCAGCCATCACCACGTCATAATCTAGTAAAAGTCCAATTTTTTTTTCATTTTTTGATTGGCGATCATCATCTTGACTCTATGCATCTATTTGTAAAGGGTGACTTGATGAATGCGTCGAATTTCACCCCTAAATTGCAGGCTTATATGCATCCCCCGTCTCTGTAACATGTTTAGCCCTGGCGTAATTCATTAAGTATTATACATTTATCTTCAACCCTTGGGGGGTAGGGGTGACCTAGACCCCTCTGCAACGTGGAATGCGGAGGGGTGCTGAATCCGTTTAAGTGCAATGAGAATGAGTGCGTAGATAAGCTGCAAGCGCGAGCCTCTCAATAAACAAAATGTAATTTCAGTTAAACTTGAATTTTGTTCTATTAGCAGCGAAACTCAGCTCTTTAGAAGTAATTCTTCCGTTAGGCTTAGTAGGTCGAAGACATGGTAGTCGCATTCAAACGTTTTGATGACTGGCCATATGAACCATGGTTTCAGCAGCAAAAGGCAATTTGTTTATTGGCTTATAAGAAAAACGTGTAAGTATAGATACTTTTGACTTCCTGTAACGCGTAGAGCTTTGTCATCATATGAAGGCATCAAAACGCATGACTAATACAGCTCTTGGATCTGTGGTGTCCGTGTAGCAGGCAGCTACTCGCGGCGTATATATGTTGTGTTTGTAATCAGTAATGGATGGAAGTTAATATTAACACCAAACGGCCGCAGTCGCCGCGCACGCCACCGGAGTCAAAGAAATTCGAACCCTCCATACAGAAGCTAGACTTCGTATCCAAACGGCAGCGGCAGAGCCGGCGGCAGCCTACCGGCTGCCCGCAAGCCATTCAAATATGAAATGTAACTTCTGTATGGAGGGGTTGAATTCCTTTGACTCTAGTGGGGTGCGCGCCGACTCCAGCCATTCGGTGTGAATGAATTTTCGGTCGAAAGCGGTCGCTATCGTCCGCGGCGGCCACGGCCCAAGAGAGTCGAGGCCTAAAAGGAATTAATAGGCTCAGTTTCTTAATGAAAATATTGTTAAATTCTTCGAGTTAGAGTATTAGGACCACAGAACCAATGTGGCTAACCAGTTTAAAGTCAAACCTTGAAAATCTTCATTAAATTTCCATAAAAAATCCATTAAAATTATGTTTGATCCAGTTTATTTTCCGGAGTAATACATTTTACTATGGTTAGATTATACCCAGTCCTTATATCTGTCACTTTTTATCTCATTATCTCAAATGTACATATATTTAATTAATGATGTTGTATCTTTGTTAGCAATTTATTTCCATTATTGATTATGCAGTAACGATGTTATGGGTGAACTTAATTACCCGTGATTATCTAAGTTAAAAAGGTCACGCCACTTTAACTACTGTACCCGGTGTTATTAACTTTGTTTACAAAGTATTAAGATTACTTAATGATCCATTAGACCTCGACGCTGCCAAAGTGATATTCAATAGTGTCTCGATAGACAGCACAAATTGTCCGCTATGGGATATCTTTATAATCTAACTTTTACCACACGTAGTTAGTCGTCTGTGTAAAGTAACAACGCAACACACTGTGTATACTCGTCAATCGCTTAGCATTTACCCTACGCCTGTACAAAATCTATTAGCAAATATATTGTTACTTTTGCTGCATGCCCATTAAACATCCACTCTCCTTTTCACATCCTTAAGGAATATTTTCGGGATAAAAGCTATCTATCGTAGTCAAAGTCAAAATATTATTTACTTATTTGCTTACAAGGCCTTAAACTATATATATCTCCATACCACATTTTATCTCAATCGGTTTAGACAGACAGAGTAACAAGTCTCATTCAATGATGATGTAAATGATTCGATGTCGTTGATGCGGCATAGGCATATATAATACATATATCTAAATAATGGATACTTATATTCTACTGAATTCTGCGGCCGGTAGGTATCTGCTGTCTATCGTTGTACCGTGTATTATATAACCGCGATCCAATCCTAATATGAAGGTATGAGGAACATTGTGAGGATGTTTGGAAGTTTGTTGTTAGTAGTACGTAACTTAGTACACAAAAAAAAACAACTATGTTTTTTTTATGTAAATTTAATTTGTATTTACGCTTATACGAGAAGTCATGGACCACCATAGAGAGGTGTCATACAATCTTTATTGACTAGTTACTTATTGAGGCAGTGTCGAGTCCTATCAATAATATCATGAATAATCTACTTTCCTAAACAAGTCCACTCTGTCACCTTATTGCTTCGCATTCACATGTTATTTTTCTCACGTTTCAAGATCAATAAGGACATTTTATACTATATGTAGTTGCCTATAGGTTATATGTAACACGTGAATATCGTAGCACATGTCTTAATGATTGATGTTGGCTTGTGAGCCGTTACGTTTAGTCACGTGTGTAGCAGGCCAATCATGTGTACCTATAATATTAATACGAAGACGTATCCCACAACACTAAATGTTCTTAAGTCTGACTACCCAAGAGATTTTTACCCGAACACCGAATTTTGTTAAAGTTAAAGCATGTCGAGTGAACGAATTTACACCCTGTTGATTTTGATGTGCTTTCAGTAAGTTAATAATAACATTAATAACTTCTCAAAAATAACACCTACCCACGTTTAACACAATAATAAGTTTATAAAAAAAAAGTAACTATACTTATAATTACGCAGTTCACTTTGTTGTTGTTCATAGAAATGTATAAGTATATACATAGATTTCAATGAACAAATTTACGTAATGTGGTGGGGTTGTGGTGGTGCATATAAATTAATCTTCTCGTATTTGCAGAAGAGACATTGTTGTCATGGCATTACCTACTTGATTGTGGATTTTCTTCTACCAATAAATTTCCATGAAAACATTAACGTATTTAATTCAAGATATAAATGAATTAAATCGTTTTTGCAGAGGACGCATTCCATGTTCGCTTTACTTACACTGATGGATAAATTGTACCTAACTATAATTATAGTACATATATCTGAATACAGATCATTTACCAAAAGTCTTAACTTCAGGTAATTAAACGTTTGTTATCCCGTGGCTATCCCCAAAGGTTATAGGGATATAGCACTTAAGCGTCAGACTTTTAATACCTACACATGCCTACACCAAAATTAAACGCGCATGTAACCCCCCCTGAAGTTGCAGGCGTCCATAGGCTGCAGTGACAGCTTACCAATCTTACCATTAGGTGGGCCGTACGCTTATTTGCCACAGACGTGTTATATAAAAAACTAGATATATACCATATTTCCGTTAAAACAGTCGCTCGTAGGAGTCGTAGGATGTACGTAGGTTTAAAACCGTTTATTGCGTAAACAATGAAGTTGGCACGGGTCCATGCTTTTGAGATTACCCATAAACCTTCTGTGATTAGATGAATTATGTATACTAGAAATCTAATTGTACTTAAGCCTTTTTAGATAAGTAATATATTCTATGGCGTCAATAGATGAGCAAGACAAGGTTAGCGCGTTAAATGCGATTTATTACGTTCTCGTATTTGCCTTCAGGTGCATTATGATTCATAATTCGTTAAGGTCGCTGCTGGTTGACTCCTGGATCGCCGCTCCACGCTGCACGCTCATCTCTACCGAGGTCGAGACAATTAAGGCGCCCTTAGGAGTTCTCAGCAACCATTTGTCTGGTTCCATACTGGATTTGCCAGTTGGTGCATGTATTTACTACATAATATATATTCTTTATTGTACCTACAGTGTGGGCACATTCTTATTCGGCCAGCTTAGGTTTATATTTGTTTATAAGCGAGTTGACGTTCCAGGGTGTTCAAGGTCGGTACTACAGCTGCGGTTGTGTAATAAGTACGTAAGTACGAGTCTGTAGCTATCTTTACGCTGCAGAACTAATATTAATAGTGAAATGACAATAACAAGTGTGTCAGTTACTATTTGTTAAAGGGAGACTCAATGTATGGTTGTTGTACGACGTACAGTCGACATCAAAAATATGTAACCATATCGGGGCAACCGCCGTTCCGTGGCTGATACTGCGGCTTGCATTGTATTTCGTGACGAAATTTGAGAAAGGTATGTTTTTATTTTATTTTATATCACGTGGGTAGCAAACAAGCGTACGGAGCGCCTGATGGTAAGCAGTCACCGCAGCCTATGGTCGCCTGCAACTCGAGATGTTATGTTTGTTTAGACATATACAGAGGATGGATGCAAGTAGATCGACAAAACGGGTGTAAGAAAGAGTTGGAAGGGGAAGACCTCGGCGAACGTAGTCCGACCAAATCGTCGACATTCTGCAGAAAGGCCAAGTCAAGAGTACCCTATATAAATCGGCGCGCATGTATGAAAAATGTTATGAGAGTTCATGAAGCGAAAGTTG
Organism: Notocelia uddmanniana; assembly: GCA_905163555.1. Lineage (NCBI taxonomy): Eukaryota > Metazoa > Arthropoda > Insecta > Lepidoptera > Tortricidae > Notocelia > Notocelia uddmanniana. The sequence goes on along the minus strand of LR991052.1, from coordinate 11,587,793 downwards.
TATATCAGGATCGTAGCAAATGGAAATCCGTGATCTCTGCCTTACCCCTATAGGAAACAGGCGTGATTATATGTATGTATGAACTTTTGAACTCCTCTTTATTCTACATAGTATAAAACAGAGTCTCTCCGCTGTCTTCCTGTCCCTATGTATGCTTAAACCTTTAAAACTACGCAACGGAGTTTGTTGGTTTTTTTTTGTCACAGATAGAATAATTCAAGAGGAAGGTTTATATGTATAATACATGATAATATAGGAGAGAAACTCTGATAATTTTAGAGGTTTCTAATATGATGTCACACACACATAGACATACACATTGCGCTTACATTGCAAACGCTCGATGAACCCTACGAGATAGATCAAAATAATGTACTACAGTATTGAACACCTTAAAAGGGTCTATAAAAAAGTCCTCGGTGGTATATGTCTATCTCTTAGCCCACAATAACCATTTTTATCCTTTACTTTTTACGAAAAATAGTGGCTTATTTACGAAGCCATTTTAAGCAATACATTATTAATCCTTATCTTATCCAATTAAATACCATAAATACATTGTGCATTTAATATAAATCAACATGTAATTTACATGAATATTTTCGAAGATATTCCAGATTTAAAATGCAGGGACATAGCGGTTGCGGCGGTACCGGTCGGGTTATATATAAAGACATTATGTAGTATATTTAGTATCAGCATTACACCTGTGCGAAGCCGGGGCGGGTCGCTAGTATTTAATAATAAATATCAAAGGTCGTGAGTTAACCCTTCCAGACTAAAGTATATATAGCTAGTCCTTTCGTCCTACGAGTACCTTACCTTATGTTGTAAATTTCGATGCGATAACGTTGTTCAGTATTTATTATGGTAATTAATTTTCTAAAAACTGGGGCTTTAAAAGTATAACATCGCAGAGGCCAGGTTAGTGATATGTACATCTATAGGTAATGTTATATAAATATACAAGCAACATTTCAATCATAGTTTTTAAATTGAGTCGATACTCAGATTAAATGGAAAACGCGACTTCGACACTGACACTAAACTTCATGCTCGTTTTTACGGCTTAGCAGCATTGTAATAGGTTCAATATTTTACCTATTTTCGACAAACGGACACGAGTTTGTCTCGTTCCACTATGTGGATAACACTTCGGATATATGCGTACATATGTATAATAAATACATGCTAGGATATCCTATGAGTCATAAACGCACACGGCCAAAGTGTCGCGTGGGCAGTGCGTATACACCTCCATGCTTGAGGTTTCGAATATATGAGTAATGGTCTCGAGTAACTGAACTGACGTAAATTTACTCTATTGTTCTAACCTGCACTTTTAATGAATTGTTCGTCATTACTTTTTAAGGTCATCTAACTACTAATATGAAGTACCGAAGTTCACTTGACCTACTGAAAGTGATTCATTAGTTCATTACAGCGTACGTAGTGTCAACTCCTGACGGTTCCGCTGGTGAAATATTTTTTATAATTTTTTTATTAAATAAGATTTTTGCTTATAATTGAATAAACTAGTAGTGCTGCTGTCAAGTCACAAAAAAGATTTGCATGAATAATGCCTATTTCAGCAGTTAAATCTGAAAATTGACTCAAAGACAACATAGAACGAAAATAGACAATAGACAAGAAAAACATAAATGTGAAAATGGGAGCCAAGTTCAATATTAAGAATATGCCATGCTTGGTTGTCGTGTTCACCGACAAAAGAATTGAGATCTAAATGGGTGCCAAGTTCCGTAGATTCTCTGAAATGGTGTTAAGTCTGGCACTACATTGTCTACAGTAAAAGTAATTTACTGCGGCTTAATGCATTTAGAGCTTTAACTTGGCAGTTTTCTTAAATATCCAACAGCTTTTAGGGTATTATAACATACTGGATAGAAAACTGCCAAGTTAAGGCTCAAAATGCAATAAGCCGCAGTAAATTACTTTTACTGTAAACAATGTAGTGCCGGACTTGAAACCATTTCAGAGAATCTACGGAACTCGGCACCCATTTAGATCTCAGTTCTTTTGTCGGTGAAGACTACAACCAAGCATGGCACATTCTTAATGTTGAACTTGGCTCCCATTTTCACATTCATGTTTTTGATGGGATATCATTACTTTTTGTCTATCTTCGCCAAATGGTGCTTTTTAAGAGCGAATGCACGAGTTACTATACAAAATACCCAAATCACTATAGATGCACCTCAAATATTTGAAGAGCTCCCTCGATTTCTCCAGGACCCTATGATCAGATTCTTACCTGATAACTATGGGACCACTCCTGGAGAATAACGTTTCAAACAAAAAAAATCTTCCAAATCGGTTAATAAATGACGGAGTTCTAAAATAACTAGCATAAATAATAATAATAATAAAACGAATAAAAAAAATCACTGTTTTCTGATTTTTTCTGGTGTACACACACAATTACCAAGCTTCGTGCCAAATTTCAGCTTTTTAGGTCACCTGGAAGTGGGTTAGGTTTTTGATTACTAGTCAGTCAGTGGTAAAAATGCCGTTTTTTTGGATTTAATATCTCAATAACTAATAAACCTATATTTATGAAATTTGGGGTTCTAGTTGTTCTAAAGGATCTTAATACATGTACCAAATTTCATTTTTTTTATATTATATAGATTTTGAGTTACTGGGGGGTCAAAAGTGGCTCCAAAGGGTTCGTGTAAAATAACACACGGCTGCTGTCCGCCAGTTCCTGGGGTGAACTTGGCTGGACACGCTGCCGCGTGTCTTGATAATTAAAACGCAATATAAACAGTTTTCATACGAAACTGACATGATTCAATGTACGAAAATAAATTAATGTCTAGCGAGCTCATTTAACGCGTTAAATGTATTTTTTCTCACCACACATGCATGCAAGGTCGCTACTTTCCCACGCAATTAAGCCACCTTGTGTAGGTGTATGTCCCTAATTTTCAGACACCCAGTTGCGTTAAATCCTTTTTATTCATGCAGTAATCTGATTTGTGGCGGTCTCCGTCAAATGCACTGTGACTTAAAACCTAGACTTAAAATTTATCCCAGTACGAGCTATATCTAAATGACAGGATGTTGCCGTCGAGGTTTTTAAGGCTCGATGGGCATCGGTCGTGACCGCAAGTAACATCTTAAGCACTTTATTTAGCGTTGAATCATTTTATAAGTTTGCTATTGTATGCAAACGATTTTCCGTGGCTAATACAGATGGTTTAGGGCACACACACATTGTTAATTTTTCGTGTGGCTTGTAGAGCAAGAACCAAGCGGAAGACCTGCCTATTTATGGGAAACTCATTTCACAATGGTTCTACTATAAAACATCTATTTGGAATTGAATTGGGTCGGTAACATTTTTCCTGGTATATTTCCGTTTTATTCTCTTTTAGAACAAAAACGTAGTAGTAGTAACGAGGATGACTTCAAAAGCTAGCATATTTTTGTTAGTTTGTAGATTTGAAATTATTAGTGACAGATTTTTTAAAATGGAAATCGAAGTTTTGACAAGTTAAACTGGCTTAAGTATTTGCAGCATAAAATTTTCGTTCAGATTGTTTGATTGATAATGATCTTCGCCTCCGCGTTCGCGTTTACCTTGCTCGATCTAGCTGAGCTCTATTTGGTTGAACAATGGCGTTCAAACAAAAGCTGCTAACAATATGTTAACGCGCTGCAATCTTGCTATTCATGTGAGTAAGTTATAATTTATAATGCACTAGCGCAGCTAGTTTATGTATCTGCAAGATAAAATTTGCAAAAAAGACGTTTTTTAATAGATAGAGAAAATGCCATCCTGTTTAATCGGTATACCCATAGCTATCTACTATACTATACATTATAAATGTAGTAGCTTTCATTTTGAAATCCTACCTTTAGATAGTATCTATGATTATTAGTACGTCAATATAAAAGATAGATAAGATTTCTATGGCCAGTAAGGCAAAACTGTTATTAGATAACTGATGACTATAGAACCAGACATAAGTATGAAATAAATCCTCAATTAATTTCTAACGTTCCTTTATCTAAATTTGAGGAATAGTGCTGTAAATGTTTTTGTTATGCCAACCCGGAACAGAAATTATCAAATATAAAGCTGTTATTCTGAGGGAACTCCTTTGGGAAATGTGAAGATGCGCTTTGTCGCGTGATTTTTCCAATGCGCGTGTTGGCTATGGCCCAAAGTCTGGCTCGAACAATAGGTACTACAGTAGACTAGTTCCTTTATGCGCTTTGTTCATTGCGTAGTCGTGTGAGAAGCTTCGGATAATCTAGTGATTATTTTTTATTTAATATGACTAAACATGATCAGTTTCGCTCAATTATCTTATCTCCGATAGTTCCTGTGAATGTTATGTAGGAACATCGGAGTCATCAAATGAACGGACCAGTAACCCTGCAATAGCGGTTGATTGAGGAACATTGACAGCTCAAGCCAGAATGCATGTTTGTTCACTCGATATTAAACTCGCTATGCTAATGGTTATATACCATAATGTTTATAGAAATGGTCTATGGCGAGTGCACCTGATGTTTCTTAAAGTATCACGGACTGTTATGTGATCCAATTGCCACTCGGTCGTATATGGCTGCCGTGCGTGATTCTTTCGCTACGGCGGTGGTAACCAATTGAAAATATAGGATTCGTTTTCGTACGTGCGTTGATTTCGTTTTATTGGTACCTATCTGTCTGTAAGAGGTCTACCTCGCTGGGCAGGTATAGCTACCTGCAGCTTAGGTAGGTGTGGCACTTATTATAAATTATATCACGTACGTATTGGCCCACTGGCGAAGCGACATAAAGGCTGTAAAAATATCCTTCTGAGTGTCGGATCAATGACAGGAATAATTTGATTTGGAATGAGAACTACAAATTTTACTTTTTTATTTGACGGCGTGATGGTTGAATGTAATTATTGATCTCGGGCGTTAAAAAAATCAACTAAAAGGAGGTTTATAGAGTTAATGCTTTTTATATTTATTTACGTTATGATATCCAGTTTTCATGACCTTTAAGGCTAACCTGTAAGGCTCGGGTTACTACCTAAAAATATGGACATCTTCAGCATTTAACTATTATTAAAGTGAAGACCAAAAAAGGTGGACCATTGTTAGCCGGTCGGTGTTTAACCGACCGTGCATCAGACATCTTTCGTATCTCACGTAAGTTAGGATGGTCACTCATCCCTACGTTTTTGGTATTTACATAATAGTGGCATTTTGTTAACTTTTATGTGTTTATCTCCATTAAAGTTTATTTGGTTCGGGTTAGATAAAACCCATTCCGCTTACATTGATACAGAGTGATGCGTAATAAGTGTAGGCGTCGCAGGATAATTAAATACCGTCGACACAAAAACAACAATACTCATTACACAAGTGTGAAAAAGATTTTTAGATAATTCAAGCGTTAATGACCAGTTGAACAATACTTTTATTAAACCTAAGAAACTAATTAATGCCATTGACACCTATAACGAGAATATAATGAACAATTAGAAGTTTAATGCGAACTGTGAGAAGATTAACGCTTTGAGTTAAATTTCTTGAATGAACATTTTAAAATTTCAAATATTATATGTGTATCTGCTTCTGAAAACTCATTAAGTGGGTACAACATTTCATTGTTTAATTGTATATTTACGTATGTAAGGCTGAGCGTTGCGTAAATCTGCTGAATGTGAGTGTTCGTTTGGGTGGTAAATAAATAGAAACGGTCTCGTCAATTCATCAAATCTAGATGTTTAGAAAAACCTACTAAACGCGGTAAAAAGTTGTATAATTAAAATTAACGCGGCTCTTACAAATGTTTAAAATGCGTAGTGTTCAAATTATGACAAAAGTATTGGATAATTCCAATAAACCGATTAATTAAAGGATGCGATACTGTTATTAAAGTTGTAGATGGTAAGTAATATGTATTGCCATTTCATGATCTTAATGTTGAATTTAAACCGAAAAGAAAAACATTTTTTACCTAAATTACAGTGATGTTTGAACCGAAAGTTTATACAGAAAAATTGAAACTGTGACTCTAGTGAAAAGGGGTACAAGTCCTATACAATTGTACGGCACTTGTACCCTTTTTAAAATACATGTTACGTTTATGAAATTAGGCCGCAATAGTCCTGTCTTAGATGGCAACAAAGAGACAATGTTAAGGTACGATTGAATACACACAGAGAGTATCGTAAATAATCTGAATCAGCTTTCGCGATATGCTTTACGCATAAAGTAGTTCTTCCGTTGTCATTTTAGACCGAGTAAATGGGATTTTCCATAGTTTTCTCATCTGTTCATCTGAAAACCAATGCAGAGTTCTGAAAGAAATTTATTATATTAACAATATGTTAACGAGAACGATTAGTATTTTGTACTTTTAGCTCGTGCTCGGTTTAATTAGGATGAGACATACTAATTACTAGTTTTGACACCATCCTCAAAATTGAGATAGTACTGTTAGTCTATATACTCAATATACTATTTATTATACAAATATATCTGTGTTGAGAAAACAATATTAACTGTTTCATAGGATCATGATAACACGCAGCCCCAGACGATGTTAGATAGACAACAGCCCCTATGTTCATTGAAGATTATTGTATCTCGTTCCACTGCGCCTACTGATTTATTATGCCAATTGTTGGTAACGGCTCACTTGACACCCAACCTAATAGATATAAATACATAAAACGACTTTCTACGGACACTGTTCGTTGACACAACTTGTAACAAATAACACCGCTTTTACGTGACAGTTTGTGTTTAAGTCAATTAAAAACGATGTAATGAGTCTACAAAGGCCCAAAAGCACGAGATTCAAGATGTGGAAGTCCATCATCCACAGGAAAAGGAAGTACAGCGAAGCGCTTCCATGCGACGTCGAATCGTACGCCGCCCTAGCGGCCATGCAGGGAGGCAGCGCAGCGACGTTACCGCCATCTCTTGATGCGTTACGTGCATGTAAGTATTTCGGCTACTCGTCACTAGATGACGGCGCTATACGCTTGCAAGAGCTTGCAATATAATTTTACTACAGTTAATATTTACGTGTATTTTGTAGCAAAGTAAGCCTCATTTATTTATCATCATCATATTATTAGAAATTGCGATAGGTAAGTTAATTATTTAAATTCAGTTAAACGGGGTTTGTTGGAATTGTTGGCTGCGAAATAATTGGAATGCAATTAATATCCCACGCACAGACCACATTATGTTTACAATGTAAACGACTGTACGTACAATACAAGTATGTATTAAAATGAAATCTGCCATACACAGCGCAGTTTCCCGTACTTAGCGACTGGATGTGATTCATACTTGCACCATTGTGTTTATGATACCGACCGCAACAAAAGACTGCCGCTTTCTGTATAAGGTTAGGTCGCGTGATTTTTTGTGCATTCATGCCCTCCCAAATCATGGATAGTGCTGGCACTTTAAACGACAATGAGAACTTTTTGGAATTTAGATTATACGATCGTTTTGCTCACGATTTTAATATAATCCGTTTAAAATGATTCGAAATTTCAACTATTAGATGTCATGAAATAGTTTCCGAGATATGCCGCCTTCATAGACGGGAGAATAACTCTTTCATTGCTGGTACAAGCTTAAAACATTTTGAAATGATATAGTCATAGGAAAATATTTGCTTTATTGATTGCATAGATTTATTTCAGGATCGAATGTAATGATTAACGAATTGTTAACATTCTAATATTATAATGCTCTCTGCACATATGAACTACAATAATCAGAACCTACCTAGTGCTTAGCGAGCTTACCTTTTACACAAGCCCTAAAATCAATCAAGTGAAACTTCATAATCATAATGGTAAAGGAACAATAACCCACGCATAACCCTTACTCAGAAACAATAATATTGTCTTTGTGCACGGCAAAAAGCGTGAAAGGACAACGCTTGGCAATCTTGTGAAGTAATCCTTCATTTGTTTAGCTTTGGAACAATGAGCTGACCATTAAAGAAACTGACACCGGCAGCGGCACCGATAAGTATATACAATCGCGAAGCCAACCTCGGATTTGCATGCTTGTGATGGTGAAGCTGTTTCTGAGGAACGCAGTTAAATATTGAGGGCGGGTGCCTGGAGGACATACCTATATATGCAGTTATCTAGACTAAAGCTCAAAATGCATTAAGCCGCAGTAAATTAGTTTTACTGTAAATAATGTAGTGCCGCTATTGGCACCATTTCAGAGAATTTACGGAACTTGGCACCCATTTAGATCCCAATTCTTTTATCGGTGAAGACGACAAACAAGCATCGCATATCTATATTAATAATTTCGTGCAGGGGTACGGTAGACCCGAACGAGACCTGTCTCAAATTGAAGAACGTATAAAAATAACGATTTTTGAGTTGAACATATGTATCCGCAAAATTCGTATTGTCGCGTATTTTGCATTTAAAAGTGTTAATTTGATGACAAAACGTCGGCCATATTGCCCACAGACTATATTGCTATATTAAATTTGTTGGTTGACAGTGTCGGCTACGTTCGAAAATCGTAAACTATTTTTGCGTCCGGTATGTTGGCCAGGTTGCTGGGCTGCGTTCTGGGTGATGGGCCATCATCGCCCATTGTGTGGATTCGGCTAGCCGCGTCTGCAGCGTTTTGTTTTCGTAGTTTTCAAGCGTTCTATACACCTATCAGCCTAGCTAGCACGATAACTTATACCGTCACGTTATATGGGCGAAAAGTATTAAAACGTCACATAAAACGTAACGGTATAATCTATCGTGCTAGCTAGACTGATTGTCACAACAACCGCCTTCAAAGCGAATGTATGGGGCCTGTTACATGGATTCATATCACGATAAGTATCACGTGAATATTAAAGCAGAATCCATACAAATTTGAAAACTGCGATTATATTGACACCCCAGTATTGTGATAATATTAATCGTGTAAAGGACACCACTTGAATGTTTGCTGAGTCTGTCCGCCATCTTAAAGCTGCGTCTCTATTTTGTTTGTGACAAACTACTAGGTGACTTATGGCTTTTAAACGTCTAGCAAAATTCTATCCCTATCTCACTCTATCTTATAACTTAGTGGTACTGGGGGACTACTCCGAAATTCGAAATCCGAACTTCGTATGGTGCCGTCCCTTTCACTCATATAGTCTATGACAGGAGAGTGAAAGGGACGGCACCATACGAAGTTAGGATTTTGAATTTCGGAGTAGACCCTCAGCTCATGCCGTTCGCCGCGCTCGGACGTTAGAGGCGCTACTGCGAACCGAAAACGAAGTATCTGCCTCTCTCGCACATGTATATTCGAACGACAGAGAGGAAGATAGTTCGTTTTTGGTTCGCGGTAGGCCCTCAGGCGTCAACTTTAAAACGAATAGGGTATTTTACTATAAGAGAAATAAAATTCAATTCGTCGGAGTCGCACACTGAGGGTTCCGTACAACTAAAAAATAAATGTGATTTATCAATATATTGATACTTTTGGTAAAATATACTTCATAATAAACATTATCATTTAATTTCAAGTTCATAGGTCGATGGGAAGCTAAAAAATTATATGTGTGACAGACAACACACGGAATGTTGTTTGACTTTCTTCAACCGTCCGCCACGCTCGGACTAAGGTGCTACCAACCGAAAACTAAATATATATGCCTCTCTGTCGCACTTGCATATTCGAGCGCGGAGAGGGAAATACTTCGTTTTCAGATCGTGGTAGGCCCTCTGGTCTGACGGCTCCTATTCCTGGATGGTGCGCGTATCGGAATGTGAAATACCTTTGGCAAAACGGAACAAGTTGTTAAATAGCTTCCATTAATTGGAGAAAATATTACCAACTGTTATTATTATCACGTGAAACACTGAATATTGAAGCAACATCCATAGGAGCCTGTTACATGGTTATTATTATCACGCGATATACTCATATCACGATCCGTATCACGTGCAATGTATATTGAAGAAAAATCCATACGATTTTGAAAACCACGATAATATTGACACAGCAGTATTGTGATAGTATTAAGCGTTTAACAGACCCCATACAAGTTTAAAAATCGCGATAATATTGAGTGTAAAGGGCCCCACTGAATAGAATTTGGCGGAGAATAGAGAGCTGCTATCGCGAAACGAAAACGAACGAACATCGTGTATTTCCCTCTGTGTCGCTCGAATTTGCAAGTGCGACAGAGAGGGAGATACACGAACTTCATTTGTTTTTCGCGTTAGCAGCTCTGACTTCGCACCAAAAATACTGACTGGCACATCAATATTTAACAATGCACATCTGAATTGAATTTTAATGAACGATTAGTATTTTAGCTATTGGCTACGTGCACGTCTGAAACGTCAAACGTCAAAGGTCCCGAGACAATGCGTCCGGTATGTTGGCCAGGTTGCTGAGATGCGTTCTGGGTGATGGGCCATCATCGCCCATTGTGTGGATCCGGCAAGTCGCTTCTGCAGGGTTTTGGTTTTGTGGTTTTCAAGCGTTCCATACACTTATCAGATTGTCACAATAACCGGCTTCAAAGCGAATGTATGGGGCCTGTTACATGGTTATTAGTATCACGTGATACGTTCATATCACGATACGTGTCACGTGAATATTGAAGCAGAAACTATACAAATTTGAAAACTGTGATAATATTGACTCCCCAGTATTGTGATAATATTAATCATGTAAAGGACACCACTAGAATGTTTGCTGAGTCTGTCCGCCATCTTAAAGCTGCATCTCTATTTTGTTGCGACAAACTACAAGGTGACTTATGGCCTTTAAACGTCTAGCAAAATTCTATCCCTATTTAAACTTTGAAACGAATAGGGTATTTTATTATATGAGAAATAAAATTCAAAATGTGAGAAAAACCGGCCAAGTGCGTCGGACTCGCGCACCGAGGGTTCCTTACAACTAAAAAACAAATGTGATTTATCAATATATTGGTATTTTTGGTAAAATATACGTCATACTAAACATTATCACCTAATTTCAAGTTCAGTTAAAAAAATATATGTGTGACAGACGACACACGGAATGTTCTTTGACTTTCTTTGGCCGACTGAAGTGCTACTGGGAATCGAAAACGAAATACATGCCTCTCTGTCGCACTTGCATATTCGAACGCGGAGAGGGAAATACTTCGTTTTCAGATCGCGGTAGGCCCTCTGGCGGACGGCTCCTATTCCTGGATGGTGCGCGTATCGGAATGCAAAATACCTTTGAGGAAATTAACGGAACAAGTTGCTAAATAAGTTCCATTAATTGAAGAAAATATTACCAACTGTTATTATTATCACGCGAAATACTCATATCACGATCGTATCACGTGAATATTGATGAATATTGAAGCAACATCCCTACAATTTTGAAAACCGCGATAATATTGACACATAATCTTGAGTGTAAAGGGCCCCACTGAATAGAATTTGGCGGAGAATAGAGAGCTGTTACCGCGAAACGAAAACGAACGAACATCGTGTATTTATTTCCCTCTGTGTCGCTCGAATTTGCAAGTGCAACAGAGGGAGATACACGAACTTCATACGTTTTCGTTCGCGGTAGCAGCTCTGACTTCGCACCATACTGATTACGGTGTCAAATTTTTTATGTGCCTTTAAATACTAGCCTTATAAAAATACTTAGGATTAACTTATAAAGATAGAACTAGCCTTTGCCCGTGACTTCGTCAGCGTAATCTTTTACTCCCTATTTCATATGTTAATCCACACTACAAACTATATTTGTATACGAAGTTTCATCATAATCCGTTGTTGTAATGTTTTTATTTTATACATTTTTGTACACTATTTCTTTCGTCGTTTGCATATCTGTCACGAATAAATGTTTTCTTTATTTCTTTGTTATTTATTTCACCCGAGCGAAGCCGGGCTTTCATCTAGTTTTTAATATTGAATTGAAGTTTATGATGGTTTTTTTATCACATTAGTCAGCTCATTCCCACTACTACAAACGATACAGTGGAAAGATGATTTTTAGGTGACTTTCAAAGATATAAACATAACATAATACAAATGGAAGAAAAGGTAACAGTCGATGTCGTAGTTATAAGCAAGCAGCTCTTAGGTAGAAGAAATAAGCTCGTTTCATCAGGGCAAAGTTTCATGAGCTACACAGACAACATTTTAATTCTGAAACGACAGATTGATGAGACTTCGGTGTGTTTGATTTAAATACTGTAGCTGTAATGCACATATGTATACTTAGGTCCTTCGTTAGTGTTTGTTTACGTTATGACTTTTTAGTTAGGGCAGTACCGGCAGTACATACATATTTAGTACTCATAGTATAAACAGAAAAGTCGAACATAAAGTATTTAGAGTGGGGCCTGGCCTGTCTGTTTGGACCTACTACCTTTTACCGACAGTTTTAAATGTATGTTTTTAGTATTTATATCAGAGAGTAGTCGTCCTGGTGCGTAGCATTGTGTTATCAGTACAGACGCAATGCTCGTCTTTATACGTCTGTGCAAACTACTCGTACATAAACCAAGCTGAAGTGTCGCCTGACAGTTGGCACGAGTAGGTAAGTACTTATCGTGACGTGACGCGGTGCCCAAGCTTAGACAATATGGCTCCCACGGCACAGTTTCCATGGGTTTACGTAAATATGTACTCCTAACAACTGTTCGTTTACACATCATACTTAATTAAATATTTCAATGTTCTGAAAAAGGTTTATTTAGAAAATTATATCGGTATGCTGTTGTGAATGGGTTTAAAGTGGACAGGGAAAAATTTAAAATATTTCCTTTATTTCTCAGAATAAAGTTAAACCCATATGCCTTAAAGAAAGGTTTCATATGCTTCGTGTTTCTTCTTCGTTATATTTTTATCTTGTCCTTAAGTATTAACTTAATTTTCGACGTTTTATTTTACTTGTTCCTGTTTATGTTTAATGTCGATGCACCTTCACGATAAATACATCTCTACTACTATAATATACTGTTATTTTTTCTATCTACCGTATATTCGTGTTACATACATATTTATGTCGACTAAACGACCTTAATGTTTACATTAAGACCCACCCTTTAGGGTGTGAAAGTGCTTCATTTTAAATTCCTCTTAATAATAGACGTCGATACCGTCAAATTACAGCAATCGACTGGATGTTCCTCATAGCGTAATGAAACTATTTACAATACACTATCTAGAAAGTTATATATCCATAGGCTATATGTATACACATACCGCCTTTTTAGAACACAGTGATAAATGAGCAGTAGATAATTATACATTATATTGAAGTTCATGAATAAACAAATGTGTTAATACACATGTTCTTACATAGTCCACACGACGCTAACGCATTTCTACTGTGGCAATGACTGGCCTACTTGGTACTGTTAAACCTCATTTGGGATTTCAAACTGGCACTATCGAGTCACGATTTGTTAAAGAAAATAGGTCTGATGAATAGTCTTCATTAAGAAAGGGATGAATAAAGTCGTACCCAATTTAAGAGTAAACTTGAAGATGTAAATCTTCATGTCGTTCCATTGCCCGTCAGTTTCCAGGTACATTATTTGATAACAAATTCCTTAATTAAACAATCATAGAAAATATCATAAAATACATACTTATGTGATATGTGATGCGTGATGCCTTCCTTACTCTCTGCTGAGATGTATGTATTTTACGCCTTGAATATATGTATGTGCTTTTGGATTACAATTATCGCCCTTGTCAATTGCCTGACCGGTAGGTAGTTATAAAAATGAATAAATTTGGATTACTGTTAGGAAAGAGGTATTTACTCGTACCTTGTATATTATGTTTTTTGATTTCCCTAATATTTCGGCGCTGTTGCAAGCACCATTTTCAAGGATTAACTGACTGACTGACCACAAATAAAACTCGCTGAACGTCAGTAAATCCTCGAAAATGGTGGATTTTGGGGCCAATGTTACACAAATCGATCTAGTCCCAAACTAACATATATGCATAGAAAGATTAGAAAGAAAGTTAATCTACTTGTTAAAACACTCTGTGACGCATGGCTACGTAGCTAATAACTATGTATATACCTCGAAACTCCGAAGGAAATACATAGTAAACTGCGTAGCCATGTGTATAAACTTTTACGCTGGAGTTGCAGCTAAGTACACGTTTTGCTAACTGCACATGATGAGAGATTAATTAGCAATCCAGTTTTAATCCATATGTTTACGGCTTGTCAACCTCACTAGCTAGTAGGATTGACGTTAGCCTACTTGTCCAGCAAAGCTCGGGAAACGAAATTATCTCGTGTCGGACGGATTACTCGTACGTGTCAGTTTTATCCCGTAGCCGGGGGTCTGTGACCAAGTAACGCTGCCGCTGTTAAAATGTGGAATAATGGCATCAGTTCCCTGCGTACGAGTTGCGACCATTTTACGCCGTACCATTTTAAACCAAGTACTTACTCTTATACATTGAATTAAGTACTTAACGTTAAATACAAGTACACGGTTGCTAGATTTGGGAGAAGGTATAATCAAAACAGTATTCCATCTAGTGATACAAATCAGCCATTCAACGTGTTCAGAGGTTTTTATTGTTACACACACGCACAATGAAAAGAGAAATAGTAATATTCGTAAAGTCAGCTATTTTGAACCCTGACAAACCACATTATTAGGTAAGTTTTCAGCTAAACCTAAGCTCAATAATAGTTCTGTCCTCATAGTTGCTTTAGTGACGTCGGCGAGCCGTAATACGCGCAGCATCTTCACAATTCGCGAGACAAGAGCCGCCTTTGTACTCAATTGAGAGGACGAATTAAAACTTCCCGCTTCTAAGAACGAGCTGTTTCATCTGCATGACTATTTTAGGGATACATCTTATTTCTTTTATGTCAGTGCCCTTACGCAGCGAATCGGAAAATCGTAACGTTTAGTAAAAGTTCAAAGACATCAAAGAACATTTTGCAACGGTACGTGTTATTACTGCCTTACGAATTTTCATATGCCATCACGAACTAATTCGTATGCGTAAATGAATACGATTTCTGACAAGATTAAGTACTGTTCAGATCCAGATAGTTACTTAGTATCAGAAGTCGATCAATTTTATTTGAAATATCTTTACCAAGTGTTCGATCCCAAAAGGTGGCCGCAGCGTTGTTAATAGCTCCATATACGCGAACTAGCTTTGCCTATAGAAAACTGGCTTCCATAGCACTTGACAGAGAGAGCGCACGGTGCTATAAAAAACTAGTTACGCTCGGAAGGCGATCATTACTAAATTGTCTATGCTTTTTATTTGCCCTGCGTCTTAGAAACGGTTGTATCTGCCTACATTCTTTAAGAGAAAAAGTCTACCCAGCTTCCGCAAGGCCTGCGGAGTTTCATCTATGAAAATTCAACTTTTAATTCTATTGGAATTGCATACCCTGACAGGAAATTTCTAGGTCTGAATTAATATTTGCATTTCTGTTTGTATTTTGCTTGCATGTGTGTTTTGGTACACCAAGAGTTCGTAACGTTTGGATATATCAAAGACGGATTTATTTACTTTGAAGCGTTCCTTTAAGTTATGTGTCGTACGCTAACTCCGTGTGCTCTGAATCCTACGTTGCATAATATGTACATATAACGATCAAAGGTCGGGTTCGACACGGATTGAGTCTACGGACAGAGTTGCTCTGTTATACGTTGATTTTCTGAGCATCTGTGAATTAATGTAGAATAAAGATTGGAAATTCAGATTACTATACTTGTTTATCTAAATCTGTTTAGGTATAATATTTGTCATTTCTCAGTCACGCTATTTGTTTACTTTTAGTGATAAGAATGTTAATACTTAATGTTTTAATTTGATTGTTATCTTTTGTTGCAGGTAAGTAAGCATATTGCCTTGCGAAGGTATAAGGTAGATTAGTATTCTCCCTCGTGCGTAGTTGAGTAAGTACTACAACGCTATAATTAAATAAACTATTCTAACAAGCAAAGTATTTCTTTTAAAACCCGACTGCGTAAAAAATGACACTTGGACAATTAAGACGAATCGATTGACGTACGAGTAAGAATCATCAAAATGGGCTGACGTGTTTGGTCTAGAATGCCACAAAGCAACAAACATACATACTTACACAGACTGTTAAACACATTACCCTTCTTTGCGTCACGCAGTCGGGTAATAAGTGACCAATACTATCAATGATTGTGGTGTATAGAGTATAGTCCAGAGTACGAGTAGGTATTTAGTTATTAAGAGACATGTCAAATGTAATTATTAAATGTTTGATTGGCTCCTCGCTTTAAGTCCCTCCTTTATGTATTTTTTTTTCTATTTACATACAAAATTTGGGTCAACAAGATGCTTATAATGTGAAAATGTGAAGACTGTAGGTCCAACCGTTTGGCTGTAAAACCTGTGCTACAGTTACACACGACGGACAGACGAACACGCGAGTGACAGCAATAGTATTCGTTAGGACCCTTCGGGTACGGATCCGTAAAAACGGCAACTATATGAACTACATATATCGGCGACGGCAACACTTGAGTTTGGGTACTATATTATTATACTAGATGAAAGCCCGGCTTCGCTCGGGTGAAATAAATAAGAAAGAAATAAAGAAACACACACCCCACCATCACATAACATTCGTGACAGTTATGCAAACGACCAAATAAATAGTGTACAAAAATGTATGAAATAAAAACATTACAACAACGGATAATGATGAAACTTCGTTTGCAAATATAGTCTGTAGTCTGAAATTAACATATGGAATAGGGAGTAAAAGATTACGCTGACGAAATCACGGGCAAAGGCTTTATAAGTTAATCCTAAGTATTTTTATAAGGCTAGTATTTAAAGGCACATAACTAAACTATTTCGTTATATTCGGTTCAGATGTGCAATTGTTAAATATTGATGTGCCTGTCAGTATTTGTGGTGCGAAGTCAGAGCTGCGAACCGCGAGCGAAAACAAATGAAGGGCGTGTATCTCCCTCTCTGTCGCACTTGCAAATTCGAGCGACACAGAGGGAAATATTATACACGATATTCGTTCGTTTTCGTTTCGCGGTAGCAGCTCTCTATTCTCCGACAAATTATATTCAGTATTAAGCCGGGTCCACAGCGCCATGTTTTTCGTGTTTGCAAATATCAAACATGTTTTTCGAACACAAAATAGGCGTGACCTCAATGCCTCAAAATCACCAAAAATCCAACATAACATGTTTGTAAAACATGTTTGATGTTTGCAAACACGAAAAACGTGGCGCTGTGGACCCGGCTTTACACTCATCACTCCTTTACACACACTCAATATTATTATGTCAATATTATCGTGGTTTTCATAACTGTATGGGGCCCAACTAATATTATCACAATACCGGTGTGTCATTATTATCGTGGTTTTATAAATTGTATGGATTTTGCATCAATATTTATCAATATTCACGATCGCGTGATAATAGTGACCGTGTAACAGGCGCCTGTGGATATTGTTACAATATTCATCAATATTCACTCGATACGGATCGTGCTATGAGTGTTTCGTGTGATAATAATAACAGTTGGTAATATTTGCCATCGCGCTTTGCGCTTGTTTGCCACCGACGTGGTATAAAAAAAATATCTCCAATTAATGGAACCTACTTAACAACTGTTCCGTTAATTTTGCATTCCAATACGCTCACCATCCAGGAATAGGAGCCGTCAGACCAGAGGGCCTACCGCGTTCTGAAAACGAAGTATTTCCCTCTCCGTGCTCGAATATGCAAGTGCGGCTGAGAGGCATATATTTCGTTTTCGGTTCCCGGTAGCACTTCAGTCCGAGTGCGACGGACGGCCGAAGAAAGTCAAAGAACATTCCGTGTGTCGTCTGTCACTCATATAATTTTTTTTAACTTCCCATGGACCTATGAATTTAAAATTAGGTGATAATGTTTATTATGACGTATATTTTACCAAAAATACCAATATATTGATAATTCACATGTGTTTTTTAGTTGTACGGTACCCTCGGTGCGCGAGTCCGACGCACTTGGCTGGCTTTTCTTACATTTAAAATTTTATTTCTCATATAGTAAAATACCCTTTTCGTTTTAAAGTTGACGCCTGGGGGCCTACCGCAAACCAAAAACGAAGTATCTCCCTCTCTGTCGTTCGAATATGCATGTGCGACAGAGAGGCAGATATCTCGTTTTTGGTTCGCGGTAGGGCCTCTAACGTCCGAGCGCGGCGAACGGCATGAGCAGTACCACTATTTTATGAGATAGAGCGAGATAGGGATAGAATTTTTCGATACGTTTAAAGGCCGTAAGTCACCTAGTACTCCTAGTAGTTTGTCACAACCACAACAAAGTAGAGCTTTAAGATGGCGGACAGACTCAGCAAACATTCTAGTGGTGTCCATTACACGATTAATATTATCACAATACTGGGAGTCAATATTATAGTAATTTTCAAATTTGTATGGATTCTGCTTTAATATTCACGTGATACGTATCGTGATATGGATGTATTACGGGATAATAATAACCATGCAACAGGCCCCATACATTCGCCTTGAAGGTAGTTGTTGTGACGATCTAGGTGTATAGAACGTTTGAAAACCACAAAAACAAAACGGTGCAGACACGGCTTGCCGGATCTACACAATGGGCGATGATGGCCCATCATCCAGAACGTAGCCCAGCAACCTGGCCAACATACGGGACGCAAAAATAGTTCATGATTTCCGAACGTACCCGACACTGTCAACCAACGAATTTAATATGGCCGATCTTTTGTCATAAAATTAACACTTTTAAATGCAAAATACGCGACAATCCGAATTTTGCGGATACATATGTACAACTCGAAACCGTTATTTTTACACGTTCTTCAATTTGAGACCGGTCTCGTTCGGGTCTACCGTACCCCTGCACGGAATTATTAATATAGACAAGATGAAAGCCCGGCTTCGCTCGGGTGAAATAAATAAGAAAGAAATAAAGTAAACATTTATTCGTGACAGTTATGCAAACGACGAAAGATATAGTGTACAAAAATGTATAAAATAAAAACATTACAACAACGGATTATGATGAAACTTCGTATAGAAATATAGTGTGTAGTCTGGATTAACATATGGAATAGGGAGTAAAAGATTACGCTGACGACGTCACGGGCAAAGGCTAGTATCTTTGCAAGTTAATCCTAAGCATTTTTATAAGGGTAGTATTTAAAGGCACATAAAAAATTTGACACCGTAATCAGTACTGATTTGTATAGCTAAAATTCTAATCGTTCATTAAAATTCAGTTCAGATGTGCAATATTGATGTGCCAGTCAGTATTTTTGGTGCGAAGTCAGAGCTGCTAACGCGAACGAAATCAAATGAAGTTCGTGTATCTCCCTCTCTGTCGAACTTGCAAAATCGAGCGACACAGAGGGAAATACACGATGTTCGTTCGTTTTCGTTTCGCAGTAGCAGCTCTCTATTCTCCGCCAAATTCTATTAAGTGGGGCGCTTTACACTCAATATTGAGTCAATATTATCGCGATTTTTAAAATTGTATTGGGTCGGTTAAACGCTTAATATTATCACAATACTGGTGTGTAAATATTATCGTGGTTTTCAAAATCGTATGGATTTTTCTTCAATATTCATTGCACGTGATACAAATCGTGATATGAGTATATCGCGTGATAATAATAACCATGTAACAGGCCCCTATGGATGTTGCTTCAATATTCAGTGTTTCGCGTGATAATAATAACAGTTGGTAATATTTTCTCCAATTAATGGAAGCTATTTAACAACTTGTTCCGTTTTGCCAAAGGTATTTCATATTCCGATACGCGCACCATCCAGGAATAGGAGCTGTCAGACCAGAGGGCCTACCGCGATCTGAAAACGAAGTATTTCCCTCTCCGCGCTCGAATATGCAAGTGCGACAGAGATGCATATATATTTAGTTTTCGGTTGGTAGCACTTTAGTCCGAGCGCGGCAGACGGTCGAAGAAAGTCAAAGAACATTCCGTGTGTTGTCTGTCACACATATAATTTTTTTACTTCTCATCGACCTATGAACTTGAAATTAGGTGATAATGTTTATTATGAAGTATATTTTACCAAAAATATCAATATATTGATATATCACATTTTTTTTAGTTGTACGGAACTCTCAGTGTGCGACTCCGACGCACTTGGCTGGTTTTTATTACATTTTGAATTTTATTTCTCTTATAGTAAAATACCCTATTCGTTTTAAAGTTGACGCCTGAGGGCCTACCGCGAACCAAAAACGAACTATCTTCCTCTCTGTCGTTCGAATATACATGTGCGAGAGAGAGGCAGATACGTCGTTTTCGGTTCGCGGTAGCGCTTCTTAACGTCCGAGGGCGGCGAACGGCATGAGCATGAGGTCTACTCCGAAATTCAAAATCCTAACTTCGTATGGTGCCGTCTCTTTCACTGTCCTGTCATAGACTATATGAGTGAAAGAGACGGCACCATACGAAGTTCGGATTTCGAATTTCGGAGTAGTCCCCCAGTACCACTAAGTTATTAGATAGAGCGAGATAGGGATAGAATTTTGCTAGACATTTAAAAGCCATAAGTCACCTAGTAGTTTGTCACAACAAAATAGAGACGCAGCTTTAAGATGGCGGACAGACTGAGCAAACATTCAAGTGGTGTCCTTTACACGATTAATATTATCACAATACTGGGGTGTCAATATTATCGAAGTTTACAAATTTGTATGGATTCTGCTTCAATATTCACGTGATACTTATCGTGATATGAATGTATCACGTGATAATAATAACCATATAACAGGCCCCATACATTCGCTTTGAAGGCGGTTGTTGTGACAATCAATCTAGCTAGCACGATAGAATATACCGTTACGTTTTATGTGACGTTTTAATACATTTCGCCCATTTAACGTGACTGTATAAGTTATCGTGCTAGCTAGGCTAATAGGTGTATAGAACGCTTGAAAACTACAAAAACAAAACGCTGCAGACGCGGCTAGCCGAATCCTCACAATGGGCGATGATGGCCCATCACCCAGAACGCAGCCCAGCAACCTGGCCAACACACCGGACGCAAACATAGTTTACAATTTCCGAACGTACCCAACCCGACGCTGTCAACCAACGAATTTAATATGGCCGACCTTTTGTCATAAAATTAACACTTTTTAATGCAAAATACGCGACAATCCGAGTTTTGCGGATGCATATGTTCAACTCGAAATCGTGATTTTTATACGTTCTTCAATTTGAGACAGGTCTCGTTCGGGTCTACCGTACCCCTGCACGAAATTTTTAATATAGATTGTCGGCCTGTTTAGCCTAATAGTTGGTAGTGACACTGCCTCCGAAGCTAGATATAGAGCATGGATATTGTTCCTGGGTCTTGGATGTTTTCTATGTATTTATCTATATATAAGTACGTATACATATCGTCGTCTAGTAGACATAGTTCAAGCTTTGTTTAGTTTATGACTAGGTCGATTTGTGTAAGATTGTCCCCAAATATTTATTTATTTATAAGATTGAGAAGCAAATATTGCGTGATGCAAGGCGTGAATTCACATGTCGCTCAAAGAAAGGGTGTTGTTAGTTACTCGTAAATGTGTTAAGACCTGTGCTTTAGAGAGCGTGACCAAAAGCTAACGCTTTCTTTTGCTGTTATTTTAATTACTCCTTCATTTGCTGCTCACTCAGTGAGTGTGATGAAGTATGTCCGTCACCAGACAGTTCCATTAAGCACGTCTCTCACAGCGTAACATCCTTAATTATTTTTATACTAAACAATGCCATAGCTAGAGTTAATTGGACTATATAGATTCACTGACAAGCATGTTAGTGTATACTTGGAAAAGAGGTTCCCCTTTTTTATGTTTAAAAACTATTAAATATTATCATAATACTCATTACCGTGTCTCAATCAACAGATTTGAAAGGAACGGTGAATTATCATTTTATCATATAAACGAATACATTTTTAAATGTATTACCAATTTGGCCGAGCAGAAGTTTTGATACGTAGGTAATTAAATCCAATAATTGTGCACTGTTTGCTGGATACACGTCCCTGCCGCCGGATGTCGCCTTTAACGTGGAAGCTGTGAATACGAGATCACCGTTACTCACCGATTCTGCACTACGCAACAATGCCGTCCTTATTAAATGCCTGTTGTGCGAGCGGGATAACCTACGCGTGGGTTACGTTACACAATGTGGGCAAGTCGGTCTGTCGCATCCGCTCGCTCCTGAATCGAAACGTGTTGGACATCCTCCGTCGTCATGTTTATTAGTTATTTTGTCTACGCCTCCATAATGCAGTCCCCAGACCGCCAAGCATTATTAATAGTTTGCATATTACGTTTCGTCAATAAACACTATGTTTGGAGTGGTTTTGAATGGAAATAACATTTACAACATATTTATAACATTTTTTTTACATGATAAATAAGTAAGATTTCATTTGCCGTTAAGGCTTGACACTAACCTACGTTGAACTATTTTAAAATTAATTACATATTTTGTCGCAATTGATACAGGTAAGAATTACGTGATTGTAAACTTTAGTACCACCACCGGGGACCACCGGGGGATGGGCAGCAGCATCCCTGGAGTGCGGTTGAGATACTGCGATCGCCAACCCGCATGCCAAGCGTGGCGATTATGGCATATACCCTTCTTGAGTATGGGGGAGGCCTATGTCCAGCAGTGGACGTTCTTTGGCTGATATAGTGGTGGTGGTGGTGGTAACTTTAGTACAATACCTACAACGAGTTTCACTGGTAGACGTAAAACATTTTTGCATAAGCAGCTTCCCTTGTCCCTGTATGAAAATCCGTAAATTCCTACGCTTGAGCTGTTGTTAAATATACTTATGTACATATTATATTTCTCAACCCTACTTAAATGTGTCAATAGTACAATATACCATTATGACATAGTTCAGCATGGTTAGAACATAATAACGACATACTTATGTGACTTATGTCATAGTTTGTAATTTTTACAACGTAAAGCGTGTAAACTTATTCGTATGTTATATGACATCATATTTTTCATTAAAACTTGAATTATTTATTTATCGTATTACGTTGTTACATTACATATCAAACCTGAATGAAAAATATATTGTTGAAATTTGTCAATGCCAATGTTTTAATATACCAAATAAATAAAAATTACCTGTCCATGATTTTGTGTTTTGGCCTGTTTTTAACGATGCTGTGCCAAAAATATTATTTCCGCATCCCAACGCCAATGCAGATGTGCCATTTCACGCATACAAATTGGGCCAGCAACGTGTTCCATCGCTTCACATTTGGATAAAAAATCTCGAACAAATGAATTCACGGATTACATTGTGTCTAAACAACGGTGAGGTTGATTTTGAGTAGTTTAGTCTAAACAGAGAGCTGATAAGCCTTAGAAAGCATAGGATTTAGCGGCCCGATAGCTCGGATATATAGTCGTACCTACAAGTTGACTACTAAAGTGGTTCATAGAAATAAAATAACAAAGTGGGAACTAAATTACATGTGATTGATCATCAAATCTGGTGGTGAAAGGGTTCTATCACAAACAACTTGACCTACGTAAAAATTTCGCTGTAATTATATTTTAGCTTAGCGTATATCTTACCTAAGTTTATAACTTCGGTTGGACAAAAGGCTCATTCATAAGCCTTTTAAAATGTTGTACTGCGGCAACGTTGACTCAAGTGAGGCGCTCTCGATTTAGTACAGTTTTCCTTTTATATCTCCTTTTGTACTGTTTACGCATTCGACGGCACGGCTAAGCTTTTACTTTGTTTATATGTTAATTATAGCCGTGAAAAGTTATGTTTATCCTTGCCTTCCGGCGTTTGCCCGACATAAATCTCGGCGACGTGTAAACAATCACTATTT
Source organism: Notocelia uddmanniana (assembly GCA_905163555.1). Classification (NCBI taxonomy): domain Eukaryota; kingdom Metazoa; phylum Arthropoda; class Insecta; order Lepidoptera; family Tortricidae; genus Notocelia; species Notocelia uddmanniana. Next base: position 11,563,894 of record LR991052.1, on the reverse strand, counting down.
TTCAAAATCTTTTTTTAAAATTGTATGATTGGTCTTGTCAATTTACTCCTTCTTATAATAATACGTTAGTTATTACTTTTGTGTGCTTTTGTATACACGACAGTTTAAAGACTGCAAACTAGTGCTTAGCACAGCCTTCTAGAACTGTCACTAAATACGAAATATATGTATTTGAGCATTATGAATACAAAATAGTTATAATACGGTGACACAACGGCTCTACATTGGTGTTGGCGCTATCGGCGTTTGCTCAATCGTTGCACAGTTGTCGTTTGTACATTAACATGCCCAACCTGAACAGTATTTACATGTAAGTTCATTACAACTTGCGTTAACGATATAAAAAGAGTTTTGTATTATCACGTTGTCGCGTGCCCTCGTTTCGGCTATCAGTGTCAATTTGTCCAAGTGAAGTTTCAATTAGTGTTACCCGCCTACGGGTTTACTTATAAATGGACCCCTCATGGTGCGACGAGGAACGCGACTGGCTGTTGTTTGGTATGTTCTACCTATTCTATTTGATATCGTTAAGACCTCGCCTCATAGTGTTATTATGACTGTAAGTACATTATACGCTTAGAGCGGTACAATAAGAAATGCTTTGGATCGTATGTATAACATATATTGACGTCCGACCCGATGAGCACGATATAATTCGCTGCTCTATATTCTGGGGTGAGGTTTTGATATTTATTTTATATACATATTTATTTACGAGTATACCAATAAATTCATGCCTGTGAGTCGTGAGTCGAATATCTCTTATATTTTTGGATACTCGTATGCTAATTAATATGATGTTATTATTTAAATTACATGATTAACATACGCAACTTGTTCCACTATCAGAGAATAAACAGTGTAATTTACATTTGCAAAAAACACACTGTAAGTGTTTTAATAAATACCTTAGAACCGCCGTAACTATTTAATATCCAAAATGTCTGCTCCAGGGTTTTGCTTACGATAAGTAAAGGCGTTGATAAGGCTGAAGTCCCGGCTGGGCTTGATAACGTTATACTTATCGTGCGACTCAGCTTTTTTTCTGCGAACACACCCGGCGGCCACGTATTTTATGGCATCGTCCGTGCACCCAACGGCACAGTATGTTAAGAGCAGTTCAAACGTATATTAAAATTTCTGTATTGTCATCCGTTGACATTATACCTAAAGTGTGCCTGCAAAGATGAATTTTTACACTGTAATATGGAAGTACCTAATTTGTTTAGTATTAACGCCGGAATTAAGTATTAGTGTGTGGTAGCGTCAGCCCTACGCTAGCGACGCGTTGGGCCGCGATGGTTGGTAAACAGTCGCCACCAGCCCGCGAAGCGAACCGAACGTCGCGCGGCTCTTGGTTGCCTCGCGCCTCGCCACCACGGTTCGCTGTGTGCTCTCGTTTGTCCGTCTCGCCTGGAGTGTTGTCCGTTGTGCCTCGCCACGCGCCCACAATACGCAGGAACTCCGCGTGACACATTCAGGAACATTATATGTGGTGACGTTAGGTCTGTTTGTGTTTTTGTACGAGTTGGTTGCAATGTACTCTTTGTGATGCTATCTTTTTTTAAACTAGCCTATTGTCGAAGGGAAATAGGTCTGTTCTAGGATTGAGATCTACTATGGATAAGAATAGTCATTTTGTTTACAGAACTTACTCGGCTCGTCACTACTATAATAAATATAATAATCCATTGTCCATGTCGACGATGTGAAAATTTTTCGTTTCTAATCGCGTAATACCCATGACTAATGTAATGCATGCACCTCGCAAGTTTACCTTACCGAACAAGTTTGTAAACAAGTTTACATGAGTTATATAATCTGATCAATTACGTTTCGAACTATCAAATGTCAAAGACGTTGCGAGCCTCGTCAGATGAGTACGGCGGGTCACCGAAATGTCACTTTGTTGTGTGGCAGTGGCCTCAGGGGCGATGTAGTGTAATAATCAATCAGCCAGCAAATCGATTGACTCCGCTGGCCTTAGCACCGTATCACATCACACGCTAGGATGCTGTGCTGTGTAGGAGAACACTATATTTAGCCACTTCCACCGATCGTCACCCTTCGTAATGGCATTTACCGTTCAAATTATAACAGGGTTAGACATAATTATAAACAATTTCCTGTCACATATCATCAATAAAAAGTAACTTAAATACTGTAAGCCAGATATGGTAACTATAAGTTAGTTTATTGCGTCCAAGACAAAAAAAACATTCATGTATATTTGGTTTTCATGTGTAGCAGACGTTATTTATATAAAATCCACTTATTTAAGTACAATAGACGTTCCATGCTTTTAAAATTTTGGAGAAATTCCTCTTACAATATCTTTCATAGTGAGCGGGACGTGACCACAGCTTCCCAGTTCAATTGTCATCAATGAAAACGTTTTTATGCGCTCGGACGACTATAAGATCCCATACTTTTTAACAATCGATTTCTGTAGATTACCTCTTTTTATACCTTTTCAGAACGACAATAAATACCTAAGCAATAAATGCTATCTAAAGGCCACGTCTACTTTTTGCTACTTATTCGAATTACCAGTTACCAGTCTCCGGAACACCAAATACCTTTTCTAATTAATTATACAGTAAATATTATTGCTGTTAGGGCGCAAGGTAGTGTATTAAGCATCTGCCGCGCCGGGTGGCTGAAATCACGCGTGTGCATGTCGTGAACATCTTGCGTCGGACCCGCATCCCGCTACCTGCATCGCCCACCATTGTTGCCCCACTCCATCGCTACAATGTAACAACCTGCTATATATTATAGCACAGTACTGTTCTAAGCCAAAAAAAAAAATACGCTTTGTTTTCAAGTGCGTCATCACTCATCAGTGTACTGCACTTCAGCTCACTTGAACATCGGAATGTTGAGCTTCATGTTACGAAACCGGATAAATTTGTAGAAACCTAAACAAATTTAACAACGTTCATTACCAATTTAATGATTGTTAGACATGCCCTTGCGGGCTTGCATTGCAAACAACACCGGAATATAAATAGGTTTTGTCTTTAGAATGCAGGTATAAGATCATAATAGGGCGGCCGTTCCTATTATACCTCTTCGTCACCCTGGGCACGTTCCTCACCCATAGTCACCGTGCATCACTTGTTGTATGCGTAGAAAATTTGATACTGGCTGTTCAACCAGCGCTGGAATTTTAATCGCCGTTACACCGAAAATATCGTTTTACACAAGAGAGATTCGCGAATCCGTCGGCTGTGTAAAGATATTATTTTCAGCCGTAAATAAAAAGGACCGTTTGATGTAATGGTGTTAATTGACTGGCGGGGTGTTTGACGTATTCGAAAACTTTTAATAAGCGGCTCCCTATATTATTTTCTTGTAAACTGTGTAAATAAATCGCGTTAGTGAGCCCCATTGACAGATAAGAGTGTGCAGGTTATTGTCACTGGCTCGAATTCCCCTATCACCGATAACTGCCGTGAGACTGTTTATGTCGGTTAAGTCCTCATGTCGCAGGGATAATCTGGGGTACGAGAGAAATTCAAGTCAACCATAATCACCCAAGCTTGTATTAGTAACTCTGCATATTCCTTTATTATTAAATAACCTTTCAATTACTTATGATGTGGTTAACTGCACTGAGAAAGGAATTTAGTTATTCAATAAAGCCGATGTTCCTGTAGTAACGATATTGAATATGTAATTTAATACATTACGTAGTGGTTCACAGTTGACGCGATGTCATCAGGTTACATGTTGGACTTAAATTTAGTGCTCTAATTGGGTGGCTAAGGTAAGCCCAGATGGGTGCAAGCGGTTGTTACCACAGGCTATAAACGTCTGTCCTTAGTGTTTGCTGTTCATCAAAATGTATAAGATAGCGTAAGTAATTGAGCTACTTAGCTTAGTTGGCCACAATACCTATATGTCGTTAAACCGGGGAGTGTACGAGAATGTACTCAAAATGATTAATTACTTAAGTGGATTACTTTAGCTGTAAATTGTATCAGTCGAACCTGTGGGTTATATACATGTCCCATTATTATTACTTCAAAGGGTATAAAATCAGCCCCTTGACATTTAAGTGAGTTCCCTGATATTTAAGGTGACACTTCCCTTCATCCATTCGATACATACATAGTTACATAGGTTACGGATGCCGCGGTCATTGGCCGCTCTCTTCCGGTGTTCCACCTATGCGGTGACCGGATATTGGCTTGCAATCATGTGCTACTTACTGTTGGGCTATTTTCAAATCGTACATTACACTAAAATTTTATGTCCATTGCGTAATTCTTACAGTAAACTCTACAGTTCTGAAACATTGAAACTAGTGTTTAGTTTAGTAGATTTTACTCAAATACCCAGTTTGAAGACTGTTATTTGTTATATATACTATTAACCTATCTATCAGTAATATTTGAAAACTGACAATCGTGATAATCTGATAATACGTTGTCGGGAATGATCATAACTTACCTCTGAGTTCCAACAACCAACGGCAACATAGGAACGCTTCTGTTTAATTGTGCGCGAAGGACCTAAAAAGCTTAATAGTCGATTAAAAAAAACTCCGTACTTAGATAGACGCTGGTGAGTAAGTCACGTGAAGAGTTTTCTGAGCAGCTAATTTATTGACCACCATATTTCCTTCCCATAACTTGACTAGTAAACCTATATTTCCATATTTCATGATCGAGAGCACGCGGGAAAAGTTTAAAGTGTATCCCTGGTGGGCGGGCGTTGATGGACTTTAGTTTGAAAGTCAGACATTTTAATATTCATGCTAGCTAGCGGGACTGTCAAGCGTGGTCTGACTCTTTCAGCTCGTGCGATTATGGAATATTGCATGTCAAATACAGCAGCATGTCTCTCTATATTGATTAGAAGTATAATTAGCTGGATCATTCGGTGTAAATTATGCCTAGAGTAAATATTATGCAAGTTAGAACTAATTAGCTTCAATCAACAATGGTACTAGATTAAGGTAAGGTACACAAAGTGGGCATGCTTGGTGTGCCATACACATTATAATGGGTGCCTGTATAATCCATCAATAAGTATCGCGATATCCGTATTCAAAGTTAGGAACAAATCTCGTGATTTCTGGGTCTAACAGTGAATACTGGATTGTTTTCTTCCGTTTCTTATGGCTTATAATGTTATTAAAAGCCTTTAAAGGGCATTTAATCTGTATTAAGCAAGTCTGAACCACTAGCCACTTGGTCGTGCGGTAGGGTTTACTCGTACTAATTCGGCATTTTGCTGCTAGAGATAGTCACGAATTCAATCTCCGAGGCATTGTGCCCGTACTCAAGTTAATGTCAAAAAGGGACAAGCTGATGTTGAAATGTTGATAGATATGATTTATACAGATACAATGTACATACTGTACTTACATAAAGTGCGTCGCTATTCTTTATCTAAATAATGACCGAATACGACACAGTTGTCACTTCCCACTTCTTGTGCCTTCTCACTTCTTTCAAACTGGATAGGGCACATTTTCATTTCAAGAAACCCACATTGAATGTTATGCCTATATCAGCAGGCTCTGCTTTGCGATTAAGACCCACTCACCAATTGTTTTGTCCCTTAGATACTAACAGACTCCGCGAAAATCGAACAATGCGTTCAGATTGAACTGTGCAATTCAGTTCAGCGGCATCATAGGTGTCAGTAAACGTTGCGAATAGCAGGGTATTCGAATTAGAGAGGGGAACTCTGAAATAAAGGTGTTTCCATACTGACTGTAATGATTCATATGCGTCCTGGCGTCCGTCCAAACAACAGTTTATAGCGGACGCTGTTTACCAAGCTGGCGCACGTCACTGGAACATGCTACCACGGTGGGACGGCGGCCCAGTTCTACTGTTGCTAGATCTATTCATAACGAAGCACATAAAATACAGACTCGATTGGAGCGGTAACGACTGTGTTAATACTTCGGGTACCAATTTAATTATTTTAATGATAGCGTAATTTTAGATAAAAGACGAATTGTCCATAAGTTTTCAACAATAAATGACGTCGCTCTAAATTATGTAATAGTTAACACTTTGATAAGTGATATGAGAAATAGCAATTAAATAATATGGCTCTGGAACTAATATCATATAAGTTTTTGGTCAAAAATTCATTTTTGGTTCAAACTTTTATTGCCGACTGTACTTCTTACCAAACTCATAAACTACTTGTTGAGTCGGTTCGAATGAGCCCAAACACGATGGGTTTATCTTGTGTAGTTTAGGAATTGCTATGACCACCTTCTGTCTCCATCATCAGATCAGCACTATGTATGTCTTAATAATATTGCATTGTCATTCAATTTATACATGCATGAAAAATTTCAGCTCAATTGGAAACCGGGAAGTGGTTACAGACAGACAACGGGACAGGTGAAGCTAACTAAAAGCTTGTAAAATAGTCACAATCACACTAAATTGTACGAGTAATGTTGTACAAGTTTTGTATATTTGTAGGTATGTAATCAAGTATATTTCAACTGATCTTCAAAAACGAGGAGACGGTCATACAATTAGTACTTACATGTTGACTGCACCCGCGAAACAGTAACTGTGGTGGGCGATATGTGAACGTGAACAATAACCGGCAAATCGACATGCTCTATATCGGCCCTAAAAGCCCGTGCTCTGATTTATGTTTTTTTATTGCTTGCCTTTTACCGCAGTACAAATCTCGAAATGCAATCGTCAATTCTACTCTCCTTTCACATGGTTTCACTTTTTTATGTAATCATTTATAAACGAAACCGTTTAAATGTTTAATTAATTTAGTTTCGTTTTTATTCTAATTTAGCGCATTAGCATGTTTATGTGATCACGGCCCTACGTTAGCGGAATCTTGCAGAACAAACCTCATGCCAATACACTTTTCATTACGAAACAAAAATAAACCTTCAACTGTTTTCATTAAAATTTTATAACTAATTAGCATTTTGTTTAGGTAATAGTAACAGTAAGTAATCGGGGGATTTGCGCAAGTAACAAAGAAGCCTCACATGGTTTGCTTTAATACGGCGATGTGTGTCAGTGTGCAGCAGGATGCACTTAATGCACCGCCGCGATGCCAGCGTGCTTAATCTGGTCCGAGTCTCGGGTGCAATTTGCATGCGGACAGAAAGGTGAAATATTCGTGTTGCGTCCTTGTTTTCAAATTCCTGTAACTACGTAGAACATGAAAATGTGCCCTACATTCTCTATTCTAATAGTAACGTGAGCTAGCTCGAAGTTTTTTTTTAATCTTAACTAAAGTAGTTTATACACAATAATATTTTAGTTTATTATATTTTTTCACAGTAAAATTTTCTTCTTGGATAGAATAATCTTCCTGGAGCAAACTCCTTTATTGCGTTTTAATTTTGATATGTAATGTGTACGTGTATATATCTAATGTAGTATTCTCGAGTTATGGTCTAACTGACACGATTTGTTATATATATAAGTTGTATATATATGTTTAATATATAAAGATTATATGGCAAGTGAAATAATAAAAACAATGGTCCACACAGCTTCCCGATTGAATTACTATTTTACAAACTATGTTTGTTCGGGTGGAATCTTGCTACTAAATTTTGAAACAGTTATAGGCGCATAAAATTAGCAAAACCTGGACATAATTCGATAACTGTAATTTTCTTTTTCTATGATTTAAAGTATTGTTAGTTATACTTAAAATATAAAGAAATAAACATTTTAGATCCGCGTCAATGTTAAAAAACTAAATTTTTAACACATTTTGATTTCTTAAGTAAGCCATAATAAATAACTTTGTGTACCTTATGATATGAAAAAATATAATTTAATCAATTATCGTGCATATTTTTTGTTTAATATAAATAAATAATATATAAATATTGGGGGACAATCTTACACAAATCGCCCTAGTCCCAAACTAAGCAAAGCTTGTACTATGGGTACTAGACGACGATATACATACTTATATAGATAAATACATACTTAAATACATAGAAAAAATCCATGACCCAAAAACAAATGCCCTGACATGGATTCGAACCCGGGACCTCTAGCTTCGGAGGCAGTGTCACTACTAACTAAGCTAAACAGGCCGTCAAGATTTTATTAGTACTATAGGAATCATATTAAACAAAAAATATGCACGATAATTGATTAAATTATATTTTTTCATATCATAAGGTACTTTCACAAAGTTATTTATTATGGCTTGCTTACGAAATCAAAATGTGTTAAGAATTTAGTATTTTGTTTTTTTAACATTGACGCGGAGCCTTAAGGCCCTCTAGTCCTGCGAGAGTAGGTATTTAGCGCTGTCCTGGCGGTGCGTGAACAAGCCCGCGCGGACGAAGCGACTGTGAACTCGGATGACCCCGCTAGCTTCATACTGGTCACAGTATAGAAATATAACTGTATTTTGACTTAAGAAATTCATTAATTATGATTAAACTTTAGTATGTAATTGATATCATTTTTTAATAAATCGGTAGTAAATAAATAATTGAAAGTCGAACTTACGATAGGATCCATTTATAATGAAAAAAAAAAAACAATTCATAGTACAACCCTGAAATTCGTACAACCATTCATTCTATTTAATCTATGAAACCTAAGAACCTAAGAAATATGTCTTATACCTCTCTACCCGATTTGTTTAATAGGTCATGCAATTTTTATCTATTTGTGTTATATTTATACAGGATGTTGTATTTATTTGTCGTGTGCGTGTCATCATCATCATCATCATATCAGCTGATGGACGTCCACTGCTGGACATAGGCCTCCCCTAAAGAGTGCCACAATGACCGATCCTGCGCCACCCGCATCCAGCGGACTCTCGCGACCTTTACCCGGTCATCAGTTCACTTTGTGGGAGCTTATCTACGCTGCGCCTCCCTGTACGTGGTCGCCACTCGAGAACCTTTCCGCCCCAATGGCCATCGGTTTTACGTGCAATGTGCCCCGCCCACTGCCACTTAAGTTAAGCGGTTCGGAGGGCTATATCGGTTACTTTGGTTTTTCTGCAGATGGCCTCATTTCTGATACGATCGCGCAGATATACTCCCAGCGTAGCCCTCTCCATTGCTCTTGATATTGGGTGATTTTGAGCCTTCTTATGAGGCAACGACGTTTGAGTGCCATATGTCATCACTGGCAACACACACACATTAGTCAAAGACTATCGTCTTGAGACACTCGATTATGGTATATATCTATCTCTTAGGGATAACCCACAATAACCATTTTGTATCCTTTACTTATTACGAAAAATAATGGCTTATTTACGAAGCGATTTTAAGCAATACAGCAATAATCCTTCTCCAATCTCAGAACATAAAAAAGGGAGAAGTGCGCTAGTGCTTCCTTTCAACGAAAACCAATGTCTCCAGTTTTCTCCCACCAAGTCCACACACACACATTGAACCGTGAAAACCTCGGGTGGTGCCGCCGAGTTTACTGACATCATGCGATTAGAGACATTCTGTAGTATAATTAGTTTCAGCATTGGACCCGAGCGAAGCCGGGGCGGGTTGCTAGTATACCATAATCAACTTCAACTTCGAGTATAAAGTGTCCGATTGTAACGACAGTTGGTCTCCAATCCACCACCACACCATATCAGCCAAAGGACGTCCACTGCTGGACATAGGCCTCCCCCAAATTCACGGGGGGTATTTGCCATAATCGCCACGCTTGGCATGCGGGTCGGTGATCGCAGTATCTCCACCGCACTCCAGGGATGCTGCTGCCCATCCCCCGGTGGTCTCCAATAAAATACCTTAAATACATTTTGCATTTAATATAGATCAATATGTCCCTTTACAGCATGTAATTTAAATGAATATTTTCGAAGATATTACTGATTTAAAATGCAGGAATATAGCGGTTGCGGCGGTATCGGCCGGGTTGTACTATATAGAGACATTCTGTAGTATAATTAGTATCAGCACTGCACCCGTGCGAAGCCGGGGCGGGTCGCTAGTATACTATAATCAACTTCAACTTCGAGTATAAAGTGTCCGATTGTAACGACAGTTGGTGCTACATGGGCATTTGACATGATCTTCGTCTTGTACATATTCAGCTTAAGACCAACTCTCTCGGAGGTTTTACCGAGGTCATTGAGCATGGTACTTAAATCCTGTATGGTCTCAGCCAAGACTACTATATCGACAGCAAACCGAAGGTGAGTGATGTACTCGCCGTTTATGTTGATGCCTAGGCTTCTCCAGTCCAAAGTCTTGAAAACATCCTCCAGTGCAGCGGAGAACAGTTTGGGAGAAATAGCATCTCCCTGCCTGACTCGCGGCTACAACCTACAACGGAATAGGTATCGAGTTCTTGTCCTGGAGTCGGACTCACATAGTGGCGTTGTCGTACAAACACTTCAGTACTTCGATAATAGCGGTAGTCTACTTGGCACCGCTGGAGAGATTGTAGTACAGCCCAGGTTTTGAACCGAATTCGAAAGCCTTCTCGTAGTCCACAAACGCCAAACAGAGGGCACAGGTAACAGATTATATTCCTCAGTCTAGTGCAAAACCTGACGAAGCGTATGGATATAAGTTGATAATACACAGGCCCAGTAGTAGTGAACCACGACTGTCGTAAAATTATTACTAATATAGTTTTTTGACCGAGCGAGCGAAGCGAGCGAAGCATCCTTGTTTCAGCTCTCGAGAAAAATTCTTTCATATGTCTGTCTGTTCGAATGTTCTCCTCTACAGGTCGCATTTCTCAACCGATTCTCGTGACATTTTGTGAGCAGGTTCGATAATTATAATGTTTTTTTTTCGAGACGGTTTTTGTAAAATTTGAAAACTTTTTATTTGCGTGGTCTACAGCTCATACAGTCACTGGTTTTAAGCTTTATTGTAACAGCTAACGTAAAATACAGACAGAATATTTTTTGGTGGTTTAATTTATTTGTCAAAAGTTCTTAGCTCTCAAAGCATAAAAAACATTGCAAAGTTTTTACTTTTTACTATTTATGCGAAAGATTACCGTATTCTTTTAAAATAAATACCAGAAATGATTTTTACATAAAGATGATAAAAGAATCAATATGGTATATGAAATAATACCGAACTTGCCACGGTAGCTACCTGGAAATGGGTAGATCTTTTAAAAGAAGATTAGCTGGAATGATAGTGTATAAATTTTAAAAGGGTCGGCAACGCGCATGTGACTCCTCTGGAGTTGTAGGCGTCCATAGGCTGCGGTGATCGCTTATCATCAGGCGGGCCGTACGCTTGTTTGCCACTGACGTGGTATTTAAAAAAAGACGGTCGGAATTAATGTGGTGAAGCTCATAGCTTAAAAAAAAAATCAAGTGCAAAGCAGTAGATCTCTTACTATATCTACAATTTCTGGTAATAAACATTTCATTTATAATTTTACCAACTTTGGTTCCATTTCTGCAGGGGTTCAGTTCAGTTGTTATACTGTCATTTTTATATTGCGGCACTATGACCATAATTTATTTGTTAATAATTACGACTTTTTTCATTTGGGTTTTTATTGCCCTTCTTAAATAATTTGCAACAATTATATAAATTCGTCAAAAACTGCTTGTTTGGTGCACAAAACGGTCGCGGATAAAACTGACACAGGTCCGTTGTCCGTAAGCGCCAGCGCGCGACTGATCGGGCCTGCCGAGCCTCCGCGCTCGCGGATTTTGTAGGTATTTAAACATATTAATTAATACAATCATTTTATCTATTTAAATTCTGCAAAAATGACTAGAAATACTGAATGGCTTTAGTTTAGTTCAAAAACTTTATTTAAAACATCAATAGTTTCGTCGTCAGATTGTAAATGCTTTACAAAAAGGAGTAACTTTGGGGTCTCTTTCTATCGAGCGAAATTCATTAAATCGTGTAACTGAGTGCAACTTTGACTAGACTAGATCCCTAAGTAAAACATATAATTTTTTCAAATTTTTAAAACCCTTTTTCTACGTTTCAGATTGTTTTTAGAAAACTCGAAAACGCTAACTCGCTTGACAACCTCCCCCTTTTTATTTTAACTATAACTAACAATACTTTAAATCATAGAAAAAGAAAATTACAGTTATCGAATTATGTCCAGGTTTCGCTAATTTTATGCGCCTATTATCTTCAACCGATTAACCTGTGGCATACTTATGTAAGTTCGGTGACGATACAATATTATGGTAGTAGCGAACTGATCTGATGATGAAAACAAAAGCTGGTAATAGCAACTCCTCAACTACAAAAGATAAACCGGTCGTGTTTGGTCTCATTCGAACCGTCTCAACAAGTAGGTAGTTGATAAGTGATGACTGTAGAAACAAAAGTACAGTCGGCAATAAAAAATTAACTTCCAATACGTAAGACGTATGTACGCGATGTACGGGACGTGGACGTGTTACGTATTCGTAATAGGTACGTAATAAAATAAATTAAAACTAAACTATTTAACACCAAGAATTATTTAAATGCGCTAAAAATAATAAACCAAATTTTTACTTCATTTATATGATACAAAAGCTTGTTGCGTGTTTTACTGATCACTGAAAATAAATAAAATAGATTAATTTACTTGTTTACCTACACAGGTAAATCTCACTTTACATCATATACATTGTGAAAAGTTTATTTTGTTTTGTTTAGCGCATTTAAATAAAAGCTTGTTATTCCAACCAATCCAACTCGGCTGGGCAGCGTTCGAGAAGATACGGCACATCTTTTCGTCCAATATTCCGCAGTGTGATGACATGGCACTGAAACGTGGTCGCTTACTATGGGCCTCATAAGAAGGCTCAAAGTCACCCAAAGAGCAATGGAGAGAGCTATGCTGGGAGTTTCTCTGCGCGATCGCATCAGAAATGAGGTTATCCGCAGTAAAACCAAAGTAACCGATATAGCCCTACGAATCGCTAAACTTAAGTGGCAATGGGCGGGGCACATTGCTCGTAGAACCAATGGCCGTTGGGGCGGAAGGGTTTTCGAGTGGAATGCCCCACAAGGTAGACTGATGACCTGGTAAAGGTTGCGGGAGTCCGCTGGATGCGGGTGGCGCAGGACCTAGGGGAGGCCTATGTCCGGCAGTGAACGTCTTTCGGCTGATATGATGATGATGATTGTTATTAAATAGTTTTATTACAGCCCGCCTGATGGTATACGATCATCACTGCCTATGGACACGTGCAATTCCAGGGGTGTCACATGTGCATTGCCGACCCTTTGAAAATTTATACACTCCTTTCTTGAAGAACCCCATACTGTAGTCCTTCGGGAAAACCTCGATATGGGAGCGAATTCCTCAACCGGAGTGTACGAGGGAGAGGAAATTCCTTTAAAACCGTACCATATGCGACTATTCGTGTCTTTAGTGAAAAAGTACGTGTTTTTATCAAACTTGGGATCTTGAGCACTAGTTATGGAAGTGAATGCTTATTTAGTGAGGAATAGAAAATGGGAAAGGGGTAGGTTTGTGAATAAGCAACGAGCCATGTTAATTGCGTTAATAGCTATAGGTATAGAGCCTGGGCACCATAGGACACCTGTTAAGTCATTTGAGCCAAGCCAGTACAGGGGGCCAATTCTCGATCCGATCGAGATGCATGTCTATCGTGACATTGTATAGAATGGTAGAGTCACTTTTATGGAATCTCGAATAGAGATCATCTCGATTGAACCCGAGAATTGGCCCCCAGGTCTGACCTAAAACGCGTAGTTTTCACGAACCTGGGGTGATATTAGGGGTGAGTTGAGGTGAATCGGAACATGTTGTGAATCGCATAGCTGAGTCCATTATGCAGTTATTCGCTGACGTGACGTGTTCGTACAGCGCACGCACAGCGCCAGCATTCTACTGGCACACTTCACTAACGAAAGTTACTTACATATTCCACTTTTTGCATATTCCATGCCATTAGGCGATCGATTGATCCACTGTACTATTGAACTGATTAATTTGGCTATCGAAGAGTGCGTAACAATTTATGTTATGTAAACATTGTAGTATTATGTCTAATGTATTTAGCATAATGATATGGATGAGATTGCTGGTAATCCATTTACCAGAATTGCGGAATTATTATATCAAGTCCGTTATTGTGACCGACAATGTGCTTTCTTTTATAACACGAGATTATTTTGTGGAGCGTATTTTTCGCTTTAGGCGGGCCCTATATTAAAAGCTGAATGAAGCCTACTTGATTAGTATTTCCTCCGCAAAATTTTTAGTTTTTAGGAGCATAACGAATATGTAAAAGATTTATTTGATGATCTTGTATAAACAAATGAGTGGATGCTGCTTGATAGGCAGTTATTGTTTAAATTTTGGGCAGTCAAGGTCGTTAGATGATTCATCTACATAGAAGTGTAGGCGTGTCACGGACGATCTCTGTTTCCTTTCTTCTATTAGACAACAAATTCAGCTGGATATTGACTGCTTTATTTTATAGAATACAATGTGTTCTTGTAGTTCGTATGTATTCTTGTAATGAAATCAAACCAATTAGAGTGGTTGTATACTTCGAAACGATATTACTACTGTCATGTTTCGGGCAGGTGAGTTCACTTTAGTTTAACTTAATTATTTAATTTAATAAAATATAAATGTAGAGATCGAAAGCATACGCTTAAATTACAACAATCTAAAATACCTAAAATCTTTTAATTTTAAATCTTTGGTTTGTATTTATATAAATTACTTATTTCGTTATAGATACAGATTCATAACATGTTTAAGGCGATTTCCTGACTTGGCACGGCGGGAGCGATATGTCATAGAAATTTTGCTCTTTGACGTGCGTTTACTGATGTGAGATTTCCTCACTTGACAAAATACTGCCAGTATTACGTTTGCGCAGTAGTAATGCCATGCGCAGAATTGGGGCAGTACAGTACTGTTTTATCATATCGTACCGCCTCCGCATCGACAAGTCAGGAAGGCGTCTAAGAGTCCTTTTGATCAAACACTGTGTTTCCATACGTAGGTATATACAATTTTCCCGCTCGTTGTTTTAGTGCTACGGAACATGAGACCGCTAAGTAGGTAAGAACCAACGAAAATGGAAATAACTTAAGTATACAAAAAAGTGATCAGAATTTCGAATAACTTTTCTTTTTCTTAGAAATACAAAGTCAACCATCGCTTTTTCCTTACGAAATTTAAGAAAGGGCTATTAATATTAATATTAATACTTAAATATTTATTTGCCTTCGCACGGCTTTGTTCTTTACTGTACACAGAATGGGTGGGATTAATATACAAGGTCAGTTGACGTTACTTACACAACAACAAAAAAACAATTTAATTTAACATATTATTCCACGCATTGCTTATGAATAACGAGAAATTACACGCACCGTTCCAATTAAGTCAATTAAAAACCTATAAAATATCTTACTTATCGAGTGTTTGCATCGAAGTTCTGCTAGTAGAATAGGCCCTTTGGCCGCCCACAGGCGTCTAAGGCTCTCCTACGCACTGATTATAGTAATGCTGGCAATACGAGTATACAGTCGATAATAAGACTTAAATATGTTAATTTAAGAGGATATTTGCCGGGATATAACGCTAAATAACACACCTTTTTTCTATGATTCACCTTCAGAGAAGCAAGAGGAAATTAGTCGACACCTATCCTATGGTTATAATTTATCCTTATGACTAATTAGTGCCGTTGAGCAGTTTTGCACACCAACGATACCAAGGGCGACCATGATTCTCACTTAGAGTCTCATCATTCGCATGCCGTTTTCCCATTTACTTGGGTTCGGGCCAGCATGTTTTTTTCGTCCTTGCTAACGCCCGTCATCTCGTCACTCACATCCTTCCTCTTCATATCGTCACTCACGCATTCGGATGGAACCTTTTCCTCGGCCTACTCTTCCTCTTACATCGCTTCACATTCATACGTAATACCTTTCCTTTCCTGTCACATGATTTCTCGCTTTGCGTCGCTACTAGTATTTTACGTATAAAGTCTATAGTACAATCAGGTCGATTAATTAATTTACCGTCGGCGATGACGTCTCTTACGTCTCGCCGTCTTATGGCTCTTCCATGGGAATGGGACATATTTTTGAGTAAGTTGTTTGCACCCATATTGACTGTACAGACGAGGAAAGGAAAAATAGATGCCTATTTTTCTTTTATAATACAGAATATTAAAACATTTATTCAATATTCTATAGTTAATAAGATGCCCGAGCGACTATTTCACATTCGATCGAAGCTTAATAATATATAATTAGAAACTAAATTATTGATAAAGTAAATACTTATAACTTTGAAATTTGGATAATTTTTCAATCAAGTTTAATGTGAATGGAAACTGAAATGTAATGGATAATACTTGATTGTGTAATTATTAATTAAGTTAAATTCATATTCAAAAATAAACCCTCAGAAAATATGTAGTTGTAGTGAAATTTTATGATTAAGTACTGACAAATGATGTGTTCACCAGTAATTGGGGTGCATAAGAGCCCAAAGACAATTAGCATGTATAGTCACTTATAGTTATGTACTCTGTTGGTGTCCCGTACAAATAAAAAAAATAAAAATAAAATACCATATAGTGTATGTTCCTCGAACACGTTTTTGGTCATGTAATGTTCTCGTTTTACAATTGCATTGCAACTCATCCCGTTCCCATCACAAGATACTCGTTATTCTACGTTCTCGTAGCTACGCATCCGACTGCAGTTGGCAATGTTGGCATGCAGTGGTGCCCCTTGTTCAAGGCCGCCTGCTTGCTGTTAGTACTCGTGGACTCGTGGTAGTTTTATTAATTGATTGTCGATGTTAGTCTACGTGATTGTTACTTTTCTCGATCGTTGATTTTCTTATTTGGTGTTATTCAGGCGACAATTATTCATATAGGCTTTTTTCTATTTTTTTTGACCGAGCAAACCGTCTGCGTTTCAGCTTCGACAAAAAGCTTTTGTATGTCCTTATATTATGTCCGACTGTCTCTACAGGTCGCATTTCCCGACCGACTCTCATGAAATTATGAGAGCATTTTCGATAATTATCAGGACGTATATCGAGTGTTTATGACGCTTCAGTTTTTGGTTTTGGAATTTGAAAAACAAATCGCATGGACTCCAGCACACAGACGTCTTTATATTTATACTAACTAACTAACGTACTCTTATATTTATAATAAAATAATTAAAAAAGCATTATGTAGGCGGAGCTTATTTATTTCCGGACGATTTGTCCCTCAAGTAAGTATTTAAAGCTACGAGCGAATAAAACTACTTGTAGCTCTCGTTGAGCTAGGTATTATAAAAACATATTATTAAAAGTATGTATATGAAAAATCGCTAGCGCTAAAAAACAGCAAAAGATAAAATTTACGTTTAAAAACTGTAGAAAAATCTTAGTAAATAAGCTCTAACAAACCCTAGAAAATCTTGTGAGTATAATTTCAAGGACACTAAAAACTCGTCCTCAAAACTCCTGGTAGTATCAGAAACGTGATGTTTTTTACGACATCATAGAACGGCGTAAATCTGTCCATAAACACCCCGGCATTCCTCCGTGTATCTGTTTGCCTCGGCTTAAAATAATTACACAAGTGTTTCTGAGGCGGGCTACCCTCGCTCCACGGTCTACCTGCTATCTGTTTTCACACTTGTTTTACCTCACCTCACCACTCACCCCAGTTTATCTTGATGCCGGGATGCGTAATAACAATGCGTTTATGGATAACTGACTAACACTGGTTCGCCTGAAGTGAGCGTTGTGAATCCATACTCGGCCTGGTTAAGCCTAAACATAGTGATTTTATTATTAGAATGTTGTTTCCTTAAAAGTCCTATGATTCAAGAAATGATTTTTGCTGATGAATTATCAATGTCACTGCAGTTGCTGGTAGGCTAGGTCACTTTTTAAAAACTTGATGCTGATTTTGTAATGGATTACGGGCTTGTAAGAGGTCGAAGTGACTTTCACTTTCATAATACTATCAATATTAAATAATACGATTCGTGTTTCATTCATCCGTTGAATTTAGCATGCTCATACTGTTTTATGTCCGCTTGCTCTACCTACCTTATATCCTAATATCAATAAATGGTTTTAAGGCATTACGATTCCTTCCGAATCCCAAAAGTTATTTTAGCATGCACCCAATCAATTACCGATCTTAGTCAACGTTTATGATCTGAGGGAAAACATATCTTAACTATGCAGCCACACAGCTAGGACCGCTACAACTGATCCGATAGTGAAAACACAGAAACCCGCGCACCAAAATTATATTTTCGCTTAACCCAAATTGTATTTAAACGCAGGGTGCGTTAAAATGAAACTATTATTTACTTAGTAAGTATAGGTACACAGCTCCAGTATTGTTTAAAGTTCCACGGCCCACATGCAACTATGATAATTATTGGAGCACGTTCGTATTCCAAACTGAATAGTAAATAAACGTTGATGGAGGGCGCCGCGCGCGCCGCGTGTGCTGGTGTCTCGCTTGGTCTCAGTGCGCCCGCGCCTCTGAGTCGAGACAGACACGCTACGCTAGTCTGCGCGACACGCAACTAGAGAATTCTCTAAAGGGATCCGATCCGCCGATGAGAGTCCGACTTTCGCAACGGATATGACACGGACCCAGTAGGGCGAGAGTACAGTGTGTGCGCGAGTGTTGTCTGTTCTGTTTATGACGTTTGCCTCTATTTTGGTGCGTCTAATTTTGTGCCGATGGTATTGTGGATGTTTCGTTAGTGTAGTTAGCGTTGTTAATTACCTGTTTAGCGTGAGCGGTAAGAGTCATCGCTGTGAGGGCGAACCTTGAGGTCACAATGAGAGTGAGCAAATTCGACATAACGATAGTCATCTTCTGATACAGAATCAAGTACATCATATAATAGTTCAGGCGTTTATGTAAGCCCTATCAGACTTTATAAACAAAGCTAAGACGGCGGAACGTGAGTCCTCTTAGCTTAGTTGAGTTTTAAGAAATACAATCTCCGGTGACATAAATTACATCTTATGTCATTTTCCTCCTCATAAGAGTACCCCTACGCTACCTTCCGTTACCTTCCGTTACCTTCTTTTACGTTACCTTCTTCTAGTTGTTGTCGTTAAAAGAGTGTAAGTTAAGTATTAAGTATCATAACCGTCCAGTTCATTCAGTCTGATATTACGAATAGCTATTTGACACACCTACAGTCGTTCGGCAAGTAGAAGATGACAGAATTAAACAAACTATGTCAATTGAGGATTAATATTATTCGATTTGCGATCGCGTGAATCATACGGTGTCGATGCTTATTTGGTGCAACTGTAGAGTTGTTTTCATTCCTCCAGCCAGGAAAACGGTCTCATACAATTAATTAATTTCAGAAGAACTTATGTCACACATGTGTTCCCCTTTTAGCAAAGCAATCATATTAGTGTCTTCATTAATTTTTTCGATGCAGCAACGAGTACTCACTGCATGGATGCAATATTCAGTGGCATCTCACCATTAAGTCCATAATGTATTGCAGCCATGGAATGAGATTAATTTCGCCGAGTACCTCGCTCTACTTGTCCCAGTGGCCATATCCGTCGCAAATCGACCGCTTCCTTCGACGTCTTCGCCTGGGCTCGGCTATTATAAACATGATTTATACCTGCTACGTCATTAGTTACGATGTCAGCGTTTGTCGCTGGCGGATGCGTTTTATTTGCTCGAACAACCTATTTACAGCCTTTCATATGAACTGAACAAAAGCGCTCTTCAAGCCCGGCGCTCCGTCTGTCCGACCGTGTTTGAAGATCATTACTCTTATTAGACACAGTACCATTCGAGGGAAAGTTAGTCTTAACATTTATTTAGGGCTGCTTGCACTTACAATGTGTGGCTTATCTTCACGTGCGGCTGCCGTCGAACGTGTGCATAGCCAGGCTATAAAAGCTTTCACTGGCATACATCGACTCGGCAGATGTTTACGTACGCCTAAACATATTGATGCAATTTGCAGCAGAATATTATGTACGCGTGTCGGCTGCAGCTGCCAGATATTGTAATGACCGTTTCACGAACGATGATATCGTTGATTTCTCTGGAAATTAATTTGAATGTCAAGTCATTATAATATCCATGCATTTCTTCATCAGGCTCCCTAAAAGTCAATGCTTATATACTATACCTGACTGCTAAGGCGACGTGTGATTACGCAGACTTATTCTAAAGTAGCAATTCAGCATTTTCATCTCTATTTAGTTTGTACCCGCCGGTCGCACGGTTAGCAATGTACTTACCTTGTCGTCAGTAATAAGCAATTAAGGTTCGTAGAAAAAAACACATTTCCTGTCAAGACGCTAACAAATACATGCCAAAACGGAATAATTCGGCAAACATGTGTGTGAAAAGATCATTATTACGTTAAAAATATTTAAGTGGATTCGAAAGCTTAATTTTTTCTATTGTATGGGAACGGCGTACGTGTTAATTTACTTGATGGCCACGCAGGCATAGTTATGGCGTTAAACTCGGCATGTGAATTCCGCCGGCCTCTGGTCAGCCTTTATCTCTATGAAATATCGGTGTCGTGCCGAAAAGTGTTGGCTGCAAGCCAAACATGACCCACATCGTTTCCATAACCACGCATCAAACACACCGTCTTCCCATTCAGCGCATGCTATTGTTCCCATTGGTCTCGTTATCAACCCGTTGCAATTATCTATCATATCGCGATGTTTCGTCGTCCATATCGGCTAAGCTTCATTATATCTTTACTCGACGCTCATATTATATGCTTTATCTACGAGTGGTTAAGTGCGTCGTTTATTTATTATTGCATATAAAGATTCTCATTACAGCCAGGGCTACAGTTACGAGTACCGTATGGGATGCGGGGGCGTCTCGTATTATTATACGGGTTGAATAGAAACGTAACTATAAAATATTTGCCATGTCGATTGGGCGTTCCGGATGGGCTGGCACCTTGACTCGGCCTTCACCGCTATAAGTAGGCGAAGATTGTTTGCCCCCGACCGGAGCCTAGCAACGCAACGGCTCGTCTAAGCCACCACGTGCCCATGCCCACGAGCCCCTATATTTTGCTAGTGCGAATTTTAACATAGCCCTTACTTCCTCCGCGCGAGTTCAACGACGGTCACCGGCCACATGCTATTTTGGTTTGCTATAGCGAATATGCGACGGTAAAATTAGTTTACCTCCCCATTGTCTTCGGGTAGCGGGAGTAGTGGTGACATTTTCAGTGCACACCAATTGACGTCGGCATATGCACAGACTTACAACTTAAGAGGAGTAGTAACGCCAGATGGTTGTTTTTTAAGAAAGAAAGATCAGAAAAAAATGGGTTATGCACTTTACCCCCCGTCAGTGTGGTTTTTTATTTAGTACGGGAAAAGTAATTAATTAGGCATTTACTTGTTCGAGTACCTAGGTAAGTTTACACGCCGTCGTGTTGCTTAAAATCAAAATCAAAATCAAAATCAAAATAGTTTATTTGCTAGAATACAGTCAAATAGGTGTTAATATGTGATAAAATTAGTACAGTGTATTCTGCCTGATACTGGGCATGCAAATTAAGTTAACTTAAATTACTAGGGAACAATTAATAAATATTAGGGTTATAATCTAAATATTCTTTAACAGAGTAAAATGCATTTTGAGTTAAAAAATCTAGTAATTTTTTCTTAAATTCTTGTATGTCAGATCTTATTATAATGTCTGGTAACTTATTATATAATTTAGGTGCCATGCCAAATACGCTTTTTGCACGTAAGGCGGTTTTTGATTGTTCATTTGAGATCTTATATCGCTGCCGTACACTATTAAAAACAGAGAATTGTTTTATATTGGACTTAACATACATAGCTATTTCAAATATGTATAGACAGGGGAAAGTTAATATTTTGAATTCAATAAAGTAAGGTTTGCATGATTCAGTTGGTTTTAGTCCACAAACAGAACGTAGACATTTTTTTTGGGCCTTAAATACCAACTGTCGATCTGTTGAATTGCCCCAGAACATGATACCATAACGTAATGTAGCTGTTACGTATGCGTGATAGGCAGTGAGTACTGCAGCCTGACTAACTTTTTTATTTAAATTATACAGTGCATACGAGAATCTATTTAATTTGCTACATATAGTGTCAACTTGGTTTTTCCATGACAATTTATTATCTAAATTTAATCCTAAAAATTTTGTATTGTCTGTTTCCTCAATTATACGATTATTATATATCACAGTTACATTACCCATGCTATTGTTCCTTTGATAAAAATTCATTATTTTTGTTTTTTCTAAATTAATACTAAGATTATTAAGATGGCTATATTTTTGATTATTAAATCTAGTGCATTATTTATGTTAACTTCACATGTCTGTGGATCTTCTCCTGTCAGTATTACGGTGCTATCGTCGGCAAACAGAACCATTGGGTGGTCAATGGCCTGTGGTAGATCATTGATATAAATGAGAAATAACAATGGGCCCAGTACGCTTCCTTGCGGTACGCCATGAGTAATTTCTCCAGAATCTGATGAATGAGTTACTTCACATCTCGTTTTTAAACTTATATGATCTACTTGAACCACCTGTTTCCTACCAACTAAGTATGACCTTAAAAGATCGTAAATGTTGCCACGTATTCCATACTTATACAATTTCTTCATCAAAATATTATGGTCTACTAGGTCGAAGGCCTTAGTTAAATCCATGTACAGGGCACATACTGGTCTTTTTTTATCCATATTAGTCATAACTACTTGTAATAAATCAAAAATAGCCATATTTATTGACG
Organism: Notocelia uddmanniana; assembly: GCA_905163555.1. NCBI lineage: Eukaryota > Metazoa > Arthropoda > Insecta > Lepidoptera > Tortricidae > Notocelia > Notocelia uddmanniana. The sequence goes on along the minus strand of LR991052.1, from coordinate 11,541,161 downwards.
TATTCTTACGAAATCCCTTTTGTTCTCGCGCAAATAGGTTATTGGACTCAAAATATTTACTAATACGGATACAAATTACCTTTTCCAAAATTTTTGAAAAAATAGGAAGGAGAGCAATTGGCCTGTAGTGATCCATATTTTGCTTGTCCCCTTTTTTAAAGAGAGGTCGCACTATAGCTACTTTTAACTTTTCAGGAAAGATACCCTGTAATATACACAAATTTATAATATAATTAATGGGTGATGCTATTATATGTGCAACTATTTTAATTATTTTAGTGCATATTCCATCATAACCAGTACAGTTACTATTTGCTTACCTCTTGTAGACTTTCAACATTTCACAACTTCACCTCTTCCTCGATGGCTTTGTTCGTATTGTAATGAAGGTTTATTTCGCGATTTTCTCCTCGGAAGTCTCGGAACAACTAGATTCACATCCCGCTCCCACGCGGAACTTTCCACCGAGACAATGGCTCGTTGCAGATTTCACTCTTTTTGTCAATGTGTAAGTCTGCTTATTGCACTGTGCACTGTGGTGCTAATTAAAACCACGTGTGATGGGCCCGCAATCGTAACTATCTCTTCCTACTCCGCTCCGCGTTTCGCGTGATTCGACTCTTGCGCAAGTGGCAAAAACCGAAAGTAATCAAGAACACTTAAATCGTCAACGCGTCGTTTTAATTCCAACTCATCAGATACATTATGCGGAAACGATACGAGCCATAATTCTATTTATATTATAGTATAAGTGTCTAACGTTTTATTGGGTAAATATTTATTGTTTTAATCTACGATTTGCTGTGGTAATTCAAATAAAGTGGTCAGGGCTACAAACAGTTTGAGCAACTATCGTTGCGCTATCTTTTAATTACTTTACATTTACGGTAGTTTTTCTACAATTAAGACATTGTGATGGTGTAATAGGTATGGTTGTTTTTACTACCTGCGTCACGCAAAGCTATAAAACCAGACCCAGACTAATAGGATTTGACTGAAATACGTTTTGTGAATAACCATTTTCAGTCAGAGATGTGTTTCTTGATAATCTCTCTACAGACTCAACTCTCGAGAAATATGTACTCAAATGACGGGCCATGTTATATTTTATATTGGTAGGTTATGGCTCTAAGTGGTGCAACGTCTCACTAAGTTATACAGGGCTCAGTAGGTACTAGCTCCGCGATGCGAGCTCGACGGCGATGGGCCTTTGTTCGTCTGCCATTCATTAGCTGTATGTCACATTTGTAGACCCCATTCTATAGAAGTTCGTTGAACTCACTTTTGGTAGAGTAACCGTTCAGTTCCTCTGTAACGTGTTTATCTGGTCCCTGTCGTATTCGGCTCATTCTGTTAAAAGATGTTGAAATCGCTTCTCCTCGCAAAAAATCACTTGCGCGATTGTATAAAAGGTCCAGTCCAGGAAACGTGATCTTTATTCGATTGTGGCCATAGATATTGCTTAAATTCACGAGCAATTCCAATATTACAAAACAGTACCCATGTTTGAAGGCTTTTTGTTTTGTAATGATTTATCGTATAGGATTTATATCGCGTTGAACTGTTTACAAAATTATCTATACAATACCTTATCTAACCTATATTACACATATACATCTATATAGATCATTGGCTCAGTGAACCGGTGATGTCGTATGATTACAGGTCCTTCATGATAACGAGCGATAAAAAGTTAATATTGTAATACTTATGTGAAACAAATGCAGTCTTATCTGAGAAGGTGTGTAGAGCACACATGATAGTTTCCGTTGGTTAGGTCACAATACTTGGAAATGCATTCGGCATGAACACTTCCACAGTGATTGGAAGTGACGTTTCATAGATTTTTTCACAAACAGGTGACGTCATTTCTTAAAATATGCTTCAGTACTAAGTGAATACCAGTGCCAGTAAACGCTTATACGTTCGTGATGCTAACGTGAACTTTTATTAGCAAAGTGCAAGTTTAGTGACAGAATTGGATTAAGTGTGGTGGTGTAGGATATGTGTCACGATGAGTACCGAGCGCCGTCTCTCCCGGAGCTTCCACTCGTGCCTGAAGGGCTCGTCCACCGAGGAGGCGGCGGACGAAGAGGAAAGCTGCTACCACTCGCTGGGCGGCCGACACTCGCTCAGTCGCCAGCCCCAGGTTTACGTCGAGGATCTGTCTAACATGTCTTTAGCGGACTTCGAAACTACACAAGAGGAAAATAACGGTTGGTATTTTGTTATTGTACAGTTGAGGAGTGAAAAGGTTCGTCACATTTGGGCTCTATTTTAATGCTTTTATAATTGAAAAGTGACGGATCTTTTAATTCCGTGACTATGCATTTATGATAGTACATTCTTTGCTGGTTTATGGCCGTATATTTACTATAGAGAAATATTTATTATGTGTACCTTGTGCACTTGACCGGCCGGATGAAAATAATTCTTAGATTAGGTTCTTGGAAATTGCTCCTTTCTATTTTACAAATTTCTATTCTACAATATGACAAATGTCAACTGTCAGTGTCAACCGATACGAATGCATTACTGCCACACTTCTGTGCATGGTACGTATTCGTCAAGTGAAAAAATCTCACATCAAGCTAACGTCAAAGATTAAAATAATATATACAGGGTGATTTCGGGGTCGTGGATTAAGAACCAGTTTTTAGACTTGGTATTTGTTAGCCATTTCAAAAAAATTGTAGTGACATGAAACAAGCATTTCATTTTTAATTTATTTTCATGAAGAAATACAAAATCACAAAAAACATGGTTACCCTACTCTCTTTGACGGATGGTATGGAGAGTTGACAGTGGGGTAGGGTAGGGTGACCAAGTTGTATGAAAAAGTATTATTTTCCATTAAACGTTGTAAAAAAATAAAAAAAATTGAGTTATAAACCTTTATACCGTCTGTGATGTTGTCTACTTTGAATTTTTGACTATGTACAACTATTTCGGACACGACCCCAAAATCATCACATAACGCTCCCGCCCCGCCAAGTCAAGAAGTCGCTTTAATTACGCAACGTTTTCGAACGTGTGTAAGGTAGATCTAAATGCAATTTTCCTTAGTAAAAATGACAGACCTATCGTACGTTCGAACAATTACATGATAAATTGTTTAAGAAATTCTACTGAAAATATTCAAGTATTTATATAATATTTTGGGCAATATTTGTAACAGAATGGCTTTTAATCGGATAAAATATATCTAATTTTGGCGGCAATGTATGTATATTCAATTTATGTGGCACAATATCAACATTCTTTGAAGTGACAGCTTAGGTATGTTTAAATATCTCAAATAACATTTTCATATTTATTGAAGTCGGTATTACAACATAAAATTTCGATCGAAATGGTCCTCAAACTGCAAGTCCGACTAATGATTACCACTGAAATGGTCAATACCATTTTAATTAAAATTAAGTAAACATTTGGCTACGATGATTAAGATATACCCCCTTATTCATAAAACTTAACAAACCTCTGTTAACTAAAAGTTGTTTTGTCCCTTTCTCACAAACATAAATGTCTAAGTGACGGATAAGGACAAATCAACTTTAGCGGCTTGATGGACGTTTATGAATAAGGGGGATAAAATGTATACCTAATGCATAGCATGGCCGGATTTACCACACAGGAATGGAGTTTACTTCGAGATTGGTCCATATGATTTTGACGTTTGGCTACAGATTAAAGCTTAAAACGCACAGAGAACGGCCCCGCGAGGGCGGTGCGCGGAGGCGGTTTTGGGGTAAAGCGAACGTGTTCTAGGGGACGTCGCATCAAATAACCGCGCAGTATTCGTGCGGGATAGTGGAGCGGAGGCGGCGACATATAAGCAGTAATCGACAGTCGACAGTTTCGGAAAGAACAAAAATGCAAAACCGCCTTTGCCTACAACCGCGCCGCGCCCGCTCAGTGCGTTTCGAGCTTAAAGCTTGAAACGCGCGCGCTTGAGCGCGGCGCAGCGTCGTTGCGTGGTGGACGCGGTTTTTTGTGAAGCGAACGCGTCCGAGGGACGTCGTACCAAAAAATCCGCTCCGTATTCGGTAGCACGGTAGAGCGCATGCGGCGTGTGTGACATATGAAGCAGTAGTGGCAGTCGATAGATTCAGATAGATCAAAAATGCAAAACCGCCTACGCGCCGCACCCGCTCTGTGCGTTTCGACCTTAAGCCCTCTTGGTCGTACCCGGCCTTACTCCATTCCGCTGCAAAAGCCAGATTTACTGTTTATATTCATGCCTAGAGAATTAAATACACTGCGTTATATATCACGGATTATATCGTGTGTGTACTAAATCTTAGACCACCGGGGAATGGGCAGCAGCATTCCTTGAGTGCGGTGGAGATACTGCGATCGCCAACCCGCATGCCAAGCGTGGCGATTATGGCATTTACCCCCCCATGAAATTGGGGGAGGCCTATGTCCAGCAGTGGACGTCCTAGGGCTGATATGGTGGTACTAAATCTTTACTTTTAATTATTCTGATTGTAATATTATTACGGCCGCGGACTGGTCCTTTCAGCTTAACGGGCATTTTGGGGTCGCAAATGACACCAAGTCACCTCACGCCATTTTGCCCAGGTTGGTGGACGTGGCTGACAAATCGACTATGGTTAATGTTTAGCAGACCCACAACAAACGTGCAACTTATGAATGACGACCAACTGAGTTACCCTAGACTAGAGCATCGGTTCCGAACCTGGGGGTAATTTAATTACTCCCTTGGCAATAAAACAGGGGGTATCAGGGTTGATTCTTATACGGTAACTCAGTTAATAGACAAGGAATAAGCGAAAAAAAATTCCTTATAGTGGTCATGTTACGTGTTATTATACTATATTAGATTTACGAGTATATTAGTATGAAATAGTTGTATTTACCATGGTATGTGAGATGACAGATCACGGGACCGGTCCGCGCTTTTGTGGTTGCGGTTCACATTCATTACTCGCTATACGAAGCCGAGAATGACGTTATGATATACATTATGCCTGTGCCGGTAGCTCGCATAGCGATAGTAACTGCGCGGTTATCGTACTTCAACCGGTTTGCATAACAGAGGATGGTATTGACATCGGAGAATGATTTGTATAATTTATATTGAAAATTCTACCATTATATGTTATTGTCATTGTGGCAAAAACAATATTAGGGTGCCCTTTTTAGGGTTCCGTAGTCAACTAGGAACCCTTATAGTTTCGCCATGTCTGTCCGTCCGTCTGTCCGTCCGTCTGTCCGTCCGTCCGCGGATAATCTCAGTGACCGTTAGCACTAGAAAGCTGAAATTTGGTACTAATATGTATATCAATTACGCCGACAAAGTGGTAAAATAAAAAGTGGAAAAAAATATTTTATTAAAGTACCTCCCCTATACGTAAAGTGGGGAGTGTTTCTTTTTTCATTTTAACCCTAACGTGTGATATATTGTTAGATAGGTATTTAAAAATAAATAGGGGTTTACTAAAATCATTTTTTGATAATGTTAATATATTCGGAAATAATCGCTCCAGAAGTAAAAAAAAATGTGTCCTCCCCTTTTGAAAATATGAAAAAAAACTCAAAAGTAGAACTTTATAAAAACTTTGTAGGAAAATTATTTTGAACTTGATAGGTTGAATAGTTTTTAAAAAAATTACAAAAATAATTTCTGAACTAAGTTTGTAATTTAACCGTATAACCAGGTGTTTATGTACCTGTCATTTCTACAAAATCACAATGAAATGACGTGCTTTTTAGGGTTTTGTGTTTCTGTACTTAATATGTCAACTTAATGTGACGGACGGAAAACTACGGAACCCTACACTGAGCGTGGCCCGACACGCTCTTGGCCGGTTTTTAACTTTTAACCTAATAAGGTAAAAACCCTAATAGGTAACCTACGTGTTTAAAATAACTCGACAGTTTTTCGATGCCAAATTTAATACCTGTTGGTTCTGTTACTATTTATTTATCTCTCTGTCTATACTGGTTATCTAAATGACATGCAGAAAAATAGTTTACAATACTGACCAAGAGAAAAAGAAAATTTAGATACCTAAATAATAGTGGCTATATCCTTTACTTACTTATTTAAAAAAAAACTTGTTTTCGAAGTGCGTATGTTAGAATACTATATTTCTTAACTACTGTCTTTTTACAGTTTACTATTTTACGCCTATGTATTTTATTTAGTACAGTACAAAATCTTTTTTTTGTGAACTAAGTACAATAAAATAAATACATTTTTACATGGCCAATAAACAGAGTTTAATATCCTAACATGTAATGTGTTTACCTTACGTAAGATAAACATTTGGTTTAAGATATATTTGCAACTAATTGCTATGCTATAATCCGAGGGCGTTTTAATGACATTAAGCAATCCGGTGCACAGTACGAGATTTTGACCTCGTTTCGCATAAGTAATGCAAGTGTTATCATACGAGTAAGTACCCCTAGATAATGCAAGGCAATCCGACTAGGTTGTCAGATGTTTTGAAAATAGAATAAAACTACCAACCAGTTTAGGTCTAATATTCATTCGGAAACTGAATAACGACCAGTAGTAGAAATATTTTTGATCTGGATTCACCTTTTCCTTCAGTAACGCAAAGTTTAAAATTAATAGTGTATCCTTATTGTAACAGTTTAGGTAACTTTCCAGGAAAAAGAAATACTTAACGCATTAAATATTCTACGAAAACTTTAGTGAATATTAGGGGGTTTTTGTCATTCCGGGTCCATTTCCTGTAATTTGTAGTCCATAAACGCCAAACGTTTACGTTTAGTTTAGATCACGTCCAACTTTACCAATTCCGGTCGCGTGCGTTTGGCGCACCTGTGCAGTGGCGGCGCGGGCGCACCACCGCGCACATCCGGTTCCTGTATCCCTTCCCTCACATACCTATAAATCTATACGCCGCGGACCCTCGCTAATTTCAACTTTAATCTGAACTTCATAAGGATCATAATGTGCAGAACTAATTAGTCACCAAGCGCTCTTTTGACAATACTCTCAACTTGAACAACCCTACAAACAAAGCTTTTGATCCATTTAAAGCTTTAAAGCAGTCTTTGTTTATTTTTTTTACGTCCGCGTATTCTTTTAAAATGTAAATTTTCTTAACCTAATTTTGTTGCCTGATTGGTTATATATACTAAACTATACCAACCAGTAGCATTTTTGAAAATCATACATTAATTCTAAACATATACAGGGTGTGGCCTGTATAGGAGCAAAAAAATAATTAAAAGACGCTTCCTTAGAGCATATGCAGTAACCTCTTGTGTCCAAAAAAATATCTTCTTTCAATTGGGAGAAATTTTGATCTAAAGTTATGATCTCCATAAGTAATGGATCTTGGCACCACGAGATTATAGCGTGGCAGTCAAGGCTGATTTTGAGGTAGCATCAAGTAATAACTCATAATCGTTGTTGTATATTTCGTCTAAAAGGATATTTACAAGATTTTTAAACATATTTTGGTTTTTTAAATTAATAAGTAACGTAAGCAATATCAGTAAAAAGTACAAGATAAAAAAAGAAAAACTTGAACATTTTTTTGCTATTGAAACCATATGGAAATAATTGCTCCAGCAATTAATCAATAGTGGTTCTCAATAGTTTCATTTTATGCTCAGTGACGCCACCAGTGTTGGACACTTTAAGCTGACGAGCACCAGTAATGGACACTCTATTCCTAATTCAATGATCATATGGTTTTAAATTGATTGTTGAATAAAAAATGTATAATTCTTATTTTCTTTCATATAAGAGTCAAGGTGCATCATTGGTCCTTGTCCATTACTGGTGCTCTCACCCTATTACAGGCCACAACCTGTATTATGCTATCAAGATGTAACAATAATGACAACAAAATCCAAGGAGCATATGTGTATTTTCATTCTGGTGCAGATTGTGTGTTTTTAAGTTATTATCATTAATATCTTTCGGAAGCTATTTGTAATTAATTTACATAGGGATGCCATTGTAGACTCACTTCCACTAGTTAGTAGTTACGATAGTTTACGACGCCGTACCGAGCCTCAATACTGTCAATCCGGTATAGTGGGGTTATCCTTGGTATGCCGTGTCGTTAGCGACGGGGGCTGGTTTTTGTTTGCACCGTCAATTAAGAGAGGAAGCCGAGCGAGTGTAACTACCTACGAGTTATATACCACATCTTCCAGCCCTTCTCTCGTCTTGAATGAATTTTGGAATGGGCCAGGAAGTAGGCACGTTAACTGTTTGAACAAATAGCACTGCTAGTTATCAGATTAGGTCGACATGCCTTATTCGAATTCTTAATTTAAATGTTAGTTTTACCTACTACGAATAACGTAAAACGGGGCGAGAAGGGACAATAACAGAAATTTCTACCCTCGATAAAACTTGATCTTTTCATGTGACACGTTAATTATTATACATAAAAAATATTCCTGTCTTTTAAGGGTAAAAAGGGACCCCTATTACTCCGCTGTCCGTCTCATGTCTGTCTGTATGTCCGTCTGTCACCAGGCTGTATCTCATGAACCGTGGTATTTGGACATTTGAATTTTTCACAGATGAGTATATCTGTTTCCGCTATAACAAACAATAATAAAAACAAAATATGTGAAAGTCTCATGTGTGTGGCATGGCTAAGTACAAAATTGCAGTCGGTTTTTTTGGGTATCAATTATTGCCTTTTGTCGTGCCGTGTTCTAATTATAGTTGGCCCTACGTATATGTGCTATAAAAAAGATAGTAGATTATGGAAAGGGGGGTATAAAAATTTATGGAGAATTTTTTTAATTGCGTGTGCGTTTGCGTTGTGCATAAGGTTTGCCGATGATATAGCCGCTTTTGCAGAAGATCCAACGCAACTCCAACAACTCATAGAAGTAATGGACACAATATTCACAGAATTCGGACTACACATTAATACTAAGAAGACTAAACATTATTTACATCAAAGAACAGTCAAGTAACAAATACAAATTCAATTCAAATAAGAAATACTCCCATTGAACAGGTCAAAAGTTTTAAATATTCAGGCAGCATTGTTACTAGTGACTCCAGATGCACTTCAGATATAATCACCCGCATAGCTATGGCCAAAAAAGCATTCAAGCCAAAAATCAAATTTTCTAATCTAAGATTTCACGCAACATTAGAAAACGTTTTATTAATACCTACATCTGGAGTATAGCGTTGTATGGAAGCGAGACGTCATAAACTCAAAGAGACAGAGTGCGTTTGAAATGTGGTGTTGGAGGAGGATGGGAGGTATAAGTTGGACGGAAAGAAAAACAAACGAAGAAGACTTGATAGGAGAGAAAAGATTCTTGCTAAATATGATAGAAAATAGAAGAGGCAATATGCTGGGGCACCTGATACGATATAACAATCACATTAAAACTATAATAGAGGGCAAAATAGAGGAAAGAAGAAGCAGGGGAAGCCCGAGACGTGCATTTATGGATCAGGCTAAGGAGAAGGCTAATGTTGTGTCGTATCAGGAACTCAAAGATGTAGCACAGACAAGAACGGGATGTCGGTTACTCCACCGACAAGAGCAAGGCTCCTAAATTTATGATGATGACTACGTATAGTACGTATATATTTGATCCTCTCTAAAACTGGTTTGAATGACACCATAATAAACAAGTAGTCAATTATGGTTGGATCTGTGCAGTATGGTATAGGTGTCGTTACCGACGCGAGCCCGCATTAAATTCATGAGATCACTCCTACACTCATCGTAACATCTACACAACTACATACCTACGAGTACCAATTATAACATTTAGGAGCGCTATATTATTAGTATGCCGCTTGAGAGAACGGAAATCTTCAATATTTTTATGTACCTCTAGAAAGTAGGTACTTACGTTAAAGGAAAATGAAACACATCTACCTACCTTATAAACCCCCGAACGGTCATACTGTGTATTGTCTGTGTCCGTTTTAACTGCGGTTTTGTTTAAATCGAGACTCTTGTCTGTCTATATGGTTCTAGTTATTTCGTGGAAATAAAATTAGTCGTCTCCATGATACTCACCTCTCATTAAGCCCTAATGAGAGGTGAGTTTCTTAGATCCGGTCACTAGCCCAGTGACCAAGCTTCAGTATCCCAGCCCCAATATTAAAGCTTGGAATTACAATATTTTGGTTATATGTTTAGTTTAACAGGCACTTTCTACCATCCACACCAATCACTAAATTAATTAAGGCCACATGTTGACCAGCTATGTGTTTTAAGGGTTACATTGATTTTTAATTTATTAAGTATGTTTAATTTCATTTTATGGACCTTGTCTGGAATAAAATAATTTGATTTCATTTTCATTCATTTCATTATCACTTTATATTAGTAACTAGAACGAAAAAGGTGCCTTCTTGTTTCTATTACTGTACAAAATAAATATCGATGTTTGATTATTCTAAGACGTCGGAGTGGACTTTTCAAATACTCCGAGCGAATAGAGAAGTATTTCCTGAGATTATACCTATTGCCCCTATTGGCAGCAATTTAATTCTGTTTATTTCGGCAATGTTTTGTCTTTGGCTTTGCGTCTCTATTCGGTAATATTTTATCATGTTGGGTGGGTACCATAATTCACAAATGTATGTGCTTATGTATAGTGCGTAATCAATGTTCGAAATTTTAGTATGAAAGGCAATTTGTATCTATTATGTTTTCGTTATATTTACGCGTAAAAGTTCACTGAATAGTGCAGTTTTACTTCGTTGAGTGTGTCTACCGCGTTTTCAAGTTCTTATCGCATGTGAAAAGTGTGTCGCAAGCAGGAAATATCAGTTTGCATGTAAATTGGTACACAAGTTACGGTGCCGCCTGATAGAAGACTGAGGTTACCAAATGAAATATACATATACAAAACTATAACTGTAGAGTAGAGGAAAACCATTTTAAAATGAACACCTGGCTCTTCGTAGACATGATTTCAATATTTGAGTTTCAGTGTATTGTGACTATGTCAGAGGGAACCACACTGGAGGGCTGTTCAGTTTAAGAGTAGTTTTACTGTAACATTGAACTTGAATAATTTGATATGGTAACCCATCAAATACATAAATGTGAAAATGGGAGTCAAGTTCAATATTAAGAATATGCGATGCTTGGTTGTCGTCTTCACCGACAAAAGAATTGAGATCTAAATGGGTGCCAAGTTCCGTAGATTCTCTGAAATGGTGTCAAGTCCGGCACTACATTGTTTACAGTAAAACTAATTTACTACGGCTTAGTGCATTTTGAGCTTTAACTTGGCAGTTTTCTTAAATACCCAACAGATTTTATGGCATTTTATCATATTGTATAGAAAACTGCCAAGTTAAGGCTCAAAATGCATTAAGCCGCAGTAAATTAGTTTTACTGTAAACAATGTAGTGCCGGTCTTGACACCATTTCAGAGAATCTACGGAACTTGGCACCCATTTAGATCTCAATTCTTTTGTCGGTGAAGACGACAACCGAGCATCGCATATTCTTAATATTGAACTTGGCTCCCATTTTCACATTTATGTTTTTGATGGGATATCATTACTTTTTGTCAATCTTCGCCAAATGGTGCTTTTTAAGAGCGAATGCACGAGTTACTCGTACTATACAAAATACCCAAACCGCTATAAGTGCACCTCAAATATTTGAAGAGTTCCCTCGATTTCTCCAGGACCCTATGATCAGATTCTTACCTGATAATTATGGGACTACCCCGTAAGTACGAGTATGCCGTTACAAACAAAAAAATAATTTTCCAAATCGGTTAATAAATGACGGAATTCTGAGGTAACTAGCATAAATAATAATAATAATAAAACTAATAAAAATCACTGTTTTCTGTTTTTTTTTGGTGTACACACACTTACCAAATTTGCTTGCCAAATTTCAGCTTTCTAGGTCACCTGGAAGTGGGATTGGTTTTGATTATACTAGTCAGTCAGTCTGTCAGTCAGTGGTAAAAATGCCGTTTTTTGGAATTTATATCTCAATAATTATTAAACCTATATTTATGAAATTTGGGGTTTTAGTTGTTCTAAAGGATCTTAATACATGTACCAAATTTCATTTTTTGTATGTTAGATAGATTTGGAGTTATTGGGGGGTCAAAAGTGGCTCCAAACGGTTCGTGTAATATAAGTCCAGAGACCGGACAAATGGGTGTCATTACTCGCAATAACGTGGACATGACTCCAAAGATTAATTAACGAATTAATTGATTTCTTAGTGATAATTGCTAAGACTTCAATGGGATAATAAAAGAAAGATATCATACCTCTTTGATTTCCTTCTTAAAAATACAATCATTTTTGGACATTGACATTAATATGCTGACATTCATTAAGTTTACTTTGTGATTCTTTCATTTTTATGGTATATGTGTATCACGAAAGATATCTTATAACAAACAAAATAAAGCAATGGTTTTTTGTCGCCTTTTGAATATCGTCAATTTTCCAATGGCGAAAATTGAAGTAAATAAAATACGACGTCGAAATGGGTATGTCAAAATTGTTTTATTTTTTATTGCTTAACTTATACATTTAGAATGAGAACTCAATAATATTTTCTCTTACATACCTATTAGGCAACGAAGAAATATGTTTGTGTCGCTGTTATTTTAACTTTAAAGAAAGGTGTTTGAAGTTTATCTTAAAATACATTGATGTATCTAAATTCGACGAATGTTGGGAGGAGGTAGTGGGTCTTTTTCGTAAATATCAAGAACGGGATATACCAGGTAACCTTTTTAAACTAGACTTTACCTATTTAAGTAAATGGTTCATGCATAGAGAATAAAACTTAAATCTAAACTGTACAAATAATTGTTTTTTTAGGGAATGAGTCAAGAGATATCGCCTGTAAATGTCCAATGAAGAGTTCCAACCTGCGTAAAATGTTAATAAAAATACCTCTGCATGTTTTTGAGAAGTTTTGGGTTCTGGTTATTAATGTAATAGAAAAATATATGTGCAACAACAAATAAAGTAACTATTAATCACCATCATCATCATGTCAGCGGAATGACGTCCACTGCTGGACATAGGCCTCCCCCAAAGACTTCCACAATGACCGGTCCTGCGCCACCCGCATCCAGCGGACACCGGCGACCCTTACCAGGTCATCCGTCCACCGTGTGGGGGGCCTGCCCACGCTACGCCTTCCGGTACGTGGTCGCCACTCGAGAACCTTTCCGCCCCAACGGCCATATAATAATAGGCCAACTATTAATAGTAGTAGCTATTTGTTTGGAAATACCCTGGATTTTTGGATGTGAAAAGGCACAAACTTACCTCTGAAAATTTAGAAAAAAAAAATTGCTTTAATAACAATAAGTCTGTGTTTTATTTATTGATTAATATTTTACGTAGTAAACAAATTAAATTACAGGTAAAAATAATTAATTGATCTTATGAGTCATGTCTATATTATTGCCAACAATGACATCCATTTGTTCGATCTCTGAATATAACACACGGCTGCTGTCCGCCAGTTCCTGGGGTGAACTTGGCTGGACACGATGCCGCGTGTCTAGATACTATTTTTAATAAATTTGACTAATTAGTTCTTGTTATTGTTACAGGTAAGTCATATACTTCACTCCATTGGACAAACCGTAGAACGCATTAAGTTCTACCCGACAGCCTGTAAGTTACTAGTAGCGTCATCTATTATGCGCCTTTGTAATTAAATAGTTTCGCTACTTGCCGTGAGATGGCGGGTCACGTTACAACATTACACTAGCATTTGTGTAGTTAGTTATGAACTTATGAGTAAAAAAGCTGTTTTTCTATATTGCGGTCTAAACATAATTTAATGCGAATAATTGCTATATATTCATTTCAAAAAATTATAATTACAAAATGCATTACAATTGAAAAAAAAAAACAATACACAATATAAGTGGAGTTTATTCTAGGGTTAATCTATACAATTAACGTCCAACCACAGATTTATCTCTTATTATCGTTTGTTCTAATCCAGCCTTGGTTTTGTAAGTGTGAATATTTGTCATAATTTGCTCCTATACTTTTCTCACTGTAACTGAAGTCAAATATTATTTCGACAGTTTGTTGCAATAATTAACTAGACCTCCCTTTATCATTTCTATTTAACTGCTAGCTTCACCTAAGAACTTGTAGTCATTAAGGATGTGCAAATAGAAGATAATTAATTAATTATAGCTATCGAATAGTAAACGAGCATTATCTTTTACGTGTAATGAATTATACTTCGTAGTAAATAATTAATGCTATATTTATACTTGGTAGTAAATAATTAATGATATGATTAGTTCAGGACCGGAACGAATGGCGTAGTCGAAGTCTTGTGTCTGTCCTTAACAGTCGGCGATTCATCATCATCATCATCGTATGAGCCGAAGGACGTCCTCTACTGAACATAGGCCTCCCCCAAAGACATCCATAATGACCTGCGCCACCCGCACCCAGCGGACACCCGCGACCCTTACCAGGTCATCAGTCCACCTTGTGGGGGGCCTGCCTACGCTACGCCTTCCGGTACGTGGCCGCCACTCGAGAACCTTTCCGCCCCAATGGCCATCGGTTCTACGCGCTATGTGCCCCGCCCACTTAAGTTCGGAGGGCTATATCGGTTACTTTTGTTCTGCTGCGGATGGCCTCATTACTGATACGATCACGCAGAGATACTCCCAGCATAGTCCTCTCCATTGCAATCTCTTCCAATAGCTGCTTCACTTGTTTGTAAATAAATATTATAAGTATCACTTTCTGATATACTGGTTACATACCTTTATGTATGCTGTAGAATTAATTGTAAAGATTGTTAGCCGAACAGTTTCCTGACTACTTATTGAAATTTTTCTTCTTGGAGGCTTTCTTTTTCCCCTTCAAATTTATTGTGTTGACATTGGTGAATTTATACACCTTCTTTAAATTTTGGTTTTCTGACATAGCAGACTGTACATCTTTGTATGTACTCTTTTCATACATCGCTGTACCTATTTATTCTTCTTTTAAATATTGGTTTGACATTGGAGACTCTAAACATCTTTGTATTATTGGATTCGGAAACACTATACATACATCTCCCATTACGTATGTGCCCAGGTTTTAGTCTGTTGTTCATTACCACTGTTGTCATATCAAAACGCCATATTGTATTTATTGCTGTATGATTTGTAAAAGAGCCCTTGAGGCCTACTTAAAGCATACACATTTGATTTTGATTTGATTGATAGATTTTGATTTAGCCATTCTGAAGCCAGGTTAAATTTGAATTCAATTAACTGTCGCTGAAACTGCCATGCCAAGCTGGAGAACAGTGTTCCGTTACTGGGAATATTACAGATTTTTATGGGAAATATATCCAGCTCTAAGGGCGCATCCCCGTTTATACTACGTATTAAGTATGAGGAATTTTCAAGTCAAAATGTGATGTTTCTCAAGTGTAAAAATAGTTTTTAGCTTGAAATTTGTCGCTTTGGATATATAAAAGGATATTTTTTAATGAAAAACCCCAAAGATACATGTAAAGATTATGATATTAGGCCACAATAAACTTGTATTAGGTATTAGTAACGTAGAAAAAATATCAGGATACGCATGTTCACAGTATAGTATATAGTGTCGTAGTCGATATAGTTTCTTATGTAGTATCTTATCTGTTCTTACCTAGATTCGGGTCCTTGCGGATGCACTACGACTACGACCCAATGGGATCTTTTGTGCAATTGCCCCCTCCTTTATACCTACTCCAAGCTGCTCTCCAACATCTCCACAAACCGGATGATGGAGCTCAGCGGGAGTTCTCTGAGTTCCTTTGGTTCTGGGTAACCATTGCCAAAGTCATTCATTCTATTCTTTGTCTTGGCAAGGGCTTGACATTAACACAACAAGTGTTCCGTTGTCTCGTCATCCTCGCCACACATCCCAGCATCTATATTAGAAGACATAATATAATATTGCATAGCAATTGGGATAGGTGAACAGATATCTGCTGCAACATTTGACATTGTAAAGCTGTATACAATTAACGTCCAACCAATTTTTGTCAATATTTTTCATGGATAGATTGCTTGCCTATCGCTTCAACTCTAATTTGTAGTTATCGTGTAGGTACTTTTCTCATTTTCCCGTAAATTTCGGTTTACTTAAATGTTAATGTTCAAACAATATTCCGTATTTCTAAATGAATATTCTAAGAAGTGATTTAGTTTAATCCCCGTAAACAAAGTCTCTAGTTATTATTATTTTCCTCTGAACACAGAGGGTTTGAGGTTGAGGATATACACTAGTATGTACATCAGAATTGAGCGACATGAGATTAATTCTGCGTAATATAAGCTGGTTTAACTATTATTCGTATGTCTCGCACACCATTCGCATTAAAGAAATAGTTCTCTTAGCAAAGATGAATACGCACATAGGGTAAGTTCGGGATATTTGGTCATAGCTTTTCTTAAACACTGTAAACAATAATCTTACATATTTCTATAAAAAAATATTTGTAAATAAACTTTCAACATTAAACTTTGATATACTAAACAAAAAAGTGACATGTTCTAATTATATCAACCTTAAAATAATCGTTTTTTTTAATACACAATTAGCCGTCTCTCCCGAGGAATCTGAGCATGCCCATGCCATGACTTTAGTGAAGATGACCATAGGCTAATTCTAGCTTTAGCATAGTTCTAGGTCACAGCAACATTTATGCACAATTTCATATTTGTCCGTTTCATACTTTTTGAGAAAAAAATTAAATAAAAACGTTTTAGAGAGAAATGAATGCCGTGAGGTTCCAGGTGGCAGTAGAGGGTTAAAATCAGTATAAAGTACAACACCATCAACTGGTAATAGTTTAGAACTCAAAGCTTTGTGGGCAATTTTTGAAGGGTTATCCTGCTACACCCTTTAGTGCTATTTTCACGACTAGATAATTGGCACACTGTGTACTGCAACCAGTGTTTCGAAGGAAGTGTTTCACAGTCATTTCGCCACATCTCCGGCAGATCCTTTTTAGGGTTCCGTAACTTCTGTAGTAAATAAGGAACGCACTTGGCCGGTTTTTTTAATAATTAAGCTTTTCTAATAAACGGGCTCCAGCTGGCCATCTAGCCTTTTTTCTGGAAGAGAGGATCTTACCTAAAATTTAAAAAAAGTGTAGACCGACACGTCTTTTAAGCATTTTTCTTACTTTTTTAATTACTTAGTATTTTTTCCCTAATATTTTTGTCGTACCATACATAGCTTCCACGTACGACGCGAAGTGAACTGAACTGTAACTAGTAACATCTAGTCCACTCTTCTATGAAATATTTCGATGGGCCATCTCTAGGTACCTTGTGGCCATCTACCCCGGAATTATCCTATTTTATTAAAAAAAAAGATTACTGTTTCCGACATTGGTCAATAAAACCGTTCTGGTTACGAAACAGAACACGTGGGGTCCCACGTCGAAATTGAACACAATCGTGATGCCTCCTTACCTTGTTCAGCCCAAGAACAATACTGGCGAGAACCAGTTAAGTAGGTTCATGACCGGCGCGATCGCCTCGCGCATAATGCCAAGCCTGCGTCGTGATTTAAACATGTACTACCACTCGCCCTCCGGCAAGCAAAAACTGACCGAGAAGGGAGCTAGTCCATGTACTCCAACAATACCAGCTCAATCAGACCTCTGCTGCCTTTCACCTACGCTGCCAACAGAATACACGACGGAGACCAAGAAAAAATTGCCGATGTAAGAAACAAAAAAGCAAACTGGCGTTAGTAAAACATATGAAATGTACTGTACTTACGCGTATAAATGTTGTGAATTAATGTGCAGAGCTTGGTGTTAATGTGGGAAACAATTCTCGGCCGTTGTGCATTTCTGCTGATAAGACTGCTAAACATACAAAAAAAAACGTCTTTATGACCTAATGACAAATACGTAATAAGGTAAGAGAAACTAAGTAAATTGACCAACTCTACTGGGTTAATTTCTTAGTCCTAAGTATCTTATTAGATGATGCGAGTATTTAAACTAGAACGATATTGACAAGTTTAGTTTTAATCGTTGCTTCATCATCCAAAGTATTTTATTTACATTATGCCTATTAGGTAAAAAAACACGAGCTTAAAAGCACTTACCTATAGAATGTAGTATCTAGGTCTAAATTGGATTTATTTTCATCTCTTCTTCCACTATTCACAAGATGTAAACAGTTATTAGTTACTAGGTATCTTTTGCATTATTGTAATGCATTGTGGACCTTTCTCTTCTTAATTACACTTTTCTGAATTATAATAAGTTTCCAGATACCGTTTAATGACTCAATCAATGAATCCGTAACCTTAAGCCCTCACTTCAAAAAAATCAACAAAGTTGCTCTAAGTGCATTCTCGTAAAGTTTTATGAGAGGGCAACTCGATACTACTGTACCTTTATATCTAGTTCATAATAAACTGTCATCGAAGTGTACTTATGCAGTTTTACAGTTACATATCAGCATCGCCAGCAAAGTTGTGGTGTAGAGTTAGAGTGCGAGCGAGAGGAAGCTATGCACCTCCCCGGAGGGAGCCGAAGGCGGACGGAGACAGCCGAAGGCTCTAAACATGGCGGCGTGTGCACGCTTCGCGCTTGTCAACAAAGTTCCTCCGACCGCCTTCGCTCGCGGCCGCGCGCCCTCCTGTTGATTCTGAATTAGAACTTGTTCGGTTGCCGCTTGATGTGATTATGTGAAACAAGTGAAATGTGCAATAATTTACTGGGATTGAATCGATTATTTTAATAATCAGTGTAATACGAACTGATCAGGTATATTTATTTAAATGATTTAAAGTTGGAGTATTAAAATACCATTAAACTTATAAGAATTTACATTGTTGAAAAATAGCAGCAGTAATCGCACGGGTACATTTACTGTAAAATTTAAGCTGATTGAGCCGTGGCTACTCAGTTACGTATACGGTAATTGTTCACACTTGTGATATCTTATCTATTTGGCCAATTTCCTGACTGCGACACATCGGACATTCATCATAGGTTTTGTCTATTCACTTCTTACATTATCTAAGTTTGCAGCCCTAAAGCGCTTAGCATATTTCGTATTTGTTGCACTGTCCACACTGTGGTAGAGTCAGCTTCGTATAATACGTAGCAGCCAAAGTGGCCAAGTAGTTCGGTACTCCATACAAAAATATGGTACCTACTTATATGACGCTGACTGTGCCTACTTGTGTGCATTGCAATAAATAGATGCATCTGGAAGAGCGCGTAATTAGATGGCTATTTAAGTTAAATAAAACTTAAGATAATGTACTCATACAAACTTTGTTGTCTTTCCTGTATTTCATTATTCCGTAGATTTGTCGTCTATATTTGACATTGAAAACACCCCTCTGTGGGGTGGCAATGAACGGGAGTTGAATCCAAGCGTGAACCGTTGCACGTGCCGTGCCGGTTTCAACTTGTTGCACAGTGGACACAGGAGTGGTTCCGACTTCGGTATTGTTACAATAACACAATGCCCCATAATCCCTTTCAGAAACATATGCGAGAATCTATCCCAGCGAGATGGAACACATGTTAAAAATGTCCACAAAGTTAAATGAGCATTTGTGTGTGCAACCAAATTTACCGCCAAAGATTTAACTACTTTCTTACTGTAAACATAGTTTTGAGATCAACGCAAAGACTCCCAGAATGTATTATGGTGTGCAACTCTACCTAAACCGAGCTAATTGTGTAGTACCTACGTCTTTTAGGTATTAATCTAAAAAAGTAATAATCTTATTTGTGCACCACCAGAATATTTATATCGTGCCTAAGTGACTTGTCATGTGACACCCGTGGAGTTGCAGGCCGACATAGGCAGCGCTGACCGCTTACCACCAAGCGGGTCGTACGTTTGTTTGCCACCGATGTGGTATAAAACGGGTACGCTTGTAGATACATACGTATTTTTCCAATTCCGGATTTGTCTGAAAACTCGGTCAATAAATCCAACGTTTTGCTTATTTGAGTACTTTATCGTAGGAAAAGTCGTCGCCTATGCGACGGCGCTATCCTGAAAACGGGTTAGTCCAAACGGAACGCAAGGTTGACGTCGCCCTGACAGGGTCCAAGTACCCATGCAAAAGGTTTAATGTTACTATTGGACGCGGATGGTTTTTAAGAAAATTGCTAGCTGGAACAAATTGTTCTCTTTGCGGCAGCGTAAGCAAGGCTACCGACCCGAGGACACCCATTATTATTTTAGTGTCAAGAGTGTTCTAAAGGAAATTCTTGACTAGTACTTTTCTTAATTTGTTTTGTTGATGTATGCATACGGACAGTCAACACTAATCGTCTCATAAGCACTCGATAACTAGGCGTAAGAAGATTAACAACGGAGCTAGAGTTGTTTATCGAGCACTATTATGGATTTAATTAATAAAACACTGTCTACTATATCCTTACCATATAGAATATATGTAAGAAAAATCCGTGTTACTAACCCACACAGGGTTAACAATACGTTGATATATATTTAATAAACATACCTAGGCATATGGGACGGTGTACGATTAAAAAATGTGGGCAGAGTGGGTGTCGTGAAGTGTAATCCTTTATCCACCCGCCCACGCGTCCGGACAAACTTTCTTAATAGAAGGAATTGAAGTCGGCTTAGCCGCCAAACTGTTGTTTGAGAAAAAATAGTATTCCGTTGGTGTGAGTCACCGCAGCGAGTCCCATCGAGGTCTGGGTCACATTCCAGGCCTGTGAGCGGCCGCGCTCAACCAAACCGGACCCCGACTGAGATCCTCCATTTTTCGTTATCCTTTAGTTTACGTAATTCACTTTATCTGAAGGTACATAGGTGCTGCGAGCTAATTTCTAAATCCTGTATGGTGTATGTGTCTATTTAATGGCTTCATAAATTAGGTTCGTTTTTGGTGACTTTGGTTGATACTCGTAGTTTTTGAATTAATCTGATCGCTCGTTCGTCAAAGCCCCGTGCCCGGCGAGGAAGGGGCGTGTTTTTTGTACACCATCTGTCGGCCTGCAGGTGTCGCTTTACATACTAAGCAGGTGATTTGAATTCGCCTTTCTCTCTTCCTCTTAGGGATTTTATGACTACTTAGTGTTTAACTGATGATCGACAGCATACAATAAAATTGTGATGTTTATCCGCATTCTTATTTCCGCTCGAAAGTAATATGTTACGTTTTTTCATAACAACACAATACTCGTGTTATGTGACAAATCCTTCCCAGATTATGGTTTTTGTTCGGTATATGTATTAAATATAACTTATAAGGTACGAGGGAAATATATTTTCGTTCCGGCTTTACCACATCATAATACCTATTCACACCAATAAGGTTTATCAAAAGATCTTATGTTTGTCAGCTAAGATATGGGTAGGAATATTATACACAGACACGTCTTTCAGTTCGAACAAACGAAAAATATTTAATTCTAAACTTACCTAGTCTACTACCCTACGTGTTTGGTGTCTCAATCAAGTAAATATTATTGATTTGCTAAATCAGGCCTAAGTCATATTAAGAACCCTATGTGGATGGTATTAATCTAACGGTACAAAGCTAAATCCACTCTGATCCGCGTGCGTCTAATCGAATGATGATGATGTAATTAAGTGGTTGTAAAGCCCTTCGTGCCGGTTCACACTGACACCGGAGCGCTATCAGTGAAATAACTCCTTAGCATTGGTATTAGAGAAAATAAATGCGTGCATGGGTGCATTTGACGTTTAAGATTATTGTCTCCGCTTCATGGTTCATTTCATTCGTTGTTCATGGTCCATTGTATCCACACATACGTCATGTTCTTCCTACACATTCATGTATAATACTTTCATAGTTTATGTGGCACGTAATTTACCACCGAAAAGGTAACAAAATAATACACAGCCGATTAGTGTTGATAAATAAAAATAATACGAATATGTATTTACGACCACAATCCGAAGGGTACATGAACTACATGATGCAGACAAAACGCTTCAACAGGAAACATGGGTTATCACATTGACATTTACTGGAAACAATATAGGGACAAATTGGAGTTAATTTGTGTCAATAAGTGTGACCTACTAGTATGTACTTATTTATACAACGAAATAAAATTATTAGATATCTTTCGAGAATATGTAGAGTATTGTAGAGCAGGTAGAGTCTCTACTACTCTGGGAAATCGAGGTAACTTAATGCAGTAGGTATTACTGTACACAAAACAAATCTAGAGGTGTTGTGCGACCCCGATCCTTGGTAGCAGGGTCTTACGATCTTGAGTTCTAGGACAACTTCCTGCCAATGTCAAGTTGCGGACCAGCCAATCTCTGCTTTGCTGCAAAATGCGAGTACACATGTATAACTGATTCCGGTTCGTTTTAGCATCTTAATATTTCCATCATTATTCAGTTTGGTAGAAGTGAGTCATAGATACTAATCATCGCAAGTGTTGATTCATCGAGAAAGCTCTTCTGTTGCAAACTGCGCCTTAGTATTAATACCTGTTTGCAGTAAATGTTCAAAATAATTTAGATTTTCAAGGATATATCTTTGAATGCATACGAGTAAGTAAGTATATAACTTCGTGTTTCTTAGGATGGTTTGCTGTTATATCAAAGAACAAACTAAAATAATTTTAATTATTTGTACGCGTATGTACAACATAGGTACCTACTAATGAGTATTTTCTTCCTTTGAATTCGAACAGTTGGCACACACAGCCACAAAATATTCAACTATGTCGTCCCGATATTTTATAATCTTCCGAAATTTGTTATTATTGTAATTATTAACTACATAGTTGTCTATTTGTGCTGACACTTATAGCACATTTAGGAAATCTGCTTTGAACCATGCGTTGTTTTGTTTTATTCGAATCAGTTCTGATTACTACATTTAAAAATCAAGGCCTTCTAACTGGTCTCAATGGACTTGCGACCAGTTATTACGGTATTGACCTTTCGAGCGCTTATTTGATCCTCGACTATTCAAATCAGTAGCTAGTGCAGCCACACTAAACGTCGTCGTCACGCCGTCTGGTCCTGACCTTGTGTGTCAGTGAACGTATACAACTTAACTTATTCCGACTTGGACCCATGCTGGAAGAGCTTCGCCAATCCAGGCACGACAGACCGAAAAGTACACAGTTAACAATGCCGCGGGTTCATGCCAGTACCCATTGCCGAGGTAGCCATAAACGATATGCATCGTTGTTAAGCTAAAATTGCTACTCGCGTAAACATACATTTGCTCATATTTGAGGTTTTTTGAAGAAGAAACTGCAGTTGTAATTCGCAATTTTTTTTTAGTCTGCGGTTAGGCAGCTGCCGTGAGTCTTGTACGTTCAATTAGAGGGGCGCAATGTTGGTAATCATGGCCTATTAAGCGTAAATGCGAAATGCTAAACGAAATTTTCGACGCGTACTGTCGGCGTCAATAAATGTATTCAAGCGCTGTTATCAAATACGTTTTACGTAAACAGCATTTCTATGGGTAACTTTTCTTAGGAGTTGTTCTCTCACAGCGTGGAGAATTGTGATTGCACAAGTCAAGGCGTCTGAATCGAGCTGCGGCCGCTGCGGGTTGCTCTAATGTGTTTGAGACATTCCGCGCAATGTTTTTTATTTACTCTCTTCGTTGCTTATATTTTGTCTTACTTTTTTTGGTTTTGACAAAAGCAGCTATATCTGTGAATAGTGTACACATATTTAACATTAATCTGTTTTTTTAGTATTTAGATACTACTCTGTAGTAGGTAAATGTCTTATGAAGTTAGGTTAAACAAGAAGTGCTTTGACTTCACGCTCGCTCTTGCCCCCATTTTGGTGAGTCACAGAAGACGTGTGTTGTAACTAAGAGCTTTTATCGTGACCCCTTCCGCCTGGCCTATATCCCGAGGGTTGATGACACATATTCCTGATATTTGTTTAATCTTACACGAGCCACTTTTGAGTTTCTATATAAGATCAGAAAGAAAATACCCGATCCATAAACTCAATAATAATAGAGAATGGAAACCCTTCTCTGCAATTTTTAAAGTTCCCCGTAACATAATCCCTACGACGTCGATCGAATGGTCGTTAATTAATCTGGAATCCATAGATTAACGGTACAAATGCTCAGATTTTATTTGGGAAATTCACGCATATAATCGATCCACTTTAGTTACGTTTCCGTTGGTACTTATATTGCTCTTCTTATTATTCAATTAGAAAGCGGATGTATAAAATACATGATAATTATTGCATTTATTAGTGATTAATGTACCTAGTACTACTACACTGTCTACAATTTATTATGATTGAAATGGAAGACGCATCCGCTGGCAATTCTAACAT
Organism: Notocelia uddmanniana; assembly: GCA_905163555.1. Taxonomy (NCBI): domain Eukaryota; kingdom Metazoa; phylum Arthropoda; class Insecta; order Lepidoptera; family Tortricidae; genus Notocelia; species Notocelia uddmanniana. The sequence goes on along the minus strand of LR991052.1, from coordinate 11,516,852 downwards.
TATTTTCTTATGAGATCATTAAAACGCGTTCACTGTCATTAGAATTATGTATGTGCAACATAATTTCCACAATTTAGCAAAACATTTATGACTCAGCACGACTTAACGGTTTCTTTTTTCGATAAAGCAAAGATTCTACGTAAGTAATTACCTTACCTACCTTATCTCGGTGAAGTTATGTAAATCGTAGGGTCCGACTCCGACATATTGACGACTTTGATCCTCAGTATTAAGCGCTTGACTGATAGTCCGGTCTCACTGCATCTTCTCACTGATAGGCAGCAGTAGGTGGTAGGTATAACTATTTGATGAGCAGGGGTTTGGCTATTTAGGAGATCTTTAAAGAAATTGCATCATTACCTACTTGATATTGTAATACGTTTTTCGGTAGTTGTTGTGAGTTTGTGCACGTAATCATATGAGAAAATCTCTTCGTTCGCCGCGCCTAGATGCTAGTTGTGACGGACCGTATTCGGTGTCCGCGGTAACTACATATAAACCCACATAGCGGCGCTATCCGGTCGACAAACCCGTATCTGTAGCTAGGAATCTCACATCTAACTCTACAGCGTCCGAGGAAGTCTTAAAAGCACATCCGTTCTAACCACCTTCTCGTCTATTAAAACGACTCATATAAATAAATACAAACAGCTTTCTCATTCTTACAGTTACCGAGTTCTCGGTCTTAACTTACACTTCTAAGATATTGCGAACCTTTCTGGGTGGATTGGTTCATGTTCAGCTACGCACCGTATGCGAAAATTACAGTATTTGAAGTATGACGTAGGATTGTGTATGTGTAGGTATAATTAAAAATAATTACGAGGATCGGATCGATTTAGAACCCACTGGTTGGATAGTTCTCCCGTCTATTCCCGATGTTGCTAAGTTTACGTCTACCTTTACTTACTGCGCCCTTGTTGGTAATAAGTACATTACCAGTAAAGGGCGGAACTAGATAATTTAATTCGGTTGTCGATGATATGGGTATGGGTACTTACCACTGTCCAAAAAGTAAGTTTACATTGTTTAAGATAGTTAAACTTAAGTGTACTTAGTTAATTTGTTCTTCGAATTCTCTCGTAGTTTCTTATCTAGTAAAAGTGCACTTGTGTTTCCGGGCTAGCATCGCTATTTAACAATATATGTATTTACCAACTTGTCAGAATTGCACGTTCTTGTGCGGTTTTTTATGCGATTATTTGGTTTATGCTTATAAAGTTCAATTAAAGTTCACGTTTGCGCTGAAAAGTTAAATTCATACCGCTATGATCTATACCTACACAATGATTAATGACTTCATATCCGCGCTCGTAAACGATGCGTACGCCTGTTTCGCAACAGTATTAAAACATTAACGCAGTATATTTTACTTTTTTCGTAAACAACATCCATTTTACTTTTATTAAAGTACATATAAATAAATTGTCGTTGGGTTGGTGAACATTAAATGACTTCACTAGCAGTGTTCAGCATTGAAGTGAGAGTTTCTTGTTGTTTTGGTTGTATCGTGTGTACGTACGTCGATGTTGATTAATTCGAGAGTATTATCTACTTAGAATAACTAGGTGCATTCAATGCCCACGCAGCTACTCGATGAGGTATCAACTTTCGGTATTATACAATTTGTAGCCGGTGGCGCAATCCCCGCGGTTTCATGGTATTCGGTGAGCCTGCGGTCGGAATTGCTTTGCGAGAGCCTATAAGAAAGTTTCGCAACTATGCTTTAGTTTCAAACCACGTTTGGCGCCGGCTTGCCTCTAATCTTGCCGGAAATGTCTTTGTCAAATACCGACAGTAAGGGTTTGATCCAGAAACTGTTATGTAAACGGAGAAGGAAATTGTTGGCAAGGTAGAAATCAAGTGACATATGTGTAAGTAGTTAAGACAACCCTGATATATACTTAATAGTAGTAATATGTGACTTTTGATGCCTATTTATAGTATTTTTATATATTTTAAAATATAATGAAACGGCGACTCGCGTCTTTAAGGTGCCGATATATATTATTTTTAATGTGTTATATAAAACCGGTTAATTTGGTTTATATAGTAGCTACCTTATGTGTTTATCTTTTGTTGTTCCCTCCTATACTCGCTTGATAATGTTTCAACGTATAATCGTGCATTGAAAACGTTAACATTAGCGTGATTACTTGTTTTCTCGGTTTACTCAAGACTTGAACAAGTTGATTAATGTAAATGTGACACTTTCTAAAACGCAATTGACACAATGTCCATTTTATTAACTTAGTTTATTACACTTTCATTGGAAACTGTATAATTGAATAAAGATTTTGCCTAGTCTTGTGATTGGCAGCAAAAAATGAGCAAAAGGGTTAAACACTCGACCACAGTCGGTTATAATAGTAGAAGTTCGAGAAAAGTATAAAAATTAGTCATGAAACCTAGTCCCTAAACAGTAGCATAGTGTATTTACCACGAGTAGAAATTCGCTGTGTGGAGGTATGTAAATAGGTGAATTGAAGTCTAACCCAATTATCACCCTCGCAATTTTCTCATATTTGACTAGCGAAGAGCAAGGACTCTATATGGCAAATATGAAAGATAAATTAAGAGTGACTATATTATGCGGACGAGACATTAGTCATTTTTTTTTTGTGAATAAGCATCTTCTGGGTGAGCTCGTTTCATCGTCGGCTTCATCTTTACCCCCTTAGAGGCTGGCCGAGAGCAATCCCGTTTTTAATAAAAAAAAACCCTGGATTATTTAGGGCCATAACAATTTAACGCTTTGATGACAGGTCTGCGCGAATTAAATTAGTATTTACTTAATTAATCTATGCGTTTTACAGAAGCTGGCAAGTTACCTGGGTTCAGGTTTTACTTAATAATTAATAACTATGTCACGCTTTGTCACAGGAAGGAAAGGAAACAAGCTTTTCATAATTCTCTATACCTTCTCAAGTAAGTATCAAATTAGTCCAAACCGGATACTGTACGTAACTTACAAGTAACATTCTTCGTGTTGTGGAAGCATTCTAACACACATACAAGTTACATAGTCTACAATTACTGAGAACATGTTCGACACGTTAAAATATAATTATTTTGCCGGCGGAATCCTAATTGCGCGGAGGGCGTTTATCATTCCAATCTATAGGAATTACGAGGGCGAGAGCCTGAGAAAAACATTGCGCATGAATAGCTTGATCTTGTTTTATTTACGTTCTCTTTCAGGCAGCAATCGAATGAGGAGCAATCCGAATATCCTTATTTCAATACAAGTTTTTACATAATGTACAATACAGGAAGCTTGAATCTCACCTTTTGAATAGTGTGGAACCCACGTAGTCCAAGTCTTATGTTAAACAGCCAGCAAGCTTTGTACGCAATTATCTCGTATTGAAGACATTTCTGTTGTTATTAGGTAAATGTTGCAATGTTCTACGTTCTACCTTAATTCCTCATAGTTGACACATATTTTTCACGTCTATTATCATGGAGTTATTATTAAAAATGCCAAGGCTCTGATCATGAAGTAAAAGTAGTTCTATTTTCGAGCTGGAGAATTAAGGAAAAGAAACCTTTACGTACGGTCAACCAATTTAATTTCTGGGCCACTTCCTACCTTGTCACAGTGAAGATCGATATGAAAGCCGCTAGAGATCTCATATCATTGTCACTGTGACAAAGTACGAAGTGGCCCAGGAATCAAATTAATTGACTGTACCTATACGGATCCCATGTAGTACTGTACAATTTGGCTAGAATTCAAGTTCAGACTTACGTGGCCGTAACATTCTATGTTATGCGATACGTGGATATCCTACAACCCCAGCCAAACTTTAATTTTTATAATGCATTTTAGTATGTTTAAACTTGCTTTTACTTGCATTATGTGTTTCGGCTATTAGCTATTAAATCAGATTAGCAACATCATGGCAACCATGACTATATTCACAGACGACAAAGTGTTAATGTTAAGCTACATTTACATACATGAGACCAATGTCATAGGCTCAGAACAGTGTTGTGGTGGAGAAATTAAGAATAAGTTAAGTTAATGATTAACACCCCTGGCCAGTGACTAAGTACAGTCCTCTTTCATTTTTAAAGGGTCGGCATTGCGCATGTGAAACCCCTGGAGTTGCAGGCGTCCATAGGCTGCGGTGACCGCTTACCATCAGGCTGGCCGTACGCTTGTTTGCCAGCGACGTGGTATAAAAAATATTTTTGTTTCATCGATACTCATGACTGAACACTGAGCAACTTGACTAGGTACCCGTGAATCCCGACCCTTACTTATTTAGCTGCACTAGGCTATCACTAGGCTCCGATTTTTTTTTCGTTATCCTTTTGCTACTCAACACGAGCCGTATTGTAGCAAAGCAAATTCGTAATGTACCGTACCGTACTGAACTACTGTTTAAAGTTTTCTCCTGTTAACTCGGCGATGGGTAGTTTGTTCTACAGCGTTTTAATTACTTCATGTTTTATATGCTCACCTGTCATAAGAACAATTTTCCCCGTAGATTCGGATTGCTATTTTGTATTGCGCCTAGGTAACTGAAACTGATACACAGGAGTGTAGGGACCTAAAATTACCCTCGTATGAAAACCGTGAACTAGAGAAACTTTAATCACACGTATTTCCACGAATCGATCTCATTCAGGTATTGATCTCATAACGCAAACTCTAAATAAGGTTTACTCGAAATACGTGTAGGTTTATTTATTTAGGCGCTCAAATCTAATTTAATTTGGTTTAAAGAGGGGATAGATACTTGCTAAATTCGGGATGAGATAGTACGGCGCGGGTAGCCTCATTCGTCACGGTAGCTTAGCTCTGCTCGATCGAGACTGGTTCAATAATCGCCTCTATATCGCGTCCGGCGCTAAGTCATCTCGTTGCATTCGTCTCGAGGGAACAACGAACTGCACAGAACATAATCGCCAGGAATCAAGAGGGTCGCTAAGGAATTTATTTCTGCTGTTGTTTTGCCTTATGGCAATATGCCGTCATTGCTTTTTATATTAAATAAATAAAATGTTGGATTGATTTTGCTTACACTCCAAAATGCTTCCACCAAACGCGTCCGTTTAGCCCTGGCCTAGGTTTGGTTGGTTGACTAGTAGGGAATGCTCAATGCCTTTTGTACTTTTGTACCATTTGTGCCATTTGTACTTTTCCTTTATTGTGCATTAAGATTTAAGTAAATAAATATATTTTTGATTAGAATAACTACATTACTCCGTTGATGATTAATGTTTTTCCAGGACGCTGGAAAGAAATATCAAGCACAAAGGCTAAAATTAGTTGAGCATGTAACACGCTACTTTTATAATCAAATTAACAGACTGTGTTGGCAATCTAATTGCGGCATACGAGTACGGGCCTACGTGGCGTTGTGACCTATCCTACTCGTACAGGCGGCGTGCAGTGTTGCCAGATGCCGGAATACAAAAAGCGGAATCTGCGCTATCAAAACGCGGATTTTTAAATGAAAAAGCGGAATACGTTTATAGATTTTTTTGGCATGTTGAAAAGTCGAAGACAAAACATTATAAATTCCTTAAAAATATATTTTCACTATTAAAATGAAAAAATGTCCTCGACATCTTCATCCACTTCCCCGACATTCACTTTAGGGAAGTTGTAAATGATGTTTGCAGTCATTCTTGACATCATACTTTTCGTTGGGGAAAAGTTAATGCAGCAGCCATCGTTTTTGCGCACCGCTTGATCGGCCAAAAGCACTCCGTTTACGGTACTCGTTATAAGTCGATTCCGTTTCGCTGTTTTGATGTTGTTTATTTTGGAAAATTTGCGTTCGCAGTCTGCGTTTGAGATTGGGATTGCCAGGGCCGTCAGCGCAAACTCGGGGAGAATAGTGAATACTTGTTCCCCAATCTCGTTCTTATGCAGACGAATCTATAAAATTAATTTAAAAAGGAAGTCAAGAAGAGTAAAAAACAAAACATACGAAAAAAGGTAATATATAATGTACTAAAACTGAAAAAAAATACCTTATGCCAAAACTGATCGGCTTCAGCACAATTCAAAATTTCCGGCGGGAGTGAATTTTTCATTATCACTAATCTCCGCCATTCGTCGTCTATTGCTTGCAGGTTTGAATCTGATTGCTCAGTGCACCGACTCAAAATTGAGGCTAGGGGCAATAAACTAGGAACCTGCTCTCTGGTTTTATGTGACAGTGCTTGTGTCGGTCCCAGTAACGGTAACTGGGAGAGAACGGGGTCGTCAAAGTCGTACCTGAAAATGTACAGGTAGCTTAAAAAAGAGACATTACATGCAATCCATCAATTTAAATTACGTAATTAAAGTAAAATATTACCTGGCTTTCATCTGGATGCAAGATGTTATCATGAATTGCAGGCAATTTTTGCGAAAGATAGCTGTTATGTCTGGGCGCTGCATTGTTTCCGCCGAGGAAAGTTGCCGCATTGTTGCAACGCCCAAATAAATTTGGCTAATTTCTAAAAATTTGGTCGCGTCATCTGGCTGAATTTGCGATAGTGGAGTTCGGCACACGTATTCTCTTTTCATATACATCAAAAGAAAGTCGGTGTATGTTTCCGTCATTTTTTGGTGCACAACCGTTACCACTGTCTTTTCAGACTGGAAAAATTCGTTCATTTTAGTAAACTTTGGAAGCACCCACTGAAGGAACATGTAGTAAGCCTTCACAAAGGGATCACATAGTGCTCTATGAATATCTTCTGTGGACCTTAAGTGCTCAGTAAGGCACTTATCTGCAAAATACAATCTGAGCGCTTCCCACATTTCCAGCATACGGTCTATCACTGCCGCAAGTGACAACCACCTGGTTTGGCTCGGGTGTAACAATTTCAGTACGTCGAGTTGAAAGAACTTTTGAAACTGCGCAAACTGTGCCTGTCTTTTCGATGAGTTCTTTAAAAAGTTGTAGCAATTTCTTGCTAGGTCCTCGCAGGTTCTGGGCAATGTCTTGCACGCTTCACTGGCACATAAGTGTAAGGAGTGGCAAATACACTTAATGATTCGAATTCCCGGGCATAATTCCATCATGCGAGTTTTAACAGAGTTAGCGTTGCCCATCATTACATTGCACCCATCGGAAGCAAAACCAGTTATATTTTCTGTAGGGATATCTTTGGTCCTAAAGGTATTCATCATACCTTCGTATAATCGGGCAGCGGTGGCACCTTCCTCAGCGCCTTGCGGATCATTTTCGCTGAAAACCTGCTCCAGTTCCCAGAAACGGCTTACGACGCGCCCACAGTTCTCATCATAAAATCGAACCATTACGCAAGCTGTCTTCACTGATGAAACATCTGTAGACTCGTCTGTTAAAATTGAAAACTTGTGTGTGCGTAATTTTTCCGCTAGTTCCTCTTTCTCAACGTTACCAATAACGTTCATGATTACCCCTTTCATTTTTGTGCGCTTCATGGCCAGGGATTGCGCTATTTCAGAATCAGGAAACATATCCTTCAAAACTTCAACAAGGTGATCCATGCGTGAGAATGGCTCATCATGAGCTGCAAAGTAACCTGCTAGTTTTATTTCCGCATGTTTTACTTTATCCTCCAATGGCGTAGTCTTTTTGTTGAACATGTCTGCAACGCTTTTTTGTGTACTTGGAATGCATGCCTTCATTTTCGCCACGTGTTTTGCAGTTGCGGCATGTCTTTTGATGTCAGACCTACGAGAAAAAAATCCTTGATGTCGAAAGTATTTAACAAGTACTAATTGTTGTTTTTTTTATGAAATAGTTTTTTTTTTCTTTTTTTTTATTCTAAATAGGTATGCGCTTGACCACAAATCACCTGATCGTAAGCGATATTGTGGTCTAGGATGGAGCGCGCTTACCTAGTAAAAACCGGTTCACTAAATATTAATAATTACACTTAACAAAAACCTATGGTATATTATATAAAATACCTACAACACCAACGAAAGCGGGTACAGATACCATATTTTCATTGTTTTTGATTTTATTTCAATTATATCATAAATTAAGAAAAAGACATGTTTTTTTTTATTTTTTGGCTTCTATCAATTTCCTTATAAATACGGATAATTTGGCAAAGTCTGACAACCCCATACCGCATACAACAGACAAGACAAGAACGGGCGTCGTTCGTTGAGTGCTACCGCAAACGGCATTCGAAATTTTCCCTCTCTCTCACACTTGAAAGTTCGTACCTAAGTGCTACAGAGAGGCAAAACTTCGAATGCTGTTCGCGGTAGGGCCTCTCAACGCTAATCGTTTCAGTTGACGCGGGAAGTTCGAATTTTATGCAGTTTTTAATTTATTGTAAAGTAATAACAGCTGATTCTATTTATTGCTAAGTACATACATTTACTTGCAGAATTTGCATCAAAAATAATTGTTACTCTAAGTACAAATTTCATGAAACCTTTTCGTGTACTAGGTACTTCTCAAAGCATATTTAATCGACATTTTTAGACTTAGTAATTCCCGATTTGGACGCGCGCACGATGACCGGCACGAATTCCTTTGATACACCGCCAATCAATTATTTTACGCGTTTTCTCTACTACTGTACTGAAAACGGGTAAAATAATTGGTATCGTACAGTACACCTAAAAACGGATTTTGCCCTTATTGCGTCTTGACCACCAAACCAAGGCGGAACAAACAATCCCACTTGGATCGAGCTGGCTGATTAAGTCATCAAGCATATGGCCTCGCCTTGTGGAAAGCGGAGCCCGAAGCATAGGATTCTGCGCGCGTAACATGTTGTTAAAAGTTTACTTACGTTTCTGCTCGAAATGATTTTGAGCATAATTTGCAGAATGCCTTAAATTTGTCACTGGAGTCTGGAGATATCCATTTGTATGTTTCCTCTAGTTTCTTGTTGTATTGCAAGGGGGGTCTATGCGTATGGGATCCAGTTCGCCTTTTCTTCGCTGAAGATGGACCAGGCGATTCATCTTTACCGCAATCACTATCAGTGTCACCCATTATTAAAAGCAGCAGCAGTCAGCATCAACACATTAGTCAACACAACACAACATCAACTAAACAACAAGACAGCCACAAATGTGACAAACGTACACAAAAACAAAATGATGGATAGGCGCACTTTAGAAGTCTGAACTTAATTATGTACCACTAATATATTTATTTACACTTACACCACACTACAAGTATATATTTACAATTTTATAGATACTTTTTAAGAACTAAAATTTTTGTAGTGTATTATTTTACACATAACAACTAATCAATTTGATTTCAATATTTCGTATTTTTCCCAATCTCGCAACGTCGCTTGACATTACCTAAATGTTAGTCCAAGCTTTGAAATGTATAGATATACATTGCCTGTATATGCTACAATGAAATCCACTGAACAAAATATAACAAGCGATGTACGCTGAGTAGTAGTGAGTTATTACTTATTGCCAATTTTACCCGACCTTTGTTTTCTGAGTATGTGCTACTGTGCGAGTGAAATCGCATTATCGCAATAGCGCGCAAGTGTGAATAGTACAACTAGTGCTTCCGATGCGTCGTAAGCGTTCGGCTGTTTCGTTCGTTCGATGTTTTGAATTCACCACCTTTTTCCACGAGCAAGTGGTAACATTTAAAAATTGTTCATGTATATTTTAAAAAAGCGGATCCGCGTTAGCTTAAAGCGGATAGCGGGGCCAGTGGCAGAAACGCGGAGTAAAAAGCGGAAAAGCGGGGTGTCTGGCAACACTGGCGGCGTGACGCTAAAATTACTTTCGCACTATAACCGCCACTCCTTGTGTCGGCATGTACAGTATACCGTATAACAATTCCAACACGTGTGATCCTATATACACTTTTATACTTTTTATTGTCCCGTACGTTCCTTTCGAGATAAATTGATATTTGCATTACTACAAAACAAGGTTGCTTCTGTAATGATACAATTTAATGGTGTGCGCTTCTGAAAGTTTATAGAGCAACGCTTTATACAATTTGTCCTATTTTATTACGGTCAGTACTACATATTTTTAGTTAAGCCACACTTATGCCGTTTTAATGTTGATGAATCGGCTAAGAGCGATACTATTGGTTATGAGAACTAATCTTATCGCTCTTTGATAAGTGAAACTACTCATTGAAAGCACCATTGCTCCGATCAATAACATTGCACTTCATTAGGTACCTCGTTGCAAGCTTCACGTGGCTCTCTTCAAAGAACCAACTATCGCATTCTAATAGATCTAATGGGATTAAAATTTTAATCTAATAAGGTTTTTAATACTCCAACATTTTCTAAGAAATAAGTGTAACTTTAAGGAAACAATAGTGTTTTGGTACTAGTCAACTGTGAAGAAGCTGGAACACAAGGAAATTGTTGATAGCGGATCGAATTGCAATAGCGATGTGGCGAGACTACGCTGCGGAAGGCAGGCGGCGCTAACGCAGCGCGCTTCCGCCAAGCCCAGAGCAGCCGCTACCATGTCGCACGCTCCCCCGCTCCCCGCAGCCTCCGACGCGGGCGCCACCACTCCCGCCGACGAAAACTCCCGCCGCCGATCAGTCTTCTATGTGCCATTATTCGAAAGCTTCGAAAACTATTTACCCCTCACTCCTGAAGAAAGAGATGCTCTTATATCAGGACAATATCTAGAGGCTTATCCAATGAAAAACAAAAGAAGAATTTTATCCGATAATGGAAGATTACAACTGCCATATCGAGGTGATTCGTCCTTGACGGAAAGCGAAAGCGACATAAGCGTATTTAGCCCGGAACGCAGATTTCGACGACCACTGTCATCAACTATGAGCTCCAACGAAGCGCTGGCTAGAGTAGGTCACCGAGACCTCACGAGTCCGAGACTGGTCACCGAAAGCGGCCTCTCCAGACCGCCCAAAGCGAGGCTGCGCAGTACGACATCGTGCGAACCCCGATATGATAGAATATTCTCTCCGTTGGGTGGATCGATCTCATCGAATAAATTAAATAACTCGACGGTCAGTATTGGAACAAAAAATTCAATACAGAATTCTAATTTGTCTCTGATACCGGACTCTCCAAAACTACTTACTCCCGGTAAACAAAAGTCGAAAACTTTACCACAAAATCTCACCGTTACATCGCCTATTAGAGGAAGCAGTAGTTCAACATCTATATTCAAAACTCCACGAATTACGATCACACCGGACACCCCAAGCAGAAGTCCTGGCAAAATGTCGGGCTTAAATTTCATTCGACGATCTCGTAGTACTAAGTTATCGAGAAGTAACTCCTTGCTTCGGAGTGTAACAGCAAGAAATATAGAGGAAGGTGCGGAAGAGAAGACTGTAGTGACCGACCTGACCGACAACTACGACAAGTTTGTAGATGATAACGGTGGCGAGAGCCAGGTGATCGGGGCACTGATCAAGAAGCACGAAGCTCAACTAGCGAACAGTCCTCTGAGTATTCGGCGGGGCTACCTCGACGTGGATGACGACGTCGCCGTGCACTCTGGTAAGCCCCTCGTAATTCAATCAGATGCTTAAGCTTACAACGTTAACGAAACATTATTTATTGCCATGCTGTTCCGTGGTCTGATCATAGTTGCGCAATTAGTCGATAACCTTGTAGCACCAGAGTGAGAATCGTGATCACTCGATAGGCTCACCTCAGATCTTTAAATTAATGATCAACTTTAAATCAGAATAGTTTTCATAACGGTTTCGTTTCGTAGGGTTCTCAAAGCATAACCATTTTTTCTCGCAGACAATACTCTCGATGTGAACAGAAAGTTAGTACGTTATATCAGTCCGTTAAATAATGTCGATGTATCAGAACAGTCTGGTTCGGGAAGATAATGTTTGTGTAGGAACGCCTTGAAGCGGCTGAAGTGCGCTTAGTAAGCGTCCTTCAGCCCAACAGCACCTTAATATGAATGACTCCGCTGTTTCAGAGTCGTACGCTTCTTGACGACTCACGTTGCAAAACAATGTTCACTAATTGCACGTCAAGGAACGGTACGCCGTGTAGTCGCTCGTCATTTTAAGATTATAATACGAACCTTTTGGCGTTATGAATACGAAGACAATACCTTCGGTCCTGTGGGCTTTTAGGAACCCACTTAACGTATGAGTTTAGGTTCTCGTATTGTTTTAAAATAGCCTTCATATGGTATATTACCTGTGTTACCGTAACCGTAATTGCCTTTCAAAAAAACAATAAAATACTATGACTGTAAGTAGGTACCGTAAAATGGGGTGAGCAGGGACAAAACTGATATTCAAATCTCAATAACATTTTATTTTTACATATGCAAACTGAATGGTGTAAATAATAAGTGTTCCGGACGTTTGTATTTTAGATTTTATTTTATTATGGGTAGTTCACGATAAACAGGAAATCCCACCTCACCCCGTGGTCTCTCGTAATTGGGGTGAGATGGGATTTCATACAGAGGTGATTTTGGAAGATTGTTGGACCGCGTTCTTTTTATTATGAGTATTACTATAGCTCCATTTTAAACTGGAATACATTATTTTTGTAGCAGTAGCGTTAAAATCCCATCTCACCCCCTTTTCACCCCTATCTCCCCATTCATAACCCAACTCTCCTCGCGAACCCTACTCACTCCATTTTACGGTACATATGTAGTAGTGTTACAAATTCTACACTGAACTTGCACAGGTAGATACCTAATATGTACTTTGACAAAGTACGGACCAACATTACCGTATTGAATTCGATTCGTGAGTATTCGCAGTCTACCGCTGGCTAAGCGTAATTACTCGTACTCACACAATAAGATAGAGCCTTATTTGACTTTGCCCAACTGGTCTTGGACTGAGACTACTTACTCCAAATGAAACATTTTGGGCGTTTTCATTTAATTTTCCTAAACATCTATTTAAAACGATCATTCTCTCGATTTTCGCTCCTACAATAATAAAACGTAGATAAACCCTGTTTATTGTTACACTAAATCAGTAGCTATTCAGGCGGCGTTATCGTCGCTTCCCGGTGGGCGTTTATCAAAGCGTTATCAGAATTTGCAATTAGTGATTTGCGGGCGCGAGAGCCGTCAATTATCCTCAACTCCTCTGTATCAACAAAACAGATGTTATCGCTAAAACGAAGCAAACGATTTGATAGACAGGGTACATCAATTGAATGGTATCCTAGAACGTTTGTAGAAGGATTTTTGAAGCTGCCTCTCGTGATTTGGTCGAGATTGTGAGGTATCTCGATTATCTCAGGAAAAGTATATTTTGGTCCACTGTACATGGATAGCGAACGTCTTAACTTACGTGATTTCTATGTTGGATGTGAGACGTAAATAAAATCGCAGATCGCAGTCATAAATAACTGTAATTTGAATAAATCAAGGCCCGTGTGCGGTATTGAAACTAAAGGTCGAAACGCACAGAGCGGGCGCGGCGCGGAGGCGGTTTTGCATTTTTGATCTTCACTTTTGGTATGACGTCCCCCGGACCGAGTTCGCTTCACCAAAAAACCGCCTCCGCCACGCAACGACGCTGCGCCGCGCTCTGTGCGTTTCAAGCTTTAAAGATTATTATCACGTCCTTATCAAATAGTGAGTGTTGTAGCTACTAATGGCTCCCTCGGAACATCTGGTGTTTCACAGGGCTGGCAAACGTCGCTTACCTAAACATATACGGACAACTCACGTCAGGCCAACCAGTGAAGTGTGACCAAACGTGTGATATTTCGGGATGAATGTATAGCAACATAGCAAGATACCCCTAAGGTTTCTATATGATTTTACTGTCGTACCTGTATCGTGTTTTGTTGTAAGGAATCATTTATACAGATAACGGCATTTCCCGATTTCGCTTCCTTTCTTTAACACGCCGTAAACACTCATTGTGTTCCGGTTCCGTTGCCGGTTGCCGTAAAATAAATAGACATTTCTGAATAATTACGAGTTCCAGCAGTTCAGCTCAGCTTTTGCCTGCTCTCCGTCAGTTTGTAGAAGACATGTCGACTTTGACAATTACATATATATAAAAATCGGCCAAGAGCATGTCAGGCCATGCTCAGTGTAGGGTTCCGTAGTTGCCCAATTAACTTACTCTAAAAAAATCAATAACAAGCAAAAGGGAATACTTTCGCAGCGTTTCATACGTCTTTTACTAAGAAGGGAAGACTTTACGAATACCTCTAAAACAGCTTAACTGATCATGTCCGCTATAGTTATCGTTGAAATTCTTTATTAAGCTTTATTTTCATTTTTTTTTCATAGTTTTTGGACCTATAGTTCAAAAGTTAGAGGGTGAGGAGGGGGGGGGGGACACATTTTTTTGTACTGAATATTTCCGAATATATTCACTTTATGCTTGATGGTGACCTCTATACATTACGTGTAGCGTGTAGGGGGGAGGCACAGGTACCCCTAAAACAATTTTTTTTTAGATTTTATTTTTTTCTTTCATTTTTATTGACCAATATATCCATACCAAATTGCAGCTTTCTAGCACTAACAACCACAGAGCAAAGCCTCGGACACTGTAAGGCTTCCTAGTTGGCTACGGAACCCTAAAAACCGGTCAAGTGCGTTCGTACAAGGGTCGTATGCCCGTCCAGACCCCATTCATTCAGGAGAAATTGAACGCCATGGGTACAGCGCCATCTATGATAAAAAAAGTATATTATAGAGTTTTATGTAATAATTTTGTATTTTTTCTTGGTAAACTTCGAAGATAAGAGGACCCCTCCTCTTAGCGGGGAACGGGATTTTTTACATTTTCCTTTATAAACCCATATAATCATAATTAATACCACAGTTATAATTACAATATTAATACACCTTAAAAAAAAGAAAAAACTGTTTCAGAATGTGCAATTCAAGCCCTTTTTCCTTGTAGTTTCCATGCTTATATTCTCTAATTTAAATATAGGGCGACTATTTATATTTTCCCATAGCTTTCCCGAAGATGTGACCTCGCCTGAAAGATTTTTGCCCGGTGTAAATCCAAGAATTGTACATTTCATCGAAATCGTTGGTGCGGTCTCCGGGATCCCCGAAATAAATAAATATATACTAGAATTACAAACAAACAAATACATACACAAATGTTGCTCGTTTGTATAGAATTATTATTATATATTAGATACATATGTCCAAGAGTGCGTATCACCTATTTAACTATAATTTTAAACTGAAATAATAAAAAAAACAAGAATGATGATACGAGTATGATACTGTTAAAGGCATACGCTGGTCACGGGCTGCGTGCAGGCCACTTCCGCCGGATGCCAAGCCATTTACAAAACCGTCACTTGTCCGCGATACTATATTTATGTCAATGTTTATGTCTTCATCACGCTGATCACGCATCATCGTCTCTCTTTAGAGAGAGAGCTTAGACAGGCCCGGAATTACTCCTGTAGCTTTACTCATACCGACTCCTTCGCCACAGGTAGTCTGACCTCCAATCAGGTAATTACAGTCAGTAAAACTATCCTAAGGCCGAGGCCAAATGTTCTGTGACTAATCACAGAACATTTCGACCCTAGTGTCTATGGCAATTCTGTTATACCCAAATAAAAAAAGAGGCAGTATACATGAGCCACGTACGCGTACGTGATGGAAACAATGCTTCCATTGTGCCACGAGGTCGGTAAGAGATTTTTTTAACACGAGAGTCTTTTATGAACCGACATTTTTAAATTTATTCCACTCTAAAGAGACGTAAAGCTTTTCATCACATTTGCGAGGAACAAATGTGTAATTGGAAATGTTTTAATCAAAATGAATACCGATTGATACCGACCGCAATAAATATTATCAAATCTTCCATTTTGTATATGACGCGAGGCGCGTAAGTAAAGAAATGAGTAGAAGACCCTTCGGAATAAAGCCACGATTTAACCTAGTGAAATAAATACATTTTACACTAAATGTTAATTTTATATTTAAAAATAAAATATAGATAGGGTTTCAAACACCGCATTTGAATTTAAACCTCTTTGCTTTACAACTGACGTTGTCGTGAAAAAATTGCTCGTTGCCGTAAGAGGTTATTGTATCTCTGTATGACTGTGTGTTATTAAGCACTTTACGAGCAAGTGATAGTGTTATGAACTGATAACATTTGGAATAAAAGTGTTATTGACAGGATATCCGAAATGCATCAAAATATTGCCAATATGACTATGGATGGATAACTAGAAGCTAATACCTAATGTGCCTACCAAATCTTTTCCTAGTATTACGTAAACTCTGAGCTTGTACAGTTGAAGAAAAGTGGTAATCCACTTTCTTAGCTAACACTGCACCTCTATACCTACGCCAAAACAATAGGAACGTTATAGAGGAATGTAAAATATGCATATTTATATTCATTATATATTGAATTACATCATCACCTCGTATTTATTAAGAATGAATGTTTGTTGATGAATTGCGATTGTAGCAATCTGTTATGTCAAAGATACAAACATAATAAATAATATTAATAATATTGACGTAAGTCTTCGTTGCGAGGTCGGTAAAGGAACGTGGACTTAATAGGGTAGTTTCTTCATGTTACCATTTATCATGCCACGTCGTTATATGGATAGTAAACTATCAAATTATATAGGTCGATTTGTGTAAGATTGTCCCCCAATATTTATTTATTACATATTTTTTATATGTGGTGCGTATACATTTATTTTGGACAATAAACACTGAGTTTCCCCAATAAATGATTCCGTAAGTTAACAGTGCGTAAACAAATAAATCTGTAAATTTTTTTGAACATGTTCCTGAAAGGGCGGACAGTGCATAGCAATGAATGACTAAAAATATGTTTCATTATTTTATGACGAAAACAGCAAATCATCTACTCGTTTTTCCGTACAACGGTATAGTACGGGGCTACGGTCAATTGGTATGGAGCGTTTCCAGTGCTCAGCAGCTATGTTGTACATGACTCATACAAAAATTTGGTCCCATACAAACTTTTGGACCATTCTAAAAATTAGTCTTCTAGCCTATTGTATGTATTACGAGTACCTAATAAGAAAGGTCAATACATCATCAATTGTATTCACACCATATGTCCAACAAGTCGAAATACGCCATCTGATGCCGGCCAGTATGAGAATGGAATATTGTTTGCAATCATGGCCCTTCTGTCACGCGACGATGACGAATATAACCATTATATAATTTAAGTATTCCTGAAATTGACAATACCCACAGAGAGTTTGTAACTTATAATAATAGTAATAATAACTTTATTGCATTCATGTTTTTGGTATACAGCAGGTCTTAAATAACTGTTAACTTAAGAATACAACATGACACCCTGTAAGGGTATTGCAAAATTAACTTATATCCTAAAGGTACATTAGAAGTTTACATGTATTAAGATATAGTATGAAATAAATATTTATGGTATCTATTTACATTAAAGAAATCTTGCAGGGAATAAAAACAGTTTTCTATTAAATATGTTTTTAACTTCTTAACAAACGTTGTGTATCTGACCTCTTTAGCTATGTCTTTAGGTAGGCTATTGTAAATGCGTATGGTTGTCATATGGGGGCTGTTATTACTCATCTGTACTTGGCATATAGATTCTCACAAAAGATACGGGGTAGCCGTGCCCATGTGCAACACATGAGTCATTTGCAAGGGAAATGTGTACTGGCCACAAAATGAACAATCCCCTTGTCACCCTCCAGTTACTTGATTTTGAATCCTGAGCCAAAGGATATGTACGAGTAGCTTTAGTGCTTATTTGACGGGGCCAACAATTTCTTGTTTTGTCATGCTCTCGGCCAGAGTGCAGTTGTTATTGACTTTTTTGAAGAGTCTACTTTTATAGTTGAACTACAATAGGAAAAGCAGTCCGTCTGTTTCTACATCTTGGTACAATGATCAATTTGCAATCTCATTTTTCTGTGGTTAGAGAAGGGCCGTTCCCAAATATATTTCCGAGTGTTCTCGATTTGTATAGGACGTATATATCCTATCTGGGAACCTCCCAGCTTGTAACTTGACCCTGTTTAATGTCAGTATTTTATCCCACAGATACATCATACGAGAAAGCATGTCGGCGTGGGTCGGCACCAAGCACACCCGTGCCGGGCGCACAGGCCCAGCACAGTCCCTCGCGGCTGGCCTCCTTCTTCTTCTCGAAGCGATCCTTCCGCAACAACCCCCTCAAGCGGACAAAGTCGGCCACCAAATTGGAGAGGGACCGCGCCCTCAACGTCCCAAATACACACCCTGCTACACATGCCTTGAGGACGTCCAGGTAAGAATCAACTTTCATATGTTAAGGTCTACCATCCGTATATGAGGAAATCTGACTTCTTTGCCAATTTTGCCAGGATTTGCAATTCGTGATAATGAGTTTTGTAGCATGTTTAGCAGTCCTTTCAACACCTGAACAGAACACCTGTCAACGCGTTATTAATATTTTTCTACTTCGGACTGACCAATCCAGTGCAAGAAGGAAAATATCATCGCCTAATACTTAATGGGAATGCCACTTTAGCTTCAAGTTGCTGGAACGGAGCATTATTTCAGTAAAACTAAATACGAGTATTAAATAAAATACATCAAAGTAGAACATATTTGTAACACGTAATTTACGAAGGAACACACTCTTTCTCCAAAGACCCGCTTTAGAATTTCTTGTTTTGATAAGGCGCAGGAAATACTTACGTAAGCTGATACCGAGAAGAAAACCGGCTAGATTGAAAATTGTCCTCATTAATGTTTCAGACATATATATTATATTGGAAAAGATATCTATTTACTCACCCATGCTTGATGTTTTTAGGGTTCCGTACCCAAAGGGTAAAAACGGGACCCTATTACTAAGAATTCGCTGTGCGTCCGTCCGTCCGTCTGTCAGCAGGCTGTATCCCAAGAACCGTAATAGTTGGAAGTTTCACAGATTGTGTATTTTTGTTGCCGCTATAACAAAAAATATTAAAAACAAAATAATAATAATAATTAAGGGGGGCTCCCATACAAAAAACGTGATATTTTAGCCCTTTTTCATGGCTACCACTCGCCGAGCTAGATCTCAAGAGCCGTAATAGCTAGACAGTTAAAATTTGCACAGATTACGTATTTTTATTGTGGCTACAATAACAAATACTAAAATCAAAACAATAATAATCATTAAGGGGGCTCCCATACAACAGAGTAGTTGGCGTTTTTTTTCCTGGTGCCCTTCGTGCGCGAGTCCGACTCGCACTTGGCCGGTTTTGATTTACTTTCTTATTTCTTTGGTAATTTCGACTTCAGGGAAAACGTGAAAACATTTTAAATTCACGTATTTCCGTATCATTGTATATGCCTTATGCTAATTCTCCTTGTTATCGTACTTATGAAGGATTCCAATTGTTTTAGAAAATCACCCTCTAAGTGAAATTGAATTTGTGAATTGTAACATGTAATTATAACTATCACCGGCCTTAGGTATTATTTATCTTTTTCGTGGTCATATCCTCATGTCTGACGGATTTAACGTCTATGGATGAGTCTGTTGACCACTGCTCTCCAGATCGTTCGGTCTTGAGTCTTTTGTCTAGTTGCTTGTAGGTAGTGTGAACCTGGTAATTTCTTAGACCGTATCTGTCCATATCCTGTGCACAATGCCTCTGCTTCTCTTTCCGTCAACGCTCCCCGTAATTATGCTAATTCCTGGCTATCCGCGCCACGCCTGGCCACGTGTCCGAGGAATTTGAGTACCTACCATGAAGCAAGCCCACAGAAAACAAGCGGTAACACGAGGGTAGGGTAGGACACTATTCCAATATTCATCGATCGATGTCTAAGGTCAGAACATAGGAAACGATAGAGTAGAATCTAAATTAAATATTATAATCTCAGGAGCTAACCGCGACATTCTATTCGCTTAGGTTCCTGTGTAAATCCAATAATGCCCTATAATCTCCCGCTAGAAACTATAATTTCCGACATGATTTGAACTTGAACTAGAGGCTAACTCTGCATCCCACAAAAGCAGCAAATAGCGGAGTCGGGATAATTCAATTTGGTTTGAATGCAATTCATTTGTGCCCGGGGCATGTTAATTTCTGAATTCATTCTGCACACGTATTTATGGCTGCATATAGCTAATTGTTTACTTACGTCAGTCTTGTTGTGAAGTGTGTTTTATTCATTCAGTGTTGTTGATTCTATTATTTCCAGTAATCATAAAGTCAGTAATGTAGTTCGATTTTATAAGTACGTGGAGTTGTGAAGACTAGAAGTGGTGAATTAAATAAAGAATTAATAGATAAATCCGATCAAAAACATAAATGTGAAATTGGAGCCAAGTTCAATATTAAGAATATGCGATGCGTGGTTGTCGTCTTCACCGACAAAAGAATAGAGATCGAAATGGGTGCCAAGTTCCGTAGATTATCTGAAAATGTGCTAGGTATGGCACTAGATTGTTTACAGTAAAATTAATTTATTGCGTCTTAATGCATTATGAGCTTTAACTTGGCAGTATTTTATACCAATATTCTATACCATGAAAGCTGTTGGCTATTTTGTCGGTGAAGACAACCACGCATCGCATATTCTTAATTTTGATGGCATATCATTACTTTTTGTTGTCAAAGTTCTCCAAATGGCGCTTTTCAAGAAGGAATGTACGAGTTACTACTATACTAAATACCAAAATCGCTATAGTTGCACCTAAAATATTTGAAGAGTTCCCTCGATTTCTACAGAACCCTGTGATCCGATTCTGACCTGATGACAATGAGACCACCCCGGAAGTATACCGTTGCAAACAAAAACAGAAATTTCGAAATCGGTTAATAAATGACAGAGTTCTAAGGTAACAAGCATAAATACTAATAATAATAACAAAACTAAAAAAAAACACTGTTTTCCGACTTGTTTGTGTGTGTCCACACTATTACCTAGCTGGATGCCAAATTTCACTTTTCTAGGTCACCTGGACGTGGGTTACGTTTTTGATTACTAGTCAGTCAGTCAGTGGTAAAATGCCGTTTTTTGGCTTCTAATATCTCAATATCTATTTCACCTATATTTATGAAAATTGGGGTTATAGTTGTATGTACTGAAGGATCTTAATACGTATACCAAATTTTTTTTTTATGGTAAATAGATTTGGAGTTGGAGTGGTTCGTGTAAAATAACACACGGCTTGCTGCTCGCCAATTCCTGGGGTGAACTTGGTTGGACACGCTGCCGCGTGTCTAGATAAATATATTAGGGGACACTGTTTTACACAAATCGAACTAGTCCCATAGTAAGCTCAATAAGGTTTGTGTTATGGGTACTAGACGACGATATATAAATACATACAAAACATCCAAGTTTCAGGAACAAATGTTTTTTTGCTCACCACAGAAACAAATACCCCTACCAGGATTCGAACCCGGGTCCTCTAGCTTCGGAGGCAGTGTCACTAATAACTAGGCTAAACAGGCCGAAGAATTATATGAATTTACCTTAATTTATCTGTTTCTATAAATCACTGAGGCGGTCGGTTAAGATTTAGTAATCACCAAGGATTACCAACATTAAAATCGGAATGTTAACAATGTTGGAAAGGACTTAAGGTTTAACGGAGTTCTATTAAACTTTGGTCATACCTTTCTCTGAAACTGTACTTCGACTTGAAATATGTCATTCGCAATAGGTTAACAAACAGACGCTAATATTGCTAAATACTGTCTACCAGTGAACTCGTATACTCATGTACAATTAGTATACATTAACAGACGAAAATTTAACCGCACGTATGATTTTACATATATTATGCTTAGACAGTTTTTTTAACGATATGTCGTGACATTATACACTCCGTTACCGAGACACGGCGTAATGTTGTGGGTATGTGGGAGTGTCGCCTCGCCCGTCTGCGCGCCTTATTTACTGGTGGCTCTTTAATTACTTCCCCGCTAACTAAACACGAACAACTTCATTGCTATTCCTATTATTATAGAATCGTTTTGGGCGGTATAGTTAGATATACCTCCTAGCTGCGGTCCTAATATTAAGTCGCTAGACGGATGACATTGGTTGACGTAACTTTAACATACAATTCGATTTAGACGATTTAGATAGCGAATTTTACTCGAAAATGGGAGCTTTCAAATTCTGCGAATGTTACAGCAATATTTGAATTACGAATACATCAACAACGTTATGTCGTTGCAATAAACATTGTTTACCTGAATGAATAAAAGAGCGCAGAATTCGTTTTGGGTACAACACGGGACAAAAAAGCCACAGAGACAAATAAATTGCCTATTTTGCTCTATCGTTGATGAGTGAACACTTGTCTAGTTTAATTTGAGTAATGCAAAATCGGCATAGTAGGTAAGATGGACGTAATGGAAAATAACGTGCTGATTTAACGTTTTTTTGAAAAGTCAAATGTTCATCTAGCTCGATCAGACTGAGTGTTATCTAACCAAACAGTCATTATAGCTGAATTATTTAACTCTCATAGCCAGACTTAAATATTATCCAGAAATTAATGTAGCGACCTACCTACAGTTAAAGAAGACATACGTCTACAGCGATAGCCCGCCTAGCGGCCGCTAGAGGGCCGTCCGGCATCTGAGCAAAGTTACGCAGCGCCCGCTAGGCGGGTTTCTGGCAGTGATTATGATAAATAGGGTTTTTTTTTTAAATTGTTTACTCAATTGTTTCAGATCACACGAGAGCTTGCTGTCCGCGCACTCTCCTGCAGTTTCCACCATGGATTTGGGACCACCAAATCAGGTAAGTAAATTGATGCGCTTATTTTTACGCGCATAAAAACAGTCGTCAAACACTGAAAATTGGAACGCAACAATCCGTCATAATCAGAGATATAATATCGAAAGGTTCGTTGAAACGGTGTGTAGGTACGCGGCATTTCGCAACCGTTGTTGTCTATGTAGTTATTTCATTGCCGTCGCGTGCAAGCAATTTTAGATCAAGTACATGTATATATATATATATATATATATATATATATATAACCTTAATATTAATAGCTTCCATAGGTAATCCAACTTCAATAAAGCCTAAGTATTAATGGCCTCGTCAAAAAAGCTTTCAATGAACATTTAATACCTGATAATATAAATAAAAACTTCAAATAGGTTACATTTTGATTATTAAAGTTTATGACTAAGTGCACAGCAAATATAATCCAAATCACCGCACACAAAACACAAAACAGGTCTCGGAAACCGTTATTCTCGACATTTACTATTTCATGTTTAATCAGGCAATCTAATAATACGAAGTAATGACCTAATTACATCATTAAGTCCAACATATAACATTATAAAAATAACACCATAAACTTATTATTAAATGCTTTATTTAATAATTAGTTTATGGTGTTATTTTTAATATAATATAATAATGATGAATGATTATTAGGCTACCTATTTCACGACTTTCTGATTAACCGGTTCCGAGCCCTAATGCAAAGTAACATTTGATAAAACCTCTTTGAACATTTATCTAACATATGTGTATTATGCAGGTGGAAATACGGGCGCTACACTCTTCCGTGCTAGGCCGGCCACACTGCTTCGCGCTGAGCGCTGAGAATCGAGCGCCGCGGTATTTCGCTTGCGCCTCGAGGAAGGAACGTGACCGTTGGATTTACAGGTAAAGATTTACATTTGAAATATCTGTTGAATGCATCGTTAGACTGCCGGAATGGAAATAAATGCATTACTTAACTTACCTATGTTTTTTCATCGAACATTGCTCGGAAATATCCGGAGAAATAAGTCACTGTCAGAATTTTATTATTATTTTTGCCCCATTTTCGTGCGTTTCATGAGTTGGTCTGGATAAGATATTGATAGGTAACACTGTATTATTACGTATAGAATGAGTTCTCGAGGGGTGGTTTAAGTTGAGAAGCCTGGTGGTAAGCAGTCACCGTAGCCTTTGGACGCCTGCAACTATCTGATATTATTAACAAAGCAACCTTTAAAGGTAAGCTAAAAATACACTATTGGCATTTTACAGTGTCGAAAATAATTAACCACATCTTATTGTTACTATGCATGCCCTAGTTGAGTAAGTTCACTATAATAAGATAACTCACACTTGTAAACAATACCTAAGTGATGTAACTTGAGCGCGACGCGCCAACAAACTGGTTACTGCAGTTTGGCGCATTTAGTGTAATGTGTTTTGAAATTGTTTATACGAATAAATTAAATAATAATAATAATAAATAAACTCCAGGGGTGTTAGATGCACGACCCTTTTATGTATAATTCCATTTCTTTCTTTACCGTTATCCCTCTGACACGAGCGACCAAATCTGTTAGTATAGGGGAAATCTGATTGGATAAGGAGTTTTATTGCTCTCTATGGGAATACAGCTGACTCTGCCATACGCGCACTGGCCTGTAAAATGTGGTAGATGCCATCCATTCTCAGGGTGGGTTCCACCAAATCGTCTGTAATCGTAAGCGGTGTTCGTTAAAATCTGACTGTACGAAAAGTTTGTCAAGTTTCTATGGGTCAACAGCTGCCGGCCCCATATTAAACATTGAACTGTCTATAATTGACCGACTAAAATGAAGGCCTCCATTTCAGCTTGCGTATGTCCGGAATTCCGGCTGTTATCTGCAGGCGTATTTCGAGTCTTGTGAAATTTTCTGAGCAGGTTTGATAATTATATGGATTTTTTTTGCCGACTAAATTAATAATAAATCGCAATGTCGTCAATTGCGGGCTTATAGCCTGGCCTAGCGTCAAGGCCCCGCCCCGAAAGAGCGCGTTGCGTGTGATAGAAAGAGATGGCCACGCTTAGGCACGTTTGGCATACCTAAACGGGGGATATGTCAACGGTGGGCCTTCTGTACGCAGTACTATTACTCTTTGCCTTAAGTAGATGTTTGTGTAGCCTGCGGCAGGCGGCACGGCCGGACGAGGTGCGCACGCGCCGCTGTGAGCGCTCCGTGAAGCTGTGGCTGTTGGAGGCCAAGGCGATACCGCCTAAGAAGCGATACTACTGCGAGATACTGCTCGACGACACGCTCTACGCGAGGTGAGTCTACACCGACCTTTACGTAGGTACAGTCAACAAATCTGATTTCTGGGCCACTTCGTACCTTTGTCACAGTGACACAAATATGAGATCTTTAGCAGCTCTCTTACTGATTTTCACTGTGACGAGCTGACGAGGAACAAGCTTACCCAGAAATAAAATTGGTTGAACGTACGCAACCCGCAGCACGCGCGCCGGAATTTACCCATCGTACCACTTAAACTCGCTAAGTCAAAAAAACTCGTCATGGGTCGCAAAGTACATCATCTCCCACGCCAAATAGTTGCTGCTAAAAGTGCTTATTAAAGACGAAACTTAAATAATTTTTATCGACCAGGCATTTTATGATCATAAGGAGTTATTTTGTAGTGTGCGACAGTATAGTGGGTGGTTGTAGAATATTTTATACATAACTACGAGTATCTACATTTCATATGGGTATAGGTACTGTATGATTTGACAGGTAATTTTACATAACCAACAAATACGAATGATATATATTATGATTATTAATGACATCCATTCGATACTTACATAAAAACAGCACGCTTTATTCACGCAGACCATAATGATGCATCGCCGGTTTTTACATGTGTTAAATAGAGATGTACTGAAATGAGCCGCAAATCATGGGGTATATAGTAGGAATAGTAGAGGGATATATATAGTAGGCAAATATCATTTGCAGTTAAAAAGTCACTTAATTTTAGGCTCTAGAACTGGGTATAGGATAGGGTATGCTTTCAATTTGGTCCCATTGTCATCAACCCAGGATCTGATGGCGGTATCTGGAGAAATTGAGGGAAATTCTCAAACTTTACAAGCATATCTATTTTTTATAGTAACACGTAGTAGAATAGTCGTTTCTTTTGTTAAAAGAATTCTTATCCGTCTACAGATCGTCGTCAAAACAAAAGTCGGATCTGTGCTTCTGGGGAGAGGTGTACGAGTTCACCGGACTGCAGCCGGTGCGAGCCATTCACGTGAATGTGTACAGGGAGCCCGAGCGGCGCAGCCGCAAGCGAGACAAACACGCGCTTGTTGGTTAGTATACTTAGTGTCTTCGGTCAGTGCATAGAGAAATAAGTAAGAATAGAGTGCTCACTCCATACATCAGTTTTTACTAGTTATTTCGTAGTTCACATCTTGCGTCAAATAGCGGAATTATCACTACTGCTACTCGACAATAGATGCCGTGACGAACGAACAATCGAATGCTCAACCATTTTTAGCTAATATTATAACCGGATTAACCAGAACTCAGTTTTGAACACATTCTGCTTTAAACATTAGTAGTAAATTGTTGAGAAATACACTTTTCGTCGGTAGCAACATACGTGACATCCAGTATCTTTATAGCAGTATTGATAATTCCGCTATTTGACGCTAGATGTCGACTACGAAATAACCAGTAAAAACAGATGTATGGAGTGAGCACTCTATTCTTACTTATTTCTCTATGATCAGTGTTACGGCCTGGCTATGATTCCGAGCGGTGGCGACAGCGGTTTTCCAAATACATTGCGTGTGTTCACACCTAACCGCAGCGCGTTGTGCGTCTCGACTATGCAAACAGATACAACGCTTGCCGCGCTGCAACGAGCTACAGTTTTCGTGCTCACCGTGTCAAGTTTCCGTAGAATAAAATTGTCTCAAAACACTGAGATTTATTGACCCGTAACACATATTTGCCATTATTAATCTCAGATATTGCAAAATATTCCCCACATTATTGTAATTAAAAATAAACCCGCGTATCCCACCCACAAACAGTGACATTTGATATTTACAGGGACCCACGCTACACTAACGCCTCTAGCGGCGAGTTCACAACGCGATAGCCCTCATTTGTGCAATGTGACCGGGCTGTTACACCTTCCACAGTCGACTACAATGAGATGTAACAATTTGGACCTTATTACAATGCAGTAAGATGATAAAGTGGATACATCTCATTGCAGCCGACTGTACAGGCAACAAGTTAGGCGACACTTTGTTTCCATAGTCCTCTGTCACCGTGCGTATGCCGCCTTTGCCTTAGGAAGAGGTCTAAGGAATGCCATAATAGATTGGATTCAAATCATTCGTCTTACGGAGATTTTAATGTAGTTTGATACAGCTTAGTTCAATGTTGGCAGTGTGGGCAATCCTTAGTTTCAAATTCCGTCCGTAAATCTGCTTAATTTGGTTTTTCATCACTACTTTACCATTGATCGCATGACGTATTAATTTTTTTGTTTCAATTAGAACCTTGTGTCATGGTAATAAGGTCTCAAATGAAATGCGCTCTATATGACTTCGTGTGAAAAAACGGTTTAATACTTTAAAATCTTTAAATGATCTGATTCCAGGTACAGTCCGCATCCCGGTCGACGACGTATCCTCCCGATACCTCAACGAGCGGTGGTACCCCCTCTCCGGGGGGGACAAGCCGCAGTCCCCCGGGGGACGCGCCCCTCCGCCCCCCCAACCCGCCCTCCGAATCAAGTGCCGGTACCAGAGCGTGGACGTCCTCCCAATCGACCACTATGCCAGGTTCCTGGATTACCTCAAGAGGAATTATAAGAGGCTCTGTGAATACCTGGAGCCGCATATTGGTGAGTGGGTCACGACCAAAAATAGAGAATTAAAGCTCGAATTCCGGAGTAGTTATGCTAGGAGACGCATAGCCTAAGTGAGCAATACATCAATTGACAATTATTATTAAAAGATTAGATCTTGTTGAAACAAGTTGTATGCCTTATGGTACGAGTGTGCGTACATACGTAGACGTCTTCATACTAAAATATTTTTTACCCAAATAAAACTACAGAAAATACCGAAATCCATATACGTGTGCCTATCAAATTTGAGGAGTTCCCTCGATTCCTCCTGGATCCCGTCTTCAGAAATTTATATGGGACCATCTTGGGAGAACCTGCTTTGAAACAAAAAAGAATTATCAAAATCTGGTAATGTGGCCAAGAGTTATGTATATGCATACAAAAAGAAAACATGCAGACGAACTGAGTACCACCTTCCTTTTGTAAGCGTCACACATAGGTGTGGATTGCTTAGGGCATCAAGTAGTACTGCATACCGTACGCGCTAATCCGAACGGGATCTCAATAAACAAAGCAACATCTAGAAAATGCAACGAACTTATTGAGTGTAATACCGCCATCTATCGGCAAATATGTGGCTTTGCAAATACGTCTCATTGAAATCACCGCCCTCTATGAACGAGTGGCGAACTGTCATAGTAGTTAGTCAAGACACATTTTGTTATGAATGCGCCTGCATGCATTCATCTTTGAATTGCAAAGTATTCAAAATAAAAAAGGGGTTTTAAGACAAACGCTTATCTGACAAATGTGGTGACGTTTTAGAAACAAATGTCCTACTTAATTGGTAAAATGTTGTCAACAGGCGTGAAAGCGAAGGAGGACATCGGCTGTGCTCTGGTCCTCTGCATGGCTGGGGCTGGCCTGGCGCCCCGTTACTTGGCCGACGTGGTCGCTCTAGATGTGCGCAGGACTGGCGACCACTCGCTCACATTCCGAGGCAACTCGCTCGCCACCAAGAGCATGGAGGCTTACTTGAAACTTGTCGGCGATCAGTATCTGCAGGTGCGTCGGGAAACGGCATTCTGTTATTGTTATTACAATCAATATTTACGAGAGCACTATTTCTACTTGGGTTTGATTTCGCTTCCATGGCCAGCCTAGGAAAGCGAATAATGCGCAAAATATTCTTAAAATTGACGTTTGTCGATGAAAATGTATCAGAACCCACGCCGCTATAGTCAAGCGCAAAGGCACGCGTCTTTGAATCTGAATGACGTGGGTTTGAAGACCGGGGCTGTGTTCCGAATCACGCTCACAGCGCTGTGAGCGCGCTCACGGTCGGACCGATTCACGCTCACAGCGTTTACACGATATGTCGTGACGTCATTGATGACGTCATGGACGGCGCTCACGGTGCTCACACTCCCAGCCGTAAGCACCGTGAGCGCAAACGTCAAGTTGACGTTTGACATTTCATTTTAGGCGCGAAAAATAAACTTTACAGTTATATTAGTTTATTTATTAGTTTTTTTTTGTACTTTGTCGGTAGCAAACAAGCGTACGGCCAGCCTGATGGTAAGTGGTCATCGCAGCCTATGGACGCCTGCAACTCCAGGGGTGTCACATGCGCATAACCAACTCTTTAAAATTTTATATACTCCTTCCTTGAAGAACCCGATACTGTAGTCCTTCGGGAAAACCTCGGCAGGGAGTTCATTCCACAGTCAGAGCGTCCAATGGAGAAAATTCCTCTGAAACCGTACCGTACGCGACCATTCAGGTTCTAAGGTGTGAAGATGAATTATTCCCTATGCTCTACAATTTGGTCCTGGAACATGTCGTCAGTTTTATATTAGTTCGTTGTAGATTGCGATTAATTTCAATTTTCTACAGATCAAAAACCCAGCCCAGAATTTCATACTATGATTAATTGACGAACTTAAAATTCAAATTCAGTTGACGTTTGACAGTAAACACGCTCATGACCGGTCCGAAACAAAACACCGCTCACGCGGCCTCGAGCGCGCTAACTGATTCGGACCGGCCGCCAGCACTGTAAGCGTTGTGAGCGCTGTGAGCGTGATTCGGAACACAGCCCGGGTTACTGCTGGGCTTTAAAACACTTATGTACGAGATGTGAATTTATATTGAACAGTAGCTTTTCCGCGAAGTAAAGCATCGTAAGGAAATCGGTCTAAATCTAACAAGATCTACATAGTTTTCCCTCTAGATTAGAAGGTCAGATGGTAAACGCTTTCGCACCTGCGGCAAATCTTATTTTTAGGCGCCTGCGCAGACCCCGGGATCCTTCAGGACCGGAACGCCCAGGAGAATGATGATGGGACCATATGTAATCTATGCTGTCAACAGGACACCCTAAGCGAGGCGGTCGCAGCGGCGGCCGGGCCCGGTGCCGCTGAATGCGAAGTGGACCCTTTGCGCGCTGGCAGCGGCGCGGCGCTCCGCAGACAACAGGCCGCTTTGAGAGACGCGGTCACACTGGCCTGGAGGGCCATCGCTGGCTCCGCCCCCCGGTTCCCACCACCACTCAGGGACTGCTTCGCAACTTTCCGCGAGAGGTACGTCATATTCAAACTTCCTAGAGCTGCGGACTGGCGTTCTATCTGGCGATGACTCACATCGACCGCCGCGAACGCCGGTGTGCAAATGCTCTGAGCACCTAGGTCCCGTAATCGACGAAGAGCAGAAGACGAATCGAGAAGACTGAAGACCTTGGCGCTGCGGACATTTAAGACGGTACGTTGAAATTATTTACTTGTCTTAGCGTTAATGATGTCCTCTGCAGATTTTAGCGATTTGATTATTACCTCATGCATTTCGCGCGACAGCCTATATTTGTTTGAATATTTGAGTTCTGCCAGCCTTGCGAAAATAAACTTTTGTTCTACTCTGCGAAATACATATTTTTTATTTTCCTGTAATACTTTTACACTATACGTAAAAAAACATTCTCAGAGTTATTTCCAATTAGAATTAAAAACACTAAACTTGCGATATATATAATAATAGGTCTTTTTAAATTGACCGAAAAATAAATTAATTGTAGTTTTGCTACTTGTCCATAGATGGCGCCTCATGTGCTTCATTTGCGTTGTTTACAGATTGATTGCGATGGGTCGAGAGGACATTTCGGACAACTTGATAAGCGCGTCTATATTCCTCCGCTTCCTCTGTCCTGCTATCCTATCTCCGAGTCTTTTCGGGATCACTCACGGTAAGAAACATTGTACAAACAAAATAAATGCTGTAATCTTATTACAGCGTCATCTATTGGTACGTACGTGAACTATTACTAACAAACTGGGACACTGCTTTTCAGAGTACCCGAATGAGCGAGCCGCCCGCAATCTCACGTTGGTTGCTAAGACACTGCAGACTCTGGCCAACTTCACGCGGTTCCAGGGCAAGGAGGCTTTCATGGAGTTCCTCAACGACTTCCTCGAACAAGAGGCGCCCAATATGAAGGCATTCCTTAGAGCTATTTCAGTAAGTAACTTCACATCAAATGTTTCCAATACTTCTTCAATAGTATATATACAAAGAACATAGTTTTACAAGCCTTAAATTTATTAAATATGTAAATCTGCGCATATGAGTTTGTTATATTCAATTTCACCTAATATTAAATTTCACCTAATACATAAAATATAAGTTAAGCGTGAAAAGTACTAACGAATATTGATATAATATATTTTGTGTTAGAGTAATGGAGAGGACTATGCTGGGAGTTTCTCTGCGTGATCGCATCAGGAATGAGGCCATCCGATGCAGGACCAAAGTAAACGATAGAACTCCGAATCGTTAAACTTAAATTCACTGAGCGGGGCATATAGCACGTAGAACCCATGGCTGTTGGGGCGGAAAGGTTCTCGAGTGGAGATCACGTACCGGAAGGAGTAGCGTGGGCAGGCCCCCCACAAGGTGGACTGATGACCTGGTCGCGGGTGTCCGCTGAATACGGGTGGCGCAGGACCGGTCTTTGTGGAACTCTTTGGGGGAGGCCTATGTCCAGCAGTGGACGTCCTTCGGCTGACGATGATGATATTATGTGTCCTTCCTTTGTGTAGTGAATAAATAGTCTTGTTTATTTTTCTTTCTCAGATGCGTCCGCAGGAGCAAGCACAAGACGGCAACAACCGCAACTCAACAGCGTCGCAGAGCTCCGGCGAGGCGGTGGAGGCGGACCCTGAGTGGGCGCCCCACGTGGACCTCGGCAAGCAGCTGGCCACGCTGCACGCGCTACTGGCAGACAGTCTGCCCAAGCTACCCGGCGGCAGGACCCAGGTAACACACTGATAATGGGTAGGAACACAAATTGTCACCGGAGGTGGCAGTCGTATAATCATCTATGAGATCTTGACTTTTTTTCGTGGAGAAAACCTGCGAATCAGGTACCCAGCCATCGGGGAATGACTGGGTTATGTGGTATTTCTATCCACCAAACACTCCATGGTGACAGCCATCTGGGCTCTAATGCGCAGGACTCCAGGATCTCGGTACTGAACGCACTGGAGCCCCCCCTTGCGCTTTACTCCTTTTGGCTCCTATATCGACGTCACCTTCCCTGGGTTTTATAGTCGGGTGCTGTGGTCCCCGCCACACGGTGTACTCGCAACCCCGGTGACCCCCTTTAGTCGCCTTTTACGACAGGCGGGGGAGACCGTAGACCTATTCTTGCCCCAGTCTACACGGTTGGAGATCCCGGCCTACTGCGCGCCGTGTGTTAGCTATACTGCTTCGCAATACAAGAATAAAGTATATAGTAACTAGGTGACCGAGCTTTGCTCGTGTTTTCCTGGAGATGAGTCCAAGTTAGCTCGGTTTTTGCTGTAGTAAAACCCTATATTGTAACTTTTATCAATATCGTTACAGCGGTTTTCTACAAATTAATAGAAAAATGTTATTCTATTAATAATATTAAAAAAAATATGCAATTTAGGCCTTACCAAAAAAACCATTAGAAATCAATTTTTCCTACGACGGGGTAAATCTAGAATGTGTAGATACAATTACTTTCATCGGTTTAGACATAGACACATCTATTAACTGGAAATCCCACATCCAAAAAACTAAAAATAAACATTTCCAAATTTATATACGCCTTGCGAGAATTAAAAAAATCTACAAATTTTCAGTGCGCTCTTACTGCTTACTACGCATATGCTTTTCGTGGCTTAGGTATGGAGTCATCCTCTGGGGCAATAGCACAGATATAAATGACCTATTCCTCCTACAAAAGAAGTCATCATCATCCGAGCGTTATTCCCAGTACAGTTGCATCCTGAAGAATGCCTGGGGTCCGCTACCTAATCCCAAGAATTGGCGTAGGCACTAGTTTTTACGGAAGCGACTGCCATCTGACCTTCCAACCCGAGGGGAAAACCGACCTTATTGGGATTAGGCTTGTCAAGTGAGTGGGCAACTTGACTGTTAGAAGTTCTCAAGCCGCCCGGAGGCCTCTAACTTGGCTTAACGACTGCTATCAAAGACAGCAACCGGGATCAACGGCTTAACGTGCCTTCCAAAGCACCTCCTACAAAAGAAGTGTATACGTATAAATATTAAAAATAGAGATAGTTGTAGATCTTATTTCATAGAGTACAAAATATTGACACTAACATCTATCTATATCCTAATTCCTAGAAATATGCAAGTTTTTGAGGAAACACCCGCAGTTTTTCACTTAAATACAATGGTGAACGATTCATTGCCATTTACTACGTATGTAGTGTTGGTCCTGCTCACGTCTCCTGAATCACCCTGTATATTTAGCTACTGACATGTATGATAGAATGGTCGAATCTGAATTATTTATTTATTAATTGATTATTTTATTTTATTTCCAAAATCTCTATTTTTACTATGTGATATTAATAATTTGAATTGAATGTACATACTAATGAATTATTCGTCTATGTATTATTTCTTAAATTAGTTATACGACTCACTAGTCACTACCAATTGCTGTGCCCTATCAGGGTCTATGTGAAACTAATACTAATGTAACACCTACATGTAAAGACAATGGATGCAATAAATGATGATTAAATGATTAAATATAGCATAGAATTTACGAGTAGACTCTACCAATTCATCATCATCCTCCTAGCGTTATTCCCAGTACAGTTGCATCCTGAAGGATGCCTGGGGTCCGCTACCTAATCCCAAGAGTTGGAGTAGGCACTAGTTTTTACGGAAGCGACTGCCATCTGACCTTCCAACCCGAGGGGGAAACTAGACCTTATTGGGACTAGGCTTGTCAAGTGAGTGGGCAACTTGACTGTTAGAGGTTCTCAAGCCGCCCGGAGGCCTCTAACTTGGCTTAACGACTGCTATCATAGGCAGCAACCGGGATCAACGTCTTAACGTGCCTTCCAAAGCACGGGAGCGCTCAGTTAGTAACCACTCAAAGCGGTCACCCATCCAAGAACTGACCTCGCCCGACATTGCTTAACCTCGCATACCGCACGCGATACGCGGGCGCCGCTGGGCCACGAACGCTCCATAGAATTTACGAGTAGACTACCAATTGTATTTGATAAATGTATTGTTTGTAACGTCTTTCTATTTAAAATAATAATATAAATATTGGGGGACAATCTAACACAAATCGACCTGGTCCCAAACTAAGCAAAACTTGTACTATTGGTACTAGACGACGATATATATACTTA
This sequence comes from Notocelia uddmanniana, assembly GCA_905163555.1. Taxonomy (NCBI): domain Eukaryota; kingdom Metazoa; phylum Arthropoda; class Insecta; order Lepidoptera; family Tortricidae; genus Notocelia; species Notocelia uddmanniana. The sequence continues at coordinate 11,482,652 of LR991052.1, read as the reverse complement.
TATACTTAAATACATAGAAAACATCCAAGACCCAGGAACAAATATCCGTGCTAAATGCACAAATGTCGTGAACTTTCCCAGTAAACGCATTACATTTGAACTCACACGTTTGTTTGATATTTCATGAATGCTTTACAGGAACTGGAGCCATTGACCGACATTCTGGACGAGTTGAGCAAGCGGCTCGCGAGCAGCGATAGCGGCCAAGCGCAAGTCGCCGACAACATATTCCGTTTCAATGATCCCACCTGCGCCACCCCCACCAGTAAACCCGCCGCCGAACCCAACCAACAACCCAACTTCGCACACAGCTCCCCCATCATGCCCAAGAACGGGGTACAATTCAACATCAGCCCCTCCAAATCTAACGCAGAAGATTCCAAATACAAAGCGGCTTATACCGGCATGAAGTCTCCCAGCAGCCTCCGTTCCGCCACGCTCCCAAGAAATGTTTATGCTTCAAGCCCCGTGCAGAACGTCAACCCTGACCGCTACAGTTCCCAGTACAACAACCAGGAACACTGCGTCAATCTCAAAGTCGTCCAGATAGGCTTCGCCTCTGACCAGTACCCCAAGGGCATCAACAACAGCGTCGGCGAAAGCCTCGAGCGACGCATGCAGGGCTATAAGCCCAGCAACTACCAGCCCGCGCACTTCCACAACGCCAACTACAACGGCGCTGAGCGTTCACCAAGCTCCGATAACATCAACCACAACTACTGTTCCAACGACATGCAAAATATCATGAGGGACACCGCCACTCTGGAGGAGCTATCGGACCTTTTGAAGTACGCCGACGATTCGGATATCGTTGACGAGAAACTCATTATAAACAAGAAAAACTTGTCACAGACGCAGTCCAACAACAACAATATTGTTGTTAACGGTAGTAAGGGTTATGCAAATAATGGCTCGAATGTCTCCATTAGCGGCCTGTCGAACGTTGCTAGCTCCGGCTACCAAAGCATAGCCACGTACAGCCAAAGCTCTAGTCCCGTTGAAAACGCCGCCCACCACCATCCTCCTTATGAAAATGGCGGGCAACCGATGAGCCGCTACTCGCAACTCAACTACCAAAAGCAAAGGGACAAACAACATTACTACGATAGTAAAAATGACAAGTTCTACCCAAAGAGCCAGGTGCAACAGAAAATAGAGTACGATATACAAAAATACGGCATTCAAAATTTCACAATGCCTGACACAGCACAGTCTAACACGACCGCTAACTCTAAGATGGCTCCACTGGTGTTCACAAACCCAGTCTACAACATGGAGGACAACCGGCAGACTCCGGAGAAAAAGAAAACCAATGAGAACAGGAATTCCAAACGCTGTCCTTGTGGCTCGTCCAGTTCATCGATAGATGAGGAGGCTCTGAGCACGGACAACGTGGAGACAAACTCCGAGGAGGGTTCTACCAATTTTAATGATGAAGGTAGAAATTATGATCAACAGAATCGCAACAACACCCACCGAAAGATAGCAAGAGATTGTAATTACGAAGACGTATACCAGAGGAGTAATCACAGCCACTCGCCGCGTGTACGCGACGACGAGTCTTCCAGCAACTCGCCGAGTCTACGCAAGAGCAGCAAGACCCGAATGCCGCGGACCAACCCTATGCTCTCCTACTCCACCAGCCAGAACCCACCCAACTACAAACACTTCGGTCAGCGCGGAGAATCCCTCTACGAGAGCAAGCCGCACCACATTTCCACCGAGGGCTACCCCATGAGCCGCTCTGATTCTAACGTTGAGGAGGTCAACAAAGAGATGTACCGGCTGCAGATATCTCGGAGCCAGAAAGCGTTAAGCAACATGGACAATTTGAAGTCACCCGAGAAGTATTCCCTCGGGGACGCAGCATCTGAAACGAATTATCCGTTGGATCGCACGTATTCGGCGGCTAAGATGTCGAGCAGCCGGTTGAACGAGGACCTGGAAAGGCACCAGGAGTATTATCAAAGGCGGGAATCACCTTCGCGGATGGTGTTTAGTCGGGAGTCGCACTCGAGTGAGGCGAGCGAGCGAACCGGGACGAGGGAGACGCCGCGCGATGGACGGGAGCCGCGTGAGCCTGGACGGGAGAAACTGCAGCGCCGGCTGAGCCTGGAGTCGGCACGGGAACTCACAGACAGCTCCGATGAGCTCGAGGACACGCTCTACAGCACCACTGGCCGCCGACGCAACAAGCACCACAGGACCATCGAACAGGTACATTCATACTGGTATTTATGTTGGTATTCATATTTTTAACATCCCCTTGTTATGCCAGATTTGGATACTCCCTTTCATCTCATGGGTGTCGTAAGAGTTAACAATGGGAACCGAGTGTAATGCTTTCAGGGTTCATGTATCTATGTGAAATTATTATTACACCAGATCTTCTCAACGCCTTAACCGATTTAGTTAAACTCACCTCACTAAAACATTGCGGACGCTAGATCATTGGAAACTGTGATGTATCCTCATCCTCACAAACTTCGTTGATGAAAATTACCAAGGTGGTGTGCGTGGCGGAAGACGTCACGCGGGTACCGAAAAAACCCATAACATAAGTCTAGCTAGTAGTAAGCTACTAGTAAGTATGCCACTCGTCCCGGTTGTATAATATGAGACGTAATCGTTTTCAGTACGAGCGCGAGATCGACCGGCTGAAGAACTCGGTGGACCTTCTGCGCGGGCGGCTGGGCCCTTCCGAGCCCGGCCAGGACACATCCGACACCAAGATGAAAGCCATTATCAGCAGGTAATCATACCTTTCTACAACATTGTTAGGGTTCCGTACTAAAAAGGTGCCGACTGAAAACTATTGATTAGCCGCTGCTGTCCGTCCGTCTATCAGCGCGTCTCATGAACCGCAATATGTAGGCAGTTGAACATATATCACGGTGGCCGCTAATACAAGATATAGTAAAATTAATTTAAAATCAAATGTGGGCCATAGAAGAAACGTGTGTACTTCTAGCAGAACGATGGTATGTACAGTCGTGGACTGAGAAGTTCGTCTCTTTTCAACACTACCAGTGACGAACCGCGACTATACATATTTTTTATATTGATTGAAAATCTATTAAACTAATTCATTTTTTCTTCATTTGACCTGATGCGTTCTGAGTGCGCGCTTCGCTTGAATGTGTAGCGGGGCTGGGCAACAGGCGTCCAGAGTTAACATAAAACGACTTTGAGCGGGCACTAACGGCCGGGCCACGACTCTTAGCGGTGGCGGCAGCGGTGGCAGCTTTCCTTATACATTCCGTGTGCCTCAACTAACTGTAACCGTTGCGCGTTTCTACCGTGCAATGGACAGATAAAACGCTTCCCGCACCTCAAGTCGTGGCCGGGCCATGTTTATGCACAGGCGACATGCTGCCACGCCCAGGCAAATGCATTAGATTTTCAAACGTTCTGCCAAGTGTGCATGATGGCGACCTATGGGTGTTCGTCTCACCATTTCAATTTCGCAAATAACTTTGAAACGCACTCAGGTTGATCAGTGTGGAGGACGAGCTTCGGCGCGAGCAGCGCAAGATGGCCGCCGCGCTCTCGCACAAACAGCGCGTTATCGAGGCGCAGGAGCATCGCATCGCGGCCCTCGACGAGGCCAACACGCGCCTGCTCTCCGCGCTAGTTCATCTGCAGCAGCGCGCCCCACCCCACCCCACCCACGCACACAACCACCAAGAGCTGCAGATTTAATACCCCTGCCACACACTCGTCCGAGTGGCTTGGGAAGTAGTGAGGAAAGGAGGCAAAGACTGGCAACGTTACTCGTCATGCGGCGCGTCATGCTCCTCGTCATGCCTACTGCTCCCTGGTTTGTCGGTTTTTGGGCGCGAGTCATTTAACCTGGTGGAGCGTCGCGATTAATTGCGCGAGTAGGCGTTGTGTGGGTAGAGACGGCAGAGCGAGGCGCATAGTGTGGGGAGATGTGTAAAGGACTTAGGGTGTACGTTGAAGTTTAATCGGTGACGTTTCTTGATGACAAGTCTGTGCAAATTGAAATATTTCTCGCTATGTCCATATAAACTTGGCCGGTACCGAGTTTCGAATTAAATCTGTGCTGAATCTGTGTGACTGTGCGCGATTCTAAAGGCGATACGGACCAAGTGGGTCCGTTATTTCATTGTAAACCTATTGATCTTCCGCCTGTATGCTGCTGGCTTTACGTTTAAATCGATACGTAAATAAACACCGAAAGGAATACGGTTACAATTAAGCTTTTCGTTTCCATCGTCGATTAAAATTCATCGTGTTACCAATGTGTCGATGTTCCCTGCTCAGCACGCAAAGGGCACACTAGCCAACGCCAAGTCTGTTCAATATTACCCAACATGTTTCCTGTTTAATTGAATTTATACAAGCGGTATGATACTAGCCTTATGTTAACTACATTTGTTAACAACAATTCATGTCTCAACTTTGAAAGTATTTTATTACTTCATCATAGTTTGCATAGAACTTAAGACAAGTTGATGTAGTCGCTAAAGGAAATATTAGGTGGGTAATATTGATTACAAATGTCTTCCATAGCGGTTGTTCTTTGAAAGCGAAGTTGAAAAATGTGGTCAAATTGAGTCATTGGGTTACGAAAGAAATAAACATATTTGTACACTCCTCCACATGGTTTTGACCATAGACCCGAATTTTTTACCGATATCACTTTAAAGCATCTTAACTTGGTAGATTACTATCTAAAAGCTTGTTCTAAGATTCAAACCTTCGTATTGTATCGCAACGAAGCAGTTGTGAAATAACATCAATGTTGGCTATAACGCGGTATACACTACCAGCGCGTTACAAACCTTAATAATATGAACTCATTCTACATACATTATTCTAAAGTTTCATTTCAAATCGTATATACGGAAAACATTGTATTACGTTGTCATATGGCAGATCTGTGTTACACAAAGACGAACTTTTTTGCGAGATTACTACCCACGTCGAAAACTAGATTTTTACTTGGTTGAAATCGGAATGGAATGAAAATATATGGCTCCAAATATATCCGGACAGTGTCAAAATAAATTGTATTGGCTATTTGAATACTTATCAACTTAAATCGACTCACCATGCATGATGACCATGTGAGATGGTAATTTTAATTGTCTTTAAACTAGTCTAAATGTTTTAAATGTCTCTAAATGTTAGCTTTACGGGTTGAATTTGGAATGAGGGATACATTTGTTTATTAAATCCACCTAATTGCACGAAACGGATTGAAAATCATTATGAATTGCGAATTGAATGTTAGAGTTGATAAGTATCAAAAGAAATTTGGATTAAGTGCATGTTTTACATGTTTGTATTTAACCACATTCAATGGTAGTCTCAAGTAGTTGTTATTTGAGCATATAATCAATAGTAACTTGTATGCATTGATGTCTACGAGAATATTTCCATGTCTGTACTTGTTGTGGAAGTCCGGTACGTTCGCGCGAGATGGTTATGTTAACAAATAAGCCTAGAGGCATTATCTTTATATTATTTATGTATATATACCTATATCTTACCGCTTTGTTGTAAGTTACGTGCACAAAACATTTCGCTGTCTGTCTTGTTTTGCATCTGATATTTTATGGTTTCTTTCTTGTAATAATGTAATGTAATGTTGCACAATTATGGACCGCCATAGCCGTAGTTGGCATCATAATAGTACATTACGATACAAGTGCAGAGAACAGGAAACTCGCAACGAGTGGTGATAAATTGAAACACGACCGAAGGGAGTGTTTTAAATCGACACGAGTTGCGAATTACCTGTTCGCACGTGTATCGTTTTACAGTACATATGGCTCTTTAAAGTTTCGACATATGCACGTAATCTGCTGATTACCGCACTCGTGCGGTAAAGTAGCACCATATGTACTGTAAAGTATTTTTTTCTGCTGGCTATTCCAACTTGGAACAGACAGTCTTGTGGTAATCTTTCAATTACCAAAATGACTGCAAGTTTGTTATATAGCCAGTACAGTTTTACATTTACGAACCTTAATAGGTATGGGTCACTAAGATCAATTTATTTATAATGATATCCCTAGATCAGGTTCGTTTTGCCATTATTTTTTTACATTGTTATAAGTTGTTTCTTTAGGTTTAGTGAAGAGATGCTTTAATGACATTATCATTTTGTTTCGTATCAGTATTCTTCTCAGCTGGTTAGATGTTCTCTCTGCGACCTGTTATGTTATGTTCTGCAACATTGATACCAAAGAAGATTGAATATCCGTTAGCCTATACTTGTAGTAACCTACCTACTACATTTGTAGCAATAGTGTTGTATTTACACGTTATTATTATTTTTTAAATTACCCTATTTAATTTAAGACTTGTATCATAATATTTTTTTAAATAATTAAGAACCTATATTGTAGTAGATGGCATGTAAAATAGTAAATAAAGAAATATTTTATAATACCTTCGGAATATTATAATACAACCATGATATGGAACGATTTTTCGTAAAGAGAAATTCATTGTAAATGAATTGAAAAATTACAGAGATGATAAAATCAATTTCGCATTATATATTTCGAAGGGGTCTCAGTCAGCGGTACAAAGGTCTCTCATCTACATGAATAGTCTTTTTTAATGTGAATGTACCTATGTTACTTAGTAGAGAACTACATGTCGGCTGCATTATCGAGCGTCCCGATTGTTCTAGTAGCGCGCTGCGCGAGCCAACCTAGTTGCTCTCCAGTGAACTTCTTTGTGTTATCAGATTATCTTAATCACATTAAATTATCAATACGTAATCATCAATGTTATTTTAAAATAATTATATGGCTGGCATTGGAAACGATCGTGTTTATGATGTTTTTCTTTGTGTCTAGTAATAAAAGAAAGAAATAAAGTATTCAAAACGTGTTTGTTTCTACACCAAACATTATCCTTAAGAGGCGGAGCTAATCACTGCTTCGGCTCGTACCCGTCGGGCAGGCATACCAGGCGGCCGCGGTTGAGTCGCTCCTTGCGGTCCTGTGTTTCGAACGTGCTGTACGGCCGCATAAGCATCAGGTCCTCCGTCGTTCCGCTCAAGTAGGAAAAGAATATCTCGCGGAACTTCTTGTCCGGAAACTCCGGGTGAAACATTATCCGCCAAAACACGTTATTTATGTTAGCAAAACTTTTGAATAGCTGTCTTCTGTATTTATCCGAATACTTATTGAATTTGTCCCTGAATCTCAACTTGTGGACCCAGGTAGAAGAGCCTGAGAACTCAGGGTTGTTTTTCGTTAAGAGGGGCCCCAATTTTCTCGGTGTGAGGCTGTCGAGAAAAGTCTGGAGCTCACGAGTCTGGCGCAGGTAGGCCTGGCGCTGGTCGGGACGGAAGGGTCCGGAGATGCGGCGCCGCATCCACTCTATCAGCTCGGGCGCCAGCCAGACGTCGGGAAGCCGCGCGGCCACGTTAACGCCCCTCAGCCATCGCAGCACGCACTTCAGATATTGCCATGGCTTCGGATTTTGCCCCAAACATGTCTTAGACGATCTTTTTTTCTCTTTCTTTTTAACTACTTGATCCTTTTTTGACCCTATCACGCTGTCAGTCTCCCAAATCTTCTTCATCTCTTTTTTGACGAACAGCTGTTTCTCGTCTATGTCAAATATTGTGTGGTAGTTGAACTTATACGGCGAGCCCGGCGTCGGCTTCTCGAAATATGGTAGCTCCTCCGGTGGGAAAGTTCCTTCGTTGCCATAGTCGTAATTATGACCGCAGTAACATTTACTTTCTTGTACGTATTGTAATACCTCTCCTTGCCATTTTTTGAGGCAATCGCAAGGATCGGGGGGCGGATCGGCCGGGTACCCCCGAAACCCGCAGTGAATATTCATGTATCCGCTCGGGCACAAAGCGAACCCACCATGTATGAGCTCGCCCTCTGTGGGTGTTATGGAAACCCTAGCTATTACGAATACCGTTCGCCCGCCTATCTTGTACACTCCTTGTATTAAAAACTGCGCGTTCTTGACACCTGTCGATGGAGCTTTAAGTTTTCGTCTGAGATTTTTGCGTTCCGGTCTTGTTATGCATATTCCATAAGTTTTCTTTTTAACTTCAACTGTTACATTGGAGTTACGCCGTGACCGTTGGCTCGTCGTCGTAGTCTTCATCGCGACCGCGGTCACTTGGGAATCGGGTTGGATACGAAGTACGCCTGCCAGTTTATCACATAAAGCAAGTGGAACGCGGTTTGCCGGGGGCGGCGGCGGCGGCGGTGGCGGTAACGGCTTAACCTGAATTCTGTATTCGTCCCCTTCTACGTAAGGCTCGTTGAGCTCTTCCAAGTTTGGGAGAGGAGCCGGCGTGAATTTCTTTGGACTGGCAGGGTACCATACTGGTATTATACATTTCTCCAAGTACGGCGATGGAACGGGTGGTTGTCGTTTAGGTTTCGGTTTGGGTGGTTGTGCAGGCAAGTCATGATCGGGTTTGAATTTTTCTCGCAATAATTCTATCAAATTCCTTAGACCCAAGTAGTATATAGAAGACAAAATAAGTTTCGCATTTAAGGAGTAAAAGTTGCGTTTTCCTTCGATGGAGTGGCCGTAGTGCAAGTAGAATAAGTGCGCCAACATTTTCTTCGGATCTTCACTGCCGTGGTTATTAGCACTCATTAAATCCATGGCTTTTGGATGAGGAAACAGGCCAAGTCTATGCATTATTCGAGATGTTCTAATCGGGCGCCCTTCGAGTAAATCTTGATGAATGGCTGCCTCTAGCCTGTCGAGGGCTTCTCTTTGTGGTACACTGAGGACTTGGTACCAGCGGGGGCCGATAAGTTTTCTCATTCTTTTGACTGCCTGTATCTCGAGATGTCGGCGATATTCCTTAAGATCCTGCATGAAGACTTGTCGCTCGCGCGTCTGTCTGGCGTACACCACCTGCGAGCGCTGCTGTACGGGGTCACGGAAGAATGAGTCCGCATCTTGTTGAACTTGACTACCATGCGCGCTAACCATGATGAATTTAGTAAATAATCAACCTAGCTTAACACACGCTGAAAATATATAAGTATTCGTGAGAATTTACGTTGAAACTGCAATTTGGAAAAAAAATCAACGTTTGATAAATCTAATACGATGTTATAAATGACAGATATTGACGTTTGTTTATCTAGTTTGAGTTGAAGGTTGTGGTTTTGGGAGTTTTAATAAAGAGTTCATATATTTTATTATATCTTGCATAAACAGTCCTATGAGTGAAAACATTATTAAAGATGATATTATGTTTGTCATAAGACTTGTAGTCATAAGACTATTATGACATTATCAACATCAAATAATTGAAGAATCTTAACTATAGGGCCATCTAACGTGGAATAGCTGAACTACTCATAATAAACAATGTTTTAACGTCGCAACGCTGCTTGTTATTACGCCGCTGATTCATTAATAATAAATAACTGTGATGTAATATTTTTCCTAATATTCAATATAGGTACTAACTACATAAACATGCCGTTATCCCATGGGATGGGGTAGGCAAGGTACTCCTTGGTAATATTGCACAGAAATAAATGAACACGCGGTCAGGTTCACCAAAATATACATGTATAAGTAAAAAATCGGCCAAGAGCATGTCGGGCCATGCTTTTTGTAGGGTTCCGTAGTTGCCCAATTAACTTACTTTAAAAAAATCAATAACAAGCAAAAGGAAATACTTTCGCAGCGTTTCATAAGTTTTTTACTAAGAAGCCAAAACTTTTTACGATAACTTAACTTCGTTGAATCTTTTTATTAAGCTTTACTTTCTGATTTTTTTCATATTTTTGGATCCCTGGTTCAAAAGTTAGAGTGGGGTGAGACAATTTTTTTTTTCTTTTGGAGTGAATATTTCCTAAAATATTTACTTTATCAAAAATGTTTCATAGAGACCTTTATTCATTTCGAAAGACGTTTCCAACAACACCCCACATCATAGGGTTGAAGAAAAAAAATCTTTTATTGATTTATATATCTATACCAAATTGCAGCTTTCTAGCAATCTCGGAGCAAAGCCTCGGACAGACAGACAGACGCTCATGGCGAAAGTATAAGGATTCCTAGTTGACTACGGAACCCTAACAAAAAAGGCTACCGCAAAAATATAGTGACAATACATAATGTACCTAACGATGCTTTTCCATCGGCTAAACGCGGAATACGAGTGCCTTTACGATAATGTACTTAATGCCACTTATCGTACCTAGACACTTTCCGTAAAACACATCACATCAGTCACCCCTGTGTATCGACGCGCACTTTCAAAGAGGATTTTCTCCCCTGAATGAAAGAGAGAGATGCTCTAAGTGGTGCATTTTAGACTGCAGGTAACCTAGGTCTCGTGAGGTAAGTCGGGCTCTCGCTCTTTGAGATTCGGTGGCCCTTCAGTCTGTTCTTCGAAGTAACGCACCTTCCAAACCAAGGTGAGTGTCTACCTTCGTCAATCAAGGCGCTGAATAGCATATCTTCATTATACTACCGCATTTATCCTATTGTTGTAAAAATCTACTCTCGTTATAACATCAGTTACAGTGTACTATTTAACATATTTTTTGTAATATTCAGGGAAAAACAAAAACATGGAATAAGTAGCCAATCAAATATTAGACAAACGGTTGTACTCGTAAAAGAGAGTTATGGATTAGAATTAGAAACAAGTCTGATGAGTTCCTGACGAATAGGTTTCGCACCGCGTAGGTACAGTCAGCATTAAAAGTTGGCAGTTCAATTGCTTTGGAGAAATAAAATGTTTCCTTTCAGCAAATTGAGCTATCTCAACGTTTAATAATTTTCACCCTGCTGTCTATATTTTTTTAATGTGACGAAAGGTGCGAAGTCTGCGTGTGCTGTGCCAGCCATTGCATCTGCACAGCGCTGGTTTTCAATTCGTCCTTCGTTTGCTACCTACATTAACTAACTGTTTACAAACAAAGACAACACAGTAAAAAAGGTAAATAAACAACTTTAAATTCTATGATAAACACGAATAATATTTAGGTACATTTTAAGCCTTCGGCTTCGAAATGTTATTAGTTGTTTGTTGTTGTTTACTTGATAAAAATGTGCTCAAATTCTGATTAAACGCTGGAATAATTAATTCACCAAGTTGGCCTTATTTTTCCACTTTTACTGTTTTTGTTAACAGTTAGGTAAGTAGGGTATGTGTTGGACCCGGGTATGTCCTAAAACTACGACCAAGACCACCGGGGGCTGAGCAGCAGCATCCCTGGAGTGCGGAGGAGATACTGCGATCGCTAATCCACTTGCTGCCAAGCGGAGACCTATGTCGAGCAGTGAACATTGTATTTGGACTTAATTTTTTAGTTATTTTCACCAAACTATAGGTGAATGCATTTGTCAAAAAAATTACAAACCAAATAAAATGACAGTTGATTGATTACTATTGATGTTTCGAAAATTTTCCTAGTCATGTCCTCGACTGTACAATAAAACACGCAGATATTTTTTAGCGATCCGTAGTAAATATAGAACCCTTATAGTTTCGCCATGGCCGTCTGCGTCTTTGCTCCCTAGATGACCCATAGGTACTAAAAAATTAATAGAAAGCTGTAATTTGGCATGAGTAGGTATTCAAATCAGTCACACATACAAAATGGTACATTTTCATGCAAGTGCGGAAGGTATGACATTTTGCACAAGTCCCGAGGTGTTTGGCCTGATCAAGTAAATTCAAATATTAATTAATACAGACAAAACAAATTGCTTTTATTTGCCATTGATTCTTCTCTCCACGAACTTGGTAACTCGTGTAGTTTCATCAGATTGTAAATTTTATTTAATGGCGGCACCATACTTCGCTATGCGCTGTTCTTTATGTCACTGTGCCATATTTGCGAAAATATGCGCGACTAACAAACATGCCCATCCACACTTCGTGTCGGTTGGCCCATTTGACTTATTCGTGTCCTTTGATGTGTAGGGTGTAGGTACCTACCAAAAGGCGACAAGTCGACGGATACGCGTATTCACTATAATTTGCGCTCAATGCGATACGTGCAAACATAAGTGCGGTGAACACGAATGTAGACGCATAATAAGTGAACTGTGGTGCCGGCATGACAAACATATAAATCGCACATATTCCAAAAATATTAATAAAACAATACACGACAAAACCAAAATTAAATCGAGAAATCATGAATGGAGAAGACGGAAATGAAAGACAGATTAAATTTTAATTGATAAACTTTATTCAACACGCCGTGGTGACACATTCCACCAAATTGGAAGAGATTTAAGTAATGTCACATGGTACTAACATGGTAATAATTAAACATTACATTAAAACAATTATAAATGCCTTATTGAGCTTATACTAATGGCTATGTGCACGTCTGAAACGTCAAACGTCAAAGGTCCCGAGGCAATGTCAAAACTCAGAGATGTCAAATAATGACACATGAATATTTTATTTACTTTAGATAACGAAAAAGACCCCGTATTGGAAATTTTACTGAAATAAATAAATACATACAAACGAAACGAATCGTAGGAAACCGTTAAGAAACCAATAGAAAACGTGGAAGTATATTTGACAGTGGTCCCCGGTAAGTACACATTTCTGCCATGGTGTGCGCTACGATCGCCTAGCTTACCCCCACCACCTACTTCGCACATAGCCAATAGGACTAGATCGATTTGTGTAAAAAAATGTCCCCTAATATTTATTTATTTACTATTTATTTATAATGTCGGGCGGGGTCAGTCCTTGGATGGGTGACCACTTAGAGTGGTTACTAACTGAGCGCTCCCGTGCTTTGGAAGGCACGTTAAGCCGTTGATCCCGGCTGCTATCTGTAATAACAGTCGTTAAGAGGGCGCAGTACGCTCGGTCTTGCTCGGTTCTCCATACAAACGTATTTATGCTCTCATTTTAAAACGCCAGGCTAGAATAACATGAAACTTTGTATACACAATGGGATCCGGCATATCTAGGTCGGACCATAGTTTCTGTTGCTAGAAATTGTAAAAGAAAAAAAAATACAGCGGCTTTTTGAGTTTTTTACGGCTTGTATGAAAACCTTAATAATCGCTGTATTTTTTCTCCATTATAATTTCAAGCAACAGAAACTATGGTCCGACCTAGATATGCCGACTAGTGCCTATGCCAATTCTTGAGATTAGGTAGCGGAACCCGGGCATCCTGCAGGATGCAACTGTACTGGGATAACGCTAAGATGATAATAGGTGAGGACCAAATTTTTGGACCATCGATCGTTAAGGCATTTAATTCGACTACAATTTAATTGTTTCCGTTGTGCCACGAAAATAGATCATACAATTCACAAGTTACCCAAACTTTCGTTGCACAGCGGAATTAAATTGTAGACGAATTAAATGCCTTAACTATGGTCCAAAAATTTGGTCCTCACTTGTGACGCGCGGAATACGGGTTTCACCGAATAAGAAAATTCAGCCGAATATTCAGTCCAGTTTTTTGCCCAACATTCGGTTATTCGGCCAGATTATTTTGTCAACTGTTCTAAAAAAATACTATTTTAGTGGAAAATTTCTGTGAAATGTTGATACTTACTTACTTACTCCTCTGGCGCAGCGACCTAGAGTGTGTCTTGGCCTCCAATACGAGTGCACGCCACCGATCCCGATCCTGCGTCATTTCCCTGAATCTGAATCTGGCGTCGCGACCCAAAGTGTGTCTTGGCCTCCAATACGAGTGCACGCCACAGATCCCGATCCTCCGTCATTTCCCTGAATGTGAATCTGGCGCCGCGACCCAAAGTGTGTCTTGGCCTCCAATACGAGTGCACGCCACCGATCCGGATCCTGCGTCATTTCCCTGAATGTGAATCTGGCGCCGTGACCCAAAGATGTCTTGGCCTCCAATACGAGTGCACGCCACTGATCCCGATCCTCCGTCATTTCCCTGAATGTGAATCTGGCGCCGCGACCCAAAGTGTGTCTTGGCCTCCAATACGAGTGCACGCCACAGATCCCGATCCTCCGTCATTTCCCTGAATGTGAATCTGGCGCCGCGACCCAAAGTGTGTCTTGGCCTCCAATACGAGTGCACGCCACCGACCCGGATCCTGCGTCATTTCCCTGAATGTGAATCTTGCACCGCGACCCAAAGTGTGTCTTGGCCTCCAATACGAGTGCACGCCACCGATCCCGATCCTCCGTCATTTTCCTGAATGTGAATCTGGCGCCTCGACCCAAAGTGTGTCTTGGCCTCCAATACGAGTGCACGCCACCGATCCGGATCCTGCGTCATTTCCCTGAATGTGAATCTTGCACCGCGACCCAAAGTGTGTCTTGGCCTCCAATACGAGTGCACGCCACCGATCCGGATCCTGCGTCATTTCCCTGAATGTGAATCTTGCACCGCGACCCAAAGTGTGTCTTGGCCTCCAATACGAGTGCACGCCACCGATCCGGATCCTGCGTCATTTCCCTGAATGTGAATCTTGCACCGCGACCCAAAGTGTGTCTTGGCCTCCAATACGAGTGCACGCCACCGATCCGGATCCTGCGTCATTTCCCTGAATGTGAATCTTGCACCGCGACCCAAAGTGTGTCTTGGCCTCCAATACGAGTGCACGCCACAGATCCCGATCCTCCGTCATTTCCCTGAATGTGAATCTGGCGCCGCGACCCAAAGTGTGTCTTGGCCTCCAATACGAGTGCACGCCACCGATCCGGATCCTGCGTCATTTCCCTGAATGTGAATCTGGCGCCGTGACCCAAAGATGTCTTGGCCTCCAATACGAGTGCACGCCACTGATCCCGATCCTCCGTCATTTCCCTGAATGTGAATCTGGCGCCGCGACCCAAAGTGTGTCTTGGCCTCCAATACGAGTGCACGCCACCGATCCGGATCCTGCGTCATTTCCCTGACGGTTTCCCTGAAGGTGAAATGTAGATAGTAAAATAAATTTAATAACAATAAAAAACTGGCCACCAACCTGCGCGTCGGGCCACGTGCAATGATGGGTTTAGTACCTACCACACCACATTCAAAATCACTATCTGTACTTTGAGTACAGATACAGACAGATAGTGATATTGAATGTGGTGTGATAAGTCTGGAAAACTTTTTTGTCATCTAATTTACTCCCCAAAAGTGGCCCCAATGTTTAAAATTCCGTCTCAAGGTCACTGACTTACACATGTCTACCAAATTTCAACTGTAGCTACAACTATTTTTATATCTAAAAATTTTAGTTCGCGTAGTTTCGGAGATAAGCGGGAATGGTCATTTTATATTCTTAAATAACTTCAATACTATTTATCTCATAAATATACGAAAAATAAATTTAAATTGCTCACAACAAGCCCATTTATTTGATATATCATACGATGTACAAGTCTGGAAAACTTTTTGTTATTATCTAATTTACCCCCCAAAAGTGCCCCCAATGTTTAAAATTCCGTCTTTGGGTCACTGACTTACACATGTCTACGAAATTTCAACTCAATCGGTCCAGTGGCTTCGAGGGAAATTGGATGTGACAGTAGGACGGACAGACCAGGCACACGAGTGATCCTATAAGGGTTCCGTCTTTTGCTTTTTGAGGTACGGAACCCTAGAAATAAAAATGTCACAAGGCAGTTTGTATTCCATTGAGGCAACCTGTCCCTAAATGTGTACTAGTATATTGTAAATGCACAATAAGAAAGTTGGATTTGATGCGTTGCTCTAAAGATTTTGTCAGGAACCATAATTATTAACCGACTTCAAGATTTCAAAAGAGGAGGTTATCAATTCGGTTGTTTTTTTTTTATGTTTGTTACTCCATAACTCCGTCATTTCCTAACCGATTTGGAAAATTCTTTTTTTGATTGTTAGTATATATATCCAAGTTGGTTCCATTTTTTTCAAAACGCAGTTCTGTTGATGGGATCCATGAGGACTTGAGGGAACTCCTCAAATCTTTAAGGCAAACATATAGTGATTTTTGTGTTTTTATCAACAAGTCAAGCATTTGCATCCAAAAATGTGACATTGGATGAAGTCGAACTGCTGATGATGGTCAGAACAGAACTCTTCAACGACGGTAAGTTCACGTTTGGTGATTTGTCCTCCTAGCTGTGTTTGTTAAGCAAGTTCTATTTTCACGATTGTTTTTTGTCATGCTCGAGTTCTGATGATGGGATCCCTTAGGAATCGAGGGAACTCTTCAAATGTGAAAGGCAGACAAATAGTGATTTTAGTATTTTCATGAACTAATCAAGCATTTTCATTCATAAAAGTGACATTTGATGAAGTGGAACTGCTGATGATGATCAGAACGGAACTCTTCAACGACGCGTAGTTCACGTTTGGCGATTTGGTCTCTTCGTTTTGTTTGTCAAGCAAGCAAGGTTTTTCCATGATTCCATGAGGAATTGAGGGTACTTAGTCTTCTACCGTTATAAACATACTTATAGCCATTTCTATTTTATTGTATGGAATCTAAGAGTGCACCATCTAAGTATAATTATCTTTCACCGGCCTCCCCCATTGCAGTCGGCTTTTTTTTCTTAAAAATTATTTTTATATGAAATACTTTAGCATTCTTCAACGTAAGTATTGGCTATGTGCGAAGCAGGTGGTGGGGGTAAGCTAGGCGATCGTAGCGCACACCATGGCAGAAATGTGTACTTACCGGGGACCACTGTCAGATTTACTTTCACGTTTTCTATTGGTTTCTTAACGGTTTCTTACGATTCGTTTCGTTTGTATGTATTTATTTATTCTCTTATTTATTTCAGTATAATTTCCAATACGGGGTCTTTCTCGTTTACTAAAGTAAATAAAATATTCATGTGTCATTATTTGACATCTCTGAGTTTTCACATTGTCTCGGGACAATCTCGGGACCTTTGACGTTTCAGACGTGCACATAGCCAATAGCCTGACCAGTATCTATTTGGCCATGTTGCGGATTTTCAGTGGAACTAATTTATATTATAATGGCAATGGTTTTTTTTTACAGCAGACGTTGGAAGTCATTGAATGTCACCGATGTAAACAAAACGAACATAATTCTACATATTTCAGAATAATAATCGATTTTGCAATCAAAATGCCCAATTATGTTTACCCCAATGCAAAACAAATCATTTTAAATACATTCGAATGGTTGCGGCACAAAAAACAATTCAGCAACATTCCAATAAACAATGTTTTGAAATTAGTTGTTGACGTGACGGGTAGGTACTGACATTCATAGTGCGGTTATAATGAACTGGTTAGCTTGGTACTAAATATATATATTAATTATGAAATTAATATTTTTATCACATGCGTCGTCTCGGCGTCTGTAGTGTTGCAATAAAAAATATATACAAAAATAATGTGTCGCTACCGCCATTGCCACCGACCAAAATCAAAAACTACCAAAAAAAAGAAAACAAATACACGACTTCGACAAATATGCCATATGGCACCAAATTCATGACTTTAAAGCCGTGCGAAAGCAAGTACCAACTTACAAAACTCTGTTAACCGAATTGTAAAAAGATATCGGTTTTACCGGTAGTAGGGAGTACTTGCGATTGCTATTGCACAGTGTGGGATTCAAATATAAAAAGTGCAGAAACCAATGGTCCATATTGAAGGAGCGGACGGATATTGCGGTTGGCGGGAAAGTAATTTAGACGAAATATAAGAAGCTAGGGACAAAAATATACCTCTCGTTTATTTAGATGATGAGACTTACATCCATACTTCTCTTAACCACGCAAAATGTTGGCAAAGCGAAAATGAACAAGGTGTGTCGAAATTCGTTTCAACCGGCAAACGATATACCTATTATTGTTCATACCGGTGAACCATCCGGAATTGTTCCCAATGCACTCCTAATATACATATAATGATAAGGAAAAAAGCCGATTATCATGACTCCATGAACAGGAACAATTTTAAGAACTAGGTTTTGAAGAAATCCTAATATAACGTTACCTTCATTGCCGCTACTGAAAAAAGATCCAATACAAAATTTAAAAATAAGTAGATGTCTAAGAAAGCCAATACAGACTGTCCCGACTATACATGACGTATGTAATGTATATTATTGCCATATAACATGCTGTTTGCAGCGACATTATCTCAGATCCAAATAGATACTGGTCAGCCTATAATTTTCTTATGGATGAAAACTCGTGAGTTAACATAATCAACGGCAAAAATTTAACCCAAAATCAAACGGCAAAATGTATGAAAAGCTAAACCAATATAGACCGTTTTTGTTGCCGCTGAGAATATGATCCCATTACTAATTAAAAAAATCGGTCAAAAGCATGTCGGGTTTTTGCGATAACTCATAAACAGCGTAACTAATCATGTCATGTGGGGCACATTTTTTTTCCTTTTGGAGTGATTATTTGCGAAAATATTCACTTTATCAAAAAATGCTTGGTGAAGACCTGTATTAATTTTGAAAGACCTATCCAACAACACCCTACACCATAGGGTTGAAGCGAAAAAAAAACATCCCCACTTTTTTAAATATTTTACCTCTTTTCCAGATTTATTTTATTTACCTATATATTCATGTTAAATTGCAGCTTTCTAGCACTAATAATCACAGAGCAAAGCCTCGGACAGACAGACGGACAAACACACAGACAGACAGACGGACATGACGAAACTATAAGGGATCCAAGATGACTACGGAACCCTAAAAATAGCTGGTTAAATGTCAAGGGAAAATCATTCGGTTGGTACATTGAAATATGTGACAAATTCTCCTGCGTTACATCTTCAGGGCATCAGCTGACTGGATTTGTACGGAGATACGCGTATAACCAGCTAACGTGTTTAATTATTCACAATAGCATATAAACTGTCGCCTTATACATTTAAAGTTTGCGAGAAAATCACTGGAAAATTGTTATATTTTCATGATCGTGTGATCAGTTGATCTAGACACGAGGCAGCGCGTCCAGCCAAGTTCACCCCAGGAACTGCCGAGCAGCAACCGTGTGTTATTTTACACGAACCGTTTAGAAGTGGTTTGGAGCCACTTCTGACCCCCCAATAACTCCAAATCTATTTAACATAAAAAAATGAAATTTGGAATATGTATTAAGATCCTTTAGAACAACTATAACCCCTAATTTCATCAATGACCCCCAATTTCAATGGGTGAAATAGTTATTAAGATATTAAAGTCCAAAAAACGGCATTTTTACCACTGACTGACTGACAAATGACTGACTGACTGACTAGTAATCAGAAACCTAACCCACTTCCAGGTGACCTAGGAAATTGGCATCCAGCTTGGTAATTGTGTGTGTACACATAAATAAGGCAGAAAACAGTGTTTTTATAGTTTTATTAATATTAACCGTAGATTATCTGAAATGGTTGGTGCTGTATAACCGACCTTACCGCTTTACTGTAACGGGGTTTATAAAATGTCATTAGATTCTGTTAGCAACGACCT
Organism: Notocelia uddmanniana; assembly: GCA_905163555.1. Classification (NCBI taxonomy): domain Eukaryota; kingdom Metazoa; phylum Arthropoda; class Insecta; order Lepidoptera; family Tortricidae; genus Notocelia; species Notocelia uddmanniana. Next base: position 11,463,252 of record LR991052.1, on the reverse strand, counting down.
AACAACAACAATGTCATTACCTTAAACACAAAGTACAATATATAGACTGAGATAGAGATATCAGTGAAATACTCTACGTAGATTGTAGCGCCACAGTGGTATGAGTACAAAACTAACCGCACGACCGCTCGGCGGCAGGTACTAACTACTAAAATATATTTCAAGTTCCTTTCTGAAACTAATGCAAAAATAAGGAAATAAGTAATGAAATAATAGTTACATTACCTATTTGGCAATCTTTGCATCAATTTCAGACCATTTTTAATAAATATGGGCATGACATTCTTCTGACAATAAAAAGAAATAGGTAACTTAGTAAATATCGTTTATTACACAATTAATTTTACTTACAAACATTCGATATTAGCAATCGCACCAAAATTTATCAGTATTATAAACAATAACACAAAATTAACACGTAAAAAGTGGCATATTATATTTTGTAGGGAGCGGCTTTGTCATTCGAAGATATTCAGTTTTCAATGAATCCATTACACTCTGCTTAGCCGCACGATAGCTTTTACCGTCACGTTGTAGGGTCGAAATTATTTACTGAGACTATTACTATTAACAGCAAATCGTAATATATAGTTATTAACTGCACATAATTATATAAATATACAATTAACCTAAAAAAGCCATTAGACATTTGAATTTTTAAATTGACAGCGATGTCAACGTACCGTGCAAACGTTTAGTTTTACGTAATATATTTAAGCTTTATAAGCTTATATACACACCACGTCGATAAAATTTCACTCGAAATTTGTAAGGTAGCAGAAGTTGAAAACATACATTCTTCTCTTCCTATGGAGCATTTTATAAGCACTCGAATCTACTATCCATTTGCACGAATAATTGACGAGGCTAAATTAGTACAATGTTGTTGTCACAATTTTGTGTACATTACCTAATTATGTAATTATTTTGCGTACGTTGGAACGCTCGAAATGTAAACATGAAAAAAATATTGAACCATAAATTTAGGTAGGAAACACATCATCTGAATTTTAGGTAAAGTATACATGACAGAAGTACAACCGCGAAAGATGTGCCTCTTTGTCACTCACAATGTGCAAGTGCGATAGAGAGGCAGGTGAAACAGTACACACAGTGTCATCTGCTGGCTAAAGTAAAAACTTACATCTCCTTGGAAAAGCTCGTTCTTCGAGCTGAAAGGCCCCTGACCTTAAATATATTAAATAATTTCCTTTTTACGTGCGTATTAAATACAACATTCTTGGCGACGACGGACGGAGCAATGACCGATCGCGTCGAACGTTTTCAATTTGATATTTTTGATAACAAAAACGAAGAATGGGACTACTATATACAGCGCTTCGAAATCGAATTACGATTACACGGACTTGACAGCGAAGCCTCCGCGGACAAGCGGAAACAACTTCTCCTCTCTCGGATTGGACCAGCAGCTTTCAAGGTACTCGTAGACTACTATCGGCCGATTGACGTCACTACTAAACCATACGCCGATTCGAAAAAAGTACTAAACGACTACTACGGTAAAAAGACATACGTACTATCAGAAAGGGTCAGTTTTGCTACGAGACATCGAAAAGCAGACGAGACGATGTCGCAATTCGTTCTCGAGCTAAGATCATTAGCGGGATACTGCGAATTTGGGAACACCCTAGACGAGCGCATAAGGGACCAACTCGTAATCGGCATCAATAATAGTTCTTGGCAGCAAGAACTAATAAAGGAACACCCAACAAACAGTGCTAAACTTGAACAAGCAGAGTTACAAAGCCAACGCCTAAATAACAACTCCCAACTGATTACGGAACAACAAAATATTAACAAAATTAAATCGAAGAGTCAACGGCACACTCAACGACATACGCTTAAAACGAAGAAGTGTATGTTTTGTGGAAGAGAATTTCATACTAACATGAATGAATGTCCAGCAAAGGGAAAGCGATGCAACTCCTGCGGCATAGAAAACCATTTCTCAAGCGTCTGCATAACCAGTGGCAAGCTGAAGTTAAACCAACCCAACACAACCAGACAAATAACCAAAACGCCAACGTACAACAGCGACTCTGAAGATTCTGACTATCAAAGCATACACACCTTCGCCGTGAAGCGACACAATCTAACCTCAAAAATCATGATACCAACTCAACTCAATACCAAGACCGTTGAAATGCTGTACGACCCAGGAGCAGTCCACTCCGTGATTGGGAAAAATCTGTGGAAATCTATTGGACGCCCCCAACTGAAGAAATGTAAAAACCTTATCGCCTACACCGAAGTACAAATCGAAACATTAGGAACTTGCGAAATAACAGTAAATGCCTTTAACACCGAGAAGGTTTTAACTGCATACGTCACGCAACAAAATGACATTCCACTATTCGGATTGGATTGGTGTTTGCAATTTCAACTACCAATGCCTCCTGGAGCTAGACTTTGTAACATAAAAACACCCAAAGCGACAATTACCACCCAGCCTGATACAAATCATCACACCGAAGTTGTAAACATCCTGCACGAATTCAAGTCACTCTTTGATGGTAAATGGAACAATAAAGGGGCACAGCGCTAAGATTCACATATCTAATGACGTCAGACCAAAAACATTCCGACCTCGCCCCGTACCACTCGCTCTACGAGAACAAGTGAATAGCGAACTACAGCGACTAGTCCAAGAGGGAGTCTTAGAACCGGTTGATACTATGTCGACCCCAATAGAATGGGCGTCTCCGATAGTCATAGCCATCAAAGCGAAGGGAAGCATTCGTATCTGCGCAGACTTCAAAGTAACTATCAATCAGCATGTCCAAATCGATGACTATCCACTTCCGAGATTTGAGGAGATTACATCCAAGTTGTCTGGTGGGCAACTCTTCACAAAAATAGATCTGAAAGACGCCTATCTACAACTATTAATACATCCGGAATCGCGAAAATACTTAACAATATCAACACACAAGGGATATTTCCGCTATAAGCGGCTACCGTTTGGAATTTCCTTTGCACCCGCTGTTTTTCAACAAACTATGCACCAGATCCTCAGCGGCATAGATGGCGTTGTCTGCTATCTCGATGACATTCTAATAACAGCTCCCAGCTTGCAAGAACACTTAGCAAGAGTAAGAACAGTACTGCAGAGGCTACAAGACGCCGGAGTGAAGAGCCAAGTAACTAAGTGTGCCTGGCTACAGAATAGTGTCACTTTTCTCGGACATAAAGTAGACGCTAATGGTCTACACCCAACAGAAGAAAGAGTCGACGCAATAAAGAAAATGCCTCTTCCAACTAACACGACCGAACTCCGTGCTTTTCTGGGTTCATTAACATACTACGGCCGCTTTATAGATAGTCTTCACATGAGGTGTGCCCCATTATACAGACATCTGAAAAAGAACCAAAGATGGAACTGGACTCAAGAAGACACAAAGATCATCCTAACATCATCCGACACTTTGGTACATTATGACGAGAACAAACCCATATTTGTAAGCAGTGACGCTTCTGAAAAAGGAGTCGGAGCGGTTTTGTTTCACAAAATCGACGAGGTCATGAGACCAGTAGCGTACGATTCTAGAACACTCTCCGATGTCGAACAGCGATATTCAACAATCGACAGGGAAGCATTAGGAATCGTATATGCAGTAACGAAGTTCCATCAATACCTTTTTGGTAGAAAATTCATTTTATTAACTGACCATAAACCTCTGGAAAGGGTTTTTAGCCAAGACCGAGAAACACCCAAAATAGCAAGCAATCGACTACTCAGATGGGCCATGATTTTGAACAGTTACGAGTACTCAATACATTATCAAGCAGCAAAGGATAACACCCCGGCTGATGCATTATCCAGGCTACCGATAGCATGCAACAACACAACAGTAGAGGAAAGAACCGGGCTACCGCAGTTTGCCCACCTCCTACATTTGAGACTCGAAAATATCCCCGTCACGAAACATGAGCAATCAGACGCTTAAAGACAAAACGCTGAACGTTGTCAAAAATTACATTACAACGCACTGGCCAGATAAAAAAAAACTGCCTAACGAACTTCATACCTTTTACGAAAAAAAAAAAGATCAGATGTCGTATGAGCAGGGAATTTTGCTATGTAATGGAAGATTAGTCATACCCAAAACATTACAACGGCAAATCTTAGAGATGTTGCATGACGGTCATAATGGAATTACCGCAATGCAATCTCTAGCACGTCTTCATGTGTATTGGCCAAACATTGACAAAGATATTTTATCGTTCTCAAAACAATGCAACCTATGCCAACAATCAAGGAGCAACACAAATGAAGCACCAGTATACCCCTGGGGAATACCAGTAGAGCCGTGGCACAGATTACATGTCGACTATGCTGGACCATTTTTAAACCACATGTGGTTAATAGTCGTCGACGCCTACACAAAATGGCTAGAAGTGGTACCGATGAAGATAACAACATCCAGGGCGACAGTACAAAGACTAAACAACATATTCACGACATACGGAATACCCAGATACATCGTTAGTGACAACGGGCCTCAATGTACATCAGAAGAATTTAGTCGTTTTTGTCGAGTTTCAGGCATCACCCATATAAAAACAACGCCTTATCACCCAAAAACAAACGGATTAGCTGAGCGCGCAGTGCGCACATTCAAGGAACGTATGTCAGCCTGTGATAGAAACATCGATCTACACGAACGCCTAAACAGTTTCCTTCGGGGATATCGAAACACCCCTCGACGATCAACAGACCAATCCCCATACGAAATGATGTTCGGAAGGCCTATACGAACAACTTTTGACTTGTTGAAGCCTAACGTGAGGGATAATTTAGAAAAGACACGCCTACAACAAATATTGAAACCTTCCAACAAAGTGGTCGAGCCTCCAGCTTACAGACCAGGAGATATGGTTTGGGTAAACAAGCCGACAGAAAAAGGGGCTGATCCTGGAACAATTATTAAAAACAACGGACCATACTCATATGAAGTAGAGATGGTAAACGGAGTACATAAACGCAAACATGTAGAGCAGCTTCGACCGAGGCACGCACAAATACTTATACCGATGGAAACAACTGAAAACAAACATGAAACATTTGAACGTACACGAGGAAGAACACAACAGCCTAAGTCCGGAGAAATTTCCAAAGCAACGCTTAAGATGAAAAGTTTTACTTACTATAGACGATACCCGAACCGTGAACAGAGCGGTGATTACAATGAACAACCGGCACCAGTGCCACCGGTAGCTTCCACTAGCAGGGGTGTCCCAAGTGGCGACGTGGAACTACCGCCACAACCAGCCGCGCCACCAGTCTTCCCCAACAGGCAGCACCTGGGCGGCGCCGTGGCATCATCGCCACAACCAATTGATCCATCGATACCCGTTTCCCCGCCATCGCCGCGACGGTCGGGACGGAAGACGAAGCCTCCAGCAAGATTTGGATTTTTCGGGCTGTAGGTAGGCAAACGAGCTTCTTCGTGGAAGAGGGAGTAATGCTGTATAACCGACCTTACCGCTTTACTGTAACGGGGTTTATAAAATGTCATTAGATTCTGTTAGCAACGACCTAACAACAACAATGTCATTACCTTAAATATATTAAATAATTTCCTTTTTACGTGCGTATTAAATACAACAGTTGGCACCTTTTCAGATAATCTACGGTACTTGGCACCCATTTAGAGGAGCAGACTAGACCAGAATTGGCAGTCTGGCATTACATTGTTTACAGTAAAACTAATCCCATCAAAAACATAAATGTGAAAATGGGAGCCAAGTTCAATATTAAGATTATGAGATGCTTGGTTGCCGTCTTCACCGACAAAAGAATTGAGATCTAAATGGGTGCCTAGTTCCGTAGATTATCTGAAAAGGTGCCAAGTCCACTACATTATTTACAGTAAAACTAATTTACTGCGGCTTAATGCATTTTGAGCTTTCACTTGGCAGTTTTCTTAAATATCCAACAGCTTATGGCACTGTAACATACTGCATAGAAAACTGCCAAATTAAGGCTCAAAATGCATTAAACCGCAATCAATTAGTTTTACTGTAAACAATCTAGTGCCAGACTTGGCACCTTTTCAGATAATCTACGGAACTTGGCACCCATTTAGATCTTTATTCTTTTGTCGGTGAAGACGACAACCACGTATCGCATGTTCTTAATTTTGAAGTTGACTCCCATTTTCACATTTATGTTTTTGATGGGATATAATCCGCCGCTTTACAGTCAGCTCACGTTTTTTTTTCTTTAGGATATTGGGATAGCTATTATTTGATAAAAGTTTCAATAGAGAGAAAATTACTAGTTTTTTGCGTCTAACCAACCAATGCAATCACAGCTGAAGTCTGAGGGGTGTTCGAACTTTTTAAAACATCTTACTAGAGTTACAAGTTATCACGTGACAGGAAATAATGCACGATATTTGCTCCTGGCAGTCCTGGTCCAAGGACTATAACGGGTGGACAACTGCGGAACCCAACATAGCGTGTAACTCGACACGCACCTGGCCGGTTTTGAAGTGGATACTCTTGATACTTCTTTGTTGGCAGCTTGTATGAGTTAGCTGGCCAACACTGAAACTTTTCAAGTTTTGTTCCGTTATTAACGCTAGATAGAGCTATAACAGAAATGATGGTACCTATCGGCGATTATTCGCAGAAATAAATGGAAATTAAAGTTATAAAGTATACGTATAAATTTATAAGTTTTAATAAGTTATCAAATGAATACTAAAGCATAATACTAATATTATGTTTGGGTTCTTTTACATTGATGGCAATTCTATTCAGTGACGAAAATAAATACGTACATTGCAGGTTAAATAAAAGCTTGTAAAATATATGCTTGTGACACTACTCGCATACAGGGATGGTCAGTTTTTATTTTTCAAAGTGCAAGTTTCATTAAAATTAAATACTACTATTAGGGCACAATATTACTTCCCGTCGTCCTCAAAAGTATGGCTCGCAGCCCGTCCCGCCGTAGCGGTGATGCGACCCGCAACTTCTCGCCAAGCGCCCAGCCTACACTACTCAAGTAATAGTGTTCTAGGGCGGAAATTTTCAGATCAGCTGGTCGCGGTCACAGACCGGCCGTGGGTGAATGCCCGCGTAGAACCATCCGTCACTTGAATAATTTCTCACCTCATTCATACGCACCAACGAATCCATTTCAATGCTTAAGCTCTACACATTATACTGAAACAGCCAGACGACAGCGCGAAAGCAACTTTGTCGCGCAGTCTTATCAGTTTTGCATGTCTAAAATTAACTCGGTATTGACGTCGTGTCTTGCATTTAGGGCTGGCAACGGTGGGGATGCTGTGTTTGAAAAACGAATTCTTTATTTGGCTTTTTCAGACCAACTGAACATGGGCTAACTGGACACGCTACTGTACATAGCATACATACTATTGCAATTACAAAGAAGATAAAGATATCGCGAAAAACTTATAAACTACGTAGCAATAATTGGATACAAGCTCAAATAATTTATTATTGACTGGGAAATTAATCAAAGACCGAAGTTTGTTTGGCGTTGTTTCGTGAATTTCTAAAGAAAACTATAATTCCCGAAAATTCTCGTACTGCGAAACCATTCTCTAAAACCTATTTATAAACAAATGAAAAAAGAAATGTTGCTCGTTTTATAAGGATGCCATTGCCTGCTCGTGGATGTTTATACTATTTCATTATTATTGTTTTTTTTTATAAACTTTCCTCTCTGAATCTCGGTCGGCAGATTGTTTTATCCATTTGACGCCAAGCAACGTTACGCGACGAGCTACGCCGTACCTACCGTGTAGAGCCGTTTTCCTGCCTTGTAGCGGAATGCCCTCATAGAGGCATTACCCATATGTGTACATATATAGATCGTCTAAAGTACGTACTTCATATGGTAGATAAGAAACATTTAAATTACGTGTAAGGAGACAACACAGTGATAGCCCTTAAAGAAAATATGAAATGTAGAAGAAATGGACAATACCAAGTGCGTCAAACGGCTGCACACGTCGATACATTAAATACCAGAAGTGAATAAAGCATGTGCAGATGCATCTATGAATTTACAGTTTGCTCGCAATTATACGGGACAAGAATGAATTATGTAAAACCCACTGATATTCATGTGTGAGTGTACATAGACTAGGTTTACATAACCGTTACATATGCGCTTTCGTTCAGTACCCTCGACATGCAAAGCTCTCGCGTCAATTAAAGACAAAAGGCGGGACATAGCCAATTCGTAGCACACAATAATATCTTGATTTACGTATTGAGTATACGGGCATTCAGTCTGACCAAACGAGAAAACAATAATGATGGACTTTCAGACATAAATATATATAATTATATTTTATGAAATAGGTGGCAAACAAGCAGACGAATTGCCTGATGGTAAGCGATATATTACACCCGCCATACCAGACGGGTTGTAAGTGCGTTTCCGGGGGTACTTTACAGATGGGAATACGCCCTATGATATATGATTCTTGACTATAATAGTTATTTGTTCAACAAGAGAGCAAAGTAAATTTTTGCTGCGAGTGTTGATGTTGAGTCCCGAGCAAGCGAAATATTCTATAATAGAATCACAAGCGTAGCGAGTGATTCAAAATTAGAAAGAAGAGATGCAAATATCTTTGTTCTCGTGTGATACATACAACTTTTCACCTCAGCGGCGAGAACATATAACGCAAAGGAATAGTGATAGAGAGAATGAAGTTACTTAAAGTAACCTAATATATGAAAAAATAAAAGGTTTTTTTTTCACGCAGTATAGAAATAAAACTACACTAAATAATAAAATGATACATCAAAAAAATATATATATTAGCACAATTTTTTACACAAATCAAACTAGTCCCATAGTAAGCTCAATACGGATTGTGTTATGGAATAAATTATATTTAATAGATATTTAATTATTATTATTAATAGATATTTTCTGCTCATCACAGAAACAAATTCCTTACCAGGATTCGAACCCAGGACCTCTAGCTTTGGAGGCAGTGTCACTACCAACTAGGCAAACAGGCCGACACGGCAACGACGAACAACCAAACGACAAAGTTAAAATAATGGTATTTTACCTCAAATAAACTCTCATAAATGAAAATAAAACTTCACGATATATGTTATGAGTCTAATATCTATCAAAATGTGTATTTCCAAGCCAACGTCAGAAGCGTCATATGAGCTTGTGAATGTATTTGTAAACTGGACACTGAATCTCATCATATGGCTACCTGCATCCCTGTTGGATGATTGTCGTAACATTTGTAGTTACGCTAGATAATGATGATGGTTGATCTGGTGACCAATCACAAACAAGATGGGCAGCAGCATCCCCGGAGTGCGTTGGAGATACTGCGATCGCCAACTCGCATGTCAACCGTGGAGATTATGGCATTTACCCCCCATGAAATTGGGGAAGGCCTATGTCCAGTAGTGGGCTGATATGGCGGTAGTGGTGGATGATGGTTGATACAGCGTTGCCTTCTTCCTTAAGGCGTCGCTCAAGGAAAATTACAAAAATCTGAGTCCGGGCAATATTGTGCCAAAATATTTATTTTTTCCTTTTCCTGTTGTACGGCTTATTTAAACTTTTTTGGGATTAGACCGTTTTCCTTACGAATTAACAGATTTGTTCGTAGCTGCTACGGGCTACATACGGAGAATACATGACTACGGCAGACGATCGTCGCGGCATAAAAGTGTTATATAATTAACTTATAAAACTTCGAAATTTAAAATTAACACTGTAGCAGGCAAAACAGCCTTTCTCCGAAACAGCATACTAGAAATGGCCTCCAAAATATATAATTATTTGCCAGATGGATTGAAAGAGTTGCATATAGACAAGTTTAAAATTTATTCACATTTAAATACAATAAATCAATGTTAAACTACCTAAAAAAAACCCTAATTACCTACCTAATTTACAAATAAAAAATGAGTTCGAGCGCGGAACTCGACGGTAGGGTGCCCAGAAGGCTGGCCGCATTGCCGCGCTGAATAGCAATGCTGATGCGCTGAGCGAGATACGCGCCAGCCTTTTGGTCACCCGACGCCTCCACAAGGCGTTTCGCCAGCTCCTTAAAAGTGCTGTGAGCACCAGGCCCCCACGGCCCTATAGTTTCCACCCCAAACGGCTCAAACATGTAGCCGCTATCAATGGCTGCATATTTGCGCCGCTTGAGGTGCTCAGCCGCGTCGGCGGCAGCCCCAGGCCTTACCGAGGTCCCTGTAAGATGGGAGGGTGCTAGGGTATCCACACATGTGGCGTCCCAGACCAGCGGCCGTCCCAACTTCCAGGGCACTAGGGTCATGCCATCTGGCCTCTTCCCGTCGTCTCGAGCCAGTCCAGTAGGCTCTAGGACTGCCGGTGCCCCGGCGCTGGCAAAGCCACGACGCAGGATGTCATTTAAAAAAGTTAAAATAAAAATGAAGGAGGAACTCATTAATAAGGCATATTATAGAATAGACGAATTTTTTAAAGATAAATATTAAATTGCTTGCACTTAAATAAAATGAAATTTATTCATTATGGTGATTTAATTCTATGTTTACATTCGCACTTTATTATTTTCATATTTTGTAAAAAAAAAAAGTAATAACTTTTGACATGCAAACTGTCCAATATCTTAAAATTTTACACGCCTTACGGCAGAATATATAATGGATCGATGTTTACATTACCTAATTTATAACAACTTATGTACCATATATTCTGATGAATAAATTATGATTATGATTATGAAATAATTAATATTATAAGTCAGTTAACTAGAGTAATTAAAGTAGTAAGATCAAAACTTTGTCTAGAAATTGCACAAAAAGTTGGCGGTATCTTGAGCTTGAGGATAAAGCTTGGGAAACAACGAATCTAGTCGACTTCTTCTCATTGCATAATTTTGAGAGCCGAGTTCCGTCGTGTCATTACTATTTCATGCGGCGAAGCAAAGTTTGACGGCGTTCAATGACCTGTGAGTATTACCTACGTACAGATAGTCTGAAAAAGAAAGAAATAAGTATGCCAGGAAAGTATGTATGAAGGGCTGATTCGGTCTCTGTACAGGCGGCAGATGTTGTACACGCTTCCAGTCGGCGGCGGCTGGCACCACCGACAGGCTCAGTATCGTAGTGGGTTTTCACCAGGGCTTTTAATTCATTCCCTATATCTTCCTGCTTCTAATGGATCTTTTGTTGTCGGACATTCAGAAGGAGCCATATTTTTGCAGAGTCTCGTCGGTGAAAAGGAGGTCTAGGTTCAGAGCAGACTAGAGAAGTGGAGGCAAAACTTGGAGAATGTTGGGCTGAAGATCAGTCGATGTTCAGTTGAACATCCGTTACGCTGCCGATCTGCTCAGATGTCAGGCACTCTCAGTCACTCATAGTTACAGTGCTATGGGGATATACAGCGCGACTTTAAAAACCGAATCAGCGCTGGATGGATAAAATGGCGACAGGAGTCGGGAACAATATGCGATACCCGTATGGCCCTTTGATTAAAGGGAAAATGATGATGCAGCAAATGGATCAGAATATTAGGCCGCTACGGGTCACCTTCCGTCAGGTCGAAAGCAGATTGCATGTTATTACGGAGAAAACAACGAGAATGGTCGTTGCAATATGGACAGCTGAAAGCCATGTGACAAGAAGGGTATTAGGTATTAAAATGGAGGGATGTCAGAGAAGGATGAGATCAAGGAAAAAGCGAGAGACGATAGAAGACGATGGAAGAAAAAGCCGGCTGCGCTGACCCTAAAGTGAATAGGATAAGGATAAACGAATGATGAAGTACGAGTATAATACAGATATTACATTCATATAATCATCCTTCAGCCTGTTTACATCTCACTGCTCAGCGCAAGCCCCTTCTCATGGTTGACAATCCGACCTCACCGAGCGAGATTTCGACGACGAAGTTTATTATCAATAAAAAAGCTACATATGTTTTTTTTTACACTACGTCTTGCCACCGACGTACAAGTGTACGGCGTACAAGCGTACGGCCCGCCTGATGGTAAGCGGTAACCGCAGCCTATGGACACATGCAACTCCATGTGTGTCACATGCGCGTTGCCGACCCTTTAAAAATGTATACACTCTTTTCTTGAAGAACCTTATACCTCGGGAAAACCTCGACAGGAAGCTCATTCCACAATCGGAGCGTCCTCCGAGGGAGGAAATAACAGGAATATAATGGAAATAACAGGAATAAGGAAGTGTACCTAAATAATTGTATTTAACACCTCATCTTGGCGTACGGTGATAGTATCCTAATAGTTTTACGTGGGTAATCCAGGGTTATGTTGGAATGATCCGAGCTCCGTGAGCCCATGGCAGTGACACACACCCAAAAGAATCTACATTACTCAATTAAAATAAAGTGGTCCATTGATTAATTTATAGTGTTTTGGGGCCTGCGCAGCGTATAGACTACGGATGGTATGAATGAACCCAGCATGAACTTTGGAAAGGTTACTTTGATTTTATACTTGCCGCGCCTTTGTATTGGTAAAAGTGACGGAAAACGGTATTTTAATAGTAGTTTTTTTTAAACTACAAAACGCTCGATTAGTATGAAGATTGTAAGGAAATGTGCCTAATGTCTTCAGAATCTTGTATGATCAAATTGCGTCCTTTTTGTTCATGTTTAAATATATTTAAAATTTCATTGTAAGCTGAATTTTGATTTTATCCGAGTATGATTTGTTTATTGGTAACGCAGTGTATTAACACGAAGGTTTGTGTTTTGCAGTGATGACATACGGTACCGAAACGTGGTCGCTCACGATGGGCCTAATAAGAAGGCTCGAAGTCATCCAGAGGACTATGGAGCGAGTTATGCTCGCAGTTTCCTTACGAGATCGAATCCGAAATGAGGAGATTCGCAGAGTCGTCGACACAGCGACGTTTCATAAAAAGTTGCTGATCCGACTATCAGTGAAATACGGTATTAAAATTCCCATTTTAAGAATATACAATTCACTTTTTTGAGAACTTTAAGACTAATAAATACATTTTATTATTGTGAAATGAGCGAGATAAATTTCGTGTTTTTATCACGGATATTTGTTCTTGGGTCTTGGATGTTTTCTACGTATTTAAGTATGTATTTATCTGCATATCTTTGCTTAGTACAAGCTTTACTTAGTTTGGGACTAGGTCAATTTGTGTAAGATTGTCCCCCAATATTTATTTATTATTTATTTAACATATAACTCTAACATCAACACATCAACAAATAAAATCTGTCGGTACTCAAATAACAAAACAGGCACTCTCTGAATTACGGTTATTAGATGTGGCATCGTATTAACTTGAGCGTGGGTAGATGAAATCATGCAGAAAATTAGATTAGAGGTAGATATCTTAGTTTCTTTTAGGACAACACACAATACCTACTTTACATTTAAAAAAAATGGTTTGACTAAAATTTCGCCGAAAGAGAAATATAGAAACGAGAATAGAAAATAGAAACAAAGAATATCACAATAGGGTATTTTACAAAACTAAAAAATACTTGTTTTATACAGTTGCTCCAAAAATTGCTACTTTTTGTAGCTATATATCATGCGGACAGTCGGATTTTTCGCACTAGCGATTTTTTTCTACCAATTTTCTAAAAATATTAAAAATTTAATATTTAATTAAATAATTACAGGGTTAGTTAATATAAAAAAAAACAATCAATTCATTTTAATTATGTTGGCTGAGTGTATTAAAAACGTCGTTCGATACTACGCGCGGAAGTGTCATTTTCACTCGTCCCGCGTCCTGCGGCTGGGCCAAGACACCTCGGGACTCGTACAAAATGACAGACTTTCCGCTCTTGTATCGAAATATACTATTGCGCACGACCCGCCCTGAAAAGTCTTATTGGATCCACTGAAATGAAAATCAGCGGCATTTTACTCCATGCCTCGCTTCAAGTTGAGACAGCCACCATCTTTGAAACAGCATGTTAATTTCTAATGTTAAGCATAAGCAATTTCATAGTAATATTATTTTAATAACATTATTACAAATATGTTTTTCTGCTTTACTACTCGTATACCCGGTTTTCTTACTATAAAGTACTGTGCCATACAATTTCTATATAAGAAACAAATGAGCCTTTTAATACTTTGGGCAATGCTTTTAGGATTTAAGAGAACTGAGTGATGAAAAATCTTTTAAATTATATTATAATTAATCCCTCTCATCAAGGAATGAATGCTTGTGACTAAGAGGGGTTGTACATATAATGATATTTAATAAATAATAATGATGTATAATTAATAGCTCCCAGTTTTCACATATAATAATGGATTCACTACACGTTACACTTTCAGTCAAACTACATAAGTCTGCTTCCGTGGAATAACGTCTTTGCAGTAACAAACAACAACGGGATTATCCTGCCTTTTTTCTTCGTTGGGCGTTCTTACTTATACTTACAGGTAATCGTTAACGCAAATTAGGTGAAGCTAAAATATTTAGAACGCTCGTGGTTCTAGCACGGTAGGTACCTGCACGATCAAACTGAGTGTGCGAGTCAAATAACGTTCTTCGCTTTGCATGGTTACTAAATAAATGGGCTTAACCGTACTTTGAAAGGTGCGTTAAGAGGGCTTTAGCATAAACACAATTATTTACGAGTGGCGCTAGTGGACACGTTAAAGCACTCTTAAGCTATTGATCCAGGTTATCTTCTACGACAGCAGGCGTTAAGGCGCAGGGAAGGGCAAGCCATTCTCCATACAAAGGTAGTGCAAGTTTTTTGCGTTAGTTTTGGCACTACAGCATTTAATTTTATTTTTTGTTGATACATATTGGATATACGCAGAACTTGATGTTGAAATCTTGCATTATTAAAAAAAAAATACAAAAAAAAAAATTAAAAGGAAAATAATCAAGACATAGCTAACAAAAAAATAAGCATATGGACCAAAAATAGTAACTGGAGTGCAAACACAAACGAAGAAAAACTTTGCACAAAGATTGTATGGAAAGAGCTTGCCCACCCCTTCGCCGGCTAGGGCACTAAATACAGGCAAGATGCGCATTCACTTTAATAATGCACTTGGCGAAGCCTAACCTTTGTCAGGTGGTAGCTGCTTTCGCAAGCGGAGTACGGATTCCTATTATAATGGACGATTCACATCAAACGGCCGGGGTCGGCGCGCACCCCACTAGAGTCAAAGGAATTCGAACCCTCCATACAGAAGTTAGATTTCATATTTGAATGGGTTGCGAGCAGCCGGTCGGCTGCCACCGGCTCTGCCGCTGCCCTTAGGATACGAAGTTTTCTAGCCTCTGTATGGAGGGTTCGAATTCTTTGACTCTGATGGCGTGCGCGCCGACCCCGGCCGTTTGGTGTGAATCGACCATTAAGGATTCAACTGGGATATCGCTATTGGATAAGAAGGAAACTAACTAAATAATACTGTAATTACTGTAAGCCATCTTAACCAGTTTAATCACTACCAAACAGTAAAGTTAAAACGATTATTTATTAGTAATAGAAGTATCTGTGCAGTCAGTTTCCATATCAACGAAGTTTCCTAACTTTCCGTCCTGCAGAACGTGAGATGTGTATCACGGTCATTACCTAGGCTAGGGCTTAGAATATATTGTGTAGACGCGGACGCACGGACAACATAGATGTCTAAGAATGAGCGTTCTACTTCAACGTACAGTCAGCTAAGTAAAGGGACTAGTTTTGGACCTTAACACACAAATAATGGAGTCGAAATCTAGATCGTTTTCTTGACTAACTCTACTTATAGTCTTACTAAATAGTAATGAACACCAGGGGAACACAGGTAACATTAACAACACATAGCTAACAGTTTTTAAGGCCGACAAATCAGCAGCAAGCAGGCAGGTTATATAATATAACACTCTTTAAACCAAACAAACTATCGCACGAAAGGAAGGCGGCCAGGAAAATCTGTTGCTGATGGCTCGTCGCCTATTATAAATACATATCCTTCCAAAAGCGTTACGTATTACAGATTCGGTACCAGGCGTGTGTTTAGTTTCGAGATAGACTTAGTGTCGCATCTATTCTCTGTTAGTCTTACGACTAGGGCTAGCCGATGTCGTGTCTAGAGCATGAAACAACTTTCCACGTGGCAGGAAGCATGCAGCCACTTTCACTCCATTCAAGATCTCGACTGCACCCGACAAATGAAACCACGACTGTTATTGTTTAAGCGTCAGCCTTGGTTTTTATGAGCAAAAAAGAGTGGGTTTAAGAAGATCATGAGGCCGTTTAGGGAAAATATTTGTTGAAGCATTAAGCTCGAATACCCTATAGATATTGTAAAAGTGAATGGTTGAACGTTTATTAGTATAACTCAATCACGCTAAGGCAGCTGCACGGATTTAGATGAAATGAATATTTGCGGACATGATCATCATGTCAGCCGAGGGACGTCCACTGTTGGAACGACCGGTTCTACGCCCGCATCGAGCGGACTCTCGCAACCTTTACCAGGTCAGTCCACCTTGTCTACCTGCCTGTTGGCCTACCCACGCGGTGCCTTCTGGTGTGTGGTCACCACACAATAAGCTTTCTGCGCCAACGGTCATCGGTTCTACGTGCATTGTGTCCTGCCCACAAAATTGTCCACACATATGACAAATGTGTGGACAATTTTACACTAATCGACCTAGTCCTAAACTAAGCAAAGCTTGTAGTTTTGTAGGTTACTGGACGACTTATATTTACATAGCTGGATAGAAATAGAAATACATTTATTCGTGACACAATTACAGAACAAAAACTGAACATCACAACACACAAAAACCACTGGCTAGTGCTGGTCTTCCTTCGGGGCCATGTAGATAAATACTTGAATACATAGAAGAAATTCAAGACTCATGAACATCATCGTGTTCATTAAGCCATAACATAAATAAATGTTCTAACCGGGATTCGAACCCGGGGCCGCTAGCTTATGGCTGGGTTAAAATTTATAGTAAAACCTAGTAGGTTAAAGTCAATTAAGATAGTTTATAGCTTGTATTAAAATATACAATATTTTTTAATGAGAAATTCAATCTCCAAAAGAATAAAACCGGTTTCGGATGGTGATACGGGAGTTCACTCATCACTACTACACTAGGTCGCGGACCAAAACTAGTAAGATACAGTTTGTCTGCAGGTAGACTTTAGACAATAGTTAAATAAGGATTTCTTTGGTTTTCACTGAAGTATACGTTTATTTTGCTCGAGACGGATGTCCTCTTTTTGTCTATAGCGCCAAACAAAACATTAATTAAAAATAATTCGCAAATAAGGTTTCGTAGAAATGAAAATACGTTTTATATTTTTTTCAGCCAGTAGACGGATCCATTAAGATCTATATAAAAATATAAACGTTACCTACCCGTGGCCCGTGGCCGTGGGTGATAGATACAGTTTATGGAATGATTACATTCAACATGCCCCCGCGATATGCGTGGTGGGTGAATTGCAAAAAATATGTACTTAGTTAAGGGCTTTAGTTAAGGTAACTTAATTGATTCCTTTGTGTTACGAAAGTTGGTCATACAAACTATATGGGTAACTTTCGTAACACATAGGAATCAATTAAGTGTTCTTATCTAAAGCCCTTAACTACGTACAATTTTTTTGCAATTCACCCTTGTGCTCTTACCCGCACACGGATGAAACAGATGAATTACGAATCTTTATTTGGAAAACTCGTGAATTTTGCGGTTAAGAAGAAATAACAATTTTTAAGTTAAAGATCGACGGCTTCTTCATTTTGTTTTTGTTAATTTACATTACTGAAAAAATTCATGGAAAATTAACAGTGGTACACTCACCTGCAGAGTAAGCCAATTTGTATTCTACTAAATGACTATAAACACAGTTTGAAATCTCTCGTTTATAAAATACTTGCTCCAGAAACCAACATTCAACCCCCTTTTTTACTTACGACGGAACGGAGAAGGTATATGCGTTTAGGGTGAGAGGTTGCTTGTTTGTTTGTTTGTTTGTGTGTGCACCTTTGGACCCGGGTATGTCCCTAAAACTACGACCAAGACCACCGGGGAATGGGCAGCAGCATTCCTTGAGTGCGGTGGAGATACTGCGATCGCCAACCCGCATGCCAAGCGTGGCGATTATGGCATTTACCCCCCCATGAAATTGGGGGAGGCCTATGTCCAGCAGTGGACGTCCTAGGGCTGATATGGTGGTATGGTGGTGTGCACCTTAGTATCTCCAAAACGGCTTGACTGATTTGAATACGATGTTCTGCAATGTGTTTGTGCTTTATTCGGGACGAACCCCCAAAAAATTTTACGACCATAACTCGCCAGGGGGCGCTGCTGTTAACATTTTCCTCTTGAAAGTGCGTTAGAACGAATTTAATTTTCTCCGGAACTCTGCTTGACCAGCATAGAAGATTTCGATAGCGCTTGGTGAGGAGTACATGTAATTGAACTCTGAGGATCATGATGGAGCAGAAAAACATGATAGGGAACTGTTAAGGGGTTAGATATCTTTATGTCTGTTTTTGGGCGCTTTTGTTTATGTTTGCTTAGCAGCCGTTGTAAACGAGCTTCTGAGGGTCTGATGATGGAGTAGAATAACATCACACAGAACCTTTCGAAGGCATATAGCTATTTGACCGTGTTTGGGCTCATTTCATCGTGTTTGCTGAGTAGCTTCTGTACATGATCTGCTGAGCGTCTGATGATGGATCAGAACAATATTGCAGGGAATCTTGATCAGGTAATTATTCAGTAAACCGAGTTTTGACTCTTTTGATAGTATTTATTGAGAAGCCTCTTCTCCTGGAATGCTGAAGGCCTGATGACGGAGCAGAACATCACCCTAGGGAACTTTGCGAATACACATATGTGTATTACCGTGTTGTGATTATTTTGATAGTGTTTTATCGGTAGCTTCTGTGCACGAACTGCTGAGGGGTTCAGGTATGCTGAAACAGAATAATGTAGTAAGGAACTTTGTGAAGGCTCATAGATAGAATACCGTAATACGGCTCTTTTAAAGGTGTTTAGTTAGTAGCTTCTCTACAAGGACTGCTAAAAGTAGAATTTTTGCTCTTTATACCCGTAACGGAAGGTTACGAGTAAGCTGTATGTCCCCCAAACACATCTGCCGATTTAAATATATATCAATATTAATCATATTATGTTTTTGGTTTTAGTATTATTATGGGGTTGGTGATTTATCGGCGATACATGACGTAAATATACCACGGGGCACTAGTAAACCATCGTGTTATGCTGTATAAAATAATTTCAGGATCAAAACGGCTTTACTAATTTAGATGTACGGCATACTTAATTACTTCCACTTTTCCACTAGTTAAAGTTTAAAATGAATGGTCCAATTAACTAATATACCTAAAATTTCTTGTTCTTGTGAAAGAGGCATATGAGTACGAGCTTCTAGTGGGATCGCATTTATGTAGTGCGATTTCTGAAGGGAAAAGCTTCGGAACTTCAGCCCTACGCAGAACTCGGCCTCCGCCTTTGTGTGCCTCCTCACACACCTTTGGGCCTGCGGTTCTCAGGTTCTCTTTTAAGACATTTTGGGATAGAAAGTATCTATGTGGGCACGCCCTTCAGGCCTTCGGTCTTATAGCTATGGCTCGCATAGTAAGCACGTACTAAAGGAATACTGGGATACTTTGGGCCTCGGTGGTGAGAAACTTCGGTCTTTCAGTCCCACTAACCTCGACGCTCCCCTTTGAACACTCAGCGATAGTGAGAATCCGCGTAGGCTCGCGCAGAGAGCGTGACCGGAGGCAGGCACAGGAACGTGGAGACGTTCGGGCTTTTAGGCACTTCGGGCCTTCTGACCTCCTTTGGTCAGGCTCTGCCTTTGGTTTGACGTGCCTCGCCACTTACCTTTCGGCTCTCAAATTTTATTTGAAAGAACTCATAGATAGTGTGTGTCCATGTGGGCTCGCCCTTTTGACCTTCGGCCCTCGGGCTCGCGTAGTGAACTCTCTCAAAGGAAGCTTTGAGCCTTCGGCCCCAGGTTCTCTTTGTAAGTCACTCGGGAGTAGGAAGATTAAGGTGATTCACAGTAGGCCGCTCCGTATCAGGGCCGGCCCGTTTTATATGACAACAAAACGACGGCCGTTGCGCGGCCGGGCCCGGTAATGCTCGGAAGCGGTCCGACCCGGCCGCCTTTGTTCAACCCAAGCGTTTGACGGCCGACCCAGCTACGGCCGAGGCTCAGTGGGCCTACTCCGAACTTCGAAAATCGAACTTCGTGTCGTGCCGTCCCTTTCGCTCTCGTTGTATACAGTATATGACGGAAAGGGACGGTACGATACGAAGTTCGATTTTCGAAGTTCGGAGTAGGTCCTCAGAAGCAGCTGGGTCTGTGCCTAGATCGGAAACGGACCGGTCTAATTCGAATCATACTTTACACGTGGGCTCGCCTTTAGGACCTTCGACCCTTGGGCTCACGTAGAGAGTGCTCTCCGATAGACCATTTCGGAACTTTGGCCCTACGCTGAGCTCGACTTTCGGTCTACTATGCCCCTTTCGCCGGAATATATAGCGTTAGGTGAGAAACAACTATAGTTTTTTATACCACATCGGTGAGTGTACCTACGGTCCGCTTGGTGGTAAGCGGTTACCGCAACCTCCAGTTGTGGAATGAGTTCCACAACTGGAACCCAGAAAAATCCGTCGGGGGCTGTCATTGCCATGTCTGTTCTTAATTTCATAAAACTCAAGATACATTACATAATACAGCAAATTAAATCGAGGTGCCTATTACACAGACCACATAATCTTACTTCTTTTCTGGGTTTGTAACTATACCTCGCAATCATACAACCGTTTTTGAAATCTACTTTTATCTTTATGTACTTACTTCGTATATGGTCGGGGGCTTTTAATAATTTTATTTTATTATTTTGCAATTAGATAAAACCGTCGTGGGTTTTTCAAAATTTTTAATTTTATTTTATAACACCTACAGAGGGCGAATTTGCAATAAAAGCTAATATTAATTTTCTCATACGTTCATACTAGGTCTATAAAAGAAGTTCCAAGTTTCTTGTTAAAAAAGTGTCCAACCACTTTTTCACGACTTCAGAGGGCGAAAAAAAGAAACGCTGAAATATGTCTTCTTATACATTCGTCCTAGGTGTATACGAAGTTTGTATTTTCGATTAAAAATATTTTCTACTATTAACCCCTTTTCTTCCCCTCAGGATCTAAATATAAATAATTTTATTAAGAGTACAATAATTAATTGTCAATTCACGATGAATCTATTTTAAACAACTCGACCCGATTCCAAACTAAGCAAGGGACTACGTACCACTTTGAATAAAATTAATAATTATATAGTTTTATTCTACTTTTTTTCGACATGTGCCTATGTTAAAATGGTTTGACTTTATTAGAAACTAGCTATTACCTGCGATTTCGTCCGCGACTTTGCTCCTATTGGTCGCAGCGTGATGTTATTTAGCCTAAAGCCTTCCTCGATAAATTGACTATCCAATACAAAAATAATTTTACAAATCCTGAGATTAGCGCGTTCAAATAAAGAAACTCTTCAGCTTTATAATATTAGTATAGATATGAGTAAGTAAATACATGTGGATATGGCAAATAGTTTGAAAAACGGAGAAGGTTATCAATTTGAATAAATGTTTTATTTTCATGATATTTTTTTCGTTAAATCCAAGTCAAAATATTATTAATCAAATCAATAGGCACTTTCACTAGCAAAATTCACTTTTGAATCGTCAGTTAAAAATATCATCTTAACCGTCCGCAGTAAGCTCGGTTCTCTATACAAACGTAGTTACGCTCTCATTTTAAAACGCCATGCTAGAATAATATGAAAATTTGTATACACAGATCCGGCATATCTAGGTCGGAAATTAGTTTCTGTTGGATTGAAGATGTAAAAAAACTCAAAAACTCGATGTATTTTTTTCTATTACAATTTCTAGTAACAGATACTAATTTCCGACCTAGATATGGCGGCTCCCATCGTGTATACAGAGTTTCATGTTATTTCAGCAAGGCGTTTTAAAATGAGAACAAAACTACGTTTGTATAGAGAATCGAGTTCAGCCGAGCGTACTCAAAGCAATTTATTGATGTTATTATTATTCTATAAAAATATTAAATTGCTGTATATCAAAAATATAATTGTCTTCTCGTTGACTTTAATATTTGAATTAAGACTTCGTAGACCAAACTACAATCATATATTTTTTCTTTATGATCATCTTGCTCAATGATATAAATGAAATTGACCAATCACGTGTCGCTGTTAGTGAACCATAATGAAATTGACCAATGACGTGTCGCCGTGGAACGTGGAACGCGGGGCTGCATGAAAAGATAGCTGTCTCGTTGGGTCTACACTTCGTTCCTGCATGACTAGTTTGTTCTATTATTCTGTAATTAGTACGCATGTATTTATATCGTCATCTAGTACATAGGTACTAGATGACGATATAAATACAACCTTGACCTTACTATAGAGTACAAGCTTAGCTTATATAGTTTGGGACTAGGTCGATTTGTGCAAGATTGTCCCCAATATTTATGTATTGTATACAATAGTTAAGTATATAATCGTATATTCAGGTGTAGGTACACGGGGTAAACAGAAGGAAAATAGTACGTGGTTCCATACATTCCAAGGCCAATTTCCACCTCTTAGCAAGAAAGGAGAACAATCGATAATACTAATTCACTGTTATAAATAGATTTTTAAGTCTTAAACCTTACTTAGACCAAAACGCGGTACTCGACTAAAAAGCATACATTAGTATATAATTTTATTTTTTATTTAAAATGGGATTGCTCTTGGCCAGCATCTAGCTAGGGGGCAAAGATGAGGCCGACGATAAAGCGAGCTCACCCAGAACCGGGAAAAGATGCCTATTCACAAGGTCAAGGTTATATGAACTCGGAAACATTATTTAATTTATAATAAGATCATCAAAACATAAAAAAAAATTCTTACATATATAAATTACAATGTATTATCGAGTTTTCTTACTATTGACCCCGGAGGTGTGGAGTAAATGAAGATATAGTGACGAAAATTGAGAAAGGTATGTTAAGATGGTTTGGACATGTAGAGAGGATGGATGAAAGAAGATTGATAAAACGAGTGTGAAGGAAGAGTGACTCTGACCAAATCGGAGACATTCTGCAGAAAGGCCAGGTCAAGAGTTGTCTAAATCGGCGCGCATGAAGAATGTTATGAGAGTTCATGAAGCGAAAGTTGTATGTCAGGATCGTAGCAAATGGAAATCCGTGATATCTGCCTACCCATCTGGGAAACAGGCGTGATTATATATATGTACGTACATATGTATCTATGTTTATTTGTTTCTGATATTGACCCGGTACATACATTCCAAATAACGAACACATGTTTTACCGTACTATCCTTACAGTTACAAATGCATCATACATCCCTTAACGTGGTGGTTAACCTACTCTATCGTGTAGTAAGTAGCAACAAATATCAATCAATGTACCTACTTGCGCAGGCTACAACATTAGAACAATGAAATTACTAAAATAAAATGCTGCTGGAGCAGTGTAGGTGCTTCAAAACGATACACCCGCCATTGATATACTTAATGAGCAAGCTTTCAGCTTGAGTTCTACTAGTAATTTCAGTGGGCATTTCTCCGCGGGTCAACGGCCCCTCTTATCTCGTTCGTGTGCGTGCACGTGTCGCGCGCGTGTGTGCGTGTGTGCCGCACGCGCATGTGTGCGTCGAATTATGCAACGGATAAGCGAAGGAACAATAATATAAGGACGGCTAGCGATGCGATTTTCGTACCGTACATGCAGCTGTTATAAAGCACGCTATTTTATTGTGCACTAGAACTAAGTTGTTTATTATCGATTGGTTGACATTTATGCTATCTTTCAGGCACAGCAGGACTTGAGGTACAGTTACGGAATGACTTTAAAAGTATTGAATTCATATACAATTTATTGAATACCTATATCAATTAGGTGTGTGGCACACACACACACACGCGTGTGGTGTGTGTGTGTGTGAGTATGAACTTATCCTTAATCAGATGGGTTGGTATCAAATCAACTTGAAATAGGATTATTATTTCCTAATGCTGGTCGCAGGGCTAAATTCCTTTACATAGGAATAGTTTCTATATTGGAAGTATATATATTGAAATGTTTAAATGTCACATAATTCCTTTACGTCATAAAAAGCATTTATAATGAGCCATTTTTTTAATTCACTATAAAAGGTAAAATCTTTTTCTAGGTTTTGAATACGACCCGGAATTAGGGTTGCCACATGGAATAATTAAATGTCCCGATAAAAATCCTGACATCACCCTATAAATCCTGACATTTCTTGTAACTGAGATTTGGCGTAGCTTGAACGACGCCCCGGCGGTGCGCTGCACTCTCCGGTGTACGAGTACTGTATCGTGGATCTACCTGTTGTATTGTGCAATTTAATTATAATTAATAATTGAAACCAAATAACAAAAGTAGATTGTAAGTAGAGTTTTAAGCAAACAAATTGATCTTCTCTTTAGCTGTAATTTATCCTATTTGAAATTGTTTTGAATGAAAAAAAATGTTTTTGTTGAATACTTACTACTTTTATGTATCCTTTCATTCATTAAAACTGTGTAAACTTTGCAATAAATATATCACGTAGGTAAACATTTTTTGGAGGAGGTCATTCTTAAAAATCCCGACACTTGCCAAGTCCGGCCGCAATCCGGACAAAGGGTCGAAAATCCTGACATGTCCGGACAAATCATGACGTATGGCAACCCTACCCGGAATGGCATTGTATATTTTTGGACCAATAATATAGGCCATTTTGGTAGACTTAGTTAGTTTACATCTCGTAGTTGCAAGCCTTTCCTTGTGGCTATTTCGTAAAGGTCGTAGATGGTCAGCTCGTAAGGGAAAGGAATTTATGTTATTTCTTACGAATTTTACAATATTATAAATATATAGTGACGGTGTGGTCATTATACCTAGTGACGTGAATAGCTGTCGCGCTGGTGAGCCAGGAGGAGCGCGTGCTATTATTCTTACCACCCGCTTCTGCAGCACGAAGACGCGGCGCCAGTCAGCAGCAGCGATACCCCAGAACTCAACACTGTAGTTTATTACAGAGTGGAATAATCCGTAATAACTGTTTAGTACTTGTGGCTTGGAAAGTACAAACGACAGTCTTTTGAGAGCGAAACAGATTCCTGACAGTTTACTACAAATTATATCTATTTGTGTGTTCCATTTTAGCGCAGAGTCGAGGCTTACACCTAAAAACTTGGCGGAGTTTACTTGTGGAAGGGTGGTGTTGATCACGACAGCAAGAGGTCTGGGCGGTCTCCCTCCTAGGTTGAAGTGCAGTATTTTTGTTTTGGCCAAGTTAAGGACCAGTCCGTTCACAGAAAACCAGTTTAAAAGTTTGTGTACATCGGAAGTTATAATTTTTTCGAGACTGTCTATATTTTGAGCAGTGATAATATCACAATGCATCATCGGCAAAAACAAACATGTTCCCATCTACCGAATCCGGCAAGTCATTGACTTGCATTAAAAAGCATAAATTTGCGAGGGAAGATCCCTGCGGTACCCCGATGTCGACACTACCCTCGTCTGATTAAATTAGTCCGTTGTGTATACCTAAAATAAATTAAACATTTTTTTTATAATACTAGTAATCACTACTTGTTAACTCGAATAGCAACAAAAACAAGTTGAACGATACAAAACTCTAAAAACTGTAGTGGGTATATAGGATAAAGCGGCCAAGTGTACATAATATATGTTAGGCCACGCGAAATGTAGAGTTCCGTATAGTGCTAGCATAGCGGTACGACCAAAAAAAGCAAATCGGAATGATTGATATTTAGGCCATACGAACGAATTTGACCCGTAGTACGAAAATAAACATAAAAGCAGAGGAGTTATGACGTCATCTTTTTTGTATAAAAAATATTTTTGAAACATATCGTGTGCGATTCTAAAAATATATCACATCATTGTATTTCAGTCACTCGTTTTAAATTAAATTCAAAATAATATTCAAAACAGTCTACGTGTGTACAGTATATTTGTAAAAATGCCAAAAAATATATGTAATAGTGTCATATCCAACCAAAACAATTGTGAAAATATTCTCATTTCGTACTTTTTTATATATTTTTTTCTATTACACAATGTGATAAAATCACAATTAGTTGAAACATCTATAATAAGTTTAACTATAGACACTGAGGATGATAAATACTAATTCAAGAGGAGTTTTCAATCATTATTATATTATTTATTAATCCTTCAGGATGCAACTGTACTGGGAATAAATAACGCTAGGATAAAGATGATATACGGACTTAAAAGTTCAAAGACGTATCAGTGTGTAAGTCTAATACGGGCGATAAATTAAATCGGACATAGTATTCATTAGTGTAATCACGAATTAAAAGGTTTTTTAAGTTGCAGTTTATTACGACCCAATAATTATTTTTTTAAAAATTTCTCAGCAGCAATGTACTGTAAACATGGTTGCGGTACCGAAATGTC
The DNA here is from genome assembly GCA_905163555.1 of Notocelia uddmanniana. Lineage (NCBI taxonomy): Eukaryota > Metazoa > Arthropoda > Insecta > Lepidoptera > Tortricidae > Notocelia > Notocelia uddmanniana. The sequence goes on along the minus strand of LR991052.1, from coordinate 11,436,684 downwards.
AAATGTTCACTAGCAATACAACAATATCATTTACAAACTTACCTATCTAGAGGAACATTCACAATACATGTTAGCATTACACTGCGTTTAATGTTTTGTAGTTATTTTGGTAGATTAAAGTACTACTAGGCGTATTAAAAGATATTAAATCTTATTTATTTATCATGTTTATCAACAAGAAACTGACTTCATTTTAATCAGTCACGATAACAGCACTTGACGTGATTATCTGAGCAATAGACAAGCACCTTTAATAGCACACGTTTTTTGAAAATTCATTTAATATCAGTATCTCATAACTCTCATAAGTGATTATTGTGTATTCATTTCGTATTTAATTTGCCTGACTTTTTATACCAGGATGGCGGAAAATAAGCATACGGCCCGCCTAATTGTTGTACAGTTATTACCAAAATTATTTCGAGAATTAACTAAACCGTCTAACCACCACAAAACTTGATACATTGTGTGAAAACATGGCAAACTCTTTGGTGGAATTGCAAGTTTCTTATTTTATTTAAACTCTGATTTGACAATGTCAGTCTTTCGATTCAAAAGTAATCGTATGTTATAAAAATGCCTCGTTTAACAACTTTTACTGCTCTTGAATTAATGGACTTGATTTTAATTTACGGTGAAACACTACAAAATGGTCATCGAGCGCTAGCTGTGTACAAAGAGTGATTCCCTCATCGGGTTGTACCAAGAAACACTCCAGAAATTGTAAACGCGATACAGGGAGCTCGCGAAGGAAGGACAACCCCAGAAGAACTGCGAAACAAGATAACTGAAGTTTTTCAAAAACTTAGAGATACCATCAATCTTTTTGATGTTATGGAGTCAATCAAACGTCATTGCGAAACCTGTTCTGAAATACAAGGAAGGCACATCGAGAATAGGTATTTGCGGCGAAACCGGCAAAACTAAACTCAAGTTTCTCAGAATTTGTATCGTTGTAAATTGTGTTTTTTTGTGTTCTTTTTTAGTTGGTTTTCTTTAGATAAGTATTTCAGCAACTTCAATACATTTCAGTTGTAATTTCAATGGGTCGTTATTAAAATAAATGATTGCTTTAATAAGATTAGTTGATATAATTTGATTTTAAACTAGGTAGTAATTTCGTCAGATAAAAAACATCATACTTATTTATTATTTACCCACTCATGACAGTTAATGACATTACATACGCAATAGGAGTTTTTGAAAGTAACTGTCAACGAGCGTTTAACGTGAGTGTGTTTCCATTACATTGCGGGCTGAATTATTTTGTATGGACATAATTATTGTTGCAACTTTAAGTAAATGTTATCTAATTACCTTTACTTTGTCCTATACTAACCACCGTTAAGAGATTCGCCCGTATTAGACTTACACACGTAATTTACTACATACAAGACCGGTTGACACAAAGGTTTGTTTTTACAAGGACACTTTTCTTAAGTTCCGCTATTACTCGTTGTGCTAAGAGTAAGTAATCTAAGAATGTACTAACGAATGTACTACTACAATGAGTTTGTTTACAAACAGGGGGCTATTGTAAAAAAAATGCATTTCCAGTTTACGAGCACGTGAGGTAAGTTTTTTTTCACGTTTTATTCTACTGTTTTACTTGCGTGATTGATAAAGTAGGTATAAATATTTGATGCCATTTATTACTATTTATGAGGGGTCCTTGTATACTAGGGAACTCTGAAAAGCTCATTACAGTCATCTGACCATTACCCACGTTCTGGGACGTTAGTCATCTGATCTGAGCCAACGGCGGACTCGGCGGAGGCAACCCGCCGTATCAGAGAAGTATCGCTTTAGTCCCGTGTGGACATCTATTAAATATAGGTATATATGTATTAAATAAACAAAGCGAAAGAGTTTGTAGTGACATAAAAATCACATATATGTATTGTCTATTTACAACTGGAGTTAAAATTGAACCTATTTCCAGTAGCGCCAAGTTTTTGTTACCTATAAACAATCTTAGTGGATATACACATCTAGATACATATTTAGCCTCGCTAGACTCTAAAGTCTAAACAGTAGCTGTTGGTTACATCAACAACTAACAAAACAAAGTCTCGTAAATGTAGCGCCTACGGGTAAGTATATAGCAGATAAGCTCAGCTTCCTTAGGCTTCAAATTTTGTGCCTAGCGACGCTAAAGGGAAAGTTTATGATTTATTTTAGCTTCTGCTTGGCTCAAAAGGACTCTAAACATATCCTCACTAGTAGACTAGACAAAGGTTTACAAAAAAAAAAAGAAAAGAAAAAGAATTTTCCAATATACTGCCTGAACTAGGAAACAAAATGAATACATTTTCTTCTATTATGTATCTTATCTTCTGCTATGACTAACAATATTACATTGGCAACACTGTGCCAGTTGATGTTATTATAGCCCTTCATCGTCTATTCGTCTCTTCCAGCCGGTAACCGTTGACAGTTGACAGTGTGGAGACTTCGGAACGGACGTCTTCGCTTCGAGTAAGGTTGGTGAATCTCTGATTATTTATGTAATATCTGAATTTTGTTAATTAAATAATTATTGCGTAACTCATTGTTTGAAAATTATCCTTTATGCTGATGCCGATGCGATCAGCCGTAATATTATGTCAGATGTACGGATCGGGGCCGTGGCGCAAAAATAACCTTATTGCACGACGCCATTAGCTAGACCGTTATTGAATTCATAATTTAAAATTATCCTAATTTAAAAGAAATTGCAAAAATAAGAATCAAAATGAAATAGTTTGTGAAAATGAAATTGGGTAAATACCATATATTATTAAAATAATTTATCAGTTAGCGGATGAAAATGGATTTAGAAAAATAATAGCTGGTTGCATTTTTTTTAAATGGAGTTATAATGCAAAAATATATATTACAGTAGAATTCACTATTATATTTGTATATAAGAAATATGTTTTATCGTGGAAATAACCAGATTGAGATCGGATTAAAATGGATGAAAAAAAAAAATATTTTGTCTCAAACTTGGAATGGTCGTATTTTGTTTGAAATGCAAACATGAGGAGTGCCTAATTTTCATACGCCTACTTAGTAGTTAGTATAGATAGCTTATTGACATTCATAGGTGCATATAATATGCCTAAATTGTTTTTTTATAATCATACAGCGATAAACTTTTAAAATTCTGACTACCGCGAATCGAAAACGAAGTATTTCCCACTCTGTCGCTCAAATACGTAAGTGTGACAAAGAGGTAGATATTCCGTTTTCGGTTCACGGTACAAGTCCTGCATATTAAATTGGAACGACTCAGGAAAAATGACATTCATTCAAAGAAAACCGGCCGGCAACTTCGCGGTTTTCAGTGTGTGTGTACCTTTATTAATTTTTTATTGCTTAAGTATCTCTGATAAGAAGAAAACATAATTGAGCACTAAATTACTAAATTATATTAATTTTTCAGTTTAATGGAATCTTTTTTAATAAAAAAAAACCAAGACATACCATTATGAATTTTATGATCCACAGCGCAGGGGCCTATTGCATGATGATTTGTAACTTATATTACAAGCGGAAGTCTCTTTTCAACCCCTTCCATTAGAAAGAGACTTCCGCGTGTAATATTAGTCACAAGTCATTAATGTCAAATCAACTATAGTAGATTGTATAACTAAGGTCTGATAAACCCTGCGAGGGCAGTTCGAGGGGCAATATGGCGTTTAGACCAGATATCCTCCGAAATGAATCATAAATGCCACAGCGAATGTATGTATAATCTGGCGGCAATGGTGGCATGGTTTTTTTCTCTGTAAACTGTTTTGACACATACAAAGTATAGACAATGCGTTGAGTAGATAAAGATACTGACGCCACTGACCTTCCATTGAGCGCTTCAAAGTGTTGGCCAAACGATTTAATTACTTTTTACAAGCTTCTTTATATGTCACTTGCGATGTTCGTACTTGTAACTGTAGTCCTCAAAATATGCAATCCTTTTTTCAGCCACTTGCCGGTATCCGCTTGAGCTGAAATAAGGCATACTTATGTAAGTTCGATTACGATTAAGCCTGTCACAAACTGGTGCGGCCTTGGCCGCGCGGTCAATAGTAAACTTGGCATTAGCTGTCAAATTTACTATTGACCGCGGCCGCAGGCCGCTTCAGTGTGTGACACGCTTTACAATGCAATATTTTGGTACGAACGAGCTGATCTGATGATGGAGACAGGTAGCCATAGCAACACCTAAATTACACCAGATAGACCCGTCGTGTCTGGGCTCATCGGAACCGTCTGAACCTCATTGATGCACGTGGGAAAAAGGTAAGTACAGTCGACACAAAAAGTTTTTTGTCAGAAATATTAATTATTTAGGTAGGTATTGTAAAACAGGGACTAAAAAAGTTTTGAGATTTAAATTCGGTTTCCTGATTGGTTAATAATCTGGTTAATTAATATTTATAAATTGAATAATGACGGCCTTTTTTTAAATACATGCGCTCTCAACATATCGACTAAGTACTGCGCATGTGCAAAATCTAAAGCGGGAGGCCTATGTTTCCATTCTGCCAAGGATGTTTAATGAATATTTATAATTTCTTTATAGTTAAAAATATAAATGTAAAATGAATAATAATACGTCTAAGGAAGTACTAATATTTATGTACCATTAAGAAGAATGTAAATCTATAATTGACTAATTTGTAAAGCTTTGCTCAAATAATAAAAACTGCGTCGGGCTGACGAAGGAGTAAAAAAAAAGAAAAGTAAAAAGGACTAGTGCGGAAAAGTCGCAAAATAATTAGCTACATTACCAAAAGATGCTTATTAACATTTCGATGTCACAGCGACGTCGTTCCAAGGTTATATATGTGAACTGTCAGTGTCATCATAGGATTCATGTCTGGCCACGACGGGTACAGTTACATAAGAAAAGTATACATGTTAAAAAAAAACTTGTAGTTACAATACATAATTTAAGATAACAATATATGATTAGAATAGTTTCATAGCAACTCCTTAACTAATAAAATCTTTTAAAAATTAAGATTAAAATTATGTTTTTGTTTTAAAAATTATTGTATATTTGTTTCTGAAATAAACAGTTTAAATTTCAATTTTTTTAAACATAATATTTATAATTGATTATATATTATCTTCATCTGCTGACAGCTTATTCCATAAATTGCATTGCGAGGTTTATTTCTTATATTTTGTGTGCATTTTTATGATTATATCATAGTTTTTAAGGATTAAGTATATATAAATTATTTTATTACGAGCATGTATTCTTTCACTGTTGGACAACGGGCTCCCCAATTTTTCCAATCGTCTCGATTTTTACATAAAATTAGACTATTTTATTTATTTATTTGGTGCACCAACAATTGTTTACACCGTAAATTACATATATAGCTTGCAATAACAGTTTTATGCTAGATGTAACAATCACTGACAGGTAAACACCACATGGATTATACGAAAAAAAGGCAGTGAAAAGACTATAATTTTAAAGTTACAAAAATGCTTAAATTTCCTCAAAACAATAACCCACGATTTAAGCGCTCATCAGGTCGAAAGATTAAAAAGGAATCATGTTAGACTACTGCGTCAAAGCTTTAAAATAAGCAATAAAAAACAGTGTAACAATTATGTACCTCTAATCTTCATGGATCGCTGGCATAACATATTAATAAGGCTAAATACTCGTACTTTTACTTCGAAAGCTACTCTAGCCAAGCGGATGATACGTACACTACTTTCAAACAGGAGGTCATGGCTTTGAACTTATTTTGTAAATAGGTAAGCATTTTGCCCACTATCTCAACTCATACAACGGAGTTTTTCAAAAAACTTATGTTCTAAATATAATTTGATATTAAACTAGCTTTTTGGTGCAGGAAATCTTCGTGAGGAAACCGATCTAATCTCAGCAAGGTATAGTTTTTCCTCTGGACCAAAGCTTACTCTTCCACAGCTCCGTTAGGCGACTACTTGGAAAATGATAGGAGGATGATGATGACTTTATAAGGATCACTCAAGAGTAATAATTTCCAAAGAGATCCTATACGCGTGCCACCAAAAGGAACGGAAACGGACTTATGCAGTTAAATTGAGAACTTGTCTTAAACGGCTGGCGGCTTACCATAAACAAGCTCTTTTATTTAGGCGGGTAACTGTTTATTTGCCTTATTATCATGTCAAATAGTTGGAGACAAATAAAAAGTGGAACTATGACAAGCACAACAAAAGACATCTCTTTCTCTCTTTGTGTCGCTCTGAGGAAAATGAAGGGATGCGGCGCGGAGATTTGCGACGCAGTCGGTACATGGACGCGGCAACACTTTGGGACGAGACGTCTTCGAGTAAGGTTGGTGACACTTTGGTGGATGTAATATCTGAATAATTTATTAAATAAACATTCAAAGCCAAATTATGTCGTATTACTAGGACAACTTGGGTATCTAATGGCCGGGCTTAAATTAAACATTTTAACGAAATAGAAGTTCTTCACGAGATTTGTCCAAAAACCTCTATCCTCAAGAGCGTTGCATGTCGTTTTCACGTTCACGGAATACTTTTATGCCTCGTTAACCTTTTGTCTACTACATGAGGGTGCATTTTACGTATCTTAAAGGAGCGTACTCCCGTCTTAAAGGCCGGCAACGCACTTACAACCCCTCTGGTGTTGCGAGTGTCCATGGGCGGCGCTAATCGCTTACCATCAGGCGATTCGTCTGCTCGTTTGCCACCTATGTCATAAAAAAAATCTAGGCATATCCTTAAACAGTTTTTAAATAGAATAATCCAGACAACACAAAGATCGGGGGAGTGGATAGTGCCTGGATCAATCCGACACGTACATTTCGCATTCAATTTGATGTCATTATGTTCCGCGGGTTTGTTTACATGAAGAAAAAGAAAAAGGGGAGGGCAAATTTTATGGTATGTTATGCTAGCCCGTGCGATAACGGAAATGTGGTCAGCAATCTGTCCTTCTAGACTTTTCTAGATATTATTAGTTTATTGTGGGCCTGGACCAAAATTGATCTACTGTGACAGCGAGCGTTTAAATTTCTTGGCTTATAACCATTGCTTCTAAGACTGTCCGAACTATTTGGGCCGCAGTCTGTTGTATCTCCTCCGGTTGCGTAATGTGCTTCCCAAGGCAAGAAGTATCTAGTCTTTTGCGCATATGTCGTCCATAGGAGCAGATGATGTGCGGAACGCTTCTACCTATAGACTTAATATAATTTATTATTCATTAATACCCAACCGTTTAATTCGTGTTCTGACGTTTTGTGGCTGTCCGCAGATTATGCAGCCCGTCTCATTTGAATCCCCGATTCATGATTCAGTGCGAGATCTACGGCGAAATTTGGTATTTAAAAGCTCTTAAGGCTACATACGTTGTTTAAGACAAGGGATGCTGGTACGCAACGCGCACTTTATAAATAGTGCGTCGCAACGGGTTAGTTCCATGACGTCCCATTTATTTATATACTTCGTCTTCTTAAGATCGGGAAAAAGTAACGTTATCCGTGATGCGATTTCTTAGGAAACAGTGTTATAATAGCAAAATATACATATCTACCTACTGCTTTTTTTTAGCAAGTCATGAATACCTAATCGAAGTCAGTCGGAACCGTCTAGTTTAATGTTTCTTTCACTGATACATATCATAAAATCGTGTTGTACCAATCCCAAGTAGATGGGATAAGGACCACGACCCCAGGAAGGACATAGGATAGTTTTTATACCGGATTTTTATGAGAGACAACAATTGATAAGTACTGCACCTGTGGCACTTCTGTAAGTATAACTTATTGCTCTAATAGTATATTTGCGATTTCGAATCGGCGCTTTATTAATCCTTTAAGGCGACTAACGAGAATAAATAATCGAAGAAATGGAGTCGAATTCGACTGTGAAAATCATAATAAAAAAAAGATAATTACAAATGAATGTAATGTTGTGAACGCATTACAGTGTAAACTAAGCACTGTGTATTAAACATTCATCATACACATCTATCCATTTATTTGTATTTGTATTTGTAATTATTATATCAGACTGTGGGGCTGATTCAATCAACGAGTTTAAAAGATCGAGGTTTTTTGCGATTCAACGCTCGCGCTGCCACCGCGGCGCCGCCGCCGGTAGGTAGTAAACTTCTAGAAAGAGGTCGGAAATCAAATTTAGGGAACGTACAAACGCAGCAACAGAGCTACACGTAAAATACGATTAACTAGAATTAAAAGTCGGAGAGTTCGCTTCACATCTTGTCTCAAAAATTGTATAGAACAAAAATGGCTTTTTGTATCTCTATTTACTCTACCCAGGAGCAAAGTATAGGCACCATTCATCGTTGTCGTTGGTAAACTCGTACGCGGCCCGGTGGCCGAGCCTTGGACGCGGCACGTTCCGTTGCGGACTCAGGACGGCACGGAAGCGAAATGTATAGCACACCGACACGCAAATAAGCTCGGAGACGGAACGGCACGATGACGGGCCGGCCCGGACTCGGAACTGTCTACTGTGAATCATCCTCAAAGCAGATCCGCTAATTTAAGTTGAATGATTTTCGTACATCCGATCTATTCTCACTAATGCACAAATCAGGAAGTTTGAGAGAGACAGGTAAGTGATATCTGACAGGTCTTCACCTGTCAGTGTCTCCGCTTTAATAACTACAAATTGTATTGAACTGACGTTTAGGACCATATGGCATTTGAAATTTTGGTGTGAATTAAATGGAGACAGTTCGTTAACAGACGAAAATGATCGTACTATCTGTCCCGTTCTAACTCATTTTGGCAAACCATAAGGATTCAAGGAGACAACTACTTGAAAAATCATCATGAATAACACTACGGATCTGTTGTTATTATTAATTTAAGGTAAGTAGGTTTAAGTAATACTTTTATGGATGAAACTAAACCTGAGTGAAAGGTATTTCGCTAAAAGTATTTGTAAATATATTTATTATGACTATAAGAAATAAAGAATGTCATGGTTTTAGTTCACAAAATAATTCGTTTAAAAATGTTGTTGAAAGTAAATATATTTACAATCGTACAGAACAGCCCTTAAAAACATTCTCAGTATCATCGGCCTTATAAACCTGTGAACTGAATATTTTTTATGCGCTAAACGCCGTGCAAACACCTAATTCTAAAAACCGACTAAATGCAAGGTTAAATAGTCTGCCATATTTCACATATTGATATATGACAGTTGACAACCTACATGTTTTTAAGGTATGTATATGCCCGAGCCGTCCGTGGCGAGCCCGGCCTGCGGGCATCAGGGCGTTGTTTTAGCTCAACATGCCGAGTTCAGGCCCGGCCGGGACTGAGCTGCTTCCGAGGCCCGGCCGTAACTAGATCGGCCGTCAATCGTTCGCGTCAACAGATGAGCGACCGGGGCGGTCCGTCACCGAGCCGCTTCCGAGCGACGGCCGGGCCCGGACGAGGCCCGGCGGCGCGACGGTCGGTGACGTGCGTACGTAGAAAACGGGCCGGCCCGGACACGGAACGGTCTACTGTGAATCATCCTTAAAAATATTTAAGATTCCGCAGTAAGCTCGGTTCTCCATACAAACGTAGTTTCGCTCTCATTTTAAAACGCCATGCTACAATAACATGAAACTTTGTATACACAATGGGATCCAGCATTTCTAGGTCGAAAATTAGTTTCTGTTGTTTGAAATTATAATGGAGAAAAAATACAGCGATTATTAAGGTTTTCATTCAAGTCGTAAAAAACTCAAAAACTCGCTTTATTTATTTTCTATTACAATTTCTAGCAACAGAAACTAATTTCCAACCTAGATATGGCGGCTCCCATTGTTTATACAAAGTTTCGTGTTATTTTAGCAAGGCGTTTTAAAATGAAAACGAAACTACGTTTGTATGGAGAATCGAGTTTTTTTTTTTCGAGAGCAAAATCAATACAATAATATCTAATATAATATGTTTAAACGAGCAATTATTGTATACTTATTTTTTGTTTTGTGGATATTGGAAACGGCTCTAACGAATCCGATGAAATTTACTATGGTCCCTGCCCTCTGTTTCTCTCTGGCAGTTTCCATATAAAAACGGGTGAGGTGAGGATAAATCGGTTTGTGAATACCAACCCTGTATTTATATTTTGTACGGGGGCGAAAAATCGATCTAGCTAGGTCTCATTTTCAGGAATAACTCGTATCCGGGAGAGAACGTAGGATGCCAAGTACAAGATCGGTCGATCAAGTATGATATTCTGTTGGTTGAAATTAGAATGGAGTAAAAATGCACGATTATTAAGGTTTTCATACAAGACGTAAAAAACTCAAAAACTCGCTGTATTATTTTCTATTACAATATCTAGCAACAGAAACTAATTTCCGACCTAGATATAGCGGCTCCCATTGTGTATACAAAGTTTCATGTTATTTCAGCAAGGCGTTAAAATAAGAACGAAACTACGTTTGTATGGAGAATCGAGTTCAGCCGAGCGTACTGGGGACTCTTAAGAAAAGGACCTGTTGTATGTAGTTGTAGCGTGTTCGAAAAGACATTACATATTTAAAATGTGCAACACAAACAAAACAAACGCCTATTCGAACACAGATCATTTTCTTAAGTTTTTCACCTATAAATATCCTTTAGGGATATTCGGAAACTCTGTGTACATTTATTTATTTAGGGGATCTCAGAAACAACTTACTCAACAACTCAAATAACTTGATGAAATTTACAAATCACGTGTGTACAGGGGCGAAAAATCACATAGTTAAGTGTCAACTTCGAGAGATTAGGAAAAAACGAATGTCACCGAGCAAAACTCGGTCACCCAGGTACTAACCCGTAGAGAATGCAGGTAGTCTAAAAGGAGTCAGTCTATGAATATCACGTGATTCGTTTCTCGATATTATGTTGTGACGTGACTGAACTTACTGAAAACCGAGAAGTGATTTGTAATAATTAAAATGATGAACAGACACTATGTTTGACAGGACAAATAACCATTTTTTCTTTATCTTTATCTCACGCTACGATTCTACATGTATAGGTACGGTCGATTTCAAATTGATCAATCCATCCAAAGTTTTACAATAATATGTATCCACTACCTTAATGTTAAGTCAATAAGGACACGGAGAATATGTGATATTGAAGTGACAGGTTATTAGTCCATCGCCCACAACACACCTCAACTTAGTTTCCATAGACGTTTCTACTCTTACGACACCTAAGGGAAGAAAGGGGGTGGTGATATTCTAACCCGGCAGTCGGCACCACATGGGTTTCTTTAAACAGTGTAACTATTTCGCATACCAAATCGTCACCAATGTGTTGTCGCTGTTTCACGCGCCAGATTTTAAACTTAACCCGGCGTGAAAGCTAGCGCTCTATACAAATATCTAGGATTGAGAAACACGATTCTTTAATCTACTCACCTGTAGTCAGATGGCTTTGTGAAATTGAAATGAAAGCTGTGAAGGAAAATTCCAAAATGAACGTCTTAAATACTGTTCGGATCCCGGAACATACAAAAAGGTTCTATGGTCTTGATGGTTTTTATTTTTAACCCTTCACCGTAGACGCGTTCAACAGTTATTTGGCTGAGAATAGCTTTTTAATGTTGTTTAATTCATGTAGTCGTACTAAACTGTGTTCTAGCGGGTAAACTAAATAGCAAAGTGTCGACAGCTTAGTTAATAGCCCACGTTACTACAGCAGGTGGCACATCTCCACGCTCCCAAGTAAATTGAGACTGCACTAGCCAAGTTTGTATCCTTTGACAAATAAGCCCTGCCAAGGAGGGGGCGACACCCAAATACTGGGTGAACAACCTCTTAATGCATAGAGGAGACATTTTATTTTTACCATACGTGTCTATACGTCGTCTAATTTAAAGAAACGAACTTCAAAAACGTACGCAAATAGTGAAATGAACTACGGATATGGTGAGTATTTTTTGTAAGTGCCACCCAAGATGACTTTAATAAATATACCTTTTTATATGTTAGTCGTATCAGTTTTGATGTTTAGTAGGTATCAGTTTAGTTAATCATCGACATAATAATACGTTGAGTACAAACATGGGTTAATGATACATACACACAGGCACAGGTGACTCTATTATCAATTTTGGCACAAAACACAAACAAATCTCTTCCAAGTTTACTCGCCTCGCCTTTTATGACGGACCTTTAACCTTTTGAAGTTTATATTATTCTTACAATACATTCAATTGGAAGCTGTGTTTTGTACCTACTCACTACGGACGGTAACAAAGAAAGCATCACAACTCACAGCCTACGACGTAAAAGTAAAATTGGCAGCTAATAATGTCCACTCGCAGACGTCGATTTCTCACGATGCGTCACACAACATAGTACAAAAATACGTGTTATCAGTGGGAAACTAATTATAGCGGGCTAAGGATAGGGCTAGCCGAGTCAAGGGTACGTCCACCAAGTTCAAAGGTCACGGAGGTCACGGCTGAAACACACCCATTATCCACGACGACTCATCGGACTTATGTATAAGCCGATTATGAAATTTGACACAGTTATCTGGATTTGTACAATGATGTTTGTTGGGTCGATCAACATTTTCCTTGTTGTTATTCTGTCCCGTCACCGAGGAGAGCTAGGTATCATACTGATTTATTTACTATACTCCAATCCATTCCAATTCAAGACCAATGTGGGTTGCCATTACAAAACTATAATTTTACAGTAGTATGTATGTAATTATGAAAAAATAATAATATATCTCGATCTCTCTCGCGGATAATTTGGCTTTACCCTCTCGAGATGTCGACGCCAAGGATTTTGATACTGTCTGTGGCAGTTAGGGGAGTGCTCTCAAAGCGAGATAATATGCAAGCTTTTTTGGGGTAAACGCGCAAACCTATCTTCCTAGGGTTGAAACCGACTAGATTAAGTAGACCCCATTCTGAGACTTCTTCAAAGGAAGTCTCTATTTTAGACACGAGTTTGTTTCGGCTTCCAATGACGTTATCCCGAGAAATATTGGCGCGGCCGGTGTAGGTCTGCAGGACTTGCAGGAGGCACACGTACTTGTACTATCATCAGCATATGCCGCTGATTTGCAGTACTGCTTCAGATTGCAATAAGTTTTCCTCCAACATGCTCGGAAATTTTCGTATTTTGTTTGAAAAACAAACACTCGAATAGCCTAATTTTTAACCGCCCAAAATTAAAAAGTTAAGACTGTTATTTATTATTATTACTCCTAGGAGTATAATAATCCTACTAAACCCCATTATTTTTCGCTTGGTGAAACTTTTAAAAACAATGTTAACGCCATATTAAATCGAAATTTTTAAGTAAAAAATGATATTCAGCCAAAGAAAACCGCCCGCAACCAGTTTTCTAGTGTGCACGCGCTGTCATATATTTTATTGTTATTCATTGATTGTGCATGACTATTAAAACAAAAATAAAAATGTGTTATAATCTCCTTAATTTGAACACGAAATCAACTAAATGTGTTATTATTGCTTTCAAGCGTGATGAGATCCTGGAGTCCGCATGAGAGCGCGGACGGTGGTCACCGTTAGAGTTTTTCGTGGATATAAATAAGTCGTGCACATTTGTCGGGCTGTTTTCCACCACAGGACGCAGTTTCCCAACCAAATCTCGTGAAAATGTTGTTTAGCGAAATGTTGTTTGTTGTTGCGTTTGTAGTTTGGCGAAATTTTGTAATAGTTTTAAGTATTTTAATGTATGAGCAAATAAAAAAAAATAAGACGAGAATTTTAAAAATTGAGGTCTACAGCTCACAGCCACTAGTTTAGTACAATATACAGATTGGAAAAAACAAGGGCCCTTGGGAGGGAAACTACCTCAAATCCACAGTTCATTTTGCTTAATTCTTCAATTACATACTTTATACAACGAGGCAGCAAACAAGCATACCTGATGGTAAGTTAACGCGGTAACCTGTGGACGCTTGCGACTTCCAGAAGAATCACAAGCGCATTGCCGACTCTTTACTTACTTGAAGATTCGATGTGTTGGAAGATATATTTATGCAGGTCTCTCACTCTTAACACATTGCGTCCTCGGGAGCCCTGGCGACGATATTTACCAGCGGGAACAACACCGCATACTACCCAAAGAGCAAGTAATGGTGTTATTATGATGCGGTGTTCTGTAGGGTGAAAGTGCTTCCAAAATTGGGCTACTCCAAATAAGAGTCAAAATGACGTTCCGCTGCCTCCTGCCTCCCTAAAATAATAAATTAACATATTGTTAATTGCATCTGGAGGCACGGTAGTGCCGCCAAGACGAGCCAAGCGAAGCGCAAGGGCACTACTTACCTTTTCTCGTACCACAGATAGTTCATATTCTCAGGATATGTCAATAATAGATTAATTAAACATACAAAGTCTCAATTGAATAGCTCTAATACTTTAGATTTTAATGGTATCCAAAATACACCGATTTCGTCACTGACACTCTCACTGACACACTGATGATCATCAAAATGTTTGGCTACTTCCTGAAGTGCTAGAAAGCTGAAATTTGGTACATATGTAATCTAAGTTTAGTATACAACCAACAAAAAAATTCATAAACTTTTCGCCCCCCATCCCCTAAAATGGGGGGGTGGGGGTGGAAGTGTGGAAGTTTATATGAGACTCTCACCAATTTTATAAATTAGGACATGAAAGTTTACACGGGACTGTAGACAGTAACTAAAAAACCTATTAAAGTACTTACAAAAACCCCCGCATTACAAAAAGAACTGAAATCCTCCATATCTGAACCCACCAAAAACATTTCATGTAAAATGTTGTCAAGACGACCACATAAGGTTTGCCCTGTGAAAAAGATATCAGATCTCATGTAGAGCCAAGCTTCTGAATCTACACGGCCTAACTCTACCGACCCTAACTTTAACAAATTCTACATATCAGTATATATGTATGGCTTGGCTGTTTCGTTACTTACTTTAGATCAGAAACTAAATATTTGCATCACCTCCACGACAGTAGCGAAACGGCAAAGCCATACATATTTATTGATATGTAGAATTTGTTGAAGTTAGGGTCGGTAGAGTTAGGCCGTCTAGATCAGAAGCTTGGCTCTACATGAGATCTGATATCTTTTTCGCAGAGCAAACCTTATGTGGTCGTCTTGGCAACATTTTACATGGAATGTTTTTGGTGGGTTCAGATATTATCAAATAACCGGTTTTCAGATTCAGATTCAGATTCAGATTCATTTATTGCCATAAACTGTGTATAAATAGGTCACATACATAATAAGAGGTCCAACAGTTTGCCCATTCCGGGCGTACAATAGTAAAAAAATATATAAACAACAAAAACACACATTACATTAGCAAATTTAAACGATTTAAAACATCTTATCAATTATCCTTATATCTAAAGTATTCACTTAAATTATAGAAACTTTTATCTATTAGCCATTTCTTGAGCATTCTCTCTGTTTTGGCTTTTCCATTTGATTCAGTTCGAAGACTAGTTTCAAGTCACAAATCACGTAATACAATATTATCTGGTAGTCGTAGATACAGTCAACAGCAAATGTAGATGATCATTTTAGTACTTTGTCGCACTAACGTCACAATACTGCGTTAGTTTTGATGCGTTAAAGTAGTGAAAGTGACAAGGTGCTAAAATGATTATAACGATATTACAACTTACATTATCAATTTACGTAATTAAACGACTTCCGTTTTTAATGGTCCATACCAAAATGGGCCAAACGTGGGTCCAACGGAACACTTACCTACTCTACTCGTATGGGAGGGATCGAGTACCGGCCGTATATAAACGTAATTAGAAAACCTTTTATTACAGTTATTCATCTCAAGAAGAATAAAATAACGTCATTTAATTTGTTTTAAAATCTTAGGATATGATGTTTCAAAATCTTAGGATATGATGACCCGTATTTTTTCCAAGGATTTATAAAGCAGCAAGCGTAGTTTCATCCGAAACAATGTTTTAAAACTAGATGGTGGTAAAATTATACCATATCGAGATGGTGGTGGCTGTAAAATTGATAAAAAATGCGGAAACACAAAAATTTGCTAAATAAGTATATTTTTCCGGATTTTATTTATTATTTCTATTCAAACATTTATTGATTATTTTTCAGTTATATCACATATTTTTTATATACAAAGATAATCAAGGCACAAAAATACTGAAAACTAATATGTTTCTTATGAAAATTCGATGCACACTTATCGTTTTGTTTGAAGCTGACTGTTAAAATACTCCACCCAATTATTTATATTTATTAGACAAAAACAATCAATACGCGCTTTTTATGAATGGCACTGCTAATTACATTACAACCTACACTTACTCATACAGCAATCAGTGACAATATTTCGACAATAGTTTTCCGGTTCTAGTATCACGGCAGATGCATGCGCTCGCGCCGGCCGCGTGTGTGCGTGTGTGCGCATGTGTGCAGGATCGCGTTGCAGCTGAAACTCGGGGGCGCCTGCCGAAAAGCGCGGTCGTCGACCCGGCCAGGAGCGCGGCCGTAGAGCGCGCGCGACAACTCTTGAGCCGCGCTGCGACTTGCGGATAATGCTCCAGTCATGATATCTGAAAAAATATTTTTGCACGTAAATGTGTCACGTAATTAACCATTATTATTGTATGTCGCAGTCGACCATCTGTTATTTGTTCTTTTTTCTGTTGTACCTACTTGTTACTGAATTACTTAATTATACTTACCAAGTATTAGTAAGTATAAATATGAATTGTTACAAAAATGTTTATAAAAAGTAAATAAACTCAATTAATGTCTACACCGATTGATAAAAACAAAGTAAGAATATAATACCATTATGCGTATATAGTTCAAACAACGATTTTTTTGAAGTAACTAATTGTTTAGTCTCTTAAAATTTTATTTACGACCACTCGCCTATAGTAAATTCGATCTTAATGAACGCCAATTATTTTGGATTACTAATTAGCACAACCATGTTGACATGGTTATCCTATGTCGGATATATGTAATTTTAGTGACTTTTATTTTATTTTTCATTGGAAGAAATTGCATTGAATGTGTCCTCAAATTTCCGGTTGTAGTGGGCAGTATTGGTTTTACTTGTATATATAAATGAGTAATAAATTTAAGAAGTATTAAACTTCTTAAATTTATTACTCATTTATATATTTGCGGTATAATTTAATAAGCCTTAAACTAAATTAAATTATTCTAAGCGGGTAGCTCGTGCGTCTGGAGGTTGTATTGTTGCACAGTGCCACTTGCTTGAAATTTGTTAGCTACGTTACATTTACTGGCTTAACTATTAACAACTGATCAATGCTATAGATTTATAACGTAAAATACACCTTTTTTCTCAGGTATTTTCTTTTCGGAAATTAAGTGTTCTAAAGGTCAGTGTGTAAGGAACTATCGTCGAGCGCGCATCCCTTATTGCCGCTGCGATATACCACGGTGCTTTCGTGGCTACTATCACTACTTTCATTGTGTATATACGCTGGCCTGTGCCTTACCTTCATCGAGACTTATAAAACCGGCATAGCAGAAGGAGAACGTAGCTGGGCATCCACCACAAATATCACGATACGAGCTGCAGCCATTGGTGTTCAGAAGTTGAGTGGGATACTCATTTCCCTTGATAATCGCTTCGGTTACTTTCCTTGGAATTACTTTCTTTTTAACCATTTCGCTGAGCCATCGAAAACTGCTAGACCACGCTTGAAATCATTCAAGGATCTAATTATCAATAATGGTGAAAATTTGGTTCCATGAGAGAGCAAAAGGTAAGAAATCGTCACTTGGCAGTTTAACCACCCTGTAAAGTAAAGCTATTTTAAATTACAGTGGCACAATAATACAAAAGCGTTGTAATTTGTAATAGTATCGGTAACGCACATGAAACTCTTGGAGTTGCAGGTTTCCATTAGTTCCGGTGACCACTTACAGTCAAGCGGGCCGTACGCTTGTTTGCCACCTATATAAGTTTTGTTTTCCCTTCTTCGGCACCAGCGCCGGCCTAGTGCCGAATTCTTTATTTTTTCTCTGACATAAAAACTACAATGTAATCATGCGCGAAGTAGACAGTAAAGTATCAAATGTGGTGGAGCAACACGGAGCGCGCGGTGATACATTTGGTGACATTGAACCGGGTCCATTGCCAACGACCTCTCGTCGGGGAAGCTCGACTTGCGTAATCGGCCCTGCGCTACTCGACCCCGTAGGTACGAATCGCGAGGGTAAAACATAAGGGAAACAACTTGTATTGATGAAGTGACGGAAAGTTGTCAGTTATGGTTCTTTGATTTGTGGTTATGGTGTCCTGTAGACATATGAGTATGATTTGTTTTGGCCTAGTCTGTATGTAGGTATACACTGTTTGCCTACATATAATTATAACATAACTGTTTATGTTATAGTCTGTCGTAGACTCAAATGCCATTGCAATGTGATTATCGTTTAGGTAACAGTGCAGGTAGCATCATTGTTGATTTAATACTTATTTTGGTTCGGTTGTTTTTCGCCGTTTAGAAGTTTCTGCCGACAACCCATCCGTCGTTTTCAAAGTTTGTCAGTATGATTTTTGAAAACTGGCGGTTAAAGCTACATAATTTATGATTTGCGAATGTTCTTATACACATTTTTCTTACTGACCGAGGGAGCGAAGCGTCTCCGTTTCAGCTTGGGTAAAAATGAATTCGTATGTCCGTGCGGACGTTCCTCTACAGGTCGCATTTTTCAACCGATTCTCGTAAAATATATGGATTTTTTGTACAGAAGTTGACATAAAAATCTTAGGTACAATTATAGTTCCACTATAGCTATCTTTCAAATAGCAATGGGCTTGTTAAAGAGCTTTTAATTGACCGAGTGTAACGAAGGTCTCCGTTTCAGCTTCGGCAAAAAAGCTTTCGTATGTCCGGCCGGCGGATTTCCGAATTTCCCGCTGTTCTTTACAGACAGGCCTATAAAACGTTATGAAAATATTATAACGATATGTTTCGTTAGTGTTTTAAATTTCGTTTTAATCATAATCGATATTCCTCATAAAGATATTTCGGCGACAATGACGCACGTAAAAGCGAGACTGTGTGCGAGACAGAGATAGCCTATAACGTTATTATAGCGCTTCACAATAATCGCTATTTAGATATTGTTTTTTATTTATAACGATAAAATGGATACCGCTATAAATGCGCGCCAAATATCGTTTCTAGTAAAGCGTTTTACTGACAAATTAGCGTTATGAATCATACCGATATGCGAAAATAGCGCTATTTTAAGGCCTGTCTACAGATCGCATTTCTTAACCGATTAGCCTGAAATTTCCTTCGCAGGTTTGTAATTATTTGAAATTAAAAAAAACACCCGTGAACTAAGGCACAGAGGTCTACATACTACAGAATTAACATTTGATTTTGCTTTAGAAATGCTAAAATGATTCCAATCCACTAGTCACATCGACCTCAGTTCATATGAAACACTGGAAAATTATTTTAATTCAATTACACACCTGTAGTTATTTTAATTTAATTCCAGAAATAGCAGCAAAATTTTAACGTTTGTGCATATTTCAGCGAGATTCCTGTTTAAAAGGAGGATCTTCCAGTAATAGGAGTCTGTAACGTTGCGACCTCGTTATCGCAGCGGGTGTATATAAGTTGGCAATCCAATTTATTTTCGACCCTCATAGTTATGTAAAGCTGTTATATTACTGCTCCCTGCGCATTAAGTATTACGAACTGTCAACATACCTAACGAGTCATAAGCCTTAACCATATGTGTAAGGGGTAGAAATAAGTTACCGAGCTATTTTATCCTAGGTATCTGTAATAATTTTAAATTGAAGCGGTCGAGGCTTTAGATAATATTACTAGAAATTCTTCATACACATCTGAAAAGACGCAATCAATTTGAATAAAAAGGCAATCACGGAGCTATTTATATTAATTCAAAGCAAACGCCGTTTCGATTTCTGAAATGAGCCTGGTGAGTCCTTGTGTCAGTAACAGGATACTATAGTGTGTACAACGGAAAGTGTAAAAAGTGTGAAAGATTTTCATGTAAAAGGCCCTGTGACATTGGCCAATGGAAAAGTACCTGGTTATGTATTACAAGTAGTAGCGGATCAATGGTAGAGGCTCAAGTCAAGCCCCCCAAAGGATCCGAGTAATACTGGGAAAAATCTTCCAATCTTCCCTCAGGCAAAAGCCCTACCTATTATTAAATACTCTTGACATTGTGGTTTTTTTTTCAAGTATTTTAATCAATTTTCATGGCAATCCAAACTTGTGCTGGTATAGCTCGGCTTAGGTATAGCTCCTGACATCGCTAGTCTTGTAAATCATGACAGGGATATCATTACATTCAAATTCGCCCTACGTCCAATTAAATTTAGTATGATGCATCGATCGTAATTAGATAATCATTCCTCATCATCATCAGAACGAAAATACACTCGTACGCGTTCAACGTTTTCCGATGTTTTTCCTAGAGATCGATCGAGACTAGACAGAGTTTTCAGCATCTGCATCGCGTCGCAGTTATGCATTTGTTTCGTACCTACGAGACGAAATAGTCAAGGTCTCGCAGAGGGCACGGCGATGCACTCGCTAGACCGCGGAGCACTTTCACTGTCGCCACAGACCACCGCGCGAAATACTTGTACCACCAGTGCAGTGCATCGGCCCACGGACCACGCGTCGACCTTTCATCCTAACCATTAGTATATCTGTAAACAGCGTAAAAACATTTGATGGTGCTCGAGTATTTAAGGAGTTAATTGTATGAGGTGCGTGCGTGTGAAATGAGGAAGGGTTCGTGAGGAAGCATTGCAAGTCCTCGGGACGGAAGGGTCCCGGAGGAGCGTTCGCGGGGCGCCGACAGTGGGCCGGTCAGTCACCGATGTGCCGGCGTGCCGCGCGCCCGCCGCTTGCGACGCTCGACTATTGTTCGGTTTATCTGCCCTGCCACCTCGAATGAACTCGTGACGTGCTCACTAGTGGTTAGTGACAGAGTGATATTGTGAGTGACTTGTAAGGATTTTTTTGCATAGGATAGTTGATGCGGATGCAGAGTTGAAAATTTTGGATGTAAACATTTTTGATTTTCTTGTTTGTTATTTTAAGTACTTACGTTTGGAGGCGAATGAAAGTATTTGCGATTGTATATATTATGTTTACATAGCGGTGGCTATCAGTAAGGATGGTTGCCCTTAACGGTAATGATACGTTTCCGTATTGATGAAAGATTTGTACGTTAACAGGGTATTTATAATATTAATTTGTGGGTCTTTGGGGGAGGCATATGTGCAGCAGTGGATGTCTTTCGGCTGATATGATTAACTATTACCTACGGATAATAATGTTTAATATATTTCTTAAGTTTTAAGCGAATGTTTTTAATTGTTTGCACTTTAAACTCTCGCGCTTTATATACATTCTTAAAAATATTTTTATATGGGTCTAACGCGAACTTTATTTACCGAACGCCATTATTTTCCTCGGTTGGTACGAGAAGCGATAGAAATGAACAAACACCCGAAGAATTTCAATAGGGAGGACGTATTTGGTCTATCGGCAACGTGGGGACTAGTGATACAGAATCTCCGGATCTGTGCGCGGATACTGTGACTGTTGTGTGTCGTGCCCTAGACAATTGGTAACATAATGAGCGGGTACAAAACTTTTTTCAGTTTAACTATTCACATTTTTATTAACATTTGTGGTTTGGGTAAATGTGTAGCCATATATCTGTTGTCAACTTGCTGGGACGTCAGTTTCTGCCGCTAACATGACCGGTGCAACCAGTGACGAAACGTCGGTAATTAAGATAAATAAATAAATCTCGCTTAAGACCCATAAATGATGTTTGCACTTTTACCGACCGGTCGACACCGCCCATAACAATAAGGAAACAGGAGCTGCAAAGTCAGGTTCATTACGTGCACTAACATTCCTTAAAATAAATGGTAAGTAATATAATATATAGTAAACTATTATGAATTTAAATAAATAAATAAGTAATATTGGGGGACAATCTTACACAAATCGACCTAGTCCCAAACTAAGCAAAGCTTGTACTATGGGTACTAGACGACGATATACATACTTATATAGATAAATACATACTTAAATACATAGAAAACATCCAAGACCCAAAAACAAATATCCGTGAAAAATGCACAAATAAATGCCCTTGCCGGGATTCGAACCCGGGACCTCTAGCTTCGGAGGCAGAGTCACTACCAACTAGGCTAAACAGGTCGTCAAATTTGTGAAAATTTGTGAGTATTCATAAGATAAGATTGACAAACTTTCACCATATGCTTTCGAAAGACGTCCACTGCTGGACATAGGACCCCAATTTCACGGGGGGTATATGCCATAATCGCCACGCTTGGCATGCGGGTTGGCGATTGCAGTATTTCCACCGCACTATCAGGGAAGCTGCTGCGGGGGATCCCGGTGGTTTTGGTCGTAGTTTTAGGACAAACCCGGATCCCGCTGCCAATCCCCCGTAGCCGTAATCATAATTCATGTCATACTTCAATACGAGTTTTTTTTCAGTTTATGTTTAGTGTCAAAACTGTATCCGGTAATCAAAAAAAGAATGTATTCACTGATCTATACAAAGAAAAAATAAAAACATATATGGTAAACTCTTTCAATTTCATGGCATAATAGTAATAGCTGTCTTTTACTGGGTAGTAAGGTGTCGAGCTATGGCACGTTTACCTTATACATCTTTGTGATAAACCAATTTACTATTAACAGCGCAATATGTATTTTTAATTTGTTTCGGAATTGACGCCATGGGTCATAATTTCACGTGTACTGTTTAACAAAAAAAAAGATATTTCGCACTGACATAATACATTTTACCTACGTAATTTGAAATACACCCTATCTTTTCTGTCCACATAATATATCAGAGAGCAACCTGACCAAAAAAATAATAAAAAGGCGGGTGTTCGCGTATGTTGCGCATTGCGTAACATATAAAATACCGAATTCACTATATTTATTTTGACATTACAAAATGAAATGACATCTAACAAGACTTTTGGGAAATATGTAGGGTAGGTCTCTATCTACCCTACATATTTCCCAAAATCCCCATTCAATTGGCCTCTGCCCACAACCGCTCAACTAGTGACGTTTCAGAGCTAGGTCACCTATGTATCTGTATGTATGTACGTATGTGTATAGTCGCAGAATGAAAAGTTTCGTCACTTTTCGACCTTAACGGCATTAAAATAGAGTTGAAAAGTGACGAACCTTTTCATTCGGCGGCTGCACTTAAGGCTCTCCACATGATCTGGAATTATAGTTCAATAAACTCCCATACGCCAGCAACATCTACTAACCAAGATCAATTAACTTATCCTCTAGAAAAGTTCCGTTGGACCACTTTGTTTCGGAATACACTAGATGTTGTTCTAGCGACGGTTCGTTGTCTGCCCAGGCTGCTCAAATTATAGAAACAGATATCAGTTCTTATTAAAAAAATCAATCAATCGATCAGACTATAACTAATCGTCAAACAAGACTATGGATGCAAGCATAGTGAACAAGCAAGTTACGGCAGAGCGGCACCAACTAACTCAAATAAGCGTGGGAAAATCGACACCAGAGCTAGATAAAGAGCTAAAAATATGTTGTTGAGAAACTTCAACGGGCAAGGTTTTCCAATCTTTAAGGAATAAATAAAATAGTACCTTGTCTCGCGTGTACAATGTCTCTTGGGCTTGTCGTCAGTCGAAAGTGTAAACTAACACAGGATGAGTCCTCAAGACAGAGCGCATTAGATGAAGGTCGATCTAACCGTACTAAATGTATGATCCGACTTTCGTCCAGAGGAGCGCTCGTGGCCCAACGGCGTTAAGCAACAGTGGTTGCTAACTGAGCACTCCCATGCTTTAGAAGGTATTTCTTACCTACATCGTTTGAAGAGTACACGGGTCTCGCTCTGTCTCGCCGAGAGTGTACAGGCGGCATCAAGTTTCCAAGCGACACACGAGGCGGGATACAAAATGAGTGCAGTAATGAGCCAAAATTATAAAATTGCAACTATATACAATGGTTTACGTCTATTAAACAAGGTTTACATTAACACCCAGTAAAAAGGCACGTAGAACCGATGGCCGTTGGGTCGAAAAAGTTCTTGAATGGCGACCATGTACTGGAAAGCGTAGTAGGCGTAGCGCGTGGTAAGCCCCCCACAAGGTGGACTGAAGGCCTGGTGAAGCCCGCGGGAGTCCACTGAATGTGGGTGGCGCAGGATTGATCATTGTGGCACTCTTTGGAGGAGGCCTATGTCCAGCAGTGGACGTCTTTCGGCTCTGATATGGTGATGTGATGATGATGATAAAGTCGCATTGGGATACCTAATCTAAATCAAAGCATAATTCCAGAAGTTTACTTTGTAATTAGTACTGCTGGAAATATACTGACCGCATTGTTGTTTTCTAACAAGAATTTGAATAGTGACTTTGGTTTCGTCTGCATTGTTGATATATAAGTGGAAATACTTGTGAACCAATACATAACATCATTTATTCGGAATCTTCCCACTTTTTGAGATATATACAGCAATTTACCATTGTTGTTATCTGCGGCCTCCGTGGCAATTTCATAATCACGTATTCTTGAGGAAAGAACATGCGTGGTCTTATTAATTATTAAATTATTATGCATTTTTATAATGATCTGTAAACTTCAATTCGTTAACACTTAACACCAATGTTAACACATTCGGCGAGAATATGACGTTGTAGCAAAGTGTCAAACATTCAAAATCATTAATCAAGCTTAGGCTCAATAGGCACAAAACGCCAGTTACCGGATTAAGTTTTCCTGATGTAGTTTGAGGGCTAAGGGCGCTCGTAGTGCTTGTTGTCGTACTGTGGTCGTATTCGAGCAAATTCGAGTGTCTATTGTCAAAACCATTGACAGCGCTTGAATAAGATAATATAATACGCATTATAATCCGGAAACCTTGCCATATAACCCGATTCGGTAACCTGACGTGTACTACGGACCTTAAAGTGTAATATTCTCTATGGCTACTGATCTAGTGTACTCTGAGGGCATACTCAAATCTTCCGTGAATCTTCCTCGCACTCAAACAGCCTTTTGACACTTTGTACAAAACATATGTAGAGAAATAGTGCACAAAGTACAATATATAGACTGAGATAGAAATATCAGTGAAATACTCCACGTAGATTGTAGCGCGACAGTGGTATTAGTACAAAACTAACCGCACGACCGCTCGGCGGCAGGTACTAACTACTAAAATACATTTCAAGTTCCTTTCTGAAACTAATGCAAAAATAAGGAAATAAGTAATGAAATAATAGTTACATTACCTATTTGGCAATCTTTGTATCAATTTCAGACCATTTTTAATAAATATGGGCATGTCATTCTTCTGACAATAAAACAAAATAGGTAACTTAGTAAATATCGTTTATTACACAATTATACTTACAAACATTCGATATTAGCAATCGCACCAAAATTTATCCGTATTATAAATAATAAAACAAAATTAACACGTAAAAAGTGGCATATTATATTATGTAGGAAGCGGCTTTGTCATTCGAAGATATTCAGTTTTCAATTAATCCATTACACTCTGCTTAGCCGCACGATAGCTTTTACCGTCACGTTGTAGGGTCGAAATTATTTACTGAGACTATTACTATTAACAGCAAGTCGTAATATAAAGTTATTAACTACACATAATTATATAAATATACAATTAACCTAAAAAACCCATTTGTCTTTTGAATTTTTAAATTGACAGCGAAATCAACGTACCGTGCAAACGTTTAGTTTGACGCAAAATATTTAAGCTTTATAAGCTTATATATACTCCATATTGACAAAATTTCACTCGAAATTAGTAAGGTAGAAGAAGTTGAAAACATACATTCTTCTCTTCCTATGGAGCATTTTATTAGCATTCTAATCTACTATCCATTTGCACGAATAATTGACGAGGCTAAATTAGTACAAGTGTTGTTGTCACAATCTTGTGTAGGTACATTACCGAATTATGTAATTATTTTGCGTACGTTGAACCGCTCGAAATGTAAGCATGAAAAAAATATTGAACCATAAATTTAGGTAGTAAACACATCATCAGAATTTTAGGTAAAGTATACATGACGGAAGTACAACCGCGAAAGGTGTGCCTCTTTGTCACTCACAATGTGCAAGTGCGATAGAGAGGCAGGTGAAACAGTACACACAGTGTCACCTGCTGGAATTAGTTTAAACTAACATCTCCTTGGAAAAGCTCGTTCTTCGAGCTGAAAGGCCCCTGAAATAGTGCACATTGATATTGATCTGATATTGACTGCTCAGCAGCTTAAAAACAACAATAGATACCTATTTAATATTCGATTGTATTTTAATATTAATATTCGATTCTAATAAAATAAAAGTCAAAAATAATTCATGTGCGATTCAAATTACGCTTACAACTCTTTCAACGCCCCTGTTGCCGTCACTACCCCCATAGGAAAACGTCTGCCACTCATGGAAATCACCGGCTTGTCGCAGCGAAGGAAATGAATTTAAAAACTGCTACACCACGTAGAGGGTTGAGGGAGAGCGGCTGGAGGGGGCGGAGGAGGGTGAGTGGTGTCCAACCGAAGATATTGATGATTGAAGTTTGAGGTTATGACAGTGCGATAAGTTCAATTTGTACACATTTTTGACTTGGGTACGAGCTCAACAGTCGGACTCCGCCTCCTAATTGACGCTACGGGGCTTAGCATCGAAGCTAAGCCCCGTAGCGTCAATTAGGTCTTGCTGGTAGGCGACCAGGCTTAGCCGCTCCGCCTCACACGGTTCCCGTGCTTTATCACGGCGGGCGAGATACGGCTGCTCTCCCTCCGCGCCTCCGATTTTTTACTTATACTTTAGGGGTAGGGCAGACAAGATCACGTGAATAGTGGGATGTTCTGATACGGTATCTGGTATACGCGTACGGGCCCCAGCGAATCTGACTGTTATGGCGTGGTATTAATTACCGATTTTAGTATAGAAAATTTGACATTTTGTGGAACTAGCAAGTGGCTAAACAAGGATTGCATATTTTGAGGACTACATGCATAGATTACTTGCATAACAACAGTGCAAGTTAAATAAAAGCTTGTAAAACATGGATGGCACTAGCAGTGTATGCAGTGATAATAAATAACTAACTATATACGTACAACTTACATAATATTGACATTCTTGGCGCTATGGGCTCACAAAGCTCTTGGCAATGTAGGCGTGCGTAAGGTTAAAGAATACTGCATGTCAGCATAATATAAATCTATACATTCTAAGTTACCACATCATTATTGATTCGTACTTATTTTTTAAGTAACTTATAGGTATACTTCACGCTTTACGCGGATAATATTTTGGTAGTTCATGTTTTTTTTCTTCCGCAGTTTCGGGTGCATCCTCCTTTCTTCTGGCCTTGTAGAAATGAAGGAAAAGAGCTGAACACAAAGCAGCTGCAATATAATTAAAATGTAAGTAGTAAATTATGTATAACATATAAGCTATTTGTATAACACATAAGCTATAACATATAAGCTATAGTAGTCCAGTGAGAATACTACCAGCCATCGATCGGTAAGGGACCCTTATTAATCGTGTTCGCAGCTATCTTGCTCGTATAATCAGATTTATGATTAATGATTCATTTGTGTTCTCCGTAATCAACATCCCCATTTAAAGGCTGGCCGAGTTACTCTTTCCTATTTATTCTTTTCTAAAGCCCCCAAAATCAGGCGTTAAGTTCTACGATCACGCGAAAAGATTTGAGCGTTGGTAGCGGGAGTTCGGCATGAGGGTCAAACATCTGCAGTCAAATATACGTAGTATTAACTAAGTTGGAAATTTGATTCGCGTCTTCAGGTGCTATAGAAATAGAAGGTATAGAAGTTTGCGCGGTTACCACGCAGCGAGTTCACTTCGGTCTCACCGTGGCTTGCATCGGTGAGTTGCACACACTTTCGCTCACCGTCGCCTCTACTACTCGCGTCGAGGCGTTGCTCGATGAAAATGACAGTTGACTTTTTCCCGAACAACTTTACTTTCGCAATGTTCATACATACGGAATGAGGTGACCAATATGTTTCATGATGTTTGGTTTGTTACAGCTGCGTAAAATATTATTTCTTGAACATGCGCAAATGGTCACATTTTGTTTGAAAACAAGCAAAGTTAACTAATTTTTATCCACCCTAAATCAAAGTTAAAACAATTTCCTGCTCAGGAGTATGGTAATTCTATCAAAACCCATCTTTACAAATTCTGACAATGCCATAATAATTTGAAATGAATAAGGAAAAATGTCATTCATTCAATTAAAGAAAACAGCACGCAAACCATGCGTTTTCCAGTGTGTCAATGAAGATTTAATTTTCTTTTCACCCGACTTTAAAAGTATAAGATGTTTTCAATTCGTTTTTATTTTTTATGTTTGTTAACTCAGAACTCCTTCATTAATATCCAGATTTTTTTTTTTTTGTTCGTGAGGAGTTACCTCCACGTTAGTTTCATATAATTTTAGTGAATCTCTGATGACAAAATCCACGAGGAATACTCGTATCGTAGAAGAAACACCTCGGATATCATAGGCATATTCTATGGTAATTTCGGTGTTTAATGGTTCTGAAAGGAAAAAAATTATAGGAGACTTTATTGTCCGTCCGTCCGTCTGTCTGTCTATCAAGACCCTCTTTCTCAGGAAGGCGTGGAGGTATCAAGCTGGAATTTATATCAAATACTCAAGTCTACTGTTCCTTGAAGCTGTGAAAAAATCAAACTTCTAAACCAACGCAATCAAAAGATACAGCCATTTATGCCTCAATTTTCGCAAATTTTCGATACTCGCAAGGGAATTAGAACCTACAGGGTACTTCCCGTGAACTCAGAATCTTGAAATTTGGTACGAAGCTACGTCTTACAGCACAGATAAAGGAAAAATTGCGAACACCGTAACTTTTGGTTACATCATATAATAAAAATATTTTACACCACACCTTGCCAAAAAGCGCATTTTTCCGCACGCTGCGCGTCCGGAAAACCCCACTTTTTGGCCAAGTGGTGACGTAAAATTGTGCACCAAACACGGGTCGTAAAACAAAAAGCCCTCTCTCGCATATTTATGACCCTCGCCTGCGGCTCGGGCCTCAAACATCTGCGATATCAGCCTTTCTTTGTTTTAAAACCCTTGTATCGTAATGTACTGTTACAGTACATATGGTGCTACTTTACCGCATGAGTGCGGTAATCAGCAGATTACGTGCATATGTCGAAACTTTAAAGAGCCATATGTACTGTAAAACGTTGTGCGATACACGTGCGAATAGGTAATTCGCAACTATTGTCGATTTAAAACACTCCCTTCGGTCGTGTTTTAATTTATCACCACTCGTTGCGAATTTCCTGTTGTCTGCACTTGTATCGTAATGTACTATTTTACGGGACCCTCGGTGCGCGAGTCCGACTCGCACTTGGCAGGTTTTTTTTTATAGTAGGAGTTCGTAGGAGGAGTTGATTAACCACCACCATATCAGCCCATAGACGTCCACTGCAGGACATAGGCCTCCCCCACTTTCATGGGGGGTAAATGCCATAATCGCCACGCTTGGCATGTGGGTTGGCGATCGCAGTATTTCCACCGCATTCCAGGGATGCTGCTGCCCAACCCCTGGTGGCCTTGGTCGTAGTTTTAGGACATACCCGGGAGTTGATTAATTAGGGAAATAATAAATAAAAAACTTAAAATACCAATTCCAAGTGTTACTGTTAGGTACTTAAAAAAATTGAATCAAGTGTGAAAACTTAAAAGCGCCTTTGGAAGAAGTCGTAGAAAAAGCACCTTCAGCTAAATCCAAGTCAAAATATCATCGTGTTATTAGGAAGGTACGTCACCAAATGTTTATTGCAATATCTTTGTGCTATTTCCTCACATTGTTTGATAAAAACAATATACTTTATTTGGGTAATAACCAGGTTCCCACCTACCTTGATTCTTGACATGCCTCTGCATATCCTGGCCCCGCCAACCACTGCGTCAGGCAACTCATAATATATAGCGGCAATTGTTCCAAACACTGTATTTTATATGGTAACGCATTTGGATCACAAAACAACTCACTTTTAACTTGTAAAAATATTTTATTTCTTTAACTCACAACGCACTGTAACCACAACTTTCTCCATCATCAATATGTATAACTTTTTTCTTCTTCTTACCGGCTATGACCTAAGAGTATAGAACCTCTTTGGTAAATTATACATTATATTTATGTTCTGTTTAGAACAGTAATAGTGATTTGATTAACTAATGTATTATTATTGTGTTATCAGATTCATCATCATCCTCCTAGCGTTATTCCCAGTACAGTTGCATCCTGAAGGATGCCTGGGGTCCGCTATTTAATCCCAAGAATAGGACACAATAAGAAAACATAAGAATACAGTCCTTAACCTTCTTAATTTCTAACCGTATTGTGTTATCAGATTACGGTGACATAATACCTCTATGATGTTTTGAATTTAAAAATTCGCAGAGCTACCTCGCATTCAGTCACTAAACGTTCGAGTAATAGTTACTAATTACAATATGAAATAATTTCAGAACTTCAATATTTAACATAATTTGTCTTACTTGTATATCGTGCATCAAGGGCCTGGTGGGTCTACACCCACTAATTTAAAGAACATATTCGAGAAAAACGAGGTGTGTTGTGATCATTTAAAGTGTATGATTTATTGAAATTGTAGAGAAACATAGTTTTCCTCAAAACCTTAGAGAAACTAATTCAACGAAGTCACCCTTATTTTTCCAGTTCTAACCGTTGTACGAATGCGTTTAAAATTGGAAAAATATGTCATTTTAAATCTACATTTCAAAATAATGTACAATAACGTGGTATTCATACTTTTTCGCAATAATTATTCGTTTTGCCAAAAAATTGTTTTATCCCCTTTATCGCTAGTTTCTGCGTACGGGTGAGGTGGACACCGTGGACAGTACATTAAGATTGGCGACGGTAGAGACTTAAACACTTTCAAAGACCATTATTTATCTATGACACTTAGTAAACTTATTTCCCCTTGATCTTGAATGTTTTGATGACGAGGTGCTACGAGGCTCTATTACCGCTTACAGATTACTAGTAAAGGCCTGTTCATTCAATCTAGTGTGCAACCCAGCGCGTTGTGGCGCCAGTAATTTGATTGAACAGCGTACAGGCGTGTGATAGATGAGAAATTGGTTCGGGGATTAAATAACCTATTACAGGTGATGATTAGTTAAAACCACAGTTTACGAATTGGTAAGATATAAAACTACTTAAATATATTTATCAAAAATTGCACAATGTACTAGGCTGGGCTGGTGTATGCAAAGAATAAAAAGAAAAGTAAATTGCCTGCCCCGAAAGTTTTGAATAAACTTATTATTCAATTATTTTTAGATTAAATATAATGAAACGGGTCACTCACGTCTTAAAGGTCGAATATCGCTCGACATGTTTCAGACCGGTTCGCGGTCCTTAATCATGAGCACTAATCGCGGCGGCGCTTTTCTTAGCACTGCGTGCCCGTGCCCTGTCCGCTCGGTTGCTCGGCGCGGGTGGAGGTGGCGGCGGCGAGAATCTACCCTCGTTTTCTTACGAGGGTAGATTTATTATATTTAATATGTCTCAAACTCACGGGAGTTTTCTATATATTTAGATTTTTAAATAAATCTTTTTTCTTTGCTACGTCACTTAATTTAATAATAGTATGTACCAAAGTAAAAGAAAAACACGATTCTTATTTTTTTTTACACTACACTTTAGTTTGATCTATACAATTTTAGGATTCATCCTGCATGCGTGCGCGAAAGATTGTAATTTAATTTTATACCGAAATATTAAACTAAGTAACGTTACATTATCTCTATCACCATCTTCGTAATCATCAACACTACACTAAAATATGTTATATAAAAATTATATTCCGGTACGCGTGCGAATAAACATCATCTTAGTCATTAAATAACGTTCACATTTGTTTTCTGGTCAGTCATTGTTATATGATTTATAAGTACCTAACATTTTAATTTATTGTTATTTTATTGTCATTGCTGAAATTAAATGAAATGAAACAGTCAATACGAGTACAACAAATAATTTCGGCATGTGCGCGGAATGTCAAATATATAGAGATGAATTTACTGTAGGTTTTGATTTGACAGTAAAACATAGCAGTGTACTGCTACTGTACATACACGTATACTTCGTCATTGTGTCTTAAAATGTTTTGAGTGAATTGGTTGCGTAGGCTTATCATAAGCCGCTTATGTACACATAAATG
The DNA here is from genome assembly GCA_905163555.1 of Notocelia uddmanniana. Lineage (NCBI taxonomy): Eukaryota > Metazoa > Arthropoda > Insecta > Lepidoptera > Tortricidae > Notocelia > Notocelia uddmanniana. Next base: position 11,404,314 of record LR991052.1, on the reverse strand, counting down.
TTAGGGCCCTGTTTCACCAACTTGACAAAAATGACAAATAATGTCATCTGATAGTGATCCCCGTACGTTACTGAGTTTATTACAATCAAAGATAGTCGCTGTGTACCATCGTTAGGCCAACTATCTACCATAAAAGCTGTATTCTCATACTATTTTGCCCGACCCAGGGACGGTAAATGGTCCTTGTCAGATGACAGTTACCAAGTTGTCGAAATAGGGACCAGGAGATGATTTTGAATCAATTTTGCTCGGCGTATTAAATTCAGATGCCCAACAAATTGCAAATGAGCACCGCTTTATAAAATTCACGTATATAATAGACACAAATATTATTTATTGAAAATGAAGTGTCATTACAAGTCAAATTAATTAGGTATATACATGAATACATTTGTGTCCGCTGGATGCGGGTGGCGCAGGACCGGTCACTGTGGAAGTCTTTTGGGGAGGCCTATGTCCAGCAGTGAACGTCATTCGGCTGACATGATGATGATGATGAATACATCTATTATACATTTATATTTATTCAGTTAATCTATACTCATATTATAAAGCTGAAGAGTTTGTTTGTTTGTTTATTTGAACGCACTAATCTCAGGAACTACTGGTTCGAATTGAAAAAATCTTTTTGTGTTGTATAGTCCATTTATCGAAGGCTTTAGGCTATATAACATCACGCTGCGACCAATAGGAGCGAAGACGCGGACGAAGTCGCGAGCAACAGCTAGTATTTAATAATTCTTTATAATATAAATCATTTTTCGACTAGCCACTTTTTTAATTTGTATCTAAACGTCGGAAGACTGTCAGCTTCTGTTATCTCCTTTGGCGGCTTTTTATAAACTATCGGACCAGCAACATGGACTGTCTTTGCAGTTTTAGTGAGCTAATGTGGAATAGCGCTGAGTTTATCTGCATTACGAGTGACCCAAGCACATCCATCTCCTTGCTTCCCATATGTACATATGTGCATATACACGTATGGCTATATCGGACACGCCGCTTCAGTTTACGCCATTGTGTCACCCAGGGCGTATTTGACTGATGGACTGATTAAAATCGTACATTGCATATGAAATTAATATTTTGTCGCCATCATAAAGTTATTGGTTCGGTACAACATTTTACTAAGTTTGCACCAGATTTGGACACGTGGTAATCGTTGCCACCCCGCTAAATATGCATTGCGTCAATAATTTTATATACTGCTTATTTTATACAGCGTTTAAGTTAATATATTACTATCCTGTGGAGTCTTTTTATACAGAGGCCAAACAGGCATAGAGTTTAGGCCAAGACTAGTTAATACAGTTATGTAATGCTATTTAAAGTCAATTTAAGATTTTTTTCTGTAGAGTCGAATCAGCCTTAATCATTAGCGTAACCTTTCCATATAAACGGTTTTTGGACTAGTTGTTTTGTAATTAAATAATGTAGATTTACAAAACAAATGTTTACCACTTAGACAATGCAAACAGGCGTTCGGCAATTTCTAGATAGCCTTTAATTTCCTACAGATTTATAAACGTAGCCAGGAAATGTTCCGCGAATGTGTGCAAATGATTCTTCTCCTATATGTGACCGGTTAAGATGCATAATCGCGCGATGAACGCAGTGCAGTCTATTGTGATTAGTTAAGGTGAAAAGGGGTTATGTGCGTTATTATCGTGTTGCGCTTGGGACCTTTCTGTTCTGTGGTGGTTGTATTGTTGCAGGCGGCGGTAGTTTACGAGGTCTTTCACCGTTGCATTATATAGGTCAGTCAGATTAGCCGCGGTCCCTGCACTGTGTGTGTACCGAGCTAATGGTTGTAGCTAACATCGTCAAAAAAAAACTTCACATGGTTTGCGTCCAACACGTGTTACGTTGTTTTATAGGAAATTGAATACAACTTGATTCAGAATATATCTATCTATTTTATTGTTCGGTGGTACTTTGACGTGACTACCATACAAACTATTATAGAACTACAAATTATCGAATTCTCCGTCAAGAAATCGTTATTTCAGGTTTGAGTTAACTTGGTCAAGGATACGAGTGCTTACACATAATCCACTTTTTAGAAAGACAACCCGGTGTACAACAGTAAATTTAATCTCACTTTTAATCCTAGAAAGTATTAACTTAATACCTACACATTGGCCTAATATCGGCATTGTAATGTAATGTTAATAACAAGAGGTGTAAACCACTATTGCCTGAACAAAGTCTAGATAAATATTCAGGTCATACATAGGGTTGACTTATACTCGTATAGTAAGTATATCAGCCTTGCTCGTTTTTATTAGAGTTCGTATTTGTTGCCAATCTCTAGCGTGATACTAGCTTTATTATACGTTAAGAAAGTTTGCTTATCACCACATATAGGTACGCCTACATACATGCATTGCGTATTAACTACGTCGTTTAAGTTTGTTGTAGTATTTAATAATAGGTTAATTGTTTCCTTCGTCGATACCTTGTTAGTTCTCTTCGACCTGGTTTGCATGCCATTTCTTTTCTTGTAATAATTTGTAATCGGTTGAAATTATTAATTTATCGGCTGTGAAATAAGAAATATGTTACCAATATTTACGGCCAGGTATTGCTTACAAGTTTTAGTTGTAAATACTAAGGCAAGAAAAAAGTAAAACAACAAATAGCTTCCTGAACTTCATCAAGGAGAATTTTAAAGTTTCGCGGTTTAAAAAGATATATTATTAAAAGTTTTAGAGAGTGCTTTGCCCTGCTTCATTTTAGTAGCTAGGAACAAAGTATGCACTCTTTTTTATACAAGGTTCATCCTTTGTTTTAACTGTTTTAAGCTAGGTTTACTCATTAATTATAGTTCTGTCCCGATTAAAGAGATGATCTTTATAATTTCTTCTTTTTGCTGATAAGAATAACTGTGTATATCGCTATAAATAGTGCACCAAGTGCACAAAGACGGTAAAAAAATCGAAGCCGGACCGATATATTGTTTTATCACTCACGAAATAGAAATAGCGCCCTTTCAACGAGAAACTGGGTAACATGCTATTTTGAACTGTCTCGCTATATTGATTTGATACTAAAAAGCAATCCCGAACTTTACTTATGCTTTTCAAGCGAAAAAGCAAAGCAAATGAGTGTAACAGGTCTTTTAATTGTGTTTGCGCCGAAGACTAGGCACTTTGTCTCTCTACTATCTTTACTCTTAGACTTGCTTAACAGGATTACATCAATTATATGCAAAAGAGAGACTGTAACAAAGCACTATCAAATCATGTAATGGATAATCTTAACATTTATCAACTTAAATTCACATACTCGTAACTAGTGGCAAGGATAACGGTTCAATCCGATTAAGTTTGGATGGTGATGGTGCAATGTCCCTTTGTAATCTTACTACTCGAATACATCTTGCTACCTTATCGTCTGATGAGTTTTGGTGTTGTTTCAATGCAAAATTTCCCTCGTAGGTAAATCAAACGTGAAATTCATTTATACCGCAGCTTTTTCTTATCTGTTATCAGTAGGTAGGTTTGAGATAGGAAATGCTGAAAGTAAGTGGATTTATTGTGGAAGTAATGGCGGGAGTCGGCTAGAACCGCTCCAGTTTCGGAGGTCGCCGTCCGATCGTGAACTCTGCACTCCGCTCGATTGCTGCGTCCCTGGTAGCTTTACGTAACGATTAAAAATACCTTTTCAGAGTTTACTTTATACCCGGGTCAATTTGTGATGGGGCGTGTGTTTCAGACTCTATGCGAGGTTTAAAAATGATGCAACCTTGTGTATAAATGACGTGGCAGTTGCATCTAGTCTATAGGAAATCATATCACACGCCTCACATCCAATAGTTAAGTTATAATCATAGAAAGCTTAATAGGCAGTGAATTTGGGTGAGTATATCCACTATAAAACTACTATACTATATTATTCTTTTTTGAGGTGTGCAATAAAGCATATTGTATTGTATAAAAGCGCAAAGATGTGTTTTCATATATTTGGCTACTCGTAAGCTTGTAATATGTAACTAGGAGTCAAAAAAATTGTCTGTTGCCTTCGTGCGTTATATTTATTATTCTCATTTTGTCGAAGTTAACTGGAATTGAAATTGAAATAAATATATTGGAAATTTATTTTCGCATACCTCTGGTAGACGTTCAAAAAATACAAAACACAAAATATTTTATTTTATAAAATGTACATGTTCACCCTTAAACTCGCGAATACGCAAATTTACAATAAGTTTATTTTACGAGTATATTAAGCAGTAACGCTGCTAACGAAAATTCCAAATTTCAAATTAAAGGCAAAAATTGAAAAAAAAAAATGCTCCGAGCAGGATTTGAAGCCTGTCTTCTGCGGTAGATGTCACTGTACGCCTCCCTAAGGCATTGTAGGCGAGAACTAGTGAAGGATTTCGTGCACGAGCTTGGTTGTTCCTATAGCTCAGAGGCTAGAGCGATTGGCCGCGTTTTACAATAAGTACCTGCACATAATTAAATATGTTATTTATTATTTTATCTACAGCTGCATATTAATAGCCCTATGTAGTGGCTCTGTGAGCTGTAGACATCGCAGTTTTATTACTCCAAATTTCAAAATTTCGAGTAACTGAATCAAGTAATCAACAAAAAATTCCATGTAAGTATCGAACGTGCTCACAAAACTTCACGAGAATCGTTTGGCATTTTTTCTTAAGCTGAAACGAAGACGCTGCGCTCGCTCAGTCAATAACTAGTCCATTCAACTCGGTTCAGGATTTCTCGGTAGAATGCAGATAACAATACGGGTTTTAATTTAATATGGCTAGTAGAAAATACCGCCCTGCGAGTAAAATAACCTGATGAAATTTAAAGTATTTGAAAAATCGCGTGAATTTCATGCGTTTGCAAGTGCTGGATGCCCAAAAGTTCGGACGATCGCCAGCCCGCCAGCCGCACGAGCCGGGGTCAATGTCCGGGAGCGTTATATAGGTCAACTGAAGGCGCCTCCTCGTCTATATTATGTCAGCCTGGTGTGTGGCTTGACGCGTTTGCCGAATTTACTCTCAAATAGATCACTTTTACGATTAAACCTGTTCCGAAAACAGGTAAATAACAATACCGCGGCGTAACCGGTTCCATTGAACCGGCAGAATTAAAAATAAAATGAGCTATTGTAACTCTCTGTAACTTCTGGAAAGGGTTCAATATCAATACCATTATTGTAACTTTTAACAATTGGTGATTTAAAATAATCAATTTTGACATGGAGTGGCGGTTTTTATTTCCTGTTTTCCATGCAACGCACTGTAGACAAAGTTTGCAATCCTATCCATGCAGCTACCTACTTACTATTTATAATGGCAGGGCTTCCTACGTCCGGCCCCTATGCCTGGGCGTTCCTAATCATATATCTATTGGTCTCTGTTCATGAAACCCCGTGCTTAAGATACACACAGTTCTCACATATCTTAATATCCAATTATTTCATACCGTTATTTATCCAAACCAAAGTTATCATAGGCTAAAAGCGTAACAGCTACGTACCCTTAATTAACTCATTATTGCAATGGTTGACAAAATGGGGTTTAGTAACGTAAATTACTACACGTATCCAAATAAACACACCATTCCAGGGAATTCCATTTCAATTTATCAGGATACCAGCGTGACCTAAATTCTATTCCGCGTTGTGGGTTTGCACTGCAAATACCTTTAACATGTCCACCCCCACTACAATCATGTAACAGGATTTACAGAATGATGCTGGATCAATCAGGCCGACCTGCAATTTACCTGGAAACGATTTAGGCCAGCAATCGCGTAATGGAAATATTTTCGACCCGTTTATATTTCCCATTTTCGACGGTACAGCTCGCAGGGTAATAAGTTAGATTCTAAAAAAAAAGTAACGATCCCATTCGAACCATTTTTTAAAGGCGATTAAATGTGATGTGTGTGTGTGTGTGTGTGTGTGTGTGTATGTGTGTGTGTGTGTATGTGTGTGTGTGTGTGTGTGTGTGTGTGTGTGTGTGTGTGTGTGTGATGAGACCAACTACGATTAAAACACAACAAAAGCTGCAAATGAGGGTCATAGGTGGATATTGTTCCCGGACACTAAAAACGCTAATTGACAGAAAAGTATGACGTCACAACGCTAGGGCCTCGGTAGTACGAGGCTACCTTGTGTAAAAAACAAGACAATTGCTATTTTAATCGTGAAATACTGTGTTGCGTTTAAGGATTAGTTGTTATAAAGTTTCGTTTTTATTGAATCATGTGAATTCTAATGGTAGCCTTTGCGAGCGAATGCATTTAACGGTCCCCCGCACGCTAGAATCATCTGAATTCTGAACTTGATTCTCCATAGAAGCGTAGTTTCGTTCGCATTTTAGAACGCCATGCTGAAATAACATGAAACTTAGGATACAAAATGGGATTGGCCATATCTAGGTCGGAAATTAGTTTCTGTTGCTAGAAATTGTAATAGAAAAAAACCTATTGTTATCTATAAGACTACATAGATGACAAAAATATACATACATACTTTTTAGAAGTATCGTATTTTATTATTATTCTTATTTTATTTTGTAATTTTCTTTTTATTGTGTTAATGTGATGGTATACTATTCATATAACGGCAATATGTTATAAAGTTTAACACGAGGAAGCTACCCTATTACGCAATGGTTCGAGCATGCGAATGATACTCGCAGATATAATAGTATTTTATGACAGCGTTATTAGCCTGCTGATTCCATCAAATTAAAGTCATTGTGTTCCGATATTGTCATTATTATTTTATTGATGCGAATTGGATTCAAATAGGCGCAAAAAACCCGACCCGATAGGACCCGGGTATGTCCTAAAACTACGACCAAGACCACCGGGGAATGGGCAGCAGCATTCCTTGAGTGCGGTGGAGATACTGCGATCGCCAACCCGCATGCCAAGCGTGGTGATTATGGCATTTACCCCCCATGAAATTGGGGGAGGCCTATGTCCAGCAGTGGACGTACTAGGGCTGATGTGGTGAGGCGCAAAAAAAGAAAAAAAAGCTGTTTTTCGCATACAAATTTAATTATTCAAATGCAGTGAAATAAAATGAAACCGAATTATAATAAGCGTGTTGTTCACTGGCTATAGGGCACTCGTCACTGGGGCATTTATTAAGGCGAAAGGGTGGGCAAGCTCTTTCCATACAAACTTTGTGCAAGTTTTTCTTCGTTTGTGTTTGCACACCAGTTACTATTTTTGGTCCATATGCTTATTTTTTTGTTAGCTGTGTCCTGATGTTTTTCTTTTTTAATTTTAATTATATTTTGTATTTTTTTTTTTAATAAATGCAAAATTTCAACATCAAGTTCTGCGTATATCCAATATGTACCAATAAAAAATAAAATTAAATGCTGAAGTGCCAAAACTAACGCAAAAAACTTGCACAACCTTTGTATGGAGAATGGCTTGCCCTACCCTGCGCCTTCAGTGGTGAACGGTGTTGGTCGCACATATTCTAAACCTTAATTTTAAAATCTACCTAAGCATTCTTGTAGTGACTGTTTGTTTACCCAAATACATAAAAAAATAAAAAAAATGGCACTTTTCATTTTTATCTCAGAATATTGACGTCAGCTCATTAGACTCAGAATCAACAATGCTAACGATTCTAGACGAAGAAGTGTCCGCAGTACGGTTTTGTTACTTTTTATGTATATATACATTTATGTACAGGTAAATTACTTTCGAGACATTTTTGCATTTGTAGTTATGTCCTCTGTAGCCAGGATCACACACACATACGTTTGTCTGTGTACGTCAACGTGTACATGTAAATATACAAACCTACTACAAATGCAAAAACGTCTCGAAAGTAATTTACCTGTATAGTGTAAATCCATCCATATTCTGAGACAGCATTGGATTGCGCCTTCATCTTTGCGTGCCTTCATGATTGCGATTTCATCAGGACGGCTAGCATAACTTGGTACACTCTATTGGTAACTAATTGGTACACTCAGAAAGAGACGGATTGTCTATCTCGCGCGTGAGATAGCTCGCGCGCCAAGTTGTGCTAGCCGGGCAGGACCCTATGATCAAATTCTGACCTGATGACAATAGGACCACCTCACCCCGGAAGTATAGCATTTCAAACATTAAAATAATTTTCCAAATCGGTTAATAATCAACGGAGTTCTGAGGTAACAAGCATAAATAAAGTAAAAAAAAACCACTGTTTTCTGTTTTTTTATGTGTACACACACTTGCCAAGCTGTATGCCAAATTTCACCTTTCTAGGTCACCTGGAAGTAGGTTAGGTTTAAGATTACTAGTCAGTCCGTCAGTGGTAAAAAAGCCGTTTTTTAGGGTTCCGTAGTCAACTAGGAACCCTTATAGTTTCGCCATGTCTGTCCGTCCGTCTGTCCGTCCGTCTGTCCGTCCGTCCGCGGATAATCTCAGTGACCGTTAGCACTAGAAAGCTGAAATTTGGTACTAATATGTATATCAATTACGCCGACAAAGTGGTAAAATAAAAAGTGGAAAAAAATATTTTATTAGGGTACCTCCCCTATACGTAAAGTGGGGAGTGTTTTTTTTTTCATTTTAACCCTAACGTGTGATATATTGTTAGATAGGTATTTAAAAATAAATAGGGGTTTACTAAAATCATTTTTTGATAATGTTAATATTTTCGGAAATAATCGCTCCAGAAGTAAAAAAAAATGTGTCCCCCCCCCTCTAACTTTTGAACCATAAGTTTTAAAAATATGAAAAAAATCTCAAAAGTAGAACTTTATAAAAACTTTGTAGGAAAATTATTTTGAACTTGATAGGTTGAATAGTTTTTGAAAAAATTACAAAAATAATTTCTGAACTAAGTTTGTAATTTAACCGTATAAACAGGTGTTTATTGTACCTGTCATTTCTACAAAATCACAATGAAATGACGTGCTTTCAAAGGTTTTGTGTTTCTGTACTTAATATGTTAACTTAATGTGACGGACGGAAAACTACGGAACCCTACACTGAGCGTGGCCCGACACGCTCTTGGCCGGTTTTTGGACTTTAATATCTCAATAACTATTTCACCTATATTTATTAAATTTGGCATTATAGTTGTTCTAAAAAATCTTAATGCATATACTTTTTTTTTTATGTTAAATAAATTTTTCACCTATATTTATTAAATTTGGCATTATAGTTGTTCTAAAGAATCTTAATACATATACAAATTTTCTTTTCAATGTTAAATAAATTCGGAGTTATCGGAGGGCCAGAAGTGGCTCCAAACGGTTCGTATACCAGCCAAGTTCACCCCAGATATCTTTCGTAATGAAACCTTTTTTCACTTTATTTGAATGCCACTCTGTGTATAAATACGATATATATATATATTATCTCGTACATATATACTTAGGTACATACATATGTATACAGGGTGTGGCTTATAATTGGTGCGAAAAATTAAATGGTACACTATTGAGCTCTCCAGCAATTATTTCCAAATGGGTACATTGAAAAAAAATATTTTTTGTTTTTTTTTTATAGGCAAATGTAGCTTACGTGTTTTTTACTCTACTGGAGCGATATTTATAACTATTTATTTTTAAAACACTAAAAAAGGAAAAAAAATCTCAGAAATATTCTTTTTAACCCAAAAATGCAACAACGATTATGAGTCATAACTAGATGCTACCTCAAAATCAGCAGTGACTGCCACGCTATAATCTCGTGGTGCCAAGATCCATTACTTGGAGGTCATAACTGTCGATCCAAATTTCTGCCAAGTGAAAAAAGTTTTTTTTTGGACACAAGAGGTGAGATGATGCTGTAAGGAAGCTTCCTTAAATTTTTTTGCTCCTATTACAGGCCACATCCTGTATATACATATATCTATAAGTAAGCGCGCGTGTATGTACTTACGTGGTCTTGGACTTATCGTAGACAATGGATGCAGCGAACGGCGCGGGAGCGCGGCTGCTGGGCGCGAAAGGGAAAGTTAGCTTCCTGTTCGCACGCGGAAGCGACGTAAACGCGCGCGCGCAGCGCCATGCGCCGGTACAGGAACTGCGGATATTTAAAAATATAACGGAGATGACATATTCTGGCCTCACGTTTTAATACTATAATTCCTGGCGTCATATTCGTGATTAGACAATCGAATCATTAAGAGGATTCCTTGCTTATGTCAACCACGCCCTCCCATATTAGAGATGTGCTTATGTCTCATGCGCACGAGAAAACGAGATGCAAAACTTTTCGGGAATGACTTTTTTAAATATCTGTCTTGTGAAATATCTGCCTTGTGAAATAATTACACATATTTCCTGGTTTAAAGGAGGTGAAATATTTTTATTTCTAAAATACCATAATTTTAATTGATTAGTTTCGTTTAATAATGTACTTGTTTCTATAACTTTTTCTTAGCAATCATGTTTTGGCTCTTTTTATCAAAGAAAGATAATCAATGCAGTCAAGAATAATATATCCAAAATCAACCCCTATGAGATCTTAATGGATTGGACTCGGGTATGTCCTAAAACTACGACCAAGACCACCGGGGCATTCCCCGCCCATTGGCAGCAGCATTCCTAGAATGCGGTGGAGATACTGCGATCGCCAACCCGCATGCCAAGCGTGGCGATTATGGCATTTACCCCCATGAAATTGGGGGAGGCCTATGTCCAGCAGTGGACGTCCTAGGGCTGATATGGTGGTGGTGGTGGTGGAGATCTTAATCTGCTCAGTACCGTATTTCAAATTACAAAGGACGCTAGATTTTCCTAGTAACGGCCTTATACAAATGCTTGTATTCACTAAAACCCAAGTATTTTATTTCAATATTTTTTTATTTGGTTAATATTATACACATAAAGAAAGTTATGTTAAAGGGCGAGACGTGAATATTGTGAAATGTTTAATCAACTTTGGAACTTAACTTAATAGTGTGCGTTACAATTACTTTGACTTTTGTGTTGGTGAAAAAGGGACAAAGTATATTATAGTTATTAGACGCCTATAATGTGATAGTCACATAACTATGAATAAGATAAGATATAATGACCCGAGTAAAAAAAGTAAAAGTAATTTATTCTTCAAATTAGGCATAATTACATGCACCTATGAACGTCAATAAACTACCACCGGTTCGGAAAACTAAACCTCTGCCACGAGAAGAACCGGCGTAAGAAACTCGGGGATGTGTCATTTTTACAAAACAATATACATTGTATAGTTAAATATAAAATATAAAATTACAGTGTCCGACAAACCACAAAACTACAATGCTACAGTAGAAAACCTATTTTCGTGATAGATTATCTGTGCTGGACGCTATCACTGCCAAACATCCCTATCCATGATGTAATCGTTAACCTTATAATATGCTTTTGAAATAAGTGTTCGTTTTACAACAGATTTGAATTTTGAGTTGCTAAGTTCAGTAATGTGTTTAGGAATTTTATTGTAGAACTTGATACAATTTCCCAAGAACGGTACGACTTTTTCGCCTTAACTAGTCTATAGAAGGTTATTTTGAGTTTCCCAGTGTTTCTGGTGGCTATTGGTTTATTAGCGTTCGTTGGGAAATAGCACAAATTCTTCCTAACATCCATTATTATTTCAAATACGTATAAGGACGGCAGGGTTAGAATACCTAATTCCTTGAAAAAATTTCTTAATGACTCACGCGACCCCAAGTTATAAATAGCTCGATTAGCCCTTTTTTGCAAAATAAAAACAGTGTCAATATCTGCAGCTGAACCCCGCAAGATAAGACCATAAGTAATTGTACTATTAAAATAAGCAAAGTAAACTAACCGTGCCGTTGCCACATTGGTAAGCTGCCTTATTCTCCTGACTTCAAATGCAGCAGAGCTCAACCTACTTCCTATCGCTGTTATATGGGAACCCCACTGCAATTTTGAGTCCAATGTAATACTTAAGAATACAGTTGTCTTAACAAATTCTAACGGTAGACCATTAAGTTTATTTGTGTCTAAGTTTCTATTTGATGAGTTCGCTGGAGAGAATTTCATACATTTAGTTTTTTTCGGATTCAACACTAAGTTAATGGCAGCAAACTAGTCAGATATCATGGATAGTATCTCTCCTATTTACCTTGAACAGTAATGAGGTGTCGTCTGCGAATATTACAATACCTGACCTTCGGCTTACCATATATGGTAGATCATTTACATAAACAAGGAAAAAGAATGGGCCTAGAATAGAACCCTGAGGTACTCCCATCTCTACCACTGTCTCTGACGAAATGGCTCTATTTATCGCTACCTTTTGATTTCTCTGTATTAAATATGACTTCATGAGATCTAATGCATGTCCTCTGATACCATAAAAATTAAGCTTACAAATTAAAGTACCATGATCTACACAGTCAAAAGCCTTGGAAAGGTCACGAAAAACTCCAATGGCGTCGTGTGACTCTTCCAAAGACTGCAAAATAAATTTTATTAGACTTGTACCTGCATCAGTAGTTGACCTACCTTTTGTGAAACCGAACTGCTGGGCGAGCAAAATATCGTGTGAATTAAAATGAGAAACCAATTGCGTGAGCATTATTTTTTCGAATATTTTGCTAAACGCAGGTAGAATAGACACTGGACGATAATCAGAAGGATTATCTCTATGACCTGATTTGAAAATAGGAACTACTTTACTACACTTCATTAAGTCTGGAAAAATGCCATTGTCTACACAACTATTATAAATGAGAGCTAGAGTGGGTGCAACGACCTCCAGAATAGATTCCATTACCTTGACTGACACGCCCCATAAGTCCTCAGTGCTCTTTATTTTTTACATTTTAAAAGCCTTAATCTAGATCTTAATCTAGAGGGGAAACATTATCAAATTAGAAAATATTTAGTGCCTCTAATTTTACGTTTTCATTTAGAAGAGACTCAGCTATTGTGGTAGATGATGCAAAAATTTGAGTCGTGATTATAGGAATTTTAGAAAAGAAATTATTAAATTCATCGGCTACTTTTAGTGCATTGGTAATTAAATTATCCTCTATTTTCAAAGATATTGTGGACTCTTTATTATTTCTTTGTCCCGTCTCTGCGTTTATTATTTTTCAGACAGTTTTGGCTTTGTTATCTGAGGACTTTATTTTATTATTCAAGCGCCTTTATGCACACTGTTTTAAATAATTTGGAATAATCCCTAACAGACTGATGGAAGCGTTTGTCATACATACATACATACATATAATCACGTCTGTTTCCCAGAGGGGTAGGCAGAGATCACGGATTTTCACTTGCTGCGATCCTGACATACAACTTTCGCTTCATGAACTTTCATAACATTCTTCATGCATGCGCGCCGATTTAGGGTACTCCTGACCTGGCCTTTCTGCAGAATGTCTCCGATTTGGTCGGAGTACGTTCGCCGAGGTCTTCCCCTTCCAACTTTTCCATCCACTCTTCCTTCATACACTCTTTTTGTCAATCTTCTTTCATCCATCCTCTCTACATGTCCTAACCATCTTAGCATACCTTTCTCAATTTCCGTCACTATATCTTCATTCACTCCACACCTCCGTCTTATAACGGTGTTTCTCACTCTATCTCTCAAAGTAACGCCACACATACTTCTCAGCGCTCTCATTTCCACTGCATTCACTCGACTCTGATGTTTCTTCTGCCACACCCAACTTTCGCTACCATACATTAGCGTCGGCACCAACACTCCTCTATCCACAGCCAGTCGCGCCTTTTCTGATACTTTCTGGCTACTCATAAAGACGTGAAGTGCCCCATTCACTCGATTCCCAGCTATCACTCTCCTTTCAATATCTCCTTCATGCTTACCATCTCTCGTGAACAAAGTCCCCAAATACACAAACCCATCCACTTGCTCCAACCTCTCTCCATCTACCAGCAATTTCACAAACTGTCATACACTCATCTCTTTTAAATGCCATCACTTTCGTCTTGCTTACATTCATTTTCATTCCTTTTCTCGCAAACAATCCGTGCATGCCAGTTACCATCTTCTGTAGCTTCTCAGCCGATGACGCTAATAAAACCTGGTCATCAGCGTTTGTCAGTGGTGCAAGATCTCCTTTCATAAAGTTGGTATAAGTTATCTCTACTTCTTCGAATTCCGGTATTTACCCAGTCATTAAATCTCATTTTATTATTTATCTTAATACGCTTTTTACTACAAGTCCTATTAAATTTGTTACACACTGTATCCAGAAGAATTTTGAATTGATCATTCGGATCATTTGATTCTACCTGGGTGTTCGGCATGGTTTTTGAGTAGATTTGACTTTAGTAGTTCTAGTCTACTTCTACGCAGCGGTCTTATGTCTATAACGCGATCTGGATGTTTTACTTCGCAAGGTAGCCTGACCATCTGAGCTTTATGATCCGAACGAACTCCATTTACTATGCTTCTCCGAGGTCGGAGTAACTCTGGTAGGTACTTCAAAAAAGTAGACAAAATTGAATGATTTAAAAATATAAGTAGTTATGTACTTATCTTTTTTAACTGATTGTGATAAAATATGACATTAAAGTCGCCGCAGACCACTACTAGTTTTTTTCCACTTGTTGCTTTAGTAAGTACATCCTCCTTAATTCCTATAAAAGATGTTAAGTCACCTGATGGTGGTTTATAAATAAATAATAAATAAATAAATATTGGGGGACAATCTTACACAAATCGACCTAGTCCCAAACTAAGCAAAGCTTGTACTATGGGTACTAGATGACGATATACATACTTATATAGATAAATACATACTTAAATACATAGAAAACATCCAAGACCCAAGAACAAATATCCGTGAAAAATGCACAAATAAATGCCTTGGCCGGGATTCGAACCCGGGACCTCTAGCTTCGGAGGCAGAGTCACTACCAACTAGGCTAAACAGGTCGTCAAAATGTAAATTATCAGATACTGATCCGTCTCTGCACAAGCAATCTCACAAACACGATCAACAGAACAACCTGAGAGGTCTCTACGTTCCTTAAAAGTTAAACCATTTTTCACTATAATAGAACCACCACCCCCTGCGGTAGTTCTGTTGAATGCGCTGGCCAATACGTAATTATATACATTGAATTTCATCATGTGATTCTTTAACCAAGTTTCTGTTAAGCAGACTACATCTACAATAAACTTTTCCGTAAATAATTCTAAATCTAGTATTTTGCCAGTGAAGCGATTTATATTTTGGTGAAATAAAGTTACACCATTGTGCTTCTCCGTTGTCCCAACAGTCAGTTTAAAGACAAATCCGCGGTTGGAGGACTATCCAAGGGGGAGGAGGAGCATTGATTTCCGAAAACGGAATTAATAAAAGATGCTAAAGATTTAGCAAGTCTGTCAGTCGTAATACGGTAATCACTAATAGCATTATTAGTGTCAAAAAATATAACATCATTATGACGGCACGACAGCTTATACATAAGCTTGTTAAGATTACACGCATGACTATTAGCACTGCACGGAGAAGCAGAATAGGGTAACGCGCCTATAATTACACTTTTAGCACCTAGCTTAGACAGGCAGTCGAACTCAGCCTTCATATCAGAATACCTAATATTTGAGCCATCACCCAACATTAATACAATTGTTGTTTGTTCATTAATATGGGTATGTTTGATATTATCAACAGGGGCAACCCGAGGGGGCCTTTTTGACTAGGCTTAGCTAGTCTAAAGTGTTATTGTTATTTTTTTGTATGGTTTTAATTTAGTTTTGGCCGAGTATGTAACTACCTAGTGAAGTCAAATATTAAGTTTGTTTATTATTGTACAAGACTGGAGTTTTAAAATTATATATTTATTTATTATTACGAGTCAAAGTGAGAGGTCTGACCGACAGAAAACTCGATGGTCTGACTGCCAAACAGTGGGGAAACAAATTTCGATATCCTTTTACTGAATTCAGAAATACAGTGCACACACATTTCCTACTATTAAGGTTGTTATGTTACTGTTAAGAACCGGCATTGAAGATATTGAATTACACTGATGCTAAGGTTTTAACGTTTTCGTAATAGGTACTTATTTTAAGTGTCAAAGGGAACTAGAATTATGTTGGCGGTTATCTATGGGGTTATCCGTATTTGGAATAGGTGTAACTTTATCAAGACAAGTAATTTCATTTCATCTTATAGGAAAACGAATCAAGGGAAAGAAGAAATCCTTCATTGAGCAAACTATACTACAACTGTCGGGAATCAATTTATAAGTTGTTATATTTTGTGATATTACATTTATAGAATGAGTTTTCTTGTTAACTATCAAATGCAAATAATGTTTGCAGTCTGTTTTCATTACTTTGTGTTTGTGTAAGCCTTCCAGTGCTCTAGTTGAGCTGCACTGCTAGGTATTCCACAACTTATTTGCCGTAGGTATTACCTAAATGTGCTTTGCAAAACTAGTAACTTACTGAGAATAGGGTCCGTGCACGCTGTTTGAATAATCTGGCAAGCCCATCTCATCTGTCATTGTATCTACATTTGTGCACAAAGTACAATATATATACTGAGATAGAGATACTAGTGAAATACTCCACGTAGATTGTAGCGCCGTTGTGTATTTAGTAAGAACTAACCGCTCGACCGCTGCATCCCTGTCACTTCAATATGCAAGTGCGATAGAGATAGCACCCAGTGACATCTGGTACAAACAAGTTAAACTAACATTTCCATGGAAAAATTCGTACTTCAATCAGCGCTGTAGGTGTCCGGCACCTCAGCATAATGCTGAGCCAGTGTCCGTTTCACTGCCGCGGGGACACACATTATATGTGATTTGTATGTAGGTACCAACGTTTTTACTTTGTGTTCAAATTTTTATCATGTGTGTGTGTCTTCTGTGTGTCTGTGAATAAATGTTTCTTTCTTTCTTTCTTACTTCGAGCTGATTTGTGATAGCGGTGCCGGTGTTGTTAAAGTATTTCAATGCAAACATAGCGTTGTGAACCTTTAACACGTAGTTTATCAAATTTTATTATTTACACGCAGTATGCTGTAAATACGGTAAAGGGCCGCAAAAAATATATAGATGGAGTTTTCAAGCTGTTTGCAATAATTAGGTTACAATCTACGAGATTTAAGACTGTACTTTTGACAGTTGTTATCCCAGTACAAGAAATGTCTAATATGACTGTAATGTAGTGACCTAAACTAAGATGAATAAGTTTGAAATGATTAAATAAAATAAATAGCTGGAAGAGCCTTATAGGGATAAGTTCGCCTTTGTAGTGTGATTGTTATACGTTTTAACATGTTATTGTATGCAATAAAGTGCTTACATAAATAAGCAAATCCTACTGACACTTGAAGTTGCGAGGAAATATGATCTCCGGTAAGGTATACATTTTGACGTTGCTTACATTAGTTACCTATAATGTGCAGTGTTTTCACAGGAAGTAGCCTGCTAGTCGATTACGCAACGTTGCAAACATAAGTTAGGTACAATCTGTCTTTTTTTCATTAAAAAATTGACTAGCACCTATAGTAAAGCTGTTATCAAATTATAGGTGATAAACTTAAGAAAATCACCTGATGTGTGTAGTTGTGACGTGTTCGAATAGACATTGACATTACATATTTAAAATGTGTAACACAAACAAAACAAATGTCTATTCAAACACGTCAGAACTACATATAACAGGTCAAGATCTTAAGTTTTTTAAATATACCAAGTTTCGATGAAAATTATGTAATAACTGTTACCGAGTCCGATATAACGAAACTGTTGATTCTATTTTTCAGGTATTTGATTCCATAAATCCTCAATCTATACACCCCTTATTTGCCCACGAATTAATCCCTCATAAATTATTCACACTTGTCAAAATAATTAAGAGCGCCTCAAGTGCTTGACATCTTTATAGTACCTACTACCTACACTACAGCTAAACAATTTGAAAGTTAAATACCCCTAACACATATAAACCGCGAATAGGTTGTATTTTATGAACAGCTAGAGTATATTGTCAATATGTCAAATTGTTTTAAAACAACAAGTTAACAAGCAAGTATTAAAATAACTGAAAAGTTACTTATTTTAATGTGAATTTCAGTCCTTTTTGGGTGTAAGTAATCTAATAATACTGCCACGTGAGTCATTGAACTCTGCTTGTAAAGAGATTTTAAGATATTATTTATGTTTGTTTTCCTTCATTTGGCGCCGTTTAGTCGCATAATTATGAGTATCTATCGGCGTGTATAATGAGGATTGCGAACGGTCGGAGCGAAAGTGCGGATGCGGAAATAACTCCTATTACTTACTCCACGATTAGGCCGGTCAAATCGGCAGACATGTATACTTAATAGTTTATTTTTCTACACTTATTACTATGCGTCTATATTACTATAAATATTTAGTAATCAAAGTCCCCTGCAGTGCGTGAAATAGGTAGGTATGTAAGTACAGTCGCGGAATGAAATGGTTCATCGCTTTTTAGATAGGAAATTAAATACTCCGATCCACCTGCCATAGCTGAACTTTTTAATTACTTATTTCTCAATGTAGTTAATGATTCTTCGTCAAATAATGTGAATATTAACCATTTAAATAACTGAACACCGTAACCTAAAATAATACGCCAAACGGAGATAAATGAAATTGGAAGAATCCGAATAACCTAAAATAAAATATACGCCAAACGGAGATAAATGAAATTGGAAGAATCCGTTTTTCAGTAATTTTATATTTATCGATTCACCGATATGGGTACAGGGCCCGGTCCCGACCCTAAGCCAAGACTAAGGCAAACTGCGGGACGGAGAATAACGCTATGGAAAAGTCCGGTGGCCGATATTGGGTGTATTTGAAACCAGTAACCAGCCCTTCATGTATTTAAAGCTTTCTGGTAGCCAGACTTCTGTCTAGCTAGTTCCATGGTATCAGACTGGTTGAGGAGAGAGCCAGCGGTCGATTTAAACATTAGTGGTTATTGGCAGTAGCTATTTAAAATGTTAATTATACATATGTATGTAGGTACTTATCTACCCAAGCAATAACGGAGACGGACGACGGATTCCGCGTGATTTACCCAAGAAAATCAATTTTAATACTGCACGCGCTCTTCGCGATGTCAGCATGCAAGTTTATGAATGGAATGATCAATAAGGTTTTGCGTAAGTATTGGCCATACGTTATGACTTATGAAGAGTCAATGAACCTGGATGCCTAATAATAGAACCTTCACAAAGTCTCGGGTTAGCCAGGTGAGGCCGACATTTGATCGGATCTTTGAATTTCAATGTTTCATAAACATCTTCAGGGAAGCAGGACATGTGACAATAAACTTTGGTGACAAGGGGCATCTGCTCACGTCGGTTACGACGGTATTCAGTTGTGGGTAAGAAATTCGTATCGGGTTTTTTTATACCACGGCGGTGACAAACAAGCGTACGGTCCGCCTGATGCAAAACGGTCACCGCAGCCTATGGACGCCTGCAACTTCAGGGGTGTTACATGGGCGTTACCTACACCTAGAAAAATTATACACACCTTTCTTGAAGAATCCCAAACTGTAGTTCCTCGGGAAAACCTCGGCAGGGAGCTAATTCCACTACCGGAGCGTCCGAGGGAGGAAGTTCCTATAAAACCGTACCGTACGCGACCATTTAGGTTCTAAGGTGTGAGGATGAATGCCCTGCCGACGGCGAGCAGTGCGATGATAGAAAGCGGCCGTGGGCTTCCTGTCAAACAGTTCTTCGGAGCACAACCCATTATACAAGCGATAGAACACGCACAAGGAGGCAAAGTTTCTTCAAAGTTAACGGTCCAATATCGCTCGTGAGTTTGGGATCGTCTACGATTCGCACAGTACGTCTCTCAAGCGAGTCAAAAGGCCCAAGCTGGTATCCAGGTACTCCCGCCCAGAGGTTTGCGATAGCGTGACATGGCTTCGGTGTTACAGGTTTATGCGATACGATAAGGTTTATTTTCATTTATTTATAGTACGCTGCACCCTCACTGATGGCATGCCCGCAAAGCGCTAACTAATCGCTAGTGTGATAAGGACCAGTGACTATAACCGAGTATTATGTCAAAGGACAGGTATAATTCGGTAATCACAGCCATCGGAGCGACAGTATTTTATAGCCTGAATAGATATTCTGACAGTGACATAAATAGGATATGAGATAGGACCTTTGTCTGGGACGTGATTTCCTGGACACGTTTCACAAAGTCGATCGCATCGTCACTACAGGTACAGGTCGATTCACAAGAGCTGGCGCGGAAAATGTATGAGACTGTCAATAATTTCATAGACATTCCGCGCCAGCTCTTAAATATGAATCGACCTATAGGTATACTATATAGCGAATCAATATACTGCTGACCTACGAACACGTGTCATTGTTACGGTGTTACGTAGTTCTAGGTCCGTATATTATCGATGAGGTAAGAGACGCCTGCAAAAAGCCTTGTGAATAAATAGGCTATGCTATGAGCCTATGAAGCCAGTTGGGACTGTTGGGAGTAATTTCAGGTAAATGCGAGCTTTGTCGACAAAGCATTGACAATATTTAGTAATATATGATTAGGTAGTATACTGGGAGCGCTGCATTTATTAAATAATTAGCCATTCTAGCGAGTTGCTGGTTCGAAACTTGAACTAACAAAACCTCGTTTCATATAACATTCGATTTTATTACAGACAAATTTGCATACGTTCCTTGGATTATTTATAATATTAAAGAATAGTTGTACTACTTATTGCGATCATTGCTAATTGGCTATAAGGGCATGCAACATAGCGAATATTAATTCAGTATATATCTTTGGTAAAATACGGACCTTGGTATGTCCTAAAACTATGAGCAAGACCACCGTGGGATGGCTAGCAGCATCCCCGGAGTGCCGTGGAGATACTGCGATCGCCAACCCGCATCACCCCATGAAATTGGGGGAGACCTATGTCCAGCAGGACGTCCTTATATTGTAGGTTTACATATACGGAGTGACGAGGGTGCGTAAGTTACGGCTTACGCTTATCATCAACAAGCAAAACGGCCCGCTGGCTATAATAAAAAAACGGTTTAAGCGTTTAGGTGAAATAAGCTCATTTCTGATTTTATAAATCGTGTTTAGCGAAAATGGTAATGAGTGTGAATGGGCACGAGTCGATGCGTAGGTGCAAGGCGGTAACGTAGCGTGTGACGTCACGGGAGCGGCGGCCGGGGGGTCAACGCCTCGCCAGGTGCGCTCGCGCCGATGCGCAATCATGAAGAAAATCCTACACTTTCGGGGTTTTCCGGGTTAGAGTCTGGGAGCGAAGTTAACTATATTTATTGATATTATTTATTGGTAGAAATAAAACACTTAATTACTTTTTTGATGTAAATTGACCCTGTTTTTCGTGAGATTGAAATGTCGGTCTGGGATGAATTTAGCATACAAATAACAAATTATATTCGTAAAAATTGATATGCGTAATAATTACCTATTCTCGTTCATGAATCAAATTATTTTAGCAAATCCTTTCAGATTTGTGTTCATTTAACGTGGGAGTTACCACGATAGAATTTTCAATTACTTGATACAGAGAACAAACAAAAGAATCATACCTACTTGAAAATAACAAAATTTCCGTTCTGGGCTGCTTGCGAGATCACGTTTAATTATTTATTTGTTTGTTTTCTGTAGCTATTAAATAATTGACGCCGCAGTTTCCGTACTGAACTATGACCACTTGCGTACATGATGCGGCGATCTTTATTGCGGTATTATACAATTACCGAGAGCTTAATGATGTCGCCCAGAATTCATTACTTGTAGGTATACTGTCAGTATGAGATTTTGGCGGTAGACTTATACTGTATTTTTCGTTTAAAATAAATAATAAATAAATTGAAAACGAGGTGCTCATACAGTACTGCATTCGTACATAACGACCCGCTTGCACGCATACCGCACCCATTAAATATAAAAATGTAGGTGCACAGGAAAGAAACTGCACCGACTGTACTTGACAGTTGACACTGACAGCTGACATTATACCGCACCATCTACGCACCGCCTAATGGGGATATGGCCTAACTAGTAATTTACTCGAGTCGTCTTTGACCGGCAAGTCGAGTCACAACAATAATGCGGCTTATTAAAAAAATCTCTGGCCGGTAGCACGAAATGCAGCGACGTAATATGTACTTATAATTGACAGCTTATTTGATATGAAAATTGTTACCATATAAAGGATTTAAAAGAAACCGTACCCGCTTCTGCGACTGTATTCTAATTGTGGAGAAGATCGTTACATAATTTACTAGGTTTAATTTAATAAAACTACTTTATCGCTCATCTCTACAGTACAGTTCATCAGTACATTTTAACCCTTTTCTTGGCAAATGAAAAAAATCGCGAGTTCATGCCTCATTTGCGCTATGTACAACAAATAAAGTCTAGAAAAAATTGCAAAAAGATGATCAAAAAATGTGTATTTTATATGATACACTGTCAAGAAGAGGGTAACTAAATCATTTTCATGTAATAAAATGTTCTGATTTCTTGTAAGAAAATATAAAATGTCAGCATAATTTATATAAAAAAAGATTAATTTGCTTCTTGCTGGATGCTTAATTAGCAATTTGATTTGAAATTTAATCCTTACTTATAAATAAAATAAACTACAAGAAATATACTCTTTGAACTCCTCATTCATTATAATTTGCTTGTACATGGAATATTGTTCAATACACACCACCATAGTCACGTATCTTTTTTTCGGACGACTTGTTCCTGGTGTCAATTTAGTCGAACTTAATTTTATTATAACTGTGAGGAATGTTTTCAATTGACTTGTTCTTACACCAAAATGGAAGCGCGAAATTATAAATGGGCACTTACACGTATGTTTGGTATTTTATTGAATTTTTCTTTACTTTTTTCTCTCTCTTTAGTATAAAGGGGTTGTATTTGTTACTTGTACAGTTATAATTAAATTGAATTACTCGTAAAGTACTTAATGGCATTTAATGAGTAAAAGAGACTTCGTGATGGCTCAAATCCGTTTTATGCCGGAATCGACCAAATCAAATGGGAATAGGAAGATGCACTTAAGGTTATAAATAATTGTATAGACAAATCTGGGAATAAACTCTAGTATTGTTTAGTATAATCGCTCTCTTAGAAACTCACCCAATAATAATATTTACACCTACATATTTAAAAAAAAAAACTTTTTTTTTTATGACATAGGTGGCAAACGAGCAGACGAATCGCCTGATGGTAAGCGATTAGCGCCGCCCATGGACACTCGCAACACCAGAGGGGGTATTTAGTAATTAATAGTTATATCTTACGTGGACTGTATATCGAATTGGGGGATTCACAGGCAATGTATTACAATGTAGTAGGTCTTGTATGTCGTGAACTGGAGCGGGTTCCACGACCTAGCCAGGGCTTTACCGTTTTCCAGCCCAAATCCTGAAAGCATTGTAGTGTCGCGGTCGTCGACCCTTGAACTTGAAATGGACGCCCAAACAGTCGGACGATTTGCTTCCGCCGCCACGCGATAGACGTCACTTCCCCATTACATCCGTGCTAATTTAATGTAATCTTTAGTTTAGAATAAATTAATCGATCTAATGCAACAATTACAACGACTACTGGAATGTTGTTATAGTAGTCAACGAACACGGTGTTTGAACATTACAATTGAATAATGTCAAATATCTAAAATTTGTTCAAATATTAGGACACGCTTTAGGGTCAATTCAACCAAATAAGCGTGGGGTAAAGTCCAAGTCCAGGTAACGTAATTTTAAGTTTAATATTCAGATTTATCATCAGTTTTATTTTATATATTATATTATTATTTCTAGTATTATAAAATCTCTGTGCCTCACATATAACCCTTTGCGATTTGATTTAATATTGTCTAATTGTTTTGAGGTCTTAGATTAGGTCTTCGGTATATAGTGATAGAGACTGCACGCCGCGATATAATCTTGGGCTTTGTTATTAATTAATATCGACCAAGTAACTACAGAAGGTTTTACCTACGGATGACGTCAAATTGTAAGCCGATGAAATATGGCTAAAATCATCAAAATCAGTAACAACCCGCGGTTTACCATCGACCATCCCTGTCAGTTTCTCAATCAGTCTGAATAAACTAATAAAATTGACATCATTACCAAGTTATCGAATGAAACAATATGATGCGGTTGCTAGTATGTCCAGCTGTTCCTATTTAATGATAATATTCATTGCGTTTATAGTTGGTTATAGTTTCCCTTTTCACTTTCAGTAGAGTTCTCACGTTCATCATCATGATTTGCTCACGGCTTGAGCCTATGTTGGGATCTCAGAGGCAGCCGGACGCTTATGGTTAATTTTCTTCGGCAATAATATGAACAGCTTTTAATTTCTTTAATTATTTACCTACGAGTAAACAATAAAAAGAAAACAAATTTATAAAGGGTAAATAAATATGGTAGTATGAATAACTGAGAAGTTCTCCAATTTCCTAAAGACGTTTTGTATGTGTTTGTCCCTCTACGAGTATCTATATCGTTGCCACTAGCATTGACACTCAAAGGGGCGCAGTCACGGCTGCCGCTTTCCAACAACTTTATTCATCCTCATCCACCCACCGAGTTAGTCTTTAGTTCAAAGCCTGGTATTATAATGTTTGGAGTGTGGGGAAATTTATACCCACCACACTCTCTGGGTAAAATTAATTATGTATGCTCTTAACATGACCCTTGTATCTCTTCTAATAATTAGAATACATGCGTACCTATAAACTAAAGTTTTGCAAATAGGTACAAAGCAACGTAACGCTTAACGCCAGTAGGAATTACCGTCTTAAATTAAGCATTTGGCAGCGATTATACTGGCCAGGACTACCGTAAAGTTCATACCAAAAACAATAGTTACATTGATTTGAATAATAGTATGGAAAACAGTAGCGCAATGTCCGCTAGAGCAGGATGGGTAGACATCTGTGAGCTCCGCGCAGCTGTGCTAAGGACGGTCGTTGCCCCGCGCGGCCGCGACTGAACTTCTAATGTCGTGAGCCATGGTATAATAATATACTAAGCCAGGTATATACAAACTTCGGACACCAATACGTCACAAAATTCCTAAGAAAAACGTCAAAGTAAATATGGTGATTTGTGCCGTGTGTTTTGTTTACATACGTCTTTCCCATTGGTTTAAGTATATGCCTCATGGCGGCCGGGAGGGTGATTGTACCAGGCGATTATTGTTTGATTGATGCAGTCGGCAAGCGCATGTCAAGGTACGCTTTATCATCTCATTGTGAATTAAGGCTTTACCACTCTGGAAGCTACCGTTTTATTTAACGTTTTAATTGACTTTCGTTTGAAGATATTGAGCTTCTGAGAGTTTTCTTTTGAGGCTAAATAAATCAAATTAAATTAAATATCAAAGCGCAAAACTATGAAACTCAGATACGAGAATCAAAAAGTGGTCCTTAAAATGCAATGTACCTACTTGATTGTTGTTCCGAGTCAAGAACGGTTCTAACTTTGGCGGTCTCTGCAGAAGCGCTACAATTTCATAGTTATAACATGTTTCGGGAACGATATTAACTCCTAATTGGTAGAAGTTTCACCAATACTTGACAGTTGTACGACGATAAGTCACTACTTATCGTCGTACAACTGTCAATGTGACGGAGTGTCTCTATTTTAGCTGTAACTAATTAGCCTAAAATTAATTTGACATTACATCCCGAATACGCTCTCGTAATGCATTCTTCAAATATACTGTGTTATCGAATGTATCATCATTATCATCATCACCTTTTTCATCACGTATTGTCTTCTTCCGCCAAATAAATTAAACTACAGCATCCCGAAACTGTTGGTGTAAATGAGGTGTAAATCATCGATTTAAAATACAAATTCTCTTGTGTATTGTCTTGAGTTACTCGTAGGTACCGACTGTACCGAGGGCCTACCGCGAACTACAAACGAAATTTTCCCTCCCTGTCGCACTTACGTACCAATTCGCAAATGCGACAGAGATGACTCTGTCGTTCTTAAAGTTTAATCATCCAATTAAAGTATATATTGCTGTGCATCGGAAGCATCGGCCTATTAAATTGTTAAATGACGGTAATTAATAACTCACGTGAAATGACTATTCCATATTTCCAACAGCACGCGACTACGTAAATTGATTTTAAATAAACGTGCACACATACGTGCATCGTCGCCATATCACCGCGGGGTCGCTGACCTGACATTGAATTCTTCAATTAGAACACGTCAGCGGTGATATCACTCGTGATATATACACGTGGAACTTTTGTTTTGTCACTCGCACAGAATAAGGCCCAGGGCCACTTTCAAAACAAGATCTCTACCACAAAATACGAAGTGGTAGTATGGGATATCTCCACTACGGAGTAAGTGGAATTCTGCGCCCTTTCCGACAGTTTTGTGTTTTAACGGATTCCGATTAAAGCTTTGTCATCTTTTTTGGTATTGGTATAATATATGTATGATAATATAGGCTGTTTTTATTGAATTCCGTTCCTGAATCCTGAGATGAAATAAAGTAATCTTCTCTAAGACACTAGTATTCCAATTCGTACCATTTCCAAGATATTCAAGAATTAATTTTCGTTTATTAACACCCCTTGTATATAGTATAAAAGATCCTTAATAATGAAAGAATGAGACGTGCATTTATTTAAATTCCGAATTTGTCATACTTGACAGTATCTTTCGCTTAACTTCAAGTTAACACTTAAGGCCGTTTTTCATTCACCCTTGGTGATATAATTAATTATTTAGTATGAAAATTAAAAAAAAAAATCTTGATTTCTGAAAACCTAAATATGCTACGTTGTTTCTATATGCTTGAAGGAACGGAAATCAACAAAAAAACCCTGTAGAGACCATATACAATATATCTCTAATTTATCATTTTTTGTTATAAATGATAAATCTTCTTTCATTGAATTATATTTAAATTTGTTTATCTGTTATTTTGGATTGTTTATTATTATTATTGTCAGATTTTACTTTACGGGCTTTATCTAAATATCTGAAGGATATTAAAGGATAAAGTAGAGGTAGAAAAATTGCTTATAATGGTTCTGCAATTAAGGCCTCGTGAGGTTAGAGAATTTTAACCACAGAAGAATCGTAAAACTAAATATGTTTCACCAAAATGGCACCTTGTTTCAAATAAATGGATCAATTGTATCAAGTATTGTTTAAATATTATTTTAGCATAAGCTTTATTTATAAAATAGCAAGACGTCTGCAACGTAAAACATAACACCAACTAACTATGAGAGAGATCGAGCCAGCAAATCAGTCTTTAAGTAAGTATGTATATAAAAAAAAGATATTCATTCATATTGGAAGAATAGAAGTGGTGCATTTTTTTAACCTAAGCATAAGTACATAAGTAGCTCGAAGATTTTTTCAAAGAAAAATAGAGGGTTCACCACCTCTTTTTTTCAGAATTGTACAGCTCACAGTTTGGAAATTAGAGGGGGGAGGTTTTTTTCATCTCCCGGTTACATGTATGGGGTGCCCCCCTAATATATTCTTTTTCATAATTTCATATTACATTTATAGAATACACCTTTCTTCCAAATTTCATAATTGTAGGGCTTACAGTCTCCGAGTAAATCGACTGTGACATACGGACAGACATGACGAATGTATAAGGGTTATGCTTTCGCCATTTTGGCGACGGAACCCTAAAACACGACTATTCTGCCCAGGCTATTATATGTCCTGTTCGAAATGTACGGCCTGTATGTAATATGGTAAACAAGTGTACGACCCGCCTGATGGTAAGCGGTCACCGCAGCACCTATGGACGCCTGCAACTCCTAGAAGTGTCACATGTGCGTTGTCACCCCTTTAAGAATTTATACACTCCTTTCTTGAAAAGCCCCATACTGTAGTCCGTGGGGAATTAAAAATCTACATTCAAAAAGATGAAAATTTTACATAGAAAATGATGAGACTACATTACTGGTATTCAGATGCAACTCGTATCCGCCGGGAAAATACCGTAGGAGAGCTAAAAAAACTCTCCCGTTTCGTTCTCTTCCGTTTGGAAAAACTCCGCTAATGTTGCCATGCAATTTTAATGTTATTTTAAGCCTATTTAATTTAATTAACATTTTTAAATTTTAAGACTCTAATGATATATAAAAAAATAACTTTAATGGGGTATAAAAAATGCATTTCAAACATTTGAATCTGCCTTTACAATTTAATATGAATATTATTCTTTCGTAATATAGGTACTACGATATAAACATATGGACTTTCTGGTGAACCACGGAAAAAAAAACTTTCCTATAGTCCACCTAGGTGGACTAGCCCGATGGACCACGAGAAACAGAGGATTTAGAAAAACATTGCTTACGAGTCATCCAAACAGCGTTGAACTATCACTCAATTCCAGAAGTATACAGACACAAAAATTATAGAATCTGAACTAAATCTACCAATTTCACATCATTCGTCATTTAGTCTAAAAACATTTGTTTAAAAATAAATATTCAACATAAGTTCATAAAGTAGTATTTTTTATACCACGTACGTACGGCCTGATGCTAAGCGGTCACCGCAGCCTATGGACGCCTGCAACTCCAGGGGGGTCACATGTGCGATGCCGACCCTTTAAAAATATACACTCCTTAGACATATATTTAAAACTAATAATCATTTAATTCAGGCATCTGAGGCCCATAATACATACAAAACAAGTACCTTAAATATTAAATATTAACATACCTATATTTTTTATTTATTTAGGTAATACCATTAATACATAATACTACCTACACGTCCAGTCAAATCTGTCGAACAGAAAACTTCCTCCTTAATCACACCAGCGCCCATAAATCGATTTAATATAAAGACAAAGTAAGTTAGTGCTTAAAATAAAGACAATGTAAGTTATTGATATAATAACCAAGCGTTGATTAAAGCGGTAATTATTGATTAAACAAACGAGCGACACTGTTTTCTTGTAGCGGTAAACAATGGGCGATCGGTCGGTTATCAGAGCTGGTATTCATAACTTACTAACTACTCGCCTGAAAGGAACCATTACAATTGTGACCTCCGGCCGCGCTTAAATATTACGAATCTCGGTATCGAGGTATACTAGGTGCGGGTGTCTGTTCGGGATTGGTTGTGAAACGCAAGGCAGCACATGGCCGAGACGGGCTTGGAGTCATTGCCGCTTGCATACCGGGTGTGCGCGCGTATTTACGCACCTTATCAACAACACGGCGAGGCCGACTTTACACTGCCTGCTCAGCTACTGCTTTGCGTGAAAGTTTGATATGCGACGACACAAAATTTTACTATGCCACGCAAATGCGATATTTATGTCATCGCAAAATTATTACACTGACATGCGCAACTAATAAATAAATAATAAATAAAGTAAGTGAGCATATAACAATGGAATTTAATGTTGGCAACTTGATTAAAACTTTTACATTTGGTACGAGTATTTAGGAGGATTTATAGCGTAACGTTTTTTTTACTCGCAATCACTTTATCAATCATCTAAGGCAAGTAATAGTTTTTCCAAAAGGAAACATATGGTTCCGACGCAGAAATGTTTATGTATGTATGTTCGCAATAAACTTAAAAACTACTGCACAGATTTTCATGCAGTTTTCACCTATCCATAGAGTGATTCAAGGTTTAGGTGTATAATTTGTTAAGGGTGTTTTAACGTATCCACTAGCGCCACTCGTGAATAATTGTGATTATTTAAATTTAACGATCGATATTGAAAAAAAGGAGGCCACTATGTAAAGGATTTCGTATTTAAGTACCTTTTGAATAACTCAAAATAGTTTTTACGTTGCCAGATTCGTCGCTCTATGAGTTCAAAAATAAAACAACCGTTATTACTGAAAACTTTTTTGTTAAAGCACCCTTAAGGTTTTTTGTAAATTGGTTTAAATGTGACGATGTTTGCTAATGATGTCGCAAAAATGACGCTGTCGAGGAGCTTTAATCGAAAACGCTGCCTTGACACACAGGGTGTGGCCTGTAATAGGAGCAAAAAATTAAACGGTACACTATTGAGCTCTCCAGCAATTATTTCCAAATGATTTTAATAGAAAAAAAAAGTTTTTTTTGGATTTTTTTTGTCGCAAATGTAGCTTATCTGTACTTTTTTACTCTACTGGAGTGATATTAATAACAATTTATTCAAAAAAGACTAAAAATTTATAAAAAAAAATTAAAAAATGCCATTAATATTCTTTCAAACCAAAAATGCGACAACGATTATGAGTCACAATTTAAAGCAACCTCAAAATCAGCATTGACTGCCGCGCTATAATCTCTGGGTGCCAAGATCCATTACTTGGAGGTCGTAACTTTAGATCAAAATTTCTCCCAATAGAAAAAAGATAAAAAAAAAGTGGACACAAGAGGTTACTGCACATGCTCTAAGGAAGCGTCCTTTAAATTTATTGCTCCTATTACAGGCCACACCCTGTATAACATAACAACACAACGTATAGTGAGGTTGTCTCTCTTTCATCGGTCTACAAAAAAGTCCGCCATGGGATGTGTCTATCTTTTAAGGATAACTTGCTAAACTCACTTTTAACCTCTAAAAGAAGACCACATACAATGTGGTAATTGCAAAACCGCACATATTTTTTAATGTAGTAGGTACCTACACGTGGCCTCAGGAGGTTAAACTGTTAACCCAAGTATAACCTAATAAATAGATATTATGTGCTGGTCAATTAACCACCAATTAGTCATACTGATCATTAGGTAAATAATGGTATTAAATAACTAAATTATTAATCACCTTTAGATAATTTGGTATATTAAGTGGATTATTATTATCAAGTTAACCGCCTCGAATTAGGTGACCTACATAGCAACGGTTCTCGTATAACCCGTCATTGTCAGAATGTTACTAAAGCGAATTAGCATAGCAGTTTGCTCGTGCGCGTTTAGGCTGACAGTTCCGGAAACGTAGCCCGGTTTGTTTGTGGTTTTATTCACTAATGACTAATGTGCTAGAGTACCAAGAACATGCTGCTTTTTCACATAATTGTCATTAATATTTCGACGTACATTGTTGGTCTATAAGTAGCTATCTGCTATACTGTTTGTCAACCACCTTTGTCGGTTGACAAATTAACCCTTAAAACAAATCTAACATCACAATCTAAATCCCGCTCAAAAATTACCACCGTTTATGGTCACCACTTTGTATTTTTTTTCTTATCTGTACTGTGGCAAGGACTTGAATTATGGAATTATTGACCAAGTAAAACGAAGTTATCCGCTCCGGCTACAAAAAATATGATTTCGCATGTCCGGATTACCTGTTTTTCTCCTCTGCAAGGCTGCAATCTTGTGAAATTTTGGGAGCAGGTTCGATAGTTATATAGATTTTTCGACGCGTCAATATTTAAAAAATCTAAAATTAAAAAAAAACGCGAAGTCTCACACTCACTTTAAATTGGGGGTCACCCGAAAGTTGTGCCGACTGCACCATGAAATAAGTGTTAATTGCCTATTTCAAAGTTATCAAGGTGTCAATATTAACCTTACTGAGTTGTTATTTACAATAAAGTGCATCGCGTTATCGACCGTTAAATTGGCCTATGAAGCTGGTATGAATAAACATGTGATTAAACACTGTTACATTTCTGTCCGACAATTGGTTGTTAAAAAAATAAACATTATATTATCAATCGGATCAGCGTCGTTTGTTCGTTCCTAAGATATCTGTATAAGGTATGGAAATATCACCATATTTTGGCTTTAAGCCTATTGGGGACTGAGACTAAATTTAAATAGATAAAACAATACCTTTTGCTTTACTAACAATGTAATTAAAACACGAATTGTCAAAACTATAATTGCACAAATTATGATGAGCAGTGAATTTCGGATACTGAAAAGTGTTTTGAGGATCTCCTTGGCTTAGTTGGTAGTGACCGTGCCTACGAAGCCGTATATTGTCTTCGGTTTGAATTCCGATCATGGTATTTTTGATGAGCACGAATAGGTATTTCTGAGCGATGTATTTACCTAATTTATCTATATAAGTATGTATATCGTTGTCTAGTATCCATATCTAGCTTTGCTTAGTTTGGGACTAGATCGATTTGTGTAAGTTTGTCCCCCAATATTTATTTATTATTACTTATATGGCTGTTATTTTTCCCAATGTGTCCCAAAGGCTCGAAGTGTATAGCGCTCGCCTCGCGCTCTCTCCCAGTGTGCCGGCGCGGCGGCCAGCCTTTAGCGGGTTCAAGTTCGGGCGGACGACAATGAACTTGCCCGGCCGTGACTCACGCAT
Organism: Notocelia uddmanniana; assembly: GCA_905163555.1. Taxonomy (NCBI): domain Eukaryota; kingdom Metazoa; phylum Arthropoda; class Insecta; order Lepidoptera; family Tortricidae; genus Notocelia; species Notocelia uddmanniana. The sequence continues at coordinate 11,372,051 of LR991052.1, read as the reverse complement.
ACCGCCGTTACTGTTACGAAACCATAAACAACGGCGTCTGTGCGAAATTCACTGATAGCCTTCACGATTTTTCACGCCCGATAAAAACGAGGTGTCAAGTATAATTTTAGCATGGGTATCTGTGTGTCTGCCTATGGCGTCGTTGCTCCTAAATGGACGAACCGATTTGAGAGCAGCTTTTTTAATCGAAAATCATGTCGGTCGCTAGATGGTTGCATCGAGGGCTTTCAATTACCGGTTTATTCGATATATCGAAAGACACTAACATGCTTTAAATGATGATCTGTTCGACCGTTTTCGGCCATGGCGACCACTCCGACTCCCATCCAGCGTTTTGGCGCTCATGCGCTCGAAGATGGCTTATGTACCTATACTTGCGGCGAAATTAAGTAAGTACGCTGTTCTGGTAATTATATGCTATGGCAGCAGGTGGGCGGGCCTTTAGCTGGTCGCGTTTATTGTCAAGGTCAACTTTGCGCTGATCCTCGAACTAGCGAACTTGGATGTTCACCATCCTGCGCCATTCTGTCCGGTGTGATGCCAAACACTCCCATTGAGAGGGCTAATAGTATTTTATGAAACACATAGTTACATAATAAGCTAAGGTTAATAGGATTAAGGTTCTTGAAATTGGAGAATCGCTGTAATAAAACGAGCGTTGCGAGTTTTCTTATTAAAGATTCGAAAGTTTTAAAGCCTAATAATGTAGCGTTGCAGTGGTTGCATACACGTACAATTTTTTTTTTACGACAGCAAAATAATTTGATTTAAGACGACGAATTGAAAATATTGGCGACAGGGATTATAATTTTTCTCCGCAACCAAGAAACATACGAACCCGATTATTTTTTATATGATCCATAGTATCTTTGGCTTTACTTTTGTAAAAGCTTTACATGATTGGATAACTTTCATAACACAAAAATAATTCTCTTTTAAACCTCTTTAAAAACAGAGATTTGCATTTTACAGATCAACGGCGCTTGTTAAAGTCTCTTAGTTTTCCATTTAAATTTGTCTAAACAAACACTTCAATATTGTAAAAGGATTTTATGAAATTACCAATGGTTTTTATTTAAACTGAAAAAGACTGTTTTGTCGCATACGCCCTTACGGTATAAGCTAGCCGCCCGCGTGTTTTCTATGCAATCAGTGCCCCCTCAGTCCGCTACCGACTATTGTCAGCGTTGGGCCTGTGCTAGGCGAGCTCCCACGCGTTATGGATACTGTTTGATTTAAAGTGGTATTTTATTCATTTAAAAATAATGAAATAATTGGTGAAGATCTCTAAAAAAAAGGAAGGCTTGTTCAATTGAGCAATGTAATTTTTTTAAAGTAATTTTCCCAAAATAACTTTATTTGCCAAACTAAATAATGTTCCAATTATAAAATAAATCGTTTTTTTAAACTCGTGTATACTAAACCGAGATGTTTCTACTGACAAAATATTCTTTTAAATTTATAAGTAAAGCAAAAATAAATTTTATTTGCCTATTTTAGAAAACAATAATTAGAACAAGGCAAAGCCATGGAGTCGTCTCCGGATTTAGGCGAAATCGAAACTATGTCAGATAAGTCCTTAGAAAGGTTAGTATTTGGGAGATAGGTAGGTACTTATAAACTAATTTAAAGGTATTATAGTACCTACTTATATTACAAGCTTTTATTTAACTTGCAATGTATGTATGTATGTTGGACCCGGGTATGTCCTAAAACTACGACCAAGACCATCGGGGGATGGGCAGCAGCATCCCTGGAGTGCGGTGGAGATACTGCGATCGCCAACCCGCATGCCAAGCGTGGCGATTATGGCATATACCCCTCGTGAATTTGGGGGAGGCCCATGTCCAGCAGTGGACGTGTTTTGGCTGATATGGTGGTGGTGGTGGTATGTATATTGGTCGGTCGGTGTTGTTGGACCCGGGTATGTCCTAAACCTACAACCAAGACCACCGGAAGATGGGCAGCACCGCGGCAGCGGAGTGCGGTGGAAATACTGCGATCGCCAACCCGCATGCCAAGCGTGGAAATTACAATACAATACAATACAATATGCTTTATTGCTCACCTCAAAAAAGAATTACAGATAGAAACAGCATAAAGATACAAGCAGATGTAAACAACAGGCGGTCTTATCGCTAAATGAGCGATTTCTTCCAGGCAACCTTAGGGTAGCGGAGAAAAAAAAAGTAAACAAACATGATAAGTGGGTGGTGCAAACAAAAGGAATAACTAGTAGAAATAAAAATAAATATAATAATAATAATAAAAACCACATAAAGCACTATATATAAATATATATACAATAAACATACATAAATAAGTAAATAAATAAACATAAATATATACCACAAACTTAAGTGAGACCCAAAAGTAAACTACAGACCAGTATCGAAAAATATTATGGAAGAGACAAATAGTGCTCTTTCAGACTAGATTTAAAAGACGCACTAGATTTAGCCCGTCTTACATCAAGGGGCAGAGAGTTCCATAGTCGGACTGCTTGAAAAGTAAATGAACTGTTATAAAATTTAGAGGAGGACGAAGGCACAGCAAGAAGAAAATTATTAGAGGATCTAATTGAACGCAGATAGTTAAATCGTTCCTTGAGGTAGCGAGGGGTTGCCGGATTAAAAAGTATATTAAAGAGAAGAGAAAGAATGTGAGAGTTACGACGAAGACGGATTGGGAGCCACTTGAGTTTTAAACGGAAACTAGAGACATGGTCATACTTGCGTAACCCAAAAACTTGAGCGTATTCAAATGTATGCATACGGTTCATGTATGCATACATTTGAATACGCTCAAGTTTATTGAGTTGCTCCTCAGTGATATCAAGATATGAGATGTCCGCGTAATGGAGAATAGGGAGAAGAAGGGTTTGGGCAAGTGCAATTTAAGTGGCGATGGGAAGGAAGTTACGAAGGTGGCTTAGAGAAGCTACTGCAGCAAACATCTTCCTGCTGACCTCGCTCACTTGCGGCACCCAGGATAGAGTGCGATCCATAATAAAAATAATCCCTAGATTTTTCACCTGGGTTGAGAAAGGAATCTGAATACCATCGAAATATACAGAAGGGAGATTGGCGAAGTCGATTCTGGAAATCATATTACTACTGCCGATAATAATAACTTGGGTCTTTGTTGGGATTAACTTTCAGCCCAAAACTCTCGCTCCACTTTAGAATGCGTAGTAGATCCTCATTAGTCGACTTAATTACAACAGGTAGATCCCTAAGCACGAACGCTAAGAACGAACACTATTGCATATATCTCCCGTGAATTTGGGGGAGGCCTATGAGCAGCAGTGGACAACCTTCGGCTGATACGGTGGTATGTATGTTTGTTCGGGTGGAATCTTGTAACTCGATTTTGAAATAGATATCTTAAACCGATTGTGCTGAAATTTGGCGTACTTATGTAAGCACCACCACTAGGTATATCAGCCCAAGGACGTCCACTGCTGGACAGGCCTCCCCCAGTTACATGGGGGGTAAATGTCATAATCACCACGATTGGCATGCGGGTTGGCGATCGCAGTATTTTCACCGCACTCCAGGGATGCTACAGCTCATCCCACGGTGGGCATACTTATGTAAGGTGACAATACATACAATATTATGGTACCATCGAGCTGATCTGATGATGGAAACAGAAGGTCGCCATAGCAACTCCTAAACTATAGAAGATAAACCCGTATTTGGGCTCATTCGTCAAACCGTCTCAACAAGTAGTTGATGATTATGGAAAAACTAGCCAAGTGCTTGTCAGACCACGCACAAAGAAGGGTTTTGTACCGACACCTCCTAATCTACGTTTAAAACCACTATACAATACAATCAACCAAAAAAGATCGTATCTTCATAGGAAACTCGCGGCACTTGCGCCCTTTTGTTTGGGCAAGACAGATTTTCGGCAATAACTCAAACACAGTTACACGACTCTTGTTCAAACTAAAAATCATTCAATGGATTTATTAATGTACATCACCTTGATTATTTCTGAATTTTAAACTTCCAATTCAATACAAACCGTATAGAAAAGGGCCATCGAGCAAAATAAGGGCTCTAAAGTTTTCTCAAGAGATCTGTGTTTTGGGCAGAGCCAGCTCGCTAGATTAAAAACCGAGGATGGTAGAATCGTTTCGTCCAAACCTGGGCTTCTGAGTGAGATAGAGTGCTTTTATGGACAGCTATACACGTCAACTAGCAGACCCGCAGTTGGTCTGGTGGAAGACCCTAGAGCTAGATTAACCGGGCACTATACCGAAGATATCCCGGACATCAACCTGTACGAGATTAGAATGGCTCTTAAACAGCTGAGGAACAACAAGGCACCCGGTGAAGACGGAATTACAGCTGAACTCCTGAAGGCGGGTGGAAAACCTTAGGGCCCTTCAGAAGTTGTTTGACTCCGTCTTACTGGAAGGGAAAACTCCAAAGGCATGGAAAAGAGGTGTGGTGGTGATGTTCTTCAAAAAGGGTAACAACGTCTTACTGAAGAACTACCGACCAATCTCACTTCTGAGCCATGTCTATAAGCTGTTTTCAAGAGTCATTACGAACCGTTCGCACGCAGGCTAGATGACTTCTAGCCTCCCGAACAAGCCGGTTTCCGAAGAGGCTTTAGCACCGTAGACCACATCCACACGCTCCGTCAGGTTATACAGAAGACTGAGGAGTATAACCTGCCCCTCGGTTCAGCGTTCGTGGACTACGAAAAAGCCTTCGATTCGATTATAACCCGGGCTGTACTACAATTTCTCCAGCGGTGCCAAGTGGACTACCGCTTTATCGAAGTGCTGAAGTGTTTGTACGAAAACGCCACATTGCAGCGGGGAGTTAGGCAAGGAGATGTTTTTTCTCCTAAACTGTTCTCCGCTGCACTGGAGGATGTTTTCAAGACTCTAAACTGGATAAGGCTAGGCATCAGCATAAAGAGTACCTCACTCACCTTCGGTTTGCTGACGATATAGTAGTCTTGGCTGAGACCATGGAGGATTTAAGTACAATGCTCAATGACCTCAGTAAAGCCTCCGAGCGAGTTGGTCTAAGGATGAACATGGACAAGACGAAGATCATGTCAAATGCCCATGTCGCACCAACTCCCGTAACAATCGGACACTTTACGCTCGAAGTTGTAGACGATTACATATACCAAGGACAGACTATCCAGTTAGGTAGGTCCAACTTCGAGAAAGAGCAGGTTAATCGTCGAATCCGACTCGGCTGGGCAGCGTTCGGGAAGCTATGGCACATCTTTTCGTCCAATATTCCGCAGTGTCTCAAGACGAAAGTCTTTGACCAGTGTTTGTTGCCAGTGATGACATATGGCACTGAAATGTGGTCGCTTACTATGGGCCTCATAAGAAGGCTCAAAGTCACCCAAAGAGCAATGGAGAGAGCTATGTTGGGAGTTTCTCTGCGTGATCGCATCAGGAATGAGGCCATCCGCAGCAGAACCAAAGTGACCGATATAGCCCTCCACATTGCTAAACTTAAGTGGCAGTGGGCCGGGGCACATAGCACGTAGAATCGATGGCCGTTGGGGCGGAAACACTACTACACGAAAAGACTACTTGGGCACGAATTCGCTTGTTTACAAGAAAAAAGAAAACAGCAATAAAATCATCAAATTTGTGTAGTTACAGTGGTGACGGCACATTCAAAACAGCTCCACGTCCTTTTAGTCAGCTTTATATTATTCATCTAGACATATATTCGGATCAAACAACAGTAAACATATTCCCTGTTATATACGCATTTCTGCCAAATAAAACACAAAAAACGTACATGAGATTATTTAAATTAATAAAAGAAAAACTGCCTGTCGTCATGAAGTCCTTTAAGTGTGATTACGAGGTTGCCCAGATCAATGCCGTCAAATCGACTTTTCCAAACGTTAAATTATCTGGATGTTATTATTTAAATTATCAACACTTTAATAAAGCCATCTGGAGGAAGGCAAAGTGCTGAAAATAGCAAGGGACTGAAAACCTTCTAGTGATGATAGGAGTACAAGAAACATTGCAAGAATTTGCTCTAATTTTGTTTTACTTCCACACACTTTTATGTCACAAGCTTGAAAGGCTATCAAAAATGTTGCTCCTGCCACGAAGAAAATGAAATTATTTTTTGATTACTTCCATGAAACATGGTATAACAGGAACCACAATTTGATAAATTGTGCGGGAGACACTCATCGCACTACTAACAGTTGTGAGGGTTACCACAGTCAAATTAATTCGAGATTATCCTCTGAACCCAAAGTGGTATTTGGTGTTCAGTATACTTTTGATAGAAATACAACATTACGACAGAAAAATGGAAAAGTATATGCTGTTCGTGCCATTTAAAAAGAACAGGCGGACAAGAGACATCCTTTTCGGTAAACAACATTCAGCCTTATTGAAGGAGCTGAAAATAAAAACAATATCGCCGCTAAGTTTCCTTAAAAAGATTAATTTTCTTAGATTGAAACTGGGTTTTAAAAAAGGGAAGGGAAATAAGGTTCGAATATAAATAAAAGTGTATGCATATTTATGTAGCTGACCGTGAGATCATTTAATTTGTTATTATAAGTTATTGTTTATTATTATAAGTTACCCCTAAAGAGTAAGGATGTTTTTTGTTGCACTTTACCCTACCGCAAATTATATCAACTTTTGGATTCGACAATCAAAAAATTATCAATTAGACTTATACAACCTAATCCGTACCAGCATTGTAAATTCCAAAAAGTAATGTATAGTTAAAAAATATTTAAATAAATGTGAAAGCATAGAATCTCCTTGGACGTCTATGTTCCAGCGCGCGGCCGCGCAGCGCACGAGTCGAACGACCGGGCTCTGTCCGGCCGGCGCTCCGCGAACGCAAGCCGCGTAAAAATACAGGGGTAGATGCGGGGAAAGGATAAGAGGGCTCTATTCGAGTTTAATTGTTTATCAATGCGTCGCCTTAAATTTGATAATCTACCAGGCCTGTTTTTCTTGCCACTTGAGCTAAACTCCGCTCTCATACACCCCCGGGGTGTACAACGTGTAACAGGAAAAACAAGCGACAGTCTAATAAAAAGAGATGAAACGGGGCTTCGCCATAAAATACAAGGCATTATGTAACAGGCCCCAGATTGAATCAAACAGGAAAGGACAATGTCAATATTTTATAAATATATATATCTGCGGATGTATTATTTTTCAGCTTAATTAAAGCATTTAGCTTAGTTAAAGTTACTTAGCCTACTATATTAACAGATTCCTGAAACATGCATATTTGACATCTCTTGTACAAGAATCGTTATTTTCAAAGATTCTGGGAAAAACTATATAACTTATTAGAAAAAGGCATTTGCAGTTTATTAACAGTACCGGCAAATAATACATACAGCTTTGGCTAAAGGCATTGACCACCCCTTATTTTTCTTTTGTCACTTATAAATAAACTATTATTTTCTAATTACAAAAATACACAATGACGTAAATATAAAACGATATATAAACATCTAAAAAACTTTAAGCTAAAAATAATCAAAATTGCAATAAAATTACCAATTGCATTTCTTACAGTCAGCATCAAAAGTGGCTACAGTACCGGCCAATAATATATCACACTCAACAATAGTACTCGTATATCACACTCAACAATAGTATATCACAGTAAGAACACTAACAACTACCAAAGATACTTAGTTTCAATTGAATGCCCTCCCACCCTTACTAAATAGGCTTCAATTCTACCTACCTACCTTTTTAAAAAGATAATTGACTAAATTGTAAAAAATAACCGTAACACAAAAATCCACAAAAATAATAGTTTTTAATATAAATATAAGTCATATATTTCTTTTTCGAGGGGTTTTTGGCAGTAAATTTAACGATCTACAACTATTGTGTAAACCGTTTTTATATATTTTATAACTGTTAATGAATTTATAACAATTTAATATTTCTACTGATGAATATGTATACATAAAAGTTCAATATTGTAGCGAAATTCTCCAAAACACCGCGTAAGGTGATATACAGGGTGTGGCCTATAATAAGAGCAATAAATTTAAAGGACGCTTCCTTAGAGCATCTACAGTAACCTCTTGTGTCCAAAAAAAGTTTTTTTTTCAATTGGGAGAAATTTGATTTTAAGTTATACTCTCCAAGTAATGGATCTTGGCACCCAGAGATTATGCGACAGTCAATGCTGATTTTGAGGTTGCTTCAAGTTATGACTCATAATCGTTGTCGCATTTTCGGTTAAAAAGGATATTTCTGGGATTATTTAATATTTTTTTATCATTTTTTTGTGTTTTTTAAATAAATAGTTATTAAAATAGCTCCAGTAGAGTAACTAACTTTTTTTTTCAATTAAAACTATTTGGGTATAATTACTGGTGAGCTCAATGGTGTACCGTTTAATTTTTTGCTCCTATTACAGGCCATACCCTGTATTTTCGACCGGCACTGTACGCATTTGAAAAGTTCAAAAGTATTACATGGGAATAAGAGCTTTTGACCCCTTCATATGGGGTCAAAAGCGGTGCAAGTATGTTAATTTTCAATGAATAGCTATTTAAATAATTTTTAAGAAAAAAAAACGAGTTCAATGGGGGAGGCCGGTGAAAGATTAAGATACTTAGATGGTCCACTCTTAGATTACATACAATAAAATAAAAATGGCTATAAGTATGTTTATAATAGTAGAAGACTAAGTACCCTCAATTCCTCATGGAATCCTCCGTCACAACTTAAGCTTGACAAAAATGTGTCTTGAAAAACCTAGCTTGCTTGACAAACATAACGAAGAGAACAAATCGCCAAACGTGAACTTTTCGTCGTTGAAGAGTTCTGTTCTGATCATCATCAGCAGTTCCACTTCATCAAAGTCACATTTTTGTATGAAAATGCTCGATTTGTTGATAAAAACACAAAAATCACTATATATTTGCCTTTAAGATTTGAGGACTTCCCTCAATTCCTCATGGATCCTATCATCAGAACCGCGTTTTGACAAAAACGGGACCAACTTGGATATTGGAGTGCGGTGGAGATACTGCGATTGCCAACCCGCATGCTAAGCGTTATGGCATTTACCACCCATGAAATTGGGGGAGGCCTATGTCCAGCAGTGGACGTCCTTGGGCTGAAATGGAGTTTTAAAAAATACTTTGTTGATCATTCATACTACCAACAACCCCACGTAAAAAAAATACACAACTTGTATATATTTTTTAATTTACAATTTATCTGGATTTTTAATTTGCGGCAAAATTAGTAATTTAATGCCAATTTTGTTTTCGAAAAAAAATCGAATTTATACGTAAAGGGTGGTCACTGGCCACTCAATTAAAACTAAGTATCGTTGGTAGTTGTCGCAGTGATACTCTAAAACATGTTGAAAGTGATATATTACCCATCGGCCAGTACTGCATAAACAAATGTGTAAAATTATGTCTATTCAATAGTATGTATATATTTTTCATTCTGAAGTACCTACACAAATAATCAATAATATTTTGTAACGTTGAATTGTATCAATATCTCTAGTATCTCCACAATTCATGCAACACAATAGAGGTTCAACAACATTTGTACATGATAAGTGAAATACTGTTTTATTTGACAAAATAATACATCTTGATGATAGATATGCACTTTCTTGGCTGCAGTTGATTTGAGATGCCTTTAAAAAATTTATTAATTTTCCCATCAGCCGATTTCTGTGGGGGTCATTCCGGCATCCTCTATAACAATAATACAAGAAAACAATAATCCATAATAAATAAAAAAAATCAATTGGGAGAAATGTTGATCTAAAGTTATGACCTCCAAGTAAGAAAAGGATATTTTTGTAATTTTTTATAAAAATCATTTTTTAGTGTTTTTCGAATAAATAGTTATTAATATAGCTCCAGTAGGGTAAAAAAGTACATAAAGGCTACTTTTGCAAAAAAAAAACCAAAAAACCATTCTTATACCTTATTTCAATAAAAACCATTTGGAAATAATTGCCGGGGAGCTCAATAGTGTACTGTTTAATGTTTTGCTCCTATTACAGGCCACACCCTGTATATATATATATATATATATATACAGGGAGTTTTTATAGAATTCCGTTTAATTGCGAGCGCACAATCCTGAGATGAAATAAAGTAATCTTCTCTAAGACATACCATTTCGAAGATATTCAAGCATTCATTGTCGTTAATTAACACCCCTAGTATAGTATAAATAATCCTTAACAATTAAACAATGTTGACGTGAGTGTCATTCGAAATTCGAATTGTCATACTGGACATTAACTATTGCTTAACTCCACGTTAACTTTTAAGGTCGGTTTTCATTCATCCTTCGTGATATAATTAATTATTTTTTTATGTAACAGGAGAAAAAAAATCTTGAATTTTAAAAAACTGAATATGCTACGTCGTTTCTATGGCTCTACACGGTTATATGCTTGAAGGAACGGAAATCAATAAAAACATCCTGTATATATAATGAAAAAAATAACGATCGTCGAAAATCGCGTTTTCAGTTTTGAGTACTTCCATACAAACACGATACTAACAAAACGTTTTTGACTTTTTGATCGAGCAAGCGAAGCGTCTCCGTTTCAGATTGATAAAAAATGCGTTCGTACCTCTCCGAATTTCCGGCTGTTCTCCTCTACAGTTCGCTTTTCTCAACCGATTCTCGCGAATTTTATGAGCAGGTTCGATAATTATATAGTTTTGCTTTCGAGTCGGTATTTGAAAAAAAAATGTAAGTACCATTTTGATATAAAAACTAAAACTGAATCGACAAAAATTCCATACAGTCACAGAGTTTAGAGTTATAAAAAATTGCAGATTTTTCCAGTCTCCATCCCTATTGCTATCAATGTCGTCGCCAAATATAAATCATGAATGAATGTTTGCTACTAGTCGTATCTCATGAATGATAATTAATAATATTAGCGAATGCATTCTATATAGCTATACCATTACGAGTAAGACCTTTTCTCTGATTATCAGCAAAATTTTACGCATATTCCGGTTGGCAGAATTTGACGAGACACACGACTGATGATGATGACATTGTTTGCATAACACGCTAATGCTTGCCTTGCCGACTCGCAGATGCATTGTGTCCGTGACATTGGATCATGCTGTTTGTATCGGGATCTAGTTTCAACTTCAAACAAGACAACCAAGAACGCAACCTTTATAACAACCGTTCTATTATTATCAAATTCACAATCGTCTTTATGCAACGATAAATTTAAGTACATATATCTATTACAAATAATAAGTTAATATATGAAGCCTGCTATGTCCCACTGTTGGGAAAAAATCTCTCCCAATTTTATCCGTGACTTTTGTCTGTTACGGTATATTGTATACACTGTGCTCAATATTTCAAGATCTAGCATCTAGCGTAATTCCCTTCTCGCGTACTTATTTGATGCGACAATAATATTGCCTAGACACACACCCCTCGCTGCAAAGAAACAAATCCGACGAATAATACCGTGGCTTTTACAATATCCATTTAGATAAATAGTACATACAACTCAATAACCCTAAAAGAAGTCTGTTTGTAGTGAGATAAAATGGCGACCAAAAAACGCTCAAATCGAATGCCGATGCCGCGAAGATAACCGAAGAAGCCCGAAGGGATGACAAGCGAGCGCAGCGCTTTCCGTGGAACGCGGAAAACGTCGGCACATGTTGAAAATACGAGTGGGCATTGACCCCTACCGCGTGGGCCTGAATCTACAGCTGTTGCTGAATCAAGCCGCATCGCCGTTTATTTATGTGATCCTAGTACACACCGCGAGAATCTTGTGTAATTTAGACACTTAAGTGTAATGAACGTCAATAGATTATTTCATTATATAGATTATTTTATTAAGTCTGACATTAGATCAAAAAGCTTGATTGTTGTGGCTGTTCAACTCGATAGACAGAAATAATATGGCATAATTGGCAATGGTGTGCTCGTTGATCTTTTAGCGAGCTAATCGTGGAAGGCCCTACGAGTACATGTGTTTTGGTTTTGTGTATTGTATTTCATTGAATATTCTAGAATAATCACTATCAAAATCACTACAAGAACTTAATATAGCGTCCACGTATTTTAAATTTGAAAGAAAGAATGAAAAAATGAAGAATGGGTTATTTGTTCTCTAAGTATAATTTTATAATGTGCTGGTGTCCCCTTTTTAAGTAAATGTAATACCTGTGCTAAGTAAATATTTACTAATCTTTTCTTTCAGCCACTAGTAGGTATCAGATTGAGCTGAAATTTGGCATACTTAAGTTCAGTGACAATGCACAATTGTGGTACCACCGAGATGATCTGATAATGGAGATAGAAGGTGGCCATATCAACTCCTACTCAACGAGTTGCTGATGACTGTGGAAAACAGTACAGCCGGCAAAACCTTGTACCGAAAATTAAATTGACGCCCACTGACTACATGTGTGTTTAAACCTATTAAAAGATGGCCTGATTGACACTATAGACAGAGTAACAACAAATCATTAGTAATAGGAGCCCATTGGTATGTACTCAGTAGTTAAAGTTTGTATAAATATAAATAAGTAGCGTACCAAGCTTATATTCTCTAGTAAGTAAATGCGACAACTCAAAGGTTCGACATAATCTCGTCTTAAAATATTATGTACTATTTTATGGCCAGACATAGTAGATTTAGGTTTTTCCGCGAATTTCCTGGAAGCGCATCCTTGCCAGTGACAGGCAATCTGATAACTTTGCAGCATGAATCAGATTACACGACTATTCTTGTTATTATCGTCAAACGCAAAGTTAATGAGTACAATTTGTATCGAATTTCCTAGCTAACTAACCCATTTTATTAGCTCCTGAGTTTATACCGATGACCGGAAGCTGCACTATAACAAATTGAGGGCGGGCGCAAATCGTTAAATATATTCTGACTTGAGACCCAGGAGACATTCCACACAAATAATTATATCGTAGTTGATATATATAGGTTCAAAGCAACTCTTGCATGTAATTGTGATCAATTCCAATAACCATTTATTTATTTTTTGTTTTCTTATTTTAAATATTATAATGGAGAAGTTTAAGTAGGTATATTTTAAGATATTATTTATTTCGTTTGTTTTTCTTTCATGTTAAATATATTTATAGTTATAATACTCGTAGTTATGAAAACTAAACCATTTTAAAATTGTTACTTGCTCAGAAAAGATCTCCAAAACTTCAGATTAAAAAGAATCCAAAATAACTCCTGACCATTTGCGGGATGAGATTTATTGTCCAATATTCAAAGTCTTAAACTCGAGTGCCGCTTCAAACGAGGCGTGAGGAGTGTTCTCCGCTTTAACAAATTTAGTTATAAACCACCGAATACTTACGCATGAAATAAGAACCAATTCGTTTCGAGCTATCTACATTAACGCAACTTGTAGATTTATGTATTCCTAGTATTTATACATAATCAAAACACTAAAAAAAAACAAAAAATACTACTTATTGGCAGAAGGACTGTATTTCCCATGCCTAACGACTTCGAAAAAGTGTAATCTCCTACCAACATTGACATGCAGCTTTACCATTTCGCTGTTTCTATATGCGACGGACGACTTTATAAATCCACCAGTCGCTCCGTAAATGTCCAAATAAAACTTACATTTTTATCGGCGGCCGCCACGAACGGGATTTTGAAAATAAAATTCAAACGAAGTATGCGTAAGCGACGGACGCCCAACGCTCAATTAGTCACTCGTTATTTCAGCAAGGTGCGACATGGCTATTACGGAAAAAGGCCTTATGTCCGTACCATGTTAAAACAAAAAGGACCTTTCAAATTTAAATTGACAGGTCGCCTCCGGTTTTTAGCAGCGACGTCCCGATTCCGGTAGACATACCTTCTCGCTTAATTCACTTTAAATTAGGAGCGATTCCTGATACGCTTGGTTTTAGTGCATTTTATTTGTGCACCACGTTGCGGCGATTCATAACAGGTACGTTATTGATTTTTGTTTCGAAGAAATAGTTAAAAATATTGTTGCTGCAGAGGTACGTGAGGATGTGAACGTTGCCTAAGGATACTTGATATTAGGTCAATGGGGGTGAAAATCCACAAGATATGTGCTAAACTGTCATTTCATTTCTCGCAAGCTTGACAGTTAGGTTTCTAATGAACGTAATCATTCCATTTCCACACACTCTCATTTCCAGTGATCGTAACTTTTGTAGCATTTTCGGTGCAGGGTAGTGGTGTTAACGGAATTGGGACAAATGATTTAAATTCTTTTGATTCATTATCGTTAATAACGTTAATATTAACCGTTTTGTCGGCCTGTTTAGCCTAGTTGGTAGTGTCACTGCCTCCGAAGCTAGAGCTCCCGGGTTCGAATCCCGGTAAGGGCACTTGTTTCTGTGGTGAGCAGAGACATTTGTTCCTGAGACTTGGTGTTTTCTATTTATTTAAGTATATATACATATTTATCTATCGCCTAGTTCCCATAACACAAGTCTTATTGAGCTTACTATGAAACTAGTTCGAATTGTGTAAAAAAAAGTCCCTTAATATTTATTTGTATATTTATTTTTTATTTTAACCTTAATTAACCGTTTAAATCGTATTTGTCCATACCAACTCCGTTTACACCACTACGCTGCACCGAAAATGCTACAAAAATTACGATCACTGCTCATTTCTTATTATGCATTTTTAACCCAGATCTTTTAAGCATTGAATTAGCTCTAAGAAATTAAGAGAAGTCTGATTTTTAATATGATTCCAAAACGGGAAGCCGATTTAATTGCTATTTTGATAAAGGAGCCGCTGCATCAGTTAACTTACATCATATTAAATCGTATGACAATCACAATTATTTTGTGCAAAAAATACCCGTCTGATGTTCGCAACATTTGGTACTAACGTTTATATACTTTTGCGATACACAAGTAATTCGAGGAAATAGTGTATGTCCTTACCATAATTCCTTATTCCTGGTCTTTAAAGAAGGGAAGGAGAAGATTGCTTTATAAATTAGGGTGATTTATAAAATAGGGTGACTTAAGTTAGGGCAAGTGCATGTAAAAGTTTAATTTCATGATATTATATCCCAAATAACAAATTTAAGTTTTTAGATTTAAAATGGGTAAAAAAACTTTTATAGCTACTATACTAACTAAAAAACTACATGTTGTAAATGTTTAAAGGTTACATAGTAATATAAGTTAAAAAGGTAATAACCACTCGATTACATAAGTAACAATGTTTTATAGGTTATAAAATAAAAAGTTTTCTTATATTTGTCATTTTGTTTTCACAGTCTCACTCGTCACTTTGATTGACGTAATATTTATTAACTTATGGTAAACTTTTTTACGATTAGTGCGTGTTGTATTTAAACATTTGTAATTTCTTATTTTACACAATTCAATTGGTATTTTGTGCCGGGCAAAATTAAGGGTTCTTTTAATACTATAGTAACCATGTATACATTTTCTGATTTGGGTTAATAAATGGCTTATTATGCCCGACTATAAAATGGTCAAGGCAATTTAATTATTATTATTATAGCAGAGCTTAGTTTTCTATAATCGTTCGCATCGTAATGAAAGGTTAAAATGATGCGTGGAAGTAATTTTGTGTCAACTGGAAACTAAAATTTATCTACTCGTATATTATTAAATTACCGGTGTTCGAATCCTGAAAATAACGGCAACATTTTCACGCCCTGCGTGCACTGCGTATAATATTCGCGGAGTCTCCGCATCCCAGCGATTTACGCGGCACCGTGATTTAAACACGCCTTAATTCAATTCACGTTGCACAACATTTGTTAATTAATGCACACGTTAACTTAATCTACGCTATTCGACATTAATAACTTTTTCAGGTTGCATGGTACAAGTTTTAGCAACTTTTGTTAAACCTTTTTTTTTTTTTATGTAAGCGCAATCGCTAAACACTTATTCAAATAAAAGGCATGTGATGCTTCAGTATGAAAATGGATTCACTTTCACTTAAAGGCCTCTGTACACAGATACGACACTCGCATGCGTGTTTCATTACCAGTGATCGTAACTTTTGTAGCATTGTCGGTGCAGCGTAGTGGTGTTAACGAAATTAGGATAAATTCTTATGATTCATTAGCGTTAATAACGTTAATAATAACCTTAATTAATAGTTTAAATTGTATTTGTCCATGCCAACTCTGTTTACACCACTACGCTGCACCGAAAATGCTACAAAAGTTACGATCACTGTTCATTACATTGCGGGTTACCTTCGTGTAATGAGTTCAATCGATCTGTCAAACCGCGCATATCGCGCAATGTAGTGAAACTTGCATACGAGTCTTATACCCGTGTAAAACTTTAAATAAGGCTATAATACCTATATTACTTTAATAACATGTTGGTTTTTGGTAGACTTAGTAAATAATTGTGTCAAAGATGGAATGCAATTTATTGTGCATGCAAGGAAATTATGTAGTCTATGGAACTTAGCGTAGAAACAAAAAGAAATTGTACAACTATAATAGAATAATCAATAATAGATATGTATGTATGTATGTATGCGTATGTATGTATTGCTTTATTGTACATAAAACACGATAAAATGACAAACAAACAAAAAGTGAAAGTACTAAGGCGAGCTTATCCCTTTAAGGGATCTCTTCCAGCTAACCTATACAAATAAAAATAAAAATATATAATTAGTTAAGTAAATATAAATATTTACTTAACTAATTGGGCGCCTGTTGATATTTGTATGAATATAATAGTTGTACTCATGATGAATAATTTGTTTACTATGTTTATTTTCAAATGCACAGAAAATAATTAATAATTATAGCAAAATTATAATTTTAATAATTGTACACATACAAACGAGAAATGTTATATCCAGTGATATGTAACTAAATTCATACGATAAATAAATAGTGGACACGTTGGTTCCTTTCCATCTCCACGGAACTTCAGTCAGAGCGGGTGCAGCGGCAAAGGCGGCCGAAAAGGCTAAGCTAAGATACAAATATAAGGGTCTCGGCGCCGAATATAACTTCGTTCCGTTGAGACCCTCGGCCCGTGGGGTCCCAGGGCCCAAGACCTATTTAAAGAAGTGGCAAAGAGGCTGTGGCCGCCACTGGTGACCAAACGGCCGGCAGCTGCCTCACACAACGCATCAGCATTGCAATGCTGCCGGCATCTTTGGCACGACGCCACGGGGTGACTCCATATTTTAAATTATTTATTTTGTAAGTTTTTGATAAGTATAGGTTATTTTATTATCTTTAGTCAGTAAGGAGTTCTGTAAAACACATGTCTTTAGATAAGTCAGTATTAATAAATAATTAATGTTGAATAACATCATCTTGACAGTAACATGATATATTTTTTGTTGCTAAAATATTTTGCAACATTATTTCTACCCTCAATTATCACACGTAGAAACTGTACGCAATTCCATAACCTTTTAGTATGTACAGAAGCACTGAAATAAAACGTATTTTAACCAAGAAATCTATTTTAGTATGGTTAGTGTGATTTGTAATGACGATCTTAAAGTTAATGTATTTTCTGAAATGCGGGGGCATTATTAGATTTAATTTAGTTTTTTAATTAGTTTTAATGTTATTGTAATTAGTTTTATCTTTGGTAATTAATCTGATTTTCTGAAGTAAGGTGGCTTACAGCGGGACTAAAATAATCATAATTTATTTGATAAGAATAATGATCAGTCAAAAGTACAGCTCATTTTGCCATTTATAATTTAAATCTGCGTCAATATTACACCCAGGTTACGTTTAATTTTGGAATGCGTCCACGTTTAATTAAGCTTGTTTTGTGGCTACAATAGTTCGTCGCCCGCCAAATATCGTTCATGTCCACAGACGCGTGAATGGTCATATTAAAAATATTAAAGCCCATTTTGAATCATAAATTTACCGAGGCGTATAAACTTGGTGTTAAATACATTATCTTGTCATATTTCATAGTGGTCATGGATACTCGTAATTAATATAGGAGCAAAAGTATCGCGGCCCCTTGATACCATCCGCGCCTTATAGTTCCCATCGAACTAGGAAGTATGCGTCGTTATAGGTGAATGAACTGTTGGAGTCAATGTCAACGGTACCGCTGGTTCAGAATTCGGCAAGTCGAGGGTGCGTACTTAGCACGGGGTAGCAGGGTGCAACTGGCGGGGTAACGACCGCTCCGGGGTCGTCGCCCCGCGCCACGCGGCCGGGCGGCAGAACCCAAACGATTGATTGGAGCGAGACGGCGCTACCTCTCCCGCACCCTCACGAATTAACTACCCTCGTCCTTATTAAAGGAAAAAACACTTTACACTGTTAAAGATAAGGTGTCATTCAGTTTGTGCGCGAGAGTTGACTTGGCGGCTACCGGCGTTAAGGTGGGTTGCACACATGCGACGGAAGGGAAGTAAGTTTTGCTCAAAATATTGATTTTTCCGCGGGTTCCACTGGCGCGTGTGTGAGTGCGTTCGCTGTGTGCGTGTAAGTAACTACATCTATTTTGGGTTAACACGTGGTCACTGGGTACTTGTATTGTGTGGATCAAGTTGTTGACATGCGGTTTTATTTTTAAATTTATCTAATGGGTGTGTAAATTTTATAGTAAGTTCTGCTGTAATTGTAATGCAATAACTGCTTATAGTTGTATTTCAAAACGTTACTTCTGAATATTAATTTAGTTGATAAGTATCTATATCGATTAGCATATAGAAAGAACGACGACTGTTTGATTACATAAACAGGAAAGAAAGAAGAATAAACGTTTTCCTTTTCTTACAAGTGATTATTTAATATCTTTAATAGCCATTTATAGTAAATAGATTTTAGTTACCCTGTTAATAGAAAATAAATACACCTATCTTGTTTAAGATGTTACCAAGGGGAATTCATTGAATTTTAATGATGATCTTAAACTCCAATAAAAAAAGTCTTTTGACTTTAAAAATTGTTCATTCCATTCCTTGCATCATATATTATATATTATAAATGCGAAAGTTACCAGTCTGTCTGTCTGTTACCTCTTCACGCTTAAACCGCTAAACCGATTTAGATGAAATTTGGTATAGAGATAGTTTGAGGCTCGGGAAAGGACATAGGATAGTTTTTATTCTGAAAATCGTTCCTTACAAATTTTTCGTTTTACCCACCATTGTGTCGCAAAAGAAGATGCATCGCCTGAGAAAAACAGCTACCGCAAAAATTGCTTAAATCACATGATGAGTAAATTAACAGTCAACTCCACGAGTTTAAAACTTATGGGCTAACTCCAATACACCCACCATCGTAAGAATTTTGATCGCCTACATGTGTGTTCTCGCAAAAGATAACTTTGTTTAGTGTTTTGGTGTAAACGAAGAAGAATAACATCGTAAATATCTAATCGTACTATTATTCTATCTAATAGACCTGGTGAAAGTCGCTGTAGTCCGCTGGATGCGGATGAGCTGGGCCTACGTCCAGCACTGGACGTCCTTCGGCTGAATAGATGATGATGAATATTTTCGCATAACACCCAATATATATTTATAAAAAAGGGAGAAAAATAACCCACTCATATTTTTTCCGTCTTTCGGGTTTTAATATTTTAATTTCATTGTTTTGTTAGTCTCCTTTAAACTCAAAAGCAAGTCCGGCCCCATATGGAGTATTGCTGTCACCTCTTGACGGGAGCACGTGTATACCAGCTTGGGCCTTTTGACTCGCTTCAGAGACGTGCTGTGCGAATCGTGGACGATCCCAAGCTCACGAGCGATATTGAGCCGTTGAGTTTAAGGAGAAATTTTGCCTCCTTGTGCGTTTTCTATCACTTATATAATGGGTTGTGCTCCGAAGAACTGTTCGCGAGATGCCAACGGCCGCTTTCTACCATCGCACCGCTCGCCGTCGGCAGGGCATTCATCCTCATACCTTAGAACTTAAATGGTCGCGTACGGTACGGTTTCAGAGGAATTTCCTCCCTCGGACGCTCTGATTGTGGAATGAGCTCCTTGCCGAGGTTTTCCCGACGGACTACAGTATGGGGTTCTTCAAGAAAGGAGTGTATAAGTTCTTAAAGGGTCGGCAACGCGCATGTGACACCCCTAGGAGTTGCAGGTGTCCATAGGCTGCGGTGACCGCTTACTATCAGGCGGGCCGTACGCTTGTTTGCCACCGACGTGGTATAAAAAAAAACTCATAATATTACGTTATCAGGTTTACACCATTAGCCGACGATGCGTTGCACGCGGACGGAGTCGCGGGCAAAAGCTAGCATTTATTATATTTTTCTTGCTAATGTTTTTATTATGATTAAACATAGATATTATTTTCGACTCTCTGAACCACACCAACCATAGGATGGATATCAAGATATGTAGGTATGTGACGTTTTGGTGATATCTAAATTATATTTATCGCGCACACTCGTTCTGGATCCTATTCGTACGCCAGCGATCAATACAATCTTGATAGTACGGAATACAGTAGCGAAATCTATCATATTTATTTATTTTTATTTTCTTATGTATCCAATTACGACTACCTAAACGTATATGATATAAAAGAACTTTAGATTGCGGATAAGACTTATAAATGTATATCCATATAAAATATCAAATTGCGCAAATTTTGATAAAATGCCGTAAAGTAACTAAAAGTCAATAGAGAAGTGATATAAGTAGTTCATTCATTACAAAGAAAATAAGAAAAAAATTCGTCTTGACTGAAAATAAAATATTAGTTATTATTATTACTTGGTACTGAAACCCTTTTGCATCTAGAACAGCTTGGCATCGTCGGGGAAGAACTAATCAACTTCGCGAGGAAACAATTCGGAATGCATTCCCTTTCTTCCTTTAATTGTTCTAACCTTTTGTTGATATTAACTGCTTTCGTTGCACTTACACGACAACCAAGCTCCTTCCATATTTTTTCTATAGGAATTAAGTCCGGACTTTAGCTGGGCTATTCCAAGACCCACACTCTGCGTTCCATGTAGAGCAGTTACAAGTTTAGACGAATGTTGGGTTATCTTGCCGAAACATAAACGCCCTGCCAAAATTCGGACGTATCCAGAGAAGAGAGACTTCTTGTAATAGGTATTTCTGCATAAAGTTCCTTCATCATTATGCCGCCAATTCAATGTAATGGATCAACTTTATTTGCCCTAAAACAGCGCCTTACCGTAAGGAAGCGGCCGCTGTAGTTTGACTGTGGAAGCTGGTACTTGGGGTCATAGCAAATATTTTCGACGTCCAGACAATCCTCTTTATAACCCCAAGAACCAGGTTCCTACAATCAAACACGGAGCGGCCGCTTCTTTATGGCGGAGCTGTTTTAGTGCAAGTGAAGCTGATCCTTCACTTCGAATTAACGGCATCCTGAAGAAGGAATTTCATGCAGAAATAATACAAGACGTCTCTCTTCCTAGGACACGATAGAATTTCGGCAGGGCGTTTCAGCAAGGTAACAACCCACTCAACCAACACTCGTCTAAGTAATCTTGTAAATCAGTAGTTCAGAAAATGGATAGTGTGTTTTAGAATGGCCCAGCCAATGTCTGGAGTCCGGCCTTTCCTATAGAATATTCTAATAATATGGAAGGAGCTTGGTTGTCGATACCGTGTGAGTGCAGGGAAGCAGTTATAATATCAATTAAAGGTTTGAACATTTAAATGGGAAGTGTTCCGAATTGTTTCCTCGCAAAGTTAATCAGCTGTTCCCCTACTATGCCAATCTGTTCTTGATGGAAAGGATTTCCCTATCAAGTCAAGTCAAGTAAACTAACAGTAAGATATTCTGTTAAGTTACAAACTATTACTATATTATTTTTCTTTTTTTGTAATAAACCACTTTTATCTGCATGCTTTTACACAATTTCATCTAATCTCCGATAAAATTGTGTAAAATGGATTTTTGACCGAGTGAAACGAAGGTCTCCGTTACAGCTTCGACAAAAATGCTTTCTTATGTCCAGATTTCCAGCTGTTATCCTCTTCAGATCGCATTTCTCAACTGATTCTAGTAAAACTTTGTGAAATTATATGTCGAGTTAATTTTTGGACATTTGAAAAAAAAACGGGCTCTACAGCTCACAGAGCCACTAATTAAGTTAATATATCACAGTAATTATATATATAAGTAGAGTTTTACTTTCAATCTAAAGTAATTTTCTATGATATGCGTTTCGGCAGCCTTAGTTGGATACATACCAAAATACTATTAAAAAACCGGCCAAGTGCGAGTCGGCACGAAGGGTTCCGTATCGCATGATCTATAAAAAGAGTCCGACTCACACTTGGCAGGTTTTTAATATTTGTTGTTATAGCGGCAACAGAAATACATAATCTGTGCAAATTTCAACTGTCTAGCTATTACGGTTTTTGAGATCTAGCTCGGCGAGTGGTAGCCATGAAAAAGGGCTAATATATCACGTTTTTTGTATGGGAGCCCCCCTTAATTATTATTATTATTTTGTTTTTAGTATTTGTTGTTATTGGCTATGTGCACGTCAAACGTCAAAGGTCCCGAGACAATGTCAAAACTCAGAGATGTCAAATAATGACACATGAATAATTTATTTACTTTAGTAAACGAGAAAGACGCGTATTGGAAATTTTACTGAAATAAATAAGAGAATAAATAAACACATACAAACGAAACGAATCGTAGGAAACCGTTAAGAAACCAATAGAAAACGTGAAAGTAAAATTGACAGTGGTCCCCGGTAAGTAGACATTTCTGCCATGGTGTGCGCTACGATCGCCTAGCTTACCCCCACCACCTACTTCGCACATAGCCAATAGCGGCAACAGAAATACACAATCTGTGAAAATGTCAACTGTCTAGCTATTACAGTTCTTGAGATACAGCCTGGTGACAGACGGACAGACGGACGGACGGACAGCGAAGTCCTAGTAATAGGGTCCCGTTTTTACCCTTTTGGGTACGGAACCCTAAAAATACGAATACGATATATTTTAGACCGCTACTACCTATAAGTGTAGTAATATACATAGATTTCATATACTCGTAGTTACGAGCACATACACGACGCTTGTGAGAACTCATTTCCTGACGCCTTAGGCTATGTGCCGGGAATCGCTTGCACTAGTACAACCTTTTACTGTGCCTAATCAGCGATCGCATCATGAAATTCAGCTAGTATGGAGGCGGAACTTAAATTATTAATTAATCTCCAAATGTTCACTGGTTGACCCATGATATCTTAAGTGCGTATAAAGAAGTATGCAGAGATACGTAAATAGATGAAATAGTTGACTAAATGAAATAAAGCCACAGTTAAATACTATTATTCTGATTTATACCCGCATACACACAGTAAATTACACTTACAATGATATATATACTTTATATGTATAAATGGACTTTCATACCAAAAAAGGAAATTAAAAAAAAAACATTTTTAGGTAATCATCTATCTCCATTAATCATTTTTTAATTAAAAGTAAACATCCAATGAAATGAATAATCATTTGTACATTTTCTAAAATATATTTCCTTACAATGTTTTTTATCCCTATAAAAAGGAAAGAAAAAGATTTTATATATATAATTATTGAGCAGAAACTGTTTGTCTTGCGAGTGTACTTACCTAAAGTTCAGAGGACGATGGAGAGGTAACATAATATACAGGTAGGTATATGTAACTATGTAACCAGCTTTTCTTCCAAGTGGCGCCTTAAGTAATATTACTATACGTACCTACCCACGCATACATGTATACTGTATGAGGAACTAACACAGCCGGTTTGCAAGAGCAACGCACACATCCACACAGTCTTACCCTTGATTTTGCCATCTCAAGGTCTCTACCCTTCGAGGAAACGCACTCCTTCCTATACTTTTTTGTATAAGTCTGTCTCCTTCTAATGTGCGGACAATGCCGAAATTTACCGATCGGGAATCAGGGTCGACGACCGGGGACACCATATTATTGGTAAATAAACATTGATATAGATAGATCGTTGCATAACTGTGGGTGCGCGTGATGGTGAGTTTTCGTTGGTCTGGCCTGGCGTTGTCGCGATCATGAAGTGTTCTGATTGCTTGTTAACTTTGATCTAGAGAATAAAATCTGTTCATTTTTATTGGCCCTCAGACTAGGTATAACAAAGATATGGCTATTGGACTAGGTATAACCTGCACCTTACAGTACTGCCGAATGTCGTTCTGCTTCTAACAAGCTTATTAGTCTAGTGGTAAGGCATGGCTTTACTCATACTGTTATGTTAGAAAAATTGCTTACTGACTATGTTTGCCTTATGGGCAATTCGTGTAGTCCGAATCTAGGAACATTGTGGGATTTAATTATTCGCGACGCATTAAGCGGGAAAAGTTTCATAACATAATCAATTGTACCTCGTTAAAAAACACGAAAATTGCGACTAAATTTTACACTAGTATGCTATTTTCGGGTAGTTTCTTTCCTAGGAACTGGCATTTAATACTTGTTGGAACTCAGGTAAATTATATACCGATTTTGGCCAGTGTCTACAATTAATCATTTACCGAAACCGTTTCGATTTTGATTTTGCTTGGTGGTTTTTATTTGCGGAAGAAAACGTTTTCTCCGTGTTTTCACAGAACAAATTTTGATCGCGCAGGCGCTTGATTCAGTTTACAATAGGACTATGTATCATAGATATTTGACTTGCGATTATTAAATGCAATAGCGACGAGAGTTGAGGAATAACCCTAAAGATTAAAACCAACGATTCTAGAGCCTAATTAGAGTATACAGTGTGGAAAAATAAGTCGGACCATGGAGGAAAACTACCTTAAATCCGTAAGATAGCTCTTTTTACTTAAAGGAAACATTGTTATATTTTTAATAATAAGAATATCTGCATTCATAGATTTTCAAAAAACGTTCATACACAACCGGGAATCGAACCTGTTCAAATCTGTTAAAAAATCGGAAGGCGTTTTATTAGGTAAATTGATAGTGTAACTTGTAAAGAATTGATGTTGTTATAAAACCCTGTATCTTTAATTACCAGAAAATGCTGTATTACGTTATTTTTTTTTTGAAAATATATTTTCTACACCGTGGGCCTTAATAACCCTAAAGATTTAAACCAACGATTCTAAAGCCTAATTAGAGTATACAGTGTGGAAAAATAAGTCGGACCATGGAGGAAAACTACCTTAAATCCGTAAGATAGCTCTTTTTAAGGTAATATTTTTAAGGTAAATAAGGTAAATTGATAGTGTAACTTGTAAAGAATTGATGGTGTTATAAAACCCTGTATCTTTAATTACCGGAAAATGCTTATTTACGTAATTTTTTTTTAAATATATTTTCCATACATAAAAAGGAAAAGTCTGAAATAACGTTTGCATGCAGTTATACTTATTTAAAAATATAAAAGAATGTTTCCTTTAAGTAAAATAATATATCTTAAGGATTTAAGGTAGTTTTCCTCCAGGGCCCGAATTTTTTTCCACACTGTATAATGTAATGTCATATGTCATCAATATACAAAACAAACACCAGATCTTACGTACCTAAGTACAAAACATTGCGTAACCAGCCCTCTGACGTAATGGATTCACGAAGATCATGAATATTGGAATCAATTGGTAATTTTAACTACACAAGTTGTATATATCTAGTTAATTCTACGACAGCGTCTAGACGGACACGGGATGGTTTGTACCGGGAACCCTTTACTCGCAAAAGAAACTCAAAACGTTTATTTTAGTGCATCAATCTATTTCTTTGACAGATGTTCAATCAATAATGAATTAAGTAAGTGTTCGGTTGTTTTAACTTAGCACAGGGCGATGTGCTTACGCGACTGTGTTTTGTTACAAACGAAATATCCGATTTCTAGCGACTAGATATCCTGAAACACTGATGAGTCGTTTGTTTTTCTATCGCTGTTTGCAGTGTTTAATTACGTTAATTAAAAACAAATTAGTATCGCTTTAAACATAGGTACATTCTTCATCTTGTAATGTTAATGAATATATAAGATATTATTTTATTTTATTGATAACTAACTGTCCCGGCGAGTTTCGTTCCGCCCTCAACCCGTTCCGTAAAAAATATATGAGTTTTTTTTTTGTATATTTTAGCGATATTGTAATTGTTATTCTGCTATTCGGAGCAAAACACAATCTTTCGGACAATACAAAAAAAACAAAGATCATAATAATCAATCCACCCGTTCTTGAGTAACATAACAAATCGATATTATAACAAAACTAACACGATGATTTCATAACATGTACTTAAACTAACATTTAGAAACTAAAACAAAATAAAAAGAACAACTAAGCATACCTCCAGACTAGAAAATATAGTATAAATTAGATCTTAAAAGAAAAATAGAAACATTTTATATCGAAAAAAAGGAGAATCACATCCCGTATATGAATATCAAATCCCATTTGAATAAACTTTATTATACCATAATATGTATATAAACTTACCTACACATTCCGTCCCATAGGATTATTTAAGTGAATGAATTTATATTATTTAACTGTCGACGGCGACATCCTGAAAAAAATATTATCCGATCAATGTTCAAAACGATCAAAACCAAATTAGGTTTTGCGAGCCAATTTCGCGCTCATGTATTGTTAAGGCTTCCGACCTTTGATGAGGTAATTCAAGCAAAGGGTAAAATATATATGAGGCAGAAACGAAACGAATAAATAACAATATTTAATCACCCAACAATATTTATTTTCCTCTCGTCGGCATGATTAAATTTTATTTAGCACGAGTCTCCCTAAGAAGGGACACCCACGGTCGTCGCACTTCCAAAGTATTTGGATACGATAATCAAATTGAGGTATTATGTTGTGACTTTACGGTTAATATTAAACCGGCGTTTATTTTTGCTTCTGCGTTAGTATTAGACGATCATTCAAAATATTTTATTTTAAAACTGTGTCTACCAAACCATTAAAAAGTATCGCATGCCGGAACTGCTAATGTAAACAATTGAATACCTGCTTTACGAGTAGAGCAGAGGAGTCATTAATGGTGCTACCACACTGGCTGTTATAAATGTAATATACCATAGTATAACAAGGATAAGGCTATGAAACACTATGATGTTGAAGAAATATAGTTGCTGTTATATAACATTTATAACAGCCAGTGTGGGAGAACCATAAGTAACGTTTTAAGGGTTGGTAATTCTACGCAATTTATCCTATGACGTGCCGCGCAAAAGTCTAATAACACAGCGACAATATTGATGTTGGCATAGTCCTTATTAATCGGGCATATTAAGGCAGGTTATTCCAGGAATAGTAAGAAAGCCGTATCAAGCCACAGCTTACGCGGCACATACGCTGTTTTCTACACTCGCATATGTTATTACGGTGCCTGACCTACGCCAATGCCGAATGCACCCTCCACTTAGATTTCTAGACATGTATAGGTTCCGAATATCCATCTAGGTACCGCACACACGCGCGCTTCGCTGTCTATGTGCGTTTGTGTGCGTGCGTTGACATTGCACGTTTGGAGGAGGGGCTTGTTATGCATTTTCTGTTTGAAGGTTATGCCAAGTTTATCGAAACTTGTAAGGATGTTGGTGAGTTGTTGACCTCTACATCTTTGACTCCGTAAGTAAATTCAACAGCGGAAATAAGTTAACCTTATCACTCTGGCATTAAGGCGCAAAAACGTTAATTTACATTTGCTCTTCACTGCACCAACATTTAATTTGACTCTTGATGGTTAGGTATTTTCGAAACGTTAGACTTAGAAGCAAGGCTTTACCAGTAAATGCAACCGACAGCATTTTAATACTGTGCATTTGTCGGACGCGTGCGCGTGCGCATTCGTATAGTTTGAGTAAAGTAGCCTAAACCTATTTAGTTGCGATGTGTTGACAATACCTATCTGTATTTGTCCTATAAGTTGTTGATAAATCGAGCCTCATAGTTATGCATTCTGCGAAGCTCAGCAATAGAGCTCGGTATCGGCTTACTATTAGGGAAATCGGAAACGTCGACCGTATTATTATAATATAATTATTAAGGTCAAGCTTCATTGATTAATGTCACTTATCAATCAAGGTTACACAGACTTATACTATATTTCAAGATTCCATATAATTTAGACGTTTAATCTCGGATAAAACCTTTGTTGAAGTCAAATCATACAGTATATCTGAAGCAAAGCTTTAAGCTGGCTAAAGTAAATGGGTTATAGTGTAATGGCATGGTTTGTATGAAGGCTATCAAAGATATTACCTTTGCACAAAACTGCTGCAGCTTACCTTTGCAGCAGTTTTGTGAAGGTGAAGGTTCTAAACGTCATTTTCTTATCGTATACCACATAACAAACAAATCACCACAACGTAAAGAACACATTATCGCGTTCATTTCTGTAGGTATTCGTTTCATGTATAAAGCTTAGCCGCGTGCAATTACCTACTGATACATTTTATGTAGATATTTCATCTATACTAATATTATAAAGAGGAAAGATTTGATTGTTTGTTTGCATTGAATAGGCTCCGAAACTACAGACCGATTTGAAAAATTCTTTCATTTTGGGAAGCTACACTATCCCCGAGTGACATACTTAGGCTATAATATATTTCCAAAAAAATTAGGGATCCTTACTAAAATTCCAATAATGTAACCCAAGGTGTAAAAAAAGAGTTTGCATTGATAAGGTTCCGCAACGGGTTGGCATTTGAATCACGCATTATAGGGAGGGGGAGAAGAATGGCATTTTATAGGGGTTGGTCATCCTTTCAAATGACACCCGTTTTGTGTCTAGGAGACGCGTAGTTTTTTTATACGTTAATAATTACCGAGATATTGGACTCCGAATATAGATCATTACACACCCGTATAGATAATTATGACGCATTGGGTGTATAGATATTTGTGTTTTGGCTTTACGTACTGCGACCCTACAGCGCCAGAACCGACTATTTTAACGGTTACTCTATTTTTTTGGAAACGGAGCCCAGGTGATCGTGTTTTGACAGACACGCAAGGGCGGAAGGTTTGTTTCATGAACATAACCTCAAGAAATAAAAATAAATGTTTCGTGGTAACTATTGATTACCTAATTTTGGGGAGGGGTCGGGGGGGTTCCTACCCCTCCCCTCTCCCACCGCCATCCCTATAATGCGTCATTCAAATGCAACCCCATGTTATATCTCAAAAAAATTAAGAATTCTTACTAAAATTCCAACAATGTAACCCAAGGTGTAAAAATAAATTGTTAGCATTGAATAGGCTCCGAAACTACTGAACCGATTTGAAAAATATTTTTTCCTGTTGGGAAGCTATACTATCCCCGGGTGACATTAGAGATATTATATTTCCAAAAATATTAGGGATCCTGACTAAAATTCCAATAATGTAACCCAACGTGTTAAAATTTTTTTTTGCTTTGTATAGGCTCCGAAACTACTGAACCGATTTGAAAAATTCTGTCACTATTGAAAAGGAACACTAGCGCCGGGTGATATTGCCTATATTATATTTCCAAAAAAATTAGGGATCCTTTCTAAAATATGTGTGTATCCTTTCTAAATATGTCCCATCGGTCTTGTTTCGGCAAATTAAAATACGTATGTACATATTTATGAGCAGTTTAATAGATACACTCAAGAGCAAAAGTAAGTTATCACTTTTGCATATTATTCCATTGTAATAAGGTGAAAAAGTGTTAACTGACTTTTTTTTTTGTTCTGACTGTACATTTAAGGATCCTACACTTCATTTTTTTTTATACAACGACGGTGGCGAACAATGTTACGGCCTGCCTGATGATAAGCAGACATCGTCGCCTTTGGACGCTAGTCCAGAAGAATTGGAAGCGGGGTGCCGATTCTTCATTAACTGAATATAAAAATATGTCAAATTGGTGAGACTAACACCTCTATAACATCGAGTGTACGTTGTTCACACTGTTTCCATATCGTTTGCCAGATACGAGTTGATTCCTGCCCCCAGCCCCAGTGCACACCGTCATCATGCAATAATGCGATGCAAAAATTTTTTTTTCTTAATGGGATTGCTCTTGTCCAGCGTCTAGCCAGGGGGCAAAGATGATGCCGACGATGAAGCGAGCTCACCCAGAAGATGCCTATTCACTCGTGCCTTAAAAAGGTCCAGGTTTTATGAACTCGGAAATACAGATGCAAATAATAGACGGCATGACATTCCATTCAGTACGTACTCCTCCACGCGTGCCAATAATGACTGAGTCTAGACCTACCCTAACATCGTTTATTTCATCAACCTCGATATCTTGCCGAGTTATATCAAAAGTAACCTTATGTTGTTGATAATACAAGTCACCAATGTAGATGCGACCGAATACGAACGTACGAGTAAATATACACAGAAACTAACTCGCTTGTTACGCTTTTGCAGTCATAGTTAGTTCGATCTTGCGCTTATTGAATGAAGTTAAGATTATGGAGAATGGGGAGATGCAACTTCGACAGTGCGAAATTATATAAGTATACTTAGGTACATAAACTCACGGTCCTTCGGTGTAAAAAAAAACCGGCCAAGTGCGAGTCGGACTCACGCACGAAGGGTTCCGTACCAGAAAAACTGTCTACCTATTACGGTTCTTGAAATCTAGCTCGGCGAGTGGTAGCCATGAAAAAGGGCTAAAGTATCACGTTTTTTGTATGGGAGCCCTCCTCAATTATTATTATTTTGTTTTTAGTATTTGTTGTTATAGCGGCAACAGAAATACACAATCTGTGAAAATTTCAACTGTCTAGCTATTACGGTTTTTGAGATACAGCCTGGTGACAGACGGAAGGACGGACGGACAGCGAAGTCTTAGTAATAGGGTCCCGTTTTTACCCTTTGGGTGCGGAACCCTAAAAAGAAGAAGTAATATTAAAATTATTCCTCAATTTAGGAATATCCACCTATGAATGTCAACAAACTACCACCGGGTTGGAAAAATAAACCTCTGCCCCGAGAAGAACCAACGTAAAAAACTCGGCGAGGTATTATAAATCAAAACAATATATGTGCTTCGATTATAAAAAATTAAAAAAGTAAATAATAATTTAATTTAAAATTAAAGTACCACAGTACTACAAAATGACAATACTATACTAGAAAACCTACTTTTGCCATAAATTACAAGTGCACGACGTTTTTGTGTGTAAACTGTCAAAAATTGACAAATGACATTTAACAGTTTCCATATGAAAACGGTTAGGTGTTAGGTGAAAGGTGAGGATGAGTCGGTTTGTGAATCAGGGGGTTGTATTAATAGTAAAGTTATGTAATCATTTCTTATTTTTTCTTGGTAAACCTTGGAGATAAAGTGGGGAACGGTATTTATTTTTACATTTTCCTTAATAAATACAAATTTATCATACTGAAAATTATGCGTATTAGGTACGTTTCAAAAGTTTCGTAATCACCCAGCAGATTACAGCTCATGAGCATGAGCATGCCCATTCAGAAGTTTAATTATGAATTTTGGTGAATGAATGTTTCGACTAGAATGAATAGTTTCTGATACCCAGTATTCGCTACAATACAAACTTACCTATCAACTTTACTAATTATCCAACTTCAAGATGTGCTCATGTCTTTATGTAGAAGTATGTTCAACGATAATTGTTTACCATGTTGTCCGATTTTGACAATCCTTTTTTTGCACTCAAGAAGATATGCTAATAGTGGCCCTTTATGCGTTTGGTTTGATAATGGGATCCGTGAGTTACCGAAGTTGAATACGGTTTCCTGGAGGTTACAAAACTTCTCCAATTTTGGCTATTATTCTGTAGATTTTAGTTAAAAAGATTACTCACACTACTTATATACTCGTACATAGGCACAAAAATTCCTTTTACAACATTTAAGTAGACTTAGACTATTAATTCCATATAACATATAACATTAGAATTTTAACGGACAAATTCGTCCATGTTACTTAGTTTATCTAGGACATTAAAGAAATACGTCTTACTGGAAGTACTTATGTTGAAATCGCATGACGATTAATCCGTGATTTTTCTAATTTTGTATGGAGTTAGGTATATATTTAGGACCTTACCTAACCCACTAAGAGATGTACGAATATTGTGGCTTTCACAAATGTTTCCCGCACTATTCCAAAGATTATTATAACACGGGCTCCTTGTCAAAATGAAGGCGTTAGGCTTATATAATTATCTCCAGTATAGACGTGAATTCCTTGGGAAACTGTAGCAAACTTGATTAAGTTTTCATCAAGAGTAGTTTAGGGCAACTATGAAACATGTTAAACTACAGGCCGGTTGTTGTTTGCCTGTTGAAAACAATAATCTTCCTTGTTTCAAAAGCAAGAGAAAATCAATATCGCTAGAATGACTATAACTTTGAAAATATATTAAAATATTACAGAGAGCTCTTTTTTTTCACTACGCGAACGCTAGATTTCCCCGACTTTTTGAAACTTTATTTTATAGTTCTTATTTGTTAACCATTGCCTCGATATCATACATTATTTCAATCGTCCTTAATACTTTTTAGGGTTCCGTACCCAAAGGGTAAAAACGGGACCCTATTACTAAGACTTCGCTGTCTGTCCGTCCGTCTGTCTGTCACCAGGCTGTATCTCAAAAATGCTACTAGACAGTTGAAATTTTCACAAATTATGTATTTCTGTTGCCTCTATAACAACAAATACTAAAAAACAGTATACAATAAATATTTAAGGGGGCTCCCATACAATGGACGTGATTTTTTTGCCGTTTTTATAGATAATGGTATGGAATCTTTCGTGGGCGAGTCCGACTTGCACTTGGCCGGTTATTTAATAAATTAATAAATAAAACAATGTTTAGTCTTATGTATTTACATACACGCAACTAGATTATCTGTTTTACATAACGATGCCTCGACGCTGTAATTAATATAAACCATTTTGGCTAGACAGGTCGTTAGGGGAGAAAATGCGATCGGAAAACCCTACGGGCATTTAAAAAAATAGTATTAATAGCAACGTGACTAACGTACTTTAGTAAAATCAAATTCAATCATTAATTGGTTGTCTTTTGAATGAAAGTGATCCACCAAGCTATAAATAGCTTTTTTTTGGTAATTTGGCTTAATCGCCGCGCCGGCCAGTTACTTAAACTAAAAAAAACATAAATGGGAATTATAGAAATAAATGTAGCCAATTAGCGTGAGTTTTAAAAAAAGTAGTTCAATTTCGATTTAGTGACGATATTCAATCATAGAAATGAATTATATTCCCGATTTTATCTTGTTACAATGCATATACTTATAATTGATAAAAATAAACTATGTATAAATATTTTTTTTTCATACAAATTCAAAGATTAATTATCGTCACAAAACTGGCATTGATTTAATGTATTAGGTTTTACAACTAGCGCTAATTGGATACACTTATTTCTGAAAATGCCCAAATATGTAAAAATAGGGGTACCTATGCACAAGTACACACATGACATTTTTCAGATCATCGCCACCTTTTCCAGCATGTAATCTTCCATTATTAAGCATGCCTAGGTCTCTCTAATGAGTACGCTACTCTCAGTCCTAGAAGTGACCCTCGATCATTCAACGCCGTGCACAAGTGAACGCAAGATTCCCTTCCTTCCATTAGCGTTATATCAGTCGCATCATACTTCTTACCTAATACCAATTGTTGGCAGAGCTATAATCTGCAATAAGTAATGGTGAAGTAATACGCAGTATTCTTTCAACTATATGAATTAGTTCGTACCGTGCCTCCGCTCCACACGGCACGGCACGTCACATGCGCCGTTTCACGTTAACTGCGCGGGCCGCGCCGTGGCGATGTGGCCAGGATTTTTCCAAACGCGGAGTATCATGAAAAGTTCGACAACAAGTAGGTAACTGAATGGAATTTTTTAATAGGCTTAAATATATGGGCTTGGAATATTCTAGAACCGTCGTTGAAGCTCACGTTTCTGGAATAGCCCACCGTACTCTGAACAAATAGTGATGTAATGTGTCGAAATTATCATCTAGAAAATTCGGAAGGGGTATATAAGGAGACAAATTCCCGGTACAGGGCAGTGTCCAAATGGAGCATTGAAGTGAGGGTTGTGTAGAGTGATAACTAGAGGACGAACAGTGGAAATATATTGTGGAAATTGAAGTGATAAGTAGTGCAACGACTGCAAAGTATAATAACCAATTAACCATATTCATTATACCAGTATAATTTATGTTTCAACAAATCAAATTGGAGTATGTTAAAGGACAATTTTAAGGTTACGTTATTAAATGGATATTTAGTGGTTTTATAGATAAAATATATAAAATATATTCTATTATTTATTTTTAAAATCATCATGTAGGTAGGTATGATTGTATTGTTTACGTAATTATCCATTAATACACGCAGATATTTATTATTTTTAGTTAGTAACTCAAAATATGAGGTGAGGGTAAATGTGTTTCTTTTATTAACTTAACTCTGTAAAGTAATAATAATGCTGTTGTGTTGGTATAATGGACCCGGGTATGTCCTAAAACTACGACCAAGACCACCGGGGGATGGGCAGCAGCATCCCTGGAGTGCGGTGGCAATACTGCGATCGCCAACCCGCATGCCAAGCGTGGCGACTATGGCATATACCCCCTGTGAATTTGGGGAGGCCTATGTCCAGCAGTGGACGTCCTTTGGCTGATAAGGTGGTGGTGGTGATTGGTATAATGAATATGGTACAGGTATTGCATTATTAGACGTCAGTATAATAAAGCGCGGACTCAGTAGACTTGCGAGTTAATTCGTTAGTCGTAGTAGCTATTGATTCAGTGTTAGTAGTTAAGTTTGGACTCTGTGAACTTTGAGAGTGAAGGGCCTGCCTGCATATGCCTCTAGCTGCCAACACAATGAATCCTCAAGACAATAGAGTGTCGGCAACGCGCTTGTTATTATTAATACCAGTATAATTTATGTTTCAACTAATCAAATTTTAGTATGTTAAAGGACAATTTTAAGGTTACGTTATTAAATGGATATTTAGATGTTTTATAGATAAAATATATAAAAATATTTTATGATTTTTTTAATCATTATGTAGGTAGGTATGATTGTATTGTTTACGTAATTATCCATTAATACACGCAGATATTTATTATTTTTAGTTAGTAACTCAAAATATGAGGTGAGGGTAAATGTTTTTCTTTTATTAACTTAACCCTGTAAAGTAATAATAATGCTATTGTATTGGTATAATGAATATGGTACAGGTAGTGCATTATTAGACGTCAGTATAATAAAGCGCGGACTCAGTAGACTTGCGAGTTAACTCCTTAGTCGTAGTAGCTATTGATTCAGTGTTAGAAGTTAAGTGTGGACTCTGTGAACATTGAGAGTGAGGGGCCTGCATGGTTATGCCTCTAGCTGCCAACACAACGAATCCCCAAGTCAATAGATCGTCGGCAACGCACTTGTGATTCTTCTGGAGTGGCAAGTTTCCATAGGCGACGGTATCTTCTTAGCATCAGATAGGGCGTAAGCTTGTGTAAAAAAAACTTTATCCATACCTAAGGTGCAGAATACACCCATAGTCGTGGTACTAAGGTGTTTTAACTCTATCCCGTACCCCACGCTCGTAACAATGCTAAAGTATAAGTAAAATTGTATAGGTAAAGTATAGGTGGAATGAACAAAACGAATGGCATACTTATTGACCGAGTGAAGCGAAGGTCTCCGTTTCAGCTTCAGCAGAAATGCTTTCGTATGGCTGGCCGACGGATTTCCGGATTTCTGACTGCTCTACAGGTCGCATTTCTCAACCGATTCTCGTAAAGTTTTGTGAGCAGGTTTTATAATTATTTTGATTTTTTCTCTCTAGGCCTCAAAACTGCCTCCGAAGCTAGAGGTCCCGGATTCGAATCCCGGCCAGGGCATTATTTGTGCATTTAATACGGATTTTGTTCTTGGGTCTTGGATGTTCTCTATGTATTTAAGTATGTATTTATCTATATAAGTATGTATATCGTCGTCTAGTACCCATAGTACACGGTTTGCTTAGTTTGGGACTAGGTCACAGAATAAGTAATAGTACAAGACTAGGTCGATGTGTGTAAGATTGCACCAAAAAAATAATAATAAAAAAGACCCGCAATATTAAGCCAGATGATTTTTCATATAGATTTCTCGTTAAATCTTTATGGTGCAACAAAATGACTTAGAATGCGATAGATACTCGTAGTACGATCATTCTCCACTGTTAATTAATTAGCTCCATTTGAAAGCACACTAGGATATTAAATCCCATATTAACTTAACACACCACAACGTCCATAGGGTGACCGCTGAGGTGGTGACCGCTTACCATCAGACGGGCCGTACGCTTGTTCGCCGCCAACGTGGTATAACGAAAAACATTATCGTTACGTCAAAATGATATTAAACATGGCTTTTCTTTTTATTTAGGCTGTTAATTAATTATTAAGTAGACAATTAGTTCACTTAATTATTTAGTTTAATAACAATAATTAACTATAACACTGTAAATATTTAATGTCCCTATTTTCTTTTGAGTAGTTTGTGTCTATTTTCGTTTTTACTCAGTTTTAAGGTGTAACTTGTTTAAGCGCGCTATCTGTTGGCGAGTGGATGGAACTTTTGTAGTTCAGCAATTCACCAACAGATGGCTCCCACAGTCAACATGAAGGAATTAATGAAGCGGTTTAGGTTAGGACTGGTTAGGACTAACTCCGGCAATGCTTTCAGCGTATTTTAAATCCCGAAATGTGTATTATTAATTATATTATGTTAAATACTGTTGTGTGTTGTCGTTAATAATTCCGTTATAGAAACGACGTTACGCCGCGAGGTATAAAAATAATCTGGCAATTACAACAAACTAAGCTAAAACTGTACCAAAAAAGCGCAAACATAATGTCTATTAAGATATATAACAAGATCGCAGATAACTAAAAAAATGAAATATCCGAAATAAATTCATTGATTTGATTTATCAAAGATTTTCTAATTAAGAAGAGTTACTACAGCCTAACAAAACTCCGAAATTACACATAAATAAATAAATTTGTAAGTAAATAAAATATACCTAATCTAAGGAAATTTTAATAGTTACCTGTATAGTTTCACTTTAGCCATAAGAATTTGCTACGCCCTTACAGGGTTACCAATGTACCTAGCATATAAGAATTTTACCACCTTATGTAACCATGGTTTTGCAATAAATATGTATGAGTATGAGCATGAATATTTTGGGATATTGATATATTTGACCCGTAGCTCGGGTAAGAAAAAAATAATTTTTTTAAAGTACGAGTATGTCATGTGAGAGGTTTGTTAATGAGGATTATATTTCTCAACGAATTCTTCGTGCGTAATTGACGTAATTTTTTATTTGATTGACACGATATCGCTAAACTTGGTCTTGGTCAAACGTTATGGTCGGCATAAAAATAATTTTGCCATGTGTTCACTAAAACTGTTTCTTCTGTGAAAATGGAGTTGCCTAAGTAGATTAATGTCTCCCTGTAGCTTCTATCAACTGCAGAAACATTTCATCACCCTATTACAATATATTAAAATAAAGTAGAGAGGCATAACATTTTTTTGCGTCGACTGTACACTTTAATAAAAAAACTGCTTACGTTTTCTGCAAATTTTAGTGAGATCCTGGTTGCCGTCGTACTAATCTTACTATCTACATGATCTACATCGTACTTGATTCTATGATTTATCGCCATCGCCACCAGCCGCTTTGTTTACCAGCCGGAGAGAGCAACCAAAGTGAAAGTCAAATATAACGTAAACAGGCGCATTGTTTCGTTGTGCAATCGCCGTAATGCGTTCGGTTCAAAAGGAAAAAGTCGGATACAAAAAAAATACCAAGTTCAGACCGCACTCAGGTATCTAATACGCGAACACGTGTTTACGCACAATCAGAAGAAAAGGCAAATACGTTTTTATCAAACAAAGACTTCGATGAATTACTCAAAATGCCATATTATAAAACCGCTTTAATATGACTATGGCATTTGTAAGGACTTTTTTACGCTACAAATGAAACTGGGTAGGTATTTCTTGAAAATATTTGATCGAACTGTTTTGCTGATAAAAGAAAATTCAATGTTAATATGAATTAAAAAAATAACTTATACCGATTCCCTGCAATCATCTAGTAGTCGATATTTATTGTATTTATGTGTATAGCTCATGGCTAATAGCGCTGTTTAGCTTTCCCGGTATGTGCATTATATACTTACCATAAACATTAACTACATTACAGCACCCTAACACTTATGCACGGGTCAAGTAATGTGCACTCTCCCTGTACTCACACGTCCGTAATCGCTCATAAGCGCTGATATAGTTCATCAGATATACGTTTTCACTGCTAGCGCCTTAATTGTATGTGATAAGAGTTATATTCGAATGACTTTGCTGAAATGCTTAAGCTGAAAGGAGAAATGGTTTGGTGCCCACGGCGTCAGCGTGACAGTTCATGGAATGTTTAGCAACGTCTTGTTAATCCAGTCTGGATCTAAATTGCTTACACTTTATATGTAACACTGTGGGGGTTTAGACTATGACTAATGTTTACTATGTCCCTCAGCAGATAAACCATTCATGAAACATGTCATTTTAATTAGTTATTTAGGCCGAACGGTGTTGTTTATTTCTCTAAATTTTTCTGTCGAATCTCTTAATAATTGGCTTTTATTTTAGTAAATCGGAGATGAGATATACATACATAAACTCGCTCCTATATCCCCAAATTGTTAGGCAGAGCCAACAAACATTAATTTCAGTGCCTCTTTTAGCAATTGTAGGTTTATAGATGGAGAAAATGTGATAGTGCAGTGACAGGTTACTAGCCCATCGCCCACAACACACTTCAACCTGATTCCCATAGTCGACTCTTACGACACCCAAGCAGGGAAGAACGGGGATGTTGGTATTCTAACTCGGCACCACACGGGGCCTAACCCGGCACCACAGAAGAGACATACCTATTATTTACCTATAATTCACCTGCAACAGGTTCTGGTCTTCGGTATTGTGGACTTCGACTATAAGTGCACACTAGCGCCATTTCTCGGAAATGGTCGTGTCACGCTCTAAGTCGAAAGACAAAAAGTGATTAAAAATAAAAACTACAATAATATTTAGGGACAAAGGTAAGACTAGCACTTTGGGACTAAGTCGATTAGTGTTAATGTTGTAAACTAATCGACCTAATCCCAAACTAAGCAAAGCTTGTACTGTAGACGACGATATACATACTTATCTATATAAATATAAAGAAAATATCCATGAGTCAGTAGTTAATATTGCCCCTCGAGTGTTGCGAATGTCCATGGGCGGCGCGAATCACTTACCATCAAGTCATTCGTCTGATGGTTTGCTTCCTATGTCATGTCATAAAAAAATATTCGTGCTCACCACACAAATATTTAAATTCCCTCCGCATAAAGCTAGAAGTACCAGGATTTGATCCCCGGACCTCTAGCTTTATAGTGATTACTCTCACTGCCAACCAGTTGAAAGTGGTCTCTTTTGTATCTCTACGTGTATAAGGTCCAGACCCAACCATCATAAATTAACCAGCGTTTAATGCAATCTCCAACCCGCGTAGGGCCATCGTGGGGACTGCTACCCGTTCCTTCTCACCTATGAGAAGAGGTTTGTGCCCCGTTGTGTGACGTATATGATATGGTGATGATTACACTGAATTAATTTGGCAAACTCCAAGCTTCTTTAGAATCATTTTAGAGGAAACTTCAAACCTACAGTCCAGTTTTAATTACCAATTTTAGTATCCCATAATGTTTCAAATGATAGTTCTGCGAGTATATTAAACACAAAAACACATTTCGTAATTTTTAGCCATGAGCTGATATGGTACATATAAAAAGGTATCTAAATTTCTAAACGAGCGTTGAATTTCGTTACCAAGTTTTCCCTTATCTTTATCAGGATCGTGTGGCAACCAAGTGCAATCCATCAAGATAACCTATTTTCCTGAGAAATTGGCTGCATACTTCTTCAAGCCTCAAAGCAAAGTCAGTAATGAAGAGCTTTAAAGGATATTGCTGCTGTACGAGCAGATTATATATTTAATAGTGATTCTACCGGGAACTTACCGTCCTTTGTTACTTAAATCCTCCTTTTCAAGAAATTAATATTAGCTCTTCTAGGAAACGACAAATTATATACAGTCAGCTGCATAGTTATACCCCAGTATGTTAAAAAAAAACGACGGTCGCAAATAAGCTTACGGCCTGCCTGCTGGTAAGCAGACACCGTAGCCTATGGAAACTTGGCGCTCCACAAGAATCACAAGTGCGTTGCCGACCCTTTATTGACTTGAGGATTCGTTGTGTTGACAGCTAAAGAAAGCAGGTCCCTCACTCTCAAGTCTCAACATAGCGCATCCCCGGGAAACATATTTTCGCTCTTAGAGTTGAGACAGTTAATAGAGTCCAGCGAAAATGTTGAACGGACTTCGTGTATATATTTTTGCAAACGCCTGCATTTTTTTATTACTACTAAGTGTGTAAAGCAATTGAATGCGAATATTGCGCACCAAGTAGTGATAGCGAGATATGCTATATGTAACAATTTGGGGCCGCAATATTGAGGCTACTCGGGTTCACGCCGAGTTCTAGGACAGTCTGTCGCAACCCACTACAGCCGTTCGGCGGACGCTGACTTATCGCGTATCCACCGCTTATACCAGATAGTCACATTGCTTTTTCATTACTTTTGATACTCCACTTCAACATTCATGACTGCCCTTCGAGTCGCATAGCATCGACATCGCGTTTTTCACAAAGTTCGCCATATCTGTTGCCGTTAACAAATTGAAATGCATCCCATTCGCCCAATCACCCATACCGACTCGAACCCTCGCTTCCTGAACAAAGACTTGATCCTACATTGTAGCTCTGTTAGGCACTGACCATTTAGACGAGTCAATACAAAACACTTCATAAACACTAATAGTCACCGTAGAAACATGAGTCTAATAGAAATAGAAAACACGTGTATGTGTGCGTAAATTGCACTTGTGGTGTAGTTATGTGCAATAAATACTTGTGTATCCCTCTCTTTCCTTCTCGACATTTCACTGATAGCTATGGCCTTGTCTAGTCGCATCTAATGCTGGCATTAGTTTGTTTACACTGCTCTCCCTCAACGCAACGGTTGCCTTACTCGTCCCAGTAACTGTCCGCTGTTGTTAACCGTTGCGACTGCGAAACAGATATTTGGTTACTTTACTATATTCAGCACCCGTGTAAACAGTATTAATCACGCACTAATTAATTTGGACTTTGTAGGTTACATTCCACGTTTATAACAAAAAGTTAATAAAATGTATAAACAGATGTTCCGTCCCAAAAGAATTTTATGGTCAATGACACGGATATTATATTTATGCGGAAACAATTTGTAAAAAAAATTGTACAAGATTTTTGAATAGCAGGTATTTATTTTTTGTTTCAGGTAAGTATACTGCAGTTTGGGCTGTTTGGTTTCGACAAATGAAGGTTTGTTTGAAATTCATAATAACTTATCTTATATACCATCGACGAATCATTCAACTTAATCATAATCCTGAGTGTTACGAAACATGTTTTGAGTAATGGTCAGATAAGCGTGTTGGAGTTTGTAGATACGGAGGCTGAGAATCACTCACTTGCATAATCGTTTACGCGAATGAACCTTCGAAACTGATGTGGATGCACGCGCGGTTTCATTACCAGTACTGGTACAAGTACACTCTCTTATCCAACCCACCTAACGTCCCTGTAGCGAGTGTTGACTGAGTCGGAGTGTTGACCGGTATGTAGGTTACACCGCGCGAACCAGCAAGCCGCCTCGCCCCGCGTCCGCGCTCCCCGCGCCACGCAACTACTTCTATTATCTATGCATCTATATTTTAACGAGAAAATGTCAAATGCAAAATTCACTGGCATCCACGTGGAAGATTGTTGAATGTGGAATTTAAATATCACAGCGAGCAGGGAGACCGTTGGTAGCTTTACTATTTGGGTAGTTTTTGTGTCGTTAGCTAAATTCATTCGTGGACTAACGTCTCAAAATCGTTCAAAATTCGACCAGTAAGGTTACTTACTGCTCGAATTTTGAACTGACGCATCTCGTTACAGATGAAAGCGATTAGCTAAACAGTGGCGTTAGTGTGTCACGGACAAATCTATTATTAAATTTCGACCCCAGTTTCATTATATTTATATGAATTACCCACTAGTGGTTACTGGGACAAGTTCGTTCGCTTTTTAACGCTATTAAATCAGACGAGTAGACTTGGAATACGAACTATCCGTTCCAAAATATGATGCTGGTAATTGGATTTCATGCTTTGTTTAGTAATATCTTTAATATTATGTAATAGATTCAGTATCGTTTACAATAAATAAGTATTCCTTATTTTGCATTATTACAATTGGCGTGATCATTCATATATAAGCGTGGAACAAAAGGCAAACTTGGCAGTGAGCAGTAAACGTTTGCTAAGGCGGATAACTAAACATCAACTACCTAGACAAACCTTAGGCATTCACTTTAAAGGTTTGTGCAGATACTAGAGAAGTGCGAAACAGCATTCGTACAATTGTCAGATCGCACGCTTCACAGGTGTCAAATGTACGGAGACACATCTTCGCACATTTCTGGCGAATGCTCACCTTTTACTATGTATGATAAATATCTGCGAATTGCCGGACTTAGCCGCATAGCTACTTTTGCTGCTGAAAGTGCATCATAGTTTCATAATATTGTCATTTTGCTCTTTGAACACTAATAATCGTTGGAAAAGCAATTTATATAGATGTTATCGTTCCACTGCAGTTTTTTATAATAATCAATGTAAAGAACACACTCTTTTTTCCCGCAGATACATACATATATGCTAACGAAACGTATTTTCATGCATAGACATTTGCATTGTCAGAAAGCGGCTGAATATAATTAGAGTTGACGATGACATAGTTTGAGTCATAGTCTTTGTTAACCTTTCCTCAGCCAACCTAGATACGTGGAAATGGTAATACAATGTATGTATGCAAAAATATATTCAAAGTTGATGCAAATCGAAAAAAATAGTTGAATCGTGTAATAACTTAATGCGAACTTGTAATAACGTAATCTCAAGGAGTTTGCTGGCTCGGCCTTGACCAGAGGCTGATGTATACCTACCTTTTAGCTTCGTCAGACCGACAGCAAGTATCTTAGAAATTTACCTTTTAGGTTCGTCAAATCGTCGCATGAATAGCAAGTCTCTTAGCAATTTACTTTTTAGGTTCGTCACACGAGCAGGAAGTCTCTTAAGAATTAACCTTTTAGGTTCGTCACACGAGCACCAAGTCTCTTGGGCATTTTGCTGACTATATACATGCAAACATGTATTTTGAGATGTCAAAGAGAGATTAAAAAGTGATGACTGCGTATTTTTTTATTGGTAAGAAACAAACAATCGTACATAAACATGGA
The DNA here is from genome assembly GCA_905163555.1 of Notocelia uddmanniana. Classification (NCBI taxonomy): domain Eukaryota; kingdom Metazoa; phylum Arthropoda; class Insecta; order Lepidoptera; family Tortricidae; genus Notocelia; species Notocelia uddmanniana. The sequence goes on along the minus strand of LR991052.1, from coordinate 11,328,568 downwards.
ACAGATATTAAGGAATGGCAAATAGACCCACAGTTTCATAAATGTGTACTAAAACAATACGAACGTACGTGTTTTGTCGAACGTAAGCACAGTTTGATGCTCTGCTGTATCGTCAAAGGGCATGCATGAGACACACAAGTTTGATGCGTTTTCGCTATTCATATTAATATAAAACGTACTAGATGCAGCGTAGCGTTGCGCACGAGAAAAATATCAATACCTCATGACAAGGTGTCATAATCTTGTTTGCACTAAAAACGTTCAAGGAAATTATCGCCCAAAAAGATCTTACGTGTAAATGAATGGCCATCGAATTAGGAGATCGGTAACCAGCCGTGACTCTGTTTATGACATAAATACTACGACAATGATAATTGATAACCAACGCCGCCGAAAACACTGAAGGATTTTAGCGATAAGCTGACATAGAAAACTCACAAAGAAATGACGACGAATGTGTGTTCGTCGCCGGTTGCCCCATATTCTATATCTGCCGGATCTACACCTTAATACTCGCAGTATGCGTGCATTTAAGTGAAAGTGCGTTCACCAACCAAGGTTCTAACACCTGCATTTAGGTATGTACGTGCACACTTAGAACACAACTTTTCCTCCTACAATTAGAACGATCCCTATAAACTGATTGGAAATAATTCAAAAAAAGAAATCTGGCTCATTTGAAACGTAGCCAAATACGGTGAGACGATGAACTCGAGGGCAATTTACGAAACGACGTACAATGATCTCTCCTCATTACTATAAATTATGCTACAAAGTGAAAACAAAGACTCGCTTTCTAAAGCGCAGGCGAAATGTGGTTCGGTCCGAGGACCATGGATTATCCACGTTCTTTGATGAATGCTAGTTGTTAATGGGCCGTGCCCCGTAGCCCCCGACATTCTCCCTAGCCGAAGCTAATTGACAACATTTCAAATTTTTAAGTAGTATGAAATCTTAACTCATTTCCTTAATTTGGTAACAGGAAACCACGAAATATTTTTTTTATATTTTTATAGCTATTAGTTTTATAAATATTCACGAAAATGTGAAGAAAGCCCATATCGTAGTAATGACGTCATTACTACGAAATTGTGACAGTCACAGCGCACAAAAAGAACAGCAGTTCACTTTCTTTAGTAAATTTGTCTTAGTAACAGTGCTTCTGTATGATTTGTTACGCTGTGACGCATTACTTGTCACTTACTCTCTTTTAGAATGAGGAACTTTTGAAATTGATTTATTTATATCAAATTGGGATATAATCGAGAATTTAAAAATGTGTTTTTTTTTTAACTTTTTATCCTCTATTTGATTTCATTGGTATAAAGCCTGCTTAAAAAAATAAAATGTTGTCAATTGTAATAGATGGCGCCTGCGCCGCAGAAGCGTAATATCATCATTACCATTGGTCGCAGCGAACCGCAATTTTCTCGTTAAAAAGATAATAGGAAAACCGATTGGCTGGACATTTACAGAAGCGACGTGATACTGTTTTCTATGAAATGGTTTATACGGGAGAATGATCTGCCGCTTCAATAAACAACGTAAGTACTCTTAATATATATAAAGTACGGTGACATTAAAAAAATATGGATTTGCCCTATTATGAGCTGTCATTTGGCTGTTGAGGTTAAACTTGCTCTTGAATACTCTATTTCATAACAGTAGAATTAGCCAGGCGTGTTATACGTGTACATGTAGGAAAATTTAGGTCTTTCTTACCTCGATTGCAGTTTTTTGATTTAAGATTATTAGACAAATTTCTTGTAGAATAAACGAATTGTAAATGGTAGAACGCCAAGATGGCCTGTTTGCAGCCTCCTTCTCCCAGAATTAATAGCTCAAGCAGCAGGTGACGTTTGACTTCCTTATAGCGCAGATGTTGACCGCCGTGCTTCTTCTACTCTCATCTAGTTTTCAAAAATAAGACCGTACCGCTACAGTTTCACTTCTGTTTATAAATAATTTTTTGATGCAAACGCGTTACCAACACAATGTGCCAAATAAATTAAACATAATAGTTATTATAGTTAGAATGTATGTTGTTAGTTTCTTCATGTAATAACCAAATATATATTTTTATGCAACCAGCTTTTAAAGGCGCAAACAAGCCTGTATAAAGTGATTTTATAAGTTTAGTATTTGGTATGTAAGTCTATATATTGTTGTACTTACATTGTATTATTTTCTTATGATAAATAAAGACTTTTTACAAACAAACAATCAAACCGCTACACCTGAGCTGCCGTTGCATTAGGAGAGCCTCCATGGCGAACATCCCGTAGTGCCGCAAAACTTCAGAATTAGGAACGTGCTCCTGCCAGGTATTCACCGCCGACATATAAGGTGATAAGTGGCTATTTATGTCCGCTTTGGAGAAACACCATGTCTCTGCTCCGTATAAAAGGACTGGGATGATAGATCTTTGCAAATTCCACGTTGGTATGAAAGCGCATGTTTAGCAAGGAATTGCTATTTGTTATGCAAGGCTGCAAAATTGTTGTTTGGCGTGAGCGGTTGTATAAAGAGCCGAGCTAGCAAAGGATCGGAAGATTGAATCACGAGACGAGCGGAGTGAGTGATTCAAAAGTTTAATTCAGAGCGTAGCGAGGCTTTCAAGGCACGAGACGCCAAATGACTTTGCTGCCGAGCAAAACACATAACTTTTCACCTCACCACCGCGAGGAAAATTGTTGATGTATAATGCAAGTAGTTAAATTGTTACTCATTTTTAATAAAGAGTTGTTTAGTTCTCATATTAATCATAATGCATTTTATAAATTAAAATACATGAAATTGTTTCCATTACTAATTTACTACATTACACGAGTCATATTATTGTTGAGTACTCACGTGTAACAGAAGGCTCAAATATGTAAGGACATTTCACTTGAACTTAACACGCATCATAATTCAAATATGAATATCTTCTGCACTGATATCTATAAATAAAATTCATTATTTTGATTTTACTACAAAAAAAAATATCATAAAAAAAACTACAATTTACAACAAAACTAAACATAATAAAATGTATCGGATCTTTTTCATGAAAACTAGATTTTTTTAAGCGAAGCGTAATACTTTGAAACAGAAAAATGTATGTATTAAATTTCAAAATCCTATCGTTTCTTTATAAATTAATCTAAACTATTATTTAATACCTATTACAAAATTAAGCTACAATTAGTCTACTAATTTAATTTTATCAATACTCGTAAATGATACTAAACTCTACTTTTATAAATATTATAATTATCATATATGTATTTCTAAATGCCTATTAAGGACCGCTCATTCTACCTTATAACAAGTTGGAATTCAGGTTCAGGAGCGAAGTCCGAAATCGAGAAGATATCTGGTAAAGTGTCCGACAGCGTGACTCATCTCCAAAGCTACGTTGACGCATTGAATCGGTCTTGACAACAGCTGGCTATAAGTGCTTCCAAAACTTACTTCCGCAAGCAACCCCTTCTACAAGCAGCACTGAGGCATAGGTTTCAGTTCCTCCTGTAGAAGTCGTTGCTTCATCCAGATTTAGTACTGTTTGATTACCAACAGACTAAATGTGGATGGAAAACCGCTATAAAGTCTGTCACTTCAAGTATAAATCTGAAGTATCTTGGGAGTGCTGCATGCTATCCGGCATGATAACCATTGCGTATCACCAACGCTGATGCCAATTTCGGACGACTCAATGCTCGTGTCTGGAAGTTCCATTATCTCAAGCTAAAGTCAAAGTCAAAATATTCTTTATTCAAATAGGCCTAGCAATAAGCACTTTCGAATCGTCAGTTATAACATGTTATTATATGTAATAATTAATTATTTAGAGCAATTTATTGATGCTATTATTATTCTTTAAAATAAATATTGAATTGCTGTAGACATGTCGAAGATTAGAGTTTCATAATGTAGGATGGATACCTATCACAGTTCAAACAGAATCTATTTTCGCATAACTAGACCATGTAGCGAAATGTGTGCCACTAAATTTCAACGAAGCTCTGGCATGATTCATTTAAAAAGTTCATCGTAACCATAATACCAATACACGTTTCTAGGTCAAGTTTCCATTTTGTATAAAGGTATTCAGCGCTCGGTTTTTAGGCTAGATCCGTTGTCTTTTTTCACCAGTGAAGTAAACTTATTGGCTTTCTAGTGATTGTCTGAGTTAATTGTCTCTTGTTAATTGAATCTTTTTTGGTACTAGCACAACAGAACTTTAAAATTAGCAATTCTTTTTTCAGCCACTTTCCGATATTCGCTTGTGCTGAAATTCTGCGTATTTATGTAAGTTCAGTGACTATGCAATATTATGATACCATCGATCGTCCACTATCCTAACTCATTTACAATGCCAGGTTGTTACCTTACAAATATCTAAATTTCACCTTTAACTTGCCCCCATAGCTAAGTCGACAAACTTGTTCATTCGCCTACGTTACTATCTTACTATATATGTAGTTTACATTGCAAATGCAAATCGACCAAATTTCTACATGGCCTGCAATCCTTATTCGTCCACATGTCTGATACGTCTCTACTGGTATTCATTTTAAAGCTATAGTAGTAAAGTTGGTGGTAGTGACCCGAATGAACACCTCACGAGGTCCTCAACCACTAAAAATAGATCTGTAGAGAGTTTAGAGCGAGCCTCGAAGTAGACAATATAAGATTGCTGACGAATTGACGATATGCCAATAAGGATTGCATATAATATATTACGCTTATTAAGAATTAGGTTCGGTTTTATAAAGAAAAATTTGTTCGGGAATATTGTATAAAAATATTATTACTTAATTTCGAAAATTTATATATGAAACCAGGTAATGGTCGCGGTAGTCCGCTGAATGTGGGTGGCGCAGGTCCGGTCATTGTGGCATTATTTGGGGGAGGCATATGTCCAGCAGTGAACATCCTACGGCTGATATGATGATGATAAAATCGGCTCGTAATTTACAATGTATTGCACTGTGAGCCATTTTCATTATATTTGAAAGAACTCCGTAACATAAGTTGGTCGGCCACTAAGTACCAAACATTCTATTTGTAATACTTTCAACCGTGTAGAAAGAGTATTTGATATTTAAGCCCGAGTCGAGCGGCATGGATCTTGAACTACGGTTCTTAGAAGTACATGGCTATTTTTTTGTTGGCACTGTATGCGTCCGGACTCAAGTTGTCGTGTGGCGCAAGTACAGGGCGCAGCGGTTCGTCTTGTTAATAATAATCATTTAAAATTAAGTTATTTCCTGTAAGGATGACGACGTGAGGCTGTTATTCAGGGTGTCCAATAATTGGCATTGAACTCGCTGGTATACGACCACCCTTCAGCGAGAACTCCTTCATGAAGGAAGCTTGTTGGTTGGCAGTCTCACCACAAATGATTTGAATTTCACATTGCGGCGGGACTCCTACCACCCGACCCTCATGTTGTTGTGGTTATGTTATGGATCTACAAGTTACTCAGCTATCAACCTGTTGATCATAACTCTGCGAGGACATTCACTGATTGTATATATGGCAACACCAATTTTAGTATGTGATCTAAAATGGGGCCTAGTGATTACGATTCATGAACTGATACATAATATAGGCTAAGATACTACACAATATATGTCAAGTTAAGCTATAATCGCGTCGCATTGCATTGTTTCTCGGTCACCTTCGTGCGGCTCGGTTATATTATAATGCGCGGCGCTTGAAGCAAAATATCGTACGTAGTGTAGATCACTAAAGGAACTAATTGATAACGCCTACGCTTGTACAAGCGTACGTTCATGAACACCACAGATTTACTTTGGTTATTTCACCGCATGCTTTGGCATGATTCTCTCTTTGAGTACGCCTTAGGCCGCTCGCTCCGCTCATTGCTTGCGGCAAGCGGCCGCGGTCGCGGTCGGCGGTCGGCCTAGTTTCGCTCTAGGAATAGGCGCCGCCCCCGCCTCGCGCCCTGGACCAGCCAAGAGCCCAGCGCTAAAGGACAGCGCTGTACCGCGGTTCACGGCTATATTGTGATATTTATAATGCCCCGCAATAAAAGGGAAACTACTTTAAGCCATCGAGCGCGCTGCATGCTAACGAACCTTGAATATTGGGTACAACCAATCACAGGCACCCATGTACTCAAAACTAATGGCAACGTCGATTTCGCCTGAAATTCGCAATAAGCATCAATTCCGTGTGAGTTCAGCAACGGGCATCGTCAAAAGTGTGTAAACTAATATATTTTAGGCATGCTTTTGGTCATATATCGCCGACGCATAGGAGCGACATATGCCGCCGGCAGTAAAGTACCCGTTTTCCCCTGCGATATTTAACAGAACTCGCTATTAAATTATACCTACTTAACAACTATTCTAACCTAAAATATACATTTCCCATGACACTGGTGTGTATTTTCCATCTCTTTCAGGCAGTATTTTTCATATTAATGCCATATCCGCTTGGGACCTTGAGATCCTGGTCAGCTGACATGAACAACACACATGACAATTCATGAGGGCCCTATCGTCACGGCTGAGCAAAACTCGGGGGACCCCAGAGCTGGTTCGTACCTCTCTCAGCGCGTTGCTCTTGTAATACAGAGAGGGGTAATGCTGCCAGCATAATGGAAACCCAAGTCGCAGGCGGAGCAATTGAAGGGGTATTAGAATATTTAGATAGTTGTATATATATTTTAATATTTAGTAATTTTTGTTAGTTTTTTTTTTGGTTCTTAAATAAAGTACCTGTTTTATCTGTTTTGTTCCGTATTGTTTATTAATTAAATAACTAGCTAAAAAGGCCAAGCTAAAATTATGTACCTACGAGTAATGTAATGTTAACTGAAGCCAAAATTAAATAAATGATAATTTAACCACATTATTAACACACCAAACATACGGTTAAAGAAAAATCGACAAAACCACTACAATTTTGTTTGTCACAAGCCAACGGAATGGAAATGAAAAACCACACAATATCTGTTTCAGCTGAAATTCACATGAAAGCTGATGCCTAACAGGCATCCACGTTTAAATGGCCTAGTTTAAAAATCAAGGGACGTTGTCATATATATGAACATATTCGGGGTTGTGGCCGCGATAAAGCCAGGGATTCACTGGGGGACAAAATATCCCGCGGCCGGTGTCGACGACATCAAAAAATTGTGCTACTCACTTGACATGCCTGGGAACATCGCGCGACACGTTTTTCAATAGTTCAACATGTCGAGCGTGTGTGGGATTTTATTAGACGTCTGCTGGAATGAACCCCTGAATTAATATTTAAGTATACATATTAACTTGTGAATTTACCGAAAACGCCCAGAACGAACTCCTATACAGTTGAGCGTCATTTGTTTGAACACCAGCAAACCAAGAAAAGTCGTTTTTCCTTCGGTAAATAGTTTACGTGCATATACAGGGTGGTTCAGGAGACGTGAGCAGGACCAACACTACATACATAGTAAATGGCAATGAATCGTTCACCATTGTATTTAAGTGAAACACCCATACCTTTTTCCTGTCTTTTAATTTTTGTTAAGTTAAAGTTTAATTCTCTACAATCATGGTTACCCTACAACAACTGGTTTATAAAGATTAAACCTCTAACTGTTATGACAGCACTTTGATTACGAAGAAAGTAAATTGACACATTGAGTGAGATACGATATTTCAAGAGTAATCGGACTCAGATGACATTCAATTTGACACGTATCACTTGACTGAAGTATTCTGATTGTAGAGTGACCGAATTTCGTAAATAATTTAAAACATTTTGTTTTCAACATCAAAGATAAATGAACGTTAATTTCACTAATAGTGGCACGAACCAGTAGCTTATGATCTACTGAATCCGTAGTGTTGATCTTGCTCACGTCTCCCGAATCACCTGTATGTTTTTATCGCATAGAAAAGAAGTTTAAACAAAACATAAGTGCAGCTAAAAGTCGGGTTTAAAATAAATGCCCTTAACTTTGGCAATGTGCATTGTCCATCTAGAGGAAAGACCTAGATTTGTGTTTGACCCTACTCGTACTGCTTGCCAAGTAGTACGAATAGGGTGCTTGGAAATTAATATCTATAATTGTTTATTGACGTTACAAATAACACTACATATTTCAAGTCAATGGTTTTAATAGTCAACTGACGTCCAAACACAATTGACATAAAAGCCTCATACCTCTAAGAAGATTTGAATGTCATTGGTATAGCAGTCTAGAGCAATGGACAATTAATTAATAATGATTTGGTTTGATTCACAATTGAATGTGTCCTTGCTAAGCGGATTAGAGTACATTTGACATCTAATGAAAATATAGTCGTATCCACTCGAACCTACAGTAAGTCAAGATATTGTTCTACCACTTAGAACCCTAACGATCAAATAATAGAGTCGAAAAATTACACACGTACATACTTCACATAAATATTGGTCGACAATCTTACACAAATTGACCTAGGCCCAAACTAAGCAAAGCTCATATCAGCCAAAGCCACTGCTGGACTTAGGCCTCCTCCCAAGTGCGCAACATTACCTTCCCTGCGCCACCCGCATCCATACTTTTATAGATAAATAAATACTTATATAAATAGAAAATATACAAGACTCAAGAACACAGAAATATTACTCAGGTGTTTATCACACAAACAAATGCCCTAACTGGGATTCAAACCTGGGCCCTCCGGCTTAGTAGGCACGGTCGGCGTCGTAGATGAATGTATCTCAATGTGCCATATGTACTTAGTCGGCTCATAAGTTCTGTCATATACATAGTATCAAATAAAAACAAAAGTTTAAGTTTATTCCGTATAATTTGTACAGCGTTTGAAAGCTTATAAACTAGAGAATCTAAATGTATAACATTTATTCAAAATGACCGCCATAATTATCTACACAGGCTTGAAGTCTGCGTGGCCAGTCGTCAATGGATTCACGCACCACTTTCATGTCGATATTGGCCACTGCCGTAGCAAGGGATTTTTTCAGCGAGTCTAGATTTGCATGAGGTTTTGAGCACACCTTTTCCTCTAAATACTGCCATATTTTATAGTCTAACGGATTAAGATCTGGGCTAGAGGAGGGCCAATCTTCATGCCGTATAAAGTCGATTTTATTGAAGGCGAGCCAGGCTTGTGTAGACTTTGCCTTATGGGCTGGAGCAGAGTCCTGCTGGAAAACCCAATGCTGGTTTAGAAACATCGTATGGGATAGTGGTTTCACAATATTAATCAACACCGTGTCTTGGTACACTTTGGCACTAGTTTTTACTCCTTTCTCACAAAAATGCATACTAGTGACGCCCGCATAAGAAACTCCCAGCCAAACCATCACAGATGAAGGGTGACGACCTCTTTGAATACGGAGAATGCTATTAGACGCTTCTTTACTATTGCGAGCGTACACTCTATCATTTTGTTTATTACAGTTTTCTTCTATGTCAAAAATTTTCTCGTCCGAAAACAGTTATACAACGATGCTTATTTTTAGCGTACTTCTTCAATAAAGCTTTAGATCTTTTAAGCCTTAAAGCTTTAAGCCGACCATTGAGAAGATGGCCAGTTTTTCGTTTATAAGCACGAAGTCTCAGGTCTTGATTAAGCACTCTTTTCACCGTGTTTCTGTTCAAACCCATCTGGAGGGCCATAACTTTTTGTTTCCTAGCGGGATTTCTGGCAATGCGTGCCCTAATTACTTGTACAACCGCTGGAGTCCTAGCTGTACGCGAACGACCGCTTCTTTTCTTGTCATTTAAACTAGAGACCTCACTGTATCTTTCTATGGTACGATACACAAATCTTAGAGAGAAATTTAAATTTTCAAGGTGCTTAAAAATTTTAGTCGGCGAGTGTCCACAACGATATAGTGCAATTATTGCAGTACGGCTATCTTTAAGCGTCCACTCCATGTTAAAGAAAACAGAAAATTGCAAAATTATACTACTCAAATATTTAAAAAAGATTCGAAATTCAAATACACAACGGTTTTTGTTTTAGGAGTTCCAAATTTAAATTTTAAAGGCCAGTGACAGAACTTATGAGCCGACTAAGTATAGTTAGTAGGAAGACTATAAGTAAGAGGTATACCTTTTAGCCCAAGCGGTTTATGGTCCTAAAACTACGACCAAGACTACCGGGGGATGGGCAGCAGCATCCCTGGAGTGCGGTGAAGATAGTGCGATCGCCAACCCGCATGCCAAGCGTGGTGATTATGGCATATACCCCCCGTGAATTTGGGGAAGGCCCATGTCCAGCAGTGGACGTCCTTTGGCTGATATGGTGGTGGTGGTGGTGGTTTTTGGTAATATAAACGCAACGAGTGTCGTACGTACTAAATATCGTTTCTATGTATGATGTCTGATGCGGCTGTATAAGAAGGAGATTCAACACGAATATTCGTACGGATATTTGCACAAATTCACGAAATGTGGTGCCACCGTGAGACGTGAACAGAAACACACTATTACAGTAGGTAACAGTTTTATTCTCGTTGCACGGTACTGGAGAGACGACAGCACTTATCAGCTCATACACTACTTTCAAAAATGTTTAAAATGAACATTTCCAATTTTCACAAAATGGCTGTAAAAATGGCCATCTCACGGGCTGTCAGAATTGGCCATATCACGGGCTGTCGAAATAGCCATATCACCTTATCGTCAACTCAGTTCTATGTCAGTTATTAAAAACCTGAATACATTACACACCTTCTTTTGGCAGTCGAGTAAAAAAGTAAAACTTTGCTCTTTTGGCTTCACGGCCACGCCCTTACGTCTACAGGTGTCAGAGACCGCAAAGTTCTTCTTATAAAATTGAAGCGACCCCTGAAGCTTTTGCTGCGGCACTAGGAAAACTTGTAACGCCCCTAAAACGGCATCCCAATCGTATAAGAATCTCGCGTTTGTGGACGGATTGGTTGTTTTATCGCGATAAAGATCACCGGCCAAAGGCGTAGCGTCGTATCACGATTGTCTCAGAATACGCTTGTGGCCGTACTATCCGCGGACGTGTTAACTATGGACGTTGGCACTTGCGGACACCCATTTAAAAAGGGACGGGTAAGCTCTCGAGTTACGAGTGCATTTCTAACATGTCATTAAACAGTATTCATGCCAATGAACACCCTCGGGACAGCGACGATTCTATTTATACTCTCTCACACTGCTACAAATCTGCATTGGATCAATACTTCGTTTGAGCGATTTTACAATTGACAACCATTTGCTAATAGGGTTGTCTTTGAAATTGTTACTTCTAAAGTCGCCCGAACTTATTCTTAGGGGCTGTATATGCTTATAATTTACTTGACACGGTCCTCAAATGTTATTTAATTAATTGTAGTACTTACCTACTTAGGTGAAGGTTCTGAGTAAAATTGCAAGGAACTATTCTTTGCAATTTTACTCATAACCTTCATCCCAGTAAAAAAAATTTATGCGGAGGTGAACGACCTGAGCTCTCCTATTTTGTTTAGTCGAAATAATAATATATTTAGCTATTGTTCGACGAAGAACGACTTAACTTTTATTGGTAAACATTGGTAAATTATTGTTTATAAAGGATCATACAGAGATTCAAGGACCAATTTGTCGTTCTGTTTCCGACACTTGAGTACGTAACGGTATTAGAATTCTTTAATTTTGTAATTTTCAAGCAAAATAGTACCTTCTGGATTACCAAAAGGTACTGTTTTGCTACGGAAATAAAGCCTTATTGATTAATGTCAATATGGCTAAGGTATTGACGCAATAGAAATTTCAAATTTTTAAATAGTATGTAATCTGAACTCATTTCGTTAATCTGTCAACAAGGAACTCCAAAATTTACATTTTTTTTTTCAGTTATTAGTTTTCTAAATATTCACGAAAACGCGAAGAAAGTCTACCAACGTCGTAGTGACGTCACTAGTATGAAATGTGACAGTCACAACAGTTCACTTTCTTTAGTAAATCTGTCTTTCTAATTGTAACAGTGCTTCTGTATTATTTGCTACGCTGTGACGCCTTACTTGTTACTTACTCTATTTTTAAATGAGGAACTTTTGCAATTGATTTATTTATACGAAATTGGAATATTTTCGAGATTTTAAAACTGTGGTTTTACTTAATTTTTTATCCTCTGTTCGATTCCATCGGGAAAAAGCCTGCTTAAAAAAATAAATCGTTGTCAATTAATAGACGTCCCTAATGAGACTTGCAAATCGGTTAATTTTGAGAACCTAACCCATAATGATGAATAAATGATCTTGCAAGGATATCGATCTCACCGGCTCATATTTCGGAACACAAACAGGCAATGAAATCCATTTATCGGTTAGGGATCCATTCATCCGTTCGTCCGTGTGACACAAGACCGGACCGACAGCGATCATTGATCTCGTATTCAAAACTGAGTAACCGTAACCGGTTAGGGACCACTCCGAAATAACGTTCTCAATATTATTTCGTTCGAATGTAACCTAAATGTTTGACTGGTTTAACCTAAATAAATACTGGTAAATTCGTACCCGATTACAAGACCTGGTCCTTTTTCATATAAACAAAGAGGAACCTTTCGCATGAATAAGACACAATTTTGATACAAGGACCAATCTATTTTTAGTCCGACATGATTTTATCAGGTAACGCAAGAGACAACCCCTTAAGCTAGGTATGTTAGAGAAACTGCCGTAAACCAGATACCTATTCAATTATTTATGGGTAGGTAACAATAGTTTACACCAATTACTCGAGGATGCTTATAAAAGAAACAGAAAAATCGTTTAAAAAGTAACGCAGGAGACATAAACTCTCTATGTAAAAATTACTGGCACACATGCCGGCTACACAATATCTTCATTCAAAAACCATAAATAAAGTTTCAGTGTCCTTAACTTTACGAAGCAGGAGACACTGGCGAAACTTGCTTTTCCGTGTGTGACACATGAATATTTACGTTGAATTAGTCACTAACAAAATCGTTTTTGACAGATGGAGCCGTCACTATGCGATGGCGAAGTGTGAGAGAGATCACACGCGTTTCGAAAGTGACAGGCGATAGACCACTTACAGCATGACAGATACTTTACCGAGGGCGAAGAGGCGGTTCTGTTTTATTCTGGTACGTATTCATCCATGTTTCACTGCACACAGAGCGCGTTGTAATTTGTGTATCTGCCTGCCATGCGAATGATCTCCATTTTCTTTTTACTCTTTCATTGCCAACGATTTCGTAGCGCTACGTTCGTAGCCGATAGCACGCGAAAAACCGTATATAGAGGAAAGCGCTTACGCGACGAGCTCTCGACTCTCGGGTTCCCTTCACTGAATATATTTCTGTTTATTGCTCTATATGGGCGAAACCCGTTAAAACGAACGTGGGACACCGTGGGACGTGGAATAGACCACTGTCTGGAAAAATTCAAAGGATACCTCCAACACGACTACGTAAGCGGTTTGATCTCCAAAATCATACCTGACGCACATTAATATTCTGACAGTACATTAAATCCCTTTTAGGCGTCCCTATTGATGGGCACGGGTAATGGCGAGTACCCATACCTCACCTATTGTCGGCGCCTCTTCAATTATTACCATGTCTTTTAACAACTGGGTTCCTAAGCTTGGGTTACGCTAGGTTGAAATAGGCTAGTGCGGAAAGTAACCTTATAAGGTTACTTTCCGCACTAGCCTATTTCAACCCTAATTATACTTATTTATTTATTGACGTGTAATGTATGCCATAGCAAATAAATGAGTATGAGTATAATTATGAGTATTGTATAAACGCCAACACAGTTCACCCGTAATACAATGGGAATAAAGTGCACATATGGTCAGTTGGCTGTGTTGGCGATGGTATGGCAATTATTTCGAACCGTGCGATCTTTGAAAAGACAGTACCGTTGCCAGTTTGTTGCACTTTTAGCACCACTCAGAGGTCACGTGAAGGGTAACGGTGGCTTCTCCCTACAGACGTTGTGCAACTTAGAACCTCCTTGTCAAGTGAGTGAGCAACTTGACTGTTAGAAGTTCTCAAGCCGCCCGAAGCATCTAACCTGGCTTAATGACTGCTGTCATAGCCAGCAGCTGGGATCAAAAGTTTAACTTAATTAAATCTATATTAGTCATCGTTTTTATTTATTAGTCTTCGTTTTTATTTCTTTTAAACAAAAAATAGTTGACGTAGCTCGCAAAACGGCTAAGCTAAAGTGGGGCAGCGCGTCTATGATGGATGGTTGCTTTTATCAAATTATCAATTATCGTCGTGGATAAGACATTCGTCACGTTCTGACAAGTATGCGAGTGCGAGAGAGACGGGCGTCTTATCGACAACGATAAATTATAAAATGGCAACCATCATACGCCCGCTGGGCTACTCATGGTCATGTTTGCATCCAAAATCGCCACTGAATGGCAGCGCAACAACTCGAAACGAAGACGAGGTCGACCTCGCCGGCAATGGCGAAAAGACTTCTTTTTAAAGGATTGGTCACAGGCTGTTCAGAATCGGGAGGTCTGGAAACGGAGGCCTTTGCCCAGCCGTGGGGCCGTGGCCTATAATGCCACACTAATTAACTTTCAAATTAAGTTTCATCCCTGAATTTACCTACTCCAATTATTTCGTATATTTACCAATTATAAGTAATTTTTGGAAGTAACGTAATAATGGAGCATAATTATCTACATTATTTATAAGTAAGGTATAAAACAAAGCCTAAAAAAGGCTCTTGTCACAATAACTCTATTTAAGGGTTCAAACGGTGATTATTTACATCTCCTTTCCTGTAGGTACCTTCATCAAAACGCGAGGACTGGTCTTACACTAACAATACCAAGTATCTCGGCTCGCCTCGTCTCCGATGTCGCCTTTAAAACCAATCGTCCTCAGGAGTACTCTATTACAACATCCGAGCCTCTAACCTAGATTCCATCCGAAATTACACTCGATCAATACAAGGGGTGACCCGTGAAATGTACTGGCGTAGGTAAATCTTTTGCTCGTGTAACGCTTGAACTTCGACCTGGGTTTAGAGGTCATTAACATTTGGGCGGGCTCGGAACTAGGGCGGTACGTTGCAGCGTTGTCATGGCAACGCGTCCCCGGCAACATAACGCGCGGTTTACCAACAGCAGCCGCGGAAAAAGTCTACGTGAATACAGCGTTCCGCGCGATGTAAGCGTGTCGGGATCTTTTAGAGGCTGAATTATAATTATAGTAAGATATTGATGAGCCTGCCGCAGCAAGGAGTCAATCGATATCGGCCGCTAGCAAGGCGGCCATTGTCTTCTGGTCGCTCATCTGAGAGTAAGATAAAGTTCCGTTTACTAATACGTATTAATGATAAGTATCTTTTATCTGATTGAATTGCTAACGTATCCTAAATAGCAAAACAGCGTGTATGGGTAAAATCGTTTTGCTTTAAGAGTCCTACTAAAACTATGAAGGTTTAATTTCAATTATCAACTCAGTGTCAAACCTAATGTAGGTATCGCCATATTTTTTGTATACCTTTGTATATATGTATCCTGTATGTTTCTGGATTGAAAATATTTATTAAGAGTAATGGCGCCATAAAATCGTGTACAATTACCAAACAGCTGCCACATCTAATTTATAGAACGTACGAGTATACCACACTTCAATAACTAAAAACCCTCCTCACCCGTAAACCAAAGATATTTACATATTTGCAAAGTAACTCATCCTAAAATAAAACAAGTGAACACGAAAACGGTACCCGGCGTCGGTTCACGCGCAGTTTTACGTCACCGCCCTGAAAATAGGTCAAAAAGGGGTCGCACCACTGCCACTACCATAACGCAAGACAACCGTAGATATAGGACGCGGCACGTGTATCAGGCTGACCTTCGAATTTTCGAGAGGTCAGGTTGACGGGATCGCCATCATTTCTATGGTTTCTCGTCGCGTTAATGCGTTGATATCGTTGTCAATTTGATCCAGGGACGTAATAATAAATGGAATTGTTGCGTGTTTGATAGCGGCTACGAGTAATACGGTGGATATTTTAAGGTATTTTTGAGTATCAATATGAAGTTATGTGAACAAGTATTTACTAGCAAAAGAGCCAAGATGAACATGTCAATATATAAAATAGGTTTGGGACTCGAAATTTTTGTATATATGATTGCCCCCTGAATATGTAGAAAAGACAATTTAACACCTTATGTGTACCGAAAATCCCACTTCCTTAGTCACTGGCCGGAGGGCAGAATTACATAAATTTTTGTACTAATCGAAGCCAATAAAAATGAAAGCCTCAGATTACATAACTGTCGCTCTTGCTTTCTTCCCGGCTGCTAAATGCCTGAGATCTGATACACTTTGGTTTTGGCCCTAGGTACTATGTAAGTATTGATCGTCATCACTATGTAAGTAAATTGCTTAATGATTACTTTCAAGTAGTTAAACCTGTAAATAAATGTAGGATAATTAATAACTTCCAAGTTGTTGCAAGGAAATGTAATTATAACTGAAATCGAATCTATTCTCATCTATACCGAGCTATTCGTGTGGCCTTAATTGCTATTGATGCTATCCCACTGAGTTACCAGATGTGGTTCGCCTCATATCCTCAGTGGTCATTATGAATGACTACATCTGATGTATGCATTTCGGGAGCAATGATGATCTCATAAAAATCTGAATTCCTGAAAATAGTTTGTTACTGTTTCTAGTCTAGTATTTAAATTATTATAAGTATATATTTCCAATAAAAATTACAATAATTTTGCCGAAGATCGCGATATTTATCAGTCATCATGATCATGATCAGCTATGATCGGCAATTTTAAAAAGTGCTCTGCGGAAGTGACATAACGTAGCATTTTTAGTGAATGTTTGTTACCCACTGCATTTGCATGCACTACTTCTACTGCTACGTTTTTACATAAAAAAAAAAAAATATTATTTTTTATTACGTTTAATTTAAAATTTGCAATATAAAATATAACACTGCTTCATGACGAGTACCTCTTTTACAAATTTATTCATAAACATTGAGAGCTAAGTTACTACTATTTAATAAAACAACAAAATATATTTTTAATATAATAACTGGTATTAACGAATTTGAAAATTGATGAATGTCATGTTAATCTAATGAAAAACTAATGTTTACGCCAATACTTATCATCATTCAGGATCTTTCTTTTTTTAATTTATGTATTTTAGTTATACCAACAATTGTTTACCTTATTACTCGTACATCTGGAAAAATACACTTGCGAACAAACTTGGAGTAAACTGACTACTTAAAGGTAAACGATATTACGAGTATAGTGAAGTTAAACTTATAATAACTAAACTTAGACCTGCTCTCGCGCTCGTTTACGAACCATCTGCATAACTGGCAACGTTTAACAAGAGAAAATAAGAAGAAGAGAAAAGAAGAAGAAAATAAGAAGCGTAGCAAGACTTGGCAGTGAGTGTCCTGCACGGCTAATCTATCGCGAAAATAGGTTTTCTACTGTAGCTTGTTATTTTTGTAGTAACTGAGACTGTAATTTTATATTTAACTATACAATGTATATTGTTTTGAAAAAATGACACCTCGCCGAGTTTCTTACGCCGGTTCTTCTCGTGGCAGAGGTTTATTTTTCCGAACCGGTGGTAGTTTATTGACGTTCATAGGTGCATGTAATATGCCTAATTTGAAGAATAAACTACTTTTACTTTTACTTTTTTACTTTTATGTTTTTTCTAAAACTACCGACAACTTATAAATATAGAACCACTAAATATCTATAAAAACCTAGTTTTCAACAAAATTTCGATAATTTTCATCGTTGTCAATATAAGAGTTTAATTAATTAGGGACGTTTGAAGTTTTCAGTTATTTTGTTTTCATTGCTGTAATACTATTCCATCCATGGAACATCCCGAAAGTAGGTATAATAGCCGGTCACTAATTCTCATTGTTTCCATTAACTAAACAATTTTCGATGGCCTTTTTACTGGTTTTTGCTCCACTCGTACACCAACGAGCGAGAGTTTTACTTTTTGAAGTAAAGAATTAAAATAAAACTATCTTGTTTTACCATATTCACGGTATAAAATCATCGATCCGTCATTTTTCGTCTCAATATAGGCTTTGCCCATCCGGATTAATTTATCCGTGTAAACTTTACATTGAGCACAGGGAAACAGTATGAAAGTGTTAGAATTTCCACAGCGATCGCATATAAATGAGAGTGATCGCGCACGAATTAACATCAACATCGGCTTGGACAACTCGCAGGGCCCCTGACATTGGCGGCTGGCCTCACGCCTTTTGGCAGTCGCCTTGGCATTGCAGCAGCAAGACGGCGCTCAAAATTTGTACTTAACAATTATTCCGTCCGGCCTTTACCTTCGCCTCTTATAGACGCGTGTTTCGCTTCGTTTGTTCATTATAGAATAAATAAATATTCGGTGAGAAAATACTACAGTATGATAAAATCTAGAAGACGCAAGTTGTACCCACTGAGGTTCAACACGGCAACACTAAACGACATATGCTTTTTGATGAACAGTGCTGCCGCGTAGTTGAATCTACTGGGGTCAAGTTGCGTCTGCCCGACTACAATCAAAATGCAAGGTAACTTGTTGAGTGTCAAATTTTTCCATTGTCAGACGCGAATGCCAAATTGTGCGACTACTGAAAATAGGTAACTGGTAGGGTAGCGTGGCATATAAAAATGTACATCCATTTTTTTTTGCAGTCATCAGCCATGTCAGACATTCAAATGGGGCAATTAAATGGCGTCTTTGCACTCAAATTGGAACCTCCTAAAGTTAACTAATAAAGATGTAGCTTTACATATTTACTTCTATAGATAAAACAGGCGTCATTTTATCTGAAATTGAAGGAATATGGTACTGGTGTAAATAATTTTATAGTTTAGTGAAAGAAAAATAGATATTTATTATGATAAATAAATTCAAATATAATATGAAAAGGTGATTCTTGCTGCAATGCCTACAATCTGGGGCTCTTAAATTAGTTATTTGTTTTCGTCCTTTCATTTGAAATTTAGGCTCTTAGTTTAAAATTACAGAAAGGGCTTTTGTTTGTGTGAATAGCGGGTATAATTTATTTATCTAGTAAAGTATAAGTACCCGTTAAACAAGCCTTGCTTATTTCGAGACCTACTTGAAATAAGGATTGATTTATAATAAATAGTAATAAAAAGGTTTTAAATACGTATTTATTATTTCAAGATTGTCTGTCCATTTTCATACGATTTTATACAAATTGTAAAAGGTCTCGTCGCGACGTATGTGAGTTCTGGTGAGGAGCCATTTTCCATTGAATATTGCGCTCTTTACTATCCAGGCAGCAGTAGACACGGTATAGACAGATTTCCTGGGCTATTTCACTTTCACTAGGTACGTGGCAACGAGATAATTGACAAGTTTGCGTTACGGAAGGATCGATACTCCCAGCACCCATAGAAATTGCAAGTCGAGATTTCATGGTTCCTGGAACGGAGGGCGACTGGAACATGACGCACTGATCTATATGGACTAGGTACCTATATTATCTATAATCTATTATGCATTTCATGCTTATTTATAAACATGGGTCTGGGTTGCATTGATTCGAAATTTCATACGGTGTCCTAAATCGAATATAGGACATGAAAGGAGCTGCATTATCTAATTATTGAAAATTTGCTTTTCAGTCTTGAAGGGTTTCGATAGATGGACATCAGTCGAATATTTTTATTGGTGTATAAAGAACCTTGATGTAATGGAGCTGAAGGTTTTCTGAAGACCTAATAACATGCAGTCGTTTGTATGAGTCAAGGAGAGACTTATGGGGTTTGAAAGCTCAACCAACGTAAACCTTTTGTACTGCCACCTAATGCTACTAGTATTACATGCCTTATGAGTGAATTGCAATAAAAATGGCTTTAGTTAAGAAAACTTAATTGATTCCTTTGTGTTACGAAAGTTACCCATATAGTTTGTATGACTAACTTTCGTAACACAAAGGAATCAGTTAAGTTTTCTATGAGAGAGTTATCTGTGAGATTACTGAGATATAAGGGTGAATTGCAAAAAAATTGTACGTAGTTAAGGGCTTTAGATAAGAACACTTAATTGATTCCTATGTGTTACGAAAGTTACCCATATAGTTTGTATGATCAATTAAGTTACCTTAACTAAAGCCCTTAACTAAGTACATATTTTTTGCAATTCACCCTTATATCTCAGTAATCTCACAGGAAAATAATTTAAAAAGAGCAGCTGATTTTTAAATACATTTGATAACACAAATATAAACAGTATCAGCAAGCTGCTAGGTGCAGGGACTTTTGCATAGAGTTAAATAATTAAAACGGAATCCTCCGTATTGACTTAAAATATCAGTTACGGAGCAAACAATCTATAGCGGGCTGTAATACTTATGACCATATCTTTTATAGCCATAACTTGACTATTTCACCTTGGCAAGCAATTTAATTATGAGTACATTCGAGAGGAGCTAAGTATAGCTACGCGGAGTGTCCATCCTAGACTTCGGCCCGGGTTGTTAGCCGAGCCATCTACAATTCAAAGCGCCGATGCACTTCAGACGTTCGAGGCTCTCGCATTAGCAATTCAAAGAGTTGCCTATGGATGCACCGGGCAGCGGCTGCGCCTGCGCGGCGTCCTACTTCTCAACCCGAGGTCACGGGTTCGTTCCCCGCGACGTATTGATCGAGCCACCGAGGCCGGAAGTGGGACTCCGGTGCAGCGGACACCGAAGGCGCTGGTAACACCACCCCCGGTTTATTTAATGAGGCTGCATTGATGTTGCAATGGTATTCTGGGAAGTCGTTAGCCGGCGTAATTGCGGTGTGGACCGTGAGCGAGGTTGAGTTCGCTCACCATACCGCTTACCGCTCGGACTCTGGCCTATCATTAATTCTGTACGCTTTTTCATAATACTCTAGTGAGCGAAAAATAATTATGTTTATCAAATTTCAAATTGAAGGGAAAAGTTGAAAAATTTAATGCTCCGAGCAGGGTTCGAAGCTGCGACATCTGGCATACGCGGCCAATAGCTCTAGCCTCTGAGCTATCGGAACAACCGAACTCGTGCACGAAATCCTTCACTAGTTTCCTCTTACATCGCCTTTTAATTTGAAATTTGGAATTTTCGTTAGCAGCGTTACTGCTTAATAATACAAAATTAATTTAGTATGGGATGGCGCATCGTTACTGACGATTTCTCAATGTAATTTGAGACGTTGGTGCCGTTAATAGAAGTCTAAGTCTTCTACGTTAGATGTCGCTGTACGCCTCCCTAAGGCGTTGTAAGAGGGAACTAGTGAAGGATTTTGTGCACGAGCTCGGTTGCTCCGATAGCTCAGAGGCTAGAGCGATTGGCCGCGTATGCCAGATATCGCAGGTTCGAATCCTGCTCGGAGCATTACATTTTTAATTTTTTCCATTTAATTAGAAATTTGGATTTTTGTTAGCAGCGTTAGTGCTTAATAAATTTAATAATACAAAATTAATTCTTTTTTTATTTTCACTTGTTAGGAACCCAGGTATGTGGAATGAATAGGTACATTTGGACGGACCATTGAAAAATGAATACTAGGCATTTCAAGCTGAGTTGTCAAATTCATTGTCTGTTATTCTAATTTCACTGACTTCTAGGTATCATATACCTACACATTTTTACTTGGGAAGTGGGTGTCAAATTATGGACATATTAGGATATATGATTCTTTTTATACCAAACTATGTAGTTTGAACGTCAAAATTAAATATGCACCTATGAATGTCAATAAACTACCACCGATTCGGGAAAAATCTCTGCCACGAGAAGAACCGGCGTAAGAAACAGAAAAAAAAAAACTTAAAATAAACTCAATGAGTGATTTTTTGTAATTTATCAAACAAACTTTAAGTCGTCTTCGTTTTCCCAAGATCTTTATCCATTTTCAGTCCTCTTAATCTTCTCCAAATTCGGATTATGAGTTCTCAGAGTTCTAAAAAGAGCCGACTACTCTAATAAAACCTCCATTTGCAACTAAAATCCTGTTTCAATATCATATTAATCCTATTCCAATGTCATTGCGTCGCGCGCACACGCACTGGGCTTTGCGCTTATACACTATATGTAGCCACAAAGGAGTCACATACATTTCAAAATTGTGCGGGTTATTTACACTTAGTGAAATAGTGAATCAATTCAAGGAAAGAGATAATCGAATTATCTTTATGTATTTTATTCGACGGAATTATCTGTTTCAGTTTCTTGTCCGTATAAAACAGGTAAAAAAAAAATATTACTGTGGTTACGTGTGAAGTCATTTATCTTGATTGGAAACGTTCGGCCAGTTTATTATCCTTTATGCAGCGAACTGTGAATTGGTCGCAGGCTGCAATGACGTGCAATAGTCACCTCTGGTCCTGTTGCACTTGACATTGATACGATACTTGTTGGAAGAAGGAAAATCTAAAGGCCGTACGCAGTCAAGGTTTGAACAGCCTTCGCTTGTGCCGCATCTGATGTGAACGGACTTACTTGCATTAATTTTATATTTGAATATGTTTAATAAACTGCCACCATTTGACATTTCTTCTTGACCTGTACAGTCGACCATATATTTTTTGTGGATAGATCTGTTTGTAGAGGGCTATCGTGTGTGAATATACCGCTAGAGGCACTAGTGTAGCGTGGGTCCCCGAAAATGTCAAATACTACTGTTTGTGGAGCATTGGCATATTTTTTTATTCATTCCTAATTATAAGTTAATTGTGTCTCATATAAGTGAAGTTTGTTAATATCTTCTTTTGAGAATCAAGTGCCTTAAACCCGAATTGATTGTGATTTAAACGTAAAATTTTGATTGACGCCCATAATATATTTTAACAAACTTTGACAGCTGGACCTTGGTCCACATGGCGCCTTCTGGTGAGCACGAAAACGGGGCTACCGTTTCTACAAGTGTTCCGTTATGCGATAAAACTAAGAATGCTATTATATGGTTATCCTTGTCACAAAACGAGTTTTAGATTAAATTAATGTACCAGCTATAAGGTACAATACTTTAAAACAAAACTTTGAATCAAATGTCCTAATCTAAAGTCCAAAATGATTATTGGGATATATAAATTAAATTACTAACAATTATTGTATGAGTCCATGTTACTCGAATTAAATAATAATTATTATTACTCACCTTATTTATTTCTTTCTCTTAAGTTAGATTTTATACAATAAATTTATACAATTAAAATATAAAAATATACATACAAAATATAAAAGCATTATAAAAAACCTAACCTAGGGTGCCGCCGGCAGCGAGGTGAGCCTAAGCTACCGGTGGTTAGGGCGACAGAGAGAGGAATCGTTGAATCAACATCCCACATGGCGGTTACCTCGTGTGCCAAGTCTAGGTACTTGCTGACTTTGTCCTTCTCAGCTTTCACGAGGTTCTCATCATGGGGGATGGTGATGTCAACGAGTACTGCCTGGCGCTTCAATCGATCTGTCAGCACGATATCAGGCTTGTCGGCTACAATAGTCCTATCCGTGATGACAGATCGATCCCAATAGAGCGTTGCACGACCATATTCGAGAACTGGCGCAGGTGTGTACTTATCATACGGCACTTCGAAGTCCACAAGACCGTATAAAAGAGGAAGCTGCTGGTGAATAATCCTGGCCACCAATTTATGTTATAAACCAAGAATATGGATTCTATGGATATCTACGGACCAATAAACGTTATAATGACCATATTATGGTCAAGAGCAAATAAAATGTGTACACTTTGTATCGAAGCTCCATACAAACTGACCCGTTTCAATCGCTCCTGAGGACGGACAAACATTCATTTTAAATTGTTCAACTTGTGTTTTCACTATCGGCTTTCCTTATGGAGCGGAAGGGTCTCGCACCGTCTACGACGGGGGTGTTACCTTCCCCGTATAAGTAGGGCCCAAAGCTGGGTCAATGACGTTCGTTGACCCGCTGCAGCCGGCACGTGCCTTCGCATCCAACCTCACCCCCGCACCCCCTGGCACTGCCAAATTATAACGTCACGATCGTCATGATTGTACGAGTTACGAGTACATTCCAAAACGGTATGTGACTAGTTGACTAAGTACACAGATGTGTACGCGATATACAGGAGATACGTCACAATTTTGTGCGGTCAAGAAGCGTTCTATTTTTAATGTTTATGTAGATGTTTATTTATGGGCATGATATGCGCAGAGATGAAAATCATGTGACAAGAAAGGTATTAGGTATGAATGTGGAAGTATGTAAGAAGAGGGTAGGCAAAGGAAAAGGTGAATGGAATGCGTGAAAGACGACATGATGACGAAGGGTGTGACTGTCGATATGACGAGCGATAGAGAGGTATGGAAGAAAAATACATGCTGCGTAGACACCAAGTAAGTGTACTTATTTAGAAAAATCTAAAATAACTTAAATTTTGATGTATTTGCGGCAAATTCGTATGTTTCTTAATGGTTCTCAATGAAAAGGTCTGCTACTGGGGTCAAACAGCTTTGCGATTACTTATTACCTATTCATTTCGATGCTTACACTTGTGGCCGTAGTTATTGTTGTATTCAGAATACTGTTCCATTTTCTTGCAGATAAAGATGATGTACTATCGCTTGCATGCGATGAGAAGACAATGGTTGGGAATATAGGATCAAAAGCCTTCAGTATTTAACCTTTTGACCGCCACAGTCGGCCATAGACGACAACGGAAAATCGTGACTACGACGCCAATGACGGCATTGCCCGACAAACATTTTT
Source organism: Notocelia uddmanniana (assembly GCA_905163555.1). Classification (NCBI taxonomy): domain Eukaryota; kingdom Metazoa; phylum Arthropoda; class Insecta; order Lepidoptera; family Tortricidae; genus Notocelia; species Notocelia uddmanniana. Next base: position 11,303,821 of record LR991052.1, on the reverse strand, counting down.
TGTTAAAAAACCCGTTGAAAACCGCCCATATTCATGTTGGCATTATTTCTTTACCCATAATTATTTGACCCCCGTGGCGTCAGTGGCGCGGCGTATTGCTTCGCCTTTGGGCGTTCAAAAGGTTAAAAAAATGTTGTATTGGCTGCAAATTGCAATCGATTGCCATTAATTGGTGATCGAGGAGAAGACTTCCTCGCACAACGTATTAGCATTGCGATAGAGCGAGAGAATGCCGCCAGCATCCTCAGTGCACTGCGTCAAAATAGCCAGCTTTAAGTTTTTATTTTTTGTTAAGTGTTCTATTATATATTTTCATGGTACATAAATAATAAAAAAGTGTAGATGAATATAAACAGAGTTTTTATTTCAAGTAACCCGCAGTTGCTTGGTGGTAGCGTTTCATGGTATGTGGTGTTATAATGTTCATCTGACATTTTTATTTATCGGTTGCCTCTATAGGTTGCCTCTAATCTTTTGTAATTTGCTTTGGACGTGTTTGATATGTAATTAATGTGTTGTACTTATGAATATTGTTTTGTGTTATATATAAATGAAAAATGTAAATCTAATTCCATGGACGCTTCGCTACTGGTAGCTTACCAGAATTGCATGATGCATGTGAAGTTTTAGGATGTGTAATAAGTTCAACCTACATATATAAGCCAAACTTTTAAACAAATTGACAAAAAGTTATGGCACAACTTATTCTATCTAATATTAAAATAAAATTGATACTTTTCCGATGATATTCCACTGTCGAGCACAATTACAACAATTAATATGCCTAGTCTATGTGCTAGCCTAGTGTCCTTTTCGGATGAATGCATCACGGGACATGTGACATGTACGAGTATGTAAGCTTTGCAGGTAAGTTACGCAACATGAGCACTATGCTTGCTTCCTTTACGCGCATGGAGTTTTTTGATAGGTGCAAAGACTGCAGCTCTGTAAACGTGTCCGTGTCCATTCTTTATCGTGAAATCTGGATTCAGGCATTCGTCATCACTCGTATCCATTTAAAATATGAATTTACAGGTTAGACAAGGTGATTAGATTCAATCGTACGTAAGATATTAATGTTCTGTCTATATATCTTCTATCAATCTATCTATCTTCTATCTACATGTATATATCGATATAAATAAAAATCAATGTTTGTTGCATTCCGAGACCATTGATCAGATTGTGATGAAGCTTTGATAGAGTAATTCTGTAGACACCCGCGACGAGTATAAATATGCCCAAAATATATACGAGTATAAAAATGTTTTTTTTTTCATTAAAAAATAATTTAACGTGGCGTTGCTACGCATGCCAGATACAATAATACTAAACAATAAGACAAAAATCGTGTTGGTAGATCGATTGAAGTGCCAGGCAGTGCTCGTCGACATCACCATCCCCTATGACGAGTAGTAGACTACGATTTGTTTTTTAGTAAATCTCCTAATTAAGCATATTTACTAAAAGAGAAACAAATACCTACTTAACAGGAAAAAAATATGATACCCCATCAGAAATATAAATGTATAATAATGTCAAGTTCGTTATGGACGGAGAGCTAGCGACCAAATCGGTGATGTGGCTTCAGCTGTATTGAAACTCCGTTAGCTACTTCCCTGAACAACCTTTTCCTATAATCTTCGTGCTGGCAGGCCGCGGGCGGTGGGTGCGGGTGTAGTGGGGAGGGGAAAAAAAAGGAAAAAAATGTGGGCTCAGCGACTTAAATTTTTTTTTCAAACAGTTGCTCTGTACTTCCTGTGCACCCAAAAAAAATTTAAATCGATCGGGTGGTGAGAAGGGGTTGCCAGCGTTAATTAAAAGTACCAAAATAATAATAATTTTCGTGTGGGCTCAGCTGTATTGGCTTTTTTTCTGACGCGAGATTAATCAATATGTAAGCCTCAAAAAAATAGCCATTCAAAAATATCGGTGGGAAGGTTTCGAAAAAAATTGTTGAAATTCTCGGATCTTTCAGTGCAGTGCGGATGCGAAGCGCAGTGATGTACATTAAAGCCTGTCACAAACAGGCGCGGCCTGCGGTGGCGGCCGCGGTGGCGGCCAGTTGTAAAGTATGACAATCCTAACAATGATTCAGACACTGGCGGCCTGGACGCGGTGGTTGCGCGGCTGGCCGCGGCCGCAAGCCATGCCCCCTCTGCGCATACGTGAACGGCCGCGCGGCCTGTTGCAAATTTTTACAACTCACCGCCATTAACCATAGATAAAAATGCATAGTTAGATTATATTATGTTCAATATAATAAATATATTTTTAAAAACGATTGATCGTACATTTATCAGCTAGACAGAGTCAAACTGCAGGCTCAAGTTTACTTTTGAGTGTCCAAAAGTTAGCAAAAAAGTTTTTTTTTGGTTATTTATGTAACCGGTTTGACATTTGGTTTGGGGCGAATATTGACCTAGGCCGCCACCGCAGGCCGCGCCAGTGTGTTGTTGTTGCGGCCTGTCAAGCGGCCTGCGGCCAGCCGCCACCGCAGGGGCGTGTTTGTGACAGGCTTAAAGCAGCAATGTAAAGCGTCCAAGCGGTTTTGTGTTGTGGCAACATCGGTAAACGCAGCTGTCAGTTGACACATCCAATCAGCTGCTTATGGTGGCAGTAATATTCTTCAATATTTACATTCTCATTCCGTTATTTTAGAATGTTTTAAACGAAAGTCACTTTCAACTGTCAAAATGTGAAGCTTACCGAAGTGCCAGAGTGATAATTTAGCTTCCGTGTGCCCTCAATTCCTAGTCAAAGTATTATAACCATTTTTTCGATACCTTCCCACCGATATTTTTGCATGGCTATTTTTTTTGGGGCTTACATATTGATTAATCTCGCGTCAGAAATAAAGCCAATACAGCTGAGCCCACACGAAAATTATTATTATTTTGGTACTTTTAATTAACGCTGGCAACCCCTTCCCACCACCCGATCGATTAAAAATTTTTTTTGGGGGCACAGGGAGTACAGAGCAACTGTTTGATAAAAAAATTACGGTCGCTGAGCCCACATTTTTTTTCTTTTTTTTCCTCACCCCACTACACCCGCACCCACCGCCCGCGGCCTGCCAGCACGAAGATTATAGGAAAAGGTTGTTCAGGGAAGTAGCTAACGGAGTTTCAATACAGCTGAAGCCACATCACCGATTTGGTCGCTAGCTCTTATACTATTAATCGTTAGGTATGCTAATAAAAGAAATGAGATCTATCTGGAAACCAAGTTCTGTCAAAGCCCTTTAGATCACAGCCCCTGTCTTGTATGACGTTCTTGTTGAGATCGGTAAATATCTAGTCAAATATTCGAATAAGTGTGTTGAAGTTAACGTATGGTAAGTTGAGGAAGTGATTAACTTTACGTTTGATAAACAGTTGGAGATCGCTATGCAAGTAAGGAGTTGTGATTTAAGGAGCACTTATACTACTGGAATTATGACACCGCAATCGACTCATCACGTCACTAGGGTCAATTTTCACCGGACAGATGTAAAGCTCGAAACGCGCAGTTTGTATATGGCGACTGTCAAAATTTGATAAATGACATTTTACAGTTATCGTATAAAACAGGTGAGGTGTGAGGTGAGGACGAGTCGGTTTGTGAATAAGAGGACTGGGTGGGCACGGGGCGATTTCCGAAGTTCTCAACTGTCGTATGTTGTTTCAAAAAAAAATGTCGTTAACCAGATATGACACTCCCGCCGCATCCGCTCTACCTCGCTACCGAATACCGCGCGGTTTTTTGGTGCGACGTGCCTAGGACCGAGTTCGCTTTACCGCAAAACTGTTGCCCCGCAGCGACGCTGCGCCGCGCTCTGTGCGTTTCGAGCTTTATTAAAGTAGCGTAATTTAACAGGTGAATTGACAAAAGTCAATTAAGTGGTATACTTAGATTAAATGGCTATTAATGCTCTCACGAAACTATAACTTATTCCATATAAGATTAGAAAAATCGTGCATTAAGAGTCCCCAGTACACTCGGCTGAATTCGATTCTCCAACCAAACAAACGTAGTTACGCTCTCATTTTAAAACGCCATGCTAGAATAACATGTAACTTTGTATACACAATGGGAGCCGCCATATCTAGGTCGGAAATTAGTTTCTGTTGCTAGAAATTGTAATAGAAAAAAAATACAGCGAGTTATTGAGTTTTTAACGTCTTGTATGAAAACCTTAATAATCGCTGTATTTATTCCCCATTATAATTTCAAGCAACAGAAACTAATTTCCGACATAGATGTGCCGGATCCGATTCTGTATACAAAGTTTCATGTTATTCTAGCATGGCGTTTTAAAATGAGAGCGTAACTACGTTTGTATGAAGAACCGAGCTTACTGCGGACTCTTAGGCTGGGTTGCACCAAACAGTCTGTAACTGTAAGCTGTCTTCGTTAAAATTTGAATGTATGGAAAGTTTGACAAGTTTCTATGGAATGACAGCTGCCGGCGCCATATTTAACGTTGATCGGTCTGTGATCGTAAGTCGGTGCAACCCAGCCTGCGTTATCAATGAAAAGAACTATGAAACGTTAGAAAATTAGTAGTGTTATATTTGAAAAGTAAGTAAATTGGGTGTGTGAGACGATCGCGATCTTTTTTAATTTCAAAATTTTCTAGATTTAACTCGACAAATATATTCTATATAATTATCAACCCTGCTCACAAAAATTCACGAGTACCGGTTGAGAAAACGGTTCGGGTTCGGTTCGGATATCCGGCTGTAGAGGAGAACAGCCGGAAATCCGAACATACGGCAGCATTTTTGCCAAAGCTGAAACGGAGACCTTCGTAAACATAGTAGATAAAACATTTCTCTTAACTTAGACGAATATGCAAAATACGACCCTTTTACTGTTATCGCTATATGACGTCGGCTGCGTACGTCGATCGAGCGGGTGCACTATGTACACACAGTATGCAATGCATGCACGGTAGGCATTACGTAGGTAGGCACCCTAATGCGACACTGACATCAGTTCGCAGGGACTTGGTATCTAAAAAACGATATGCGACAGTGTCTGTAGAACAGGAAGGCACTAATATAACATATCGGCGACACTGAATGTTTGCGGAATACATCATTTCACTAACATCGTAAACGATTTAATTAAAGTGAAAAAAAATTGTTTTCATGCAGTGAATGCATCCATAAAAAGATCGAAATGCGTGACTCCTGGACACTTGAAGACAATCGGATGGCATTGTAAACCTCAAATATAATGACAAGAGAAAAACTGTAGGAATCGATGCTGAAGACGAAGAAAAGGTACCTATGCAATTAGTAGGCCCTGTCGTCGCGGCTGGTCCACGCCTCAGGGGGCCCCTGAGCTGGCGGTTACCTTTCTCAATTGATCGCTCTTGCGGTTCAGGGGGGTATCGCCCCCAGCGTTTCGTGGTCCACGCCGCAAGCAGAATTTTAGGACGGAGTGTTTTTTGTAATTTCTTTTTATTTACTTTTCTGTGTGTAATAGTTATACTCAAACTCATACTCATTTTATTGATAAAATAATATATATAAAACTAATATATATAAATATTAGTTTTCGTTACATTTTTATTTTTTTATTTATTATTCCTTTGTGTGTATAATAAAAAGTAGCATAGACCTTCGGTGGTTCGCGGTCTTTTAATATTTTATCGACCAGTCAACGACAGAGCCTATATATAGTATTTACTATTTCGCGCGGGGCGATCAATGGGCGATCTGGGTTGTCTGTCGTCAGTGAGGTGGGTCAATGACGTTCCTTCACCCGCTGCGGTGCAGCATGAAAGTAGGACAGCTAGCAGCTATACATCACCCTCGCACGCTATCACGGATAAAAACCAAGTAAATGATATGTGACGAACGACGAAAAGAATCTTTCATATTGATCAGACCTGTGGCGCAACGCGGCTTTAAGGTTTTCAAACACTGTGTTGCTAGACACAGTGTTTGAAAACTGGGGTTAAAAGGGTTTTCTGTTGACTGAGAGAGACGACGGTCTTACTTGCGTGCTACCAACGTATCAATTATCCGTTATGATTATGACACAGACCTTTAATTTTATTGAATAATAAAATTAAAAATACACACTTCAATGGAAATCTTGTTAGATTCACGTTTGACAACGCAAACTTATCAAAGAATAATGAAAAGGACTTAAAACGGAAACTTAAAATACCGAATAAAAACACTGGTGATGAGAGTGTGTAATAAGATGACATAAGCGAATTACATAAAATATACGTTTTACTATTTCTTTCACCGTACATGGTTCTAAACTGCTGCACTCATGTTGCAACACGCGTGATACTGAAGCCTCTTTCAACCCTTTTGATGTCGAGTCTCTGCAGTTTGAATACGGCACGTTAAAGATGTCGCACGGAGAGTGACGTGCAGCTTTAGCGTTGTTTTTGTACATCACGCTGCTTGAAGCGTTGAAAAGGGACACTATTCTGTAGAGAGAAGTTTTGAATCTTCCTTTTTTCCTGCATATTTAACACGTTCTCGCTTTATGCCGAGGCTGATTTACCCTGGACTCAATGTACTGTAACAAGATGGTTGTATTATAATAAGTTTCTAGAACAATATTTATTTGCTATTCCGCTAAACACATGTGTACAAGATTCATTGCATTAACACTACTTATAGACACGTCTTTTAGCGGAATAGCAAAGAAACATTGTTCTAGAAACTTGTCATGGATTTCCGCAAAGTAACGCATGATTCTATATCAATTACTTGTATTATTGAACACAAAATAGAATAACTATCCAACTTGAGGAAAGAATATTGATAGCTTCATTCTAATATTCTTCAAAGGATCTACCTCCTGAATTATTTTGCCGATGAAGAACATTTTATTTGCATTATTTTTACGTCTTATTCATTGTTACCTCCGAATGGTCAATACTTCGTAGAAGTTAACTGCAGGAGACATTTGAGAATGTCGACTGCTTTAATATTTAAGTTTAAATATATTGATATCAGAAAACCGAAATGTATACAATTTGTAGGCTGTCGCGCTGTGGCTGATGCTGGCGAAGGCAGAATCGGTCGGCCATTGCTACGGCATAGAGAGTATAGCGACTACGCCAAGCGATATGTGCCTGCATTTAACATCCCGGTTCATAAGTGGAGCAAGCTTGCCGTGGACAGGGACAAAGGCGTAAATTAGTGTTCGATGGGAATCTATGATAAACAAGCCAAGCCACATCAGCTTCTCACATGTTCGCCACGGTCAAACTACACTTGCCAGGCTTGCGGTCGTGTATACCGCTCCCGCATTGGCTTACACAGTTCTGAAAGACGTTGTCTTTCTACTTAATACTGCTTATATGTTTCTTATAGACTCGGCATTATGAATGAATATACGGTATCAGGAAAATGGAAAAACAAACTGATTCTTATTAAGTTGGATCACAGTAACAGATTTTCAGGTGATATTACTTTAACCCGTACTTTTAAAAACACCGCCTTGAAGAATCAAAATCCGGTCCGCGGTACCCATGTCTGCTCCGCTAGGGCACACAAGTGTTACATTTTTTCTTTATGTTTTGATTTACGCAACTAAATTACTTAATATAACATCTCATAAGGTTTATAAAGAAAGGTGACAAGAAATATTCTATATTGTAATAGCAATACATATATGTATTAGTTACGATGTCGCCCCGCGATTTCTGTTCTGTAGGAGCTACACAATTATTCCGCGATTAAAACCATGCACTTGGCACATAAACTTTTTAATACAATTAATGGGAACGATAGAGTCAAGCGATTACGTGGATAGATACTGTTGAATATGCATCACAACTGCCCTTGACTGAAGCATAAATAAGTACAGTTTCATACTGTAAGAGCGTAACTGCCTGATACTTCACTGCACATTCGCCTTGCTAGGGTTTACTCCTAGTTGTGCAAGATCGTATCTAACTGAATGTGTTGTTCAATAAGAATACTTGTACCGCGGTAATACAGTTGTTTCTAGATGTTAGAGAGGTTTGTTGAGCGCTTGCGAAAGTTTTACCTCGAATATGCGTATGCAATTCCATAGTATCTTAGGTATTCGTAAACATTGGACCACGTAAATTCAACCTAAAGGTGCCTAAAGCCTATTCCGGAAAACGTGAATCGGAAATGATTTTGCATTTGTCGCCCGCACACACTCCCTCTACGAGTATCAGAAAGAGGCAAATGCAAGGCGATTCGAATTACATACGTTTTATTGAATACCGTCCTTTAGGTATACATAGGTGTTGATTGATGCACTTTTTGTCATAGTAATTTAGATATAATGCCTATCGCATTTCTTTATACGTTCAACAAAACAGTAGATTTTACGAAGTACCTACTACACAAGTATGGTCAGCAACACAAGTAAACAATAAAGTGCAAGCATGTGGAAATCTTCAGTACAATTAGTAAATTGAAACAACCGGCCAAGTGCGTGTCGGGTCACGCACAGAGAAGGGTTCCGTACCGACACCTCCTAATCTACATTTAAAACCACTATACAATACAGTAAATCAAAAAAAGTCGTATCTTCATAGAGAACTCACGGCACTTACGCCCTTTTGTTTACTGTAAATAACTCAAAAACCGTTTAACCTATCTTGTTCAAACCAAAATTCGTTGAAAGTATTTATAATTGTACAGCATCTTGATGTTTTTCAGAATTTTTAACTTCATAGTTTGGAAATTAGAGGGGGGACACACTTTTTACGACTTTGACAGCTAATATCTCACCAACGGTTGACTTAAATGGAAAAGTTTTTAAGAAACCTCTATGTCATTTTTGAAGGCCTATCCAGTGATACCCACACGCCTCTATGCATTGAAAAAAAATGTTTGATCCTCCTGTTACATTATATGGAGTGCCCCGCAGTTTAATATTTTTTTCGTAATTTCACATCATGTTTCTATAGCGGTTCATAGCATACACCTTCCTACCAATTTTCATAATTGTACGTAGTGCTCATAGTCTCCGAGTAAATCGGCTGTGACATACGGACGGACGGACGGACGGACGGACGGACGGACAGACACGACGAATCTATAAGGGTTCCGTTTTAGCCATTTTGGCTACGGAACCCTAAAAAGGGGAAAATCTTCATTACAATTAGTAAATTGAAATTTTAAAGTAATATTTGCTAGTAGATTTTAGTGCCTACGCCAATTCTTGGGATTAGGTAGCGGACCCCAGGCATCCTTCAGGATGCAACTGTACAGCGGGCGTATGATGGTTGCTATTATATCACTTATCGTCGTGGATAATACGCCCGTCTCTCTCGCACTCGCATACTTGTCAGAACGTGATGAATGTCTTATCCACGACGATAAGTGATAAAATGGCAATCATCATAGGCCCGCTGGGAATAAAGCTAGGATGATGATGATTTGTGTGTAGATTTTAGGGACATTCCTAATATTTATCCACAAATATTACTTTAAAATGTGTTTAATAAAATTGATTAACAATCGAACGATCTTCACAGGAATGCAAATATCACTCGGGATGAATAAGTGTTTAATTCAGGGGCAGACAAAATTTTAATATCATCACTTGCACAAATAATTCACAGGATACTACTACCAGTATCAGCTCTGGTCATCAACTGGAGAAAGCCACGCCAATATATTTAATTAATAGTATTTTCAAAGTATTCGATGCGCATTAGGTACTAAGTTGCAATATACACAGTACTATGCAGCCTATGTAAAAGTGGATAGAATGTCTAAGTCAGCCAGGCTGGTAGGAGCCAAGGCTATGTGACGACGAGTTGCCGTTTGAATTGAAACCTTATCTGTGTGCGTGTAAAGTATCTAATGCCTCGATGACGTGGCTCAATGACGTTCATTGACTCGACCGTTCGATGGCAACGCTGGGCGCAGTGCTGGTTTTCCTTCTCCATTTTCATGCATTGATATTAAAAACTATTTACTATAATGTATTGCAGTTAAAATTGTTTCATGAGATTGCATGTCGCTTAATAACATGAAAATGTACGTCGTGTTTTTATGTTTAAATCATTGGCAGTCTAAGAAATGAAGAAATAATTGTCAAATCATTTCATTGATATTAAACTGGCTTTACACATACTTCTTCTAAGATCAAGATCATCTTTTTGTTTTTTTTCCACTCCGAATTTTCAATGATGTTAGGTTATTACTATTGTTATTGTTGTTGTTGTTGTATTGTTCAATTATCGCATAAAAACCGTAGCAATCCTGTATACTAATTGCACTATGATCGACTTATAGCCTTTCTGGTGATTGAAACCACTAATGATAAATCAACGAGTTGTTCACAAAATTGATTATTTGCCACCTAACCCAAATTCCGGTACCATTGAACCCGTTTAAGAATTTACAGTATGCTCTTGCTGAAAATCGATAGAGTAGTTGACCTGTCCCGATACCAGACTAGCGGTTTGTATCGTTCATCCTCCCGCAAGCACCAGACTCGGTTGGCCTCTGAGACCCTGCGTTGGTCGCGGTACGTTTGACAGTTACGTAGCTTCAAGGGGTCTGTGTCGGGTGGTCGGTTAGGCGAGGTGGCTCAGAGCTCGTGACCCAATTTCGCAGCTGGTGGTTTCAGCAGCGACTATGGGCGCCGCGGGGCGTGCGGGGCGCGCGGGCGGCGGGCCCGTGTCAATGCCGTTCGTTGACTCTCGGCAGCGGCGTCGGTGCGGCCTCTGGCTTACATAACGCCGACAATGAGGTGCTCGCCCACCGGAGCGCCGCACGCAGTGTGCCGACCTATGCTACACATCATCACTGCTCTAATACTGACGAGATATCATAGCTGCAACGAAACTGCCTCGTTGTCAGAGTCATGGAAAAACTGCAGTAATTTACAAAAAAAACCATAACAAACTCTCGGTTTTATACAGCTGAATTAAATTCAAATTACGGTTACTACCACCAAAATTTTATTTTTAGCTTGATTTTATTTTAGTTGGAGCTTAGGTAGAACAATTTCCTAGCAGCGTCACGAAAACTATATGATGCGTTTTTATTAATATAATTATGTTCTTGAAATAAATTTTAAATACTCGTAAGGAGTTCCCTCATCATTTTGTGTGGGTGATTTAGTTTAAATTGATAAAAAATACACTGAATTTTTTAACAAAAAGACGATTATATAGTAATGTTTCTGGAACACACATAAATAATGATTAAAAAAGCAGCAAGAGATTTTAACATAAGTAATTACACTAGAACACTATATGTAGATGTATTGTAAATTTTCTCATGGTTATAAATATGCTATTAAATTAAATATGGTCCCACATTTCTTTTGTCTTTACATCGAGTGCATCGTAGAAGGAAAATACTAGATACGTCATGTTATTTGTCCTAGTACTCATTTTCCATTAAGTACTATATTTCAATTCCTAGAATACACTGTTATAACCTCTTAAATTCCTAGAATAGTGCACCACGCATATATACGAGTATTTACGTTTGAATAAAAAACCAGTTAGTGAAGTTTCCCGCTACACGGTTTTTCAAAGACCCTTTAGCACCGCTGGAACCTAGTTGATTATAATGAATAAAAAACCTAACAGTATGCCGCGTGAATGAATCCTTTCTGTATGGATCGCTCCTAAAATAGCTAATTCGGTGGTGTGAATGAGAACCGCCCTACATAATATGTCTACCTAGACAAGCCCGCTAACTTAAGTCTTCCGTCACTCTGGTATAATTTTACAATAGACCTGTCAACAGCCACCGGAACCTTGTAAATATGATATGAATGTAAACACCTAATTGAGGGATGCTTGAATGAGTCCCTTCTTTGCTTGTAAGGGTGCTTGGTAGGGCGGGCGGCGCGAAGAGCCGAAAGTGAAAGATGCGCAGACGCGGGGCGAGTGGGGGGAGGGCTGCCGCGAGTGACGCCGCGGCCCGCAGCTAGCGAGCAGAATGCACTGCCGGTGCCGCAGCCTCACGCAAGCCAAACAAAACTTTAGTTAGTAACCTACTTCCGTACGGGCGCCGTGAGCGCGATACCCGCTCCGCTCGCTCGCGCCGCTCCGCTACTAGCTTTAGTACTGTGACCGTACGCTGTGACCGTTTCAGTGCAACGCATATAGTTTACGAACTCTTTGGCTCCAGTTGCGTTGAATGGACACACATGTGACCCGTGGACAAGGACTTTTTGCCAAAATGTTTTACGGTGAGAACTGTTAAAATGTATTGTTTACAATTGTCCCGCTTTTGTTTTTTCTGTTCATGTTCTACACGTTGGCATGCACTTTACAGACGTCGTTTAAGATATTTTTTTATTAACAGACGGCCACGCACACACTGCAGATAGGCGTATATTTTTTTTTTATATGCGAAAGGTTTGTCAAAAAAGTAACACAGCACTTTTAAATAATTGAAATTATATAACGAGCTACACGTGCATATAACTTTCACTTGTATTTCTTGACATATATGTGTTATAATAAAATATATGGCTATAATAACATTATCAGTTGAACTTTAAAAAATTCATGTTCATGTAAAAAAGGAAATATGTATATTACATATCTTTCCTTTTCTATAAGACCTTATCTATTTTTAATTTGTACAACTATATAATATATAGCTTTCCTTTTCTATGAAGACTTCATAATTGTATATTTATATTGATAATGTTATTTCTCTCGACAAGAAGAAGATTTTCACGTCCGATTTAAATAGCCTTAAAAAAGCTTAAAGTTATGTTTCGTGTTTCGTATGACAGACCAATTTACCGCTTCATAATATAAGTTCAAATATGCAATGGCGGTCTAATCGGCCATCTTGGATTTTGCGTCGCAGTGGCGCCATCTAGTAGTCGTTTTTATTTTTTCTAATAGATATGTCTGCTCGGCATTTCGCTCATGATGTAGTTACTATAGATAGTTTTTCTAGAAATCTCTTCACCATTTTTTTATTTTTTTCCATTTATACCTTATAGAAAAGTAAATATTATTGTTGCAAAATATATGTTTACATAAGATTGTTTGTCTTTGTCTAGACTTAAATATAGGTTCATTGATGATCCTAAATGGGTATTTAGAGTGCTCGTGGATATTTATGTTCAGATGCTTTTCAATTAAAAAACGCTACATAATAATTTCTCAACATTAAAATATTAAGGTATGCTTAATGATACAAACGTAATGATATTTTTTATTATATAATGAAGTTGCATAAATAATTGTTGATATTGAACATGAATACAGTATAGATTAGGTAAATTAATTAGTAAATACATTATAATAACATTATAAGAATAGATATGAATTTAAATAAAAAATAATCTCCATATTTCCAAATAAAAAAAAAGTGCTCTAAGTCTGTGATGTGTAAGGCATAAGGCTGGTTAATTAGTTATTTCATCAACTAGTCAAACATTTGCCTGTAACAATAGATCACAGGTATAATTGCTAATTATCTCTGTAATTATCGTAACTGCGCATCTGTTCGGATCGGCGACTTTAAGGATTTCATAAATTGTTAATTGCGTTAATTGGTATTTATTTGATGAAATATAATTCATCCTTTTTAACGCAAACTAAACACTTCACCATCCTACGTATATATTGTACAATGATACATCTATTTGAATCTTTTATTGGAGACTGTGGAAGTGAGGCACTTAACTTTTCAGTCTTGTAACTATTTGTGGTCAAAATAACTATAAGTAAGTACAGGACAAAAAATTGCAAAATAATGTAAAATAGGAAAGTTATTTATCTAACTAGGTACTACATTGAGCACCCTTCTCACATGGCGTTAACCACACGTGCACTTTCGCGTCAATTTGTCAGTCTTTTATCGTTACTTTGACCAGTTATTGACGTGGGATCATGCGAGTACTGAAAAACCACACAGTCTGGTGAAAAGACTACGAACTTTTGTATTGTGCAGCGTCAAACGAAAAAAAGAGTCGTTAGCGTTTACGTGATGTAAAGACGCACTAAGCCTCCTTTAAAGGCTAGAGCACAGTCAAGTCTTACATACCTCAACACTTAATTTTATATTGACTCTGCAAAATATGAAGGTTTTAATTAGTTAAAGGTTTATTTACGTAGCGGACCCCAGACATCCTTCAGGATGCAACTGTACTGGGAAAATCGCTAGGAGGATGATGATGATGATGCAAGGTTTATTTACGTAGTACCAAGGTACTGTACGTGTACATATTAGTAAGTAGGGCTTCGGTTCCATCTTTCTTAATAGACAGCAAGGGACATCCTGTATAGCTTGTTTCCTGTGTATGGCGTCTATTAGATGCCGGAGACACGGTTTGGAAGACCCCTGCCAAGTTCTGACAAACATATTACTGGAAAAAACATTCAATTTTGACCCAGCTTATTCGTTAGCATCATCGTTATGAATACCATTAGAATTCGATTTCTATTCCGACCAAGTAGTCAACACTACTGAATCTTAAATATGGGGCCACGACTTTGGAATGATTATTAGACGATGCATACGAACCCGAATCTGCCAGAATAGAGCCGAATTTTGAAAGGCGCCTTTCCTAAATTGACCTTTACTATGTATGTAGGTCGTATACCAGTGAGTTAGTCATTCGTCACTTTGCTGCCTACCTACACAAAAGCCTGACAACGCAGACCTTCATCTAGTCTCAGGTACCACTTATATCACGATAGCCTCAGAGGACGCAAGGTAACCACATTTTTCGTAAAATTGATAAGTTAGCGCCTCATTCCTAAAAGGTCGCATTTTAATAAATAATGAAATAATTACTGTACTAATAAAATCACAACAAACAAATGAAGGTTTTTCTTAATGACTTAAAATGAATCATCTCGATACTTAGCTTAAGACTTCATGACGATTGGCAACATTTATTAGGTAATTTCTGGAAAACAGCGTTCCGGAAAATGGTGGAGTTATTTATACGTGCTCCTTTCTCGCCATACCTGGGGGGTACCTTATTCCAAATCCATTACGATCGTCTTTTAATAGTATGAGTATATTATTAGCAATGTTTATTTAATGAATACGTTTAATACCTTTGACTTTTTAACAAACACTTAAAAGAAATGTACCCTTTCAGCGTAACACTGTAATCGGGCTTGGGCCTAGTTATAATCCTCATCCTGGCCATATCTCTCCATAGAAACGTATAATTAAGTATCCTTAAATTTTCTTTATTTTCCTCTATATTTATAATCTATCCCAACTAACAAAATGAAAAGAAAGTGTTGCTTAAATTTTTCATTACTGTTAAAAATAACTACGGTGTTTCTTATTTTTATTTCATGATAATACCTTCCTGAAGCGCGCGTGTGTATATTGCGCCCGCGTCATATTTCACATGATTTTTATACACTGAAAAAATGCAGTTATCAAATATAGACCTTAATACGACGACTTAAGGTGTTCATGAATCATCCTAATGTTTCATGAAAACGCGCACACTTGGCGGCCGAGTGGGCTCTCGAAACTAGGTCGGTTCAGTGACCCATATGTTTACCTAACGATTGTGCGTCGGCATAGCCTCGTAGCTTATCATTACCGTTCGCATTTTCGTTTAGGTTATCTGCCGGGCAACCTGTCTCCTGGAAGTGATAACAGCCGTCGACGCATTTTGCAATCAGTGCACTTTTGAATACGGCTCGTTTTCGATTGGCCTCTCATAGCCGAAAATGTTTTTCATATCGTAGATAAATGATAATAAATAAGTTCAGCTTTTGTAGGTGAATGAATGGGCATGTAGCGTTCAATTGGCGAAAAATAAAACGCATTAGTGATGTTTATTATTCAATCTTTTTACAGCTCATGCTCAAGGTCAAACGAAACAATGATTTTCTACTATGCAGCGCCAACTTTATGTCTAGTACAACTTGTTATACAACGGTATTTCACTGATGGTGAATCAGCAACTTTGTCCGAAACGTCAAAAACAACTGGTTAATATGAAGTCTGTAGGAAACCGTCCTTTTTCATGGTTATGTAAAAAATCTTTAACATTGCGTAAATTAGCCGAAATTGGAATATTTTCCCAGTATTCCTAAGATTATAATATTGATAACGTATAAAATATATTTTTTGTGACGTAAAATACCATCGCCGCGTGCGATATGGCGACTCCAGCGTCTCACTTGCACTGTGCACATTAGAAAGAGGAGCGTAAATTTTCTCGACGCGCGTCGCGTCGCTATTTCTATTGCGCTAGCCCCATTGTTATTTTTAGTTGTCAAATAGTAAGTAAGCTATTTGACAATTAAATATTAGGTTTTTTTTTTAATGGGTTTTCTCTTGGCCAGCATCTAGCCGGGGGGCAAAGATGAGGCCGACGATGAAGCGAGCTCACCCAGAAGATGCCTATTCACTCGTGCCTTAAAAAGGTCTAGGTTACCTATATGAACTCGGAAATACAAACCTTAGATTTAACATTTTTGAAAAAATATGAATGTAAAGACATACGATAACTAAACATTCTGCAAAAATATATTTAGTAGGTGTAATAATACACTTACACCTAAGGTAAATAAGATACACAAACTAGGTATAATAAGAACTGCATATATAAGTAGTGAGTGCTACGAGTAAAAGTACGTGACAAGTAACTTTTGAGTGTGGTGGCGGCGTACATTATTGGCAGCTTATAAGTATTTTTCCGAAATTGACACTGAAACTTTCATGCAACTTTCTCCTGGCATCCTAATGATGCTAAACGTGAGCCAGGCAGTAAGATTGATGCTCTTATGGATTAGATCGTTGACAGGCATACGCCATACAAATGAGGTAGGTACCGCGGGCCACGAACCTACAACTGAATAACTGAGCGCCGCCAGCCAACACATTGTAAGCCTTCCGCAACAGGAAACAAAGATTTAAATTTCCATTTGCTTGCGAACTTGACGGTAGTGCGTCTATCTACCATGTGCCAAGGTTGGTGAAAGTTGATGACGTCATTATTCCAAACATGCTAATTCCGGCGAACTGTTAGGAGCAGTTATTATGTAGTTGTTACAGAGAGAGAGTGATTTAAAAGGCTCAGAAATAGGTACTTACATATTTATTTTTCCCCTATTTATGACTTATTTCTAATGATATTAGAATCGACACAAGACAGACTCAATGCCTTCTTTCATGACTTCTTTTGTAATCTTAAGTACTTAAAAAGTATTAGAATGTTCCGTGAAGATCAATTTCTTCGATAAAATTTTCTGAAGAAAATGTTTAACATTCTCTTAAAATTCGTAAAGTTAAATATAACTTCGCTAAATGTAATATAATAGGTCCTCGTGTATTATGCAAATTTAATAGTATTTAAAATGTAGCTAGTATTAAAGTACTGTTGTTTTTCTATTTGATAAATATTCAAGAGCAATACCAGTATTCAGTTATTCTCATAAACAAATTGCACAACGCGATAATTCATATAACCTCTGAAGTGGTTAAAGCACACAGGATTAACTTTCGACAACATCAACAACAATCACACAAGCGTGGAGTCATAATTAGTAACCCAAGTTCGCCTTCAAACGCTTCAATCGACCGGCGCCCTTCATTTTTGTTAGCGCCTTCCATACTTTACCTACGAAGGTGAACGCTAGGGTCTTGAGTTTATCTCATTCATTACAATCACTGCGTTAGATTGTGTGAGGAGGATGGATTGATTTGTACGTAATGTTACTAGTTACTAGTTTAGTCTAGCGCAGTCGCAGTATGGGCTTAAGGTCGCTTGGACAAAACGTATATGCGTCAACGAACTCCGCAAGGTGACGACGGTGGCAATGTATTACTATAGTTACATCTATGACGCTCGGAGTAATAAATAATATTGCTTTTAAGATAACGTTATATTTTTCAAATGCGGCATTGTACTGATAAAATCAAATCAGCAACTTTTTACGAAATGTCAAAACTGACAATTTTTCTAATTAAAAAAAGATTTTTGAATACATCTTTAAAATTGAAAAAAAAATGATTTTTTCCGAGTATTTTAGTAAGATTTATTGGCAACGTTAATAACATAGGTATAATATCAGTGTTGTAAAATACCGTATTGTCATGATACTACTAGGTTCTGTTTTATCAAGTCCAACGTGTTAAATCAGTGTCAAAATAGTTATATCGGACTTACTATTCCAAAGTTTGCCAGAACTATACATCCATTAGTCCCTAGTGTGTTGTCCGTAACATTCCACGAAATTTCTGAAAACATTATAGTGAAATTTCGTAAAACATTACAACTTTCATTATCTTTCATAATTATTTTCAAGTTCGGATCCACTCTTTGTGGTCCAACCATCTGTTGATGTCGGGCCCTTTTACTTTCTATACGGAGGCGGAGGAGATAAATAGAGGTTTCATATTGTATAGAAAATAAATGTATTTTTGAGTAATACCTAGACTTAATTAAATATGACAAAATTAAACTGACATGTAACATTGTGATGTCTTAATGAATAAAACACATGCGTTTATTAAAGAAAAACTCAAGATAAAAGTATAAACAAACATGTACTTGTGCAAGTGATGATATTTGATTAGTTAAGTACTGATTGGATTAAGTTTAGATCAATATTATAATTTTGTTTTCGCTGTATTATCTATCGCTGTATCTCGAGGTATATGTTTCTGAAGCTAAAGGTCCTTGTTTGTCGATGTCACTAAGGACGGTTGTCTAATGGCATTAGGAAGTAAATGACGCCTTATTGATGACCCAAAACCTCACGCAACTCGAAAAAACCGGCCAAGTGCGAGTCGGACTCGCGCACGAAGGGTTCCGTACCAGAAATAACCTCCTTGCTATTACGGTTCATGAGATACAGCAAAAAACGTCATCAACTACTCTGTTGTATGGGAGCCCCCCTTAATTATTATTATTATTTTGATTAGAGTATTTGTTGTTGTAGCCACAATAAAAATACATAATCTGTGCAAATTACAACTGTCTAGCTATTACGGTGTTGAGATCTAGCGCGGCGAGTGGTAGCCATGAAAAAGGGCTAAAAAACGTTTTTTTATGGGAGCCCCCTTAATTATTATTATTATTTTGTTTTTAGTATATGTTTAATAGCGGCAACAGAAATATACAATCTGTAAAAATTTTAACTATCTATCTATTAAGGTTCTTGAGATACAGCCTGGTGACAGACGGACGGACGGACGGACAGCGAAGTCTTCGTAATAGGGTCCCGTTTTTACCCTTTGGGTACGGAACTCTAAAAACAGCGGGTTGTATCGGGATACAACCGTCAATTATATTAAGTGGATACTTCTTACGTTGCCTACCTATTCATTTTCGTCACTCAATAGAATAACCATAAATGTAAAATAAACTAAAAATATAATAGTAAGTATTATGCCTCAGTATTATGCTTTAGTAGGTATTTGGTTGATGGGGACTCGGGTACTATGTCCTAAAACTACGACCAAGACCACCGGGGCGGGCAGCAGCGTCCCTGGAGTGCGGTTGAGATATTGCGATCGCCAACCTGTTTGTCAAGCGTGGCGATTACGGCACTTATCCCCCATGAAATTGGGGAGGGGGAGGCCTATGTCCAGCAGTGGACGTCCATCGGCTGATATGGGGGTGATGGTGGTGGGTTTGGTTGATAATAACCGATACAATCAGCCAGCGAAGAAGTATCCACTTCGAAAACGTCATCACCCTATTGCTTGAGAGTGGCAACACTGGCAACGATACTGCTCTCCTTGCAAGCTATGCAACTAGATACCGAGCAACCACTGTGACTGTGATAACATTTCTTCGAAATCATAATCAGTTCACGCATCCGTTTGTATATTAAACATGCTATTCTATAACTAACTACTAAGCCAGAGTAAACTAGATTTCATCAATGTCAAAAATAAAGTGCATTTGGCATTTTACTAAGTTGATAGAAACAAGACATATACTACCGCTCATAAGTATTTAGGCAACCATACCTTTTTCCATACATCTGTATACAAAAATGACTTTCAGAAATACACTGCCAAGTCCGGAGTCCCTTGACATATGACACACTTTGCGGGCATTTTGTATTTTTTATTTAGCTGACTTATGGAACCTTAAATCGGTACCAGAGACCCCCTTTTAAAATGGTAGTTTTCTTTTTGCAATGACTTAAATAACTTCTAATTGCTGGTTCATAGAAAAGTGTAGTGTGTTTGTATATGTATCAATACAACAACAACATATGTAAGGCATTTTTGTTCAAGAAACGCTTTTATTTTGAAAAGTTCTTCCATTGGCATATTGTGAGAAGTAACCATGACTTTTTACCGCAGTTTCAGTTGAAATAAATGCTCGCCCTAGTTTCAAAACGGATGCGTTCATATAATTTATGTCCACGCGTGAGCACTGCATTACCTATGCCGATTTATGTGCATTTGTATGTCATATCCCGAAGAACGCATGGGTTCAAATATAACGTGGCTTATTGCACAATGTTTACCTTTATAAACAAACTTGACACTTCTAGGCCTCATATTACACGCACTTGTGCATAAATGCTTCCTTGCACTTCAATTTATACTGATTATTATTATTGATTTTAACGTATTATTCGTTAGCAAACGTATGCTGCGGTGTCAGCCAATTTAGGCTTAGGAATAAAACTATTCTTGAAAGTTCTTTCTTAGTGGACAATGTTTCAATATGTGAGTTTCTACGCACTATCAGCATCACAGTTGACCATTCGTGAACCTTATTGTAAAGAGATAAGGTCTACATGTGGACAGTTAACTATGATGATAGTAAAATCTTATGGACACACTCACGACACTCGTACGCGGGTTTTTCTACATAGCGCGGTTTAACAGATCGATTAAATTCATTATACCAAGTAACCCGCAATGTTATGAAACTCGCATGCGATTCTCGTGAATGTGTACCTTAGGTATACCTTGATACTAATAATGGTTTTACTTCAGGTACCTAATCAAGGAATTAGTTGCAACAATTTTGACATTGAAGCCCAAAATTTGTACTTATTCCAGGTTCGTTCGGGATTTAGGAAGATTTCAACTACTTCTTGGCACGATGCACTGAAATTTTCCAGTAGTTTCAAGAACAAACGCCCGGATTATTTTATGAATTGAACAAATGTATTTATGCATCGTACATAGGGCTTGCAATTTCTGATGCGACTGAGAGATGAAACACCGAGTGATGGAGTAGAAAATCGCTTTTTAAATAATCGCGATAGAAAAAAGCATGTCTAAAATACAATTCTTGGTTTCAAGGTATCTAAAAGCTTACGCTTCATAAAAAAGAGGCAAATATTCCATTCTCAATCTTTTGACAGAAATGGACATGTCTCCACGTCTAAGTTTATGTCTCGGTCATTCTGACCGGGGGCTTTTCAGCTAGAAGTACGAATTTTTCTATGGAAATGTTAGTTTAACTTGTTTGTACCAAATGTCACTGGGTGCTATCTCTATCGCACTTGCATATTGAAGTGACAGAGATGCAGCGGTCGTGCGGTTAGTTCGCGTCGTGTATTGTGTCAGCTGAACTATGCATGGATTTTGTAATTTGCAACCGAAACGAAAAATTTAAAAATTATCATCCCGCGGGCGGACAATTCTGTTAGTAAAAACATTTGGTAAATTATTAAACGACCCAAAATCATTTAGCCGTGCCGCGCCATCTAGTTCATCTGTTATTAAAGTAAATTGATGGTCTAAGAACATATGAAATCTTATTTATTTTGTCTACGCTAACCGTATATCGACGGGCATTCTCAACGGAGACGGGCCGCGACGTCCACACAGCGTTAAATGACAATTTTATAACTATGTCATCATTGACCCTAATTTTAGACAACCGCCTGCGATCTGCTGGTGCTAACAACAAAGCAATGTAATTCATACATCACAACTATGCTAGATATTTTTTAGATACTTTTAATATTTGATATATGAAATCTTACTACTCTTGACTTTATGACCCTACCTAACCTACCCTAAGTTTACCCCATGTTTGAATATAAATCTGCTGCGTTATTTATACGAAGCTTGTTCGGTTGATGGGAACATAGCTTTAACTTAGCCCTATAAAAGCCTTCTTATATAGAGAAAAAAAATATTTGAGGACTTAATGAACAAAGACAAATCGAAAACTGGACACGATCACGTATTCAGTCTGGTTATCCCTTCGCTTACTATCCTGATGTAATAGTCCCTCACTACTTCCTGATTGTCCAATTGGTTCACTTAGGTGTCAGTTGGCTCGTCTCGTAGGCGCTTTCCTTTACGAGAACATACGGTTTCTCGAAAGTTACCGGCTATGAGCGTAGCGCTACGTAATGGTAAACAATAGTTCCCCCTTATTCATAAAACTTAACAAACCTCCGTTAATTAAAATTTGTTTTGTCCCTTTCTCACAAACATAAATGACAAAATGGCAGATTATGATAAACCAACTTTAGCGGCTTGTTAACTAATATAGACTTGATGGATGTTTATGAATAATGGGGTAAATGTGTTATCTGTTCGTTTTCGCTTTTCCCATCACCCTAAAACCTAAATTGTGTATCTACTTTAAGGGTCCTTAATCAGTTATAAAATGTCATTCATCATCATTTATTTGCGCTATTTTCTGCGTGAATTGAATCGGAGATTGACATTTTCCCTTTATTTCTGTCTAGGACAGTACTATTGCGTTCTAATGTCATAAATTTCACATATATTATTCGGATTTTTCATTAAAAAATCGTTTTAAACATCACTGTAAATCGACCATTGTGAAGATAAAAACTGTTTACTCCCGCTTAAATTCCTACTATACACAATTAAATCAAAAAATATTTATGTTACCATCTAAAATTTTAATTAAAGTGTCGTATCATTAATCACGTTACTGGAACTATCAATACTTTTGTCATAAATTGATTTCAAATCATTTTTAAATTTGTAACGTCTCTTAAGTTAAAATGATTGACGTTTCCACGTGTTCGAGTCATGGTTCGTCTGATGTCTGACACGCGCCCCGCCATGCAAACTTGAACTTTAACCGTTAACTTTCAAATTCCTTGTTTTAACTTTTGTCTTTCATCGATGCGTTTGAGAATCTTGAAGTCTGTCGGAGTGCCGGAACCCTCAGGAACTCGCCATTATACGTCACCGTTTGGCGAGTTTTATTGAAAGTGGAAAATGTAATTTTCATTTTCTCGGAAAAATAAATCTAAAATGAATAATACCAGTGACGACATCACCCATTCAGAGGTACCTATCATTCATCAAAATTTATAGGTATCAGTATTCAGGGTGTGTTGTGTGTTGGCAGATTAGGGGTAAAATGATACGAGTCGAAGCGAGCGCGCGTAATACATTCATATAGAAATTAAAGGCCATAGTCGGGTTTCCATAGTAAGTCGGCCTTTAAATCAATTTGACTCCGGGTTATTTTTATGAGTACCTCTTATGGTGAAGAATATTTATGCTGAGTATCAACATCCTACTAGTGACGGTTTTTGACTTATGATATTTTGAAGTTTTTTCTTTAATGTATATTTTTTGGGATGTATTAAAGCAATTTGTTTCAAATTTTGAAATAATGTTCTTTATGTAGATAAGCATCAAGACCCAAAAAACGAATACTAGTTGTCTTATAAAAAAAAAAAACACCAAAAAAATTAATCATTTTTTTTTATGTGGATGTGAAGTAGTGACACCTCTATTTTTTTTTCTAGTAATAGACCATACATTGGCCTACTACTTGCATAGTTATCAAAATTTTCCAGGGGGTACTTCCTACCAGAAATCAGCAATATGTGTGGTCAAGTACTGTATTCAATCGGCGTATCACAATGTAGTATACAAACTGTTCGATGACATTAAGTTGTCATTAGCATTTTACTCTTAAATACGACAAAATGATAAGAAAATTCAAACATAAAAGTTTGTATACTACATTGAGAAACGCCGATTTAATACAGAACTTGACCACAAATTTTGCCGGTTTTTGGTAGGAAGTACCCCCTGGAAAATTTTGATAATATTCTAGAAAAAAAACAGAGGTGTCAAACCCGACTATGGCCTTTGAATAAACAATGTACAAATGTAGTGAATATTCCGTTCTCATCGTGAAAACTCGAAATACGACTAGACCCGAAGAAGTGTCAATCTATTACCGTATTATTTAACA
This sequence comes from Notocelia uddmanniana, assembly GCA_905163555.1. Classification (NCBI taxonomy): domain Eukaryota; kingdom Metazoa; phylum Arthropoda; class Insecta; order Lepidoptera; family Tortricidae; genus Notocelia; species Notocelia uddmanniana. Next base: position 11,279,716 of record LR991052.1, on the reverse strand, counting down.
TCTGTTCTGTCAGAAAGCAAAATACTACCAGATTTCATTCTGACATTGAACAATAAAGTTTCACTTTAACGGACCTGTCAATCATTTAATCCTAATAATTGATAGCCAGTTAGCCACTTCTGGTCTAGTCGTATTCCGAGATTTCACGATGAGAACGGATTATTCACTCATCTGTATTAAGACCGCGATTGGTTTCGGCATGGAATAGCTGCCAAATTATATACACTTTGACGTAAGTATATTGCAAAGTACGGCTACGTAATAATTTGAGTGAAATGTAGAAGAAACGTTTTGAGTCCCTTACGAGCCCAATCACATTTCAATCTGATTCGCACTGGCACGCGGGTACGGCTCTCAAAATATTCCCCATTCCCCCTTGATTAAAGGAGTGTAAAAGATGAACCGAATCCAGTCTAAGTAAGTCCGAGTCGAGTCGGAGTAAGGGTTTCTATAGAGATCCTATGCAACCAAGAGGGATGGAATAGGTACCTCTTATGCGGCTAAATTGAGAAAGTTTCTTAAACGGCTAACAGATTACCATAAACCACCTCTTTAATTATGGCGGGTAATCATTTCTTTGCCTCAAAGTCATATCACCCATATCAAATAGTCGAGTGGTTAGGAGGTGGAAGGGATCTATCTCTGCGTCGCTCTTATTCAATTTAGTATATAACCATCTCGCTCGGTAGTTTTATGTCTACTCTGGAGTACTCTGGGGCCGAAGTATTAAAACAAGACAACAATATATTGTCTCGGCTTTATCGAAATATCGAGTTAGGACACGGGTTTCCCACGCAGGAGCGCGCGGCCTTGCCACCGGACCTTTGAGCCGACAATGCGACGCGCGAGTCATGGACTCCCCTTTGTTAACGTGCGAACCTTCTCTACACTCGCTAAGTTCTAATTCAATTCCTATTGACCTAAACTACTCGTAGGTGTTAAAGTAACAACATATGTATACACGATATGTACTGATGACCTGGTAAAGGTCGCAGGGGTCCGCTGAATGTGGGTCGCGCAGAACTAAGTCATTATGGCACTGTTTGGGGGAGGCGTATGTGTATGTGTTGTAAGTGACTTCCGGCCCTAAGTGACTCTTTTCTTGTCCTGTGTATTTACAGGCATTTACGCGTTTTAATCACAGCTCATGTTATGTCGATTACAGAACGGGCCGATATTACATCCGTGACATTTAAAGAAATGACATGTCCCCAGTTGATTTTCTCGGTCATTCTGATTCTAAAAGAAACCCATGAAGACGGAGACCTTTTTTTTCAATCTTTATTAAAGAGCTGTATTGCTTCGCGATTATGGCGCTCCATTTGGTCAACAACATAATTCTCCTTAGCTACGATTAGTGAGACCTATTTATACTAATTTGAACAGCGCCCTGGCTTCGTCCGATAATGGGAAAGCCAGTGCGCTATTGCATCCGCCCATTCCTGAGAAAGTATTATACACGTATAGTATCCTAAGTTGATTTCTAAACGCTTCGTTCCGCACACATTCCAGAACGAAGTCTTAATGCCATAACAATTTCTTGACGACTAAGCGAACAATCTATCCATGGTGTATTTAATAGTTCTGGTTGGATCGTTTTGTACCAAATTCCCTTTTGTATTGACCTTTCATCGAAATATTCTTTCCACATTTGGCGGCATTGTTTCTTGATCAATTTAGTACATTCAGAAAAAAATGGCTATGTGTTACATGGGATTCCATTCCCACAAGCTTCTTCAGCCAAACAATCAACTTTTTCATTTCCTGGGATACCTATGTGCGAAATCAAGTATAGTGTAGAAAATCGGCAGACCTCGATAACTCGAGGTACAGCTAGCCAAATGTTGTGACGCACTCTTCGGGTCAGTTAAAATTACGAATCTATCGCGAGTAATTGAGTCCTAACCCCAAGATGCAGACCTAACCCCATTTATTAAATACCGGATTTAATAATATGTCAATGATGCTACTGTAAACCTATCCAATTCTAATAGTTAACCCTTTGAACGCCAAGAACCTATAGATAAAGTAGTCGTGTGTCGTCGTGCCCACCACGCAAACAACACTAAAAAGGTCGGAGTGAAGGTGTACTTTGATCATGAAAAAAATCTATTATGAATTGTTATTATTTGTTTTTATTGGATAAACGTTTCTTAAATTTTTGATACCTTGGCTTCTGAGTGATCACTTCTCTTAAATATGAAAGCGTGCAAAGGGTTAAAGTGATCATAAACATAAAAAGTCAAAATCGCCACTATATCATGCATTGTTATTATAAAAATCGTAAAGGCCCGCAAGTACCAATCTATATTAACCTTTCGAGTTTCGATTGGTTGACGTCAAATGAGAACGCGAAATGTAATTGTCAGGTTGACCCTTAATATTAATAATGACAAATCGTAAATACCTATATACGACATTCACACAGTGACACGCATCGCTTTTAAACGTTTAGTTACAGACCAAATGACATAGCGTTTAAAAACGATGCACCCTTAGGTGAATGCGAAGCACGACTAGCGCAACATAAAATGAAATTTTTTAAAGTCAAAAACTAATAAAGCAATCATAGCTGATCAGCCCGCCATCGAAGGGTCAACGACCCGCAAACCAAATCTAAAACCAAAGACATTCTTATGGAAAGTGAGCGCATCTATTCTATATATAGATGCTGACCTTTCGCTTGGATGCGTCAGCCAAAGCCACGTGATGTAATGGCAACACCAACACAAACGTAAATACGTGTTCCGTCATGCGTGCATGTGTGCGTGATCATCGAAAGTGAAAGCTGAGGTCTCAATGGGGTCTGACCGGTGCGGGAGAGTGCTGCGCTCATAGTCAATAACGATATAAATATTCAGTGGCGATGGTAGTCCTTTTTTCTCCAATTAGGTAGGACTATGGTAACGTCAATACCACCACCATCAATACTACCATTTGGGGAGTCGGGCAGTAAAATGCACAACTCACTCCATAAATTAATGCAAGTGCCAAAGATTTATTCTAATGATATACCCGACTCATCCAGTGGTATTAAAAATGCTATAGAATATGTGAACTCAACGATCATTCCTTTTGACGACCGGTTTAGCCTAGTGGTTAGTAAACCTACCTTATAGCCTACGAAGTTAACGGTCCTAGGATCGAATCCCGCTCAGCACAAATATTTTTGTGATGATCATGAATATTTGTTTCTGGGTCGTGGATGTTTGTCCCCTAATATTTATTCATTTATATTTCCTATGCGTTACAAAATACAAAATTACCTGTATAACTTACATAAACAATATATCAAACTATTGGTATCCTTCAATTTCATCTTCATCCATAAAACAAGATCGCACGCTTGAAAAGCAATCATTACATTACTTTCACTGTTGCCGGCAACGGCATTGCGCGGCTCTAGCCACGCGCCCCACGGGAGGTACCGTAACCGTACCGTTTACTCCCGGTACCGTACCAACACACCCGGTACCGTTACCTCGTCTACGGGCGCCCGCGCCGGCTAGAGTCATTACTCTCGCTTTCCGTTTGAGGCCTTTTTCTTTTACTTTGTGCTTTGCTACGTCATTACATGTAGATCTTTTCCCTCGTACTGGTCTACGTCTTTTTATATGGAATATTATATTGGTGTATTACATGAGTTATCTAAGATATGAAGTTTATTGTTATAAAATAAGTGTCATAAGTATATTTTCTTGGAAGTCTATATCATCCTGATAAAATTTACCCCTTTATAATGCATTCTACGGACGAAGGTGTACGTTAGAATAGGTGACGTTGTTAGGGACATTTATGATTTTTAAATGTTCTCTTATCAAAAGCTATTCTCAATTAAAAAAAGTAAAGTAGCAATAGATGCAATAGGTGGTGTCTCTGTAAAATAATAAACATTTACTGTCCAAGTGGTCAATAAATTAAAATTGTTGGTTTAACATGAAAAACGTAATATTTACGTTGAAAATACGTGAATTGATTAAGCATTCCATACCTACATGTAGGATGTTAACTATATCTATTACGATATGACCAATCATACGTCATTAGTCATACAAGAATGTATATCGTCCTTTATTCAAATATAATGGTTAACTTGCCGTTAAACCGGTACGCATCATACAATTTAGATAATGTATCCGAAACGCAAGCTTCAAAAAAGAGACAGTCGTCATACGCAAAAGCGAAACGTTTTGCGCTTAAAATTATAAGATGTAATTATTCCGTTCGGACAAAAGATATAATCGCAGGCGCAAGAAAACTTTTAAAACCTTGACCACGGGTTACTGACATTAAAATCGCACACTGCTTTCACGCCCCAATCAGGTGCCGTTGTATAACTGAACCGACTTTCCATTTCTTTACCAAGTGGTTTGCAGTAGATAATCAAAATAATGCATACTAATTCATGTACCTTAAGTAGATCTTAATAATTGCCAACTGTTGCACTGATTGCGATAAAAGATTAGCCTTGATATACTAAACAGGGAGTTTACGTACCTATTATTCGAGCTCTTCAAGTTTATCTTTATTCATGTATTTCAGAGGAAGTGTTTGGTTTAAGTCGGCGTAGTTTCGAAACGCCGCGAACTCGGCCCATGTTAAGGTCGTCGATGTGTGGCAATTTTCCCATTTCGAAGAGAAGCAAAACCTTGACCTACGAATAAAAGATCATTTCGTCACTCACGCGCCGCTACGAGGCGAGATACCATTTATAAAGCGCAGGCCAGTAAACAAGTGTGACTAACCCTGTTTAATTCGCATATTACTTGCGAGACTCCATTTTCCATATTGAAAACATTCATAGTAAGCATTATCGAGCGGCAGTTGCGTTGGTCGAAGTAAAGTAGCTTCAAAATTGACCTAAATTACTGACAGATGGGTATGCGTGTAAGTTTAGTTCTGCCGCATCGCTCGAGATGGCGCTGGGCGCTGCGCACGAGGAGGGGCGTGCGCGCTTGTTGCGCCACGGAGCTCGCTTTACGCAACCCGGCCGTTCACCCCGGAAGGCGTTTTCCTCGCAGTTTCTTTAGCAGTGTGTTACTGTGGTGATCGCGTGACTCGCTAGCGTGTGGAGTACTAGTATTAATGCATCTCGCGGCCGGATCTCAGCCACTCAGAGCTGCACAAACCCAATTCCTTTATCGCACGAGGCAAATATGTTGCAGATGCGCTAATGTTTGCTTTTAGTTTCAAGCGCACTCGTGATAGTGCTTACCTTTACCTGCAGCCGAAACGTTTCCAGACCTTTTTAGCGTTACGGCTCGAGTGTCTTGCAGACATTTAAGCGCTCGGCCGCAAACATTTTGTCAAGAACGTCTCCACGAAACAATTTGCTTTCGTTCGCGTTCTTACAGCGTCATTAAGTGCCGTGGTGTCATTACCAGCTGACTGACCGACTTATTTGTATTTCCTGCAAACAGTAAATTAGTCATTAGGTACTTAATACTGAATGCAGGTTGAGCTTGCGCAGGCAGTTAAAGATACGCTCATACTTTCCGAAGATGCCATCCATAGCAATGCAAGTAGTACTTAACTAAAACATTCAAGGGACCTTAGTGCATTACTACTTCTCTCTAAACAACTATTTACGATGGCATCTCTTTCGCGTGTTAGCTTGCAACACCATCCCTGAAATAGACGCAAACCGTAAACAGAGGAACGAAAAATATAAAATTTTCCGTTCACTCTGGCCCCGTAACTAATATTTCTAGTAGCTGGGTTAACGTGCATCAGTATGTGGAAATTTGTTTTAGTATTTTGGTCTCGTGGAAATTTCATAACGCATGCACCCGAGCGGAGTGTAAAGCTGTAAACAATGCGGCTTGGGCAGAATTTTATTTGCGTGAACTGGGTTACGATCTCTGTTTAAAGGGTTTAAACATAATATTATTATCCAGAAAACTGGGAATATGGACTTCCATCGTCTCAAAGTGTTGGCAGTGCCAAACTCCATAAACATTTTTATTAAGTAATTTATCTCCTAACTCAAGTGATTTTTTCAACCTTCACTATATTCAAATATAAAGTTGAAAAGTAACGAACCTTTTCATTCCGCAACTGTACAGTTGAAGAGAAACCCCTACATACAAACTTCTATGCACAAGTGGTTACGTTTCTCTACAGCTGATTGTACCCACATAAAGTTGCATGCTGGCGACGCTCGCAGGGTTCGCTTGCGCGACTCACATCAACTCTTTCTTAGGGTGTCGTATATTTAGCCTTTTTGTTTGCATCCATATTTACATAACCATTTTCATCAGTCTCAGACTCTTATATCCCTGAATGTAACCACTGCTAAATAAACCTGACCCCGTATATCATAAAGTTTCAACCTACTTGAAACGTTATAATATGTTATACGGGTTTGTGAGAGTAAAGTTTTGATTTGAGCAATGACATTGCAGCGTCGGACCACATTACGTAAAGATATCTCTACGTGGCCCCTTACGAAAGTAATTTTCGCGAGTAAACTAATGCTACTACAAAATATGTCTCTAGACTAAACAAGGAAAATTTTACAAATTTATAAAGCTTCATTTACTTTTAAAACATTTAGTGCACGAGTAAAATTTATCTACACAGTATGTTATATGTATTTGCATTCGACAAAAAGATGTTAACTTTAAAAAGCCCAATTAACAAATATGACTACATAGCACATGATGACAATATTACGTAGCCTTGAAACAATTTAATGTCAGTACTCTCCGCCGATTATTTCGCTTACATTATGAGTATAAGTATAACAATAAATCAATTAACCCAATTTGCTTTTTTTATCTGCACATGGCAACTTCGTTTCAACGTGGTGCGGTTCGGTGGTTAGCTTAGTCCACGTTAGCAACTTAGTTAATTGGGGAACTTTTGCTGAAGCTAAACGTCAAAAGTATTCAACAAATAAATTATCAAACTAAAAAAATAGGGCAGGCTTTTTACAGCCGCCAAATCCGCTAAACTTTCTATAGTGCTTCGTTAGTCTAGTCTACTTTAATTGGTACTCGTACAGTCGGGATCTGCTGTGCTACCGCGAACTTCGAAAGTCGAACTTCGTGTCGTGCCGTCCCTTTCACTCTCGTGTTATACTCTATATGACGGAGAGGGACGGTACGATACGAGGTTCGATTTTCGAAGTTCGCGGTAGCACAGCAGATCCCGACTGTACGAGTACCAATTAAAGTAGACTAGACTAACGAAGCACTATATTTTCACGTAAAATTAAATAACTATTTCTTTCCTAGTACAATCAGAATATTACAACAGAATGCACAAAAATGCAAATTGAAATACTATCTGAAGATGATCGATCGGTCGTCACTTGTGTATTGTTTGTGGTTGCACAACCTTTTCACTACAAGTGATAATAAATTAAAACATCTTTAATACACTCGTCCCGAATAAGCAAGGGTAAAGACCTTTTACATAACCGCGTTACGTGTCTGTGAGAGGCAATGTCAGCTTTAGTAGTAGTTGCTATCATTATGACAAGTAAGCAGATTTTAGTCCACACAGCTTTTGTTTCTAAAAAAATACGGCTATGTAACAGCCTGTATTCGGATTATAAATAGAATCTAGCTAGCGTAACTCTAACCACGTATTTTTTTAAACAGTGATTTATATTCTATTTTATTCTTATCTATCCATTCATGAACTATAGTCGAAGTCAAAGATATTGATCCTTAATTTCAATAAACTACCACCGGTTCGGAAAAATTAACTTCGTTCACGAAAAGAACCGTCGTAAAAAACTCGGCGGGGTATCTTTTTTTTTCAAGTTTTCATTGTTAGTTTAGTGAACTAAACCACTAGATATTTCACTGTTATTGAATGTTATAATTTATATATCAACAATCATAAAACAATATGTATTGTTTATAATTACCTATAAAATTACCGTATTACAGTACAATAATACAACACACTACATAATTACAATGCTATAATACAAAATCTTTTTTTCGATAGATTCCAAGTGCATGAGGCTGTCACTGCCAAATATCCCTACATATGTAAAAGGTAGGCAAATCATTGCTTCAAAGCCTTTTCTATCGTTGGAACCTTCGGCAATGAGCTTAATAAAAGGTAATACTACTACCTATATTGTCATACCACCGCCACCACCATAGCAGCAAAAGGACGTCCACTGCTGGACATATGCCTCCCCCAAATTCACGGGGGGTATATGCCATAATCGCCACGCTTGGCATGCGGGTAGGCGATCGCAGTATCTCCACCGCACTCTAGGGATGCTGCTGCACATCCCCCGGTGGTCATGGTCGTAGTTTTTGGACATACCCGGGTCCAATATTGTCATACACTGTTGGTTAAATAGAAAAATATTAAAAGTATCAAAGTTATTAATCCTCATAAAGCAGTGTCGCCCGCTTATGATTTTGTGCCGCGCTTTTTAGGGTTCCGTAGTCAACTAGGAACCCTTATAGTTTCGCCATGTCTGTCCGTCCGTCTGTCCGTCCGTCCGCGGATAATCTCAGTGACCGTTAGCACTAGAAAGCTGAAATTTGGTACTAATATGTATATCAATTACGCCGACAAAATGGTAAAATAAAAAGTGGAAAAAAATATTTTACTAGGGTACCTCCCCTATACGTAAAGTGGGGTTGATTTTTTTTTTCTTTTTAACCCTAACGTGTGATATATTGTTAGATAGGTATTTAAAAATAAATAGGGGTTTACTAATATCATTTTTTGATAATGTTAATATTTTCGGAAATAATCGCTCCAGAAGTAAAAAAAAATGTGTCCCCCCCCCTCTAACTTTTGAACCATAAGTTTTAAAAATATGAAAAAAATCTCAAAAGTAGAACTTTATAAAAACTTTGTAGGAAAATTATTTTGAACTTGATAGGTTGAATAGTTTTTGTAATTTTTAAAAAAAAAAAAAATGTGACGGACGGAAAACTACGGAACCCTACACTGAGCGTGGCCCGACACGCTCTGGCCGGTTTTTTATTGTATGTCTTTTCCGCTCACGGGACAATGGTGTCCCGGACGGACCTTTGGAAGGCGTGCGCGGAGCCAAAGTACCAACCGAGTACCACATAGCCAACACGTAGAGCCCCTTTTGACAATTCAATGAAATGCTAGGGGTACACCGAGTGGATGCTGTCCCTGCCCGTGTCATGGGACGCACACAGAGACAGAACCCGCCAGGGTGTGCAGGGACTATATTATTGGGAATATATTATACTCGTATTAAACATATATTGCTGGTTGATGGAATCTAAATGAACCGGATTATTGAGTGAATATGATGGATTAATGGCTGGGCTATTGAGTGAGACAACGGACGTCTGCCTAATAAAACTGTCTCATATTTTTAAATTAGGCAGACGGTGACTCGCCCTTTGCTAGATGGGTCCCTATAAAGAGCGTGCAGAGGGCTGGGGCTAGAGATGTGGCACTGGACTTTAAACATAAAGCCAACTCGCCACTTAGGTGACCACATCTACCCCCGAGCAACAGCTCCAGCGACTCCACTCTGGACAGCCGGTAAAGGCAAGCCAGAGGCGGGGGGCCTGTTCATTCAACCAGCCCACAGAACACCCCTAGGAGCACTCAGGTACATAGGGTTACTGCTCCCTAACAGCTCGCCACAAGCTGGCCTACGTGGACTGACTGCACTGGAAATTATTATTATACACGTTATTTATTTTTTGACTTAATCTAGGCTTTTACAATAAATTTAAATAAAGTAAAATTAAAAAACACGTACAAAATATAAAAGAATTATAAAAAACCTAACCTAGAGTGCCGCCGGCGCGGGCAGCGAGGCGGGGCCTAAGCTTCCGATGGTTAGGGCGACAGAGAGAGGACCCTCGTGACTATCCGCGCAGTGTCCATTTATTATTATTATTATATTTCAAAATAGATGATTAGGTGCTAATTGACTATGCAATGATTTTGTTATTCAATCGTACGAATAGAGTACTGTGAAACATGGACAAATGAAGAAAGGAAATAAATATAAACACATACAGTTCAAGTAAAAAATCAAAAACTAGATGTAGAAGTACCAAAACTCTGCGTAATGTTAAATTTGCTACGAAAATCACCCGATTAAGTAGACAAGTTCCACAGTCCGCTTTTCCTCAGCCGTTGCAGCAAAAGTCATCATCAATCTCATTTCGGATCATGGTTCTACAAACTAATATCTCAAATTGGTCTTTTGTTTCGTCGTACGGTGTAGTTACAGTACTCGTATGTGCCAAAAAGAGGTCAATGAACAGCCTCGGCGTTTCTACACACCGAAGTGCACTCCGTAGTGCCGTTAATCGTATCGGTTTGCAAGATTAATTACGATACTATCTGTTGAGGATTAAAGTTCAAAATGCCATTCTACCTTTGCGGATATACGGCCCTCTATCTCGTGGGTTGTACTACGGTACGCGTAACGCTGGTCTTCGTAGGTAGCTCCTCGGCAGCGTTTCAAATTAGACCTAATCGCGGAGTTGAATGGGTCTGATTTGGTTGGGCGTTGTTTTGTCGGTTGGGGCCTATCGAGTTGGGTAGGATGGTTGGCAGTGACGGTCGAAATGTTATTTTGTTTATCGTTCGCGCGCGTTCTTGACAGCGAAAAAGTGAAAACGGCTGTGGTGGTTGGGTTGTGAAACTAGGCGCGTGCGCCGGGGCCCGCACCGCGTCACGAGCGCTGCCCTGGGTTATATAACACATGAGCTGTGGTTGTGGCCATCCACGGTATTAGATAGGTACTCGTACCATGCTTACGGTACCGTTTGGATAGCTTCCGCTTGGGCGAGGCCACACTTGGTACCTACCCAGAGTATAGTGCCAACGTTACTAAACATGAAGTCAATGCCATTGGTGATCTTGTAAATATTCGTAAGAACATATCCAAATCTAACACTAAAAGATATGCAACACTATGCCTCTAGTTACTGGGTTGATCTATTCCTGAAGAGACATACCAATTCTAAGAAATGAAATATCATAGGCGTTCATATATTATTTAAGAAGCTAGTGGCATTTCCTAGAACTAGACCGCATTTTGTTCTGATTGCAAATGTTGGCGGATCTCTGATTGTGTACTATGCATGGTATGATCGAAAATAGGTGAACAGAACATATTATTTTCCACAAAATATATAGGTATTATGTTACAAGTCATCATCATCATCCTAGCGTTATTCCCAGTACCTACAGTTGCATTCTGAAGGATGCCCAGGGTCCGCTACCTACTTGGTACCAAGTTCCAAGAATTGGCGTAGCCACTAGTGATTACGAAAGCGACTGCCATCTGACCTTCCAACCCGAGGGGAAAACTAGACCTTATTGGGATTAGGCTAGTCAAGTGAGTGGGCAACTTGACTGTTAGAATTTCTCAAGCCACCCGAAGGCCTCTAACTTGGCTTAACGACTGCTATCATAGACATCAGCTGGGATCAACGGCGTAGCATGCCTTCCAAAGCACGGGAGTGCTCAGTTAGTTACCACTAAAAGCGGTCACACATCAAAGGACTGACCCCGCCCGACATTGTTTAACCTCGCATACCGCATAAACGCTCATCTCCTCTCTAAATTATTCTCATAATTTGGAATGAGTAATAAGTCTATTTAATCGTCTCAGCATACCTTATCTGATATCATAGCTGCACTTTACAAGTAGACAGTAAAGTTGAAGAAAATATTCTAAAAATTAACAAAATCACCAGTCCTATTAGAAGCATTTTATATAAGACACGAAGAAAATATATAGAAAAAAAAAACAAAAAATTACCAGTCCCATTTGCATTACTCTATTGTTGTTTTTGGAAATGACTATATTGGCATATTTAAGAAAAGTGTTGATCGTTGTTTTCCCTATTGCAATGACTAGGTACATGAAGTACATACAGTATCGGCCGAAAATATATTACCTTACGCGGTGTTTCGGAGAGTTTCGCTACAATATTGAACTTTTATGTATCTACATCAGTAGAAATAGTGAATTGTTATAAATTCATTAACAGTTATAAAATATATAAAACGGTTAACACAATAGTTGTAGATCGTTAAATTTACTGCTAATAACCCCACGAAAAAGAAATATGTGACTTATATTTATTTTAAAAACTAACATTTTTTTAGCCAATTAACTTTTTCTAAGGTACATAGGTAGGTAGAATTGAAGCCTATTTAGTAAGGGTGGGAGGGCATTCAATTGAAACTAAGTATCTTTGGTAGTTGTTAGTGTTCTTACTGTGATATACTATTGTTGAGTGTGATATAATATTGGCCGGTACTGTAATGAAAGTTCAATGCTTGATTACCTATCTGCTTCTTATATCTATAGCCGCACAGTTTTGGCGACACGGCCGCCTAATTGTTAGTCGCATCGTCGGTGCCAATGACATCCAACTATTGTGCATTGTGGCATTCAACGAAAGCCTACGCGAAATCATTTTGAATACTACTTAGTCACAATATCTTTGCACCCAATACTGTCCCCTAATATTTATTTAGTAATAACTAACCAATTTGAAAAATTGTACAATCAATATATAAAAGATGGCTCAACCGATATTAATAATCCATGTCCAAGAAGTAAGAACCATCGCTAGAAAAACTACTTACATTTTTTTTTAAACTGCATTTATAATGTTTCCGTTTAAGAGCTACGGTGCCACAGACGGACACACAGGCAGATAGATAGACACACACACATAGCGTTCATCAATTTTTTTTTTAAATGTAAATATTTATTTAGGTAACAAAAGAAGTAACAATCCTAGTCACACTTGTAAAAAAAAATTCCTTAGCAAATCACCGCCGTACCATCACATCTTTACTCAAGTGGTAACATTAACAGTCATTCTAGTCAATAATCCAAGAGCATCTTTATGCTTATACATTGATCACTGATCAGCCAGCGACCGATAAAACAGACTGCTAAAAGTGCACTTGCTAACGTTCGCGACGTCGCATCCCCTCAAGCATATTATTGCAAAATATACCTTACACTGTTACACTATACAGATAGAATTGAATTAATTATATATATTAAGTCCAGAGTAAGCAGTTAAAATACACGATGTATGTAGTGTAATTACAATGTAGGTAGGTAGACTCATTATTTGGAATCGCTTTGTCAAGCTGTTTACTTGCGCGGGTTCGTTCACCCCGTTATCGTGCAAGTCGACGAATTTTCAATTGTCACCAGGCACTGGCCTTTGCGGAAACATCATAATAATATCCAGTTTATCGGTCAGGTGTTTCGCGTCAGTAACGTCATAGCTAACTTATACTTGTATGTGTTGCGGATATAAATCACGTAGCCATTTTTCGTGTGACATTGTTGGTGCATCAACTAAGTCGTCACCTTAACTAGGTTATGGGTCAGTGTTCGGCCGAACCTCGTTCTCCGAAATACATATGTAGTAGTAGCATGCTAGATTAGTAAGGCTAGGACTTTTTGAAATTCAAAATGAAGCTTATCTACGGGAGTTTGAAACGGAAGCATTTCCGCGTTGCAATCTATAACTTCCTTGTTATTCTATTTTCATCTTTTAACTGAGAGTACAAGCGGTCCTTTTCCATAATGGTACTTAATTTCATATTGCACTGCTTAAAAGTCTGGTAGATTAATCGATTTTATTCAGCAAATATATTGTCTAGACCGCGAGGGCCCGTAAAAGGAAATGTAAGAAATGGCGCCTCGTAATTCTTTACTGAACCGTTCAGTTAATACTTATTAATACTTAGTAGAGGCAAATTTGAACACCGAAAGGATATTCTTCGCCAATACAAATGTAAATAACAGTATTTGAAGGAAATAAGCAAATATATTTACCGCGTGAAAAATCTGTCACGTTATTGAAGAAGGATTTTAGAGATCAAAACTATGTTATGCTTTCTCCGGGAGTTAAACTACAACTCCACATCAAATTTCATCTAAACTTAAATGGTTTAAGCGTGACATGGTAACAGACATACAGAATTACTTTAGTATTTATAATATTATTATACCTAAGGATTACTCAAGGACCAACAGAAATAAAAGTTTTTAGTATTGCTCTGATAAGTTTGTTTTAGCAATATTTGTCACTATCGTCAAGCAATATTATTGAACTAATTAGCCAACTGTTTTGATAGATTGTTAGATAGGTGTTATCCGAAAGGCAGGTCATTCAACGCAAACACAGACTGTAGATCGTGTGAAATCATCGGTTCAGCCGACACCATATCACGCATGATCGATATATGACCCAACACTAAACTGATAAGAAATGAGAACCGAAAACAGTTCCGTTTAGAATATTGCGAAACTTGTATACATAGTACTTGTTGTAGGCAATGTTTTCTGTGTTTGAACTAGATAGACGTTTGATAACATTTTTCTCACAGACCTTCCCTAATACGTTGCAGGGCGCTCTTGAACCAGGTGCGCCCGCGAACCGCGTGCGGTATACAAAGTTAGGCAACGTCAGCTGTGGTTAACTCTAGGATGGGCGACCGCTTTGAGTGGTTACTAAATGAGCACTTTAAGCGTTGATTCCGGCTGCTGTCACAGAATCGTATAATGTTGTCATGCTGTCCTATGACAGCAGTTGTTAAGCGAAGTTAGAGCCCTTCGGACGCCTTGAGAACTTCCAACAGTCAATTTGTCCACTCAATTGGCAAGCCTAAACCCAATATGTTCTAGTTGCCCCCTCAGGTCGGAAGGTCTAATGGCAGTCGCTTCCGAAAATACTAGTGCCTACGCCAATTCTTGGTATTTACGTGGCGGACCCGTGGCATGCTTCTTAATGCACCTGCACTGAGGGCCTACTCCGAACTTCGAAAATCGAACTTCGTGTCGTGCTGTCCCTTTCACTCTCGTGTTATACACTATATGACGGAAAGGGACGGCACGATTCGAAGTTCGGAGCAAGCCCTCTGGGACGCAAGGATGATGCGGTGATGACCGTTTCCAATAATAATAATAAGTGTACCCCTTGCATTTCATTAAATTGTCAAAAGAGCCTCTGCGTGTTGGCTATGTGGTACTCGGTTGGTACTTCGGTACCTCGGTACTTCGGCTCCGCGCACGCCTTCCAAAGGTCCGGGACACCATTGTCCCGTGAGCGGAAAAGACATATAATAATAATAATAATAATAATTAAGCTTTATTTAATCCCACACAAATTAAATACAGAAATAATAATAATAGAAAAATTATTAATTAAAATAAAGTGATAAAATCAATGTGTCTCCCCCAACGAGTTCCAGCGTTCCCTGTCCGTGGCAGCTGTTAACCATTTTGGACCAGCTATTGCAGCTATCTCGTCTGTCCATCTGGCACATGGACGACCTCTTGTACGTGTACCCCTTGGTCCAGTCCATTTTATTGCTCTTAAGGTCCATCTGGCATCGTTATATCTGGCCACGTGTCCTGCCCACTTCCACTTTCTTTCCGTTTCCAATACGTGCCCACTTATAAACATTCATGCGTTTTGCTTTTGTTGGTAAAGACTGATATCATTTTGCTGGGATCTATAATAAAAGGACACTCAAATCCATTAGCTTACAACCAATCTGACCATAGCATGAAGCTGATAGTAGATACTTTTGGAAAGGAAAAAGACGACGGATGTTGAATGAAACCGACAAGCCTGCTGAAAAACGATATGTACAGTCTCGTTGAAAATATCAAATGCCGACAAATTGTATTTTAAAAAATCGTTTTGACACATCGCACTTTTCTTCAAATGCTTTTGATTCATTCGGGCCATATTTCCCGAGACACGAATATGATACACTGCCAAATGTCAGGACTTCCTGTTTTTCGTTGCTAAATGGGTTATGCGTCGCTTTCTCCCGTTCCACGGATAGTACATATTGTTGCGTCAATGTTTCCAATGGCCTGTTTGTATAGGAGCACCCGCACGGGGCACGAAATGGCGTAACTTTACAGCAGTACCTATGGTCCATGCTTCGTTATTAACTAGAGAAACTGAGTAGTTAACCCAGTTTCAACGGGCGCACGCTAAATTTACCGTGATACCTGACTAGCTGGCGAGCAGCGGTCACCGTCCGAGGATAGTGTTATTAATAGTGAATACCATATTTCAATTTCATACATTTTTGACCTATTTTGTTGGGATACGTTACTTGTGATGAGTAGCGGCAACGTTCTCTGTGTACTTACCTATCCACATATTTTAAAGTTCGACAAACCTTTTCTTAATTAGGAAGTACCACCGCACCGTGTGTATATTACTTTGATTTGATTTATATCGTAATCAATCATCAAAATTTGATTGAATTAAAGATTGAAGTGACGATTGAAATGTCATTGTTCAGATCCGTGGATAGTGGCCACAATCGCGGTCGATGCGAATGAACTCTGCTTTAATGTAATCCAACACCT
This sequence comes from Notocelia uddmanniana, assembly GCA_905163555.1. NCBI lineage: Eukaryota > Metazoa > Arthropoda > Insecta > Lepidoptera > Tortricidae > Notocelia > Notocelia uddmanniana. The sequence goes on along the minus strand of LR991052.1, from coordinate 11,263,353 downwards.
AAGTGTGCCATCGGCCCGCCTAACCTTTCCGACGAAACTGCCAGATCCACTAGGCCTCGCTGTTGTCATGATGACCAGCCCGCAGCTTCAAACCTTTGCTATTGCGCACTTTCGATCATTAAAATAACAACTTGTATTGATTTTATTGCATTACGGCTACTTCGAGCTGTAAACAGTACCGACAAGGCCATATTACGAAAGAGATTCTATCTGCTTGTATAATGTGTCTTTGGAATATCACCGTTTTCACGCTACCGGTTTATACATTTTTATGTTTCGTAATTACAACGTGTTAAGTTAATTAGGCGGAAAAGAGAAACAAAAGTGGATGTTAACGGAGTTATGAGTATCATCCGCGTGGTGTCGGGAGCAGCCGGCGCTCGCGCATCTGACCCAGTTAGCTCGGCCACACACGCCGCGCTGCGACCACGCCAACTGCAAACGACCCATCCTAACACTGAACACTTACCATCCACTTTTTACTTCCAAAGAAACCATTTTCGGTAGTTCAACGACCTCGCTATCGAAATCCGCACTCGCGCGCGTGTGTGCGCGTCCAGATAAAAATGTGAAACAAAAAACGTACACTAACGGTAAATAAGTACCAGAGAGAGATGACTATATTTCGGCGGCGTACTCGTCGAGCGTAAGGTCGACTACGAAAAACACTGACGCAATTTTTACAGCGTACGTAATTGAGGAGTGACGGCGCCGGCGGTGTGTGCGTGCGCGCCGAGAGCGACGCCCGCGTCCGAAACGGAGGCGGAATATTTAGGTGAAAGTGTTTCGAATTTCGACATGACGACATTCGCGCGCAGTCGTTATCGTGACTTTGCCGAATCGAGAGGTTCGGGGAGCGCGTGCGCGGACCACCGACTACCCTCGCGTTTGCTTCGCAGGAAGTGCGCCGCCCGAATGCTGAACCTAGTGCTTGTTGGAAAACTATGCTGAGAGTTGGTGTGTCCACGAATTTTCGGAGACGTAAATTAAAAAGGTGATCGGTGTATTTGGAGCTGGTGCGAGGGATGTGTCTGGAGGCCTAGTCTCGCAAGCTGGGGCCAGAAGGGGCGCGCGCCGCCTCTGCGCACACGCACCGACAGCACAACATGACTTCCACGATGGGTAAATACTCCATTTTCACACTACACCCCATTTCTTTATTTTGTTTTGCGATCAATGTTAGTTCTGTGTCTGATTAATGCAATGCGAATTCATAAACGATATTTTTTGTCAGTTAGACACATTTTTTAACGGAGTCTCTTCTTTACAATAGACTTTGGAGTAACTCGATGCAAGCGGCAAAGTTTCAGTTCGTAGCGCCGTAGCTGCTGCTACGCGTAGTGCTACGAACTAAGCGTTCGAGTTACCTTTCAAGTGAAGTGATGAACGAAATTTAGAATATATTTATCTCCAAACAAGTATGCATGTGATACATCTAGCATACAATCGCAATTGACACCAATTTATTTATTTATATGTTTCATTGCCGCACGTGATGAGTTCCTTCTCGCCTCAAATTTGTAACCATCTATCTCCATTCTTCTTCATTTTACTTTTGTTAACCCCCTGTGCAAACATGGGTTTAACATAAGTCTGTGCATCTGTAGATTCTGATGTCCCTAACGGAAGAACCGTTTTGGTGCATTTTTTAAATCAAGGTCTTGTGTGTCGACTTGGTCCTTTCTTAGCTGTTTAATGCGTCAGGGGTTTTTAAATCATAATTTAGTTTAGGTACCTCACTAAACCCTAGGTTTATATTCTCAAAAACATCAAATTTATTTTCCTAATTGTTCATACAGACAATACTCGTAAATCATTTCTACATGCCAGGGGAAATTCGACCTTATGTTAATATCAGCGAGACTGACGGGGTTTTCACTTAATCTATACTTAACGTATAGGGATACGCTTCTGTCTAAAGATTAGGCCCCAAAATTTTCCATATATTTATCTGCGTATGTTTATCAATTTCATTGTGGTAACATATTTTATACGCTCCTGCAAATTATACTTTTTTAATTGTATGTACTTTTTTAATTTCACGTCACGGGTGACCGTCTATTGACGTGTAAAGGTTGGGCGATTTAGATGGGTCAGTATGGGCATGTCTGAAACTATAAAACATACTGCCTATATTATTATATTATTATGCAGCCCATCCTGTATTATAACACAGATTTATTAATTTGAATTTAGATTTGTTTGTATATATACTAAAAAAATCCTGTAATATTATATTCAATAAAAGTATACGATATTTACCAGATAAATATATTTATGTAGGTACTAAGGAAAAAACTATATAGGTGTGTACGTATATATATAACAAGTGTTTCATTGAACATATTTTTTACCGAACACGTAAAATGTGTAATTTTTTAGTATAATGACATTAATGACACTTAAGAGTGCGCAGTACGTTTGGTTCTCCATACAAACGTATTTACGCTCTCATTTCAAAACGCCGTGCTAGAATAACATGAAACTGTGTATACACAATGGGATCCGGCATATCTAGGTCGGAAATTAGTTTCTGTTGCTTGAAATAATAATGGAGAAAAAATACAACGATTATTAAGGTTTTTATACAAGCCGTAAAAAACTGAAAAAACCGCTGTATTTTTTTTCTTTTACATTTTCTAGGAACAGAAACTAATTTCCGACCTAGATATGCCGGACCTCATTGTGTATACAAAGTTTCATGTTATTCTAGCATGGCGTTTTAAAATGAGAGCATAAATACGTTTGTATGGAGAACCGAGCGTACTGCCACGTACTGCGCCCTCTTAAACATGATTCGTTAAAATTATATTATAATGTCTTTTTTCTAAATTAAGTAAAGCATTTTTTTTCTAAAGTAAGTAATTTAAATGCTACAAATTTTATCGATATAGCTTTGAACGTATCTTAAGATAGTCAGACAAGGGAATTTATTATGTTTCTAATCGAGATCAGTACCTATGTTAGTACCTAGTTATTGTATTTGAATGAGCATTCATTCTGCTATCTGTAATTAAATGTAAGTCTGAACATCACAAATACATTCCAAATAATATTCAGGTACATAGCACGAAACGAAATATTTCTAAAGAGTTCACTTGTTATTGTTTCTGTAACCGTGGCTAGTTTTAACTATTTTTCGAGTATCTACCAGTTTTATGTTGCGCAATAGGAACTTTCAATCATATTTCTACTAAGTAGAAATATGATACTGTTATATTTATTTAGTAAATAGGGATGTTGACTGATGATCAAATCAGCAACTTTTTTATAAATAAAGTCAAAAACGCTCTGTTCGCTAAAGTTTGTAAGGAAATAGCAACAAGCGACGTTACCCCTTTGCTTTGATCAAATATCGTCCGTTTTTTAATTTTCATGTATTTAAAAATCTTTAAAATAGCAAAAGGAAGTAGAAGAATGATATTTTCCTAGTATCTTCGTGAGTTTTGTTTATTGGTAATGTGAGAGTAATTTATTTTTGATGTTGTCAACATCCCAATTAACGTTGCACGTTGGTTTTACTAAATTAAAATACGGAATTGCATTCCATGGCTTACCATTCCGCGGGAGGAAAACGGTTGAAGAAACCCTCGAGCTACATATTTATTTTGATAAAATAAATGTAGTAAAATATAATATAAAATACAAATCTAAGCACTGCACTCAGTGCTGCATCCGCAAAACATAATTTTCGCAATCCGAGCATTGTGCAAAAACAATAAATTGCTCTGCACTGAACAGATTCTAAACTAACCGTACGCCATTGCAAAACGCAAGACAGCTCCTCGAGCGGTAACCGTGACATTCCCGAATCGTCTCGTGGATCGCAATCGTGACTGCGTAACCATACTCTATGACCGGCAACACTTTTACTTTCGCTACAATATGGCCACCCCTTTGTCTATGGTCTATGACTCGATGGGGTCGACGACCGCGCGCCATTTTGGCGTTGCCGAAATACTTTTTTTACGCTCACTTTCCAATAGTGAAAGCGAAAAAGGTACTGAATGTCACTGCTTCCTTTCAATGCATTGTAGTGGGAGGATACCGGTGTCGGTTGTTGAGTTTAAATGATAATAGGCGTGTTGGCCCGGCCATTAGAAAATACATTGTTCGCCATTTTGAGTACCTAGAGCCACGGTCATGACTTTATGCTCTAATAGTTCTCGCATTCAACCAACAATGTGCGTATTTTTCATCTGCCGTTGATGAGTTAGCCTGATTAATTAACTACCTAATTTGAACGTGTCTATGGGCGAAATTATTACCTGTTTTAAAATCCCACTGCCGTTGTTCATTAATCCTTGGTCAGATTAATGTTTGCAATAGTGGGTGCCTGTTCTTTTACCGAAATATGTTTGACCAAATTTCATTTCCCAACCAAACTTTGTGAACTATGTTTTTTAATAAAATGTTTCTTATATATCTAATTGCCAAATCTTAATTTAGTCAAATGATCACTTGTCAGAATATTACTACAGCAACTTTTATTAGGGCAATAGTTCTTCTTATGCCAAATGTGTTACTTAGGCAAAACATTTTTAGTGAAACAAATTTTATGCAAATAAATTATTGGTCAAAATATGGTTGGTCAAATAAATGTTTACTATATGTTTCGTTTGGTCAATATTTTGACACAACTTATCTTTTTCCAAATTTCATAACTTCTAACCATTCTAAAACACAATACATACACAAAAGATGTTTATGGTAAATTATCAGGGGGCAAAAAAAAAACAAATGTTTGGAAAAAATTGCTTGGGAAGTGAACATTCGTCAAAAATAGTTCGGTAATAAATTAGTAACCCGATAGTATATTGCCTATTATATTTGGTATATAACTATAGTCGTAGCCAAGGTTTGGAGACAGATCAGTAGAAATCCTCCAGCTCGTTTGTGGATGACATTCGGCACTCGACGGGGAAGTCATGGATGACACTAGATCAGAACGGAGCAAAGTGGAGTGAACATGAGGAGGCGTTTGAGTGGATAAATACAAACTGAAATGGTGACATAATAATTTGATTCTGGTACTATTATTTCGGAGGGTAGACGAGCGGTAGTGATTTAGTTCATAGCCTTGACTTTACTGCGGTTTGGTATATGATCTGTGTAGTACTGTCAAGTCTGTTTATTTCTCCAATAGATCTCGCCTTTATCGCTATCGTACTCACTCATGCAGCTGACAGCATATTTGTCGTCAAAACCGAAGATTGCCGAAGTCTATTGATAAAATAGATAGACTGTATATAACGATGTTATTCAGTTATTTTTTTGTATTTTTCATTACGTATACATACATATATTATTTACGCAGCATACGTAATTAAATAGTACAATGTCAAAATTATCATAATATTTTTAACCACCAAATTCAATGTGGCATTGAAATTAGCAAAAATGTTATATGAACAAAAATACGATATCAAAACAAGCCATTCAAGATCAAAATAAAATTGAGGAAGTGTTTAGATCGGAAGTGCTTAAAAATGGAACGTTTCAGCGCGTGAATGTGGAAGGAAAATGTCAAGGCGGCTTGGAAGGCCGCGCGGCGTGTGGTGGGTTTGTTAGACTTGATATGTTGATGCCGGCTTGTTGAACGGATATAGTACCAGATGAATCAGGAGTGCAGATGTGAGGAATGTAGGTACTCCTTCACCTGCGTATCGGACTTCGTACAGGGGTGGGAGAGTAGCACTCACTCCTGGTGGCTACGTACGTACTTACTATACGAACTTCATCAAAACAGCACGAGCGTCTGTAATGCTATAGGTAACGTTAGATACACTTTAAAATTAGAACACATTTGGATTTCAGATGCGGAAATCGCTGGGATTGTTTTGGCTACACATAGTTGTTTAACAACTCGTAGATTTTGATTAACAACTGTTTCAAACTAAACTTCGTCTGATCTGTCCAACGCTACAGAAGGAATTGTGGCTGAAGGTTAACATCCCGAAAACTATAAGCTCATTAGTACAACCATGTATTCTTGTATATTTCCCGTAGCTAGTTAATTTAAAGTCGAAAACAAGGCATTGAAAAGATGGTCGCGTGGTAATTCGGCCTCGGCGCGACACTGACATTGTCCGGAACCGAATCCACTTCCTACACCGACCGGTATGCCCGATGCAAATCAACTGTACCCTTGTACGAGATCCTAAATGCGAGAACCAATATCTAACAATACTCGCTTTATTGACTCAATTCGAAATTGATCTTTCCAGTACACATAGCATTGGAGTGTTGGTTTTAATAATAAAAGGCTCGTTTTTGCTATTATCGTTAATGGTCTCAAATCTTACGAATACTATATGATGTCCATATTACATCCAGATAAAGTAGTATTTTTCATGTTAAACTACCAGTGAAAATAATAGCACTGAAGCAATCTTCGATCTCTACAATATCAATGGGAGTCATAACGGAAGTGGGCTCGTGGCTTACGCAGCCTGTTCAAACATTTGACCTTTAGAAAACATAATTTTAAAACTAGATGAACGTAAAAAACAATAAGTTCTACATATTACCTTCGGCGTAGCGGTCGGAAGTTGCACTTCCTGATAGCTGTAAGTCGCATTAACATTTTTATTTGATGATGCAACACATCATATATTTTGCTTAACCTTGTCACTTAGCGAGTACAAATTATTATGAGTGTTTCGATACGCTCTCAAGATCGTCTAACATTGAACATGCGTAAATGTCAAATCCAAAATGTTTTTTTTTTATAATTTGCCCGACCACTCGCATTGCGGAGTTGATATGATTCAAAAATTAATCGATAACCCATTGCCGTGTTTTGTAACGTCAATGGGTATGCACTACATTGTATATAAAGCTTTGAGACATGTCGCCCTTAGGATGTAGATAGGTAGTAGATTGTTTAACCGGGGTTAAAATAAACTCATTCCAGACAAGATGTTTTGGCTCTTGAACGTAGCGAGGGCTCCAATAACTCGAAGCTGAAATCGGTGGTAGCACCCGAGTTAAACATCTGCTTTTCATTCCGAATACCTACAGAATACAAAAAATCCGCGTGGTAGCGCGTAGCGTGCGCTACCCATTTCCCACCTCTATAACTATCCTTTGTCCAGACATTTTCTAGACTCTATTATTCCATTGTAATAAGAAGAGAAATTGCTAACTTATTTCTGCCCTTGCTTACATATGGTTCAAAGTAGTGTAAGTAAAGCAAGCACGGAGTGGGCAGCGGCCCTGTGCGCGGTCACCGCTTCCGCACACGAAATCGGCTCACGCCGGCGTTTTACCTTCGCGCTTCCTTTGTCCCTTGATTCATTTGTCACTGTCATCAAACTCAATAAGTGCGGGCCACTCTTACGTCCAAAACATTGCTCCGTTCGCTCTTACCCTCAAGAACTTGAGACCCTGAGAAAGAATGTACTTATTCACTTATACATAAAGTAAGCAGCAGATAGCATCGCGTTCCAAGGGATCAAAATTAGCTTCACACGTGTTTATCTTCACATTTCTTTTTACTTTAACTTTACAGGAGCTTTTGTAGATCATTTGTAGCACTTCAGCCGCTACTTCTACAGCTGATTCTACATGTACACACATGTACACACCTGCTCCACTGGTGCTGTTTCCAGCCAACTGTTTCGCGCCAGTTTCCACTTTACTTCTGACAGTTGAATGAAGCAACATTTTGATCTGTGAAAAAATAGGATCAATAAATAACCTGCAAGGAATATGATGTTCCATGCTTCTTTTGTATCAATTCGAACAGGAACGTCCGTAGATTAAATCTGTAAAAACATTGGTAACAAATGCTCAATATGAGAAGTCACACAGTGTTTGTTTTGATACACTGGTATCTTGACCTCATAAGTCAGGCGTAATCGGTTTAGTTTAAAACACAACAGGGAAATAACTGAAGAGCTCTGTAACTCACAAAAATAACCGAAAAACATAATTGAAAAAAGATTGGCCAATCAAGCAAATCTTCTATAACTACCCCTTAACGTTGGTTCTACGATCGTATAAACGTTCAAGCGGGTATTGACCTTTAAAGTTCACTATAAAGGAAATTCCGACCAGCTTTGGAAAGTCTTTCGAAATAATTGTGCTGTATTTCCAAGAATTAAACTTAATTTTCTTGGCAAAAAGCTCTTAGGCTGTTTTCTCATATACGTACTTTAGTTTTAATCTCACTGGTTGACAAACAGCATTTAAGTAATATTAAAGACTTGACTTCTTTTCCCAAATTAGCCATATGTTCGCCCTCTGACGAATTGTGAATGAAACGTGTCGATTTTTCTATATAGTTGAAAACATTTGTACAATCAAAGGCCCAGGTTGAAAGCATTAGCATTTTAATTTCGCTACGTTTTCCGCTTTCATCTCGTCACGTTAGCTTAGCGTTCAGTCGAGGGCATAAATATGTATACATTTTTGTATCTTGTTTCAATAGAATAAGGTGTTTTTTTTTTATATTGGTACTCTTGACTTTACATGTAAGTGATAGCGCGAAACGTGTTGAAATGTTAGGATGTGGATCAACGAAGAGACCTCCAGTCTAAAATAACTGTGGACTTGTATCTGAGATACTGTTGCGAAAATGCTGTCTGCTAGCGCTTGCGAATTGTTTATTACTTGTCTACTACTCTATTATCAAGGTCTTCGACATTGATTGTTTTGTAACGAATTTATATATTGTGAGTTGAATGTTAGACTCCGGCTAAAGTAAGCTGTGCCGATATTTAAATCATACGGTAACAAATTATCATAATTAATATATAAACAATCTTGACATGTAGTGTTACCTAGTGAGAATATACTTGGTTCATTTTTCCTTTTAGCTACATTCAAGCATTATTTCAATTTAGAAAATACGTGACGTGATAATCACCAGCTTATGACGTCACATCTTCTCTCTTGCATTGCGAATGTTTTCTAATTTACGATTATGACGTCATAAACATTTAAACACCGGAAATTGCATTTATAATAGTAAATTCAGATGACGTACCTAACGTATCTCTTATCAATGGGTTATAAACCACGTAGATTCTACTGCAGGCATTACGACAATGTACGTAGTCTACAAAAGTATATGTTAACCTTTAGGTTAATCACGGTCAGTTGCTTAGAAACCTTCGTCGTCTATTGTATATCTTGATAAGGCAGCGTACGTCGATATTACCTAACGTGGTACCGGAATCGTGCAAGTGCGTAAGATGAGTAAGAGTGCATCGGCTCTGCATGCTATAAATATAATATATAATACAATGACCAAGTGTTACCACCCCGTTAATATCAAAGGATGGTCGTTGTTTTTATACTTCTGGCAACAGTATAACGACGTTTGGTGGGGAATAAAAAGTCAAATATTTTCATGTATTACTTTTCTAGCCCGATACCTAGGTCAATTGTGTAAGTAAGGCCGCGTCTAGGCACACGCGTAGTCGCGTACGGCATAGTGCATTTGACTAGCGCGCGAGGCGTGCAAGCCTATTCGTAAGCCTATGCATATGCCATATGGCATTGAACTTGCTTTAATAAAGCTTATTTTGTGCAATAAAGAGTTAATAAATAAATAAACGAAGATTAAGACTGACGTAGATGTGGATGTCATTTCTCAACTGATACTCTTTCAAAAATGCTTAATCTCCTTGCCATAACACAACTTCACTTTACCCCAAAGATTCTCTAAAATACAAAAAATGTCTAAATGTAAATTTCCTACGATTTTTTTGACCCAAAAGAAATCTATTTCTGATTGGATATTAAATCCTGCATCAAAGACCTGAAATACTGTGGCAATACAACAAACGGATAAATCTAAGTAGAAGCCAATTTTTAGGACCGTTTGCAATAAAACGACTTAAAAATTGTGAACTGGATCGAGTTCGGCAACGCGAGTGAACGTCCTTACGTGAAAACAGTTTTATTTCTGAGTTAAATGACCTGTGGCACTAAATAAGGGTTCTATTTATAAACCAGCTGTAAAATCACTCGGAAACATTCAAGGCTATGAACCTTTAGCTATCTCTAGATACATATTGTAGTGCATAAAAATATGAGAACGCTGGCTTTAATATAGACGGGTTGACTCCGAATATGGCCATCTCTTGGCGATACGTTCATTTTATCTGGATATTTACTATGCTGTTTTCGAACTTCCAATTGACCACTCACTTAATACAAATCTCATGATGAGCTGCTATTCATTTCGCAAATATATAAACAGTTAGATCTTGAAATTGATTTCATTAACCAATAAAAATACAAAATGTAAAGTATCGGCATGCTATTCACTGCTTCCATATCTCTGTCTTTCAAACCTAGAATGATAGAGACATGAAAGAACACAGACATCCTTAGGCATCCTTACCCCTACCTTCTTATTACTACCTGCGCACCCCGCAGGAACCGGCGGTCTGAGTCACGCTGCAGGCATATAGAATAGTTTAGGGTTAGACAGTGAACTCTGGCCGGTCTGATATCGGTCATTATCACGTAAAGCGTAAGCCCGCGGCCAAGTGACGCACACGCCACTGATCGCGTGTTATCCAATGCAATACCTATTTATAGACGTACGCAACAGGTAACCGATTATCGGACGCCTAACTTACGTCGAAATTTTAGTCTTTATGACGTCTAAGTCTAGAACTAGACGATCTTTAGACATGGCAAATACTTATTCCTAGAGATAGTGCGGGTTCGGGACAGCTCAACGACTTCTTTCACCTTGGAACGCGCTCAAGGTTGTTGAGATTATTTTCAACTTTAATGAAAGTTTCTGAATATTAGTATATAATAAAAGTTACATCCATGTCTCGCAATTGGAATATTGAGCCTAATCGTCAAGATAAATTAATAAATTAATGGCATACAAGGTCAAAGAAGTACATGTAATTATGTAACTGCGAGTCACTTTTTGTATTAAATCTTTTTCGGCCTGGGAACATATGTACCTACTACAAGTATTTTTATTCAAACCACTACTCCATTCTCCGTCGAGCTCTGTAAATTCCTCGCCGTTATCAAAGCTATAAAAATGCACTACGTCACGCACATAATTGTAAACGTTTTCATTTAAAATAGGGGGTCCGGCTATACGTCGAGTAGTCATTCTGAAACACCGGTGGGAGACGTTCTGACCAACAACAATTAATGAAAATCATCAGGATATATAATAAATTGCATAAAACATTTCGATACTGGAATGATGCCCGATGTCTACCCAAAAGTGTCAGGGCCCTTTTACATCAGTAAACGAGCTCTGACACCAGGTTGTAGTAAGTAGTTTTTTTTTTAGTACGCCAGTATTCTTTAATATTGACGAACGACATTGACCAATGAAAAAGAGGTATTTAAGAGTAGATTTGATTAATCTTCTCGTTTCCTTTGTGCTAATTATGTGTAAATATAGACAAAATATATTCGATTGTACATCAGCAGGTTTATCGTGTCTATTTCACTGATTTGTTGATATCATAATTAACTATGACCTTCTGAATTGTCTACAGGAATAATGACACTCAGCCGCGGCCCGTGTGACCTTGACAACATGAGTCTCTTCCAAGACCTAAAACTAAAGAGGCGGAAAGTTGACTCCCGATGTAGTAGCGATGGTAAGTACAGCCCACTATCGTAGTATTTAAATATTAAGCTACCCTCTTCTCTACCATTGAATTTACAGTTTTTATACAATTATTTGTCTCACCAAATCTTTAATTTTTCAATGGTTGCTTCCGTGTTCCAACTTTTTATCAGTAGTGTACGTTTGCTGCATTGAAACTTAAAAGTTATGGGAGCTTTTATCTATATCATTATTGTTCGTGTTTACCTATTAAGCAGCGCGCAAAGGAAGAGAGCCCATTTATGTAGGCTTTTGGACGTAAGAGTATTGACCAATTGATTTATCTATTATATAACTCTACATATCAGTGAACAACCAAGACTATCAAATATATCCAATCGTGTGTACATATTGTGTCAGACTAAGATAATATTCTCTACAGACTTAAGGTCCCTTTTCGCCTCTGTAGTGGCTTAGCATTACCGCATTGCATTGCCAATAGCGCGCGGTACTCGTGTTGAAGGTTTAAGTTGAAACGAACTAAGGTCAACTATTGTTATTCCACGAGAGCCTTCCTGTCCCGTCCGTGTCGAAAAGGCTTCGCTTACTTATAGTTGTGAGTATATACGACGTTTGGAACGAGATGTGAGCACATCACGACCCTGCTCACGGGCGACTATCACTTTCGACTTCATCCTACGTGTAATTTCATTTTCATTCTAACGGCTTAAATTAGGCACGTGTTTTATATTTATAGACAATTTGATTTTATAAACTAGCCAGGGTAGGCTTTCTTTAAGATCACGTACTGAGGTGGGAAAATTATAATTGTCAGTTCAATGAATTACCACGGCAGTGTGTCAGCCAAATTCGCAAGCCAAAAAGGCAACACACCCGCCGTGGGTTTATTGTCTTAGCGGTGGGTTACAGTTACACGAACCACTTCGGGCCACTTTTGACCTCACCATAACTTAAAATCTACTTGACCTACACACTTGCGATTTTGCGTATCTTGTAAGACCATCTTTTTATTACCGAATTACGAATTTCCAGTAAGATCTCAGAGAAATCGGTTACAAACTTGGCATTTTTACACATTTATGTTTGTGGATTACTATTTCGGGATTCAACGTCTATTACTATTAAACTGTTGCCCAAAAAAGTATAATTTTATTCGGTTTTTATTTTGTTTACAAAGAGATCAGCGAACTAGCACTACTCGCCAAAACACTTTTTATCATAAAAGGAATCAAACATCCAACGCCATTCGTTTTTACGAATGCTAATAACATCGTTGCGCAATCGATAGTCGTAAACAAATTAGTTTGATAATAATCGTCATCGTCTAACGAAAGTTAAATAATTCACGGCATAAGACCGTGAGAGACCGCTAACCGGTTTCGGAGAAATGACTTTCACTCCGTTGAAAAATATCATAAAAGAGTTCCGGTTCAGCCGCGCCTTCTCCACGCGCTACCAACGTGCAACGTCTATGGTTCAGCGCGAATTATACGGTTCTGAGCCGGTATTCCATTTGCGATCAGATAGTTGACAAAAAGAGACTGATCTCCCATTTTATATCTATGTCATACCATACTATTAATTTAACCTTCTGTTATAATGCAATGCTGCAAAACATGCAAAAACGAAACGCTCGTGACACGTCTGCTAGGTGCTAAACTTTAAACGGAGGTACGACGATCATTAAAAGACTTAATATTCATTCAGAAATCAATGATGTAGTATCAGTATTAACAGCAACTTTGCTTTTGACACAGTTTAATTTTATTATAAACCAGTCTCCTATTGGTATACTCAAAATAAGGTAGATAGATTTCTTTCATTTGTTAATTTGGCATGATATACCTTATAGAACTTTGTTGCATATTAAAAACAGGTAATCATAAATCATTATAATTATTGACAACTAATTATGACGTAAGGCGGCGTGAACTCACGCCGATGAAGAAAGTTTACGTAAAAGAGGTGAAAGCATTAAAGCGGTGCCGTAATTATTGCCATTGTGCTTATGAATAAGACATGAGGGAAAGATGTAAGCTATCATGCAGTGTAACGTTTCCGCCGGCATCTGCTGATGACGAAGCGCATTCATGTTAAAAATCCGCCAACAACCAAGCTAATGGGGTTTGAAAATGCTACCCTTTACAGTTTTTGATAGGACTTACGCGTCGCTGCTCTCACTTTATTGAGTTGCATAGTTCAACCCTGCTTCACCAAGTATTTCTTAGACACAGCCACTCCACTCGTTCCAGTTCCATTCAGTTGTAATTAGTTATACTAAGGCCCCTGCCAGTTTTTTATTTGCCCAGAATTTCGATCAGTCATGACTGCATTTCGCGCGCGTTTAGCACTAGCTCGGTGTGTCGTAGAAGCAAGCGCGCAAAACTAAATGATATCAAAATACAATGTGAAACTTAAGTGTCTCCTGTATCCTCAGGCAGACCTATCGTCGGCTTTTTGATCTAACTCTGCTCTATCACTCTCACTTGTTAATTCTCCTGACGGAAAATTATAGGAAAGACTGTGTACGTTCTGTCTACAATCCTGATTCACGGGCCTAGATAACCGTGTTTGTTTACGTTAACTTGCGTGCACATTTTAAGCGTCACGCTCTACGCGGCCTGTGACGTGGCGTGACGCAGGGGACGTAGGACCTGTCACGCCGCGCCCGTTGCACTTGTACTCGCTTTGTAATTGATAAGTAACCACTGACCTCAAAAATAAATACGCAATTAAATGACTCAAATAATACATTCAAATAAATCTTATTAAACGTATTGGTTTCAAATCAAGTTTATATTTGTTGCGCGCATTCATCCAGAGACGCTGCTTGACGTAATACTTAATACCAGCATCAGCACGCGTAACCAATCTAAAGTTGAGTCAAATTCAATACGATTTTACCTCCCAAAATAAGAAACTAATTTCAAACAATAAATTCCCATTCGTAATAATTATACCTAAACTCAAAAAAAATATGTCCTTCAACATACAAGCAAGAGAGAATATAAATAATAAAAGCTGCATAAAAATACGATAATAAACATAGTAGTACGCTCACTTGGCTCGTAGTGACCTAATTTCGCTTAACATTCAAGGACTCTAGCGCGATAAGCGTATTAGGTTCCATTCAAGAACTCGCTTTGCGGTACATGGATCCGAAATGTCATCAAATCAGAGATTACATTTAACGAGTGCGCGCAGCGTAAAGATTTGCATAAGCGAATCATATTGCGTAAATACGCAGGTACGATAGATACTTACTATGTATACCTACAATATAAGGAAATATTAGCGGCAATAGATCCCTTAAGGGATAAGGATTTTCTGCCCAGTACTTGATTTGTGCAATCAAGTATTTACAACTACTACTAAAAAGTACAACACTATAATTGACTGCTGGTTGTTGAGGCCATAACTTCAGCTATGAAAGTTCAGTATTTATTATTAGAACTAAAACAAGTGCTAAATAATCACCAACCACAATTTAATTTCCTTCGCTTTTGGTTACTGCTAGACTCCCACTCGTGGACCCACTAGACCCAATGACGCGGCAGCACTTTTGATTGGTCAAAATGTATGCGTATGACGTTCAGTGATGCCGAACTCAAATAACTTGCGAGTTTTGAAAATAATAGTGATTTCTAAAAAATAATTTTAATTGTGACGTCGTATTTAAAATTTACACGTAGCACATTATTTATAATACTATAATTATTGCACATAGGGACATTACATTATAATATCTACTGTCCTATACTTGTGAATTAACTCGAAGTAACCAATAATACGACACTACATGAGTGCTTTATATCTTGAACCTTATTGAAAAATAAGCAAACCGATAAGCATACATAGGTAGGTACTCGAAATTCTATTCATCGAGACTTTCAAAGCCAATATATTCCTCTCATTTATCTGTACAATTGGATGTCGTACGAAGGGCTCGATTTGGGAAGGGCCGGGTTACACGTGGCTCCGGGTCCGGGCTGCGACCCGGTTATCGAAGGCCTATGACCGCGGACGACCTTCACTCACCAAAGCACTCCGATGTTTATCCGGTCTTTTTCTTTAAGCAACAACAGACGAAACTAAATATATGAACCCTGTATTTAGCTCCTCGTGTGCCTGGTGTTTCATAATCCAAGCCTCATGCAGCTTAGGTACTGTGGGACTAGATATGGATACGTAGCAGATAGCCGCATAATACTTAATTTTGTTTTGTTTGACAGGAGGTCACAAATTAAAATCGCTTGTGGTTGACATTTTATCACGTGTGTCTAATAACTTCCGTTTACATAGCTAAGAGTCAATCTATCGATTGGCAAGTTTTGTTAACAATATTTTGTACAAAAGGGATAACAAAATATTAGTTATTAGGACAAAGTAGAAGTCGATTAGCATTAAAGCGATCCTAGGCAAAATTCAGTTAGTTATAATATTTTTTTATAGGTTCCGCTGGTAATGAAGCTATGAGGAAGAAACGATAGAGATAGTCTACGATACTAAATATTAGCCGTACTTATGACTTTTGACTGATTACCTCACAGCAGACGTGCGCATTTAGTTTCAGTTGGTTCACATCAGGAAGTAATAATACCTACACTTCGGAGAAACCCAAATCGAGCTGAAGCATTAACGAAGAGAGTACATTAATAATAGTTTCTATTACAAACGTTAAGAGATGTTTAGTACCGCGAACATGACTAGAAATTAATAGCATACGAAATCAAAAGTGAACGATCGCCATGCGATGGTAATCCATATCTCTTCCGCGCTGGTTATGCAGCTAGCGGGTATAAATCGGCTAACATCGGCATAACAGCAATTAAAACGGGACATAATGTCTGTGCTGGAGCTTATTGCATCAGTCTGTCCCCACCAGCAAAGGACGCATAGCGAATAGAGATCGTCCTCGAGGCGAGAGCAGTGCGCCCGCTGCACTAGTCTGCAGTCATTGTATTGCACTTCGCACGCACGAAGTGACCTAATAGTGGCTGGAGGGAGGGATCGGGAAGCGCAGGGGGGCGGCCGCGGGGCGCCTCGTGTGGTAGGTCGGGCTCACTGTGTGCGACCGACGCCCGCCGCGCCGCCGCAGCCGTGGAAAACTTTCTTCGCTTTTCCTTTAAACTGAAGCGCGCGCGCCGGTGTTAGCGTAACTTTAATATAAACAAAATTCAACTCCAGCACCGGACTATGTGATTGCTCTGTCGGAATTGGACTGTTTGTGCTTGACGATGTGAGCCGGTCGCGTGAGGGTAACTTCGCCTATGGATTTGGTCATAAAAAGTCGGTAAATGTTTGTGTAATTAAATGAATCGGTTTTGAGTAGATCTTATTAATTTAGGCGTATATAGACAGTTCTAACGCTTTATGCTGACAAATGGTTTGTTCGGATTTTAGCAATAGTACACAGATTGCTGTAATAGTTGAACTCGTTTTCTGTTATTAAGTTATTATGTTGGCGGAATTTCAATGACGGTTAATTTTCATGTTAGTTAGTGAGCCCTTTGTGGTGCAGCTCACAGCGTGCAGCGCGGGCGCAGCGGAGCGCGCTCGCTTCCGGGCGGCGCGGCATCTGCGTTGCTTTCACTTTCTCCTCGCCCGCCGCATCTCGCGCCTGCTCCACACTTCCTACATATTCTATTACCACGTCTATTCCGGATTGTTACATAAAATATTCCTCGCTTGTTCGTAAATGAACTCAACCATTTTATCCTAGTTATATATTTTATATGTAGCATACATAATTAAATAAATCAGTTTTCCACTCGACTAGCTACATGTGCCGTAGTGACGCTCACGTCGTCGTGACGCAACCGGCTAATCTAGTCGGCGGCGTCGGGAAGTGCAGTGTCGCGTCCCCGCCCCGCGCCTCGCGGCCGCACCGCGCGGTCGTTGACATTTCACCCAGTTTCTATTCTTGCGTCTAAAAGTCCGCGGTGCTCTCTTCCTTCCCGCGCATAGACGAGAAGTTTGTCGCTAACGCTGACCGTGTGGCGCTCCCGCAGGCGAGTCTGCCGCTGACACCAGCACGTCGTCGCCGGACCCGGGGCCGCCCTCGCCGCGCATGGCAGACGCGGGGTGCAGCACGCCACCGCACCCGCCGCCCATGTTTGACGACGGCAGCTCGCCCACGCCCACCCCGGCCTGCCACCCCACCGTCATCCGCTCGGCACCGCCATATTCCGTTATCAAGTTCGAGGGAGCCGCCTGCTCCAACAAGTCTGACAATTCGCATGCCATTAAGCACGTGGTCACGTCGCTCTCGCAGCACTCCTCTGTGAAGCTGGAAGGCCCGCCGCTTGAGCCGCCGCTTCCGTACCGGCCGCGCGCACCCGCGCCGCCGCCGCCCGGTGTGCACTCCCCGCTTGCGCAGGGACCCTGGCCGCCGGCCGCCTGTATCAACGGCGTCAAACCGGAGCTTATCGGTGGACACTTTCCTCCTCAACCGCAGGAGCCCAAGACTGGAGCGCGAGGGCCCACGCAATGGAGAGGCGCGCCTGCCGTTATAATGGGTGAATCTGGTGGTGTACGCACAATGTTCTGGACGTTACCGGCGCCCACGTCTGGTGGCGAGACTTCAGCTACACCGAGTGGTTCGCATACGCCAACGCCACCTACCCCCGATCCTACTACATGCAGCGAAGAGTCAGCCGCGAGACTACTTCTTAACCTAGGTGGTGAGTTGAGGCGGCAGCGAGGTCCGCCACTGAACATGGAGCTACTATGGGCTGGAGATGTGTCGCAACTGCCAGCACACCAGCAACTGCACGCTCTAAACCTCAGTGCAGCGGCAGGCAACGCAGCTGGAGCTTCAGGCGTGCCGGCCCCAAACCCACACTCTATGCCTCGACCAGAACTACGTGCTTATGCACCAGAAGCTGAACGTGAAGAAGACGAGCAGCCAATGATCTGTATGATCTGTGAAGACAAAGCGACAGGGTTGCACTATGGAATTATCACCTGTGAGGGATGCAAAGGCTTCTTCAAGAGAACTGTACAGAATCGACGCGTGTACACATGTGTTGCTGATGGAGGCTGTGAAATCACAAAAGCGCAAAGAAATCGATGTCAATACTGTCGTTTCAAAAAATGTATCGAGCAAGGCATGGTTTTACAAGGTACGTTTCTGTACTTTGGCTTCTGAGTTTTGCAATCGTCCCTCGTATAATTACTAATTATTTTTCTTGTTTTAGCTGTGCGAGAAGATCGTATGCCTGGAGGACGGAATAGCGGTGCAGTGTACAATTTGTACAAGGTAAAATATAAGAAGCACAAGAAGGCAAACAAAGCAGCGACGACAACAAGTCGGGCATCACCACCAGAGAAGCCTAAAGAGCCTATGCCACCTCTTCCGCCACATCTCGTTAACGGCACCATTCTCAAGACTGCTCTCACTAACCCTAGCGAGGTAACTATCTAAATGATATGGTTATTTCTTACTCTTAGTTCATTTTTTTTCGTTCATATGTCTTATTTTATCACCCTTAAAGTTCTACTTTCTATGTCGTCGATATAATTTTCATCATTCCTCATCATACTTTTATAGAATTTTTAATTCGTTGAGAACACTTCCTTTTATATATTATATAGATGTGTTGCGTTCAGGTTGTTCACCTAAGGGCTCGATTAGAGAGCGCAGTTTCATCCTCGCGAGATCGCGCAGTGCCTCTTGAAAGAGCGCTGCACATGATCCGTGCGCTCATCGACTGCGACGCAATGGAGGACATAGCCACCGTTCGCCACTTGCCAGACCTCCTCCACGATACCTCGGAAATTGGTGACAAGCTCTGCAAAATCGGGGACTCCATTGTACACAAGATGGTTGCGTGGACGAAGAAACTCCCCTTCATAATGGAGATCCCTATGGAGATACACTCCAAGCTGCTTATGGAGAAGTGGCACGAGATCTCGGTGCTGACGACGGCAGCTTTCCAGGCGATGCACGGCAAACACTCTCACGCGCCGCCCTCCTCGGACCACGAGCACGACTTCATACAAGAGGTGAGTGTTACATTTACGACACAATAGGGAGCGAGAGTGTTCCGTATAGCGAGTGCATCTGAGCCGGGTTCGGTCAGACCACGCACCGGGTCACTTTCGCTCCAGAGACTTCCGCCGCTTGCTCGGAGTGCAGTTACGTGATCTGCATCGGCGCTTACGCAACCGCGATAGAAAGTCTCTGCCTTTGGCAGAGAACTAGCTGCACTCGACCGAGCTCGGTGCATAGTGCGCTCTAATACACCCGTAAACTAATACAACACATCGGACGTTATAGCCTTCGGCTCGATCGGACGCATACGAATTGTGTGCAATGATTTGAGGTGAATAACATTGCATTTATATAAATAAGCATTTGCAGCACGCAAAATACTTAACAATGCTATAAATATAGCAGGATACTCGTATGTGAGGGAAATGTTGAGTAAGAAGTAAAGGCGCTTAGTAGTTTATCCGTATCACTGAGATCTGGGGGTACGCCGGTACGGCAGTGCGCCCGCTAAGTCCAGCATATTAACATATTTCTAGCATTATATTATCTTCCAACAACATTATTTGTTTTGTAGTTATATAAAAAAAACTTATGTAACCTTACCTATCTTTGAAAGTGAAGT
Source organism: Notocelia uddmanniana (assembly GCA_905163555.1). Taxonomy (NCBI): domain Eukaryota; kingdom Metazoa; phylum Arthropoda; class Insecta; order Lepidoptera; family Tortricidae; genus Notocelia; species Notocelia uddmanniana. Next base: position 11,243,166 of record LR991052.1, on the reverse strand, counting down.
CCATTAGAAACGCTTTGGACAAATATGTAGGTATATGAAAAACAAAATATATTCAAAAACTAGGGTTATGCCTGGGTTTCATATACAGCATGCGTGCTCTAGCACAATCTCGAGTCGATTGCGTGCGTTACGTAAAGGTAATCAATTATTTAACGTCAGTTACATATTTTCATTGTCTAGAGCATTTTCTTTAGTTGCATAAGCCAATAAAAAAGTGCTTTTACTTACACGTACACCTATTTGCATTTTAGCTTAGAACTCGATATGTAATCAGTTCATAAAGTCGTCCTACTTAATAGAAATATATTTATAGGCGACAGGAAAATATATAGTATGAAACTTATATCGAATGCCATTTGCTCAGCACCAGCACTTTAATTGAAGTCCACTTCACAAGTCTCTGTTAATATTTTTATTATAAAAAAAAGCAATAATCAAGCGAAACAGTTTCCTGAGATGTGTGACGTGGTCTCTGTCACCAGCTTCCTAGCGTTTCTCGATTGGATCCGCTTTTTCACCAAATCCCACGACTGCCTTCTGACCTTTCAACTCCAAAAACTAGTCCTTGTTGAGATCAGACTGGTTCCGATGTTTTTGTTGTTTTATTTTTTACTGTTCAATCAGGTGAACGCGAACTTGAGGACGCTACAGAACTGCCTCACCTCACTGATGGGGCGGCCCATCACACTGGAACAGCTGCGGCTAGACGTGGGGCTGGTTGTCGAGAAGATGACCCAGATCACCTGTGTCTTCCGCCGCATACAGCTCAGGATGGAGGAGTACGTCTGCCTCAAAGTCTACATATTGTTGAATCAAGGTAAGTCAAAGTATAACTCGTATGTTCGTACGTATACATACGGCTTTATAAAGAGGTATTCTGTTAAAGTCGAAGAGAGTTATGCCGAGCGATTGCATTGGATATCCAATTGTTTGTGTATGTTTTTAACATTTATAACTGTACCCGAATTGTGTCAATATCAGTGACGGAAGTATTTTATTTCGAGCGATAATAACGTCAAAATCATCTCTTACTGATTTGGAATTGTGTTAATTGTTAACGGATAACCTTTCGCCGGCCTGGAGGCCGACGTTCGTTAATTAGGTTAAATAAATATTAGCCTTTTAAAAAATACGCCATGTGCTGATTAAGAATCAATTTGGGTATAGTGTACGTACGTACTTACTTAGGTTATTTACTTTTTATTGTGTGTCGGTTAGTTTTTAGTTATCTGCTGCCGAGCGAAAGCTTTACTTAACACAATAGGCATGATGACTGATTTTGAAAAACTATTTTATTACATTCCTAAATATTAACTATATCTAAAAAATATATATTTTTGTTCAAATATAAGGTTTTTTTAAATGAAAATGCAATTTTAATGTTGAAATATAAAATTCGCACCAAAACGCTAGTCGGTGTCATGGCGTCTGCCTGTGACGTCACGCCTGTGTAAACACGCCAACATTGTTAACAAAGATCAAGGTGTTCGTGCAACAATCCAGTTATTTTTCGTATTAAATATGAAGTCGAGAGTGTATAACGTGAATAAGTCTTGCGAGGTCCCTCTGTGTGAAAATACATCAAAAAAACACCCTGATAAACTGTTTATTTACGTGCCAAACGACAAAACAGTGCGAAACAAGTGGTTCAATCTTGCTCGACGAGATCCAACAGTTTTATCTGTAAACACTTCAATATATTTCTGTGAAGATCACTTTGACGTAAGTTATTTCTTTATTATATACATTGTGCGTGATTTTTTAAATGTCTAAATCAAATAGTAAACTTACTAAATTGATAAAAACAGTACCTTTTTGAGGTTAAATATTTACTTTTGATTTTATGAATCATCATTCTAATGGGTACTTTATTCATATTCCAGTTGCCAAATGATATGGAAAATTATATACAGTATCGTGTGATGGGTTCGGTATCGCAGATTCGCATGAAACCAGGGTTTTTTCCTACAAAATTTGAATGCCAACCTGACAGAAGAAAACGAACATCTAATACTACAGAACGACCATGTATTATCAAAAAACAAAGAAAAGAATTAATTGAAAAAAGTGTAAGATATTTAGAAGAAAGAAATAATTATTCAAAGCATTTTGATCTTGGTGAAACATCAACAGAAAATTCAGTTTTGCTTGGAAACATAGAAAATATCATAGAGAAAGAAAAACAAGTACATAAGACCGCAAATAAATCAATTCAAGTCTACATGACACACAAGTTTAGAAGTAAAGTTACCCAAACAGGAATTATATCAGTAAATCAAATGACATCCCCTGTGAAACCGAATCTCCAATCTGTGGCAACATCACCATTTACAGCTACAAGATGTACAACCACCAAGCCATCAACCTCCGCTCTACAAAAACCTTCAAGGAGACTATTTACTATTGAAGAGCAGTCTGATAGTGATATTACTTTTACACCATCACAAACAAGTACAGAATTATCACCATCAACAAGATCTCTCCAAATTAAAACATCGGACTGTAGTGAGATGATGCAAATTGACAAAAAAGAACAGGAATCTAAATTTCTGGAATGCACTCTGAAAAAAATTATGAAGAAGCCACGCTTTTACATTGGTGTTCCAAAAAGCTGTTATTATTTAATAGATTTTATTCACCAAACTACAAGTATTCCAACCAATCATATACTAATGTGTTTAAAAAAAATTAGATTAAATAATCCATTTATAGAACTTGCTGATGATTTTTCCATGAATGCATCTTATGCTAGCAAAATATTTTTAAAAAATATACCTGTGTTAGACAGTTTAATGCATCTTTTTATTGTAGAATTAAATAAAGAATCTATAAAAAAAAATTACCCATGGCTTTTAGGCATAAATATAATCGTGTAAGTTGTATCATATACTGTCTAGAAATTGAGGTGCAAAAGTCTTCTAAAGCTGTGAATCAATCTATCTCATGGTCGGAATACAAAAAGGCTCATACTATCAAATATCTCATAGCTTGTACACCAAATGGCTTGGTCAATTATATTTCCCCAGGTTATGGAGGAAGAATTACAGACACTTTGTTTGTAGAGATATGTGATTTTATAAAGAGTTCGCAACCAGGCATGTGTGTGATGGCAGATCGGGGGTTCAAGCATGTACAACAATGTCTACAAAAACAAGGAGTGCAACTTATCCGACCTCCAAGTGTAACATCAGGGACTAAACTTTCAAAATCTGAGGTGAGAGAAACCAAGCAAATTGCTAGTTTGAGGATACATATAGAGAGAGTTATTCGACGCTTAAGAGAATTTAATATGTTAAAGCCACATGCATGTGTAAATAATAATCTATTAAAAGTACTTGATGAAGTAATTGTAATTGGTTGCGGCTTGATAAACTTGCAAGACTCCCTAATTAAATAAAATTATATATAGGTAAAAATAAAATAAAACTTGCTGACACAACATTTCCTGTCCATAAAGTATATAGGTCAATGCATTCCATTTTATAATAAATTACCTAACAAAGCTTTACAATTGCCTTTTCCAGCACTTAAAGATTACTTGTAAAAGTCGGTGATGTAGAGAACTATCTGACAGACAAACATGCTTGGCCCAAACCAAAAACCAAATTGGTTATTATTTATAGTCTTGGGGACAAGTTCATGTACAGAAGCATGTCAAACTACCTAGGAACATATTGCTACACTTAATGTCACTTCCTATAACCTGACATGCTTTCTGTGGAACTATGTATATTAAGAAGAATTTATATTGTGAAAGTTTGTATGCCTAATGGTTAAATTAGGCATACAACTTTATTGTGTGCAACAATGTATTAGACAATGATGTACATAATATACAGATATTATATTATATAGATTCAGAATAAAATTCATTTATTTCATTTGTCTTTTATTTACAATTTAACAAGCACCTTGGTATAATAATGGATAAATATTTTGTTTCCATGAAGAAACTATTACTTCCATTAAATCTGATATGTACTGCTCGTCAAATGTAACAGCTATGATGTTGACTTTTTTATTTACACTAAAGTTGTAATCGGCTACACAAAAGTATCCGGTTTGGACCCCTATCAAATACATCTGCAGCTGAATTTGTGCATAAAACTTTTGGGTTGGCTTCCCATTTTGTACATATCTTTTATAGCTTTTAGCATTTACTGGACATTTAATCTCTATGATCCCAGCTTCACTGATCCCGTCGGGTGAACCAGCTATCATAGGATAGTCTTTGCTTAGCATCAATCCACATGTTTCGATTTTTGTCCCTAGTCTGGTACTAACAGTTTGTCGGACATCATCCTCCAACATTCTTCCTCGTTTCATGGCCGGTGTGTCTGCTATTTTTCCTCCCATTATCAATGCTATCAAAGATCCATCAGTGGTTTTGCACCTACTAAATTCAAAAGCTCGTGAGGCTGTTACTCTACCATATCTTAATTCATGCCACATTGGGTTTTGATATTGAGCTCTTGTTTCTTCCTCAACATTCACAACATCTGCATCTGTTATACTAAGTTTGTGCAAAAAAGTGTTACAGGACTTTTCTTTATACTTAAACACCAATTTATGCATAGACAATCGGTCTATTTCATTGGAAAAGTAATCTTCTTGATATTTTATTAACTCACAGTTGTTGAGTTTCCTTTTTTTTCCTTCTTCCAAAAACTTTTCTAACACTACTCTATTTGGAGGCAAGCTAGGCTTACCATTAGAGAGTTGTTTGCAAGACATATACTTCAGGGTAGTCCCAACTCTAGAGAGTTTGGACTTCATCCAATAACATTCTACTGCTGTACAGGACGGCTCCTCACTCCTACGATGCACCCACATGAGGAATGCAATAGCGTGTCTGCAGCCTCCTTGAGAAGCGACACAATCATGACATTGCACAGATTTGACTTATTCATTCTCTTCGTCCACTATTAGCGTCACTCCATATAATTTTGCATGCACCTTATGTTCCGGGCAGATTTTCGCTTTCACTATGCACAGATTCCCATCGTGTTTTAGTTGCACGTTGCTTACGGCGTCATCGCCATAGGATGGCCTGGAGGATCTAAAACAAAGAAAACAGTGTATGATAAGCATAAGGTCATACTTTTATAATAAGACATAAGTTACATAACCTCCAAAATTTTAACAATCTAAAAGTTCTTTTCTAAATATTTTTTAGGGATTTTAAGGTTAAAATGATTGAATTTTTTAAAGATTTTTAAAATACTTACATGGTAGTTTTAACATTCCTGAATTCCGCTGAACAAAAATCTTTGTTTGAAGCCAGAAATTCTCCCAACATTAACAAATCTACTCTCGGCAAATTAGAGCTGTTTGCCTTTGTATAACCTTGTTCCATGGTTTGGCTTGTTTCGGGAATACAAAAGTAGGTAACTGATACTTCGAAACGACTAATTATTTCACTATAGAAGATGAAATTAATATAATTGCGGAGATCACTCGACTGCAGACTAGTAAACAAATTGATGTTGACACAGGCGTGACGTCATGCGCTCTGATTGGTGTTCAACACAACATGGCGGATTGCTGCGTTTAGTGTTTTTATTTCATTAAATAAATATACCATTCTACATCTAAAATTAAAACAAAAATTATATTCGAAATCCATGAATCCTGTTTAATCAGATAAATACATTATTTTAGTGATTCTTGTCTAGTGTCATGTACCCTATTTTATGTATTTATTTGTCTAATTACTTATATCTAGGAACTGCACAATCCACAAATAACGTTACAGTGATTGAAGGAATCTCTGCTTTTGAGACATCTACATCCATTTCGCCTTTCCACGGGTAATATTTTACAAAATATCATATTTAAAAATAGTTCCTGAAATTTTAAATATACAAGCATTAGTAAAAAATAATTTAGACTTAGGTGCAAGATGTATTTAATAATCAGTAATATTAAACTAACATTTGTTAATTTTTCAACACTTAAGGAAAAAGTAGCAAGCTGTACTTAGACAGACATTAACGTTCAGGAAATACTAAAAATGTCACCACGAGGCACGGAGCGCGTTGCGAGGCGGTCAGTCGTCAAAGTTATTATGATTTATAGTCCGTGTAACCTACATGCGAGAGTAGTCAGTTGTGAAATCGATTAGGAACCTTAGGACGAGTTCACGAGTTGTTAATATTTTCACTTGCAGTTAACTGTGAGTGTAAATATTGTTCGTATATAAGACGAGGCCTTCATCAGCACCATCATACCAGCTGAAAAACCTCCGCTGCCGGACAAAGGCCTCCCCCGAGGATCTCCACAGTGCAACGCCCTCATCCAACGGCTTCCCGCGATCTCGACTCGGGCCACCTTGTTGCTTGGTCTTCCCACGTTGTCGCCACTAGATCCTTGAAGGTGATTAATGATAAAAACTCTTGTGAGCTGAATGTTTTTTTCATGATTGAACCTGTAACAGTTAACTCAAAAAACATCTTTACGCCAACTCGCTATCGCTACAGTATACTTAATTAATACACTTGACAACTGGCGGTGGCTCAGCTTTACTACCAGCAATAATAGCCTCTAAAGCGTCAGTGTAAAGCACAGGTTTGTTCAAATCGACTAGAATAGGGAAACTAGGCATGACATCCTGCGTTATCGCAGTGCAACTAGGTCGGCCCTCGCATGCCATGTTTGAAAATTATTTTCACCGCGCCAACGCGCTATTACGCACTTATCAAAGTACTAGGCGATTAGAAATGGTGGCGCATATCAGCTACTTACATCTGTAAGTTAAACAGTGAGAAGTTAAATACTTGAAGACAAGAAATAGTATGAAACATTATTTATTTAAAAATATAATGAAGTATTTATTTACCATACATACATTATGCGAATACATTTTACCATCAGGTGGCCGTACGCATGTTTGCCACCGACGTAGTATAAAGAAAAAAAAACTTTATGACGTTATTACATGCAAGTGATGGCATCCGTTGATCCTAAACTAGGCACAGCCTGTATTTTGGGCACCGGGAGTACAGAACAACAATTAATTAGAGTTAGCAAAGTAGATTGTGTTTGCGAATGTGTGTGTGTGGAAAAGCGTATATTGACGCTTAGGCATCCCACGAGATTTCTGAATTTACTAGTACGCTGCATAAGAGGATTACAACCAAAATGAGACTGAAAAGTCGTAAAGCACATTACCACTTATACCGATGAACGTTCACATAATTCCAGAGTATATATTACTTATAAAAGGAAGTATCTGCGCCTCAATCTGAAACACATAAAGCGTTTTATCGCCACGCCGCCTAGCTGTGGCTACGGTGAAATGGAAAGCGCTTGCACAACAGTTCCGCGTCTGTATGCGTCTGCACATGTGTGCGAGTTGAGCAATATGTTGGTATGCTATTGAACATGAAACTAGCTGACTAGTGTCATGCTCAAATCACCCGTGTAGTTTGTTTAAAACATCGGTTCTGAAACTGTGGGCATTATGCCCATGAGGTAAATCATCTATTCAATGATTACCTTTTTCACGTAGTTGGTATCTAAAACGGATGAACAGCGCTTTTTTTAAGTTGTGTATTAACTAAACCAATTGGTTAAGTTGTAAAAAAAATATGTACGTAGCTATATATTTAGATAGTTAGGCGAAAAAGTCGTGTCAGTTGTCTATTGCTGTCAATATGTATTCCCAAATATTTTAAATTTCATCTCAGATTAGGTATTTACAACATTTCTATCATCGTCCTCCTAGCGATTTCCGGTGGTATCCTAATACAACATTTCCATAGAAAGTAAAATATAAAAATGTGTATACCTACAAAACATAACATCATTATAAAGGGTGCTGCCGGCAACGTAACTCCCATTTGATTTACTATGTAACTGTAGATCATATTCACGCTTCAACTAAGTAATAAGATATGTTTACAATAGCAATCCAGTGAGGAAATCCTGTAGCAACATAACGCGGCGGGTAACTATCTAAAAGATGTATGTCGCTCTTAAGCTGAATGCACTTCCGCCTTTTTAACATGAATCTGCATAATGAATTACAAAACAATCAGCTTAGTAGGAAACATTCCATAGAAATTTTGCTGCGTATTATAATAATAGGCCCGCTGATAATACTCGTAAGTTGAGGTATTGATAGTATCGTGAATAAATAGGAAATAAATAAAGTAGGTGGTGTCCTTTTAAAATAAACCCCTCGACGTTTCAGCGCGTGAGTTAATATGTATGGCGCCTACATGCTTACCTACATAAGTAGTGAGTGGAACTAATAGAGGGGCGTTCAGTTTGACACATTCACGGACACATCGTCATTCTAAAAAGTGTTTGATATGACACTTATCTTCTTCAGAGAATTGTTTTTACTGGCATTGTCGGACTGCCATATAACTGTTTTATAATAAACAGCCATCAAGTCACCATCGTCAGTTCTATGTATGTAGGTAATTTCATACTAAAACCTTCCTCTTGTAGCAGCACGGCTACAGCCGTTACGTCTACGGACGTATAGCGTTCTTCTTATATAAAATTGAAGCGACCCCTAAAGTTTTCGCTGAGGCAAGAAGAAAATCTATAACGCGCTTTAAACGGCACACTCGCGTATAGTCATTAAGCTTTTTTTATAGTGAGTCTTCAAGTTTGGCCTCCTATGGGGCCAGTTACTTTGGACGGACTCGCCGTTTTGCCGCGGTGAAGATCACTGGCCAAAATACTAGTGTGAAATGAAATGAAGTACATTTATTTACCAGAATGTTGCTACAAAATAGTAACAGTTATACAACTTATACAACGTGAGCCATATACACTCTGCGATTTGGCGCATGCAAAATCAATATAGCGTATTTATACAAAAAATATGCGTTAGAGCAGTGAATACTACAAATTATTTCGGAATGAGCGTCGAATGTCTAAAATATAGAGATGGATATTAAATTAACACTTGTTGAATCTCAAAAATATATGCAACTTCCAGTATCAAGATTATAAATTAAAATATATTACAAGTTTAAATGTATTATAGTTTATTGATATAACAATATTAGTAACAAAAGCATATTTAAAATAGAAATAAACACGATAACCTAATTAAAATTACAAAAAAAATGTATTAGGATTTAGAAATTGGTCTGAAATAAAGTAAATACTTTATATAATAAAATACTTTGTATAATATAATACAATTCTATTGTATTATAAATAGTTCCGTAGTCTAATTTTACTTTGCGCACGGGAATCACGAGGGCCTCAAATGACTAGAGTGGACGTAATATCCGTGAACGTGTTCAGATGAATTTTACTTTAAAATCTCATTGCTCTTCTGCCCGGCTAGTATGATAGCTTATACCGTCACGTTTTATGTGACGTTTCAGTACATTTTTGCCATATAACGTGACGGTATAAGCTATCATACTAGCCGGGCTGATCTAGCACCGTTGGTACTTTTATAATCTATCAAAGTAGTTGGTTAACTAACGCCTGCCGCTATCACTTTTGCTTTCATTAAGGCGAAGATGCTTCAAAGAAAATATTCTGAACCTCTTACCTGTTTAATGGACCATGCCACTCTGTATTTACTTTGCATTTCACCACCTTAACGTAAAAAGTGAAGTAAGTAAGAATCTTTTAGAACTTACAATTTTCACTTTATTATAAACTAAATTCCGTTCCTTAAATAATGTATGAGTATTTTTTGGTATGTTTTACGGATTATTTAATAGCTATTCTGCTATTGGGAGCCAAGTAACTAATTCAGACATTCAGTATTGTAAACTTGCAAGTGTAGTATGACAACGGTAATTGGTCTTATTCGTAATAATATAAATTGTGTTAATTAATCGTTAAAATAAAAAATCGCTTGCTCCTTCATCTAAAATCTAATTCAATTTTTTTTTCTTAAAAATGCTATTGATAACAAGTAAAGGGTAAAGGATCCATTAGAGGAAGCCAGTGCCCAGCAGTGAGACACGTATATTATGATGATAATGAAGAATTGGTACCGGTAATATGTTTAAAACATGACAAATAAGCATTAGTTTCGACTGTATTTTTTTAAATATTTGTTTATATGCCAGGTCTGTTGAAATCAATCTTAACGTATCCTTGAAATGCTTAGATATTGCAATATAAATAATACTATATGTACCAGGTAACATGATAATTACTCATATGTAGTGTTATCATCGAATCTATAAAGACGTTTTCTTCAGATCTCAGCTAGTAATTTTGTGCATGGCGCACAATAACTCGAGTTCGTTTTGATAATTGACTGACTGGTATCAGAAAAGATATATTAATTAAATCTGAATATCCACTGCATAAAAATAATAACATAATCCTTTGAAGTAATGGTTTTTAGGTAGTAAATATAATATAGATATTATAACATAGCTATAAATAAATACTAACTAAATTAGTCTTTAAAGATACTCGAAGTAAATGATTTGTTATTATTGTAAATAACTTTCGCCGATCATTACCCATAAAGAAAGGTCGTGCTTGTTTCTACTGTTATTGGCGGATACGTCATTAGCGCTCGCGATGTTACGTCATCGTCAGCTAGGACAGTTCCGAGCGAAGCCAGACTCTGAGGATACTTTCTCTTCGCCCCGCAGATACCCGCACTGTGCAGCGGTACTTTACGTAACAGCCATTAGCCGTACAGCGCGTACGCTCGCTTGTTGCGCCCTTTTCTCTAATAACTATGTACATTTTAGAACTTTAGTATGAAAATAAGAAATAATATGTAAATTAAACTTCACATGTTTAGATGTAGGGCCTTTCTTGTAATAAGCAACTTATATGCTACCGAAATGCTATAAAACTCTTTACCTATTTTATAAGTATGTATATCCAAAATTAAATTCAATAAAACTCACGTTTGTCATTTGATTAAGGTAAATGTCCCAGTCCTCGATACTGACCCAAAGCATTGCACTTTCATTATTATGTCGTTATGAGAGAGGCGATCAATAGGATCTTTTGGGCATTAAGGCATAGGGCCAATCCTCGACGCCTTATTGCCCAATGGACGACCTTATATAAGAAAGTGTTCTGCTAATTGGTACACGACTGATTATCCTCGTTATGAACTTAACAAAGGCAGCCAAATTGAAGTACGAATGGAACGCAGACACAAAACTGTCCCACTTTTATAACAATCAAACTTGGAATAAAAGTGACACGATTACGCGATTCGGGGTTCGGAAATTACCTGGATTAAAAAACAAAAAAAGTTTGTCGTGGCACATAGTGACTAGAATGTTAAGCGTCATTGTCATTACCTTGTGTGTCATTACTCATTCATTACACCACACGGCACCAACAAAGCGAAAATAAATTACAAATAAAAACATCCTATCCTACTTACAAAACCGGTCCCGTTGGTATAAGCTTGACCCAGAAACTCATAATGACTCGTTAATTAAATTATACAATTCAAGAAATACAATACTAGTGACCAAAACTAGTGATTAGAACTCGTTAATTAAATTATACAATTCAAGAAATACAATACTAGTGACCAAGACTAGTGATTAGAAGATTTGATTGTAGTAAACAAAGATAATATATGTTAGTTTTAGTTAGGCTCTAAGCCGGCGACGACGGCGCTAAAGGCCACAGACAGATAAAATTAGGCAGCACACCGAAGGCCCGTCGACGTCAATTTATAAATAAGCCGTTTAATTTATCATTAATTCATTACCTACATACTTTATCAAATCTACAGAGAAGTTATCCCTCAAAAACTCAATAGATCAAAATTAATTTCATGTAAACAGTAACAGTAACTAAATAACCACGCGTCCATTCTTCCTTCCTCATTCTCTAAAAACAAAACATCGGAACGGCTGAATGTAAAACGCGCACATGAAACAGCCGCGCGATCTACCCGTGGAAAAGCGCTCGCGTGCAAGCGAAATGACTATAGTGTGAGGACGCAGCGCGCTCGAGCGGAGGTCAACGGCTAGCCGCGGTCGTTGCCCCGCTATCGGAGTGACCTACTGAGCGCGTGACGTCACCGCCGCACCGCGCGCTCGCTCGATACAGATGGCATTGGCTGGCTGCGAGCCGTGTAGCGCCATCTAGGGGCGAGTAGATGAACGGAGCATTGCTGACTTTAGCGCTACTTGTAGTTAACTCGGAACTACTCAGTTCGCCGAACACGGCGTATCGTGTTATGGGTTCATAAAATAATGGGTTGTAGCATTGGGCTTTATGTGTTTTACACTTGTTTTCTTTTGTCTTAGAAGTGGAACTGGAAGGCATTCAGGAGCGATACGTGCAGGTTTTACGCAGCTATCTGGAGCACGCGGCCCCACATCATCCCGGAAGATTACAGGAACTCTTTGCCAGGATACCGGAGGTGAGCCATTTTTATTAGTTTGTAGACCTGCGTCAGTAGTTCCGGGTGCTTCCGGTAGCAATATATGTGTATGCGTTGTGTAAAACGAAATTCATAGAAAAGAAATTGGATCCCAGAATTTGGTCTTATATATAAAATGTCCCCTAATATTTATTTATTATTATTATTATTGAAACCCCAAGGGTTGGAACGTTGGCACTGCACCATATGGTTATGGTTATGGATTCCTTTTTCCGCACTTAGTCCGTGAAAGTTGGACCATTGTGCGAGACGTAAAAACGCCGGCTAGGGATCTAGCCAGCCTAACTCCGACCAGAAGCGCAGGATCCTCCTGGTGTCACCACAGGCTTCGCGGCGTGACCTCGGTGCGTTGAGGATTTGAGTCCGTTGTGTAGTCCCCTAATATTTATTTATTATTATTATCATTGAAACCCCAAGGGTTGGAACGTTCCCACTGCACCATATAAAAATATTTAATAAATAAAACACAATTTTGCCTTTGTTTGCAACTTTTACCGAACACTGATTCATAAAAGTACATTGTGATACAGGTAAGGTTGGTTGATCATTACATTCATTACACTGGAGGCGGAATTGCTAGCGCGAGCCGTAAAGCAAAAAGCGCGATAAGGGAACAGAGAGTAATGATCATGCCTCACGAGAAACATAGAAGGTTTTTCAACAGGTTTGCGATTAAATACCGTTTGTATATATACGAGTATATTGACCCATCGCGAAAAGCAATTCTAGTGACGTCAATTCTACAATTTTCACTTGTTTTTTCCACGACTGACTGACTTCTTTCTTGCGCTTTCCGCTAGTGCGCGCAAGGGGAAGGGGACAACTGTGCTACAAAATAAAAAATAGTCGTAGTATATGTCAAAAGAATACAAATTATCACATTTTTTATATACCACGTCGGTGACAAACAAGCGTACGGCCCGCCTGATGATAAGCGGTCACCGCATCCTATAGACGCCTGCAACTCCTAGGGGTGTCACATACGCGTTGCAATCCCTCAAAACATTAGCTGTAAAAATATATGTATATATAATTTTACAAAATTAATACTTTATATTTAAGAAGGAATAGTTAATATATTTTCAATTTGCCGACGGTAAGGTTGACGACCTGTTTAGCCTAGTTGGTAGTGAAACTGCCTCCGGAGCTAGAGGTCGCGGCTTTATTACCAGTTAACTAGTAATAGTCGAACTTAAGAAATGTACTTGAAAAAGCAAAATTTCGTACAAGTTCCATTGATTATTAGATATATTGTAAGTTATGTCAAATATAGAAAGAGTAATAAACTCGAATTGTGAAGAATAAAATGTATATAAGTAGTAACTACGGAACCACGCGACACGGACTTGGAATTTTTATTTAGTTTTTTTTATTGCAATTCAAACTTGTTATTTGACTTAATTTTTACATCTTGAAATATCTTAAATAAAAAAACTAGACATTACTGGCAAGTATTTTTTATTGTGACAAAGCCGTACAACATTAGTCATTTTGATAAAATATACATTTTTAATTCAAGGTTAAATGAGTCAACCTTTAAGATTCTTTAAATAACTTTTAAAAAATACAAATAAAATAAAATAAACACAAGAAGTTATTCGGGGATCACCTATCCGCTATTTCGCAAACGGTGGACCAACCACCCTGTATACGAGTACACGTACTTACGTACACTTACGGACTTTAATTGTCGAGCCATTTAGAGCTTACTTTATACTGGGCACAATAGTTAGCTATAATGTGTCCAGTATAGTGAGCTCTAAATGGTTCAACAATTAAAGTCCGTGACCGTACATATAAGTATATTATTTGGTTTTGATGACGCGAATACTCTTACTAGGCCATATTACGCTTTTATAATATGCTATGCTATCTTTTCTTAAATTTTATAATATGCTATCTTTTCTTTCTTTTCGCTTTGCCACAGTTGACTTTGGCGTTTATTAAAAGAATAAACATATAATATAGGTTTAACTAAATTTTATTGTTGGTACGGTCACGGACTTTCATTGTTGAGCCATTTAGAGCTCACTTTATACTGGACATTATAGCTAACTATGATGCCCAGTCTGAAGGGAGCTCTAAATGGCTCAACAATTAAAGTCTGTGAGTGTACTAAAGGCAAATTTGCAAACACAAGGCAAAGTAGAAAGTTGTAAATGTACGTTTCATGCGCGGCGCCAACCCTGGCGTTCTATTTTGAAAATGTTTCAATGAATTTCTGGACCCGGGTGCGTCCTAAAACTACGGCCAACACCTCCGAGGGATGGGCAGCAGCATCCCTGGAGTGCGGTGGAGGTACTGCGATCGCCAATCCGCATGCCAAGCATGGCGATTATGGTATTTACCCCCTCATGAAATTGGGGGAGGCCTATATCCAACAGTGGACGTCTTTCGGCTGATATGGTGTTGGTGGAATTTCTCCCATTGATAACGGTATTTAATGAAATGATCAACTGCTCATGATCATGAATTATCTGTTACGTTCCATATGTTATCTTTGATGGCTAGTACACGTATGATTCAATGTATTATTTTATTACACATCTATGTACGAGTATGTAACAATAAATTTAATAATACTAGTATATAAACATTAGAAATAAAATTATTTTTGTATGTGTTCCCAGATCCAAGCAGCAGCGAACCTCCTGCTTGAGAGCAAGATGTTCTACGTACCGTTTGTGTTGAACTCGGCGGAGATCAGATAGTACGTGTAGTGCCCCGCCGCGCGTCTTATGTCACCACCTGTGTTCACTGCCCCGGCACAAGAGTTCGTACAAAATGTTCCTAGTCGCCCGCTGGACGAACGCGAGACCCCGACCGACTCGGGTCGGCTCGAAGCCGCTCGGCGCGCCTCGGGAGTCCTCGGAGCACTTCGGCACCGTTCAGGAGCGCGCGCGACAGTGAACAGTGCGAGAACGGCTACATTACATACTCGCACTCACGAGTCCACGTGTGTAAACGATGTTTATTTTAGAGGAATTAAAACGTCCCAATTGACAGACTGATTTTTATTAATAGTTGTTATGTGATAAGCGCCAGGGACTCGAATGCGTGTTTTATACCTACGTGGTAGTGTATACTAATTAGTGTAAAATAGATTAATGTTAGTTAATATTTAAAACTGACAGAAGGATCGCATAATATATTATTTCTGTAAATATAGACTACTTTATTGCGTAGGTAGATTGTTTAAGATGTTGTTTTAGATAGATTTGTTTCTTGTACATGGAATATTGCTGTTTTAGTTTGCATTTTATATCGTGTAGGAGTACCTAACCAGTGTAATGTAATAATGAGAATTTTACCTGTCTAAGACTTGTTGGTAAGTAAAGCTATGTAAGTAGACTGTAAGTACGTACTCTCAGTGTTTACCAAGACTGCTTGTATACAACTATACTGTTTATACACTAACAAACATAATGTTCTATAGTCACAACTTATGCATTTTTATTGTCAATATTTCGCATAGAGGTTCGTGCGTTATAATTTTATCTAATGTTTCTGTTGTCCCTTTTCTGACTTAACCACCTTAATCATAAGTGTCCGGTTTACATTGTAGACAGCGGTTTTTATTGTACATGCTAATCTGTTGCATTTTATCTAACAATCTAGGTAAACAATGTTAAATTTACGTGTATAAGTACCTAGACTCCACAGTAAGAGTGCTTCACACACGTTGTGTTTAGCAAGAAATGAGCTCAATTCCTCAGTCACTAATTGCGATAAATAAGTGTGTAGGTAATTTACATATATTCCATCCTTCACAAGAAAACACTCCACCCTTAGGTAAAATTCAGTGAGGACATGTAAACAAAATGTTAATCTATCAAATTGGTGCAGATTCTATTCTTAATTGCATTTTTAA
This sequence comes from Notocelia uddmanniana, assembly GCA_905163555.1. Lineage (NCBI taxonomy): Eukaryota > Metazoa > Arthropoda > Insecta > Lepidoptera > Tortricidae > Notocelia > Notocelia uddmanniana. Next base: position 11,226,928 of record LR991052.1, on the reverse strand, counting down.
GTTTAGGTCACCAGAAGCAATAAAGCGCAGTCATTTAAAAAAAATCATTCCTTCGTAGTCATTTATTAGCAAGATGTAGTTTTCACATTACAATGAACCATTCCTTTGCCAAACATCACCATCTTCCGTCATCGTCCAACTTCCTTTCTGTCAACTTTATGTCATAGAACTTCCATATATATCCCGTTACATGAATATAATATAACTAGGTAAACGAAACTTAAAGGTGTAACGTAAGTACTACTACTTTAAATAAATAGCAACAAAGAGACTTTCTAACCTTAACACTGTCAGTATAATCACTGCCTTTCGTTTTAGAACTTATTTGCCGTTATCTATCCGTAAGTCTCAGATTTCTCGTTAACGTTTTAGTGTAATCGACGTTCCAGCAACGGTGAACAGTTACCAATAGCTTTAGGGAGGCGGCATACGCCATTATCATAAGTAATTACAACCAAAAAGTTCGTTATAGGGACTTACATAGGTTCTAGTTTAAAACGGTTAATCTTTATACAACAGTTATCTGATGTTGTGGCAAGACGTGTAGCACAGTGCCGATGCTGCAAGAGTGGCTGTTACCTACGACGTTTTTACCTTTATCTAGTGCAAGAATATTTTTACAGATTTCCGCTATATTCTTCGTTAAGCATCTTGCAGCTAGGGTTGCCGACGTCCACTTAATGAGCCACGGCATCTTTCTTCCACGTAGTTTACGATCTCGTCCCGGTAATCAAGACGTTCACATCCAATGGACACTCAGTTTGGATTAATAATGTTCTCCTAGGCTGCTCTTAGACTTGATAGCTCAGAGTAACCTGAAGCTACTACTTCGTCGTCATTTTGAACATATGGCATCAGTTTCGACATTATTATTTAAAAGTATGAAATGTTTACCGGATGCTTTATGTGCATCATGACTGTCGTAACGAAGCAGCTTGCTCAGGTGACGGTCGACAAAGCTGCCGTTCTAGACATGCAACTAGGAGTCTCATGTTGACTAAATCGAGCGACATACAACCGTTCCTCGTCATGTTACCATTAGCTAAGTGTTAGGTATTAAAGTGTTTTATATGTGTAATTTAAAATTAGTGAATACAACCAGTTACAATACTGCCATTAAATGCCTAAATATAAATACCTAGTTTCAAAATAATTTTGTTATAGGTAACTAATGTGTATATGATTTAACTTAGTAAAACGGCGTTCGTGAAATTATAAGTTAAATGTGATAATGAAACAGTGATAGAATAACGATTCGAGGCTTAGAGCGTTCGTGCGGCTTGCCGCCGTGTGATTCGCTAAGGTAAGGCAAACGGTTGCGACGCACGAATATTCCCGTCTTGTCATGCATTTGCGTTCGCGAGAAGGAGCGAATGTTCGCTGCGTGCGCGTGTGTTTGCGGCCTGCTTTAGAGACCCATATCGCAGTCCCGCCGTGGCGCGTCCTCGCCTGTAGGTACTTCATGTCAAATATTCTCTTTTAATTGGGTAACTATATTTATTTATCTTAATTGTAATGAATTAGTTTATAAAACACCCTCTTAACGACGGTGTAACTCTAAAGTCTGAGGTAAAGATGCCTTTATAGATTACATGTTACGAGGAAATCATAAAACTAATCACGAATCGTGCGTCATTCTACTAACGTGTAAATGATTATGTGTATGTAGATAATATGACACTTATTTTGTTAGTATCGTAGCTATATTGTTAAGGTGAAACTAACGGCATTGTATGAAATGAAAATTAGGATAGTAAGAATGTTATTGGCGTTGTACAAAGGATAGTATTGATAGAAATAAACGATAAAATTGGCGCATTACTGGCGAGTACCTAATTAGAATAGTACACGAAGAGCCCGCTGAGGCTAACATTTCTTGTGTAAATAAATAATATTTTGACATAAGATGGCCACTTGCTTTTCGATGCTGTCCTGATTATTTGCTGGATTCTGTAATAAGACTTAATCGCCTACTTCCTTCTTTTAAACATGTTTTAAAGCATTGCAGGATATAAATACAAAAATAGATTGAAAGTGACGGATCGTAGAAAGCTATAATTTGCTCCTGTTTGGTGATTTGATTGCGTTTGAGTAATTTACATCCGTACCAGAGGTCGTTTAAAATGGAGTTCGCTACGCGCTAAGCCACAGGCTACGGCTGAGTTGCACCAACTTACGATCACAGACCGATCCCAGTTAAATATGGCGCCGACAGCTGTCATCCCATAGAAACTTGTCAAACTTGCCATACATTCAAATTTTAACGAACACTGCTTACTCGTAGTTTTACAGGCGGTTTGGTGCAACCCAGCCTATATGTCGGACGGAGTCGGTTTTAGAGGCTGCTGGGACTCGGTCTTAGTGTCGCGCCCGCCCGAGGCCCCGCGTCTGGGCACCCGCTCCATTTTCGCCAGGCCCACAATCAATTATTAATAGTTAATCTACGGTACAGTAATGTATTATATGTACTTTAAGGCTGAGACAACGTGTGGAGGCAGCGGAACGAGGCGCGGGCGCTGACGGGCGGACCTAGTTAATATTGCGAAAATATTTTGACTGATATAATAATTTAAACGTAATAATGTTAATATATTTATAAGATTGTAACAAAAAACTTAATGCATTTCACACTTTCTTTACAGTCCGTAAGAAAAATTACATGTAAGATATTGTGACGAAATATTTTCACATTGATAGTGTAAGGTTTGTTGTGTATAATAGCGTTTCCTGTATTTCGGGTAAAAGAAGGGTTGAAATTGTGTACATTAGGCATTGTATTAAATAGTACTGAAAATGTCGTGTGTAAATCAGTAACAGAATATATATATTTGGAATCGTTGAAGAGTGATTGTTGTACATATACGTATATAGAACTACATGTCACAGATGAATATTTGAAATAAGTACATACACATTCATAGATATCTGTTCTAAATGTTTTATTCAGATAACAATAGGTAATCGTGTTCTGTTATGGTTAAGTGTCTAAATAAAAACTATAAACAAACACGTTTCGCTTGTCTGGTTCATTCGACTATTTTGAATCTGTTTTCCTCACTTTTCTGAATCGAAAGTATTTTAGAAATATGGTATAATATGCAAATACGTTTATCTATACACTCACGGTTCACGTCAGGGTCCTGTGGCCTCGGTGGACTGTGTCTCAACCACCGCTTCTCGGACCCTGCTACTAGTTGAAGGCCGGTCTTCGGCCTCGTCGTCAGAGTCAAGCAAGTCCGGAGAGATGCTATTGCTATATTCTTTATAAATTTTGATAGTTGATTGTGAACGGGTGTGCTGTTGTACTGTACTCACGTATTTATTTGGGCTCGCTCAATTTCAAGACTTATCGCTTTCAGACCTAGCATATTATACAATGATCGCTTTAATTTAAGTATTATCAATACGATAGGGTTCTGTACTTGTAGATGTCACATTAGTTGCTGATCGCTGTACCGTTCTCGTTGGTTCCGGCCGGTCTGGGCTCGCCACGGGACCTATAACACACATAATGTAGCATTTTTTGCATGTACCTTCCTGCTTAACCAGACATTAATAAAATAACCATAACTGTAGCCCTAGCCTACTATAGTGCAGGACTATTAAAATACGGACTAATATATAGTAATAACTTATTACGAAATTGAATCTTGTCAGATTTGCCCCTCAATTAATTGTATTTCAATATACTGCGTCAATTCCAAATTAAATTTAAAAAAAAAACGACAATTATCTTGATATACTTAGTTGTTTTGCTAGACATCACGCGAATACGATCTCTGAAAAGTTAAATGCTCTAATAAAAGTTGAGGATTTCGGTAGCTCATTCGATTGGTTGAGATTGTCGTTCAGGTGTCGTGTCGTGCCCGGCCCGGCCCCGTGTGTAGTGTACTCGGAAAGTCTTGTACTGTTTTATATTGTCTCGTTGAGTGGTGCGCCGGCTGATAGTCAAAAGATTGTAATGGTTTGCCAAGAGAAGTTACCGACAAGTTGTGTTTAGTTAGCGATGCATAACGTGTTTGTACTTTAATTTGTTTTTTAGTTTTACTCTTGGAAATCAATGGTTAATAAATTAAGAAAATAAAATGTATGTGAATTATTTGTTTGACTTTTCATTCCGCATTCTGCCCTAACGTTGGGGTGACAACGTTTTCAGAGTATTTTGACGCTGCTGATTACGGTTCTGCCTGTCGCCATTGCGAAATTTAAACCGGAAGTACGGTATACCGGAAAAGGTGCCGCCCATAGAAGAGTAATAAATTTAGTAAATCGTTGTTCCGGTAGTACCCTAAAAGAGGTTCGATTGTTATGGTATTTTGATATGTTGTAAAGGGCAATATAATAATGACTACCCAGAGTTTTCTTCTTTCAGCTCTATATATTTCTCCGCCATCTTGGAAAAGCTGTCATATTTTTCAGTTTTTTGCCTGTACTGTCTTTAAAGTTCATTCTAGTGCTTATCATGATTCTACAATATTGTATATCACAAAATTTGCTGTAACTTTTGGGTTTGAATATTTTTTCCGTGACCTCTAGGAACGAAGATATGCAATCATCTATGGAGATATACCGTCGAAAATTGCTTCCTTTGTCCAGTTTGCCTCTCATTTTTACGTTTAAGTGCACTTTAGTGCAAACTGTAGTTTGGCAATATTATAGATCATAAAATTAACTATAACTTTTGAGTTGAAATATTTATTCCACGACCTCTAGGAAAGAAGATATGGAATCATACCGTCAAAAATGTTCTAGTTTTAATCCCATATTTACGTTCAAGTGCATTTTAGACATAATTATTTGCAAATTGAAAGTTTGTACGATTACTAACTGGTAAATGTAAAATGGAACGCTCACGAAAAACGATGGTAAACTGTGAGTAAAATCAATTACTTTTGCGGTACTGAATTTCAAAAACCTTTCAGGTGAACGTATGGGAAAATGCTCATCATGCCTCAGGTTCCATCACCACCGGTCGGTGGTGATGGAACCTGAGTTATATGGGTGGAGACTTCACTAAAACCAATGTATTCCCAATACAGACTCGGCACGGATATTGTATCCTACAATAAAATTGTTTATCCCAGTGTAGCTGACTACCATATTTGCCAGTCACAAAGTTTACATGGTATACAAGCTAAGCCCCTCTTGAGCATTCCATATTACCTAGTGGTATGGTATGGCTTGCAATTTGTAGATAATTTTGTCTTCTGCAGAGAGGCCAGGACAAGAGTACCCTAAATCGGCGCGCATGCATGAAGAATGTTTTGAGAGTTCATTCATGATTCGCTTCAGCGAAAGTTGTATCTAAGGATCGTAGATGGTGATCCGTGATCTCTGCATCAGAGTATAGCATACTTAGAAAATTAACGACCAAAATCTTTAATTTTGCATTTTTGTTTCTTTTTTAACTTTAAGTCCTGAAATCGGGCCCCTTTTGCAATACCCCAACCCCCCTCTGGGCAACAGGCGTGGTTATATGTATCTTCTGACAGATTTCAGAACTACAGTTTGTGTGTTAAATGCCCTAAAACGTAAATATGGGAGAAAACTGGACATAAGTAGCAGTTTTCGACCGTACCTCTTCGTAGATGATTCCATATCTTCGTTTCCAGAGAAAAGTACAAAAAAAAATCATGGCAAAAATATTATAACCTAAAAGTAAACGCAAATTTTGTGATTTACAATATTGCCGTACTATAGTTTGCGCTAAAATGCACTAAAAACGTAGACGTGGGAGGAATACTAAAAAAAAGAGCAGTTTTTAACGCTAGGTCCCCATAGACGATTCCATGTTCTTTGAACACAAACTTTAGAAATTTTTGTATTCTACAATATTTCAGAACCATGATTAGCACTAGAATGGACTTTAACGCAACAGAAACTATGGTCCGACCTAGATATGCCGGATCCCATTGTGTATACAAATTTTCATGTTATTCTAGCATGGCGTTTTAAAATGAGAGGGTAAATACTTTTGTATGGAGAACCGAGCCAGACCGAGCGTACTGCGCCCTCTTAAGGTATTGTTGAAAATATGGCATCAATAATATATAAATAATAAGTTACATAAAGTTCTGAGTAGTTCTCTTACGCAAAATGAGTATTAAGCATAATTAATCGCTATTGTTTTAGCTGTGAACCCGATTTGTTACATTAGGTTGACCGAAACTGTCACTAATCGCAAAAATTGATTAAAAAAATTGTTCTTATTAACAAGATCACGTTTGATAAATTGAAGTGGCTCACTATTTAATAGTCATGCGACATCTATTGTTGAGTAGTGGAACCATTGAAATATTAGTGCTGCTATGCTGCAAGAAGGAGTTTACCAATTTCATAACGAAATTTTTTGCCGTCACGTTTATTATTACATGGTAAATTACTCTCTATTTCTTCGAGTAAGAAAAAAGATTATTATTTATTTCAGTAATCATACTAACACTTATGGAGTTGGATGTGAATATGAATCGTGTGAGACATGCTTAATTTTTTTCTCGTATGGTAACACTGAACATTCTATGACCATACTCCGCCTCCGCCGCCTCTGCCGGCCTTTCTGTCAAAAATTAGCTGTCGTCACATGCTGCAACGCTAATTTCCTGTGAAATACCAGTAAAATGGTGAGTTTAATTCGAAAAATAATATGGCCGTGTTCTTATTGATGAATACTAAGTAATGGCTTATTTGTTTCAGAAACCCCTTATGTTGCAAGGGCACGAGCGTGCCATAACTCAGATCAAGTATAACCGCGAGGGTGATTTGCTTTTCTCCGCCGCCAAAGATTCGAAGCCCAATGTTTGGTGGTCACTAAACGGTGAGCGTCTTGGCACTTTTAACGGCCACGGTGGCGTGGTGTGGTGCCTCGACGTTGACTGGCAGACGGTCAACCTGATCACAGGAGGTGGTGACAGTTCATGCAGGTAAGGCATAATAAATTGACACGTTTTCCTTGTAAACTCGTTACTGTGTGCGCAATAGATTTTCAATACTTAAATTAATTCGTTTTGCGAATGTGTAAGTAATAATTAATAATATCAACAAAGTTATAGTACATAAAACTTCACCTTAATGTTTGCTGGTTTCCTTATTGGAGGTATTGCTGTCATACTATATGCTGCTAAGAAAGGACTTAGGCTGGGTTGCACCAAACCGTCTGTAATCGTAAGCTATGTTCGTTAAAATTTGAATGTATGGAAAGTTTGACATGTTTCTATGGGATGACAGCGGCCACCGCCATATTTAACGTTGATCGGTCTGTGATCGTAAGTTGGTGCAACCCAGCCTTAGTCTTCTTTTGTATTAGACATTTAAAATAGGCAATGCGAATGGTAATAAATTATTAAATTACAAAAACTTTCTTGACAACCTAGTCACCATCCTATTTCATCTTTGTGCTGTTGAACCCCAAACTTTTATAATGGTTTGTAATATATTTTTATAAACGCCTTTTGTTGTGTACATGGGGAGTATGGTTGTGTACATGGAGAGTATGGTTGTGTTCTATGAATAAATGACCTTTGCATTTGACCCAATGGAATCTTGGTGTAATTGCCCCCTCCTTTATGCCTAATCCAAGCTGCTCTCCAACATTTCCACAAAGTGGAGCTCAGGGGGAGTACCTTGAAATCCTTTTATTCTGGGTAACCACTTCCAAAGCCATCCATTCTTTGTCTGAGAAGGGTGTGACATTCAAACAGCAAGTGTTCCATTGTACCATTATCCTACCATACATACTACAATCTATGTTGTCTGATAGCCCCATCTCGGCCAAGAGTCCTTTGACCCTGAAGTGACATGTAAACTAATATAATCCTGAGCTGCTTTCTGCTGAATTTCTAAAGCTAAGAAGCTCGAGTTTGAGTCCACTCCTTCTATGAAGAACTTTGGTTGCCTTAAGCGTGCCTCAATCCTTCATGTTGGTGTTTATTTCTAAAGCTAAGAAGCTCGAGTCTGAGTCCACTCCTTCTATGAAGAACTTTGATTGCCTTAAGTGTGCCTCAATCCTTCATGTTGGTGTTTATTGCTAAAGCTAAGAAGCTCGAGTCTGAGTCCACTCCTTCTATGAAGAACTTTGATTGCCTTAAGTGTGCCTCAATCCTTCATGTTGGTGTTTATTTCTAAAGCTAAGAAGCTTGAGTCTGAGTCCGCTCCTTCTATGAAGAACTTTGATTGCCTTAAGTGTGCCTCAATCCTTCATGTTGGTGTTTATTGCTAAAGCTAAGAAACTCGAGTCTGAGTCCACTCCTTCTATGAAGAACTTTGATTGCCTTAAGTGTGCCTCAATCCTTCATGTTGGTGTTTATTGCTAAAGCTAAGAAGCTCGAGTCTGAGTCCACTCCTTCTATGAAGAACTTTGATTGCCTTAAGTGTGCCTCAATCCTTCATGTTGGTGTTTATTTCTAAAGCTAAGAAGCTCGAGTCTGAGTCCACTCCTTCTATGAAGAACTTTGATTGCCTTAAGTGTGCCTCAATCCTTCATGTTGGTGTTTATTGCTAAAGCTAAGAAGCTCGAGTCTGAGTCCACTCCTTCTATGAAGAACTTTGATTGCCTTAAGTGTGCCTCAATCCTTCATGTTGGTGTTTATTTCTAAAGCTAAGAAGCTCGAGTCTGAGTCCACTCCTTCTATGAAGAACTTTGATTGCCTTAAGTGTGCCTCAATCCTTCATGTTGGTGTTTATTGCTAAAGCTAAGAAGCTCGAGTCTGAGTCCACTCCTTCTATGAAGAACTTTGATTGCCTTAAGTGTGCCTCAATCCTTCATGTTGGTGTTTATTTCTAAAGCTAAGAAGCTTGAGTCTGAGTCCGCTCCTTCTATGAAGAACTTTGATTGCCTTAAGTGTGCCTCAATCCTTCATGTTGGTGTTTATTTCTAAAGCTAAGAAGCTCGAGTCTGAGTCCACTCCTTCTATGAAGAACTTTGATTGCCTTAAGTGTGCCTCAATCCTCCATTTGTGTTTATTTTTAGGGTTGGCTGTCAAAGCTAATGTTATGATTCCCTGTGAAAATTCCACATACTGATTGTTAATATCTTAGATAGATTGTTAATAGATATATCTGTTGTTCTTTATATTACACATCTGTTGTTCTTTATATTACACATCTGTTGTTCTTTACAATACTTAAAGTGGTAACTAGAACACTTTCAGCTTTTCGAGTTATTCCAGCAATTTGTAGCCCTATTTACACCCATTTTTACTAAATACTACAGTCACATTAAGTAACAAACTAAAGTGTAAAGTTCTATCAACACTGATCCTATTTCATCTGATTCTGGTTTGGCTAAGTCAACATTAAGACACATTGATATCAAGTTCTAAGATATGAGTCAGTAAACTTTTTCTTACTTCTTCTTGTCATGGTTGGTTGTCTCTGCACAGACTAACCTCTCTTATGCTTAAGACTAACCTCTCTTATGCTTGACATCTCAAACGCATGGACAATTTGACATTTGCAAAAAATCAATATTTATAAGACATATATAAAAAAAACTACAGCATTACACACCAATTAGATCAGCACAGGTTTCGTCCATTCACAAAACAAGCATCCACCACAGGTTTCCTTAAAACAATAAAACAATATATGATACGCAACATGCACGTCATCACATATTTGGCGTGCATGTCGAGCGGCACTCTCCGCAGCACTGCCAGGCGACCGATTTGCATTAGTAATAGTTTTTATAATAGTTGTAATGGTGCATCTAGTAAGCAGCTTCGGAATTCATATTATAACCATATTTCTAAGTAGTCCATTCACTGTTGTCTTGCTTATGATTTGGGACTACAATATCATCCACATATTGTTTACCTCAACTTTAAGCTAGTCCTGTATTCTGTTATTTTCTGAGATGTGCAGTATAGTATTGTTACAACAAGAAAAGTTTGACCAACCCATAAAAAGCCCCCACCCGTAGGGAGTGCCCACCGTTACCCTACACATGACCCCTGCGTAGTGCTAAAAGTGCATCCAAAACTGGCAACGGTACTGTCTTCTCGAAGATCTCACGGTTCGAAATGATTGCCATACGATTAATAATAATAATGCCTTAATTTTTTTTTATATGTGCAGTTTAAGCAGAATTTACTAAAAGTTCAGCCATCTTACTTTAAGTGTGCTACAGTGGGAACACTAGACTTAATTATAATACATCTCATTTCCACAGACTGTGGGACTTGGAGACAGGGAAAAACATAGCAACAGTCAAGACAAACTCTTCTGTGAGGACATGCAACTTCAGTTTCAGTGCCAATGAGGCTGCATACACCACTGACAAAGCTATGGGTCACCCTTGTGAGGTAAGCTGTGTTTTGATACATATATGTGGGCTAGATTTCTGGAATTGATCGTCATATTTTGCGCCTGTCTTGATCTGTGTACCTTTTTGTTATGTATCTGGTAATATGTTTATATGAGTGATACTATTTTACACTTGCTGAGTGTATGTAACTCTACAAGATAGGGCATAGTAATAAACTGCATAGCAAAATATGTACAGGAAACAATAGGAAGAAATAGAGGGGGGTTTTGTGTTGTCCTGTACAATATGGATATTCAAAGATTCTTATGTGCTCTACATCCCAACTGCTCTCGAAATTAAATTTCATGAAAACTGACAAATTGTGAAGTAACATGTAGAATGTCAACTAGGACTTAAACATAGTGCTAAACAGGAAAATAACTTCAACCGTTCCCTCTTTTAATTGAATGACAACAAAAGATTCGTGAAAACATATGTTAACATAGTGTTGTTAATTAGAACTCAGTGTGTTGTGATTTGTGAATACTTGAGCCATTAGAGCCAGGCTACACTGATCCGTTGCGTTGCGTCGTGTCGCGTCGTCACATCAATTTAATGTGGCATGTCATAAAAAAAATGTATAACGTCGTAGCAACGACGCAAACGTGACAAAACGCAACTGTAAAGAACAACGCAGCAGTGTGGCCCGGGTCTTAAGCTGAGACTAGCCTTATAAAAAATTCACGAAATTTAGTGACTGTTATTTAATTAATGTAAAATAAACAACTGTATTAATTCTATTGCATGCCTGTAAGGTGAAATAATTGAACCTAATGTTTGTATTTAAGACCTTTCTGTACTATTACTATTATTTCAAGCAATAAAAGAATTATGAATTATACACTGAACACCAAAGACTCAGCCCTGAACGACACTAGTTGAAACCATTTAGTGATCTATTCATTCAAATTCAAATAATTTATTTCAGAACATGGTTCATGATCATCTATACTTTACTTGCATAGATTAAGTATCTTATCAATATTTAAAAGTGTATTTATTACCCTTACCAATAAGTATACTGATATTTAATTCCGTTTTCAGGTGTTCATCATCGACACGAGGACCGTGGATGATTCCATTTCGTCCGCGTCCCCGATCCTCAAATGGGAGATCACAGACTCCAAGGTGACGTCGATGGTGTGGGGCACCCTTGATGAGACCATCATCACGGGCCATGAAGCAGGCGATCTCATCCAGTGGGATCTTAGAGTAGGTCATTTTCACATCTAGAATATCTAACCTTCATACCACCAGTTTACGAAACTGACGTCAAACCAACATAGGTCTAAAATAAACTCCACCATTAGGTGAACCTGTCTGACAAGTCAAAATGCTCTCTCTCTCTCTCTCTCTATCCAATATGCTAGGTATTGGTCAAATAAAAATATTTTACACCACACCTTGCCAAAAAGCGCGTTTATCCGCACGCTGCGCGTCCGCAAAAACCCACTTTTTTTTATTTTTTTTATGACATAGTTGGCAAACGAGCAGACGAATCGCCTGATGGTAAGCGATTAGCGTCGCCCATGGACACTCGCAACACCAGAGGGGTTGTAAGTGCGTTGCCGGCCTTTAAGATGGGAGTACGCTCTTTTCTTGAAGGTTTGAAGGTCGAATCGGTCCGGAAATACCGCAGGCGACAGTTCATTCCACAGTTTAGCTGTGCGAGGCAAGAAATTTCTGGAGAAACGCACAGTTGAGGACTGCCAACCATCTAAGTGGTGAGGATGGAAATTTTGTCGCGTTGGGCGATGGCGGAAGGAAGCGGCAGGGATTAATCCGAACAATTCCTCTGAGCACTCCCCGTAATACATGCGGTAGAAAATGCAGAGCGAGGCTACATTTCTACGCAGCGCCAAGGAGTCAAGCCGTTCCGAAACCCGCTGGCAGCCGACAATTCGAGTCGCTCTCCGTTGGATGCGGTCCAGAGGGAGAAGCTGGTACTGTGGTGCCCTGCCCAAATATGAGAACAGTATTCCATATGTGGGCGGACCTGTGCCTTATAAAGCTGTAGGCGATGGGCCGGCGTGAAATACTGTCTCGATCTGTTTAGCTCACCGAGCTTTTTCGAGGCTAATTTGGCCTTACCCTCTAAATGACCGCGGAACTGGACATCACTCGAGATGTCGACGCCAAGGATCTCGATATTGGCTGTGGCAGTTAGGGGAGTGCTCTCAAAACGAGGTGATGCGACAAACCCGGGTTCGATTCCCGGTAAGGGCATTTGTTTCTGTGGTGAGCAGAGACATTTGTTCCTGAGACTTGGATGTTTTCTATGTATTTAAGTATATATCTATTAAATATATCGTCGTCTAGTACCCATAACACAAGCCTTATTGAGCTTACTGTGGGACTAGTTCGATTTGTTTAAAAAAATGTCCCCTAATATTTATTTTTAAAAAAAAAAAAAAAAAAAAAAAAAAAAAAAAAAAAAAAAAAACGCAAGCTTTTTCGCAGTAAACGCGCAAACCTGCGTCTTTGTAGGGTTAAAGCGGACCAGATTAAGTCGACCCCATTCTGAGACTTCATCCAGGGAAGTCTCAATCTGAGACACAAGTATGTTTCGGCTCTCAGTGAAGTTTTCCCGAGAAATATTGGCGCGACCGGTGTAAGAGGCATCACACGTACTATCATCCGCATAACAGTGAATGCCGCTGATTTGCAGCATGTCATTGATAAACAGAATGAATAGCGTGGGTGATAGCACACAGCCTTGAGGGACACCAGCATTCACAGACATGGCGTTAGAGCATACACCGTCAACTACGACCTTTATGCTTCTGTCTGCTAGAAAGCTGCTGACCCATTCACATAATTTCTCGGGAAACCCATAGGATGGAAGCTTCGAGAGAAGTGCTTTGTGCCAAACGCGATCAAAGGCCTTCGCTACATCCAAACTAACAGCCAATGCTTCACCCTTTGTCTCGATCGCCTGTGCCCAACGATGTGTCAGGTAAACCAGTAGATCACCAGCCGAGCGGCCCCTACGGAAACCGTATTGTCGGTCACTAAGTAACTGGTGGTCATCCAGGTACTGAAGGAGCTGGCAGTTGATAATGGACTCCATTATCTTCGAGAAAAGGGAAGTTATAGCTATTGGCCTGTAGTTGGACGGATTTGAGCGATCGCCTTTTTTAGGGATGGGGTGCACCAAAGCTGACTTCCATGAGGTCGGGACTATGCCAGAAGAATAAGAGAGCCGAAAAAGCCGCGTTAAAACTGGTGCCAACTCAGGAGCACACATCTTCAGCACAATGGCAGAGATTCCATCGGGCCCACTAGACTTATGAGCGTCGAGGGAAAGAAGAGCTTTACGCACTGAGTTCTGGTGGAAGCGAACATCCGGCATACAGCTCCCGCACCGCGGAATGGTCGGCGGCGCGTGGCCCCCGTCATCCAAAGTCGAGTTGGACGCAAAGAGTTTACCCAGAAGATCAGCTTTGTCTTTTGCGTCGTGGGCTAATGGATCATTTCCCATGTGCAGAGGTGGAAAAGACGGCGTGCAGAAATTCCCCTGGATAGCTTTGGCTAGAGACCAGAACGCACGAGTTCCCGAAGGGAGGCGCTCTAGTTTCTCGCCAATCCTACCAATGTGCAACGACTTTGCTTTGGCAATAACTCTTTTGAAGGACCTGGAGGCAAAGTTAAACTCCCTTCTTAATGCGCTGGATTTTCCATCCTGTACCGCCGCTGCATTGACCCAGGCTTGGTAACACTCTTGCTTTCGGCGAGAAGCCTTCTTGCAAGATTGACCAAACCAAGGTTGCGATTTGCCACCAACGGGAACTACAGAGGATGGTATGAAAAGCTCCATTCCCTGCAGCACCACATCAGCAACTGAATCAGCAGCGACATTGGGATCATCCCGCGTGAAGCAGATTTGCCCCCAAGGGTGGGATGCAAAAAACGACCGCATCCCGTCCCAATCTGCTGACTTATAGTGCCACACACGGCGGCTACATGCAACTCGCCGACGCGGCGGGCACGTGAGAGGCACCGTACTCCGGATCAGGCAGTGATCCGAGGAGCCGAGAGGGGCTTCAACGGATACATGGTAGCCAACCGGATGGGAAGTCAACAGAAGGTCCAACAGGGAAGGTGCTTGGCTCTCCACATCAGGGATTCGCGTAGGTGCCGTAACCAATTGTGTTAAGCGATATGCCAAAGCAAAGTCGTAAACAGATCTCCCCGCATGATCGGTCTTGCTAGAGCCGAGCCAATCGGCGTTATGGGCGTTAAAATCACCAAGAATTATGATTTCAGCGGATGGGATCTGCTGCTGCACGGAATCTGCGGCCGTTTGGATCTGCTCCAAGAGACGGTCAGTTTCAGCATCGCCGCTATGGGATCTATATAGGCATGCATAGACGCGAGGATGGTCATCGCTGTCAATTCGCAGCCATAAGGTGGAGAGATCCCTACCTTCAAGATTGCTGAGGCGGCGAGAACTGATATCATCTCTAACGTACACACATACCCCTGCTCTAGGTAGAAAGGAATGTTCCAGTTCGTACCCAGGATAGGAGAGATAAGATGTGTCCGCTGGAGATGATATCTGCGTCTCGGTCAGAAAGAACAAGGCCGGCTTTGCTGTCTCGAGGTGTTGGTGGACAGCATTGAGGTTTGAATGTAAGCCCCTGATGTTGCAGAAGTCCACGGCCAGCGAGGCAGGGGATGTTGTAGCTGCCTTGTTCTTGCCTCGGGCAGATGGCAGATGACAGAGCGCGGTTTGGCCCCCCCCCAGAGTACGACACGGGGCAGTCTCGGCGTCCACGCTCACGCATATTGTTACGTGAGCATGGAAGCCCAGAGAGGGATTCTCCAGCGCTAGCGCAGCTGGTACCCTCCTGGGGTAGCCAATTTAACTGCGCGAACATCATCATTAAGGGAAGGCTGGGGGTTTGGAGCTCTGGGAACCTTACTCACCATCAGGAACACAACACTACATACCTACAGAGTAAGTAGCAGTGCTATTATGGCTGTGATCTTCTGTAAGGTGGAGGTACTTCCCCAGTTGGGCTGCTCCGGATTCAAGCAAGATGATATTCGCTGTGCCCTACCTCTCTTACACACACCTTTTTGGCCAAGTGGTGACGTAAAATTGTGTACAGAACACAGGTCGTAAATCAGAAAGCCCTCTCTCGCATATTTATGACCCTCGCCTGCGGCTCGGGCCTCAAACATCTGCGATATTGGCCTTTCTTTATTTTACAACCCTTGTATCGTAAATAGCTATTGTAAATCATAAATAATATATATTATTCATATTCTCTCTGAGGACTAAGTGTGAGTTGCACCAACTTACGATCATAGACCGATCAACGTTAAAGATGGCTCCGGCAGCTGTCATCCCATAGAAACTGACGTTCCATACATTCTTTAAAGAACACCGCACAACCCAGGCTAAATGTACTACTTAAATCCCGCTTGATATGTCTAATATGACTAACTTTTCGTTATATTCCATGAATTTTGTCCACCTTTTTGCTAATTAAAAAGTGGGTATCGTCAAATACCTGGAACTGGTGGCAATAGAGGAAAGGGGGAAAGAATGCATAAACCAAATTTTAAAAACAAGACAAAAAGATGCAGATTGATCATTTAGCAGATGGTTTTATCATAAATGTAAATGAAAATAACTAAATACTCGTAACCCTATCTGAAAATAATGTAATCAGTTTGGTAGTACAATGTTATACTTATCAATATATTTTTATGCGCCAACTTTCAATTCAACAGGCAGTACAAGCGAAGTAATAACGGGTTTTAAATGCACCAAACACCTATAAATCAAAATGAAACTAGGCAAAGACAAGCAAAGTTACGAGTGTCAACGTAATGAAAAATGACATAAGAATCAACCTTACACACGCTCTGGAACGTTACTTAAGGCAGGGACAACACTGAGCCCACGTTACGTAACGAATGCAAATTACATACAAATTTCAGCTGTCATACATAATGCATGTGGGCTCAGTTTGTCCCTGGCTTTACTAGCAGTTTGGCCCTTTGTAATGATGAAAAAGTCTTACCAAAAACCCATTTTCTTCACAGACCGGCAAAAAAATACATTCCATCAAAGAGCACACTCACCAGATCAACGACATGCAGCTCTCCCGCGACGGCACCATGTTCATCACCGCCTCCAAGGACCAAACGGCAAAGCTCTTTGACACCAGCTCACTAGAGCTCCTCAAGGAGTACAAGACCGAGCGTCCCGTCAACTCTGCTGCTCTCAGCCCCATACTCGATCACGTAGTTCTTGGCGGTGGCCAAGACGCTATGGAAGTGACAACAACTTCAACCCGACAGGGCAAATTCGACGCTCGTTTCTTCCATCTGGTGTTTGAGGAGGAATTCGGCCGCGTCAAGGGGCATTTCGGTCCCATCAACAGTTTAGCCTTCCACCCCGATGGTAAAAGCTACGCTTCAGGCGGAGAAGACGGCTACGTTCGTGTGCAGAGTTTCGATCAATCCTACTTTGACTACACTTTTGATTACAACAGGGACTAAGCTGTTGTTATACTGCCGGCTTACAAAGCGTTTAAACGCGTGTTTTATAAAGTATTAATTGTGTCACGATGAAATCCATGGTAAGGAATATATTTTATGAACTGGAATGATGTTTTATTTGAGAGGTTTAAAAGTTAGTATATCCGTATTTTCAATTTCGTGACATTCCCACGTTTCTTGATATGTCCAGAGGGCCTACTCCGAACTTCGAAAATCGAACTTCGTTTCGTGCCGTCTCTTTCCGTCATATAGTGTAAAACACGAGAGTGAATGGGACGGCATGACACGAAGTTCGATTTTCGTAGTTCGGAGTAGGCTCTCAGGCCAAAAAATACGCCTTGAATCTGTGGTAAGAATTGAAGAGGAAAAAAAATACGGAACTTGAATTATTGTTACAATATTTTTTATTTACAAACATAATAATATATTATTAACTAAAACATATCTGATTTAATTTTAAATTGCACAATTGGGACATAAAAAATCATAAAGCACTTTTCTGAGGAAACAGAAATTTGTTGTGGGTATTATTCTAACCATTGGTATGTATTGCAAACCTTTGGTAGATGCTAGGTGTGCTCAATAGAGCGAAGCGGTACTTCACGCCGTGCAAAGACTTATATTAGTCACAAGTTCGTCCACATATGGCATGGTTACTGTCACCTCTGGGCTCGCTTGAGATACGTGCTGTGCGAAGCTTGTTTGCTACTGTCGTGATATAAAAAAAAATCAGTTATTTATTTTTGTGCAACTCCATTTTGTGTCAGTCAACATTCATCAATTCTATAATAGTTGCATAATGGCGATGTAAATCACTCCTATAAAGTAATATGACTGTACTGGCCATATCACAGCCTACTATAGTACTTGCCAATAATAGCTCTATAAAATGGTGAATTAAACCTTTACATCAATTGGTAATAAATAAGACAGTTCGGTTCTATTGGCTATGCGCGCACACCATAGCAGAAATGTGCACTTATCGGGGACAACTGTCAATATTACTTTCACGTTTTCTATTGGTTTCTTAACGGTTTCCTACGATTCGTTTCGTTTGTATGTATTTATTTATTCTCTTATCTATTTCAGTAAAATTTCCAATACGGGGTCTTTCTCGATTACTAAAGTAAATAAAGTATTCATGTGTCATTATTTGACATCTCTGAGTTTTGACATTGCCTCGGGACCTTTGACGTTTGACGTTTCAGACGTGCACATAGCCAATAAGCTAATAGAGCAAAAAGCTTAGCGCTTTTACACAACAAGCTGCCACAGCTAACGCAACCACTCATAGCATGCAGGAACAATATATGGTCCAATAGGATTTTCTCAGCAGCCAGATGAGGGTTTGCGAAATATTTCCTTTTCCTGGTTTCAGAAAACATATGTATATCTGGGCTACACTGGCCAATCAAAATAACCAGGTCAAGAAGTACGGTAAGGGGGTAAGTAAGGTATCTTTCCCCACCACTGTCACATGTTTATTTGACGGGGCTATCTTAAGGGCTGTTGTGATAATTGGGATATCAGCATCCTCCACAGCTCGCTTTGAATCAATTTTTGCATCATGAAGTTTCTCCATTAACATAGATATCAATCATATCATTTGCAGCGGTTGGTACTCCTTATGTATAAATAAATAAATTTGCAGAGACCACTGAAATATGCCAATTTTCAACTCGCCCTTGAAACCGGACGGTTCTTCTAAAAACAAAACTAAATAATGATATTTGTAGATAATTTCAAGACATTTAATTTCTGTAAACAGGCCATATTTTCCGAGATTTAAGCAAAAATCTGAAAAAATAAAAAAAAATCAATTATTTGCTATTTTGTTAGCAAACCTCAGATTCGGATTCAGCACCCCAAAATACATATTATATAGAATAAAAGATGACGGGGTGGCTCCGCCTAGTCCGGAGACCCTTGCCACCCTGCAGTTCTCGGCCGTTGGTGTTTCCTTTGGGGCCGGACGGGGCCACTCCAGCATACAAAGTAGAGGTGGAGGACGTGGCGCAGGCTGTGGGCTCCTTCGATAATGGCTCTGCGGCGGGTCTAGACGGCATTCGTCCGGTGCATTTGAAGGAGCTCACATCCGGGACGGCGGGCGACAACGGAATTCGGCTGCTGGAGTGCCTTACCAAATTATGCAATTTCTTACTTAAGGGTCGAGTAAACAGTTCGGTTTGTCCCTACATTTATGGCGCATCTTTGTGTGCGTTATCCAAAAAGGATGGAGGTCTGAGACCAATTGCGGTAGGAAGTACCTTGCGTCGTTTGGCAGCGAAACTTGGTTGCCGCGCGGTAAAGGAAGAGATGGCCGCTTACTTGCAACCTTGTCAGTTGGGATTTGGAACGAAACTGGGTTGTGAGGCCGCTATCCATGCAGCACGAACCTTTTCATCAGATCCAGGAAACGCGGACTGTGACGTTGTAAAGATAGATCTCAAAAATGCCTTTAATACCGTGGAGCGTGATGTTTTGTTAAGTGAGGTAAGGGAGAAGGTGCCATCTCTGTATCCTTTTCTTTTTCAAGTATATTCGTCCTCTTCTAACCTTTTTTTTAATGACTCCGTGATCCTTTCCCAGGTTGGAGCGCAGCAGGGAGATCCGTTGGGTCCCTTGGCGTTTAGTCTTGCGATTCACAAAGCTATATCTGATCTTCGATCTCCTCTAAATATGTGGTACTTGGATGATGGAACTATCGGAAGGAAACCCGAAATAGTGAAGCAAGACCTGCTTACTCTTCTGCCACGATTCAAGGAACTGGCCTTGGAAGTCAATTCAAGCAAGTGCGAATTGTTCCCCTGCAGCGCCAACGGCCAACCTTCTTTTCCTTTGTTTAGTGCTTTACTCCCAGGCTTGAAAGAATTATCGGGACAAACGTTTAACTTATTAGGTTCGCCCATTTTTCCAGAGGCAATACCGGAAGCGTTTGTTAACTTATTTTATGCGCACAGTACCGGTGTGGTTGTATCCTGGGCTGATTTGATTTGATGGGGTTTTGAAGGAATCTGTCGAGTGTCTGCTTAATGTCTCCCTCAACGCGGAAAAATGGGATCAGGCCTCTCTTCCGATTCGGAGCGGGGGTTTGGGTGTGCGACGTGCGCACGATGTGTGCTTACCGGCTTTTTTGGCGTTGACGAGTGGGGTTATGGACCTAGTTACTTTTATTTTACGTTTGGATGGCGACAGGCCTCCATACCTTTCGCGTCAGACGCTCTAGCAGCCTGGACGGCTCTCAATCCATGTGCTAGTGTACCCGAGAAGCCGTTTGTGCAGCGTCTGTGGGATGATATGGGGGTGAAAAGGGGGCTCGATAGCCTTGTTGAGGGTGCTTCTGGTGCTGTGGATAAGGCGAGGCTTATTTCGGTGTCGAGGCCGGAGTCCGGGGCGTGGCTGCACGCGCTTCCTTCTCCGCACATAGGTACACTTCTCGACGATGACTCATTGCGGGTGGCCGTGGCTCTCCACCCGGGCTGCGATGTTTGCGAACCTCATTTATACATCTGCGGTACCATGGTGGAGGGTAACGGGCACCACGCCCTGAGTTGTAGTCGATTTGCGGGGAGGTTCCCCCGCCACCACGCGCTTAACGATATCTTACGAAGGGCGCTGGTTTCAGCGAATGTTCCGTGCGTGTTGGAACCTTCGGGCCTGAGTAAGATCAGACGGCAAGAGGCCCAATGGTTTAACATTGGTGCCTTGGCGGAGAGGGAGGTGTCTGCTCTGGGACGCCACGTGCGTTAGTACTTTTGCGGCGTCACACCTTGATCGCACGGTGAGGGTTGCGGGAGCGGCTGCGGAGGCGGCAGCCTTGAGAAAGCGAGAAAAATACTTACAAATAATTTGTTTGTCACTCTGGCGGTCGAGACAACCGGTTGTTTGGGCTCAGAGGCTAGAGTTTTCCTCAGGGAGGTTGGGCAGCGTCTGCGAGAGAGGGGTCATGACCCCCGCTCCGGTTCTTTCCTGGTGCAAAGGCTGTCCATTGCGATTCAACGCGGGAACGCGGCGAGCGTAATGGGCACCTTTGCCTCTGGAATGGCACGGGGCGGGTTGTTTGACTAATTTTTAGTTTTTTATTTTTTTTATTTGACTGAATAAAAGAAATCAGAACTACCCCAAAACTTTCCCACTAGGGGCACTTTTGAGTACAATTTGCCTGCATTAAACAGTGGTGATAGCTTAGAACAATCTCCCAGAGGAAGTCCTTTCGGCGCTCAATGTCAACCAGTTCCAAAATAAACTAGACAAGCACATTTCAATTTCAACTCTACAATGATACCAATTACAAATCACTGGACACAGGCATCATCAGTTGTTCAACTGCCTATGCCTGCCTGATTAATAAATAATCATAATATTTTTTCAGAGTACGTAAGTAATTTAACATGTTCCCTGTCCGGGTGCCCCCATTGTGGGGTCTTGAAACTTTTTTTCAGGAGTCACATCGCCATATTGAATGCGAAGTAGGACTTGTGACATTGTCAGATCACGTTAAATCTTGAATAATCTGAGAAAATATAAACAGCGCCCGCTAGGCGGGCTTTTTGGTAGTGATAGTGTTAATAACTTAAATAAATACCTAAAGCGAATAGCCCAATAGTATGGATATCACACAATTAAACAAAAACTAAAATATGCAACAATTTATTATACAAAATATTACATGAATTATCATAATGTCAATGTCACCATAGTAAAAGCAATCCACATTTGTCCTTATAAGAAATATGGGGTGGTGTGCTGAGTGGGCACTTCGCGTTCTGCATCGGGGACTGCTTGGAATAGCTTCGCAACTCTGTACGAAACGGTCTTGAACTCCATAATGGAGGCGACATTGCCACACCGGTAGCAGTAGTTAGGCGCTGACCACACCGTCACTAGCCGCTTGTCGAACATGTATTTGTAACCTGTGAACAGATAGTATGCCGCTTAGGGTTGCGCCAACTTACCATTACAGACCTGTCCAACGTTAACCGTATGTCCAATTTGACCGAAGTAGATAAAAGACAATCTGAGGTAAGACATCTATTACAATCGACTATAGACTGTGGCGAATTCGAATAGACATTAGTGATCGGATCTAAGATGCAATTTGGGGTGAACGACCTCAAACGTTATGCTGAACATGGACGTGACTCGGCATTTCCCCGGATTTTGGGAAATGGGTTATTGTTAATAATATGTTTTTCGACGGTTAAACTAAATAAATTAAACAAAATATAGGGTAGTGAAGTCGGTTCTTCGTGTGAAGGGGGGGGGGGGGGCGTGGCCTGTAGTGTGAAGATGAAGTAAACACGGCGTTTATGGCAGACGGCAATTTATTCAGTCGGCGTTGCTATCTAGGGTTACAGCTATTTAAACTAGCGAGTCTCCTAAGGCCGAACAGCGTCCAATAAGTACAACTGCCGAACACAAGGGAGCCGGATTTTATACTAAGGATTACTTTAATAGCCAAGTAGGTCCGCCAAGGTCCCGTACGGTACACTAAGCGTACACAGCTCAACTAACTAATTCTCAAACACAACATTGGTAGGTGCCTCGGGTCATTAAATCAGGAAAAATCTTAACACCGCGATGTAGGATTTGGTATAGGCGAATTTCGAACGTAACAGCGACATCTAGTGGGGACCGGGCAACTGCATCAAATATATTATCATGCCCCAGGTTTTAGTTTACACTATGGGAATACATTCCGTATATTATTATCAACATGTTACATGATGTGCTGTTTTTTATATAGGCTTCAGGGCCAAATAATATTAGGACTACTAGCGCCATCTAGTTGACCCAAGAGTAACTAATTTTACAAGTTATGTATAATGTGGTCTTCGCGTTTCAGGGTTAAAATAAATAAATTATTATTATACAAAATGAAATTGTTCGCTATCTATAATAGGTCATTTATGTTACATGTACTTATAATAGTACATTACGATACAAGTGCAAAGAACAGGAAATTCGCAACGAGTGGTGATAAAGTAAAACACGACCGAAGGGAGTGTTTTAAATAGACACGAGCTGCGAATTACCTATTCGCACGTGTATCGTACGTTTTACAGTACATATGGCTCTTTAAAGTTTCGACATATGCACGTAATCTGCTGATTACCGCACTCGTGCGGTAATGTAGCACCATATGTACTGTAAAACATATTTTATATATAAAATAACTCTTATAAACGGAAATGTATTGTATAAATAATCGAGTGAGTACTTTCTGAAATAAAATTTAAAAAATACTCATCAATCGATTGCCACAGTCAGAACTGAACCAAACTGAAATATGACCACACGTAAAGCACCAGCTTTCAAATAAAAAAAGAATCATCAAAATCGGTTCACCTTGTCGAAAGTTCTGAGGTAACGAACATTAAAAAAAAATGCAGTCGAATTGAGAAATCCTTTTTTGAAGTCGGTTAATAATAAAATGAAATTAAAACTGCTATGTTGTAGTCGTCTTTATACAATTAAAGTAACATACTATTATTTTTTCAATATTTTCAGTCCTTAATCGATTTCTTTTAACATCTAAGATACATTTGTAAGTGGAATAAGACCTTTCAACTTCTATTGTAAGTCTTGATGTACGAGGGGCGTTCAAAATATTCTCGGTATGTGGATGAAAACAAACAAGTACGAAAAGTTTGATATTTTTATTTTTCAATATACTCCCCCCCTATGTTCATACACTTATAAGATCGATCAATTATTATTTTTAATCCCTCATAAAAATATTTTTTATCTTTGGTGTAAAAATGCTCCTCCACGGCCGCCTTCAACGCTTCGTCGTCAGAAAATTTATTTCCACGCAGATCCTTTTTAAGATTGGGGAACAAAAAGAAGTCGCTTGGGGCTAAGTCCGGACTATAGGGTGGACGAGTAACAGTTTCAAACCCACATTCAACAATAGCTGCCTTGGCAATATGAGCAGTATGGACAGGGGCGTTGTCGTGCAGAAGCAGAACACCTTTGGTTAACTTTCCTCGCCTCTTTTCTTTGATCGCATCTCTTTAATTGACGTATAACGTTAGCGTAGTACTGCCCTGTGATATTTACACCTTTTTCTTTACAATCGATAAGCAAAACTCCTTCACAATCCCAAAATATTGTGGCCATGACCTTGCCAGCTGAAGGGATGACCTTAAACTTCTTGGCATGAGCTGAACCCTTAATGTGCCACTGCATGGACTCCTGTTTACTCTGGGTCATAATGATGAACCCAGGTTTCATCTCCAGTAACTATTTTTTGCAGCACCTCATCGGGATTTTCACCACACAGGCCGATAAAATCTGAACAGCAAGCCACACGCATATCCTTTTGAAGCCGCGTCAGCATTCGCGGAACCCATCTTGCACTTACTTTTGACATATTAAGATGGTCATGTATAATGTCATGTACGGTACCAATAGAGAGATTGGTTACTTGAGCTATAGATTTTACCTTCACTCGACCGTCTTCCAATATAAGTTTTTCCACTTTATCAATATTTTCTTGTGAGGTAGCCACTATAGGCCGGCCAGGTCTAGAGTCATCTTCAATACTCTCCCTTCCACGCTTAAATTCGCTTGACCATTTTTGAATAGTAGATAAAGAAGGAGCAGACTCACGGTAAACACAATCCATTTCCTCTTTTATGGTTTTTTGATTTTTACCCTGTTTTGTCAAGAATTTTATGACGGATCGGTGCTCTAATTTCATTAACATTGTTAATTCGCTCATGGTGTTCATGTTTGTTCGGCAATTGCAGAAAAACAAAAGAACATCTCGGTTCCAATTTTACTTTATTTTAATGTCAATGGCGGCCATAAATCTTAGCGGCCAGTAACAAATATATATATATAAAAGAGGTTGTAACGTATCAATACCGAGAATATTTTGAACGCCCCTCGTAAGTGGAGCGAATTTGTAAATAGAACTTTCGTCACTTGTAGATTCATTTGAAATCTGATCTGCGTATTCCCGTACGGAGTCAAGGTCAGGGTTTCGATTAATAACTGCTTCTAATTTATTTATGATAAGTAAACTAGAACACCAATTAACTATCCTTGCTTGATCAAATTCTACCAATGCATTAACGATTGATGTGTTGCTTTCTTGTAGGCGGGTTAAAACTACCTCGATGATTTTAAAATTTTCGTCTATGAAGTCTAAATCTTTTTTAAGGTTGGGTTTTGCCACACTTGCTTAGCTTTCCTAATCGCTGATTCTGAAGCTGTTGTTGTTACATGGTTTGTTATTTATATACTGTTAACTACTTAAAATTAAAAGTTATTTACGTTTTTGTAAAGGTAGGTAATGAAAAGAGTCGCGGGATTGTAAGTCATATCCATCTTGAAATAACGGACTTAAACATATTTAAAATGTTAACATAAACAAATGCATATTCGAAAGTCCACAACTACATACAAACATAAACTCACGCCTATATTCCCAAAAGGGGTAGGCGGAGCACATGAAAATTTACTTTCAGTGCCACTTTTAGCAATTGCAGGGTAATAGATGGAGAAAATGTGATATTGCAGTGACAGGTTGCTAGCCCATCGCCCACAAACACTTCCACCTGGTTCCCATTCGACTCTTACGACAACCAAGGAAAGAAAGGGGGTTCTAACCCGACAACACACGGGTCTAACTACATGCAATAGGGTCTTTATTTAAGTTTTTCACCCATATTCGAATTGACTCCTACACAACCGAACGAGGCGTGTATCGAACACCTAGAAGATCAATCTAAAATTTGAACTACATTTTCCAAGTTCCACGTGACACTGCGCAGCCATTTTCCCGCAGCTCAGTTCGATCTTGGATTTCGTTCCGTGAACATCTATCTAGCAGCTTAACCTATTCATTTATTTAAATTCAGACCTATACCTAATACCTATAATTTTTTAGATTTCGTTCTACGGTTACAGTGATATTTTGTGCAGTACAGTTGTTTCTACTGTTATTGTTTTCAGTGCACTTTTCAATATTCTGCCAAGGCACATTCATTGTGTCGTAACTTTTATCTAAATAAATACCCTCAGCCCTGTTCCACCTATCTCCTTCAACTATCCAAACATCCCATCTTGTAGACTGTCAGTACCCTCTGAATCCTCCCGATAGTAATATGTAATTTAATTTTGATACATACAATAAAGAAATTAAACAAGTGTAATTCCGACTAACTTTCCTTGACTCCCATGTCTTTATCCACTAGTTGTTTAGGGTAAAACAACCATTCATCGCCATCACTTCTCAGGGACATCCTACTCGTATGTATGAAGTTTCAAAATAAACGCACCTTCATTGACGAGTTGATGGGCCCGGCATATCAAATTCAAATCGTTGTAGTTCATAAATAGTTCCGTTACATAGCTGCCGAAGAGCCAACCAGCACCTCGGGGGCTTACCGACCTGAAACAAGGAACTCTTACAGTAATTTTATATTAAGCACAAACCACCACCACCACTGCTGGACATAGGCCTCCTTCAATTTAAAGGGGGTAAATGCCATAATCGCCACGCTTGACATGCGGGTTGGCGATCGCAGTATCTCCACCGCACTCTAGGAATGCTGCTGCCCATTCCCCGGTGGTCTTGGTCGTAGTTTAAGGACATACCCGGGTCCCGGGTAAGCACCAACGCTGCTAACGAAATATCAAAACTTTTAACTAAAGAGAAACGGCAATCAGGCACGAAATCCTTCACTAGTTCCCTCTTATTCATACAACGCCTTAGGGAGGCGTACAGCTGCATCTAACTTAGAAGGCTAGGCTTCCTTTGACGGCACGAACCCAGCTGGAATCCTGCTCGGAGCCTGTTTAGCCTAGTTGGTAGTGACACTGCCTCCAAAGCTAGAGCTCCCGGGATCTAATCCCGGTAAGGGCATTTTTTTAAAACCATGTCGGTGGCAAACAAGCTTACGGCCCGCCTGATTGTAAGCGGTCACCGCAGCCTATGGACGCCTGTTGTCTGTGGTGTGCAGAAACATTTGTTCCTGAGACATGGATGTTTTCTATGTATTTAAGTATTATATCTATTAAATACATCGTCGTCTAGTACCCATAACACAAGCCTTATTGACCTTACATATATGGGAGTAGTTCGATTTGTGTAAAAAATTGTCCCCTAATATTTATTATTTATAAATTTCGAAACTAACCGGCTTTAGGTCTGTTAATACTCGGCTCTTATTAGATCACGCGGCAGTCCTTACATAGGTCCTATTCATATAGGAGGGACTGATACTGTTTGAAAGGGTGTCCTCTTGTTTCACTGTCAAAAGATTCAAAGAATGTATTGAGAATTTTTCAGTTAAAACCAACCGTTTGAAAGTTCCTTCGCCAATTTTTATCTAAGAACCTATTATATCTGTAGGTACATATAGGTACTTACGAGTAGTAATATCTAGTTTAGTTCTTAATTGTATTACCTCTCCTAATTTGATAGTATAGTAATGTCTTCACTCTCAATATTTGCTCTTACAGTTATCTGAGGGCTGGAGACCTGTTGACATGACAAAAAGGTTCCCCCTAGTTCGGCCACCAGCCCCCACCGCACTAGTTTCGTATCTACTAATAAGATCATTTCTAATACATTTATTGTACCTATTAACTGTATACTTAGTGGTGGAGATAATAAATACTTCTTTATTTTTTATTATTTTTATTATAGAGGAAATATTTGTGCCTATGCACGTAGGAGGTAATCTGAAACTACTCATTCCATTTAGAACGTGTACCTTACCTAATCAAGTCAGGCTCACGCGCCAAGGGTTCCGTACAACTTAGCTTATAAAGGATCGCATGGACTTACCACATTTCGACGTCCGCCGGGTCAGACCACAGCAGGTCGCAGAAGGCGCCCTTGTGTGGGATCTGTTGATTCCTGTCAATGCATCGGATCTGGTCGATCATGGATATCTCGGGCGATAGGCCGCCGTGCACGCACAGCACCGTTTCATCTATCAACTGAAACAGAACGATTAGCCCTCATCATCATCATATCAGCCGAAGGACGTCCAACGTTGAACATGTGCCTCCCAAACCTCTCACAAGGAACGGTACTGCACCACCCGGATCCAGCGGACACCCGCGACCCTTAACAGGTAATCGGTCCACCGTGCGGGGGGCCTGCCCACGCTTCGCCTTCCAGTACGCGGTCGCCGCTCGAGAACCTTTCCGCCCCAACGGCCATCGGTTCTACATGGTATGTACCCCGCCCACTGCCACATAAGTTTAGCGATTTGGAGGGCTGTATCGGTTATTATGCTGCGATTAGTCCTGCTATAGTTGAATGATCAATACTTTTTTTCTCAAATACGCAATTAAATATTGACTGCGAAGAACGAGTAAGTCCTCTATACGTGCTGTTACTACACTTGAGTGAGAATGAAGTGGGAGCATTTTACCACGTCATATTGTTGTATCACTCCAGTTAGTGCCCAAATCAGAAAAGCCGGGTACTCACTAGCGAGCTGTTCGCGAACCGTTCGCGAGCAGCTCGCAATACTCTTAGTTACGTACACACTCGAACTCGTTACAGTATCCGTTCGGTTACAGTTACAGTTCGGTAGTGACTACTCGGTTAAAGATAATAAAAAAAGAAATCGAAGTTCGTTACTCTCCCTCTGTCACTCATATTTGAAACTTTTAAGTGCATTTACACGAACGATTCGTTTCTGTATTCGCGGTAGAACTACGGTTGACTATGTTTCAGGTGCTATACATTCAGGTGCAGAGAAACATGACCGGGAGGTCAAAGAAGTCTATATGCAGGGTGGGTCAGGTTTCTGTCCAGTTGACTTATATCGTTATATCAGAGAATTGCCACAGGATGCATCAAACTCACCGCTGCCACTGTAAGTAGGTCAAATACTCTACAGCAGTCTTTCCAAGCATTCACATTGCCGTATTTATTAAAACATTCATCATAAAATCCGTAAACTTTCGTTATTTGTGATGTTTCATGGTTGCCCCTTAGCAGCACAATTCTGAAATTTAACAAACAATTTTAATATTTTTTTACAGGATCGGGTCTAAAAGATCTAACAATAATATATCTTGATATACGAAATTAAGTACAAAATGTAAGCGAGAAGATCAGCAAGATAGAATGGCTAATTTGGTAAAATCAGAAGTCCATCCGGGCTTCAGAATCGCTGGCTACTTTCTTTGTCACCTTTTTAATTTCTTACACAACTACATTTTGACATCTAAAAAAAGTTACAAAACTTTTTCATTTATTAGTTCAATATCTCTAAAACGGCTGAACCGATTTTGATAAAACATGTTTAAGAATCATCACTAGTAAACCTGCTTTCATACATAAAACCCCCATTGAAATCGGTCCACCCGTTTAAGGACTACGATGCCACAGAAAGACACACATACACAGATACACATGTTAAATGTCGGAGGTTAAACTAGGCTAAATTTGGTTTAACTCAAACTTGTACAATCTCGCGTGGTCCCGCCATGCTAATGTTTACCATTCCAGTACAAAACTTTTTTTTTAACATATTAAGACCTTTTTAAGAATCCGTAGTAAACAAGGAACCCTTATAGTTTCGCCATGTCCGTCCGTTCGTCAGTCTGTCAGCGGCTTAGCTCAGTAACCGTTACTACTAGAAATCTGTAATTTGACAAAAGTATACAGATTAATAATGTATACTCATCATCCTCCTAGCGTTATTCCCAATACAGTTGCATCCTGAAGGATGCCTGGGGTCCGCTACCTAATCCCAAGAGTTGGCGTAGGCACTAATTTTTACAGAAGCGACTGCCATCTAACCTTCCAACCAACCCGAGGGGGAAACTAGACCTTATTGGGATTAGGCTTGTCAAGTGAGTGGGCAACTTGACTGTTAGAAGTTCTCAAGCCGCCCGGAGGCCTCTAACTTGGCTTAACTACTGCTATCATAGACAGCAACCGGGATCAACGGCTTAACGTGCCTTCCAAAGCACGGGAGCGCTCAGTTAGTAACCACTCAAAGCGGTCACTCATCCATGCACTGACCTCGCCCGACATTGCTTAACCTCGCATAGCGCATGCGGTACGCGGGCGCCGCTGGGCCACGAACGCTCCAGATTAAGGTTAAGATTAATAATGTATACTAAAACAGTAAAATAATTGCATATTATTAATTTTCTTGCAAAACCCATCGTGTAGTACCTTCCGATAGCTCGTTTAAAAAAAGTGGGTGACTTTACTAGTTAACAAGTATTAGACAACTTAAGAAATGAACTTGGGAAAACAAACATTCGTACATTTCCATTGATTGCTAAGATAACGTTGCTAGCTCTGTCAAAATAAATGTATAGTAAATATAAGTTTGTGAGGCTTTAGGTGCTCT
Source organism: Notocelia uddmanniana (assembly GCA_905163555.1). Classification (NCBI taxonomy): domain Eukaryota; kingdom Metazoa; phylum Arthropoda; class Insecta; order Lepidoptera; family Tortricidae; genus Notocelia; species Notocelia uddmanniana. The sequence goes on along the minus strand of LR991052.1, from coordinate 11,196,769 downwards.
CAATGTAATACACACTACATTGCGCGTTGTCCAACACGCACTTGGCCGATTTTTTACAATAATCAACCTTTAATTAGAACTCTACTTCCACCTTTACAACCGGAGAGAGAGAAGATGACTTAAGTAATGTCCAGTAATGGCATATCTTTTATTAAGCCTATTATTATTGCCGAAGTGTCTGAACTGATTTCAATATCATTTAATGAAGCTTTAACTGGAAAAACACGAGTCATTTGTATCTATGTATGGTGATGAAATGGAAAATGCATCTTACCTATCTGGATACCTCGCCTTAAGGGCCATGAGCAGCGTCAGTGTTTCAAGACTGTAGTAACCACGGTCCACATAGTCCCCCATAAATATATACTTGGTTTGCGGCACTTGGCCGCCTATGTTGAAAAGCTCTTCTAGGTCATAAAACTGAAAATGAGATTATTGAAGTTGAAGTCTTAAAAAAAAATGCACATCACCATATTTTTTAATCCATGAAAGTGATATATATGTATATTGATAATCTGCATACAGGACAAGTTTCTAGGATAGTTTGATTTGTGATCTAAACAAGGAAAATAACAATAGTCGGAAAATCCATACTTAATCCATACTTAATATTATAAATGCGAAAGTCACCCGTCTGTCTGTCTGTTACTGTTACTTCATGCTGTTACTTCACGCTTAAACCGCTAAACCGATTTAGATGAAATTTGTTATAGAGATAGTTTGAGTCCCGGGAAAGGACATAGGATAGTTTTTATTCTGGAAATCATTCCTTAGGGGGTTAAAAGGGGGGAAAAGTATATATGAGCGCCTACCACAATTGAATAGCAACTATTTCTATAATATGGTTTGCTAAGAGTGTAAACCTGCTAAATCCATTTCTTAACACTTTTTCGTTTTACCCACCATTATGTAGCAAAAAAAGATGCATCGCCTCAGAAAAACAGCTACTGCCCATTATTTTAACAAATTGCTTTAATCACATGATTAAAAGTTAACTTACTCCAATATACCCGCCATTTTCGTAAGAATTTTGATCGCCTAGATGTGTGTTCTCACAAAATATAACTTTGTTTCGTGTTTTTGGTGTAAACGAAAAGGTATAACATCGCAAAGGTATGAACTATTATTGTTTTTTATCAATATTTTATGGCTTGTGAGCTGTATATCCAATACAATCACTGTTTTGGGGTTAGTTTAACCTCTTATCAAAATTAATGGGAGTTTTTATTCTTAATATCGCGATTAACGTACTTAGTAGGTATTTTTCATATTCTCAAAAGAAGTTTGTTACAGTGTCTCAAGACGAGAGTCTTTGACCAGTGTGTGTTGCCAGTGATGACATAATGGGCACTGAAACGTGGTCGCTTGATATAGGCCTCATAAGAGGGCTTAAAGTCACCAAAAGAGCAATAGAGCTACGCTGGGAGTATCTCAGCGTGATCGCATCAGAAATGAGGCCCTCCGAATCGCTAAACTGAAGTGGCAATGGGCGGGGCATATTGCACGTAGAACCGACGGCCGTTAGGGCGGAAAGATTCTTGAGTGGCAACCACTTACCGGAAGGCGCAGCGTGGGTAGGCGGACTGATGGTCGCTGTAGTCCGCTGGATGCGGGTGGCGCAGGACCGGGCATTGTGGCACTCTTTGGGGGAGGCCTACGTCTAGCAGTAGATGTCCTTCGGCTGATATGATGATGATGAATATTTTCGCACAACACCCAATATATTTATACACTTATTTCAGAAGATTTCATTAGTTTCTTTCAAGAAGTTCTTTGTATATTAAGTACCTTTTGATTTGCAGTATAATACATTTAGGTAAATGAGAAATTTAGGTACTTATATTTCCTTACAATGATGTAAAATTTACATAAAGATCTCTCAAAATAAAGATTTTAATTTTATTTACTTTTTTTTTCTCAACATTGGAATTAGGGGAAAAAATTACCCAATAATATTTTCTCCGTTTTTCAGGGTTTAATATTTCAATCATTTTTTTGTCACTCCTATAAACTTCCATAATACAACGTAAGCAGGTTTACACTAATAGCCGATGATATAACGAGTCATGCGGACGGAGTCACGGGCAAAAGCTAGTAAACTATATACCTACAGTCAATCAGTCAGTCAGTTGGTAGTGACACAGCCTCTGAATCTAGATGTCTCGGATTGGAATCCTGGTAAGGAAATTTGAACGGAAACATTTGTAGCTGAGACTAGGATGTTTACGTATATAATAATAATAATTCTTTATTTCACTAAAGGATTACAGAAATATAGTCATTTGCATTTCAGTGGCTTGCACAAGGTAACAAGGAAAATGAATCTCTGAACCCTAAGCTAGCCTAATTGTAATAAATATTTTAGGGTGCAGTGAGTCTGGAATGTTAGCAAATACCATAATTATTTAACAAACCAAACAAGGAAAATATATGAACACTTTCATATTTGAATGAAGTGATCACCAAGGTATCAAAAATTGAGGTAACATTTAAACCAATAAAAACAATTCATTATAGATTTTTTCATAATCAAAGTACACCTTCATTCCTACCTTTTTAGTAGTTGTTGCCAAGGTGGGCACAACAACACACAACCACTTTATAGGTTCTTAGTGTTCAAAGGGTTAAAGGGCTATTACAATTTACAATACATATGTCATTCTCATAGAATAACTGAATATTCTATGAGAATGACATTTTTAACATAAACAGTTAAGTGTGTGAGTGCGTGTGTGTGTTTGTAAGGGACTGTCTGTGCATATAAAAGAGATGTATGAGTGATGAAAAATAAAATAGCTATAGGTAAAAAACTTAAGAAAAGAACCTGTTGTATGTTAGACGTGTTTGAATAGACATTTGTTAAGTTTGTTTTACATGTTTTTAATATGTAATGTCTATTTGAACATTTCACAACTACAAACAACAGGTCAGTCTTTTCTTAAGCTTTTTACCTATACTTCTGTACTTGTATTGGACATATCAATCTTGTTTGAGGGAACAGTCCTATTTACTAGTTAATTTTATTTTTATTTCAGAATCAATCTAAGTTACTAGACAATTTGTACTGCTTGAACACTCAACAGCATAGCAGCTACCCTGAGATAAGGGGTCAAGTTGCACCAATGTATAACAATTAATTCTGTTAAGTTTTAGTGTAGTATTGATTGCTTATCTTCTGTGTTTGGTGTTTACCTGTCCATGTATGTCCCCGCAAACTGTTACTGGTGTGTGTACCGGCTGGACATTCGGCTCCTCCAGTAACAAATCACAGACTATATTGCACAATTCCCGTAAGTCGTCCTCTGGCAAATATTTACACCACTTCGCGATCTCAATCCACTTATCTACGTTAGTCATTTTAGCTAAATTGTAAAGATACTACGGTGTTTATCAAGACCCCAAATTCCTTTGAATCTTTGGAGAACAAAGCTCGAGGCAGTTGCGAGGATTTCAATTGCCAGCTACCTAAAAAGCGAAATATCAGTGTAATAATGCGAGTGTCGTAGTCTTATTTTATTGGTCTGTGGTCCTAGTTATTTCATCTGGCTGTCAACGCTGACAACGCTGTCCTCAGAGTAAGGATTTCTATAGAGATCCCATATGAGTTTCACAAAAGGGGACAGAAAGGCTCTTATGCAGCTAAATTGAGAACTAGGCTTGAAAATCAAATCTGGTACAATAAACAACCTCTTTAATTTGGCCGGGTAATCGTATATTTGCCTTAAACCACAGAATAGAATAATAGTGGTACCTCAAACCACAGATTAATACTTGCCGAGTCCACAAAATGGCCCGTGATGGGCGATCACGCGGGGCACACCAAAATGATCTTAGCTCACTCTCTGTCGCTCGAATGGCCAAGTACGACAGAGGGAGATACACGAATTTCGTTCGTTTTTGTTTCGCTGTAGTGCCTATATAGACCTGAAGCTGCATTTACACATTCGAACGAATAGGAAGGCGAATAACGAATACGCATGTGTAAACAGTACATTCGCTATTCGCCTTTCGCCTCGCAATTCACATCGCGATTCGTGCATTCGCGTTTATTTAATCGTATGGCATTTATTTACGAACCGTGAGATCTTCGAGAAGACAAGTATTACGGTAAGATCGGAAATTTACGGTAAGATTGAAAAATTAAATAGTAAGTAAAGTATTTTTATGTTAGAATAGTCACCATTGGTTTCCTTTATTATAATTAAAAATGAAGAAAGAAGTACAGGGGTCTCGGCCCCGAGTATATTTTAATGCCATTCGGGGTCGAGACCCTTGGCCCGTGGGGTCCGAATGTTCTTAAACTCTTAAAAGAACTTTCTAAAAGACTAGTCGACTTCACTGGTGACCGAAGAGCTGGCAGCTTTCTCGCACAACGTATTAGCATCGCAATACAGAGGGGAAATGCTGCCAGCATCCTTGGCACCATGCCAAAGGGGCCAAATTTTTTAGATTTATTTTAATTTTATTTAGTATTAGTTTTAATTTAGTTCTATTCTAGGTCTAGTTTAAGTTGTTTAATATTGTTCATATAATAAAGAGATATAGATATATGACTATTAAAAATATGTAGTTCCCTTCAGAAAGTAAATGCCCAATCTTACCAGTAAACCAATGCTACTGGAAAAATTACCGTTCCGTAAATTGACAAATGCCATTTTTACTCGTCACGAATTTTTTTTTCCAAGATAAAAGAACATATATGTAAAAGTCAGTTCATTACATAAATATATTCTTTTTTTAATGTATTGCAGTCAAGTCCGTGATAGATTAAAGTATTTTACCATTACCAATAACTAACATCATTACTTAAAGAGTTACTAATCAAAATATGTTCCTTATGGTTTTTATTTCAATGGAAACCTTCCAGATCAACGTCGATGTGTGAAAAATTATATTCAGAATCGAAGAATTTGAATTTTAACAAATTTCACTGCTGTTCTGGTTTATGGGCACTTTCGGTGATGTTGGTGTTAGCTTCCAGTTGTTAATTTTCCAGCCCTATTTGTCTTGAGATGCTTTCTTTTTTTGAATGGATGTTTGAAAACGTAGGGAAAGGCCTCTCTACTACTGCAGAAATTGTAAGAATAGTTAGGATTTTAAAAGCTATTTGTCTTAAGTAAGCACGCAATGTTTCCCACCATGTGAATGTGACTGATTCTGCAGTTGCTGCCAATTTCCACACCAAGTCTTTTTGTCAAAGATTGTGACTCTTATTGGTCATGACAACTCAATTGGACATTGGAATCCCAATTAAATGTCACCTTGCACCCGTCCATGTTTTTTTGATTTGTCAATGGATAGGTTTCAGGGCATTCGTTTTCCTTTGTTCAATTTATCTTTTGAGGCAGGTGTCGCGGAGATCGCGAATCCGTCCATACTGTGTCGTGTGACGACACCTTTATAATAAACTGTATATACTTTATGAATGATGAAAGAAAAACCAATGTGGCCTTGCTTCCTTATCCTGAGAGAATTCTAGAAGCAACGACGACTCTATTAAATCTATGGTAAGAAACAATACGTTATTTTTGAAGGCTCACTTTTTTCTTTCCCTGGTAAATTAATCCAGTCCCATCTTGAGACTGGTGTTGTTGTATAAGTTTAAACTCTGTGTGTGGTTCCTGATCAACGCAGAGGAAAGGACAGTCGACAGCTAAGTATATTTATTGAAGATGTTAATGATTATTCAGCTTGTAATCTATAAAGATATTTCGAATAACCATGAACCTTTGAGTAATTTGCAAACCATGAAAGTATATGGTAATTTTATCTATTTCTTACACTCTTTGAAATTTACTTAGCTTTGATGATAATATGGCAATTATAAATATGTTTTTTCAACTCTTAAGGATGTCACGAGTGTGACAGTCCGTCTTGCCTTGATTACCAGTAGTTGTGGTATTTCATTTACCAGGATATCGTGTAGTCGGTAGTCCAAGATGATAGTAATGCGAATTCATTATGAGGGACGGAGGTTCGCTCTTTTTATACGCAACATGATTATAATGATGCGAATCCATTTATGCACAACAGGATTACAGTGATGTTGATTCACTTTGAGTGATGGAGTTTCCACTCTTTGGGGAGTTGGACCCTGCAGTAAGCTAGCCATGCGAATAACCAGGCTGTAAGAACTATCCCTTGCGAGGGAGGAGTCATGCCACCCGGCTGTGGGGAGATGATGCTGGGAATGCGTTCCCGGCGGATCCTAGCCGGTAGGAGGATTATGCCCTCATTTTGTGGTGTGGGCGGTCTTGAAGGAGGCTGTCCTACACCGCGGCTGGACCCTTCTTTGCGAAGGAGGGGGAGCAATGTAAGTATGTACGTATGTCGTAGGTTACAGGCAGACTCTGGTGGGAGTAGTAACCTACGCTACTGGTGTCTTGCTCGTTAGAGGAGAACTAGTAATCTGTAAGTAAGTCAGTATGCTGTAAAGAAGTAATGTAATAGTCTCGAAGTAGACTATATTCATTTGCATGAGTGAACAGTCTCGTAAGAGACTGATCACCAAATGATATGATATTTCTCTCCTGAGAAAGCCAGTAAAATCAGTAAATAATAGATGCATACAACAGCCTAAACTATAATTCAATTATCTACTTACCATAAATTATACTTATCTTATCCTGAAGAGATAATGTTCCCGTTCACATCTGTCAATGGTATATTTAGTGATATCGGAGAGTCATAGATGTCTTTCTCCACAGATCTACATATGTCGATAGTACGTGAAGCTGGTCAGCTTCACTAGGAGCTGATGAATGACGGCTGACACTTCATGAGATTCAAGATACCTACGAGGGTAAATCAAAAAGTTCTTAGAATAAGGGTGAAAAACAAAAAAATAATGTTTTATTACTTTTTATTTTTCTACATAGTCTCCTTGTAGTTCTATACACTTTAAGTATCAATTTTTTTTATTCCATTATAAATTTTCCTTGGGACTCGAAAAACTCCTCTACAGCACCCACTACGGCGTTATCATCTCGAAATTTAATTCCGCGGATGTGCTCCTTTAATTTCGGGAATAGGTGAAAATCGCTAGGAGCCAAGTCCGGAGAATATGGCGGGTGGTCAAGCAGCGTGAAGCCAGCTTGGCGGATAGCAGTGAGTGCCAATTCTGAGCGATGAGCAGGTAGTCAATGAATAGGATTCCTTCCGCATCCCAGAATACAGAGGCCATAACTTTGCCCGCCGTCGGAAAAACTCGATTTTTTTTAAAGGTGGCGAAGATGGTCGATTCCAGGTCATGCTTTGTTTTTTTTGTTTCGGGATCAAAATGGTGGAGCCATGTTTCGTCCATGGTCACAAATCGGCGATAAAATGCATCCGGGTCACGTTCGATGATTTTCAGATTCCGCTTCGAAACCTCCACACGCTGTTCTTTGTTTACCTCATTTAACATTCGCAGAACCCATCTTGCGGAAACTTTTTTAAGCCCCAAAACGTCCGTCAATATTGATTGCACGCTGCCAAAAGAGATGTGTAGGATCTCTGCTAACTGTTTGATGCTAATTCTTCTGTCTTCCAATACCAATTTTTCAATTCTCGCCACATTGTCATCAGTGACCGAGGTGGAAGGCCGGCCGGAGCGAGGGTCATCTTCACAGTTGGGCCTACCTCTCTTAAATTCGGCAACCCAGTAAGCAACCGTGGAATATGGTATAGCATTAACATCTATAGTCTGCTGAATATCCAAATGAATTTCCTTAGTGGATTTTTTTTTCAGACAGAGATACTTAATCACGGCACGTAACTCATTTTTGTCCATAATGACAGATTTTGAGCGATTTGCTTCACAAAATAACTAATTATATGTGCAATTGGTACGCGTAAGCAAATAAAATTTGCCGCCATATTATGTCATAATGTCAGCTAAAAAAAACAAAAACAAACTACATTTAAAAAGGTATTATCACCATGCAGTTCTAAGAACTTTTTGATTCACCCTCGTAATATTGAAAGGTAGAAATCAAGTTCTCTCTGTTTCTTTCCTTCAATCAGTAGACTTTTAGACACCATTTACATCCTAATCTTTATAATGCGAAGCAGATTCAATAAACCAGAGTTACCTTTTATATCATTTATTAAATAATCAAAGTAACCCGGGCAGCTTGAAGGTATGTGTGACACGATCCCCTATGAAAACGTGACGACACATTTCCTTTTTGGTGGAGGTGCTGGGATATTCGGTAATGTACAAGATATGATCTTATGAACAAGATTTTGGTACATTATTCTTAAATCCTTGGTGTCAAAAGTGAGAACATGATTTGTACAATACTACTATATAGTAGAACGATTATAATAGCATGAATAATCCAAAATGAAGGTGGAGGCAGTCATTCTATCAGTATTAAAAGAAAGACTTTAATGTATAAAAAGATTTCATTAAAAATAATTATAAGTATCATTTTTATTTCTATGCCATCTAGTAAATATAAAATAAATAAAATATTCATGTGTCATTATTTGACATCTCTGAGTTTGACATTGTCCCGGAACCTCTGACGTTTGACGTTTCAGACGTGCATATAGCCAATACATTACCTACTTACTACTCCTACTAGCCGCCACCGCAGACCGCGCCAGTGTGTCATACCATACGCTTCAATTTAGCTGTAATGGCACAGAATAAGTAAAGCCGGGTCCACAGCGCCATGTTTTTCGTGTGGGCAAACATCAGACATGTTTTGTTGGATTTTTGGTGCTGTGGACCGGCCTTAACATTGAGGCCACGCCTATTTTGTGTTCGAAAAACATGTTAGATGTTTGTAAACATGAAAAACATGGCGCTGTGGACCCGGCTTAATGTGATGGCAGTTGGGCCTAGGCCGCGCGGTCAATAGTAAACTTGTCATTGGCTGTCAAAGTTACTATTTGAGGTTGCTTCAAGTTATGGGGTTAGGGGGTTATCTATGCTCATAACCAGACGTAGGAATCCGCGGGGCAACATTTTTTGACAAGTAGGGAGTTCCTATATCGATAAACTTAACTATCGATGCTAGTTCTATATACTAGTGATCACTCAATGGTTTGCTTGTAAAAACATGTTTTTTATTAAGAGTAAAAAAATATTAAATAATAAAATAACTAATTACTCTTCTTCGATTTTAAAAATAATTTTATAGTTTTACTGGTCCTATTTTTTTTCTTCGTGAATGACTTATTTACTCTTGTTAAAGTAAACGACGAGAATTCGTTCCATATTTTCAGGCGTTAAGCGTCCGTCTTGGCTGATAAATCCATCTCAGGTGGCTAAATGACTTTCATTTTCTGTGGAGGTTATTAGGGGCATAACAAAATTTTATAAAATGATCTAATGTACTCCGTCTAAATAAATAAACCAAATATTAAATAAATAAAATATGAATAAATAATAAATAAATAATTATTAGGGGACATTTTTCACACAAATCGAACTAGTCCCACGGTAAGCTCAATAAAGCTTGTGTTATGGGTACTAGACGACGATATATTTAATAGATATATACTTAAATACATAGAAAACATCCAAGTCTCAGGAACAAATGTCTCTGCTCACCACAGAAACAAATGTCCTTACCGGGAATCGAACCCGGGACCTCTAGCTTCGGAGGCAATGACACTGAAAAAAAGAAAATATTCAGGGTGGTGGTCAGGGGGAGGGTGGGTTTATTGTCGAAAATATAAATATTATTCAAGTCTATAAAAAAATTACAATCGCCATATCTGTCGTTAGACTTTGGTGTACGAATAGTAAAAAAGTACAGTCTACATTATGTAACATATATTTGGACGAAAAGGGAAAAATATACACAATACATTTAAAAATGTTTTCAACAATAACTCCGGGTAGGACACTATGGAAAAAACTAATATTCTACAAAAAGGTGAAGAAATCATTGAAGTCATTTGGCTACCTGAAATGGATTTATCAGCCAAGACAGAGACGCTTAACGCCCGAAAATATATAAACGAATTCTCGTCGTTTACTTTAACAATAGAAATGAGACATTCGCGAAGAAAAAAATTGGGACGAGTAAAACTATAAAATTGTTATTAAAAACGATAAAGAGTATTGAGTATTTTTTTTCTCTTATAAACATATTTTTACAAGCAAACCCTTGAGTGATCACTAGTATATAGAACTAGCATCGATAATTGAGTTTATCGATATTGGAACTCCCTACTTGTCAAACAATTTTGCCCCACGGATTCCTACGTCTGCTCATAACCGTTGTCGAACTTTTGGCTTAAAAGGTTATTTTTGGGATTGTCTTTCTTATTTTTTGTGTTTTTAAAAATAAATAATTAATATCACTCCAGTAGAGTAAAAAAGTACACGTAACTTATTTTTGCATGAAAAAGAAATCCAAAAAATACTTTTTTTCAATTGAAACCATTTGTTGGCAATAATTGCTAGAGAGCTCAATAGTGTACCATATAATTTATTGCTCCTATTATAGGCCACGCCCTGTATTTATGTCTATGACGTTTTGACATAACGTATAAATAGTCACGTTTTATTGTCTCAGAGTTTTATTGTACGACGGTTTATATGACTGTATTATATTTATATTCGACAATTAAAGTAAAATTTTGACCCGAATTTGCCGTTAAAACGTGACCGTAAAACTCGTAAAAGTCATTTTGCTATCATACTAGCCGGGCTGAAACGAATTTCGGGTTATCATTTAATTGCATTTGAGCACTAATATGACAATTTCCTTCGATATAACTACAATATGAACTAATGTTAATAAATTGTTTTAGAGACACTACCCCACCGTCACAATATATATACCTATACAGGGTGTGGCCTGTAATAGGAGCAAAAAATTAAACGGTACACTATAATATTGAGCTCCCCAGCAATTATTTTCAAATGGTTTTAATCGAAAAAAAGTAATTTTTGTTTTTTTTTTCGCAAATGTAGCCTATATGTACGTTTTTTACTGTACTGGAGCTATATTAATAACTATTTATTTAAAAAACCACAGAAAATGATATTTTAAAAAATCCAAAAAATATCCTTTTAAACCAAAAATGCCACAACGATTGAGTTATAACTAAATGCTACCTCAATATCTGCAGATGCTCTAAGGAAGCAGCCTTTAAATTGTTTGCTCCTATTACAGGCCACACTCTGTATTTATATAGCTTAAGGCAGTAACTCACATAGAGTCGCTTAAGACCTTTTTGGACCTGCGCTGCGTTAGAGCGATAAGGTTGCATGCACCTATCAATTTATATTTACTAAAACATTGATTTGTATCGATATCAAATGACATTTAGCGGGTAATCTAGGTATACTAATAGTGTTTGTGTGTAGGGGACGTATAATCTCAGAAACTACTTAAAATAGGCTATATTTTTAACCCCCGACGCAACGAAAAATAGGAGTGTTAGAAGTTTAACGTGGGTATCTGTGTATTTGTCTGTTGCATCGTAGCTCCCTAACGGTTAAACCGAAAATTAAACCGGTTCTTAAATATATTTCGTCAAAATCGGTTAAGCTGGTTACTTTGTAATAAACTTTTCTCAGTTGGTTATATCCCGCGGCTTTGCTTACGTTGTAATACACGGGCGGAGCAGCGCAACAGACAACATTAAATTAAGTAGGTATTCTTATTTTATTTATATAACATTTATGCATTACCTTCGGTACATTTTGTATTATCATTATCAGACAAAATTGAAAAGTGTAAGAAGTGATTACATTAACAGTACAATATCACGTCCTAACGAAAACATGTGTCGTAGCGTCTGACGTCAAAGCATCGGAAACATGCAGAAATATTAGCAATAAAAAATAGTGCAATAACCTTGTTTGTTTCTAAAACAGCTGATAAGTGCGCCGCCGCTGCATCGCGTCTAAACCGGTATTATATCAACACAAAAGCGAGTAACCAACAACCGTGCGTTCGATCCGCTCTTGAATATCTTTCTAAGTACCTACCCTTGCAAGTACCTACACTCCAGTTCAAGCCGTTCAATCTTGCTGACATTATTGGCTATGTGCGAAGTAGGTGATGGGGTAAGCTAGGCGATCGTAGCGCACACCATGGCAACCCTTACTAGTCTGTGACCATGGCAGAAATGTGCACTGTGTGTGCACTTACCACCGGGGACAACTGTCAAATTTACTTTCACGTTTTCTATTGGTTTCTTAACGGTTACCTACGATTCGTTTCGTTTGTATGTATTTATTTATTATCTTATTAATTTCAGTAAAATTTCCAATACGGGGTCTTTCTCGTTTACTAAAGTAAATAAAATATTCATTGTGTCATTATTTGACATCTCTGAGTTTTGACATTGTCTCGGGACCTTTGACGTTTGACGTTTCAGACGTGTATGCTCATAGAAGCTAGTTAAGGTGCAGCCCATCTACAAGGGAAAGGGAGAAATGGATTTAGAAAAATCATATCGACCCATTTCTGGGGAGAAAGAGAAAACCCGTCGAGACACTGGGACCGTGGGGTAGAAGCGCACGGGAGCTCCACAAGACACTTGCCAAACGACTGAGGGAGGCAACGGGATTTAGTTTTAGTTATTTTAATTAGTATTAGTGTTTTACTGTGTATGTTTTTTACTTGTGTATTTAGTTTAAGGTTTATTTCGTAAATAAATAATTATAGAATACCCATTTCTTTAATACCTATTATCTCCAAAGTATTTGAATGCCTAATAATTAAGCTCAAAACTCATGGGATTTTTGGCCAATAACAACTATTGTTATAGTTCCAGGCGGGCCGCTCGACGTCGGACGCGACGCGTGTCGTTGTCGCGCGGGTGCTGACGCACCTCGAGGGCGGGCGACAGGTTGCCGCGATATTCTGTGACTTGTCGCGTGCTTTCGAGATGGTTGACCACGCGCTGCTTCTTGAAAAGTTGTCACGATACGGAATCGGGGGCACTTTCTTCAAACGATTTGCTCCTTTCTAACAAACAGAAAACAATCTAGTCATGTCCTGGATTCAAGATCAAAATTGGAGCTCGTCGGTGGTTGTGCCGTGCCCCAGGGTTCCGTAACAGGGAATAACTTATTTTTGATTTTGGTCAATGACATCTCATCAGCGTGCCCTGGTCTGGAACTTGTTACTTTCGCCGATGATACGTGCGTGGTAGTGGACGCTGACAGTATTGACAACTTACAAGTAAGAGTTAGTGACGAAATGTACCAACTGTCCCATTGGTTCTCGGCAAACGGGTTGCAGTTAAACATCGATAAAACTAACATTATGCATTTTCAGCTAAGAAAAAACAACTTAAACCTGAACATAATGCTAGATAACATACGAGTATCCCAAGTCGAACAGGTCAAGTATTTGGGCTGCACCTTAGACTCCGGCCTCACATGGTCTCCTCACATAGAGTCTATGTGCGACAGGCTGGCATCAGCGTGCTCCGCACTTTCCAGGCTCGCCCCCACCCTGTCACACATTAACTTACTAAAAGCGTACTATGGATATTTCCACTCATGATTTGTTAGATGGATTTTCACACTGGATTTACACTTCATTTTCTACACGCACAATTTCTTATGCGTATATGTTACTTGTCGCAAAATATCGCATTAGCCTTTTTATCTATTTTCTAATAGATTGTATTCTCAATAGAAAATTATTACATACGCAAGCACATATTGAACATGATTTCATAAGTGTGCTGCTTTTTGTCAGGCAATAGTACATATAAAAATGGGACATTCCTCATCGCTTCCGACATCTCCATGAATTGTATATAACTGTTTGTATGGTTTCGGAACAATCTTAAATGTCCCGTACATGAAGGTTTTTTCTATATTTATTAAAAAAATTTGGGAATCTGTCAAGTCATGAAAATGAGAATTCTGTCTACTTTCGAACTTAAAAAGTTATGGGCTAGATCATCTGGTATTTGTACATCGTCACATGATGATATGCTACTTTTAGCCAAATAAGCATGTCGATGTTTGTAAAGTGTGTCTCGAAGTTGGTAAAATACTGGTAATTTATCCGCATATGGCTCCGACATAAACTTTGCCATTTCTTCATTATAAATTTGAGGTATTGGCCGGTAATCAGAGGTAACCTTTTTCTTCAACCGCAGGATGCTTTCCTCTATTTCAATACCCTCAAAGTCGGGTACACAATTGTGATGTGCTTCCCTTACTATTACATTGCTGCTATCTATCACCAGCAAACCTTTACACGTAGTTTTGGCACATATCCAGTGATGTTTTTTAGTTATTCCTTTTAAGATAGTGTCTATAGCCACCTCGAATCAAAACTCTGCCACCGTGAGTGCTGTTTATGAATTTTAATTTTGGTTGTGTATCATTGGGGCCAGCTGGCTCCATTTTTGCTTTTTCTTCAACTTATTCAATAAAATTATTGCAAGCACGACGTCAAAGCAGACAAAAGTAGTCACAATAAATGACAACTTCAAAGTCAAGGAAAAAAATTATCGACCAGAATTATCTATACTAAAAACTCTTAACGAGGTTGAATAGGCAATTTTATATCGAAATTTAGAATTTTCGTTTGCAGCGTTACTGCAAAACATTATTCTAGTACCGGATGGTGCATCGTTACTGACGATTTCTCAATGTAATTTGAGACGTTGGTGCAGGTAAAAGAAGCCTAAGTCTTCTACGGTGACATCTACCAGTGGCTAGAGCGATTGGCCGCGTATGCCAGATGTCGCAGGTTCAAATCCTGCTCGGAGCACAAAATTTTTCTATTTTCCTCTATAATTTGAAATTTAGAATTTTCGTTAGCAGCGTTAAAAACTTCACTTTAACTTTTTATGAAACTCACAGGTGTGAATTAAAAATACCAAAATGTATGTTTTAGAGTATACATTTTTGATTTTCTAGTTTCTCCTCTGAGTTGGAAGGTCAAATGGCAGTCACTTCCTCAAAAATTAGTGCTTTCACTAATTCTTAGATTAGGTAAGCGGACTCAGGGTAAGAATTTAACCGAGCTAATACTAAGACGAGACAGACGGACTAATTTGAATAACATGCATGGAAATATTGCCAATAGTAAAATTAGACATATGCAAAATATTTTCTTCAGTGAAAAATTACAACATACGTATAAGTACATACGTAGAGGGTAGATACATGTTTTCTGCCAACAAACTGTTATACAGTTTGGCAGATCAGCGAAAAATGTTTTTAATGTTATTTTATTTTTGTGATAAATAATAAAAAAGAAAAAAAAAACAGAGACTACGCGTATGAAAATTATTGCGAAAAGTAAAATATACGCATATGAAATTGTACGCGTGGAAAATAAAGTGTCAGGAAAAATAGGCGATCGGAATTTTATATACAGACAAAACAAATACCGGAAAAAAGGCTATCGGAAATTTTTATACAAGAAAATACAAATACTGGAAAGAAAGGCAATCGGAAATTTTTATACAAGAAATTAAAAATTTCGGTAAATCCATCTAACAAATCCCACTCATTACTAACGCTAGGGGTAGATCTTTGGGGTTTGTCAGCCGATCGTGACAGAGCATTTAAACTGCACAAGCGCGCCGTCAGGATCATTGCTCGAAAGTCTTACGACCACCCTGCAATAGCTATTTACGATACAAGGGTTGTAAAAGAAAGAAAGGCCGATATCGCAGATGTTAGAGGCCCGAGCCGCAGGCGAGGGTCACAAATATGCGAGAGAGGGCTTTCTGTTTGATTTGTTAGATGGATTTTCCGAAATTTTTAATTTCTTGTATAAAAAATTCCGATCGCCTTTGTTTCCAGTATTTGTATTTTCTTGTATAAAAATTTCCGATAGCCTTTTTTCCGGTATTTATTTTTTCTGTATAAAAATTTCCGATCGCCTATTTTTCCTGACACTTCATTTTCTACACGCACAATTTCTTATGCGTATATGTTACTTGTCGCAAAATATCGCATTAGCCTTTTTATCTATTTTCTAATAGATTGTATTCTCAATAGAAAATTATTACATAGGCAAGCACATATTGAACATGATTTCATAAGTGTGCTGCTTTTTGTCAGGCAATAGTACATATAAAAATGGGACATTCCTCATCGCTTCCGACATCTCCATGAATTGTATATAACTGTTTGTATGGTTTCGGAACAATCTTAAATGTCCCGTACATGAAGGTTTTTTCTATATTTATTAAAAATTTTTGGGAATCTGTCAAGTCATGAAAATGAGAATTCTGTCTACTTTCGAACTTAAAAAGTTATGGGCTAGATCATCTGGTATTTGTACATCGTCACATGATGATATGCTACTTTTAGCCAAATAAGCATGTCGATGTTTGTAAAGTGTGTCTCGAAGTTGGTAAAATACTGGTAATTTATCCGCATATGGCTCCGACATAAACTTTGCCATTTCTTCATTATAAATTTGAGGTATTGGCCGGTAATCAGAGGTAACCTTTTTCTTCAACCGCAGGATGCTTTCCTCTATTTCAATACCCTCAAAGTCGGGTACACAATTGTGATGTGCTTCCCTTACTATTACATTGCTGCTATCTATCACCAGCAAACCTTTACACGTAGTTTTGGCACATATCCAGTGATGTTTTTTAGTTATTCCTTTTAAGATAGTGTCTATAGCCACCTCGAATCAAAACTCTGCCACCGTGAGTGCTGTTTATGAATTTTAATTTTGGTTGTGTATCATTGGGGCCAGCTGGCTCCATTTTTGTTTTTTCTTCAACTTATTCAATAAAATTATTGCAAGCACGACGTCAAAGCAGACAAAAGTAGTCACAATAAATGACAACTTCAAAGTCAAGGAAAAAAATTATCGACCAGAATTATCTATACTAAAAACTCTTAACGAGGTTGAATAGGCAATTTTATATCGAAATTTAGAATTTTCGTTCTAGTACCGGATGGTGCATCGTTACTGACGATTTCTCAATGTAATTTGAGACGTTGGTGCAGGTAAAAGAAGCCTAAGTCTTCTACGGTGACATCTACCAGTGGCTAGAGCGATTGGCCGCGTATGCCAGATGTCGCAGGTTCAAATCCTGCTCGGAGCACAAAATTTTTCTATTTTCCTCTATAATTTGAAATTTAGAATTTTCGTTAGCAGCGTTAAAAACTTCACTTTAACTTTTTATGAAACTCACAGGTGTGAATTAAAAATACCAAAATGTATGTTTTAGAGTATACATTTTTGATTTTCTAGTTTCTCCTCTGAGTTGGAAGGTCAAATGGCAGTCACTTCCTCAAAAATTAGTGCTTTCACTAATTCTTAGATTAGGTAAGCGGACTCAGGGTAAGAATTTAACCGAGCTAATACTAAGACGAGACAGACGGACTAATTTGAATAACATGCATGGAAATATTGCCAATAGTAAAATTAGACATATGCAAAATATTTTCTTCAGTGAAAAATTACAACATACGTATAAGTACATACGTAGAGGGTAGATACATGTTTTCTGCCAACAAACTGTTATACAGTTTGGCAGATCAGCGAAAAATGTTTTTAATGTTATTTTATTTTTGTAATAAAAAAGAAAAAAAAAACAGAGACTACGCGTACGAAAATTATTGCGAAAAGTAAAATATACGCATATGAAATTGTACGCGTGGAAAATAAAGTGTCAGGAAAAATAGGCGATCGGAATTTTATATACAGACAAAACAAATACCGGAAAAAAGGCTATCGGAAATTTTTATACAAGAAAATACAAATACTGGAAAGAAAGGCAATCGGAAATTTTTATACAAGAAATTAAAAATATCGGTAAATCCATCTAACAAATCTTCTGTTTTACGACCCGTGTTTTGTACACAATTTTACGGTCACCACTTGGCCAAAAAGTGGATTTTTCCGGACGCGCAGCGTGCGGAAAAACGCGCTTTTTGGCAAGGTGTGGTGTAAAAGACCTTTTCAGGGAGTCAAAAATACTTACGCTGCCGAGTGTCTACATTCTCGTCGCATGCAAATACGTCAGAGCTAACCTTGACAGCTTTACAACCCCTCCGGTTAACCGCGAAGGAGAAAACTCCTAACAGTGCCTCGGTGCAGACTCGCTAAGACTCTGAAATCACTGGCTGTCTTTGGACCAAAACTGTACAACTCGCTCCCAGTAGAGTTCATCAACTTAAAACGCCCCTAACCAACTTGGCATGCTATATAGGTACTGTCGACGAGTTTGTTGATAGATGTCGTTGACCCATGGTGAAAATATCTATTTATAATTAAAGATATAGTAAAAAATATTATTATTACCGAATGCCTAATATTTATTATAAGTTAAAAACATTGTCATGTAAAATACCAAATTTTATGATTAAATATCTAAATCTAGATCTCAAAAGACGAAAATACTTCTAAGGTCACAATTTACGCTTAAACCCCCAAACCGATTGAGGATGAATTTCACATGGAGATAGTTTAAGGCGATCCCGGAAATTATCCTTTAGAAGAGAAAAGAAGGGTGGAAGTTTGCATGGGAGCGCGATAACCCAGCTAACGCCTGAAATAATTAAATAGCAATTGTCCTTTTTATGGCTATTGAACGAGTTCCGCGCGGGCGTAGTCGCGGGAAAACGTAATTCATAAAACATAAATCACACAATATTATATATGCCTCATTTTTATTTCCTCACGTTATCATGTCAAATCAAAATAGTGACCAGCACGCGCTAGTTCATTAAAAACTTCACACACACGTTATGGAGATATAATTTTTAAGAAAAAAAAAACCGACTTCAATTGGGGAGGCCGGTGAAAGATTATTATACTTAGATGGTGCACTCTTAGATTCCATACAATAAAATAAAAATGGCTATAAGTATGTTTATAGTGGTAGAAGACTAAGTACAATCAATTCCTCATGGAATCCTCCATCAGAACTCAAGCTTGACGAAAATGTGTCCTGAAAACCTAGCTTGCTTGACAAACAAAACGAAGAGAACAAATCGCCAAACTTGAACTACGCGTCGTTGAAGAGTTCCATTCTGATCATCATCAGCAGTTCCACTTCATCAAATGTCACTTTTTTGAATGAAAATGCTTGATTAGTTCATGAAAATACTAAAATCAATATTTGTGTGCCTTTCACATTTGAGGAGTTCCCTCGAATCCTAATGGATCCCATCATCAGAACTCGAGCATGACAAAAAATAAACGTGAAAATAAAATTTGCTTAACAAACACAGCTAGAAGGACAAATCGCCATAGGTGAACTTTTCGTCGTTGAAGAGTTCTGTTCTGATCATCATCAGCAGTTCCACTTCATCAAATGTCACATTTTTGTATGAAAATGCTCGACTTGTTGATAAAAACATAAAAATCACAATCTGTGAACATTTATACAAAAGATTTCGTATTTTATAAACAATCGGAGACTGTTTATGGGACTTGAGGAACCTCATAATCACTTCTAATGAGCTACGAGAATCAGAAAAAATTATTGCCTTCGGTATTTTCAACATGAGGGCATATTCAATAGCTTTAAATAAACCATAACATTCTCCAGTATATACGGAGCTTTCCGGGGGAAGTTTAATCTGTTGAAAACATTTATATTGATGATGGTAAACCTCAACGCCACAGCTAGCCCTAATGGTCAAGCACGAATGTTTTTAAATAGATTTGTAATCGAAACTCTATTTAAGATTTGAAATAAAACTTGAATTGCGCATAAAATTATAAATAAAGCAAAAATATGCATATAGTATGTGAAATTATCATCAATCATTTTGTAAATTTGATAAAGTACGTCACCAGCATATCTGCCTATCCAAAGGCGGCAAAAATATCTGACACGTCCTAACGGCCCTACAAATAGAGTCTTGTCAGATATTTATGCGCGCTTTGTTGTGGCAGATATTGGTGCTGGTGAGTGTACAACGTTTTAGTACCTAAACAGCAGATAAAGGTATTTTCACGGAGCTCTTCACACGCTGAAAACGATTTCGAGACTGAGTTATAATCGATTAATGAATTAATTTTTAATATTTTATTTGCACATTGTTCCTATTTTTTGGCAGAGGGGTAAGCACAGACTTCGGATTGCGCCTTACGGCTACATCCCAAAGAGAATATAATCACTTGCTACATCCTAATTATATGGGGGTAAGTATACTAATAGCTACTCTAGTTATGTATGCTCTAAGTTCCTGTCACTTCTATTTTTTTGAAATGGCCAACAGATACCAAGTCGCTAGAACTGATTCACGACCACGACTCTGAAATCACTCTATACAAGAGGTGCTTTAGAAGTGAACGCTCATGTGCGTCGGTGGTAGTCAGTGGTTAAGTTTTTTTTTGTACAGTAGTTATAATCGAGAATCGGCCTACAAATAAAACACACCAATTTACACAAGAGTTTAATTACCATGAAATAAAAAAAAGCATGCAAGTACATTTTTTAAATGTTACACTTTTGATATCCTTAAAGGTGCCATTGGTATGCTGCTGTGGATGTGTTAAACTAAACATAATAATAACATTAATAACTGTAATTGTAACTATGAACTACACTTAAATCTAAAAGCTGTTTCAGGTGCTTGAAATAATGTTCCGATTCAAAATGGGACGGATCAATTACTTCATACCGGTTAAATAAAAAAAATGCAATAACAAACTCTTGCTTACATGTATTTGTAAAGAAAAAAGAACGTATAGAAAAAAAGAACGTAAAATAAAACTTCATAACACTAATAATAAAAAAAAGAAATAACAACAGGAAATGTTTTTTTAGATTACATGCGTAATATTATATATGTTTGTTTTAGCTTGACTTTCCCCGTCTAGTAATATATGCCTCAGGTGTGATTAGATTCCCGTCGCGTGGTTTTCGAATATCACCTATTATGGACGCCATATGAATTTGTTACTATTTCACTCGAACTACCGGCCTAGCTAGCACAATAGCTTATACCGTCACGTTATATGAACCAGAAAGTTGTGTAAGCTAGGCACATTTTGAAAAATTTCAGCTTTGTAACTTATATGCGGCAATCGCACTGCGTTCTATACACGTACAATGTCGCGGGAGATGTATGATGAAGCTAGTAACCACGTTAATTAATGTAGTCCCATTATTGGAAACAATATGGGTTCTATCCGATATAGACGAGAGATTATTGTTATAGTAATTATATTTTTTTTACTTAAGTACTTTTAGTGTTACTTTTTAAACTAGAGAAACAGGTAATACTCTCGCCACCACAGGATAGAAAGCTAATATCCCTAAAAGGTTCGAAATTGCCAAGGTATCATTAAATCACAGAATGCTATTTTTGAGATATAGTGACTAGTCATAAATTTATTTAACGATAATAAGTTCCTATTGTCGATGGCTGAGATTTCCATTTGTATCGTAAATATGAAGTCACTACTAACAGCTTTGTATGACACCAATCGCAATTTGCAACAATTACTGTTTCGCCGACCAACAAAGATAATGATAATACTAACTTACAAAGATTACTCAATCTAAAATATTCTCTAAGAAGACAATGTAATGATTATTATGTCGATAAACGAAGCGTTATCTAACAATTTGATGTTAATGAATCTTCCAAAGTTAACATTTTAAATATTAAAAAAAAAAAACACTTATATCATGAGAGAGTACCAAAGTCATCACAGATTTGGAGAATTTCGTTCGCATCAGCACGTCTCTAGAATGCTATGAACCACGTAAGGCCTGTTTTTGTTTCAATTAGTTTACTACGAATCGGATACAAATCGGACATAGCGCAGATATCTCAGTTTAACTCAATGCTGATCACTGCATATCACTATCTGAATAATGAAAGAAATATAACTCGATTAATTGACCAATTTAGTCCAATACCAGTGACATGACATTTATTTCGAATGACCACAGTAGTAGCAATTTGTTCAAATCTATGTTCCGTAACCACATCATTAATCCCATACTGTTTCATGAATTTTTCACTTTTTGTCAAATTACTATATACAAAACGGTTATAAATATTTAAAAATACGTTATGTAACCAAAGTATGGTCATACATATCTCAATACTGAATAAAATATACTTAATTACAAAATGTTTTATGTACCACAATAAAAAAAAACCATCGCCGAATGCCGCCAGTAATTTTTGCCTAAATTACAAATGCAACATTGCTTTGGCAAATATAATATTAAATATTAACGACTCACTATTCATACGAGGCACTTAGTCACATAAAATTATATTATGTGCAAACGGAGGGTGCAGTAAAGTGTATTAAATATAATCTTTTATAAAGTTCAAATAAAAGAAATATTCTCATCTCTTATCACCCCCATTATTTGAGAAAACAGAAAGACAGGCGATATTTTGATATCCAAAAAGACCCTGTAATATTCTTATACTAAGTTTTAACACTTTCATGCTTATAAATTATAGGTATACTCGTAAACTAAGCACATGCAATACAAACTAACAATACGTGAAGTTGATCTACAACACGGATATTTTAGAGGTGTCGAAAGATGTGATATTTCTACAGAATTCCACACAAAATACAGAAAATCTTCCACTAGTTTAAGCGATTTTTCTAAATAATAAAAAAACCCTAAGCTATTTATTTGGCCATGTGCAGCGTCATATTGTGAATGACAGGCCAGACTCAACAAACTGGAACGAATTGACAGTCGGACTGTTATCGTTCAACTTACACTTACTATAAAATATGATATACTTAATAAGGAATTAACCGCTGTACCTTATGGAACTGACTGGAATTAATAAACAAATTAATTGAAAAGAACCATAATCCTAGTATTGCCGAAGCATAAAGCAGAAACAAATTGTATAAAAATATCCTGGTAACATTGAACTCATAACATGGAAAGAGCATATAAATCGACTATGCTTATCGTAGGATTTCACAATTTCCTAAAAAATCTTTAAATATTTTTTTAAAAGGCCATTCAATGTTACCCTGATGAAAGATTAAAACACGAAAGATATAAGTAGGCGGTTTTTCGACTGTACTTTTTAGTAGTATCGGATTAGGGCCAACAACATCACTCAGAAGGACACTGCTAGGATTTGCAGTCCCGGTCCCGATTTGTATGAAATTTCCATACTCTAGACACTGCCTAACATTTCATTTTTCATACTAACTAGCATCATGTTTGACAATTGCGAGTTTGATGAGATATGTGTAGATTAGGCATATACCTGCTACTGTATACTACCAATTTATCTATAGATAAGAAGAGATCTTTTGTAACTCAATTATTGTCGACATATAAAAACTTAAGAAAACAAGACACTTATGAATAAATCCTCTGACTTAACTACTTTCTAAAGCAAAACAAGCATATCTTAACGAAGAAAAGCTACACGGTAAGCGACTTCGTGGCAAAAACTCATACAGATCAATCAATTACTATAATGAGGTACACCGGTACTTATCTAATTAAACGTTGTCTCCTTTATTGGTGGTACAAAATGCTTTAAAAAATTTAACTGCACTTCGAATGTTGAAAAACTGCTGAATGCGAATCGCGCGTGGGTCCGTGATTCCTCTCTTGCGCAGCGTATATGCTATAGTTCTGTAGATGTTCATTTTATTTGATTGCGAAGCCCACGTGCAACCTCAAGGTCTCGTTTGCAGGACAGTGTGCGCGTGAAGCGACGCGTCGCGCGAGACGTAAGATAGATGTTATGTTCCGCCATGTGTGGTGCCTGGCCGCGCGCGCCGCGCCGCTGCAAGCCACGCTTGTCTATAAACGAGACCTAAGCCGCGTGCCGCAGCCTGCCGCGATGGTGGAACCAGGAACCACACTTCGGGTATTTGTGCAAATGTTCGTGTTGCATCTCCTTGTTTAATTTCATCGCAAAAGAAGAGAACACGCGAACACGCAACCCGAAGTGCGTTTAAATTATAGATATACTCTTAAACTAAGCATATGCAATACAAACTATACGTGAAGTTGATCTGCCACGCAAACATTATATAGGTTTCGTTTGTATAGATGTGATGATTCCGCGGAATACCACACAAAAATACAGAATGTCTTCCAGAACAAAGCGTCATTTCTAAATAAAAAGAAATTTTAACCCTAAACTATTTATTTGGCCATGTGTCAAATCGTGAATGACAGGCCAGAATCTACAAAACAGGAACGAATTAACAGTCGGACTGTTAACGTTCAACTTACAATTACGAAAGTATAATAAACGAAATAAGGAATTAACCGCTGTACCTTTCAGAACTGACACAATTAATATACAATGCATTTGAAAAGGACCATAATTCTAGTATTGTCGAATTATATAGCAGATACAAATTGTATTGCGTAATCATAATCAACAACTAGGACTCCAAGTCGATACAAATTGCTGCTCACTATTAGCACAATATATTTTTGACAGTATTACGTAATCAAAAACTAGACTTAAAAAAAATACAATAAAATCGTGTAGCCATCTCCGCATCTACACGATTTGAAAAAGCGGAAGTTCAATGCGGCTCGTTCTAAAGACAGTGTTAATCAACGTTTTCACCGCGGCCTCCTTTATTGGTACAAAACGCTTTAAAAAAATTAACCGGCCTGCAAAGGTTGAAAAACACTGCTGTATGCGAATCGCACGTGTATCTGTAATTCCACTCTTGCGCAGCGTATGCTATAGTTCTGTCGATGTTCATTTTGTTTGATTGCGAAGCCCACGTGCAGCCTCAAGGCCTCGTTTGCAGGACAGTGTGCGCGTGAAGCGACGCGTCGCGCGAGACGTAAGATAGATGTTATGTTCCGCCATGTGTGTTGCCTAGCCGCGCGCGCCGCGCCGCTGCAAGCCACGCTTGTCTATAAACGAGACCTAAGCCGCGTTCCGCAGCCTTCCGCGATGGTGGAACCACACTTCGGGTATTTGTGCAGATGTCCGTGTTGCATCTCTTTCTTTAATTTCTGCGCAAAAGAAAGGGACGCGAACACGCAACCCGTAATGTGGTACAATTATAGTGAATAATGCTTTCCCATCGGCGGAACTCCTTTATTAGTCAATGTCAAATGACCCTCCACTTCCACCAACAACAATACCAATACTACCAGTAATAATTAATATAATTATACACCGTGCAGATTTCTCTAACAGAATAAACACTAGTAGTATGTTACCATTTGACATGACAGATAGGGCTGTTAAAAAAAATCATATTTCGATTTCCAGATTGAACACTCATCCATTATGCCTACTGATTTAACGTCCTAAAATATTGTCTCACTAATCGTAGCAAAACTTAGTGATATGTTGTTAAATAAAAGAAATGTATGATTTGGGGTCTCTGTTACTGACAAACAAAACTAGTCTTTTGGTGATAATTGTTTCATAGAAATGCAATTGGTGAGGTGTCTTTTCAGATGCAATTGATGGAAA
Source organism: Notocelia uddmanniana (assembly GCA_905163555.1). NCBI lineage: Eukaryota > Metazoa > Arthropoda > Insecta > Lepidoptera > Tortricidae > Notocelia > Notocelia uddmanniana. The sequence continues at coordinate 11,171,439 of LR991052.1, read as the reverse complement.
GTCGTTTAAGATAAGGGTAAAAAACAAAGACAGGCGCCTATTTACCCGACTGCGCCAGAAGGAGGGTTATGTTTTTCCAGAGCATGTATGTATAATTTGTTTGGCACGCTCTGCAGCCTGAACGGCTCGATGGATTTTAGTTTCAAATGTGTCGTTAATCATTTCTAATCACACAGAATCGCAGTCGGGTTTTTTATAATTAATGACTTGTTTGATATCCAAAAAGACCCTGTTCTATGCTTATACTACTTTTAAACACTTTCATGCTCATAAATTATAAGTATACTCGTAAACTAGGCACATGCAACATAAACTAACAATACGTGAAGTTGATCTACAACACAAATATTATAGAGGTTTGGGAAGATATGAGGATTCCACAGAACAGAACTCCACAAAAAAATATAGAAAATCTTCCACAACATAAGTGACATTTCTAGATAAAAAAAAACAAACCCAAATTATTTATTTGGCCATGTGCAGCGTTATATTGTGAATGACAGGCCAGACTCAACTAAACTGGAACGAATGAACAGTCCGACTGTTATCGTTCAACTTACAATTACGATAAAATATAATATACTAAATAAAAAATTAACCGCTGTACTTTATAGTACCGACACAATTAATACACAATGCATTTGCAAATAACCATAATTCTAGTATTGCCGAAGCATATAGCAGAAACAAATTGTATTGCGTAATCATAATCCCTCCACCACACTAGGACCCCAAGTAGATACAAACTTAGTACAGTATTAATTAAAAAAACTATTTAAAAAATCTTGTATGCAGCTCCACATCAACAAGATTTGAAAAGTGGAAGTACAATGCAGCACTTTCTAAACGCCCTTCTTTATTGGCACTAAACTGCGCTGCAAAGGTTGAAAAACTATACTAAATAAGGAATTAACCGATGTACTTTATAGTACCGACACAATTAAAACACAATGCATTTGCAAATAACCATAATTCTAGTATTGCCGAAGCATATAGCAGAAACAAATTGTATTGCGTAATCAAAATCCCTCCACCACACTAGGACCCCAAGTAAATACAAATTTATTACAGTATTACTTAATTAAAAGACTATAAAAAAATCTTGTAGTCAGCTCCGCATCAACAAGATTTGAAAAAGTGGAAGCACAAAGCAGTACTTTCTAAACGACGCCCTTATTTATTGGTACTACACTGCGCTGCAAAGGTTGAAAAACTGCTGGACGCTAATCGCACGTGGGTCCGTTATTCCTTTCTCGCGTAGTGAGGTGCTATAGTTGTGTAGATGTTCATTTTGTTTGATTGCGAAGCCCACGTGCAGCCTCAAGGTCTCGTTTGCAGGACAGTGTGCGCGTGAAGCGACGCGTCGCGCGGGACTTTAGATGTTATGTTCCGCCATGTGTGTTGCCTGGCCGCGCGCGCCGCGCCGTTGCAAGTCACGCTTGTCTATAAACGAGACCTAAGTCGCTTGCCGCAGCCTTCCGTGATGGTGGACTGTTAACGTTCAACTTACAATTACGGAAGTATAATAAACGAAATAAGGAATTAACCGCTGTACCTTTCAGAACTGACACAATTAATACACAATGCATTTGAAAAGGACCATAATTCTAGTATTGCCGAATTAAATAGCAGATACAAATTGTATTGCGTAATCATAATCAACAACTAGGACTCCAAGTCGATACAAATTGCTGCTCACTATTAGCACAATATATTTTTGACAGTATTACGTAATCAAAAACTAGACTTGAAAAAAAATACAATAAAATCGTGTAGCCATCTCCGCATCTTCACGATTTGAAAAAGCGGAAGTTCAATGCGGCTCGTTCTAAAGACAGTGTTAATCAACGTTTTCACCGCGGCCTCCTTTATTGGTACAAAACGCTTTAAAAAAATTAACCGCGCTGCAAAGGTTGAAAAACACTGCTGTATGCGAATCGCACGTGTATCCGTAATTCCACTATTGCGCAGCGTATGCTATAGTTCTGTCGATGTTCATTTTGTTTGATTGCGAAGCCCACGTGCAGCCTCAAGGTCTCGTTTGCAGGACAGTGTACGCGTGAAGCGACGCGTCGCGCGAGACTTTAGATGTTATGTTCCGCCATGTGTGTTGCCTGGCCGCGCGCGCCGCGCCGCTGCAAGCCACGCTTGTCTATAAACGAGACCTAAGTCGCTTGCCGCAGCCTTCCGTGATGGTGGAACCACACTTCGGGTATTTATGCAAATATCCGTGGTGCATCTCTTTCTTTAATTTCTTCGCAAAAGAAAGGGACGCGAACACGCAACCCGAAGTGTGGTACAATTGTATAGTGAGTTCTTTGAGGCAGAAAACTCTCGTTTACTTTTTGCTGGATTTCAGAATCTGTCTCTTTTCAGTAATCAAGTTTCATTATACATATGTCTAGACAAAACCTACAACATTACCATCAGCACCAAATAGTAGCAAATAATATTTAAAAAAAAAATTAAAGAAATAAAATAAATAATAAAAAAACAAAAAATATAATATTTAAGATGTACAATAAAAAATGAGTTTTTTCGAAGCCGATTAGCACTCCCTTCCTACAGAGCTAGGCCAACCAAAATTTGCACAAGTTTTTTTTTAATACTTCGATGATGGCAAACAATCCCACGGCCTGCCTGATGGTAAGCAGACACCACAGCCTATGTACACCTGCGACTCCAGATGAATCACAAGCGCGTTGCCGACCCTTTATTGACTTGGGGATGCGCTGTGTTGAGAGTGAGGGACCCGCAGATGTCTCCAGCTGTCAAGCTAAAGACTTATGCAGGTCCCTCACTCCCAACACAGCGCATCCTCGGGAGCTCTGGCGACCTTACTCACCACCAGGAACACAACACCTCATACCTACCCAACGGGCAAGTAGTGATGCTATTATGGCTGTGGTCTTCTGTAAGGCGGAGGTACTTCCCCAGTTGGGCTGCTCCAAATTTTGAGCGAGATGACGTTTCACTGTGCCCTACCTCTTCAAAACATGTAGACAATAACAAACACATGTAGACAATTATGACATATAGATATTCAACGAAGGTTTTTTGTCACTAACATTTTTTGTTCATGTACAGTCAGCTACAGAGAAATATGACCCCCTTACTTATGTTTTTATGCAGGGAGGGGGGTGGGTCAGGTTTCTGTACACGGCTAATGCTAAATTTGCAAATGTAAATTTGTTGTGCAAATTTTGGTTAGCCTGGGTCTTTAAGGAAAGGGGGAATCGCAATAATGTGTTTTCGATTTCTTACTCGATGTCTTAAATTGGGACGATGAAAAGGATGCATTATTTGCTACTTTTAGATGCTGATGATAATTTTTGAAGTCTAGACTTATAATGAAAGTCCATCACGGAAAAAGCTCCCATTTCTAAAATCTGAAAAAAAACAGGACTTCCACGCCTCAAAGACTCCCCATCAAATGCATCTGAAAATACACCTCACCAATTTATTTCTTTGAACCAATTATCACTAAAAAAACTAGTTGTTTGTGAGTAACAGAGACACCAAATCATACAGTTCTCACGCGAACGTCCTAAAATATTGGTTCATTATTAGTATTCCTAAGCATAAGCAACAGATTGGATGGGTGTTCAAACCGAAATATGTAATTTTTGAATCACCCCAATGACAGTTGTTCAATAATACGGTAATGGATAGCCAGTTTGGGACTAGACGAATTCGTTAGCCGCTGGGAGAGCATTATGCACTAAATCTGTACAGCCATGATACAGTGATGGTTTACTTAAAGTGTCCGAGTGTGAAGGCGTCCATCACTTTGGGTGTGTGTTGGTCGACGCCGATCATGTCGAGCACGCCCTCGTGGGTTCCGTCGGTGGTCGCTACGCGGTGCGAGGCCAGCGACATCACTATCAATCTGGGAAAAGGTAGGTTACATTTTATCTACACCCGTATAGTAAAAATATATAAAATAAATAAATATCATGTAGTTGTGAGATCAGGTACAATGTTACAGTACAGTCCCAGACGGCACGCGCGGGGAGCCTCGCTAAACATGCTTCCGCCGGCTCAATGGTTGCGTATGAGGCACATGACATGAAACTTCAAAATGTGCATTGCAATTTACAATCGTTTACCGGAGGACATGAAGTTGCTCTCCCGCAAGTGATCAGTTCAGCTTGCTAAGTCTACCCACGATGCGCCTTCCGATACTTGCTCGCCATTCGAAAACCGTTCCGTCACAATAGAAACCGTATATTTAAATTTATAACTGTTAAGCAAACTTACTTCGCATCAACGGCCATCGCAGTCCGGTAGCGCATCAGTGCCCTGACGACACAGTGGTCCGGTATCTCCTTGGACGGCGGCGGCGGCGGGCCGAATCGACCTCCTGCCCCCCGCCCGCCCCTCTTCTCCTGCTCAAGTTCCATATAGCGAGTGGTCCGATCTACCATGTTGATGAACACGTCGTATTTGTTCTTCTTCTTTGCCGCCCATTGTATGGGCGCGTCTAGTTGCACGCGGCCAAGTTTGCATTTCTGTTGAGTAACTTTGAAGTTATACCTACGCTTTTTGTGTACAACTAGGCTAGAGCAAACACTGGGAACGGTTACGAATTGAAACCGAAAAATATCGTATACAAATAGGTAGGCGAAATATATATATTAGCTGCCACAGCTGTGATTGCACTTTATTTATTTATTTGACAAGGACAACTGAGATCCAATCGGTGTAAATTATTCTTACCCTAAATTAGTAGACAACTTAAAATGGAGATTCGGTCCTCTGACTGAGATTCCAGATCAGAGGGCAATCTAGTTTTGGTATCATATTAAGAATGCTGTTGTTACTGCCACGCACCCTCACTCAGCGAGACAGTTTTCTTTCGCAAGACGGCGTCAATATCGTCAGTGCGCGCCTCAGTGAAGATGGCTGACGCGTTATAGAAACGTGGCAGTTTCAACAACACCCTACAACGCATTATTGTACTGAATGCGAAGGGTATTATAAGCTCACTGAGTGTAACCGACCCACAGACGAGGTGTACATTTATGTGCAGTAAGCTTTAAAAAGCGTGATACTACCGAGCAAATCAGCAAGCCAGCATACTCGCTCAAACTGACAATGCCCTTCGCTCCCTCTCCATGTCTACATCGTCTTTAAGGCTCTCAGTGAGATAATGACCTAAATAATTAAAAATCGTTAGCTCTCATAATGTATGTGTGTTTATATATTTATATTTACCCTGAGGTTGTACTCCGCCTGATCCAGAGAGGTCGATTTCTTGTCAATGTTCACGATTTGGATACCCTCCTCTGTGAAGACCGCGATCTTGACGTGGTCCTCTCTCTTCAGTATTTGAAGAGCCAGTATAATAGCTACAAACAAATAAATAATTACTTGGTTAGAAGCTTAACTACCCCCTCGGCACTTCTCTCTCACTAGAAAAACGTGTAATGTCCTTTACCCGTAGGCGATCTCCTGACCGGCCGGCGGAGGGATACACATAATATAAATTTAATTTCTATTTACCATTCTTTAAAATACTATAAGTCCCAACAATGCTCGAGCGTAAATACACATTTAGCACCGCGGGCCATAAAGCTCTTGGAAGCGTTTACTGTGCGGGCCTATATAATATCCCTGCCACATACCCATCACCCCTGTTTTGTTGGTTTTTGGGAGCGTGCCGAACGTGGTGGAGCGTCGCGAGTAGAGCAGTGTGTGGGCAGAGACGGCAGAGCGAGGAGCATAGTGGGGCCATATAATATAACACTTACCGGCATGCCCTGGAGTGATGTGCTTGTTGTGGAAGCACTCGGCCAGCTGGTGCTTCTTGCACTTTTTCTCCTCGGCGTCGCCGGCGCCGGCGCTGGCAGGCGCAGTCGTGGACGGGGGCGAGGCCGTGCCCGGGGTAACAGCAGTCTTGCCTGCGGATGCCTTGCGGTTCTTCTTCGCGACTGCGGGGTTCTTGCAGAAGTGGCGACCTTCGGGAATAATAAGTACATTATTGACGAGGTCCGAGAAAAAACCAAACGGTATTATACTCATAGTCAAATTAGCAGCTTTTTATTGAAACGTTTGTAGGGAAATATGACTAATGAAGTCACAATTTTCTGTGATATAAATTTGTCCTTTTGCCTGTTTATGTTTGTCTATTGGCATCGTTATTTTTTTTGGTCATCACCACTTGTTATGGAAGCAAGTTCATTGTGCATTTAGGTCAGCACCACTTGGTTTGGAGACTGGTTGATGCCTGCATTTAGTTCAGCACTGCTTGGTTTGGAGACTAGTTAATACCTGCATTTAGTTCAGCACCGCTTGGGTTGGAGACTAGTTAATATGTGCATTTAGTTTATTTATGTAAATAAAGACAAGACTAGACCTAAAACACTTCATCAAACTCATCAATTATCTATAAACTCTGTTACAGAATAATATTACTTTTTCAGAAGAAATTCCTTGAGTCTTATATTTTAAAAAAAATGTTATTGGCCCAGCGGCGGCCGCTTACTGCGTGCGGTATGGGAGGTTAAGCAATGTCGAGCGGGGTCAGTCCCTAGATGGGTGACCGCTTTGAGTGATTACTAAGTGTGGTGACCGCACGTCGCCCTATAGGCTCTATCCAGTGGAGGTTATTTATGCTTCTAACAATCAAGTTGCCCACTTACTTGACAAAGCCTAATCCCAATAAGTCGCTTTCGTAAAAACTAGTGCCTACACCAATTCTTGGGATTATGTAGGTGACCCCAGGCATCCTGTACTGGGGATAACGCTGGGATGATGATGATGTTAATGACTGATGATATTATAAAGTAACACAGCCTGATAGCTAGCGGCATGCTTTACGCCTTGTTGACAACCTGGTAACTCTCTTACTAGGACTCTCATACTTGTTAAAGTATTTTACGAAGTCTGTCAAGAGTACCAGTATGTAAAGACACGGCACGGTAGCCTGACAAGCTAAATATACTTATCGACAAGCTGCTCTCTGCACCTTTGAGGTAAGCGGATAATTTTTCTGATGACCCTTTTTCCTTGTTCAGCATTACTTAGTTTGAAAGCTAGTCGAAGCCTGCATTTAATTAAGATTTTTTGGGAATACCTTTGAACATAAGCGGCCTCATGTCCATGGTGATGAGGTAGCGGGCACCGGTTTTAGGCGTGAGCGTCCAGGTCATGTCCACAAGATTGGTGAGGGCGCTCAGCACCGCTTGGTTCGGAGGCTGGTCAATGCCTGCATTTGCAATTGTCAATCAATTAGTGCCAAATGTATTTGAAACAGATAAAGATCACAGTAGAAAAGCACATGAATGAGGGATTCAGTTTATTTTAAAATCATAATTGTGTTATTTCCAGGCAAAGTTAAGTTTGTCGGTTGTCACTGGTGCCTAAGGTTGACAGCCCTGACAACCAGCATAGAAATTCAAAGAAAAATTTTACGAAATGGGTCCCAAATTAAATACGCAACCGTACAATAGGACATTTCACAACATTATAAAATATTTTTTACGTTACCAATAAACAACTCTGAAAAAAAGTAAACTTCAGCTATTTATGGAATTTTTAATACATGAAAAACACAGATATCAGAGTAAAGCAGATCCGCTCATTTAAGTTGAACGATTTTTGTACGTCTGATCTATTCTCACTAATGTACAAATCAGAAAGTTTGAGAGAGACAGACAAGTGACATCTGACACGTCTTCACCTGTCAGTGTCTCCGTCTTCATAACTGAAAATTGTACTGAACTGACGTTATGGTGTGTTAAGTTTATATGGGATTTAACATCCTGGTGTGCTTGCAAATCGAGACAACTTGTTAACAGCCGAAAATGATTGTATTATCTGTCGCATTCTAACTCATTTTGGTGCACCATAAGGATTAAAGAGACAACTATATGGAAAATCATCTGGCTTAATACTGCGAGTCTGCTTTTCTCTGATGTCTGTGATGAAAAAGGACGCTGTTTGACTTTAGCAAATTATGACGTCATTGGCATTGACGTTTCCCTGCAAAATTCATACTAAACGAGCGTTATTAAGTTTCGTAAAAAGTTGCTGATTTTACTATCAGAGAATTACCGTAATGGAAATTTGTCTAGCATTCACACAAGTAACGACAAGCCCATAATAAGATTTACAACAAACCCCAGTGTTTGACTTCCTTCGGGTGCCGACGGGTGACAGACCACTCCCAGAGGCCGGTTTTGCTGTCGAATATTTGGCGAGTGCGGCGACGCCTCTCCTTTTCGATTGCTACTTTCGCTTTCTCGTGTTTCAGCGGTCTAAAACAAATTATTTTTCTCAAACATGCTCGGAAATGTTCCTGTTATGTTCGTAATTATAGGCCAGTTGGGACCCTACTCCGGGGCACACTAAGCGCGACGCGAGGCGAGTGGATTAAATTAGTGACACTGTGGTACAGTAGAGGGCAAGCGATAACAAGGAAACAATTCAGGAGATGGGAGGACGATTTAGTTAAGACAGCTGGCAAAACCTGAACTGGACTTGTGGCTGGCACCAAACCTTAAAATGTGATTGTATCAAAAGTTTGACAAGTTTCTATGGGATGACCGCCATATTTAACGTTGATCGGTCTGTAACCGTAAGTGCATGCAACTCACCTTTAATATGAGCTTAAACTCAATTGTATTGTATAGACAAATCTTGGAAAATCTATTGTTGTCTGGTCAAATTGATATTTCTCCCTCCTAAACTACGTCATGTTACAATAAAAAAACGTAGCCCGTGTTTGTTGCCCGATCCCGGGAAGACGATGAAAATAGAGAACTTTCTAACCTGGTCTTCCGTTTGTAATTGTTCAGCGTGATGAACACCTCGATGGGCGTGATGCTAGATTTCTTGATGACATCATTGTCGTTCAGCAGCGACACCAAGATAGCAGTGGTCGGGGAATCAGCAGTGAGGAAACCCATGTTGTGGATTCGCTGGACGTTGTATAGCAGGTCCCTGAGGTCCATATTTGGCAGCACTGCGTTCCATACCTGTGTAGTGGGTTTATTACAGTATGAACCTTGTTATATAACTACTAGCTAATATTGTAGTGTATATTTTTTAATGTTAGAATACTTATCACATAGTGATTCTTGCAAATATGGGAGTATCGCTCTTAATCACATGCTAAATGAGAATGAGCTAAACATCTTCACTAGTATTACCATCTGACTCTGATAAGAATCAAAGAACCCAAAACAATCCAATCCCATAAGCCATTAGAGCAAAGTATTATGTTTGTTAATTATTTCCAGAAGAGTGGGGTGTCCCTACACAGGCTCTGTAAGCCTTAAGTAAAGGGAGGCCCCTTTGTTCTAGTGATGGTATTTTTTGATAAACTGGACTCTTAGATTATCTCGTTTTACTCATCCTTTAGCAAAAGCAAGGGCTATGCTTTTTTGGGATAGTTATCTGTATTTATCAGTGACCTACGCGCACATTCATGTACCTCGCTCAGCCATGTATTCGATCACCGACGCCAGTGTCTTCGTTCCCGCCTACCAAGTCTCTCACTTCAAATCGAAGATGCCATATTTAACTACTTTAAAAAGATGGGTTAACTTACGTCCTGCGACGTCATAAGATGCCCCGGCACGTGGTCGAGTGTGAAATTATGCTTCTCGACCATCACGGCCGCTGCGGCGGCATCCTCGCAGTGTCTAAAATCCTCGACCTTCTGTATGTACTCGAACACCAACTTCGTGTCGTCGTAATGGCCTGCCATTTGCTTCGCTCGCTTCAGACCGTAGATAGCGTATTTAATGACCGCGTCGCGAGCTGATTTTAAAATAATTATTAATATATAAAACAAAGTCGTGTTAGTTAAACTATTTATAACTCGAGAATCGGTAAAATATACGAAAAAAAAAACAATTTCTCATACATTTTGTACAGAATGGGTCGGGGGCGGATCGAAGTTCGCCAGGACAGCTAATTATTATTAATATTCATTTTATTTGTCGGCCTTTGCCCAGCAGTGAAACACTCAATAGGCAATGTATAATAATAAAAAATGTTTTCTATTTCTCATTTCTGTCTGCCGCACACTAAAAGACTCCTAGATGCCCTTAAGTTTACTGTAATGAAATGACGTGTCTGCGTGGGTGCGTCAATCGGCCGTTTGTAGGGATTTGTTTTACTGCTCCGAGTATAAGCTATATTTCTACCGTGCCCACGTCTATTAAATGTTAAGCGGAAATGCACTTACTCACTTCTATCAGTGTGTGTGTGTGTGTGTTGGGTTGAAGACCCAAATAAAATAGATAAATTATGACTAAAAACTTAAAAAAGTTAAAAAATCTATGACATTTTCTATTCAAAGTTTACTATCACAAAAACGGCTGAACAGATTTTGATAAAACATGTCTAAAAACCATTGCTGGAAAAACTGCTTTTAAGTAAAAAAATCCCCATTAAAATCGGTTCACCCGTTTAAGAGCTACGATGCCACAGACAAACATACATACACAGACACACATATTAAACTTATAAGTTTTATAACCCCCCTCTTTTGCTTTCCGCGTTGGGGGTTAATAAAGACAAACGTCACCATAACACGCAAGCTTGTAACATTGTAGAAACAGTATTGCCTATTGAGTGATCCACTGTTGGGCAAAGGCCAAGTTTTTTTTTTACATTTAATTAATCAATAGGTAATAAAAACACTAATAAGTTGTAAAGTTTTACTCACCATGATCATTTTCTTCAAGTTTAACGTGGCTCTTCCTTAGAAGAGTGTTGTGCGAGCGGCCATGGCGAGCCTTTACTCTGGCAAGTTCCTTCGCTAGCTCCATGGCGTCTTTTGACGTGTACCACGACCTGACGATCTTGCACCAACCTTGGCCGTTACCTGCATGAGAGAGTGTTAAGCTTTACTACAGTGAATGTAGAATGATATTATTGCCTGAATTGCCTGATCTTACTATTTATTTTGTCTGGTTATTATTTATTGCCAGATCAGTGCTTTCCGCACTTCTCTGAGTGTTTTTACCTCATTAGTGACAAGTTCCTATAAAGTTAGAGAGTTCATCAGGTACTTACTTAAGAATGGTTGCCATTCTTGTCAAAATTTGTGTCATGGTAAAACATTGCATAGCATGAATAATGTTATTAAAAAACAAAGCGAATAGGATTTAGTGGAATAGATCCCATAAAGGGATAAGTTTCGCCAATTTGTCTGTATTTTTACCTGTGTTGTGTATAAAAATAAAGTACATAAAATACATACATGCCTCAAGATGTTTAGAAGACGCATTCATACAATATTCTAGTCTTGCAGCATCGCCACACTGCCAATGTGAATAATTTGTATGTACATACCTGTTTTCAAAAGTCTTGTGAACTTGCAGAAGAGCATCAAATTTTCCGGAGTATGACATATTTGAGCAACAGCCTTATACGTCGCACTTTTAACCTCCGGACTCCCGAGTAAGAGGCACTTGGTGAGAGCAAACGCAATAGTTTCGAATCTTGTGCACCACCCGTCTTTGTAGGCCTGTATGTGCAATCAAACATAATATCACATTTAAAATTCGTAACATTAAGAAATTGGTAACAGAAGAATTAGGTAGGAGTTATTTTGAATGAAAAATGCCAATACAGATTACAATGGTATTTTTAAAATGAAGTTGTAAGGTAGGTTGGTGTTGGTGGAATCATATTAGAATTATTGAAGGGAGACAAAAAAACAAGATAAAAATGGTCAGTAAAATTTAATTTTTTTTTATGTCTATCTTCAATAATTGTAATATGATTCCTTTTATTATGTATATTTGTTTAAATTTGTACCTGATATTACGGCACAGTTGCAAGACAAATTCCCAAGGATTAGCAAGCAGTGAGTTGTAGTTTGGTAAACCAACACACCATAGCAATCTACCCTCTTTGCTATTACCCACAATGTCATTACTATCCATCCGTACCATCCGTATTCTCATTTGAAACTCGATCATGATCATTAACCCTTAAATTGGCAGTGTATCTAATAATGCACACATTTTTTAACTTTTTTTTTGCTCTATAGAGCGCTACCGAGGCTGGAACCCACGTTTTTTTTTTTGTCAGTTTAAGCGTTAACACAACAGTATCAGAATTAACCCATGCATTCTTTCGGCCAACAGATTTTTTCTGTTTGTGAAGTTTTAAATCACACGGCTTGGCAGTTAGATTAGAACGTCATCATAAAAAATGGTGCTTGCAAGAGTGTCGGGAAGGCATTGGAATATGCAACTCTGTAATTTTGTGGAAAGCTTTCTAAACATGATTAGTTATTATAATAAAAATTGAATACTACGTTTGGTGTTGCATATTTTAAAGTTGAGCAGTGTCGAAGTAGCGGTAACTCACAAATATACATGGTAAATACCCCATTTTAAATAGTAATTTGAATGTAAATGACTTTTATAGCTTGAATCACAGTTATGTACCATAATATAGCCAAACCGGGATCCACAATGTTGAAAATAATAAAAAAAAAACTATAGTCGTATCATATGAGGTTGTGATGATACATTTTGGCTACAAAATTTACCTTCAAAATGATGTCCACAACTTCTAGATTGTTGACTCCATTAGCAAGGGCTTCATTAATTGATTTCAAGTTTTCAACCTCAAAGTATTTGTGGGGAGGCCAGCTTCCAGGATAATACTTGGGGACTTCATTCCCTGTATGAAGATACCTCTGTAGCTGGTTACGGAGTTTCGGATCAAGTGTAGGTTGTGTCATTGTAGCCTGAAAATGTATTATTAAAATTAGTTAATGTATTCAATAAAATTTAGACAACCATTCAGGTTTGGAAAACATCAGCTATAAAAATTAATCATTAACTCCATAACCCTGCTATGAGAGCGAGTCAATTTTCTCGGGTCTGCGCTAACTCCAAATCAGCAATTCTTTGCTTAACTTTTTGACCGCCACAGTCGTCCATAGATAACAACGGAAAATCGTGAGTATTCCGCCAATGATGACACAGCTTGACAAACATTTTTTGATAAAAACCTGTTGAAAAGCAGGCCCTTTTCATGTTGGCATTATTTCTTTACCCATCATTATTTGAGCCACGTGGCATCAGTGGCGCGGCGTTTCCTTCGCCTTTGGGCGTTCAATAGGCTAAATCATGTCACTCCAGCAATATGTCGACCATCAATCTTCCACAGACAACCACCACCACCCAACCAGACATTGAAATAATCTTAATAAGTATCAAAAAGATTATTTGTGTTTAGTTGTGAAGGTTGACTTTAAAATATCAAACTACCCACACAAAAAAAAAACCCAATTGTGGAACGGTGATATCAATGATTAAATATTAGTTTTTTTAACCATAAAATATTTATACAAGCACTAGTTTGTGCATTATTGATCCAAATTACAAAATCACCATGTGTATTCAGCTGTGTTCAATGTTGTTACCAATAATGCAATTCACACATCTAGACACAATGGCACTATGCCCTAGTTAGAGCCTACTGCTGAATCATAATTCTAAATCAACAAACAAAGCAGAATTAACAATATACACTTCAAAACGAAATCAATAGATTAAAATTACTAAAGACGACGATCATTGTAAAACTGAAAGTGGGTAGTCTTAAATTTGGCTAAGAATTTATGGGCTGCCTTTTCATTCTAACAGTTTTGAAAGCCACTTAGCACATAGCAGAGCTAACACTAAAGGTGAATGCACTAGAAAACTATTATTTTTTTTGCCCGAATTCAAGATAAACATGTGCCACAAAATAAAATTGAAGATGTGGCTACAAAAAACTGACAATGGACGCTGCTTTCCTTTACCATTATAACCAACAACGTAAGGATTTTGTCATCGGAGTAGATGTAAAAGAAGCTTTAATAGCTAAGCAGATACATTTGTCAACTCACCTCAATTTGATGCACGGTTCTTCAACACCTGTGTATAACGGAGAACTCCAGCGACGAAATGAACAGGACAGAGTTCTGCTTGTGTTCCTCTTCAACCTCTTCCCTCCGCTACTTCCGTTCACAGATTACCACAAAGTACAATATATATAGTGAGAAAGAGATATCAGTGAAATACTCCACATAGATTGTAGCGCCGCTGTGGTATTTAGTAAGAACTAACCTTTAACTATGGAATTCAATGGACCATGCGTATTGTTCTATTTGTACCAAAGCTACTACTGAGGCTCAAAATCGCCATGTTATGTTCCCCGGTACGTCAATTGAGCAGTACACGACCTGTCAGTGAGTGGAATAAAAATTGAGAAGTTATAAAATAAACAGTGTTATAAAAATAAAAACTGCACAAGACTTTAAAGGAATGTGAAGTTAAATGCTGCGATCATGACTTAGTGTAGCATAACAGGATGTGGCTTAACAGAAAAGTTTGTCGTTGCATAGCTTTGTTATGTTTTTCTATTGAAATATTGGATGATTTGAACATCGTCGAGAACAAGGCACATGTATCATAGCATAATTAGTGTGCAGATTAAGATAGTTTATATTTTGTAGTGGGATTTAGCTTTAACTTCAATATTTTCGTACTAATAGTTACCCTGAAGCAGTAGCTAGGGTTATTTCTGAATATATCGATAATGAATTATGATGACTTACTATACCTACTCATTAATTGGGTGATTTATATTTTTAAAGGTTGCCAAGAAGTAATTTCAGAAGAAAAAATGGTTAGACGCTATTGGAACTGAGAATGAAACTAGTGGTAGTTGTTTGAATTGAAAAATAAAGACCTGTGTAAATTATTAATATAAAAATATCCTGAACTCACGATGTTTCAATAGTAAACTTTTAATACACCTCATTTGTGGTTCTCCCCTAATCTGTGGTGTTGGTGAAATGATAAGACGAAAGAACATCTATACAAAGTGTATAGTATTATTAGCATATTCCAAAACTAAACTAATGGGATACATCCAGCATACTTGAGGGTGTCTCGTAGGTTTTATTGGTGACGGGCAGATCTATTTATGCTACATGCCGTTATTGACTGCATGTAATTAATACACGATATTCAGCGAAATAGTAAAGAAACTCTTTACTAGTAACTTTAATCATGAAATCTCGTAAAGTAAATGCCTGTTTCATTAAATCATAAAAGAAAACTGCATAGAAAAGAGGTCGCTATTATTCATATATATCTAATAACAGCCTAGGAAACCAATACGTTCTTAAGCTCTGTCTATAATATCGATAAAAATGTTGATTATCGGGACAGTGCTATATCCGCTAAGTTTAGTTCCAATATGGCCGCAAAATGGACACGCTCGTAATGTTGACTGTTCCAGAGTTTCCTTATCATTGGAACTAACCGCAAAACCGCTGCATCTCTGCCACTCCAATATGCAAGTGCAATAGAGATGGCACCCAGCGACATCTGGTATAAACAAGTTAAACTAACATTTCCTTGCAAAAATCATACTTCGAGCTGAAAGCCAGAGTAGCCTGATTACTAATAGTAATAGCTTCCGTTGGGTAATTTTTTAAACAACTATTAATTTTAATCCTGTTGCCATTCAAAAAAAAAAGTAATAAAATAATTAGGACTAGAACACACACTGACGCGACGTTCACATTATCCGATAAAGTATCGTTGTCGGCTCCGACACCGAATCTAACATTTTGTATTGTTCACATTGTCCGTTAATATTGCTCAGATACAGCCATTTTGTTGCTGCGGATATTGGCTATGTGCGAAGTAGGTGGTGGGGGTAAGCTAGGCGATCGTAGCGCACACCATGGCAGAAATGTGTACTTACCGGGGACCACTGTCAAATTTACTTTCACGTTCTCTATTGGTTTCTTAACGGTTTCCTACGATTCGTTTCGTTTGTATGTATTTATTTATTTTCTTATTTATTTCAGTAAAATTTCCAATACGGGGTCTTTCTCGTTTACTAAAGCAAATAAAATATTCATGTGTCATTATTTGACATCTCTGAGTTTTGACATTGCCTCGGGACCTTTGACGTTTGACGTTTCAGACGTGCACATAGCCAATATGTATATAATACATTCATTTACAATCTGCTTCACTAGCACGATAGCTTATTGGCTATGTGCACGTCTGAAACGTCAAACGTCAAAGGTCCCGAGACAATGTCAAAACTCAGAGATGTCAAATAATGACACATGAATATTTTATTTACTTTAGTAAACGAGAAAGACCCCGTATTGGAAATTTTACTAAAATAAATAAGAGAATAAATAAATACATACAAACGAAACGAATCGTAGGAAACCGTTAAGAAACCAATAGAAAACGTGAAAGTAAATTTGACAGTGGTCCCCGGTAAGTACACATTTCTGCCATGGTATGCGCTACGATCGCCTAGCTTACCCCCACCACCTACTTCGCACATAGCCGATAACACGAGAGTGAAAGGGACGGCCCGACACGAAGTTCGATTTTCGCACATAGCCAATACCGACAAGTAATACTCGTATAGCCGAAATGTACTAAAACGTATATCGCAAACGTACGCATATAAGCTATTGTGCTAGCTAGGCTGAAGTTACAAAAGCTCAGTTTAGCCATCCATGTGACTTATAAATAACCGAGGAACTAATTTATAGGATTTGTTCTCAGCTTATATGATATTGGCAGGTCACACACAGATGGTAGCCGAAAATAAAATAATAAGTATTACTGCCTAGCTAGCACGACAGCTTATAGCGTCACGTTTTATGGCCGAAATGTACTAAAACGTCGCATTGGCTATGTGCGAAGTAGGTGGTAGGGGTAAGCTAGGCGATCGTAGCGCACACCATAGCAGAAATGCGTACTTAACGGGGGCATCTGTCAAATTTACTTTCACGTTTCCTTTTGGTTTCTTAACGGTTTCCTACGATTCGTTTCGTTTGTATTTTTTTTTCTTATTTATTTCAGTAAACTTTCCAGTAAGTCTTTCTCGTTTACTAAAATATAATAAAATGTTCATGTGTCATTATTTAACATCTCTGAGTTTGACATTGTCCCAGGACCCTTGACGTTTGACGTTTCAGACATGCATATAGCCATCATGCTTGCCAGGCTGGTAATAGATAAACATTATTTCAATATAGCACAAGCAATATTATTCAGTGTAGTATACGAATTATCTTAAATTTAAACAAGTTAAAGCTCTTTATTAATAACCAAGTTATTTCTGCAAAATAGTAAGTGAGGGATAAACAAGATACAAATGTAGCCACCCCGATCACTAACATTACAAAAAATACACGTAGGTACACATATAACAATCGCCAACGCCACCGCTGACAGGGCGAGTGTCGGAGCCGACATCGATATTTTTACGGATAATGAGAAGAGTGAGCGGTTTCCTTTTACTAGATTAATATTATCACAATACTGGAGTGTCAATATTATTGTGGTTTTCAAAAAATGTTTGGATTTTGCGTCAATTTTCATGGGGGCCTGTTACACGTTTATTATTATCACGCGATACACTCATATCACGATCCGTATCTCGTGCTCTTTAATGGGGTCTGTTACACGCTTAATATTATCACGATACTGGTGTGTCAATATTATCGTGGTTTTCAAAATCATATGGATTTTTCTTCAATATTCATTGAACAGCAAGTGATACGGGTCGTGGTATGAGTGTATCGCGTGATAATAATAACAATGTAACAGGCCCCAATGAATATTGACGCAAGATCTAAGCAAATTTTAAAACCGCGACAATAATGACACACAAGTATTGTGATAATATTAACCGTGTAACAGACCTCAACCACGTGATACTGATCGTGATATGAGTGTATGGCGTAATAATAATAACCGTGTAACAGGCCCCAATAGCGCCTGTTACACGGTCACTATTATCACGCGATTCAGTCATATCATGATATATGATATATAATGTTTATATACTCTGTGATAGTAGGGTAATAGTCAAGAATACCTTATAACTATGCCAACATTCAGAAAAATATTCCTGGCACAATGTCAGTACACATGTAATTTTCATTCGCTAGCAAATAAAAGAAACAAGTTTCAAAATAAAATATTGTTCTACAGCCTAACGCGTGTCACAGACTGAAGCGGCCTGCGGTGGCGGCCAGTTGTAAGTATGAGAATTAAGGCCGCGTGTGTCTGAATGATTGTTAGGATTGACATAGTGTACAACTGGACGCCACCGCGGCCGCCACCGCAGGCCGCTCCAGTCTGTGACACGCTTTATTGATTCAATTTCTTTTTCATACGAAGTTAGTGGCAAACAGGCGTAAGGCCTGCCAGATGGTAAGCGGTCACCGCAGCCTGCAACTCCAGGGGTGTCACATGCGCGTTGCCGACCCTTTAAAAATTGATACACTCCTTTCTTGAACAATTCCATACTGTAGTTCCTCGGGAAAACCTCGGCAGGGAGCTCATTCCACAACCGGAGCGTCTGAGGGAGGAAATTTCTCTGAAACCGTACCGTACCGTACGCGACCATTTAGATACAAGTTATTTAAGTATTAATCCGATCGTTGAACCCAGAGGGCCTACTCCGAACTTCGAAAATCGAACTTCGTGTCGTGCCGTCCCTTTCACTCTCGTGTTATACACTATATGACGGAAAGGCACGGCACGATACGAAGATTGATTTTCGAAGTTCGTAGTAGGCCCTCAGTAGCGATGACAAAAACGTACAAGATTTGACGGAAGATGACAGATGATATCGTGACATTATCAAAATGCATTTAGTTGAACAGTATTATTGAAGTCGAGGCCCTTAGGTATCGCGAATTTTAAAATATCCGGAATTGCTTCGATATTATCATGATACTGCGATGCTTGTCAATATTCACGTGATACGTATCATGATATGACTGGATCGCGTAATAAAAGTGACCGTGAGTGACCCCTGGGGTGCTACCGCGAACTTCGAAAATCGAACTTCGTATCGTACCGTCCCTCTCCGTCATATAGAGTATAACACGAGAGTGAAAGGGACGGCACGACACGAAGTTCGCGGTAGCACAGCTGTATGACCGCAAACCGCAACGCACAGATATCATAGAAAAGCAGATGAGCGCTAATAAGTTGACCGTTTTCTATACTGCTGATCTGTTCTCACTGACGTACTTATCAGTAAGTAAGAAACAAATAGATACCATTCTGTCTGACAGGCCTTCAGTGTATTGGCTATGTGCACGTCAGAAACGTCAAACGTCAAGCGTCCCGGGACAATGTCAAACTCTGAGGTGTCAAATAATGACACATGAATATTTTATTTTATTTAGTAAACGAGAAAGATCCCTTACTGGAAATTTTACTGAAACAAATAAGAAAATAAATAAATAAATACAAACGAAACGAATCGTGGGAAACCATTAAGAAACCAATAGGAAACTTGAAAGTAAATTTGACAGATGTCTCCGGTAAGTACACATTTCTGCCGTTGTGTGCGCTCCGATCGCCTAGCTTACCCCTACCACCTACTTCGCACATAGCCAATAACACGAGAGTGAAAGGGACGGCCCGACACGAAGTTCGGAGAAGGCACGATATCTGTGGGAGAAGGCCTCTGGGTCTCCACCGGTCTCCACTATTCGTCACTTCGTGACGAGAGTTGGTGCAGTGAAAGATAATTTTCTACAAAATATCGACATCGATATTCAATTACTGTTGATATTCGTAACTGGAATTCGTAAGTCGTAAAGTAAACTTATTCCTATACTTTATTAAAGTATTCATTAAATTAAAAACACGAACTATTAAATACCGTGCGAATAAAACATTGCATTCAAGATCAATAATAGATATAAATAAATATTAGCCACATCTACCGAGGGTGCTTGCAATGTTATTTTCCTTGCTACAGTTATCTCAAAAGTGTTTGACAGTTTGCTAAATACTGAACTTGATAAGTACTTGCAACTACATGGAGCGCAGTTCGGGTTTAGGCCAGGCCTATCCACTGAAACTGCCATAATATGTATGAAGGAAACTGTCAAATACTACACTAGTAGAAGCACACCTGTCTTTGCTTGCTATTTAGATTTATCTAAAGCTTTTGATTTGGTGAACTATGAACTACTGTGGAAAAAGCTTTATGAGGCAAATGTACCTAAAGAAATAGTGCATGTTCTGAGGCATTGGTACTCTAGTCAAATTAATGTTGTTAAATGGGGAGACGCTGTTTCTGATGAATATGTCCTTGAATGTGGTGTGAGGCAAGGAGGGATGAGCTCTCCAAAATTGTTCAACCTTTACATTAATGCACTTATTGAGAGGCTCAGCAGCATGCACGTCGGTTGTCGCATACAAGATACAAGTTTCAATAATTTGAGCTATGCCGATGACATGGTGCTGCTGAGCCCCTCAGTTGGAGGACTTCGAAAATTGTTACATGTATGTGAGTGTTATGCTAACAAGTATGGCCTCATATATAACAGTATTAAAAGTGAAATCATGGTTTTTAAGTCAGGTAATAAATGTCCTGTAAGTTTGCCTCAAGTCTTGTTAAATGGTTTGCCTTTGAAAAGGGTAACTGTTTTGAAGTACCTTGGACATATTATATGTGATGATCTGAGGGATGATGAGGATATAAAAAGGGAGCGGAGGGCCCTGGCAACCAGAGCGAACATGCTGCTACACATGTGCCCTATGGACCAGTTATACGCAAAGGACGCTGAGTGCTCTCCGCATCCAATATAACAATGCGTTCAGGGCGTTGTTGTGGCTGCCCCGCTGGTGTAGTGCGTCAGGGATGTTCGCGCACGCGCGTGTGGATGGCTTCTCGGCCATCATGCGCGCGCGGTGCGCAGCCGCACTACGGCGCCTGCGAGACAGCCGCAACAGCCTCCTGGCCGTTATAGCGGACAGGCTAGACAGTCAGCTCCTCACTCACTGGAATAGAGTACACTCAATAATGACTTCATACACGTACTAAGCGAGTGTGTCTGGCTTCTTTTCTGACCCCTACTTACCTTAAGACTGCTTTAACATTAAATTTAAGTTTTATAAAATGTAACTAACAAATTTTATGGACTGCTGTTGTCTGAAATAAACGAATTTTATTTTATTTATTTTTATTATTTAATAACCGATACCATTAAAAGAAAAATATAATCAGATTTTTCAGTCACGCCATATATTTTATAAAAATACAAACATTTTATATCACCTCAAGTATGTCCCATTAACGGACTCCCCTAAAATTATCAGCCTTAAATACAACATTTAGGTGTTGTGAGCCTTCGCTTGAACCACTGTGAGAATAGCCTTCCTATATTCATACCTATATCTACGTCATACCCGTGAATCTTCATGTGCTAGAAGACTACACACCGATGACGTCACTATATCTGTCTCGGCTTACCCCCTCCATAGCGGCGCGCGGTGGCTTGTGGCAAAAAGAATATAAACACTACGCTATAAGAGACGGGACTCTCATACTAAGGGCATGATCAAAAATTGAATGTACTTTAGGTAGCAATCTAATACCAACATGAATATCAAACAGACGTCAAACTGACACATCAATAGTGCCAACCCAATAGATCAAATAGTGGCGTTCGACGAAAGCAGGTTTATCGATATCGATAATAGCTGTTTTTATCGATACAGATAAAAGTTTGTGCACTAATATTGCAGTTCATGCTACTCTATTATATATTAAGGTTTGCATCGAGTCCACATTTATGAGTCCAGAGTAGTCTTACTTAGTACACGTTTAGTATGAAATAAATACAATGATGGCTTTAAACGTGAACCCGAGGAAAATTAAACACTTTTACTATTTTCCAAATCCTTGTAATTCCGCTTTTTTAATATTGTTTGAAATGGCGTTGGCATTCACACACAGATTTTGGCGTTGGCATTCATTTCTTCTTTTCCCAGCTTTGACTCACTGCATGCATCTAAAAAGATCGTACAAGTTAATCAAATGATTTAAATCACAAATACCTAATACAAATCACAATCACGAGTCATTATGAATAAATAAAAATATTATGCTGCATCCACTGGTAGCTGGTAATGAAATTCTGGTGTAACACCGCTGATTTATTATACTCTCATAATTTTTTAAACACTATTTATCGATAGTTATAGTCATCACTACTACACAATAATAAATAAAACATTATTTTTGTTTGTAGCCGATTGTACTGGAATAAAGCTAACCAAATAACTAGTTCAATGCTTACCGGACTTCGTCCAAAGGAAATTTAGCCAAAAACTGCCTTTTCATGCAATTCTTACGGCTGGCTCTCAGTTCACAAATTTCGCAACTCACAAACTGTCTTTTCGGTGGCATTTTTATAAAACACTCCCTTACACTAATTCTTAACTGAAATTCGTTAAGAAATTATCAAGAAACCATAATTATAAACCAATTACAAGAAATACTCTCACGAAACAGCCGGTACGCAGTAACAGGACACAACAAGCAAAGAAAAACATGGCGGCATTATTTGAACGGAAGTCTATCTACTCTTTGACGGCAATGACAGCTCTGCCATTATTTGCCCCTTAAACTCCATATAAACGCTTTTTTTGTATGGAGTTGCGCTAGACTGGCTTGTGGCTTCAGTACTCTTGTCTAACACATGTAATGTAACACTGGACTAGGATGGAGACGACATGTCGCCTCGATATACTTAGGCGGCCATCTCCCTAGGTTAATTGAATATCGATGTCGATTTTTTGTAGAAAATTCTCGTCACGAAGTGACGAATAGTAGCGACGTGGTAGCGACCGAGAGGCCTTCTCCGAACTTCGAAAATCGAACTTCGTGTTGGGCCGTCCCTTTCACTCTCGTGTTATACACTCTATGACGGAAAGGGACGGCACGATACGACGTTCGATTTTCGAAGTTCGGAGTAGGCCCTCTGAGGTGGAGACAATGATAGATGAAGGCCTGTCAGACAGCATGGTATCTATTTGTTTCTTACTTACTGATAAGTACGTTACTGAGAACAGATCAGAAGTATAGGAAACAGTCAACTTATTAGCGCTCATCTGCTTTTCTATGGGGTCTGTTACACGCTTAATACTATCACAATACTGGTGTGTCAATATTATCGCGGTTTTGAAAATTGTTTGGATTTTGCGTCAATATTTATTAAACTACTCGTGATATGAGTGTATCGCGTGATAATAATAACCGTGTAACAGGCCCTTATGATATCTGTGCGTTGCGGTCATACAGGGGTCACTCACGGTCACTATTATTACGCGATCCAGTCATATCATGATACGTATCACGTGAATATTGACAAGCATCGCAGTATACAATACAATACAATACAAAAACTCTTTATTGCGCACCTCAATAAATTACATTGCTTATTATAACTGCGTATAAAACTTAAAACTAGAGGTAAACAACAGGCGGTCTTATTGCTAAAGAGCAATCTCTTCCAGACAACCTAGCGGAAAAATAGCAACAAACGTATTATAAGTGGGTGGCAAACAAAAGAATTACATAATTCAAACTTGTACGTAAATATTAAAGCACACATACATAAATCATACTAATTAACATAAATAAATACATTCCTACATATATAAATAAATATGAATATATATATACATAGTAACTACAATATCAGCCATAGAGTCGAAAGAAGCAGATAGTAGGATGAAAGAATCATGGAAGGGACAGATAGTGTTCTTTTAGCTGTGATTTAAATGCAGCAATAGATTTAGCACGCCTCAATTCCACGGGGAGAGAGTTCCAAAGTAGAGTAGCTTGAAAAGTGAAAGAACAATTGTAAAATTTTGAAGAGGAGGACGGGACAGTGAGAAGCAAATTTTGGGAAGATCTAACCGATTTCAGGAAAGTAAATCGTTCTTTGAGGTAGCGAGGAGTTGCGGGGTGAAAAAGTATTGTGTATAGAAGGGACAGAATGTGTGAGTTACGACGATAACGATAAGTATCATGATAATATCGAAGCAATTCCGGATATTTTAAAATCCGCGATACCTAAGGGGCTCGACTTTAATAATACTGTTCAACTAAATGCATTTCGATAATGTCACGATATCATCTGTCATCTTCCGTCAAATCTTGTGCGTTTTTGTCACACTTAGATTTATCTTTGAACCATGCAACAAATCAGCTCTTTCCACTCTTGAGGCTATTCAAATGAAGGCCCTGAGGCTGGTAACGGGCGCAATGAAATCCTCCCCTAACAGAGCCATTCAAGTTGAATGCACTGACCCGCCTCTTGATCTAAGGAGGCAACTTTTGTCCGACCGTTACCTTTTTGGAATTATATCCCAGTCTTCGCACCCTCTATTACCAAAACTTCGTCTCCTGCAGTTATACGGCACGACTTAGGCTTACTGGCGTAATAAGGAAAAGCCAAATCTGGTAAAGAGTCTCGAAACAATAGCTTCACTTAAAAGTCCAATTATGAAATCCTCGTCTCTACCAGTGTACGCTGTTCCCTTCGAAGCTGTGACTCATAGCGCGACTGTAATTTCCAATATTGGCATTGACAAGAAGTCCCCCACAGCCAACTCCATTTTCACAAAATTTGTCAAAGCAACTTTCAGGGCTATAGACTTTTCTTCACAGACGCCTCAAAGCTATCGGACCAGGGCTGCGTGGGAGCGGCCTTCCTTTTAGCTAACACCCATATCCTTGCCAAATTTAAGCTTCCCCCCGAGTCCTTCGTCTTCGCAGGGGAATGCTTAGCCCTTTTGAAAACCTTAGAATATATTCTTATACACAAACTCTCTAGGTCAGTTGTTTTTTCTGACTGCCTCAGTGCTCTTCAGTCTATATATCTTCGCCCATTAAGGAGTTGCGCTCGTAACTACTTAATTTGTCAGCTCAAAAATTCCATCTTTAAATGCCACTTGTCCGGATTGGAGGTGGTGTTTGTCTGGATACCCAGTCACTCCGGCATCTCGGGAAATGATAGCGTGTACCTGGCGGCTAAGGACGCCGTCTTGGACGGTGATCATTCATTTTTCAAAATTTACCAGCCAGATGTCTCCAACATTCCTTACAAAGTACTTTATAAAAAATGGATGTCTCGCTGGTCACGGTCCAAGAAATATTTTTTCTCCCAACTTCAGCCAATAATCCCTCCTCGCCCGTGGTTTTTTAAAAACAGATCCCTTTCTAAACGACATATAAGACTCCGCTTAGGCCGGGTCTGCTCGCCGGAGCAGCTTCATAAATTTTAAATCAAAGACTCCCCTATGTGTGAGTGCGGTGAGGAAGTGGGAACAATTGACCATATTTTCTTTAACTGCCTTCTTAACAATAAGTCCCCAGACTTATATACTCAGATTTCTAAACTCTGTGTCCCTTTACCTATAAATGTTGCTTCGCTTTTATGTTTATTGGATAACAAAAAGATAGTCTTTGCTTTGGGCAAATTTTTAACAAAAAATAACATTAAATTATAGTAGTTCGTGTCTTTGTATTCATCCTGCATATACATTAATATAGTAATCATATGTTCTAATTTAAACTGGGTATGGTTATAGAATAGAATAGAATAGAAAGATATTTATTCGGAAAACACACTATGACATTACAAGTAATACAGCAAAACTTAAGAACTAAAAATAACAGAGATGTGCTACCGAAAAGGCCTCCACTCAGCAATGCAGTTGACACAGTACTGCCAACGGCGCTGGTTTTCAGTGGATCCAGTAAGGTGTGCGGGATAGCATACTTACCGCAGACTGCGCGACTCGTGTTTGGATATATAAATGCATAAATGAACAAATAAAATTAGCATAGTTCATTTATAAGATCAATACGAGTTAAATAAGTTATAAATACGGTACTGAAGATAATGTTTGACAGATACACTACTTATTTTCAAAAGGTTATTTATATGTGTAGGGTGAAAGAGAAAATGATGTTTTTTTATTTATTTTCTAGGGCCTTAGGCACCAGCACTTTATGCGTCCATGAGATGTTTTTTCAATTTAGCTTTAAAACCACCGACAGTGCTACTTTCTAATATCGGCGGTGGAATATTATTCCAGCACTTCGTGGCAGCATACCGAAAGCTGCCACGAAATGCAGCAGTACTGTGCCTCGGGCATAATAATCGTGGGACACGTCTTATGTGACGACGTGAGAAAATCAATTTCTCAAATAGGTATGAGGGTTTTTTATTTTGACAAACACCGAAGAGGAGCGTGGCTCAATGAAGGTCTCGACGCGAGCTCATATTTAGGAGTTTGTTATTAGCTAGATGCGGAGTAATATGCGATCGAGGTGGTATAGGGAAGCAAAAGCGCGCACCGGCGTTTTGTATTCGCTGTATGACTTTCCTGGTGCGAACCAGTAAGCAGTTGCCATACACCGTGTTTTGTCATATGTGTGTGTTTCGTGTTTGTTTTCAGGAATCACCCGACTTTGCGTTCCTCACAAATCCTTAATCTGCCCCAACTTATACCGTGCAAAGCTCGACACTTGATACTTTTTTTATTTGAAGTAGGTCTATAATGTTTTTGTGTTTATTATGTGTTTTTATTTTATATTTAGGTTTAAGTTACTCATGTTGCTACGCCCTAGTAGGGTCCATGTTCGTACTGGTTAGATTAAGAACATCTTGTAAACACCATGGTTGCAATGAATAAATGATTATGATTATGATTACTGGCAGAATTGTGCTTAAGGTAGCCATAAACAATAGAGTGAAGTGACGTTTTTGTCATCGCTTGGGTTCAACGATCGGATTAATACTTAAATAACTTGTATCTAAATGGTCGCGTAAGGTACGGTTTCAGAGGAACTTCCTCCCTCGGACGCTCCGGTTGTGGAATGAGCTCCCTGCCGAGTTTGGGCTCTTTAAATTCACTCTTTGAGTAGTTGACAATAGTTAGTAGTATATATAGCGTAGTTACACACTTATTCTTTTATTTATATTTCGGTTTTAGTTCTTGTTAGAAATATATTTATTTGTCGCTGCTGTCATATAATTATATAGTCTAATTAGACTCTCATATAATTAAATAGTCCAATTAGAATTAATAGTCTAGTTGTAATTGAACTAAATGTCCCCTAATATTTATTAATTATGGAATTCGTCTACCTTTTTCGAACACTGTACACAAATTAGTTATGAGGCATGAAAGCACGTATCTTAACAAATTAAAATGTTTAATAGGTATCTTAGGTACCTTTTCATTCACCTATTAACATTTTGATGATATACGAGTAAGGTGGCATAACACCAAACTCGGTTCCGACAAAAAATTTAAACAAATATGTTTACCGCTTTATTTATGTATGAAAAGTAATTGCATATATTTTTTTATGTTTTAAAGAGTGATTAACACGACGCCGACCAATAAGTCATATTTCTTATTTATGATATTTCACTTAATACAACTGCTAGCTGCGCCGCCATGTGAAAACTAGACAGCCATTGAAAACAGTTTTGACGCCTCACCTTTTTGGACACAGATTTGGTGGTTTCATTTTGCGACTTTAGTTGTACTTCTATTCTATGTTTTTTTCATTCGCTGTTCCGGTTTCGGACCGATATTAACGGATAATGTGAACAGCACAAATGTTAAATATTGATGACGGATCCGACACCGATATTTTACGTATAATGTGAACGTGGCCTAATCTATACTAGTTTGTTTGTTTGAACGCGCTAATCTCAGGAACTACGTTCGAATTGAAAAATTCTTTGTGTTGGATAGTCCATTTATCCAGGTAGGCTTTAGGCTATATAAAGCCGGGTCTACAACGCCATGTTTTTCATGTTTGCAAACATCAAACATGTTTTACAAACATATTTTGTTGGATTTTTGGTGCAGTGGACCGGCCTTAATATTGAGGCCACGCCTATTTTGTGTTCGAAAAACATGTTTGATGCTTGCAAACACGAAAAACATGGCGCCGTGGACCCGGCTTAACATCACGCTGCGACCAATAGGAGCGAAGACGCGGACGAAGTCGCGGGAAACAGCCTGGCTAGTGATAGCTTATACTGTCATGTTTTATGTGACGTTTTAGTACATTTTGGCCATATAACGTGACGGTATAAGCTATCATACTAGCCGGGCAGATAGTGTTACATAAAACTTGACTATAAACTATATATATAACTGTACTATGTAGCTTTGCCAGCCGGTACCACCCGGTACGGTGTTTATATTCTCTTTGGGTACGATTCATGTTCAAGTAGCTTCAACATGGCTTCAACAATGACTCAAACAGACCCGATGTTTCGGTTGACCATCGAGCAATCCATCGAGGCATCGACACAAATGACATGACACAATACCAAACACAAACCAAACAACAACAAAAACATGTGAACATCAAAATCAAATATGTCAGAGAAATAGTTTTAGCAGAAATCCTTATGAGTCAATTTATAATAAAATATTGTGTTGATTCCACAACAAATCCTAAATCTTATGATGCTGCATAATGATTATAGCGCTGCAGATGCTGATTCTCTTCCGTGAATCCGTTGTGGCCTTGTTGAATGGGTGGCTGCCGCCCTTTTTCAGGCAGCTAGTAACTAAGTTGAGTGATAATGGTCTAGTGCCTGTGGAAGACGAGATTGAAGAGCAGGTTTACGCAGACTACGATGAGGAATGCGGGGTTTTGTTCTTCCCGCCAGTTCACGCTCAACGGTATGCTGCAGTCTGTGATTGCCTTTTGGACGAACGTTGGTTCGGAAAGTTAGAGAAGGCAAGTTGCTTTATTTTTAATTTTGTTGTCGGCTGCTACTTGCCAACTTTTATTTTTCATATAAGCATTAAAAAACGGTCAGTTTTTATTTCTGATTGTTCCGTATTTTGTGTGTTACCTTGGTGTTATTATTTCAGGTTCTGAACATAGGGAAGCACTATGATGTAAATTTCATGAAGTATCTAACTGAGGTGTCAGGAATAACACAAATACTTGGCCTTGATATTGCAAGTTCTCTGAACTGTACCTGCGATATGCTTGATATATCATTCAGTGACTATCAGGGATTTGATAAACCATTGCAAATTACTGTGAGTCAATTTCATAGCTGTCATTCTCCTTCACATTTTTCTAGCAGTGTAAAGTTATGTAGTTACTTGCTAGGGAATGAATTAACATGTTGATGTATCTTTCTTAAGTCTGGAGTCTTATAATTGGACCTTGGACCATCAAATAGGTGCCTTAGTGTGCTCAAATGCGGAATAATATTTAGCATAGAGATAAAGTTAGAGAGAGCATTTTCAGTGGTGCAGTATTAATCTCCAACACTTTACCCATATCAAAGGCTAAGGCTAGGCTGGTGCTGCAGTTGTTGACTGAGTAGAACTTATTTATACAAGTTCATAAGTAGATTTTTAAAGAATCACAGGAGCTATTCTAGAAAAACTATCCTGTAAAGAAAGAAACAAGATAAATCAATATCAACAAAGAAGAACTGAAACAATAACAAATAGGACTATAAGAGACTGCAAAATACAAACTTTGACACTCCCTAACAAAAATTCTGCATCTCTATTTTCAGTTGCTGCAAGGCAATGCGGCTGACCCAGATTACAGACTTATTGGCTGTGATGCGGTAATAGGTATTGAGTTGATACAAAAGCTCTTGCCGCATGACCTCGACAGAATTGTCCACAATATTTTTGGCTTCATTAAGCCTTGGGTTGCCATGTTCACTACACCTAATGCTGATTTTAATCATCTCATGAAAGATTTGAATAAGAATGGACTGAGGCAGTCTGATCATTATTTTGAGTGGACCAGGGAACAGTTGCATGATTGGTAAGTTTTTTACAATGATGACATGCACTGCACAAGGCTGCCACAGTACAAGGTGGCTTGCACCACCGCACCGTACACCTGGCTTGAGATACAATTTTTTTTTACAAGGTTTCACTTAACTTGCAATGTATGTAAATATGTTTGTTCAGGTGGAATCTACATTCCAGTTGCTAGCAAATTAATTTTGAAGCAGATATCTTCAACCGATTCAGTTGAAATTTTGTATACATGTTCGGATGACAACTGTGGAACAGCTAAAATGACGGATTAGTTATTTTTAATGCACTCCTACAATATGGCTATGAAATGAAAGGGCTTGCTGTGAATAACTCGAGAAATAAAGTGACGTCACTTTAAATCCCAATTAATAAATATACCTGGGTAGATAAACAAGTAAATATGAGTACTTAACTTAAATCTCACGACATTATGTGACATTTCCATGACTATGTTTTATACTATGTAGTGATAGTGATGCGACACTTCCATCACTATGACTACAACACACTATAAAACATAGTCGCTTCCCGCTGTATGTCCCTATGTATGCTTAAATCTTTAAAACTACGCAACGGATTTTGATGCGGTTTTTTTAATAGATAGAGTGATTCAAGACGAAGGTTTATATGTATAAAACATGCATAATATAGTAGAGAAACACTGGTAATTTTAGGTTTCTCATGTGATGTCGTAAATAAACTCATTTTTTTGCGCTTACATTGCAAACGCTACAGTATAGTACACCTTAAAAAGCTCTACAAAAAAGTCCGTGATGATGACCCACAATAACCATTTGTATAAAGAAATGGTTATTGTGGGTTATCCCTAAGAGATAGATATTTTTACGAAAAATAATTAGTATCAGCATTGCACCCATGCGAAGCCGGGGCGGGTCGCCAGTATCAAATAAATTGTGTAATGATGTTATTATGTTGATAGTAAAAGATAAAAATAAAAATTGTTCTTTTCGCTTTTAATGTATATTATTGTTTTTATAATTTAAACGTAAATTATTATTTTTTAACTTATTGAAGGTAATAGGCGAAAATTAACCATTCCCTCCCTTGTTCCCAAAACCACAGAGCCTACTAAACTACTGCCTATACCTATGGATTACTGCAAAACCTACAAGTAGTTTGTTGTATTTAAAATAATATATGTATAGGTATGTAGCCCTCTTCATGCGAGTTTAACTCACACTTGTCTGAAAAAGACTAATTCACACCATGTTGAACATTTCAGGTGCAGCAACATAGTAGGGAGGTATCCGGATTACATGGTTATGTCTAGGGGTGTCTGTCCCGGTCCAACGGGCACATCCCACCACGGCTGCTTCTGCCAGCTGGTACTTTTCATCTCTAAACATTACAAGAAGGAGATGGAACTGAATGTTAACAGCTTGGTGGCAGTTTCGGGTGAGTATTTAACCATTTGAACACATTTTGTTTTTGAGTATCTGTGACTGTGAAAGTGATTTTTAATTTGATTAATTTGCTTGAAAATTTTATTTTAGACTGGCATGACCAGTGGCGTGGCAACTTGTATATAAACCGACATATCTGTTTAAATGCGAATGGTTTTTCGTATCTTATTTCGGTTTTAGTACCCAGTCCGTGGAGGACCGAGCTTTGCACGGCGTATTTCGGATGGTTTTCCGGAGGATACGAGTTTTGCTAAAGATTATTTATACCTCTGCATTGTAAATTTTATCAAAATCGTTGGAACATTTTCGCGCTCCCCAGTAAATAGATAAATATACAAGAATTGGTCATTTAAAGATAACATTTTTTGTATATTTTGCGATTGTATTGTATGTACTTGTAGCTACAAGTTACTGTTTTAGCCTGGGAACACGGGCCAAATGGCCGGTTTTATTGGTGGGAACTTGGGAAGCCTCAAGGTGCCAGTTTAGAATTCTAAAATAGTAACTAATAGCTTCGTGAAACATGTATGTCATGTCATGATGCACAGCATTGTCTCTATCTCTATAACTGCATGTAGACGGTCCTGCATGCCAGTCCCCTGTGTGTTGGTTACTATCAAATTTACCTTATCGCCAAAGGACAATAGCTATAACGTCTGTATTGTGTCTTGTGTCTTTGTTATTTAAAAGATGTTAAGGGTTAGTATTAATTTT
Source organism: Notocelia uddmanniana (assembly GCA_905163555.1). Taxonomy (NCBI): domain Eukaryota; kingdom Metazoa; phylum Arthropoda; class Insecta; order Lepidoptera; family Tortricidae; genus Notocelia; species Notocelia uddmanniana. The sequence continues at coordinate 11,139,626 of LR991052.1, read as the reverse complement.
TTATACAACAATAATTTGGATTAGAATTGAAGTGTCCATTACTGGTAGCGTCACCCTATAGACATGAAAACTAAATGCCTCTTTAACAAAACATCTTATACTAGAATGTCTTTATTACTTAATAGGCATAAACACCTATGGTATGTTAGCAAAACGTCTGGATCGCAAAATGTCAATTGATTGATATAAATTAAGTACTGAACCGATTTTAATAAAATGTATTATGCTTGTCATTCAGCTGAATTGACAATCTGCTGAGTGTGTATTTTACTTTTATATCGTCTAGCTGAAATGAATTGACGATAATGTAAATTTGTAAGTATTGCCCTCTGCATGATCTAACTGACTAATTATATTTATTTCTACATAGGGCACTACCGGTACCTCATTAGAGTAAGACAAAACCGTCATATTTGGGGCCTATCTCGGTCTACGTTATTTTACGGTCAGACATAACATAACATACCTATGGAGTCGTAAATTATTAGTATAATTATAATTACACCGGCCCTCTCACTCGCACGAGTGTGATGGAGATATCCCACGTACGATTTATGACTTGTTGTACCGTCTCAGTGGCAGGGAGTTCGTATGACAATGCTCATACAAACAGAGAGAAATGTATATACAGTCCCACACTATATGATCAATTGATAAATGTTCAATTAACATTTCTAGATATCCCAGAGCCAGACCAAGTGAGCGAAATTGGCTGGATAACGCCTACGAGTATCGCTTATAGTTCGCATAGCATGCTGCAAAGGCTCCGAGAGTTAGTACCTATATTTAAAAGCAATGAAAATTGGTACAATTAGTATAGAATTTTGAAAAGTATACCCGTTTTCAATGCTCGTCAGTGTATAATAAGTAATAAGTCGAGGTAGAATTGCCACAATGATGTGAACACGAAATTAGTATCGGTGGCGTGAGAATTTTCATAATTGTTTTGGCTCTGTTAATGTGTATATTTTTAGCGTTGACTGTACCATGTATAATAGCATAATAGGTTAGTTTCCTCATGTTGAAACAAAATACTGCCGTTATATGGATAGTATACCATCAAATTAACACAATAAAATGAAAATTACACAACAAAATCAGAATAATAATAAGATACGAGACTTGAAAGTTTGTAAAAAATATGTATTTTTTACCATCTAAAAGTTAAATAACGGCTATCAAAAGAATTTACATCATTTAATAAAAAAGAAATTGAAGGACAACTGTGTACTTAAACGTAGTATTTCACCGTTAAAATAGGAATTTTCTTGTTTTTCCATATCGTTAGTACTGGGCGTGTGCACTGTGACTTCATTGCATAATAGTCTTTCAATTAGTATGGAGCGTTTTGTCTCCGGGAACAATATTCACCTTTGACACTCATTTGCGGCTTTTGTTGTGCTTTAATCGTAGTTGGTCCCATACAAAAATTTAATTCTCTTTAAAAACTGGTTCGAATGACATCATTAATATTTTTTTAATTTTATTAACAATATACTCTGTTCAAATGTTGGTCTGTCTTTAAGGTCTAAGGCAAGAAGGTTCAAATTATAATACTTAATTGACTTTGCAAGTTTCAATAAGCTCCCTGTATTATATTGGTGCTGGCTGCGACTTACATTATTATCTGATATTAAGTAACATGCTATTGAATGGCCCATATTTTTTTTACTGAGCTTTGCGAATGTTAAATGCTTAATGCATTTTCCAATATTCTTGCTTAGTATGCGCTTAAGTCCGTATTTTACTAAAGAATCAGTTTATTTTTGTCATATACCTACTTATTTCATGCTACTTTTGCGGCAAAACAAGAAGCAAGATCAAGGGCAAAAGAAGCAAGATAGTCGGCTTGTGGCAATGCGAAAAACGAGTTTTGAGGCGTAAATAATGATTACAAAGAAAATTGGACCGTGATGTTGCACACAGCCTAAAATCGGAATCGAACCCGTGTCTCTAGACACAAATACTGAGGGGTCGCTAGTATGAGCGGCTGAGAATGCACGGCACTGATTCGGTGTGATGAACTGACGACTGATGATGATGACATCGTCATAGTAGTGGTAGCCTAGTGGTTAGATTCCTGTTTTCGGCTGCGTGATCTCGCTCACGGGTTTATTGTACTTGTTCTCTGTATCATACAACTGAAAAATTGATCGTGGTAACTTCCACGTTAAATTAACACGAATAAAAAAATAGATGTGAAGCGCGACGTCCGCGCAACGCGACCGCTGCGTGCCGGAATGTATGATGAATTATGACGTTCCGCTTGCGTTCGCGTCGCGCACGTTGTGTGACCAAGCCTAGCCTAGCCAATAATTAATAGAATTCATAGGAACGTATCTTTAAGAGCTCTATTATTAATCGAGTACCAAATATTCAATTTCATATTTCATACTTGTTTACAACTGTAATTTTTACTGGACCAGGGTTATTAACTGAAAGGCTTTTCTATCTATTAGCTATACAGAATATCTATATACGTAAACAAATTAAATAAAACAATATATGCATAGCTATTCAAAATGATTGGTCCATTTAAACAAAACAATATGTGCGTAGCTATTGTAAAATAACATCTTGTATTTCACTACACAGAGTCGATTCCTCGGAGCTTCACTATCCGGAATCTTCACGATCCGCGGGCACGCTATCATCAATTTCTGAGCATTTACCAAAGACTGTTCGGAACATAGACAAAAGCATTCAGTGCAACCTCGAAGTTGAATTGGGCAAGAGTTTCGTCATGTTCAACGAGGACGAAATGTACGAGGTTCGGATGGCGAGAAACATGGCCGACAGTAACGTTTATGAGATAGGAGATGTTGCAAACAGGTACACAATCGTCTTCTAGTTTTTATTTTATTTACTTTACTGGGAAACAAAAAAAAATATACATACCACCACCACCACTGCTGGACATGGGCCTCCCCCAATTTAATGGGGGGTAAATGCCATAATCGCTGCTATAATGCGGATTGGTGATCGCAGTATCTCCACCGTGTCCATTCTCCGGTGGTCTTGGTCGTAGTTTTGGGACATACCCAGGTCCATGCATACTATTCATACTAAATATTTACTTATTAGGAATCATGAGTAAATTCACCTTATTTTATTCTGTATCACAAGTTATATTTCACTCTGTGTATACTTAGCGACCAAACAGCAATGCACAATTCAATGTGGGTTGTAGTTTTGGTTCACTTTGGGACATTAAAAACGAAGAACGTGGTCATAACGTGTCTTTCACTGGGTCATGACCAGTTAACGCGTCTAATTAATATGACTGTCACTGAAAATATCCGCTAATTTGCGACTTTATCTCAATGGTATTAAAGTCCAAAAAGTAATTACGCTTCATTTCGCAATCGTACATCGCTATTATCACTTTTAAATCTCGCACTTATATCATCACCATATCAGCCGAAGGACGTCCACTGCTGGACATAGGCCTCCCCAAAGAGCGCCACAATGACCGGTCCGGCGCCACCCGCAAAGTACTCATATCATATGTAATTATAAATAAACTAGCTGATGCCCGCGGCTTTGCACGCGCAGAACTTTAAACTGTAGCCTATGTTGTTGTTGTTTAAAAGGACATACCAAGTTAACTATAACTAAACACAACTTACATACGCACACACATCCATTCTGGTAATGCAAAAGAAATCGTAGTTATTATGTAGAAATTTACAACTATAGGTAGAATTATGTTTTATTGTAGTAGCACTTCTTTATACAATTTAGTAGCGATTATGCTTTCGGGTGCATTTCAAAGAAAGCCAGTAACGGAGTCTAATGTAGACTGTTTAATGTTTATCCTTTCTGAGATATTTACTGGAGGTAAATTATACACGCTGACCATTTCCAAGTTGAACAGTGAGGTGTACGACAGGAGGAAACACTTCATGAATGGGAAACTTCAAGATCCTCCAAACAGCCTCGGAGCTACTTATGTATTGGCCGCATTCGTGATTTTTTATCTCATAGTTCTCATATTCAAGAGTCCAAGCCGCCCGATCACCCTAGTTCAAATACTTGGTGTATTTGATACCTTGAACTGAGTTGCATAACCCTACATCAATATGAGCAATGAAATTACGTGACAGCACAGGATTGTAAGGCATTACCCAGAATTGTCTGTCTAACTCTGACTCATTAATCTTTATTGTGTGATCACCGTCAGTTGGACATCTCCTCCTTTATTGTGGATATCTATCGTCTCCCGTCTGAGTGTCTTGGAGAAGTGGTCGAGGGTACCTGTTATATAATTTTTGTCTGTTCAGAGTTATTTTCACGAGAAATACCCCTGTTTACGCATGTTTTTTGGACCTGTCGAAGGCATTCGATCTAGTACCATATGATGTTCTATGGTCAAAGATGTGCAATGAAACCAGCACACCTAAAGAAGTCGTTAATTTATTTCAATGTTGGTATAGTAACCAAACAAACTCAGTTAGGTGGGCTGGCTCTAACTCCACAGAGTATAGGTTGGAATGCGGGGTGAGGCAGGGCGGGCTATCTTCGCCTCGTCTTTTTAATTTGTACATCAATGGTCTTCTGGACGGGCTCAGCAGTGCCGGCGTCGGCTGTTCCATAGACGGGAAATTTGTAAATAATATCAGTTACGCTGACGACATGGTGCTGTTGTGTCCGTTTGTAAGAGCGCTTGAGATCTTATTGCGCATTTGTGAGGGGTATGCGGCGGCTCATGGACTGAGGTACAATACAAAAAAAAGCGAACTTCTTGTCTTCAAGCTGGGAAGTAAAAAACCTAAACCTACTAGGAGTCCCCTTGAAAAGAGTCACTGAATTCAAATACCTTGGTCACTGGTTTGCCGAAGACCTCTCTGATGACTTAGACATGGAGCGCGAGCGGAGGGCTCCGGCGGTGAGAGCTAATATGTTGGTCCGTAGGTTTGCTCGGTGCTCACGTGATGTTAAAGTCACGCTTTTCAAAGCATACTGTCAGAGTTTTTACACCTGTAGCCTGTGGACCCACTATGCTAAAAAAACTATAAACAGCTTACGCGTCCAGTACATTAATGCCTTCAGGATGCTGCTGGGACTGCCTCGTTGGTGCAGTGCTTCTGGTATGTTTTTAGAGACCAACACGGATGGTTGTAAAACAATACTGAGGAAACGTGTTGCCTCCGTCATGAGAAGAGTGCGAGCCAGTACCAACAGCCTCCTGAGTGTTGTGCTGGACAAGTTCGATTGCCCTGTGGTGAGGCACTGGAACTTCGTTCACATAAGTGATAAGGCTAAAATGTTTAACATTACATAGTAATAATAAGTAATTAATATGCACAGTTTATTTCCATCATATAGGAGCAACGGAATTATTATTGTGCATATTGTTATTCATTTCTTTTTTTATTAATATTGCGTGATGTATAATTATTATCGACTTACTAACCCCTAGAGTTTTAAGCCTAGTGTACTAACGTTTATATGGACCTGAGTCTGAGATAAATAAATAATAAAATAAAAAAAAAATCTTCATTGGAAATAAGAAACTTTCAAACACATTCTGCGACCTAAGTATAAATATAACCTGTTACGTATAAAACGAAAAGAAGTGACAAACCTGTACATACATGATCTTGAGCACATATTAACCATCACTCCTGTAACCATAGTAAAATACTTGTTTAGTAACACACTAAAAGTACTTTTCTTATCCGTATTCGACGTGACTTCTTATTCAAAGACTTACATGTTTTCCATGCAAACTTTTAACCCCAATTTTACGCATTCATGGGGGTGAATTTCAAAATACCGCGAAAGTACTTTCCATATCTTTAGAGGAAGACTATTTGTACAAAATCTTACACTTTTTCTTTAAAAATCACATGATTTGCAAACAAATTTTCAACCCCAAATTTACCCCCTTAGGAGTTGAATTTCTAAAAATCCCTTCTTTGTGGTTACTTACGTCATATAAAAGCTGGGCGTTGATTAAGTTAGTCAGTCAGGAATTTCCACCCCTATTTAACCCGCTTAAGGTTGGGTTTTTCCAAAACCCTGAAATTATTTTTCTTGTATTGTAGTAAGGAGTCTATACACAAAGTGTCAAGTCTCTCACCTAAAATTTTACTGTACTTCATACAAACTTTGCATCCCTATTTAACCCGCTTAGGGGAATGATTTTTTCAAAACCCTGAAATTTTCTTGTATTGTTAAAAGGTGTCCATACACAAAGTTTCCACTCTCTCACCTAAAATTTTACTCCATCCCCATACAAACTTTCAACCCCCATTTCACCCCCTTAGGAGTAGGTAATGTAATTCAGGTTGATGGCGTAGTTGGTTGTCTACGCCATCAACCTGAATTACAGTTAAAATTTCAACTCTCTAGTCCCAGTAGTTTCCGCTGTGCGTTGATGAGTGTGTGAATGAGTCAGTCAGGACAAAGACATTTATATGTATAGATAATAAATAATGTATATGTTCAATGGTATGCTTATCGCGGTTCGATCAAACCAGGATTATAGTAAATTACGATACAAGTTCAGAAATGAGGAAATTCGCAATGAGTGGTGATATATACACTACCGAAGGGAATGTTTTAAATCGACACGAGTTGCGAATTACCTATTCGCACGTGTATCGTATGCGGTGCTACTTTACCGCACTCACATATGTACCTAGTCGGCTCATAAGTTCTGTCATATACATAGTATCAAATAAAAACAAAAGTTTAAGTTTATTCCGTATAATTTGTACAACGTTTGAAAGCTTATAAACTAGAGAATCTAAATGTATAACATTTATTCAAAATGACCGCCATAATTATCTACACAGGCTTGAAGTCTGCGTGGCCAGTCGTCAACGGATTCACGCACCACTTTCATGTCGATATTGGCCACTGCCGTAGCAAGGGATTTTTTCAGCGAGTCTAGATTTGCATGAGGTTTTGAGCACACCTTTTCCTCTAAATACTGCCATATTTTATAGTCTAACGGATTAAGATCTGGGCTAGAGGAGGGCCAATCTTCATGCCGTATAAAGTCGATTTTATTGGAGGCGAGCCAGGCTTGTGTAGACTTTGCCTTATGGGCTGGAGCAGAGTCCTGCTGGAAAACCCAATGCTGGTTTAGAAACATCGTATGGGATAGTGGTTTCACAATATTAGTCAACACCGTGTCTTGGTACACTTTGGCACTAGTTTTTACTCCTTTCTCACAAAAATGCATACTAGTGACGCCCGCATAAGAAACTCCCAGCCAAACCATCACAGATGAAGGGTGATGACCTCTTTGAATACGGAGAATGCTATTAGACGCTTCTTTACTATTGCGAGCGTACACTCTTATCATTTTGTTTATTACAGTTTTCTTCTATGTCAAAAATTTTCTCGTCCGAAAACAGTATACAACGATGCTTATTTTTAGCGTACTTCTTCAATAAAGCTTTAGATCTTTTAAGCCTTAAAGCTTTAAGGCGACCATTGAGAAGATGGCCAGTTTTTCGTTTATAAGCACGAAGTCTCAGGTCTTGATTAAGCACTCTTTTCACCGTGTTTCTGCTCAAACCCATCTGGAGGGCCATAACTTTTTGTTTCCTAGCGGGATTTCTGACAATGCGTGCCCTAATTGCTTGTACAACCGCTGGAGTCCTAGCTGTACGCGGACGACCGCTTCTTTTCTTGTCATTTAAACTAGAGACCTCACTGTATCTTTCTATGGTACGATACACAAATCTTAGAGCAAATTTTAAATTTTCAAGTAGCTTAAAAAATTTAGTCGGCGAGTGTCCACAACGATATAGTGCAATTATTGCGGTACGGCTATCTTTAAGCGTCCACTCCATGTTAAAGAAAACAGAAAATTGCAAAATTATACTACTCAAATATTTAAAAAAGATTCGAAATTCAAATGCACAACGGTTTTTGTTTTAGGAGTTCCAAATTTAAATTTTAAAGGCCAGTGACAGAACTTATGAGCCGACTAAGTACTGTAATAGCTATTTACAACCCGTGTTTTGTACACAATTTTATGTCACCACTTGGCGAAAAAGCGGATTTTTCCGGACGCGCAGCGTGCGGAAAAACGCGCTTTTTGGCAAGGTGTGGTGTAAAATCTATTTTCATTTCAGGCTAAACAGCACTATGTATAATGTTAAGAATTTCTCCAAAACTACACAATATTTAATGGAGAAAAATGAAATCAAAAGTCAGGATATGATTGACGAAATCTTAAAGTTGACCGAAAGGTTGACGTCCAAAATGAATCGTTGCCGGGAAGAGGGCCATGTGTGGAACAACATTAACTGGGGCGAGAATGTTCCATATTGGAACCAGTATTACAAGGTCGTGGGAGTGTATAATTTTCCTTGTGAGGTAATTCATACCCTTTATTACCATCGACCATGACAACTTTGTGGTAACATAGTATAATTGAATCAGTCCTTCCGGGCATCGCTTAGTTTTTTATACCACGTCGGTGGCAAACAAGCGTAAGGCCCGCCTGATGGTAAGCGTTCACCGCAGCCTGCAACTCCAGGCACAACGCATATACATATAACGCAATTGTTATTCACCAAGCAAGCCTTTGCAAGTCTTTGGCTAAGAATGGCGTGGATATAACAAATATCTAAAGCTAGTAGTGCCTTAGAGCTGCAGACCACGCGGTTCTTTTTCCTAATTTCCAAGAACTGATTTAAATAAGATCTTTATCGAACCTGCTCACAAAGTTCCACCAGTATCGGTTGAGAAATGCAACCTGTAGAGGAGAATAGCCAAACATCTGAACATCCAGACATACGAAAACGTTTCAGCAGCCAAGCTGAAACAGAAACGCTTCACTCGCTCGGTCAGCAAGCATTTAAATTACAGAGATTAGATTTTTTTTATCCAACGTTGGTGGCAGACAAGCTTATAGACTGACTGGTAAGCTTATCAGTCACTGCCGCTTATGGAAGTTTGTGACTCCAGAAGACTTACTTGACGACCTGTTTAGCCTAGTTGGTAGTGACTCTGCCTCCGAAGCTAGAGGTCCCGGGTTCGAATTCCGGCCAGGGCATTTATTTGTGCATTTTTCACGGATATTTGTTCTTGGGTCTTGGATGTTTTCTATGTATTTAAGTATGTATTTATCTATATAAGTATGTATATCGTCGTCTAGTACCCATAGTACAAGCTTTGCTTAGTTTGGGACTAGGTCGATTTGTGTAAGATTGTCCCAGATCGTCCCAAAGTGCGTTGCCGATCCTTTATTGCCACGAGGATTCGCTGTGTTGACAGCTACATACATATGCAGGCCCCTCACTCTCAAAATAGCGCATCTTCGGGAGCTCTGGCGACCTTATCAGCACGAACATAACACCACATAACTACTGAGTTAGTAGTGTTTTATGGCTGCGGTCTTCTGTAAGGTGGACGTAGTTCCCCAGTGGAGCTGCTCCAAATATGATTGAGATGGTGTTCCGCTGTGCCTTACCGCTTTTTTATATTAGGGGACAATCTTACACAAATCGACCTAGTCCTAAACTAAGCAAAGCTGGTACTATGGGTACTAGACGACAATATATTGCGTACAATGTAATTGGTGATACAAAATAGAAAATTGTGAATCTGACCATGATTTTGAACAACTTTTACTATGGGACCAAATTTGTCCGACTGAAAAAAAAAACAACTATTTCATAAAGTTTGCTCTGTCGATTGAAGTCCTATATCCTATGAAACAACAGTTTTTTTTGGCACAGACAAAGTTGGTCCTATAGTCAAAGATGTTCTAAATCATGGCCAGATTCACATTTTTCTATTTTGTATCACCAATTAGATTACACCCTGTACATTCTTATATAGATAAATACATACTTAAATACATAGAGAACATCCAATACCCAAGAACAAAATCCGTGCTAAATGAACAAATAACACCCTGGCCGGTATTCGAACCCGGGACCTCTAGCTTCGGAGGCTGTGTCACTACCAACTAGGCTAAACAGATTTCAGATTATACATAAAAAACTTAAGAAAATGACCTTTAGCGTGTTTGAATAAACCTTACATATTTAAAATGTTCAACACAAACAAAACAAACGCCTATTCGAACACGTCACAACGTTATACACCATTTTTTCTTGGAGAATTTAAAATGGTCGTCTTGTCATGTTTCAGTGTAAATCCGAAGACGATACATTACTAGACCTGTTATCGGAGGAGATCAACAAAGTGTTTGACGTGCAAGGTCCTGGCAGCCAATCAAGAATACCTGTGGAAACTTTGATGGGGGCTGTGAAGCACATCACGGATGACGTTGGAAGAGTTATGTGAGTACCAAGTTTAACACTGAATCGTGCTATCCCACTCTTGCGCATAGCACGTGCTTGTTGCCTAGTTAGGGTAGTCTCGTTTGCGCGTCAACGTCGTCACCTAATAGAAGAAGAAGAGTGTAATATAATACATTTTATTGTGTAACAACAAGTAAATTACATAAGTTAGAGATTAGTGTAATTTATAGTTTTATACTTGCAATTATATTTTGCTTACCTGTCCAACTCCATTTCAAATTATATCATAACAACTGTGACTGCACCATACATATGATTTTGTTGCTATGGACATCTGAGGGTTGGAGAACTAAAAGATCTGACATACAGGTTTGTCCTAGTTTAGGCACCAGTCTCCACCGCACAAGTTACATGGTTAATATATGTTGTATTTAGCTTAAATAATTTTCCGTACATACCTACTCAATGTTTACTTTGTGGTGGAGTTAATAAACATTATCATTTCGGTTTTTTTTTCATAAAGGCTTAAATCTAAAGAAAGAATTTAAGTGTAACAAAGCACGGGGTGCAACGACGCTGATTCTCAACTAAAACTAATGTTTACACAACCTAGTCGAAATCTGCTGTCTGTCCGGGATGTCAGCCGATTTCGGGTGGATTAACAACCCAGGGGTGTGTGCGAGCAGAGTTTAGCCGAAGGGCCCGGAGTACCAGGTTCCGTCCAGTCGAAGACGGCCGGGCTCAAAGTTACGGCCCAGCCACGGCAGCGATTTTCCTAATACATTGCGTGTGATCGCTACTAACCGCAGTGCGCATCGACCACGCAATGAATGGATAAAACTTTTGTCACTCAAAGTCGTGATGGGCTGTTTGGTCCCTCTGGACTTCGTTGCCCCATATTAATAACAATATTTTGTGCCGGCACGAGGACACGATGCGGAATTATAATTATGATTACAAATAAAGTAAAATCGAATTCGGTTCGGCTTCATGTGTTATTTTTTTTAAATCTATTGCACAATACAAGAAATATGTGTAAATGGACTTAATGCCAGAAAGAATATTGTGTTTTCTAAAATTATTGTCAAAGGTGGAGTATTAGAAGTAAGAAATGTCCAAGTGCTCATTCCATAAATTCGATATAAAATGTTTATTGGCCTTGGAACGTAAATACAATAGATTGAGGATCATCATGTCAGCCGAAGGACTTCCACCGCTGGACATAGGCCTCCACGAAAGAGTTCCACAATGATCGATCCGATGGAGGATAACTGCTTTAAAATTAAGTCGCATTATAAGTAATATAACCCAAACAAACAAACTTACACACAATCATTGCAAGATAAATAATACTTATACCTTGTAAAAATGAGATTTGCGACATCTTGGTCTTATTGCTCTAAGTGTGTAGGTGTGTCGCCGATATAGTCCCCTGAATCGCTAAACTTTAGTAGCAGTGGACGGGGCACGTTGCACGTTGAATCGATTACCGTTGGAGCGGAAAGGTCCCCACGTACTGTGCGGCGCAGCGTGAATAAACCCAAAACAAAGTAAACTGATGACCTGGCAAAGGTCGCGGGAGTCCGCTGGATGCGGGTGGCACAGGACCGCTCATTGCGGCACTCTTTGGAGGAGGCCTATGTCTAGCAGTAGACGTCCTTGGGCTGATATACTGATGACGGGATGTATAATAGACCATTATTTTCAGTACGCTAATGGAAGATAGCGGGTACGTGCTGGAAGGGAATTCGGTGGTGTACACTGGCGTCGACCTCTCCGACACGAGTCCTGAAGACAAGTTGGAGTCCAAATCTGATGTAAAATACGACTTATCATATTTATTTTATGCTTAGGTGTGACTCACGTGGCTATTTATATATCGTTTTCGAGAATCATCGCCATTTTACTCGGAACCCCGTTATAAAATTACGTGTGAATTGGACCGAACAAGAATGGTGTTTATATGTTCATATTTGTATTCAATTAATTCTGAGATTAGTTCATAAATTATTGACGTTTAACCAAAGATTGCTCGAATCGGCCTTAACCATAAATCCGCGGCATGGACGCCAGCGGATAGCGGGCCGGCGAGCGGCCGCTCATACATTTGAGTGGGCTCAATGCTTAGTGTGGGCGCCCGCTGCCCTCTGGCGTCCAAACCGCGGCCTAAACAATTCTTCTTAATGTAGCGAACAACATCAATTTCGATGTTTTTTTCTTGAGTCCGCAGGAAGCTCGGTTCTCCACACAAACGTAGTTTCGCTCGCATTTTAAAACGGCGTGCTGGAATAACATGAAACTTTGTATACACAATGGGATCCGGGATATCTAGACCGGAAATTAGTTTCTGTTGCTCGAAATTATAACACAAAAAATATGTAATAAAATTTCTAGCCACAGAAACTACTTTCCGGGCTAGATATAGCGGATCCCGTTGTATATAAAAGAATACGACGTTGTGTATAAAATGAGACGAAACTACGTTTGTATGGATAATCGAGTTCAGTCGAGCGTGCGGCGGACTTAACTGTTATTTATTTCTATTTATCATTAAATGCGTACGGTAACGTTGGGTTATGATTTCACATTCCGAATCCGCTTATTATTCATTCCTAAATATGTCCGTACGGTCTCATTTCCATAACAAGCTTCTTGAACAATATTTCTTTGCTATTCCGCTAAAAAACGTGTAGGTCTATTAGTGTTAATGTATCCACTTGCGTATTTTTGCACGCGGTTAATGCTGGGAGCGGAGGGAGGGTGGGAGATATATTGTATGTAGGTATATTGTTCAAGAAGCTTGTCATGGATTTCCGCAAAGTAACGCCTGATTCTATCAATTACTATTTCCATAAGTGAGCATTAATATGTCTTTTCAGTTCGGCTCTTTATCCAATACAAGCTCTTACGGGCAGGACGGAAATGGTTTGTTACGTTTCATATTTGTCATAGTCTTAGTATTTTTATCTATTCAAAAATTATGTATTCATTGGAAACATAGATTGATCATTTTTAGGGTTCCGTAAGATTCCCTTCCAGAAGGAAAAAAAGGAACCTTTTTAGGATCACTCGTGTGTCTGTCTATCTGTTCGTCCGTCTGGCACAGCCGATTTGCTCCGAATCAATTGGACCGATTGGGTTGAAATTTGGTACACATATGTAAGTCGATGACCAAAGACGGACTTTTGGGGGTAAAGGGGTGTGTATACAGTACAAGATAGTGGTTTTAAATACGGAGTACTACCAGGGCTGCTACTTATTTGACCGGAATAAAAAAAAAAAACGTATTTGAATAAATTTGGTTTTATTGTTTTTAAAAATATTCTCCGTGATGATCAATGCACTTTTGCATACGTTTCAACCAATTTTAAAGCACTTTTTTCGACTCTGATTGAGGTATCTCCAAAACGTGCCGTTAGAACGCGTCGACGGCATCCTCACGGGTCGAAAATCGTTGACCACGTAATTTGTTCTTTACATTTGGAAATAAATAAAAGTCATTGGGGGTCAAATCAGGGCTGTACGGTGGATGACCCGTTAATTCTATATTTTGATTTTCTAAAAATTGGGTTGTTTTGTGTAATGTATGACAGCTGACATTATCATGGTGAATAATGATTCTGCGCCGCTGATTATTTTTACGTATTTCTTCAAATACTTCCGGCAAACAAATGGTCGTGTTCCACCCCGAATTAACTGTTTTGCGATTCTCTAGTGGTACTGTAGCCATGTAACCATTAATACCAAAAAAGCAGGCCACAATTTGTTTTAAGGTGCTTTTTGCACGAGTTACTTTCGTAGGGTTCGGTTCATTTTGAAACACCCATACCGTTGACTGTTGATTACTTTCGGGATCATACGGATAGATCCAGGATTAGTCACCTGTGTAGATGTTATAAACAGCTTTTGAGTCACCACCGTTGTATTTCTCCTACATTTTCTTGCACCATTCGACGCGAGCCCCTTTTTGATCCTCGGTTAAGTTGTGCGGGATCCATAACGCACAATTTTTTTTTACAAGTAAATATTCATGTAATATCTTGTGAATGCTCGTCATACTAATGCTTAGAATCGCCTCTATCTCACGATATGTAACATGATGGTCAAGCATTATAAGTTTTCGGATAGCGTCAATATTTTGCGGTACAACGACCGATTTCGGACGACCTTCCTTAACTTCGTCCGTGAGCATACTTCGTCCACGACTGAACTCACTAAACCAGTGATACATAGTAGATTTTGATGTAGCTTCATCATTAAAAGTCGAAGTTAACCGAGCGAAGCACTGCTGTTGCGTTAAACCACGGTGAAAATCGTAATAAATCATAGCATAAATCATACTCGTGATCGGGTGCTGTTTGTGGAGTCCGGTCTGTTCATGCTTGCAAGGACAAAGTAAATACCTTAATACTAGTGTTATTTGTATGTAGATTGACGAGAGACATAATCCTGTTTTGGATTAGTTTTATTGTTATTGACGCTTGGAGACCTTATACATCTCTAACAATATTAAGGACTTTGAAATAATTGTTATTAATCGTATTTGGACGCTCAGAGACCATATACATCTCTGAGATATTAAATTAATTTTATGTGCTTTTTGTTTATTCGGACAGATCGTATTCAATACGTCCTTAATATTTGTAAATTTATTTTTATTTAATTGTTAATCAGTATATTTTTTTAATCATTATTATTAAGTAAGATTGTCAGTTTTTTTTTTAAATTGTATATATTCACGCTTTGACTTGTAAAAGTGCCCTTGTGGCCTATTTGCAGAATAAATATTTGATTTTGATTTTGATTTAGCACGAACAGTTTCACGAGTAAGTTCCATTCTTGCTGCGAGGTGAAAATTTAAAACCGCCAAAAACAAAAGCGTTAGTCTTTAAGTATGTAAGAAAAAAAATAACAGTGGCTAGTATTAAAAAGAGTTTAAATTTTACCATGACGGTCAGATTATAGTGTTAAAAATATTTTATACCCGGATTCCGGATACATAAGTAGCAGCCCTCGTAGCAGTAGGTACGGAACTCTTCATTGCGCGCGGCCCAACACGCACTTGGCCGGTTTTTACCCTTGGAACGCCCCGCTTAGCCCATGCACGAGTTTTCTTTCTGATTTGGAATCTACTCAGACATTTAACTTCTTGATCGCCACAGTCGTGACAGCAAATGAAAAGGCTCACACGCCAACTTCAGGAATACATGAACATTATACAAGGTATGCCCTGTAACTGGAGCAAATATTTAAAAGGACGCTTCCTTAGAGCATATGCAGTAACTCCTTGGGTCCAAAAAAATTTCAACATTTTTCTATTCGGAGAAATTTTGATTTAAAGTCATGTCCTCCCGGGTAATGGATCTTGACACCACGGGATTATAGTGCATCAGTCAATGCAGTGTTTGAGGTACTATCAAGTTATGAGTCTTATGAGTTATAATTGTTATTGCATTTTTGTTTTCATGGATGTTTTTGGTATTTACATAAATACATTTTATTGACTTTATAAAATAGATTGACATTAATATCACTTCAGAAGAGTAATAAAAATACACGTAAGCTATCTTTGGAGAAAAAAAAAACCTTTTTTAACAGAGACTACTTGAAAATCACCGCTAAATAGCCCACCGTTTAATTTTTTGCTCCTGTTACAGGCCCCCCTGTATACTAGTTTGTCAGTTCCGCGGCGTACAGAACACGCCACTTCATTCGAAATGCGGCGGTAAAGAGGTTAAAACCATCTTGGGGTCTATACTTCGCTCTTGCTGGCTTCGGAAACGATTTCATCCGAAACCGAAAACGTTTTAAGAGTGCTCTTGGACAGCACATAGACATGCATTCCATTTCCATTTGTACAAGGGTCGTTTAACAGGTTAATTTGAATACGTCTAGAGCAGAGCGTACCGCACTTCATATATTATTTTAGACAGCGTAGTTCTTATATTCATACACGCAAAGTCTCTTCTTTAACACAGGCCGCTTACTCAATCGGAAACTCGGCCGCAAAGTCCGTATGTTACGTTTAATGCTACAACATGATGACGAAGTCAAGCAAGCGCTGGGCCAAGTAGTCTGTAGACTGAAGAAGATTGCTATGACCGCCGGGCAAGACAAGAAAGGCTCGGCCCGTACGAAATGGCTCCAGTCGAAGCTTCTGGAAATCCTTACGTTGACGGAAAAAACAATTTTAAGAAGGAAATTACGGGATATCGAGAATGATCCGTTGAAAGGTTTGGGCTATGGTAAGTGTACCCGCGTTCGTATTGTTTTGAATGAGCTAGTATTGATTGGTATTATTGAAGATTGGATATATCTCATTTTCTCATTTATTTTCGACCAACTTAGATCACACATTTGTATTTAGATACATGTATACAGGGTGTTTTTATTGATTTCCGTTCCTTCAAACATATAGCCGTGCATAGCCATAGAAACAACGTAGCGTATTTAATATTTCAAAATTCAAGATTTTTTTTCATTTTCATACTTAATAATTAATTATATCACCAAGGGTGAATAAAAAACGGCCTTAAGAGTTAACGTGGAGTTAAGCAAAAGTTAATTTCAAGTATGACAATGTTCGGAATTCGAATGACACCTTACGTGACGCACGTCAACATTGTTTATTTGTTAAGGATGTTTTATACTATACTAGGGGTGTTAATTAACGAAAATGAATTTTTGAATAACTTCGAAATGGTACGAATTGGGATACTAGTGTCTTAAAGAAGATTACTTTATTTCATCTCGCTGATTTCATCTCAGGGATGTGCCCGTGCAATTGACAACATTTCAAATTTTTAAGTAGTATGAAATCTTAACTCATTTCGTTAATTTGGGAACAAGAAATCCCAAATTTTTTTTTTTATATTTTTATAGCCATTCGTTTTCTCAATATTCACGAAAATGTGAAGAAAGCTCATATCGTCATCTCATAGCGCAATGGCGCTGGATTCGTTTTCATAGTAAATAAATAAATAAATAAATGTTAGGGGACAATCTTACACAAATCGACCTAGTCCCAAACTAAGCAAAGCTTGTACTATGGGTACTAGGCGACGATATACATACTTATATAGATAAATACATACTCAAATACATAGAGAACATCCAAGACCCAAGAACAAAATCCGTGCTAAATGCACAAATAATGCCTTGGCCGGGATTCAAACCCGGGCCTCTAGCTTCGGAGGCAGTGTCACTACCAACTAGGCTAAACAGGTCGTCATAGTAATGACGTCATTACTATGTAAATGTGACAGTCACAGCGTACAAAAAATGAAATGTCAATTAACGGAATTCAATAAAAATACCCTGTATACAATAAATTAATGGAAATAAAACAAAATATTAATAACTACATTTCCGCATTAGTAACTTATCCTCAATCTGTAGTGTTTTTAATAATAATAGTACAAATGAGAGGCAGTTTTATTAGGTAGTCATTAGTCCATCATATTCAGGGTATAATCCGGTCCATTTAAATTCCATCAACCAGCAATAGTCCCTGTACAACCAGGCGGGTGCTGTCTTTGTGTGCGTCCCCTGACACGGGCAGGGACAGTATCCGCTCTGTGTACCCCTTGCATTTTAAATTGTCAAAAGAGCGTGTTGGCTATGTGGTACTCGTTTGGAACTTGGGAGCCTCGGCTCGGTACTTCGGCTCCGCGCACGACTCCCAAAGGTCCGGGACACCATTGTCCCGTGAGCGGCAAAGACACAATAATAATACGATCCACGGCCGATTTCGGCCACGGCGAGTGCTCTCAACTCTATACTGACTGTCACCACTCTGGTGCGTTCGCTCAGGAAGAATCAATGTCATATAGCCTGCTAAGTAAGTGCTTCTTCTATATTTCAGACGAAAAGGATGATACAACTGTTCACTTAACTAAGATTAAGGATGAGGATCATACAACGTAAGTAATGTTTATATTTTATTCGAGCAGGCGACTTAACACGTTCCCAGCTTAGTGCGACGCTTAAAAGTCGATGTAACTCACGGAGTTACATCCGGATCACGATCCTTTCTCGGCGGATAAATAATTCGTCTATACATGACACATTCACTGCCAGACTTGATTAAACTCCAGAAATCGATGTAACGGCCTACCAATAGTGAGGGTTCGTCTAGCGGGCTGTCCTAGTCCTACATAGAAAAAATTCAAGCCACAACACAACAAATGTTACCAGGATTCGAACTGTCTCAACTGTTAATCATCCATGTCTCAGAAATAACAAATCTATATTCCGGCACTCGTGTAGAACCAAGATAGCAGCATTCACGTAGGTACAGGTAAATTAAGTTCAACACTGACATATGCTCTTATTCCATTGGATATTCTACTTTAACACTAATGTAATAGAGTTTCTATTACATAGACACTGTATTAAAGATTTGTTAGCCGTTTGTCCAAACGATATTTGTATTCGCATTTCGTCCAATACATATTTGGTCCAATATACATATCGCCCAACAGCAGCTCGTCCAAGACGTATTATATCAACACGTATGGGATGGACGTCCCATTTTTTGTCCAGCAGACGTTCGGTCCAATACGTATTACGTCAACACGTGTTTTGTCCAAGATGCTCGTAGTGCAACACGTATTACGGTCACTTTGTAAAGGTCATGTCACATAAACTTTACACTGTCCTCATCTATTCGTTCGTTACGTAGACATGTCAGATAGTGTCCGTCTTACCAATAGTTTACACAATCGTGCAAAGATTTCTGATACTTCACTACCCCTCGCTACCCTTCATAACGGTTACTCCTAAAACTGACTACCTTGACAAGTTTCGCACTTTTTTCAATCACAATATAACAATGTTACGCTATGCGGGTGCCATAATATTTATAACTATGTCATGTATCTGGCCTACTTCTAAAACTGACTTATCGCATGTGACGTTATTTCATCGTAAAACAATTTAAATTCGATCTGTTTAAACGGTGGATTGAAAATGAGTAAAAAAATTGATCTGACTTTTATTAAAAGCAAAAGAGGTCATGATGTATTATTAAGAAACGGGTGTAGGCATCACTCAAACCCTCGAAAACCTGTAAATGTCGAAAATAGTAATACTTTATTGTGGCGGTGCAGCAACCGATATGAGTGCAGGGTGTCTGTTACATTAAATGAAGACCGTGATGTTGTGCTTCGAGAAATCCAGCATTCCTGCGAACCTGATCATTTCAGAAATGCAATCGACATTGCATTCGACGCTTGCAAGATAAAAGTATCAGCTGATTTCGGTTCTGTACAGCAGACATACGAAGATTCTATTCAGCAACTAGAGGACCGTGGCCTAGTAGAACCAGATGAAATTCCACCTTTTCATTTAAAACGAGACACGTTATACAGAACAAAAAAGAAAAGCTTAGAAATCACTGTTTATCATTTCGACACCTAAGAGACGTCCAAATTCCAGAATGTTTAGCTGATGACTTTTTAGTTAAGGAATGTGGTGACGACGACAAAATTCTTGTGTTTTGTACAAAAGTAACACGCAAGTTGCTCGAAAAATAAAAAAACAAATCTCACAAATTTTATGCCGATGGCACATACAAAAGAGCAGCAAAACCATTTGGACAAATATTCACTCTACATTTGGATTTGGACCGAGACACCAAATACCAAAATATTGTACCAGTTATTTACTGCTAACAAGACTGAAGATACCTACAAGAGAAGCTTTACCATCATAAAAGAAGAACTGAATGTCGAAATCAAATATTTGAAGGCTGATTTCAAACTCGCACAGTTGAACGCTGTCAAAAGTGTTTACCCGGATATCTACGTGAGCGGATGCTTTTTCCACGAAGCAGTCAAAAGCAAGTGTGAAGAACTCAACCTAAACAGACACTCATTGGAAGAAATATTACGATGCTGTGCTCGTATATGACATTATTACCCACAAATCTTTTATTGGACACGTGGGTAGAGATTAAAAAAATGGGAGAAGTGTGCCAAGACTCTGTTGCTTTTCAACAGTTTTCCGTTTATTTTGAAAAACAGTAGGTCCCTCTTTTTGCCATGTTAAGTGTAGCCGAAGAAAATAACCGCACGACAAATGCATTAGAAGGATGGCACAATCGACTGAACAAGAGAACCCCTCGGAAGCCCAATTTACTCAGACTGATTGAAATATTAAAAAAGGAGGGTCGTCACTATGATATTTTTATCAAAAGAGCTATGAGCCGCAAACGACGACAAAAAGACATTCGGTTCAACGAATTTCTAAATAAAAAGCTAAAATCGCCGAAAACATTTAAAATAAGTGCCATGGAGTTTCTGCGAAAAGTTATTAAGGCAAAACTGCTATAAATTATCGTTAGAAATATAAATAAACTAAGCAGGGCCTACGACCCATGGTTTGAAGTAGCTTATTTTAGTTTTATTTTTGTGTAAGGTTCATAGTTTTTGTTATCTTGGTGACGTAAGCTGTTCTGTACGTTAAAGGAGTTTTATTAATATATTTTGTCGGGTTTGTTCAGTTTTTTATTCATTTTTGAAGCCAATCACATTATAATTTATTAACAGTTTTAACTTTTTGTCGCAGTCCATAATTAACAACCTTTCATTTTTCTAACCCCTTACTTTTGTTTAGGAATTTAATAGTATTCGAAAAGTTAGGAGACCCATATTTTATTCTTTTCAGTTTATTTTTAGTTTAGCCCCTTTTTAGACCATTTAAAAGTGCCTCATTCTACAAATGGTCATTCAGTTTTAACCCTTTGTGTATTAGGATTTACAATAAAGTGCCTGATACGAAAAAAGACTTACCTTTCATAAAATTTAAAAAAACCTTAATGAATTGGCTTGCTGAAATATGTTTTTACAGTATTAAGGAATTTTTAGAGTATAAGTAAATAAAATAATTAAATTTAAGATATGTCCTAAAATTTTGCATGCCTGTAAGGTAGATTTTAGTGATACTTTTAATTGTACCTGTGTCACCCTACTGTACCTAAAATCGAGCATAATAAATTATTTCATTTCATTTGACAGCCAGACTTCGTATACAAAAACGCTACTCACACGCCAAGATCACGAACGGAAATAAGACAATATAAACCGTACTCTAAAGTATGAAGGCTACTTTGACAGTGTATGTCATAACCACTTTAGGCGTTCTTGGCGCTGCGGGCACGACATCTCGTAACGACTTTAGTGATCGTTGGCGTTCAAAAGGTTCACTACGAGGGGCGTTCAATAAATTCTCGGTATTAGAATGAAAACAAAAGAATATTATTGGTGGATTTATTTTTATTTTTCAATATACTCCTCTCCTATGTTTATGCACTTATAAGATCGGTCAAATAGTTTTATTAACCACCACCACCATATCAGCCCTAGGACGTCCACTGCTGGACATAGGCCTCCCCCAATTTCATGGGGGGTAAATGCCATAATCGCCACGCTTGGCATGCGGGTTGGCGATCGCAGTATCTCCACCGCACTCTAGGAATGCTGCTGCCCATTCCCCGGTGGTCTTGGTCGTAGTTTTATTACCCCTCATAATAATATTTTTTGTCTTTGGTGTCAAAATGCTCCTACACTACTGTCTTCAATGCTTCATCGTTAGAAAATTAATTTCCACGTAGATTATTTTTCAGATTGGGAAACAAATATAAGTTACTCGGGGTCAAGTCTTGATTATACGGTGGGTATGTAATAGTTAGTCCAGATTCAAGAGCAGCAGCCTTGGCAATATGAGCACTATGCACAGGGGCGTTGTTGTGAAGAAGCAGAACACCTTTGGCTTATTTTCCCCTTCTGTTATGTTTGATTGCTTCCCTTATTTGGCATAAAATATTAGCGTAGTGCTCTCCTTTAATACTTACACCCTTTTCTTTATAATCGATCAGCAATATTCCATCACAATACCAGAATATTGTGACCATGACCTTGCTAGCTGAAGGCACGACCTTGAACTTCTTGGGGTGAGGAGTTCCTTTAAGGTGCCACTGAATGGACTCTTGTTTGCTCTCAGGGTCATAATGATGAACCCACGTTTCATCTCTACTAACAAAATTTTGCAGTATCTTATCAGGAATTTTACCGCACACCTCAAGAAATTCGGAACAACGAGCAACACGCGTATTCTTCTGAAGCGGTGTCAGGATTCGCGGTACCCATCTCGCACTGACTTTTGACATATTAAGATGGTCATGAATTATATCGTGTCTAGTACCAATAGAAAGGTTAGTTCTTTGAGCTATTGCTTTCACCTTTACTCAACCATCTTCAGATATAATTTTCTCCACTTTTTTAAATTTTCTTATAAAGAAGCTTCGA
The DNA here is from genome assembly GCA_905163555.1 of Notocelia uddmanniana. NCBI lineage: Eukaryota > Metazoa > Arthropoda > Insecta > Lepidoptera > Tortricidae > Notocelia > Notocelia uddmanniana. The sequence goes on along the minus strand of LR991052.1, from coordinate 11,117,080 downwards.
CGGGCCGACCAGCTCTATGGTTCTTCGATACTCTTCGATACTCTCTGCCCCATGCTTAAATTGACTTGACCACTTCTGAATTGTTGATAAAAAAGGAGCAGACTCACGGTAAACATAATCCATTTCTTTTTTATAGCTTATTGATTTTTTACCTGCTTGGTCAAGAATTTTATTACCGCTCGGTGCTCTAATATAACAAACATTGAAAAAACGCTCATAGTGATCACGTTTGTTCGGTACTTGCAAAGAAACAAAAGAACATCGCCGTTTGAATTTTTCTTTTTTTAAATATTAATGAATGACTTTTACCGGCCAGTATTAAAAAGTTTACCAAAGAGGTTTAATAGATGTCAATACCGAGAATTTATTGAACACCCCTCGTATGAAAAAATGAAATGTTGTCAATTATGTAGATGTTTATGGTAGAATTTCTCCTATTATATACATTTACAGATTTTTTCGTCAGGTTGGGCACGGCATGGTCTTTGTTTATTACGATAAAATAAACACACTTTTATATTTTTGACTTTCACAACTTGATTTTCACATCTCATTTTCACCACCTGCCATGACGATTCTATGAACAAATACTCGAATTATCGTCGAACGAACATACAAGCATAGATACATACAGTCATACATACATAATACATACAAACGACGGATTGTCTAAATAGACTGGAAGAACTCACTCGCTTCGCTCGCTCGACGATCACAAACTTCCGCAATTTCATTTTAGATATACTTATAATATAACTATCTATAATAATAGCCTATTATGGTCGAATACTTTCAATAAATCGAAACGTAGATTGTAGATGCATCATTGGGTCGACTTGGCCAAAATAGATTAGGACAAAGCTGTTATAGAATGTTGAACATGTATGATCTTAATCTAAAACCCTGATCTGTGTTGGTCGACTTGACACTATGTTGTACACATGGGCAAATATGCGCTAATTTACTGATCAAGCTGTGTGCACTTAGTTTTGGATATCATGCTAGTTTATAAGCTACTGAACACGCGCGAGCTAACTGAACCATGTGTTGTATGATGTCTGTAAAGTGTACCTTCCTAATAAATAAAATAAAATAAACTCTTGAAAATTCTCACGCTTTGCTAGCTCATGATGATTCGATGAAATTTCATTAATTCCAGTTCTGCGTAGGTAGAGTGTACTGTACATAAGGACGAATCGCGAAATGGATGAAATAAGGAATGACAAATAGCTAAATGGACGAACTGCGTCTTGACGAGTCGCCAAATGGGCGTATCATATTATGGAAGAACTGCGTAGTTGGCAAACGGCAAAATGCGATTTGGACCAACTGCGTATTAGACAAACGGCTAACAAATCATCTTAAATACATTGTTTGTAATAGAAACTATATTACAAGCGTTAAAGTAGACTATCCAATGGGATAAGAGCATATGTCAGTGTCAAACTCTTAAGTAATCGTACTGTAGGTTAAATAGTAAGCATGCTGAGTTAACATCTGGGCCGTGTCTGCCCTGCCTGATTCATCACAGATTACCCTCAAGTTCTAGAGTTAGAATTCTCCAGGTTCTGGATTAAAAGCAATTTAAGAATAACTAGACCGCTACTAGTACATGTTCTTTAAATGTGAGGGCTTTTGTGTTGTGCCCATATTGGCTATGTGCGAAGTAGGAGGTGGGGTAAGCTTGGCGATCGCAGCGCACACCATGGCAGAAATGTGTACTTACCGGGGACATCTGTCAAATTTAGTTTCACGTTTCCTATTGGTTTCTTAACGGTTTTCTAAGATTCGTTTGGTTTGTATTTATTTATTTATTTTCTTATTTATTTCAGTAAAATTTCCAGGGGTCATTCTTGTTTTCTAAAATATTCATGTGTCATTATTTGACATCTCTGAGTTTGACATTGTCCCGGGACCTCTGACGTTTGACGTTTCAGACGTGCACATAGCCAATACGTAAAATGTAGCAGCAGCTGAGGAGAGTGATGTTTCAATCGTTTATTACGATAATTGATAGCCACTTCGGGTCTAGTCGTATTCGGAGTTTTCACGATGGGAACGGATTATTCACAACATCTGTATTTGCGTACAGAAGGTTCTCTGTAGAACAGAACCGATTAATATTGTATTACGCAGTAACGCTGCTAACAAAAATTCCTAATTTCAAATTAAAGGGAATTTTTTTAAATGCTTCGCGCAGAATTCGGACCTGCGACATCTGGCATACGGGGCCAATCGCTCTAGCCTCTGAGCTATCGGAGGGTTGTTCAAGTTTCCCTTTAATTTGAAACAGAAGCGATAATTGACAACTAGGAATGGCATCCCGCTTACTCACGCTCGCTGCATAGCACGTGCTCTTTTGTTCCTAACGCAATATAGACGTATATCGACACCTCGGCGTTAGAACCGAGTTTAGCCGAAGTGATAAGAGGAAAACATTTAGCTTAATCTAGTCGCAAGTATTACTTAGTTTATCTTTTGAGAGACACGAAACAATCGCCCCTTTCATGCGATGTTCGCTCGGCAAAAGTAATTGAAAGTTACAGTAATAAGTTTAGATCACGCTTTGGAGGGGTATCGGCGTCATTTTTGCCTAGGGAAGCAATTTTCACAGACGGTGGGCTTAACACATTTAAAATTTTCAGGATGAATATTGTTGAAAAATATGGAGCTATGTTCCGAATATCGGCAGGTATTTCGTTTCCATAATTTAAGCCCTATCTTTTATTTTGCACAGCTTTTTTTAATACAGTTTTCCATATTGCTCTCGTAAGTAGAAATCGGTCTATAGCGATAAGACCTCTAGTTGTTTACCTGGAACTGTGTTATGTTGTGTTTTATCGGAGTTTGCAGTGAAGAGTATTTCTCAATCTATTACGAGTATTGAACAGATTTGTAAAATACTATTCATTGAAAATATGTAGTAGTATTTGAAACAGAGTCTGCATTTTAAATATCAATTTTAATATTTATTTTGGACTTAAATTAATAGGTAATCTAATCACATTCTGTATTTTAATGTTAAAATTTATTATATTTTATAAAAGTATTATGTGATTGATACTTTATTCAGCTTTTATAAATTATTAAAATAAACTTATTTATTTCCCAAATCAGTTTAAAAAAAACTGTAATCAATGGTAATTTTTGTATCTTTTTCTTTGTAATTACTCCAAGTAAATTTTCTCCTATTTGTAATGTCATTTACAAGTAATTAAATTATATCTAATTCAACGGGATATTTTTATTGATTCCTTCAAGCATATATATAGCCGTGTATGGCCATAGAAGCGACGTAGCATATTTAGGTTTTTAAAATGAGATTTTTTATTTTTCAAATTCTTGCAATACAATGAATTTAACGTTTAGTATGACAATATTCGGGATTCCAATAACACGCACTTCAACATTGTTTTATTGTTAAGGATCTTTTATACTACACTAGTTGTGTTAATTAATGAAATGGTAGGAATTGCGATACTAGTGTCTTAGAGAAGATAACTTTATTTTATCTGAGGTATTTGCCCTCGCAATTAACGAAATTCAATAAAAACATCCTGTATGATGTAAATATTTTTACAAGCGGAAACGTCCACTTAGCGGAATTATAATTTCCAATCGAAAATGAAAGATTGAAATCCCGCCCGGGTGATCAATTTTTCATTTTGATTGGAAATTATAATCCTGTATGTTTATAATTCTTTTAATTACAATAATAGTACATTACTATAGAGGTCGGGAAACGAAGGGTTGCAGGCCAAGTGTAGAGACGGCCAAACGTAGCGAGGCCGGATAGAGATACTGGGCCTGCAGCCCAACGTTTCTCGCCGAGATTTGCATATTGCTTTTCCCAAACATATGCAACGAAAAAAAAACCTTTACAGTTCTCCCGAGTTGTTCCGCCTGCAACGTGATACTTTAAAGATAATGACGAAATTTCATTGCATGTTTGAAAAATAATTATTTACCCGCAGCTTAAAGCGCTGAAGCGATATCGCTATTGAAACGAATGCAATGAAATACTCCATTCCGTTCAGGACTATAACTTACGATGCGTTGCCATGGTATTTTTGAAATATCAACCTTTTATTTCTAGATAACTCTGACGACAGTGACCGAGAAACCGATAAGTCGTTAACGTCTGTGTTTGCCGATAGTTCAAGTAAGTTGTTATGTTGTGTCGATGCTACTATTATACCCTCCACAAACCCAGGTATTGCGTCTATCCAGTGCCGGATTAGCCCATAAGCAAATAAAGCAATTGCTTATGGTATCGCGTCCGGAGGGGGAAAGACCGAAACCAGTTTTTAGAGAGGGTCTAATGTTTGTATGGGACCAATTACAATCAGATCAACACAAAACACATTGACCGCTAAAAGGGACGTCAAAGTTGAGTCGTCACTGCTCACCGCCGATGGGTTTTTTTTCCATAGTAATAAATTGTATTGGTCCTAAAATATTGCGTTTAAGCAGTTGTCGTACAATTTATTGTTTATAACATAAGTATCCCGATGGTAGTTTTTGAAAGAATAAAAGTTACATAATATTTCGATCCTTTTAAATGACATAACATTTAAATATTGTGGTCCTCTTATGTTGCGATTATTTGATGATTTATTATTCGTATAGCCCCCACTATATTATAAATTGTAACAAGAGTCATCTACTATTATCATGTTGGTGAAATAGGTGTCCCGTAAAGAGTATATACGAGTAGGTTTGTGATGTCGGGAATATTTTCAGGACACAGTGTCAGTGTTGATTTAACCAAGTTAGATAATGAAAAAGAATTTATTGAAGATCCTTCTCCAGAAACCGATAATCTCAGTTTCTCACCAAACGATGAATTGACGCGGTACACACTAGACGAACTGCAAATTGACAGTGATATACAAGACTGGGAAGAAAAAGACATGAGTTGCTATCAAGAAGAGACTATCGCACCCAAACTTATAAAATGTGATGATAAAATCCAGGAAAAACAAGCCAACCTCCTTAAATCGCCTGAAGAATCTAAAGTAAAAACCAATACAAGACGTACGAAAAAGAAGAAAAGTAACACCTCAAATATCAATATTAGCAGTATTTGTAAAAAGAAGTCGAAAAACAATGTGAATCTTATTACAGTTAAAAGAAGTCTGAAATTTTCTACTAGTTACAAGGTTCTCGACAGGAAAATAGATGAACCACGAAAGCAAGAACGGGGTTCAAAGGAACTTACATACAGTAATACATTAGACTGTATTGAAAATATTAGGAAAAAAATGGGGCCTACATTGGTCCTTACGATTCCGCCTAAACCCGTAAGCTTCTTTTGAGTTTTTGATTATTCAACGATAAACGGTTAAGCAGGCTAAGGGAACAATAATGGCCCCTGACGGAGGATTTGGTCATCCTTTCAGGTGGTGTACTTAAAGACCCTAAGGACACTGTATGCTCAATATCAGTCCTCGATCTTCTTTTGTTTTAGAGTTATTCAGGATAATGTAAAATAATTAGGTTATCATTTAAAGTGTCATAATTTACAAACTGTTCAAGTTAGATTAACCAAACAAAATCACATGTAATAATAATCAAATAGACTACAAAATGTATATTTCTGACGTGCATCCTGTCCTTGAACTTCATTATAAAAAAACGAAATTAATTTATCGTTGTTTTTTTTTTGACTTCGCGGATTTACACCTTTTAAAAAAAAATGCATAAGAAGCCACTAATGTCTACAATAAGTACGAACAAATATATTTTCCAAAATCTGCATCCGTCATGTCACAAGAAAAACAATTCTCGAACACGGCGATACTAGTATATAAATAAAGTACCAGTGCAGTGTATAGATAAGTTAGTATGTATAGGTAGGTATACAATCTCTTTTAATGAACCCATTTAGAATGCATCGACGAAGACATGTCAACATTGATAAGATAACATTTGACATACCGTATTATCTGCATTTGCTTTTTGTAGCATTTTGTGGTGAAAAATGAAAAACAAGAAGTGTAAGTCTTGTGAAAAAACATTCAAAAGTATTGATAATAAGAAAAAATGCATAAAAACTGGACAAGAGGCTGATTTATATAGCAAATGCACTAATAAGTTAATTTATATCAATGATATTTTGTGCGGTAAGTGTCGACTTTTGGTGTAAAAACGTAAAGAAATAGCTTCTAGCAGCTCAGCACTTGGCGATGCTGGCTCTTTGTCTGTATGCTCTGATGCTTCCGATTATAATGTATACGATGATGATGATTTTGTGTGTAATTCAGAGGACCGATTTGATATTAGAATGCCTTGAGTGATTTACACGCATACATATTGCTTTATATGCAATTGAAAAGAACATCTCAAATGAGTTTTACTACAAATGCGTGGCAGTGCTTATAAACATAAAAGTAAAGTAAAGTAAAGTAAAATTTACATAAAAGTAAAGTAAAGTAAAGTAAAACATAACCAAATATACATCCCTCAAGCCATCCATACATCACGAAACCCACGGTCAGCAATAAATACGTCGTATACACAAAATCATCATCATCGGATGCATTATAATCGGAAGCATCAGAGCTTACAGTCAAAGAGCCAGCACCGCCAAGTGCTGAGCTGCTAGAAGCTATTTCTTTACGTTTATACACCAAACTCGACACTTACCGCACAAAATATCATTGATATAAATTAACTTATTAGTGAATTTGCTATATAAATTAGACTCTTGTCCAGTTTTTATGCATTTTTTTTATTATCAATACTTTTTAATGTTTTTTCATAAGACTTACACTTCTTGTTTTCCATTTTCCACCGCAAAATGAAAATAAAAAAAACAAATGCAGATAATACGGTACGTCAAATCTTATCTTGTCAATAAAAAAAAATAAAAAATGTCTTCGTCGGTGCCTTCTAAATAGGTTCATTGAAAGAGATTGTATACCTACATACTAACTTATCTATACACTGCACTGGTACTTTATTTATATACTAGTACGAGTATATCCGTGTTCGAGTTTTGCTTTTCTTTTGACATGACGGTTGCAGATTTTGGAAAATATTTTTTTCGTACCTACTCATTGTAGACATTAGTGGCTTCTTATGTATATTTTTTTGAAGGTGTACCTCCGCGAAAAGTTTAAAAAATTGAACGAAAAATAAAATTAGTTTTTTTATAAATAATGTTCAAGGACAGGACGCAAGTCAGACATATGCAATTTGTAGTCTATTTTACTATTATTACATATGGTTTTGTTTGGTTAATCTAACTTGAACAGTTTGCAAAATATGACACTTTAAATCAGGGGTTCCCAAACTTTTTTTACTTATAGACCACTTTCAAACGTTTACTGGTTCCGGTAGACCCCCTACACCACATTTCTACCATATTCCCAAAGCCCCAATTTTTTTGACACGCCAACGTAGACCCCCGTCGAGTCTCCTGTGGACCCCTGGGGGTCCACCTGGACCACTTTGGGAACCCCTGCTTTAAATGATAACTTAATTATTTTATATTATCCGGAATAACTCTAAAACACAAGAAGATCGAGGGCCTTAGGGTCTATAAGTACACCACCTGAAAGGATGACCAAATCCTCCGTGAGGGGCCATTCTTGTTCCCTTAGCCTGCTAAACCCTTTATCACCATTTCATTCGTTCCCGAAGTGTTACATTTTGAATGATATTTTTCTTCTGAACATTTTGAATATTTTGTATTGTGATTTTGGGCAGTTAATGGGGATTGGGTAGAACATATCGCCAGTTGACAACCAAAAGTCACTATAAAATCTGTCATTACTCTTAGAAACCTCGTATCTCAGTACTAAAACGATGCTGAGATACGAGCTTTACTTTAACGCTTTTCCAAGCACAGTAGGATTTATCGATTTAAGGTTCAAATTGTATTGAATTTACGTAAAACGTGATTAGTCTTGAAATGATTCAGCAAAACGAATCCATTTTGTATACATATATATTTTTCTACTCCTGCATTATCTTTGAATTAAATGACTGACAGCAGTATTAAAACTATACATTTTTTATACAAACTTAAGTCTATACCATAGACAAGTCATTATATGACTGCTGGGAGGATCGAAATGTATTTCCATATTTATTTATTTTTAATTTTAAAGAGGTACACGGCAGTGCCCGTTTTCTGACACCATATCGGTTTTTAATTTAAATCAAATTATTTTGCTGTCGTAGGAAAAAATATTGTACTCGCGCAACGTCTCGAATCTTTACTAATATAATTTTTAAGAAAAAAAAACCGACTTCTATGGGGGAGTCCGGTGAAAGATTATTAATCTTAGATGGTGCACTCTTAGATTCCATACAATAAAATACAAAAATGGCTATAAGTATGTTTATAATGGTAGAAGACTAAGTACCCTCAATTCCTTATGAAATCATGGAAAAACCTTGCTTGCTTGACAAACAAAACGAAGAGAACAAATCGCCAAACGTGAACTACGCGTCGTTGAAGAGTTCCGTTCTGATCATCATCAGCAGTTCCACTTCATCAAATGTCACTTTTATGAATGAAAATGCTTGATTAGTTCATGAAAATACTAAAATCACTATTTGTGTGCCTTTCACATTTGAGGAGTTTCCTCGATTCCTAATGGATTCCATCATCAGAACTCGAGCATGACAAAAATCAATCGTGAAAATAGAACTTGCTTAACAAACACAGCTAGAAGGACAAATCGCCAAACGTGAACTTTTCGTCGTTGAAGAGTTCTGTTCTGATCATCATCAGCAGTTCCACTTCATCAAATGTCACATTTTTGTATGATAATGCTCGATTTGTTGATAAAAACACAAAAATCACTAATTGTTTGCCTTTAAGATTTGAGGAGTTCCCTCAATTCCTCATGGATCCCATCATCAGAACTCGAGCATGACAAAAATTAATCGTGAAAAAAGAACTTGCTTAACAAACACAGCTAGGAGGACAAATCGCCAAACGTGAACTTTTCGTCGTTGAAGAGTTCTGTTCTGATCATCATCAGCAGTTCCACTTCATCCAATGTCACATTTTTGGATGCAAATGCTTGACTTGTTGATAAAAACACAAAAATCACTATATGTTTGCCTTAAAGATTTGAGGAGTTCCCTCAATTCCTTATGGATCCCATCATCAGAACTGCCTTTTGACAAAAACGGGACCAACTTGAATATATACAGGGTGGCCCATTCAAATCGGTCAGTATGGGAAAGTCTGAAACTATAAGACATACGAAGATTTGTTCTTAGGAACCATGTCACCGATTTTGATAAAAAAAAAAACTGCATTCATACATTTGAAAAAAAAAACACTGTACCCAGCTAGGGAATCGAACCCGGTTGTTTTGAAAAAATAAACTTACACTATTTCTATTCAGATATCGTTTGTGTAGGTCTTAAGCAGTAAATGTCTTTAAGAAACATACGAGGCTTGCACTGAAAGTGGCGGGAATCGAATACTTATTAATTTATTTTTAACATGTATTATACCTTTTTATAATCTCTGAAGTTTCCTTATCTCAACACACTGGCCACTTAGAAAAAAAAAAGTATGGTTCGGTTTCAATTGTTTATTGAAGTCGTCGAGTCACTGCTTAAAATGGAATTGTGCCGTGAAAATTTCAGAGCTATGATTTATTATGACTTTAAAAGTGGACTAACACAAAAACAATGTGAAGAGCGGATGGTTGCTGCTTTTAATATTGAAGCTCCTTCAAAGACTACAATATACAGGTGGTATTCAGAATTTCAACGTGGCCGTGTATCCCTCACCGACGAAGTGCGTGAAGGTCGACCAAAATCGGCAGTCACGCAAGAAAACGTCGATGTTGTGCGTCGTCTGATAAATGAAGACCGACATGTGACATATCGGGAAATTCAAGAGCACCTGGGTATTGGAATGAGTCAAATACAAATTATTTTAAAAGAAGAATTAGGCGTGAAAAAGTTATTTTCCCGTTGGATACCTCACCTATTGTCTGACGAGCAGAAAATAGTCCGTGTCAATTGGTGCCGCAAAACTTTGAAAAGATTTAACAAGGGACGCTCAAATGCTGTTTTTAGCATAGTATCAGGTGACGAGTCGTGGATATACGCTTATGAGCCTGAAACTAAAAACCAATCCCGAGTATGGGTCTTCGAAGACGAGCTCAAACCCACAAAAGTTGTTCGTTCTCGCAGTACGGCTAAGAAGATGGTGGCTACGTTTATCTCTAAATCTGGTCACGTAGCTACTGTGGCTCTTGAGGATCGTAGAACAGTCAATGCTGATTGGTACACCACTATTTGTTTGCCGAACGTCTTTGCTGAACTCCGAAAAACAAACCCTAGTCGTCGCATCATCCTTCACCACGACAACGCCAGCCCACACACCGCTCGGACAACAACTGAGTACCTGGACGGTGAAAAAGTCGAAATATTGGACCACCCTCCATATAGCCCTGACTTAAGTCCCAACGACTTTTTTACATTCCCCAGAATCAAGGACAAACTGCGTGGTCAGCGGTTTCAGACGCCAGAAGAAGCAGTGGAGGCCTATAAAATAGCCATTTTGTCGACCCCTACTTCAGAGTTCAAAAAGTGCTTTATGGACTGGTTTGAACGCATGCATAAGTGCATGAAATACAAAGGAGAATATTTTGAAAAACAATAAAAATAAATAAACTCACTTATACTGCATATTTTCTTCTATTCCCGAAACTTTCAGTTTTACCCTCGTAATGTCTAAAATGAATAAAATGCATTTTTTTCACATACTTTAATTTATCATAGTAGGTGTTCAAAGTGACCACCGTTACAATATTCAACAAGTTCAGGCATGTAAAATTGTCTCTATGGTTGTTTGTACCTCTCTACTTGTAAAATCGGTGACATGGTTCCTAAGAACAAATCTTCGTATGTCTTATAGTTTTAGACTTTCCCATACTGACCGATTTGAATGGGCCACCCTGTATACATACAATCAAAAAAAGAATTTTTCAAATCGGTTAAGAAATGACGGAGTTATGGAGTAACAAACATTAAAAAAAAAAAACAAAAAAAAAAAAACATACAACCGAATTGATAACCTCCTCTTTTGAAATCTTGAAGTCGGTTAAAAACTCGCTCGTTTTGTTCGTTTTTTAACCTTAAAAACCCTTATTATTTAATTGTTGCATAAAATACTAGTTTTTGTACAGCCTTCTAGATCGGTGCTGCCTGGGTTAACTAGGTATTTGGTACTTCGTGTGTTTTGGTTTCCAACCGACGAAATATGTGAATATTGGAAATGTAGCATTAAGGAAGCGAATATATATTCTTGTCTGTTCGAGTAATATTCTACCTATTTTAGATCCCCGATAGCATATTACAACTATGCCATCCAGATCTGCATCAGAAAACTACTGAAACGGTTCAGAAAACAAGTGAATTGTGGGATGAAAGAATGAATTCGCCGGTAGCGGGTACCAAACATGGTCAAAGGATAGAAATTTTGAGTCACAGTGAAACTTTAACAATCGCATTGCAAAGAATGATTGGTACGGACCCGGATTTAGATTCCGAAATTTACGAGCACGAATTAGAGCTGTCAGACCGGAGTTTGTTGGCCGACACTTCGTCATGCCTCATCCCTCTCTCTTGTCCTAGCAGTCCAGGAGAACGGGAGCCAGCTAACGGTATAGCACCACATAATATATATTAGGTATAAGTAAAACTCTTTAGAATAAGTTACTTCTGTCAATCATGACGAAAGTCGTGTACAATGCTTGTTAAAATATAGTTAAAGTGAGAAATGTCTCTCCTTGTCAATGTTTTTAACATTGACATTTGAATTTCACCTGGCCTGTGGCTGATTGATTGGCTTTTTTTGACTGTACCTGTAACATAAATTGCTAGCTAGGTGTATAAATAGCTAGCCATCTCCGACGAGGTCGGCCTTGACGCCTTGTTCGATTTGGTGGTGATTTTAGCCCACAAGTCTTCCGGCATGCGGCAGACGTGCCCGGCCCAGTCCCATTTAAGATTGGCGGCTGTGTGAGCTACATCAGCAATCTGGGTTTTGGAACGCACTGGGTTTATACATAGTGTTCCAAAACACTATGTATAAACATGCCTAAAATATTATTCTAGATACCAAGTCAATAGATGAGCATATACGCTATGTAAAATTGTTAACCTAAAATAAATGGCATTACCGGTAAAAGCCGGTAATAAACAACCCGCCCCATCCCTAAGCCGCGAGCGCCATGTTGAATCAAAGCGCGCGCTTTATGAAACAGCCAATGGAAGCGACGTTACCGACCTCCCCGCGACCCGCAAATACCGCTTACTTTGGTGACTTTTGATTCGAACTAAATCGTCCATAGGGGCTCTCTAGAGGGGGTTATCTATGTATTACGAGTAATCTAACCATATGTACAACCTTACCTATTGTCAGGACTTCTCCAATTAAAGACGTGCTTAATCTTATTAAAGTTTGTAACGCAAAGTGGTTCGAGGGGCGTCGCACGAGGAGCCGTCGTGTGTCACATGAAGCAGTAATTCACAGTCGACAGTTTCGGAAAGATCAAAAATGCAAAACCGCTTCCGCTCCGCACTGCGCCTCGCCTGCTCTGTGCGCTTCGAGCTAGTAATAATGGCGATATGCTAAAAAATAAAAGCTAATTTCTACTATTTGAATGACTAATCATAGGTGTATGCTTCTCCCCCCGCTTTGCTTTAGTGTTCCTTACCTAAAGTTATCTGTCCGTCTTTCACAGTTTTTGTACTCATAAATAAATAAGGCGTACCTAATTATTGGACTATGCTCACTGGTATACTTAAACTTTTATATTCTTCCGGGACAGCCACTCCTACGCAAGAAATGAATTACCCACAACCCGACGGCAACAATTACGTGCCTTCAATAGCAGTTACAGTGAAGACCCCGGTTGTGGAAATTGTTACTCCGGACGGACGGGAATTGATTGCACTACAACGAACCATCGGTACCGACCCAGTTTATATCGAAATGTATGAGCGAGATATAATAAGCTCTCAATTAACTAGTGCTGTAAAGGACACAGAGTCTTTCGAAAACGTGGATCTCTCAGACGGGCATGTGTCATCACAGGAATTCTTTTTATACGGTATGATTCACTTATTTGAGAAATCCCGAGAAAATGTTCAAACAAACCAGTTCCAATGAAATTGAGTTGGAAGGTGTTGGAGCTTTTTCCTCGAATAGCTTAGTGGTTTCATAAAGCTCTTCTCTAAAGAATGTTTCATTTTTAGATATTAACGAACCTACGACATCAAAAGGGCTTCGACACATCGGTATGGGTGTGCAGTGCGGCACCGACGGACAAGTGTCCGCCACGACTTCAGTCTCGTTTCCGTTAAGGAAGTTGGTTCCCGGAATCAGAATTGAAAATTCATTTTCTGACATCAGAGCTGGCTTGAAAAGTGATTGTGTGACTTCAACGAATGACATTTTAAAACCCTGTGGACATATGTCGCCTCCATGGATGAAATCTGTTGGAATTATAATCAAAGACTCGCTCCATCAAATTGAAGAGCCAACCAGCGAAGACACAACAGCTGGACTGACTGTTAAAGACGAGGTTTTACCCAAAAATTCTTTGACAATAGAAACTCTTCATCCTAACCAGCAAATAAGGGTTATTGAAAGTCTCGAGAAACATACTAAGAAAAACATATCTAATTTACGTCCCAGCAACACCAAGCGCTCCATTCAATCTTGCCGACCAAAATCGGGCAGTGATCTTAGAAATAAGGAATTAAACCTTCTAAAACCAGAGGCCACAGTAGTGACGAGATTCTTGAATGTCCCAAAAGGAGTGCGATCCAAATTGAGTTGTGGAGGCGTGCACGTCCACAGTTACAAAGACTTGCAGGTAGTATCTGAAGACGTCATGTACCAAGGAGAATGGCAACGACATAGACAGAAATCTCTTCGGAAAAATGTAGTCTATGGCAACCTTAAAAAACTTAACAGACCCTCTGCAGAGAAACTAAAGTACAATCGTAAAATAAACGCTTTAAACAAATCTCAGAAGCCGACAATCGAACAGCCAAAGACTGTGATTACAACACCCATAATAATACGAAACACTAAAGCGAGTAAGATGAAGGAAGCTGTGACTAAAAATAATTTGCAAAAGATATTTGATGCAAAAAAACCACAGATTACTAAGAATAGGTCGGCGACCCTACCAAAGGTACAATTTTATCGCTTTACATTCATATTCATATATGTACTACTTAAGTTTGGACGTGAACAACTTATTTTTGTTTATTTATTTTACTGGCAGGTTACATCGAAAACGACTCTAAGGTAAGTTTTGCTATATTGATTTATTGTTGAATTTATTTGATGTTATTGTAAAATTTATATCGTTTATATTATTTAGTTATTCAAAATCAATAAAGGAAATATCAAATAAATTGATCCAGCCTCGTCGGCAAACACGATTTGCACAGAAGCCAACTATAATAAATGAAAATAATCTACCCAGCGCACACAAGAGGAACGTGTATATTCCTCCATACTTGCACAAAATGTACAAACAGCAGGATCCAAAAGCAACCAGCAAATTTGGGGTAAAAACAGATAGTCTATCAAACCTGTTAAACGTAAATAACGAGCAGATAACATCGAAAACATCGCACTCGAAAGTAGAAGATCTTGTGTCGGCGTTATTAAAAGTCTCAATTGAGCCGTCGAAAAATATAAACTACATTGTGTATCGGAATGAAAGGGATATTTCACAATGCAGTACCACGGTTGAGAGGATACCTGGTAGACATAGTAAGGAGTGCATTTTGAGGCGTCAATCTAGTAACCAGGGCAGCTCGCTATACTCGGCGACCAATAGCGCAACTATCGTAATAAATCCGGTAGTGACTATTACAAAGCGTTTCCAACCTAAACGGCAATCTATGCCAATTAAATCTAGCGTACCACGCAAAAGTTCAGATAGCAAAATGGTCTCCAGAATAAAAAAAATAGCCAAGCTATTTTCAAAAAAATCACATACAGATGTTTATAAAGAAGGGCGTGTTCCGGGAACATCTATCTTGCCGCATCCCAGTTCAAAACACGATTCACTCGTGGACTTAGCGTTAGACGAAACAGCTAACTTGAAGTCAAGTGAAGCATTGCATAATCCTAGTCCTATACAATCTTTTGTACAGAGCTCTGACAGCAAGATAGAGTCTATTTCAAATGATGAAAACAAGGATTGCTATAATACGCAGGACTGTAAAACGGATTTATTAACAGATAGCCATGAAACAGAAAGTAATACTCGAGAATCAGTGACTACTCTATCCCACCATACAGAAATTCTTTCAAGAAGATCTCCTTATATAGAATCGCATATAACTATATCAGATGACAGCAATAAATCCACTAATACATACGATGCAATGAAGCAATTGATAGAAGAATGCCTGTACTCTATAGACACACCAGCTCTGATTGTAAATAGAGTTTCAGAGACCACAGATATTAAATGTCCTGATACTGGAAACATTCCTAGCGTTGAATCGGGGACGTATGAAACTGGCAGTAGTTTTCAACGGACCAATGACGACCGGTCATTAGCAAGCATGACACGAAGTTTTTCAGATTTTTCATGCAAAATGCAGCCATCAACATCGAAGCTATCCGGATGTCTTGCAGATTACGAAAGCTGGAGCAACACTGCCCCGTCTTACGATAATAGGAACATAATCTCATGCGGAAGCAAAGAGACTGTTAGTTTAACCCAGGTACGTATGAATTTCTAACTATCCTGTACAAATTGACCTACTTAGTTCTTAATTAGGCTGATGTTGTGTAACAAACTTTTAAATATAGTCACGGTCTTATTCGAACCCCACATTAAACTAATACGAGTACTAGGTACGTTTACTAGGTAATCTTAGCCTACGTTAGTAATTATCATCATCACATTCATCACCATCCATCATCCTAAGTCCTTGCTGGCCCAGTGCCAATTTGGGACACATACACCGTTTGAATTTCTTCGCAGATGTATGCAGGTTTCCTCACGATATTTTCCTTCACCGAAAAGCTAACGGTAAAATCTAAGGATATCCCGTACATAACTTCCGAAAATCTCATTGGTGTGAGGTGGATTTCGAACCCACGATCGCCGTTTTACAGCCGCATACTTGAACCACTAGGCCACCGCTATATTTTAAGAAAAAACTTGCATATGTCTGCATGTGTTCAATCGTCTTTACCCCAAAAACGAAACAAAATAAACCATACGAGGGCTACCTTTTAAGTTCTGTCGTTTGCAAACCTCCCGTGATTGCATAAAAAAGAACTAGTGTCATCTTAAAATATTTGAATTTAGAATTCGAAAACAAAAGAATGATTCGAAATCGGCCCAACCGTTTTAGTACAGCGTTCGTTCAAAGTTGACAAGTCAGTTGTGAAAACGGAAATTTCGAAGGAAAATTTACGTGCGATAGTTTTTTACAACTTCAAAAGGGGCTTAACGCGACTTCAGTGCTTCGAAGAGTTGACTACGGTTTTCAATGATAAAGCACCATACCTCCGGACTGTGGAACGCTGGTATTTAAAATTTCAACGTGGTTGCTGTAGTCTTGGTGATAGACATCGTGAAGGTCGACCAAAAACAGCCGTAACCCAGGAGAACATTGATGCTGTACGGCTACTGATCGTCGAAGATCGCCATGCGACATACCGCGAGATAGAAGCTTCCTTAAGTATTTCTGGGACCTGTGTTCACAGTATTTTGCATGATCACTTAGGCGTAAAAAAGTTGATCTCACGCTGGATACCACATTTACTCAGTGAAGACCAAAAAACGGCTCGCGTTTGATGGTGTCGCAAAACTCTGCGGCAATTCAACCGAGGAAACTCGAAACATGTTTACGACATTATCAGTGGTGACGAATCTTGGCTATATGCCTACGATGCCGATTCTAAACAGCAGTCGCCTGTTTGGGTGTTCCAAGATGAGCCAAAACCGACCAAAATAATACGCTCACGGAGCTCTTCGAAAAAAATGATCGCCACGTTTGTGGCGAAAAGTGGCCACGTTGCCACCATCGTGCTCGAGGATCGTAAAGCGTTTAATGCTGACTGGTATACCACTGTCTGTTTACCAGAAGTCATCGGCGAGTTTCGAAAAAATAACCCAAGACGTCGTATAAGACTGCACCACGATAATGCGAGCTCGCACACCGCCCGGCAAACAATTGCGTTTTTAAAAGAGTAAAACGTCGAAATTCTGGAACACCCGCCGTACAGTCCAGACTTAAGCCCTAACGATTTTTTTTATATTTCCAAAAATCAAGCAATGACTTCGTGGTCAACGGTACCAGACGCCTGAAGAAGCGATTGAGGCATATAAAACGGCCATTTTGGAGACCCCGACTTCGGATTGGAATAAGTGTTTCGAAAATTGGTTCGATCGAATGAAAAAGTGTATTACATATCACGGTGATTACTTTGAAAAACAATAAATACCATTTAACACTTAAATTGTCTTTAGTTTTTCCAAACGAAACAACTTAAAAGGCAGCCCTCGTACCTCATCGGGGCACTATTTGTCGAAGCTATATTTTCTTCATGATTTCACGCCATACACACAATAATTTTTTGCGGTAGGTTTAATTTTTGCCCATTGTTTGTAAGACGAAATATAGGTACTGCAGCCACGTGGCAGGAACATAGATTTAAATTTGCTGTCTGTAATCAGAAACCAGTGGCGGGTCAAGCGTTGAGCAGTTTCTCCGTGGATGCCGAACCGAGTCCCTTGCCATCCAGACAGCTGCCTGACTACGTTAATCTCGTTGACTCTGAAACAGGCAGTTGTGCAAATGCACCTAGGCGCGCGGTAAGTGCTGTAGGAAGTTGCTTTAAGACCTGTCCCTGATTCACCTACAATAATGTCTGATACAAGTAGAGTTTAGTTATGTATAGGCGCCTTCTCCTGGTTGATATTGGAGCAGGTCATTCTGTTGCTTTTTTGAATGCAACAGTATTTTTTTCAGACTTCAGAAGAAGTGCTTTTGTCCGGCCCTTCGTCTTCGAGCTATGTGTCTTGTGCCCTGGACGAAGACGCGGTCATTCCCAGCTGGCTGTATAACGTTAGTCAGCAGGCTTCGGGAAGCTTCACAGTGAGTGTATTTCCTGTAAATTCGTTCACGGTTACTATCAACTATAAAGAATGTAACATTTTCAAAAACAACTAATAAGCCAGCAAAAATATTTTAACCCATTCTCAGAAAATAAATTTAATTTCATTTCATGATACCTTCTTACTCGAATGGAAAACTCAAATCTGTTGAAAAAAGCTTTATTTGTGGACGATGTAGGTTATAACATTACTTGGAAAATCTATTAGGAGGGCCACCACGGTCCTTATAGGGTCGCGAGTTGAACTTCTGCTAGGAACATTTAATGTTAACTTCAAAATGTTGTTTGAGTAATAATTGTTTCAGTCGGGCCAGCCCCGTATTCCCGAGGAAGTGCCAGATTTGGAATACGACGTGAACGGAAACGAGCTGACGGTCCACGGTGCTGGCGCCGGCGACGGCTATGGGATCCACAGCGACCAGTCGCAGGATAGCTCCGGACAGGGCACATCGTTTAGCTCTAGCGCGACCTCGTCGGGAGTGCCGAGCGAGGTGAGCGACTAGATATCGTAGATGACCGACCAATAGCAGCGCAGCTTTGGCTCCTGACGAAGTCCCGGAGCTGAAACGACGTGATTCACGGCGAAAGTTTAGATAATCGTTACACCTTCCTGATTGAACATCTTGCGAGCGAACATAGCAATACGTTAAGAGTTAGATGCTTCAACTCTCTACTAAATTCAGGAAGGTGATATAAGCTGATTAGCTCTAGCTGTTCAGCTCTCAGCGCTAAGTGAGTGGCTAAATAACACGAACCGGCTCGTCCTCACCCGTTTTGATATGAAAACTGTCAAAATTTGACAAATGCCATTTGACAATTTCTATATAAAAACGAGTGAGGCGTGAGGTAACAGGAGAAGACGAGTCGGTTTGTAAATAAGAGAGCAGGGAAAACAAAAACGTTGCGTTTGTATACACAAATTTGTATGGCCACGCCTCTTTATTTCCATGTTTTTGTGTTTATAATTAATATCAGTATTCGAAAAAACATGCAGGTGACATGGCTTTATTTGTTCAAACTCTCCTTAATTTCATAGACTAAAGTGACAGACACAAAAAGTTACCTTAATAATTATATCGCGCGTTCTCATTCAAGTGAACTGTCATTTTAGAAACTGAAATTAAAAAAAATACAGTTAGTTCATGTCATAGGCAAAAACGTGGATGTAGAGCAAATATTAGTGTAGAGGGATTTACCATGTATCTTTTATTTTCAGACTATCATAGTAGACCCCGCGACGTTCATGGCAGAGTTAGAACCGGGTGAACATCCAAACACTTCAAATGTAGCGCCTCTTCTTAGGGAGGACTCTTCCGACAGTCCAGTGAATGCGGCTGGTGAGTTTAATGTACTTGCTCGTATTTTAGAGGAGCCCCTTATTCGATATTCGCGTCAGTTAAAATAGGTTTACTTTTTCTTACACACAGAAATGACACGGGAATACGAAGTTGAGAACCAATTTAGGGTCATGTACACTGGAAATACATAAGCAGTCTCTTCTGTGGTCTATAGTAAAATAGTTAACGGATTGTGTGCATGTCAGCTACCGTTTTTAACCCCCGACGCGCAACGCAAAATAAAGGTGTAATTAGTTAAACATGTGTATCTGTGTATGAGTGTCGGACTGTGGCATCGTAGCTCTTACGCGGTTGGACCGATTTGAATACGGTTTTATTTAAATTTGAAAGCAGGTTTTCTAGCGATGGTTCTTAGGAATGTTTTCGGACAAACCGTTTTTGAGATATTGAACTTTGAAATGAAAATGTCGGGGTTTATCAACTTTTTTACTCGTCGGTTATGTTACATAGATTTATAGCAACAGAGACGCAATTTTATGCGCAGTAAAAGCAAATTTTAGGCTTTTACGCCTTTAACTTTTGGTATATCCACATGAAAGATGCCAACCAACATTCTATGTATGGTCCTATAACTACGAAGGGTGTTCAATAAGTGTTGAAAATCGGTATGAACCACCCTGTTAATGTTATTCTTTTAATGTGGGCTATACCATAATACCATACACTAATCAATCAACATTAAATTAGAGTAAAAATATATAAATATTATTCATTTGTTTTTCTGTAATTGCTGAACAAAAAACATCTGAATGGAAAAAATAACAAGTTGGCAATAATAAGTGATGGTTTTGTAATTATTTGCAGTGGTGTGAAAAAAGTCCTGATGCACTAATAAAGAATATTGTAATTGAAAATTAAACCTCGTTTTATCATTATGATTTAAAGAATAAGCAAGTTATCTGTGCAGTGGTTTTTTTTATCTCCAGCTCTGTCACCAAAATTAGGGTGTATTTTTCGACTTCATCCTGGACTATTGAGGCCTACCAATAAAAACTGCGAAATTAGCTTTCACCAATTCAGCTCGAATATTATTGGAGAGTTGTATAACATTATTCTATCAGTATCAGTATTGTAAAAAATATTATAAATAAGCTGAAGAAAAATAATCACGAATTTTCGGCAGAAATTGTACTTCATGCCTTCTAATTGCCAAGGGTGCTGCTCTTCGAGTAATGATCAGAACTGATAACCGTTCCCATTGTTATTTAGCCCTAACTTCCGACTACTACTTCTCATTCACATATGTTCAAAACCATGAAAATCACGAGCTGGTGATGACCTATAAGACCTATAAGTTATAGAATCAGAATATTGAAATATAATACATTAAATTGTCATAGTTTAAATAGTAGTCCTCTCTACATAATGCTGTGCCCTTGCAGGGCGTCACATATAACTTATATCCTCTGTACCATCTAATGTAAAAAATGTGATATGCAATAAAGGTTTGACTTTGACTTTGACCTAGAGAAGGTATAAAATTTGACCTCAAAAAGTAAAATGGTTTTTATTGGAGTAAAATAAAACAATTGAATGACGTTAATAAGTATTTGAAAATATAGAAAGTATGCATATTATAATTAAAATATAACGATTTACAAATCTCCCATATTTAATACTGATTATCAAAACTTATTGATCACCCCTCGTACTTTTAAAAGACGATATAAATAAGGCCCTTAATTTGTAAAGCAGTAATTGGTGCAGTCAGCATCAAAACTACGCATTTGAAAACTTCAAAAGTCTAAGGAAATGAAGTACTATTGACCCTTCATATGCGTAGCTACTTTTGACGCTGACTGTAAAAAATACATAAAATATAAAACGGGTATTTTGTTGAATAAGGCCTGCATTTTTATACCCTCAATCTATTTTTTTTTATTCTCAAAATCAAATTCAATGTATTTCTAAGAATATCACTGCTTCTTCGATACGTTTTAGCGGCAGACTAAATAATCAAATTGTATTGTAGCTAGTTCTGTTAACGGAATTCGTTTGTCTTGTATGGTCCATAGTGTCGGTTTTCAGCCAATTTATGTCGTATTAAATATTATCTTCTTTACACCTCTAGAAAATACGAATCCTCCTCGGCCTCTCATCCGAAACCGAAACCCAAGGACCGCACACAGAGTGAGTCTGCCGGCCAGCGACGCCGATGTCAGTTCCACTGGCACAGATATCGCCTCCGACAACTGAGCGCCTCGACGTTCATTTGTTTTTCAAGAAATTCTACAGTTTTAAATTTGACGCGAATTTTACTATTGATCACACACACGGCCAGTGATACTTACGGTAGTTTCATATAAGGACGTGTCCGTGGACATCCGAATATTCTAGGCATTATTTATTAGCTTTTATCTGAATTTAGAAGAGATCCGTTAAAATTTTAAATCATGGTATTATATTGCCATCTTGTTGTGTTGTCTGCATTATGTTTGAAGTTCCAAATAAATTGTAATACCATGAAACTCTTTTTTATTCTTGCCACTTATGGTTTAACGCATGTGTAAAATATAAGCACGTTTGATTTGCTGGAACCAAAATTCAAATGGATTAATCCTGATGCCTAGTTCACCACAGTTGATTTATGTTTTTACCTGATCCGCTTGTCAAATTGTGGGTATGACTTGCACGACTCGTGGGTCAGGGGTGCCTAACCATCGGTAGTTGCTGTAGGCACGCCAGCTAGTGACGGCGTTTGATGTTCCTGGCCTGCCCGGTGTTAGTTATCATCAGAGGCCGGAATTCTCGTAGCACTTTTGAGCTGTCATAGGGACTTCTCATTTATCGACTTCCGATATACATAGATATAATTATCGATACATTATAGAACACAACATATTGAAGAAGATTAACAGTAGAGCTAAACAACAGGCGGTCTTCGTTACTAAAGAGCGATTTCTTTCAGAATGAATCACTTTGAAAATGTGAAATAGAGATCTCCTGGCTCGAAAGACCAAACTGAACCCAAGTTTACATAAGCCAGTGTGGCGATTCACCGATTACACGCCTTTTGATATCCTCATCAGATCACCATGATGATACAATTTTAGGACTATTTAGAAAATGAACACACATGATCGAGGAAATTGTCTTTTTTTGCATTTATTCATATTGTACAATCTTATAATATGATTCATTCTGCAAAATTTTACAGGCGAGCAAGAATTCATATATAAAACAGTAGCTCTTTCGTATTGTACATAACCATTTTTACCAGTATAGTGAAAACATGCGTATAGTTTAGTTTTAGGATAATAAATTACTTAAATTCTAATTTTAAGTTTGGTTCTTTATTAATACAATATCAATAGGATTGCACTATCCTGTAAAGTTATTGGAATGTACCAAAAAACATACTATGGTGCTTTCTTTGCCGATGAACTTTCTATGCTAAATACGTAATAAATATATCATTTCAATATAAAATATGATCATCGTGAAGCGATACACAGATACAAGGCAGGCATGATAATACTGGGCTAACACTTATCTCACTTCGCGGAGTATCGCGGGAGTCTAGCGGTGGCGCGGCAGGGACGGGGCGGGCGCGCGATCTATCGACGCAGGGTTCGCCTCAACTCGCCCAAAACACCATTATTTCACAAATTTTGAACGAGTTTAATATTACTATTTACGATTATATAAACTGCTATTGAAGTATTAGGTAAAAACGTATGAAGTTGTTTTATAGTTCGTTTTATTCCTATAACCATTAGGCAATAAAGATGAATGTCAACAAACTTCTTAAATGAAGCATATTATTGCAATTTGTTTACAGTGTAAACTTACCTATGTGTGCAATAGTATTATAGATTCGCGGGCATAATATTTGGCTTAGACTTATTAACATAAGATTATATCGCGTGTTTCGTTTGAGTGGGGAGAGTATTGTACAAACCATGGGGTCGTATTGTTTTGCACGATCACAGATAAGTAGAATCGTCTCAGATTGCGCGTCCTCAGTACGAAGTCCCGCATATTTCGTATTTACCGTATGATATAAAAAACGTATAAGAAAATTTTAAATGCCACTTATCAGTAGTAGTTTTAAGGTAACTATTACATCGAACATTCTCATTATTTTAAGGCAGTGAAACACCCAACTTAAATTCAAGAACAGTTGGGGACGAGATTACCTAGCTAACATTAATATTAACTAGTAACGTATCACTAGACATTTTCACAGGCGACCTCTACATATCGGTCGCTTTTTTTTACAATATTTACATGTCTTATAACACTTGTCGGGTGGCCGACGCGACAGCAAGGGGTGCGCGGTACCAAGGTGCGCCACTTAATATCACTACACTAGAGACCGCCGCTATCTATTTACTGGTGAAAACGATTTAATTTTGTTGAAGGAAGTTACTGATTTGATTATAATATTTATGAATAAAAAACCTATCCGAGGTAATTGGTTATTTTGGAGGATATTATTAGAGGTCTCCAGTGCGAGGGTTCCGCGGCGCGGTAAGGCAGCAGGGAGGCGGCGCGGGGCGCGGTACGGCGCGGGCGCCCGCTTGCCGCGCGGCAGCATACGCACGGCGCGCTAACTTACGAGCAGTGAACGCTACCACTGCATCATCGAAAGTCCATCGGCGCTATCAACTTAATAACGGCTCCAAAATCATTTACAGCTATACAATAACAATGTAAATATAATGAGTTGAATGTAGGTACCACGATAAATAATAAATCTACATAGAAGAAATCTAATATTTCGATATCAGAAATTTACAACATTTATGGAACACGAATTTTTTCTATTCGCTTCGTCGATTTTAACGATTTCTTGTCTTAATTTAAATACTAACACGTTTTGGAAAGGCGTACGTTTCTTATATTATATAAGGGCATCTTGTACTACTCTCATGTTTAACAATAATCACAATTATCTGTTCGTTTACGTTTTCTTACATTATTCTGTGGACAAACATGCCTCGCAATATTGACGATCTATTAACTATGTATTATCAAAAGCTCACAGAAAAAATCCGCATCACATTACAGAGTAGACATTTTGTACTAATAATAACTGACGTAAAATATATAAAAAAGAAACACACTTTAAACTAAACACCCGCTACCCCTTGAACAATTTAACATCCGTCAAACATTATGAGACAATTAATATCTGTCCGGCCAATACAGCTCGGCCGCATGCTTGAGGGCTCCGCCCGAGGTCGACCGGCACTTACGCATGTAATAGGGCCTTTTCACTTTCAACTATTTTATTCGCAGAATTTGTAAATTTTTGTTACTCCTGCTCAAAATAATGTGCATTATTGATCCTGATATAGAAAAAAATGTCCTTAATTTACCATATTTTTTTAGGTTTCCACTATGCGACTGTCTAGGTATACAAAATGAAAAAACGTCACATAACTGGATTAAAATTTGGGGACAGTTTTTTGTACATAAATATCGGTATCAATAGCAGGTAATCGTAGGCACATATATTCAAAGCAGGTTTAACCAAAAATTTCCAAGTTCTGAGAAAAAAGTAAAAACACCCATTTATATCCTAGTAATGCGGCACCACAGCGATAACTGGACACAAAATGTATATTATTTACCTAATCCGACCATTTCATTCACAAACAATTTTACGAACACACCAACTTAAATTTACTCGATCACAATATATGGTAACACGTACGCGAGTAGTAGAGAACACTTTAGGGTGCATCATACATTAGTATGGCCACTTTGATCAAATTATTGCTTTATTTATATTCGACGGCAGTATGTAAATATACCCAGCTAATATTATTTTATTCACTAAAGGAAGTTGTACTTTTATTTAATATCCTAATTAACGGTCTATACAAACGAGAACGAGTACAAATATATATATTTCAGACCCTTGTTGCATCCCCACAATTTACATCAGAGAGCCAGGGGCCTGCCGCCCTCAAGCAAGCGACACCGCTACAAATTAACAACTTTTCTATGCAATCACTCGGTTCTAATAATATTATGCTTTTCCTCTTTATCACAGAAAACCATTTATTTACAATTTTGTCGTACTAAAATGTCGTAACCTACAGCATGAGTCGCGAGAAATACTTCCATTTTAACTGTCGTGTATTACTGTGAGATGCTATATAACATGTATAATTATACTAGTTACATAAATTTAATATAAAACTGTATCTGTACGACATTTTTATTATTGCTTTAAGAAATATTACTGCTTGGTGTTGAAGGCATATAAGTAATGACTTGAGGAGCTACGCCAGAACAGGCGTTAGTGCCAAGTGGATGGAGTATTTTTAACAAGGGAAGGGGGCTTGGCACTAACGCGTATCCGACCTGGATACCTTATCACAATTAGTGCTATATGAACACAGGAGAAAGCTTCCCTTCTGTCAGTCTTTTGCCGAGGTCGCTTTTTATATGCATTACTGTACATCGCAGAACACATTGAAGTTTAGATATTCTTATTACATATTTTTTTTTATTACAATGACAGATGATGTAAGCATATGTTTATCACCGGTGGTGTGACTCGGCAAAAGACTTACACTGTATAATATAGGGTGGTAACATTAAGAGCTCGGACTAATGCTGACAGATGTGGAATATTAACAGTACCTAGATACCTACTTATTATAACGGTTACTTTTTTAATGACGTTCGAACCTCTACGATATTACGCAGCCAAAATATTAGTAGAGTAGGTATTAGTCGTTGAGATACTTGAGATCACTATTATTGGTGTGCCATTATAATTTATAATGACTGACCATAAAACTGCACATTTTACCATATGTAGCGAGTAACGTCCACTTTTACGGCCATTTTTGAGAGAAGACATAAGTAGAACTGTTCAAAGAATACAGACTTAATTCACCCTTTTTTTAATCGCGCCGAAATTTTAAAATTTTTTTGATACAGCAAACTTTTTCATTATACTATAAATATTCACATATAATCTTTTCGATATGCCAGGTCAAATATTTTTGGAAAACTACTGTTAATGGGAAGCCAATTTAGGTCGTCTGAGCGCCTTAGAGTGGTTGGTAGCGACTAATGCTATCTATTCAAAAAACGGCTCCCTGTTGCTTATTTTATGCCACGTCACCGACGGTGAAAATTTTTTGAGAATAAAGGAGCTGAGCATACCTAGCGGTTATCATTATCAACGATATACGGTCTCAGATTCTGGCTAACAAGTCTAGCAGTCAGCACGATCTTTTCATTCTCCTTGTGACTCCTGGCACTGACAACCGGTGGGACTGGCAGTCCT
Organism: Notocelia uddmanniana; assembly: GCA_905163555.1. Taxonomy (NCBI): domain Eukaryota; kingdom Metazoa; phylum Arthropoda; class Insecta; order Lepidoptera; family Tortricidae; genus Notocelia; species Notocelia uddmanniana. The sequence goes on along the minus strand of LR991052.1, from coordinate 11,090,313 downwards.
ATCGGGTTGAATGGGCCCTGCTGAAATGTAGTTAAACTTATTCTCCGGAAATCTCAACAGACGAACTAGCGTATGTTTGACTTCTTATTCCGCAGTTGTTTCGTATTCGGGAGACAAGCCCACCGTTTGGTGGGCTGCTGGAAAGGAAAAATGCAAAACGCTGAGTGTGTGATCAAGTAGGCTTGCGGGAAAGCGTTAGCAAGTCTACACGTGGCCATATTCACAAATTTTCATCTGTCAACAATAGTATGAGCGTACTTATAGCTTCCAAATATACTCTATGATTAATAATAGTCGTGTTATATGCGACGATAAGGCAATAGCATAACATTATACGGAACGCGTACTTCTATGTTTATTGCTTATGACTTGTTCTTTCGAGGTGAAAGGACCGGCTTGGAGGTATTTAATTCTCACTAATATCTCACATAGACTTTTGCCTTTATTTGTCCGCTCATCCATGTTTGTATGGCGTAATTGGCATACGATTATAACAAACATTTGAGATGTTTACTTATTAAAAATCTTAACTAATTAAATTATTTTCTAGCCAATAGACTAATTTATACGTTCAATGAGTTTGCGTATTTGCAAGAAACAATAACAATTTTGATGAACAGCCACTAGTAACTAACAATGACTACACGTCTTACAATTGGTTTCACGGAAAACATCTGTGAATGTCGATAGAAAATGTTTGTTTTGTCACACTTATTTCATTTTCTTCGCAATTCGCGTTATTTTCTCGAGGTTCAATGCGCAAAAGGGTTTGATGCTGTAAAAATATTGGTACACCAGCATTTAACTTACTGTAAACTGGACTCAATATTATATTCAATGCCATTCTGAACCAAATGGAGGACCGAACGGTCTGTAGCTACGTTTCACTTGCCTATTTGCACATTGCTCGATCTCAACTACTGCTATTCAGGGCATATTACAATCAGAGTTGCCATTTTCCACATGGAGGGCTCAGGAGGATACCAAGTATTGGATATTATTATTTAGTCAGCATAGGTATAAAAATTTATTATTAATCGTTTATCCCCTGGACTCTTCCTACACTTAGGTGGATTAAAAACCTTAAATGCTAAGTAATTTAAAATCCTAGTAAAAACAGTCAAGCCGGCCTTGCACCAAGACGTCACACACGGGTCTCAACAACCGGCAGAATTGGCTAAACGATTGTAAATAGTTAATTTAAATTGTAGATCATTAACGAATAATTACAACATGCAATAAAGTTATTAGTTTACAATTAAATAGTTCTATATCGTAAATTGTTAGTGAGCCAATCTGACCCTGATTGTAAACAAATGGTGACGCAGATTTCCGTATCTTCGGATGTTACCTTTGCTAAATAAAATACGCCACATGTGATCTCGATCAAGGAACTTTAGATTATTCGAATCGTTTATAAACAGACAAACATAGTTTTAGTTAATATTTAATTGTCCTGAGATAACTAGACGGTACTGTATTATGGAAATATCAAATTAAAATTCCAGAATCGAGAACCAAACGTGCGACCACGGAGTTAGTCTATTGGCGGTATTTTAAATATTTGATAGGAGTCTCAGATAGGTATAGTTGAAAAACTTAAGAAAAAATTACCTGTTGTAGGTATGTAGTTGTGACATGTTCGAATGGGCGTTTATTTTGTTTGTGTTGTACATTTTAAATATGTATTGTCTATTCGAATACGCTACAACTACATACAACAGGTCATCTTCTTTAGTTTTTTATCTATATACTGTATTTGAAGGATGAATGTGGAATACAGTGGACCGACGCGGGAGCTCGCCTACTGGCGACGGCTCGATGCTAGTAACAACGGTTAGGATTCTCCTAGTGCATCAACGATATGAACAATGTCAACACTAAATATAATGATATAATGAACTTCACAACATTAAATATAATATAAATCATTCAAAGTTTTTTTGACAAATGATAACAGAACATAACTTTCGGAATTTATACAATTTAAAAACTATGTCATTAATGAAATACAATACATATACAATTCACATTATTAGCTTTAATTGTATTTATTAAATTTAAATAACGTATAAAGCACTTGGGGGAGGACAGCAAATTCAATAAAAATGTTATTATTTATTAGGTACAATATTAACTAAGTAAAAATTATTTGCTATGTAAATATTTTATACAATACTAGTTTCAATTTGTCTGATGATGATTGCTAGTGTTTCCCAACGACTAAGTTGTAAGTAGATGTAGGCGAGAGGGCGCGCTCGGCGAGCCGGCCGCGCTCGGCGAGCCGGCCGCGCCCGCCGCTAGGCGATACAACGTGGACTTTATCAAGTGCAAATTTAATGATATAGAAAGTTACTTTTACAATACAGACTAATAATTTCATTTATGTAAAAATCCTAGCGCAAACGATCTGTCTGGCACTGTTTCATACTTCGATTACCTTAATCGTAATATAAATTAAAGAGTAAAATTTTAGCGAATTAAAAATTAAATTTTCCAAAACTTTGTAAATACTAGAATTTGGATATAGCTCATGGAGGCCCGCCGTAGGGGGGCGCGGCGGGGTTCCGCCGTGTCCAAGAGGGACGTCCAAAATCCTGAGCAACGTAAGTCGTCTATTTACACACGGTCGCCGAGTAAAAAACGAGATCGTTCGAGGCGCGTTGTCGCGGTACGTCGGGCCGGGCGCAACGCTTCAGAAGGTGTGCGCGTGCGTCGCGGGAGCCGCGGCGGCGCGCACGTCTCTCTGTGAGCGCGCGCGGCGGCGCCGCTAGCACCAGTCGTCCTCGTCGGAGTCTGAATGTCGCGCGCGCGGCTTGTACCCGTTGGGCAGGCGAGCGGGCGGCGCGGGCGACGGTAGCGCGCGCGCGCCGCTCCCGCCACCGCCGCCGCGGCCTAGCGCCAGCGCGGCCTCGTACGACAGCGGCGCTACTGCCTCGTACGATCGCCCGCCCCGCTCGCTCTCATAGCCCCGCCCGCGTCTGTTGCAAATACTATGTGAACAAACATACAACATGTCAATCCATGTAATTGAGTCCAATTGGAAGCCTCTGTTGCGAGGCGGTCGCGTGCTGTTGTATGCGAATTGAATTTTAAGTCAAAAGTGGGTTGCACCAACTTACGTTTAAAGACCGACCAACGTTAAATATGGCACGTTTAATTTGATTTTTTTTTGGTATTGTATGGCGCCGGTAGCTGTCACACCATAGAATCGTGTCAAACTTGCCATACAATTATTTCCATTACTACATAAAATAATCTATCTTTATATATACATGCATCTTTAAATTACGAATTCATGAACACGCAATTCTGGTGTTGTTATTTTTTCTATCATTCTAAATTTTAATGACTGACGTTCATAGAATTATTTTTTATAGGTTGTCTGCAATGAATATAGGATTAAATAAATGTCAGTATCAATTAAAACATTAAGTCGCTAACTCGGTCAAGTTAAAGGTGTTGATGAGTTTTAAATTATAAAAACTGGACGAATTACGAATCATGCATGCTTGTGTGTAGTACGCATATGAGAATAAACTATATACGCGTAATATTATTATATTATACACGGTCGACGGTCGGCCTTCTTCGAGAAATAAGGAATACCTTTTTCTTTCTCGACAGGATCCATTCGCTAACAAAATGATGAAATGTACCTTACCTATCTCTAGATCTATAGTCTCGGTGTATCAGTCTTTCTACTTCTCGGCTATACTCGTATTCATCGTGCAAAGGCTCCACCGGGTCCCGCACCGTTTGCCTCAATGATAACTGAAAAGGACCGAGCAAATTAAATATGAATGAGGGAAGTAACTGCAGTTTTTGCAATTCAGCGTTATTACTAATACTTTCAATGCCAGACTTACATCTTGAATATACCTCAGAAACCGATGTAGCGACCTATACCTATAGCGACTGCCCGCCTGCAGGCTGTTCGGCATCTGAGAAAAGTTACGCGGCGCCCGCCAGGTGGGTTCCTGCATGATTGTGGTGAATTGATATTATAGTATGTATGCAAAGTTCTTCGCATTTAAAAACACAAAAAGTTAGTTATACAATCGAACACTGGAAGACTTTTTGGGATGGTTGACAGCGATGGCGTCCGACACAATTTTCTAGTTTTTAATCTCTATTTACTAACTATTATTGAGTATAAGATTCGCACGACGATTTCACTTTACTGTACTTAGTGGGAAGAGGCAAAAATTGCACAAAATATCCCATAGGGTCGAAGTACATCCAAGACAGCAATGTGTTAAAACTAGTGGCTCTGTGTGCTTTAGACATCGCGAATTATTAGAATCTCCTAAAAGCGACTCAACAAAAACCTATATAATTTTCAAATCTGCTTTCAAAAAATCACTCCAATCAAATTTGCGGGACTAACGGAAGCATTCCGAAGCTGCACTCGGTCAATAAAGTGTTAGCTTACTGAACTTACATGCGAGGGACTATGGGTGATTCGAGTGAACGGTGGCTGCTGCTTGACCTGCAGCGTGGACGGCTTGGTAGGCGTGGGCGGGAGCTGGCGGCCGCGCCCTCTCCGCGCGCCGTCCCGCTCCCACGACCGATCCCTCCAAGCCCGCCACTCGCGGTCCCGATCTCGATCCCGCTCACCACCTATAGGAGCCCAAACTGTTCTTTGAATAATTTGGACGCTCTATTCAGGTATACTCGCAACGCAACCAACACCAAAGGCGGTTAACATTTAATTTTGGCCGAAATCATAAGAAAAAGTGGGGTCTTAATAATAATTTACAGTCGGGACAATAAACAGATGTGCAAACAATTTTCCTAGAAATATTACGTCTCTTTCGTCGTCTGAACACACGGCTCTATCATTCGTCTTCATGCGTGCGAAACCAAAATGTTAACATTGAAAATCTAATTGGTTTTAGACACAATGCTATGATTTTAGCAAAGGGCCTTTGATTTAAGTAGTTTAGTTTTGACTGTATACATTGTACACTTATATTTTTTGTTTAATTCAGACCCTTTGCTTTACAATTTTTGTTAGCTAATTTTTTGCTCAATAGGGAATTTAGATAAGTCACTTTGATGGTACAGATTTCGACTTAATGCAGAAATCTCCCGGGACAGTATATGGGATGTGTGTAGGTAAATGTTGCTAGTCAGTGTTAAAGCTTGAGTTGACTTGCGTGATTTGCCAAGAATATAGTCATCAGCTGAGAGATAATAAATTTAAAGAATCGTGTTTCGCTTGTGCGTCAAAATTAGTTGCGTGTGTTTTTTCTGTCATCTGTACCTATGTCGTTAACTGTAGAGAGAGGAAAGGAAACATGGAGGTGTGCTATCATGTGTTATTATTATTACTTTCACTGCCAGATTTAAATCTTGAATATACCCCAGAAACTGATGTAGCGACCTACCTATAGCGACAGCCCGCTTAGGGCTGTCCGGCATCTGAGAAATGTTACGCGGCGCCCGCTAGGCAGGTTTCTGGCAGTGACGATAATGGTCAGCGCGGTGTGTGGCTGTGTGCCTATGCGTGTGTGTGCGTGTGTGTGGTGTGTGGCGAGTGGATCTCACCGTAGGTGTGGTGTGGCGGGCTGGGCGACCGCGAGGGCTGGCTCAGGCTGGTCGTTGGGTGCGGCGCTCTCCACTCCTTCCCTGCCGTCAGGAATACCTTCATGTACCTTCACCTTTACCCTATGCCCGTCGGACTACCGACCTCATTTCCTTGCTCACAAAGGTGACTCTAAAAGTTTTGGGGTGTCTGTTGCAAGGTACAAATGTACGGGTAGTGATGGACGCGGATTCGGAACTGGGATATATTTCTGGGGTATTCAGTATATCCGTCACTAAATCGCATGATGCTAAATTTTGATCCATTTTGATTGGCAACGCTGTTGTATTGACGAAGCGGTAAGTAAACAAGCTGTAGAGTCCTTTAAGCATTTGCATGCTGCATGGTTCAGATTAACAGGCCAAGTGCATGCGCTTCAGGCACCATAACTTTTAGTGTAGTTTATAAAAAAGCAAGTAAATTTGTGCAAACAAGAATGGGTAAGAGTTAAGTTTGTAAGTCCGCGCCATATCATGCAGCAGGCAAAACAATAACTAGAATCTGCTTAGAGAATTGTTATTATATAAGCAGCTTTTTGTTAGTTGTATCAAATTGCATCAGATTTTACGGTTCCGCTAGTGACCGTGCCGAACTTACACAAAGTGAACTTAAATCTAGTAATGCCAAGTATTGCCTGAATAAAAAAACACGATAGGTATTTATTTATTGCTAACAATCAAGTTATGATCATGTATGGATGAGCTGTTATTTAGTCATATCTAATTTGAACTACTAATTGGTATTTAGATTACAAAACTAGCTTTGTGATGATATTAAGTATGGCTATAATTTACATACTAGATAGGTATCTATCCAACATATTAATTTTAGCATGACCGGTTCGGCCATACAATGTCTTATAACTACAGCTACAAATCATATCTACATCTACTTTAAGCTAGACTTCCCATCTTCTCACAAAACTTTCAGAGTACCTTCATGAGAAGAAAAATGTTTGCAAAACTGTTTAAATCGATTAATCGAAGCTAAGTACAGTAGGTTAAATATGTCATCGTTAATTTTTAGGTATAAAAAGAAAATAATATACACTACGGGAACAAAAAAAAAATCAAGTTGAGGCAACCAGCTCAATAAAAAGCTAAAAGACTAGGGAAACTTCCGGACTAAGTCACAAATTCAAATTTTATTAGCATGAAGCCACGCCCCACGTTCTTGAAAGGAAGAACTGCATGCGCCGTTTCAGCACAGCTCTGCCCTTTCACGAAAATGGCGATTGGTAAAATTTGCTGAAATCTATGTGGAACCAAAAAGCGTCTGGTTCGTTTGTAAGATTACCAGCAAATCCACGTAGGTATACCGGCTTAATTGGATATCTCAAACGTGTAGCATTGTTAGCTATAGTAAAAAGAGCGTACCATGTGGATGGTAATGGTGTGGCGGGCGGTGCGAGCGGCCGTGCCGGTTGTGTTCGTGCTTCACTATCTCGACCACGTTGCTGACCGTGTCCGAGAAGCCGATGTCGTGGTGGTAGCCCCCGTACTGGCCGCGCCTCCTCGGACTGGGCGTTCGTCTGAAAACACCCCCTATTAGCTCCGGCACACGACTCGTTTCCCCTCATGCGACAACCCATGCAGTTACATCTCACATACAATTACACGAAACAGAATTTCGTTCAGAATCATAAACGGGTTAGTTTAGAAATTTGTTAGTGAACGTTATTACGTGCAACGCTAACATACCGTTTTTCACAACGATTACTTTGAGATCAAATTCCTCTTCGATGACACTACAAAATAAAATGAAAACAGAAATAACTCAAAATAAATGGTGAGACTACGAGTTATGTGTATCATTGAGAAGTGTCTTACCTCAAACTGGAAGACCTGCCGTGGTGGCCGTTCTGATAGGTATGAGGCGCAGCGAGTCTAGCTTCGTCCAGTGACTCTATCGACGCGTGATGCGAACCTACGTCTTGCAACTCCAACACCTATAACACAACATTCGGTCACGCATAGTCCATACACCCTTTGTTAAGATATACTACCAACTGTGAGATAACCTTTTCGTGTCAAATAACTGTCCCATATTTACAAAATTGCATTCTTATATCTAAGAAAACCATGCATTGAGTTTAGTGAAAAAATTTGCGTCATGCAACAAATCGTGCAGGGCGGTGCGGTTTTTATTTTAATACTTACCATTTCGATAGTCTCATCTAATAAATATTATCATGCGATGCATGCTGAGATATTAATCCAGTGACCATGCGATAAAGTAGAATATTATGTTATGGTGTCATGTAATATATTACGACTGTAATGTTTGTATTTGTATCAGTAGTGAAGAATCTATGACTAAATGTACGAACATATATATTTAACGTCTAGCCCATATAATGTTATTCGGTTCAGTACGTACGAGACATTCACTATTATAAAATTGAGATCCAATATCTCAACGAATAATAATATACGCTACAATTTTACTGATTAGAAAAACAATCCTATGTTACTGAAAATGTTTACCTAAGTATAACAACCATCTGTAAACTTTAAACCGTTTACCATTATTCTTTTAGAATACAACATATACACAAGTCAATAAACAGGTAGTGGGCCTAAGCCCCTAAGTTATCCTGTACCACAAATTCAAATACCTATAAAACAACAAATATCTTATTAATATTCTAATATTCAACAACAACCACAGGACAGCACGACCACCCTAAGGCTTAGCTGTCCTTAACATTAACTAAACAATTTCTAAACTTTATAATAAAATTACAACATAGACTATCTATGACGGATGGTAATGCATCGACATGTATATTAACATAAAACATTCTGATATAATACGCTTGTGGACAACATTCTAATTAGGTAATCGTTTTGATATTTCTCAGTTCAAATTAAGTGCAATAAATTTTGTACTAGATTTAATTTCCATGGGAAAATCAATTTGCACTTCACAATAGCTATTATGACATTATAGGGCGTTACAACAAAAATATAGCTCAACTTTTGGACCCGTTTTATAACGGAATTCACCTTTTTATTGTTCCTGCAACAAAAGATAAAATCATGTCAGTTTTCATTGTTTTTAACAAACATCACATTTGTTAAAGGCTCACGTTTGTTGACAATTTTATGAGGCATGTCACAGTGCCGGCAGTTGTAGTTGAGAGACTACACTACTTTCATAGAAATTTGGTGCGTAATATGCTGACTACATATCAACTTCGCACAATATTATAGCCATCAAACGTAACACAGTGGTCACAGCTAGCTGTTACAGGCACCACGCCCCGATCAAAAATATTTGAATTAAAGATAAATCGGAAATGTAACCGACCGTAGTTGGTTTTTACAGCGAAGTGATGATTTATTTATGTATCATAGAAAAAAGGGATAGTTAGATATTTTATATTAATTGAACATTTATGGGTGTCAACACTTTTACAGTCCCCGTTCCGACAAAACCTAAAACTGTTCCGTGCTGTCCCTCATATTTTTTTAAACAAATGAGTGAGGTGTGGGGCCCATATGGCGTAGCCTAGACTGTCAATGTGTTAAGCTTGAGTTAATTTAAATTGATATAAAGTGGTAGGTGGTATACTCACTTGAGTGACTTTCGGGTGTTGCGGCGGGCGAGATCGGCAAGGGTGTGCGAGTCGTGGTCCTCGGGATGGACGGAGGCCGGCAGTGCGACCGGCGGCTCGTGGCTCAGGGAGCCCGCCCGCGAGCCCGGCCCCAGCCCCGCCGCCACGTCCAACAGGCAGTTAAAGAAGGACGCCTTCTGCACCACGCACCCCACTTCACACATCCGCCCCACACACAAACTTGCGCAAGCTCATGTCACACTTCGCCAACCAACACTATGGCAACTAACTAAAGCCTACATGAGTCTGCGCAATCCCACACCTCATGTCCATGCTGGAGTTCTTTTGTTTGTGTTATAGTGTATACTGTTGAGTGTAACAAGAATTCCAACGAATGGACATTGTGAACTGAATGCGTATCGCATTGAGTAACTGTGGTGTATAGTGAAGATGAATGCGGCTATATATCTGAGAAAACAACTATTACACGTTATGTTAGTAGTTTTTGTAAGATGTAAGGGTTACTGTTTAGTGGATACGTTAGATGATTATAGTATGATATATGTTTATATATACGATAGAGCTGTAAATTACAAAGCATTAATATATTCAAAATCATGGTGCTAGTTGTAAAGTTAGTGCAAAAAATATTGAAGCCAGATGCGTTTTGGTATTCAGTTTGTGACAGCGGCATCGCCCACTGTCAGAAGGAAGATTGAGTAGTTCTTTCCAACATGCGCATATATGAAATACCTTATTCATAATAAATAAGTATAATCGTAACTACTTCGGCAAAGAATTCGTATCTCATGATATCATAAGTATGTTGCAAACTCGATTAAGTTTTTCCTTACGATTCCATGAAACTTTTTCCAAAATTGTGACGATATTATACTTTCATTCTATAAGTATAATACAAAAATTACATTATTAGGCAAAAAGAGCGTAGCATAAAAGCATATTATTTCGTTCATTGAAAACCGTCAGGCCACTACAATGAAAAATTAATTGAGCCAAAATGTAGATAATTAGACAACGTAAATCAAAACATTCATTCGAAGACAAACTACAGGAGGAAGAAACACTTCAGAAAATCCAATCGTCATGCAAATTTTCCTAGAACGGTCAAACAATAAACCTGATTTCGCCAATTGATAGTCACTACAAGAATATAGAAGGTGTAGCGAGCAGTAGGTACGGGTAGTAGACGACATAAATGGAGCACTACGTCGGACAGTCAACAGCTACTAGACACGGCCAAACAACTCTTCAACATTGAAATTGCTCTACATATATTTTGCAACTATAGGACAGGTCACTATCGTGGTTTACGAAGCCCTGGCGGACACTTGACAGACAAAAATATGCTTGACGCGCACAAGTTCATTGGTCCAGTACATTAAGTGCGTCGCTGGTGACTAAATCTAACTGTATATCTAGTCTATACTACTATCATGATATGATGTTTTTCTCATGGATTATCTATGGCTTTGACCTTAAAAGTCATTATCAGCCATTTGGAAAACCTTTAATTTCTTCTTGCATGATATTCCAAACAAGATGCGAGAAAAAATTGTTATGATAAAATAAAAATGTCTAGAACAGTGCAAGAAAAAAGTATTCAAAGTTTCGTTCCGTAAATGTTTTTAATACTACCGGCTGATTGGCCGTAGGGCTATTCTCGCCGAATGCCTGAAAAGTAAACCACCAATGTAGTCGACTCGTACGAGTCGATTCCACTAACGTGACTCTGTATTGTTGTGCTTTGCTAGCCCTCGGAATATTCAGAAGCCAATCGGAATTTTGAATCTCATTCCCGATTAAACTTCATTATTTAATTCAGCGTCATTTAACAACAATACATCCACATAAATAACACAATCAACTATTACTTAACTAACTATAATATTAGAACTTTACACTAATGTGGGGGATTTTAAGGGTCCATCAACAAACACTACTTGTTAACGTGTAGTATTACCTATTCTTAATATTTACATTTGGCTCAAAAGAACAGAAGATGCTGTACATTTATTACACTTTAGCCACACGTATTTACTCTGGCTTCATTAGAACTACGTACCTACGACATAGACTTAACAACAGTTCATTTTGGTTGAACAACCAAACGAAAAAATCAGTGCACAATACAATATTGACGCTATAGCTTACCGTAACGCCCTGTGGATTCCGGCCAAACCTAGTAGATCTCCAGCTCTCGAGGATAAGCAGGCCCGCGTAAATCTTCCCCACGGTCATTTTCCCTGTATTGAGTACATCGTTTCGAGGCACCAGCAAATCTAACATTTTCTTCGCTTGCAATGGCCATATGTGAGTTATCGTTTCCCTTAACTCTTCATCCGCTTGGTCCATCTCGTCCGCTAAAAAACATTACGCGTCTACAATACATATTTTTTGATTTACTATTTCGTTCTTACCTATGTGTTGGTTGTTATAAGTACCTGATCTCATCTTGATGTTTAAATTCTCCCGTATCAACGCGAAAAGAGTTGTAGTAAAATTAACCTTCCCTTCGTCGTCTAACGGCATATTCATTCTAATTAATTTCTTATAGGCCAACCTGTTCGGACACTTGTTGCCAAACCCCAACGGAGGATCCATGTTTTTTAACATGTCATACATTTCAGTAAAATGGATCTTTCCGCTGAAAAACAAAGAGTAATCAACGAACATTAAATAAACAAAATACATATTACAAACTTAAAGGAATGCTTCCAATTGCAAAGGCAAAACTTACGTGGCGTTTGGGTCATATTCGGCCCATATCCTAACAAACTCATCAAGATGATGCGCGCCGAGGATGGACGAATCCCTCGTTAGGTAATCAAAATTATCCATAATAACAGCAACGAATAAATTCAACATCTGCGAACATTCCAAACAATAACTCATATAAGTTCACATATATGTATAAGAAAAACCTATAAACTTTTCTAACTTCGTTTTTTTATACGACGTTTTTTAACTCTTAACCCCAGACGAAAAAAGAGGGGTGTTATAAGTTTGGCCGCTACGTTGCTCTTTCTCTTTGCGGGCTCGTAAACGGGTGAACCAATTTGAATGCAATCTTCTTATTCGAAAGCAGGTTTTCTAGTGATGATTTTGAAGATGGTTATAAATATCGGCTCAATCGTTTTTGAAGTATTGTACTTTAAAATGAAAATGACGTGAGGGGTTTCAGCTTCTCTTAGTTGTTGAATTATACTATATTTGATTGCCTAATGCGTTTATTCAAAATCATTATTTACTTCAGTCTCGAAAATACCCATGGTCATTACAATACTCACAAGAAAGGAACAGAAGAATATAAACGATACGAAGTAGGCGTAAGCGAGCGTACTTCCGCACGGTTCGTTCGCAGGCTTCCCGGCCTTCTCATCGCACTTCGCTGGCTTGAGGCACGCCAGCATGATGTTAGGCCAGGACTCGCCCGTCGCGCATCTGGACATCAAGTGACTCACAAATATCCGTATTTGCAATGGCGACCGTTAGGCCACGGTCTGGTGCGCCAGCGGGCCTCGGGGCGGCCAGCGGACGCTCGTAAATCTGAGCGGGTTCAATGTGTACACGACCTCTCGCCTCCCCACTGACCGCTGGCGTCTAGACCGTGGCTTTCCAGGTGCATATAGTGTTTTTTTTTTTTCCCACGGGATGCGTAAAACCCAATCTAAGTATAGAGAAAGACTTTAACAAAGAAAAACTATTCTCACTTTATCGGTACCGTCAGTAATTTAACTATATCGTCTTATAATTGTAGTGTTATATTGACTTTCGAACCTAGGTCTGTTTTTTGATGAGTCGTGGGTATGGCGACGCTCTTAGATTAAGCAGGTATACAAATTTGGTATGATGTGTCGTTCACATCAAATATGTAAATAACCAGGGTTGATATTCCATCCATGTCAGTTACAAAAAGGGATATAATAACCAAGCATGGGAGTCCCATTTTCAAGTCTCGGTATTTCAATATTAGAATGACAGTGACATTAACGTGGGGCATTTCCCCTTCTATCAAGTATTACAGTTGGAATATCGTCCATTGGTATGTTGTCCGTCTATATCGTCCAGACGACATAATAGCAAAGTCAAGATAATAATTAATAACAATTATTGATTCTTTTGAGGCGTCTCTAGCTGTAACCCACAACCCGACAATAGATAAGGTTAGTGATATTGATATGGGATTAGGAGATTAACTTATACCTTAATTGAGTACCGGATATGCAAAATAATTTTACCAATATGTGCTTTTTCATTTGATGATTGACCAAAGAACCAGTGCCTGTGCCTGTGTTAAATGTACTTGAATTCATAAAAAAACTGCAATTTACTTGATTTTTAAATTTTGAATACGGTCAAAGGTTCAGCATTTCAATCTAATGATTAAAACAAGGTTCAGCGGTTATTTTATAGTGGCTTAAAACCGAAGCCGCTGTATCTTCAAACTGGCTTCATTAGTATTTCTATCGGATTAGCCAGAAAAAAATACTGAACACAAAATATTGCAGCAGTAGTCTTAAAATACAACGATTTGGTTTGATTGTTGGAAATTAATTTAAAAGATGTGGTTAGATCTTTACCTCCATGTCTTAAATTCAAGCTAAACATTAAAAAAATCCTACGCAAGTGATTCTACGGCCAGGTTTTATAAAGATCCGTTAAACCAAATGTCAGATAAAATTTTAGTAACTCGGTACTTTTTTTATATAACTTACCGACATAAGATCTAAAGATCCGTACAAAAACCGAGCCTAATAAGTGTAGTCTTCCGAATTTTGCCACAAAACCTATGTGGAGGTACATTTTGACTTTGATCGTCATGCAGTGACGGCAATCATGCATTTGCCAAACGCAGACATAGCCTTTCATTTGTCAAAATTTATGTTGTTAGTGTTAAAACAGGTTAAACGTTCAGTATTACCTGTTTTCAAAACATTATTAGTTAATTATACAAGAGTTACTCTTTGATTAGTGCTAACGCTAACACAGCAGCTGTCATGGATGACAAAGCGACAATGACTTAACTGACCATAATTTGAGTGAAATATCCATATGAAATTAAGTTACGAGTAATCGTCCTTATTATACTGTTCCTTACCTGAATAGCAGCATGAGTGCTTGAATGAAGCTTTGAAAGTTGTTGTGTCTGTTCATATCTGAGTCGGGTGCTAAGTCTATATTGCCAAACACCTGTGTCCAAGCAGATACAACACAGAAAATCAGCATTATGTGCAAAAATACGTGTACCCTACACATCCTATGCTCACCCCGCTCTATAACAGATGCTAAGTTGGTTCTACCTAAATGATCTATTACTACCACTAATCATGTTTGCACTAATTAAATATCTTAGGGGTACAATGCGAAAACAATAGTAAGTATAGGTACAAGGATTTACTAGTTACAATAATGAGATGCAATATTTAAGGACAATTTGAAGACAACACTATCGGCTAAATCTACTCTTGAGTGTGACCAAACGCTATGGTTTACGATATGTTGATGCGGTCTCGATGATCATGATTGGTATATACATGTAACATAGATAGTAGTGTCGGAGTCTTGGGCACAACTGCGCTGGAGTTGAGTCAAGATGCCACACCGCACGCCATGTGCCATGCTCTGTAAGAATATCCCGGCAGTGTGGGCGCCCTACTGCTCGCCAGTGGACAAGTGAACAGAAAAGATCGATTGGCACCACTACACTGTACTGTACTCTCACCGAAATAGCAGCAAAAGTGCTCCCACGAAAGATCGGAAGTTGTTATGCCTGTTGATGGCAGTGTCTGGATCGTATTGCATGTTTCCGAAAACCTGCCATTAGAAAATGATCAGTGCCTACTTTAGTGTAATGCTCCTGCACTTCGATGTCGTGTTAGTTTATGGAATAGGAGTGAGTCACGGGAGTGAAACTAGCGAGTTCAGATGGAATGGCATAAATAACATGAATAATCTGGCGGGAATGTCGTTCTAGCAGATCTTAGCAAACTGTATGCCTTATGAACAATAATGGTAACTATATTCCAAAGTAAAAATAAAATGAAAGACGGCACTAATCAATGTTAACGCCTAATATAGCTTGCCCGAACACTACATGCCTACACTATAACTAGATAAACTATCATAACAAACAAATAAGCTGTTCTTGATGTCTAAACTTTAACTTGTAAGAATGCTAAATACCATTATAGTACGAGCCGTACTCGTACGTAGCCGAAATTATACGGACTATAAGTAATACAATGAATGATAATCTAATACTGTACATAATTGTTTGTCATATATGTACCAACTGTAAAAGCTAATCAAACGTGAATTCCCCCGGACTAAATATTTTGAGAGAAATATATGTTATCAACATTATAACTATATCCTTCATAGATTTCACATTTGCAAGAGAGACATGAGAGGAATGATGAACAGACCTGCATCCCAATGATGGCATAGATAAAGAAGAGCATCGCGATGAGAAGGCACACGTAGGGTAAGGCTTTGAAGCTCTGCACGAACGTCCATAACAGTATTCGAATAGTGTAACCCTGCCTGAGCAGCTTGATCAGTCGCGCGGCTCGAAACAGGCGGAGGAAACCAACGTTGAATGTGTTCTCCTGTTGAAATGTCATATGCGTTACTATCTCGTTGCTGCAGTTCCATCAACATCAAGAGGTCCCTGTTTTGGTTAAGTCGTATTTGAAACAAAGGAGCATTTTTATAGACTTCAAAGAACTCAAATTGAATAGTTTCGTTGTAGATTTATATCGCCATAGAGAAGCAGATTTTTTTTTAAATACAAGTTTTGGGTTTTTTTTTTTCAACGAGTGTTACAGGTTCACTAAGTACAGTGGACAAAGGTAACACGCAAGCTGCCCTCATAACTTTTCATTTAGCGAGTTAGTCAACAACGGAAATTAATAATGATGTTGATGGAACCCTTACGTTGCGTTGTTCATTAAACTTGACATTGAGACACAAGGGAACAAAATGGTTATTTTCAACAATCAATTTCCAGACATAGCTAATTAAGTCTTGAATATTTTTTATTAAAGCGCATTATAATTTAAATTATTAAATAGAGTAGGTATATTAACCCTAACTAACAAATTCCCATCCAATTCCATTGCATTTCATACGAGTAAACGCTACAAAATATTTGAAAATAACCAATATCAATGCAAAACGGAAAACTCGCAAAAAGTAACGAGTCGTGGTATGTGACCATTGTTTTCAAAACTTGGCCTTTATAATTATAACTAATACGGACTACTAACCATAATCGGTATGTACATCGCATGAAACACTAATTAAATTATCTTATTTACGTCAGCAGCCACAGATATAACGACAATTAGAAAATTTCGATATTAAGCTTGCCAATTGTATTTTATGATACTCTTTGCGTCTGTTTCTGTTTTGCCATGATCTTTTGAAAATTGTATATTTGATTTTACTGCTAATTTATGTTCATAAATACAATTTATAATACTAAAAAAAAAATCCAATACCTAGTCACATTACTTTCATTACATGACATAAATTTATATAAACTCTAGTTCTAGCATAATTTTATTAAGAGTCAAATTCACACACTGGCTCGGTCAGTGAATCGGGAAACTATTGGTACTAATTCAATCTTAAAAGATCCATTAAATATTATTCTTAAAATTCGAAGTAACTATTAACCATACAATTCTAAATAAATATCTTTTTAAATATAAAAAGTTCAAAGGTACCTAGAAAAGTAACAAAGTAAAACGTCCCAAACACGTCCATCAATATATGTATAACAAAAAGTCACAAACAATACTACCTATTATAACTATGATAATCATCAAACTTGTTATCCAACTTTTTGATAGTAGTTTATGCTACTGCTACAAAAACGAATTTTATATTCCCTCCAGTCCTTACTGCGTAGGTAAAAGTTAGTCTAAAATACTTTTATTATTAGCAATGTTCATAACATACTCTTAACTTTATAAACATATTTCTACAAACCACTCTTTGTATGAAACTAAAAAATCTAGCCTAAAACTAGCACTACCGCAAAATATTGAAATTTGGAAACTTTATCTACATTATTAAATTGTAAACTTTTTACGTTAAGTATAAACATACTAAATTTCCTAGCAAACAAGTCAGTTGGTTACCTGCTGACAGGATATGTCAGAGGCACAGTGTTCGGGCAGATCGCTCTGTAATCAGGACAAATCGTTTACCTCCAGCTCTCAAAACACCGATTTTCAGTAGCATTACCCTCTCTTCTGCGGCAGTCAGGTAATACATCGGTACAAGACTAAGTTTACGTAATAAACTTGGACTTTTATGTTTATTACTCGCCCGGGTAAGTGAGCAGTTGATTGCAGGAATTTGAAGATGATGAGAACTTAGGTACGTGCTTATATTTGCTCATATTATTATATGGGTTCGGAGTGGGTTTGGGTGTTATCGCATAGACAATTAAATATTAAAATAATGTAAAATGTATGTTCTAAAACAAAAACCGGAAAATGATACATATTCTGTTTTGAGTTTACTTATCGATCAGGAGAAATATAATAGTTTAAAGTTCTTCCTCATACTGACATGACGATCGATTTATCAAGTGAATTCCAATCTAAAATAACGATGAAAGGATCCTTTCATCTCTTGTATGCGATAACCCCAGTGCACCGTAATGAAATAAAATAAAAATAAATAAATATAGTCAATGAAATATTAAAAAGTTTTTTAAAATTTAATGCAATGCCTAACGTCGAAAGAAGATTTCATTGCATTTTTCATCAAAAAGGATCCAAAATATAGACATTTTAACAGTTAATGGACTGTGAAAAGTAGCAATTGTTCAGATACTCACGCCCAATTCCATGATGAGAGCGTCAATAATACTTCCAATGACCGTAATGAAATCGAATGTATTCCATGGATCTTTGAAAAAATTCTGGAAACATAAATTATATCATAACGTTTAGATTTTAAGCAGAGTGCAAATGATCACAGGATGGATAAATGTTTGAAAATTATTATAACATCGAAAAGTAGTAGATAAAGAATGATAATCAAAGGATACAAATGTACACTTTCTATTAAGATTAAGAAGGATGTTAACAAGGAGTGGGATAAGGAATATCTCTCTCTTAGATACAATTCAAAATTAAATTAATTTTGCATATCTAATAAACTCTTTTGTGACATGAAAACTATATCATATAAAAAAATTAAGCGGCGTTTTGTATTCTATAAATTCTAATTTAATAATATTCAAGTCAGTACTGAATATTGAATGCTAAAAAATCAGTCTAAGATAAAGAAAATAATGTGTAGTATCTTATATACACGGCGTTGTTTTTTAAGTTTTTTTTAATATATAAAAATTACGCCGTGTGTACAAGAAATAAGTTATTACTTCAAACTGTACTATATGAAGGGGGTTGCTTACCTGACATCCAAATGCAATCAGCTTCAAAACGGTCTCCAGAAAGAAGAAGATCGTAAAGACGAGGTTCATTAATGATAACGAGTCCATGAGTAGTGTTGGAGCCTCGTGAAACTACCACAAAATTAATACCAATATTTTTAACCTCAAACTTTGTAAATGTTGTAAATACACCAAGCCAGATTTATTTTTAAGAACATACTTGATAACATTGATAGCACAGTAAACATCAAACGTCTAAGTTTATAAAAATAATTCTGGTACATGGGTTTCATAATCTAAAAATATTAACTTTTACTACTATCTGCTATAACGTTAGGAAACAAACTCGTTCTGTATTTTATCATGTTGAGGTGAGTGTACAGATGTGTGCTGTCGAGTTCCCATATTTCATGATCATGACCCTGTAGTTTGTAGATGTGTGTCAGTGTGTATATATGTAGTCATCGTGTGGCATTTTAGTGCAGCACATGCTTTCATGCAACCGAATTAAACAAACATGCAGAATTGTGTCGATACAAATTTACTTATCACATCAATACTTGCAAATCTGTTGTTAGTAACGAAAAGTTTACAAGAGACTTGCCTTTGAATGTACATAACTACATATAAATAACAGACGTGAAACAAGTATTACGAACCTTTGACTACAGCAGAACTTCGCCCACTTTGAATCCGACAGTTAGCTTACCTGAGCCCATGTTCGGATGGCTAATCTCTGAAGCCAGCTTGAAAGCATAAGTACAGTAAAAGGTAAAGAAACATTTATACTGACTGTGTGTGAAACGAACAGGTGCCGCATGCAGCAGAAAAGCCATGCTCAACAATGAAATGCCGAAAAATGGTTTCATCTTCAGTGGTTTCTAAGCCTTTAGTTTAAGAGAGAAATCTTGTGATAGGTATCAAAATTGGGTGGTAATTGGGTAGGGATGTTATTTACTCGGCTCGAATTATTCCCATACAGTCATGTAAATAGACAAAAAAACACGTTAGTAAACAGAAAGAGTACATTTGTACCTATTTTGCTGTTCAATAGTAGCCAAATGATTTACCAGAACGATCCGTGTATTGGTTTACTTACTTTGACACCATAAGCGATGATTTTCAACACCGTTTCCACAGAAAACATTCCAGTGAACCCCATATTCGAATACTTGAGGATATCCGCGTAGAGGTCATTTTGATTATAGTACTGCCATTTTGTGATGATGTGCCAGGCGTATTGGATAAACCCATGGCAATGAAAATAGATATTTGTTACTTCACATAATCGTATCAAATCTTCAATAATTTAATGAGTACTGATAGATGTGATGTTCAGATAATTATACGTCGTTGGCAAAAATGTTGTATCATAGCTTTAGGACTTGCGTTCATGGATGACGGTAAGTTAGAAAAGGATAACAAAAGAAAGGGATAGCATATAATGAGTAGGTGAGGAAACGTGCCGACATGTCAGTAAGATCAACAAAAATACAGGTAGGTACACAGGGACACAGTGAAGGAGAGCATTAGCAAATGCTTTCTTTCCTACTAAACAGAACCTTACGAAAATTAATGTAACATAATGAGGGGATTCTTAAAACACAGATTCCGAACAGTTATCATTTTTTGTCTTGTTACTGGAAAACTATTTCTCCTATGCAAATTTTGATTTCCCGGTGAAATTTAAAGCAGCTGATAGCCACCACCAACAATCACGCCTGGCAGTAGGCCATTCCACGAAGCATGCAGACCGCTCACAAAAACAATTAGGAATAGGTCTTATACAAGATCATGCAACACGAACAACAATAATGGCCCATGCCCCGAGCTCACTGCTTTCAGAGATGGTGTGCATCAACAAGCACGAATAGTCCAATTTATATTTTGTGTTTCATGTGCTGTATATGTGCAGGAAGGATACGCTTATCGTGCAGTAGACATTGATACATACATAATGAATAGCAAGCAAGGAGTTACGAAAGGAACACAGAACGGAACGTAGGATTAAAACAATAGAATCGTGGCGTAGATATAGTTGACGGGATAGGCTTAGACAGACCCACGGCGCATTCCGATGCAGTGTACCTAGTCCCGCGGCGAGTTCATATTTCACAAATGTCATTGTAAGTGTTGCATGTGTTGTGTAATTTTGAAAATGTTATGCTAGGCAGTACTTCGAATTTAATAGCCAATTGATAATTGTTTCCTTTGTAGCTACGGCGGGAATTACAACGTGAGGTGTAGGTACACAGTTTTGCAAATCGGGGTTATCTGGTGCCAACAAGTATTGGACGCACGCAAGTATAACAAATAGTGGAGATAATTATTAGGGACATTTTGCTCTTTACCAAACTAGACAGTTTGTTCAAGGAGCCGACTCAGACGTGAATTAAGGTATTAAGGTACATGCTCATTCCAAATAATGTACCTTGATGCCTCTCCGAGCTCGGTCACAAGCACTCTCTAGCTTTGGTTCAGCGCTAAGTGATTACCTACCGAATTTGTTTTGCTAATCTAGCTCGTCATCAACTGTGCCTTGTGGTTTGGGCTAACTTTTTATAGCAGCTAATTCATTAGTGACCGCTTCTACATTTTACATTCAAAGTGCTTACTCATGTTTTGTATGTAATTTGTTAAGACATTATTTACCTTTGGTGTACATATGTCTATAATAATATACATATACATATGCAGTTACTGTCACGATTATTATTTTTATTCTTAAATGTTTGTACTTAAATTAAATATAGAAACCATAGAAAGTTTTTGATACATACCTTCATCATGAGTAACAATGTGTTGAGTACGATGAGAGTCATGATGAAGTACTCAAAAGGCGTAGAGACTACTATTCTCCACACTTTGTACTTAAAACTTGCCCTTTTGCTTGGCATATACCTCTCAAGAGGTCGCGCTTCTATAGTAAAGTCTATACACGATTTCTGTAAACAAGAACGTTCAAGTGAGACGTTAGAAAACAAATAAGTAACACACAGTTCGCTGCCCATTATGGATATTATATTCTACTAACCTGATTCTTATCAATTTCACCGTCTTGTAACTCGGCTTCACCTTGCTCTTGAAATGTGATAATTATCAGAGCTACGAATATGTTAACAAAGAAAAACGGAAACACCACAAAATAAACTATATAAAATATGGACATTTCTATTCGAAAGTTTTGTATGGGTCCCCTATCTTCATATGTGGCGGCCATAGAGTTTTGTAACACCCTGAAAAAGAGGATAATACCTAAAATAAGTCATAGGTTTATTTTATAAAAAAAAAAATTGTCGTTGAGTTTGCAAAATAATATAAGAATTATTACATTAACGGGCGGCTTACCAGCCCGTAAACTGCTGTGCTGGTTTAATAAAAAAAGCTCCTGACAGGTGAACGAAAAAATTAACTTCAACTTACTGTGGCCACCCTTCTCCCGTCTGTACCGCGAAAAGTGTCAACATGGCAGTGGCGACGTTGTCGTAGTGGAAGAATTGCGTCGTCCACTGCCTTTTGCTTACTTTAGGCAGCAGGCTATTCGCCTCGTAGACGAAATAGGACCCTCTGCAACAAATGAGAATAACATTCAGATGTTGCTATTTACAAATTAACATGGTTATGGATTAGGTGTCTCGCTAAGTTGGTAAGTTTGCAATGACCATGGCTTTCTTGAACTTTAAATAGAAACATAATTCTGCGATGTCTCCCCTTTGGTGCTATAATTTATTTAACGCAGATACTGCTGTGTGAGAAATATACATATAGATTAACACTGGACTGATTTTTTTTCCAGGCATTTCAACAGTATTTTTTTATTCATTTGGAGAGTACTATATGGTTGATTAGTTAACGATTAAGTAAAATTTGAAATAATAAAAACCAAACAAATGATACTTACTGGCAGTCTTCAAATGTATTCTTACTGATATCGTTGCAGTGAAAAAATTTACCATTAAAAAGTTGAACTGCAATTACAGCGAATATGAATTGAAACAATATGTACACAATGAGAATGTTAATGACATTTTTCAATGAGTTCACCACACAGTCAAACACAGCTTTTAACTTAGGGATCCGCTTGATTGTTTTCAACGGTCTAAGCACTCGTAACACTCTTAGCGACTTTATTGTGGACAAATTCTGCGCGCCCTTTTTCACACCTCTGTAAAAGTAAAAAAAAATGACACATTTATCATCACTATTGGCCGTTCCAAGGATCATCTTTGCCTATTTAGCTGTTTGAATTGTTCCATAGTTAGTGTTGCTTTTTGCTAGCCATCGAACGGCTACGGTAGTTATTCCGTATAATACAAAAATCATTCTACTTTTCGAGTAGAGATGTAGTAAATAAAGATTTCTCATCAGACAAACTCTGAATACGACTAGTAACGAGGTAGCTATTAATAATCATATTTAATGATGCTTATATGTCAGTTAATGTGAAACTTTATCAGTTGATCTCAAATGTCAGAGTGAAAACTGGTAGTATTTTCAAATTAAAGGGAAACATTGAAAAATTTAATGCTCCGAGCAGGATTCGAACCTGCGACATCTGGCATACGCGGCCAATCGCTCTAGCCTCAGAGCTATCGGAACAAACAAGCTCGTCCACGAAATCCTTCAATAGTTCCCTCTTACAACGCCTTAGGGAGGCGTACAGCGACATCTACCCTAGAAGACTTAGGCTTCTATTAACGGCACCAATGTCTCAAATTACTTGAGAAATCGTCAGTAACGATGCGCCATCCCATACTAAATTAATTTTGTATTAAAGCAGTAACGCTGCTAACGAAAATTTCAAATTAAAGGGAAAAATTGAAAAAAAAAATGGAAAAATAAAAGGGAATTTTTAAATTTTTCCCTTTAATTTGAAATTTTCGTTAGCAGCGTTACTGCTTTAATACAAAATTAATTTGGTAGTATTTCACCATTTTAAACATATGTTAAATAATGCGGTAAATGATTGACAGTTTCTCGGGTCTAGCCGTATTCCGAGTTTAGCCGATCGGAAAGCATTATTCACTGCATACACACACACGTTGCGTACACTTTTTAACGCTTTTTTCTCTAGTTCACAAAATGCTATTTCCAGTGAAATGTATATTTCAAGCAGAAGTCGCTATAAAATTGTCGAACAGAACGAGAACATAGTTTTTGTGACTTTAGTAGTTGGAACCCAATGCCAAATAACCAATAGCATTTAACTTACCCGATCTCGAAACCGAAGCTTACTAGGGCACATATCACAACAGCCGCGTCCATAATATTCCACAAATCGCGAAGATATGCCCCCGGGTGAAATAGTATGCCCAGATCAACAATCTTCAATAACATCTCAACGGTGAATACACCGGTGAACGCGTAATCAAATAAATTTAATATTTTATTCCTGTTGATGAAAATATATTGTTAGCTCCTTTAACTATAAATCGAAGTCCTTTGGCTGGATTATTATTATTTTAAATAACCCGGCAACGGTCAATGTCAATACTCCGTGATTGTCAAAAAATATAGATCGTTGCCTGGCTTGGATTCGGGCCTTTTACATGGTGATCATTATCACAATACCCTCTAGCCGCCCATAGGCCAATGAAAAGGAATCCTCTTCTTTAATGGAATATATCTTTTAAAATTGGAACCCAGTTCAATTTGTTTTGTTTCGATCGAGTACAGAACAAAATAAACTGTAGGTACTGTATTTCGTATAAAGTAGATAAAAAAAAGTCATTGTCAATTTTTCTTATTTGGTGGGCGGCTAGAAGATACTGGGATGTCAATTTATCACGGATCTCAAAATTGTTTGGATTTTGTGTTTCAATATTCATTATCGTGATTTTTTATTGTGATATGAGTGAACCGCGTGATAATAATTACACCGTATGGCCCCATTGAAGTGATTGCTGTGTGAAATAACAATAAATAGTCAACATAACAGTAAAAAGTAAAGACAATCATTTCAATGAAACTCTGCAACGATCAGTATTCATCGGTAATAACAAATAATAATAAATAAATATGCTTTATTGCACCACAAGAAAAATGCTACACACAATTTACGTATTTAATATAAGTACTATGTGAAATAAGCAACAGACGGCCTTATCACTTTAAAGCGATCTCTTCCTGACCACCTTTGCAATCACGTATGTCGACGGCTGATATTTATCGCTGCAGGGCTACATTAAATGGGTACTATTGACAACATTTCAAATTTTTAAGTAGTATGAAATCTTAACTCATTTCGTTAATTTGGTAACAAGAAACCCCAAAATATATTTTTTATATTATTATAGCTATTAGTTTTCTAAATATTCACGAAAATGTGAAGAAAGCCCATATCGTAGTAATGACGTCATTACTATGAAATTGTGACAGTCACAGCGCACAAAAAGAACAGCAGTTCACTTTCTTTAGTAAATTTGTCTTAGTAACAGTGCTTCTGTTTGATTCGTTACGCTGTGACGCCTTACTTGTCACTTACTCTCTTTTAGAATGAGGAACTTTTGAAATTGATTTATTTTTATGAAATTGGGATATTTTCGTGAATTTAAAAATGTGGTTTTACTTAACTTTTTATCATATCTATTTGATTTCATCGGAAAAAGCCTGCTTAAAAAATGAAATGTTGTCAATTATGTGGTCAGGGAGCGAAGGTGTATTTTAATTTGTCAAATAGTGGGTTGGGTGACATATTGTGACACATTTTTCTTGGTTTATATTATAATATTTTGATAAGCAATTATAGTATAAAGAGAATACTTATTATTTTCATGATTATGTCTCACCATGCACTTCCTTCAATTACAGGATCTTCAGCTGCTAAAGCTGCAGAACTCATACATATAACAATCATGATAAAAAAATCAAAGTATTTTAAATTTACAACCCAGTGTGCGCCTCTCCTAATTCTGAAATAAAAGAAAATATTAGATTACCTATGTGTTTAAAGCCCTATGTTTTTTAACGCCCAGCATTACATCACCTATTTGCACTTTGATACTTGCTTTTACGCAAAGGTTATGGAAAGGTACACTCAGAATCAAAAGTAGCTACGTATATGAAGGGGTAAAAGCTTTTTAAAATTCCCTTATAACAAATACTTTAATTCTTTTCAAATGCGTAGCTACATTTGATGCCGACTGAACTACTAGTAGACATTATTTGAATGTGCCGATTTCAGTGTTTTGGACCTAACTAACATGTTTATGTAAAATGGTTCAACAAGCCGGAGGGGCGTTTAGTTCAAGATCGGTTTTCATTTACTTAATATATATATATATCTACAAGAGTGTAACACTATATTTATTTATTTTTCTACTCCAGCATTTTAATCTGTCAATTAGATTACTGACAGAAGTATTAAAACAAAAATATTTGTATACAAATGCAAGTATATACCATTAACAAGTCATTGTGTGACTGGTGGTATAATCAAAATGGATTTCCATACATTATCATACAGTCGGTTTTTTATCTTTTAAGAGATACACACGTCAATGGCCGTGTTCTGCCAATATTTCGATTTTTAATTTAAATAAAATAATTTACTGTTGTAGTAAAAAATTGTATGCAACGTTACAGAATTATATGGGTCTTAAAATGTGTTTTGTTACAATGACTCTTGAATTTTAAGTATCTTTATTGCCGGGATGATACGACCGTAATAAAGGTAAATAAATGTTTTAAGTATATGTACGAGTAAAAAACGCGAGATTTTAAAGTGTTATCATTTTAGCAAACATGTTAAAGGCCGTTACATTTTCCCTTTATTTAGTCATCGATGTGGGGTTAGCAATACGTTAGTAGAAAGTACAATAAGACCCAAGTTACTTCTAAGTGCACCGTATTATACGATTTCTGCGCAGTAGTCGTCTAATGTACGAGTATGATATGAATATGTGAATGTGTCTCATGTCAATGTGAAAGACGTCGACTGCTGGACACAGGCCCAAAAAGTGCCACAATGACCGATCCTGCGCCACCAGCATCCAGCGGAACTTATGTATCGATAAAAATATTCATAACTTCCGAACTTGCGATGACAAGATGAATACAACATAATGTTTCTTTTGTCACACAACCTGATAGAGCGAGACGGTAGTTGAGAGCTAGGTTAATAGCCACCCGAAAAGGAATAATCTCTTTTTGGAATAAGAACTTAAGATGCTGACAAGAACTAAATTAGCTTTATTTTTGTTATGCAAAGCTGCAAAGTGCTTGTATTACGAGCCGAGCTAGCGAAGGATTGTAGGATTTGAAAAGAACAAAAGAATTATATAAATTCTTAACATTAATTAAATAAATGAATTTTTCTTAAAAAAAAAACTCAACAGCATTCCCTCGCAAAAATATGCTTATTACGATACAGGAAATAGTTTCTATTCCTACACTCTTCTTCTTCTTCCTCGGTCCCTCATTACTGAATCTCTCTGTTAAATGAGTCATATTATTGTTGAGTACTCACGGGTAGGTAACATAAGATTCAAATAAGCATATATCACTGTTTTCACTAACTTATATATAAAGCATAAAAATATGAATATCTTCTGCATTGAATCTATTGGCTATGTGCGAAGTAGGTGGTGGGGGTAAGCTAGGAGATCGTAGCGCACACCATGGCAGAAATGTGCACTTACCGGGGACAACTGTCAAATTTACTTTCACGTTTTCTATTGGTTTCTTAACGGTTTCCTACGATTCGTTTCGTTTGTATGTATTTATTTATTCTCTTATTTATTTCAGTAAAATTTCCAATACGGGGTCTTTCTCGTTTACTAAAGTAAATAAAATATTCATGTGTCATTATTTGACATCTCTGAGTTTTGACATTGTCTCGGGACCTTTGACGTTTGACGTTTCAGACGTGCACATAGCCAATAAACAAAATTCATTATTTTGATTTTACTCCAGCTTCCGAACAAAACAAAACAAAATTAAATGTATCGGACTTTTTCTTATAATACTTTTTAAACGGTCCGTTCCGAATTTGCAGGAAGCGTAAAATTATGAAATAGAAAAATAAATTAATAGTACATTACGATACAAGTGAAGAGAATAGGAAATTCGCAACGAGTGGTGAAAAAAACACGACCGAAGGGAGTGTTTTAAATCGACACGAGTTGCGAATTACCTATTCGCACGTGTATCGTACAACGTTTTACAGTACATATGGCTCTTTATTGTTTCGACATATGCACGTAATCTGCTGATTACCGCACTCGCGCGGTAAAGTAGCACCATATGTACTGTAAAATAATTTATGCCTTTCGCTTCTTCATAAATGAATCTAAATTATACCTATTACAAAATAAGGATTTAATAAGTCTAATAATTTAATTTTATCAATAAATTAATTAATACCTGTTGTAAAACTAAGGTGTAATGAGTCTACTAATTTAATGTTATCAAAAATAATACTAAACTGTACCATTATATTTAGCACCGCTCATTCTACATTAAATAAAAGTTGGAACTCATGATACGCATCACGTTCGAATTTCAAAATCACTATATTGGCTAGCGGATAAAGTGGACGTTTAGGCGCAGATTTTGATCGATAAATTAAGGCTTTACGAGCTGGTGAGATGATAATAGTACATTACGATACAAGTGCAGAGAACAGGAAATTCTCAACGAGTGGTGATAAATTAAAACACGACCGAAGGGAGTGTTTAAATCGACACGAGTTGCGAATTACCTGTTAGCACGTGTATCGTACAACGTTTTACAGTACATATGGCTCTTTGAAGTTTCGACATATGCACGTAATCTACTGATTACCGCACTCGTGCGGTAACGTAGCACCATATATACTGTAAATAATATATTAAGATTTATTATATAGTTAGCTTTCTCTAAAACAATTTAAATTTTTGGCTCGATGGAAAAAACGTGAAGGTACATCTCATAATTCTCTTTAAACAGTTTTATGTCATTATTATTTTTAACTTAGGTAATCATAGTTAATAACACAATTGCCTCACAATCATACTAAGAAGTTTGCTGATTTATAATACGTGCAGTGTTTTTCCTTATTTATTATAATCTTCAGTTTTCTGGTTTATGATATGCAGAACGTATGCGTGCTGATATTATCGAAAGACCACTAGTGAGCGAACAAGACAAAATTTTTGGCGTAGTTCTATTTTCAAAAATCACAATTATAGGCTTTCCGAATATGACGGCTGTTATTTCCAGTAATAAGTGGCATAAACACGACCACTATTATCATGAAGATTGAGGATAATTTTCGTATATATAGGCTGTAACAAAAATGCAGTGGATCCGTTTAAGGGACGGTCCGGGAAGGTCAAAATTTGCCAATTCCCCATACAAAACCAAAAAATTGTTGAGTATTTTTTTACACAAAATTAACAACCAATTAACGCCTTAAACGGAACCACGGCATTTTTGTGACATTCTGTATAGCCGCCGACACGAACATACTCGTAGCTCGAGCCTGTAAGGTCCAATACGCGTATACCCAAGACGAGCAAAAAACCCGGTCAATTCTGACTCGCGCACCGAGGTTTCCGTACGACGATCGTGTACCCGTCCCGACCCCATTAATTCAGGAGAAACTGAACGCCATAGCCCCCTCATAGCGCCATCTATCGGAGCATTTTACAACTGTAGTTTAAAAATTATTTTCGATGATAAAAAATATATAATCTATATATCGATTGGAAGGCTCAAAAAGCGATGGATGGATTGTGTGAGAGAGGATATGAGAAAGAAAGGAGTAAGCGCTGAAGTGACGAATAATAGAGAGGAATGGAAGAAGAAAACATGTTGCGCCGACCCTGCATAAGCGGGGATAAAGGCAGGGAGATGATGACGATGATATAGATATCCTTATATTTTTCCTGTATAAATTAGATATTACACACAGATTATAGACACGTTGTGTAATAATTTCATTTTTTTTCTTGTTAAACTTCTGAGATAAGGGGTGTGGGGGGAACGGTATCTATTCAAATTTCCCCTCATAAATCGTATTTTCCATCGTAAAAAAAGAAAATCTGTTTTAGTATGTTTAATTCGAGCCCTTTCATATGACATAATCACTAGACTTTGAAACACTTTGGAAAATAATAATTAAAAAAGCATATTCTATGCACCTGGGTTGGCTTTGTTAATAACTATTCCAAAATTCAAATCGATATCATACAGATTCTTGAGATATTTAGCAAGCGGAAACGTCCACTTAGCGGAATTATAATTTCCGACCGAAAATGAAAAATTGATCACCCCGGAGGATTCTCAATGTAACTTGAGACTAGAAGCGACATCTACCGTCAAAGTTGCTTCAACTTCTGAAACGGCACCAACCTCTCAAGTTACATTGAGAATCGTTAGTAACAATGTGCTACCCCATTCTAACAGTAAATATTTTTACAAACGGAAACGTCCACTTAGCGGAATTATAATTTCCAACCGAAAATGAAAAATTGATCACACGGGGCGGGACTTGAATCCGCGACCTCTGGAATCCGTCCATCGATCGCTCTTTCCAAATGAGCTACCGCGGGTTAACCCGAGGCGATGAATCTTTCAATCAGGTCACTCTATTTAATTAAGCCTTAGGGAGACTAGTAGCGACATCTACCGTCAAAGTTGCTACAACTTCTGAAACTTTAGTTTTCGGTTAGAAATTATAGTTTAAGACCATTTTGGTACGGAATCCTAAAAATCAGCGGGTTGTATCGGAGATACAGCCGTGGATACTTCTTATGTTGCTTACCTAATTATTAACGTCACTTAATAGAATATGTAAAATAAACTCAAACATGCCTAATAGTATAACCCGTTCACATGTATTCCAATTAGCATTCCATTGTGCTTTACTATTTGGTTGATCAGCGATAACATTACTTTTATTTAAGCGCCAGCTAGCGTTAAGTAGGTATCGGAACTAAAATTGAAAACTTTCGTATACGATGATACGTATGGTAGTAACATTATTATTTTGATGTCGAGTCTGGTTAGTCTGAGTTCAAGATTCGAGCCGTTGCCATGGATACGGGCCGACACCGACCGTGTTTCAGATTACACCTGTAAATACTATTACTGCGTAGGTTCTAGTTACGTGGCGGATAAATAGACAGTGAAAAACGACTGCAATATGTTTAATGTAACATTGAACTCACGGATTAGTGGGTGACAAAATGAACATGGACGAATATGGCAGCATTGGTTTTGGTCCATCTGGCACCTCGTCGTCATCCTCCTTTTTGGCCTCTTCTTTCTTTTTGCTCTGGAACGTTTTACAACACAGTGTAAAAAAGCTTGAAATGTATAGCAAACTAAAAACTACGCGCATGACGTTTGTATCAGTCACCTAGGATGCCTAATGTAATGAATTTATTTTAGAAATTAATCTGTTACTCAAAATAATTTAGAATTTGCAAAATAATTAATGTTTAGTAGTTTCTAATTCAATCTATATTCATATTTAATGATTAAGCTCTAGAAAATCATTATTGACAAGAAAATAAAATATTCAACATGACATTGAAGCTAGTAGTAATCAATAGCAGATTCTAAAACACACATGCATAAATAGCTTGTACTCAGATGACGTCACCACTTTGCCATTTTTTCAATACATGAATCAGCCAGAAGAAAGGAAATACGGATGATGATACACCTACTAATGCAATAGATACTTACCTGCGCCTGGAGGATAAAAACGAGCCAACAGTAATAAAAGATAGCGGTCTAGACAACAACGTTAACAATGTAAAGAACACCTATAAACCATTCGGCCCACAAAAGCGACACATACTCGCATGAGACCATGTTTAGAATATTGTTGATTAAGATGGATTTATCGTTGAGCAGTAAATCATCACAAGAAGAACAGAGGACGAAAATAGTTGCTGATCAACAATATTCTGAATGGTTCTACAATTGCGCATGATCAAGCCCAGCTTACACCACCATCGAGCTGCTTTTACCTTCCTGGAAGTAGGCGACGGAGAATCTACTTCAGGTGGTATCCCGTCCACCGCGTGTAACGCTCCCATCTCTTTCTTCAATTCCTAATCAGCCGAAACAGAGGTTGTCGTATGAAACAAATTTTGTTCAGCACATCCGATCTTCCATACAACAACCGCTCGAAAGTGTTGTGTTTATGCTCGTGGAAGAGTGGTTGAACATGCTATGACTTCGAAATAGTGATTCTATCAACTCAGGTTGGAAGCATCAGAGGATGAAATAGTAACATTCATGTGACAAAACAGCGTGACAAGGGTAACAAGAACGGTGTACTCACTTGGAGTTGCTTTTCCTTGTCTTCCTCAACCTGCTCCTCTTCCGCCGCCGTCAATTCCTGGAATGAGAAACGTTATATTTTAAATAAGCGCAACACATGAAATTAACATGTATGTCACCATCAATCTGCAGAAACTTCTCATCTCTAAATACTTATAATCAGAGCCACACCAGTTAACAAGATAATCTAAAACTAACTCATAAGTATTTGTAGTTATAATACCATCAATATATGTATTTACCTGAGCGTTAGCCAAGTTGTCGACAGCGATGGCAAGGAACACGTTGAGTAGGGTATAGTTCCCAAAAAGCACCAGAATAACGAAATACAAAGAGTAGATCATGCCCTTCTGAATGCCACCCTGAGACTCGATACCGTGATACATCACCTCGTTCCAATCTTCACCTGTTAAAATCTGAAAGAAGACATTCAAATTATTCTTAGTGGGTACATTCTTATTTGACTTGAAATAGGTGTATGTATGTATTTTCGAGTCTGTATTATAAAATACGAATCATATACCTGGAAGACAGTAAGCAGCGCTATAGGGAAGGTATTGAAGTTAGTCGGCGGTGTTCCCTCTTCGAAGTTGAACTGGCCGCCGAACAACTGCATGCCCAGTAAAGCGAAGATGAGGATAAACAAGAACAGTAGGAACAGCAGTGAGATGATAGATCTCATGGAGTTCAGAAGCGATATCACTAGGTTCCTAAGGGACGACCAATACTTGGTGACCTGGAATGAAAGAAACATTAAATGTTAAAGTTTTAATGAAAACAAGTTAATATGAGTCACTTCATAGAGAGACGAATGTATGTATGCATGAACACGATGCGCATTTATAGTTATGTGTAACGGAACGGAGTAATATACAAGATGCTGATTCTTTGTATTCAAAGCTTTTAGTTATAGCAAGTGGTAGACGTATTTATGCCAAGCAGTAAGTGACGCTATTTTAACTCGACGCAGTATATATTATTATTAAACCACTATTAAATTGAATCTTTGAGACAAAACATGTAAATAAAATGTTTATTTTTAAATAAATTACCTTGAATATCCTCAACAGTCTTAACGCTCTCAAAACAGAGAGGCCGAATGAGCCGCCCTTTACTTCAGACCACACTACTTCGAATATGGAACCGGATATGACCACGCAGTCGAATCGGTTGAAAGATGATTCGAAGTATATCCGCGGTCCCAAAGCATACATCTTCACCCACATCTCCATCATAAAAAGACCCAAGAACACAAATTCGGCGTAATCTGTAAAATATACATTTATTTGAATCATGAATCATGCGATACATATGTTCAAGAAAGTCACGTATGTATGGGTGAAAAAGTTAAGAAAATTTCCTGTTGTATGTAGTTGTGACGTGTTCGAATAGGAGTTTGTGTTGTTTGTGTAGCACATTTTAAATATGTAATGACTATTCGAACACGCTACAAATACACACAACAGGTCCTTTTCTTAAATTTTTTACCTATACAACATGAATGCAGTAAATTACTAGAAAACTTGAAAAATAAAATACAGTTTGTACCTAGAAGATTACCAATTATTATTATAAAATATAGTGTTTACGTCAATTTCAAAAACAGAAGAAGGATGTTTTTTTTACATCAACAGGTTTGCGATACCTTCACTTCATGTTGGGCGATAGGAACTAAGTTCTTTAGAAATGCGATTACTCACATAAAAATGAGGTCAGCCATTTCGGTTGCTTATAATGCTCGACGGCGACGCATATCGTGTTGAACAACACCAGCACAATGACGAACCAGTAAAACCATTGCGTCTTCACCGTGTGCCGGATCCAGAAACGAAACCTCTTCTCCGCCCGCCAGAAGTCCGCGCATTTACCCACCGATCGCGTTTTGCTCTTCAAAAAACCTATAAACACCAGGAAAAATATTAAGCATAAATGCCTCGTCTCCACGCGCACCTATTTAATTAGATTACATTTTTGAACGACCAATTGCTAGCATCAACATTAGCTATAGGAAGAACTGGGATTAGCATCATTCAGTTAAATGTCGTTGATGTTTATAGCGTTGACGATGTCCTCAACGTGCCGAATTTGGCTCAGTCGTAATTGGCATCACCAGTGTCAAATTCAATGGAGGCTCGAATTCGACTCTTCGCCCATAAATCTTCGACCCTCAGGGAATATTTAGCATGTCTTTTCCAGCCTCTTTCAAGTCACGTTGTAAGGTAACCTTTGCGCTGTAATGATCTAAAGCCCAAGTCTATCAAGCTTTAGTTAACATGGACAGTTAGTTTACCGACAGATGAAAGAATAGCAAGGACGTCATAGGGGGTACACGCCTTTACGCCACGTTACGGAAGTGTTGTGTCGTAAAGACGCTTCACCAGGATCTGAAAGGGGTCACTATTCTACCGCTATGACTATACTATTTTGACTACATAGAAGTTGTAAAGGAATATTCTACCAGCATCACGCTTGATCCCATACCTTGCTTTTTCTTTGGAACTGTAAACAACCAACACAGAAATAGAGTACGAATACTTAAGAGGTAGGGTGGCAATGAGTGTAAAAGAAAATCAACACAGTCATGCAACATTCGCATTATTATAATTATGTCAATACTCAAATAAAAACGATTCCCAAAATTGCTATTGGAAATTAAAGATTAGGTACCTACTCATCAAGTTTACTGCAATTAATAAGGCACGAAACCTATTTTCTATTATTCACAAGTAAAGAAAATTATTGAAATTATTGTGAACAGGAAAATACTGTGGCTATTGACGCGTACGTGTGGCTAATGAACAAAAGTAAAACATTCATTTTGTATAACTAGATAAAGTTACGTAAATACCTACTAGAAGTAATAGATGTATTATGATTC
The DNA here is from genome assembly GCA_905163555.1 of Notocelia uddmanniana. NCBI lineage: Eukaryota > Metazoa > Arthropoda > Insecta > Lepidoptera > Tortricidae > Notocelia > Notocelia uddmanniana. The sequence continues at coordinate 11,055,572 of LR991052.1, read as the reverse complement.
ATGAATTTATGAATAACAGCAAGAAGAACTGGCTGTAGAAATTCCAATATTTTCAATTTCCGTTCACTTGGTAGGGAAAAGGAAATGAAAGCCTTGAGTCTATGAAAATGAATGAAAAATAAATACCACGCGATCAGTACGAGCACGTGCGGTTTTCATACGTATGATACTAACTTTAGTATGCACATACTTATTCGGAAAATACTATTGTACAAAATTGTCAGTGTATGGAATTTTACTTATTTATTAAAATTTAAAATGCTGAATCGGCATCGAAGTAAAATAACAGAAATTTAAATTCTTCACACTATTTACTGGTCCGTACAGTTTTCATTCAATAATTCATCTACAAATCTGAAATTTTACGAAACGATTTTGGGTCTTTCCGCGACAAGAGCACGGTATATATATAGCTTAAGGCAGTAACTCAAATAGAGTCGCTTAAGACCTTTTTGGCCCTGTTAGAGCGATAGGGTTGCACATCTCAATTTATGTAAATTTGAATAAGATTATTATATTTACTTAAACATTGATTTGTATTCTACTCCGTATATTGTAGGCTATATTTTTAATCCCCGACGCAACGAGAAAATGGGGTGTTAGAAGTATAACCTGGGTATCTCTGTATTTGTATGTTGCATCGTAACGGTTAAACCGAAAACGAAATCGGTTCTTTGGTCAAAACCGGTTAAGCCGTTTTTGAGATATTGAACTTTGAAATGAAAATGTCGGGGGTTTTTCAACTTTTCTAATGGGTATATGCCGCGGCTTTGCTTACGTTCTCTGTAATACATGGGAGGAGCAGCGCAACAGACAACATTAAATTAAGTATTCTTATTTATATTAAAATTTATACATTACCTTCGATATATTTTGTATTATCAGACGAAAATACTTCTAAGGCCACAATTTACGCTTAAACCGCCAAACCGATTGAGGAAATATTTCGCATGGAGATAGTTTGAGGCGATCCCGGAAATTATCATTTAAAGAAGTGAAAAGAAGGGTGGAAGTTTGTACGGGAGAGCGATATAGCGATTAAACGAGTTCCACGCGGGCGAAGTCGCGGGAAAAACTAGTAATTCATAAAACATAAACCACCGCAACATTACATAAGTATGCCTAATTTGTATTTCAAATATTTAATCGCATTTTCATCAAATCATTTCTTCGCATTATGTCACGTCAAATCAAAATAGTGGCCAGCACGCGCTAGTTTAATAAAACTTCTTCAACTATTCTACGCGATATGTGCGTGGCACACGTGATCGAAACCCCTCGAGATCTCCTTAAGTTTACTGTAATGGCGTGTGTCTGTGTCGGTGCGTCAAATCGGACATTTGTATGGATTTGTTTTACTGTATTGGCTATATATCTACTGTGATCGTGCTACAGAATGGTTTTATGGAGCGGCATGCCCCAGGCCGCATTCACTATACCTTAAAAAAATCGTGACTCGTGTTACATTTACGTTAGTTTAGGTACCAGTTCTCTTTGCTGTTGGGAGGTGTTCGAGATACCGAGAAGACGGGAAGGTGTAAGCAAGACGGGTATACTGACCGTCGTCACCGCATTCCTCATCCTGCTCCTCCTCTTCTGTGTCAGTGCTTTTGCTCTTGCCTAGGTTTTTTAACTTCTTTTTGGCAGCTGCTTTCCTCCGCGCTTTAAAAATAAAATAAATAAATATTAGGTTACAGTTTTTACACAAATCGAACTAGTCCCATAATAAGCTCAATTAGGCTTGTGTTAAGAGACGATATATTTGATAGATATATATGTATTTAAATACATAGAAAACATCCAAGTCTCAGGAACAAATGTTTCTGCTCACTACAGGAACAAATGCCCTTATCGGGATTCGAACCCGGGACCTCTAGCTTCGGAGGCAGTGTCACTACTAACTAGGCTAAACAGGCAGACCAGGACAAGACAGGCAGGTGACAGGAGATAAAGAAATACATAAGTATTAAATTTAGATTGTCATAGATGATTTATTTTACGAGAGTGCTTTGATGATCACGATTCAGTGTGGCATCGTATATACATGGTCTTTGTGGGTTTCTTCGAAGAGCATTTTTAACACACAGGAAATTAATTCATGTCTAACTATTTATGTTTTTGACCATTTACATTTACATATTTGCTTTCGCTCTTAAATAATAATACTCAAAACCTTATTAATCCCGAATACATAAAATACATACACACCTTCTATAATGTGCATTTTCTCTTCCTCGGTGGTTCTTTCCTCAGCTAAAATAACTTCCTCTGAAAACATGGAAATTCAGTCAGTGTTAAGTAACTACCAATACTAATTAATTTAAAGTTAGTCAATGCCACCACAAGTCTGTATACAGATGACGTTGTGACGCTTTATATTCTGAAGCAAACTTACCGGCTTTACATATCCACTCAACATAACCATTAAGTTCCTTTTCTAGCTGCTGTTGTCTTCTTAATTTAAGAAATTCTTGCCTATTTTCTACTTTCTCTCTTTCCTTAGCGAATTCTCTGTAAATATAGCGACATACAATAACTAGCGGAACTAAACATAGCTTCTAAATACTACTGTGACATATATTTTACATGATATCTGGCATTTTCATGATTTAAAATAACCATATACTCGTAGTACCTATTCGCAAAAAAAGGAAACCACACAAAGTCGATAGTGCATGACCAAGAGTCGACACATTTTTTGTAAAAATATCTTATAACTCCTCAAAAGAGTCATATATAATGTGTAAGTACCTACTTACACATATACTTACACTTAGGTTGTCTCATGTCTCATGACAGCAGACATGCAGATTTATGTTTATTTGCGTTTACAGAAACGGACTACCATTACTACAGGTTTTTCTCAAAAGTGGTAGATAATTGGTGGTGATATAACATCAGAATACAAATACATTGCTAGCATCATAAATGCCAATATTATGAATTTGACACTAATATTACTTAATTAGTTAAAAACGACAAGTATAGCTATTCTAACGCTTTAGTACTGTACAGGTAGCTAAGAAAATGGTCGAACATTAATATACAAATGAGAGAGTCGGAATGTAGACCACTTTATTGCTGACTTTACAACGTCTAAATAAATATGGCTGCATTATTGGATACGTGCAGCGGTTAACCGGTCGATAAATTTTGAAAACAGTCATGTATATATAAGTATAAAGCAGGCTCTACATATGTAGATGTATAAATCTATCCCTATACGATTGATGTTTAGTGTTATTCGCCCCGTGTGTTGCTTCACGCATCCTTTTATGAGCCATAATGGTGATTTTCCATCCAAGAAGAGAGGCGAACCGTGCGGAAATTTTGATGACATACTCGTAAATAGGTAAGTAGTCATATGATTTATCTGTTACGGTTTAAAAATTCCACATGTCACGGCCGGCCTCGCCATTGGAAAGCCACCGAATGCATGCAGCGGAGCGACGCGTGGGGCGGTTATATGCAGTTAAAAGTAGCAGTTAAACAAATGCCAACGACGTCGCTGCCTTGCCGCATTCTCTGCTTCGAGCGGGCACTAGACCGTATAGGTCGATTCACAAGAGCTGGCGCGGAAAATGTATGAAACTGTCATTAATTTCATAGACATTCCGCGCCAGCTCTTGTGAATCGACCTATACACAAGGTCCTAGCGTTAGAGCACACATCGGACCTGCTTCTGTAATCCAGTTTAAATATGCCGTAAAATCTGTATTGAACATCTGCCTCGCCCTTTCTTTCTGGAACTGAGCTCGTCTCTCCACACGGCCTCTCTCGTTAGAGAACTCACTAAATTGAACAATTTTGAGGATGATTGGAGTACTTTTAACAGTAAGTAGGTACGATGATGTAATAGGCCATACAAGTGTTCCGAATTCAATCAGAAATATGTATTGCCATTTGAAATGTGAACAGATTTCATTTCACCAAGATTTTTTAAAATCGTTGATAATGACGGGCGACACATTCAACGTTGCCAGACAATGTACGGTAAATTTCATTGATTGTCACCTTCATTTCCAACCGTTGACGCCCATTGTTCACCTCTATTATGATCTTATAAGATTTAAAAGTCTCAAGTCACAGTTTTATGTTGAAAAAAAGCCGACAGTATCTCACGACGTCGATATAATACAGGGTTGTCACATAGGGTAAAGTAAAAATACATTTGCACTGACAAATAGATGAAACGAGAAGAAGTGAAAATATCAATCCGGCCGCGTCAGGTAACCTATCTGTCTAGCAACTTCAGAGTCCGCAGTAAGCGCGGTTCTCCATACAAACGTAGTTACGCTCTCATTTTAAAACGCCATGTTAGAATAACATGAAACTTTGTATACACATTGGGATCCGACATATCTAGGTCGGAATTAGTTTCTGTTGCTTGAAATTATAGTGGAGAAAAAATACAGCGATTATTAAGGTTTTACACACAGATACAAGACGTAAAAAATTCAAAAACTCACTGTATTTTTTTCTATTACAATTTCTAGCAACAGAATCTAATTTACAACCTAGATATAGCGGCTCCCATTGTGTATACAAAGTTTCATGTTATTTCAACAAGTGGTTTTAAAATGAGAACGAAACTACGATTGTATGGAGAATCGAGTTCAGCCGAGCGTACTGGGGACTCCTAAACAAAACTTGTCCTTTGTTCAATTTGTTATGACCGACAATAACAATTGTTAAACAACTTTAAATTCAAATTCCGTAAGCTTTCAGGCTTTTTAACGGAACTAAAAACTAATGAATATTAAACACGCACGCCGTAGAGCCATCCCTTCAGTTAGGTACCTACCGAGTTTTCTATCAACGGGTTGTATGCAACTCGGTACGGCTTGCTTGCACTCGTCGTGACACCACTGTATGATTTACACTGTGGCAAAGCACTCGGAAATTTATTTTACATACATTTTCTATAGGTAAGCCATTCACTTAAGCCCCACTCTTTGGGGAAGGCCTATGTCCAGCAGTGGACGTCTTTCGGCTGATATGATGAAATTCCTAAAACTGTTGGCATGAAAATCATTTTTTGACACGGTTCATGACAATCATGACAAATGGCAGTTCACTATTAATATTTGAAGAATGCATGTCACTTTAATTAATTTTGATTCTAATTCCCATATTTTATTTATGCATATAACTAACTACTATGAAAGGTTTCTAATAAGACTAAATAATAGACAAGTTCACAACTGTTAATAGAGAGCTTATTAGTAATGAAATCATATAAGCACAGGTTTTTTAGATCGTTAGTAGTAACATTTAAAAAAATGCAACAATCAGTGCTTGCACAAAAATATACAGTTTATGTTTTTCTTGGCGATAGTCACTAATGGCATTAATAAATATCAAGAAAATTAGAGAATTGCGATCTGGCGTTTCGTCATACGATGTGCAGGAAAATTGATTTAGAGCTGAATTATATTATTATGTTGAGTATATTGGTAAATATACTAAATTTTTCTATGCTGCCATTCTATGAGGGCCCATAAATCTCCGCCACCCAATCACTATACATGTTTTCCACAGTCAAGGGAAATTCAGTCTTATGTTAATATCACAAAGATTATTGATACGGAAAAACTTCTCATTTCATCTATGGTCTCGTTGATAGCGAACAGGGACCTATTCGAGAGGTATCTATTTCAGAAAGCCTACCGCGAACTACAAACGAACGTAATTGCGACAGGAAGGGAAAACTTCGTTTGTGGTTCGCGGTAGGCCCTCTGGGCCTGTTCCACGTAATACTTGACAGAATGATCACTTTCACGTTTCTTTCTTACAAAAACGAATGTCAGAGACATAAAAAAGAATATGGTCCATTCTATAAAACAGAATACTGGCTCTGGTTTAATTATAATTTGTTTTAGTCTAGGGTACAGTAGAGTTCGAAAGTGTGTACACGGACAAAGTAAACAAAAATGTGAACACGACTTTATTGTTCAACGCGTAAGGTTGCTGAGAAATTTTTGTACATTTCGGATCGTACATATGTCGACTGGGTACGTTTATTCACAACCTCCAGATTTTATTAAGCTGGTACAAATAGTAATAAGATCGAAAAATTACTAAATTTACGAGACTTTATAAACTTCTTTATTCCTAAATTATTATTTGAATTAAATACAGATATAGTCAAGAGCCAATGCTCAAAACCGATTTAACATGTCTTTGTGGACGAAACGCTAGCTCACATGATAGCAGTGAGAAAGAAACGACTGTTTTTGACACTTACCCGCTAAGAACACCGAGTACTAAGTTGAGCATAAAGAATGAACCCAAAACTATTAGAGGCACAAAATAAATCCAGTTGAATGCACTGCCTAAAGCATCGTTCGTCTGAAACAAATGAAACGTGATTACTGATTAGTCTTGAGTCCCGACGCACTTCTACGATGCTAGTAAAGCCCGGTTCACATTCTCGACAAAACTACTTGAACCTATTTCGCCGGGATAGCGAGATTGTGCAGGGATAAAACGAAACTTCAGGAGAGCTCTCTGATGTTCGCCATTTACCGCTAAGAAACAACAAGAATATAGACGAATACTCACTCCACACTCGTATTCGGCAAGTCTAGTAAAGCTGTGTCGAGAATGTGGGCTTAAGGTCTAAGGAGTCTTGTTTGAGTCAACCGAAAACTAGGTTCTTTCGTGTCGCTTGAAAGTGCAAGTACCACTGTCAGTGAATGAAATTCGTTTTTCGGTTCGCAGTAGCTGTTCTGCAGAGTTGGCACAACTGGCAACGAGACGAGACAAAAAAGCCCTCATCTTTCTAATTTACACAGTGCGACTTGGTGGCAAGTTGTGCTAACCCTCCAGCCTAGCTACCGTGAATAGCTGGTAGGACGAATGCTATACCTGGGACATAAACGAGATCATGCTAGCTAGGCTATTAGCATTATTATGTTGAGGACTACTTGGCCGTACATTTATGCTGCAGGCAGATATCTGGATTTTAATAACATTACACCTTAACAATACGAGTGGAGTAGGTGTTATAGATTTATGAGTAAAATATTTTAAGAATTTTTTGAAATTATTTACTAATGTAGTGAATACGTAATGTTTTTACATCGGGAAAACTCGGATTACGACAAGACCCGAAGTGGTTATCAATTATCGCATTAAAGAATTGACAAGTTCTTGTCTATTATATGAAACTTTATTCGTCGATGTCAAATGTCACAATATAAACTGGTAGTATTTTGTCATTTAACATGACATATGTTAAATGCTGTAGGTAAAAAACTAGAAAAGCCCCTCTTGCATGGAGTTCTGGACCGTTTGATACGAATTTGTTTTGGTTTGCGTTGCCAATTTTAAATATTGTAATGTCCATTCGAACACATCACAACTACACACAAGATGGGCTTTACTTAAGTTTTTACCTATTACAGTGATTGATTGACACTTCTTCGGGTCTCGCCGTATTTCGAGTTCAGCCGATATAAAACATTATTCACTACATCTGTACTGGTTAAATAATTATTAAATAACTTATTTGTCCATCAATTTTGGGTTTAAGTCTGGAAATATTTTAAGCCACCAGGGAACCAGGCACTAACTGCTTGGCACACCAAGTCAAAATTACCTGTGAATCAGAAAGTTTTAATCATCTAATTATTTTTACATCACGGATCGGAACCGGTTAATCTCAAAATCCCGAATGGCCAAGTATTTTGCATTAGTTTATACGTATGCTCTTTATGTAGGACTCAGTAGTGTATTTAGGTTATTACTTTGTATTACGAGATTGCGTGATTAAACATGAAATAGTACACGAAAGAATTAAAAAAAGGTCCGGTTTTTTGTATGGAGAGAATAACATTTTCCGAACCTTGATTTACATACCGTGTTTAGAAAGTATTTGCTCTATATTAGTTGCCATAAACAATCAATGATTTTATTTCTGTTATGTCATGACCATGAGTGTGTGTCATGCTTTTAAGTGTTTTAAAGCAAATAAAAGGTTGATTATAATTATCATAATGTTTTATTTCAAAATTCATCCAAAATGATTGTGAATGCGGACTCCAGGCCGTGCAACATCAAGTTGTACAGAAGAGCAGCTACAATAGGCTTGCGTCGTAAAAAATGTATTTTTTCATTTTTAAGGTTCCGGAGGCAAATAGGAACCCTTTTAGCTTCGCCATGTCCATCTGTCTGTCCGTCTGTCTGTCCCAGGCTTTGCTCTGTGATTGTTAGTGCTAGAAAGCTGCAATTTGCTATGGATATATAAATCATACAATCTGACAAAGTGGTAAAATAAAATATATTTTTTTATTAAGGGTACGTCCTATACACCTAAAGCGGCGATGTTTATTTTTTGCTTCTACCCTGTGGTGCGGTGTGTTGTTGGGTAGGCCTTTCAAAATGAATAGAGGTCTTCATCAAACAATTTTTGATAAAATGTATATTTTCGAAAATAATCACTCCAAAAGGGAAAAAATGTGTACCCGCCCCCCCCGTCTAACTTTTGAACTATGGGTCCAAAAAATATATTAAATTAAATAAAATATATTAAAAAGTCTTCTTTTCTTAGTAAAAGTCATATGAATCGCTACGAAAGTATTCCCTTTTGCTTGTTTTTTTTAATTTAATTCATTAGGCACCTACGGAACCCTACATTTTTATTTAATTACCTATACAAAAATGGTGAAGAGATATATAGCCCTTCAAAGTTCCGCGCGACGTCACGAACTCTGACTCCCGAACTTTGACGCGATTTATCTTCTCGCCATTTTTTGTTTAATTGATAAAAGGAAAAATACGCATCAAATACTTTTTGATAATCTAAATCACGGCCTAATACCAATAATATTTTTTACCTAGGACACTAGCCAATTCTACATGAAACGCTGTACGCAGCATGCGGCATCAATTGGAAACTACGGCCGTAGTTTTCACTTTAACAGTTTCCGTAGAAGCCCGTCCTGAACCTTAAAGCCGAGTACTCACTAGCGAGCTGTAACTGTAACCGCCAGTGTATTTATGTATTGATATGTGATGAATGATGCTTTCCCGTCGGCTAAACTCGGAATACGACTACGCCCGAAGTGGCTATCAATTATCGTATTAAATGACTGACAAGTAACTAATATTAAAATCTTAAATAATATTGAGGGTACATCGACGCTTAAGTCATTTCATTGGGTTCGTTTGTTTAACATGATGGTAAGTCTTCACGTCGACATTAGCGAAACACTACTAAACTAAAGAAGTGCAAGGGCCCTGGCAGCAGAAGCTATTTAAATACAATGCAATATTATGCAATGGAATTCGACTTTGTACCCAAAGAACGAAATAAATTACATACTCGTAAGCAGACCTTTTTATGACCTAACTATCCGCTCTGTTAGTTTTTGGTCCATTTTGACGCATATTCCTACCGAAACCGCTTGAAACGCATTAGTGACAATCTAAATTTACATATAACCATAATCATACGAGTCAGAACTTGTTCAGATACGCCTTAAGCTTAAAAACAGAGCGGTGCGGGGCGGAGGCGGTTTAGTGGTTAAGCGAACGTGGTCCGGGGGACGTCGCACCAAAATACCGCGCGAGATAGCGGAGCGTAGGCGGCGTGTGTGACATATACGAGTAAAGCAGTAATCGAAAGAAATCGAAAATCAGATTTGTAAAGATCAAAAATTCAAAACCGCCTCCGCCGTCACCGCTCTGTTTCGAGCTTAAGGCGTATCCGAACAAGTTCTGACTCGTATGATTATGGTTATATGTTAATTCTAATTGACCTTTACTGTTCATAGTAGAAAGTTAAACAGGACTTGTATCATTCAATAACAAATTGATACGTGCTACGAACGTATTCAAATTGGAAGGTTTAAAGAGGTAATCAATAATTTATAACTATAGTTTTGGCATAGCAATTATATTCAACCGAAATTAATTACATACTTAAACCGAATTAGTTAAACAAACTAGTCCTGCGGTAACCTGTTCGTTGATATAGTACGTGTGTAGCGCGTACCATGGCGACACGTGATTGGTCAATTTCATTAAAGTTGATTAAAGTGTTGCCTTATGAGTTTCATAGAGAAAAGTGCCTATGATTATAGCTTGGTCTGCGAACTCTTAATTCAACGAGTAGAAAAATATTTATGCGAGTTATTTATCGGACGAAGCTTACTTGCAAATGTAATCAATAATCTAATTATGCTGTGCCACATTACATGATATATTATTTTTGCATGCCAGATAGTATTAAGAGGCTTATTCCCGATTTAAGTTAGGGAGCAGCAGGGAAGGTTATTTTTATCTTGCAATCTGTGTAGGTATCCATGTATCTGTAGAATTGATAAATAAATCACTACGGGGTGCGTTTTACGACAATAAGTAGGATACGTTTTCATGTAAAAGAAGCTACCTAATCGAGGATGGCAGTATAGCCCTCAACATAATAGTTTTGGCCTTCAGGTATCTTGTATTCGTTTTAAATTGGGAGAACAAATGAAGAACAGTTTTTGTTAGTCTTGTACGACCGTACATAGATTAGTAACTCTAAAATCAAGACCCAATCCTTGTATATTTTAATAGCGCCAATATATACATGAAATTCCGTAGCGTATTAAGCTTGGAACGCACAGAGCGCGGCGCAGCGTCGTTGCGTGTCGGAGGCGGTTTTTCGGTAAAGCGAACGCGGTCCGGGGGACGTAGCACCAAAAACCGCGCGGGATAGCGGAGCGAAGGCGGCGTGTGTGACATGAAGCAGTAATCGAAACTATCGACAGACGAAAGTTACGGAAAGGTCAAAAATTCAAAACCGCCTCCGGCCCGCGCCCGCTCTGTGCGTATCGAGCTTTACCATTAGGCCTACAACACTCAAGCGGAATTTATCCGCAACAAAAAGACAATGTAATGAGTGAGGGAGGGTAATAGCTTTAGCATGCAGCAGCTGTGGTGGGAATCCTACAGCAGAATTGCGTAAAGAATCCTGCTGCGGAGTATCGCATGTAAAATGGTCGGTCTAAATGTGTTGTCGGATAGCAAGGAGTGGGACGTGTCTTCGTAAACAATAATCTACCCAATAGAGGATTGCAGTCCAGCCCTCCATCGTGATACACTGGAAGACGGTAAGCATGGCGAAGCCGATGTTATCAAACGACGTGATGCCCTTGTTCGGTCCCTCCCACTTTTCTAAACACGTGCTCTTATCATAAACACAAACGTTGGCCCCCAACGGCGCCAGAGATTTGTTGTCTGCGTTGCACGGCGTGGCGCTGTCGCCCTCATTCATTATTTCATCTGCGAAAATAGAAATGTCGTTATAGCTTAAGCTATTCGGTTCAAATTCGCTTGGCATCTAGCAGGCTCCGCCACTCTCGAAAAGAAAAACGTTCCCGAATGATAACCGAAAAGCGTTTCCTCGAGACACTACCATTGCTGTCGCGCATGCGCGCCGCATTGTGAGTTGTTACTGATGACGTACTCCGGCTTACTATACATGAGCTAGAAATTTCGTTATTGCTTACAAAGGTCTAATATAGAATATTAACATGTAACGAGAGCAATGGAAGACATGGAAAACAATAATTAAATATGCCGATCGGAACTTGCGTTTTCACATGAGAGTGGCGTATCTGTTGTGGTACTTATTAAGTTATTACTTATTTAAAGTGTTAAGATAATACGTTAAACACGCCAACAGCGGTAATGCGTCTCGTTGCCTTAAAATGTGTTACAGCAAAAATGAGGTAATGTCAGCAGAGTTACACTCTAAGCCGACGAATTCTCAGAACATCTATAAAATATACAAAACAGCGTGCTTACATAATTCAAAGATTCTTATCAGATTGCCATATACATGATCATATGGTTTTCTAAAAATCATAACTAATTTGGTTTTAGCCGTGACATATATAAAAAAATATGATTTCGCAACGCAGCCTTGCCTGCGCTATGTGTTTGTTATTATACAATGGTACCGATGTATATACGTATATATTTTTAAAGTATATGTATTTAATATCCAATTGCACATCCCATTCTAGCTTTATAATACAGGTAGGTTTAGTGAGTCGAGTCGAGGGTATTGCTATCGACAACGCAGGCAATGCTGCGATGTTCATTCAAAGAAAATAGTTATGTGGGGCAATGGTGTGTTCATATCAAAAATATTCGCTCTTAGCAGTGCACATTGGTAAATAAAAGTATACGGAAAGAAAGCGTAGCATAACTAAACAATGATCATGTATAGGTATCGCATAGCTCAGGGTTACATAATTTTATTTATTAGAAAACATATTTATAGGAACCGAATCTTCGAAATACGTATCACGTTTAACACATCATTGTCCCGTTGAGAACAGGATTTTGTTACGGAGACCTCGTTTTAGCAGCACAACACAATCAAACATTTAACTAAAGATATTTAAAAATTGTTCAATATAAGTAACATAATGTCAATAAGGCAGCACGCAGACCAAACAAAACGTAAACACAAAATATGAACATTCTAGTAATAGGCAATATTATACTCGTAAACTATGATTGTGTTTGTAAATTTAAAATCTTTTGCAATTAACAAAATCAAAAAGAAAGACCAAAATAACGGTTAAGAAGCGTCAGTATTAGTAAAGAATGATTTCAAAGTAAAATCTTTAACGTTCACAATCACAGTATCAACTACTATATTCGCATTTGCATTTAGAGATAATGGTATTTGCATGTTAGACAGGGCATTGCTTCAATCTTAATGAATAGTAATTTAATATCTGCTCTTGGACATAAAAAAGGAATATTTATATATTAATATAAAAAAGGAATATAAGGGCGCAATGAAACTTATATTTAGAATGACTCTTCTCACTGAACTTTAGAAAAATTAGAGTACTTTAATCCTACCATTGTATGGGGCATTTGAACTATAGTAGATTTTATGGACGTTGGTGAACAAGGGAGTCTTTAAAAAAAGATCAGTGTGTTGATAATAGTGTAACTGTAATAAATAATTTGTAAAAGTACGTCATTATGAAAAGCCCTCTCCGCGTTTCAGGATAAGGTCAAAGAAGATTATTTCATATTATTCATATAAATAAAGTATAGCGGCGAGATAGCACTAGTATCAAGTTCAAAGGGGTGATTAATCTTTCAAAAGTATGTATAGGTAAAAAACTTAAGGAAAACTCCCCCTTGTATGCAAATGTGACGTGTTATGTAATATCTATTCAAACAACATACAAGAGTGGCTTAAAAACGTTACTTAATCGACTAGCAGGTGGCGAGTAGCTGTTACTATCCAGTAGCTGTCTTCTGAGCAATCGGTACTCCTACCGAGTACCGACTACTTGACCGCGAGCACTATCTCGTCGCTGACTTCATGTCAAATATTCTATAATTTTACAACATCTAGTGCGTTTGGGTAATTTCTCACAAACGCAAGCTGGTGTAAAACTGAATGTACCGGGATACTTACTAATATCTTCTAAATTATAACAAGTCTTATGAAGAGCCCCGGAATAGAACTCCAGGCCGATGATAGCGAATATAACGATCGCAAACAGCACCAGTAATCCGATCTGCAGCAACGGCGCCATTGCTTTGATGATGGACTTCAACACCACTTGCAAACCTATATTGGAAAATGAGCATTAACTACTGTCCATACAGCTTATATTCAAATAAATCTGCGATTTGGGTTGAGCCTACTACGATGTTTTTTCCGCGATTTAAGGGGGTTCAGCTGGAACAGTCTTAGGGCGCGTTATGAGCAACGTTGAGACGCTGTATAGATAATATCTTTGAACGAGCGCTTGCAAGCGTTCATTGACATAATAACGCACTCTCAGACCTATAGAGAAGCTGTATAAATAAAATTATCACTTACACGAATGGAAATGGGAAAACAAGAGGGTACGACCGTGGCGAACTCCATTTGGTTCCGTTTGTGAAATATTTGTGACCCATTCATCACTATCAAAATATAATAAAAAATAACTGATTGTAACCATCACTAAATTATGAGAAAAAATTAAGTAAAAACGAAATCAAAACGTGCACAAGAACAATGACATTTTGCTGTTGCATAATTTAAATAAGAAACAAAAGAAGCGCGTTACTCATTCGAAGAAAAATAAGGTGCAATCCCACAGGTGCACACTCTGTGCTTAACGGTTCCACATATGTCAAATACCATATTAATAATTGGCATATGCGCCATAGTTGCGCACAATTCGCGCATGATGGTGGGACCGGGCCATTATGTTGACTTAATATGCATGCTAACATGCCAGTGTCATTTGTTTCAAGAAATTTTTAGGTTCAGAGTAAAAAACGACTGACATATCAATACTTTTAAATATCGCATACCATTTCGCCGTGTTAGAAAGGTCATTCAAATATATCTACACATTCGTTTGTTATAAATAGATTTAAATAAGTTACTCTTTGTCTTGTATTATATGTATTTTTGTAATAAACATTGTTATTATATTTAATTCCTTTCATCAGTTTACATAATTAACATCATTCAGGTCATGGCCCATTGACCATATCACTATTATAAATTTCCTTTAAAACACAGCGTAATAAATAACAGACAATTCAATGAACAGTCAAACAAAATACAATATATTATGCAACAGCCAGTGCATGTAACAACATAAACTATGCTAAGAATGTGCTAGAACTCACTAGGGACGCCCGATACTAATTTAAGGGGCCTCAGCACCCTAATGGCACGCAAGGTTCTGAAGTCGACATCCGGCGCGATGTCAGGCTGCAGCGTGACGATACTGCCAAACACACACTTGATACTATAGCATAAACTAGCAACTAAATTAAGAACAAAATTACTACAGGGACCTCGCTCCACTGGCTATGTTCGTGTGAGTTGCAACCGAAAACCGATCACTCCGAAATTCCTCATACAATACTATCATTGGCAGCGAGAGGCGAGCCGTTGACACATATTTTGACCCGGTCTGTGAGAATTTGGATAACTTGAAATAGTTTCAAAATCAAATTGTCACTTCGCATCTAATATGAAGTGAAAACTTTAAAATAATCGACGTCAAGAATGAAACCTACTTTACGTATTTTTTATTTATGGCCATATACATTGGACTGTTTTAGCATATCTTTGAACATATTTCTTGTGTAAAAGCCAGTTAATAAGTTATTTTACAGTACATATGGTGCTACATTACCGCACGAGTGCGGTAATCAGCAGATTACGTGCATATATCAAAACTTTAAAGAGCCATATGTACTGTAAAACTTTGTACGATACACGTGCGAACAGGTAATTCGAAAATCGTGTCGATTTAAAGCACTCCCTTCGGTCGTGTTTCAATTTATCACCACTCATTGCGAATTTCCTGTTCTCTACACTTGTATCGTAATGTACTATGGCAAAACAGAGCTATGAAAATATTTAGAACTCTCGATAAAAGAACCTGAAGTATTTCTCATCAGTTTCTAGGAAAGAGCTTTAACTTGAAGGAAATTATTTTTGATATATACCGACAACTGACACAAATTCTCGTTCTTAGTTTAGTTTCCAAGCTTCGAGCGATTCTTTAGAATCATGATCGAGGAAAAGAAGCTTATAAACTTCACTCAAGGTACCTTTAACAATATTGTATGGAAAATAAGTACACTTACTTAAAGCTCTCTGTTCATATAAGTATGTAACTTTTTGAACAAGTCAATGTTGGAAGTATGTTGTGTGTTATAGCACAAATATATGTGAGTGATGTATGGAGAAGCCGGTGGAAGGAGGTCCTTAGGAAATGTGCTTGTCGAGTGTTAGTTTGTACAAGCCGCTGGCGCGGCCGCCCAAGCACACTCCCTCTCTGCTCCAATCACGTCGACTAGCATCAGTTACTACGAGACTAAAGTATTGTCACTAATTAGTCTTGATTATTGATGATCTAATCACATGTTATAATTCACGCATTTTAATCTAAATACGTCATATGTTTGAATTAATAACTAAAATATATATTCTTTTATCTAAGTTTAATAAGTTTTAGCCTTTTTATACACATACCAAAATCGTACTATTATATGCAACAGGTAGCCGAAATTCAAATTACATAAAACACTTTCTCATAATAATCAATAAATTATAAAAAAGATCACACATCTTCTAAAACTGTTACAAAACTTCTGTATAATAAATGCCGAGGAGTCGACACTACGTTTTGTTACTAAAATGTTTGTAAAAAAGTTCTATTTTCAAAACTAGCGATATAAATTAATTATCTACTGTTAAAAAAGTCGATAATCGAAAAGATCTAGCGAGAACGTTCTATACAATAATAAGTTAGGTATTTAGTGAACTTTTCGCCAATTACTGTGAATTACTTGGAATCCGCGAGACGAGCTTCAGCGGGCGCAGCACCCGGAACGAGCGCAACATTCTCAGGTCAACGTCCACGTTGTATTCGGCGAAAATCGTCATCGACCTAGCCGTAGCAAGGGTCAGTCAGTGGCAGTGGCAACCGAGAGGCTCGGCGCAACTAAACAACTATGTCAACCGAATGCCTACTGTACTGTGTAGGTGTACAATTTTAATATCGCATGTTATATTTATTTTAATCACGATGCTTGCGCAATGAATTTTGGCCTCTTGAAGTTTAATTGAAGCGTTCGCCTTGGGAGTTTCATTGCACAGGCAACAATATTTCCACTTAAAATGACATTAAACAAGTAATAAAAGTTGATTACTCACCCGGTTACTACAACGAAAAAATCCATAATGTTCCAAACGTTTCTAAGATACGACCCTCTGTGTAAAACAAAACCTAAGGCTAAAATTTTTAACGAGGCTTCTACACAAAATATTCCTAAAAAGTACGCCTCGGTCTTTTCCTGCAACAAAAACAAAAGTGTCTAGTTCTGTTTACCTGGTGTTGTTAAAAAAAGTACTTTTAAGGTATAGCTGTAGCGAATAATGCTTTCCCATCGGTTAAACTCGGAATACGACTAGACCCGAAGTGGCTATCGAAAATCGTATTAAATTATTGACAACTTCACGTCTGTTAATGTGAAACTTTATTAGTCAATGCCAAATGTTAGAATGAAAACTGGCAGTATGTTGCCATTCGACATGATAGATGTTAAATAATACGGTAATTAATTGACACTTCGTCGGGTCTAGTCGTACTCCGAACATAGCCGAGCATCGTGAAAACTCGAAATACGACTAAACATGAAGTGGCTATAACTTCGTATTAAAAGTTTGACACTTTCAAG
The DNA here is from genome assembly GCA_905163555.1 of Notocelia uddmanniana. NCBI lineage: Eukaryota > Metazoa > Arthropoda > Insecta > Lepidoptera > Tortricidae > Notocelia > Notocelia uddmanniana. Next base: position 11,038,343 of record LR991052.1, on the reverse strand, counting down.
TCAGTTAATGTGAAACTTTATTAGTCAATATCAACTGTTTACATATTAAAGGGAAAAATTGAAAATATTAATTCTTTGAGCAGGATTCGGACCTGCGACATCTGAAGACTAGTGAATGATTTAGTGCACGAGCTTGGTTGTTCCGATAGCTCAGAGGCTAGAGCGATTGGCCGCGTATGCCAGATCTCGCAGGTTCGAATCCTGCTCGGAGCATAAAATTTTTCAATTATTCCCTATAATTAGAAATTTTCGTTAGCAGCGTTACGGCTTGATACAAAAGTAATTTAATGTCAGAATGTAAACTGGTAGTATATTGCCATTTGCAATTACAGATTATTATATAAAGTCAAATAAATTAGTTCCCCCAGTTAAATTTAAATAAATTACAGATGTTAAATAATATTGATTCTTCGGGTCCAATCGTATTCCGAGTTTGCACGACCTGTACATCTGTACGGGGAATAGAGGGTGATTTACCAGGTTCTGTGCTAAGATGGTCTTGTCGCCGTTGGGCAAATGCTCCTCTAGCGCTAGCACCACGCAGTTGGCGATGATGGTAAGCAGCACCGCGTACTCGAAGGGTGGCCACTCGATGATGAATTTTGTGTACCTAGAAACAATATGTAAAACTTTTTAAAATCATTATATTCATTGTAACACTTTTAAAACATTAACATTGTAAGACTTTTTAAAACCATTGTAAGACTTTTTAAGATCGGTATCAGAAGTAGCTACTATGTATTACGCATATGAATATAAGGAGGTAAGAGTTTTTGAATTATTGACCTCTTCATTATGCGTAGTTCTGACATTGAACAGGGTTGTTGCGGATGCAGATTCTTTTGATACTCGTGGATGCGGACGCCGGTCTTACAAGGCTCACAAGTGTAATGATCAAGTACATACATAAAAATAAATAATAATAAATATTCGGGGATAATCTCACATAAACTGAGGTCAATTTATGTAAGATTTAAACTAAGCACAGCTTGTACTATGGGTACTAGACGACGATATACAGACTTATATAGCTAAATACATAATACATAGAAAACATCCAAGACTCAGGAATAAATATTCGAACTAATGGTACACACACATATTGCCCTGACGAGATTTGAATCCGAGACCTCCGGCTTCGTAGGCAGGGTCACTACCAACTAAGCCAAAGTGGTCGTTATACTCTTATAAATGCAGTCGTTCCTTCAACTTACAATCGCATTGAGTACAATACTAAAATCAAAACAGAACAAAATCGTCGCTTCTTGTCACTCTGTCATAGACGTAAGCGCTCGAACAACAAATCACAAAAACGTAATGAGATTTCTATTGGTTAATGTCGAAAATACCTAGCACGTGCGCCGCACGTGCCACGGCTAACTCGTTTCTGTACCAAATATGTAATAGAACAATCTGTATTGTTCAACATTTGATTCATGCGGATGCGCATGCACATGTTGAATTTAATGCAGAAGTTCTGCTGTTTGCGAATGCGGATGTGATTACCCGCAATACTCCTGAAGCTGATTGTACGTTTCAGTAAACGACCACTTTGGCTTAGTTGGTAGTGACCCCGCCTATGAAACCGGAGGTCCCGGGTTCGAATGCCGGTCAGGGCATTTATTTGTGTGGTGAGCATGAATATTTGTTCCTAGGTCGTGGATGTTTTATATGTAGGTATTTGATTTTATTTTTTGTATAATCAAGTATGTATAATATGTCTCTATTAGTACCCATAGTACAAGCTTTGGTTTGTTTGGGTCGATTTGTGTAAGATTGTCCCCAAATACATATATTTATTATTATTATTTATTGACACTGAGGCTTTTCAAGGGTGTTCATTACAAAATTGATTTACTCATCTTCAGTTCAGAACTAGTCCTATCTTGAACAATTTCAACTATGATAACATGAAATGTATATACAATTGCAGAATTTTGTCCGATAACCGTTTGTGTGTACACCCGCAAACTTTGAAGTCCAATGTCTCACAACTATATACGTATTCCTACTGCAACGAGAATTGTCGTTATGTCAACACAATGACCTATATTATTGCATATTAGTTGGTGAAATTATTAGGGACTTCGGGTCTTCTAAGATACTTTGATAGATTTTTTGTCATTCATGACATGGTGTCCTAACTAGGCACACTACTTGGGGTGTTATTCTCAAACCAGCTCGTCGTCACCTCTCACCCCACACCGCACCCATTTTTATATGGAAACTGTCAAATTAGCCCAATGTATATTTGACTTTTTTCATGGAAAAACGGGTGAGGTTACAGATGAGGACGACGCGGTTTGTGCATAAGAGGGCTGTAATTCACAAACCGACTCGTCCTCACCTCTCACTTCAAACCTCACCCGTTTTATTATGGAAACTGTGGAAATTTGACAAATGACATTTGTCAGTTTCCATATAAAAACGGATGGTGTGAGGTGACAGGTGAGGACGAGTCGGTTTGTGAATAACAACCCAAGTAGTGTGCCTAGTTGATACCATGTCATGACAAAAAATCTGGCTAGGCAAGCTCTTTCCATACACACTTTGTGTACGGTTTTCTCGTTTGTGTTTGCGCTACAGTTATTACAGTTGTTTTATTTTAGTAAACGAGAAAGACCCCATACTTGAAATTTTACTGAAATAAATAAGAAAAGAAATATATAAAAATAAATGAATACAAACTTAACGAATCGTAGGAAACCAATAGGAAAAGTTAAAGTATATTTGACAGATGTCCCCGGTAGCTACACATTTCTGCCACTCACGTTCAGACACGCACACATAGCCGCGAGACGGGTTTACAGCACACATGCTTCGGTGTCGCTTCTACGTTAGTAATAATAATAATAATAATAATATTAATAATATTGGTGGACAATCTTACACAAATCGACCTAGTCCCAAACTAAGCAAAGCTTGTACTATGGGTACTAGACGATGATATACATACTTATATAGATAAATAAATACTTAAATACATAGAAAACATCCAAGACCCAAGAACAAATATCCGTGAAAAATGCACAAATAAATGCCCTGGCCGGGATTCGAACCCGGGACCTCTAGCTTCGGAGGCAGAGTCACTACCAACTAGGCTAAACAGGTCGTATCTATTTCAGGTAAAAGCACTTTTGTTCTTATATTAACGCTCAATAGACGCCTTTCTCGCGTACGAGTAGGTAGATGTCTCGTGGTCGTGGGCGTATACTTAGTCAAAACATTTATTTGATTATTACTCGATAATATTGGAATGTTGACAATGAGATTAAGAACATGGTTTTTTTGACGAATAAACAAAATTCACAAAATAATATCACGCTTCATGCTTTTTGTTAAGATTTTTAAATAGTACAGTAGAGGAAATACGTAATCTAAACCTAATCATAGCGACAAGAGCGAAAAAGGTACTCGTTTCAATTTCTTTGACTTGTACGTACATAGGAATAATAACCATATACACTGAGCATGTCGGGCCATGCTCAGTGTAGGGATCCGTAGTTGCCCAATGAACTCTCTTTAAAAATATCAATAACACGCCAAAGGGAATACTTTCGCAGCGTTTCATACGTCTTTTACTAAGAAACGAAGACTTTTTACGATAACTAAAAACGGCTTAATTGATCATATCCGCTATAGTTTTCGTTGAAAGTCTTTATTAAGCTTTACTTTCATGCTTTTTTTTCATATTTTCTGGACCCATAGCTCAAAAGTTAGAGGGGGGAGGGAGGGCACATTTTTTTTTTCTTTTGGAGTGATTATTTCCTAAAAAATATTTGATGAATACCGCTATTCATTTTGAAAAACCTATCCAACAACACCCCACACCACAGGGTTAAAGCGAAAAAAATTCATCCCCGCTTTGCGTGTAGGGGTCATTTTACCACTTTGTCAGTTTTATTGATTTATATATCCACACCAATTTGCAGCTTTCTAGCACTAACAATTACAGAGCAAAGCCTCGGACAGACAGACAGACAGACAGACGGACATGGCGAAACTATAAGGGTTCCTAGTTGACTACGGAACTAACCGACAATCACCTCCTCAAGTATTATTGTGATTACAAAACAGCAACATGTAGGAATCTCATGTATATATTAAGTTACGGTCCACGTCAAATGTTTGTTTACATTTTTGCTAATTTTATCAAGACGAAACATTCTACAGGCACATCAGAAAATTATGTTTACATATTATATTACAAAGCTAGGAGCTAATAATTCGCTTCAATCGCTCCTGGGCCAAGTGTATAAGTTTTCCTTGCTCCTCAGTTTACTTACATATGGTACGCTAAATTTGCTATAAAAATTATGATATCCTTTTAATTGTTGCTAAAATGTGTGCAAAAACCCAGTCTAACGAATGCGTAATATGGTTCAACCCTAGCCTTTTCTCGGGAGACCTTTTCCTTTTTACACTTCGACAGTTATGCCCAGCTGATACTTTCCCGTTAATGAGCAATCGGCGCGTAAAAGTATACGGGTATTTATAGTTGTAACGCCCTGCGATGAGCGAGTCCACGAGCCACGATACTCTTTTTTATATATCCGTCGTCCTCATCCTAGGCCTCTGTTTGAGTACGCCACTCATCACGGTCCCATGCTCTTTATTCGCCAACCTGTCCGGGGGACGTCGTACCAAAAAATCCGCTCAGTATTTGGTAGTACGGTAGAGCGGAGGCGGCGTGTGTGACATATGAAGCTGTAATAACAGCCGTAAATACCAACGCAAATCAGCAATACCGTGTAACATGAGTCACCTTTTAATGAATAAAACAAATACTTTGATGTTTGCAGCGTTGCTCTCCTGGGCATTGCTAATTGCATTATCTAATAGAATGCACCTGGATAACGAGACGTGCAACAAAAGCCAGTTCCTGTAATTCATCAGATGGAGAGTGAACGTTGCAATTAAATTGATCGTCAGTTAATTGGTAACGTAGTGTATTGAATACAGCTCTTTAGTCCGATAAATGATCCGGGCAAAATGTACGTACAATAAGTTTTTTCTATCTTCTAAGGCGTATGTTTAATTAGATGTTTATGTCAATAGCGCTCTAACTACCTACCGACAAAAAAGTAGTAACTTTTATTGGATCTGAACTTCGTTAATTTATTTCGTATCCCTTTCCTTATGACAGTTCTATATATTACTTGTTTTCTCTGTACACGTGGAAGTGAGCGCGTTACACGCATTTGGGCCTTTGGGGCCCTTTACATGATTATTATAATCACAATACTAGGATGTCACCATTATCGCGGATTTAAAAACTTGCTTCAATATTCATGTGATTATTGTCATATAAGTGTATCGCTTGATTTATTATCATTGTGTAACATGCCCCTTTTACGCGATACACACAGTACAAGTTACGATCTCTTTTTCTTTCTCGTGGCTTCTTACACCGAGGGGCCAATTCTCGGTCCGATCGAGATGCATGTCTATCGTGACATTGTATAGAATGGTAGAGTCACTTGTATGGAATCTCTAATAGAGATCATCTCGATCGAACCCGAGTTTGGCCCCCTGGTCGGGTGCCACTCTAGCACTGTTTGCTGAAATGCGAGGTTTACTTTAGAAGGAATGATCTTTCATAATTTAGAATGTGGTATAAATGCAGTGTTATTCGAAATTAGATAGATTACATAAAGTAACCTGCAACATTCTTACTACTAGATTAATATTTAAACTGCCACAGGTCACGCGAAAATAAAAACAAGAATTAAAACAGTGTGACATACAACATTTACCCCGTTTATATATGAAGCGACGTGGCGGAGCAGGATCAATATGTAGTATAGGTGAAAAATTTAAGAAAATGACCTGTTAACTTTAGTTGTGATAAAGAAGATATATTACTACTAGCTACTAAAACTCTATGACAATTTGTACATACAGTTATGTTTTATTTTTAACCAAGATACCTAAACTTACCTAGTATCAAAGCTTGCTGTTGTATATTGACTTATCATCATCATATAAAACTCATATATTTGAGAATAAATCCTTATCGTTTTCTCGTCTGGCCAGAACGTTGTTGCAAAGAAGTCCGCTAGGTTTATAGCGACGCATGTTTGTATGGATATGTTTTACTGCTTTTAAGCTGTATAATAAATGTTTTAAGCTGTGACTAAATCTTGATGCATCATAATTTAGAAATACATTTTGCCGCGTAAACGCAACGTGTGTGAATTTTAATCCTCTGTCCATCTGTGTCGGTACCTACATATGTAGGTACCATAAAAAAGACGGCGGCAAATATTGTATAAATAGCAAGTTAAGCTAATTCTTAAACAGCCTTACATTGCCAGTCGAGTTTCACGCAAAATATATATATTTAATAATAATTGCAGCACACAAGAGAAACATGTTAATAAAACATGACAGGTGAGGACGAGTCGGTTTGTGAATAAGGGGGCAGAAACGTACCCACTGTCGACAATACGTTTGACTCACGATTAATGAAACCTTAATTTCGATTTACTTTTGCAAGAACTTGTATGCAATTTTGATTACATTGACGGGTTTGACCGTACTCATCTTAACCGCAGCCCCGAAATACGAGTATAATGAAAATTGCTGTGAAGTTATGGAACGAGTAAATAAGACAGTCCCTGTCTGTCGCGTCGCTCAAGAGTAAATTGAAGATATTGTGGCTTTCCAACGACTTGGTTGAGTACCACTTTTGGCCATGGCTGGTATAGGTGTGTAGATATTTTTTAATATAAATAGTAGTGTAGTAGGTATATATAATGTGTATTCATTATAAATTTATACATAATTAGTTATGGGTATTTGTTTAGGTCTGGTCTTAGCTACAAATTACCTTCACTTATTGACAACATTGATCTATGGTGCAAGTTGTTATTGTGTTCAATAAAGTGCTTACATACATTTAAATGCATGCAAGTTTTTCCAAATATGTGAATAAGCCTTTATGGCGAAACTAATTTCAGATTGCTCTGTGATATTCACAATATGTATATTGAACTGAATATCCGAAATACCCCACTCCATTTTCATTTCGCTGACCGAGGTTAAGCTGTCAGATCATGTTCATTCTAAATTAATTTTCAAATGTGCGGCTTCCTGCAGTGAACAGCCAATCAGTACCGAACTATTCAATATCCTACGAAAATGCTCACGGTCGTCGGACGGGATTAAAGGTCAAGGCAAGCAAATCTATTCGCCCAAGCAATTTTAGGCAAAATACGCAACACAATAGGTAAACTCTAAGAATTTTTAGGATTTCTAAGAAAACCGCCGCCGCGATAGGTGCTCATGATTAAGGACCGCGAACCTGTCTGGAACATGTCGAGCGATATTCAACCTTAAAGACGTGAGTGATCCGTTTCATTATATTTAATAAACTCTAAGGATGTTTTTCAGTGTGGTGCACCAGAAAAAATGATAATATATTATTTATCGTATGGCATTTTATTTTCGAACCATGAGATCTTCGAAAAGACAGTACGTTTCCCAGTTTGTTGCAATACGTCCGTAGGGAATACCCACTGTTACCCTACACGTGACCCCTGGGTGGTGCTAAAAGTGCAACAAAAATGTTAATAAGCAACAATAACCACTATTTCACAAGGGAACCGGGTATGTTCTAAAACTACGACCAAGACCACCGTGGGATGGGCAGCAGCATCCCTAGAGTAGCGGTGGAGATACTGCAATCGCCAACCTGCATGCCAAGCGTGGTGATTATGGCATATACCCCCCGTGAATTTGTTGGAGGCCTGTGTCCAGCAGTGGACGTCCATTGGCTGATGTGGTGGTGGTGGTGGATAATAATTTGTGCATACATTTCTACAGTCAAGGGCACATACAATGTGTACACTTTGTTTTTAATTTCCATACAGAGTGTACTCGTTTTATTTGCTCTTTAGAGCATATAGGTCGATAAGCAACGATAGTACCCAGCAACAACATTTACTTGTAGACCTAGGGTTGCACCAAACCGTCTGTTATCGTATGTGGCGTTCGTTAAAATCTGATTGTATGCAAAGTTTGACATGTTCCTATGGGATGACAGCTGCCGTCGCCATATTTAACGGTAATCGGTCTGCAATCGTAAGTTGGTGCAACCTGCCCCTAGTGTGGGTTGCATCAAACCGTTTCTAATGGTAAGAAACGTGGGCGAAACTGACCGTTAAAATTGTAAGCTTAAAAAAACGGGGTATACTTCATAACTGTTCACAAACTATTTGGTTTGGTTGTTGTAGTATCACCATCATACTAGGGATCATTCATAACTGCGACTGATCGGACGGTGTATTTGTTAATCTACGGAGTTGCGGCCAATCAGCGTATTGAAAAGCCTTGCCACGAGATTCACGCTTGCCTTGATGCACCTCGCCAATTAATGTCGAGTTTAGTACGGTTGGGTAGTTGCCATTTGTTAATGTTTATATTATAACATGGAGTTAATATATATAGTATCCATCATAATATTACAATAATTTGCAAATTATTAAAGTTAATCAATATCACATACCATTATGAGATTACAATAATTCGATAAATTAGGTTTTGCTTCCCCCAAGTATAAATTAAAATATAAGTAAGTAGTGAAGTATAAATTTAGAAAAGTGTATGACACTATGTACCTAAACGCAAAAGGTATTTCGAAGGCCGCTAGCGGCGCGCTACATTTGGCCAAATGTTTGCCTTTTACCATTGTGTTCTAATTGTAGTTGATCAAATATAGACTTTTTATCCTCTCTAAAAACTTGTCAGAATGGCGCCATAAACTAGTCAAGTATTTTTATACAACGACGATCGTAAATAAGCTTACGGCCTATCTGATGGTAAACAGATACCGTCGCCTATGGATGCATGCGACATCAGAAGAATTACAATAGCGTTACCGACCCTATATTAACAATTAAATAATCAAGTAGCCAATTGTGCCTAATCGAAGGTCATTATATTGGTTACGTCAGCTATGTTGCCAGTGAGCGTTGTGAATACCCGCCTTGTTGTGAGCTCGTTGACATAGATGCGATGGTGCGATGCGATATTGATTTGTACTGGCCTAGAAACTTGTTTACGGAACCGCGTTTCCTAAGAAAATGCAAACTTTTAAGGGCAGCTTGTACCAAATTAGACTACATAACGTATGCCGGCAGCTGTCATTCCATAGAAACTTGACAAACTTTCGATACAACAACAAGCAAATGCAAAAACTTTTGGGTACACCCTGAATGTGTTAGTACACATTCAGGGTGTACCCATTGGATTTATCAGTGCGTAAACCATATGCGAGCAACTATTTACATGGTTAAAGGTCCTAAGTATATTTAAGTAACTATTTCTGAGAAATGCAATGGAAAATTAATCAAATGAAATAATTAAGCCCGCAAAATGTCCAAGCCACCGCTCGCTGATAACTTTGAAAACGCTCATATCTCGTAATATTGTTGAGTATGATGATGGATGATGTACATAACTGCTCGGTTAATTTATATAGGATGTAATTAAGTAGTATTTAGTGGTAAATGCTATGTCCGGTAAAATACTTGCTCGTATTGAATTTACACGCTGTATAGCCGTTAGCGCGAGATAAATATTTTAAGCGGCTTCTCCTGTCAGGTACATTTGGAGCGGTCTGAAAAAACCTAAATCCTTAGAAAATAATTACGCTTCTTTCGTTAAATCTATTAAAAAAGTGTAATTAAAGCTAATGAAACTCAAAACATAATCTGAATACTTCATAAAAATGTTTCCCTAATCCGAGAAGGATTAAATTGTTTACATTCAAAGAGAGAGAGAGAGCAAAATAAAACCAACGTGTAAAACGTTTTCCATTAGCAATTATTAAAGTAAAGAATATTCTTTTTATTTATTTTATGTTAATGCTTTGCGTAGGATGCTAGAGCAAGTCAGTTTATTTGTCGTGTAGCAAGTGCGCAATATTTTTTCTTTCTAGCGACAAAGAACACGGGTCGGTCGAGTGAAGTCGCTAATATACTTATAAGTATAAACACAGAAAATATAATGTTAAAATTCAAAAATGAATAAAAATTATCAAAATAATGTTGTTGACGATCTCTGGTTTTCATGAAGCATTGCTAAAGCAATAAAATATGATGTTCGTATGTACAGATTTCCGGATTTCCGGCTGTTCTTCTGTACAGGTCGCATTTCTCAACCAAGGAGGAACTTGAGGAGCCCGCAGCCCCGCCCGCGCCCCGCGCCACACCACGCGCCGCTGCCTCCGGACCTTGCCAACACAGCGACTCGGACTACAACGAAGCTACAAGCTCTACCCGAATAGATAAACCTCGCGAAATTCTCGTGAACTTCTGTGGGCGGGTTTCATAATTATACTTTTTTTTTGTCGAATCAGTTGTTGGAATTATGAAATATGAGAAAAAATCGCAATCTACAGCTTGCGGAGCCGCAAACAAGTCTAATAAAAATAACTATATGTCCTCACTAAAACCAATGATACACTAACACTGACAAGTTGCGATGTCACCAGCGACGTTGCGTGAAGTGGCGCAACGTCGCGTCGATAGACTTTTCTCGACATGTAGACCATACTTGTGCGTTTTAATTACGCAATTTCGTCTGACGTCGCTGGCAGTATGCTAGCAACATGGGTCACGGGGCATTTACTTACCCCTAAAATACAATAACACACGTAATATATACAAGCAACAATGATATAAGCTATAAACTACTCGTATAAACTAAAAAAATACAAAGCATATAAACGTACAAATAATAGATTTGGCCCGGATCACCATCAATGGGCAGTGTGCCCAGAAGGCTGGCTGCATTGCCACGCTGGATGACAACGCTAAGCGAAATATTGGCCAGCCTTCTGATTACCAGGCGCGGATAACTCTTTGTTGAGTCGGCGCGCACTTGAGCCCCACTGCCCAGCTGCTGCTGCTTGAGCTGCTGCATTTCAACCCCAAACGCCTCAAATAAGTAGCCACTACCAAGTGAAGCAAATTTACGGCGGTTGAGACCTCAGCTAAAGTTGCTGCAGAGCCAGCATTGTTTTAGGTGCCTGAGAGATGGGACGGCACAAGGTTGTCAGACATGTTAAATCCCAGACTAACGGCGGACCATTCTCCAGCGTCACGCCGATATGATTTCTGTAATTTCTGACTCTTTCTGACACGTTAGCTTGGAGCGCATGGAAGCGAGCGTGCGGTGATATCACATTGATATGTGTATTAATATTTCACATGGACTCTCAACGCAATAATATTGTTAGGAGTATCCTTTGGATATTCGATTTTGATCATGATATTTTTGATTTCCAATCTCATTTCATTATCTTACAATTAACATGGTATGAATGCAAACACAATCTAACAACGCTGTGCTGTTATGTGATTTCTAAAATGCCCAACATTTCACCTATGGAGATAAAACAAAACACTGGAGGTTCAGTTGAACATTGGTATTACTCTAGCTTTTGGCGAGGGTTCTAAACGAGTGAGGGTATTAGCTCAAATTAGTGCCAAGATGAGACGCACTCAGAATCCCCTGTCTCACTTGCTAGCTATGTGTGTTGCTAAAACGGAACAGATGAACCCAATACATTGAACCCGCTTAAATGTATATGAGTGCCCAGTGCCTCGTTGGCCGCTCGTGGTACCAAGGAGCGATGCAGCGTTAGTAGTGCTAGCCCTGCATATTTGCAGTAAATTCGCAGTGCTGAACGAAGTTGATTTATGAAACTATGACGTACCTCCGTATAGGATTTTCGTCGGAGAGTATGAAGAGCGAGGTGGGCCCCGGAGTAGCGGGCTGGTGCGCGCCGCCCATGGTATCAGCTGGCGCCGCGCGCGCTTGCGCGCCCGCCGCCTCCTGCGCTGCCGCCAACCTGGAAACGAAACATTCATACGTCAGAATTGGAAATGATAAGCAATTTGAGATCTAGGCACTAAATATTCCGTTCACACATTAACCTTATGGTTCAAGAAAGAAGATTCCAATTGTAACAGCAGCATTGAATGAGAACATAAAGCTACGAGTATCGATAAACTTTGTTATAATATAAAATCAGTACTTGTGATACCGAGCTTAGCTCGGCGTATTTCATGTTCTTCCAGAAACGAACCCGGAAATTTGACTTCTTTGCTAAATCGATTTTAGACAACGCCAAAATCATTAGAACTGTTGTCAAGAATCCATTTGCAAACACATTATACAAGTTGTTGATTGTAATAGTAGCAAAAAATTAAACGATACACGATTGAGCTCTACAGTATTTTTTTTCAAGTGGTTACAATTGTGTATTTTTTACTCTAATGGAGTGATATCAATAACGCTTCATTGAAAAACACCAAAAGTTGAAAAATATAATTGCTTGAATCCCAATAATGTAATATATCGAATATCCTTTATAACCAAAAATGCAATCACAGAGTCATAACTTGATGCTACCTCAAAATCAGCATTGACTGCCGCGCTATAATCTCGTGGTGTCAAACTTTCTCCAAATTGATAAAATTATTTTTTTCGACACAGAATAGAATAGAATAGAATAGAAAACATTCATTCGTGACAATACAATACAACAGGATGTACCTACTGTTAATTAGTTGCTCCTATTACAGGCCACACTCTGTATAATATATAAAAATATTATATAATGTGTTTGCAATGTGTGATTTTCCTCATATCACCGGTGAGTCGCATTGATAACCTAATCCGAAAAGTCTTCGGAAATGTACGCTATTAAACTTATAAAAAATTAAACATTTCGCTCGTGCAAAACTTCTAACTCAAATAATAGAACCGTTTGAACGTTAAACAACAGCGCTATGCACCTGCGACCGTGCACCTGCCCTATTTAATAATTCAAGGCGTTAAAACACCGATTTTGTGACATACATATAAACTTATAAAAAATTAAACATTTCGCTCGTGCAAAACTTCTAACTCAAATAATAGAACCGTTTGAACGTTAAACAACAGCGCTATGCACCTGCGACCGTACACCTGCCCTACTTAATAATTCAAGGCGTTAAAACACCGATTTTGTGACATACATATTGCCGGCATTGCAAATATTCCAGTGCCAAATTCGACAGAAGAAAATATTCCCAAACTTTTAGATCTTTTTATTTCTAAATCAGAACGTCAAACATCCCGAATGGATTGCTAGCTATGCCATGTTCATGTTATTCAAAAAGCAATGAATTACAGTCTGGCAATATAGATAAAACTATTTTAAAGCAACTGTAAGTAATTAAATGTCTTCCAGGACTAACTATCCCTGTTATTATCGTCGTACGAACCAGTCAGCGTTCAATCTTCTCATGCTATAGCAAATTAGTAGCTTCTATACAAAAAAATACTATGCCGTATAGAAACAGCTTTGACAAGTAGGTAAGTAAAGTAATAAACAATATAATATGTACAGTTGAGGCGTCCGTGAAATACGAATGTAAGTAAATATTATATGTTCTCCAACCCCGTACACACAACACTGAAGATAAACAAAATATGTATTATTAATTATACAAAACACGAGTTCCAGATTCTTGTAAATCTATGAATACCATGAATCGGCTTTTGTATCGATACTGTTAGCATTTTTCAGTTAAAATCGGCTCCCGTCGAAGTTGCTTTTTGATTTTAGTTTTACGGTTTTGCTTGAAACTTAATCTTTACAATGAACGATAATTGCTTTTACTCTTCGTAGGTGAATTAAATCAAGTAAGAATAACTACAGGCGAATTGGTCACACAAATGTAATGAAGACAAGTTTTAGGAAAATAATTAGAAGCCAGCAAAAGCGAGCTACGAGATAACGTTTATTAAAGTGTTCCCTAATAATATAATCAATGAAAGCAACCCAATTAATTTTAATAGCTTTAATTCGATATCACGTTATGTGCAAACAGTCCTTTAAATTTTCAAGTATTTATAAAAAATGATATCAGTATGCGGGCTTAAATGAGATATATTCTCTTGAAGGACTACACCCGAATTGACTCACCGATCTATTTACTTGATAGGCGACCGGGAACTCAAATCGATACGCGAAAATTTAAGTAAATGCAAAAAATCCCATTGCGGCACGCACTGCATTTAGTCACTTATACACCCACGTATTGTTTCTTTTGCCAAATCAACCGGAATAGGCAGAAGATTACCGCTAAGCGGAGCGACGCGACACAATCGAAGCGCCCCACAGCCAGGGCGGGAATGCGCTCGCAGGCCTCGCAGCCTCCGCTGCGCCCAACTCCGTTCCGCCCCCCTGAAGCTGAAAAGTTGTATGTCCATAACATTTCTCTACACATACGCCTTAACGGCATTGTACGGCGGGGTTGCAACTCGTCGGTCGACGAGTCGTTGCTAAGCGTGTTCTCAAACAATAATAGAGCAATCGGCGACCCAGTCGGCTGACCTACCTTCTGATTGCGAGTGTCGACGCATTTGATATCAGGTTTATCTAATGGAAGCGAAGCGTAAACTGGTTTTGCGTTTAGTTTACTTATACAAGTGGATGCTTAATTGCTTATAGATCTTATAATGCAAGCTTTTGAGCAAGCACGTGTGAAGTTAATTTCCGATGTCGAAAAAAATTGATCCAACTATATTGAGAGTTGACACTCGTAGTGAAAGCAAATAATATAACTCACTTAACTCAAACCGAGTGGGAACTCTTGTAGGAACAATTAATCACAGTAAAATTAAATCTTGCTTAAAATGACTTAAACATTGATGGCAGTAACTTAAGTTAGGTTTTCTTCTAAAAGTAAATCGAATTCGAAAAATGATATTAATTTTGGAATAAAAATACAGAATAAGCAATCAAAAGCCATCCAGTGCAGGGATTTACCTAGCCGCGATTGGAATACGACTAGTGGTGACAGTTTTTCCATATACTTACGTTAAAGTGCATATGACTGACGGTTATTCCAATTGTAACCTAATCGCGGTCTTATAATATGCTTTGAAATGGTTTTTATCTTACTAAATGTAGTTAGATAAAAAAATAAGGTATTGACAGTGATTTCAGTTGAAATCCATTCGAATATAGTAATAATAAAACTGCGATTAGTTTAGGAATGAATATCTATTTATCAATTCACATACAACACTTTAACGCCCGAGGCTGCCCTCCATCAACTAACTGTCTCCTAACTGAAAAACTGTCACCTATTATATAATCGCGACTCGGTAACATGAATTTGTATTATCAGTATCGTAGACTAAGGAGAGGACAACATTGCAATATCTTTTACCAATATGATCGCACGCATCAGGCGCGCTTGACCAAAGGCGAAATTATAATAACGCGTTCTACTAATGCGTTCTCCGGATATCGGCCAATGAACGTTGTCTTCACGTTGGTGGTTCCCCTACTATACGACTTACAGAACTTTATCTCAATGACAATCAAGATGAAGAGCGTGCAATTTATAAATAAATAAATAAATTACAAAAGTTCATGTGCTGTCGTTTACCGAATGCGGTCGAAAGGGATTGCAGAAAAACCCGAAACCGATATTTCGGTTTTGGAACGGTGAAACTCAAAACCGTGTTCGAATTTCGGTTATAACTCGGAACTTTCGAGTTTTATTTTTACCTAACAAATTGTAGGATTTTATTGAGTTTAGTATCATCTGACGCAGCTATAGTGGGTTTATGGCTAAGGAATAAGGATCTTTCTGAGTAATTGCACTAATTGTACATCTGCTTATTTCCTATACAGATTTGTACCTATGATTTTTTTTAAATTGTGTTTTGATTCATGTACCGTAAATATGTAAACATTGAACGACATGTACAGAGAAGGTTACCAAATTACCAATATGTATTGTATACATATATATAGTTTCAAAAACATGTATACAGACTTAGTACGTATGAGAAAAAGTCAAAGTAAAGGTACCACTTTGGCCGCATTAATATCTATTTTATACATAGTATAAAAACCGGCCAAGTGTGAGTCGGACTCGCGCACGAAGGGTTCCGTACCAGAAAAAAAAAACGCCAACAAGTACTCTGTTGTATGGGAGCCCCCCTTAATTATTATTATTATTTTGATTTTAGTAGGTATTTGTTGTTGTAGCCACAATAAAAATACATAATCTGTGCAAATTTCAACTGTGGTAGCCATGAAAAAGGGCTAAAATATCACGTTTTTTGTATGGGAGCCCCCCTTAATTATTATTATTATTTTGTTTTTAGTATTTGTTGTTATAGCGGCAACAGAAATACAAAATCTGTGACAATTTCATCTGCTAGACAGCATCTATTACGGTTCTTGAGATACAGCCTGATGACGGACGGACGGACAGCGAAGTCTTAGTAATAGGGTTCCTTTTTTACCCTTTGGGTACGGAACCCTAAAACTGAGTTGCGAAATACTCGCCCGCATACTCCTGCCAAACTACTGAACCGATTTTAACTTGGTTTTCACCAATGGATACAGAATTCTGCAGAGTAGGTTTACTTCTTAATCGGTGAATATTCCTTCAGGAACTTCTGTGTTAGAACGTTTTTTTTTATTTCCAGCGAATTAATATTACGGTTATTTTTGAACACTTTTACGTAGCTTAAGTGTACCTGTGCAAAGCCCGGGCGGGCAGCTAGTACCTAGTATACCTACACATTTTTGACCTTAAATTTAGGTACCTACATCTCAGGTTAGCTCAAGATAGGTACGACCTTGTTTAGCCCTGGTCTGGACATTATCCTGGTTACATCCAGATTATGAGCTGGGACTAGAACACAGTAGCAATCACGACGACTCCACAGCATAAAATATACCTTTATGATCTATTTTCTACTTTACTAAAAATAAAAACAAAATATAAAAAATACCTAATAAAAAAGATTAAAAAAGTGTGTTTAGTTGAATAGCCGAAAATCGAACTGATTCGAATCATTTTACGTACTAAATACTGTGTTGTGTTCGATAGTATTCAAGGCAAGGTCTAGATCAGATTTGATCGCTCTGATCGGTAAATCTTTGAAAACCGACGAATAATATTCGAACTCGAAAACGGTGAATAATCGGCTGGTTTCACTGATACCCGTTTTCGAGTTTACCGATTGCACACCGTCGAATACCAACTCCTTTACGGTGTCGCCCCGACAGACTTTTATATAATTTCCCCTTAACGCGACAAAACTGTGCACTCAACACCCGTTAATACCTATGTCAAGTCAAATAGACCTCCAGGAATAAATCGATCGGATGTACGGTAGGGTAGATATCGCAGAAACGCCAATTACAGAACCCGGATTGTCTGTTTGCGTGTAAACAGTATAGGCACGTTGCGACGGATGCGGTTGTTTACTTTGCTAGTTGCTAGTCAATCAACTATTACTTCGTTGAAAAGGGATATTCGAAAGAACAAATTGGAGTGCACAACCACGTGTATTTTCGAAGAATTTTAACATTACATTTCGAATTAGGGCCTCCACTGTAGCGAGGCGGGCGGAACACAGGCCCGTAGCTATGTGCGCGGGCGAATATTCTGCGTATATTTTTTATCGTATTGTCCTCTCATTAAATTTGTTATAAGAGATGATAACCAGGATATACTTTTGTTAAAAACGTAAACCAATATGGGTTCTGAGTCGTAATTTATTAATCAAATTTCCGCGGTTTGTCTTACCTTAGCATAGTAATCGTGACGATAGAAAGGAGCGTAGGCACCAAAATTTCAGAGATTCTCTTGCGTCCGTCACGCTGCAGTCGGTACCCTTGTAGGCACTATGTGTTCCCTACGATCTCACTGACATGCAAACATCCACGCCGTACCGTGTTCTTTTAGATTTACGTTTAAACCAAACTAATAAATCATGTTGATGCATGTTATATTTTGTTTGAAGTGATTCTTAAGTTACATATACTCCATACGCGGAACCGAGTCATTGAAAAGCGAGGAGCGGCATTTTCAGAAAGAATTGCACAACTAAACGTGTGAGATATCAAATGTGACCCGTTACGTTGAAAATTTTATCGACTGACACTGACGTAAGTACACAACTTCAAAGATGTAATACTGGAAATGCTCAGAGCACGCTCTTATAGTCCAAAGGTTGTTCTGGCTTGACACAACGAAGCGAGTGCACTATTAGTCAACGTCGGTAAAAATCGCATTTTTCTAACCTGGACTCGAGAAAACTTGAGAGACACAGTATTACTAACGAATGTACAGTCAGCATCAAATTGATAGAGCCAAAGTAGCCAATATCGCAACAGCTTATTATAGCTGTTTATTGCCAGGTCACACTCACACTACAGTGTGCGCACGCAGGCAGTTCCTAAATGCGCTGCGTAACTAACATAAAAAACGTGATGAAGTGATGTTGGTGTGATGCGATCAGACGAATTACCCCATTCCAACAGTACAAGCACGCCCTGGGAAGGTGATCTTTACTAACTATAAAAAAAGTGCCTGTGATTAAAATCGAAAAGCCAATTGGGTCGTTTACCTTATGGACGATTCACACCAAACGGCCGGCGTCGGCGCGCACGCCACCAGAGTCAAAGGAATTCGAGCCCTCCATACAGAAGTTAGATTTCCTATTTGAATGGGTTGCGGGCAGCCGATCGGCTGTCTAAAGTCTAGCTTTTGTATGGAGGGTTCGAATTCCTTTGACTCTGGTGGCGTGCGCGTCGACTTTAGCCGTTTGGTGTGAATCGTCCATTAGAGTGGGCTGTGATCGTAAGCGGTGTTCGTTAAGATCCGATTGTATGGAAAGTTTGACAAGTTTGTATGGGATGACAGCTGCCGCGGCGCTGTATTTAACGTTGACCGTACTATAGTCATAAGTTGGTTTAACTCAGCCTTTGTGTTGGTAATCGTTAGTACCTTTTTATGTGTCATACAGTGTCGTGTACAGTACGTTTGAAGCTACTTAAATCGTGTATTTTCCTAAATAAATATTTTCGAAACTAACTATACTTAATAAAAGACTTAACGAGAAACGATCTAGTACGCGTACTTGCATTTTTCACCAACGCTTTTAATTGCATTTAGCTTAAGAATATAAAACGATTTGATTTGATGTGAAAACTCAGATCATATGAACTGAGCGTGAAAATAACAATAATAAATAATGGGGGAAAATCTTACACAAATCGACGTCACTAGACGTCATCGTACATACTTATATAGACAAATACGAGTACATACTTAAATACATAGGCAACATCCAAGACCCAGGAACAATATTCGTGATAAAATGCACAAATAATGCCCTGACCGGGATTCTAACCCGGGACCTTCGGCTTCGTAGGCAGGGTCACTACTAACCCGGGACCTCCAGCTTCGTAGCCAGGGTCACTACTAACCCGGGACCTCCGGCTTCGTAGGCAGGGTCACTACTAACCCAGGACCTCCGGCTTCGTAGCCAGGCTCAATACTAACCCGGGACCTCCGGCTTCGTAGCCAGGCTCACTACTAACCCGGGACCTCCGGCTTCGTAGGCAGGGTCACTACTAACCTGGGACCTCCGGCTTCGTAGCCAGGCTCACTACTAACTAAGCCAAAGTGGTCGTCAATATAATGAAAATTGTTAATGTCAATAATGTATTAATTTTATGTATTAAATTAAAATCTTAAAGCATGTAAACGCGATTAAATAGCAATTAACAGTCATAGATGCACCTTAGAGTAGAGGTAATAGATCAAAAATGTATAAAACCTCCGACGAAAAAAAACATACATTAGTTAAAAATCGTCCCCAGGAACAATACTTTCGATAACAAAAACGCGCCCAAATTGGTGCATCCGTTTGGGAGCTACAATGGCAAAGACAGACACATACATACACATATACGTATGTTAAACTTATAACACCCCCCTTTTGCATCGTGGGTTAAAAATATGTTCCGATTTATTTTATCATTACATAATAACTCGTAAAGAAACGACCACTTCTTCAAGCTCCTACAAGAATATAATTAAAATTATTAGTGGTTCCAATACTGAGCACTGTCCTAATACTTGACATTTACTCTTATAGTCAACAGCAAAAGTAGATGATCATTTTAGTACCTTGTCACTTTCACTACTTTGACGGATCCCAACTGTCGCAGTATTGTTACTTTGGCGCGACAAAGTACTAAAATGATCGTCTACTTTTGCTGTCGACTGTACAATCTTAATTCAAAAGAATAGGCGATCGATTATTGGGCAATAAGGAGTTCAACCTCGGGATATTTACCTAATAGCTAAGTAATGCAAACTGTCTATTATATTTCTCATTACATTATACTCACGGTATATCCATTGCGGAATTTCTATCATTTGTAAAACAAGGAATCACTCGAACACAATCTACTTATGCTGGCGACTATAAGGTCAAATCTGTAATTATATTAGTGCATGTTTTAAGTTATCTGTTGTTTTTTCACTAAAGTTTATAACTATTTCAATCACGAAATGTAAACACATCGTCCACCTGCGCTGATTATCAACTGTATATGCACCTTTTAACGGGGGGTCTGATTTTTTTAGGATACCCTCTTTTTACTAAATTGGTAAATACAAATGGTAGGCATGTAGGCAATATAAATACTAAGCTTAGTTTCACACGGTACCTGTATAAATAACAATTAAGTACATAGTAAAGTGTGTTAGCCAGTAAATTAAATTAATTTGCTGGCGTGAATTTAATATTTTTTACATTACATCACATGAACTAGTAAAAGAAGAAAGTTTATCGATAAACATCCAAACATTTGCATAACAGACTAAGCATGAGAGGAATCTCGGGAACTGAACTGCATTTCAGCGCGTCTAGTTTTTTTAAACATATTTGTAAGAAATACTTTCCGCGGATGCGAGTAGCGAGCCTCGAGTTTTCAAAGGCGTGCCGTAGATAATATTTATTGAACAGCGCGCCAGTCTGCAACGCATCTCGCTGTTACGTTAAGTAATATATGCTTGTACACATATAGGTAGTTGTATTATTTATCTGTTAGTAATCCAGGACTCGAACTTTTCATGCCGATGACGTAAAATTGACGTCACACTGCATATAGGTGATACCAATTGGTGTTACAGCAATTATCAATCTTTAATCATCAATCACTTCATTGGTATTTTTCAAATAGGCCGTATCTGAAAATAATACCATCATAAATGCAGAGAGTTTACGTTCATATTTAGATTCAACATTCCTATAACCTGTTATAAAACTTGAAAGAATGTGAGTTCCTCACCTGCTTATAAATTAAAATTCTAAATAGAAAGAGAATTCCTTTTATAATATTCGGATGCAACGTATTTGAAAAAAGACCATTATAAATGTATGATTAAATGATTGATGATTAAAGATTCATAATTACTATAACACTAATTGGTATCATCCTACATGCAATTTTACGTCATCGGCACGAAAAGTTCGAGCCCTGGTAATATCTGATAGTTTTTGATCCAATTAACAGAAAAGGTTGTAACACAATGGTAAAGTGCTAAAACAAATTACAGAACATTTTACTGGATATTTAACCGGCCAAAAGCGTGTTGGATCACGCAAAACGTAAGAAAGTAGGCATTCTTTATTTTCTCATATTAACTTTTTTGGCATATTTGACTCAGAATATCAGACGCTATCGATCCTAGAAGAAGAAAAAAAGTGTCCTCAGATTTACATACAAAATTTCGATGTCGTTTTTATTGACGCTATACATAAATGTATGGAAAGTAACTTTTTTTTCCTGACTTTGTCACTTTTTTCTTCTAGAATCGATAGCGTTATTGATTATGAGTCGAACTAGCCCAAAAAATCCACTTTGGTAGATGACATCAAGCACAGACCTTTAATCAAGCATAGAGCACCAAAAAAATGCTAAGCGTTTACTCGTATTCACTGAATAATTAGTTTTAAACGCGGATTTCGTATTCTCTCATACAAACGTCCCTCAAGTCGATCCGCTTAAGGCCGCGTTTTGGACGCTAGTGTGCAGCGAAGGGACAAGCGGGCATTCATAACTTGAACTAAATTGAAATGTATGAATAGTGAACGGGTGTTCCCTGATGGCGCCACAAAGTTATAAAAATAGACAGGACAGGAAAAATCTTTTCTTATATTCTTTATACCACCGAAGTTGCAATTCTGAACCTTATTGTAATAATGTGACATGGTTATCGTATTTGTACAGTGTGGCTTACTGGTTATGAAAAGTAGTACGCAATGTCACTGTATCGTTAACGATGTCTCATCACTGTTTCAGCCATAAAACGCGCACATCTTGGGTATAAAAACCTTAGATTAGTATGAGTACTGTATTTGCCAAACATCTCCAATATCAATTCCGGCAGGATTAAATGAGTTCGGTGAAAACCGAGAGCCAGCTGAACTACCGGCACCGGGATTTAAAACCAATTCGCGTTTCGATTCAACGAAGCGTGCAGTTATAATAAAGCAAACATTGTTTTTAAAATAATTTTATTTTCGCAGAAGCCCATACTCGTACGTATAGTTCAATAAGTGGTAGTACGTCGAAATTTTGGAATATTAAAGTGTTTAGCCATACTCTTGGTTGTGCCGTCAGTTTACAATATAAATAACAAATAACTGAACTATTCTCTAAGGGATTGTTGTAATTTACTGCACGAGTCTGATGATCGGACTCATGTTATGTAAATACCTATCGGTGTGGATAACACCGTAATTATGCAAGTGCGACAAATACTCGATCTTTATATGTCTCTTAGTAATATTATAACCATAGAAATAAATGATAGAATATCATAATACCTGAGGCGATAATAAAGATGCCAATCTTAATAAACACTAATGAATAGTATACGATAATTTTTACACACAAAAGATTTACCTAAAGTAATTAATGATGTTTCTTACGGTACTTAAAATACACTCTCAAATAACTTATGTTTTGCCACTCTACCCAAACGTTTACTACATTATTCAATAATGCCCACCAAGAAAATTTAGAAGTTCATTTTACTCGACATATTTCTTTCTTTGTCAGTGAAGTTGCACTTGTTTCTGGTAAGTTTTCGTTTAATTTTTCACCAGAGTCTGCTTATATTTGCGTTATACTTGTCAGAAGGAGTGCGCGCAATAAATATGTCATATTACGAGTAATATGAGCATCTAACATCATATACGAGTATGTAAAATTGGAGTTAAATATGGTCCCAGACTTGCCGTGGGCGGGAATCGGCGCCGGGCGGTGACGCTTGTTTACGCTACGGTTGCGACCACTCTTCCCTGGATCTAACGACGAAGACAACAGATAGGTAAGTAGGTAACCTACCTAACACACGCGCACGAAACACATTGGGGCGCGACAACCAATGAGAAACCTAATTGAGCTTTGAAGTTCTTTCGACAGGTTTTTAATAACGGGTAACATTAATAAAAATTGGTAAGTATGTAGTCCAGTAAAGTCCTCTCAACACCCTACGAAATGCCAATTTGACCAAAGAAGAA
The DNA here is from genome assembly GCA_905163555.1 of Notocelia uddmanniana. NCBI lineage: Eukaryota > Metazoa > Arthropoda > Insecta > Lepidoptera > Tortricidae > Notocelia > Notocelia uddmanniana. Next base: position 11,014,922 of record LR991052.1, on the reverse strand, counting down.
TCTCATTCTAATATCATTCTGACCTTTGACCACGAAAAAAATATTTCTGTTTCTTTATAACATCCCGATACTAACTGAAATATAAATAGCGGCGAGATATTCATGATTGAGCTTGTTTTAATCCCCTCAACGTGAGGTTTTATAAGTTTCACCTGCCTGTCTGTGGCATCGACTGACATCTAAGGTTTTTTAACGGAGAGTTTTATCTGTCGAGATGGTTCTAAGCTATGTTTGGTCCCATTAGAACTCATGACTAACAAATAACACAAAAACACACAACACACACATAATGACTAATACGAGTAATATAAGCTAACAATTGCGAATTTGGGTCATCTGTTTTGTTTTTCTAGCATTTTAATACCACCCACTAAATGTGGACGTCATGATGACCAACCACTAAAGTTTTTTTTTTTAATTTTACAGTACTATAGATTTTGTTTCGGTTTTCAGATGTTATTAAAGGGGGCTCCCATACAGCTAAAGAGGGGCACGAAAATATTTAACCTATCGAGTAGGATATCGTTGTTTAGGACTCATTATGTAGATAAATATCGTATTTTTTGTTTTAAAAATATTGGAAAACCGAGGAGTGAAAAGAAGATTTTTTTAGCTTCGCATTGACCTTGAATTTAAAATTTGGTGATAAAATCTTACCAATTAACGATGTCCGATTATCTAAGAAATATTATTTCCAAAACCGCTTATCCTCCATAATTAACCAAGCCTAATCTTTTTTGTTTACTTTTAAGGCTATTAATGTTGTTTATCAAAACGAACACAAAATTGCACGGTAAATATTAGACAGAATTGCTCAGTTGGAAGTGATTACCTGTCGCGAGTGATTGCCAGTGTCTTATTGATTATATCTCACAGCCCACGCCCTCTTCAGCGCTCGCCTGTTAAGCCTATTTTTACTCACCGTTTGCGAACATCGACAATTTACGTTTCAAACAAGTTGTTTTATAGCGAGGAATATATATTTATTAACATCTACTTACCTCCATTTGTTTGTCATAATCCATTTGCATGTCATAAATTGGTTTATATAAAAATATAGTTAATTGAAATCGGAGAACAATGGCATGTTAGTATGTCGAAGTAGTTCTGGTTTTTAGGGTTCCACGCTAAAATGATAAAAAAGGAACTCTTATATTCCGCTGTATGTATATTTTTTATTATTTCTAAACTAAATTCCTATAACGCTCCGATAGATATAGGCTGTATCCGTGGCGTTCGATTTCTCCTGAATGAATGGGGTCGGACTCGCACTTCACCGGTTTACTGAATGTGGTTAGATGGTAACGCTGAATCCAAGTTTCCGACCTCGAAAGCCCTCCGGATCACTGTTAAATACTTGAAAACCATTACATTTTCGGACTCATACCCGGACCCAGAACCAGAACTTTGATGCCAGGTAAAATGTCCCATTTTAATGTACTAATAAGACTGCATATGTACGAGTATTAAAAAAAAAGTTTGATACAAAATACAAATATATATATATATATATATAGATATATGTACATATAATTATGTCTATATCCTTAAAAACTTTGTAATAAATAACCATTCCTCGCTTTTATACTTTTCTGACGATTATTAAACAGTAAAGATTACCTTTTTTACTTTATAAAGTTGAGCTAACTACATAAAATTTTGTAATAGAGAAATCTAAATCACAAATCTAAATAGAAACAAGTTTCTAAGGAAATAGATAGGTGTCATTATCAGGGGTCGGACAAAAATGACGTAATCTTGCACACAGGATTTTTGTATTTAAACTTCCGTGTGACATGTAGTAACGAAGTAGTATTAATAAAGTAACAAAATAATCGTAAATAAATTAATGGAATACACTGAATAAAATAAATTTCACGAAACTTGTTACCATAAGGTACGATTATTTGAAATTAATTAGGACAAATCTGTGGGAACCTCAGATAAATAAGTTTAACAGTCAAAGGTAAAAATAAAAAAAGATAATTTGATTTTATTATACTTATTATTTAATGAAATTATGCATAGATTAATGACTATTTTTCTAACAAGAGTAACAAGTCTATTATTTAAAACGGAAAATTGCCACAATATTCAAGTAAAAATAACATTTTACAGCGTTTTTTTATACATTAGTAAATATAAATTTTAGCTAAATATAATCCAAACAAATCCATATATATCCAAACAATAACGAAGTCAATTTATTGTTCATCTGATTGACAATGTGTCAGTCAAAAACGTACTTACTCATTTCAAGTGGCGATATCGTTTAATAAAGAGGTTGATAAATGATAAGTGATAATTGTTTATGAAAATCAAAAATACCATTTGAAATCATCCTATAAGTGGCTTGACGTCATCCGCACTTTTTGTCCGACCCCTGGTCATTATACTAATATTACAAGTAAAATTTGTTAGTAAAACAAAACAACAACAGCTGTAATATTAGCTGCCTGGGGTTTCCGAGTTTATAAATACGGTTACATATATGTAGTTGCACAGCTAATCTCATTCACTTATAGACTACTTAGAATATCAAAACCCTTCAACAGCTTAACACACAGTAACCCATCACTTAACGACATTGACAAATTATTCCTACCTACACTACAGGCTGAGTCCTATTAACATAACATTCGGGCTGACCTCGAGGCCTACATCAATAAGCAAAAAATGTTCCCTGGGTGCGTTCCAAAGAGGTCATCTGGGCTTGAGAAACCAGACGAGACGGCGCCGCGTGCTGCCGACGGCGAGGCGCCGAAATACGAGGGTCACCTCAGTAACAAGCGAGTCCAGATACTTGGGTAGGGCAAGCCATTCTCCATACAAAGGTTGTGCAAGTTTTTTGCGTTACTTTTGGCACTAATTTTATTTTTTGTTGGTACATATTGGATATACGCATAACTTGATGTTGAAATTTTGCAATATTTCAAAAAAAAAAACAAAACAAAAAATAATTAAAATTAAAAAAGAAAAACATCAATACATAGCTAACAAAAAAATAAGCATATGGACCAAAAATAGTAACTCGAGTGTAAACACAGACGAAGAAAAACTTGCACAAAGTTTGTATGGAAAAAGCTTGCCCACCCCTTCGCCTTAACTAGAACTTTTAAGCTTCTGTTCCTAAAATTTAAATTGATGAGTGAAAATAATTGATTCCTTTATAAGCAATTGACGCTACTAAGCGGAAAATACTCTACAGCTTAGCACACGTAGCATTTCTTGGCATTAAATGTATAAATACATATGTACTCGTGCTATCTTGCTTTGAATTTTAAGTAAAACTCTCTTTCCTTGTAAAAGAGGTGGCGTTTGGCCTACAGTCGCCAAAACCGAGTGGTAGACAAAAAAAAGGGCCGAGTGCGAGCTGGACTCGCGCACGAAGGGTTCTGTGCCATTATCTATAAAAACGGCATAAAATCACGTCACGTTGTATGAAAGCCCCCTTAAATATCTATTTTATTCTGAATTTTTAGTATTTGTTGTTATACTTAGCGGCAACAAAAATACATCATCTGTGAAAATTTCAACTCACTAACTATCACGGTTCATGAGATACAGCCTGGTGACGGACGGACAGACAGACAGACGGACGGAGAGCGGAGTCTTAGTAAAAGGGTCTCGTTTTACCCTTTGGGTACGGAACCCTAAAAAGCATTGATTTACTGCTTATGTTAATTATAACTTGTTGTAATTGATGATTGAAAATGTAGATTGTATTTCATTTTGAATAAACTGTAAGCATACGCCTATGAACAGGCGGGCAATCAGTTGAGACATTCCTATTTTTTAATTTAGATTTTCCTTATTCTGCTTATCAGATGTAATTAAGGTTTTTTTACTTTCGTTGCCTACCTAAAAGCTCTTTCTTGGCAGAAGTAATTAAACTATTTAATAGCGCTTCTTTGAAAAGGTATATTTAGAAATTGTCCAGGCAATGAATAACATTATGTTGTTAGGGAGCTTCGGGTTCCCGTTTCCTATAACCATGTTGGTTTTGCTCTTGGTCTGATGTATTTGCCTAGTAGGGTATGTTTTGTGGTTGGTTATAGTTAGTGTGCGGCTGGAAAAATGACGTCAATGCCACAAGCATTGTGACGCTTCAGACGGTGGCGTGGGTGTTAATGTATTTCACAGAATTTGCTTATTCAGGGTACTGATTCAAAGAGTTGACGAACGTAGCCAGCTTAAGCTATGTCATGAATCACATTAGCGTAGATCTTTGATCTTTTAAATCTATGGTCGGCATCAATGTTTAGGTCTTGTCCCTCATTACGATGTAATATAACGAAATGTCCGCTGACGTGGACAGGTGCTCGATCGAAATCGGCTTTCAGGCGAAACCGAAAACTAATTTCGGATTTTGCTTCAGTTTCGACCGGAACTGAAACCAAGTAATTTTGGCCAACTTTGACCGAAACTGAAACCAAACTTCGGGACACTAGTTTGCGCTCTCGAAAACAGAAAGTTTTGTAATGAACAAGTAAAAGTGCGACTCGAGTGAGCACGTTACAGAAATGTTGCTAACACGCCCGATACAAATTTAGTGATCCATTTGATCCCACCGGTGATGCTTATGGCTACACAGAAAAGACAACGGAATCCCACCGGTGATGCTCATGGCCACAAAGAAAAGATAGTGTGATGCCACCGGTGATGCTCATGGCCATACAGAGAAGATTACGTGATCCCATCGGTGATGCTCATGGCAGCCAACGTGTTAATACCTATGGTCACGACCATACCGACACGACACGATGGCATAGACACGTCTATGCACAGCCGGAGCGATTGCGCGCAAACACAAATAGCTATAACTATACCTATGGCTTTGCCTAGGAGTATTAAGTACAGACACAACGCACACCCAAGATAGCAGAATAATTAAATTAATTTCTGCCTCTGTTACCACGTATACATGTGGTATTTATAGATAGGTATTCATAATGATTAAATAATTAATATATTGGTACCTGGGAGATCAAGCTTATTCGGATTTGTTCATGTTTCTCCGAAGAAAACGAGTTTATATTAGTGTATATTTGTAGATCGATATTTCATCCCAGTAAACCCCTATATCGTAAATTTCATACATTACAAATATAGCTCGTCTAATTTTTTTTTCTAATTTTCCCTGAAATTCAAAGTGGGGCTAATTAATTTAAAATGATAAAGAACCTGGCATGGACAACTCCACCAAGACGTGTCAACCAATTTTTACTTTTAAGTGGGGGTGAACTTCACTGCTTTTAAGCATATAAGGAAATTTGGTGTTCAGTTCTTAAGTGACTCAGTCTTGTCCTATTAGTTTCATTGTCCTCATTGTCTTCGACACGTGTCTTTTAAAGCCGAGAACATGTGGGACGTGTACTCCCGTGTTGATGTTTTATCTTTGTAGCTCGAGCAAGACATATTTACATACTAAGTAGGAGAGGGGTAGAAATTATAATATTCAATTACTTTCAACAAGATTAAACGGGATGCGTTTAAGTTAGCAGTGTTACAAGTTTCCGTACTTGAATATTGGTACGGCAAGCTAAAAACACGAAGTATTAGTCGAATTGGCAAAATAATTCGTAATAACTGAAGAAGATCGGCAATTGTGTTAATCAAAAGAACATTTTTTATTATTTATAATTATATTTACATTTAGTTAATAGTGTTTACGTTTAGCGCGCTATCAGTATATACGTACAGATGTTAAAAATATTGAACCATTTTAGACCGGATTAAACTAACACTATTTTTGTTTCGTCGACTTGAAACCTACCCGGATTTGACTAAAAATGAATAAAGGGCGTAACTCAGGGTAGTCACGTGACTTTGTGAAAGTGCGATCGGTGTCTAATTGTCATTTTAAGTATGGAAAATTACATTCAGATCTACCTTACACACGTTCGAAAGCGTTGCGTAAATATCCCGTGAGATATAGGTACCTATTGATGTATCGTATGGACAAATCTAAGTGATTAATGTTTATAACATCACTAAATTGAGCACTGATTCTCTAATCCCTTTAGATTGCGTAGGTTGTCGCATGCTGGATAATCGCCAGTACCTATGGCCTTGTGTCAGCCGTTGTCGCGACGCCATACGAGTTATGGCAAATGGTCGACATAATACTTAAATACACATAAAAGAGAAAAGTCGTAGAAGTAAATATGCCTTATTACATTTCGCCACAGCAACAAAAATATATATTAAAGGATTTCCAGACTAAATATATGTCTGTTTTTTTGTTTTCACACACTCTTTTTGGAGATGGTATTGCTAAGAACATAATTCGAGTTGTGAAGCTCACTATCCCGTTTGTGGCTAAAAATTTTCTGAGGCCGAGAAATCACAACCTCCTAGCGGTCCCAATTACTCGCACTGTAGCTCATAGAAACTCTCCTGTAGTCAGGGCTGTAAGGATGCTGAACTCGTTTCTGTCATGGGCACCCGAATGTGATATATTCGTGAGTCGATGGGCGCATGTGTGTCGTGCTTGTCTTAAATATTGCGAGGAGATGGACGAAAGTTAAATATTGTTTTATATAAGTACCTGTTTAACTGTCATCATTTTTGTGTCTTTCTTATGTTACCTACCTATATTTTATGTATTATGAATTATACAGTGACTTGGTAATACTGTGATGCTGTATACATTTTGTTTGCTATAAATAAATAAATAAATAAATAAAGTAAACTGTCTGACATCTAATGCAGCGCATGCTTGCATCCTAATATTTAAGTGTTAAAATATCAAATGCGCAATATTTGATACGCAATATTATAATACGCATATAGGCGTGAGTATTATGCATGTACATATGTAGTTAGCGGGTATGCGCGGCAATCAAGGCACCTTATTGGATCTTAATAGACCTACACTTTCTGTACCATGCTATGCTGATGTTGCTTAATTCAATGAGAAGCTGTCTAGCGGCGGAAATGCAATTTAGGACCCGGAGCTGATGCCATCAGTGCAACGTGTAACTCATTAGTCAATGTCAAGGCCAGGAGGTATATGTGTGTCTATGCTGTGTGCGCGGTATCTGTATACTCGTAGTATGAGTTTTAGTAGGTCATATTAAAGGACCTGCTGGCATCATGATCACTTTTACATTCGTTGTATCGCATTCATCTTATTTAGATACGTCATATAAATGAGATAATATTGAATTTAATTATGGAGCTAGCAGATGCCGTTCGTTAGAGAACTGTGAAAATCCGCCTTCGGATTTGGCGGATCGTAATGGTTGGCTGTTAGTTTGAGTGTTTGAAGTATGATGTTATTTTGATGACAATGAAGCGCGGTAAAATCAACAACGTCTAAAATATGGTCTTTGTTAATTTTGATTTTACGGGACTTAATTGCTACATAAAAACTAAGCGAATAACAATAGTCATCATCAGCCGAAAGACGTCCACTGCTGGACATAGGCCTCCCCCAAATACTTCCACAATGACCGGTCCTGCGCCACCCGCATCCAGCGGACACCCGCGACCCAATTACAATAGTGATCTACGATATTGTAGCCTTTAAATAAGTTTTATAATTGCTACTTACACAAAAACTAAGCGAATTACAATGGTGAAGTTACGATGTTTCATCGTTTGAATAAGTTTTATAACGGTTAAGCGTTTAATTAATTTATTTCATTTCATATCACATGACATGAGCAATGGATTTGCTATGCAATTTAATGTTACATAAGTCACACAAAACAAACGCGCTTCAACATTTAAAACACAAAACTTAAATACGAGTACATTCTGGAAACAGCGCTGACTACTTTCTGTTTTTGTGGATTATATTAATAATGTTTTAAGCTCATTATGATCTGCTTACTGCCTTTGGTATTCCAATTCTTGATTGTATATGTATTACATAATTTTAGTGTTCAGTCACTTTTCTCAACAAATTTATCGTCCAAGAGGTGTAGAGAGGCAACGTCGTCAGCATAATGGGGTCCATGCCGCAGGCGGACCTGTTAGACGGGGTTTTCTTTTTATAATTGGGGGATTTTTTATATGCAGGTTTAATATTATATATTTACTTTGTTTTTTAATATATATATTTTTTTACTTTATTTTTAGTATTATGTTTAAATGTATGTAAACATTGTATGGTAAATAAAATAATGCAAATAAGTGTACGGTCTCGTGTATTTACAACGTTGTATGAGCACAGTTTGAAACCCAATAGATTTAATCCAACAAAAGCAGGGGATAAAAAATAACAGTCAAAATAAAGGCCAAGGTTATAATCCGAGACTAGGAAAAACATGGCTTCATAATGCGTCAGCTCAGTCACAGACAATGCCAAATGTAATATCTAATATGTAACGCCTCACAGGTATTCCATTTATAAAGCTTGAAACACACAGAACGCGGCGCAGCGTGGGGCGGAGACAGTTTTGTGATTTGTGATAAAGCCAACGTTGTCCGGGGGACGTCGCACTAAAAAACCGCGCGGGAAGCAAAGCTGGCGTGTTGTGACATATGAATGAACAGTGTAACGACAGTCGACTATTTCGGAAAAATCAGATATTCAAAACCTCCGCCCCGCACCGCACCGCAACCGCTCTGAGCGTTTTGAGCTTATATAGTTTTTGAATAGGCCTTACAACCTGTTAATCTGTAAATTAACAATAAACTAAGCACGGAGCTTAACAATAGTTTTGTAAGTTGCGAGTAGTTTTTATTTTAATTTCCGACGAGCCAATCCGTTGAGTTAGCCTAAGTTTCAAACTAACCCACCTAACAGTACCCTGGCAAGTTAACCGGTCTGTTTAACGATTGAATGAAATCGTGCATTAGTCAATTATAGTAGCTCAGAACAAATTATCAAGCTTGCGATTAGTTTGACTCAGATCTTGCTCTTCTGTGTCTCGATTAAGGCCAACCAAGTAAGTACAGATGTGGTGTCTTTTCCATTGGCTAAACTCGAACTCGGATTACAACTAGATCTGAAGAAGTGTCAATCAATTACCGTATTATTTAACATCTGCTATATCAAGCAAGCAAAATAATACCACTTTTCATTCTGACATTTGGCACGACTAAGCAGTTTGGGTGAAATACAAGTGGGAAGTGTGCGAGAGCCGAGTTTTGCAGAAGCGTTAAGCGACAAGGACAGACGGTTTGATACAAGCGTCCTATAGCGCAAAGTGTCGCTTCTACCTAAGCACAGCCTTATAAAATAGTTTCACCGCTTTCATAACATCATGAGCGAAATTTCAAACTTGAGCGCAGACTGTTTAAATTAGTATACCTAAGTATCTAATATGATGCTCTCTGATACTGATATGGGCTGTCGTCAGATCGCTTTAGACGAATATATGAATCTAAACATACATGGCAACGCAAGAACTAATTTAGTGAATATTATTTAGAAAATGGGAAAAATAATCTAAAACTCTGTGAGCAATTATAACTACGCGCTCGATAAAACTAAATGCTCGTAAATGAGATTAATGCATTTGAAATAGAGGGATTATTTCTATTTCAATCATTTTAAAATAGTTCACGCTTGCAAGTTGTTGGCAGTATCAAAGTTACACTTTGCTATTTAATTCAAATTGAAATATTTTCGCCGCAATATCCTTATAAAGGGTGTACCAAATTATACGCGTAACTGGTTTAGAATAGATTAGTTGCTTATAACGGAGAAAAGGCTGCTTCCTAAGAGCATCTACAGTAACCTCTTGGGTCCAAAAATTTTATAAGTTTTCACTTGGGAGAAATTTTGATCTAAAGTTATGACCTCCAAGTAATGGATCTTGGCACCACGAGATCATAGCGCGGCAGTCACTGCTGATATTGAGGTAGCATCTAGTTGTTACTCATAATCTTTGTTGCATTTTTGGTTTAAAAGGATATTTTTGGGACTTTTCAATTTTTTTTACTCATTTTTTTGTATTTTTTAAATAAATAGTTATTAATATAGCTCCAGTAGAGTAAAAACTTTTTTTTTTTAAATTAAAACCATTGGGAAATAATTGCTGGAGAGCTCAATAGTGTACCGTTTAATTTTTTGCTCCTATTATAGGCCACACCCTGTATATTGTTATATTCGAACACGCTCCCACCAACTTCATACAAGAGGGACGTTTCTAATTTTTTTACCTACAGCGGCGTATTTCGCAATTGATAAGAATATGTTATGTATGAAAATAACGATGTTAAAATTTTAAGATATTCTTAACTCAAATTGTAACGGATTTTGACACTGATGTCAAAGTCCGTTACAATTTGAGCAGGGTAGACAGGTAACTTTTCGATACGATAGGTATGTACAGTCAGCATCAAAACTAGCTACGCATTTGAAAAGTTCAAAAGTCTTTATTAACCTTATAATAAAGACTTTTCAATCAGAAGCTTAAGCTTAGAGGAATAAGAGCTTTCGACGCCTTCATATGCGTTGCTACTTTTGATGCTGACTGTACATCTAACTATTATTTTATCTATGGAAGATATCCATGCTCAGGGAGACCTATTGGCTCATAGGAAGACAGTCAAAATTAAGTATAGAAAACAAAGTATTGATTTACAAATGTATCATCAAACCGATATGGACATACGGCATACAACTATGGGGCTCAGTTTGCCACTCTAATGTTGAAATTCTTCAATAATTTCAGAACAATGCCTTAAAAGTAATAAGCAATGCTTCATAAAAAAACAAAAATCCGGAAATGCCAACAATCAAAGAGGAGATACAAAGATGTTGCCATAATTACAAGCTCAATAACACGCTTAGCATCAATTTAAGATATAATTAGGAAAGTCACACCAATGGATTTGCTTTTGACTTGATATTTTCTCTTCTTCTTCTCCAAACATATCTGATTACGGCTCAAGGCTGATGACGAATAGAAAAATGAAAATAAAAAAAATAAGATTTACCTAACGCACGCTGAAAAACGTTGCGCAGATAATATCCCGTAGGATAAAGCCCTTATAGTGCGCTATCACCATAACTACTGGCACATAGTACAGTCAGCAACAAAAGTAGCTAAGCATATGAAGGGGCATATGCGGGTGGCGCAGGACCGATCATTGTGGAAGTCTTTGGGGGAGGCTTATGTCCAGCAGTGGACGTCATTCGGCTGAAATGATGATGATGATGATATGAAGGGGCCAAACGTTCTTATTCCCTTGTAATAAAGACCTTGAAACTTTTCAAATGTGTAGCTACTTTTGATGCTGACTGTACCTACAGTTACAAAGTAAGTAGTCATACAATTAAAAAATGAAAACGTCCCGTAACATTTCGTAATGCAAACTAAGTAACGAGAGTTTTAAAGACCTTTTGCCTGCGTAACGAAGTACTGCAGTCATTTAAGCGCGAGTAAACGAATTATCCGCTAAAACGGGTTCGAGCCGGTATTTATAGAAGAGGGAGAAATGAGGCTAGCATTTATAACGACCCTTTTTATAGGTCGAATCGTACGTTATCGTTGTAAGTGTTTCTGTGTTGGTTTAAGGCGAGGTATTTATTAGGGGACAAATGTTCCATGGCACGTGGCGTCAGAACCGCGGGCAAAGTAGCACAACGTTGCCTAATATACTTAGAAAAGCTGGCACATTGCGCCACTTAGTTCCACGTCATTGACGGCATGATCAGCATGTTCCCTAGTGAATCCCTGGTTTTACTGAATGGTTATCAACTATAACTAGAACTACATTGTGGAAGTTTTTGGGGGAGACCTACCTATATCAATGGACTTTTGTTATGTGAATCGCTGATATACAGCAAAACTTATTTGATTCGACTGGAGAATTTATTAAGAGTCTCTATTTTCTACACATGTAATGACTATCTACAGAGACACTCGTCACTAATCACTTTTAAATTCTACGTCAATAGAAATAGAGTTCAATTTCTCTACATACAGAAATTAGAAATTAACATAAAATTTGTACGCCAATATGTAAAACACGTAGGTCTGTACGTATTTATTATTATTATTTCAAAACCTCTATGTTTAATAAAACCTATTATATACTCTTCAAGCCAAGTTCACATTATTAAAACAGTTTTCTACAATGTTACCGCTTCGTTTCTATTAAAGAAAAGTCAAAAGACTACACAAACTCACTTCATTACCGCCGTTTTTCTGCACAAAGATGTGTTTAATAAAGGAGCTGAGCATAAGTAACTGCCAATAAATTAAGAAAAACGCTCTTGATTGTACCATACGGTGTTGTTGCACTTGTAATTGGCATTGTGGAAGCGCACTTTCACATAAGTACAGTATTTTATTGAATGTACGCAGGTGAGCCACAGTGGCGATTTAATATAATCGGTCAGACTAAAACTGACAACTATACAGAATACTGTCTTTATTGGTAAAATCAATTTTCACAAGTCGTATGATTGGTTACATAGTTCATTATAATTAATTAGTTGCATTTTTATAAGTATAATAACCCCCTTATTAATAAAACTTAACAAACCTCTGTTAACTAAAATTTGTTTTGTCCCTTTTTCACAAACATAAATGTCAAAGTGACAGATAAGGACGTACCAACTTTAGCGGCTTGTTAACTAGTATAGGCTTGATGGACGTTTATGAATAAGGGGGTTAATCTACAATTACTTGGCAATTTGACTACAGTGTTAGATAAGTTTTCTGAGCACCAAAAACTCGTCCATCGAGTAGTACTCGTATGCCCGATTTATCAGAAAGAGTTTTATTTGTGCCTGGTTTACGAGCATACGATAGATAAATCCAAATAACAATGTGCATACAAAAAATGACAGAGATCTAATGGCGCAAGTTCGACACGTTACGTAAACAACTAGAAACAGACATATTCGAAGATTAGAATTACTCATATATAACGTGAGTTAGTTTTTGTGGTTCTGGAAATTTCAGCACTGTTGTAAGCGGCATTTTCAAGGATTACGAGTACCTGACGACCTGGGAGTTAGTCCTTGAAAATGATACTCGCTGATCGCTACAGTGCCGAAATATTGGAAATTCGCAAAAATTAATATAGACAGTGTATACCTGGTTTTCAATTCTGATGTTAATGAGCATGTTAGTTTGAAATCGTTAGCTAAACATTGAATAAGAATAATAAGAATAAGAAAAAGTTTATGCCTTATAACAAAATAACCGTTAAATATTCAGAAAACCAAAACCTACAAGATACATTATACGGTCTTATTTTAAAACAGAAAATTACTAAAGAAACTGTAATAAAAAGCGGCAAAAGGAACACATTCAGCGACTGCTGGCGGCCCATGAATGTACCACTAGGGCTGCTTCCCAATGTGCCCCTAACTTGGTCTATGTTGTTTGCCGAGAAGAAAATGTAGTGGACATTGCAGAAGTTGTTGTCGTTTTGTGTCTAAATGCGAAGTGCCGGGGTGCCCGGTTTGATTTCAAGATTAAACAGGAATGAAGTTGTTAGTTGCACAATAGAAGCCAAGTACAATACAAAAGTAATATCTACTTTTAAGCTCAGGTTTCCACTCATCCTCTAAGGCTGACCCCATTATAAGAATAAAAGCGTACACTCTATACACAGTTGTGCCACTGACCTCTTCATAGGTACTCATATTTATACGGATTGATATATTTCGTTGGTAAATAGATATATAGTTACTTATTTAAGAAAAATGCTGAGATCATGGAGTTGATGGCCGAACATCATTGGCGAGATAAAATCACACAGACTTTTTTTACTTGGGCCGACCGAATAGTCGCCGCACAGTCGGTGGGCCCAGGTATCGCTGAGAATCAGCGTGTAGGCGGATCTGCGTCAGTTTGAGATAGACAACTGGCAGAACCAGCGCAGGAACGGGGAAGGAGGCGTGTTCTCGTTTCAGAGGCCAAAGATCCGAAATAGTAGTAAGTTATTTATTAAGCCTGAAAGTGTGGGCCATTTTGAGCTAGTAATTGGCAGGCAGTGTGAGCTCCTAATCGTCCACTGACGATTAAATAGTCTTAGTTAAGTGTATCATTGGTGCTTAAAGGGCGTGGATTGGAAAATAATGACAATTCTCAAAGTGCCGCTTGACTCAGAGCAAGGAAAAAATACATGTAGCGGTGCATTATGAACAACCTAGCGGAGAATTTTTAAAACCATACCTAATACAGAAGCGCACGCTCACTCACACGCATGTAAACCAAAGAATGCCCAAAGCTCAAAACGTGTGATTTTGACATGATTACTTGTATTATGTGTTTTGTACTCACACACAAATTGATCAATTATTGTAATGGACCATCTGTATTTTTTTAGTCTGAGTCTCATGAACTAAGAAATTTATTACATTTTGGATAAATGTATCATATCATCATGACTAAATACGTATATTTGGTAATCTGTCAATACCAAAACACGATTGCTGAACATTCCCTAGTTAATAACACGTTTAAACAAAAAGATGTTAGCATTAATTTTTCCTTTGAATATATGTACATGTCGATGGGGTTAAGATTTCCAGGAACAACGGTGAAGTATCTTGTATTCGTAAACTAAATAATAGCAACACAGAGAAACGAAATACAATAGTTTCAAAGCTTGCATCTCATTAAAACGTGCCTGTTGTAGTCAAACTCCTTTACGCTATAAGCATCCATGCCATTTACAACTTAGCTCCAGTTAGTTAAGGTTCATTTTGCTAGGAACGAGAATAATGTAGCTACGAGTAAAATGTGTAACTGAAGTAAAGCTCCAATGTCTTTGTATGATAAGAGGTTGCGATAGTTATTTTCAATGTACGCGTGCTACGAGCGTAGCGTTTCCTACGCCGTAGCGCTGTATTGTAATAGTATTTTATGCCACACCTGGCCAAAAAGTGGCTTTTACCGCACGCTACGCGTACGGAAAAAGTCAAGTGTAACAATAATATAATGTACACAACACGGGAGGTAATAAATAAAGCTCACGATCGCATTTATATACGTCCCTCGCCTACAGCTCGGGCCGCAAAATCTGCGATCTCAGCCTTTCTTTGATTTACCACCCTAGTTGTGTAATGTACTATTTTCTACTCCAACGTTGTAATCTGTCAATTAAATGACTGACAGCAGTATTAAAACAATAAACTTTATATACCCATGCAAGTCTATATCACAGATAATTCATGACACGACTGGTGGGAGAATCATAATGGAATGAAATAAAAATATTTTCTGAAACGTAACATAATTAGGTCTTAAAACTGTTGAGTCTTTAACACATTATTATTATTATGTAACTGTTGCATAATAGTAGATTACGATACAAGTGCAGAAAATAGGAAATTCGCAACGAGTGGTGATAAATTAAAACACGACGGAAGGGAGTGTTTTAAATCGACACGAGTTGCGAATTACCTATTCGCACGTGTATCGTACAACGTTTTACAGTACATATGGCTCTTTAAAGTTTCGACATATGCACGTAATCTGCTGATTACCGCACTCGTGCGGTAAAGTAGCACCATATGTACTGTAATAGTACATTACTACAGAGGCCGGGACGAAAGGGGTTGCCGGCCGAAGACATATAGACCGGATAGGTCTAAGGCGGGCAACCGCATTTTTCCCGCCGAGGTATGTATAGTGATTTTCTCAAACATGCAATGAAATGAACAACAAAAATATCAAAGTTTTATTTTTAATACGCATAGTAGCAGAATGTCATGATGCCTGTGCCACAAATTTATGTGAAATGGAAATTAAAAAAGAGGACTTTGCCGGCCTAGGCCTGCAAGATTTGTATGAAATTCCATTAACGACCACTTGTCCTAGCCGCACCTGAAACGTCATACTTCGCAGCCTATTTATTATAAGGAACATAACATCAATATTTCATTGCATGTTTGAGAAATAGATATTTACGACCCGTGTTTTGTACACAATTTTACGTCACCACTTGGCCAAAAAGTGGGGGCGGAAAAACGCGCTTTTTGGCAAGGTGTGGTGTAATAGTATTTTATTTATGCAACAGTTACATAATAAGGGTTCTTAAAATTAGAGAGCCGCTGTAACAAAACGAGCGTAGTGAGTTATTAAAGACTCGAGAATTTCAAGACCTGATTATGTAACGTTGCATACAATATTTTTTCTACGACGGCAAAAAAAGATGTAAATTAAAAATTGATATTGATATAAAAGGGCATTGACATGTGCCTCTTTAAAACACAGTTGTACACTAATGTATGGAAATTCATTTTTATTCTCCCACCAGTCATATAAATACTTGTATATGGACTTGCATTTGTATAAAAAGTTTATTGTTTTAATATTACTGTCAGTCATCTAATTGAATGATTATGATCTTGGAGTAGCAAAAAAGGTAGAAACGGCTCAAATTCGAATCGTTAAGTTAAGTGCACTCTCGTTCTTTTCTTCCTCATTTGCCTATGGGATTGTGCGCCTATCTGGGATTCTGATTACGCAACTTTTTCGAGCGAACTTTCCCTATTACGAATGACCTACAAGTCGATTGCCTTGCATTTCTTAGGAACGGTGGGTAGACCATGGCAGGTCAGTTGAATTGATTTAACGCTTGCTTAAAAAGTTGCGCCATTACACCGTACTAAATAAAATTTAATTTGAACCTCTAATCCGATTTTGCTTATTTAGATACTTTCACTGAAATGATATTCTTTCATTTTACAACAGTTGTGGGACCATCCCAAGTGAACCTAATTTTGATAACAAAGTTTAATTTAATGTTTATTTTTAAAATATTTTAGTTATGTTAGTTTATATTACTTTTATATCCATCCATATATATAATGAGTCGTCCTTTCGTAACTGTAACTCCCCTGTAGTTAAATACCTACGCTGCAGATGAAATAATAACATTAAATATATTTATATTGTGCAGAGTGCTATATTAGGTATTGCGAAACTTTCGTAGCCGAGTCATAATTTGGCGGTAATTCCCGGAGTAAGAAAGACAAAGAAATATGTGTATTTATCGACCACTTTCATCCCAACACTATACTTTTGGCATGCATATTAAATAAAAATAAATTCATATTTCTAATAGCAAACGTTACTCGGAATAGACTCCTCTTATCGGTTTTTGAATAAAACCTACCTGATATCAATTAATATAATGTTTTCATCACTCGGAATCCACTATAGCATTATCAGTGATAAGATATACGTTATTAAAATCACTTTTATTACGTTTACTGATTATGGTTAAAGTTGGGCGGCACCAACACACGATTAGAGACCGATCAACGTTAAATATGGCACCCGCAACTGACGTCCCATAGTAACGTGACAGAATTTCCATAGTAAATAAAAAATAAATAAATAATGTTGGGAGACTCAGGGGTAGAATTAACACTTCTTCATCTTCAAATATATGCTATATTCACGTACACAATACAATAATTCGACCTCTCTTCAGGGCGGACTCGCTTAGTCTCCCGCCTGCAACTATTATTCCACTAGACAGAGACAGTTGATATTCTAAATTTAATTTGAACTAACTGCCAGTCCCCATCTTGGTAGGAGATCTGTAAAGCTGGTTATACAACCTTTACATATCCCGCCGCTCCGGTGTGGACTGTGGAGTCCGCCCTTAAAATACAATTTATTTTACCTATCTACAATACAACCTAACCTTAACTACGCCCTACCTATGCGACGACCCCTTAACAAGCATTTAATACAGCCTGCCTCACACTACGAGGTAGCTAAAATTAGCCACACACCTGGTTCATCTAATGTAGCCTATGGCTTATAAACTCCACGCTTGTGAACTAACCTTAACTTTGGTTACCATAAATACGTCGCTGTTAATGACAACCACAGACAAGCCTACTTACACCTATGTCATTGTCATGTCAACAAGGCACTTTCAATGACCGAATAATAACTACCAACCCCATCGATATTTATTAAACACAGTATGCAAAACAAATTAAATGATGCTGCAGTGACGACGTAGAAGTGACGACCACGCAAAGTCATCGCCTTCCCGCCGCTCCGTAGTAGCTGTAGTAGTGTTAATATTACCCCGCACCTCCACCATGTAGGGAGACTGAGGTACGGGGTACAATTAACACTTCTTTATCATCATATACACACAATACAATAACTCGACCTCTCTTCAGGGCGCACTCGCTTAGTCTCACGCCTTCAACTATTATTCCACTAGACAGAGACATTTGATATTCTAAATTTAATTTGAACTAACTGCCAGTACCCATCTCGGTAGGAGATCTGTAAAGGTGGTTATACAACCTTTACAATAAATATTAGGGATCAATTTGTACACATATCGAACTAGTCCTATAGTAAGCCCAATAAGGCTCGTGTTAAAGGTACTAGACGAAGATATATTTTATAGATATATACTTAAAATACATAGAAAACATTCAAGTCTCAGGAACAAATGTCTCTGCTCACCACAGTAACAAATGCTTTTACCGGGATTCGAACTCGAGAGACTCTAGCTTCGGAGGCAGTATTAGTAACTTGACAAACCTTCAAAGTTCGAAGTAACTTGACAATCACTCCATAGAAGCTTGACAAACTTTCCATACAAACTGATTTTAACGACGCACTTTACAGACCAGTTTAACCCACCCTAAGACTCTATATCTCACTCCCTGTATCGGTTTGATGTCAAAGTTACATTTTTGTAGCGTGTGCTCGCTTCCGCGCGCGACAAACTTAAAGCCAGGTATTCACTGGAGCCAGGTATTCACTGGGAATAATAAGAGTATGTAACTGACTTTCCCGCGGTTATATGTGTGGGGTATAACATCCTTAAAATGCATAAATTTTAGTTAACTTTTACATGAAATAAATTGTGACTGTCTCTTGCGCTCGCCGCAAATTCACGTACGATTATATGAAAATACTAGCTTGACACCTAATCCTACTACTAATGAATCTTTATTTATATTCATATTCAAATGCGATTACATTCCTATGAGTAGCTATACCTTTATACAGTAAATAGACTCTCTAATATTCTCCCGTTACATCATTTATCAAGTTCATAATTTTTTGAAAAACAAAACTTAAAAAAGCTCTGTAGGTTAATATTGTTCATTGAAATTGCACTAAGGATAGCTTGAATCCATTTTCCAAGTAATACCGACATTTTTACTAGAAAGTTGGGTAATTAGTTGACATAAGATTTTTCTTTGGAATTCACAAATTATGCCAGAAACAATTAACTACTTAGCGGTATTCTGCAAGCGTGCTTTGTTAATCAGATGTTACTGTACGTGACTGTACCTAATTAACAGATGGCATTATTAAATAATACGAGTAAATTGAAATATTGTCGAACACAGGCCCTGTAGGGAAAATTGAATTTCGGCTGCAAAATGACATTGCTCTCCAAACTCAGTGGACCTTACCTTTATGTGCGCATTGATGCAGTGGTTACCTTTCATATGTTTAATAATTAATTTTCTCGTAAAATTAAATCAGAAGGCAGAATTAAACAGATGCGAGTATATTGAATAAAGCCGTCCTAGAGTTCAGGTGAAATTAAGTCTTATGACAGTGACGTAAAGGTGTTGGCATTTTTAGGGTTCCGTACCTCGAAAGAAAAAAACGGAACCCTTATAGGATCAATTTGTTGTCCGTCCGTCTGTTAAGACCCTTTTTCTCAGGGACGCGTGGAGGTATTATCAAATACTCAGGTCTACCGTCCCTTGGAGCTGTGGAAAAATCAAACTTCTAAGCCAACGCAATCAAAAGATACAGCCGTTTACTTATGCCGCAAATATCCGCAAATTTTCGATACTCGCAAGGGAATCAATAGATACAAGGTACTTCCCGTGAACTCAGAATCTTGAAATTTGGTATGATAAGCAACGTCTTATAGCACAGATAAAGGATAAATAGCGAAAACCGAACGTTTAGTTACATCATTTAATAAAAATATTTTTTACGGAACCCTCGGTTACGCACCAATTACGAACGTAAAATAGCTAAATCTGTCAATTTTACTAGCTTAACGTCAGGAATCAGATTCCATTAACACGTTGACAGAAGGGGACATCCCTTGGACATCGCTTGTTTTATTCTAATACATAGAAATCATACTGGCGACATGCCTGTGCCATGGAAATCACATTTTGTGTTCCCAAATTGAGATCGTCGATGTATATATACATACATACATGTGTTATCGACTTTAAGCAAGCCGTAACATTATGTTAGTTTAAAACGACTATTGCACTCTTGTCCCACGCCAATAGGTCGTGTCTTACTCTGAGCCCGAGAGGGACATACGGCCTTTTGGTTTAGGACCGCAGTTCAGTTTATAAGTAGTTATAAGTTCGTAACTGCTTTATGGTAAACTTTAAGTGAGCGCAACGCTAACTAACTGCTTCGCAGTTTGGCGAAACTTTGTCAACCGGTACTATTGCTACGTTTTATTTTAATATTTGCAATAGAAAAAAGGTATAGTTTTCAGTTTATTAATGACTCATTACCGTAGAAATAATATCATGTTGAACCATTTGTGTTAGCTAAAGCAACATTTGTAACATTAAGTACATTTCATATTTCCACCAGTATTGCGGGGCCTTGATGGCCTCAAACAATAGCAACTTTGTACCAATTGTAAAAAGGAATATGAAATCATTCCTTTACATACTACGCAATAACAAAACGTCGATTGAGAATTTTTCTTTTCGTTTTCGCGTTCATAATCAAAGGTTCGCTTAGAAACAGGTGACTTCTAAGGCGCTTTATTTACTGTTTAAATGTTAAGGGCAAGGTTATCGCACATTGCAAAGGTTGCTTACAGGATAGGTGTGCCGTGAACGGCAACGACAAAGCATTCGTTTAACTTGAGTGTGCGTTTATGCACTTGGGAGTACAACGGCGGCACAAAATATGTTACGTCAGTAGTCAGCAGCCTTAACACCTTTGAACATAAAACTTAACAAATGATGATGATTTGGGGTTGAGATCATTAATCTGTTTTTCAGACTTGGTATCTGTTAGCCAGAACTGACAAGCAACAAACGCCTTTCATTTTTAATTAATTCGATGACAAAAATACACTCTTTGACGCATAGTAATGGAGAGTTGACAGTACCTAGGATGACCAAGTTGTATGTGATGCTAATGTGTACAATTGACTAGGTAGTTTGTCGTCGCTCTTTCATTGAATACTCGTATCCACCTGAGATGTACAGTCGACCAATTTGATTTTTGGGCCATTTCGTACCTTCACCGCCACTTTTGACTCAGTGACAATAATATGAGAACAAAGTTGCCCAGAAATCAAACTGGTTGACTGTACGAGCCACGAGCTGCGTTTTCATTTCATACTCGTCTGTGTTTTTTTTCAATATTCTAAGACCGGAAATATAAATAATGTTTGGTTATTTAGTCCCTAGTACGTATAATTTCATCGAAGCTTGAGATCTTTTTAACTTATTGGGGAGTCAAATGTAATGAATGTTTTATAGAAACTCGACTCCCCTATACTGATTTTGTTCTTCTATAAAGACTTGAGAGTTTTGTTTACTCTTTAGGCTTATTGAACAACTGAACTAGGTATGATTAAAACTCATTTTAAAACTATACTTGTAGAAACACTCCAGGTTACGCGGCCTACTCAATAAAGTACTGTAGTAATCAGTACTTTTAAATTACGTACTTATCTTTGTATAGAAGCTTCAAAAGTGAGTCTTTGTTATTGGATTCAAGTGTTTTTGAGGCACGCCTAAACTTTAAGAGACCGTAAAATATACGATGGCTGGAGTCTTTTCTAAGGCTTGAGTTGTGACTACAATAATCAATAAAACTGGAAAAAGGACGCTAATCACGACGCAAAATACTCAGAAGTCTTTTAAATATCAGTGACTCCTAAAACTTCAGTCTTTACCAAGACTAGCTAGCGGTATAATTCGCAACGTTTTCAAGCGTACGTGCTTAAGCTAGATATAAATACAATACAAGTACACTTTATTGCACACCTCGATTAAGTAACACAGTACAGTACATAATAACAAAAAGAAGAGGCAAACAAAAGACGGTCTTATCGCTAAAGAGCGATCTCTTCCAGACAACCTTTATAAATGTTGTTATGTATAAATGTTATTTTCCATAGTAATAATGATAGTTTCTCTATCGTACATTCAAAATGTTGGGACGCTCATGGCCCAGCGGAGCCCGCGTACCACATGCAAAATGCGAGGTTAAGACACGTGGGCGCGAGGTTAAGACAGGTGCCCACTTTGAGTGGTTACAAATTGAGCGCTCTTGTACTTTGGTAGGCACGTTAAGCCGTTGCTCCCGGCTGTTGTCTATGACAGCAGTCGTTAAGCCAAGTTAGAGTGCCTTCGGGTGGCTTGAGAACTTCTAACAGTCAAGTTGCCCACTCACTTGACAAGGGGGGTCGAAGATGCACCACGCCCGTAAGGAGTACCCACCGTTGTTACCCTACACGTGACCCCTGGGTGGTGCTAAAAGTAGCCATACGATTAATATTATTATTCGAAGAGTTACGCGATTGGCCTGCAGGTCTGGTGGAAATTCACCCTAGCCATAATTGGTATCGTGTGCTTCCTCAAAATCCCGCGGTTCGTGATCGCTCCGGTATCAACCCGTATCGGATATAGGACAATTTCCCCGCGTGATTGACGCCCGTTGCCTACATTGCGGGAGGACGAATACGTCCAATTTTTCAACTTGAAACGCCCGTGTGTACGGGATTAACGGGGATTGTAGTTAGTTTCAGATACGTTGTAAAGTTTATGTGCAATGCACAATATCTGCACACACTGTATATGCTTATGGAATTTGCAAAAGGCAATTTGTGGTAAATACGATGGTAGCGGAAATGTGTAAAGGGATGTTAACAGAAAACCGTATAGAATTATACTTGCTAGACGATTAGGCACTGTAATTCAGGACCTGGTTTATTTCAGTGACATCATTTTCCCATATTACGAGTACGTTTTGATAAAATCAAGATAGAAAAATGTATACTATAATCGCTGATATATGTTGGTACAGTAGGTTGGAATAGGAGTAAATAATATTGTTTTTCTAGTCAACATGCAAGAGAGAAAGTTTTTGCTTATTTTGTGAGCTTGTATTCAGTCCTAAGTTATTAGAATTGACATTACTAGGTCTTTTAACGTTCCTATTAAGCGAAATAGAGACATATTAATCGACTATGTTCTAAAAGCTGGGCTTTAAACTTACAGCTTAAATATTGTGCAAAAAAAGCCTTCAACAATATTTAGTTGCAAATGTTTCTCTTGTTTAAGTGTGTAAGTCTCATTATTCTATAAAACGTTGCGGAAAAAGATAGTGTAGTCTTTTCCGAGAAGATGTTTTTGCTATTTGGATGTTAATAAATAGAGTTTTCTTAGTAGAAGGTATTCACATATATAAAATGGCTTTTTAATAGTGTCTAATGTATAATCGATCGCTTATTTCTAAATAGGTTACTCGCACAAGGAATTAAACTATGTTAAGTAGCAGTAATGGTAAGTTGTTTTCCATACTTGTCAAATTTAATAAAGCTCCGTTAGCTAAAACGGTTCAGTCCTTTATCCACAAAAACAAATGTTAAAGTGTCAGATTCTAAGACTAACGGCAATTTAACTAAAAATAGCTTTGAAATACGTTGTTAAATACGGTCATTAATCAAATATAATTCATGAACTTATCTTATAGTACTCATTTATTATTTTAATATATTTCATCTACTTTTCAAGATTTTTATATTAATTATGAAATGGATTGGTTGCTGAAATTTGAAATTGAATATAGGATTTATACAAATAAAATCGTATAAAATATAACTATGTGGTTATATACTGTCACTGCCAGGTAAGTATCAGAATTCACTATTAAAAGTGCTAACTAATTTGTTTCTCATCCTCAAATTTTGATTTCTAGGACATTTATCTCTTGTTCGTTATAAGCAGTGATCGTTACTTATGTAGCATTTTCGGTAGAGCGTAGTGGTGTTAAAATTCTTATGAGTCATTAGCGTTAATAACGTTAATATTAACCTGAATTAACCGTTTAAATTGTATTTGTTCATACAAACTCCGTTAACACCACTACGCTGCACCGAAAATGCTACAAAAAGTGATTTTGTTTCTTAACAAATTAATAATTCAAAAATATATTAGTGAAGTTACTCGTACCGTTAACACTTCCATTTTTTTCAATAAGGGCGCCCCGTTATTTATATTTGCCATTACTCTTATACATATTAAATGATCGACTGACCAGCGATTGGCCACAGTCAAATTTATGATTTTCAATTTAATGATAAATTACTGAACTTATTTTAATACACGTACTGTAACAATCTTTACAGTATATATATTAACATTAAATTCAGAAATTTACCACCTTTACAGATCCCTTTCCAAGATGGGGACTGGCAGTTAGATCAAATTGAATTTAAAATATTAACCGTCTCTGTCTAATGGAATATAGTTGAAGGCTTCAGACTAGGTGAGACCGTTCCTGGAGTAAAGTCGATTGAATTGTAATGTGCAAGTTATAGAAGCTACCTATATGAAAACATAACGTATTAATTCTACCCCGTAGCTCAGTCTCCCATACAGTACCTACGTATTCAAGTTGAGTGTCGAATGATTATTAAACAAATCTTAATAAACAAACCTTCTATTATATAAATATTTATATAATTTGTGTTTCACCGCGATACTAAAATCACTTTATTTTCAATGCCATCCTGTGAAAACAAGCAAAGATTGCTTCAAATGAATAAAATTCCACAGAATTACAATCACCACTCAAAGAAACAATAGAAACGAGGAAACGTTTTCAATTTATAAAATAGCGCCCTTTGGACAAATAGAGAGCTTTAGAGCCTTTGCATGCTTGCTGTAAACTTCATTTGTTCATCTGTATATCTCACAATACCTACCTAACCTTGTAAGATTGCTACAATCCACTAGCTTCCGGGGTGAGGGCCTGGAGATCTGTATTACAGGTCTGTACCTAGTTCAGACTCCAGTCCCTCACAAAGGGTATGCAAAAATGTCTGGACATTACATACATATGTACGGTAGCAAACGTAAAAAGTATGTATCCCTTTGTGAGGCTAAATAAAGAAAATAAAGTAACCGACCTTGCATGTTCTACTCTGACCGACCATTTCAAAAGGCAGCCATGTTTACAAAATCGTACTTAAAAGCGAGGAAAACCCACGCGGAACTTCGCTCGGTGATCGTTTTCATTACCGTTGCCGAGCTACACGAACGCACATGCCTAAAGCTTATTGTCACTAAAACCCGAGGTGAAATATTCACAGACTGATTCGTGGTATTCGCGATTTTGTCTATAGCAATAAAATTATACCGGCCGTAGGTTTTAGCGCTATGAAGCATACACTTTTAAGTTCAATGTTAACATAACGTAATTAATTCATGAAATGTTTTCGAGCGCCCTTGTATTGCGTACACTAATTTGACTTGTAATAGAAGCCGGATCTAGTCTTAATTAGGTAACAGTGCTAATTGCGTGCAAAATTATTTTATAAGGAAAAAGTCATTTAATCATAATTACTTCAAATTGGCCTGGATACATGTATGTCGGGAGATACTGTACGGTCGCGAAAAGACCCATCTTAAAGAAGTACTCCCGAAGAGTACGAAACATGTCGCTCCGTGACCATTTGTATGTGAGTTTAACCGCAAAACTTTGTATGTGTTACTTTGATAAAGATACAATCGTGGTTTTATATTTCCGAATACACAATCATAATAGTACATTACGATACAAGTGCAGAGAACAGGAAATTCGCAACGAGTGGTAATAAATTAAAACACGACCGAAGGCAGTGTTTTAAATCAACACGAGTAAAAGTACATGTGGTGTAAAAGTACATTACAATACATATGGTGCTACTTTACCGCACGAGTGCGGTAATCAGCAGATTACTTGCATATGTCGAAACTTTAAAGAGCCATGTGTACTGTAAAACGTTGTACGATACACGTGCGAATAGGTAACTTCGCAATTCGTGTCGATTTAAAACACTCCCTTCGGTCGTGTTTTAATTTATCACCACTCGTTGCGAATTTCCTGTTCTCTGCACTTGTATCGTAATGTACTATTACAGTACATATAGTGCTATATTACCGCTTGGGTGCGGTAATCAGCAGGTTACGTGCATATGTCGAAACTTTAAAGAGCCATATGTACTGTAAAACGTTGTACGATACATGTGCGAACAGGTAATTCGCAACTCGTGTCGATTTAAAACACTCCCTTCGGTCGTGTTTCAATTTAACGCCACTCGCTGCGAATTTCCTGTTCTCTGCACTTGTATCGTAATGTACTATTACAGTACATATGGTGCTACTTTACCGCAGAAGTGCGGTAATCAGCAGATTACGCGCATGTGTCGAAACTTTAAAGAGCCAGATGTACTGTAAAACGTTGTACTAATTACATTTCCTGTTCTCTGCACTTGTATCGTAATGTACTATTATGATACAAGTGAGGTACGTTGATCATTACCTTATACTAGAAGCGGATTACACACGCGAGACGTACGGAGGCCCGATAAGGGAGCAGAGAGTGTAAAGTCCAGTTAAGGTACGGCCATGATAATGCACGATCACAATAATTTACGTCCCAATGTACTTCATTATACATGGAGTACATTGGGACGTATGGAGTACATGGAGTACACTGCGCAGTGCATTATTCGGTTTTACATAACAGGTTTCTAATGTACCGAACATTGTAACCAATATAACACATATCAGTAATCCATGTACATAGCAGTAGATTCTGACACGGATTCCTGGGCCGTGCATTACTATGGTCGTGCATTACGTTCATTCACGACTCATGCGCGTTCAGTCTGTAGACAACCACTGAATAATAAAATATTATTAATCGCTGATAAAATTAAATAAATTGACAACCTTTACATTTACGCAGGAATAGTTAATTTATTTGCGAAATATTTGTTTATAACCGTTTCAGAATCCATTGAAATAAAAACAAAGTTGTATAAACCCTGTTAATATAAAAATGCTCCATGTCCTTATACATACAAATCGCTAGGAGGTACAAACGTACCTTAATCGAGATAATGATACATTACAGAACAAGTGTGGTAATAACATAATATCCGCGTGTGTAATACAATGGATTATGACATTATGAGCCTAAAAGCGGAGCAATAAGAGCCAGGTTACGAGAAATTGGTTTCTAAAAGCAATTACGCACTTGTCGGTAATAAACCCAATCACAAGGTCCCAGCTGTTTACTGACGACATCAACCACTTGATCGTTACGATTTCTCTACTCAGTCTACGGGGAAATACAGAATTGCTGCAAAATCACCAAAAAATGTTATATTATGATATTGGTATAATATGCTTTGAGCTGTGTACACGTGTATTAGGAAGATCCAAGATTTAATGGTAAACAGGTAAACCGAGTGAAAATACTTATTCTACTAGGTACTAATCATCGGAAATGTAATATCAAAGCGCGACCCAAATGATTGTATCATCACATTCATGAGGTTGTCCAATTTTTCATACAAAACATATACATATTTTTGCTTTTCTATTAAAACTTGTTCTCGGATGAGCTAGGAAAGTTTGTTGTTGTTATCGTTTTTTATTATACAATAACTATAATACATACATAGGTAAAAACAAACTTACTTTATTGTTATGTATTTTCTAAATTATGTTGAGATACGCAGGTAAAAATTAATAATTGCTTCCGAAGTACTATGTAAAAACTACATGAATTTAATCACATTGCTACCTCACGACTATATATTTCTACATTATTTTCTGTTCTAACTGCAAAACGTTTTTTTTATTACATTGCGTTTTAGAAAGGTTCTTCATAATGCATACCTACTCGTAGCTGCTTGTAAATCTATGATAAGCAAATGGAAAATATACCTTACTACGCTTTAATTAGATCACAATCAAATGAAATCTGTCTCGTGTGAAGCGAGTGGGACTACGAGCTTTTAGGATTATTAAGCGCCAATGCATGAAATATTCTCCGGGAAACAAAATGTAGGTCTAATCTTTACTCGTTGCCTATTTTTCGACGTGACGCGTTCTCGACAATGTGCCAGCGGGCGGTGATATTATTTCTGGTTACTATTAAATGTGTTTAATATACTTGTACTTATTATGTAAAAATATCTGCAAGTGTTTGTATTAAGTATGTCTTGTTGCTTTCAGTAATACGTGAAGTTGGATCTCATTGTAAAATGATAGGAATTGCAACCGTCTCCAACAAAATAGCAGTTAGTTAAATGCAATATTAATATAGATAAATCATTTATTTATGTACAACGAAAATATATACAAGAATACTTAACCAAAATAATAAAAAGAAAATTAAAACTAACTTAAATCTAAAACGGGCCCTTGAGGCATTGTACCGAGGATGCTGGCGGCATTTCCTCGCTGTATCGCAATGCTGATACGTTGAGCGAGGAAACCGCCAGCTCTTCGGTCACCAGTTACGTCAACCAGACGCTTCGCAATTTCTGCAAATAACTTATGCGCGCTGGGACCCCATGAACCTAGAGTTTCGACGCCAAAAGGTACAAACATGTACTCTCTGCCGAGGCCCTTGTATTTATTACGCTTTAGAATTTCGGCGTTTTATATTAATTAAACACACATCATCATTAACATTCGCATCGCATGCTAGGCATAAATAAAACGATTTTCAAATACCTACTGGCTAATAAAAGTTCTCTGCTACGTCAGTATTTATCAAAATATTTTTCAGTAAAATATTTGTAAAAACTTAAGTATTACCAGTTTTGTAATTGTTATGACGTTTTCGAATAAACATATATTTAAAATGCATAGCACTAATAATACACAGCCTATTCGAGCAACATACAACCCGCAAATACCTGCAAGCCTTCTTGTAAGTAATAAAGTATCTACTTTACTTAAACTTCATGCTATATGGTAGTTTCTGAGAATCGTTTAAATTAAAATGTAAGTAAGTATCTATAACTTACAGCCCGTGCTATGGAGCGTAACTATTTTAGTTAAAGTTTGTAAATTAGTTGCTTATTATATGCTCCAGCGTAATACGCGTACGTTAAGAAAATGAAAAGGAATTGTGTTATGAAATTATAAAATGAACTTCGCTGGACCATCCATTGATATAACCACTTGGCATTTTCTGAAGTTCGAAAATCTAAATAAAACTAAAATGTTATTGAGAATTTTATAAAAGATTTCATGTCTGATATCAATGCATTGCGCGCGCTTCATTTCACACGTCACGAAATATCGTGTCAAAATGTGACATTGCATACATATCAAGTCTACAAAATATTGAGGTATATCAATCTCAGCGCCCAAAGAGCAACTGCACTACTGGCCGGAGGCATCGATTCAATGTGGTGTCGCGTTCACATCGATGCAATCGGTCAAAGGTCACCTGGCAAAGCTTCGAACTGATATCACTAAGGTGACATTAAATGCCAATCTGATAACGACATGGATTTAGGTATTACGTTGTAACACTTCATCGTACGCAAGTGAAGAAAAGTTGTTGTGCCACCCACCTGTTGGACGTCGCGATGGAAATTGGCGGAAAATCGCTAACGGCAGAAAATTCAAATCATGGACGTAGCAAATTTTGCGTTTATTACGTTTTATTAACTTTCCTTACTTTTGCATACTGTATAAGTACGCAGAAGTTCAATCACTGGACTCGCATATACCAATAAAAATAATAACATGAGTACAGAAGGCGGCTGTAGTAATTAACTTTAAAACTTGGCAAAACTTTGAATCCCATAGAAAATCTAACACGTTTACGACACGAAATCTATTAGTTTATCTAATGACAATCATGTGATTGTCTACAAATATTGAATTGGTATTAAGAAAAACTACGGATGTTTTGGCTTGACACGGTATTTTTTTGGTGATATCAAAAAATTCATACAATGCAATTTAACAATATATATCTTTTTTTAATAAGTTACCCATAAGTTCCAAAATTATCGTTATCTATTTCATAATTCACGTCATTAGACATTAAATTTCTTTAGTTAATATTATAACACATAGAAATAATTTTAAGACAACAGCACAACCTACCTCTAATTAAACTTGTGTACGTAATCGCGTCAGCACGGAGAGCGCTCGGCACGTTAGATGCCGATCGCTGCACCGGGACTACTGCCGCCGGCGACGCATCCTACCCCCACCCCGCCCCTCAACCTTGTACCAAAGCGCATACATCCTTCCTATAAAATCCATACCTCAATCAACATATTCATACCCTATAACAACAAATACTAAAACAAAAAAAAAATAGATATATTAGGAAACACCCTTACAAAAAAATAGTACATTACTGCAGAGGCCGTGAAGTAAGGGATTGCTGGACGAGTTTGGGATAAACGGCAGAGTTAGATAAAACGAGTCCTGCAATCCCTGTTCCGGGCGAGGATTGTATATTACTTTTCTCAAACATGTTAGAAAAAAAAACAATAAAAAACTAGAATGTAAAAAAAAACTAAAAAATACAAAACGTCCAAAAATATCAAAGCATCACGTCAAATAACGGAAAACACGAAAGAGCTAAATGATACCAAAAAACACGTAAAAACTAAAAAAATACCAAAAAACATGGAAAAACTAAATAAAATGTCGAAAAGTACAAAAAAATACGAAGTAACTTTTAAAAAGTCCAAAAATATAACACAAAAAACGTAACAAAATAACACAAAAAAACTAAAAAAAATACATAAATACTCGAAAAATTCTAAAATAACCAACAAAATACAAAAATACAAGAACGATAAAAGACCGGAAAAACCTAAAAAAAATACCAATTTACATAACAAAAATTAAAATATATTTACAAAATCGTGACGGTTGGCTCTATGTAATATTTCCTTTATCCGTTGATTTTAGC
Source organism: Notocelia uddmanniana (assembly GCA_905163555.1). NCBI lineage: Eukaryota > Metazoa > Arthropoda > Insecta > Lepidoptera > Tortricidae > Notocelia > Notocelia uddmanniana. The sequence continues at coordinate 10,984,035 of LR991052.1, read as the reverse complement.
AAGCAAATTTAAAAAGTTAGAGCAGCGGACAATAATGTTAGTTTCATACATTCTCCATACATAGCCATAAACAGGTAACTTCATGTCCTCTTTTCGTGACATTAATGCATACATTTAGGCGCATGTTTGAGAAAAAAACGTTTAAAAAGTTGCTCGTTGTGTTCATCAGGCGCTGGGTCTTAAAATGTATGGGAAAACTAAAATCTGACTCGCACTTGACCAAAATTCTACTTGATATTATTTAACGTCCTCATTCGATAAAAAAAATTAAAATAATTAAAAAAAGGTTATAATAAAGTGTCTAATGTTCTATAGAATATAGTACGGAACCCTTCGTGTCGAGTCTGAATCGCACTTGGCCGGTTTTTTTTTAAAAAGCTCTCGAGTACTATAGGGAATTAAGTTACGTATAGCCTCTTGTATGTGGTAGTGGAGTGTTCAAATAGACTCATCTATTAGTCATCATTACTTATTGAGAAAGTGATGCAACAGAGGCTTACTTACATAAGTTTTTCGGGTTAAAGTACATAATTTTTGTCATATTATTTTTTCATTTCACTTGTTTCTTTATAACAAACGTACTTGAACTTTATAAAACAAAGATATTTTAAATGTTAAGCACACTCTAGATGTGCCTCCTTACGCAAATCACATTTTTGTACTATTATGAAAGAATATTTTGTTTTTCAGACTCGCCGCTGCAGGAAACCTTAGAAAAGTGGAGGAAAATGTAGATTAAAAGGAATCGCTTCGTGTTTCCATGCAAACGCTTTTTTGGCCTACATTGGAAACCTAATTATAAAATCATTTTTGTATTCCTTTTATTTTAATTGTACTCTTAAATTCGGTTTTTCTCCAATATGAAAAGGAATATATATATATATATATATATATATACAAGTTATAAGAACATTATAAAAACATAACTAACTAGGGTGCCGCCAGCAGCCAACTGGGATCTAAGCTATCGGTGGTTACAGCGACAGAGGGAGTACCGCCCTCTGTATCTTCTTGACTCAGGAATCTTTATTGTTGTAGCTATTTAGTCAATGACGTTATTTGAATCTCGCATTATAGATCATATTTATTTACCGTCGGTACCATTCATTTCGTATACGGTACACCTTGTCTACAATCACCATCATTTCCATAACCACTACAGCCACGTGACGTAACAACTTTGCATGATAATGACACTAAACGAAGATAGAGAAAAACCATACTACTCGCCATATTCCGAGACTGTATTCGCCTTTCTGTCTGTGGGCCAGAGCAGGTGCGTTTAGAAACAGCCCGGTGAAATTCGCCAAAACCGTATATGGAGAGCCTATCTGTGTACGAAGCCACGAAGTACAAAGGTGTCAAGCTTTCGATGTAAATGAGACCAAGGCAAAGATAGGTTCGATAGGCAGTATGTGACGGATAAGGACGGTACTATTCATTCATACATTTAGAAAAACATTTGTGTGTAAAAGTGCACCCATCGTTTATCGTTAAATATCTTGTACTTACTTCGACTAAAATATGTAGAAACAATGGCGTGAAATACATTGAAATTAAATTAGATTGCAAAATGTGACAAAATTGGTATAACTGGTTCTATTGTTCTCGAGGTCATTTGAGGTTGATGTGTGACAAGGTGCACCGTAAGAGCCGTTTATTCGAGCGACAAAATTTCTTGAATGTAGATTCCGACGAAGATTTCTTTCACATACGAGAGTCAGATCGAGACAAACCATTGTGAAGTTACCGTTGACGGGCAGGTCATTGTGTTAGAGATCGACACTGGTAGTCAAATGTCTGCCATTAACGAGACAACGTACAAGCAAAAGTTCGCAGAGAAACTGATAACGGTGGACGATGTACATCTGCGCAGTTACGACATGTCACGAATCCAACCTGTTGGCTATGGAAGAAACTGGAACTAGGAACTGCTTCGAAGGTCGCTAGCGGCGAGGTTTTTTTTGTTGTGCTCTAATTGTCGTTTTTCCCATATATGCTTTTTATCCTCTCTAAAAACTGGTTCGAATGGCACTATAAAAATTACTAATTGACGTATGCGTGACATGACAATTAGAAATTTGAACTCAAATTTAGTGATTGAAACTCTTCTATAAATAAATCTATATGTAAAATACAAATACATCATACTAATATTATTTGTTGGAGTCTGTGTTTTTACATATGTAAACAGTGATTTTAAATAGTGGCTGTATATCGAAGGGTCTTTGCCTCACGTCATTCAAGAAAATAAACTACTGACAGTTTGTAATATTGCTTAAGGCTTGGTGTGTCTGTACTATTGCCCCAGAAGATGACCCCATAGCTCAGTCATATGTGTATGCATTGTAGGTGCAGTATTAAAGTCAGAAGTTTTTAATTCGTCTGAGTTCGTAGGTATTATTCGTTCATTACATTTTTATTTTGTATCAAATGGAGTGATATTTATATATTGATAAAGTTATAAGTAATTTCATCTACTTATAAAAACTCAAAAAAATAAACAACACTTTACTAACTAGACACACCAAGCCTTTTCAGTTTCACCCTACAAAACAAAAAATAACAGAAATTACCAAATATATCCTTGAAAACAAAAAAAAACTCAAAAACAATTATGACTTGATACCAAATCAAACTTTATCGATTAGAAGAAATAAAAAAAAAACTTTTGGACAGCAGGAGTTACTGCTGATGCTCTAAGGAAGCGTCCATTTAAATATTTGCTCCAGTTACAGGGCCCGCCTTGTATTTATTTGTACATACATAGATTAATATTAAGTAAATTACTTATGGGTGTCACACAGGACTACCATGCGCCCCTAAAGTAACGGTCCAGAGAGATAGGGTACATCGGAAAGTTTCACTTGGCACATATTTGGAGCAGCCCATCTGTTAGCCTATTAATTAAGGTTTCTAAACATGGCAGGCGGATTCCGTAGCTCTGAAAGTGTTAGTGCACTCCATCGCCGAATATTGCACTGACATAGACGCATATGCGTCTGTTAACTTCCTCTATTATTGTTCGATAGACTTAGCAAAGGTGTCGCCAGGAGGGAGCAGTCTGTCCCCTCCCCGAGAGATTCAAAATGCCACAAGACTGTATCCACATTCACATTTTCCTTGCCCTCCTCCGCACCACCCCACCCCCTCTGCCCCCCGAGCCCGTGGCTGCCGACGCTCTTGGACTAAGTGCCTACGAAATTATGCACGTTTGTAATTAATTGTTGTTTTTGTTGTGATCCGCAGTCATACGTAGATATACCTATAGACAAAAAAACTTAAGAAAATGACCTGTTGTATGTAGTTGTGACGTGTGTGAATAGACATTTGTTTTGTTTATGTTACACATTTTAAATAAGTAATGTGTATTCGAACACGTCACATGTACATACAACAGGTCATTTTCTTAAGTTTTTCACCTATAGGTACATGAGCACATACGGTGTGTGTGCCCCTGATTTTTATCGGGTGTCGGTGCCGCTTATAAAATGGTGTCCGGCAATTGTAAATAAGTAGCTTCATACAAAATATTCTACCGCTGGAACATATTTAAATATAGCGTATAGCCTAAAAACGGGAGCGACGGTAAGAGTAATTCAATAAATGAACATCAATCGCAATTTTAACTGTTGGTACCTAATACCTATTTTTAAGTTACATATCCAAACATGCAATCATTATTTCACGTTTATATTATGTGTTTACTTAAATAGCTACCAAACATGAACGTTGTTTATTAAATAGTGAAGTGAACGTTTAGTACCTATTTCCGATAAAAGTCTGCCTGAATAGGAAATGTTTGTTTGTTACTTGGAATTTGGAATTGTATTAACATTTATATGTGCTTCGTACGATTATATATGGATACCCAAATTCCTTCCGCGATATTCAATAAAAGGGCACATACCTACATAATCACACGCAAAACACAATACAAAATAACACAAGCTTTATTGGGCTAAGGGGCTAGTTAGATTTGTGTAACATTGACCCTTATTGGTTATTATTATATTCGTACTCAAAATCAATGTTTTTAGGGTTCCGTAGTGAACTAGGAACCCTTGTAGTTTCGCCGTGTCCGTCTGTCTGTCGGTCCAAAGCTTTGCTCTGTGATCACTAGTGCTAGTAAGCTTCAATTTGGCATGAATATGTAAGTCAATAAAGCTGACAAAGTCGTAAAAGAAATATTAAAAAAAAAGTAGTAACCCGTAACTACACGTATAGTGGGCATGAATTTTTTTTTGCTTCTTGCCTATGGTGTGGGATGTTGTCGGATAGGTCTTTCAAAATGAATAGAGGTCTTCATTAAAAATTAAATGCCAAATACCAAGCAAAAGTTCTTACGTATGATTAAGATTAACTTATAGTTTATAGGAAAAATATATCTATATTGCTATCCAGTATTTTTTTAACCATCATGGGACGAGTGCTGGTGTGGGATGCCACATGCGTTGATACGCTAGCACCGTCCCATCTACCACGAACTTCGTCCAGGGCTGGCGGGGCAGCGGAGGCAGCCGAAACAAAAAAGGCCACAAAATACCGGGGTCTCAGCACTCAATACCATTTCATGGCTTTCGGTGTCGAGACCCTCGGGCCGTGGGGTCCAAGCGCTCGGGAATTTTTTAAAGAGTTCAGCAAAAGACTCGTCGACACCACTGGGGAGCAAAGAGCTGGCAGCTTCCTCGCACAGCGCTTAAGTACATCCATGCAGCGAGGAAATGCTGCCAGCGTCTATGGTACGATGCCACGGGGGCCCTTTTTAGAAATAGTTTAGTTTAATTTTAATTTTAGGTTTTGTTTTAGTTTTTTTTACTATTCTGTCATTTTATGTTTTAAGTTATGTTATTGTTATACAAATTTATCCTATTAAATGTTGTCATTTCTCATGAACCCTTATTAAACAAACAGAGACGTTAAGCGTACACTTGGCCGATTTTTTAAATTCCAATATGAAACTTACAAGCAACTGAGAAAAGAGACTTGTAGTATTCTCAGCCAGTAATGTTCTAATGACACGTCCTCACCATAGTTTTATAAGTTCGGGTCAAGTCCAAAATGTAACAAATATCAGTGAACCTAAAGGAGTTATGTAAGAATTGAATCCGTTGCTAAACAATGCAGATCCTTTCGAAATTCGTCCGTATTAAACACATTACGATCACTTTAAATGCCTGAATATTGTATATCCTACCTTTCCTGGCGCGATGTTCAAACAGTGAAATCCTTAAGTCGATGGTAGCTAGAACCGGAGTTTGCGTTAAACGAAGATTTTCCATCGCATTCACTCAGTGAACTCGCTCGACTCCCGGCCTTTGTATGATCGCTGTCTCTCTCCCGCGTAGGTACATTAGTATCTATAGCATAAAGTAGTACCTTTATACAGTTAGGTTAGGTTAGGTATGTTCAGCGAGCACCAAACTGGGACACAATTAAAATCGCTTTTTAAGCTTACATTTTGTGTCACGAGATGATTATGATAGCATCGTCATCATGATTATTGGAATAATTAATTAGGCGTTTATGGTTGTAACTCATATTCGTCTTTTGACTGCTTTTGCGTTCTTTAGAGGGCTATTATTTTCGTAGTTTTCCTTGTAGCCAATACAATGGTTTATCCGCTTTACTGCGAAAAGCGGCTGCGAACAGAAAATCCGCTTAACGAATTTCTGCCCGAAAGTGGTACTCAACGGAACATTGAGAATGGGTCTAAGTCTATAGGTATTATAGAATTCCAAAGCAGAAAGAAAACGGATTTAAATTAATTCGATAAATTTTATAACAATTATATATGCAATAAATTTTACGGTATTTTAAGGTACTTAAGGATTTTTAATTGCAATAGGAGAATAAACTACTCGAGTTAACCAACCCGAATCGACACTTTGTAGATCTTAGGCATAAGAATACATTTCTGGGCTGGGCTATAGTCATTTAGAATTTATTAACGATAAAATTACTTCCAAGAACATTAATAAAACGGATATTTCTGTTTGTTCTACATTCGAAATATTTATCGAAGGAATTAAGGTATTTCTCATCGCGGTATTGTTTAGAATCTAAAACGGAATTTGCGGCATGTCTCGTTCAGAAACAGCGTTCTCGGTCCCGGAAAATGACTGACTTCTTGGCGACGTTTTCTACATTATTATCTTATTTTTATAAAAACAAGGAACTGTACTGTTGGTCTGTTGGTCCGTACGTGGCTCTTACTAAACTGAGGTTAATAATTAGGTGAGCTAAATTGACAGATAATAATGAAAATTTAATTAATTTCATTATGTTGGCAGGAGTAGCAAAATAGTCACGGCGTAAATGTCGATAAAAGCATATGGATAAGGATAACGTTGTACTACCAAAGGTATTCATTATTCTATTCTATCCGATATGCGTAAAACATGTCTTTGGGCAACGATGGCCACTTCCCATCGGGCAGTCCCTGTACTCATTTGCCTATCTATACTAATATTACAAAGCTGAAGAGTTTGTTTGTTTGTTTGAACGCGCTAATCTCAGGAAATACTGGATCGAATTGAAAAAATCTTTTTGTGTTTGATAGTCCATTTATCGAGGAAGGCTTTAAGCTATATAACATCACGCTGCGACCAATAAGAGCGAAGACGCGGACGAAGTCGCGGGCAACAGCTAGTTGGAGTATAAGACAATAATAGAAGTACACTACCGCTCATAAATATTTAGGCACCCATACCTTTTTCCATACATCTGTATACAAAAATGACTTTCAGAAATACACAGCCAAGTCCGAGTCCAAGAGTCCCTTGACAGTTTTGTGTGCATATTGCATTTTTTTTAGCTGACTTATTGAGCCTTAAATCGATGCCAGCGACCTCCCTTTTAAAATGGAAGTTTTCTTTTTGCAATGACTTAAATAACTACTAATTGCTGGTTCATACAAACACTTCACTTTTCTATGAACCAGCAATTTATTAGTTATTTAAGTCATTGCAAAAAGAAAACTACATTTTCCACCCAGAATGCCTTATGTTCTACATATCCTATACGCAAGCATGTGTTAGCTCCTCCCTCGCCTATCGAGGCAACATCTTGTGATCTCCAAAAACGGCCTTTCAGATAAACTACTTTCACTTTGCAAAGATTTAATTACACGGCACGGTTAGTTTACTTTGCTTATTTTAATAGTATAATTACTTATGGTCTTATCTTATGGGAATCAGCTGCAGATATTGAAACTGTTTTTATTTTGCAAAAAAGGGCTATCCGAGCAATTTATAACTTGGGGTCGCGTGATTCATTAAGAGAATTTTTCAAAGAAATAGATATTCTAACCCTGCCGTCCCTATACATATTTGAAATAATAATGTATGTTAGGAAGAATTTGGGCAATTTTCCAACGAATGCTGATAAACCAATAGCCACGAGAAATACTGGGAAACTGAAAATAACCTTCTATAGACTAGTAAAGGCGAAAAAGTCGTTCTTGGGAAATTGTATCAAATTCTACAATAAAATTCCTAAACACATTACTGAACTTAGCAATTCTAAATTCAAATCTGTAGTAAAACAAACACTTATTTCAAGAGCATATTATAAGATAAACGATTACATCATGGATAGGGATGTGTGGCAGTGATAGCGTCCTGCACGGGTAATCTATCGCGAAAATATATTTTCTACTGTAGCATTGTTATTTAAGTTATTTTGTAGTAATGTAATTTTATATTTAACTATATAATGTATATTGTTTTGAAAAAATGACACCTCGCCGAGTTTCTTACGCCGGTTCTTCTCGTGGCAGAGGTATATTTTTCCGAACCGGTGGTAGTTTATTGACGTTCATAGGTGCATGTAATATGCCTAATTTGAAGAATAAACTACTTTTACTTTTACTTTTACTTTTACAATTCTTAATGATATAAAAGTACAATCCAAAGATGACAGTTGAACTACACAATGCTTCTCTAGATGTATAAAACATCATCATACTCGTAACCGCGCAGTATTGGCGGGCTTAGACATTGTTATCGTTCTGCCACTTGGTTGACAATTCGTAACGTTGGTATTCTGTAAAACTATATTATTTAACAAGCTAACTTATAATTACAGCCATGCGTAGCCGTTGTGTTGGTATATAGGACTACGATATATAGAAAAAATCGGCCAAGAGCATGTCGGGCCATGCTGAGTGTAGGGTTCCATGGTTGCCCAATGAACTTACTTTAAAAAAAACGCAGCATTTTATTCGTCTTTTACTAAGATGGGAAGACTTTACGATAACTCAAAAATTACTTAACTCATCATGTCCGCTATAGTTTTCATAGAAAGTCTTTTATGTTATAAAGTTTTACTTTCATGTTTTTTTTCATGCTTTTTGGTCCCGTAGTTCACACACACACAATTTTTTTCTTTTGGAGTGAATATTTCTGAAAATATTCACTTCATCAAAAACACACCGAGGACTTACATAAACGTAGACAAGCACTGTATGCTTTATATGAGGAACGCTGGTTTAATATGAGTGATGAATTTAAGGAACATGTCAAACAATATTCTAAGAAATTTAAAATAGATTGTCATATAGCTAAACGTAATTTTATAAGCCAGAAAATTACAAGTGGTTCGGACATTATCAAAACAACATGGAAATTAATTAATGTGGAAACTGGTAGATCAAAGCACAAAATGAATGATCTTAAACTAAAAATTGATGGCATAATTATACATTCAAGTTTAGAAGTAGCAACAGAATTTGATTTTTTTAATGAGGTACCACTATCCACAACAAAGACTAAACTCGTCACCTTCGTCTGCCGTTACATTGTTAAAAAATAACGCCTCAGAATGTAGTGGAAATCTTCATTTTGAATATGTTAGTACCCCAGATGTAATAAAGGCGTTTAACTCAATTAATGTCAAAAAAACTGGTGACCTCTGGGGAGTCTCTGTCCATGCTGTCAAATCCCTAATAGAAGTCATAGCGCCTGACCTAGCTTGTATTTAATAACAATATTGACTGCGGTAAGTATCCTGATCTAATGAAACATAGTAAAACAACTCCTTTATTTAAATCAGGTAGCACTTCTGACCCCACTAATTTTAGACCAATATCTGTGCTACCAACATTTAGTAAAATTTTTGAAAAATTAGTTTTGTCCCAATTAATAAGACATTTTAGTACAAACAATTTAATGCATAATAAGCAATTTGGTTTTATGCGGGGCTGCTCGACAACCGACGCGGCTGTTGAGCTAACTAAACATATATTCGATGCCTGGGAAGAGTCACAGGGTGCCTTAAGTATCTTTTGTGATTTGTCCAAGGCCTTCGACTGCATGTGTCATGAAACATTAATCAGGAACTTGCACTACTATGGAGTTAGAGGATCGGCACTGAATTTGCTAAAGTGGTAGAATACAAAGGGTCGACGTGAATGGACAGCGATCACCGGGATCAGTGGTCTCGATGGGTGTACCGCAGGGATCAATATTGGGACCTTTCCTATTCCTTATCTACATAAATGACTTGCCATACCTCGTAAAGACCCACCATGATTTAGTATTGTTTGCAGACGATACCTCTCTTATATTCAAAGTCAAACGACAGCAACAAGCTAGCTATGATGTAAACAATGCCATTTCTAAAATAGTTAATTGGTTCAATGTCAACAATTTATTGTTAAATGAGAAAAAGACCGAATGTATTCAGTTTGTCACGACTAACGTTAAGCACAATCAAACAAGTGCCATTGTGAAAGATGAGGAATTGTCAGCCTCTTTAGCCTAGTTGGTAGTGTCATTGCCTCCGAAGCTAGAGGTCCCGGGTTCGATTCCCGGTAAGGGCATTTGTTTCTGTGGTGAGCAGAGACATTTGTTCCTGAGACTTGGATGTTTTCTATGTATTTAAGTATATATCTATTAAATATATCGTCGTCTAGTACCCATAACACAAGCCTTATTGAGCTTACTGTGGGACTAGTTCGATTTGTGTAAAAAATGTCCCCTAATATTTATTTATTTATTATTATTATTTATTTATTATTAATTGGAACTAGATAATAATAACATCAATAAATTGCTCTAAATAATTAATTAATATATATGTTAATACATGTTAGAACTGACGATTCGAAAGTGCTTGTTGAATGTGTGTGAAAAGTGCCTATTTGAATAAAGAATATTTTGAATTTGAATTTGAACATTTTATGAAGACCTCTATTCATTTTGAAAGACCTATCCAACAAGACTCCACACCATAGGGTTGAAGCGAAATAAAGTCATCCCCGCTTTACGTGTAGGGGAGATACCCATATTTTTTTATTTTTCGACTTTGTATGTTTTATTATTTATATATCCTTACCAAATTGCAGCTTTCTAGCACTAATAATCACAGAGCAAAGCCTCAACAGACAGACGGACAGACAGACAGACAGACGCACATGGCAAAACTATAGGGGTTCCTAGATGACTACGGAACCCTAAAAAGCCCACTCTTTCGTAGGTCAAATTAAAGAAAAGCTAACACATGCTAGCTGAGCCAGTATTCCATTCGCGATAGTTGACAAAAAGGAATGTTTAATACTCCATTGTTGTCACTGTCGTTGTGACTTAAAAAAGGCAGAGACATAACCCTGGGCATTTGTCCCTTATGTGTATAAGTAATATTGCGGATGGAATACCGGCCCTAATCCCTCAGTTCTTTGATAGTAGTGCCGGGCCTTGCTACGCGTGGAATATTATAGCAACTTATTCGATTAGTGATATCTTGGTTTAAGCAAGTTTAAGTCAAATTTTGTTTTATAATATATATTTTGTTTGTGTTTATAAACTTTGAGTGTTTTAATTAAATAAACTTATTTGTAACCTTAATACTATTATTATTGTTAAAGATTGACAGTTTGTATGTAGAGTCATCTCCGGAACTACCTATTCATAGAAGTCCAAAAAATATTTCACCAGTATCTGAATCATGCCATATGAATTGCTTGTCTGTGATTCGATGGAATGATAAATCGATAATAGGTAAAACACGTAACTGTTACCAAAAATCATTTTCAAAATGCCGAATGACATTTTCTGCAATAAGTACAATTATTTGTCAGCATATGTTTAATAGAATATTTGAATAGGTTACGTTAGTATTTTATCCTGTTTAATCATAAAATCATTCAGTGAAAAATTATTTTCGGAGATAAATGGTTTGAAAAACCAAAGGGATTACTTATTATAACTAGGCTTTCCTGTTGAAAATAGGCAACGTACCAAAAGCATTCAGAATCCAAAATATTAATACCTATGTGGCAGTCCTAGTTTAATTTAGTAACCAGTACAGACAGTACCAAGTACAGTTTTTTTTAATTTTGTTGAAATCAATACTATTTCTACAAGCTTTTGTTGAACTTGCACTGTTCATATGTAATGTAAGTAAGTAAATAAATATGTAGGTTGGCATCCAAATTTGCAATCTATTTTTCAGCCATTTTCCCTTATCCAATTGAGCTGAGTTTTGGCATACTTATGTAAGCCCGGTTAGCCCGGTGATAATACATTACTATGGTGCCACCGAGCTGATCTGATGATGGAGACAGAAGGTGGTCAATGTGGTCATATCAAATCCTAAACTACACAAGATAAACGCGTCGTATTTGGGCTCATTCGAACCGTCTCAACAAGTAGTTGATGATTGTAAAAAAAGTACAGTTGGCAATAAAAGCTTGTACCAAAAATGTTTTTTTTACAGAAACGTATTCTAAGAAATACCTTTCGCGTCATTAAATTTAAGTAGGTACTTACCTACATACAAACTAACTACGAGTTATGTGAAATGAAATTATGCTAAGCTAGAACGAAGTTCTTGATCAATTACGAGTATGATCAGTTTAAAAGATTTGGAGGCCTTATAATTATTAAAGAAATATATTTAGTATAATATAGGTAATGATTGTTTGATGTTATAAGTGCAAGCATAGGAGCCCGCGCAGACAGAGAGCGCGGTCACCGGAGTTCTGCCTTCACGTTCTCTCCGGTGACCGCTCTATGTCTGGCCGGGCTATAAATGTAAGTATTAAAAGTCGTGGTAATTATGTTGAACATATCTGTAACAATGGCGAACTTATTTCCATTTCACCACAGAAACAAAACCCTAAGTACGCCACGTCATTACCGTTCCGTGAAAAAGCTGGGCGTCCTTGCCCTGCCTGCCACGTGTTCGGCCCGGGCGGCTGCGTTAAAATAAATATTAGTAGCGTATTTCGGAACGCAGGCTTTCAGTTACACAGCCGTGGGGCTGAAAGGGACGGAGGGTAAACGAGCGGCGGAGGAAAGAGACGACAAACCGATCAATAGTCGCAGCCGCAGAGTGCCACTCTGTGACGTCACGCGCCGTCTCGTCATCTTTCGCTAGGTAGTGTTGAAGAATGAAAACCGTTTTCGGTGGCGGGGCGCGTATTGGTAGCCTCCAGTTAGTTCGTATGACTCAGTATCTAAGTATGTATGTAGCTTTGGTATATGCTTCCGATGCTTAGTTTAATGATTTAGTACGTGTATTGTAATACATTTTACATAACTTTAGGCTCAATATTATCGTTTAAATTAAGGTAAGGTTTGAAGGTTCAAATAATTAAGGACAATGAATGAACTGGGCCGCGATCCTACTATGCTCTTAGATTGTTCGTGACATGACATGTCATTGTTGTAATTACGCCAAATGTTTAATCTAATTTACAAATACTTCCTATTAATAAACATTTACATTAACCTTTGCTCTGGTACTCCTGTCGAAAAAATATTGGTTAATTCTGTGGAAATCGTGTTCCTGCCGGAAAGATGATTTTAATCATGCAATTTGTGCAGTCTTGTCCCCAATAGGTACGTACATACACATTCGGTCAGTGAGGAACGGCAAAGTGGGATGGACTTTTTTTTCCTTTCATGTTTAATACGTTTCTACATTTTGCAAATTTTTATTACAGTGATTACGTACCGATAAAAAACAATAACAAATACTCACTGCAGCTTTAATAACGAAAAAATAGTAAGATGATACATATAAGTAATATAAGGCAATCCAGTCTTTCAGCTACAGCGCCCCGGTATTGACCGCCAACTTATTCACTTATATACAAGCTAAAATGAGCATTATTGCCGCTACGTAACGCTCACTGTCTACTTAAACGTCCACAAGGTGCGGAAAAGATCCCCGAAATCTGGTCAGTTCTGACTAAAACGATTTTTTAGGTATTACGTACATACCGACTGTGGCTATGAACTTTAATACAGGGTGTGACATGTAATAGGAGCAAAAAATTTTACGGTACACTATTGAGCTCTCCAGCAATTATTTCCAAGTAGCTTTAATTGAAAAAATATATGTTTTTTTTTGTACTTTTTTATGCCATTATTAGTTTAAATTCACTAAAAATGTATAAATAGAAATTGAAAAAGCCCATAAATATCCATCAAAACCAAAGATTCTACAACTATTATGAGTCATAACTTGATGCTACCTCAAAATCAGCACTGACTGCCGCGCTATAATTTCATAATGTTAGATCAAAATTTCTCCAAATGGAAAAGATATTTTTTTTTATCCTTTACATTTTTTGCTCCTATTACAGGACACAGCCTGTAACAATTAGTCTCTCAAGTAAACTCTTCGGACTTAGACACTTAGCTGAGACAATTTGTACAAGGTAATTTATGGTATCTCTGACGCTTGTAAAAGTCATTTAATATACCTATACACCAATGTATGTCAATAAAACACCATAAATAAATATCAATTAAAAAATAAATAAATAAATTGGTTCGGAAAACACAAAAATGCCACGAGAACCGACGTAAAAAAACTCGGCGAGGTATCAAATTTAAAATCAATATACTAACGTTGTATATAAAATGACAGTATCACAGTAGATATATGTACAACAAAATTCACCGGAACTGGAAGGCCGCTAGTGACATAGTCCCAACTTAGAAAATAAATTATAAAGCAAATTAGTTACCTTGGCGCACGATACTACCGACATAAGGTGAATTATCATCATCGCTCGTTCTAGCAGCATATTAATTATGTAGGTAGTCTTATGGCGAGCAGTAGGTTGGCTTTTGAAGTGATGTTTGAAGGAAGTGATGTTTGGACCCGGGTATGTCCTAAAACTACGACCAAGACCACCGGGGAATGGGCAGCAGCATTCCTTAAATGCGGTGGAGATACTGCGATCGCCAACCCGCATGCCAAGCGTGGCGATTATGGCATTTACCCCCCATGAAATTTGGGGAGGCCTATGTAAAGCAGTGGACGTCCTAGGGCTGATATGGTGGTGGATGGTGGTGGTGGTGGTTGAAGGAAAACAATTTCGTTTGAAGGCAGCGAAAGAATTTTCTAGGTTTGGCCTTTAGCGGTTCCTCGCCTTAACGTGAATTCGCTAAAATACTGATATATTGTCAATTATTGTCAATTATGTTTAATAAGTCCAGATGAGACATCACTCATGGAATACCCCTTTGTGAAAGCAAATCGATTATTTGTAAGTAGCTTATTTCTTTTGAAGTGCATATCATTTAACTTATTATTTCCAAAAACTTTGCTGAACACAGATAGTATTGATATGGGACGAGAACTGGTTAGATCCTTCAAATCACCCGATTTGACCTTACTATGTTTCCTTAGATCAGAAAAAAACAACTTCTGATATACAATTATTGTAAAAAGTGTACAGTATTGCGTGTTGTACAATGGTATGAACGAACTCGTACTTCCGGGTGCCTAAAACGTACTTGATCAAAATTATGCCCCATCTCATTGCTCCCGTGTTAATAAATTAATGTCCAGTTCACATTTATGAGAAGATTAATTAAATACATACACATTTTCAATTAGATGTCAAAACGCGGTACCAACCCTATTTTCAATGCAATTGTTCCACTGATGACTGAGGCTGCGTCACTTTATTCCATTCCAATAATTCGATAAACGTCTGCATTAAGTGAATGATCCAATTGGTTTCAACTGACGCTTTTATTAAATCATCCATTAATATTCCGGTGTTAACGCAATGGAGGCTATCGCGTATGGATTTGCCGCTAGAGGCGCGAGTGTAGTGCGAGGTCTCCGAAATGTCAAATATCACAGTTTCTGGGTGGGCTACGTAGGTTTATATCTAATTATATTTAATAATGTTGGTGAATATTTTGCAATAACTGAGATTAATGTGGAAAATATGACTACGGGTCAATGAATATCAGTGCTTTGAGACAGATTTAACTTTTGGGACTTTACCTATATCATTTTGTTATCTCGGATTGGGCCATCTTTTTTTTACCTGATCAAATGCATTTACGCATCCCGCCTAGCCGGGGGACTAGGACTGGTATGACGGAATCCCGGGTACCACCCGGACTACCGTCTAAAACCACCAGGGTATTATTATTATATATTTATTATTATCACTTTGGTTCTGCTGCGGATGGCCTCATTTCTGATGCGATCACGCAGAGAAACTCCCAGCATAGCCCTCTCCATTGCTCTTTGGGTGACTTTGAGCCTTCTTATGAGGCCCATAGTAAGCGACCACGTTTCAGTACCATATGTCATCACTGGCAACACACACTGGTCAAAGACTTTCGTCTTGAGACACTGCGGGATATTGGACGAAAAGATGTGACGTATCTTCCCGAACGCTGCCCAGCCGAGTCGGATTCGACAATTAACCTCTTTCTCGAAGTTGGACTTACCTAACTGGACAGTCTGTCCTAGATATATGTAATCGTCTACAACTTCGAGCGTAAAGTGTCCGATTGTTACGGGAGTTGGTGCTACATGGGTATTTGACATGATCTTCGTCTTGTCCATGTTCATCCTTAGACCAACTCGCTCGGAGGCTTTACTGAGGTCATTGAGCATTGTACTTAAATCCTCCATGGTCTCAGCCAAGACTACTATATCGTCAGCAAACCGAAGGTGAGTGATGTACTCGCCGTTTATGTTGATGCCTAGCCTTCTCCAGTCCAGAGTCTTGAACACGTCCTCCAGTGCAGCGGAAAACAGTTTAGGAGAAATAACATCTCCTTGCCTGACTCCCCGCTGCAGCGGAATAGGTTTCAAGTTCTGGTCCTGGAGTCGGACTGACATAGTGGCGTTCTCGTACAAACACTTCAGCACTTCGATATAGCGGTAGTCCACTTGGCACCGTTGGAGAGATTGTAGTACAGCCCAGGTTTCAATCGAATCGAAGGCATGAATCGATGGATGTGGGTGGCGCAGGACCGGTCATTGTGGAAGTCTTTGGGGGAGGCCTATGTCCAGCAGTGGACGTCATTCGGCTGAAATGATGATGATTTATTATTATTAAAATCATTATTTTTATCAATATAATGAACTGAACTGAACTGAACTGAACTGAAGGGTATGCCCGTCTCGCAGTATATGTGGCGGTGACACGGGATCGCCAAGGCACACAACCGCGAACACCGCCTGCTGCGACAACCGAAGCTGTTCCCTCTCGGTTGAGGCTAGCGCCCCCCAACAGACGGCAAGCGTGCAGGGCGACACCACACACATGCCGACCAAAGGACCACCACGCCAGGAGAGAGTGAAAAACCCCGGATTCACTCCCTCAGGTCTAACTTTTTATAGAGGTTTTTTCCCTCGCAACCGCCACCCGGCCCCGGCCTGACGGTGTCAGTCCCCGCTCCCGACTACAGTGGCCCTCTGCCGAAGTCAGTGCCATGGCTCCGTAGTTCTTTATACAGGCATACGGCATTGCCTGTCCCTCTCGCGGCACCTGGGGTGTCTTGCGACTCCCTGATGCGGAACCCCCCATGCCCCCCGTTGGTCGCATCTGGAGTGTCCTCCGCTAAAACAGATGAACACCCAGAGTGACCCCGTATCCGGGTTATTGGTAGCACCGGTAAAGCGATTCCCCCGAAGATTAATCACTTACCATTGCCTCCAGGGCGAATCGGCCAGAACCCTTTCCCTTCCTCCAGACCCGCGAGAGTCCACAGGAACTGGAATAGCCTAGACACTCGTGGAGGTTACCCGACTAGCGGGATCGGGCCACGTAATTTAAGTTTGTTTTAGCATATCCTTAATATTTTTTCGCGAAATCACTTTTACAAATGTAACCTATCTAGACACGCGGCAGCGTGTCCAGCCAAGTTCACCCCAGGAACTGGCGGACAGCAGCCGTGTGTTATTTTACACGAACTGTTTGGAGCCACTTTTGACCCCCAATAACTCCAAATCTATCTGTTGGATTTCGTTTTAAATTTGGGTTTTTTTTTATCTGTTGTTGCTACTACAGTCCGCGAGCTTCCTTCGCAATCATCCTTTTCCCCCATGCGCACTGATATATCGCGCTGTCTTCGTCGCACTCGCGCTACTGCGCGCCTCACTATTGCCACCTGGCAAAGACAGATCAGAGAGATAAACTACCGCGCGCGACAAACAGCTCCGAATTACGAAATAATTAAACCCAAGCGGATCTTGAACATTTTCCTCGCTTTTCCGAAAACTGTATGTGTTGTTGCCTAGATAAGAAGGTGGTGTGTGTGGATTGCAAGCGATTCGGAGATTTGGAGTGTGAAATCACCTGCTTTGATGCACGTGCTGGCAGCGAGGCTGGGAAATTCAAGTAAGTGTGCATGGGTCCTATTACCTTCTGTTGGCTGATTCACCGACATATTCCAATTCCAAACGCAGCTAGCATTCCTAACACTATTTCGCGTCTGAAGTAGCAACAAAAGATTTCGGGTCAAACAATAAAAAATACAGTCCATTGCTCTTAATTTACGCACTAGTCTCTGAAACAAGGGAAAGAAGAAAGTGCACCGCAAAGAATAACAACTCTTGGTTCTGTATGCACCAAGTTTTGGTCCTTCGAACCGGATAAATTTCATTTCATTCTCAACCTAGCATTCATATCTAAAAGGATAAATTTAATTTCATTGTCAACCTAGGATTCATATCTATTATATTCATATTCTTATAACATTTCCGCAACGCAAACGACAATTACTTTAAAGTATTAAGTCATATAAGTACATCAATTGTTCTCACTAGCTCGGAGCGCTTGGAATTTAGTTTATACTCACCCGCTTATTTCGTTTAAAATCTGTTCGCCAACTACCGCGTACCGTCGCGCATTAAGTTATTTCTTAACTTAATTTTTGTTATCTCAACCGCATTATTATCCCCGCAAATTGTTTAAGCACATCTTTTATTCCCGCGAATTGTGTCTACACACTTTTTTTATGAACCGCATATTACTCCCGCAAATTGTGCTTAGATACAATTATCGTACCTATCTTTATATATTATTCGCATCAATCGATTTCCATACCTACATCTTTATTTGTTGTGTAGGTAAAATATAATAGTTATAATCAATTATGCCGCCAAAAATTGACGCTAATGGCGAGGGATCTAGGGACCCCGAATTTAATGACTTAGTTATTTTGGAAGCTAAGCGTAATGCGTTCTTCGCTCGCTTACAACAAATTTACGGTTTATCAGTTAAGGCCCGCGAAGATGAAATTCAACGTAAAACGTTCTTAAACAACGTGTCGAATCTAGACCAATTACGGTCTGATTTTGAGCGTGTTTTAGACTCGTATAATGAACGCGTTATACAACTATCTCCTAATGCAGACGTAAACTATCAGTCGTGGCTTGCGTTTGAAGAGATGTACTGCAAAATCAAACGAGCTCAAACTGAAATAGAAAGCTCAGCTGAGTTTCAGCGGCCTTTGCAATCTACTCTAAGGCAAAACCTCCCGGCCATACAGCTTATGGAATTCAATGGGGAGCTTCGTAACTGGCCATTGTTCTATGAACAATTTAAAAGTGTTATTCACAACAACTCCCGCTTAACAGATAGTGAACGCATTCAGTTTCTCGTAGGAAAACTGACTGATAAGGCAAGGTCAGTATGCGCTGGATTGCCGGCCACAGGTGAAAATTATCCTATAATTTGGCAAGCGCTAGTCGACAAATATGAAGATAAACGCGCAATGGCGGCCAGCTATATCAATCAGTTATTGGAGTTTAAGCCAATAGCGACCGGGACCGCTTCGAATTTGGAGTTTTTTTTAGGTAATTTTGACGCGTCTGTTAAGGCGCTAAAGGCGCTTAAATTACAAGATTTAGCGGATTTTCTGTTTTTGCATATTGCATTACAAAAATTAGACTCCGAATCGATAAAATTGTTCGAAATGTTTTATCGCAAGGAAACATGTCCTTCTTACGCAAACCTTATTGATTTCATTAAGGAACAATCAAGGGTTGCAGCGCATTCGACTACAAAACAAACCTTTTCTCAATCACAATCTAAAACTGTCAATAGTAAAAATATACCTGTGCCAAAAACCATCACAACAAAAGCTTTCGTCAATACACAAACAGCCGCGACGGCTACTTGTTTATTGTGTAAAACTAATAAACATGAACATTTATATCAATGTTCTGCATTTACAAAAATGTCTCCGCACGAAAGATTTAATTTCGTGAAAACTAACTGTGTGTGTAACAACTGCCTTAGTTTTAAACACAAGTTTTCCGCTTGCACGTCACACAGGACGTGCAATATATGTAATTCTAAACACCACACGCTATTGCATTTTAATCCGCCGCCACATAAACAATCTTATTTACCTAACTCGCATCAGTCGAATCCAATCAGTACCAATTATAGGTCAAATAATTTTGGTGACTATGCAATAGCCGTGCCGCCTTCTTGCAATAGCACAGCTGATAACGTAGCGCCAGGCAACTTGCAGTCGTATCACCCAGCCGATAGGGTTGATAATGGTTTGCGACATGATGCAACTTTGAATCATCTGTCATCCGGGCGTGCAACTGATGATAACGGGAGCACGCTTATACATAAAACTACCTTGTTAGGGACTGCAAAAATTAAACTTTACGACGCAGGCGGTAAGGTTCATTATGCAAAAATTCTGGTCGACCCAGGTAGTCAATCTGACTATATAACGCTCGCATGCTGTAATCGGTTATCTTTACCGATTTCTAAGCAAAATCGTTTTACAAAGGTTCAGGGCATTGGTGGTTCCGCGCAGAAAATACTTGGGATGTCAACAGTGAAATTTAACTCACGATTTGACACTGACAGTACCAACGCTTATACCATTCAGCCACTAGTTGTGGAAAATATCACGTCGCACTTACCGGACTCGCGTCTCGATATGTCGTTGTTCGATTGTTTTAAGAACCTACCGCTGGCGGATGATTGTTTTAATGAGCCCGGGCCTATTGATATGCTTGTAGGAGTAAATTTATTTTGTGAGATCTTACTCTCAGATAAAGTCCGAACCGCCGGTTTGCCTTCGGCTTTAGAAACCACATTAGGTTACGTCATAATGGGAGACGTTAATGTGACGTCACCACCGCGCACGACTCGTGCTTTCTGTGCTTTTACGCACGAACCGCTTAGCCAGAGTTTAGAAAAATTCTGGAACATAGAGGAAGTACCCTCTAAGAAATTTCTGAGCCCTGATGACCAGGCATGTGAAGAAATATTCACGTCAACGACCACGCGTAACGATAATGGTTCTTACGCAGTTGACCTTCCCTTTAAGCAATCTCCAGATAATCTGGGAAATTCTTTTATAACCGCAAAAAGAAGATTTTCTATGCTAGAAAATAGATTCTTTAAAAACCCGCAACTTCGCGACCAATATGATGACGTCATTCGAGACTACCTAGATAAGGGGATTATTTCTTTGGTTCCGCCTGAAGAGTACTCCACGCCAGGGTTCTATTTGCCGCACCACCCTGTCACTCGGGACGACAAACCGAAGCTCCGTCAAGTCCTGGACGGCAGCTGCAAATCTGACAGTGGACTGTCATTAAATGACATCCTTTATTCTGGTTGCAATCTGCAAGCAGATATTTTCCACATTCTTCTGAATGTTCGCATGTTCCGCATTGCCTTTTTCGCTGACGTTCGCCAGATGTACTTGTGCATAGAAGTGCATCCGCACCACCGCTCCTTTCAACGATTTTTGTACCGCTTTTCGCCTGATACTCCTTTGGATACGTATCATTTCAATCGTGTGTGTTTTGGCCTCCGACCATCTCCATATTTAGCACTTCGCACGCTGCGCCAGCTGGCTAGTGATGAACGCGAGAGGTTCCCGCTCGCTGCCGCCGTCCTCGAAACGGACGTTTATATGGATGATCTAGCTTCCTCTGCTTCTTCACCCGAGGAAGCAGTTGTGATAGCGAAACAGCTTATCAGCCTCTTTAAGGCTGGCGGGTTCGATCTGGTTAAATGGACTAGCAACTCTCCGCAGTTGCTAGAAAACATTCCCTCATCTCACCGCCAGTCGGAAGGGGTCTCCTTCGGTGACGGTGACACCTTGAAGATTCTTGGCCTTCGATGGCTTCCCGCTTCTGATGAATTTGTCTTTACCGTTTCGCCTCCACAACTCAGTGGAACGAAACGTGCTATTTTGTCCGCTACCGCTCGATTGTATGACGTGCTTGGTCTCGTCGGCCCTGTCATACTTTACTCCAAGCTTCTCATAAAGGAGCTGTGGCTTTTAAGGATGGAGTGGGACGATATGCCACCTCCACACATATCGAAGTTATGGCAGCAGTTTGTCAGTGAGCTTCCACTGATTTCGGCTCTTAAATTTCCGCGTCATTTGGGAGTCGAAAGAAATTCAATATTGACACTTTTGGCCTTTGCGGACGCCAGTGAAAAGGCCTACGGTTGTGTGATTTACGCTCACGTCGTAGCAGAAAATAAGGATCCAATAATCCGTTTGATCTGTTCAAAATCAAAGGTCGCACCAGTAAGAACAGTGACGGTTGCCAGATTGGAGCTCTGTGCCATTGTGTTAATGTCAAAACTGCTTCGCACTGTTCATGACACTTTGTCTCGGCGTCATCCAATTGCGGATACGTTCGCACTTTCTGACTCAGAGGTTGCGTTATGTTGGGTTCATTCTTCACCCCATAGGTTCGCTACTTTTGTGGCGAATCGCATCGCTCAATGTCAAAGTAATTTCGCCTCAAAACATTTCTATCACGTACCTGGGTCTGAAAATGCAGCAGATTGCCTATCGCGCGGTCTTCTGCCCTCCCGCTTAAAGGACCACGATCTGTGGTTCCATGGCCCGCCTTGGGCATCCTTGCCAGTCAGTGAATGGCCATTAACCGCATTCTCGCCGTCATCCACTAAGCTGCCAGAAGAAAAAACAACCACGTTGGTGGCAAATGCCAATAGCAATGAGCATTGGCTTTTGGCATTAAGTGAGAGATTTTCCTCATGGCACAGATTTCTTCGGACGGTCGTTATAGTCTTAAAGTTTCTTAAACGGCTTCCTCGCAGCCGAGAAATAACCGCCGACAACTTAGACGAAGCCGAGCTGCTCGTGGTAAAAGTTGTACAGAAAGTGTCATTCTCAGATGACATACGTAAGATTCAACAGGGCAAGGTTTGTTCACCCGCCCTTCGAAAATTATTTCCATTTATTCGCGACAACGTCCTACGAGTAGGTGGGCGTTTGGGGAATTCGTCCCTTGATTTTTGTAGTAAACACCCGGCACTGTTACCGAAAAAGGGTCACATTGTTGAACTTATAATTGACTCTTATCATCGAGAAAATCTACACGCCGGGCCGCAGCTTTTGTTGTCACTCCTGCGACAAAAGTATTGGATACTTTCCGCACGCCGAATTGTACGGCAAAGATTTCATAAGTGCAACACTTGTTTTCGCGTTAAGCCGACTGGCACTTTTCCCGTAATGGCCGATCTCCCGGACTGCCGTGTCGAGCCAAGTAAATGCTTCACCCACACGGGCACGGACTACGCGGGCCCTTTCCACATCACGTTGGTCAGGAAACGCGGTGTGAAAAGCCAAAAGGCGTGGCTTTGCATCTTCGTCTGCCTAGTGACGAAAGCCGTACATACCGAGCTTGCTTCTTCCTTATCCTCCGCAGCGTTTCTCGACGCATTCAAGCGCTTCATTTCTCGGCGTGGGGATTGTAAATATTTATATAGTGACCACGGCACTAATTTTACCGCTTCGAAAGCTTACTTAAACGAGCTTTACGCATTTCTTCAATCTGATCCGTACTATACGCATTTTAAGCAAGAACTTGCAAGAAATAGAATAACTTGGCGTATGAGCCCACCGGACGCGCCCCATTTTGGAGGGTTGTGGGAGAGCAATATAAAATGCATTAAGACACATCTTCATCGTGTTATAGGCAATCAAATCCTAACATATGAAGAATTACTCACCGTGCTCACTCAGATTGAAGCGATTCTCAACAGCCGCCCGCTTTACGTACTAAGTTCTGACCCTGCAGAACCCACCGTATTGACGGCAGCTCATTTTTTAACCACTTCGCCGTTACCGTGTTTACCCGCCGCCGACTTGTCCCAAGAGCGGCCTAACCTTTTAACGCGTTTTTCACTGCTGGACTCGCTAGTCCAATCATTCTGGAAACGTTTCCGAAATGAGTATCTTCATAACTTGCAAAGCCGAGAGAAATGGAATACTCCAGACAAACCTGTAGCGGTGGGAACAGTTGTTTTAATCAACGTCGCTAACGCGCCGCCCTTGCAGTGGCCGCTCGGAATAATAACTCGGGTGTTCCCTGGGCGGGACGGAGTCGTTCGCGTTGCTGAAGTGCGGACCCGCAACGGTACGCTTGAGCGACCGATTGTGCGGCTTTGCCCGCTGCCTACGCAGTAGAGTTGTCACAATAATTTTTTTTTGCATAATAACAAGTTAATGTTTAGTATATATACTATAGTTCATAGATTCTTCTCATATTCAGGTGCGCTTTTTATTTTTAATTTTCTTATTTTTTTTGAAGGCAATCCTTCAAGCCCGGGGGGATGTTGGATTTCGTTTTAAATTTGGGTTTTTTTTTATCTGTTGTTGCTACTACAGTCCGCGAGCTTCCTTCGCAATCATCCTTTTCCCCCATGCGCACTGATATATCGCGCTGTCTTCGTCGCACTCGCGCTACTGCGCGCCTCACTATTGCCACCTGGCAAAGACAGATCAGAGAGATAAACTACCGCGCGCGACAAACAGCTCCGAATTACGAAATAATTAAACCCAAGCGGATCTTGAACATTTTCCTCGCTTTTCCGAAAACTGTATGTGTTGTTGCCTAGATAAGAAGGTGGTGTGTGTGGATTGCAAGCGATTCGGAGATTTGGAGTGTGAAATCACCTGCTTTGATGCACGTGCTGGCAGCGAGGCTGGGAAATTCAAGTAAGTGTGCATGGGTCCTATTACCTTCTGTTGGCTGATTCACCGACATATTCCAATTCCAAACGCAGCTAGCATTCCTAACACTATTTCGCGTCTGAAGTAGCAACAAAAGATTTCGGGTCAAACAATAAAAAATACAGTCCATTGCTCTTAATTTACGCACTAGTCTCTGAAACAAGGGAAAGAAGAAAGTGCACCGCAAAGAATAACAACTCTTGGTTCTGTATGCACCACTATCTGACATAAAAAAATGTAATTTGGTACATGTATTAAGATCCTTTGGAACAACTAGAACCCCAAATTTCATAAATATAGGTTAAATAATTATTGAGATATTGAATTCCAAAAAACGGCTTTTTTACCACTGACTGACTGACTGACTAGTAATCAAAAACATAACACACTTCCAGATGATCTAGAAAGCTGAAATTTGGCATGCAACTTGGTAATTGTGTGTGTACACCAGAAAAAAACAGAAAACAGTGATTTTTTATTAGTTTTATTATTATTATTATTATTTATGCCAGTTACCTCAGAACTCCGTCATTTATTAACCGATTTGGAAAATTCTTTTTTTGTTTGAAACGGTATATTTCAGTGTTGGTCCCATAGTTATCAGGTAAGATCTGATCACAGGGTCCTGGAGAAATCGAGGGAACTCTTCAAATATTTGAGGCCCACCTATAGCGATTTGGGTATTTTGTATAGTAATTCGTGCATTCGCTCTTAAAAAAACACCATTTGGCAAATATTGACGAAAAGTAATGATATCCCATAAAAAACATAAATGTGAAAAAGGGAGCCAAGTTCAATATTAAGAATATGCGATGCTTGGTTGTCGTCTTCACCGACAAAACAATTGAGATTTGAATGGGTGCCAAGTTTCGTAGATTCTCTGAAATTGTGCCAAGTCCGGCACTACATTGTTTACAGTAAAACTAATTTACTGCGGCTTAATGCATTTTGAGCCTTAACTTGGCAGTTTTCTATGCAGTATGTTATAATACCATAAAAACTGTTGGATATTTAAGAAAACTGCCAAGTTAAAGCTCAGAATGCATTAAGCCGCAGTTAATTAGTTTTACTGTAAACAATGTAGTGCTGGACTTGGCACCTATTCAGATCTCAATTCTTTTATCGGTGAAGACGACAACCAAGCATCGCATATTCTTAATATTGAACTTGGCTCCCTTTTTCACATTTATGTTTTTGATGGGATTTAGGATAATTTTGAATGGGTTACATATCTCAAGGTACATTTTAAAATATCCAAGTACGGTTCAAGAGGGATAACTGAGGGGTATATAATTTTAACTTCGCAACGTTTTTGAGCGTGAATATGGTATAACTAAATGTCATTTTCTAAAATGAAAATCACAGTAAGATTTAACTATTGTACGTTCGAAAAGTTCAGTGATTACCCTACTGGAGACATATTAGTCTTTTGATTAATTGTTAGACCAAAACTAGCAAATCATTTCTATAGTTAGTTCAACTATTTTCATCGGTTTTGAGTGCATTATACTCGTAGAATTGTAGTGCCAACAAGTGGCAACGTCTTGTGTCGTAGCATCACCTACGAGACTCGTAGCATCACCTATAGGTAAATCTGCTAACGTCATATTATTTAAGTTTATAGGAGAGACAAAAAAAATGATAAAAATTTAAATATTAAACCCCGAAAATCGGAATAAATATCATTAGGTTATATTTTCCCCTAATTAAACAATTAAAGATAGGTAAAGCGTCTTGATTATCAATTTTTTAAGACGACTTTTGTAACTTAACTGTAATTTGCAATCAAATAACGTTTTTAATAATGGATTTAGCAGTTTGGCGAGAAAAAGAAAGTAAATTGATCTTACTATACTAAAATAAATAGTTAATATCACCAAATAGTAGTCATTAGGTTAGGTTTGTTTCACTGAGCAGGAGGCGTATGATCGTTGCCATTTTATCACTTATCGCCGTGGATAAGATATTCGTCACGCCCGCTGCTCATAATATCCGCAGACAGCAATAAAAACCCAAAGAGGTAATCATCCGAGACGACACCGAACAATATTTATTCAAGTAGAATTCTAATTAGAACAACGTTTAAGTCTTGGGAACCCATATCAATCTTGTGTCTTTATGTCTGTCCGTCCATCTGTCACTGCCAATTTACTCTTAAACTACTAGAGCGTTTAAGTTGAAAGGGACACAAAGTAAACCGATGACCCAATAAATGAATTTTAAATACGGGGGCCACTTTTAGGGAATAAACGAGAAGAAAAAAGTTCTGTGGACTATATGCTGTGACACAATAAATTAAAAAAGCTTGTTGTGAAAATCTCAAATGTACATTATTATATTACAATTTTGGGATTACAGATGGACCCTGGGGGTCCATCGATATGCCCTAAAGCTACAAGCAAGACCAGCGGGGGATGAGCAGCAGCATGCCTGGGGTACGGTAGAGATACTGCGATCGCCAACCCTCATGTTAAACACGGCAATTATGGCATTCCCCCCCCTTGCAGAAGGTCATTGTGACGCTTTTTGGGCAGTGGCCGTCTTTCGGCTGACCATGCATAACTTTTAGATAAATAATTTACTCCGAAACTAATGGCTTTAACATTTTTAAATATGCAACACGTTAAAATATTAAACAAGTTATAGTGTAACACATTTAAAGAAAATAAATGCATGAACTTAGGTAGGTGTAAGAAATTAAAAAAGAGAATTTGGGCCCGTATTGGCGCCGAGAAGCTCAAGTAGCGAATATTGCATTCCCATCGGTTTACTGGGTTTAACACTGGAATCGAATACCGTTTTATTCACAGATATCAGAGTGAAGCAGATCCGCTCATTTAAGTTGAACGATTTCTGTACATCTGATCTATTCTCACTAATGCACGTCAGTAAGTTCGAGAGAGACACAAACATAATATGTAAATTACCATTTTTTTTTTCATAATTTAAATATTTCAATGCTTTTCCACTTTTTTATATTTGCATTAACTTGGTTAAAGTGTATACAATAAAAATTAAATTGTACTAATAAGTCGTTGAAACTTTCATTTTACAACATAAAAACTCATAAGAAATCTCTATTGATTTTAACCCTTAAATAGGACTCCTCTATCATCACAAAAAGCAGTAACTCTCTTATGTCTGCAGTTGGGTTCGAAATCACGACCTGCGGTGCGACATGACGCCGAGAGGTGTCGCCGTCTGCAGTCGGCTATAGGTAAAAAAACTGAAGCAGGGCCTTGCTTGAGTTTTGTATGTAGTTGTAACTTTTAACAAATGTAAAATTTGTAACACAAGCACAACAAATGCCTTTTCGAACAAGCCCCAACTACGTACAAGACGGGCTTTACTGAAGTTTCTAACCTAAGTATACGAATTTATACTTAAAGGATAACTAACAGCTGAATTTATCTATCGTTCCTTCGAAAAGATACGCAATTATCTCTCTGGATTGGTGTTTCACCCATGTTTTCTAATAAACTTGTCATATTCCTTTATTGACCCATAGTGACGAAACGTTAAAATAAGAATAATTTACAAAATATTAAAAAAAACGGCCAATAGTATGTCGGGCCGTGCTCAGTGTAGGGTTCCGCAGTTCCCCAATGCACTTACTTTAAAAACATCAATAACAAGCAAAAGGAAATACTTTCGCACCGTTTCATATAATATTTTACTAAGAAGGGAAGGCTTTTTACGATAACTCAAAAACAGCTTAACTGATCATGTCCGCTATAGTGTTGGTTGAAAGTCTTTATTAAGCTTTTCTTTCATGATTATTTTAATATTTTTTGGACCCATAGTTCAAAAGTTAGAGGGGGAGACACGTTTTTTTTCTTTTGGAGTGAATATTTCCGAAAATATTTGACGAAGAATTATATTCATTTTGAAATACCTATCCAACAACAACCCACACTATAGGGTTGAAGCATAAACAAACATCCCCACTTTACGTGTAGGGGAGGTATCATTAATTTTTTATTTTATGACTTTGTCAGTTTTATTGAATTATAAATCCATACCAAATTGCAGCTTTCTAGCACTAAGAATCACAGAGCAAAGCCTCGGACAGACAGACGGACATGGCGTAACTATAAGGGTTCCTATTTAACTACGGAACCCTAAAACGGCCCCCCCTTTTGTAAAATTTAAACGTGCAAAGGAAGTAAGTATCTTTATACGCAAAAATTTAAAGGAACCAATCTAAATCTCTGAGTTGAAAGTCAGGAGGCAGTGGCTTACGTAATCTAGTGTCTACGCGAAATATCGCCCGAGATCGAAGCAAATGGAGGAAGTTGATTCGAGCCCTACACTCCAGCAGATGGTGAAGAAAAAGAATACCGCGAGCTTCTTTACGATGTCACCGGGAGAATGCTAGAAGGACGATGATTTGCAATATAAACTTGCACTGTACAATAAATGTTAGTGACTACGTTGCACGGAAGGCACAATAAACGCTGGAAGGTAGTTAAGGTGTAATTTGCTAATAGGCCCAGAGCAGGCGTGGCGGGCGACAACACAGTAATTACTTCGAGGTAATTAAGCGCCGTGCGATACATTTGACACATTTGAGTTAGCCTGTGCTGTGTCAACTCAGGGTGGCATACAGCCTTACGCTCTGAAGGCGAAGATCCAATTACGAACGAACGCTCGTATTGTTCACAGCGCTCGCTAAATGGTTTCGGCGCAATCAGATTTATGGATCAGTATTAATTTTTTCTACTCATCTTCTGTTATCTTTGCACAATCTCGTACCTTAACAGGGTACTTGACTCCGGTGAAAGTGAAATATGAAACCTAGCTATAATCAAACGTAGTACTAAGAGGATTATTTAATATTTTATTTATTTATAAAAAAAAACTTGATAATAATTTTATTTTAATAAATGAATTCATGATTGTTTATCTATGTATCACGTGATCGGGAAATCCAATCACAGTGCGTGACGTCAATATTAACTAGAACGATGGTTAATCGTCATATTACTTGACACTGACACTGACTTTTGACAGCGATGCAGACCGCGAAACGTAAACGAATGAAGCTCGTATGTATCTCCCTCTCTGACGCACTTGCATATTCGACATAACATCGTTCATTTTCGATTCGTGGTAACAGCCCAGTACATAAGATGTCACATGCCACGACTTTGACTTATGTTTTGCCATCATATAAACTACTTATGATATATTATTGACGTCACAAAATGGCGATAGCGGTGTAACGCGTTTTGGCAAGGCATTTTAATTTTGAAGTAAAAAAGTAAATAATTATTTTGCAGCTACATAGTAATAGAGTTTTTTTTCCTATCATATAGACAACATTTTTAAATCTAAACCCATTAATAAAATTTTGTCTATGCTTCAATAGCTCTCATTATGCAAAGATTTTATAAATAATAATTTAGTTTTGAAAAGAGATTTCTATTATTTACTACATGCAAGGTAACTTTACAACTAGAATACTTCGCTCAAGTATCGCTACTCTTCGATTTATTTATGCTACATATACAATTGAATGTTATCTGTTATCTCATCTAAGTCCGGTTACTTTTGAAACATTGTATCTCACTCAAGTATAACATTTTATTTCTCACCTTAGCAGCTTGAACAATCCTATTTTGCTGCGTGAAACCAGTGTGCAAAATGAGTTTTTGTACACTTTGCGAGACGAAGTAATTATTTAATTTGTCAGGCCATTTTATAACTTCGGGTCTATCCGATATATCCAGACTTTATTCGCTCTATCCCTTTCTTAAAAATGACAAGTGATAAGAATAGGTAGGTCAATTTGTATTTCAACTTTCTAATTTCATGGCAGGCATCCGAAAACGTACTAAACAAGTCACACTTTCTTAAAGTCATAAATTAACCTAAAAGAAAAAATTATCAATAAGTCGTTGCCAACGGTTCTTTTAATGTAATACGAGTAATAAGTATTTTTAAATAAAACCAGTGTTACAGAAAACAGGTTTATAACGCAAATTATATTTTTTGTTTTGTTTATTGTTTATTAAGAAACAAACGGTTGTATACTTATAAATATAAAGTTCGTCTACTTCCCTCACAAACTAAAGCTTAATTCACCTATCTCTCCCTAGAACTAATACGCACTGAACCTAAATTTCAATTCGCCTAGTTCCGTCTCAAACTAAAGCTTAATTAGCCTACCTCGCCGTTGCACTTTACGCACTGAACCTAAATCTCAATTAGCCTATTTCGCTCACCACCTAAAACTTAGTCAACCTACTTCTCCCTTGAACTAATACGCACTGAACATAAATCTCAATTTGCCTACTTCGCTCATGATCTAATTCGCAATGGGTCTAAATATCGATATGCCGATCTCTTGTTAGGTGTAGGCATATCGTGAAATTGGCAGACTGCGTTTTAGGTACAGAGCGACTAAAGGAACATAACTATATAATAATGAATTTAAACCTACAGTTTCCTTAATTTAAGATACGATACCAGTTAAATTTTTCATACATTTACATTTTTTTCATTACTTACGTTGCCTACCCATTTGATGTTGATATTAGCCTACTACAAATAAAACCTACTAAAAACGTAATAGTATTATGATTATGTATTTGGTTGCTAACTTTATTAAAACTGATAAACTTTTACTTCAGAGAATAATCACCGATAAAAAATACTTTTATTTTAGCGCCATCCTGCGTTAGTTACGGAACTAAAAGTGAAAACGTTGAGTGTAGCGCAGCTAACTCATACAATCTGCCAACAAAGCAGTATCCACTTCAAAAAGGAAAAAGTTGTGGGTGTTTACGTAAATAGGCCCCATATATCTTATAGTATGGTTGAACGGTGGTTTTGCTCCTTAAGGGCAACCAGCAACACTGAATGGTTTTCCTTCCGTCTATACCTTTTGTCCCTGAAACCAATTCAAAATCAATTTACAATACGTAATGTTCTAAATGTAATACATGACGAGCGAATGTAATGAAATCGATTTTTCCCCTCATGAACTTTAGTTATAGAACGACTTATCCGTGGGGTATAATTTCATCGATTACCGTGCAAAGTTTCAGTAGTAGACTGGCAACCGTGTCTATTAAACTCCGCTATTAGTCCAACAACCCCATCGTTTGAAGTAATTCAATGCCTAACTCCTACTTAACTGTAAAACAATGACAGAAAAGACAGACTGCGGTAAAAGCCCGCCTTGCTGGGTAATACGTGGGTTTCAGTTCTGACTCCTTCGTCCCTGTACACATGTGGACATGTGCGTGAATTTTACCATATGTTGGCCTTCTGTTAACTTCCATATATCGAATTACATGAAATCTCAGCGTATTATTTGACCACCATATTAACTTAGTTGCTTAGTCCCATCGGAAGATCAGCGCTGGCAATAATGCCCACATTTTCGGATCTCTTTGTTTGACGTAATTATTGAAAGTCATGTTGAGTAATGATTGTCATATTATTATAACTTTTCATGATAACCTAAGGAAAACCCTGAAAAGTTACGCGTGTGAGAAAAACCGAATTATGACTAACGAAAATGTGGACAAAAAATACGTTATGACTTAAAACTTTATGGGAAATAAGACCCATTTAATGCGTTAGGTATGCATTAAATCCAGGCTATACTATTTGTATACGAAGTATCATCATAATCCGTTATGCCGTTTTTTCTTGATTGAGCAACAAACAGCCAAACATTTAAACGTTCGCATTTCTAATATTATGAAGCAGAAAGTAGGATGCGAGTAGTAGGATTCTGTGCCTGAAGTGTGCTTTGAACCTTAGTGCCAAAATACACGTTGTCCACTTCCAGTTCTTTACATCGGCCAACCAAACGATATAAGCTTTTGTAATAAATGGTAGTTATAGGCAATAAATGTCAAATTTTATGAATCATTTTAATAAAAAACAATATTATGTAAATATTATGGATATTATGATATTTGGTTTATAGCTAAACAAACCTTTTTTTAAAGTTTAGATCACTTCATAATGTTATCAAATCTGCTGTTCTAATTATATACTAGATCAACTCTATAAAATGAACTATTATTAACATAGACCTAGGTATATTACTCTTACCTAGTATACACAAGTTTGTATAGGTGGGTAATATCGCTGTACATCAATAAATAGTGTAAATTTATGATAAGAATCTCTGTATGTGCTAATCACTAACACAATTCGAATCATCGTTTTTAGTATTCGCATTGTACCGCCTTACCTTTGCTTTTCATTCTTAAAATGTATACTTAACTAGCTTTTGCCCGCGACTTCGTCCACGTATAATTCGTTCTCGCCTTAGAATGACTTGTTTTCCCATGCAATCTTTCTCAAGCTCTGGTGGACACCAGGAACTTAGGGGTGACATGTTGGAGAAGGAAAGCCACGAATAGATCGGACTGGAGATATTTGCTTGTCCAGGCTAGCCTAGGGCCCACCCAGATGATGATGATGATACAATCTTTCACCCTTCTTTACACCTCCTTAAGAAATGATTACAGTCAATATGACATTCCCTAGAAATCCTATTGTCAAAACGAATGATTAGTGCTTATTTCGGAATATCAAATGTACCGATTCTAGACGAATGAATCTCGTCAAAAACATTACATGTACATTGTACAATGGTAAAAGTCTTGCTACGCAGTTCTGCCGTAAAACGTTATCCCGACAGAGCGAGTTCTTCATGTAAGTATGATGACCGAAGGCCGGAAGCAGAGCGGCAAGGCATGCGAGAATAATCACACAGAGCGAGCTTCTCATGTAAGGCTGAGGGCCGAAGGCCTGAAGCAGAGAGGCGAGACACGTGAGGCTGAAGGCCGAGCCTCCCAACAGAGTAGATTCTTCATTTAAGGTTGATGGCTGAAAAGCCGAAGGAGAGTGGCAAGGCATGCGAGGCCGAAGGCCGAGCTATGTCGTCGCCGAAGTTCCAGTTGCCATATTAATGAGGGTAAATTATACTCCATTCGTTCGTTTTCACGTGATGCCTAGATATATAAACAGACAGACAAACAGACACATTTCTTAAAACTGTTGTAACGATTTATGTTATTGATTCTAAGTATCCCCAGCCAACTTTTTTTCGAATATCTTCCATGTACAGACTTTCGACCCTCTTCTAAGTGTACATCTAAGATGCTTACTGTCTATGCTGACGATTGAGCTGCCCAGCTCAAGTGATCTCTTATATCAAACAGTTTTTATGGTGTGAAGGGTCAACAATTACGTAAAAAATAACGCACGACAAAATTAAATGTTACACCGACGATACAAAGTGTGCATTGAAACAGCTGTTTTTGCATTTAAGCATATGAATAAAAACAATGCCAAAGTATCGCAAATGCATTTTGATGTACTCGCAAAGTAGAAAAGGTTGTGCTCAAAAATAGCGTCAACAATCAGAAGGAATTATGATACTTCGGTTTTGACATAATGAAGCGTCAACTTGTTTACAATTCTGCTATGCTTTAAGTTAAATTTCTTGACACGCTGTTATACTCCCGATTGGCTGAAACTTAAATCGTAGAATGGCGTATGAGGATTAAACCATCCCGTTTCATTGCATCTTACTTGCATCCCCGATTTAATATCCCTTTGATGGAAGATCATCGGGACAAAAAGTACACTTATAATATATATAAGTGAATCCAGATTATATACTATTAACATACAAATCATCTTAATCTGTTTAGCCGTTTTTGCGTGATTCAGTGACAAACATCCAAACATCTAAACTTTCGCATTTATAATATTAAGTATAGAGATTATGGTATAAAGTGAGTGCACATGAAGTGAACGGCAAAAGTAACATTGTAATTACATGTTTTGAAGATGCCGTGCTTTTTAAAAAGAATCGCAGAGAATTGCAACAAAAACATGTCTAGTGATAAAAAAGGAAATCTTTTAAGTAATACACTTAATGCAATGTAAACCTGTAACAACTTTTATAAAGTTTATATTAACTATTTTATTATTAACTTCGTCGGCCTGTTTAGCCTAGTTGGTAGTGTAACTGCCTCCGAAGCTAGAGGTCCCTGGTTCGAATCCCGGTAAGGGCATTTGTTTCTGTGGTGAGCAGAGACATTTGTTCCTGAGACTTGGATGTTTTCTATGTATTTAAGTATATATCTATTAAATATATCGTCTTCTAGTACCCATAACACAAGCCTTATTGAGCTTACTATGGGACTAGTTCGATTTGTGTAAAAATTGTCCCCTAATATTTATTTATTTTATTTATTTAAGTTTAGAAGTACATACGTTCCAAGAAGATCTGATGAATGATGGAGCTAGAAGGTGGAACTCTTCAATGGCTAATAGTATACCCTCGAGCAAAACCCCGAATGCGCTTTAAATGTCACGCAATCTGTCAACTTTTATTTAGAGTTACACCAAAAATGTATTTTGTGAGCTTGTTTTTAAAATGATTTTGGCAGTGTTAAGTACGACGCCATTGAATCACAATGATTGAACAGAGAGGCCGCCAATTGACAGCTAATCATGTAATATATTTAAGCCGGCATTGGTTTCATCCGGTGTTTGCCGCAATTGGTCAACAAATTGGGTTGCGGTCCGCCTACGCCGGTCCACAACATATTAGTTGTTCCCTATATTCAACCTCAGGTTACATATCTGTTCCCTATTTTACGAACTTGACGATGAAATCTGAATCTGCTGCTAAATACTCTGCCCTGGCGCCAGCGTACGACTTCATACCTGTGGCCTTCAAAACCACGGGACTCTGGGGCTCGCAGACCCGCCATCTATTCAAGGAGCTAGGTTGACGTCTACGAGAAAAGGGCTGTGACCCTCGCTGCGGTTAGTACTTGGTTCAAGGTCTCTATCGCCGTTCAGCAAGGTAAACTGCCGGCATCATGGGGACCTTTGTTTGAGCTAAGTGGGATGCGGGGCGAGGGCTTATTCATTAGTTCTGTTTATTTGTATGTTTTTATATTTTGTACTTAACAATTATCACCTGACAATGGTAATTCGCTCTGCACATGTATCAGGGGAACTAAGTTAATTTTTAAACCCAGCGATGATACTTTTTTCACCAATAAACTGCGGAGCAGTTTGGCGAAACGTTGTAATAGTTTTAAGTCTTTTAATGTATGAGCAAATAAATTAAAAATAAAATGGCGAATATACATTGTCAGGTGAAAAAAGTCAAGATGGTGAAATAGTGGTATGTTCCGGACAATTTAGCAGCTTTTCGCTGTCTGGATACTTAATATACTTTACAGTACACATTGGGCTACTTTACCGCACGAGTGCGGTAATCAGCAGATCACGTGCATATGTCGAAACTTTGAAGAGCCATATGTACTTTAAAACGTTGTACGATATACGTGCGAATAGGTAATGGAAACACTTGTATCGTAATGTACTATTACCAAACTTCATACCTTATATGAAATTATGGATAGTTGTGTATGGGAAACTCAAAGTACACGACTGTATACGTCACTCAACTGTGAGGAGTGCGGGGTAATCGAGGATGTGCAATACTTTTTGATAAAGTGAATCCGAAACACTCGAACTTGAGAAAAGAGG
Organism: Notocelia uddmanniana; assembly: GCA_905163555.1. Lineage (NCBI taxonomy): Eukaryota > Metazoa > Arthropoda > Insecta > Lepidoptera > Tortricidae > Notocelia > Notocelia uddmanniana. Next base: position 10,948,234 of record LR991052.1, on the reverse strand, counting down.
GAGGAGTTGAACAGAATTTTGGGCTTCTCATTTTAGGATGGGAGTTTACAAAGAACTAAATTTGGCTACGGTTTTTTAGTAGTCTTTTATAGGGTATAATTGTTTTTTAATATTTAAATTTATAAGATTGTAGTAGTTTAGAGGAGTGCTGAAGCTGACATCGTCATCTTGACGCAAGCTTCAAAATAAATAAAGGTTAAGAAAGTGTATATAAATTACGTTTTTTATTTGCATAACTTTTGTTACACGACAAGAAAGACGTTTTTTGAATCTATTGACCCTCATTCGGTGTATAAATCGTGACTAGGACAAGAAAATGAAGAGCTAGGCAGTAAAAGTAGATAAAAGTTGAGTAGTGTCCTGGGTAAACAATGTATTATAATTAGTCATCATTCATCAATTAGCCAAACGATATTGGATGCGTATTTTTGCATTTGTCAATCAAACAATTAATTAATTATAATTACGTTCTTGCGCTTTTACGTGCTGTGTAAAAATTTAAACTATTATTTTAAACCTGATTGGAAAGGTCTGTTCAGGTCTATGTGTTTAAATAACATACATCACAGCAGACCGAACTATCAGTCAATATTAGTCGAAGTCTTAGACAGAAGTGGTCAAGTAGAAGTAGTGATATCACGTCTGTTTACTGTATTAGATATATGTATGGTAAATTGCCTATTACTGGCTATCCCCAGATAACCAGCCACTTCGCAAAATATGCAGAAAGCGGAGCATTAGTTGCTAGTTCTGCTGTTTAAACAAAATAGCTTGATGGAGATTAAGTATTAGAGCGCCTTTATGCATTTAGCTAAATGCGTGTGCATATAGAGAGTGTTTTTATTGATTTCCGTTCCTTCAAGCATATAGCCGTGCATAGCCATAGAAACGACGTAGCATATTTAGTTTTTCAAAATTCAAGTTATTTTTCTTTTTCTTAAAAAATAATTAATTATAAAACCAAGGATGAATGCAAAACGGCCTTGAGAGGTAACGTAGAGTTAATGTCAAGTATAACAATATTCGGAATTCGAATGACATCACACTTGATGCACTTCAACATTGTTTATTTGTTAAGGATGTTTTATACTATACTGGGGGTGTTAATTAACGAAAATGATTTTTTTATATCTTCGAAATGGTACGAATTGGATACTAGTGTCTTAGAGAAGATTATTTTATTTCATCTCAGGAATGTGCCCTCTCAATTAACAGAATTCAATACAAACACCGTATAATTAGTTGCTAGTACCTAAAGTAATAAGTAGCGTAGCGTATTGTATTGATTTAAACTTGCACGATGTTTACATATTATTATTGGTAAACGAGACTTTATCAGAATTTCATTCACCTTTTTTGTATTTAACATTCGAAACGTCGAGGAAACCACAAAAAAGGTAAAAAATGACATTTGTATACGATTAAGTCCCGTACACTAATAATAACTGAATAACATTCTTACTCCATGTCATGTCAGATACAAAAAAATAAATAAAAAAATGTAAAAAATGTCCCACAATATTTATTTATTATTTATACAAAATCACAGATGTAATTAATAATGCTGTGCCATCGGCTGAACTCGGAATACGACTACACTCGTAGTAGCTATCAATTATCGTATTAAATGATTGAGAAGTTCACGCCAGTTAATGTGAAACTTTATTAACCCCTTCACCAGTCATCTGGTCGTGACACCCAATGGAATACCTCACACGTCACGGTCATCAATACCATAATGTACTAGATTGTCAGTTCCGTCATGTTCCGTGGCGTACAGAGCACGTCGCTTCATTCGTAGTGTGGCGGTCATGAAGTTGTCAATGTCCAATGTCAGAATGAAAACTGGTAGTACTTTGTCATTTAACATGACATATGTTAATTAAGACGGTAATTGATTGACACTTCTTCGGGTCTACTCATATTCCGAGTTTAGTAGATTAGAAAGCAATATAAACTATCCCCCTTCTTCATAAAACTTAACAAACCTATGTTAACTAAAAGTTGTTTTGTCCCCTTCGCACAAACATAAATGTCAAAGTGACAGATAAGGACAAACCAACTCTAGCGGCTTGTTAACTAATAGAGGCTTGATGGACGTTTATGAATAAGGGGGATCTGTAATCAATATGACTGCGTCATGAATAGTTAAGATATGGCAAATTATCTCTTTTTAGATTCAAGTTTGAAAATATGTGCCCAAAGAAATAAAAAATATCTGAAACTATACTTTACTGTTAAGGCCACAAGGTTGCTCATATATTTTTAAAACTTTGGAAACGTACGTATTTACGAACTTGACTGTACAAAGTTATGTGTGTTATGATCCAGAATGTCTGGTTTGTGGAGTTTTTAGCTTTTAAGTATTAAAAATAGGTACAAATTATTAAGTTTCTGTGATTGGGCGATTAAGTAACGTTTCCGATCGTACGTAAGGTAAATCTAAATGTCATATTGAATAGTAAAAATGACAGCCAGATAAAGTACGTTCAAAAAGATACATGATTACTCTGCTAGTTTACTGACCGGTTTAACAACTCAAATTATCCTTGGGCTAAACGATGTTGTTCTCTAGTTCCTTCAGCTTAATATTTGGTTAAGGAAAAGTGTAATATCGTCATTTAGTACTTCCAGTGTGATTTTGTGCACTTAAAATTAAGTGTTCAAAATTCATAACCTAACGCTTTTCATACTTGTAACTAAGCTACATAGTAGGTAATATAATCATACATTATTATTCTTACATTTGTTGCTAAGATTTAACTTTCGAGGGTATAATGGAAGGAGCAACGAAATACTCTGAATCTTGAATTCTCGACTGAATCATGCACTGAACGATAAAACTACAAAGTTCCATAATTTCGATAACACGTGGATTCGAGGGCTTTGCATTGTTTTTACGCAATAAAAACCTATGTAATTTATTCCTTTTCAGTATGACGTTCACTTACAGTTTTTACTCTACATGAAACTGGAGCAAAACCGTTTGGAATTCAGCACTTGCCGCAAACACCGAAGAGGAAAGGAGACAGCTTACTGCGGCTTGCCCGGGCGGAGAGCTAGACGCTAGATGGAGAAAAACCGCTAACACAAAGGCGTAATTTTGGTAAGCGACAAAAGATGGCGTTGTACTTTATATACAGTTCACTACCAAAATCATTACTTAGTACATACTTATTAGAAGTAGTATATACATATAAACATCAATCTAGTTTACGAGCGTTTGAGAGTAACAACGAAGTAATCCTGGGAGATTCTTAAATGTTGTCAACCACTTCTAACAATATGCATCGTGCAATAAGAATCGCTACTAGAACTAAGTACCACATGCAAGCGATGTAAGGATTAAGTACCTAGTACTCGTAATTTTCCGCTTTTTGAGTTAATTATCGGTAAACCCAGTTAGAGATTGATTCATTGTAAGAATCTCATGGCATTCGCATGATTTGCACCCTTACGGGTTGGTTATTATAAGTTTCCATTTGAGGAAAATACTTACCTTCAATCATGAAAATAGAATTCGCCTTATGCATATTCGTAGGTATGTACTTAAACTCTATGGTGATTGTAATAACTGTGAACATGCATTACAAAATCCAAATCTAAGGTTTAGATGCGTGAATAAAGCTGATACCTGCCTATCTCATCAAATATATATATCTAGTATTTTTGTTATTATCAGCAAAGAGAACTAATAGACTTATATCATCTTTCAATACATATGTAAATGGATCGACGATTCTGCAACGAATTTGGCGCAGTATCTGTAGAGAGCTAGAAAGAGAAGGCTAACATGCTTCGCTATTTGGGGCTGAGTTCGGGATAATATAAAGGAGAGGCATGAAATAGCCTCTGTTTAATTACTTTGAAATGTATCCATTATTGACAAAGTCAGTTGTTTTGCAGAAATTAAAAGTAGATCTTTCATTCACAACAATGTTGATTGACAACGAAAGATGGTCTGGCTTCAGTTGTATTCGATCGTATGTGCTTAAAGGTGGTTTGTTCTAAAGCAGAATTGATCCGAACTGTATGAAATTATTAATGGTCTCATAGGATCGTTATGAATTGCATTAGACTCTACGTGCGATGGTGGCTTTGGCCTCAGTTTCAAAGACTTTAACTACGTTTTAGTTAGGATTAAAAGTTACGGCTCATAGTTTGACCTGCTCAGCGAAGCCTTACAATCTAGGACTCACCGAGCTTAAGGGCATGGGCGCGGCAGGTCGTTCGCGGTAACACTCCTTTAGTAACCAGGTGGCTACGTTATATTTACGACACCAAGCCGTAATTTTTATGCCTTTCTTATAAGTCTTTGAGTGTTCCTTTTAACTATTACAGTCAGAGCTAAGTCACAGCCGCCACCGCAGTCCACTTTTTAGGTTAACTAGTCTCTCTTATTAATTTCGCCCTGAAATTCAATTATTGTTGTCATTCAAACTCCTTAGAAGTGTGTTGCACTTGAGTCATTAAAGTTGTTTAGTGTTATTTCAATGTTCAGTTAGTGTCACCTGAATATCTAAAGGTATTGATAACATTATATTTTGGCACCGCAGTGTCCACGTGGCATGCCGCGACGGTATGGAGGGGGTGGGTGGTGATGGTCTGCCGTCTGGCCGTGATGGCGGTGACGGAAGGTCAGGAAAGCCCAAAATTGGGCATAACCTCAATCCTGAGCTTTCCTGAGGCTTGCGACCCATCGACACCCTCAGCTAGCTCATTATCGGTGTTTTCCAAATGATTATTCATGAATGGGAACCCAAAAAACCACAGGCGGCAACGGTTGTGAGAGTGCTGAGGGTGTCCGCTGCAGGAGCGAGCAGCAGCGCCATCTAGGGACCCTCACGGGGATCTAGAGGCCTACTCCTCGCTACCTGCAGGTGAAACAAACGGCACAGCGCCCCGTCCGCAAACCGCCACTCACACAACCGCGAGAACCACTAACAGACTAGCACTAGACGGGAGCAACGGTCAGCGGACGGGCCGAGGTCGCAAAAAGCGAGCGACGAGCGAGCCGACTTTTTATGTGACTTCGATGCATACCGTCGTCAGAGCGTGGCTGCGTGTGGTGGTAGCGGTCGGGTGGGCCATGCTGTCAGGCGGCGCGGGAGAGGCGCGAGCCGGGCATGGCGGGTTGCTGCTCGACACTGCGGTGCGGGCGTCCGCGGCGCGCTCTGCACGCCACTGACCCGCACTCAACCCGCCGCGCGTCGCCGCCCGCCGACGTTCGCGATCACAGGTCTTTTGTGCGCGCGCAAGTAGCACCGTGCCGTAAGTCCGCCTAAGACGTGGCTTTGCCATGGTTGAGGGCCTTCCCAAGTTACCAAATTTCTTTCTTCTGCATAGGTTTTACCCTCGACCGCATGACTTAACATCGCACGAGTCACCTGGACTGCCGTCTACGCGCACCGTGGGAGGGGAGGCCGCCCGCTTGCTGCGCGCGCCCGCCCCCAGTGCAGCGCCATGCGTTCGCACCTCCACCCCCACCCCCACCCACTGCACTTCTCAGCTGTGCACTTCGAAGGGCTCACCGTGGATCAACGAACGATAACAGACTGACAACGTTCTATGACATGGATTTAAGGCTTTCATTGCTTTATCCAAACATTCCATGCAAGCATTCTACTAGAAATTTTTAACATTTTGATTGTTTTAGTACCAAATTTGAGTTATTTCGTTGAAACGATTATAATTTTTAACATTGCGGTATTTCTATACTATTAAACGAGCAACATTTGTATAATTACGGAATTGTTTGTAATTGAAATCTTGAAAAACCGCTCTAATGATTTTAATGAAATAGGGTTTCCGGGAAAGAAAGAAATATCTAGCTAGTTCTCATCTTCGGGAAAACTCGTTCTTCCCGGGAAGAAACGAGCAAAGCTCGGTCGTCGTAAGTAAATAAAGAAAGCCTCAATAAAATTGTGAATATAGTGAATAAATCATTACCATGGAAGAGGTCAAAATCCGAAATCCTAATATTAATCCTAAGTCACTGATGAATATCAGAAAATTATTTTCACTCATACGAAAATTTATTCTAATTTGTTCATAATAACTCGGCTATAGAACCGCCTATTTATAACAATATTTTATAGACCTCAGATTATTTAAAATATCCAAACAAAACTCAAAAAATCCTCAATACCCCACCCCACTATCATAAACAGCACTATCAAATCAAAGAAACATTAACAAAAACCGAATGCGTCAAAATCAAGAAGTGAGTGAAAGCGCAAACAGCTGGTTTATAAGTCGATTTACATGTAAACAACATAGTAGGGCGGCACGCAGCATATTTACCGGAGCCAGTATTGACGGATTTATCCAGGTGCATTCTCGTCGGAGCTTCCGTTGAAAGTGAAATGCAGTTCTCAGTAGTGCGGAGCGGTTCACCCCGCCGGGAAAGCCCTTCAATATATCTATCACGGTATGAAACGCAAGTACATTTTGTAGTTTTATTCAGTCGCTTGTGAATTGTCTATTGGGTGCGATTCGTCTACGTGAATGTAGTTTGTCATATCTAAATATATAAAAGAAGAAACTGACTGACTGACTGACTGACTGACTGACTGACTGACTGACATATCAACGCACAGCCCAAACCGCTGGTCCTAGAGATTCCAAATTTGGCACGTAGGTTCCTTATAAGGTCTAGGGGTGCACTAAGAAAGGATTTTTCAAAATTCAACCCCTAAGGGGGTGAAATGGGGGTCCGAAGTTTGTATGGGGAAACAAGATTAGCTGGACTATTTTATTCGAAACTTCACAGGAGTATTTCTAACGATAAATGAGTAAACACGTGTTTCAGGTTTTTTGAAAAATCAACCCCTAAAAGGGGGAAATGTGGTGACAAATTCTGATAATCGACATGGGTATTGTTTTTATGGTTTATTAGGTCGCTGGTAACGAAAATAACAAGGATTTTAAAATCCCACGTGGAGGACGTGAAATACCATCCCCTCCTGTTGGGGTGCGAGGGGGATGAAATGTCTAAATATTAATATGGGTGTAGTTTTTATGGTTTTTTGGGACGTTAATTACGAAAATGGCATCGGTTTTGAAATTAAATATTGTGGACATGAAAACTTTTGAATGTTTGTGCCAAACTGCAAGAAATAACTGACTGACTGAGTGACCAATATATCAACGCACAGCGCAAACTGCTGGTTCTAGAGATTCCAAATTTAGCATGTAGGTTCCATATAAGGTCTTGAGGTGCATTAAGAACGGATTTTTCAAAATTCAACCCCTAAGGGGGTGAAATGGGGGTCCGAAGTTTGTATAGGAAATCAAGATTAGTTAGATTATTTTATTCGAAACTTCACAGGAGTATTTCTAACGATAAATCAGTAAACATGTGTTTCAGGTTTTTTGAGAAATCAACCCCTAAAAGGGGGAAAGGTGGTGACAAATTCTGAAAATCGATATGGGTGTGGTTTCTATGGTTTATCGGGTCGCTGATTACGAAAACAACAATAATTTTAAAATCCCACGTGGAGGACGTGAAATACTATCCCCTTTGTTGGGGTCCGAGGGGGTTGGAATGTCTAAATATTAATATGGGTGTGATTATTGGGTCGTTTATTTCGAAAATGGCGTTGATTTTGAAATTTAATATTGCGGGCATGAAAACTTAAAAGTAGGTGCCAAATTGCAAGAAGAAACTGACTGAGTGAGTGAGTGACATATCAACGCACAGCCCAAACTGCTGGTTCGAGACTCGAGAGATACCAAATTTGGCATGTAGGTTCCTTATAAGGTCTAAAGGCGCATGATGTGCCGTGAATTCCCTATGAAGATACAACCTTTCTTGAGTCAATGTATTGTAAGTGGTTTTATTAATTAGTGCCGCCCGATACGATTTCGACAAAAATCGATATTTGAGCGTGCGAGAGGACTCTTAATACGACTCCTAGGTAAAATTTGGCAAAAGTGGCGGCCATATTGCTTTTCTTAATTTTTGTTCCGATTTCGTTCAAAATCGATATCTGAGCGTCCGAGAGGTCCCCAAATACGACACCGAAGTAAAATTTGAAAAAAGTGGCGGCAATATTGATTTTCTTAATTTCCGTCCAGATTTCATTCAAAATAGAAAGATGTCTCTTAATAAGAATCCGAAATAAAATTTGAAAAAGTCGCAGGCATATTGATTTTCTTCATTTTCTTCCCGATTTCGTTCAAAATCGATATCTGAGCGTCCGACAGGTCTCGTAATACGAATGCGAGGTAAAATTTGGAAAAAGTGGCGGCCATATTGATTTTTTCCCCTTCGGTCCCCGATTTCGTTAAAAATCGATATCTGAGCGTCCGAGAGGTCTCTTAATACGAATCCGAGGTAAAATTTGGAAAAAGTCGCAGCCATATTGATTTTTTCATCTTCTTCCTCATTTCATTCAAAATCGATATCTGAGCGTCCGAGAGGTCCCCGAATATGAATCCGAGGTAAAATTTGGAAAAAGTGGCAGCCATATTGATTTTCTTCATTTTCGTCCCGATTTCGTTCAAAATCGATATCTGTGTGTCCGAGAGGTCTCTTAATACGAATCCGAGGTAAAATTTGTGAAAGTGGCGGCCATATTGATTGTCTTTTTTTTCGTCCCGATTTCGTTTTAAATCGATATCTGAGCGTCCGAGAGGTCACCGAATACAAATCCGAGGTAAAATTTGGAAAAAGTGGCAGCCATATTGATTTTCTTCATTTCAACCCGATTTTGTTCAAAATCGATATCCGAGCGTCCGAGAGGTCCCCTAATATGAATCCGAGGTAAAATTTAGAAAAAGTGGCAGCCATATTGATTTTCTTCATTTACAACCTGATTTCGTTCAAAATCGATATCTGAGCGTCCGAGAGGTCCCCTAATACGAATCCGAGGTAAAATTTGGAAAAAGTGGCGGCCATATTGATTTTCTTCATTTTCGTCCCGATTTCGTTCAAAATCGATATATGTGTGTCCGAGAGGTATCTTAATACGAATCAGAAGTAAAATTTGTGAAAGTGGCAGCCATATTGATTATCTTTTTTTTCGTCCCAATTTCGTTCAAAATCGATATCTGAGCGTCTGAGAGGTCTCTGAATACGAATCTGAGGTAAAATTTGGCACTCCATACATGCCTGTATGCAAAAAAAGTTTAATGTTACTATATAGGCGTGTGGGGTATCTATGGACTTGCTTTTAAAAACGACATAGAGGTTTCGATATTTTTTTCCATTTAAATCAACAAGTACGGTTGCCAGTTTTTGTTGCACTTTTAGCACCACCCAGGGGTCACGTGTAGGGTAACGGTGGGTACTCCCTACGGACGTGGTGCAACTTCGACCCCCCTTTGCCAAGTGAGTGGGCAACTTGACTGTTAGAAGTTCGCAAGCCGCTCGAAGGCCTCTAAGTAACTTGGCTTAACGATTGCAGCCGGGATCAACGGCTTAGCGTGCCTTCCAAAGCACGAGAGTCATTTAGTAACCACTCAAAGCGATCACCCATCCAAGAACTGACCTGCGCCCACATTGCTTAACCTCGCACACCGCACGCGGTAGGCGGGTGCCGCTGGGCCACGAGCGCTCTAAATTCTTGATAGTTTGTGCCAATTTGCAATTCAATCGGTCCAGTAAAAGCAACTTGGTTGTAACAGACGGACTGAAGTAAGGAGTGCGAATGGAAGTGAGGCCAAATTTTCTTTTTGGATGCTCCAATGGGAACTGGCAAAACCTACGTAATAAATTTAATTTTAGGAAAAATAAATGTTACACATGATATTGAATTAGCCGTATTTCTGTACTTCAAAAGACCAGAGTTTATGTCCGCTGCGCGCTGCTTGGTCGTTTACAGACCTATTGGTGTTACTGTAGTACACACATACATTTAGTAAGGGCCATTTAAGACATGCTTTTATTTCATCGGCCCTTTCCCCTTCGGCCTCTCGGAAATGTATGATAATAGTTTTCGATCCTTATTTTTGCCAAAATCAAATGAAATTCAACAGTTTGCCGGTTATCAGAATGTATACTGACTTTTCATCTGTTCATCTGTTAATGAATCACAAACACCAGACTTCGTATAGCGAAACCCCACAATGTAACAACTACTTTTCTGGAGACCGCATCTAAATCGGTTCAGCCAATTGCGAGATAATCGTGGACAAACATACGAACCTGTTTTTGTAGACAGTTAAAAATTTCGCTTAGTACGCGGGCGAAGCCGCGGGCAAATGCTAGTAAATATATAGCTATGCGGGCTCTTTCCGTCATTGTCTTTCGTCTACGTGTCTATTTTAGCGTATTGTGTGTGTTCTAACGTAAGCCTACTTCTACGGGTTTCCAGTTTATTTATAGGCCGTTTATTTTGATACGACCATGTTACATATTCGTTAGATACTTAATTGGCGGTTAGTGTCGTGGCCTCGAACTTTATACGAGAGTATGCAAGGGAGTAACATGAGTCCTTTTTACTTCAAGAGTTAGTGGTGTGAGTTGTTCATAATTATCTTAAATTAGACAAGTCTGTGGGGATCTAGTTATATGGATGGCTTGCTATATCACATGTACTCTCTCTCTCTCAAATACAGAGTGTAAGAGTAACATCGTAACGAAAACGAACATACGGCAATCTCAGACTAATCTAGTAAATTATAATATTTGTTGTCAGGAAGAAATCGCCCCTTAGCGATAAGACCGCCTGTTGTCTACCTCTACCTACATATTACTGTTTTTATTTTCTGTTTGTAACGTTTCATTTGTGTGAGGTGTGTAATAAAGAGTATTCGTATCGTATCGTATATTTATAATTGAATTAAAATGGCATTTTTTTCGTTAGCTCGAGAAAAAATATGTTCTTAGGTCCGCAGTATAGGTCGGGTCGATTCACAAGAGCTGGCGCGGAATGTCTATGAAATTAATGACATTTTCATATATTTTCCGCGCCAGCTCTTGTGAATCGACCTATAAATTGTTACTTTCCTGTAACATTTTAGCGGCAATTTAAGTAAAATTCGTTTGTCCTCATCTGTCACTTTGAAATTTATGTTTGTGAAAAAGGGGCATCACATTTAAGTTCACAGAGGCTTGTTAAGTTTTATGAATAAGGCCTGAATCACACTGGCGCGGCATGCGGTGGCGGTATAATTGTAAATTTGACAACTAATGACAAGTTTACTATTGACGCCGTGGCCAGGCTGCGCCAGTCTGTGAGAGGATTAAGGGTGTAAGCACAGATATCAGAGTTAAAGCAGATCCGCTCATTTACATAAGTTGAACGAATTCTGTACATCTGATTATATTTTCACTAATGCACAAATCAGTAAGTTTGAGAGAGACAAACAAGTGATATCTGAGTCTTCACCTGCCAGTGTCTACGCTTTCATAACTGCAATTGGTACAACTGAAGTTAGTGACGTTTTGGTTTATAGACTCTGGCTACTGAAATATTATCCAAATTTTTGGCGGGAAATTCAATAAATCTTGGGCTGGTCGCACTTTGTGTAGTAGGAATTATAGTCTTGATACTAGAAAATATTTATGATTTCCTACGCATACGTAAGGTACCTGCAGAAATAAGTTAAATATTCGTTGACGTGCACTCAAAGTCAGCTCACTTAATTTGAATAAATTCAATGATAGACTTACAAAATGGGCTAATCAATGGTGGTGGTAATTGTCATTCTGTGAGTTTCAAATTTATGTCTATGTGACTGAATGTCTGTTTAAGTAGGTATGTTTATACCTACTTAAACCACGTTGCACCGGCACAATGGGCCAAGTGCGGGCTTCCACTGACACGCTCGTCGCTCATATAAAGCCATTTTTGGCCAAGATATTTTTTATATATTATATATTTTTATATCAAATTACTACTGACCAGTCACTTGACAGACTTCTTCTTAATATTGGTTTTCAGCAACTAGCAAGTAACTCCTTGCGTTCCAATGTTCTGATTTTATGTTCTGATATTTTCCAACACTTCTAGTTCATCCGTTTCTTTACACACTCGTCCTGTTATGACATTCAGGTATTAATGAATTCACGAACCTAATCAAAGTTATAGGCAAATGTTAGAAATCTATACTAATATTATAAAATTGGAGAGTTTGTTTGTTTCAACGCGCAAAGCTCAGGTTCGAATTGAAAAATTCTTTTTGTGTTGGATAGTCCATTTATCGAGGAAAGCTTTAGGCTAAGTCGCGGGCATCAGAGCAGCTAGTAGTAGATAAAGTATCAAAATATTTATAGAGCACCAACCTACTAAAATGTTTACGACTTGTATACATTGCCGTTTTTAGTTATACAACGCTTCACGTCGAGTTCGCACATTGTTCTAATTATCGAATAGTTTGTGGACCTCACTCGGTATAGTCATTGTTAATATTATTTTCAATAAATGCAGCATAAACTGCGAACCATTTGAATGAATATTAAAAATTGATGTCAGCCTTTTTTTTTAAATCAAAGACAAAGGAAATATCTGTGAACAAAATTTGGCTAGCCAGACTCTATGGGATTTGATATTTTGGCGTGCTTTTAAATGGAGACAATTCGTTAAAACAAAATTTGGCTAGCCTGGCTTTATGGGATTCGATATTTTGGTGTGCTTTTAAATGGAGACAATTCGTTAACAGGTCAGGAAATATCTGTGAACAAAATTTGGCTAGCCAGACTCTATGGGATTTGATATTTTGGCGTGCTTTTAAATGGAGACAATTCGTTAAAACAAAATTTGGCTAGCCAGACTCTATGGGATTTGATATTTTGGCGTGCTTTTAAATGGAGACAATTCGTTAAAACAAAATTTGGCTAGCCTGGCTTTATGGGATTCGATATTTTGGTGTGCTTTTAAATGGAGACAATTCGTTAACAGATCAGGAAATATCTGTGAACAAAATTTGGCTAGCCAGACTCTATGGGATTTGATATTTTGGCGTGCTTTTAAATGGAGACAATTCGTTAAAACAAAATTTGGCTAGCCAGACTTTATGGGATTTGATATTTTGGTGTGCTTTTAAATGGAGACAATTCGTTAACAGCCGAAAATGATCGTACTGTCTGCCCCGTTCTAAATCATCTTGGTTAACCAGAAGGATTGAAAGAGACAACTATATGAAAAATCATCTTGCTATTATTATTATTATCGTTCGGCCTGGAGATAATTAATCCTGCGTATTACAAATTTAAATATAAGTTCTTCAGCCAGTCTATTGCCGCCCCAGAGCACCCGTTAAGTTCCCTGATGCCACCAGCAAAACATCGGTTGGGGCACTCCTCCACGATGTGAGAAACTGTCTGCTGTGGTGCTCCACGGTTCCAAGCCGAGTCTTTGAGGCCCCACTTGTGCAGACGGTAGTTGCAGCGAGCGACCCCCGTGCGGATACGGTTTAGAGTCGTCCAGGTTTTACGGCTGACTTTAAAATCACAACGGTTGCTAAACAATACGGATCTGTTGGTATTATTAATCTAAGAGTGTTAAGATTAAGATTTTTTTAAAAGTGTGTCTATGCCCCATAGAGCAAATAAAGGGGGTACTCTTTTTAAGTACATTATAATTCAACATGTACAGTCAAGACCAAAAATATGGATGCACACTACTTGCTCAAAATTATATCCCATAGCTCTTATGTCGCTGGATTAAGGTAAGGTACGTATTTATGAGAGGAGTAAGTTGGTACGTATTTATGAGAGGAGTAAGTCGGTACGTATTACCGTACTGTACGTACCTACGTACAGTCTTTACCCCCTTATTAAATAACCTACCAAACCTCTGTTAACTAAAACTTGTTTTGTCCCTTTCTCACAAACATAAATGTCAAAGTGACAGATAAGGACTAACCAAATTTAGCGGCTTGTTAACTAATAGAGGCTTGATGGACGTTTATGAATAAGGGGGTAAGTGTACTTTAACTTGTGTAATAAAAAAAAACTTTTTAGTGGTGCAATATTAGGTAGTGTAACATTCTAAGGACCACGCGTTAAAATGGTCCTGAAACCAACAAAGCTGGGAATTAGGTAATTAAATATACTATTAGCTCGTATTCACCCTGACTTAAATATGAATTGCGTCAAAATGGTCCTAGAACCAACAAAGCTGAGGGTTAAATCAGTATTCACTTAGATAAATTTATGAATGGAATTCAACTTGGTGCCCATAAAATGAAACGAAGTATATTTAATGAATAATGACCTAACTCTCAGCTTTGTTGATTTTAGGATCAGACTCCATACAAAGTTGCCCATGGTCCTTTCAAACATCTTATTCTTAAAATAACTTTTTTGGAGCGACTCGCGGTTGTATTCTAAAGGAGGAGGATTCTGGGGTCCGCTGTCGCATCTAATCTCAATCGATACTTTAATTATATATTCAAATGTCAAACATCTTCTTAAACAAAAGTATCATATTTGGAGCGTTTCCCGGTTCTAATCATACAATAGTATTTTATGCAACTTTTTCTACGACTCATTTCAAATGAATATTATATGTTAGACTTTTCATGCATCATGTTTTTCCCCTTTGTTATTGTGCAACTTACGCAATCTCATCGGGAGTGTTTTTTCTACTACGTGCCATTTTAATCAACGTACACTTTTCCTTCACAAACACAAATAAAATCCTTTTATACACTCGCAGTCAATAATTTCGGGTCATACTTAATTTAATAACCGCAATAAGGTTTTTTTTATAGTTACATAATATACTATTACCAAACACCACCTAGCCCAACTATATAAGTAACTTCCGGGATCCTATCATAAAAATATCAAATTCCAAAAATGCTCCGTTAACGATGTTTTTTTCATGGGTTTTAACGAGCCTGATTTAAACCTGGTAACGTTATTTATTTAACCATTATTTTTGCAGTTTAAATATACAATTAAATAAAGATTATGCCATAATAAAAAAAAAACTGAACAACCTTGTACTATTTTAGGATATGACGGTATTTTATCTACCCCTATTCTTGGTCCGCGAGGGTATAAGTAAACTGATAGATTATCAGCTTGAATAATTCCACTTTCGATTGCAAATTTTGGTGGGAAATCATGTTTTCTTTTTAAATTTGCTTAACTTGACACCCGAACCAAATTGAATCCGAAGCCGGAACGAATCCGAAGTATTTTTTTTATAAATATAAGTACCAAAAATAGATAAAACTTGTTAACAAAATAGATCATATACACACACACACACACACACACACACACACACACACACACACACACACACACACACACACACACACACACACACACACACACACACACACACACACACACACACACACACACACACACACACACACACACGTACACACACACGAAATTTATTTAATTATATCAGTAAGAAAACAATTAATAATATTTTATTGTTTTATCTGATCATACAACGTTTTGGACCTAATTCTTATACAATAAATAAATAGTAAAAATAATTTTTAAGAAAAAAAACCGACTTCAATGGGGGAGGCCGGTGAAAGATTATTATACTTAGATGGTGCACTCTTAGATTCCTTACACTAAATTAAAAATGGCTATAAGTATGGTTATAGTGGTAGAAGACTAAGTACCCTCAGTTCCTCATGGAATCATGGAAAAACCTTGCTTGCTTGACAAACAAAACGAAGAGAACAAATCGCCAAACTTGAACTACGCGTCGTTGAAGAGTTCCGTTCTGATCATCATCAGCAGTTCCACTTCATCTAATGTCACTTTTATGGATGAAAATGCTTGATTAGTTCATAAAAATACTAAAATTACTATTTGTGTGCCTTTCACATTTGCGGAGTTCCCTCGATTTCTAATGGATCCCATCATCAGTACTCGAGCATGAAAATAATTAATCGTGATAATAGAACTTGCTTATCAAACACAGCTAGAAGGACAAATCGCCAAACGTGAACTTTTCGTCGTTGAAGAGTTCTGTTCTGATCATCATCAGCAGTTCCACTTCATCAAGTGTCACATTTTTGTATGATAATGCTCGATTTGTTGATAAAAACACTTAAATCACTATATGTTTGCCTTTAAGATTTGAGGAGTTTTCTTAATTTCTCATGGATCCCATCATCAGAACTGCGTTTTGACAAACATGAGACCAATTTGGATATAGATACTTACAATCAAAAAAAGAATTTTTCAAATCGGTTAAGAAATGACGGAGTTATGGAGTAACAAACATAAAAAAAACATACAACCGAATTGAAAACCTCCTCTTTTGAAATCTTGAAGTCGGTTAAAACATAATTTTTAAGAAAAAATACAAAAACCGGCCAAGAGCGTGTCGGGCCACGCTCAGTGGAGGGTTCCGTAGTTTTCAGTCCGTCACATTTTTTTTTTTTGAAAAAATTACAAAAACTATTCAACCTATCAAGTTCAAAATAATTTTCCTACAGTTTTTATAAAGTTCTACTTTTGAGATTTTTTTCATATTTTTAAAACTTATGGTTCAAAAGTTAGAGGGGGGGGGGGACACATTTTTTTTTACTTCTGGAGCGATTATTTCCGAAAATATTAAAATTATCAAAAAATGATTTTAGTAAACCCCTATTTATTTTTAAATACCTATCTAACAATATATCACACGTTAGGGTTAAAATGAAAAAAAAAATCACTCCCCACTTTACGTATAGGGGAGGTACCCTAATAAAATATTTTTTTCCACTTTTTATTTTACCACTTTGTCGGCGTAATTGATATACATATTAGTACCAAATTTCAGCTTTCTAGTGCTAACGGTCACTGAGATTATCCGCGGACGGACGGACAGACGGACGGACAGACGGACGGACAGACATGGCGAAACTATAAGGGTTCCTAGTTGACTACGGAACCCTAAAAAACCGATTTCAATGTGGAAGGCCAGTGAAAGATTATTATACTTAGAAGGTGCACTCTTAGATTCCATACAATAAAATAAAAATGGCTATAAGTATGTTGATAATGGTAGAAGACTAAGTACCTATCCTCAATTCCTCATGGAATCATGGAAAAACCTTGCTTGCTTGACAAACAAAACGAAGAGAACAAATCGCCAAACTTGAACTACGCGTCGTTGAAGAGTTCCGTTCTGATCATCATCAGCAGTTCCACTTCATCAAATGTCACTTTTATGAATGAAAATGCTTGATTAGTTCATGAAAATATTAAAATTACTATTTGTATGCCTTTCACATTTGAGGAGTCCCTTCGATTCCTAATGGATCCCATCATCAGAACTCGAGCATGACAAAAATTAATCGTGAAGATAGAACTTGCTTAACAAACACAGCTAGGAGGACAAAGCGCCCAACAGGAACTTTTCGTCGTTGAAGAGTTCTGTTCTGATCATCATCAGCAGTTCCACTTCATCAAATGTCACATTTTTGGATGAAAATGCTCGATTTGTTGATAAAAGCACATAAATCACTATATGTTTGCCTTTAAGATTTGAGGAGTTCCCTCAATTTCTCATGGATCCCATCATCAAAACTGCGTTTTGATCAAAACGGGACCAACTTGAATATATATACTTACAATCAAAAAAAGAATTTTCCAAATCGGTTAAGAAATGACGGAGTTATGGAGTAACATACATAAAAAAAAACAAACAATAAAAAACAAAAAACATACAACCGAATTGGTAACCTCCTGTTTTGAAATCTTGAAGTCGTTTAATAATAACTAAAACCTAATTAAATATTTACAGAATAAAGATTGTCTAATCGAAAAGCCCACCCCAAATCATTCCCGGCGCAAAATGCCCAACACGCTCGCCGCGTTGCCGCGTTGTATCGCGAAGGACAGCCTCTGCACCAAGAAAGACTCGGAATGGGAGTCATGACCCCTCTCCCGCAACTGACGTCCAGCTTCCCTCAGGAACTTCTTTGCCTCTGAACCCCAACAACCGGTCGTTTCCACCCCGAGTGGGACAAATAAATAATTACTGAGAGCGGAATATTTCTCTAGCTGTCTATTTGCCGCCAACTCCGCTGCTGCGTCAGCTGAACTGATGGTATGACCAAGGTGCGAAGTTGCATAAGTGCTGGCGCACGTAGTGTCCCACAGTAGGCACTTACCTTTTTGCCAAGGTACCAAGGTTATCTGGCCTTTTCCCATCCGATCGACTAAGGCCTAAGGGCTCCAGCACGCATAGAACATTAGCCGAAATAAGTACTCTTCGCACAATGTCATTGAGGGCATAATGGCGAGGGAATCTCCCAATCCCAACACACCGACAACAACTCAACTTCCTCAGTAAGTAAATAATATAATATACAACTTTTTGATTTGTATACCTATATCTAAGTATTATTTTGCTTCTTGTAGGTACCACTCTAAGTATTGAAGAATAATTAGGACCAAAGGTTTACTTAAAAAAAAAACCCAGTGCTTTTATGAAAGAATTGGGAACTATAAAAGCACGCTAGACAGTGATTTTATGGACCAGAGAGCATATAGTTTTCACCGACTTTTTATTGGTAGTATTGTATGCGAGTGACAGATAAAAGTAAAATAGTAGAAAAATGCGGGCTATACCCATGCACATTGTAGAAAACTTATGATAAGCATTTTCAAGTTAGTATTAGGTGCCAAAGCTGCTCCTTAAGAATACAACCAGGAAACGCTCCAATTTTTTTTTGGTTAAGATGTTCGAAATTGAAATATAATTAAAGCATCGGTCATATTTATATACTTTAAAGCGTGTCACACACAGGCGCGGCTTGCGGTGGCGGCCGCGGTGGCGGCCAGTTGTAAACTATGACAATCAAGGCCGCGTGTGTCAGAACGATTGTTAGGATTGTCTTGCCCCCTTGTTCATAAAACTTAACAAACCTCTGTTAACTAAAATTTGTTTTGTCCCTTTCTCACAAAAATAAATGTCAAATTGACAGAATTGTCCTTATCTGTCAATTTGTGTGAGTGTTTAAAAAAATAAGTGATTAAAAAATATGTGAACATGTTAAGGTTGCTCAAATATTTATGAACCTTTTGAAACGTATTAATAATATTTCTAACTCGGCTGTATCCGTTTCTTTGCACTTGGGTCTATGTGATTCTGTCGGTTCTCTGAAATGACACGTAAGAGCGAAATAGAAGATTGTTTCAAGCATTTAATTAACTCGCCCTGTTAGTATGTTTGTCTGTGCGGGTCAAATCTAAGAAACTGAATTTTAGACCAGTGAACCGCCAACGGATTGAGCTAAAAAAAATGCAATTCAACATTTATAGTAAATAGGTAATTAAATAAAATAATTCCCTAATTCCTAGGCTATTAGTGTGACTATCCAGAAACCTTAGTCTTATCTTCTTTCGCATTGTGATTATTAAATTTAGTACGTAAGTAAATATTAATAATTGGAGCCTCGTCTGCCAACAAACCACACTGTGGATTGACAAAAAAATGTTTAATTCTGTAAGTTCGGTGACAATGCAATATTGTGGTACCACCGAGCTGATCTAATGATGGAAACGGAAGATGGCCATAGCAACACGTCGCTAGTTGTTCGTCGCTTATTGGAACCGCTTCATCGAGTAGTGACTGAACTGTGTGCGTGCGTGCGTATGTGCGTGTGTGTGTGTGTGTGTGTGTGTGTGTGTGTGTGTGTGTGTGTGTGTGTGTGTGTGTGTGTGTGTGTGTGTGTGTGTGTGTGTGTGTGTATGTGTGTGTGTATGTGTGTGTGTGTGTGTGTGTGAGGATGACTGTGGAAAAAGGTACAGCCGGCATCTTAAAGGTGTAGGTGGACAAGGTTGTAAATACGAGTATGTACGGTCAGCCAATTTCTGGTCCACTTCATACCTGATCACAGTGACAATCAATATGGAAGCTGCTAGAGATCCCATATTACTGTCAGTGTGACAAGGTACGAAGTGGCCCAGAAATCGAATTGGTTGACTGTATATATGTTGATCAAGCTACCGTTCTTAGAACTGGGACGAAAATGTATGTTCCGTCGTAGATACCCGCGATTAAAACCTCTGCTTCTGTCTGAGCGCCTTGGAGCTAAGAAAGTTTGTGAAAATGATCCTTAAAGTTGCTCTGTTATTAATGTTATTATGTATTGCTAAAAGATATTGTATCTCATTACCGTTATTACCGTTATATTTAAATTATCGTATGCATTAGTAATCATTCTTTCCTGTAGATAAGTCTAACTAAAGTATCCCTAAAACTAAACAAAGTAAATATACGTAAAATAAAATGAATTAGAAATATAGTACATTACTACAGAGGCCGGGACGAAAGGGGTTGCCGGCCGAAGACATATATAGACGGCCGAGCGAAGCGAGGTCGGATAGGTCTGAGGCGGGCAACCCCATATTTCCCGCCGAGGTATGTATAGTGCTTTTCTCAAACATGCAATGAAATAAACAACAAAAAAATCAAAGTTTTATTTTTTAGTGGCAGAATGTCATGGTGCCTGTGCCACAATTCATGTGGAATGGAAATTAAAAAAGAGGACTTTGCCGGCCTAGGCCTGAAAGATTTGTATGAAATTCCATTAACGACCTCTTGTCCTAGCCGCACCTGAAACGTCATAGTTCGCAGCCTATTATAAGGAACATAACATCAATATTTCATTGCATGTTTGAGAAAAAATATTTGCCATACTTCGACGTCGACGGGTAACGTGCCCAGAAGGCTAGCAGTATGGCAACGTTGTGTGGCCATGCTTATCCTCCGTGCGAGGTATGAACCAGCCGTCCACACGGTGTTATTTCGTTGCTAGACCCGTACTGGTAGGTATTGACAGTTCCCTTTGAAACTCAAGACTTGTATGATCGGACTAAAATTTATAAGTGCAAACTATGAACTTTCGTATGTTGCAGTAAAGCCGACTGACTAAGGTCACCGCAAGCTATCACGCCGCATTGACTAATATTATGTACAGATTTAGTATACAGGGTGTTGCCTGTAATAGGAGCAATAAATTAAACGGTACACTATTGAGCTCTCCAGCAATTATTTCCAAATGGTTTTAACTGAAAAAAAAATGGTTGTTTTTTTGATTTTTTTTGCAAGTGTAGCTTATGTGTACTTTTTTACACTACTGGAGTGATATTAATAACTATTTATTCAAAAAACACTAAAAAATTATTAAAAAAAAATTAAAAAATCCCAAAAATATACTTTTAAACCAAAAATGCGACGACGATTATGAGTCATAACTTGAAGCAACCTCTAAATCAGCATTGACTGCCGCGCTATAATCTCTGGGTGCCAAGATCCATTACTTGGAGGTAATAACTTTAGATCAAAATTTCTACCAATTGAAAAAATATATTTTTTTGGACACAAGAGGCTACTGCAGATATGCTCTAAGGCTCTAAGGCAACACCTGTATGCGACTAGACCCGAAGAAGTGTTAATCAATTATCACATCTGTCACGTCAATTGGCAAAATAATGCCTGTTTTCATTCTGACATTTGACATTGTCTAATAAAGTTTCACATCAGCAGACATGAACTTGTCTACCATTTAAGACGATAGTTTCGGTTCTAGTCGTATTTCGAGTTTGTCCGATGGGAAAGCATTATTAGAAAAAATATTACCGTCAGTTAAAGTTTTGTTTAAAATCTCTTATTTTTTTTACTTGTTTTTAGATTCGGATGACAATCTAACAAAAAAATTCTAGTAATATTATTAAAATTGGGCAATCCCGCTATTCGCTCATAAAATGATCGGTAAAAGAGATAAATAATCATCTATTCCAAAAATAAATTATCAGTTGAATGAACTTGCTAATACAAATATAATCTGCTGAAAAGTAAACAAATTGTACCCTTGAACCTACAAGCAATATTAACTAAAAATATGAATTCAATATTAACGTAAACAGCTTTCGTTTGAAATGGATTATTGGAAAATGTTTTAGGAAAATATTTACGCTAATTTAAACAAGAGCGTTCAACTTTGAACTTTATGAATACGAAATACTGCGCAATTTGATTTGAAACCGAGTGGTAAGGCGAGCGGCTCTCAATCTGGGGTTTGTTAATTCAACTTCGGCTCGTACTGGGTTTTTCACAATTAAAACTTATGTACAGTTAAAGTCATAAATATAAACCATACCATACGGTACAATTTCAGAGGGATTTCCTCTCTAGGACACTCCGATTGTGGAATGAGCTCTCTGCCAAGGGTTTCCATCACAGTATGGGGTTTTTCAAGACAGGAATGTATACATTTTCAAAGGGTGCCAACGCGCATGCGACATCCCTGGAGTTGCAGGCGTCTGCTTACCACCAGGCAGACCGTACGCTTGCTGGCACCGATGTGATATAGAATATAAGTTTCCAAAGCGGCGTAAACATCTGTCGCATACAGACTTAATCTCAAGAGATTAAGTCACTTACTCTCAAGAGATTAAGTCTGTATGCGGACATTTTAGAGGCAAGCCTCTTAAATGTCTTTGCCCCCTAAATTAAATTATGTAAGAAGAAAAATTCCAAGTAACCTTATCCAACTATATTCAGACATGCACGACCCTAGTATTGCTGCGGCCTCTGCCTTTTCTTTTACATTTGAAACTACGCTTTCAAGTTTGAAGCTCTCACGACCCAGTTCTGTAATTTTTGTTTTAATAACACTTATTCAGTTATTACATGATTTATAGAATATCTGGCTATTCAAGTCCCTATACCTAACCCCCTTATTATATGTTTGAACAAACAATTTTTTTAAATTGCATAATTTTTTTAAAAATGACTTGACAAAATAATTTCTGTATAGTTTAATTATCAAACTTGCTTACAAAATTTCATGAGAATCGGTTGAGAAATGCGACCTGTAGAGGAAAACAGCGGGAAATATGCCATTCGCCGGCCGGACATACGCAAGCATTTCTGTCGAAGGTGAAACGGAGATCTTCGTTACATTCAGTCAAACAAACTGTGTTTAGTCCCTCCCACACAAACACAAACGTTGAAGTGGATAAATACACAAGAATTATAAGAACATTTTATCTAAATATAGAAATGTTTAGGGATAATGCCATATATATCTATGAGATTTAATCATATATAAAAGATACTTCAAACAATTCAGCTTACCAACCACGGCGTTCCGCAGTCCCTGAAAAAGGGCTTACAAACTGCACTGATGTGTTCACAAACTGCACTATATTGACAATTGCACTGAGTTGAAACACTGCACTGTTCACAAATTTCACTGTCCTCCAGCAAATGAGGTACCTGAAAAAGAGCTTATGTACTACACTGTGTTCCATCCATTGTTTATCTGAAAAAGGGCTTATGAACTAAACTGTTTTCTTTTGTTGACCTGAAATAGAGCTTAAGAACTATACTGTGTTTCATCCACTGTTTATCTGGAAAAGGGCTTATGAACTAAACTGTTTTCTATCCATTGTTTACCTGAAATAGAGCTTAAGAACTATACTGTGTTCCATCCACTGTTTATCTGGAAAAGGGCTTACAAACTACACTTGTGTCCCATTCAATGTTTATCTGAAAATGAGCTTACTCATTACTGATACGTTAACACAGTTGAAGACATTTGCATACACCTCTTAATAACCCTAGTCAGATATGAACGAACCTTAGTTCTTTTAACAACAGGGTCATATTTAGATATTTTTGACTGCTCAGTTATAAATATTCTCGACTGTATGGTTATGAACTTGCAGTTAAGGATGCAGCCGAAGAGAATTAGATTTGTACTACAACGTACGAGAGTAGGTCACGTGAGATACCAACAGGTATAATTCATATACAATTCATTTTACCCCCATAGTAACATTTATAATTATAACTAGTCTTGATAAATCACATCAGATAGATGGAAGGAAGCTGATGCTTATAGGACAGGTTTGACCTATTTTAAGTATCAGCTATACAATTCCGGCCTATTAAGACTTTAAAACCAACACATGTTTGTTACTAATTATTATTAATTGTTCGTAATTATTTTATGTAGGGTTATAATAAATTTTGTAATTGTTAAACATTGTATTTAGGTCTAAGAATGAACTTCTTATACATATTATATTAGAGATATTAAAATCTTATACATATTAAAACATATTATATTAGACAACCAGTTTAGCCTAGTGGTAAGTGACGCTGCACACAAAGCTGAAGGTCCTAATCCTGGTCATGGCAATTTTTTGTGTAATGGACACGATTATTCATTCCTGAGTCTTGGATGTTTTCTATGTATTTAAGTATTTATAAATATCTATAAAATATGCCATAACACAAGTGGTGGGTACTATCGGGCAGTTCGATTTGTGTAAGATTTTTCCCATAATATTTAACTATATTGAATTAACATTTACGTTGCTGAAATAGACAGTAGGCAAGTATAAAATACATCAATATCATATGTAAACTGTTCTTGTAATTTCTGTTTTATTGTTGTGTTTTACTCAAGAACAATAATTGATTTTACATAAATACATATAAAATATAGTAAAACTCTTAATAACAATATACCATTTAAATACTTCTAGACAGAAGATAAAATGGTTGCGTACAATACGTTTTCAAAGGGATTTTCACTCTTGAACGCTTCGGCTGCGCAATGAGCTACTTGTGTAAATTATTCCGAGGGACTACGATATGGGGTTCTTCAAGAAAGGAGTTAATAAAGGGGTATTGTCGGAGTTGCAAGCATCTATAAGCTACGGTATTCGCTTACCGTCAGGCGGGGCCGTACGCTTATTTGCCGCCGACGTGCTATAAAACAAAAACTTTACCCCACACACGGCACACACGAGCTAAAACACGTCGGTTTGTTTATAAACTCAACGTAGACATATATTAATGTTACTTAGCTATGAATAAATTTCAGTACGTACCTAATCAGTGTCCATACGTTACATCGCCGTACACGAACTTGTATCTGCGAGCGTTGCTCCGTGCAAAGACTTTCATCGAGTTATAGGTATGCACGAGACGAATACGCAAATGCATCGACCTACATAAATAGTACTCGAACTACAGAGAAATACGCCAGTGAATATGTATCGCCAGTGCATACCGATGTGGACACCGACATTAACAAACTGGAAGAGTTGCCTAGGGATAATTCAGGGATAACCTCCGATACGACCGCGTGAGCGGTTTATACCCTGGAATACTCTAAGAGTTTCCTCTTCAGTAAGACTGGATGAACGGTTTTCAACCGAATCTGGGGTGTGAGTGGAATCGAGCTTTGTCGCTGGTTCACTAAACCTAACTGAACTGGAAGAGTCCAGCAAGAAACTCAGCTAGGCCCGACCTCTCAGCTTTGTTCGTTTTAGGACTATTTTGCCGCATAGTACTTTGATGTTGATAATGACTTGATGCGCTATATATATTTCGTTGCCCAAATGCTACAACTGTTAACTATCCAGGACTTTATAAAAATAATGTGTATATCCCATTAATTTAGTTTAGGCTTATTTTATAACAACCGTGAAACGTGGCATTGACAAGGGATATAGAACTTAGATGAAATTTAATCATTTGCGAAAAAATGTTAAGCCAATTAGTGAACCGCAGGCATCGTACCACCAGTGGAAAGTTTGAATACGTAAAAGCCTTCACATATTATATTCCTGTAAAGCCGCGGTAATTAAAACCCTCGTCGAATTTTCAACGTTCCAGTACCCTAATCAACAGCGAACAGAGTAAGACCATTTCAAAATTAACGCTTTATTTTAGTATGCCTATATACAACAGCTCTGTGAGCTGTACTCTGTAGACCTAGTGAAAAAAATATTATTTCACCTCAGCGGCTCGAAAATGACGGTTTTGCTGCTTGAAACCAGTGAGCAAAATGCAATTTTGCTGCGAGCGTGAAAACGACTTTTCCAGCTTGAAACCAGTGAGCAAAATGCAATTTTGCTGCGAGCGTGAAAAAAAACTAACTTTTTAATTTTTCATATCGTAGGTTAGTTTAAGTAACTTCATTCTCTCTATAACTATTCCTTTGCATTATATGTTCTCGCCGTTGAGGTGAAAAGTTGTATCTCACGAGAGCAAAAATATTTGCATCTCGTGTCTTTGAGTCCCTCGCTGCGCTCATGATTCAATTATAGAATCTTTCGCTTGCTCGGGACTCAACATCAACACTCGCAGCAAAAATCTACTTTGCTCTCTTGTTGAACAAATAACTATTTCAAATTTATAAAGTTCCAAAAACTGTCTTGACAATAAATCTATAAAATTATCGAATCTGCTCACAGTATTTCACGAGATTCGGTTGAGAAATGCGATATGTAGAGGAGAACAAACGGGAATCTGAAAAATTGGACATCTGGAATCATTTTTGTTCAATACAAAAACCGTAATTACCATATTCTATGAAATAAATAATTTTGACTTTGATATTGCGCCTACTTTATAATCTGAGTCAATTTGATTTAAATTCTGAGCCACACTGAGACGGTAAGTTTAATATAATAAAAAGGTACTCGTTTATAAACATCTAGAATACATTTCGAAGTAGCTATTTATCCTAGTAAATCATTAGAATACTTGAAAAAATTACAGTGTTCAAAATTTAAGCGAAGTAAATTTGAATTAATACAAAAAATAATCACACTAAACTAAATAGAGTCTTTAATAACGTATTGGTGTTGTTTTAATAAAATATGTGGAGATATGATTTATGCTACTGATAATGACATGACAAGAAGTTTTAAAAAGGAAAGTCATGGCAGATTGACAGTTGTTTGTTTACATTTTTGATCTCTAATTCTATCTCAGACTTTAGTAGATCGTAGGAATATGTCTGTAGCTCCGCCAAATATCAGTTGGCAGCATTTGATTCAATAGAACGCCGAGCTTCATCATTTGAATCCAAGTGTCAGAGATTTGAACACATGTCACCTATTTGTCTATTTTATATTGGATACTCGGAGCTCCTCAAACTGAAATAGGGTTTGCTTCCAACATGCAATGAAATTTCGTGCGTTATAACAAGCTTCAAAGTATCACGTTGCAGGCGGAATAACTCGGGAGAACTGTAAAGGAATATCATACAAAATTGAAATCCAGGAGCGAATTTTAATGTCAAACATGGCGTCTGTTAATTTTGTTTTTTGAGAGTTGTATTTTTTTATTTAATTGCATATGTTTGACAAAAGCACTTTACAAATCTCGGCGAGAAACATTGGGCTGCAGGCCGCGTATCCCGGCCTCTATAGAAATGTCATCATGCTCCTAGCGTTATTCCCAGTACAGTTGCATCCTGAAGGATGCCTGGGGTCCGCTACCTAATCCCGAGAATTGGCGTACTGCTATCTGACCTTCCAACCCGAGGGGGAAACTAGACCTTATTGGGATTAGGCTTGTCAAGTGAGTGGGCAACTTGATTGTTAGAAGTTCTCAAGCCGCCCGGAGGCCTCTAACTAGGCATAACGACTGCTATCATAGACAGCAACCGGCGTCAACGACTTAAAGTGCCTTCCAAAGCACGGGAGCGCTCAGTTAGTAACCACTCAAAGCGGTCACCCATCCAAGGACTGACCTCGCCCGACATTGCTTAACCTAGGATACCGCACGCGGTACGCGGGCGCCGCTGGGCCACGAACGCTCCTCCGCCTCTATAGAAATGTACTATTTTTATATAACCAACACCACCACCACCACCACCACCACCACCATCACCACCATATCAGCCAAAGGACGTCCACTGCTGGACATAGGCCTCCCTCAAACTCACGGGGGGTATATGCCATAGTCGCCACGCTTGGCATGTGGGTTGGCGATCGCAGTATCTCCACCGCACTCCAGGGATGCTGCTGCCCATCCCCCGGTGGCTATTTTTATACAGTTTGTGAAAATTCAATAGGTAGATTTAAACAATTTCTAAGACGGCGATGTAGGTATTGTATAACCGTATAAATAGTGTTATTAATTTTGTGGGAGGAAACAATGTAAATTAAAACATTTGTGTCATTATGCAAAAGGGTATTCCTCGTTGATGCCGCCAAAAGGTATCTTTTCACCCGCTTTGATACTCGCAAAAGAAGGATTCGAGAGATTGAGGACATGGTGGAACATCATTTCAGTTCTATATAATATTGGAGGGGGGGGGGGGGGACAATCTTACACAAATCGACCTAGTCCCAAACTAAGCAAAGCTTGTACTATGGGTACTAGACGACGATATACATACTTATATGGAAGTTTATACCTCCATCTTTCAGAATACCGCAGCCAGGGAGGGACCTACATAGCATATGTATGTATAGCTACCAACACAAGAAAATTCTCGAGTCATACTTTATTTATTTATTTTTATTTTGCGTTTGGCAAGTAACAGGCAGTCGGTCTAACTGCTTTGAGTCTTCTGAGTCGGCTTGGTGGCGATACCACCCTGGATGGCAAGCTGCGGGCAGTCTTCGGTAATATGGGACATCGACTGGATCTGGCCGCAGGGATAATTTGGGTCCGACCTGAAGCCCCGCTTGTGCATGACAATATAGTTCGGCACACCTACCCTGAGAACCTCGAAGTCAGTCAGCCAGCATTGGATCAGTCAGTCAGTCGAAGCGTCATAATCATAGCCCTTTATTGGAAATGAGCATAAAGTTCTTTTTGGGTCGCAAGTGTCATTAGGTGACATCTGCTTATCATCTAGCAGACCGTAAACTTCTTACCGTTTTCGTGAAAAAAAGGATAAAACCCATCTCGGCCTGCAAACTCTAAGCAAAAGGCAATAAGACATCATCATTATTCTTTGTTACGCCAGTGGATGATGTCCGGGGACCATTAACCAAGAATTGGTAAGTTGAAGTTTTTATGGAAGTAACTGGCATCTGACCTTCAAACCCAACGGGGAACTAGATCTTATTGGGGTAAGACTTATCAAGGGAGTGCGCAACTTGACTGTTAGAAGTTTTCAAGCCACCCGAAGGCCTGTAACTCGGCTTAACGACTGCTGTCACAGACAGCAGCCAA
Organism: Notocelia uddmanniana; assembly: GCA_905163555.1. Taxonomy (NCBI): domain Eukaryota; kingdom Metazoa; phylum Arthropoda; class Insecta; order Lepidoptera; family Tortricidae; genus Notocelia; species Notocelia uddmanniana. The sequence continues at coordinate 10,919,366 of LR991052.1, read as the reverse complement.
GATCAACGGCTTACCCTGCCTTCTGCACCCGCTCTATTTCTCATACTACATAGGTACTTAGACCGAACTCGTTCAACTACTGGACGTTTAGATGTAACCAACTATATTGTCAATAGGTATCTGTCTCATTTGAACAAAGCGGTATCCGTCAGTAATCAAAGTGCCATCCGCTAAGGAATACAATTATTCCCATCGTCTGTATTCTCCACAGAACTAGAGCAATCTATTCGAAACATAATTTACTTAATGGGGAGTTTCAATTAAAATGACAAGTTAGGGTTTAGCTACTGAAGTGATGTAATAGTGAATTAGTTAGTGAATATTAGGTTGAGTTATTTTGTTACAAAGAGTTTTATGCCCCACCTGGCTAAAAAGTGGCTTTTACCGCACGCTTAGTAATTTTTAGTGCTTATAGCACGGTTTCTGGCCAAGTTTAGTAATAAAACGATGTACACAACACGGGAGGTAATAAATAAAGCCCTCGATCGCATATATATACGTCCCTCGCCTACAGCTCGGGCCGCAAAATCTGCGATCTCAGCCTTTCTTTGTTTTACCACCCTAGTTGTGTAATGTACTATTTTCTACTCCAGCATTGTAATCTGTCAATTAAATGACTGACAGCAGTATTAAAAATAAACTTTATATACCCACCACCACCACCATATCAGCCAAAGGACGTCCACTGCTGGACATAGGCCTCCCCCAAATACACGGAGGGTATATGCCATAATTGCCACGCTTGGCATGCGGGTTGGCGATCGCAGTATCTCCACCGCACTCCAGGGATGCAAGCAAACCCACCCATGCAAGTCTATATCACAGATAATTTATTACATGACTGGTGGGAGAATCATAATGGATATGGACACTATTATACGCCTGTTATTATTGTTATTATTTTAATGAAATAAAAATATTTTCTGTCTTACAAAAAATATTGTCTGAAACGTAACATAATTAGGTCTTAAAACTGTTTCTTTGCTTCACCACCCTAGTTGTGTAATATACTATTACAGTACATATGGTGCTATAATGCTGTGCTGCGTAATCTGCGTAATCTGCTGATACGATACAAGTGCGGAGAACAGGGAATTCGCAACGAGTGGTGATAAATAAAACACGACCGAAGGGAGTGTTTTAAATCGACACGAGTTGCGAATTACCTATTCGCACGTGTATCGTACAACGTTTTACAGTACATATGACTCTTTAAAGTTTCGACATATGCACGTAATCTGCTGATTACCGCACTGGTGCGGTAAAGTAGCACAATATGTACTGTAATAGTACATTACGATACAAATGCAGAGAACAGGTAATTCGCAACGAGTGGTGATAAATTAAAAATACGACCGAAGGGAGTGTTTTAAATCGACACGAGTTGCGAATTACCTGTTCGCACGTGTATCGTACAACGTTTTACAGTACATATGGCTTTTTAAAGTTTCGACAGATGCACGTAATCTGCTGATTACCGCACTCGTGCGGTAATGTAGCACCATATGTACTGTAAATTATGTTCATGTCATTTCTCTCAAAGACTAATCTCAAAATGCCAGATAAAGATTGTGTATGGCGTGTTCAAATAGGAATTTGTTTTGTTTGTGTTACACATTTTAAATATTTAAATAGTATTGGAACACGCTACAGCTACATACAATAGGCCATTTATTTAAGTTTTCTTTTATATACGTTATTTGCCAGTTTGGCAAAAAAAAATTCAAGTCGCATCAAACCTGCCATATTGCTTACGAAACCTTAACGTTCAATTTTGTTACCATACCTAACCATATGTTAAAGGGACATTTTAAATGAAAATGGCAAATGTTCACTGTGAATATTTTTCAAGCGGCAACGTCCGCTTAGCTAGCGAATTTATAATTTTCAACCAGAAAACCCGGGTTGTAACATAACACAGCTAGCTGGTCATGTCACTTTCATATTAAAATAATTTCCCAAGGACAGCTGATTACATTCATATTTTTACTTAAAAATCATTATTAAGTTATAAGGCATAATTGAGAGACTTGGCAGGGACACTACCGTGCCCCTTATGTATTTTAAGGTCAATCTATATATCTGAACAAAGTTTACCTAAAGTAAAAGCCTTTTTGTTAAAGAAACATTTAAAAACAGGATTCATACTGAATAAATAGTTAAAAGGAAGGGAAATGGAAAGTAGTACGAACATTACGTCTGAATACCTTTATTTATACCAGCTTAATCTATAACATAATATAAATACCACACTAGAAATAAATCTTTTACCTAATTTTACGTTATTACTCGTACTTACTTCGCATCAAGCTAAGACAAAACACTCGGTAAACGAATTTCAACTCTATTCGTAAAAACCTAAGACCTATTTCTTTCTTTATTATTTGCCTCCCTTCAAATAAAGATAAAGAACTTGTCAGGTGTCATACGATTTTCAACCTTATTAGTATGGGCATAAGGTGCATCTACTCGTAAGAATAGGGCGTTACAATCTCTAATGACGGAAGGAGTGGGCGTGGCGCAATCCACCAATAGGAAAATGACCACAGTGTCCACAGTGTCCAAGATGTCCACAGTGTCCACAATGTCCAACGTGTCCACAATGTCCAAAGTGTCCACAATGTCCAAGATGTCCACAGTGTCCAAGTTGTCCACAGTGTCCAAGATGTCCACAATGTCCAAAGTGTCCACAATGTCCAAAGTGTCCACAATGTCCAAAGTGTCCACGATGTCTACAGTGTCCAAGGTGTCCACAGTGTCCACAATGTCCACAGTGTCCAAGTTGTCCACAGTGTCCAAGATGTCCACAGTGTCCAAAGTGTCCACAATGTCCACAGTGTCCAAGATGTCCACAGTGTCCAAGATGTCCACAGTTTCCACAATGTCCACAGTGTCCAAGGTGTCCACAGTGTCCAAGATGTCCACAATGCCCAAAGTGTCCACAATGTCCACAGTGTCCAAAATGTCCACAGTGTCCAAGATGTCCACAATGTCCAAGATGTCCACAGTGTCCACAGTGTCCAGTGTCCAAGTTGTCCAACATGTCCAGAGTGTCCAAGGTCTCCGGCGTCCACAGTGTCCAAGGTGTCCACAGTGTTCAAGATGTCCACAGTGTCCAAGATGTCCACAGTGTCCAAGATGTCCACAGTGTCCTATGTCCACAGTGTCCAAGATGTCCACAGTGTCCAAGGTGTCCACAGTGTCCAAGATGTCCACAGTGTCCAAAGTGTCCAAGATGTCCACAGTGTCCAAGATGTCCACAGTGTCCACAATGTCCAAAGTGTCCAAGATGTCCACAGTGTCCAAAATGTCCACAGTGTCCAAGGAGTCCACAGTGTCCAAGATGTCCACAGTGTCCAAGATGTTCATAGTGTCTAGGGTCGGATAGTATAAAAGGCGGAATTAGGGCGGGGCGCAGGTCAGTTGAGTTTGGTCGGTCGGGCTGTCAGTGTCTCTGGCAATGCGTTATCAGTGTATTTTCGTGTTACTTACGGGAGTGTTCCTATTCGTTAAGGTCGAGATTCCCGTGCGGTGCGGAAGCTCTGCTCGGTGGGGAATCTCTCCTTGTTTTTAATTTATTTACTTACTCTTTCTTTTATGTGGTTGTGATTATTTATATAAGCCGGGCAAATCACTGTCCATGTTTGCGGTATACTTGTGCGGGGTGCATGGTGTCGAGCTCTGTTCGCCCTGGAGTAACAGAGGAGTACCAGATTGGAGGTATCAGCACTTTACCAGCGTGGATGGCGCGTCTGAGCCCCTCCATGCCCGATGCCGATTGCTGAGTGGAGGTGAGAGCGGCCATGGTTTGGGTTGGCGCGAGGGTGTGTGCTCCGCTCGCAGAGGTTCGCAATATTCGAGGTATGGTCTTGATGTATTTATGTATCGATTACTTTTATATACATCTATAAATGCCCTTAGGTTGTGCGGGGAAGGCATTTATACAGGCTGATAGTTTTTACAATCCTCAGTTTAGCAGACTGAACTTTTATAGTTTAGAGTAGGGAAAACACATACTTATTTGAAGCTAAAATCCAGAATTGGTATTAATTTCAAATAAGCAGATTAGGGCAATATTTAGGGCAGAGATTTAGGATTAATTTCACACACTAAAGCTTGGGTAATGGGTTTCAAGCAGGTTAATTTAGAACTTATATTCTAGGGCTATTTAGGTGCCCTAAATATGAGAAACAAGGTTATAGGTTGATTTAGGGAACAAATAGGTATGTGTGTAGTAACGGTAGGGTACATGTGTGTAGTATTCCTCTGATTTGGTATTCTAGGTTACAGTTATGAAGACTTAGGTCTTAGGCATTTAGGTAGTCTAAATATAGGTATCAGAATAAGACTACCAGTTGTAGGGATAAATAGTTACAATATCAGCTAAGATCTTAGGCATTAGAGGTCTAGGTTTCTGGTATCAAGGGTTCGAAGTGCTGAGTCTTCTTTTATTTATAACTAAAGGCATTCATAATAAATTATAGATAGGAACGAATCGCGACGGCGATTCATTGCGAAATCAGTGTGTGGGCAGAGACGGCAGCGCTATGAGCTTAAGTGTGTCAGGGGTATTAGACGACTACTTGACTTCCTTCCTTCCTTCCTAACTAGCCGGTGCGGAGTCGGCACCATATCAAAAAGCTGTCAGCAGTCAGTCAAATTAGTACCGCTTCTTTTTTTAATACCAAGTCGGTGGCAAACAGGCGTACAGCCCGTCTGATGGTAAGCCGTCACCGCAGCCTATGGACGCCTGCAACTCCAGGGGTGTAACATGCGTTTTACTGCGCCCATACAATTAAAATGGCGTCCAGCATTGAGGGCCGTAACCCCTCTTCCTGTAGCAGCGGGTCGAGACCACAAGCAGAACTAGGCCAGAGAACGCCTGACAAACCATACCACTGTCATATTTTAATGAGTGTTTCCTGGCTTGCGCGGATGCGCAGAAGCTGAACGGTATGAATGCACTACTGCCCATCCAAATATAATAAGTATAGAAGAGTTACGTCAAACAAAACTGACGTCGAAATATGGTCCATTTTTCACGATTTTGAAAACACATCAGTACTAAGATAAAAGTTAATTTATTTTCATCCTAATTATTTATCCATGACAAAACGGAGGAAGTGCCCTCCAGGCAAGTTTAGATTTCTTCGAAACGATTTGACCAATATTATTGCTTGTCCATCAGTGAGCAACGGCGGGGGTGGGTAAGGTCGCCAGAGCTCCCGAGGACACGATGTGATAAGAGTGAGCATTATGTCTCTAGCTGTTGATACACCGAATCCTCAAGTTAATACAGGGTCAGCAAAGCCCTTGTGATTATTATGGACTCGAAAGCGTCCGTAGGCGACGGTGTCTGCTTACCATTAGGCAGGTCGTAAGCTTGTTTGCCACCGTCGTTGTATAAAAAAGGCGAGCATACTGTGGTTTTAGACCAAATTACTATGTAATCGTCAACAGTATTCAATTTCATGTATCGCCTCATCTCTTCTTTTTTCTTGTCCGAGAAAGAGAAATATCTTTCGGCTTGCCATTTATGTGGCTTATGCGCCAATTAATAGTGCTGGTCAATACTTACACAACAATATATGTTGCCGGTAACTATTAAAATTTAATTATTTTCATTTGACACAATGTCAACCGTTCAACTCTACGTCGGATAGTTGACTGAGTTGCGATCGGGCACTGAAACGTCACTGGAAACGTAAGCTTTGCCTTTGGCACTAGATTTTGTGGCACCGGTTTTGAGCGACGGTTTTGCTGCCATACTTAATATATTTCGTGGCTACTGCCCCGCTTCCTTCCCGCTCCGCTTTACTGACGGTATCCCGTCAAGAGAGAAAATCTGTACGAAAACAAAACTTTGTTGTTACGTCAAAGAACAAAATATCACACAAACCTCGTAACAAGAATTCCCCTTAGTATAAATGGTTGTATAATTGCTTGTTACATATTTCGTTACAAGAAGCTTATGATATGATCATCATCCTCCTAGCGTTATTCCCAGTACAGTTGCATCCTGAAGAATGCCTGGGGTCCGCTACCTAATCTCAAGAATTTGCGTAGGCACTAGTTATTACGGAAGCGACTGCCATCTGACCTTCCAACCCGAGGGGGAAACCGACCTTATTGGGAATAGGCTTGTCAAGTGAGTGGGCAACTTGACTGTTAGAAGTTCTCAAGCCGCTCTGAGGCCTCTAACTTGGCTTTACGATTGCTATCATAGACAGCAACTGGGATCAACGACTTAACGTGCCTTCCAAAGCTTATGATATGATGAGTCTAAATAAAGGTCCATCATTATAACTATCTCTATCGCAGGCTGAAGGACCCCGGAACGGGTTCTCCATCTAATTCCATGTATTCCGCCATCTGATCATCCAACTCAGACGGGAAACTATCAAACTAGACATTATTATTACGAGACGCTCTGAGACACTCACTATATCCAATTTATGAATAATAAGTACCTATCCGTAGAGAAGCAGGCGACTAAGAGGATTGAAGTGGGTTTCGCCGGCGAACAGTTTCCCCCCGTTGTGCACTAACTGTGCAAAAACTTTTAGTGCAAAAGTACTACTCGATAGAACGACAGTTGAATGCGAAATAATCACTTTATGGATACTCGCATTTGCATTTCAAAAGTTTTTTACATATAAAAACGCTCATGTCGTCGTTTTTATGCCGTGGTGCAATGAAACACTCGTAGGCTTTGTTGCGCGTACACCGGTAGGATACACGGACTGTTAGCGATGATAAACGTTATATATGTGATCAATCTCTACACAAATCGACCTAGTCCCAAATTAAGCAAAGCTTATACTATGGGCACTGTAAGATGAATTACATGCGTGGGTCCAAGTTTTTGGGGGCCTTAGTCTCCTAGTAATCTATTATTTATTTATTCTGTGGTACAAGCAAGTGCAACAGGGTCATATCAATTCAGATTGCTCAATGTATGTATATTCGACCCCCAGATACGCGGCCGTAGTCATCGGAAAGTGCTAGGAGGGTAGGAGGTAACAGTTGAATCCGCCGGATAGGTAGCCGGGTAGGCAGCCAGGTAGGATAGGATGGCGTGGCGGATAGCTATTTTAACTTGGCAAGCCAAACAATGCCCTCTTATTTATAAACTGTTTCGCCTGTCACCTCACGCCACACCCGTTTTTATATGGAAACTATCAATGTCATTTGTCAAATTTTGACAGTTTCCATAAGAATAATTAATAACGGGTGAGGTGAGATGTGAGGACGAGTCGGTTTGTGAATAACACCCCTGTATAAGTTTTTAAAGACAGATCATTTAATTTTAAATGTTATCCCTATAAATACCAATTAATAACTAACCCACATGCATTATTTCGCCGAAAGAATACTTATATTAATACTGTGGTAGATTTGACCGAATCTAATTATGACGTAAGGTATAAGTGAGTCGCGACCGCAACGGGTTTCGTATAAGAAAGAAAAAATAGTCCTTCTCAAATGGTTTCGTATTAAACACAAAAAATATTCGATGCCGGGGTCCGCTGCCTAATCCCGAGAATTGGCTTAGGTAGGCACTAGTTTTTACTTTTACCATTTTGACTGCAATTTGACCTTCCAATCCAAGGAGGAAACTAAACCTAAATCGGTAGTCCTATAACAGGCTATAACTAGTATGACATCACATTTAAATTTGCTTCAGTTATTTTTACTTGAATAGATAGAACTTTAAAGATCTCTTGAGTTAAATAAACCTATATCACGAGCACCTACAAATTCAGTCGTCGTTTTTGGCACAAACCATTATTACGTTTAAAATAACGGTAACAAGGGAAATGAAGCTGTTTCGCGTTTACTTTAAAGTCGCATTTGCCTATTTTGGCCCGAAGCAACTGTAACTTCAGTTGCAACGAGTGGGTCGTGTTCAAAACTGAATTATTGAATGAGATAAGGAAGAACATATAACACAGTTTAAGGCAACTCCCTGACTTAGCGGGGCGGGATTGGTATGCGGTATTTTATACTTTTACTTGATCTTACTGTTGTCACATCCTTGCTTATCAGTATTGTTTTGGTATTAAATTTGTGCAGTAGTAATACCATGCAGCACAGCAGCAGGGGCAGTACTACTTTCGCAACGTATCGCGCTCCAGACAAGGAACACTTAATTAAAGGCGGCTTCTTGATTTGTCGGTACGATATGAGAAAACTGTTAGCTGACAATGTAAAACTGTCAGTTGAGTCAGTACCGCTGTTTACTGCGCCCCTACATTTAAATGAGTGCTCCCTCACTGCTTGCTTCACTTGTGTGTCCAGCGGTCTTCCACGCTGGCCCTTGCATACTCCACTGCGGAGTACTGTGCCCTGGTTTGGTACCAGAATGCTTATACAAGTTGGACGTACAACTGAACCGGCCACGCGCATCATCACGGGGACCTTGCGTCTCACACCTACTCCCTGGCTCCAAGCAAACATAGCTCCTTCGCATCTGAGGCGCACACAAGCCGCGGTGGTTTAGTTGGACAAGGCCGCTAGCATCCTACACAGGTTGCCAATCGCCAAAACCCTACCGAAGCGACTCCCCTCTCAGGTGAGAGCGCAGGGCTCTCTGGTCAGACTCCGTTATTCGTCTGCCTTTTAGCACACGGTCTTCCTGGTCCGCTGACTGGGAGACCCGTTCGACCAGGTAGTTTCAAAGCCAGCCGTAAAATCTGGACGACTCTCAACAGTATCTGCACGGGGGTCGCTCGCTGCAACTACTGTCTGCAGCAGTGGGACCCTTAAGTGTCGCCGGCTTGTGACTGTGGCACACCACAGCAAACAGTTTGTCACATCGTGCAGGAGTGCCCCAACCGATATTTTGCTGGTGGCATTAAGGAGATTAGCGAATGCTCTGAGGCGGCTATAGACTGGCTGCAAAAAAAGATTTAAATTTGTAACAAACGCATGGCATTTTTTTTGGAAGCTCTTTAATGGAAAATATAAAATACGTGTTTAATGTTTTTTGATATAATTTAACTGATGGGCTAACTATAATTTTGTAAGACTAGCCAATTGTAGAATATCAATAGTTTTAATATGCAAGGTAGCGTATTTTTTGGCAAGTAGGTAATTCGGTACGTCTTTTTGTTACCTTATTCCATTACACTTGAATCGCTGTAAAATTGGCTAAACGAAGTGAATTCGCAAACTGCATTCGACACGTGTGCGTGAAGTCTACTACACTTGAAGATTTGATGTGATAGTCGTATGACATTTGTTTATTCCAACAGTTTAGGCTTGGCGAGCGAAGAAGTGAGGGCGGCCTACAAATGTCATGCAAATTTAATATCAATAATTCGAGTCAGAAACACCCCTAGGTCAATTGCAGTACGCGCGGGCGCGGTGCACCGTACGACGACCCGGTCAACGCGTCCATTCTTTAAATACTACACACCAATCTGAATTGAATTGGTGGCTTGCATCCCATTCTTACACGTATAGATGAAAATGAGCTAGAGAAAGAGCCACGTTACTAACACAGTTCGTATTCGGTTTCAGTGTAACATGGATAGAGGCCCAGGTCACTGGGGCACCGCGGCGCGCTGCGCTTGCTAGGTACCTATCTACTGTAGGCACACTTGAACTTTGAACCGAGTGCGGCCGTAGCAACGCATTATAGGACTAGCATTTTCCGATGACTACGGCCGCGTATCTGGGGGTCGAATATACATACATTGAGCAATCCGAATTGAAATGACCCTGTTGCACTTGCTTGTACCACAGAATAAATAAATAATAGAACGTATACGTAAGAAGGTCTTCTGTCTGATAAAAACGATGTGTCACAGCTAGAAAAACCAAACCATGGCGATAAAGATAGATGGAGTATTGCGAATAACTGTGTGAAGCTAGTTTCTGAAAACCATGGCCAATAAGGGCAATAAGTAAGCACACGCTCACAGACACGCATAAACATATTAAATTATGCCCAGAAATATTCAATAAGTGTCGCAATTATGTCAAAATAACACGTTTAGAGTTCTGGACATGGTTTGCTTCGTATAGCAAACGCTGAGCTCGAACCTATTGTCACCGAGTCAGCCTAGTTGGTAGTGACACTGCCTCCGCAGCTGGACGTCCCAGGTTTGAATTTTATTTAGCACGGATATTTGTTCCTGGGTCTTGGATGTTTTCTATGTATTCAAGTGTGTATTTATCTATATAAGTATGTCTATCGTCGTCTAGTACCCATAATAGTATGTACAAGCTTTGCTTAGTTTGGGGCTAGGTCGATTTGTGTAAGATTATCCCTCAATATATATTTTTTTATTATTTATAAATTATTAATATTATTTCTTAAGTATATTTAAGTGTCAGCCAAGCGTGACTTGATATACGGAACAATGTAAGTCAGCGCCGGTGCGTGCTGCCTCATTAGGCTAGCAACAGAATTTGTCTATAGTGGTCGGTGGTTAAGAAGTCAATCCTGACATCTGTCATTTCCATACAGTTTATAACCTAAAAGTAGTCACTTTGAGGTTATAAAATGTATGGTAATGACAGGTGTCCGGATTGACTTTTTAACCGCCGACTACTATAATAGCGCCTCGGAGGTGCGTGCCCCCCGTGCGCGCCCTTATTTGTAACATGCATAGGGTGCAACCAAATTTTTATATTTTTTCATAATTTTATATCACGTTTCTGTAGCAGTTCATAGAATACATCTTTCTACCAAATTTCATAATAGTAGTGCTTATAGTCTCTAATTAAATCGTCTGTGACACACGGACGGACGGACATACATGACGGAGCTATAAGGGTTTCGTTTCCGCCTTTTTCGCTACGTATATCTAAAAATGACTAATGAAAGAGGATTTCATTATAACTTTGAATAAAGCATTTAAAAAAATAAATAAAAAAACTACTGTATTTTTAAAAGGCGATCTACGGAATTCTACCTTATTTTCTTTAGTCGCGCAGATTTTCAAAAGTTTCATCTGGCAATACTGCTCTCGCATTTACATACGTACTAGCTAGTAAGGAACCTATTTGATGAGCCGTTATATAGGGCATTACTGTTACAGGTGTGCTTAGTCACATCAAAGGGTAGTAGGTCATATTTCTGTGGAAGTGTGACGGGAATTCTATACGTGCATATAGATAAAGATAAGTATAGCACTTAAAACATAGTAAAGCCGCTCTACGGGCTTATTTTAAAATCCAGACCTTTTAATGAAATTACGCTGTCGTGCAATAAGTGGATCAACAGTTAACCTATTTGTTTTAACTCGGCTGTAGTTTTTTTAGTTTATAAATAGGATGTAGGCCTTTAATTCTATACAGGGTGGGAAATTAACATATGCCCCCCGTGAATTTGGGGGAGGCCTATGTCCAGTAGTGGACGTCCTTTGGCTGATATGGTGGTGGTGGTGGTAAGAAATTAAAGGCCATTATTATTTAATTATGTCGGTGTTATAACGAATGGTTTTGAGGTTGTCCCATGTCTGAACGTTAATGTCAAACTCATACGTTTAGTCACACAACTGACAATACGCTGCTTACTTGTGTGTGAATTGACCTTTAGGTCAACCTTACGTAATCAGCCCGTAGATTTACAGTACGTGTGCACGTACGTACGTACCTATAAATTACGTCACATATTTCAGTTTAGAAAATTTAAATGTGGAATGGATCGGATAAATGTAAAAGATGCGAGAAATGCACTGCATTCTTATTGGCAACAGAAATATCTCTCCTTAAGGCGCGTTCATGGAACAAACATCTAAGCAACAAACTGGAAAAGGCCTGTGTCATATTTTGGCAGTGTAAAAGGCTACTTGGGAGAACCTGGGGCCTACACCCCAAAATCACCATGTGGCTTTACACCGCAGTGATACGACCCATAATCACCTACGGCGCAGTAGTCTGGTGGCAGAGAACTAGACTAACCACGGCCAAAAATAAACTGCAGCAGTTCCAAAGACTAGCTTGTACAGCGGTGACTGGCTGCATGAAAACTACACCCACAGCAGCACTGGAGGTACTGCTGGGACTGCCGCCTCTTGATCTGTTTATCCAGCAGGAGGCAGCCTCGGCGGCCATCAGGCTAAAGTCACTTAACCTCTGGGGTGTAACAAACGGGACCCATACCGAAGTTCTTAAGGAAGCTGTCACCTACCAACCAATGATAGCCGCTCCTAATGACAAGGTGCCCAAACAACATATCTTCAACAAAAGCTATGCAATACAGCTAGTTGAAGAAAAATACGATCGGTCTGGAGCACAGGAACTGCGCATTTACACCGATGGCTCTAAAACAAAGACAGGATCGGGCGCAGGAGTGTACTCACCTGAGATAAACATTAACATATCAATAGCCTTAGGCGAATATAGTTCAATCTACCAATGTGAGTGCATCGCCATAACACAGGCTGCCAAGGCAGTAGCAAATCGGAGTATCAAAGATCAGAAGGTACGCATAGTGTCCGACAGCGCTGCAGTATTACAAGCCCTAGATAGCAACCTCATCCAGTCTGGGCTCATCCTAGAGTGCCACCAAGCCTTGGAGGTGATAGGGAAAACAAACACTGTCACCTTGCAATGGATAAAAGGGCACAGTGGCTCTCTAGGTAACGACGTAGCTGACGAGCTGGCCAGGAGAGGTTCTAGCCGGCCGGCGTTTGGCCCTAGCCCAATACTCCCGCTACCCTTTAACCAGCTAAGATCATGGCTACGTCGCAGAACATCTGAACAACACGCTGATCGATGGACAAATACCAGTACATGCAGACAATCCCGGGAGATAGTGCCACACCTGGAGGCACGATTTACCAGGCGTCTGCTCTCTCTTAACAGAGCGTCACTACGTATAATCGTAGGCACCATCACTGGACATTGCTCACTCAACAAACATTTATATGTTCTAGGTACGACCGACAGCCCCCTATGTAGGGGATGCCTGTCGGCCGATGAAACAGCTCCCCACGTCATCCTGGAATGCGAAGGTGTAGCTACACAACGGACTCAAATCCTCAACGCACCGAGGTCACTCCGCGAAGCCTGTGGTGACACCAGGAGGATCCTGCGCTTCTGGGCGGAGTTAGGCTGGCTAGATCCCTAGCCGGCGATCACGTCACGCACAATGGTCCGACTCTCACGGACTAAGTGCGGAAAAAGGAGTCCATAACCATAACCATAACCATAAGGCGCGTTCATGTAAAGGCTACATGCTCCGACAACGCGCGGATTGTCAGGTGACAGACGTTTCCCGCCTCCACCGCCTGATAGGTCGCTTGCCTTATAACGCAGCATGTAGCTAGTAGCTACGTGAACTTGGCCTCAATGTTAAAAAATGGTAACTGGGCAGTTTCATTTTAACTGGCAGGCTAAGGTTTACTAAAGTGATGTTTAACGTCAAAACTGTCCATGTTGGCATAAAAAGTATAAAATTGCCGTTGACTTTTAGTCTTGTTCCCATCCGTAACCATCTGTAAAAAGGAGGAAAACTCGGATTAAGACTAGACCCGAAGTGTATGTTAATGTGAAACTTTATTAGGCAATGTAAAATGTCAGAATGAAAACCGGTAGTATTTTGCCATTTGAAGTAATAGATGCTACACCAGCTATTCTAGAGCCGACTGGACTTGCTCGCGACGACGGTAAGAGGACCGACGGCATGACCCTTGTGCCCTGGAGGCTGGGACGGCCCCTCGTCTGGGACGCAACCTGTGCGGACACCCTGGCTCTATCTAATCTCCACGGCACCGCTACCAAGGCTGGCTCTACTGCCAATTCGGCCGAGCTTCTCAAGCGGCGCAAATAAGCAGCTCTAAATAACCACCTTTTTGAGCCGTTTGGGGTCGAGACCCTGGGCCTCTAGGGTGAGAGTGCATTCAGAATCTTTTCTTAATGTGCTAAGCGTTTAGTGGACGTAACGCGTGACCAGAGGGCTGGCTCATATCTGGCCCAGCGGCTCAGCGTTGCCATCCAGCGCGGCAACGCTGCCAGCGTTCTAGGCATGCTCCCGGCTGGAGTTGAATTACGATAAATCTTCTATTTATAATTTAGATTTAGTTTAGATTTTATCTTTAGTTTTTATTTATAGATATATTTAAGCACTATACTGTTTGTTTTAATAATGTAATAAATAATAATTATTAGTTTAGATTTTAATTTTAACCACCATATCAGCCGATGGACGTCCACTGTTGGACATAGGCCTCCCCCAATTTTATGGGGGGTAAATGCCATAATCGCCACGCTTGGCATGCGGATTGGCGATTGCAGTATCTCCACCGCACTTCAGGGATGCTGCTGCCCGTCCACCGGTGGTCTTGGTCGTAGTTTTAGGACATACCCGGGTCCAATTTTAACTGTAGTTGTTATTTGTAGATATGTTTAAGGTTTCATTTATATTTATACCTACTTGTTATCTGATTAGTGGATTACGATGCTAAATAATATGGTCATTGATTGACATTTCTTCGGGTGTAGTCGTATTGCGAGTTTTCACGATGGTAACGGATTATTCAATACATCTGTATTTGGCGAAAAACCACAGATATCAGACTAAAGCAGATCCACTCATTTAAGTTTAACGATTTTTATACATCTGATCTATTCCCAATCTCACTAATGAGTAAGTTTGAAAGAGACAGACAAGTGACATCTGACAGGTCTTCATAACTGAAAATTTTACTGAACTCACGTTGAGGTGTGTTAAATTTATATGGGATGTGTCTTAAATGTGCTATTCCATTAATAGGACAACAAATGACGACTATATCGCTGATACTGAATTTCATAGAATCACCGTGAAACTTTGTATTTTGACATTGAAAATGTCTTTTCGTTCGCTCAAGTATAGGGTCCCATTTCACGAAATAGTGCGATCACCTTATATTTCAGAGAGTTGTGAAGGTATGATATTCAAATTAGGCTCAAAAGACGCGTATTTACGAGATGTGTAAGATGCAAAGAGAATTATTTGAGAAAGTCCAGAACGAAAAAAGTTAGGCCGAAATATTGAAAAAAATTCATTTTACAACTCGATATTTTGGAAACGAAGAATGATATCAAAATTTTGATCAAAACTCTTCTGGACAATTTAGTCGGCTACAATTTGAGCCTAAAACAAAGACGATCGGGTCAAGGGTTTGCGCTGTAGCCTAACCTTTTTAAAAGAAGTCAAAAAGTCAGAACGACTATTAGTAGGTAATATATATTTTTTTAAATCAATACAATTGTACAATACGATACGATACGATACGAATACTCTTTATTGCACACCTCACACAAATGAAACGCAGTTTTATATTTCAAATTGTTTAAATTTAACATGTATTGTTTCTATAATAAATTATTATTAAATATAGTTCGAGACAACAACAGCACATTATTGCAGTGCCCGGGAAATAGCAATTCGTGGATAAGTCAATGATGTTTTGGAAGACCAATATCTTCCAAAACCTTGGCAAATAAAATAGTTGATTGAGATTGCATAAAACAAGCCATTTTATACATGAGTTATACATCTGCTTTTCACTTCGATTGCGAGAAAATTAAACAAATAATCAAGGTTATGATATCATATAATTTATCCCTCTCCTGGGGCCTAGGGTGTCATGTTGAATTCGACTTTTAAAATTCTTGTTATAGTTATAGTCGGAGTATGGAGGTCGAGTTAATTTGAAGTCGCCGTTATCTTGCGTGAATATTAGTAAAGTGGCAAATGCCTTTTTATGTGGTTACCGTAACTTGGCTGCGCTTTAAAAAATTGCCATTTTAATAGGAATTTTGTATGTGAGCTATGTTTATATATTATATATCAACCAAATTGGCATAACGTTAGCAAATGTAATGCATTTTTTATTTTGTTGAGTTCATTTTCAATGTACCTTGATGGTCGTGTAGTGCACGAGATCTGTGTTTTTTTTTGCTTATTTTTGTTTTCCTTTGCTGTTCTGTTTTTTGTTGTTGTATTTGTGTTATATGGCGGGAAAGGAATTTCAAGATATAGATGAAAAACAGCAAAGAAAAAAAATGTGTTGGTAACAACGCTGCATAAAAAATAGGTTGTGTTTTGTTGAAAAATGGCTCTGCGTGATTACGAAAAACGGGTATCATCAGGGGATCTTGAAAAGTAATCCATTTCAAATTACAGCTTATGTTTTATCTCAAAGGAACTTAGCTGGTTTCTCCACAAAGGGGCTACGGTAACGAGAATGCGGCTTGCTCATCCCAACCAACCAAGGCACATATTTCTATAGTTCTCATAGTTCCAGAGGGACCCAAGTCCATTTTGTTGAACAGGCAATTACGTTCCCGACTGATATTGGTTTTTGAATTGGCATATACCTAATTGTACACGTGGTCCTTCTATCAGATTAGGAATTATGAAGCTGTAAGTCACGATTTTAGGTCATAACAACCTAAAGAAAATTGTAAACTACATTAAGATAGCATTATACAATTTAAATCGTATAAAATTCCTATCATAGATTGTAAATAATTTTATAATGCAAGATAAGCTTGAGATTCGGGAATGGATATAGGATAGGTACTTTATATTCTGGAGAAATATAATATAGAAAAATGAAGAGTGGAAGTTGCTATGGGAGAGAAAAAAAAATATAACGGCTATGGGGATCTCAATATAATAAACATCCAATTAGATGTTTAACAAGTCTATGGGACGGAATAATTGAAAGTGCAAACTCTGTTTAGAGGCTACTTTTCACGCGAGCGTTTTTTGCAGTGAGAGAACAATTAGGTGAATTAGGTACTTATTAGCTACATGTATAATCCTTTTTAGGGTTCCTTAGTGAACAAACATCCCTTAAATATAGTATCGCCATGTCCGTCCGTGGGTTAGCTCGGTAACCGTTACTCACGCCGACAAATCCATAGAAAACAATTTAACTTGTTTAAAAGTAATATGGATTGTTCTATAAGTATTTTGTGATCCAGGTATCAGTTTGCGTGATAGGAGTATTAACCTAAGGGCAAATTTTTGCTGGATTTGTGTGTCTTCGACTTCGCTCCCCCGCCAGCTAAATGGTTGCTTCTGGGTATGAAAAAAAAATCATGTTAGTAGTAATGATACAAAAGAAATCATACCTTTTTTTTAAACCCGACTGGTTTTGGAGTTAAATACCAATTAACTACCATTATTTACTCACACACAATTAATACGAATCTAATGAAACCTTTCAGGCTGCAGAGCGCACCAAACATTTGAATTTGTCACCAAAAATCCGCCAGTTAATTTTTTTCATTATTTTGATATACCCAGTGTCACTCTCACAATAAATAAGAATCTAACGACACCTCTCAAGCTAAAATCCATTGAGCCATTCAGGCCATAGAGCGTGCCAAACAATTATACATACTCCCGAAAAACATAACCCTCCTTCTGGAGCAGTTGGGTAATTAAATGGAAAACTATCACAGCTACGTAGATATTACTAGTTAACGAATAACGTGTATCATTCGAACTGCCAACAGGCGTTCGTACAATTTCCATGAATCAACTTAGACAATGTTGTTAAATGTATCTAACAGTATAGGTGCTTAGTAAATATAAGTCTGTGAACTTTCAAGTCCGAATATTGTAACAGATGGTCGCCCGACACGCATATTAGCCGGTTTTTTTTAGTAGGCTTCAATCCCTAGTGTCCTGAAGCGCTTAAGCCGGGTCTTTGAGTAAACGTAGACTGAGTAAAAGCATTTCACATTGCAAAGCAGCAAAGCCATAAGTTAAAAGTACTTGGCCTATGTCGCGTAAACGGTTTTACGCAGCAAACGTAAACTCATAAAAGACATCAGGGACTGCACTCTGCAACGCGAAATGCATACATATTCAGCATTATTTAGTTAATTCGTTTGAAAGCATCCTCACTGACGTGTAATAAAGTGAATAAGAGCTGTCTATACACATTTGGAGAGAGATTTTTAAGTTCCTAACCATACGAGTATAACGTCTACATATATTACAAAGTCCAACATGCGGCTACTTATATAGGTTGACTTGCACCAAACCATTTGTTAACGTGACAGGGATTGAAAGCCATTTAACTAACACCGTTAAAATTGTGGCTAAAATCTGAAGCTATGGTCACAAGTATGCTATATATAATAGTTTGTTACATGACCCAAAAAAGGAATGCAATATTTTATGGTTCATGTTTGTATGAGAATAAAAGAACAGAGACAAATACTGAGTCATAAAGAATAGAAGAGGAATCATACCATATTAACTAGTATTATTCATAGAGAATAGGACATCTGCAAAGACATGATCTTTTCCTCAAGACCATTATAGAAGGGAAGATTGAAGAAAAGTGGGGAAGAGGAATAAGGTTAATAAGAAACTACTTTGAACAAATAAAAGAGAAGTTTAAGCTAGCATCTTATGAGAAAGTGAAGCTGATAGTATTAGAAGACAGAAACTGCTGGCGATTGATTCACCTGAAGTGAAGTTTGATCATAATTATACAGTATAGTAGTTAGATAGTTACATCAAATTTTCTCATGCTATGAAGACATACTCGCGTCTCTTATATGAGAGCTTAATTTACTCAAGTCGAGGCAACATCTTGAATTTCAAGAATGCAGCTGCAAAGCCTTTTATCTTCCAACTTGAGCCAATTTGCATCGCAAACAATTTCCTGAACTCCACTGAGCTGCAGGGCTATCCGACTTGACGTATTGATGTGATGTTTCTTCCATACGCGTCATGCGCTGGCAGTGCAGTGGCGTAACTATTTACCATGGGTGGCACGAGTGAAACACCCCTAGTATCCAACTTGGTCACCCTACCCCACTGTCAACTCTCCATACCATCCGTTAAAGAGAGTAGGGTAACCATGTTTTTTTTGTGATTTTGTACTTTTTTCATCAAAATAAATTAAAAATGAAATGCGTTTGTTTCGTGTCACTACAATTTTTCTGAAATGGCTAACAGATACCAAGTCTAAAACCTGGTTCTTGATCCACGACCCCGAAACGTCGCCCCTGCCCCCCCTCCCCCAGGCCAATTGGCTAGTGACGCCCTTGGTCGCGATCCTCAGTA
This sequence comes from Notocelia uddmanniana, assembly GCA_905163555.1. Classification (NCBI taxonomy): domain Eukaryota; kingdom Metazoa; phylum Arthropoda; class Insecta; order Lepidoptera; family Tortricidae; genus Notocelia; species Notocelia uddmanniana. Next base: position 10,900,327 of record LR991052.1, on the reverse strand, counting down.
ATGTGGGACCGAGAAAGAAGAGAGACTAGCGACGCGAGGTAACTCTCCTAGACACGCGATACCAAACCAACCTTATTTCATTATTGTTATTCCGACACAATTTCGAGGAGTCCAACGATCTTCAAGCTACAACATCTTTTCTTAGGAGAAACGACCTAACAACCTTCACTCTCAAGCAGAAGGGGACATTTTGGCAGCGTCAGTAAGGCGTGCCTTAAGGATGATTCACAGTAGGCCGTTCCGTGTCCGGGTCGGCCCGTTTTCTTCTAGAGAAATACGCCGGCCGTTGCGTTTACTGTCATAGAAAACGGGCCGGCCCGGACACGGAAAGGTCTACTGTGAATCATCCTTTACTCACGTAATTGGGAAATGCATTACAATATAAAATGACAATATTTTTTACCTAAGGTTCCACCGGCACAACATAATTACAATTGAAACAAAAACCCTGCGAAACTGTGTAAAACAGTATAACTTTAAATGACATAACATTACAGATATATACTTTTTGCAAGCGCTAGGTTGATGCCGCATGCACGACGTGACCAGAAAGCTGGCTTTTACCTCGCCTACAGGATCAGCATTGCCATACAACGTGGCAATGCTGCCATCCTTCTGGGCACACTGCCGCCTGGCAGCATCTGGGGCATTTTTTTAGTTTTAGTTTTATATTTGCTATTTCTTTAATGTGTCTATTGTTCTGTTAATGAAATTTCTATGTGAACTTTATGCAAAATATGACGTTGGTCTATTGGCCCTAGATTAACTGTCACTTCAATATCAAATGTCGTCGTCGATACAAATATACCTCCTGTCAGTTTGCATAATGCACTCGGGAGTTCAGTCAAACACTTCCTAAGACATGGTTCGATACTATATTACAATAACTAGTGATATCGCTAATCTTATGATAAGATAACAATTGCTTAAAATTATATTGCTAAAGAATTTCGGCCCATTGCATCTAATTCTCAAATTTAAGAGTGAAGACGTAGCAAGCTAAATATGAATTTAACACAATTTTTTACAAAACTAACTAGCTAAAAATAATAATGATATTATTACGACTTAGATATGCTTCTATGTCGTTTAAACTACGAGTAGTTGAGTCGATATTAGTCCAAATATTCAGTTCCATCATCTTGTAATATACTGTAGCCGATCTTTGTTACTGATCAATAATTTGCTACACCAATATAGATACTTAAATTGAAATTGATAGGCGGCACATTGCCAAATCTCATGAACGAAAAACGAGTTACAGTTGATCGCCCGACGTTCGACTCTACTAGTCTCAAAACATTATCTTTTTGACCACGTGACTTCAATAGAAGCAAGAATCTCGTCATTTCATGTTGTTTTAATTATTTTTTTTCTTTGGGTTTATGTTCAGTATGTTGTACTATTTATTTGCGGAAGCATATATTCTTAGGGAGGTCCTTGATGTCCTACACCTCAAATCTGGTTAAGTTCAACTGACAGACATGATGAATTATAAACAATGATGACATACAAGATTAATTATAAACTAATCAGTGAAATATGTATGGAATCCTAGAGGCATCGAACTTTTCAAATATTACCTTTCCAATTATACCGATATGTCTAATTTCTGTCATGTGGTGAAATTCTAAGGAAATGTCAAAATATTGGCACAGAATTCTTAATTTATTTATTATGGTCTTTTCCTGCTTCGTTTGTTCGGGTTAAGCACTGGTTGCACCACAAGCGAGAACAACTTGTGAATAACGAGTTGTTGATATTTAGACCATGAGATAATTATAGGTATTGAGGGAACTCCACCGTGATTTCCGATGAAACGTGAACGAGTCTGTAACATTGAGTAGTTACTGTATCAAGCAGTAGGTCACGTCTGCCGACGAAAATTCTAAATTTAAATAGAACTGACATTAAAAAAAAATATGCTCCATGCAGGGTTCGAGCCTGCGACATCCTTGTATACGCGGCCAATCGCGCTAGCCGACGGAGCTAATACCGAAACAATATTTCCCTCTCAAAAAGCATTTTTTTTTGCTGTAATTTGAAATTTAGTACTTAACATCTGTCCAATCGATGTGACGACTAGGTAAATCGTGACAGGTTTATATAAGCGTTCAATCAAGGAAAACATTAGAAATCCACGACCCATCAAAAATAAATCATGCAAGTTGTAAAACCGTCTTTAGACATCCTAACCAAGTTAGTAGGCTTATGGTACTATTAGTGAACTAGGTTAGGAATTCCCACTTGCGCTTTCAATTACGTGTACCTAACCTAGTAGACAAGAACTCAACATTTCTCGGAAGCTGACTTTGACTTTGAAGCGCTTTGCTATTTTTAGGAATCTAAAGTGAAAGTTCATCATGGAAACTCGATCGTGGATGCCATTGAAATATTCCACGAAACTAGTCTTACGTATACAAGAGTTGCCGTCCGCATATCAATTTGATTTTAAGGTTATACCTACTTATTGCGTTCGCACGCGCTGCAACTAACGTATCGGAATGGGTGCTAAACACGATATTAGAATGCGAAATGTACGGGTCAGATCGGCCCCTTTTTGTTATGATGCGGCAGGTACGATAGACTGCGTAATTAGTGCAGTCGAGGATAGTTGTACGTTGTACTCAAATAGCGGTTTAAGTTGTTCAAAGTTGGTTAGCTTCTAGGATTCACTTTTGGAATTCGGAATACACTGAAGTACCTTGTTCTTCTTGTTGAAACCTAATTAAAGCTTACGCGCGTATTTCCAAAAGGGATAGGCAGAGTATTATTGTTATCGTATGGCGCAAGGTTTATAGGTCAATTACTGCTATTGTAGGTAAGTACAAGTACCTAAATCATATAGTGTTAACCGGAAGTTACCGAGTCGCCCGCTCTATGGCAGAGGTAAGGCAACATTTTATTTATTTTTTATTTATTGTTCAGAACACATACAGTCATACATAAAAAGATAGAGGTAAGTTGAAATATATATAAAAACAGACCTGGAGGTTCATAAATACAAACATTGAGTAAAATACCAAAACGAAAGCGTCTTAGCGAGTAAGGAAAATAAGAAAATAATTAAGATACACTAGAAAATAAATAGAACACTTAAATATTTTATAGCGATGACAATTTGGATCTCGTACGTCTAACATGTCTGTAATTTTATATTTAACTATTCAATTAATATTATTTTGCAAAACATTACACCTCGCCGAGTTTCTTACGCCGGTTCTTCTCGTGGCCAAGGTGTATTTTTCCGAACCGGTGGTAGTTTATTAACGTTCATAGGTGCATTTAATATGCGTAATTTGAAGATTAAGCTACGTTTACTCTTTACTTTTTGTACTTTTAAAACTAGTCTATATTTGTTATACAGGTTATTTTACTGTAAAAATGGTATAAAACGAGTGAAAAATAACTAAAGACTAAATTAACATCAAGCTCCATTTCCATTACCAATTGGGCTATACAGTCCCATGTGAACAGTCACATCAAATGAGAATAAGTCTAGAGGTTTCTCTAGTGCGAAAAAAAATATTTGTGTGATACTTGGCTATTGAATGACAAAAGGTGATGAACTTGTGACGATAAGTAGCTAGTGCATTGCGCACAACACAGTTCAACTCGGTTCCTATATGCGACTTTTACGACACCCATGGGAATAAAGGGGGAGGTGTTATCAGCCGGGATCAACGGCTTAGCGTGTCTTCCAAAGCACAGGAGCGCTCAGTTAGCAGCCACTCAAAGCGGTCACCCCTCCAAGAGTTGACCACGGCCGACGTTGCTTAACCAGTCAAGCGCGCTAGTATAACACGTGCCTTACTAACGAATTTTGAATTTCGAACTTAGTTTTATTTTTTTGTAGTTATAGTTGAAATTACAATACATTTTTAATTGACATTTCGTTCCACGGGTTAACGTCCCATATCGAAAATTGATCAATAAATGAAATTTACTATTCGAGAATTGTATACAGTCTATTTTAGTTCCTGCCTGATTGCAACTACATTTAGATGTTGCTTAAAACTAACCAAAATCAACTACAGACACTGCATGATGCATTACCGACCATAACTCAATCGAAATCCTCGAAACGGCAAACGGAGCGACTGCTGCAACCCAAAATAAGATTAAACCGTATAAACTGAATCTACCCGGCTAAGTTGCATCTCTGTTAGCTGCAGGATAATATTCGTAACACTAGTAAGTCACTGTTTTAAACATAAATATAAAATCAGATATAATAATTCGTAAGCTATAACGAAACGCTAAAGTCAACAACGAAATAACCTCACTTTAACGTCTCGTGATTAGGATCGCAACACAAACTTTTCACCTAATTACTTAGCCTACATTAATTTAAGGAGAACAGTATAAAAATAGGTCATATATTGGGGGAGGAAACGGGACGGAAAATAGTGCAACAAATTGTGGCATAGCGTTGTTTCGCTCGCGAGCCGGAAATCAATAATGGCAGCTGGCCACGTGGCAGAAGAGGGCATGTTCCATTTACACCGAGCGTTGAGGCGAGTTAAATATGTACCATTATTTCATCTGAGCGTCCTTCTTTCTGGGAGTGCGGGACGCGAATAACCTGATCGGACTGAGACCGCTTCGGGAGAATTGAATGGGAGTGCGCAGTGTCGCGGTGGCAATCGACCCTTTATATATAGTTAATATGGGACTGTCCCATTTCGTATTTGCTATGGATACCCTAGTTCAATTTTTACTTTCGAGTAGTTAAATAATTTATTTAACTGATAGGTATGTTAAATATACATTACTAACGTACCAACTGATAAAGAAAACCATATACGCCATGATACTGTTCTAGAAGATCTAATTGTTGTACAGTACGAGTATATATTAGGTAATGAGTATATTTGCTAGGCTTACTTCTTACTTTCACCATTATTTGTTTGATAACTTTTCTTAACGTCATTCAATAGAAGGAAGGAGGTTTTCAGTTCATGTAGATATTCTGCGATAATTCTTTACCATGTTATCTGAATATAATAATTCATATTTTTGTTCGATAGCAGGTATCCAAAGAATGATCCCATATGAGCATATTTCTCTCATATATGATCTCAATTGTGATAGGCATGCAAAAAATGCAATTGTGGTAGGTATTGCAATTTCGTTATTTTCTATAGTAAACCATGCATATTGCTTTCGGAAACAACAAATTTGGTGAATTGGAACGGATGATTATGAGTTGTGGCATTTGGAACTCCTCAATGATGTTGGTACTTCACAGATTCCGATAAGAGTTAGTTGAAGTACTTAATAACTAATGCTCATCAAAATATACATTATGATTTATGACAATGAACTAATGATGATGTACATATGGAAGGTACATATAGGATCCTTGAGGAATCAACGCAACTTTTCAATTGACACCCTTATAATCCATTACCGCAATTGCTATCAGAGTTCATGTCATGCTATGAAGTGGAAAGAAGGTTAGGTGTCACGTGCCCAATTTTATTTAGGTAATAATAAATTATTAAAATGGCATGAATTTGTAGCGCCAATACCATTTTTTGTATTACTGTCGTATTGGCTATGTGCGAAGTAGGTGGTGGGGGTAAGCTAGGCGATCGTAGCGCACACCATGGCAGAAATGTGTACTTACTGGGGACCTCTGTCAAATTTACTTTTACGTTTTCTATTGGTTTCTTAACGGTTTCCTACGATTCGTTTCGTTTGTGTGTATTTATTTATTCTCTTATTTATTTCAGTAAAATTACCAATACGGGTTCTTTCTCGTTTACTAAAGTAAATAAAATATTCATGTGTCATTATTTGACATCTCTGAGTTTTGACATTGTCTCGGAACCTTTAACGTTTGACGTTTCAGACGTGCACATAGCCAATACCAGACCTCTTGAAATTTTACTCCCCTAATTTACCAGGGCCGGCAATAAAATAAAATAAAAAAACAAACGAGGGGGGCGCTATTTTGCCGCGAATGGACGCAACCGGGGTATGTCAGAGTTATTAACTTACTTATTAGTTATTACCGTATGGAAGACACTGATAATTCCAAATAGATACTTTTGCTAGACAGCTTTCAGACGCTTAGCGCCATCCCGTGCGAATTACTTACACTATACTGGCATGTTACACTATACTGGCACGACTGGCATGTCGCTGCTGAAATAGTTTCACAAAATGCGAATAGGTGGCGTCGCATCTTAAATACTCAGCCTAATACACGAATACAGGCTATACTAGCGAAATTCAAACAGGTGGCACTACAATCGGAGTTTTAGTACTTCCAAACATTGAGTAGATGGCGCTATTATGCATTTCGACCAGAAGCTTTTGGAATAAAGTGCTAGATGGCGCGCCAACACAATAACACAGATGTTAAACTAGAAGCTGACAAACCTTCCTACTAGGTCGATCATTTCTGCTAGATGGCGCTTTTGATACAAGAAAGCCTTTCTTGTATCAAAAGCGTTGCGAAGCTCTTGTGGCTTCACAAGAACTTCGCAAGCTTTCACGATAATTGTAAGCTTTCGTGATAGATGGCGTTAGTAGCAGGGAAAGTTTTATGGCGATGAAAATTACGTTGTAGTGAGCCTCGTCCTTCAACAGATGGCGTGGTCAGTTAGCCGTAGTTCAATTTTCCACCGCCAAACTGCAGGAAAAATTTGAATAAATATTATGTTATGATATTTATAATGGAGCACTGATTTCATTTCTTGGAGTATAAAAAGTTGTCATACTTGTCATAAATACACACTCACTGATTGGTTACCATTGATTAGTTAGTCGCCTAATATCTATTTATTTTAACTACAAAAATAAATATTTATATATTTAGGCGACATTTTTTTACAAAGGTCGAACTAGTCCCATAGTAAGCTAAATAAGGCTTGTGTTATGGGTACTAGACGACGATATATTTAATAGATATATACTTAAATACATAGGAAACATCCAAGTCTCAGGAACAAATATCTCCGCTCACCACAGAAAATGCCCTTACCGGGAATAGAACCCGGGACCTCTAGCTTCGGAGGCAGTGACACCACCAACTAGGCTAAAACGGCCTGCTAAAACCGCCGGTCGGTTAGGTAGTAATAGTCATTTGAGCATCTTAGATTATACCAATTTTGAATTTCAATAGTTGTTTATTGTGGAAGATACACTAGGAAAAGTAGATTTGTCAGTACGACTTAAACATAGATAAAAAAAAAACATAGAAAATGTTTCGGCAACTGCCCCTTTACATACATACAGTGAACAATTTTATCTCAAGGTATTTCAATTATTTTTGTTAAGAATTATTGGAGCATCAAAATGTTTTCAACATTATTAAAAGCAATCACATCACGAGCGAATCATATTTCAAGCATTACAGGTCCGAAATATCGTATATACTACAAACAAAAATAAATCTTTATGAATTCGACTTAAAGTCGTTTTTGAAGCACTTCATCGAATGTCATACGAGTTTATCTAAGCTAGCCCGACCTTTATTATTTCATTTATCATTCGGGAACCGAAGTCGGAAATTCCCTAGCAATTTGAATTTTTATGCAATTTATATCTTTCGTTTGCCTTCCTGTCATTTATGTAGCGGTCTGTAAGTTTTTTTTATGTAGTTACACTTGATGAAATTCAGTTAAGCTCTTTTACACCCCAATCCCGCTTTTTAGGGTTCCGTATTAAAAATGAGCCCTTATAATTTCTGATATAATACATGATAGAAAATAGAAGAGGGAATATGATGGGGCACCTGATACGACATAAAAATTACATTAAAAACTATAATAGAGGGCAAAATAGAGGAAAGAAGAGGCAGGGGAGGACCGAGACGTGCGTTTATGGATCAGGCTAAGGAGAAGGTTAATATTGTGTCGTATCAGGAACTCAAAGATGTAGCACAGAGAAGAACGGAATGGCGGTTACTCCATCGACAAGAGCAAGGCTCTTAAATTTATGATGATGATCATATAATTTCTTATTCATCTGTTAGTCCATCCTGTGGGTTATAAGACACACATTTTCGTCATCGTGTCGATCATCATTTTGTTTAATAATGAAATGAGAAATATACGCTACATACATATATCTGCTTCGCCCTAAAGTTGAATGATTGATAATGTTTATAATCGTCCGCCTTTAATGTTTTGTAATAAATGCTAAATAATAAATAAATAATGCGAATAAAAAAACAAATGGTTGCATTTGAACTACATATATATACAAAATATAATCATAAAACGAACATTCGGGTCCATTGTCTTAACTCCGAGGTCTTGAATGATTTAACACGTTTGATAAACGACCCGTGTTGTAGATTGCTACGAATTATCGTAGCACGCTACGAGTCGTAGCCGGTGTTAAGTGCTACGTGGTAATGAGCGGTTGTTTCTAATCGCAGTGAGTCATAAACTACGATTTATGTATTTTTTTATGACCTTGTCGTTTGTTTAAGTTATATTTTCATAAAAGGACAAAGCGGATTGCGGGTTACATAAATGATAAAATTAATACGCTTATAATCAGGGCTCGAACTGATTGTAATTGGTGTTATAGTATTATCATTCTTTAATCATCAATCATTTAGGCTGGGTTGCACCAAATCGTCTGTTATCGTAATTTGTGTTCGTTAAATTTCAATGTATGGAAAGTTTGACAATGCCGACAATGGGATGACAACTGCCGGCGCCATATTTAACGTTAATCAGTAAAAATGAATTCGTATGACACTAAGATAAAATACTTCATAGTACAACGCTTTAAACTCTCGCGCATTAAACACATTCTTAAAAATATTAGTATACGGGTCTAACGCAAAAAAAAAAATACCTTATTTATCGACGTTTTTGACATGGGTTGCACCAGTCATCGGGGCGGTCGGTTGGGGTACTAATATTTAAGAATAGAGTGGCTTTTTACAATCGCAAGCACAAAAGCAGCCAAAATAAGCAGTAAATTATATTAAGTGGACACTTCTTTAGTTGCCTATCATTTTCTTCAACAAATAGTATAGCCAATTAGTATTATGCTTCATGGACGATTCAAAAGCAAACGGCCGGAGTCGGCGCGAACGCCACCAGAGTCAAAGGAATTCGAACCCTCGATACAGAAGCTAGACGTCATATCCAAACGGCAACAGCAGAGCCGGATTCCCGCAACCCATTCAAATATGAAATCTAACTTCTGTATGGAGAGTTCGGATTCCTTTGACTGTAGTGGGGGGGCGCCGACTCCAGCCGGTCGGTGTGAATTATATATATAATCTTTAGTGATAATACTTCATCAATCACTTTTTTTTATCACCATCTAGCGTTAGTAACAGAGCTAAAATTGAAAACGTCGAGTGACGGACTACCATCTCATAAAAGTTGCCGGCAAAGAAAGTATCCACTCCAAAAAACACATTACCGCATGTTCACCGTACCGCATTGCCAAAATTAATATAATAAAGGATTTTCCGCCAATTATATAAAGCGCTTCTAAATTAGAAGATGCTAGCTTACATCAAAATAATTTACTTTATTAGGAATTATGAAACGTTTTTATATGAAAATTTGGTTTTAAACAAAATGTTTATACTAAAATTTTGCCCAAACATAATCATGCTGTGCATTTACCTGACAAGGCGGTTATCAGTACCACTTTCTGTCAAGTGAGCTAAAGAGTGACGGTAAAGAGGTTTCGTATGAATATAAAAGAAGTCTTAATTATTAAATACTGATTATCTTATTAACAGGGTGTTATTACATGGCACAGTTGTTAACCTGATTATCTCCAAAAACTAACATAAACTCAATTTTTTTTTAAGTTTTAATTATTTTACTTAAATTCTACTTCTATGGACGAGTACTATCAGCTCTAAGAATATTGACATCTAATTTGGAAGCACCTTATATAATATAACACAAAATGCTGTTGCAATTGCAATATAATTGAAATCATGATATTGACGAATATTAAAATTAAATTCGCATAGCCTTTGAAAATGAAATATTCTAAGAACAATTTTAATAAAAAAACATTAATATAAATTTACTTAACAGCAATAAACAATGCAACACACATCACTTATATTAATGAGAAACAAACAGAAATAAACCAGCAACATGTAGAGGTAGACAACAGCCGCTCTTATCGCTAGAGAACAATCAGTTAAGAGGCCTTTCACGTGTCCACTATAGCGCCACGTAAATAATAGTGATTAATTTAATTTAACGATAGATTGTAAAACCTACCTTTTGAATACATTAAACTAGTTTTTGCGTTTCTGGATTCGTCGATCTATGAGTTCAAAAATAAAACGGCCGTTTTCACTTTCCACTGGAGGACGTTAAAGATAAAACATATGTAATTTTCAGATTTTTCAAGTTACACTTACCTACATATCTTTTTATAATATAATTATACGTAGGTAAAATGCTGTAATTCGATGGTTTACTACCAATAGAGTGACACCATGCTATAGCTAGCTTAGCCTTCTTATTATACCTTTGCTTTCGTCCGAATAGAAATCGTTATCGCCTTAGAGAAAATATTGCTAATAAGCTATTACTCGTATTCTTACCACTTTGAGGCGTGATTTCCGAGATAAAAAACTATACTATTAGCAGTAAACGTGGAGAGGTATTTTTTTTTAATGTTTGTTTGTCCATAACTCCGTCATTTCTTAACCGATTTGGAAAATTCTTTTTTTGATTGTAAGTATATATATCCAAGTTGGTCCCGTTTATGTCAAAACGCAGTTCTGATGATGGGATCTACAAGGAATTGAGAGAACTCTTCAAATCTTTAAGGCTAACATATAGTGATTTTTGTGCTTTCATCAACAAGTCAAGCATTTGCATCCAAAAATGTGACATTGGATGAAGTGGAACTGCTGATGATGATCAGAACAGAACTCTTCAACGACGAAAAGTTCACGTTTAGCGATTTGTCCTCCTAGCTGTGTTTGTTAAGCAAGTTCTATTTTCACGATTAATTTTTGTCATGCTTGATTTCTGATGATGGGATCCATGAGGAATTGAGGGAACTCCTCAAGTTTTAAAGGCAAACATATAGTGATGTTTGTGTTTTTATCAACAAATCGAGCATTATCATACAAAAATGTGACATTTGATGAAGTGGAACTGCTGATGATGATCAGAACAGAACTCTTCAACGACGAAAAGTTCACGTTTGGCGATTTGTCCTTTTAGCTGTTTTTTTAAGCAAGTTCTATTTTCACGATTGATTTTTGTCATGCTCGAGTTCTGATGATGGGATCCATTAGGAATCGAAGGAACTCCTCAAATGTGAAAGGCATACAAATAGTAATTTTAGTATTTTCATGAACTAATCAAGCATTTTCATTCATAAAAGTGACATTTGATGAAGTGGAACTGCTGATGATGATCAGAACGGAACTCTTCAACGACGCATAGTTCACGTTTGGCGATTTGTTCTCTTCGTTTTGTTTGTCAAGCAAGCAAGGTTTTTCCATGATTCCATGAGGAATTGAGGGTACTTAGTCTTCTACCATTATAAACATACTTATAGCCATTTTTATTTTATTGTATGGAATCTAAGAGTGCAACATCTAAGTATAATAATCTTTCACTGGCCTCCCCCATTGACATCGGTTTGTTTTTCTTAAAAATTATGTATTAATAATACCATGTATTAGAGGGCGTAACGATGGCTAACTTAATTTTGATATAATATTTATTACTCATTGTAACGCTCTTTTGATTATATAACCACACTTTTGAAATATATAATAAATTATAATTTTATATAACGATCATTTAACATAATAACAGTGTAATGCATATTTCCTATATTGAACATTGGATATAGCTATGAAAATTCCTACGATGACGAGGGGTCCCCGCGATAGCTTAGTTAGTTCAAAGCAATGCGCGGAATGCAAAGGTGGTGGTTGTAAGTCCCAGTGTATATTTAAATACTCGTATTTGACTTTCAATTCAAAATTGTAATACTGACTGACTAGACAGACTAGACAGATCATCCTAGCGTTATTCCCAGTACAGTTGCATCCTGAAGGATCCCTGGGGTCCGCTACCTAATCCCAAGAATTGGCGTAGGCACTCGTTTTTACGGAAGCGACTGCCATCTGACCTTCCAACCCAAGGGGGAAAGTAGACCTCATTGGGATTAGGCTTGTTAAGTGAGTGGGCAACTTGACTGTTAGAAGTTTTCAAGCCGCCCGAAGGCCTCTAACTTGGCATAATGCTTAATCTCGTACGAGTATACCGCACGCGGTACGCGGGCGCCGCTGGGCCACGAACGCTCCTTATATGCAATTAATGATTATTAAATGTATTGTGAAATGTAGCTTATGATTTCTATAACCCAAATAACTAGTTATTACAAATGTTGAAGTCATGAAAATGAAAAAAAAAATTAATATTATTTTAGAAATTATAAGTTTTTTTTTTATAGAAAGAAATAACTTCTTTTTTAAAGATAATATTCTTCAAAGAGGCAGATGAAGAGGTTATTTAAAGCAGTGTGACGTCACACAACCACTGGATCGAGTTTTAGCGCAAAAATATAAATGATAATAAAATGAGAATGTGGACAAGTACGCAATATTATTTTAATAGATTACAACCGATTTATAAAAATGTCTTTAGCGAATGTACTCGTACAGTTAGTATAGTTAACAGCAAAAATACATGATCATTTGAGTCTTTGTCACACTACTTTAGACGCGTCCAACTGTCGCATTATTGTTACTTTAGTGCCACAAAGTACTAAAATGATCATCTACATTTGCTGTAAAGTGGTAGTGCATTAGACGATTCTCAACGTAACACGAGTAAGAGCCATTTCGAAGATGTAATCACAAAGTACAATGTATATACTGAGATAGAGATACCAATGAAATATTCCATATAGATCGTAACGCCGTTGTGTATTTAGTAAGAACTAACCGCACGACCGCTGCATCTCTGTCACTTCAATATGCAAGTGCGATAAAGATAGCACCCAGTGACATCTGGTACAAAGAAGTTAAACTAACATTGCCATAGAAAAATTCGTACTTCGAGCTGAAAGGGCCCTGGATGTAATCTTCGCGGTAGGTAAAGCCACGAGCCTCCCCAAGGAGGGTAATTTGAAAGTGAAGTAGGTAATTGAAAAATTCGTTACCACGAGGGATCCCCACAATCTCTCAGTCGGTTCAGAACATTGCACGATAAAATTGTGGGGTTAAATCCCATAGGTAATTAAAATTAAAATAAATTACTACGCTAAAGACTTGTGACAAGGAAAATAATATTTTAGATCTATATTCAGTGTAGTATCGATAGCTACTATTTTCCAGTTTAGTGTGCTAGTCACATGATCCAATATCAAGACGCTACGCCATTTTTTTTGCTTCATAATGATGTATAGATTAACATCCTAAAAGGACATACCTAGCTGCTGCTACATGGGCTGCTGCATAATACGTATAAGTAGGTAATATTAAGCTTAATAGATGCGTTTGTAATTCTGCGGGTAGTATAGCATTATTTTCAAGAATATTTGAGATGTGGTATATTTTGCGAATACAATATACCATACCACACCACAGAAAAACCTGAATACAATCAACCAATTCGATTTCTGGTTTACTTTGTACCTTGTCACAGTGACAATAAGACGAGATCTCTAGCAGCTTTCATATTGGTTTTCAATGTGGCATGGTACGAAGTGGCCCCGAAATCAAATTGCGTACTGAGAAGTAAGTTGCGATAACACAGCGCCATCGTTTCTTATGCTTCCGTATGGACCTTAAAGTCCCATTTACAAAAATGCAAGAATCACCAATAAAGGTCAATAACGGGTCGGCAACGCGCTATTAATTCTTCTGGAGTCGCATGCGTACATAGGCGACGGTATCTGCTTACTATCAGGCAGACCGTAAGCTTGTTTGCCAGTTTTGCCACGCTTATTGTATAAAAATCACTTGCTGGTTACTGGGATGATGCAATCGATTTATCAAACCGCGTAATGTCGAGAGCTAAACTTGTAAATTCTTGCGCATGTGTAAACGGGGCTTAACGCCTAAGTAACCTTCAACTCACATAATATCCCCAAACTTAAGGCGCGTGTGTATAAGCGCGCACGTCTTGTGGTCGGCTGAGGCCATTGCCGCGCGCCGCCTGCGCGGCGGCAGCGGCGAGTGCATCGGCGACTCGATCCGGCGCACGGCCGGCGAGCTGCCGCGCCGGCGCACGGACGCATGCCGTCCGCCAACGCCTCCGAGCATTCTGGAACAATGAGAGAATGTCATTAATACACGGTAATTAGATATACTACAACAATATTTGTTATAACTATTCTATAATATTGCGGAGCTACCTATATATTGCTAAACTTGTGTACAAATCCAAGACTAGGTTTTAAGTGCATAGAACTCGTTGAATAACTAAGCGCTACTTATATATGACTTCTCGTCTAATACAATTATTAAAAAACCGGCAGAGTGCGTGTCGGACTCGTACAATGAAGTGAAACCCTTCTACTACCTACGACTATTACTCCACATTTAAAACCACTATCCTGTACTTTGAATCATAAAAAGTCGTATGTACACAGGAAACTCATGGAACTTAGGTCATTTTAATAAAATACTTTCCCAACTATATATTGTAAATACAAAAAAGCAAATTGAGATGCTCACAATCAGCCCTTTTATCTGATGTATCATTCGATAAAGCTTGGAAATGTTTCTTTTAGTTTATTTATGTAAGTTACTCGTATTTTATTTTCTAATTTACCCCCCAATTGTAGCCACCATGTTTTAAATTCATATACCTTGCACGTCCGTCTTTGGATTACCGACTTACATAAGTGTACCCAAATTTGAAATCAATCGTATAACGGAAAGACAGACACGAGTGATCCTATAAGGGTTTTTTTTCCCTTTCGAGGTAAATATTTTAACAATACGAGTAAGTAATTAAAGATAGACAGACGAATATCAAATTCAGTACAAAATTTTCTGTTTTTGTGCATTTGATATGAAACAGTGCATAACAAATATGCAAATCCACTATTCAAATCACGAGAGTGCAATGCATATCTGCGCAACTTTTACTCAATAAAACAGAGGGAAATAAAGTCACGTTGCCTCACTAGTGGAAAAGGGAATACGTGACATTCTGGTGCTAAGAATTTACGTCTTTGTACCGCTTTGCTCGGGTAACTTAAGAGTACGTCAAATTTGATTTGTGGCCTATCTACAAACTCTTATCAGATGGATACGCTCTAGAAATCTACATTGCAGACAAAAACTTTCGCCCCTTAACCCTTATTTCACCTATCAGACCAGATTCGGAATGAATCAGGGCAAATGTCGATTGACCCATGTCAAACGGGGAAACTAGTGACAGCTTGGATAGACTTTCGTCTTACAAGTTGCGGGTATTCATGAAGAGAAGATTAGTTCTGACTCCCCTAAGAGTAACTTATACAAGTAAGATGTACATGTATCAGTGACTATAGGTGCGTAGCAAAGTTATGAAACTGGTTGCATAATTAATAATAATACCTTTATTACGGTTTGGTACTTCATTAAGGTTTTAACGTCAGTTTTATAGCTGAAATATAAAATCGTGCTTGTTCGGAGTATATTTTTTATGGTTACGTTTATACCAGCTGCTGTATAATTATGTGATGAATTTATGTAGGTACAATTAAACTTTACAGTATATTAAAAATGTAGTAAAAATTTTAGGAGAAAATTATAAAATTGCTAGTGAAACAATAATGTACAGTTAAGTCCACAACACACGTTGCATACAAAGTAAAGGAATTTGAAATAGAGAAAACTTACTGAAAAATCAAATAACAAAAAAATCAATTGAAAAATGTTATGCATTAAGCGACATGTTATCTAGGGAGCTTTGAAAGAAATTGGTTTTCAGTAAGATCTTACTTCGTTTTTTAGCATAACAGTTTGCGAATTTGGTCAATTTCATTTTTTTATTTTCATTATTTTTTGTCATTATAATTAAAATTTTCCTATTGGAGAGGGAGCCTATGATACTGTTAATATATCCAAAGAATGTAACAGACACGTAAAATTACCCAAATAGGTAAATTTCTTTTTTAGTACAAGTTTAAAAGTTTGTACTAAAAATAAATTGCTGACTGTACTTTTGTTCCACAGTCGACTACTCGTTGAAGAGGTTCCAATGAGCCCAAATACGACGAGTTTATCTTTTGCAATTTAGGAGTTGCTATGGCTACCTTCTGTCTTCATCATCAGATCAGCTCGTTGGTACTATAATATTGCATTGCTACTGAACTTATATGTATAAGTAAGTAAGTAACCTACGCCAAATTTTAGCTCAATCAGATGAGCCTAACTGTTCAGTTTCAAGAGTTGACCCGAAGACTCTAACATTGCAAGTTAAAAAAATCAATAAAATCCTAAAATGTAAAAAAAAAACACAGTTTGTAGATTTTTTCTTTATATATATGCAATTGTCCAGCTGACTATATTATAGGTCACCTGGTAGTCAAACATTTTGATCTGTGAATGAGTCAGTATAAAAATTATTACAATTTCTTACAAGACATGCAGAATGGCAACGAAAGTAGCCCGGAATGGTTCCCGTAAACCCACCGCCAGCTAGTAACCAACAGCCAGTGTGTCGCCTTTTATGCTTTGCGAACTTAACTGACACACTGCCGTGTGTCTAGATAACAACGACTATGCAGTTTTACACGACTAAAACAGAAATTTACTTATTTTCTATACAATAGGTTAAGTTGCACTCGATTAGTTCCGTTTCTGCGGGCACTATCAAAGTATGATTTTGACTCTCATTAGCCTTTTCTTGTGCTCTTATTTGGTCTTCACTGGACCTTTGGCCCTCTCTGAAACGTTCGAACGGCATTATGAAAAAATGCATTTCATTGTGTTGTAATGTCATGTCACATAATTTATATGTATACTCGTAATCAACTATAAATAGTGACAATATTTTCAGTCCTCATATGTTAAGCGCTTTGCGGACAGTTCTAAATAATACGAGTATCGTAGTCGTAATAAATCGTAAACAACATAATTTACCAACCCTGAGAGTGTTTAGTTATTTATTTTTTTGTTTTGCTTTTTAGGGTTCCGTACCCAAACGGTAAAAACGGGACCCTATTACTAAGACTTCGCTGTCTGTCCGTCCATCTGTCTGTCACCAGGCAACAAATATTAAAAACCGGCCAAGTGCGAGTCGGACTCTTTGCCGTTTTTATAGATAATGGTACGGAACCCTTCGTGCGCGAGTCCGACTCGCACTTGGCCAGTTTTTATAAGCAGATTTACTTGTACTCTAGGGACTTTACTTATTTTGCATGGCTTTTTAAGGCTTAAACCAGACACCAAAAACTAAGACCTAACCACAAGATAATTTATAACACCATTTGTGTACTACATTTATAGAAAATCAAAATATTTCTATTAATATTTTCATCTAAAAAAATTAATTTAAATACCCCTTGGAATTTAATTACATGAAATATTTAATATTCCCTTAAATACAATATCATCGTTTAACTAACTTTGTTTACCAAGGGCCATGCCCGTATGAGGTACTTCCTTTGAAAGTCTTCTAAGCTCAGAAATCGTTTGAGGATTCTTCGGCTTAGAGACGCCTCTTTGAAAGTCGTAGGAAGCTTGAGATATAAACTTAATATGTTCGGTAAAATCTATTGATGTAAAGCGTGAAAAAGTAACAGATGTAAGAATTTAAAAACTAAAAAAATAATTAGTTAAAATAACCCAAAAGGTACCAACGGAACCTTTTTTGCACTGTGCGTCTATCTGTTAGCGGGCCGTATCTTATGTACAGTGAGGGTATCATAATCATAACATAACGTGTGACGCTTTTGGTATAATTGAACACTTCGGTACTTAGATAACCTGCATTATTATAATAATGTAAATACCTTGATTCCCGAGAGTTTTTCAAAATACTCTGACAAAAAATATGATCACTTTATTCATCTATCAATTAACGTAAATACCACTTAAATAAACCAATTCTCGTCCATGACCAATTAGAAAAGCTCTTGAGATATAGTGAAGAAAGTATGTCAACTACGGCCATAATCAAGTTCCGTGGCTTAGAGGCTCCTAATCGAGTTGGCTGAACAGTAATGGGCTGATATGAACGCTCCACCAAGTTAGATGCAATCAAATAGTGGGTATTAAGGGGATGCCTTGGTTAGTTAAACCTAAATTTTAAGGACTAATGTACAGATATTAACGGTGGGCTCTAGGTTAAATCTTTATTCGAGTTTGGTCGAATCAGGCCAGAGACAAAAATAATAGAAACTATTTTTGGCGTATATTATGCATTGGGAAAGTACCTATATATTTTGATCAATCAAATCAGAAACAAACTAAATCATAAAAAGTTTTACTCTCGAACAATGTAGAATAACTGTACCTATAAAAGATTCAGTTAATTTA
Organism: Notocelia uddmanniana; assembly: GCA_905163555.1. NCBI lineage: Eukaryota > Metazoa > Arthropoda > Insecta > Lepidoptera > Tortricidae > Notocelia > Notocelia uddmanniana. The sequence goes on along the minus strand of LR991052.1, from coordinate 10,881,864 downwards.
TGTCAAAAAAACTTGTCTACATGGCGGAATTGCTGGTTAAATCTAATATGATGATAAGACAAAACCTCTGTTTTCTCACAAAAACTCATAACACGTGTTTAGCAAATAAACGGATTATTATTTTGTTGGAAATTGTTGGGAGTCGTTGTAGGATCATATATTTTTTACAATAATTTGACATGTTTAAACTAACGTCTTCATCTTACTTACTCGTACATCAAATTTAATTGCCTCTTATGATTACCAAGTAAGTCATAGACACAAAATTCGCAGTATTAGCGCGTCTATGTAATTTTTTTAAATTATTTTTTTGCGTAGAATCTACGCAATTGTATAAAACGATTACCAGATAATATGAACTGGATTACCATCAAACATCCGACACACTTGAGCGAAATTATGTAAATGTAATCAAAATCTAAGTAACACGGTACCGTGGTTATGTAACTTGAACAATTATTCCGCACATAGACACTTTCCAACATGTACGCCTTTAGACAGCGAAGGCCTCAACTTTGCAACAATTCCATTTCAATTTCATAACACTCTTACCTCAATATCAGCGCATAGCCCTCACATACGCGGCTAAGTGACAGATGAAATACAAGTTACTTCGCTAAGTGCTTATTTATTTATTTATTTATTTTTATAGGTTCACCAACAACTGTTTACACTGTCGTTAGTATCAACACAAATGCTATGATTAGGTTCTATTGCTAAGCGTAACAGTTACTTAGAGGTAAACACCACATGCATCAAATAAAAAGTACATTTACGTATGCCGTTAACAATATCCGCAGACATTACAACATTACTATGTGTAGGTATTACTAACTTTAGTTACACATTTTTAGCTAAACAGGAGCGGACGGATTTTTTAAATTGATGTGCTGTCTCAAAGTGTATATCCATTTTGTGGCTACAGCTATTTACTACTTTGCACAACCTTGAAACAGGTGAGTTGCTTCCTTGGACAGTCCTTCGAAGCGGCACATTAGAAGAGAATCGAAAGATAACATCGACGTTCATCTATAGCCAAACTGCTGGACATAATAGGCCTCCCCAAAAGAGTTCCAAAATAACAGGTCCTGCGCCACCCGCATCCAGCGGACACCCGCGACCCTCATCAGGTCATCAGTCCACCTTGTGGCCTGCCTACGCTACGCCTTTCGTTACGTGGTCGCCACACGATAACCTTTCCGCCCCAACGGCCATCGGTTTACGTGCTCTATGCCCCGCCCACTGCCACTTAAGTTTAGTGATTCGGAGTGCTATAACGGTTACTTTGGTTCTGCTGCGGATCGCCTCATTCCTGATGAGATCACGCGGAGAAATTTCCAGCATAGCCCTCTCCATTGCTCTTTGGGTGACTTTGAGCCTAACGTACGATAGGTAGATCAAACTGTCATTTTTACTGTGCAAAATGACAGTTAGATCTACCAGACTACTAGACTAGATGCGCACGCTCGAATTGTCGAGTAATTACCCGGCTGGTACACCATGACCTACTTAGTTCATATTAATAAAATAAAAAAATAAATAAAATAAAAATCTTAAGCTCAAAAAAACCTTTCAATATTCAGGCTGGTGTCTCTTTGTAAGCAAACAAGATGCCTGTGGCAAGAGACACCGCTCTTCCTTAAACTTAAGAATATCAACATAGGTGGGATATTTAAATTTAAGTTAATAGAGGAGGGGAGAGAGCATAGTTTCCAAAAATATTGGATTATTGGTCCCGTAAGTTTCACCTTCTGTGTGTGTGTGTGTGTGTGTGTGTGTGTGTGTGTGTGTGTGTGTGTGTGTGTGTGTGTGTGTGTGTGTGTGGGTGGGTGTGTGTGCGTGCGTGTTTGCATGATTATAACTTCCAACTTCTCTTTCCGTTTTTTCCTTGTGTTTCTAATGAAGTCGTCGATCACGTTTCCGCTCATATTTCCTCTTCTACATATATTGAATCACTTATGCCCACTAGATTTTATTCACTCGTAAATAGCGTGTTACAGAATTGCGCCCCTGAAAACATTCGCTTATCATTATCACCCTTATTGTTACTCCACACGTCTGCACAAGTTACGTTTTTCTGCTGCCAATTTTACTTTAGCAAGTTTTAGGTACCTCGAATAATTTATACAAGGTTCCTGTCCCTTCTTGTTTTTGTGATACGAGTATGTGTGATTTTGTAAGTTTGTCATCATATTAAAACTTGTTGAGAATTAACTCGTAGTATCGATGCAGGTCCGGATGCGAGGTTAGAGTAGCCGATATAATCTCAATTTTCGAATCTACATACTGCATAAAAATAAATATTGGGGGACAATCCCACACAAATCGACCCATTCCCAAACTAAGCAAAGTTTGCACTATGGGTACTAGACGACGACATGCACACCTATACAGACAAATACATACTTACATAAATACATAGAAAACATCCAAGACCCAAGAACAAATATCTGTGCTAAATCCACAAATAATGCCCCGGCCGGGATTCAAACCCGGGACCTCTAGCTTCGGAGGCAGTTTCACTACCAACTAAGCTAAATAGGCCGTCACACAAATCACGCCTGTATTAACAAAAGGGGGAGGCAAGCACGAAATGTACAACTGTAGCTTTGATGATGTAAAAATTGTGATATTCAGTCTTCACACTTCAATTCAGTCTTCATATGGGAATGAAGGGTGGTGCTATTGTAATCCGGCGTCGCATCGGGATTTTCATATATTTATAATTAAAATGACATGGACACCGAAGTGGTGACCTTTAGGACTGTTAAAATAAAGCCACTCAAATCAGCAAAGTGTATTTAAAAAAAAACTTAAGCGGATACCCAGCAATCGCTGGAATATAGTCATATCCCAGACCAAAATAGAAACAAATTAACACATGCATTACCAATCAAGCCGACCCCTAGATGTAATGCGAGGGATACACAGGCTTGGCGCGCAATCTTAAAAACGTCTTATTAAAAAGCGTTCCCGCAGCGCTTCTTTAGCGGGTAAAAATTGCAAAGCCGGTCTACGTGAGGGCTTTTTCTTTTGTCGCCCAAACGTACATAAATTTCACTGAGGGCTAATAAATATGTCTGTAAAGTGATAAGGTCGTTTAGTATGGAAACCACGGCGACGGGTGACGGATTCTACGCCTAAACGTAAGAGAGAACTAGGGTTGTGAATTACGATATATTTTATTAAAATATGTACGTGTTAATATGCTTTTAAGGTATGAGTAAAATAGGAACAAGATGGCCAAATTACTGTAAAGTGCCAACTGACCCAAAAAGATTTTTGAGGTTTTTATTACGAATTCCTTACCTAACATATGAGAATATAAGGAGACGCTCGGCGTATATTTTAGAAAAATCATTAAGCCCTTTCCTGTCCTGAATAGCCTAAACTGCTTGATTTTATTTCAATTATATTCAATTTCATTTATTAAAGGACCAACTATGATCAATTATTTTAGTAAATTCGGACTTAAAAGTTAAAATTAATACGTACTTACAAAAATTTTCATACGTTGCACATAGGTATCACATTTATAAGTATTGTAGTTATTGAAAATGTTATTTTTGATTATTGTTACGAAACCACTGGCTGAAATGTAATGGTGTCTTATGTTTTTGGAATTAACAGAATTCTTCACTCACTTAAATCCTGTATATTGTTTAGCCGGTTGTCTGGAAGAGACCGCTCTTGAGAGATAAGACCGCCCATTGTCTGCCGTTATTTTATTATTTTATTACGGTTATTTTATTTTTGGTGAACAATAATGAATATTTGTACTGTATTGTACTAGCCGTAAACCAAAAACGTTATCTGCGATAAGCATATTCACCGTACAATATATCCTCTTTGACCGTACATACTACACTCGCAATATTGCACCTAAAATGCAATCTTGCCTATAATGGGTCTCGCGTCAGTGCTATGGCTGAGTTTTATAAAGAACACGCAAAGCCGCTTATGGAACCAAGTATAGTCACCAGAAGGCTGGCGCCTATCTCGCCCAAGAGACCGCTATCAGTCGCTATTGCCTTCAAACCTTCAAGAAAAGAGCGTACTCCCCTTGAACGCCGGCGACGCCCTAAAAACCCTGTGATGTTGCGGATGTTCAATATGCTCATGGGCGACGATAATCGCTTATCATCAGGCGACACGTCTGCTTGTTTGCCTCCTATTTCATAAAAAAATAGCCATCTAGCCTACTTGTCACACGGCACAGACATGGGACCGGTGTTTCATCTGTGATTATGTTTTATTTTAGTTTATACTTTGGTACGTTATAATGTACCTTCACTCTTATTAACAAATGCTTATCTAAATTATTATGAGTTAATATTATATGAGGCTTTCAGTACGCGAACATTATCGACATGACCCTTGTGACATCATTAGGGGCCTTATCAGCAGCGAGCTTATCAGTTAAAAACCTTTACCTATTTAGGCTACTTTCTCTGTAAATTGATAAGTATCTTTACATTTTGTCTTCGCTACTATCGAGTACAAGGCTGTTGCGGCCTAATATCATAGACATAAGCCCCATATATATAATAACATATCATAATAACATAGGCCAATATCATAGGCCTAATATCATGTATATTTTTGGATATTTTATAAAGAAATATCGTTTCAAATGTTATATTTTTCGCCTAAATTCTGCGTGTAGGTAAAGCAAAAATGGCTTCGTTACTAACCAAAACGTTAATAGATATATCGTACCCTTAAATCAGATTATAGCATAAATAAGGATTAATAAAGGAGTAATTTAGTGCAATCGTCACATTGACATATCTATTTTCAGTAGTTAGAAACAGAAATGTTTCATGTCTTTGATCCAAAAAGTACTCACAGGGGTAGGGCAAGGCACATCAAATTCAATTTCAGCGCCAAAGCTATTCTAACCCGTAACCACACGGAGAAAACTGTGGAACTCATTATTATGTATTTCATACGGTAATATCCACTCTCAGCTAAACTTGCCAAGTGCGAGTCAAAACGGCACACGAGAGTTCCGTGTCATGTCCACATGTCTTGTTTAAAATTTATCATGGGGCAAGTCTAGTGTAACGAGGGCGCTGGTCACGAATTGTTCATCGTGACCCTGTAAGCTGGCTACGTATTTTTAAAGTAGATATTATTGGAATCGGCAAGTGTATAGAATTGGTAATAACAAGACGAGTTGTTTGACCCTTGTCTGTGCGCTGGTGCGTACTATCAGATTCGAGAAGTGCCCAATGCCGGGTCGGGAGTGCGACGAAAATGAGAATTTATTATTGGATGTCAACTTGAGATATACATTTCGCATTCTATTTTGATCGTAATTCTTCACGCGCATTTCTGATAAGAACACTACCTACAGAAAATTAAGAGAGTAGTTTAAAATTGAATTGAATAAAATAAAAATAAAAGTATTTTTAATGTTATTCTAGAATCGTCATACAATACACATTTGGCTTAACTAATATATAGGTGTAGAAGCGGGACAAATATTCAGCCCTCCTTCTTAACTACCATTTTGTACCACTGGCGTTTGAGACGACAGGGTGCTGGGGGTCTGAGGCTGTCGCCTTTGTAAAGGAAGTGGGGCGAAGAATCAGGGAGAGAGGGTCCGATGCTCGCGCGGGTTCTTACCTGGTGCAACGGTTGTCTATCGCCATTCAACGTGGTAACGCGGCAAGTGTGATGGGTACCTTTGCGCCAGGTACAACTCGCGGGGGCTTATTTGACTAGGCTTAAATTGTTTTAAGTCTAATTTTTCAATTCGTGTTTGTGTGTATGTTTTAAGCTGTATTCAAATGATTATATATAACTTTACACGTTATGGAATTAAAAAACTCTAAACATATATAGGTATATTATTATTATTATTCAGCTTGTGGCTATTCCGGGCTGCTGAGCCCTCGTATCACTGCGACCATCTCTGATCTATTGTGATCGCCACCTACTATAAATGTCGGTCCAGCCCTGCAAATTCGAAAAACTGCAGGATTTTGCTGAACTCGAGAGACTTTATCTCTTCTGGGCACATGACGTGTCTGCCCAGTACAGAACTACGGCTGCGCATCAGGCAAGGGCAATCGGTTAGGATGTGTGCAGGCATCTCCTCCGCTTCGAGGCAGAGTCTGCACCGCCTTGTGTCACTCAGTCCCAACGTATGCATGTGCTTGTTTAGGCAGCAGTGCCCTGTAAGCACCCTTACCAGCATGCGTAGACGGTTCCTGCTTAGCGCCAAGGCATCGGATGACGCCTTTTTGCTAAAGGCTTTAATCAGCGCTTTGGAATGATTCAGCCCGGGTATTGCTCTCCAGGCCTGAATGGTTTTGTAGAAGCAATAGGTCTTCAGGGTGAGCTTGGTTAGGCTTTTGGGGACGCCACAAAACGGTTCTGGCCCGCAGTGCGTCCCCTTCGCCCCCGCTCGTGCAAGCTCGTCGGTTCTTTCATTTCCCTCGATGCCTGCATGCCCTGGGACCCAACGTAAAATAACCTTGTTTTTCACTCCCAGATTATTTAGTACCTCCCGGCAGTTCTCGACCAGCCTTGACGTTATGACGTCAGAGCTGAGGGCCAAGAGCGCTGCCCGGCTATCCGAGTGGATATAGATAATATTGTTGAGGTAGTTGCTTTGCAGGTTGGTTGTCGCGCATTCCAGGATGGCGTATACCTCTGCTTGGAATATGGAGGAGTACTTTTCCAGATTCAGGCTAATATCCCTTCTGGGCGATTCTCCATATATTCCACATCCTACCTCAGATCCGGATTTGGAGCCGTCGGTGTACCACTTTAGGCTGCCAAGTTTCCAATCTATTAGATCGTTTGACCAGTCTTCTCTCTTCAAGAGTTCCACAGAGTAGAATTTCTGTGTACAGTGTTTTGGGGGCATTGTGTCTAAAGGCATCCCTAAAACCGGAATTGCGTGCACTGAGTCCTTGAATGATCTCAAGGCTGTAGATAGCCAGTTACCTTTCTTTGCGATCGCTACTCGGAGCATGCTGGACCTCGCCTCCAGTTCCAAATAGAGGTTGAGGGGCGGCAGGTTCAGCATGGCTTCGAGAGCCGCTGTTGGAGAGGTTGACATGGCTCCAGTGACTATAATGCAGGCAGTCCTTTGTAGACTACTCAGTTTGCTTATTACTGTTATCTGTGTCGTTTTCCTATACCAAACCACGGAGGCGTAAATGATATATAACTTACTTAACTAAACTATACGTTGGCATTGATAATACGGTTTCGGAGGAATATCCTCCATCGGTCGCTTCGGTTGTGGAATAAGCTTCCTGCCGAGGTTTTGAGGGACTACAGTATAAGGTTCTTCAAAAAAGGAGTGTATACACTTTAAAGGGCAGGCAACATGCATGTGTCACCCATGGAGTTGCAGGCGTCCATAGGCTGCGGTGACAGCTTTCCGTCACGCCGACAAAGAGTCCAATAGAATATATTTATTAAGAGTGGAAGTTTACGCGTCGCGGTCGCATCGAAGTCGCGGGCAAAAGGTAGTATTTTACGCAGGTAAACAACAAAACACAACAAATAAAATAAAATAAAACTTTGAAACAGCAAAAGTGGATGACCGGCTGACCGCACCGGAGGACCTCAAGCAAATTGGGTTGTTTCCAACCCAATTTGCTGGAAAGGTCTAAATTCATTGAATAATTTAGATAAAGTGTAATTAAAAAAAAATGATTGATTTAGTATATCACAAACTCATGGGAATTTTCTATATGACAAATAACTAACAACTAGTTAAAACACATTTCCGTTTCAAAGTTCGATATCTCAAAAATGGCTAAATCGATTTTGATTAAACATGTCTAAAAACCATTGCTGGAAAACCTGCTTTCAAATTAAAAAAACGCATTGAAACCGGTTCACACTTTCAAGAGCTACGATGCCACACATACACACAGTACACACAAACACGGATACATACAGATACATCACACACATTAAACTTTTAACACCCCTCTTTTCCATTCCACGAGCGTCCATAATAAATAATAATAAAAATTATCGGGGGATAATCTTACACAAGATGACCTAGTCCCAAAAGAAGCAAAGTTTGTATAATGGGTACCCGGCGACGATATACATACTTATATAGATAAATGAATACTTAAATACATAGAAAACATCAAAGACTCAGAAACAAATATTCGTGCTCATCATCACATAAATAATGCCCTGACTGGGATTCGAACCCGGGACCTCCGGATTCACTATGGACTAAGCCAGAGTGGTCGCCAAACCATGTTTAGTGATTGTGGATAACGGCTATTGATGGCAGTGATTTATATTGATTAATCACTGAAAACATCCAAGACTAGCTAGGATTATTTAAAATCCATAATTATTCCTACCTCTGCACGTGTAGAGGTACTTAGCAATTTTGTTCTTTTCTTCGCCTATCTGATGCAAATTCCATCTTCCTGCTCCTCGCAAGTAATGAGAGACGAGATCTTGTTATGACGTATAATTTAAAAACTGGTTAGCTAGCGGCGAGATGAAATCCGTTGCAATTTTTAGCGCATTAAAGGAACTCCACTTCATTTAAACGATAACCCGCATCACAAAATAAATTCTTTAAATAAACCTAGTTACCGTGTACTTGAGCTGTTAGAGCTAGTTAATTGGCTCGGGATGCTGAAGCGCAAACACTCACCGTTGTTTTTCTATATTAATTAATAAGTAATTTTCCCGCTTGCAGAATGTGAAAAATACTTCATTTTTTATTACGCCGACTATGCTAGCAAAATACGCCTATGAAAGCTTTGCTTGGTGACTGCAGAAACGTCATGAGTGTGTTGCCAACCCTTATTAGGGTTCCATATTTAAAGGGTAAAACTCGGGACCCTGTTACTAAAACTCCGCTGTCCGTCCGTTTGTCCGTCCTTACGTCTATCCATCTGTCACCAGGCTGTATCTCATGAACCGTGCTACGTAGCTATCTAGACAGTTGAAATTTTCACAGATTATGTATTTCTGTTGCTGTTATAACAGCAAATACTAAAAACGAAATAAAATAAATGTTTAAAGGAGCTCCGGTACAAAAAAAAGTTGCTCGTTGCCTTCATCAGACGCTGGGTCTCAAAATGTATGAAAAAACTAAAATCCGACTCGAACTTGACCAAAATTCTACTTGATATTATTAGACGTAATTATTTAAATTAAATTAAAAAGGTTATAATAAAGTGTCTAATGTTGTATAGACAATAGTATGGAACCCTTCGTGCCCGAGTCCGACTCGCACTTTACCGGTTTTTAGGACTCGTAGTTAAATCCAGGTCCCCATTCTAAACACGGCGCATCCTCGAGAGCTCAGGAGTTGATTTCAAACAATTCGCTAAAATATTGGGGGGACCGCCATCATATCAGCCAAAGGACTTCCACTGCTAGACATAGGCCACATTAGGGGGACAATCTTACACAAATCGAACTACATATTTGCGTAACAAGTTTGATAAGGCTTATTGTGTTATGGGTACAAAACGACAAAATTTATAAATTTATAGTAAAAATCCAATTCTACACAACACACAGATTTGTGCCCCGACTGTGATTCAAACCCAAGACCGTCAACTTTGGAGGGCATGGTCACTAACCTAAGCCCAAACAAACAAAGCATATTAAAAAAAAGATGTATGATTGTTCTTGCTAATTAATAAAATGTATTCGTATTTCGTATTTTGAAGCTGTTTGGACCTGGACAATATATTATAACTGCGAGTTTTTAAAGCATGGCCTTATTAGGAGTCAGGTCCTCGTTACCCTTAACCACCACCACCACCATATCAGCCCTAGGACGTCCACTGCTGGACATAGGCCTCCCCCAATTTCATGGGGGGTAAATGCCATAATCGCCACGCTTGGCATGCGGGTTGGCGATTGCAGTATCTCCACCGCACTCTAGGAATTGAACAAAATGCCAGTTTGCTGGGTCCTGCTAAAATAGCGCACATTTTATCAATATCCAGCCTTTTGTCCGGTTTCCACAAACACCAGCACCATATCAGTCAAAGGACGTCCACTGCTGGACATAGGACCGGTTTCCACGAGTGGTTAATGGTTAGTCATCATGCTCTCCGAAGCTGATAGTCCTGGTTTCGAATCCAAGTCAGGGAATAAATTTATTTCTATGTTTTAGATGTTGGCGTATATTACAGACTTTATAGGGTGCTCTGCAAACGAAATTTTATTGGAAAAAAGTGATGTTCTGTACATTAAAAGTAAATTGGAGCGAGTAGTAAAAATTTTGACACACTTTGTAATTGCGCAGCGTTAGCTAAAGGTCAACATTTGATTGGCCGTACAAACGCCAGCACAGTGAACTGACTAATCGTGACCCTTATTACAATTACAATAAAGTGCACTCGAATGGTTAGTTAACTGTGTTAGCAATGGTACCAGAATTATAGGTACTTCATTTCTTCATTTTACGAGTACTGTAACGAGCTCAAGTTTACTTTGGAGACTGTTTTCTTCAAACGAGCATTGGCGCCGTACAGGAGAGAGAATCGCCTTTGAAAGGAATGGACATAAATAAGAAACAACTATTTAATGAATATTCCTTCGTATTTATGATAAACCTATTTATCTATACCGGGTGGAAAGATCGATTGCCACATGGATGGCAACTACCTTAAAAACAATAAATTCTGCATTTTATTGATTTATAAACATTGCGTATAATATGGTGCAGATCGAAAGGGTTACTGATAAGGTTAATTTTTTTCACCTGTACTTTTTGATTTTTTATTTTTTAAAATAAAGAAAAGTCGCCTTTACACAGAATATGCTTTATCCAATATTTAAGGTAGTTGCCATCCATCTGACATTCGATTCTTCCAACCTATATAACGTAAAAAAACGTGAAAAAAAGTTTATGTATACCGGTAGATTTGCCACTCCATAACATAATCAACTTATAAACAAATATCTATTATACGAGTATACCTAGGTATGTATCAAAGATGATTATATTTAATTGTTTATCAGCTTTATGTAAAAACAGTTTAATTTCATAATAAACTGTATAAATAAAATAACTCAAACGTAAATTGACACTACATTGTATAAAAATACTTAAAAGTTGTCTACATTGACTTCAACCTCAAATCCAGTTTACGAAATCACTTTATTACTTTAAGAATGTATGAGGCAAATGTAAGATGCTTAGTAGGTGGGTATTCGAAATAAATATGTAAATGAAATAAATGAACTTTATTCCGCAAGTAGGCCACAATGGCATTTTTACAAGTCAAAATCTACTAGCGTTTCTGCAAAAGAAAACCACTGCCGAGAAAAAACGCCGAAAGAAACTCGACAGTCAGTAATTTTTTCCCAAAAATATGCTTATTACAATGATAATACTTAACCTACTGAATATAAGTAAATCTGAGTATGCAAACAAAAGAGGAAGAATATTTACACCACACCTTGCCAAAACGCGCGTTTTTCTGCACGCTGCGCGTCCGGAAAAACCCACTTTTTGGCCAAGTGGTGACGTAAAATCGTGTACAAAACACGGATCTTAAAACAGAAAGCCCTCTCTCGCATATTTATGACCCTCGCCTGCGGCTCGGGCCTCAAACATCTGCGATATCATATTTTCAACCCTTGTATCGTAAATAGCTATTACAATGTGTAGTTCAATAAGACAACATGTGTCTACTAATTTACAATGAAAATATACATATATGAATGTTAATGCTATTTAGGTCTCTGATTAAATTTTAATGCTTCTTCTCGTCCAGAAAAGACGCAAAAGAAGCGAGTTTTGTTTATTATATAACTCAAAATAAGGTAACTCAACAAATACAAATTACCAACATTAAGTCCTGATTGTTTCTAAACAAAAGGCTTTGTTCCCTCGTTTCTTATTAATACAGAGTGACATTTGTATCAGCTCAGCCTAATTACTGGGCTGATTGTGCCCTTGTTACACTAATTGCCTCTTTGACTCGCCAATTAAATTGTGTTTCGTGAAACGACGAGGCATTTTTCTATATCTGTCACATGCCCGGGCCCCTCGGCTGTGGTCGAGACATGTGTAGTCAGCGCCAGCGAGGCTAGAAAGCTGCCGCAACGAGAACGAAATCTGTCGTCCTCAAAGATGTTACTTAGCCGTAAAATCATGAATGTCTTGGTTAACCCTTTTGGGTTAACCAAGACATTCATCCCAGTGAATTCAACCATTCCATTGAACGGTTTTATAAAACTTACAAACAAAAAAAAAACTTAATCAATGGTTAGTTTGAATTTTTCGGCTAAAAATAAGTTCCTTCTTACTACTATATTAAAATCAGATCATGAGATTCAGAGATTTTTCATGTGAGTGAAACGGAAGAAGAAGAGCTCGGGAGCAAGTTGCACCACGCCCCTGAAGTAGCTGTGTCAACGAAGCAATTTGCATTTTCTTTAATAAGAAATAAATACAATTATGACAGTATGCATATCATCATTTGCTTTCCCTTTTCCCATTTATTTGGCGTCGGCACAGCATAATCATAATCATTTACTCATTGCTTTGTGTGTACAAAAGATGTGAAAGCTATTAATGTTTCAACACAACCCTGTGAGGGCACTGCAATAGAATGTAACAATTTTAAATAATAATATTATCATGCATCTACATTTATCACTTGTACTATACATAGCATGTATTTTTCTTCCATAAATCTCTGTCACGCGTCATGTTTTCATTCACATCCTTGCTAATCATATCGTCTTTCAGACAATCCCTCCAACTTTTCTGTGGATTGCCTCGTTTGTTGCATCCATCTACATTCATATCATATCTAATACTCTTCTTGTTACATGGCTTTCATCCCTCCTCATTACATGCCACATTTGTATGGCACCCTGTGAGTCACCGACGGTACTGGGTGAAAATGCAGATGTCGGACACCTCAGCATACTGCTAAGCCAATGTCTGTTTTACAGCCGCAGGGGTACACCTTTTAGTAACTGGCATATCTATTAGTGGAATAGAGTGACAATGCTATTCTAAACATTCTTGACTTTGCTCTAATTTAAGTCTCCAACACTATTATATCGCCTTGGTTCTAACGACGGTATCAGTTACACACTTTATCAGAGGCAGTGATAACTTTGCAAAGATACCTTCAAAGTTCCAAACCCCCGGGACACAGTAAATAAAGTCAAGTTAAGTTATATTAGTTAGGTAAGGACGTCGACAGATGCTCTCGAGCGAAATCAAATCTGTTTAAGATGAATTACTTGCTGAAGACTTGACAATTTGACGTAAAATTTAAAAATGGATAAAAAATGATTTAATTTCATACAAAACCTTTGCTTTGTATAACCGAGCAATTTTCACATTCAATCTCGCTTACCCTACTTAATACCCTTTGAAATAGAACCCGTCAAGTACGAGCCTCGCGCGCCGAGGGTAATAAAACTACACAAAATTAGAGAATTATCGAAATTTGACCAAAAGACATTCTTCCCGAAGAGTCTTCTCGCTCGCGGAAAACGTAAGCGTGTCTCATACTCAGGGGAATCGAGGCACTTCCTTAAACCAAAACGGATTTAGGTACATGAAATTTGGAATGGAGATAGTCTAGTCCTCCGGAACTGACATAGGATGGTTATTATCCTGGAAATCATCCCTTAATGAGGTGTAAATTAAACCGGAGTTGAAGATTCTGTTTAAATACACGTAGTTTTAATTGAGGCTGCACTTAAAATAATTTATTAACAATATGTTATTTCACAAAACTATATTTTTTTAAGTTACCAATATGCAAATCATACAGATTACGCAAAATAAAACAAACTTAAGCTTATATACGTCATTTTAAAGATTTTGAATACAAACATAGAAAGGACGCATTAGCAAAAAAATGTGACGTCATTAGGCAAAATTTTCCACAAACTTTATACTTACCGAGCGTTTATGACTATGAGGTTTTGTAAAAAGTTGCTGATTTGACTATAAGTGAAATACCGTATTATTACTCAAAGCCTAATCGGCTTCGACTTTTTTCGGCGAGTTCGAGTTCTAGGTTACCGGGCTGACGATATCTCTTATAATATCAGAATAGTACATTTCGATGCTAGTGCGGAAAGTATGTCATTTCTTCACGAGTACCGAGGGATGCCACGAGCCGCAGGCGAGTGGCAAGACTCGGGACGAGTGAAGAATGACATTTCCGCACGTGTATTGAACGACGTTTTTTAATACAGTTGCGAAAAAATAAGAAAAACAACAAGTAATATTTATAAAAACAATATCGAATGTTGCCTTTAGAAACTTAAAACATGCTTGCAGTAAGTAAAAACGCCTCTTCTTTGACAGGCGTTTCGGCAGCTATTCCGTTCCACTCAGACAACTTATTAAGAACGGTTTTTCAATATTCAATATTAAAAAATAAACGTGTTATAATGATGAAGAGGTAAGTAATAAAATATGAAATGTGTATATTTTTCGTATTCTGATATTAACAGTCGGTTTTTATGTTGATTACGACGTTTAAAGGAAACTAATATTTAACACCCAGCAATAAGGAGTCATGCATTGGAACAAGCATAAATTTAAAAAAATTGGAAAAGTGAAAAGCACTAGTGCGCGAAAACCAACTTTCCGCACGCTAAACAGCTACGTAAAGTAGCACTTTTTGAGCAACTGTATTAAAAAGTAATTTACTAAGCAACACTTGAGATTAATTCACAGTGACTTAATATTCCGAAGCGTCAAAAGGACGCAACTCAATAAATACTAATACACATACGAGTATGCATTATTTCCACGAGTTTCAGATTCAAGCTTTAAGGGGAATTAGATTACATGCGGTCTCAAACAACCCTTTTACGGAAGGTTGGCCGTTCAGTAATAATGTAACCTGTTAAGGTCTGAGATAACGTACCTATCTTGATCGTTAATATCTGTGCCGATCATTATTCCCTCTCTTTCCTTTTTACAAGCCTAGTAGTGGCCTATCTGTAATAGGGGTTTGAGGTTTAAATCGAAACAAAAACATTCTTTTCGAAGTTCGGAGTAGGCCCTCAGGTTTGATAATTATATAGAATTTTTTTGTAGGGTCAGTTTCTGGAAATATTGAAATTTGAAATATATATTTTTTTCTTTTGGAATGTCTGTCCGGATGTTCTCCTGTACAGGTTGCATTTCTCATCGGAAATGTTATTGACCGAGCGAGCGAAGCGTCTCCGTTTCAGCTTTTGATAAAAAATCTTTCGTATGTATGTCTGTCTGTCCGGATATTTTACTCTACAGGTCGCATTTCTCAACCGATTTTCGTGAAATATTTGTGAGCAGGTTCGATAATTAAATAGGTTTTTTTTAGTCGAGTCAGTTCCTGGAAATTTTGAAATTTGAGAAACAAAAATTTTCTTGCGAAGACTACAGCTCACAGAGCCACTAGTGAATAATAAAAAAATGTTATACCTAAAATAAAATGTTAAACTCGTTTTCAAATGGCAATGGCATACCTTGGAACATACTTATATCAATAGGTCAGCTAATATTCAGTTAAAACTGCTTATACATTTCCAATTCGAAGACTGATGACAATAACTCGGCAAATCATACAAAAAATAATTTAGAAGAACTTCCAATGTCACTAAGATTTCATCTGAGGGGGCTTTTTGAATCCATCTAGTCGTCCCTTTCTGACGTGACTTAATACAAGGGACAGGTGCATTGTTCGTACGTAGCCGGGTGAGGAGTGAAGCGAGGTAGAGGGGCCATGTAATTAGGTAAAAGTCGAGGAGAGAACCACTAAAAGCCTCCCTTGCGATTCCGTACAAAAGAAGGTCCCTTTTGTGTAAGTCTCGTGACTCGGGAGACATGTCCGGTCTCGTTCGTCTCGATGCCCTTAATTTTTGACATTAGGATACGCACAATAATAAAGCGATTATCTATGAATAGATATCAACGGGCCTTTACAATGGTTGAGCATTTACGAGTGTAAATATTTGTATGCAGGTATATATGTACAATCCGTGTGGCCGGTATTCTTTTTGCTTTTATTAACCGACTTCAAGATTTCAAAAGAGGAGGTTATCAATTCGGTTGTATGTTTTTTTTGTTACTCCATAACTTTGTCATTTCTTAACCGATTTGGAAAATTCTTTTTTTGATTGTAAGTATATATATATATATCCAAGTTGGTCCCGTTTTTGTCAAAACGCAGTTCTGATGAAGGGATCCATGATATTGTGATTTTTGTGTTTTTATCAACAAGTCAAGCATTTGCATCCAAAAATGTGACATTGGATGAATTGGAACTGCTGATGATGGTCAGAACAGAACTCTTCAACAACGAAAAGTTCACGTTTGTTGATTTGTCCTCCTAGCTGTGTTTGTTAAGCAAGTTCTATTTTCACGATTGATTTTGTCATGCTCTGATGATGGGATTCATTAGGAATCGAGGGAACTCCTCAAATGTGAAAGGCACACAAATAGTGATTTTAGTATTTTCATGAACTAATCAAGCATTTTCATTCATAAAAGTGACATTTGATGAAGTGGAACTGCTGATGATGATCAGAACGGAACTCTTCAACGAGGCGTTGTTCACGTTTGGCGATTTGTTCTCTTCGTTTTGTTTGTCAGACAAGCAAAGTTTTTCCATGATTCCATGAGGAATTGAGGGTACTTAGTCTTCTACCATTATAAACATACTTATAGCCATTTTTATTTTATTGTATGTAATCTAAGAGTGCACCATCTAAGTATAATAATCTTTCATCGGCCTCCCCCATTGAATTCGGTTTATTTTTCTTAAAAATTATTCCTTACAAATTAAGACGACGTTTCGGGACTTGCGCAACCGTGACTTTTTTCTGGTACGTTATGTCTGGGCAAGCATTCAAGTTTATTAGTAGTTAAGCGGGAGACGTCTAGATATGTACATTCTGAACTGTAAGGGTGGTATTCCACTCATCCAATATCCAATCTTTGATCAAATTTCTTTGATGGGTGCCCATTCCACTTATCCGATATCTTTGTCTTAGTTTTTTTTTCATGCGTAGCCATATTGATTTAAATGTCATCAGAATCTTTGATCAAATGTCGGGGTCCCTTCCAAGTTTGATGAAATCATCCAATTTCTTTGGATTTGGAAGATATTGGATGAGTGGAATACCACACTAAGCAAGTAGACAGGGAAAAGTGTCAAGGATCTCCAAACATTTTGCACGAAGAAGTAGGTAAGCAATGCCCCTGTCTTCACCAAAAACAGAGCGGATCTGTGATACACATTATATCCGAGAGTAAAACAGATTCGCTCATTTAAGTTGAACGATTTCTGGACAAATAATCTTTTCTCACTAATGCACAAATCAGAAAGTTTGAGAGAGACAGACAAGTGACATCTGACAGGTCTTAGCCTGTTAGTGTCTCTGTCTTCATAACTGAAAATTGTACTGAACTGATGTTGTAATGTGTTAAGTTTATATGTGATTTAACATCCTGGTGTGCTTTCAAATGGAGACAATTCGTTAACAGCCGAAAATGATTGTACTATCTGTCACATTCTAACTAATTTTGGTTCACCACAAGGATTTAACGAGACCACTATATGAAAAAACATCGGAAATAATACTGCAAGTCTGCTTTTCTCTGATGTCTGTGCTCTGATATCTTTGTAGTAAATAGAAAATTAAGGTCGTTACTGACGATTTCTTAATGTAATTTGAGACGTTGGTGCCGTTAATAGAAGCCTAAGTCTTCTACGGTAGATGTCGCTGTACGCCTCCCTAAGGCGTTGTAAGAGGGAACTAGTGAAGGATTTCGTGGACGAGCTTGGTTGTTCCGATAGGTCAGAGGCTAGAGCGATTGGCCGCGTATGCCCGATGTCGCAGGTTCGAATCCTGCTCGGAGCATTAAATTTTTCATTTGAGAAAATTAAGGGCTGTACTATCATGTCAATTTACATTGCTTGCAATTTAAATTTTCTTAGGAAATAAATGAAATCCAATTTTTAATATCGAAATCCCTGAAAACGAGATCACAATGAAAAGCCATTAACACATGCTGTATTACAAGAAAGGGGTCAAGAACGGTCTATTTCGTAAGTCAATCGAAGAATAGCACCAATGCCGGAAAGTACCCGATGGGTAGCCTAATGCCCGAACTTGTTAGCAAGTTACACAGCCTCAACCATTACGTTTCCCCGGAGCAACAGGTGACCCGTCCGCGGATCCAACTCAAATAATTGCCTTCCCAACACGTACAGCTAGCGACACAAGTAGCTTGGAAAATTGTGTTTTTAAGTATTTACTTCGTGATCCAGCCCAAAAGGCGTCTCAATTCTCAATTCAAGCATCTCAATTTCGCGTTCGGCTTCGTAATTTGTGTCCCTGGAGTACAGTGGAGATAGTGCAATTGCTAATCCGCATGCCAAGCGTGGCGATTATGGCATGTACCGCCCAATGAAACTCATATTTTTCTCAGCGAGGTATCTAACGTTACCACACAATAGGTTTAAAAAAACTTCCCCATTTCACAAATAATAAATATTTTAAAAATATATTATCGTGGTATTTTGGCGGCATTGAAATGTATACTTGTTTCAAATAACAGCATTCTAGTACGAGTAGTAGTAACGGCTACTGAGATAAGCCGCTGATAGAAAAACGCTAAAAACCGAGCAAGTGCTACTTAAACTCGGGTGGAGAGGGTTCCGTCTCTGTCTTTCTTTAAATACCATACTTCTTATAAGTTTTCCTGTTATCTGTAGGTAAAGAACTGTTTTTTTTATTTAAAAATGTTCAAGTTGTTAGTTTCGGGGATAGGAAAAGAGATGGTAATTTTTTATGTATCTTTAAGAATATATCAATAATAACCTATACTTATCAAAAACTTATAAAATAAATAATTTAAAATAAGGGTCCACCCCGCGGCATCGTGCCAAAGATGCTGGCAGCATTTCCTCGCTGTATAGCAACGCTGATGCGTTGTGCGAGGAAGCTGCCAATGTAATGTTAATTCAATAAGGAATTATGTAATCAGTGTATTAGATTATCTTAAATATTTATTAAATCTGTATATCAATAAATAAATCATAAACAATATATAGGTAGTTTATATTTTTACAACGAACCATTTCAAATACGATATAGTTTTGTTAATCCTTTTTCCATATTTTGTGCATATTTTTAATTTATCCGCAATAATGGCCCCCAATTTCAGACCACCGAAATCGACCCATCGATTTCGGATGTTGTGTACCCAATTTCGGAGCAAATTGGCTGTGACAGACGGACGAACAGGGAGACCGGCAGATACACGATTTAACCTATAAGTAATGCATAAGTAACCCTAAAAATAGACCGTATTATATTTTATATTACCTTCCTAATCTATAAAATTCATAATACAGAACACAAATAATAATAAGTAACGATGCCTTTATTTAGCAGTGATAATTAAAATTGAAGAATGCTTTGAATCCCGTATTGTCCCTAATTTTAGAGCGACAGTCGGGGGAGTTCTATATAATAGTCCTACTCGTAGTTTCAGTTTCCATATTCTTGAATATTAATATTGTGTACAACGTTTTATATGGAGGAGCGGGGCTTCATGACATAGGTATTTATATACCACAACCTTAACACATACTCGGAATGCATTATTTCTCGCACTTCTTTTTTTTTAAAACGATTGTATCCCTATCCAATATCCTTCATCGTTTGACGCGACACTTCATGCAATACATGCACTCAATAAGCACACCTCACACGCCTGTAACTCCATTGAATGTTCACCTACCCCGCGCCTGCGTACGTTACATCATTTACATTTATATTGCCTAACTTTTATTAACCTGACGTTTGATTGACGCGAGTGTAAATACGCGTTATTGAGCGATTACGAACCGCGCCGAACGAGTTCCCTGAGTCAGGTGATGGAATGAGTTGAACTCGAAGTTTAAATTTTGACGTCGATACCAGTATTTTATTTAGTACACACTCGTAAGAATACGCAGATTTAATTTTTACTTAGCTACCCAAAGGCTGTCCGGAGGAATTTAAATTTTTGGAGCTATAAAACTTCATGTTTTTGTCTCTGGTGTATTCGCTGCTATCTTTCTGTATTGTTGTCTACTGATTGCTTCATTATGTGAAGTTTGCCCAGTGGCATCGAATCTGTTCAATTCCTCTTAAAGTATGATACAAGGTTTAGAATGCTCTGCCGATGTATTTCCGAGTTCATATAACCTGAATAGGCATCTTCTCGGTGAGTTCGCTTCATCGTCAACAACGATTTTTCAACATTTGTTGTTCATTTTGTTGTGCCACCAGGTAGGTACCATCACATACCGTTCCCGTTCACAATAGTTGAGCATCTATTAGATATCTATATTGGCTTACAACAGTGATACCTTCCAGAACTTCTGTGGTCTGCATATTTGGGAACTCGAGCGACGTAAGTGGTGCATTTGTATGCGTGTGATCCATATATGAAGTCTGACATATTATGAATCTGAGTTAAGTGAAATAATAAATATTAAGTAGCAATATGAGATCCACATTTTTACTTTTTTTTACTAAGGATCCTTAGCTTCAATATTGGATGAGATCCTGTCACTACCTCGAATTCGAATGAGTGCAAATATCTCGCAAGCGAATGCTTTGACTTCCACAAAACATGGCTGAGAACCATCTAGAAGATATATTACATTCAAAAAATTCGAAAATCGGTTCATCCGCTTGGAAGCTACGACGACACAAACAGACACACTGTACCCATGCTAAACTTGAAGGTTAAAACGTGTATTATATACCAAGTTTGTATACTACTAATAGTTCTTTAATGTGCCTATCATTTATAGAAAATAGGTATCAGCAGTAATAATAACTAACCAACTTAGATAAGCTCAATAGCGCTTGACGTTTTCAATTTATTTCAAAAATGGCTAAACCAATTTTAACAAAATATCTAAGAACCACCGCTATAAAACTAGTTAAAAAAACGCATTCAATTTTCCAAATCGCTTCACCCGTTTAAGTTCTACGCGTCTGCCACAGCACACACATAGCGGTCAAACTTAATAACACCCCTCATTTTTCGTTAGGCGTTAAAAAAGAAGAAATCCGGTGAACTGATGCCGCCACAATACTGTTAATACCTAATTTCCTCGCAGTTAAAAGCCCGTTTCAACCAGAATCTATTAGTTTCCGACGTAATTCATCCCTAAAATGATTAGTCTAGGCAGGCTAGCCTATGGCAGTTTAATCAAAATATTGTAAGTATTCCTACAGTGGACTAGACTCTTTTGAAATGATATTACCATTATTGGAATATAGACTTTGCTTTGTGCTGCACCGGACGCTAACAAAGGTTAAAGCTACTAGGTATTAGGTATTTACTGCTCGTGTATTCGATCGGTCTGGATTTTTATTTCAAGAACATTGAACATAGGATTAAGTAGTCTCGATTAATAACAGAATTATCTTCATACTCGTATGTCCACCAGAACATGGCCTAGATTGATTTTCAAAGACAGAAGGAAAGAAATAAGGAAAACGTGTACTTTTTTATTACTTGACACACAATCCTCCTCCTGTCACGCTTACCTATACTTGGTTACTGAAAAAAAGTATTATATACCATATCAGCCTAAGAATGTTCACTGCTGGACATAGGCGTCCGCCAATTTTATGGGAGGTAAATGCTATAATCACCACGCCTGGCATGCGAGTTGGCAATCGCAGTATCTCCATCACGCTCTAGAGATGCTGCTGGCCATCCGACGGTGGTCTTCGTCGTAGTTTTAGGACAAACCCGGGACAAAGTACTATATACAGTAAAATAATTATCAATATCTACGTCACTTAAGTAAGAGCAGTACAATAGGAGTAATTTTGTAAGCCAGACCATGGCCGCTCCATTGTATATCGAGATGAATGTCAAGTTACATTCCGTACATCATATAAAACAATCGTTAGTACGGGTTAGGATTCAAACCATGCGAACTCCAGATCTACAGACGCGCGCTTGTACAACTCTGCAACCGCCGCTTCTAAATAGTCCATCGAATATTTATTACTTACTTATTCCTCCCAACCGGAACAAACTTTTCGGAGGGCGGAACAGAATTCCGATACTTCTGAACTTTTTAGAAATAAATACATAGCCCGTGCCGTAACTTCGGTTTGTGTAACCTTTAACGAAGTACCAGATTGAGTTAATTGGAATTTATATTTTAAGATTATTAAGTCCTCTGATTGACTTCAAGGTGCTCTAAATACTTACGCCACGATAATCATAAAAGGGAGTCATGACAACGTAGGTACCTTGATGATACAAGAGCAACTCAAAGGGGCAAACGAATTTGTCTAGTTATCTACAATACTGGCACAGAATAAGTAATAGTACAAGTAATACCGGACCGAATAAACAGCCGAAAACTTGTAACAAAATCTGACGATTTCAGGTCACACAATACCAATAACTACCATCATGTACACACACACAATAATAGAAATTTAACGACAACTTTGAAGCTAAAATCCACCGAGAATGATTGAATTAGAATTTGGTCCAAAAATCCGCGATATTTTTATTATTTTCATATACCCAGTGTCACTCTCAAAGTAAAAATCTCTTAAATCTATCGAGCCGTTCAGGCCGCAGAACATGCCAAATAATTACACATACATACTCTTGTAAAACGTAACCCTCCTTCTGGCGCAGTCGACGAAGCACAAGACGCGAAAGCACAAATAATGTTTTATCGTATATTACACCACAAAATACCAATATTTTACGACAAATAATATAATAAGTTGGAAATACAAGTAGATGGTCTTGATAATAAATACCTAATAAACCACGTGACGTGGTATTTCGAACCGGATTTTAGAGCCCTTTTACGAAGCATTGGCTACGTACTTGTACTGCCAGCGTACCCACCCCTTACAACCATCCCTTTTTCTCAGTAACGCGTAAAGGTATCAAGCTGGAATTTATATCAAATACTCAGGTCTACTGTCCCTTGGAGCTGTGAAAAAATCAAACTTCTAAGCCAACGCAATCAAAAGATACAGATGTTATGCCGCAAATTTCCGCAAATTTTCGACACTCGCATGGGAATCAAAACCTACCTACTTCCCGTGAACACTGAATCTTGAAATTTGGTACGAAGCATCGTCTTATAGCACAGATAAAGGAAAAATTGCGAAAACTATAAATTTTTAGTTACATCATATAATATAGTACATTACGATACAAGTGCAGAGAACCGGAAATTCGCAACGAGTGGTGATAAATTAAAACACGACCGAAGGGAGTGTTATATATCGACACGAGTTGCGAATTACCTATTCGCACGTGTATGGTACAACATTTTACAGTACATATTATGGCTTTTTAAAGTTTCGACATATGCACGTAATCTGCTGACTACCGCACTCGTGCGGTATACGAGTAGTAGCACCATATGTACTGTAAAATATATTTTTTACGGAACTCTCGGTGCACGAGTCCGACTCGCACTTGGCCGGTTTTTTTTAACAAGTTCATTGGGCAACGACGCCCTACACAGAGCATGGCCCGACATGCTCTTGGCCGATTTTTCCATTATGTTTGCCGTTTGTTACATTGTACACGTATCGGTACAACATTAGTTTTTTTTAATCATATGAAATAAAAGCTTCGATGCTTCATTAAATTTACTTGGTGACTAAAATGAAATTCGCAGAAAGCCGTTTGTAAAAATATGTATTTTCACTTTTATTAATGTAAGGCGAACCACCAGATTTTAACATTAATATAATTTTGCGGAAAGATTATTATTCATATTGAGTATTCATCAGAAACTAGGCGTACTTTGTAGTAACAGAAAATAAACAAAATATTTCGATATCCTAGCGGTCACCTGTGTACCCAGACTTCATATGCAAAGCCAGTCTACTAAAGTAATCAAAGCAGACAGAATTTTTTTGTCGAAAACTGGGAATAAGATGGAAAAAATTCACTGAACATCTAACTTTTAAAAGAGAAATATTTTCAAGAATTCATCTCTTAACGTTCCTAGGTGCTCGACGAAAAGTAATAATGTAATTCCTTGACTTCGACTCTGTGCCATTCCAAACTTGTCGGTTACGAGTATTCTCTTAACGTAATTGTTTGAGATCATTACCACCGTCTGAGGTAATTCAATCATTATAACTTGCGTTGAATCTCTAACAAAGAAATGAGATTTCTCAAAGACAGTGTATAGAAAAACAATATCAAATACTTGCATGTACATATGCTGGATAAAACATGTATCTTGCTTGATTAAAACATGAACCGGATTCACTCAAATGAGAACAATCATATTGACCAATTATTTGGCTCGGTCTAGCTGACAGTTATTAAAATTAAGCTAAATTTATTAGGGTCTTAGTTATGTACATAGTTTCATAATTAAAACTCGAGAGTCGCTGTAACAAAACTCGCTAGGCTCGTTTTGTTTACTAAAGACTCGAGAATTTTAAAACCTAATTATCTAATGCAATGTTGCATACAATTTTTTTCTAAGACACCAAAAATAATTTGATTTAATTTAAAATTCGATATGGAGGCAGAATACGAAAAATTGACGCGTGTCTCTTTTAAAAATTAAAGAAAATAACAGTTGTATAATAATATATGGTATTCCATTACGATTCTCCCAACAGTCATATAATGACTTGTTTATGGTATAGACTTGCATTTGTATGAAAAGTTTATTATTTTACACCACACCTTGGCCAAAAAGCGCGTTCTTCCCCCACTTTTTGGCCAAGTGGTGACGTAAAATTGTGTACAAAACACGGGTCGTAAAACAGAAAGCCCTCTCACATATTTATGACCCTCGCCTGCGGCTCTGGCCTCAAACATCTGCGATATCGGCCTTTCTTTGTTTTATAACCCTTGTATTGTAAATTACTATTAATACTGCTGTCAGTAATTTAACTGGCAGATGCATGCTGGAGTAGAAAAAAAAGTCGGTCGGCTAATGCTTTATTTACACACGTACGAGAGTCGTGTGCGAGTTTCACTATATTGCATTTGACAGGTCGATTGAACTCATTATACCACGGTAGCCCGCAATGTACGGATAATGAATCTCACATGCGAGTCTCCTATGTGTTTACAGATGCCTTAAGTCACGTTTTTATTACGTCACGTATTTATAAACGCTGAGACACCGTTTATGAGAATATTAAGCCAAGACAAAAATTCATTAAAGACCACAGGAAAGCTGTTAAACTAAATCTGTGTATGATAATGTATATCGGGTACTTTGTAACGCCGACCTGACGAGATTATACATAAACAAAGACTGATTATCAGGAACATGATTCTTGACTAGATCATTGTTTCTCTTACTAGAGCCAAAATATGATTGCTATTAATTTTCAGATTGATAAATAATCTAAAGTTTAGTCCTTATTTTCCTTTTTTTTTCTCAGCCTACTCAAACAGTGCAATATCAAACGAGGCAATCAAGTTAAAATGATAGTATTTTCCCTGGTGTAATATCTTACAAAAGAAAATATCAAAAAACTTTACTAAATATTTATCAGAATTTATAAAGAAGCCATCCCTGAAGAAAAGAGCACCACGCGCGGAAGACATTAAGTATTAAGTGTGTCTCCACAAATTACAATATATAGATTGAGATAGAGATATCGGTAAAATATTCCACATAGATCGTAGCGCCGATGTGGTATTTAGTAATAAAATAACTAACCGCACGACCGCTGCGTCTCTGTCACTCGAGTATGCAAATGCGATAGAGAGGCAAATGAAACAGCAGACAGTGTCATATGTTACAAGGAAGTTAAACTAACATCGCCTTAGAAAAACGTGTACTTCGAGCTGAAAGGCCCCTGTGTGTCTCTTACACAGTGTAGTTTACCGAATGTAGACATCCCCTTAATGAAAGTTACTGCTTGTCCCATCGATTACACGATGACCATTCAACACATTCTACTTCAAAAAACTCCAACTTTCGAGTTACAATGGTACCGTCGTCGCGTGATCGCCACAAACTCCGGCAAGTCGACGGAAGGTTCTACATCTCACAAGCATCGTAAGCCGCGTATATCACGTCACATGACATGTCGCTTGAGCGGCCGACGAACCTACACTTCTATTGTGTGCTGACTCGAGGATATAAAATGGACATTGAAAAACTAACGTAGCGAAGAAATGACAGGAATGTGGAAAGCTGATTGCTTTTAGATTTTGCTTGGTTATTTTCTATTCGGGTATCCTCGACAATTTCATTCAACGTTGACGAAATGCTGTTTTATTTACTGTGATATGAATATAATGAAACAGAATGCTGTTTTATTTACTGTCATGTCGACAGAATCGTCAACATGGGGGATTATAATAATAACTGAACTTTTACTACATATAGATGTTAAGGAGGCATCATAAATAAAATTACTTTGGTGTTTTCCTTGTAGTCGAATCGCAAGATAATTCCCTGACAATCATGAAAATGTGGTTTCTTAAGGGGGCGCAGTACGTTCGGTTCTCCATACAAACGTATTAAAGCTCTCTTTTTTAAACGCCATGCCAGAATAACATGAAACTTTTTATACACAATGGGATCCGGCATATCTAGGTCGGAAATTAGTTTCTGATTCTAGAAATTGTAAAAAAAAGAATACAGCGGTTTTTTGAGTTTTTTACGGCTTGCACCTTAATAATCGCTGTATTTTTTCTCCATTATAATTTCAAGCAACAGAAACTAATTTCCGACCTAGATATGCCGGATCCTATTGTGTATACAAAGTTTCATGTTATTCTAGCATGGCGTTTTAAAATGAGAGCATAAATACGTTTGTATGGAGAACCGAGCGTACTGCGCACTCTTAATAAGTATAAATATACCAACAAAGCGTGGAACGAACGACTTTCCCGCAGACGGAGGCTTACTTAGTACCTATTTTTTTTCGAACGTATACTTTTAAATTACAGTGAGATATATTTGCCATTTTTGTAACTGAATATTCTATATCTATCAAATAAAGAGATAGAAATACGAGGTCTGCAAATTGGCCAAAAATGATCTGGATGTAAGATAGAAAATTCATGACATTATTTCATTTTGAGTGCAGTCCATCTGTTACGATAAACATATGTATTACAAGTTAGAGGCCTTGGGGCGGCTTGAGAACTTCTAACAGTCAAGTTGCCCACTCACTTGACAAGCCTATAATCCCAATAAGGTCTAGTTTCCCCTTTGGGTTGAAGGTCAGATGGCAGTCGCTTCTGTAAAAACTAGTGCCTACGCCAAATCTTGGGATTAGGTAGCGGACCCCGAGCATCCTGCAGGGTGCCACTGTACCGGGAATAACACTAGGATGATGATATGAAATACACTTAGAAAGCAAATGCTGATTGTGGAAATATGAATACTATGACGCATGCGCGATGTACTCGTAAAATATTTGCATGCATGTTATTCACTCAACCTACAATTTATACAGTTTACGAGTTTAGCTCCCAAATTTTTGTATTAGCGGTAGCTCGATATCGTGCTATTACTAAAACATTAAAGTATCAAGTAACATTTTTTTACAGTTATTTGCCGCGTCGTTTCAGAGCCTTAGCGTCTCAAGAAAAATCCTCTGGCGTTACTATAACTATCACTGTTGTGCTATGTGACTCAAAAAATGAACTTTTCGGGCTCGTTTTACTCAGAATCAATAACGCTAACGATATAAAAAAAAAGAAAAACAAAAGTGTCCCCAGATTTTTTTTAATGCTTTCCATACTTTTACGTATAGCGGTAACAACTTTTTCCTTACCGTCTGAGATTTTCAGTCGAATATGCCCACAAAGTCCATAGGCTGAAAAAATATTCTACTGTTAAGTTCCTTAAGTACCATCTAAGCTACTAAAGTCAAAGTCAAAGTCAAAGTCAAAGTCAAAGTCAAAGTCAAAGTCAAAGTCAAAGTCAAAATATTCTTTATTCAAATAGGCCTAGCAACAAGCACTTTCGAATCGTCAGTTATAACATGTATTAACATATATATTAATTAATTATTTAGAGCAATTTCTTGATGCTATTATTATTCTTTAAAATAAATATTGTATTGTTGTAGACATGTCAAAGTAAGAAATTATTTTGTAGTAAAATTCACAATAGGATCGTCAAAACATAAATAATAATAATAATACAAAAAATATAAAAAATAGAAATCTAGACCGTTTCTAGAATAAAATCAAAATATCAAAAAAAAGATCATATTAATATCTAATGCCATAATGATTAATTCATTCATATTTCAGTCACAATTAATCCCACGGTGTTTTATCATTCATGTAGTCATGTGTGCTATAATATGCTTTCGATATGAGTTGACGCTTTACATAATTTTTAAATTTATTAATAGATAATTCAGTTACGTTTCTTGGAAGCTTATAATAAAAGTTCACACCATTACCCATGAATGATTTTCTAATTTTCTGGAGGCGAGTGGTGGGCACCGCGAGTTTGTGTTTATTTCGAGTATTAATATTATGTATGTCACAGTTCTTCCTGAAATTTACAATGTTTTTATGTACATACACAATATTATCATAGATGTATTGACAATGCAATGTCATTACATTAATCTTCTTGATACTTGATATACTAGATAAATCTATAACGATTGAACATACAATAGTCATACAGCGGCCCCGCACGCTACATTGTGTCGCCACACAAGACCGCTTTGTTAGGAGTGGCAAGTCTTGTCTTGTTGATCAAGTTACTGTCTGTCTCCAGACATGACGGTTCGGTAAGTGGTGAATGTTAAGTTAAGCCGGGTTTACACAGAAATGTATGAATAATAGTTACAGGTATAAATATGTCAAGATTATATTGTGTGACAAAGAAAAAATTAAGCGTGATCCAACATTGTAAATTTATCCATTCCGGGACAAAGTTCTTACCGCTAGACCAATGCAACCACAACAGCAGTTATTGGTTTTTTTTGCGAAACGTACACACTATGTGATGCATATATGTAGTATACATTACAAGTACATATATAATTATTTGCTTTAATAATTTTCGCGCGCGGCAACTATTATATTAATTTGTGGCGCGGCTCCGTTCGCGTATCACATATATAGCCTATATACTTCCTGAAGGCTAATATATAGTAAATATATATTTAAAAAAAAGATTAAGAGTGTTAAAAAGTTTTTGAAATCGGGTTGGTTCCGGAGAATCCTAATATTTGTATTAGATTTAAAGTTAGGTGATAAATGTTAGCAATATAAATAATAATAATTATCATAAATTGTCGTACTACCATTTTACCTTAAAATATAATCAATTCTTTTTTTTATTTAATCACACCACTATGGTCGCTTTCAACGCCCACAGCGCCGCTTGGCAAACCTTCATCAACCTTCAGTCAACACTAAAGCTGCCAACCGTCGTGAACCAGTGAGGCGCACGAAAAACACAAGTCATTGCACCTGTCAATTCCAGTAGCTACGGTTAACCGGTACATACATCTAAATATTGACATTAATAGAGATATCATATTACGAAGATTTCAATCCGGCAAGAGCAATTTATATTCAGGTCTCTGATCTGTTGCTCTGTTACATTAAAGTTATAAAAGATTACGTGGTGAATAGAACCTGTTAATAAATAGTACATTACTGCAAAGGCCGGGAAGGGAGGGATTGCCTGTCGAGAGTGGTATAGTCTCGTAATACAGGCAATCCCTGTTCCAGCTGAGGCATGTATATACGATGGTGCTTTTCTGAAAAACTGCTAGGAAAAATGAAAATTATAAGAAAACCCCATGTGAAATTGTAAGGATTTAGTGATAAAAACACTTGCTGCAGCAGCCGGCTTGGCCGCACCCCGCTTCCCATAGAAATCCCATTAAACAACGTGTCAATTTGCGACAACATCCGCAATGATGGGTTTCGCAGTCTATTATCGCGAACTTACTCCTACTTCTCCGAGCATTTTCAATGAAAAGTAATTATTTTGGGGTACACCCATGTATTATTCGTAAAAATCAAGTACGAGTAGTAAAACGATGTTCTTAGGTTGCCTGGGTAAAAGTTGACCTCGTAAAATTTCTCATACCGGAAAATAGGCCTTTACAATTTATTTGATGGCAACTATACTCGTAGTGTATGTAGACCCAGCTTTAATTCACCAGCCAGTTAAGTTAAGGGTTCATAATAATTGAAATTTCACTCAACGTCGCTCCTGATCAGTAGTACTGTCATGTTCAATCAGGTTTAACATTACATACAAAGTCCGTCAGTGTATTACCTAGCTTTTATTCAGGTTGATTGCGTTACTTTAGGTAGATCTATATGCTATTTTTGTAAGGAAAAACGACAGTTATTTCGTCCTAACGTCCGTTCTTAAAGTAACCTACGAAATCTCGCCTCTGGAACCAGTGCACGGCTAACTTGATTTTACTAAAATTTTAGTCGATGGATATAACTTCTCGTAACGTCATACTGGGACGTTACTCGTACCCAATTGAGGACATTTGATTTTTAAGCAGGTTTTTTCCGATGAAATGAAATAGAACATAAAAAATTAATTAAAGCCACATTCTTAAATTCCTGACTTTATCTCAAATTCATATAAAACAATCAATTTCAAAAGTTCGTCATTCCCGTAACAAATCGTACAGACTGTCACTAAGACAGATTTACTAAAGAAAGTGTACTGCTGTTCTTTATGTACGCTGTAACTGTCACAATTCATCCTTGTGACGTCATTACGACGTTGGTAAGCTTTCTACACAAATCTGTGAATATGAGTATTTTGAAAACTAATAACTATAAAAAATATATTTTGTGTTAACTTGTTAACAAATTAGCGAAATGAGTTAAGATTTCATACTACTTCAAAATTTGAAATGCTGTCGATTCTGACGCACATTTGATCATTAACGTATTCAATGCGGCTTGCCTGATGGTAAGGCTCCGGTATCAGCCTATAGACACTTTCGACTACAGAAGAATTAAAAACCCGTTGCCGACCCTTTATTGAGGATCTGTTGTATTAACACGCATTCGGTGTGGCTCGGCCTTTAGCTAGCACGATAGCTTATACCGTCACGTTTTATGAGAAATTCGCATCTGAATACCATGTGAATACAGGCAGTAAAAAGTCGTTAGTCCCAATTCAATTGATTTCAAAAACTTCCTTAGTTCCTACGAGTAGAGCTACTGAAAAATAACGAAAAACCAGAAAAAATGGAACATTAAAAAATAATCTAAACATTAAATTTATAAATATCTAAAATGACCTCCTCTATCATCCGTGAAAGTCTTTGCATCCTCTTACCAAACATCCTGTATATAAGTAACCATAGTTTATTGCAATAATATATGCTCTACCTAGAGTACAGTTGGCATCAAAAGTAGCTACGCATTTGCAATGTTCAAAAGTCTTTATTATAAGGAAATAAGAGCTTTTGACCCCTTCATATACCGTGCGTTGATACTTTTGATGCTGACTGTACTAGAAGATTTTGACTTGTAAAATTGCCACTGCGGCCTTCTTGCAGAATAAAATTTATTTATATCATTATATAAAGTCTTTGAAAACTTTCAACCAGATGAAGGCAAAAAAGTGCAGCGACGCAACTAGTTCCTAAGTGAAACAAGTGAGAGGTAAAGCCAATTGCAAATATCTTTAAACATGATATTGAGCGTTAATATTTAGACTCTGGCTCTGTTGAGCCACCAATTATAACCAAGCGGTGCCAGTTGAAAAATAAGGTTATTTTTTTATTTTTGTAAGATATCGTATGTGTATTTTTTAGTCTTCTGGGTTTATATTAATAACTATTTACTTTAAAAAAATATAAAAATATGATAATGAAAGCCAAAAATTCAAAAACTATTATGACTCATGACATGACTTGATACTACCTCAGAAATTGCATTGAGTGGCGCGTCATAATCTCGTGGTGTCAAGTTTCATTACTTGGGGCCTTGGAGGTCTAACTTTAGATCAATTTTTTTACCGAATTAAAAACAAAACTGGACAAAGCGATTTATTGCAGATGCTCTAAGGAAGCGTCCTTTTAAATATTTGCTGCTTTTACAGGGCCAACCCTTCATATACTCGTATTTCTGCAGCTAACTGTACAAACAGCAACACGCTGCTGATCATTATTAAACCTTATCTCCTTGCGGTATGGTTCAAGAACTGTCAGTTAACCGTGTCCACCCAGCTAATAAGATTGCCAGCTGCATACATTGTTCCCTAGTGGCGGCCTGGACACAATTACGCGGTCATCATTTGTTGCCGTCACTGCGCTGCGCTATATCGGACATGACGTGTGCGTCCTTTTGCCTCGGTGAAGAAAAATTGCAATTACGAGTACATCAACCTTGTTTGTCAGAACAGCGTTAGGCACTGATTAGCTTATGGAGCTGGACCGCTTGTTAACAAAGACGCGATGCCTTTTTTAACCGACTTCAAAAAATGGAGGAGGTTCTCAATTCGTAGGAATATTTTTTTATGTATGTTCAATGTTCACCGATTACTCGGAGACTAGTAGACCGATTTCAAGAAATTCTTTTTTTTAAAAGGGTGTGTTTTGCAGTTGGTCCCATTGTCACCAAGTCTGGATCTGATGACGGGATCTTGGAAAACCCGAAGGAACTCCTCAAATTATATATACCAAGAGGATGAGGTCAGGCAAAGCTCGGAGTCGGTTTTTTTTAAATGTATTGTATAAAATATAGCCCGACTTCAGTATAAGGTGATTCATATTTTGTAGGGGTAGTAAACAAGGAATCCTTATGGTTTTGCCATGTCCGCGTCATTTTTTTTGCATCAACTTACAAAATCATTCATCCTATAAAAATTGCATTACGTACTTAATTAATACAAAATATCCTGTTATTACGTCGTGCCACTATGTACAGCCACCATAATATTTTTGGTTGATGAGTTGTTGGTCTGAACCCTTACTAGTTTGGGACCCCCTTCTTGTCAAACTGTTTCGAAATTTAAAGAAAAAATTGCGAAATGTGTCCTAAATGACGGAGCGCGACTGTAGTATTATTTATTCTGTGACTTCCGGCTGCGGCATGAGCGTTTTTGTTAAAATTTAAAGCTCTTGCGACAGTAAAAGAACATATCTTTAAAGTTCAAATGTTTTGCTCCTATGTATACACAACTCTCTCCTCAAGTTGGTGTCGTGGCTGTAAATTCTGTTTTAGGTTCACCAATGTCGAGCTTTGTACTGGCTGGAAACTCAAGTGAGTTTACTGAAAGCTGAAAAGTTTTACGTATTCTTTGAGAAAAAACGACATAAGTACACGCTTAGCTCGCGTTTTCGCACAAGGGACATGCAGCTGCGTGCAGTTGTATTTACAGATGAGTAGGTATATTCCGTCCATATAGAAATAGGAGATGCTATACGTATAACAGGCGTCGACGACCACTGACTACTGAGTGGCGACTGGTGGCGTAGAATACCATCTATGACCGTAAACGCGAATTTTAACGAACACAACTTACGATTACAGACGGTTTGGTGCAACCCAGCCTTAGTCTTAGTGTGTCCTTTTCTAATATGAGTAATAACACTAATCATTTTATTTATATATACGTACATATGTATATATTTATTGATATGATTATGTGTGGGATAGGGACACGCTAAGACAAGGTGTGTCTGTTTCGGACTCTTTTTTCAGCTTTAAAAAACATGGGTCAAGATATTGACAGATACTGATCTTGTACAAGCTTTTATTTATAGGCAACTTGCACTTTTCGTATATAGGTAAGTTATCATCAAAATTTGCAATCCCTTTTTAGCCACTTGCCGGTATCCGATTGAGCTGTGGCATACTTATGTAAGTTCGGTCATTAGCCTGGACACTAACACTTTATGCAGGGCAGCTGCATAACGAAGGGGTGCTTTGAAACCGGATTTGTATCTCCTCTTCCCTCTGGTTGATATCTGTGACGGTGCACCCAAGATACTTTAATTTGTCGACTCTCTTGTATGAGGTTGGTCCCACCGTAAAATTTTTCCTACAAATGAAAGAGTTTCTGTATCGCTTCATATGAAGGTATTCAGTTTTCGCATTATTAAATTGGATAATTCGTAGAACAACTTTCTCGGCTTCATCCTCCAAATTCTGGGCAACCTCCCGGACACCCACTTTGTTTTCTCCTAGAAAGGCCAGGTCGTCAGCGTACCCAATGATCTGGTGCTTGGTGCTTTCAATTCAACTCCACCCCACCATCAGGAATTGCAGCTTTCCTGATGACATACACCAAGCTCCGTATATTTCAAACTGTCATAAGACCGATCCTGATGTATGATCATAGGAGAAACGAAATCCGCGAGATTCCGATGGCTCGGGCATGTAGTCCGAATGGGTGCCGATCGTGTAGTCCGGAGAGCGTACTCGGGTCGTCCAGCTGGCCGAAGACCCGATGGGGCGACGAAATGCAGAGGGACCTGACTAAGCCGTCGTCGAATTGAAGGAAACAGCCATGGACAGGGAAACCTGGCGGTCTTTGGTGTCGGAGGCCAAGATCCACTTCGGGTCGTTGCGCCACACAGCAGTAAGTATGTAAGTTCAATGGCAATATGTTATTATGGTACCACCGAGCTGATCTGATGATGGAGACAGAAGGTGGGACAACTCTTAAACTACACAAGATACAGAAGAACACGTCGTGTTTGGGCTCATTCAAACCGTCTCTACAATTAGTTGATGATTGTAGAAATAATTACAGTCGGCAATAAAAGCTTGTGACTGTACAAGTACAGCAAATGTAGATTATTTTAGTACTTTGTCGCACTAACGTAACAATACTGCAGCAGTTGGGATATGTCAAACTAGTGAAAGTGACAAGGTACTAAAATTATCATCTACTTTTGTTGTTAACTATACCATAACTTTTACAGAAACTTATGGAAGGAAGCAGTTCTCCGCAAGCATAAAATAGACGCAATACATAAAACCTTACACACACGAGTACACTATGACGCTTTTTATGTCCACTTCATATCACGACACGCTACAAATCGGACCCAACATAATTTACAAAGACCTTATATGAATCGACATTTTGTAAGGTCAGCTTTTACGTGGGGTCCACAAATTGCGTTATACAGGTTTGCTGGCGCGCACCCATGGGCAGAAGGGAACAAACCTTCGTCTGATATGACTCGTATTACCCGTAAGTTATTTTATATATAAAAAATAACATTAAATACAAACCCGGCTCTAGCATCAAATTAATTTTAATGTACTTTTGTACAACTTCCTGCTTACCAGAGACACCTTTTTTATACTTTCAGACGACGTCAGATAGAGCTTAAATAGATTTTAAAAATGAAGAATATAATCTCTGCTTTTTCTTTAGAGTTGTTCTCTGTGTCGTTTACAAAGTACATCGGCATCTAGTTGAGTGGTCTTTTCAAAAGTATAAAAAACAGTATAATGCAAAAATCATTGATCGGTAATGACTAAATGAGTCAATATGAAATCAATAAAACAATTATTTTACTGGATATTTTAAGTAATACCGATTTTTATTCTACGATTGTCCTTTGATTGATTGATCTCTGCCATTGTCCTTTGTGACGGCTATAAGATAGACTAACCCAAATCTAGCTTATTTAACTTAGCTAAAAAAACAGAACATATGGCCTCCTGATGCTCGTTGGGAAGTCACGTAATTCACTATTTATTTATTTAAACTTTATTGCACGGATACAAAAACAACAACTGATGGACGCACCCTCTATAAGTCAAGCTTTAAGCCATACAGAAACTACGAGTATAGCGTATGTATATTTCAGATGAAACAAAACACGAACGAATAGAATATCTCTGAAACGAAGGATATTTTGTGTTCCACATTGACGCACACAATGAAAAAGAACATTAAAATTCCTAGTTACTTTGTGAACTAGATCTCTAGGCCCAATATTAACGGAGATACAGCCGGTCAAAGTTATTGTCTGTACGCATATTTGCAAAAAGTAGTCTTCTTCACGATTTTCGTTCTTTTATACCTAAATTTGTCGGGTTGTTTAGCCTTGTTGGTAGGGACACTGCCTTCGAAGCTAGAGTACCCGGGTTCGAATCCCGGTAAGGGCATTTGTTTCTGCGGTGAGCATTTGTTCCTGAGACTTGGATGTCTTCTATTTATTTAAGAATATATACATATATATCTTTTAAATATATCGTCGTCTACTTAGTACCCATAACACAAACCTTATTGAGATTAGTATGGGACTAGTTTGTCTTGTGTAAAAAATGGCCCCTAATATTTATTATTCTTATTAAATCTGTTTGCATGTGTTCCTCGTGGTCACCAGAATACTAATTTACTAGTTTAAATAACCTCTTAGAGTTCCATTTAATTCGGAATACTTTCCAGGAAGAACGACATTACTGCTGGATTAAAAGGATTTTCTGTTCGTAAGTTCTATTATTTACCTGTGTCGGCATTTAAGCTACCACGTAAACGGGGCATCACGATTGATCGTACCAAAGAGATGAAGACGAGAGATTTGTATCCATGGTGACCCCGGATTGAAACAGCGATATTGCTGTAGGGCTGTCGCTACGACATTTCGACGGAAACATTTTGAGAGGAGGTAATATTTAGACGTTTTGTGTATTGACGGGATATTATGTTTGTTTTCTACCTATTTGTTCACTGGGTCCGGACCTCGTTTAATAAAGAAGTATGAGTAGGCACTGATCGTTGAGATAAAATTACAATTGAATAATTCTAGTTATCACTTCCACACCGGTAAATAATGTCTACAATTTTAAAAGAGAACCGGAAGAGAATGGTAGAAGGATTATTTATGATTAATTAGTCTTTGCACGAATTCCCTACCCCCCTCCCTCCTTCCCACACCATACCAACCCTTACCCCTACACCCTACATAGAGCAAATAAATAATTGAATAAGTAAATAAAGCAATAATCTTTGGCTACTATGGCTGCTAAATAATAGCTATATTAAGCGGACTTTTCATACGCACATTACGTAGAAGCACAGAATAAGGAATAGTACAAGTAGAAGTCAAAATGATAGTATTGATAGTGGATGTGCTATAACTAACTCCTTTGAAAACGTATGCAATATTTCACCGTAAAAGATAGTCGAATGAATCCAGTTCTGATAATATTTTGTCAACACGCTCTGTAGGTATAGACCCGTTCAACAGGTAGAGGGGGCGCCGCCGCCGCAACAATAAAAGGGCTTTGATTTTATGGCAGTAACAATTTATAGTGCGGCGGGTTGGCCTATTACAGTCTCTGCGTTTTATTTTACTGAATACGAATGACAACGTCATCAATATTTATTTGCTAAGACATTAGAATCATTGACGGAAATTTATATTTAACAGCAGAGACACTTTATTTTTAATATCGCAGTTGTGGGTGAATGAACACTTATATAATTATTACATCATGGATAGGGATGTCTGGCAGTGATAGCGTCCTGCACAGATAATCTATCGTGAAAATAGGTTTCTACTGTAGCATTGTAGTTTTTGTGGTAGCTGACACTGTTATTTTATATTTAACTATACAATGTATCGTAATTATGCCTAATTTGATAACGGAAATCAAAAGGGATATATTTGACGGCCTGTTAAGCCTAGTTGGTAGTGCCACTGCCTCCGAAGCTAAAGGTCCCGGGTTCGAATCCCGGTAAGGGCATTTGTTTCTGTGGTGAGCAGAGACATTTGTTCCTGAGACTTGGACGTTTTCTATGTATTCAAGTATATATCTATTAAATATATCGTCGTCTAGTACCCATAACACAAGCCTTATTGAGCTTATTATGGGACTAGTTCGATATGTGTAAAATTTGTCCCCTAATATTTATTTTTTATTTATTTATTTATATACTCGTATGTAATATTAGATGCTATATTTCGATTTTTTTTTTGCTATTCTTCTATATCTGTTAACCGTAAAAATAACTTAAATACGCATACTAAATTTTCGGACATAAAATAAAGATGCATATCGCCTAACCTCCTAACAGCGATACTCATAAAAATGAAAAATCACTTTAAAAACAAACAATCGTGTATGATCAATAGTGTCTTCACTAATCACGTCCTGAAAGTATGGAACTTTTCTATTATATGTTGTAATAAGTAATTTTATATCTGTAACACGCTTTTGATAGCTTTTTTTAAGTGTGAATACTTTTCGTTTAATGTCACGTTCCTTAAGAGGGCGCAGTACGTGGCAGTACGCTCGGTTCTCCATACAAACGTAGCTATGCTCTCGTTTTAAAACGCCATGCTAGAATAACATGAAACTTTGTATACACAATGAGATCCGGCATATCTAGGTCGAAAATTAGTTTCTGTTGCTAGAAAATGTAAAAGAAAAAATACAGCGTTTTTTTAGTTTCTTACAGCTTGTATGAAAACCTTAATAATCGTTTTACTTTTTCTCCATTATAATTTCAAGCAACAGAAACTAATTTCCGACCTAGATATGCCGGATCCCATTGTGTATACAAAGTTTCATGTTATTCTAGCACGGCGTTTTGAAATGAGAGCGTAAATACGTTTGTATGGAGAACCAATCGTACTGCGCACTCTTAATAATTTCTCTGCTTGTGACTATCACACCAGAGCAAGCTTTGCAGTATTAGGAGGTATTAATATAAGTGTATCGAATTTAAAATGTCAATAAAGGGTTCTTTCTAAATATATTTTCTATTTTTTTAATACCACGTCGGTGGCAAACAAGCGTACGGCCGCCCCGCCTGATGGTAATCGGTCACCGCAGCGTATGGACGCCTGCAACTCCAGGGGTGTCACATGCGCATTGCCGACCCTTTGAAAATTTATGCACTCTTTTCTTGAATAATCCCATACCGTAGTTCCTCGGGAAAACCTCGGCAGCCCATTCCACAACCGGAGCGTCCGTGGGAGGAAGTTCCTCTAAGACCGTACCGTACGCGACCATTTAGGTTCTAACGTGTGAGGATGAATGCCCTGCCGACGGCGAGCAGTGCGATGATAGAAAGCGGCTGTGGGCATCATATCGAACAGTTCTTCGGAGCATAACCAAGCGATAGAACACGCACAAGGAGGCAAAGTTTCTCCTTAAACTTAACGGTTCAATATCGCTCGTGAGTTTGGGATCGTCCACGATTCGCACAGCACGTCTCTGAAGCGAGTCAAAATGCCCAAGCTGGTATCCAGGTGCTCCCGCCCAGAGTTGACTGGGTTCTATTCGGGAATTTACTTACATACGTAAATTGTAAAAAACAGGCCAAGTTCAAGTCGGACTCGCGCACGAAGGTGGGCAAGAATAATGGCACGGCCATTATCTACAAATACAGCAAAAAATCATGTCTGTTGTATGGGAGGCACCTTAAATATTTATTTTATTTTGTTTTAGTATTTGTTGTTACAGCGGCACCAGAAATTAATCGTTTGTGAAATTTCCAACTGTCTAAATATTTATCACGGTTTATGAGATACAGCCTGGCGTCAGACAGAAGACAGCGGAGTCTTAGTAATAGTGTCCCGCTTTACCTTTTAGGTACGGGACTCTAAAAAAATAATGGAAAACAGACTTTTCTCCAGTTATTCGTGGCCGGCCTCAGGTAATTTTGATGTCTAGTGGTGTTTTACAACTGAATAAATGAGCACCTGTTTTTTGCAGAAACGCCATATGGTGGTTACCATAACCACGAAGGATTATTTCGACAATATTAGGGTATCCACATTTAAAGTTAAAGGGTTCTCGATACTACATTACAGCCTTAAATTTAAGAAACTCCCAGTAATTGTTTAAAATGTTATAGGTACATCTGATTTTTATTCGTTACCATAGTAACAGCCTGGAAAAGGCTAAAAGATTATTAGGGACAATTTTGTTTCGCATCTTATTATTTCCCACCCTGGGAGATAAGGGACCTACATTTTGTTTCCCTATTACACTCAGTCGCGTGGTTATTGGGCGCAACCACTTATAAAATTTCATTACAGCAGGAAACAGGTTTAGAGCGAGAAAAATCGAAAGCTCCTTGCAAATCGCCTCTTCGGGAGAGAATATTGAATGAGAATGAGAGAATTTTGAATCTTCTTGCAGTTCTTCTGCACTACCTGTTTTTCCCAGTTTTAGTTAATTGTTTTCCCGCTACCCAAAGGTTGTCTGGTAGAGATCGCTTAAAGCGATAAGACCGCCTGTTGTTACCATTTTTTTAGTCAGCTACTGTACAACTTATCACTAAGTGGTGCAATAAAGAATATTTATTATTATTATTTATTATTATTGCAAGGCTCCCGTGATGATTTTTTCTGAAATTCGGCATGTAAATACGTCGATAATAATTCGCACTGAAATTAAAAATCTATGAAATATGAAGCCTTTTGAAAATTCACATACACATTTTCAACATAAAAGTAACGTATTGTATCGGAGCTATAACTTCAGAATTGAACAGATTTTACTTAAGTGACTTTTTATATTCATCGCTGTATATAATTCCATATAAAAAATAGTTACAAATCTAAGTTATAGCATCCACAGATAATGTAACACTTGGCCTTAGTCAAATTCAATCATAGACGAATTAAGCAGTGAGCGACTGATGATGACTTATGCAAGCTATGTACGTGTAAGTGTTATTGATAATCAGTGATCGTAACTTTTGTAGCATTTTTGGTGCAGCGTAGTAGTGATGATAACGGAATTGGGATAAATGATTTAAATTCTTGTGATTCATTAGCGTTAATACCGTTAATATTAACCTTAATTAACCGTTTAAATTGTATTTTTACCAGATTGCGCCAGAAGGAGGGTTATGTTTTCGAGAGTATATATGTATGTATGTGTATATAATTGTTTGGCACGCTCTGCAGCCTGAACTGTTCGATGGATTTTAGCTTGCGAGATGTCGTTAGATTTGTATTTACTGTGAGAGTGATAAGACTGACCAGGTTATATCACATTATAAAAAAAATGCCGGATTTTTGGCGCCAAATTACACAAAAACACAGTCGGATTTTTTAGAAAATGCTACAAAAGTTACGATTACTGTTGATAATATACATACCTAGAGGTACTAAAAATGTAAATATAAAATATTGTCAAACTTATTAAGAAAAAATATTGTAGTGTATTGTCATCGTTTTCTATTTTGCCTTTTCTGTCAATTTTCCCTTACAACCCACATATAGAGTAATGACTAATGACTTCTA
Organism: Notocelia uddmanniana; assembly: GCA_905163555.1. Classification (NCBI taxonomy): domain Eukaryota; kingdom Metazoa; phylum Arthropoda; class Insecta; order Lepidoptera; family Tortricidae; genus Notocelia; species Notocelia uddmanniana. Next base: position 10,840,665 of record LR991052.1, on the reverse strand, counting down.
CTCGACTATAGACAATTGTGTGCCAATAATAGCAGTTGTTTAATACTACAGTAACCGGAATCATCTGTTTCTAAAATACCCTCATGGTTTGCCACAGGCGGCACATTTACCAGAGCGTCAACCAAAAAAAATAACCAAGTAATGGGATGAAAATTAACTAGTCCCTATGATGGTCCACCATTTAAACACTTGGTAAGGGAGGTATTAACTTCATAACTTTGATTCACTTCTTAATAAATCGCAGCCAGCCAAAGAGGCTAGTTTTTCGTGAAGAGAGTGAGAGAAAATCCTACATTGGTTTATGTGGTGATGAGGTACTCGTATCGTTGGATGCGCCTCAATCTTGAAAAGTGGCATAGAGTCGATAACCAGATCTACTGACAAAACCGTTTATGCAACACAGTTGCACGATCTGTTACTATTCGTTAACGGTGAATTCATTATTTTAATTATTGTCTTAGTGGCAAGAGAAACAGACAAAACACAGAGCAAATACCCTATCCTGTCAAGCTCCAACCCTCCGTACCACCAACTCGACGGAATTAATTTGAGAAATAATTATAGCCCGTGAAATATTTTCCGAGCAGAGCACAATTTTATTAAAAGATCCTGCCACATTATATGTATTCGTCGAAGTGCTATGAAAAATGATTTCACGTTAAATGGGAGGCTAAGTTCTATGAATTTATTGGCAGAAAATTTAACCCAATATCGACAACTATACGCTGTGTTAATAATAAATAGATTCTAAAATGGCAGCCACTCGCACGTTATCCTGCTCATACTACCTTACTAGGTCTATGCTACTGTCTCATCCATCTCATACTATGCTATCCTAATAATACAAGCCGCGATTTTCAAAAGTAATGTTAATTTGTAAAGTAACTAAGTTAATCTTTTCATTGCGGTGTGAGCCACCCAAATCAGTAATTATCAACCTGTGGAGTGCGACCGCCCTCCGGGCGTTACAAAGACACTTGAAGGGGGTAGCAACTGTAATCTTGAAGTGCGTAAACGTTCCTAAGGGTTCAATATTAATGAAATTCATGTGTTGCCAGTGTTAGAATTGAATAGAATTGAATAATGTTTATTGTTACCAGTGATAACCTCTGACACTGGAACGTGATCGCTTACTATTGGCCTCATAAGAAGGCTCATTAAGTCACCCAAAGTGCACTGAAGAGAGCCGTTCTGCTGGGAGTTTCTCTGCGTGATCGCATCAAAAATAAGGCTATCCCATGGCTCTGTAGTTGATATAGCCCTCTGAATCACTTTTCTTATTTGAAGGTGGGCGGGTCACATTACACGTAGAACAAATGGCCATTGGAGCGGAAAGGTTTTCTCGCCCCACAAAGTGTACTGATGACCGGGTCAAAGTCTTGGGAAGCCGCTGGATGATTAAAAAACCATGAAGTAATTTTTTTCGAAAATATTTGTACCTTAGAATAATAGTCATATCGACAGGATAAGGATGATTAAGTCCGGCCGCACCGCTGTTTAAATCGCACTAACGCACCGTCGACGCAGTGACGTGCCTCTTGTGCACTACGATTCCGTGCCGTTGCCGTATTTTGAACATCGGTGTGGCCGGACCCTTAAATAAACACTACTTACAACAGAAAATAAGAGTGTGGCATTGTTTATGTTCCGTACCCAAAGGGTAAAACGGGACCCTATTGCTAAGACTCCGTCCGTCTATCTGTGTGTCTGTCCGTCTGTCACCAGGCTTTATTCCATGAACCATGATAGTTCGCCAGTTGAAATATTCACAGATGATGTATTTCTGTTGCCGCTAACATCAAATACTAAAAACAATATAAAATAAATATTTAAGGGAGCTCTCATACAAAAAAACTTTTAAAAAGTTGCTCGTTCATCAGGCGCTGAGTCTCAAAATGTATGGGAAAGCAAAAATCCGACTCGCATTTGACGGAGATTCTACTTCATATTGTTTAAAGTTCTTATTATTGATAAAAAAAGTTCAAGAATATTATTTAAATTAAATTAAAAAAAGGTTATAATACAGTGTCTAATGTTGTATAGATAATAGTACCTACGGAACCCTTCGTGCGCGAGTCCGACTCGCACTTGAACAGTTTTTGTATACTACATCGGTTTTTTGTACTACATTAATTTCCGATGAAAGCAGTCTTACAAATAGCAGTCAAAAGATATTCTGGTATGTTTCTCATCTTACTTCAAAAACGTTAATAGTTCAAAAACATTATTAATAGTTCGATTCTTCCACATCAAAAATGATTCCTTTTGATGTTCCAAGTTGTCTATCACAGGGAGTATAAACACAGGAATATTTCTATTACACATCGTCAGCATGTGACGTCGGCTCAGTTTACCTCATTACGTGTACGGTGTGTAATAATGTAGGATTTACCTCTCTTTGATATATAAAATCAACCGAGGCCCTCATTACGTATAAGTATAAACAATTTCTTTTTTTAATACAATCTTTGTCAAAGAAATGAAACCAGTGGGCTGCAAGTGTTCCTTGTGGCAATCATTCTTATGCAAAAATGTAAACTGCAAAGTAGTATTATCTGCAAAATCGACACTTTTTTTTTCGATTTACCCGTTTTAGAGAGTTTCATATATCCATATACAATTATAGTTTCACATATAATTTCGTTTCACTACATATGTACCTCCTTTCTGATGATATCAAAAGCAGTCTTCCAATAGCGAAGTAGTCTGCAAAGACATTGTAAGTGCATTAAAAGAAACCATCAGATTCCTTACGCAAGGTTGCACAAAAGTAGTAATTAATAATATGCATAAAAATATAGCCTTCTGTTTTTCCGTCCTTTTGTATTTGTCGTCATTTCTCCAATAACACAGAAAATGTATTTATCCAAGCACTCTATTAAATTGGGGCAGTATGATAAATGGTATCAGGGAGTAGAATTATAAAAGAGTGCCCAGGTAAAAAATCGCCCCAATACGAAACTGACTCGCACACCGCGGGTTCCGTGCAAAGTTTGATGTTTTGACATTGAAAATGTCTTTTCGTTCGCTCCAGTATAGGGTCCCCTTTCACGAAATAGTGCGATCCCCTTATATTTCAGAGAGTTGTGAAGGTATGATATTCAAATTAGGCTCAAAAGACGCGTATTTACGAGATGTGTAAGATGCAAAGATAATTATTTGAGAAAGTCCAGAACAAAAAAAGCTTTGGCCGAAACAGTGAAAAAAAAAAATTTATTTCCGGATTTTTTTCATTTTGGCACTCGATATTTTGGAAACGAAGAATTAGATCAAAATTTTGATCAAAACTCCTCTGGACAATTTAGTCGGCTACAATTTGAGCCTAAAACAAAGACGATCGGGTCAAGGGTTTGCGCTGTAGCCTAACCTTTTTGAAAGAAATCAAAAAGTCAGAACGACTATTAGTAGGTAATATATATTTTTTTTAAATCAACACAATTGTACAATTGTAGTTAGTTTTAGTTTTATATTTCAAATTGTTTAAATTAAACATGTATTGTTTCTATAATAAATTATTATTAATTATAGTTCGAGACAACAATAGCACATTATTGCAGTGCCCGGGAAATAGCAATTCGTGGATAAGTCAATGATGTTTTGCAAGACCAATATCTTCCAAAACCTTGGCAAATAAAATAGTTGATTGAGATTGCATAAAACAAGCCATTTTATCCGAGACAATTTTATCCGATATAAAGTAGAGGATAAAATGAGTTTTATACATGAGTTATACATCTGCCTTTCACTTCGATTGCGAGAAAATTAAACAAATAATCAAGGTTATGATATCATATAATTTATCCTTCTCCTGGGGCCTAGGGTGTCATGTTGAATTCGACTTTGAAAATTCTTGTTATAGTTATAGTCGGAGTATGGAGGTCGAGTTCATTTGAAGTCGCCGTTATCTTGCGTGAATATTAGTAAAGTGGCAAATGCCTTTTTATGTGGTTACCGTAACTTGGCTGCGCTTTAAAAAATTGCCAATTTAATAGGAATTTTGTATGTGAGCTATGTTTATATATTATATATCAACCAAATTGGCATAACGTTAGCAAATGTAATGCATTTTTTTATTTAGTTGAGTTCATTTTCAATGTACCTTGATGGTCGTGTAGTGCACGAGATCTGTGAATTTTTTGATGATGTAAAAGAAAAAAGGTTAATATTATTCCTGTTATATTGAGGTTAATATTAGTTATATTATTTAGGTTAAGGTTAGTCGTAAGGCGGAACCGGTCTGGTCAGGTCTTCATATTGGCATCCTATGTCGGGGTCGTTTTCCATTACTTTGCCTGTCAGTATAAGATATTCCACTTCTCTTTCTAGCAATGTAACCAAAGTATTCGAGTCGTCTCCGTACCGTGGTGAGTCTGATCGATCTTTTGAGTTCAGCCAGTAAGGATTTGTTGGTCTGGTGCTCAGTCGAGTGAATTCCTAGCATTATCCGCCAGCATCACATTTCAGAAGCGTCCAATACGTTCACGGTCGGCCTTTGTCTGTCACACGTGTTTCAGTTGTAATATAGCGTTTTTAGCCGTCCCAATACCAGTCGTGTGAGCAAGACGTTAGAAGGCGTTAAAACGTCTTTCTCATATTATCCCGTGTCATTTATATGTAAGTGCGTACCTTTTGATACGGAACCCAAACAATTGTGTTACCAAAGCAGCAGTTTTATGAGATCCTCGGACGGAACATGTGGCTTTAACACAGCCTACCAGAAACTGGTTTAAAGACGGTACAAAGAGGCGATTATTGCAGTTTGCTCGCCCGAAATCAGCGAGTGGGAACAATAGTCTCACACGAAAATTATTATTAGAGCTATTTCTGAGTTTCATCACTAGAAAGCTAGTGATTGACTAGATATCGATGTATTTATGGGTTAAATATTTTCATTTTATTAAAAAAAAATAAGTTAAACCTTTTCTTTACCAACAGCGATGTAAAAGAAGATATAATTAAAAAATATTGATAAAGTAAATACTTATAACATAGAAAATTCGATAAATTTTCAATCTAAATTTAATGTGAATGGAAACTGAAATGTAATGGATAATACTTTAAATTTATTGTTTAATTATTAATTAAGTTAAATTCATATTCAAACATAAACCCTCAGAAAATGTGTAGTTGTAGTGAAATTTTATGATTAAGTACTGACAAATGATGTGTTCACCTGTTATTGGGGTGCATAATAGCCCAAAGACAATTAGCATGTATAGTCACTTATAGTTATGTACTCTGTTGGTGTCCCGTACAAATAAAAAAATAATAAACGTCGACGAAACAATATTAAAATTTATATTCGAAGTAATACTTCTAATACTTAAGTGCATATATATATATAGCCTGACCAGTGCTTATTTGGACCTGGCTTTTTTTTTACAACAGACGTTGGAAGTCATTGAATGGCACCGATGTAAACAAAACGAAAATAATTCTACATATTTCAGAATAATAATCGATAAGGCCATCAAAATGCCCAATAAAGTTCAATCCGATGCAAAACAAATAATTTTAAATACATTCAAATGGTTGCGGCAACGAAGGATTCAGCAGCATTCCAATAAACAATGTTTTGAATTTAGTTGTTGACATGACGGGTACTGATATTTATAGTGCGGTTGTAATGAACTGGTTAGCTTGGTACTACATATGTATATTAATTATTAAATGAATATTTTTTTCATTCAACGCGTCTGTAGTGCTAGAATCAAAAATATATTTACAAAAACCTTATAAATAAAGAATGAGCCGTTACCGCCATTGCCACCGATACCAAAAAAAATACTAAATAGACGACTTCGACAAATGTGCCATAAGGCACCAAATTCATTAATTCAATGCTGTGAGAAAGCCAGTACCAACTCTCAAAATTCTGCTTACCGAATTGAAAAAAGAAACCAACGGTCAATATTGAAGGAGCGGTCGGATTTTGCGGTTTGGCGGGAAAGTTATTTAGACGAAATAAAAGAAACAAGGGACAAAAATATACCTCTTGTTTATTTAGATGAGACTTACATTCATACTTCTCTTAACCACGCAAAATGTTGGCAAAGCGAAAATGAACCAGGTGTGTCGAAATCCGTTTCAATAGGCAAACGATATATCATTGTTCATGCTGGTGGACCATCGGAATTTGTTCCCAATGCAGAATTCACTCCTAATATATAATGATAAGGAAAAAAAAGCCGATTATCATGACTCCATGAACAATTTTAAGAAATAGGTTTTGCAGATATAAATTCCCAATCTCAGTGAATCCACGTGTGTTATAATGGATATTATATATATATATATAAAGAAAATAACGTTATCGTCGTTACCGCCAATGAGAAAAAAAGACCCAATACAAAATAAAATAAAAAATAGATGACTAAGAAAGCCAATACACACTGTCCCGACTATACATGACGTATGCATATTATTGCCATAAAACATGCTGTTGCAGCGACATTATCTCAGGTCCATATAGATACTGGTCAGGATCAAGTCTATTCTCTCCGCTTCTTTACAATCGACTTGGATGGCGGCCGCACTAAAAAAGCCAGCCATGTTTGAATTCTAAATTAAATAACAACGAAGAAAGTTCTATGCACTTACCCCTATTGCACTTGACTTCAAGTTCTACGCAAATTGAAGAAAAAATGAACCCTATTATTATTACATCTTACAATACGAAAATATTGCAAAGAATTGGTAATATTGCAACGGGTGAATGGGTTTCCACAATACGAGTCAACCGCCTCGATAAAACCGTTATTAAAAATACAATGAGTTGGTCCATTCGGTCGATTGGTTCACGATTTACATAAAATCAACTTTTAACTACTTTTTTGACCGAAATAAAATCCAATATCATTCGGCACCAAAATTGGTTGCCGGTAGTGTGGAAACGACGGAGATTGAAATGGCTGTAGTATTGTATTGGCAATAGTACCTATCCTTAAATTAATATCCAATAAGTAGTATGGATGTAGGTCTGCCGTTTTACTCAGATCAGCCCGTGCGGCGCGCAGCGGAAGGAGATTATAATGGTGTAATGATAATTATAATGATGATAGGTATTGTTGATTGAATATGATGACGATGAAGATAGTGATAAATAAAATAATTGCGATGATAATGATGACGTTCATGTTGATAACGATGATGAAGTTGTGACGGTTAAGAAGAAAATCCACGAGTGGAGGCCTGAGGAAGTGTCTGAATTTCCTGGGCATGGGTATTGGGTAGTGGGGGTGCAGGCCAAGTCTCTGCCACCCGTCTATACAGGTACATATAGTTCCTGCGTATCTTACCAAAATTAAAGGCTGTACCGTCAAGTACGCTACGAGCACACGTGTGTTCCTGACAAACTTTGAATTTCGAACCTAGATTTGTTATAGTTGAAATTACGATACATTTTTAATTGACATTTCGTTTCACGGGTTAAATTTAAATGGACTCGGCATAAACCGCACTGACAAATATTTGTTTCTATGTGACTTAGATGTTGTTAGATGGTTATTTTGATTTAATGGTATGTTAAAATGATGTATTGTTTGTTACCTATCTTGTAATGTATATAACACTCGTTTTGTTACGTAAATAATCTTTTTTTTTTCATTTTTTCTTTTTTGAGTTGGCAGAGCTAAGAAAAGCTGTAATGGACAATTTGATCGCTATTGCAAAGACTCTAGTATAAGTTGACTACTTTTATTTTGAGGTACGCTACGTCTCGATAGATCGGTTAGCGACCAGCTAATTTGGTGTACCGATTTGAGGCCACTTGGATTAGTTGATGTACTGAAAGGATATTTTCTCGTTGTGCTAATGGATTCCTATTTAATAGCTGCCAAGTAAAACGCATACAACTCACGTTTCATTTAGGGTCTTTAAACTATATCTTTAAATGAAAAAATATCTTTTTCTGGTGATGACAAACTAACGATTGCTGGTTGCCAAGATGGCTCTCATATTTCAAGCAGAATGATTTCATAAATATAACAATCAAACACAGCCAAAATGTTGGTTCAAACATTAAGACGTTTCCGTTTGATATCGTTTTATCGATGTCACCAGTCACGGCTCAGCAAACAATTTTCGATAATTAATTATTTTTACTGTCATTTTTCGTTTTCCATAAACGAATATACTTACTGGCTAACATTACATATTACATTATTATTACCGAAACATTTATAAAATCCAAAAATAGCCATAAATAATGATTAAATTTACCATAAAACTCCTGTACAAAAATAACATAGCTGTTGGTTTAACAGATCAACATTACGTGATGATTTAAGACAGGATAGTTTAATCTTCTGAAGATATGATAGTCAAGCAAGGAAGCAATATAGTCCAAACAAACGTTCGTTTGAAAAGTACAGATTGACGTTTACCCTTTTTGGTAACCATGGGGTCGATTTCTAACAAACATTACGCATTCAAATTTGATGTCATGTATCATGCGCTCGTGCATGTAGTCTGCTTAAAGGTATGACATGGGATCCTATCCATACATATCACTCGATCACGTCATTATAGCACTCTGTGTACGAACGTCGCATTCCAAAGTAGGATGGGTACTTATGTAGAAGCATGCTTCCAGGAATTTCATGACAACCCGATGTGTGGCTGTGTATGTGTTGATGATGTCGTATGTGTGCATGGGTCTGTGCGTGCTTTGGATATTTTATCACCCAACTTATTGGTTTACAATCCGACATGACTCATTCTCACGGATTTGTTAAGTGCTTTATTATACAGGGTGGAGCTGCAATAGGTGCGAATAATTAATATAACTACTCCGTAGAAGGTTCTCAGCTAGACCATCAATGCCCCGAGATGATTTGTACCTTTTTCAAACAAAACGGTATTAATATTACTCTAGTATAGTACAAAATACATACATAAAACAATTTAAAACGAATGTCGGCACTTTTGCTGCTTCTCATCTTGGCCACAACATGAGCGCGCCAGGAGTAGCGGGTGAGCTGGAGGCAGTATGCAAGCGGGAAAAGTAGATACTACCTACTCTGTGCCTCTGTGTTCCCTAACTACCTGTTTGTGCCGCTTACTAATGAAACAGCGGTGTTCTGAGGCTAAAAACTTTTTTGCTACGATCGCTGTTTAAGAGTCCGCAGTAAGCTCGGTTCTCCATACAAACGTAGTTTCGCTCTCATTTTAAAACGTCATGCTAGAATAACATGAAACTTTGTATACACAATGGGATCCGGCATATCTAGGTCGGAAATTAGTTTATGATGCTTGAAATTCTAATGGAGGTAAAATACAGCGATTATTAAGGTTTTCTTACAAGACATAAAAAACTCAAAAACTCGCCGTTTTTTTTTTCAATTTCTAGCAACAGAAACTAATTTAAGACATATGGCGGCTCCTATTGTGTATACAAAGTTTCATGTTATTTCAGCAAGGCGTTTTAAAATGACAACGAAACTACGTTTGTATGGAGAATCGAGTTCGGTCGAGCGTACGGGGGACTCTTAAGAGAGAGGGATCTGGCTTCAGCAGATTTCACTCGTGGTGGGTTGTTCGATTACGCCAGTTTTTAAAGCTTAATTTGGAATTGTTCTTTTGTACATTTTATTCTTTCTTAGTTTGTGAATAAAGTTTTCAGTTTATTGTTATAAAATAAATTGATCGACTTGAATTAACACTGTTAAGAATAATTTTACGTTTAATGAGTCACTTATCCCATGTAAAAATGTCAATTTATCTATTTTCACCGTGTATAATACCTTCGTAAGATTGCAATCGCCGCCACGCAATCCAGTTCGCAGCCATAGAAAGGAACTCATAAAACTTGCACGTTGTATCCGATCTTATGAATGGTCGTTCCAGTTCTTTCGCAAGTGTGCTGGACATTTCTATAAACTATAATACTCGTAAACTAGGTAGGTACTGACGTATAGATATTACATACGTTCCTCGCTTTAAGTTCTTTGGAATGAGGTGCAATAGTATACACGTACTTTTCTCGTATATCGTACTACTTAAATTATACGAATATCGATTTGAATCTCATTATTGATTTATACGAAATGACTTATAATATGCGACCAGGGACGTACCTATAGTTGCGCAACGTTTTTGAGCGTAAGTTTTAATTTATAACACATTGGTGGCAAAAGAGCGTACAGCCCGCCTGATGGTAAGCGGTCACCGCAGCCTATAGACGCACTCCAGGAGTCACATGGGCATTGCCGAAGCTTTAAAAATGTATACACTCTTTTCTTGAAGAACCCAATACTGTAGTCCCTCGGATGACTGACTTGGTATTTAATTAACTAGCAGGTAATGTACGGCAATCACGTTAAGATGGATCTACAAGTAGTTGTTTCGACAATCTACTTTTAATTGACTACCGAGTATTGTTTTATAGGTACTTATACTGAATATTTAAAATATGCACTACATATTTATAGACATATTATAGGCATATTTATAGACGTGACTGTTTACCTACTAAAAAGGAAGTTGGCACTTTTAAACTTGACATAGTCCACGTAGCGGGCTTATTATAATATTCCAGTTTGCGCTTTTGACTCTCACAAGCAGAGTATAAAATGAATGGAAAATTCATTTGGCTGCAGAATCATCCTTTATTCTATCTCTATCACATTTGCTAATGCTAATGCGATAGAGTTAGGAATAAGGAACAAAAATTCGATTTTTAGGCGTACGGGGTAGTAACCCTGAAATTTGTCACGGTTGACACAGAAACAGTATACTTTTTAATTTTAATTAAATAACAGTGTTGCCCTCTTATTTACAAACCTACTAGTCTTTACCCGTTTACATGGAAACTGACAAAATTTGACAAATGCCATTTGACAGTTTTCATGTAAAAACGGGTGAGGTGTGTGGTGACAGGTGAGGACTTATCTTATTCATACTTTTAACGTACCTAGTACCTCGGTTTAAAGACATTTATTACTCATAAGGACACAATAGTTCACTTAATGAGTTTACAAACAAGTTTAACTTAAAGTATAACATATTTCCAACACATCTTAATAAATATTATCATATACATAAGATTTTAACTTAGTTTTAAATAGTATTCCTGATTCACACTCCTTTACTTCGTTCGGTAATTTATTATACATTTGTGCACCCTCAGAAAAAATGATTTTCTTTCCATATCCTGTCCTACGTCTAAATAATTTTATTTTATTTGCGTTTCTTAAATTTTTGCGTTTCTTAAATTATGTGTAAATTTTCTTTTGGTGAATGTTAATTGAGAGTGAATTTTATGCGTCAGTACCTTTCTGATGAGTATGCATGTTGCGTATGTGTAAAGTTATTTAAGGTTTTATAGTATAGTTTGTGTATAAAGTAATTTTGTTCTAGTTAGGCGATGGTATTTAAATAAACATTTCATTAATTTATTTTGTGATGACTGTAACTTTTGAAGATTTGTTTTGGCTGATCAGCTCCATACTTCCATTAGATACTCTAAGTGGGATTTAGCTAACGAACTATAAATCATTAATAGAGCTTTGTGAGGTATACATTTAACTTTGTTTCACCGTCTGATGTACGTAAAGCATTTAAGTCTTTAAAGATTAAAAAGTCAATGGACATTGATGGTCTATCTGTAAATATCATCAACTCAATTATAGATTGTATTGCTCCAAATCTGTCTCATATATTTAACGAATGTATAGTTAGTGGTCAGTTTCCGGATCAATTCAAATGTAGCAAAGTTATACCCTTATTCAAAGCAGGTTGTCATTCTGACCCCACGAATTATAGACCGATCTCAATTTTGCCGACTTATAGCAAAGTTTTTGAAAAACTTATATTACAGCAATTACAATCGTATTTCCATCGCCATAATTTAATTAACAGTACACAGTTTGGATTTACTCGCGGTCGTTCAACCACGGATGCTGGTGTCCAACTTGTGAAACTTGTGTTTGATGCTTGGGAGAGGTCACAGGATGCATTAGGCATCTTCTGTGACCTTTCCAAGGCCTTTGATCGTGTGCACCATGACACTTTGATCAGGAAACTGCGTCACTACGAGTAGGGGGCGTAGAACTGAAACTTCTAGAATCCTATTTACACGACAGGATCCAAAAGGTGGATGTGAATGGTGCAACATCAACTGGCAGCAAAATAAAAATGGGCGTCCCACAGGGTTAAATTTTAGGTCCCTTTCTATTCCTTGTCTATATTAACGATTTGTCCCACTTAGTAAACAACAAACATGATATTGTATTGTTTACCGATGACACTTCGTTGATATTCAAAATTAATCGAGAGCAAAGAGATTATAACTACATTAATGCCGCTATTTCTGATGTGGTAGATTGGTTTACTATAGATAATCTTCTCTTAAATGAAAATAAAACCAAATGTCTTAAATTTGTTTTACCGAATGTTAAGTCTGTCCCTACAGATTTCAAAATTAGAGGTGACCGATTGGACCTTGTGGAATCGACGACATTCTTAGGTATTATATTAGATGCCAGGCTGCAGTGGGGACCACATATCAACAAACTGTCTAACCGTCTCAGTTCTGCGGCCTTTGCTGTAAAAAAAATCAGAGCCCTAAATGATGTTGACACAGCAGGAATGGTGTACTATGGCTATTTTCATAGTTTAATGTCATACGGCATCCTTTTGTGGGGGCATACTGCCGATGCGAATTCAATATTTATCTTGCAAAAGCGGGCTGTTCGAGCTGTTTACAACCTAGGCCCCAGAGTTTCATTGAGAGACAAATTTGCAAAATTTGGTATCCTGACTTTTGCGTCTCAATACATTTTTGAAAATCTAATGTACGTACAGAAAAACCAAAATCTTTTTAAGAGGAAATGTGACGTACATACTAGAAATACTAGGAATAAAAATTAACTTGTTGTCAATTACAGCAGACTCTATAAAATAAGTAATTCGTTTATTGGTCAATGTATACGTTATTATAATAAGGTTCCATTAGACATTCCATCATTGCCTCTACATAAATTTAAATTTAAGATAAAAGAAACATTACGCAAAAAGGGATATTATAAAATATCTGACTATCTCAATGAACGCGACCCGTGGAATTAAATTGTATGTTTTAATATTTAGTAATTTATTAACGAATATGTAAATTGTTTATTATTATTGACGTCATAAAGAGATTGTAAAATCCTACTATGAAATAAATAAATTGAAATTAAATAAATTGAAATTAAATAAATTGAAATTGAAATTGAAATACAACTAGCACAATTTCTTAATGCTCCGGTCAGCGAAGAGAGTTTAGACCTGACTTTCTCGATGTGACTTTTCCAATTCAATTTGTCATCCAGTAATAAACCATGATATTTTTCAGTACTCGATCAGTACATTTGGTCGTTATTAATTGTTAAAACAGGAAGTTGAGAAATCTTTTTGTTTTTTGCTACGAAAAGCATATATGATTTTTTTTTGCGTATTTATGATCAACAGATTACTTTGACACCACATGTTGTACTTATGTAGATCTGTCTGCGCACCGATTACTACATCTGCAAGATTGCTACCAAAGTAAAACAGACAAGTGTCATCAGCATATAAAGTAACTTGTGCCGACAGTCCTATAGTAGTGACGTTATTGACATATATGGAGAATAGCAGATGGATCCTTGCGGTATTCCGCATTTAATAGTTATTGTGTCGCTACTATAGTCACCAATTTTTACAATCTGTCCTGTCTTTCAAATAAGATTTAAAAATATTATATGCTGTACCCGTTACACCCAGATTTTCGAGGTTTTGCATGAGTAAATTATTACTTACAGTATCAAAAGATTTTTTGATGTCGATAAAGATACAAAGTACGTAGTTTTTCTGATCAATATTAGTTTTGATTTTAGTGACAAGATCGACTGATGCTGATAGAGTATTTGAACGTTTTTTAAAGCCATACTCCTATTCAGATAAAAAAAATATTATGCTCTGTTTAGTATTTGTTTATTTAAACAAATAAAGTTTAATCAAGATTCACCACTTTTCACTTTTAAATCCACTGGACCACTCTTTTTCTCCACAACTGAACGACTCGTATGCTATGCCCAGAAATACTACATACTTTAGGTACTGTAAAATGTATTAGGTAATAGAATCCATCAACACTATAAAGCTGTCGTTTATCGGCTTAACCCTGCTCACTAGCTACGAATTACGGATTATAGTATTAATTGGTAACGTACTCGGTATTGCCAATCGGCTTATGCGATTTACGTACATTTCAAATATACTCAATATCATTAGACCATTTCACTGAAGCAATCACACTAACATTATGATAACCAAACTTATTAAGTAGAAATACACTAGTGGCTCTATTCTGTGAGCCGTAGACCTGGCGATTTCTTTTTCTAATTACATAATTTCCAAAAAAAAATGTTGACAAATGATCCATATAATTATCAAACCTGCTCACAAAATTACACGAGAATCGGTTGAGAAAACTTTTTATCCATTTTCATTTGGTCAATGCATGCATATAAAATGATAGTACAGATATATAGCGGACGGCGGTTAAGAAATCAATCCTGGCACCTGTCATTTCCATACAGTTTATAACCTCAAAGTGACTTTTAGGTTATTAATTGTATGGAAATGACAGGTGTCCGGATTGACTTCTTAACCGCCGACTACTATAGTGAATAATGCTTTCTCATCGGATAAACTTTTAAATACATAGCAAGCAAAGACTCAGAAACAAATACTTATGGTCATCACACAAAATTGCTCTGACTGGGTTTCGAAGCCAGGTACGTTAGCTTCGTAGGCAGACTAACCACTAGTGGGTTACTGTATGTATTTATGACGAGTCGTGGGCGTTGGACCTCGTTATTGACTGGACACACCAACAGGTTAATTGCCGGTCGATATCATCAATAACGATGTCATGCTATAAGGGTTATCACCATTGAATTACTCCTAGTATCCCGCCCGCGATCCATCATAAAATAACCGATAATATTATATGTACATTTATTACTGTGAGGTCATTGTGAGGACCATAAAACAAGAGAACTCAATCAGAATGAGTAAACTCGTAAAAATCCGGCTATTTGGGGCGATACACATTAAGGCTTGAATATTGTGTATGGATATTACGATATTTAGGGTGGGTTCCACCAACTTACGATTACAAACCGATCAACGTTAAATATGGCGCCGGCTTTTCAAACTTTCTGTACAGTATGATTGATCGAAGATGCAATGTTTGGTGCAATCCACCCTTACTAATACACAATTTTACTATAATAGCATTTTTTTTGTTTGATGGGCAAATGCCGTCCCCCTTGACTTCCACTCGTCTCGGCTCAGAGCAGTTACAGGCCAGCCATAGTTGTAAATCCCGCCATCTCCACCTCGGCCTACCACATCGTCGTTGCCCATCTAGCGGCACCCACTCCATGGATAATTTAGAAATACTAATCACAGAAACAACGCTCGTTTTAAAGCACCATATCGTCGCGCGAGGAAACGAATGAATGAAAGAACCTATTTACATCAAATTCACAATGAGCAACATAAATCTTATATCTATCCCCTCTGGCTAACGAAGTAAAAAATCTGGTACATAAAATCGTACATCAGTAATTAGATTATTTTTCGCACTGAAGCAAAAGAAAGTCAATCAATTGAAATCCGTTGTACAATCTTGCTGTTTGCACAGAAACTGGAGAGTGGATAATTCAGCGCCAATTTTCCGTAGGTCCCGGCGACCTGTTGATACCGTCACCCCATACTCGGTCGCCACCCTCCCTATCTCGCCCAAACGATCGATCGGATTGTGAAATATTTACGTAGATGCGGGTTATTTCTTTCCAGCAATAAAACTCTAAATATCCTTAGATAAATAAAAAAACTGATGAAATATTGGAATTGGATCCTAAAACCAGTCCGAATTATAAAGTAAAATAGTTTGACCATAATAAATGGTAGTCACTTAGCAATACACTTAGTTAGATATGATTAAATTACTACTACGAGTAAGTTGTTTAAATCAATATGTACCCTTAAAGTAGATAGAGCTTTGACAGACCTATTTGATGTGTCTATTATTCAAGGGATATTTCCAGGAAGCCTCAAATTCTCGGTAATAAAACTATCTACTCGTACAAGAAACTAGAAAAAGACAAGACCTGAAT
Organism: Notocelia uddmanniana; assembly: GCA_905163555.1. Lineage (NCBI taxonomy): Eukaryota > Metazoa > Arthropoda > Insecta > Lepidoptera > Tortricidae > Notocelia > Notocelia uddmanniana. The sequence continues at coordinate 10,824,514 of LR991052.1, read as the reverse complement.
TACCTATTACTTTCACTCATTCCAATAAAACTGAGCTGAATAACGATACGACTTTGTACTACACTCTCGAGTATATTTTTAAAACGTGTCGGTTTCTCGGAAAGTTTGATACAATATTTACTCATTTGATTTCCCTATTAAACTCGGATCAATTTGCGATTCAATAAGGCAACTATGTCAGAGAGTGTATTGGGAACGTATACTATTATTCACTTCTTAGTAGTTGGTGCTATTATTCTAATCTGTGACGGTACGCTCGTCACAGCTAAGCAATTGCGCACGACTCCAAGTCGTCTGTAACGTCGCGCGCGTTTACGCCTCGCCTGTGCGTGAACGCTGCTTTAAGGTCCGGTCACACCACTGCTTAAGGCGCAGGGTAGGGCAAGCCATTCTCCATACAAAGGTTGTGCAAGTTTTTTGCGTTAGTTTTGGCACTACAGCATTTAATTTTATCTTTTGTTGGTACATATTGGATATACGCAGAACTTGATGTTGAAATTTTGCATTATTTAAAAAAAAAAAATACAAAAAATAATTAAAATTAAAAAAGAAAAACGTCAGGACATAGCTAACAATAAAATAAACATATGGACCAAAAATAGTAACTGGAGTGCATACACAAACGAAGAAAAACTTGCACAAAGTTTGTATGGAAAGAGCTTGCCCACCCCTTCGCCTTAAAAGGCGGAACGAATAAGAGCTACAGTGCTTAATGAATTGACTACCTACTGCAAATGCAAACCAGACTTACCGTGCTAATCAAGTAATCACCTGGTTTTGTTGTTAGAATACCGGTACATTTGTTTAATGTTTATTGAATTACCATTTATGTTTTTGTTTTAACCCGCGCATTTGACACAATAATAATGTTTTATTTAGTTGTAAGTTCTCATATGAGTGAATGTTAATTCTTAATGAGAAATTAAAAATCTTTAACCGTAAAACGCACTGACGCACGGTAAACGCAGTGACGTCCCTCATGCGTGACGTTTTTAACTCATAAGTTTCCCTCTCGTTCACTGGGATTCCGTGCCGTCGTCGTATTTTCTGTACCAGTGCGGCCGGGCCCTACTCAAAAGCGCTGTCGCTCTTAGCCGCGATAGTCAGCGGGATAGGTACTTAAAAACCATCAGGAATTGAAAAAAAGAAAACAAGTAACAACTCTAATTACATCAAAATTAATTCAATAACGCGTGATCACAAAAAAATTAGAATACATTGTGGGGGTATTTAAAATAAGCTCTTGTGATGTTAGCAAAAAATAGTTATATTGTAGAATATATAGAAGAGTAATATTTACAAAACGTTAGTGTACATTTGAATAAGGCCCGTGATCCGCTGTTCGTCGAAGTCTGGACATGATGTTGCAACATGACCGTTGGACGGCATTTTTGTCCATTTTTGGAACACATATCTTGATTTTATAAGGTGGGCACAATTTACAGCTATTCAATTATTTTTATAAACCAAACTGCTCAAATGACCGAGTAATTGGCACATTCTTCTTGTTAAAACTATGTGTACTTTTTACCCAAGCTTATGTTGAAATTGTAAAAATGTACAACACGTAGTCTCAGTGTCTCTGTTTCTGGTTTTGATGCCATTTTCGACAAATATAAAATTATGAAAAGAAAAACAAATGAAGTCTACGAATCTCAAAAGAGGTAGCAACAACTTCTTGAACAACTTTTTTTTCTGGGTTGACAGTAATAATTTTATAGTTGCCCAAATGTATTCTCATTTTTTGTTATCACCCGTTATAACTTTATAATTGCGACGTAAAGGAATTTGGGCTGGAAATCTTCAGTTTCCGATTAACCAAATTTTGATTTGCAAATTCGTCGCTCGATATTGGAGTGGAGTCCAATTTGCATCGAATTGATTTTGGCTGCTTAAGAGTCCGCAGTAAGCTCGATTCTCCATACAAACGTAGTTTCACTCTCATTTTGAAATGGCATGCTGGAATCATTTGAAACTTTGTATACAAATTAGTTTCTGTTGCTTGAAATTCTAATGGAGGAAAAATACCGCGGGTATTAAGGTGTTCATACAAGACGTAAAAAACTAAAACTCGCTGTATTTTTTTTTTCTATTACAATTTCTAGGAACAGAAACTAATTTCCGACCTAGATATGGCGGCTCCCATTGTGTATACAAAGTTTCATGTTATTTCAGCAAGGCGTTTTAAAATGAGAACGAAACTACGTTTGTATGGAGAATCGAATTCGGTCGAGCGTACGGGGGACTCTTAATTCTACTGGCTCGTACGACACTGGTTTGGTTAATTGAGAAAACAACCCTCGCTTTTTACATTTAAGTCAACATTTTGTTGACTATAGTTAAATAATTTGGCTGATGGAACCTAAGAGTGTCGGTCCTCAAATTCAAGTTTTGATACCCGTTCATATAATATGCCCAATCAGGCAATACTAAGAGAGCATTTTAATATTTAATTTTAAGAAATTATCCGCACCTCTTTTTTAAGAGAATTTACTTATTTTCCCCAATTTGATGTCCCCATTTATCAAAATCATTTAAGTCGACACAGGTCCCCTTTTGTCACATAAGTTAATTGCAGATGGAGTACCAGCCTGTTTATGTTTATTAATTCAATAAATATATAGTAAGTCGGTCTGTTTAGCCTAGGTGGTAGTGACACTGCCTCCGAAGCTAGAGGTCCCGGGTTCGAATCCCGGTAAGGACTGATTCGCAATCAGCGCCAAAGAGGCCTTTTATTCGAGAACAACTCAATTTTAGTTTGACTCAATATCCGTATCAAAGGGAACGAAACACATTTAGCGCCAAAGAGGCCTTTTATTCGAGAACAACTCAATTTTAGTTTGACTCAATATCCGCATCAAAGTCAACGAAACACATTTGGCACCAAAGAGGCCTTTATTCGAGAACAACTCAATTTTAGTTTTACTTAATATCCGCATCAAAGGTAATACGAAACGCATTTGGCGCCAAAGAGGCCTTTCGTTCGAGAACAACTCAACTTTAGTTTGACTCAATATCCGCATCAAAGGTGTCCTTCCTCTAAGTTTGAGGAAAATACTTAACATAAGTCATTAACTATTTTCACCGGAAAAGCGAATTTTGTTTCTACTGAGAATACCGCTAATATTTGAGTTTGCATGTTAACTTATCAATGAAGCGCATTATGAAACCCAAATATGTTTTGAATTTAGGACGTTGAGGTTTATTCTAAAACAGCATTCATTTTGCCCAATCAGACATACCAGCCTTTTGGTAACTCAACGTTGAAAATGCATACCTACCCGGCAATAAACTTGCTAATTAACATATTTTGTCAGAGAGAACGTAGCAAAATGAATATCTGTATAATAAATAAATCTCATCAGTAACTTTTGACATAACATTTTTGCGGACACACACTCACGTGAAAATCACGGTTAAGGATAAACAGCGTTACCAAACGTGAAATGATGACAATCGATTATTATTGTCGCTCTGTTTAGCCTAGTTGGTAGTGACTCTGCCTCCGAAGCTTGAGTAAGGACATTTGTTTCCGTGGTGAGCAGAAATACTTGGAATTGGATGTTTTCTATGTATTTAAGTAAATATCTATTATATATATTTTCGTCTAGTACCCATAACACAAGCCTTTATTGAGCTTACCATGGGACTAGTTCGATTTGTGTAAAAAATTGACCCGATAGGTGAAGCGTGCGATTGGGCGAGGTGATAGTCACAAGGCACACGCAGGGCGCCATCTTGTCATACGCCCAGTAAACAAACAATTTATAAGAATTGCAAATATTTACAACGGTATAACACCTCACATCAAGCAAACTAGTGTAAATGAGAGCTTTTTCACGCTTTGCTCTTGCGAATTCCAGCATCATGGAGTGAGGTAACGTAAGATCGCGTAAGATGGAAAAAGTTGTTAATATCATAACTGGGTTGAATGAACTAGTGAAGTGATCGGCAGCCCGCCTATCCGGCCGGATGCCCCCCCACGTCCTCTAACACAGCTTGCAAGAATCTCACAAGTCCGTTTAACTATATTTGTTGGTCACTTTGACTTACAAAGTAGCAATTTATTTAATTATTCCACGAAATGATTAAAGTATATTTTATTTTTAAAATTATCGTTTAATAATTGGTTCATAGATATACATTTAAAATGAGATAAAAATTAATTATAACACCATCGATAAATCAGAACCTATAGGTACTTAATTCATAAAATATAGAAATAAAGTTATGCTAAGATTCTAACCTAAAAGAATTATTATGTCTATGTACAGATTCATATTTCAGACGTTTTCCTTTTCTTCAGTCTGAAAGTCCCATAAACAAACATTTTCATAAAACAAATGTAAAAGCCCCATACACAAAATAGCGAGTATATGGAGGAGTAAACTTCTAAAGAAGAAGTAATAAAACGTGAGTTGGAAATGGACTCATACGTATAAATAATATAGTCAAGCCGCAACTCAAGGTGTTCTAAAAGCGTATTGTTTATTTTGTTCGGAGACGCTCGTTTTGTGATTAAAAGTTGTACGGCGTGCACCACGAACCTCGGAAATAACGACACGGCGTATTTAAACTACTCAGATTAATACACAATCCAACAGATGTATATATATGTCTTTGGCATATATTAATATGGTATAATATACAATTACCCGTGTAGTCCGAAAAGAAGACGGCAGACGACAATCGTCATTGTCCAGTGCCATAATATAATGAATATATATGTATATCTATATTAAGATATTAAATAATCGGCTTAACTATATGCATATGCAATGTTTGGTTGACTAATGATGGATGACTAATGGTCGTATTTCAATTGTTTTTGATATTTTTGTGTGCCTGTCTGAAGATTGATTCACGAAGTCCTCAATATCAACTGCGATTGTATTGGTATCCCGGGTAAAATAGTTTATATCCCGATAAAGGCTGGATTTGAACAATCTGGAAAAAGGAAATTGTCTGAAAATTATAAAGTCTAATCTGGATATAAATCATATTCTAGCTCGGGCAATAATCCTTCTTTTTAACGTGCATAACTGATCATAGATGGCGCTTGCTGAAGGTACGCTCGTTGATATGGGACTAAATATGTCACCAGAAAGTGAAATCAGTCTTATACAAGCTAATCGATTCGTCAAACACAGTTTTTTACGATAAATCAGACTCGTTAGAAAGGGGTAACTTCCCTTTTTTATCCGTGAAAACTTCGACAAACCCCTTGTCTAAGTCCTGTAAGAACTTTACCGACGTCACTAACATCCTTTGGGACCGAGTTTTAGAACGGAATGATTTGTTTATTCAACTTAATAGTAGACCACTTTACTTGCCTTTTGACGGTAGGGTAGGGGGCTAATTTACATGTACCGCCTTATTCACCTGACATAATTTATATCTCTTATTATAGGTACTAACCTAATAATCATGAAATTCATGAAATTATTAAATACATGTCCAGACAGAGTGCAGGTACACGACCACACGTGTGTTTTTATTCATACCTACACATTAATCCTTAGTGTGAAATATTTTCCCTGGATACCCCAAATATATACGTTGAATCAAATCAATACGTGTTTTACTACTCGTTTTTCAGATATCAATATTACGCTGATAATATCAGCAGGTTTAAGATAATGACTAATAAGTTTTGTTTGAGATCTATTAACAAAAAAACATTAAATGGCTCATCATTTCAAAGGCCATAAAAGGTATTTTACTACAACGAAGTAAAACTTCGAAGGCATGGCAGTATACTCGTACATATTTATTGCTACCTACAACACGACCCTTCCATCGATGACTTTCGCGGCAAGTGTCACCAAACCAAGCAATATGAAGTTGACCGCTAAGTTCCAATATACACAGGAGAAACTTAAATTCAGGATAGAGCAGAAGGCCAATTCTCGAGCCGTTCCCACATACGTTGGCGACATAAATACAAACGACGCCACCACCGCTCGCCGACGCTCAGCTTCGAGCGGGCACTCAGGCCGAATACATTGATATGTAACGCAGCATTACGCGCGAGACGGTTGGTATGAATTGCAACGACAGATTAGACATAATCTTGTGTGCTGCTTGTCTTTAAACTACGATAGGATTTTTGTATGTTTTGCTAAGATATATAAAACACAGCATAAAACAAGTTTTTGGTCAAAAGCTTAGCTTGTAAAAAGCTTAGCGTTAACCTGTGGCCCCTGTAAGTCATTGGGCGTATTTCTATTAATAATGATAGAAAATAGAAAATTATCAAGTATCAGTTCGCTGCGTGCGTCTACGACGAATCATTATCTTGATTTCTTTCGTTTGTTTGAGGCCTAGCAGTCACCTTTCGTGCTGACCACGAATTTAAAAGTCCCAAATACATTACACTTCGCCGCACATACGCTCTTTTATGCTGGAGATCTGGTAACTATGGTGACCGTAGCCTCAATACAAGCCCTCCACCAAGCATTGTCATCAATTTAAATCATATTTGCGCCACTGATCAAATTTGTTATGGAACTAAAGTAATGAACATTTTCTATTTACAATTCCTTTCAGTAAAACTTTGATAAGTATTGTAATCAAAATTGATATCTTATTCAGACAGGCTTAATCTGTAATATCTTATTTTATTTTTGGTGATATTTCGTAATCCAAATTAAATATTCCTTTTTGTAAAATAAGAGTACACTCGCACATAATAATACCCATAAATTATAAATGAAAAAGTTTGTCCCGATGTCTTTTCCTCGTAATGTCAAAAAACTATTGATTGTATATTGTTGCATTTCCCCAAAATTTTACTATAACTTATGTTTTTTTATTACACTCGGTTAAATTGGGGATATTTGTCTAGACAACTCGCTTTTTCAAAGTGATGGTGTGGTTGACTTCTAACTTCTCTGTAAATTTTCAGTTAATTAATAATTTTACGTTTCTGATAATTCACCCCTTGAATGGCTCAAAAAGAGGTTAAATGTTTGTATGGGAAACGAATCATTGTTGGAGTAAGAGATTTAGACAGAGTGCGCATTAAAAAACAAAAGTTTAGGTTTTTTTGTAATACGTTTATTTTGTTCTATTTACTACATTTATAGTAAGTGTTTGTTACGTACCTATGTAAATGCAGGCATATCTGTGCAATGCCGGAGCGGGTCGCTAGTAATTGATGGGAATATGGGGAAGATTGATAAGGTCGATGCTACTGTTTTTAACATACCAACGTAGGTTAAAAGGACGAGGCAATTTTTAAAATTAAAAATTCTACAGCTCGTATAACATTATGCGCGCATGGGTGCCGGGTACAAAAGATATATTTTTAGAGGCAAAGGGGGTCCGTTTTAGTCTGACCTTTATCATACTATTACAAACACATTCTTGCATATTGTGTTTGGCAATGGGGTGAAAGAGATAAAAACATACTCACTGAATTAACAAAAAGTGATCTGACATTTGGGCCAACGGTTCTTCTTTCAATCACGTAAGTTTTGGATCGTACGGTAGTTCATTTTTACTATGGAAATTGACATTTAGAATTTTATTTTCCAGGTCAATTGCTATTTAAATACGTCATTTCAAATAGAACTCCTACTCTATTCATACCGGTTCTACAATAGTACATTACGATACAAGTGCAGAGAACAGTAAATTCGCAACGAGTGGTGATAAATTAAAACACGACCGAAGGGAGTGTTTTAAATCGACACGAGTTGCGAATTACCTGTTCGCACGTGTATCGTACAACGTTTTACAGTACATATGGCTCTTTAAAGTTTCGACATACTTATGCACGTAATCATAAAGTAGCACCATATGTACTGGAAAGCTTATTATAACACGTTATCGAACAAAAGGAACGTGTACACATACGGACACTTGTCATTCCCTCCTTTTCATTCCCTATCATTGCATTCACTCTAGGTGTATATATAAGAGAAATTATTGATAAATTCATGGGAAATCAATTCAAAATTTGCTATCAACACCACTATCCAAACTTTATACGGCATATCACAAAATGATCGTGATCACTGTTGGGTTTCGCCGCCCTAATGATTTGTCTCCATCAGTGTCGAGCCATGGTAGCCCTTACTGCTTGGTGAAATTTGCTTGAGGATCTAGCTTGACGGTCTATCCATCTAGAGTCCAGTTGGTGAGAGCCCTTTAGCCCGAGTTTATTATTTGTAAATTAAAGTTCAAAAACAGTAGATCACTTTTTTGGCTGACACTAGCTACATAGGTTGCTTACAAACTATACATTTAGAAACTAACTACATATATTAAACGTCAAGTCTAAATAGACCCGACAATGTGCGAGGCCACGCAATGTTAATAAATAACAATGGATTTTATGAAAATATAATATAATGCTATTAGGTACCTACTTACTATGTCCCTCCAAAAAACGGTTAACGTTCAAAACTGTAGTAAAATTACGCCTGCCAGTAATATTTCTTGCAATTCGGTTTAGCAACCCATCAAATGTTGGATATGCCATTTTATTAAGAGGCCCATTAAATTTACGTTCCGTCCTTGTATTCGTAATTTACGATGTGTGCCGGTCTTCATTATCTGTGTTTCTTTGTGACCTCCTTACCTTTTCGAGGCGTATTAGAGTCCAAATAAACTCATCGGTTCCATTATAGTATAAAACGTAAGCTGGTCTATTCTCATAAAAATCTACCGATAGTTTCCACTATAAAATACATTGAAAGTTCTCATAAGCAGTCTTCATAGCGTACAATGCATTTCAAGGACCGGATTCCAGTCCAATGGCAGTTATGCATGTCAGATACTTTGATAGGCTTTCATCGTGAAGCCCTTTGTTAATTGTTAGACTTGAGTGCTCTTCAGTCAACCTACTCGTATATGCTGTCGGTATGTACTCTTAGTACTGGTTGTCATGTTAGATATACAATTTAAAATAAATATATGCCCACCTAGTAATATTATACTTTAAGTAGTATTATACTATTTATATTATAATATAAATTTTGTGTTGGACCCGTAAACGATTATTTTTAGTATGTGTACAAAGTGCGAGAGTTTAAAGTGTAATATTATATTAATCTGTACGAGTATTATAAAACGGTAATTATGTAAGCAGGAGAGGATTGTCAAATAGTCTAAACAAGAAACTTGTACTTCTAGTCACATTCTATTAAGTACAAGCAAGTTTTTAGACCTTCTATAGAAATATAGCCACAAATTCAAAGCTGGTCACATATTTTAGCTACTGGACGGTACCATAGGTCTGTTCCTGTCCTATAATGTCAAATTGGGAAATGGGCGAATAGAGCAATCGACAAACAGGGAATTGGACGAACTAGGCAATAGTCAGAAATCGGCGAATACAGCAATTGACGAACAGGGAAACGGACGAACGGAGTTTATTGTTTATTTATTTGTTTGTTTATTTACAAACTATTACTGTTTACTATTTAGTATATTCTTAAATTTCTGTCATAATTCTGATATTGAGTAGATAAAATGTGTTAATCAATATCCATCATAAATATAGCTTAATGGCCTTAATGTAAAATATTGACTATTTAAATAAAATACACATATATTCCGATTTTTTCATACCTATACCTACGAGTATGTATTGTACACACATGACAGTTTTGAGTGAAATGCCTATGACATATGGAGACTAACGGACGGACATGTCGTAACTATAAGTGTTCCGTTTTTGTCATTTGGGCTAGACAACTCTAAAAAGGCTAAATTGCGGTATCAAATTCTAAAACCCTCCGTAACATTATAAATTGTGTCGAGCGACGTGAAAACATGTCAACCGTGTATAATTGATTTTCGGTCATTAGCTTTGAGTGCTAAAAGGACCCGGAATAACCTCTTTGATTCAGAAAGCGAAAAAAAATGCCTGCGTCCATCGCAATATACATTTTGGAGGTTTCCTCACCTGCGTAATTGCGGTAAGGTAATTGAATCAATAGGGGCCAGGATTCTGATTGCGAAAAATCGATAATAACCACATTTTCCATAAAAAAAATGTAATAAAATTAAATGTATTCCTTAGACACTAAGTTTAAACCTTAGATACTAATAAACAATTAGCTACGTATATGCAGTAATTTTAAAAAAAAAGCCTGTAAATAAATGAATTGTACATTTATAAATAAAATATCTGAATGTGAATCTGAATTTTGTAAAAAAATTGGGGAGAAAAAACTTTATAATATCAACCTTTTATTAGTCATATAGGGTTGTAAGTACAAAAAAACATTTCACCGGTTTTTTTAACCTTCCTAGCGTAATTATAGCGCCTTATGGTTCCAAGATAAACACATCATCATTTCTGACAAAAAATCATCATCATCATCATCATGTCAGCCGAAAGACGTCCACTGCTGGACATAGGCCTCCCCTAAAGACTTCCACAATTACCGGTCCTGCGCCACCCGCATTCAGCGGACACCCGCGACCTTCACCAGGTCATCAGTCCACCGTGTCAAAAATTACATAAGAAATATTCTTATGACATCGACCCTTTTAACAAGCACTTCAGTGATTCCAACGTGTTGTCGGCGTTGTTGCATTAGCAGCGTAAGTGCCGGCTTTGTACAGTGCATTATCTACAGCTGAAGCCACTGCACTACTCCAAATTCGTTCCTCGAAACCAAAAAGTCGTAAACGACAACAACAGCCACTGCCAGCTTGAGATTTAACCCCTGCGTTAATGTTAAATGATCCCAGTTGTGACGTGTTGCATTTTAGTTCTACAGATGCTATAACAGTGCAGTGGTGCCTCCAGTTGTCCTGTTAATACTGGCCACATCGTAATGAGGGAAACCGCGAGCATATCAATTTGCGGATGATGGATTTCATTTTGATTAACCTCCGCGCTACTAATGCTAAAGTAGACGCTTTGTCGTATTCTAAAGTTAATAATTTATCAATTTTATCATATTATCATTATTGCATTTTTAAAGCTTCTCCGTTTTTAGGATATTGCGGTATTAAATCTATAATACGTGTCTAATGTACATGAAATTTCAGACCTTTTTATGGTTCCGTACCTCGAAAGGAAAAACGGAACCCTTATAGGATCACTTTGTTGTCCGTCCGTCTGTCCGTCTGTCTGTCAGTCAAGACCCTTTTTATCTGTATCCATGTATCAAGCAGGAATTTATATCAAATACTCAAGTCTACTATCCCTTGGAGCTGAGAAAAAATCAAACTTCTACGCCAACGCAATCAAAAGATACAGCCGTTTATGCCGCAAATTTCCGCAAATTTTCTACACTCGCAAGGGAATCAAAACCTACAGGGTACTTACTTCTCATGAACTCAGAATCTTGAAATTTGGTAGGGAGCAACGTCCTATAGTACCTGTACAGATGAAAAGAGAAGGAAAAATTGCGAAAGCCGTAAATTTTTGGTTACATCATAATATAAAATATTTTTTACGGAACCCTCGGTGCGTGTGTCTGACTCGCACGGCTGGGTTTTTGTTCATCGATTTTGGTTTCTCTTCATTCATTATCGTTGATACTATCGATAATGATCGATAGCAATAACAAGAAAACATTACCACGATCTTACTTCTTACTTGTTTTTCCATAGCATCACGTCACAAATATAAAAGAAGTCGTACAAAAATGTGATCACCTGGAACATAATATTGGGGGCACCTTTTATCTTGTAGGTATAAGGATTTACAATTCTGAGTATCAAGAACCGAAGAATATTGAATTCTGAAAATAAACGCTCATGTAGAATCTCGTTCAACAGTGTTTAGCGTGATTTATCACCAGCATCATTAAATGATAATTTATAGATGTTATTGTAGCCATTTTGGTCGCGGATGGACGCAACCGACAGGAGCAACTATTTCTTATTATCAAAACTAACATACGAGTACAAAAATGTGAGCGATTACAAACAGGTTAAGAGCATCTTGCGGTCGAGTCGCCGATTATGTGAATGCTCATACCAGCCATTGTGATACTCTGCGTCCTAATGAAAACACAAGCAGACTGGAATCGGATTTGGTAAAGGCCACAATACGGTTGGGGCTGATTGTTATGTCCGCATTATGTAATCCATTGTTACAATACCTCTTAATTAGTACCACAGTTGCTCCGTTGAAATATTAAGCTCACTGAGAACCCTATTTTAAATTAAGAGCTTAGTGAATGGCATGAATGTCAAATTATAAATTATTACTTATAAGATAACATTTTTTTTCTCAGTGTGTTTTTTTAATGCCGTTTCCCCATTAGCATTGTTGAAATCGACACTTAAAAAGCTAAGCACCTTTATTTCTTATTTTTATTGTTGTAAATTTTCAACATCAAAATACTTGAACTAGCGGAGCACGTGAAAAACATTTTAGTATTTCCGCCCTAATTTATGTAAGCCTATCAATGCTTTATTAGTCCTCTAGGAATGGACCGAAATATGGTAAATTTTTCTCGAAAATTTATTTTAAGTTGCCTTCCATCCGGATCAAAATATTCCCACGTATTTAGACCAAGATTTTATTACTACCGGATACTTCCTCCCTCTAAAGTAATCCCTACGCAAAAAGTACACGTCATTTAAATTGGCGCCTACCTTGCAGAAAGTGTGTCACCGTCCCCTGGAGATAAAATGTGACACAGTTTTATTAGGCAGTTATCCGTTGTGTCACCCAAAAGCTCAGCCATTAGTCTACAGGTTCATTCAGATTCCATCAACCAGCAATAGTCTGTACACCCTGGCGGGTGCTGTCTCTGTGTGCGTCTCGTGAATCGGGCCGGGACGGTGTCCGCTCGGACTCCCCTTGCAATTCATTAAATTGTCAAAAGCGACAAAAGGGTCTCTACGTGTGGGATATGTGGTACTCGTTTGGTAATTTTGTGCCTCGGTACTTTGGCTCCAGGCCCGGCTCCGACAAGTCCGGGAAACTATTGTCCCGCGAGCCAGAAGCAAATAGGGCCAATTTAAAATTAATCCATAATCCCTACAAATCTCTTGCCACAGCATAAATAAATAAAAATGCGCCGAAAAAATCGTGATAAACAGTGTTAATAATTTCTTCAAGATTTAGAATGTGCCCTAGGCCTAAATATACCATTATAAACTTGACAAAAAAGGGCCGGCAATATCTGTGTATTATAAGCAGGGCTCGAACTTTTCATGCCGATGATGTAAAATTGACGTCACAACGTCACACTGCATATAGGTGATTCCGATTGGTGTTATAGTAATTATCAATCTTTTATCAATCATTTAATCATGCGTTTATGATAGTATTTATTTAAATAGGGCGTATTTGAAAAAATATCATCATAAACGCAGAGAGTTACGCAGACATTTAGATTCAACATTCCTGTAACCTGTTATAAAACTTGAAAGAATATGAGTTCCTCACTAACTTATAAATAAAAATTGTATATATAGAAGGAGAAATCCTTTATAATCTTCGGATGCAATAGGCGTCAAATACGATAGAAGACCATTATAAATGCATGATTACATGATTCATGATTAAAGATTGATAATTACTGTAACACCAATTGGAATCATCCTATAAGCAATTTTACGTCATCGGCACTAAAAGTTCGAGCCTTGAGTATAAGGTGTTATTATTTTCCCATCTTTGAAGTTTTGTATTTAACACTACAAAGTTCAATCAATGGCTGATGATACCTGTCTATCGTTCCTGCGAGATCCTCATTTCTAAGTTCATTCAAGAGTTTGTGATGATAAGGTAATCGATCCAGTTATTGACCCTGACTTTCAAAACAATTACAAGTTAAGCATTAGGTGCCCAAAATTAGGGCGTTTACCTTAGTGTTTATACCCGCTTCACGCACTTAAGCCTAAATTTATCTTTGTCGGTTCTTACGGTACCTGCGCGCTACAGTAATGGTGTGTGCCTGCAATTCAGACATCGTTTTACTGAATGCGGTCACTTCAAGCCGCGAAGCGTTTGAGAACATTGAGCCCGCTCAAATATATCACTGCGCAACGCACGATATTCAATTTAAGTCCCGTTCTTTGTAAGTCAAATGAGATGTACATCTTGCGACCGGACTTTAAGCCCAAATTTGGTTTTGCAAGTCACGCAAGAGCCTTTGGCTCATATACAGTTAAACAAACAAGAGTCTTTCCTGTGTTAAATGGTTAAGGGAATATCTTAAGGGCATGTCTTGAAGTTAACACTTTGATTTATTAAGTATATTTAAAAAAAAGTGCTCCAAAATATTTTTAGTTTAAGAACTAAAAATATTGAAAATTTTATTTGCAGGAATATTTACTTTTAAAATGTTTAATGCATGCTGTGTTTACCTATAAGTAATTGTTACACTTAACTTATAACCATTGTTGCATGTAACTATGTATTTATAGTAGTGTAATTGTTGGTAAACCAAATAATAAACAAATAAATTAACCAAAATTAGGCTTTATAGCCCTTAACTTTAAGTTCATAGAAAAGACGAGAACCTAAATCTGTGTTTGATCACTCTACTAGGGCTTGCAGTTCCGGTACCGGTTTCTGTGGAAAATACAGGGTTCCCTCATTCCCTGCCCCCTACGCGTGAAGATTCCTCCCACATCAAATTAAAATTACTTTTATCTTGGAGGACGGCATTTTCATTTCATCCTACTGGACTTGGAATGCGTTAACAAAGTGGACCAAATGAAATGGGTGTGTATTCGTGTATAAATTTGATCCAACAGCAATCCAGGCCCTGTCACTGGCCGAGCGGGGACGCAGTCAAATTTAATCGTAAATCCCTATAAACCATACCACCTAAAATTTTAATTGAATGACGGTGCAACATTGTGTTTGCTGCACTTCGTCGTTGTTAAACTATCTCCTTTCAATTTAATCCAATTTCCAGTCGCCGGTGACAGCATAAACTAGTAATTTGAAAGTTCACCAACAAAGAACGTTGACGTTGACAAGAGAATGTACCTACGAGCGAACAAAGTGAATAAAGTTGAACATTTAATTATTTGCAGCGTTATACATAGTTTGTTAGTTGAAAATTAAACTATAATATAAAAGAAGAAACTGACTGATTGACTGAGATATCAAGGCACAGCCCAAACTGCTAGTTTTAGAGATTCCAAAATTGGGCACGTAGGTTCCTTGTAAGGTCTCGGGGAGTACTAAGAAGTGATTTTTCAAAATTGACCACTTAAGGGGGTGAAACTGGGGTCCAAAGTTTGTATGGGGAAACAAGATTAGTAAGATTATTTTATTCTAACCTTCACATGAATACTCCTAACGATAAATAAGTGAACAAGTGTTTCAGGTTTGTTGAGAATTCAAACCCTTAAAAGCGGAAATGATGTCCCTTAAAATCGATATTTTGGAAACGAAGAATGATATCAAAATTTTGATCAAAACTCCTCTGGACAATTTAGTCGGCTACAATTTGAGCCTAAAACAAAGACGATCGGGTCAAGGGTTTGCGCTGTAGCCTAACCTTTTTGAAAGAAGTCAAAAAGTCAGAACGACTATTAGTAGGTAATATATATTTTTTTAAATCAACACAATTGTACAATTGTAGTTAGTTTTAGTTTTATATTTCAAATTGTTTAAATTAAACATGTATTGTTTCTATAATAAATTATTATTAATTATAGTTCGAGACAACAATAGCACATTATTGCAGTGCCCGGGAAATAGCAATTCGTGGATAAGTCAATGATGTTTTGGAAGACCAATATCTTCCAAAACCTTGGCAAATAAAATAGTTGATTGAGATTGCATAAAACAAGCCATTTTATCCGAGACAATTTATCGACCCGAGCCGCAGGCAAGGGTCGATATAAAGTAGAGGATAAAATGAGTTTTATACATGAGTTATACATCTGCTTTTCACTTCGATTGCGAGAAAATTAAACAAATAATCAAGGTTATGATATCATATAATTTATCCTTCTCCTGGGGCCTAGGGTGTCATGTTGAATTCGACTTTGAAAATTCTTGTTATAGGTATAGTCGGAGTTTGGAGGTCGAGTTAATTTGAAGTCGCCGTTATCTTGCGTGAATATTAGTAAAGTGGCAAATGCCTTTTTATGTGGTTACCGTAACTTGGCTGCGCTATAAAAAATTGCCAATTTAATAGGAATTTTGTATGTGAGCTATGTTTATAAATTATATATCAACCAAATTGGCATACCGTTAGTAAATGTAATGCATTTTTTTATTTTGTTGAGTTCATTTTCAATGTACCTTGATGGTCGTATAGTGCACGAGAACTGTGAATTTTTAAAAGCAAATCCATAGAAGACCCCACACGTCTATATAGTAACATTAAACTTTTTTGCATACAGGTATGAATGGAGTGCCAAATTTTACCTCAGATTCGTATTAAGAGACCTCTTGGATGCTCAGATATCGATTTTGATCGAAATCGGGATGAAAAAAAAAAGTAAATCAATATGGCCGCCACTTGCACAAATTTAACCTCGGATTCGTATTAAGAGACCTCTCGGACACTCAGATATCGATTTTGAACGAAAACGGAACGAAAATGAAGAAAATCAATATGGCCACCCCTTTTTCCAAATTTTACCTCGGATTCATATTAAGAGACCTCTCGGACGCTTAGATATCGATTTTGAACGAAATCGGGACGGAATTGAAGAAAATCAATATGGCCCCCACTATTTCGAAATTCTTCTTGGACTCTTAGATATCGATTTTGAACGAAATTGGGACGGAAAAAAAAATCAATATGCCTGCGACTTTTTCCAAATTTCACATCGGAGTTGTATTAGGGGAGCTCTCGGACGCTCAGATATCGATTTTGAACGAAATCGGGACGAAAATGAAGAAAAGCAATATGGCCGCCACTTTTTCCAAATTTTACCTCGAAGTCGTATTAGGGGACCTCTCGAAAGCTCAAATATCGATTTTGAACGAAATCGGGTTGGAAATGAAGAAAATCAATATGGCTGCCACTTTTTCCAAATTTTACCTCGGATTCATATTAAGAGACCTCTCGGACGCTCAGATATCGATTTTGAACAAAATCGGGTTGAAATGAAGAAAATCAATATGGCTGCCACTTTTCCAAATTTTACCTCGGATTCGTATTAAAAATTCTCTCGGACGCTCAGATATCGATTTTAAACGAAATCGGGACGGAAATGATAAAAATGAATATGGCCGCCACTTTTTCTAAATTATACCTCGGATTCGTATTACGAGACCTCTCCGACGCTCAGATATCGATTTTGAACGAAATCGGGACGAAAAAAATAGAATATCAATATGACTGCGACTTTTCCAAATTTTACCTCGGAGTCGTATTAGGGTAGCTCTTGGACGCTCAGATATCGATTTTGGACGGAAATGAAGAAAATCAATATGGCCGTTACTTTACTCAAAGTTTAGGTACCTCGGATTCCTATTAAGAGTCCTCTCGGACGCTCAAATATCGATTTATGTCGAAATCGTCTCGGTCGGCACTGATTAATAAAACCATTTACAATACATTGAATCAAAAAAGGTCGTATCTTCATAGGGAACTCACGGCACTTCATGCACCTTTAGACCTTATAAGAAACTTACATGCCAAATTTGGTATCTCTCGAACCGCCAGTTTGCGCTGTGCGGTGATATGTCAGTCTCTCAGTCAGTCAGTTATTTCTTGATATTTGGCACAATTTTTCAAAAGTTTTCATGTCCACAATATTAAATTTCAAAACCGATGCCAGTTTCGTTATTAACGTCCCAAAAAACCTTAAAAATGACACCCATATTAATATTTAGACATTTCATTCCCCTCGGACCCCAACAGAGGGGATGGTATTTCACGTCCTCCACGTGGGATTTTAAAATCATTGTTGTTTTCGGAATCAGCGACCCAACAAATATATCGATTTTCAGAATTTGTCACCAGATTTCCCCTTTTTAGGGGTTAATTTAAAAAAAAAACCTGCAACACATGTTTACTCATTTATCCTTAGAAATACTCCTGTGAAGTTTCGAATAAAATAATCCAATTAATCTTGATTCCCCATACAAACTTCGGACCCCCATTTCACCCCTTTAGGGATTGAATTTTGAAAATTCCTTTCTTAATGCACCTCAAGACCTTATATGGAACCTACATACTAAATTTAGAATCTCTAGAACCACCAGTTTGCGCTGTGCGGTGGTATGTCAGTCAGTCAGTTATTTCTTGAAATTCGGCACAATTTTTCAAAAGTTTTCATGTCCACAATATTAAATTACAAAATCGATGCCATTTTCGTAATTAACGTCCCAATAAACCATAATAACAACACCCATATTAATATTTAGACATTTCATCCCCCTCGCACCCCATCAGGGGGGATGATATTTTACGTCCTCCACGTGAGATTTTAAAAACATTGTTGTTTTCGTTATCAGCGACCCGGTATATCATAAAAACAATACCCATGTTGATTTTCAGAATTTGTCACCGCCTTTCCCCCTTTTAGGGGTTGATTTCTCAAAAAACCTGAAACACGTATTTACTCATTTATCGTTAGAAATACTCCTGTGAAATTTCGAATAAAATAGTCCCAACTAATCTTGTTTCCCCATACAAACTTCGGACCCCCATTTCACCATCCTTTCTTAGTGCACCCATAGACCTTATAAGGAACCTACGTGTCAAATTTGGAATCTCTAGGACCAGCGGTTTGGGCTGTGCGTTGATATGTCAGTCAGTCAGTCAGTCAGTCAGTCAGTCAGTTTCTTCTTTTATATATTTAGATAGATGACTTCATGAGATCTAATGCATGTCCTCTGATGCCATAAAACTTAAGTTTACAAATTAAAGTACCATGATCTACACAATCAAAAGCCTTGCAAAGGTCACAGACCACTCCAATGACGTCGTGTAACGCAAAATAAATTTTATTAAACTTGCACCTGCATCAGTTATTGACCTACCCTTCGTGAAGCCGAACTGCTGTGCGTGCAAAATATTGTGAGAATTAAAGTGAGAAACCAATTGCGTAAGCATTATTTTTTCGAATATTTTGCTAAACGCTGGTAGGATAGAAACTGGATGATAATCAGAAGGATTATCTCTATGACCTGATTTGAAAATATTGATTTAAAAAATGCCATTGTCTATATAGTTATTAAAAATGAGAGACAGAGTGGGTGCAACGACCTCCAAAATAGATACCAGTACCTTGACTGACACACCCCATAAGTCCTCAGTGCTCTTTATTTTTAACATTTCAAAGGACTTCAGTACATCTAGAGGAGAGACATGATGAAATTTGAAAATAGTTAGTGATTCTAATTTTACGTTGTCATTCAGAAGGGATTCTAATTTTACATTGTCATACAATCTGTAGAAGACGCACAGCCATGCTACTTTGCGTCTTCAGAAGGGATTCTAATTTTACGTTGTCATACAATCTGTAGAAGACGCACAGCCATGCTACTTTGCGTCTATGGGCTAGGCTCTGCAGCTTATTTCCCACTACTGCCGCCACTGAGCCTCCTGCCTCCAACAAGCCATCCCGAAGGTAACTACAATACTCCATGCAAGATCGGACTTGGGCTTTGTATAAAGAGAGAAGCTGCCCAGGCGTGAAATATCGCTTGACCTTATTTAGGATGCTCAGCTTTTTGGCCGCTGTTCCGGCTTTCGACTCGATGGTAGTGTCGAAGTTAAGTTTCAAGCTTAACCTCATGCCAAGCAGCTCGAGATCGTTGGCTACAGACACGGTTGTACCTCAGAAAGTAGGAGCCAGATTGAATGAGCTCCTTTTTGCTGTAAACATCTTGCGCTTTGGTGGCGTTGATACTATCCAGATTGTTATCATCCCATTGGGAGACAATACTTAAGATTGAGTTAATTTGCTATACCATTGTCTCTCTCTCAGATCGAATTTCATCACGACCATCCTCTGCGCTGGATAAATATCTCTCCATGGCCGTACTGTCATCTGCATATGCAACCACTCCTGGTAGAAGAAGGTCCTTAATATGAAGCAGGAAAAGCGTCGCGGAGAGAACAGATCCCTGAGGAACACTGGCATCAATGGCCATGAGGTGTCCGATGAGCGGCCATCAATGACTACTCGGATTGACCGCTCACTCAGGAAATCAGATATTCAGCTACCGAGGATCCAGAAAGGATACCGTATGGAGGAAGCTTGGGAAGCAGACTAGCATGCCATACCCTGTCAAAAGCCTTCGAGGTGTCAAGTGACACCATCATCAGCCATCAGGCCATCGGGCCTCGCCCCAGTAGTGCGTAACATACACAAGAAGATCCCCAGTGGAATGGCCCCGACGAAACCGATACTGCCGTTCACTGAGAAGATCGTCAGCTTAAAGGTAAGTCAGCAGCTTACTATTCAGAACTCTCTCCATTACCTTACAGAGTAAGTAATTAGTTCTCCTCCCTGTCCAATACGAGCTGGATGTACTAAATTATCCGCTGGACCTGTGTTGGAAAATTGGGGGTAAGATTTGATGCGTAATATGAGCCATTAAATAGTCTGTATTTATACTAATGTCCACTAATGATCAATGTTCTAAGCTTTCACAGGCCAGCTGCGTAGTTCCAGAACTCATCGACGAGAACACTTAAGACTTCTTGATCACTCTCCAACGTTAGAAGATAAAATAAGGTCTCTTCGGGGGAATATTAACGCTGCACACCAAAGACTAAAATTCCTAGTCTACCCTCCGTCATAAATATAACATAATTATTCCAGAGTAAATAATCTCTTAAGTCGGTACCACTCGATACGAGAGTTATTATATATGGTGATATCATCGTTCCACGTACCTAATGATTCACGACAACATATTTTTCTATAAGGCGTGTCCTTTGCTATGCCACTTTGAATCAAAATAATAATTATAAATTTAAAAAATCTTAAAATAAATATTAAATATGAATGTAATATGTATTTATAATGAGTGGTAATTAAACGGGAATTAAATATTGACGCATATTAGTAACATTGAATTGGGCTTCATATTGTCTATATTTGAAACTATTTTAGTCATTTTTTACCCTTTCAACGCCACGATATTTGAACGAAGTGATCACTCAGACGCCAAGGTATCAAAAATTGACGTAACGCATAAACCAAAACAAAAAACAATTAAAAACAATTCATAATAGATTTTTTTCATGATCATAGTACACCTTCAATCCGACTTTTTTAGTGGTTGTTGGCATGGTGGGCACGACGACACACGATCACTTCACAGGCTCTTGGCGTTTAGTCTATGGTAATTATAAAATAATAAAAGCGAGGGAGCATTTCGCTATTTGCAGTGATGCTTCTTAGCCAACATGTTTTTAAAAGGTAAGAAATAGATAATACACGGCACACTACGGTAAGATAATAATGATTTTTAACTTTATCAATTTGCGCTAGTCAATAACAAGAAACTTCACGGACTATTTTTGCGACTTTAAGGCGACTGTTTCCGAGCATATTGGAGAAAAGTTTTTTTTTTATATACAACGAGTACATTGACTATCTATAAAATTAAATTTATATATATTCTGTGTATCAGCAAGTTACCAATCGCCACGGCTTCCTCAGAAACTGGAACACAACAAAATATCAGTGTTTATTCAAGAAGTTAAGGTAAACGTCACATCGAGCCATCAATTATCCTTTATTGAATAAGAAAACACGCCTGTCATGCGTCAAAAAGCATTGGCACCCCAAAAATATCGTAGAAGGTACGTTTTCCAAAGATAATTAAATAAGTTTTTGTAGAAAACCATTATAAATTAAATCCATTTTCTATCGCTTTTTTATTGCGTTGTCATCCCATCTACAGTCACATAATCTCATGCCAAACTGAGCATCCGAAGTGGGTAAAAATCAATTTGCAAGATTCCATTACAATAGTAAAATTGATACTAGTAAAGTTAATGGTTTGTAAAGAGCAAATTTATTCTCTCACATAATGAATTCTCCTCCTCCTGAGCTTTCAATAAACCACAAAGACTTGGAAACATATCTTTTTCAAGGCTTTACAAATAGGAAGTTAAGAAAACTTCAAAGAGATTAATTTATTAAATAAGACATTTTCACTACCGGTTGGGACTCGAACTAGTGAGGCTTTTTTTCATATAAAAATCTGTATTAAATCTCTCTGTACGTATATTTATTTGAACCCGGGTATGTTCTAAAACTACGTCCAAGGTCCGTACATCCGTACCAACCTGCTTGCCAAGGCGTCACGTCTGCAACGCGTACTCTCCACGCCGGAGCTCAAAATACGACGCCGCAAACGCAGTTATTTGACTCATGCGTCACGTTGTTAACACGTGTACATACCACAACGTGTACACGTGTAATTTATAAATCTACTATCTTGACAGTAGAGCTGAAACATAATAGCTCCGTTATTTATTTTATTATATCCTAAATTTCGTCCCCGTTGCCCCTTTGACTCGTTTTGTCGTGCATAGCAAGACATTCTCGACGCACACACGTGGGGGTGGCGTTTTACGCACCAAATATATCATCAACATAAGAATTACCTACTCATCAACGTTTACGTCAAACCTTCTGAAGTGCCACTACCATTTTTTCGTGTCAGCCGTATCCCAGGACAACAAGTAGACCTGCGCAGTTCATCTCTTCTCTGTTTCCCGCTAATCAGCCGATGCTTCATTGGCTCGCAATAGACGTTTCCTTGACTACCTTCTATCAAAACCTGCGTTTGGCCTTTTTATCGTTTCTGCGCATTAATTTTGAAAGGTCCTGTCAAGTGCTATTTTATTTGCAAACATTATTTTATAAATTGTTCATATTTGTAAGTTCCCTATACTGTTGTTGTTTCGTATGCTAGTTTTTAAGATTGTATTTTATATTTTTAAGTGTTTATGACTTCGCAACCCTGCCTGAACCCGCCGCAGTTGCTGTATTGCTCTATTTGCGGAGACAGTAAGCAATACAAAGGTCGGCGGGGTCTCGCTATCCATACGGCGTACCGGCATGGCACACGTGTGGCTATTGGTCCTCCGATTCCTAGCGCTTCTCAACCTGCACCATCTTTCTTCGCAGGGGGCTTTACAGCACCACCACTACCGCCTGTTGATATATCTCTGGCTGACAGGCTTGGGTTGTTGAAGACTTATATCCCAATTATGAAAAGGATACCCCGTGGTGCACGCATCACCGTCGCACGTTGCCTCACCGAGTGTGTAGCCAAGGTCGTCGCGGAAAATTCTGTTAAGGCATGGGAGCGCCTTCTCACGTTTCCTTTCACAGATTTACACGCAGATAAATCTAATTAAGCGTCACTCACCTCACAAATTAAAAACAACACCTTTTTTATCTCTGATCTACCAGCAATCCCCCAATATCCGATAATAATACTCTCCTGTCTCACAATTTGCTCAATTCAAAAATAAAATCTATCGAAAATAAACTGTCAGAGGGGAACGTGAGTGGAGCTGCCCGGCTTTTATTTTCCCGCGATGACTTGGCTGCTCACTCGGACGAGACCTACGCCGCCTTAAAAGAAAAACATCCATTCCCTTCCGCCAGTTCGACACTGCCAGATCCTCCGGCGTCTGATGATCCCTGTATTATTGTTTCCGAAAATGAAGTAATTCAGGCTATTGCTTCTTTTCCCAACGGTTCTGCCGGCGGGATAGATGGATTGTCGCCTCAGCATATTAAAGACCTGACTTCGGCGTTACTAGGCGAGACGAGGTCAGCCTTACTAAAAGAACTCACAGCTTTGTTAAACTTGATGCTGTCAGGCCGCGTACATTCTGACATCGTCCCGCTGTTATACGGCGCTAACCTGGTGGCCCTGACCAAGAAGGATGGTGGCATCCGCCCGATAGCTGTAGGGTGCACCTTTAGATGCTTAGTTTCAAAGCTTTCCTGCAGGAATTTCAAAGAAAGGCTAACAAAGATCTTTAAGCCCCGGCAGTTGGGATTTGGCATCAAGGGCGGCTGTGAGGCAGCGGTGCACGCTGCGCGCACGTTTTTGGATCGTCCGGACTATCAAGTTTTTCTAAAAATAGACGTCAAAAATTAATTTAATTCGGTGGACCGTATATACCATAGATACCTATGGCAATGCTACGGTGCACCATCTAAATTATTCTTTGGTAATAAAACAATGTAATCAAGTATGGGCTGCCAACAAGGAGACCCGCTTGGGCCCGCAATATTTGGGTTAGTCATTCATCCCATAATCACTAGTCTAAATTCAAAATTCAATCTTTGGTATCTAGATGACGGTTTCCTTGGCGGAGATACCGCAACTGTCCTACAAGATGTACAATAAATCATAGCCAAATTTTCAAAAATCGGACTCGTATTAAATTTTACAAAATGTGAAATTTTTATACCAGATCATGTGCCATCGAATACAAAAATAGATATATTAACAAATTTTAACTCGGTTTTACCTAATATTTCAGTTCATTCTAAATGGGCAGGCCCCCCACACGGTGGACTGGCGCAGGACCGGTCATTGTGGAAGTCTTTGGGGGAGGCCTATGTCCAGCAGTGGACGTCTTTCGGCTGACATGATGATGATGATGATGATTCTAAATCATCCCTCACCCTTTTAGGCTCTCCAATTTATGATGAATCAATCACTCCTGTTATCAACTGCAAATTAAATTTATTCAACCATACCTCAGATCTTCTTTATAAAATAAACCCCCATATGACACTTTTCATCATCCGTTTCTGCTTATTTACTCCCAAATTTATGTATTTACTCCGCAGTTGCCCAATTTGGAAATTCCCGTCCATCCTGTCTTCCATCGACTCCTCCCTTCAGGTAACCCTTTCTAAAAGTCTAAACATTTATTTCGATCTTAGGTCATGGACCCAAGCGGTTCTCCCGATTAGGCTTGGTGGACTCGGTGTTCGCACTTCGGCTAGTTCGGCGCTGCCTGCATTCCTGGCTTCTGTATACGGTTCGCTGTCTCTCGTCGGTATTATTTTAAGCCTTCCTCAGATACTTGACGACGAGATTGCGAACCAGGGATGCCTGGTGTGAGTCATGTCCGGGTGAAGACTCTCTCTCAGTCTCTCGTTACATCCAGCGGGATTGGGACTCCCCCCGCCTAAAAGCAGCCCATACTTCGGTCCTTATTGATAGTCCGGATGATTTTGAACGTGCTCGCATTCTGGCAGTGTCAGCTCCCGAGACGGGCCATTAGCTGCGTGCACTTCCATCCAGACAAATAGGTACCGTTTTGGACCCCAGTAGCTTGAGGATAGCAATCTGTTTAAGGCTGGGGTCCAGAATGTGTGTCCCTCACGCGTGCGCTTGCGGCAAAAACGTGGGCCAGCTGGAAAGACATGGCCTTTCTTGTGCGAGAAGCGCCGGCCGCCTATTTCGCCAGCTTTGCCTGCAGTGCTTGAACCCGCGGGAATGGCGAGAGACGACAGCAAGCGACCCGACGGAGCCACATTAGTGCCGTGGAAATTAGGAAAGGCTCTGGTGTGGGACGCAACGTGCGTAGACACCTTTGCACAGTGCCACATACAGGCGATACGCTCAAAGGCTGGTGCTGCGGCTGACCAGGCCCAGGTTCTCAAGCGGCGCAAATACTCTTCGTTACTTAAGGACTACGAATTTGCAGCGCTCGCAGTGGAGACGCTGGGCCCTTGGTCTGCCGATATGAAGGCTTTTATTAGGGCACTGTCAGTCCGGCTGGTCGACTCTACAGGGGACCCCAGGGCCGGTGCGTACTTCTCTCAGCGTATCGCCCTAGCGGTGCAGAGAGGCAACGCCGCCAGCATAATGGGGTCCATGCCGCAGGTGAACCTGTTAGATGGGGTTTTCTTTTTATAATTGGGAGATTTTTATAGATATTTAGTTTCTTAATATTAATTTATTTTTAGTTTAATTTTAATAGTCGTTGTTTTAATTATCCTTTTTTCTTGTTTGTTGTAATAAAATACAAAGTGTCAAAAAAAAAAACATACGAGTACGAGGGGTGATCAATAAGTTTTGACAATCAGTATTAAATATGGCATATATGTAAATCGTTGTATTTTTAACACAATATGCACACTTTCTATATTTTCAAATACTTATTAACGTCATTTAATTGTTTTATTTTACCCCCATAAAAATAATTTTACTTTTTGAGGTAAAATTTTATACCTTCACTAAGTCATCACCAGCTCTTGATTTTCATGTTGTTGGTTTTGAACATATGTGAATCAGAAGTAGTAGTCGGAAGTTAGGGCTAAATAACATAGGAAACACTAATCCATCACCAAAAAAATTACATAAGTACAGTCAACAGCAAATATAGATGATCATTCTAGTACTTTTTCGCGTTAGCGTAACAATACTGCGACAGTTGGGATGCGTCAAAGTAGTGAAAATGACAAGGTACTAATGTGATCATCTACTTTTGCTGTTGGCTGTACTATGCCAAATTCCAACTAAATCGGAAGCCGCGATACTTCAATACAATACAATTTTTTTGGTTGGTTGGTGTTGTATGGGGCCATTTGCACGGTAATTGTTATCATGCGATATACTCATATCACGTTCCGTATCACGTCAATATTGATTAATATTGAAGCACAATCCATAAAATTTTAAATCCCGTGATAATATTGACATCCTAGTATTGTGATTATTAACTTTGTAAAGAATAGAATAGAATAGAATACCATTTATTGTGTATTACAGGTAGATGATACAGATGTTACAGTTTACATAGTTCTCTGTAATATGTCTTACGACGTACAATAATTTCGTTTAAAGAAGGATACCAAACAGACACTTTAGTATTTATGACAAATGCATGCAACGTATCAAACAAACTTAACCGTATCTATTCATTTTTTAAAGGGGCCCTTTTATTACACTAAGATTTAGTTTATAGTGATTTCTATATTATGTACTCTTAGTGTAACAATAAGTGATAAACCTAATAAATAAATAATGGTACAATTACAAAATTGTCCATTCAATGGTGGTATTTGACATTCAGCGAGTTTCAAACGTCTGTTTATGTGACCATTGGGTTATGTTACTTTATGTTAGGACTGTGGTTAGGTTAGAGTAATATATAAAATTACTACAGACCAGTCTCTCCACAGATTTCCTCTAAGTATTGGTTTTCAGTAAGTAGCTCCTTACGCTCCAATGTTTTTCTTTTATTGATATTTTCCAGAACTTCTAGTTTATCTGTTTCTTTACACAATTATTCGGTTTATGAGATTCAGCTTTTAATAAATTCACGTAACTAATCAAAGTTATAGGCAAATGTTATAACTAGTACATAAAGTATCAAAATATTTATAGAGCACCAACCTACTAAATTTTTAAAAATCATACACAATTGGTGATACCATAAGAAAATATCTGTCAACAAATTTTGGCTAGCCAGACTCGACTCGAAAATGGTCCGAATATGACGTAATCTTGGACTTTGTATTGCTATTAGCGCAGGCTCAATCTTTTTCCCAAACCCATCTCAATATATCAATAAGGTCATGTCACAAACACGAAGGAGCGAAAGAAGCAACAAAATGTAACTACCTAAGTATAATTATACTACCGCGTAAAAGAGCGTATAAAACGCGTTCCGAACTGGGCCCCAACTCTCCTCAAATCCATTTTGAGGGTGCATCAATTAAAAGTCAACCAACACCATTACCTGGCCGATGTCTTCTAAAAAGGTTATTGATTGAGCTTTGTGTGTTACAGCTGACATTTTATATTTACCAGCAGGCGGCAAGAAGGTAGATCTAGGAACGCACGATAGGTAGTAAGTATCGTGCGTTCGTAGATCTACCTTTTTACTCGACTGCGCCAGAAGGAGGGTTATGTTTTTCGAGAGTATGTTTGTATGTATGTATGTTTATGTAATTATTTGGCACGCTCTGCAGCCTGAACGGCTCGATGGATTTTAGCTTGAGAGGTGTCGTTAGATTCGTATTTACTGTGAGATTGACACTGGGTATATCAAAATAAATTAAAAAAACAAAATGGCGTAGTTTTGGTGCCAAATTCCAAATTACACTGAAATGCAACCGGGTTTTTTAGTTATTTAATTAATTAGTCTGGTTGCTATCTATCATTTTTACAGCCAAAAATAACATTTTGATTTACCTTACGCTCGCCTCATTGCGTAGTCACACCGCTGTTATTATTTTAACGCAAACAAGGGTATTATTAGGTGAAGGAGTATGATTGAACCGACAGTTTCATTTCATAGTTCAATATATCAAAAACGGCTGAACCGATATTGATAATACATGTCTAAGAACCATAGCTAGAAAACCTGCTTTCAAAATTTGAACTCTCATGATCATCACCCGGCCTGATGACCCAAAACTATATGAAGTCAGAAACATTATTACAAAATTACTTATGTTAATAGTCATGTAGATACAGACTTGTCTGATTAAAAAAGCCAGCCAAGTGCGAGTCGGACTCGCGCACGAAGGGCGTACCTTTATCTATAAAAACGGCAAAAAAATAAATTACATTTGTAGTAAGGGTTGTTATAACGGCAACATAAATACATCAACTGTGAAAATTTCAACTCGTTAACTATACGGTTCTTAAGTACAGCCTGGTGACAAACGGACGGACAGGACGGACAGCGGAGTCTTAGTAATAGGGTCCTGTTTTACCCTTTGGGTACCCAACCCAAAAAAACCGCATCCACATCGATTCGCCCGTTTAAGAGCTACGATGATATAAACAGACTCAGATACACACGTTCCAAGTTTAACATACATACCTCTTTTGATTTGCGCGTCAGGGGTTAAATAAAAATAGTAATAGATGGAACATTTGCTGTAGGAATGTCACGCCCTTACTAGGCAAAGAATGAATTACTTTGGCAATAATAATAATTATTTTTTTATTTTATTAAAAATGGGATTGCTCTTGGCCAGCATCTAGCCAGGGGGCAAAGATGAGGCCGACGATGAAGCGAGCTCACCCAGAAGATGCCTATTCACTCGTGCCTTAAAAAAGGTCCAGGTTATATGAACTCGGAAATACAGACGCCGGCAGAGAATTCCAAACCTTAGAAGTGCGCATTATAAAAGAAGATGCAAAGCGCTTGGTTCGAACTAGAGGAATTTCGACCAGGTAAGGATGGTAGCCAGCCGTACGTCTGGATGTCCGATGGAAGAAGGGGGAAGGCGGTATGAGCTCATAGAGCTCCTGAGCACACTCACCGAAGTACAGTTTGTAGAAGACGCACAGACATGCTACTTTGCGTCGATGTGCTAAGCTCTGCAGCTTATTTCCCACTACCGTACTGCCGCCAATGAGCCTCCTGGCTCTGCGGTCCACCGAGTCGAGTGCGGCAAGTTGGTACTTAGCCGAGCCATCCCAAAGATGACTACAATACTCCATGCAAGACCGGACTTGGGCTTTATATAAAGATAGAAGCTGCCCAGGGGTGAAGTATTGCTTGGCCTTATTTAGGATGCTCAGCTTTTTGGCCGCTGTTCCGGCTTTGGACTCGATGGTAGTGCCGAAGTTAAGGTTTAAGCTTAACGTCATGCCAAGCAGCTCGAGATCGTTGGCTACAGACACGGTTGTACCTCGGAAAGTAGGAGCCAGATTGAATGAGCTCCTTTTTGCGGTAAACAGACACGCTTGCGTTTTGGTGGCGTTGAAACTAACCAGATTGTTATCACCCCATTGGGAGACAAGACTTAAGGTTGAGTTAATTCGCTCTACCATTGTCTCTCTCTCAGACTGAATTTCATCACGGCCAGCCCCCGTGCTGGACAAATATCTCTCCATGACCGTACTGTCATCTGCGTATGCGACCACTCCTGGTAGAAGAAGGTCGTTAATATGAAGCAGGAAAAGGGTCGCGGAGAGAACAGATCCCTGAGGGACACCGGCATCAATGGCCATGAGGTCCGACGAGCAGCCATCAATGACAACTCGGATTGACCGCCCACTCAGGAAGTCAGATATCCAGCTACAGAGGCCAGAAGGAATACCATATGCAGGAAGCTTGCGAAGCAGACTAGCATGCAAAACACTGTCAAAAGCCTTCGAGATGTCAAGAGACACGGCAAGAGCCTCACCGTGTTTCTCGATGGCCTCGCCCCAGTAGTGCGTAACATACACAAGAAGATCCCCAGTGGAACGGCCCCGGCGAAACCCATATTGCCGATCACTCAGAAGGTCGTTAGCTTCAAGGTAAGTCAGCAGCTTACTGTTCAGAACTCTCTCCATAACCTTACAGAGTATGGAGGTAATGGCGATAGGTCGATAATTGCAGGGATCGGCACGACTACCTTTCTTGGGCACTGGTTGCACATTGGCAAGCTTCCAGGATGCCGGTACGGTATTCGTCTTGAGAGAGAGACGATACAAACGTGTAAGAACAGGAGACAACTCGGGACCACAGTGCTTCAGAACCCTTGCAGGTATACCATCAGGCCCACTAGCTTTGTTTACGTCTAGACTCAGCAGTGCTCTACGGACCTCTTTGTTATGAATCGTGACCTCAGACATCGAGGAGCCACATTGAGGTATTGATGGTGGTAGATGAGAGCCAGTGTCCAGACGCGAGTTACTGCCAAACAGAGAGGCAAAGAGATTGGCCTTCTCTAATGCGGTGAAAGCCAGCGAGCCATCAGGCTTCTGCATGGGAGGAAGCAACGGACGACAGAAATTGGTTTCGATCGATTTAGATAAGGACCAGAACTGCTTACTACCTGGGGGGTAGGTTGCTAGTCTGGCCCCTATTCTACGGATGTGATCGAACCGAGCCTTACGGATCACCCTTTTGCAAGATTTGGCGGCTAAGTTGAATGCCCTCTTCTTAGAACGAACCCTTCGAGGTCGAATTTTGCGGTCACGAGCTTTAACCCAGGCCTGGTAGGCAGACTCTTTGCGGGCCTCAGCACGCGCGCAGTCCGCATTGTACCATCGCCGGGCTTTGTGACCGAGCGGGATGTCTGAGAACGGAATAAAAAACTCCATTCCCTGCCGTATCACGTCAGCAATCGCGTCAGCGCAGAGCGAGGGGTCGTTCGAAGAAAAACACATTTGCCGCCAAGGATAAGACGCAAAGAAGTGCCGTATCTCATCCCAATCTGCTGACTCGTATCTCCAAACTCTCCTTGTGCCTCTGGGGATGTCATCAGGAGGAGATCGGATCGATACGGACTTCACCAGACAATGGTCGGATGACCCTAGGGGGGCGGAAACCGACACGGAGTACTGGTCTGGATTAGTTGTAGGTGTATGTCCGTCAACATCAGGCACCCGCGTCGCAACGTTCACCAGCTGGGTGAGATCTAGCGTCAATGCAAGTTTGCGCGCCTCTCTCCCAGCGTGGTCGGTTTCCTGGTACGGGAACAGCCACTCACTATGGTGTGCGTTAAAGTCCCCCAGGAAGACTAGTTCCGCCGTGGGATACCGCTGTTGGGCAAGATCTGCCGTCTCTATAAGGTGGTCAAAAAGTCTGGTTGTCTCCTGGTTACCTTTGTGCGAACGGTAGATACAAGCATAGACAGTTTTGTCTATTCCTGTATCCACCATAATCCAAATGGTAGAAAACCCAGTACCTTCAAAGCAACGGAGACGCAGACAGCAAATGTCATCACGCACGTACACACAGACCCCAGCGTGTTTCCTGAATCTGTGTTCAAGTGAGTACCCCGGGTAGTTGAGGTACGACGTGTCTGACGGTGTCGCTATCTGCGTCTCCGTGAGAAAGAATAGGTGCGGCTTCTCGGTCTCAAGGTGGTGATGGGCCGGATCGATGTTGGAGTGCAATCCTCTGATGTTGGAGAGGTGCACTTTAAATGGGAGGAAGTGCAGCCGTTTTTTAACTACATTCTTTCTCTTTCTTTGCATATTTTTTTTAGTGATTATTTGTGGGGAAGTAAGGGAAAAGTCGAGGCGCAGCCCAGTTTGTCCAAAAGGAACCGAATAACTACACCGAACGTTGGGGAACTCATTTGGAGCCTGCGGGGACGCCCTAACCCCCCCGAAATGGCCACCGGGTCCTCCCCTCCAGTCGCCAACTGGCACGGTGGAGCATTTCGGGATTTTTCGCGCGTTGTGTGGGGCAGCCTTTCACACGTGGCTAACGTGCTAATTGGGCCCCCTACTACCGGCGGTCGGCCTACGGCTTAAGACCGTGCTTAGGATCCCGCTAGCCTCCAGCATGAGTTACCCGATTCAGTGCAGCCCAACAATTTCCAGACCAGACTTGGGCTGCGCAACTGACATCTCCCTTTACTTCCCCAAAGGCACTGGTACTCCCACACACTCAGCGGAACGCGGTCGCTTGGCGCCGGACTTCGGTGGGAGGGTGGTCGCGAACCAGGCGGCCTTTTGCGACTGCTTCAGGCCTACCACACCGCTTTGTGGGATCTTCAGCCGCCGCCAATGAGGCGACGTTGCCCGGGGTGGACCGCTAGGAGGTAGATCCCAACCACCCCAAACCAAAGATAAAAAAAGATAGTTTTCCAGAACCAAAGATATTGTGATCCCGCTGAGTTCCATCGTCCGGCTTGTGGAAATGTTGGATTAGGTATAAAGCCACAAAAGATGCGTGCCTTTTTCTTAGAACTTAAATTGTCGTTCGCTGCGAAAACGGGAAGTCGATGATTATTTGTATTACCCTCTTTTATATGTACCGTATTTTAATTAAGTGTCATTGTGCGCTCATAACAATGTAAGTTAACTATTTATGTATAACTCATTTCCTTATTTGAGGCGTTTGAGGTCGAAACACTTGGACCATGATTACTGTTACATGCTACTGATCTGCGGTCGGGCAACAGTGTCTGCCACTCGACGACGTGTCGCTAGCTTCGTGTCACTACGTAAGGAGGGAATTTCATAGAAATACATAGAAACCAGTAATGTCGCGATGACACGTCTGCTGCTGCTGCGTTTCGTCCGCTACGGACTTCCACCTTATTAGAGATGCAAAGAATAAGCATTGCCATTCAGCGTAGCAATGCGGCCAGCCTTCTGGGCACTTTACCTGCTGATGGCGACTTGGGACCAATTTTTTATCTTTAAGTTTTGTTTTTTCTTATGTTGTTGACTTTTTGAGAATTGTTTAATAAACCCATGCAAGTGAATTGTATAATTATTTATGAGATTAAATGAGCCTTAAAAGTGAAGTGAACCTGCAAGGGCTCTCCTCTAGATAAGATAAGATAAAGGTGCTAGGGGTTTGCTTTGGTCACTAATCCCAAGATCTAAATAGCGTAAGGCGATAGTTACTAAAGCATTCTGATTGCGATGAAGGAAATCACCGATAAGCCATACTGTAAAATATCTAATGGTATTTAGTAAGTTTAAATACAAATTCCCAACGACCCGATATAGTCCTTAAAGTTAACATGGAAATTCTAAGTAATTTTAAGGAAATATTAGAGTCGATTGTTCCTAACGCTCTTTCGAAATTTTACGCAATGACTTCCCAGGGCCA
The DNA here is from genome assembly GCA_905163555.1 of Notocelia uddmanniana. Classification (NCBI taxonomy): domain Eukaryota; kingdom Metazoa; phylum Arthropoda; class Insecta; order Lepidoptera; family Tortricidae; genus Notocelia; species Notocelia uddmanniana. Next base: position 10,791,131 of record LR991052.1, on the reverse strand, counting down.
GCTAATTAATGTGAAGGGAGGGGGCATCGTCGTAAAACACAAGCGATCCCATGGTACCCCCTAAACGGCGGAGAAGTTTCAGTGGGTATTCCTTTCTCTTATGTAAGGATGAGTCCCACATACCCGCCTCCAAAGGGGATGAATAAATCTATTTCCTCTGCGTCATAAAAAAGCAAGCTATACTTCCTACTGCACAGTGTGATCGAATAATATGTACTTACTGCGGGTTGACGATCGCAGTATCTCCACCGCACTCCAGGAATGCTGCTGCCCATCCTCCGGTGGTCTACCTACCTATTTTGTTCAACAACATCTATTACAAGCTTTTATTTAGTTTGACCTGTCCCGTTGTCTGTCTGTCGGTCTGTAATCAAATCTTGCAAGTTAAATTTGATCCACTTCCCGGTTTCCCATTGAGCTAAAATTTTGCATGCATGTATAAATCGGATGACAATGCAATATTATTATGACATAGAGCTGATCTGATGATGGAGACAGAAGGTGGTCATAGCAATACCTAAACTACACAAGATAAACGCATCGTGATTGGGCTCATTCGAACCGACTCAACAAGTAGTTTATGATTGTGGAAAAAAGTACAGTCGGTAATAAAAGCGTGTGCCAAAAATTAAATTTTTGACCTAAAACTTATATTTTAAACTTGCCATATACATTCATTACGACAAAAATCTAGTGCGAATGCAGCTGCTATAAAAGCGTTTGAGCACGGCGTTGGCCGCTCTTATTTTTTGTCGCTTAGCTTTGAGCGTGCCTGGTTTTGAAGGATTTATTTTAAAATTGTTCCTTTTTGGAGTAAAAGCCTCTGAGGAAATAATAGCAGCGTGGGTTTTCAAAATCAAAATTCATTATTTTCATCACCATAAGTATAAACAACATAGGCACGCCGTATTGTATTTACTATGTAAATACAATACGGTGTTGCTGTTTACGTTAGTATATTCTTTGGTTACTGTGAATTGTGGCATACATTATATTTTACTATTTTCGCGGCATCTTTAAAAAAAATGGACGCCTCAGAAGTGCGATGTATGTAATTTAATAATCAAGATACACTTTTGTAATGTATACATCAATGATTTTGTATAAGCTTTGCCCAATTAAGAGTTTTTAGGGTTCCGTAGCCAAAAATGCAAAAACGGAATTTCGGTATCGGGAAAGTTTCGCCATGTCTGTCTGCTTGTCTGTCCTTCCAAATGTCACGGTGTTTTGAATGAAAACCTGATTTGAATAAGATTGGTTCAATAATATTAAAGTTATCAGCTGAAAACTCGATTTGCCCAACAGTGATGTAAGAGCCGTGAGGTTCCTTTGAAGTTATAACCTTTTTTAAGGTGCCGTAGTAAACAAGAAACACTTTCTGTTACTACTCAGTAACCGTTACTGTAAGAAAGCTATTTGGCACAAGTAGATATATCAATAACGCTGACAAAACGCTAATATAAAATCTTTGGATAGCTCGTTTCAAAAAACAATGTGGGGTAAACCCATAATATACTCATTAAACTATTTTTTGATTCAGGAATCCGTTTGCGTGATATTAAACATTGAAGCGCACTTGGCCGCTTATTTTCTTAGAGCACCATTTTTAGCTTGCTTTAATAACAACCATTTACAAAAATCAGAGTTAAAACTCCAAAAAGTGACAAACATTCCACGACTGCACATTGCGAAGGATTTGATTTGTTCTCATTTACCTAGGTTGAAAACCATCCATTGCTGGACATAGGCCTCCCCCAAAGTGTCGTGTCGTCGTCTACGTGGTCGCCACTCGAGAACCTTTCCGCCCCAACGGCCATCGGTTGGTGGTAACGTAATATGTTTACACTTTAAGCCTATGAAATGTCTGTTTTAATTGTCTATATCACATTAGCCGAGGAAAACGTTCTCCGCGGCGCCGGCGCGCTGTCTCCCTTTAATACCAGCTCCAATATTCAAAACGTAGCGTAATTAAATAAAGAATATGTCATTGTCTCCTCGTAAGATAAACACAATTTCCTTCTCGTCACATGTAACGAGGCATCAAAATACCTCTGGGTACCAATAAACGAGTTTAAGTTTGAGTTAACTAAATTAAGTGAAAGGAATTTCTTGGTTGCTGCCGAAATATTTCCAATTTATTTCCGATTATTAGATATTACCCCGGGTATGTCCTAAAACTACGACCAAGACCATCGGGGAATGGGCAGCAGCATTCCTAGAGTGCGGTGGAGATACTGCGATCGCCAACCCGCATGCCAAGCGTGGCGATTATGGCATTTACCCCCCATGAAATTGGGGGAGGCCTATGTCCAGCAGTGGACGTCCTAGGGCTGATATGGTGGATTAGATATTATTATTTATTAGACACGGCTGAAGTTGTAGCTGTTGGTAAGTTAATATATATATATATATATATATATTTATTTAACTCATGTACTATTTAAACATGTTGTTGAGTGCATACACACCTGTTTTACTAATCTTTTCGAAAGTGAGCTACCGGAGCTACCTTCAGGTCCTTTAGCTTTCAGAACTTCAGAATGCCACAGCTATTTATAATTACACAACCACTTGATTTTTAGGCAGGTGGTGTTGTGTGAGAAAGGACACCAGTGCTCTCGAGCATGCGCCGTGTTGATAGTGACCTGCATAATTGCATATGTCTCTAGCTGTCAAGAGCGTCTATAGATTACGGTGTCTGCTTACCATCAGGATGACCGTAAACTTGTTTGGATCCTTGCCTTGTAAAAAAAATGTGTAAATATCTCGTTCGCGAAATGATATAAATAAAAATGTCAGCATTGAGACGTGAACTCAGCGTAGGTTTATGGCATGGCAGAGTCAAGAGTGCAGGCGAACCGCGAATGCGAAATCAGCGAATCTCGAACGAAGGGGCTTGAGTTGGAGAGCGTGCTCGCGCGAGAGATAGACGTATTCTGTCTGAAATGAACTAAAGTATTTTTATCGGCAATATACAGATATTTTGATGGGAGGATATAATTCTAACTTCCACCAGCGATTACAGTTATGCTATAAATACTCGTATATCTATTACTTAATTGAAATTCCGCTTCCGTTATTACTTAACTAAGCCGATTAGTGATATTGCCGTCAGTGTTGATCTAATAAGGAACTAACTAATAAATATCCTATACGTATATTTCAATATCAAAAAAACATACTTCTCAAAGATTATTCAAGAACAACCACAAACTATAATATACCGACCCATGACTACTTACCGTTTGGAATTGTTTAAAAAGGAAATTGAATATAATATTTGTATGTTATCAACTTATCACTCTCACAAAATAATTCAAATAGCTTGTAGCAAAAATAATAAGCTAAAGTTTAGTGATTGGGCTACTATAGGCATACATAGCAGTAGGTATAGGCTTTATGAAGATTCAAGAGTTACTCAAGAATTATCAAAAAAGTATGTTTAACTGCTAAAGCAAATTATATTAGCTCGAGGCTGAAAGGACGACTAAGTGAAAATTGTTTGGAACATTATAAATAGAGAATCGGGTAAACTTAAAACTCGCGATTGTGAAGTCAACATTTTCACGGAAAATCTACAGGTCATGTCATATCAAACAACGATGTTGCCATGGCATTCGAGAACTTTATCAAATACAGCATTTAGTTCTGCGAAATGTGTCCAGTCATCTGGGGCCCTAGCAAACGCTTTACTTTGTACTAATGTTAGTAAATGTAATGTAATATTAAATTTTAGTCAATTAGATTCAACGAAGATTATAAAAAAGTACAAATCGCTCATTTTAAAGAAAACAGAGGATTTATGGGGAACATCAGTAAAAGTTATTAATCTTGTCATAGAGGTCATTGCGCCCCACTTGGCCATGATTTATAATAATTGCATATCCGAAGGTATTTTTCCGAATCTTATGAAGTATAGTAAAGGATCTTTGAATCGGGTGATTTAAACGACCTAGCCAATTGCCGTCCCATATCAATACTACCAGTTAATTATGTCAATGGTGTGCTCGCATGCCTGCAATGTTCACGCACGTTCATCAACAAGATTGGCTACATTAGCCACTTGCGAGCGCACCAGCGACAACGACGAAGTTGAAAGCGGTCGCCGTGGCCGAAATCGGCCGTGGAGCGTATTATTATTACCAGTATTGAGTATAGTTCTTGAGAAATTAATGTTAAACGATATGATAATGCACTTCAATAGAAATAAACTGCTTACAAGTAATCAATTCGGATTCACAAAAAGGCGTTCCACGACTGATGCAGCATCTGTGCATTAACGCATTGATAGACAGTAGACGCCTATAGGCGTAATTCTATTGTGTCCGGAATAGTCTCCATCAAACTGTTAAACATATTTCCAATATTTGGAAGAACTCATGTGTTGCGATTGGTATATATTGTGATCTTTCCAAATCATTCAGTCAACAAAACGCTCATTTTGAAACTAAAACATTATGGTTTGTCTAATAATGCTTTATGTCTTTAAATCTCAGCAATAGGACACAAACATTTGTTGTAAATGGAACCCAGTCTAGTGGAGCTGCAGTGAGATTAGGAGTGCCTGGGGGCTCTATTATAGGTCCATTTTTATTTCTGGTTCATATAAATGATCTGCCGTGTATATAGTATTATTTGCGGCTGATATATCATTAATCTTTAAAGTTGACCGAAAATCAACAGACTGTAGTAGAGTTAATAACACACTGGTCAAAGTACTTAATTGGTTTACCGTTACCAATCTGCTACTTAATGCAAAGAAAACTAAATGTGTTCAATTTTCGTTACCAAATGTTAGATCGGTGGAAAAAGGGTATACTTTTAAATAATTAGTGTTTAGAATTAGATGATAAAGCAATATTCTTAGGTATAACATTAGACAAAAATCTATAATGGAGTCCCCATATAGTCGTTTTAGCGCGTAAACTAAGTTCGGCCGCATATGCTATTAGAAAAATTTGACAGTTGACCAATGTTGAAACAGCTCGCTTAGTTTATCATAGTTATTTTCATAGTGTTATGTCGTACGTTATTCTGGTTTAGGGTAAAGCAGCTGACATACAGACAATCTTTGTGTTACAAAAAAGAGCCATTCGCTCCATATACAACCTGGACTCACTTGAATCTCTAAGAGAACTTTTTTAAGAAATTAACATAATACTGTGGCGTCCCAATACATTTATGAGAATATTATTAAGGACCTAGGCGTGAATTACAATGAGACGGGGTAAGGCGAAGGCGAGGCGCGGCTTCAGTGTAATTTAACGGCACGTTGCCTTCCTACATTTTGTATAAAAATGTTTGAAGCGGCATCGTGCCTCCGCTGCGCCTGCACCGTACCTTCGCCACGCCTGAGCCGCGCTTTCGCCACGCCGTTTCCGCGTCGCTAGCAGACACGATTTCAGCGCCGCGCGAAGAGGACGTCGCTTGTTATACAGTATGAGCCGTATTTATCAACATCAAAAATGCGTGACGATATTGAATATAATATAGAATTCTGCGAGATAGTTGAAGAATATCCAACTCTTTACGACTATACCAGGCCGGAGTACCCACAGTAATAGAAATGTTCAGGATAAGATATGGAGAGACCGGTTCTCTCCAATTTGTATGCTGCTTCTGAAGAACGTGATTTACTTTCGACAATATAATTTGGATACATTCTTGTGACATTTTATGCACTGTACGAAAACGATCAGGATATTCATGTAATTTTTCCATTATTTTAAAATATCTATATTCTTCTGACAATTTCCATACAGGAAGGACCCAATATCTTCTGTGCTTCTGTACATTAATGAGTTGCAGCAAAGCATGCGCATCTTCGCCTTCTGAAGAGGAAGACATGCTATCGCAACTAAGTCAGCCTGTATAATGACGCATCGTACCGTCTCTTCGCCGCTTCTGTATAACTTTCGCGTTTAACGTTCGTCTCAGTGTAATTCACGCCCTAGACTCGTTCTTTAGTACTTACTAAAAATAAAAATAAAATTGCCACTTAAAAGTTACGTGTTTGCAAAGTATACAAGTCTTTTTTCGGTCAATGTATCTTCTTCTTCTTTCTAGACCAGGGTCCCATTTACTAATGGTCGGCCTTCCTAGTCTGCATTTTCCATTTAGCACGATTTTGTGCTACGTCCTTATCTAAATGAGCTTCGTTTAGATCTTTTTCGATCGTCGTTAACCATGTGGCGGGTGGTCTTCCACGAGAACGTTTCGTTGTGGGTAAGGCTAGGGCAAGCTTCACCATATGGTCCTCTTGGCGTCTTTGAACATGTCCGTACCACCGTAAGCGTTTCTCTTTAACTTTATCTACTATTGGGGCAACTCTAAAGCTTCCCCTGAGGTACTCATTTCTTTCATACACATATTTACTTAAGTAAGTTAGTAGGTCACTGTAATGAGCATATTTTTTTTTGGAAAAAATGACTGACTGTTGAGTTTCTTTCAGCGTTTCTTCTCGGCAGTGGTTTTCTTTTGCAGGAACGCTAGTAGATTTTGACTTGTAAAAGTGCCATTGCGGCCTACTTGCAGAATAAAGTTCATTTATTTCATTTAATAATGGAAAAGACTACACGACTTATTATTAGCTACGAGTAGATAGCTAATACTGCCAATAACCTCGTCTATAACAACATGTAAGCATCATCTCAAGTACGGATAAATTTAAGGGCCGACGCATGCAGCACCCAGTCGACACTCGCACGTTGCCGATACGTAAGAAACTTTTGTTATTATAATTGATCATCCCAGATCAATGGGAAAAGAGGGGAAGGAGCTGCAGTGGGGCACATGAGGCTCCATAAATTAAATAACAATATAACAACTGACCTGCATCTGTGATACAGACTATGCTAGCGGGAGAAACCAGTGCAATAAATTATTGTAATATTATAAGCCGTAATCGCCTTACGTCTAAGTTTTCGCATGGCGAAATGTAAGCGATGAATATGAACAATAAAGTTTTTTACCTTAACGACTTAGCGAAGAGGCTGCAAAATATTTTAAGATCATTAAAAGAGATGAGCTGCCTCGATAAAAATTGACTTTCGACTATTTTTATCTTCTATTCTAAAATGCTATTTTTTATCACTAACAATTTTTTACGATAGTTCAAGTTTAATTGACGTATAACAGCGGTGACGACTATGTATTTATTGATATGTTGTTCCTGCAAAACAAATGTGTCCATATCATAAAAAGACTGTCGTTTCAGAACTTTATGCGCTTTTTTCTGGGGGTCAATTCTCGGGTTCGATTGAGTTGATCTCTATTCGAGATTCCATACAAGTGACTCTACCATTCTATACAATGTCACGATAGACATGCATCTCGATCGGACCGAGAATGCACTCTTTGTTGACGAGTCCATTAATAATAATAATAAAATAAATATTGAGGGACAATCTTACACAAATCGACCTAGTCCCAAACTAACCAAAGCTTGTACTATGGGTACTAGACGACGATATATGTACATAATTATATATATTTCATTGAAGACATTGACCGTACAGCGGGCCAAATAGTTATTAGTGGCGTAGCGAAAATACCATAGAACTCGTTTTTAGGATTTTCGGATGACGGGAGAGATCTGGTTTCAAATGGTGAACGCTTTTACGAAACAAAATTGATTGATATTTATATTTCTAAATATCCTCATAAAATACTAATTGATTTAATACTATCGAAATTTTAGTATTCTATGAGGTGATGTAGAAATATATGTAGATTAAGTACTAAAGCCAGAAAATGTGGTATGGCATGAACTATTAATTTTTAGTCAACTCTACTAAGTGATTTTAAGTTCAAAGCCTATGTAACGTTGCGGATTAGAATAAGTAAACTGTAGGTATTTGTAGGTACTTTTGTTTATTGCTATAAATAATACGTATAGTTATGATTATATTTGTATTGAAAACATCGTGTCATCTTATTTTTCCTCGTTCCCGTTTCGGGATCAGCTTTCCTTATCTAGATAACATCGTGTAATAAAAAAATGCTTAGGGGAGAACGTGGGGAGAACTCGGATTCCCTGGTTCGCCGTTTGTTAGGCTTCAGCCCGCCAAACACCTTGTCATGCAATCCCTTTCTTTCCGCGCCTATCAATAATATACTATTATCACAGGGGGGTGTCATCAGCGATAAACGACTGCAGTCACTTTGTCGGCGTGTGAAATGTACCCCAGTGTTTGACACGGGGGGGGGCTTTCATGGCGCTACTAGGAGCCGGGCCACACTGCTCCGTTGCGTTGCGTTGCGTTCCGTCGCGTCGTCGCAATGGATTTAATGTGGCATGTCATAAAAACTATACGTGAAACGTCGTATATAGCGTCGCTGACGCAACGCAACAGCCCAGCTCTAACTAAAAAATCCAAGTAATATATTGCGGTGTATTGAATAATATTTTCCCATTGGGCAAACTCGAAATAGGACTACACCTGAAGTGACAATCAATTACTGTAATGTATTAAGTGATTAATATAATAATATGTCATAGAAATACCATAATATATAATTATAATTACGTCGTAAAAATGCCTCTGATAAACCATGTACAAAGTACAAAGCTCAAGGCGGGAATCGTCGAGCGGAGCCGAATACTTCCGAGCACGAGGCTGATATTCACAATGCCTACTGACTTACGGAAAATAATTCACAGAGGAACCATTATAAGCCTTACCTCCGATTATGCGCATAGTTGTCAAGTCATGATATACGAATGGTATTAAACAACTTGTCCTTGGCATTGGCGTGCCATTTTCAGAATGAACAATGATTTTGATTTTATTTAGAAGTTTTTTTTTTATGAAGGTTCATATAAACAGGTCAGAATGTTTACTATAACCGAAAATGCTTGCCGAATGAAATTATGTCCCTACTTATGCTAAGCGTGTTCCTTCCTATGAAGGGAAATACATTAAACACACTTATAACGACACTAAATTTAATTTGCCAAGGTAACGTAGATTTTATCTAGATCATGATTATAATTTTAAATTTATTAAGCGTCGTGTATATTACAACAATAAGGTTTGTAATAAATATAAATAACAGTGAAATAATAAAGCTCGTTCACTGAAGTCGTGAAATGTAGAACCTGGCTGCAAAAATAGCTCTTTTATTAGTACATAATAAAATAATTTTTAAGAAAAAAAAACCGACCTCAATGTCGAGGCCGGTGACAGATTATTATGCTTAGATGGTGCACTCTTAGATTCCATACAATAAAATACAAATGGCTATAAGTATGTTTATAATGGGAGAAGATTAAGTACACTCAATTCCTCATGGAATCCTCTATCAGAACTCATGCTTGACAAAAATGTGTCCTGAAAACCTAGATTGCTTGATAAACAAAACTAAGAGAACAAATCACCAAACGTGAACTACACGTCGTTGAAGAGTTCCGTTCTGATTATCATCAGCTGTTCCACTTCATCAAATGCCACTTTTAGAATGAAAATGCTTGACTAGTTCATGAAAATACTAAAATCACTATTTGTGTGCCTTTCACATTTGAGGAGTTCCCTCGATTCCTAATGGATCCCATCATCAGAACTCGAGCATGACAAAAATTAATCGTGAAAATAGAACTTGCTTAACAAATACAGCTAGAAGGACAAATCGCCAAACGTGAACTTTTCGCTGTTGAAGAATTCTGTTCTGATCATCATCAGCAGTTCCACTTCATCAAATGTCACATGTTTGTATGATAATGCCCGATTTGTTGATAAAAATACAAAAATCACTATATGTTTGCATTTAAGATTTGAGGAGTTCCCTCAATTCCTCATGGATCCCATCGTCAGAAATCGAGCATGTCAAAAATTAATCGTGAAAATATTCTTGGACACTTGGATTTTATTAAAAAAAATCTAGGTTTTAATTCGGTTACACGTTAGAATAACCTATCAGTCTCCAGAATGTTCGAGGAGCTTTAAGCCAAGCGGTATAAAAGGACGCGCGCGTTCTGAGTTGTTCAGTTCAGTTCAAAATGGAACCGCGTCAACTACGAGCGATCATGCTTTACGAGCATAATCTAGGAACGAGTGCAAGACAAACGGCCGAGAAAATTAACACTGCGTTTGGACAAGGCACTACTGCTCATTCCACAGTGAGTTATTGGTTTAAGTCTTACGATAAGGGGGATACGAGTTGTGAAGACAAACCTCGCTCCGGTCGGCCAGTTGTCTTCGACGCAGACCTTCTACGCCCACATTTGGAAAGACATCCGGATGCGACTACCAGGGTCTGGAAGAAAGAACTTGGATACGACCATTCCACTATAATTCGGCACCTGCATGCAATGGACTACCACAGAATAATGAGTCGGTGGACACTCCACGCTCTAACAGACAGCGAGCGTGCAGCACGTGTGACCATATGCGAAAGTCTCCTCCTGCAACCACACAGACAAGACTTTCTCAGGTCCATTGTCACTGTCGACGAATCCTGGGTTCACTATAACAACAAAACGCGGCAGGCCTATTGGGTCCCACGCGGAGAAAAGGCGCCAACAGAACCACAACCAGATCGTCATGGACGAAAGATAATGCTATCAGTTTTCTGGGATTGGTAGGGCATTCTCTATTGGGAACTGTTGGACGAGAAGCAGACTATTAACGCTACTATTTATAGAGAGCAACTGCAAAAGTTAGCCTCAGAAATAGCGACTAAGCGTCCAAAAAGGCTGTCTGTATCACTTCTTCAGGACAACGCTCGACCACATATTGCGAAGTCTGTCCGCCACATTTTGGAAAAGCTGAACTGGACAGTGGTACCTCACCCGCCATACAGCCCTGACATTGCGCCGTCGGACTATTGTCTGTTTCGGGCTCTAAAGTTACATCTAAGAATGAAGAAGTTTGAAAATTATGAACAAATCCGAGACGACATCGCCGAGTTTTTTGACCACCAGCCTCCTGCTTTTTGGGAACACGGTATAATGTCTTTGCCAGAGATATGGTTACATGTCGTTGAACATGACGGTCATTATATTGTGAACTTAGAACTTGCCTTACAAACACAGCTAGGAGGACAAATCGCCAAACGTGAACTTTTCGTCGTTGAAGAGTTCTGATCATCAGCAGTTCCACTTCATCAAATGTCACATTTTTGTATGAAAATGCTTAATTTGTTGATAAAAACATAAAAATCACTATATGTTTGCCTTTAAGATTTGAGGAGTTCCCGCGATTCCTCATGGATTCCATCATTAAAACTGCGTTTTGACAAAAACAGGACCAACTTGGATATATGTACTTACAACCAAAAAAATATTATTTTAAATCGGTTAAGAGATTAAAGTAACAAGTAAAAATAGTTTATTCTTCAAATTAGGCATATTACATGCACATATGAACGTCAATAAACTACCGTCAATAAATGACAGAGTCATGGAGTAACAAACATAAAAAAAAACATACAACCGAATTGATAACCTCCTCTTTTGAAATCTTGAAGTTGGTTAAAAATAAAATCCGGCATTTCGACTTCTAGTAAACGGTGCGCTTTAAAAGCACAATGTTCGTGAACTGTTTATGTATTTTTCTTGTTTTAGAAACCAACTGAAACACTAGACGGTAACTTGACACCACAAAAAATAATTATACGAGTATAAGCGTGCAATTTGTATAGATGCAGTATAATAAAAAAAGTGATTTCGTAGTGTACGCAGTTTTCACTACAAAGGGGAGAACAAGTTGTAGCTTTGGCTACATGTGTAGCGACACCAGCGATACGCGAACGTGAATATGTGACCGAAATAATCCATAAGAGATCCTCTTTCAATTTATGTCCAGAATTGCGACACTCGTATCCCCCACACGGTGAACTGATGACCTGGTGAAGGTCGCGGGTGTCCGCTGGATGCGGGTGGCGCAGGACCGGTCATTGTGGAAGTCTTTGGGGGAGGCCTATATCCAGCAGTGGACGTATTTCGGCTAATTGCGACGTATCTAGAGCTTATGGTTATTAAAATAACGTGATACAACGTATGCCGTTCGTATTCTTATTGTGTACCTAAGTCGTTGATAAAGCCGCCTCGAGGTAAGCCAGTCATGTCAAGCTGACACGCGTTCATTAACTCTTTGAATAAAGTGTCCAAGAACAGTGCACGTCTAAAAACTAAATCATAGGCAAGCCTGGTGCATTGAGTGCATTACTTAGATGTTTGTTGGACATACCCCATAGAGGGTATGTTTCCCTCGGGCCATCCAATCAACGATAACAGGCCGCACAAACGTTTCTCAATACATAGTCAATTTACGTCACTTAGCTCGAGTTCACGGAACACCTACCGAGGAAGCAATGGGGTCAGAGATAAATGACGGTGAATTGCAGTCGACTACAAAGAGATACATCTCTGTGTACATCTTTTTGTATTCTATCGTGCAGTCCGCATGTATTGGCGACAAGAGGCACAGACACGAAAATCATGGAAATCAAGAAGCGGACATGATCAGTTAAGCTGTTTTTAAGTTATCGTAAAAAGTCTTCCATACTTAGTTCAAGTAAATTTTTAACAAAAAAAAAACCGAATGCAAACTTTGCCAGACCCCATCCTCCTGCTATATAATTTGAGTTCCTTCGATGTAGCCTTACTTACCTCATTCTCTTGGTATATAATTTGAGGAGTTCCGTCGATTTTTCCAAGATCCCGTCATCAGATCCAGACTTGGTGACAATGGGACCAACTAGAAAACACACCCTTTCAAACAAAAAAAGAATTTATGAAATCGGTCCACTAGTCTCCGAGTAATCGGTGAACATACATAAAAGAAAATATTCCGACGAATTTAGAACGGCCTCCTTTTTTGAAGTTAAAAAGACGTACGAAACGCTGCGAAGGTATTCCCTTTCGCTTGTAATTGATTTTTTTAAATAAAGTTCTCTGAGCATGGCCCGACATGGTCTTGGTTGATCTTTTTCTTACTAGTAATAACAAAAAAATCTATTTAACTGAAGTAAGTTTGAAACGTTATGTATTTTAAAGTATAATCAAAAGTATTTGATTTTGAACCTTCTTACTTGGCTAGTAAAATCGCTTTTTGAATGGTATAATTTCATATAATTCAGAAAATTCAAAAGATTTTAAATATAGCAGGTTGCTGCGCTTACATGCGTGAACTGTTATGTTATGTGTCTCTATATATGGTTACACGATTAAGCAGCGTAGGTACCTAATTCGATGAATGAAAACCAAATCGCAAATATTACCAGGCAGCTGGGGATATGTCGCCTTAATTCATAGATTACGATGAGGCCCACTTCCTAGGCATCACACCTCTATGTACGATTAAATAAATAAATAAATAAAGGCGGACAATCTTACACAAATCGACCTAGTCCCAAATCCCAAACTAAGCAAAGCTACAACCACACAAAGGTACAGCGTTTATCTTATCCATCTTGTAGATTATTGCTACTTGATGGATAAGATAAACACTGCTATACCTACACGCGACAAATCGATTAACTCTTTGACTGCCAATAATTTCGTAGCGCTACGCTCGTAGCGAATACCATGGAAAAATTCGTAGGTCGAGCAAAGTTTCTAAAGCTTGAAACTCAGAGCGCGACGCAGCGTCGTTGCGGGGCGGAGGCAGTTTTGGGTTAAAGCGAACGTGGTCCGGGGGACATCGCACCAGGAACCGCGCGGGATAACGGAGCGGAGGCTGCGTGTGTGACATATGAAGCAGTACTCGACAGTATCGACAGTCGACAGTTTCGGAAAGATCAAAAATTAAAAACAGCCTCCGTCCCGCATTATCCGCGTCGCTCTGTGCGCTTTGATTTAAAATTTTACAATGGAAGCCCAAATCACAGCGTTGTGCTATCGCATACCTACGCGTGAACCTCAATTTCGTCACACGGCTACAACTACAAGTACTAAGACTACGAGTACTAATAATAATATAGTAGTAATTTGGTAGTAATGCAGACTATGCGGATATTTAAAAAAATAGGTTAAAATGAAAAATAAAGCGTAACGTATAACATTGCAAATATTCGTCACCTGTATACGGTGTGTGTTTTCCTCATTGCTATACTTTAAAATCATTCTTTAAAAATAAAACTTCTAAGTACAAATTCAATATATAAAATCACCAATTCTTCATTCTTCTTCAATATATACAAATTGATTCAAAAAAGTATAATAGTTAATAATTCACGTACCCTGACATTTGATTTATTAATTATTATTTATTTATTTATTTCTTAAGCATACAACGAATTTACCAATAAATACAAGTCCTGCAAAACTGTTTTATACAGTATGTCTGCAGGAAGACTTTTCAAACACTATAATATTAAATAACAAAATTTGTATAACTTAATGTTATACAAATTTTGTTAGTCACAATAGTTAAATAATTCTATGGCAGAGTATCTAATAAATGCTTTTTTAGTTTTCTCGGAAATACATGTTTATCTTGCTCGAGACGGTTGTCCTCGGATAACAGTATGTGTGCTGCAATTCACACTCGAGTAGACTTAAATAAATAATTACGCTCTGTAGTCGAGGGTAATTGTTATACTATTTAGATTGAACTGCTAAAACAACACTTAAAACTGTCATAAAGTACGGAAGTATATCAATAGCCTCAGTTTTATTTTCTAGACACTTACCTTTTCCGCATGTGTGGCGATTCATTTCCAAACTGCTCCGCTTCAAAGTCAGTATTACTCACCTAAATTATATGAATATTATTATAGTACTTATGTAATGGACGGTTAAATATCTTGCGTCTAATTGTACGTTGGATTGGAGCATGGATAGCATTAAATGCCAATATAGGCGCCAATATGTCATAATGTGGGTCATACAGAGATTTAGGCGCTAATCTTTCCTATTTCGGACATACCGTTATGTTGCTGTTCCTATGATACCCCAGTACTGGTTTATCCTTAAAAAACACACATTGCTCATGTGAAAACCCCTTCTTAACTCCTTCAGGGGATGATTTAAAAAATGCCCTAATTAATGATTTTATCTGTACATTAGGATCTTGCGAACAAATTTTTAAGTTTGTTACTTTTAAAACGACATATAGGTAACATGTCGTTTTTAAAGTACACACATTCTACCTTTTTTATCTCTTAGGGGATGATTTTTTACAACAACGCTTAACATTTATTTTGTTTTCTAATTAGTAACTGTTATACAAACATTACTTTCCAAATGAACGGTTCAACCTTATTTCATACCCTTAAGGGTTGAATTTTGAAAAATCCTTTCTAAGTTCTCGTCTACGTACTTCAACCCATTAACGCCCTAAATAAAACCGGCTGTAATTTGCTGGGTTTATGTTATTTATTAAATACAAACTTACAAAATTAATAATTTACACAGAAAAAAAACAGAATGGCTTTACTTGTGCGAGTACAGCAGGCGCTAATGGGTTACAGAATATATGTTTCAAACTTCACGATCGTTATGTTACTGACATACATAACAAATAACATATATGCAAGAATTTTATATTATTTACAGAAGATTATTGTTTACTGCTCAAATAAATCCCAGACTTTATACAATCTCCACTCCATTACGCCAATTTAAGAATTAAGCTCAGCCAGCTTAACATGCGGGTATTTTTGATACTTTTTAGGGTTCCGTAGCCATAATGGCAAAAGCTAAACCCTTACCTAGGTATAGATTCGTCATGTCTGTCCGTCCGTCCGTATGTCACAGCCGATTTACTCGTAAACTATGACCACTACAACTATGAAATTTGGTGTGAAGGTGTATGTAATGAACCGCTATATAAATATGATATGGAATTACGAAAAAATATTACCCTGGGGGCACCCCATACATGTAACAGGGGGGCCAAATTTTTTTTATAAATGCACATAGGCTTGTGGGATATCAATGGATAGGCCTTCAAAAATGACACAGAGGTTTCTAAATAACTTTCCCATTTAAGTCAACAGTTGGTGAGATATTAGCCGTCAAAGTCGTGAAAGTGTGTCCCTCCTCCCCTCTCTAATTCCCAAACTAAGAAGTTTAAAATTCTGAAAAAAATCAAGATGATGTACATTTATAAATCCTTTCAACGATTTTTGGTTTAAACAAGATAGATTTAACGGTTTTTGAGTTATAGCTGAAAAACTGTCATGCCAAACAAAAGGGTGTAAGTGCCGTAAGTTTCCTATGAAGATACGACCTTTGTGTGCGGTCCGACACGCACTTGGCCGGGTTTTTTTTCTGTATGACCCGTGTATTAGGCGGCAGAAAGATCATCGTTAAATAACAATCATATGACTTTGGCGTATTGATTTTTTTTAGCTTAATTCTTGGTTCAAACAGTTCGACGGAGGAGAGCAGAATCTCGGGTTTTTGGGTTTAATGAAAACTATTTCTATTATTAAGTACAGGGATGCAAAAGGACAAGCATCATAAGCAAAACATAATATGTATAATACTCACATCTAAAATTCGACTCGATCGAACCCTGAATTCAAGAGCTACAACAGGTGGTTGCGAATTGGGAACGTGGGCCAACGCTTCTTCCTTAAGGCAGCGAGTAAAATCCATTATGGCTAAGTACCTACTATGGCTAAGTAATATAGACTAGAGCCTCGACTCGCAAAAGAATCCAATACTACTAAATTTGCGTTTGGGTATGTCGTGTTGTATTTCTAGTGGTGCTTAAGGTCGCCAGAGTTACTAAAAATTAAAGTACCGACGTCAAATTTCTTTCTTTCCAAATTTTGAGGGAATTTTACGGATAGCTTTATCTTTTCTTGTATTATTTATTGACTTTTATCATGAAAAACAATCCAACCACTCGTTTTCTTTACGAGTACAAGTATAATACATCGAATCATCATCATCATCATCCCACAGTCTTCCACAATACGTCTGATACCAATGAAAAATTAATTTTTGAAGTAAGCTTTATTAATATTATTAGTCCTTAGTATTAATTGATTCATATCAAGCAATTCTAAATAGATATGCAGTATCAGCAAGCCCACGTGTCTTATGATTGCAAGAATTTTCGTTCAAATAATGTTTCAAATACATGAAGAGGGCATGGGGAGGGACTCGCTACTTTAAGTAGGACGTATTAGAAAAAGATTTAGCTTATGATAGTATAGATAGGTACCTACACTTTTCCCGTTCGCAAGAAAATAATACATAAATACAAACATCACGGTCAGATTCAAAGGAAGGTTGTTGTATTGCGATGCAGTATTATTCATATGAAGCATAGATATTCCTCGGGATTCTTCATTAACATAAGTAACGCGTATCAAAGTAACTAAAACATGATACTTATCTACTTGATTCAATTATAATTTTTCGCGTAAATAAATTTGTTTACTTTTAAGAAGAAGTTTAGAAGGTAAAAAGTTTTGTAATTGCTTTAGGCTTCCCATCGGAGGAGACAGGGCTACCTCCAATAACGACAATATTTAACAAACGACTTCGTTCAAATTCTACATCAATATTGGGTGACGCGTTATCATGTTATTCGTACGATGTCATGTCAACAGTATCGCAATACGGAACCTTCCCTATCTGCCAGGGCCTGTTACTTACTTGTAAAGTATAAAATCTTGGTCGAGCGGCGTGAGACGCGGCGGACCGCCGTCGTCAACTCAACAACATGGCGATCGCGCACTGACTCTTGACCACTCACGCGCACACACACATATCAACACATACATGTATAACATGCATACGACTCGAAGTGCACTTTGTTTACCTGCAATAAAAAAGGGATCTGTGAATTTGGTTGGTTGCGCCGCAAACACATACCCTATTCGCAATAGAGCCATGCCTGTCAGGTGTAACATTTTCAAAGGCACTGAAAGTCATACGTATCATCGCAAGTACGTTTAAACCCTTTAAAGTAGCGCGTGTGGTAGGCATTCACTACTTTCTCAAAACGATAGTCACCTGCTAGGCTAGCACAAGAGTTGCCGAAAGGCTTCGTCACACAGACATCCCGCTAGCGCCGGGCATTCTGTGTGACCAACCCTTAATAAGCGAGATAGGCTATACGTCTCTTTTTAAATAGATCACTTTAATATTTATGAACGAATACTAATACGCAAAGACCTGAAAGTTGCCTGACACAGCCCTAGTAGTACTGTCAGAGCGTGACCTACAATTTATGCGCTTTTTGGTATCAGTTTACGTAGCAGCCAAGACAGTACTACTGGCAGCCTAGATAGATCATGCTAGCGCATGCATTTATGACAAACATGTATTGTAACATTCGTCCTCCACATTTACAAGTATGTTATTCTGGAAGGGCTAATGTTACATGAGGGAGGGGGGAGGGACGAATGCTAAATGTCCGACATATAAAAACGATCATGCTTACTAGGTTTTTATAAAATATGCAATGCATAAAACTAGTGGCTCTGTGAGCTGAGGAATTCGCATAAAAATTTTTTTACAAATTTCATAATCCATCCTGCTCACTAAATTTCACTAGAATCGGTTGAGAAATGCGACCTGTAGAGGAGAACATGCGGACAGACAGATATACGAAAGCTGGAACGGACACGCTTCGCTCGCATCGCTCGCTCGGTCAATAATAGTGAGACTAGTACAGCCTGGCAGCATCTCGAGGGAACAGCTTTGCACTCATTCGTACGCAGTGATCAATTAAAACTGCAGTGATTACCGAAATACCGATTTATTGATAAACTGAATAGAATGCTGCACTCCGCGGTGGTCGAACATGCTCTGAAGTGATTCGCGGTTTTGTGCAATGTTACTTGTATGTGTGTGAGTGTGTGTGCAGTTCTGGACGAAAAATGATGAGTACGCGTGTTCGCTATGGGCGGTTGGAGATCATACATGCTGGAACAATGTTGTGTTTAGGTAAAGCGCAAATTGTAACATCAGAACTGACGAGGCAGCTGACCCATACCGTTACTTTGCCTAACGAATACTCGTATGTCTCATTTTAGTCTTTCTATATATTTTCGTCTCCTTTTCGGGTGGCGCAGGACCGATCATTGTGGAATTCTTTGGGAGAGGCCTTTCAGCTGACATGATGATGATATATTGATACTAGCTTTTGCCTGCGACTTGTTGCCTGACGCAAATTAAGAAAGTTTTATGCATTGTCGCGGTCATTTAAAATAATGCTGTTGTAGTTAGTTTCATGTGACACTTAAACCTCTGCTTAACACATTATTACACTTTTTTTTTTTTTTTTTTTTTTACTCTGGATAGGTTTGCGCTTGACCACAAATCACCTGATGGTAAGCGATATTGTGGTCTAGGATGGAGCGCGCTTACCTAGTAAAAACCGGTTCACTCTCGTCTTGAAGACCGTAAGGTTGTAGTTTTCAGGGAACAAGGATTCCGGCAAGGAGTTCCACAGCTTGGCTGTTCTCACAATAAAGGAGGAAGCGAAACGCTTCGTGCGAGTTTTTGGAACTGCCACCGTAAAACGATGTCGCCTTGCCGTATCCCTGGTCGTCCGATGGTAGAAGGGAGCGGGGGGTATTATACTGTGCAGTTCATCAGCACACTCCCCGAAATGCAACCGATAGAAAACCGAAAGACTAGCAACTTTGCGGCGATGTTCTAAACTGTGCAGTTTCGCATTGCAAAGAGAGTCCTTTCCTATGAGCTTCCTGGCACGTTTCTCGATTGTTTCCAACGCCTCAAGCTGGTATTTAGCCGATCCATCCCATAAATGCGAACAGTACTCCATGCACGTTCGTACCTGTGCTTGATATAAAGTAAGCAACTCTTTCGGCTTAAAGTACCGTCGCACTTTTGAGAGGATGCCCAGCTTTTTTGCAGCTAACTGAGCCTTAGACTCAATGAAGGAGCCAAAGTTGAGAGTCGGAGACAATGTTACACCTAGAAGCTCGAGGCGGTCGGTAATCGGCACGGTTACATCTCGGAAAGTAGGGGCCAGGTCAAATGGCCTCTTTTTTGCGGAAAAAAGACACGCCTGGGTTTTTGCGGCATTGAACCCAACCAGATTGGCATCGCCCCAATCGGAAACTGCCTTGAGAGAAAGGTTCAAACGCTCAACCATGGCTTCTCTGTGAGACTGGATTTCGACCGCACTGGCTCGCGCTGTGGATATATAGCTCTCTACGACAGTGCTGTCGTCCGCGTACCCAATGATACCAGGATTTAGCAGGTCGTTGATGTGGAGCAGAAAGAGAGTCGCAGAGAGCACTGACCCCTGGGGGACACCGGCGTTGACAGCCATTAGATCTGACGAGCAGCCATCAATGACCACTCGAATATATCTATCCCTCAGAAAGTCCGATATCCAAGCACAAAAACCAGCCGGCAGACCATAAGAAGAAAGCTTGCTTAAAAGGCCGTCATGCCAGACCCTGTCAAAGGCCTTAGAAATATCAAGAGAAACCGCTAGAGCTTCTCCGTAGTTCTCAATGGCCTCACTCCAGATGTGTGTGGCGTACGCTAGAAGATCCCCAGTGGACCGATTTCGGCGAAAGCCATATTGGCAATCACTAAGGAGGTCATTAGATTCTAGGTACGCCAGGAGTCTATTGTTCAGGACACGTTCCATACTCTTGCAGAGAATGGACGTGACCGAAATGGGCCTATAGTTAGCAGGGTCAGCGCGGCTGCCCTTCTTGGGTACAGGCTGCACATTAGCAAGCTTCCAAGATTTCGGAACTATACCAGACTCAAGGGAAAGTCGAAAGAGGCGTGTCAGCACAGGAGCCAACTCAGGTGCACAAGTCCTCAGTACAATGGCTGGTATACCATCGGGGCCACTGGCTTTATTCACGTCAAGATTGCGTAGCACTCTTCGTACCTCCTTTTGGCGAATGATAATTTCCGGCATGGCTGTCGGGCAGCCAGAAGGTGCAGGAGGTGAGGCGCTACCAGCATCCAGACGCGAATTCTCCGCAAACATAGAAACAAACAAGTTTGCTTTCTCGTCCGCAGTGTGGGCCAGCGACCCATCAGGTTTTAGCAGTGGAGGCAGTGAGGGGCGGCAGAAATTCCCCTCGACCGACTTAGCCAGGGACCAAAAAGCTTTACTACCCGCGGGGTACGAAGCTAATTTACTCCCTACGCGGCTTATGTGGTCGAAGCGGGCCTTCTGAAGGACCTTTTTGCAGGACTTGGCAGCCTTATTAAAGGCTTTCTTCCTCTGGCTAATATCCTTAGCCTTGCGGTATCGAGCATCAACCCAGGCAAGGTATGCCTCGTGCTTCAGCGCCTCTGCGCGTCCACATTGAGGTCCAAACCAAGGGCGAGTTTTGGCGGACAGACATACATCAGAGTATGGAATAAAATATTCCATACCCAGTCGGAGTACATCCGTCACGGCATCCGCACAGGTTGAAGGACTGCCAGAAGAGAAGCAAACTGACTGCCAAGGATAAGATGCAAAGAAGGACCGCATCTCCTCCCAATCAGCTGACCTGTATCGCCACATCCGCCGACTGCCCCTAGGGCTGGGGTCGGATGGGGAATAAACGGATACAGACTTAACCAGACAATGATCGGAATTACCTAAGGGTGACGAGGTCGTCACCGAGTACCGATCCGGATCATTTGTCAGCAGGAGGTCCAAGCAATAAGGTGTATGCGTATCAACGTCAGGTACCCGAGTAGCACCTTGAACCAGCTGGGTGAGATTAAATGCTAGAGCAAGCTTCCGCGTCTCTCTCCCAGCGTGGTTGGTATCTCGGTATGGGAATAACCACTCCTGGTGGTGGGCATTGAAATCCCCCAAGAACACTAATTGTGCTGTTGGGTACTTCCGCTGAGCCGCATCCGCTGCCTCACAGAGGTATTCGGCGAGTCTAGTTGTCTCCTGGTCTCCGCCAGTGTGCGATCGGTAGACACAGGCGTACAGAATTTTCTCAATACCTGTGTCCACAAGCGCCCAAAGTACTGAGAATCTTCGGTCTTCAAGATTCCGGAGACGCCGACAACAGATGTCATCTCGTACATACATGCAAACCCCTGCCCGAGCCTTGAAGTTATGCTCAAGGGTGTAACCGGGGTAAAGCAGGTATGCAACATCCGACGGGCATCTGATCTGCGTCTCCGTCAAGAACATGAGTCCAGGTTTCTCGGTCTCCAGGTGGTGGTGGACCGGCACGAGATTGGAGTGCAACCCCCGTATGTTGGTGAGGTGCACTTTGTGTGAAAGGGCGTGCATCCGCTGTTGACACGTGTTCCTGTTTTTTGTTCTATTCATATTGAGAGTGAGTGTACGGTGGGGGAGAAGGAAGTGGAATGAGGTTTCATGTCACTAACCTACAGACACGTTGAGCAAGTAAGACATTATTGGGGAGCTGGTGCGGAGACTGCGGGGACGCCCGAGCCCCCCCGAGAATGTCCATCGGGCCCTTTCGTCCGGTCGCCAACCGGCACGATGGCGCACCTCGGGATTTTTCGCGTGTTGGCGGGACAGCCTTTCGTGGCTGGCTCACTAATTGGGTCCCCTACTAACAGCGGTCGGCCAGCGGAGAACCGTGCCTCGGATCCCGCTACCCTCCGCGACCAGATACCCGATGTCTTACAGCCCAAGCGTCGAAAACCGGCCACTGCAACAGTGAAACAACTATTCCGACCCAACTTCCCCGAACGGCGTCACCGGACTACGCGCCGGAACATGGCTGAGCCATTATGGCGGCGTGACTTAGTCCGGAGGGTGGTCACTAGCCACGGCCGAAGCCTACCACCAGTGAAGTGTTACTCGTTTGGCACCACCCAGGGGTCACGTGTAGGGTCTCGAGGGTACACCTACGGACGCGAGTAACTTCGACCCCCAAAACTACACCGTATCATAGTATAAGACCGTAAAATTGCGTGCAAGTACTTCGACCATGTTATGAACTACACAGTTTAATACCCCCCGCCCCCTTCTACCATCGGACGACCAGGGATACGGCGACGACATCGTTATACGGTGTCAGTTCCACTCGCACGAAGCGTTTTTCGCTTCCTCTTTTATTGTGAGAACAGCCAAACTGTGGAACTCCTTGCCGGGATTTATGTTCCCTGAAAACTACAACCTTACGGTCTTCGCGACGAGAGTAAACCGGTTTTTATTAGGTAAGCACTCTCCATCCTAGACAAGAATATCGCATACTATCAGGTGATTTGTTGTCAGGCGCAAACCTATCCACTGTAAAAATATGTAAATGAATGAGCCTTTAGTCGCACGTCGCGTTACATAAAAAATATTATCACTTCTGATACTCCAAACATGTGACTAATAAACCGAGGCTAAAGTAGTACACCCAGGCTAGTTGTCTGTCTCTCTCAAAGTTACTGATTCGCGCATTAGTGAGAATAAATCAGATGTACAGATATCGTTCAACTTAAATGAGCGGATCTGCTTTACTCCGATATCTGTGATGATATGAATACATTTTATATTTATGAATTACAAAAAAAATTTATTAATGTGACCAATCTAAGTAATAACAATACACCAATTTTAACTCTTTTAAAAACTTTGCATTTGATATCAACCAAACAGAATACTTAAATCGATCAATCAGGAAATAGAATTTATCACTAATAACTTTGAGTTCTCGTAGTCCCTATTTCACAATATTTAAAAAAGTGTTATATTGTTTAAGCAACGCTTTGATGCGTTTAGTGGATTAGCTGTGCCCCCCCAACTGTGTGACTCCAGAGAGGCCCAGAGGCCAGGGCCAAATTTTTGGGGTTTTAATTCGTCTACAATTTTATTGGTGTCGAATTATATTGTAGACGAATTAGAAGCCTCAACTATGGTCCAAAATGTGGTCCTTACCCGTTTACATAATTGACTGTTATTGTAATTACCTATAGCACATACTTATGTGAAAAAAAAAGCATGAGAAATGAATCTTAATTATTTCAACAAAGTTGCCGTTAATTTTATCTCTTGCGATACAGACTATGCCGAGTCCAAGAAACCCGGTAATTATAAAATTACCTGTCAAAGGAATGGCTTGTCTTATTTTTATAAATTAATTATTTTTTCTTTAAAGTATAATCTTCAATATAAAAGGCTTTCGTTGCTCTGTACACCTATTGTTGAAATAGTCTCTAGCCCCCAGATAGCAGAGGTGAAGTTTACAAATCCATATAGTTTACATATATCCTGCTGACTGTTTGTATAAACTCCAATCGCTCGTCTATCCTGTGTTTGCATTCACGACACCATCGTTCTCTTTGTTGTTTTGAATATACATATACCTTTATGTATTATTGTTTTTCCATTTCAATATTCGATTGAAACCTTTCGGAGCGACACTTTCAGTTACACGTGTAAAAAATATAAATACTCACAAAACTCATCACTCTACTGAATCAAAAAAAAAAGTATTTTTTTACAAACACTTGGTCGGTCGGATAGTTGCGATCTGCGATAAAACTATTCATGATAAATACCCGTCTAGTTGTCTTGGAGTGAATTTTAAAACACGTAATTATTTGTTAAATTGATTTCATATATTAATTTGACTAACATAGTAGTGTTAAGGTTGAATTAGACGAAGAGTAAATAGCAAACGCATCTTAGGATCTACTGATGGAAGCTAAACTCATGGAGTTACGACGAGATACTACTATTACACTATATTTTTATATACTATATTACTATACAGGGTGATTCAGGAAACGTGAGCAGGACCAACACTACATACTTAGTAAATGGCAATGAATCGTTCACCATTGCATTTAAGTGAAACACACATACTTTTTTCATGGATTTTAATTTCAGTTAAGTTAAAGTTTAATTCTCTATAATCATGGTCACCCTACAACAACTGGTTTATAAAGATTAAACCTCTAACTGTTATGACAGCACTAAGAACCCTCTGGCCACGTGGTCCTACCGCCTTTGTCCTACCGCCTTTGTCCTACCGGTCGGACCACATGAACTTTTATTTCCGATTGATCCGATTGATCGGACTACCAATAATTATAATTCCGCTTCGTCCTACCGATTGGACCACATTTTCCGACTGTTTCGATTGATCGGACTACCAAGAATTATAATTTCGTCCTACCGATCGGATCACATGAACTCATTTTTACCTGTACTATGATAGATTTTTTGTCGCTGCCGTACATAGTAGGTACAGTCAGCCAAAAAAGTGGTCTACCACTTTTCGACTCTATTTATCAAGTAATAGAGTCGAAAAGTGGTAGACCACTTTCTTGGCTGACTGTACATGTACCCACTGATATTCCAATTTTTATTGTTGTGGGTACTTAGACTACGATATATATAATATACAAATACGTAAATAAATAGAAAACTCCCATGACTCAGGAACAAATATCCGTGTTCATCACACAAATCAATGCCCTTACCGGGATTCGAACCCAGGACCATCGGCTTAATGTTCGCAACACATATCTATTGACATTAACATTTGATATTGTCTTCATATTATTTTCTAAGAAAGTTACCTAAATACGCAGTAATCGCAGTCGCATTACTCATGGTCTAGAACGCGTGATCCGACTGGTGGGACCACGTGGTCTCAGTTAATGATAGTTTCCAAAGTCCAACTTATTAATCGGATCAATCGGGAAAAAGAAGTTCATATGGTCCTATCGGTAGGACCACGTGGTCTAAGAAAATTACAGTTTCAATAGTCCGATAGGTCGGTAGGATCAATCGGAAAAAAAGTTCATGTGGTCCGACCGGTAGGACAAAGGCGGTAGGACCACGTGGCCAGAGGGACGAAGAAAGTAAATTGTCACATTGAGTGAGATACGATATTTCAAAAGTAATCGGACTCAGATGACATTCAATTTGAAACGTTTCACTTGACTGAAGTATTCTGATTGTAGAGTGACCATGAATTTCGTAAATAATTTAAAACATTTTGTTTTCAACACCAAAGAAGAAGAACGCTAATTTCACTAATAGCGGTACGAAGCAGTAGCTTATGATCTACTGAATCCATAGTGTTGAGCTTGCTCACGTCTCCCGAATCACTCTGTATATATGATGCGATACCGAAAGAGACTCACTTTGTCTTAGTGTAATATGATAACGAGTGGGAGAGGGAGACACTAAGGGGAAGTGAGTGTCTTCCGGCATGTTTAGCTTATTTGTATCTATGATCAATATTGAACTTAAAACCAATCACGTTAAGTACAAGAGAGACATAGAGTTCAATTTTATTTGTCAAGGTTTAGGAGAATCACATCCACCCAAAGATATTTACGTATACATACAGAAGGATATAAGAGCATTGGCTAAACTAAATTTGGTAGATTTATCTTGAATTTATCGTGGCAAGATTTTTAACAGCTTGATGGGCTTTTAGATCAAATATCGAATACCGCGGTATTCCATCGTACAAATTAACCTGAAATGAAACCGGTTTCGTACTGTGTGTGACTTATTTTACGTTCTTGTGTTTTTGTAGGCTAATTTAACACTACTGCATGAAACTTAAATACAAATATCAAACAACGTGGCGAATTGAACAAGACATTAGAATACCGGCGACGATTCCGGTTTCAGATACGAGTATGTGTTTTGCAGTAATTTCAGGCGTAGCACTTAGAACCCTCGTTCGAGCGACGAAATTTGCGGTAATAAGAAACTTCAGAGGTCAGGCCGGGTCGAATAGTTAGCCGACTCCCGCCGATAAACAAACCACGAGACTAATATGTGTGGATACATTCGGCGGCAGGAAGGGGCGAATTCTCCCATTAGTGTCGCAGAGTGGGCTTAATAATGACACATTATCATCACGAATATTTAATTGGGTATTTGTCAGATGTTAAAATTTATAACACGGTGCCAGTTTATGGATAGTTAACCATGAAAATGTCACAATAAATTATAAATTACTAAATTTGAGCAGTGTCATTCGCGTGCCCTTTTCCCATTTACTCATAGCGTCTGCCTCCTCATAGCGTCTCTTACTTACCGTGTACTTACCCTCGACATTTGACTTATCGCAACATCCCGAATGGATTTTAAAATAAATAAATTTGATGTATACCTAATTACAACGACGTTCTTTTAAGCACATAACACACGCGTAATCTCCACTTACGTGAAATTTATCCAAAACAGAATCGTAATTACGCTCCCTTGTAAAAATAATCAACTGAATAGGCCCGGCAGGGAAACACGATTAAATATTCTTATCAGTATCGAGTGCGGTGAAGTATGGACAATAAACCGGGATTGATTAAAGCTTTCTGCCTTTACACGTACGAAAGACGTAATATGTAGGTATAACACGCCAACGTTCCTTTTTTCGTGGAGTAAATTGCAACATAAGTACGGGTGCGCCCTTTAATTTGAGACCCATTTCGGAATAAATCTTTGTATTTGTAGACAGTTAGACAGGGTTGTCAACCTTGAGGTGATCCCAAATTAAAGTCTAGTGTACCTAGGCTGTCGGGGGATGTCTGGGTTTCAGCTCTCGTATTCACAAACCGACTCATCCTCACCTGTCACCCCACACCCCACCCGGTTTTATATGAAAACTATCACAGGCCATTTGTAAAATTTTGATAGTTTCCATATAAAATTGGGTGAGGTGGCAGGTGAAGACGAGCCAGTGTGCGAATAACACCCCTGGTTATATGGTACTTTTCTGGGAACTCGTAATGATAGCACTGGAAGTCACGGAGATGGCCACTTTTATTCGTCTTTTACGATAATCGAATTACCGTAAACTTATAACCTAACTAAAACGCACCCTCTTTTGTGTGATCATGCAGAAATGTCCAAAACTTCCAAACCATAAATCTTTTCCTACTTTGACTGAATCGTAGCTTTAAATCGCTTTGCCGCAATCATCTCACTAGTCGAAATTCTTTTATAATCGAAAAAAGCGATAGAAAATCGCAATACTACAAAAGATTAACACGCTCCTTAGACACATTAGAAGAATGCTATGTACAGCGTGTATGCCACTATATAAGTTGTTCCAAATTAGATGCCAATAGTTTAAGAGATGTTAACTTACATCAAAACAATTTACTTTAAATAGAAATTAATAAAACTTTTTACATAAAATGTTCATTTTCATTTTCCAAAAAAAATAATCATTTTAAAATTCTGCTCTAACATAATCATCCTGTGCATTTAACTAACCAGGTGGTAATCACTTTCCATCGTGAGCTTCACATTGGATGCTAGTTGAAGTGTCCAGTTAAGTGACAGTCAAGAGTTTTAATGCGATAATCAAATAAATGTAAATCATTGAATACTGATTATCTCATTAACAGGCTGTTATTACGTGGCACAGTTGTTTTTCTAATTTTCTCCAAAAAGTAACATAAACATTAAATTAGTTTTATACTTAAGTCTACTTCTAAGGACGGAGAATTTTATTTATTTTTTATAAACACAATTTGCTAGTGTTAACTACCAAAACGTAATTAATTTATGGTTTTTTTTCGAGCAGCAATGTATTGCGGACTCTTATTTGACACATGGAAGAAGCGTGTTTAGTATTGTTTTTAGGCATCCGTACCCAAAGGGTAAAAACGGGACCCTATTACTAAGACTTCGCTGTCCGTCCGTCCGTCTGTCACCAGGCTGTATCTCAAGAACCGTATTTCTGTTACCACTATAACAACAAATACTAAAAACAAAATAATAATAATAATTAAGGGGGTCCCATACAAAAAACGTGATATTTTAGCCCTTTTTCATACCTACCACTCGCCGAGCTAGATTTCAAGAACCGTAATAGCTAGACAGTCGAAAAATGCAGCAGTATATTTATTATTTTATTTTATTTTATTAACCGACTTCAAAATTTCAAAAGAGGAGGTTATCAATTCGGTTGTATGTTTTTTTTCTTTTGTTTTTTTTTTTAATGTTTGTTAGTCCATAACTCCGTCATTTCTTAACTGATTTGGAAAATTCTTTTTTTGATTGTAAGTATATATATCCAAGTTGGTCCCGTTTTTGTCAAAACGCAGTTCTGATGATGGGATCCATGAGGAATTGAGGGAACTCCTCAAATCTTTAAGGCAAACATATGGTGATTTTTGTGTTTTTATCAACAAGTCAAGCATTTGCATCCAAAAATGTGACATTGGATGAAGTGGAACTGCTCATGATGATCAGAACAGAACTCTTCAACGACGAAAAGTTCACGTTTGGCGATTTGTCCTCCTAGCTGTGTTTGTTAAGCAATTTCTGTTTTCACGATTAATTTTTGTCATGCTTGATTTCTGATGATGGGATCCATGAGGAATTGAGGGAATTCCTCAAATCTTAAAGGCAAACATATAGTGACTTTTGTGTTTTTATCAACAAATCGAGCATTATCATACAAAAATGTGACATTTGATTAAGTGGAACTGCTGATGATGATCAGAACAGAACTCTTCAACGACAAAAAGTTCACGTTTGGCGATTTGTCCTTCTAGCTGTGTTTGTTAAGCAAGTTCTATTTTCACGATTGATTTTTGTACTGCTCGAGTTCTGATGACGGGATCCATTAGGAATCGAGGGAACTCCTCAAATGTGAAAGGCACACAAATAGTGATTTTAGTATTTTCATGAACTAATCAAGCATTTTCATTCATAAAAGTGACATTTGATGAAGTGGAACTGCTGATGATGATCAGAACGGAACTCTTCAACGACGCGTAGTTCACGTTTGGCGATTTGTTCTCTTCGTTTTGTTTGTCAAGCAAGCAAGGTTTTTTCATGATTCCATAAGGAATTGAGGGTACTTAGTCTTCTACTATTATAAACATACATTATAGCCATTTTTATTTTATTGTATATCCATCTAAGAGTGCACCATCTAAGTAATAATAATCTTTTACCGGCCTCCCCCATTGAAGTCGGTTTTTTTTTCTTAAAAATTATTTATAGGCATCTTCTGGGTGAGCTCGCTTCATCGTCGGCCTCATCTTTGCCCTTTGGTTAGATGATGGCTAAGAGCAATCCCATTTTTAATAATAAAAAAAAATATTCACGTAGTTGATCATTATAAACGAGAGCAACTCATCTTTGCATTGCGGATACAAAAATGTTAATCATTTTTAATTTAAATAAGTTTATTCAGATAAATCGGTAATGATCGCTAACGTAGTTGAAATGGTAATTTATGATAATAATCATTTTAAAAAAACCACTACGAAGATTTTGATGGATGTATTTCACAAACATATAATTTTTTTTAAAACCATGTCGGTGGAAAACAAGCGTACGGTCCGCCTGATAAGCGGTCACCGCAGCCTATGGATGCCTGCAACTCCTCATATAGAATACATGTGGTTTTACTTGGCCGCTTGTTCACAAATCATACATAACATATTATGTGAATAAAATAATTCAATCCATTTTCTGAAAAAATACATCCAAATGTGCATTGCATTGTCCTCTTAAAAGTATTTTTGTATAATATGAAGTTTGTACAAAAATACTTTTAAGAGGATAATGCAACGCTTCCGTTTTATTTCGAACATTTAAACATGCAACGAAGCGGGCTTCAGTTCAGTAGAGTCACATGAAATACAATTTTCTAGGACGCTAAGCATGCGATTATCTCGCGCCAGCTAAAATACATCCATTATACACTCGATTAGTCACGAAGATGCATCTAAGTTTTTTTTTCATACAAGGCGTGGCTAGGGCGGAATCCAAATAATCATACCAGTTTATTCCAGACCATTAGAAAATAAAATGCTCAGGTTTCTCGACGATATCGCTAAGAATAGCTAAGAATTAATGATGATTAAGAAAAATAATGTAGTATGTTTAGCCAGTCACTCGTTTTGGGCAACTATAAGTGTCAGGCGTCTCTCTTATTATAAGTGTTACAAGGGAATAAGTTCAACTCAAACTTCAATGAAAGCGAGTAACTACATAAATTGAGCTGGATTCGATTCAGGTCTTATGATTGAAAAAATGTCTGCTGGTATATGACGTAGTAACCATATGCGTAAACTGGAGTACTGATATATGAAAATGCCGTGAAAACGTCCTAGCTCATTAGTGACACAACTAAATAGATTATACTCGAACCCAGGCGAAATTGGTTTGGAGCAGACTAAATCGAATAATGGAGAAATGAAGAAAATCTGAACTTTTTTGGTGTTATGGTTGGTTGGACTGAGTACGAAATTCGGATAGTGAGCTCCATTAAATAAAATGGTCCTATATACAAAAATATTGTGTTTTTTGAAATACCATAAAATATATAATAAAAAGTGTTTATTTCAGACCTAATTGATACACAGTGGGTTAGTGACAATATTACCTTATGTACATGTAAATATCAATAAAACTTCACTAAGTTAGATATTCATCGAAATTTGTCCAAAAAAGCCATATAATAAGCGTGTCTCTTACACGAGGGGCGTGGTTTACAATATCAAAGTATCCCTTTAACTGCGACAGTAAGTTATAATTATCAACGTTTCTTTTTTTAAGCGGCTTTTTCCCATTTAATCAAATAGAGGATAAAAAATAAATAAAACAACGTTTTAAAATTCTCGTTAATACCCCAATTTCATATAATAAAGTTAATTGCAAAAATTTCTATATCTAAAAAGCAGGTAAGTGACAAGTACTCGTAACTTGTCACAGCGTAAAAAAATCAAACAGAAGCACCATTAATAACACTTCGGTGGACACTATTCCAGACACAATAGAATTACGGCTATAGGCGTCTACTGTCCATCAATGCATTAAAGAGGATAAATTTACTAATGAAAGTGTACTCGTACTGCTCCCAAAGTACAATAATTTACACTGAGATAGAGATATCAGTGAAATACTCCACTTAGATCGTTTCATTTCATTTATTTATTCAATAACAATGTCAATTGTGTTTGAAATACAAAAAAACTTAATCTAACATCATAAAGTAAAATACAATTAATATATGAATTAATAATACAAAAATGTCAATGAATATTATTTACATAGCATACAGGTAAAAAATAAAAATAAATAAATAAAGAAAATAAACTTATAAAAAAATCACATTAAATACAATTAAAAAGGAAATTAAAAAAAAAATACAATAATCCTGCATTGCTCTCTTCCAGCTCTGATACAGAATAGTAGCATTTTTTCAAAAGAAACTGTTTCAGTTTCGATTTAAATGCATTGACACTACCAATTGTTTTAAATTCAACCGGCAACTTGTTGAACAAATGGACTGCCCGACAGCCAGCCGCGTGTCCTACAATTTTCAGACGGGGTACGATTTTTTTGATACATCCTTTCTCCTCGATTCCAGTCTAAGCTCCCTTTCTTCATGAGTTTCGTACTGAGGTAGATGTTTAACGAAACCAGTGAGAACCACAAGAATGTATAAACAAGGTACTGTGAGGATTCCGAGTTTAACAAAATGGTCTCTACAAGAAACCGTTTGCGGGAGTCTAAGCATTGTTCTAATCGCTCTCTTTTGCATTATGAATGCCGCTTCAGTGTTATACTTATAACTATTTCCCCATAAAGCTATACTGTATCTTAGTTTTGATTCGATGAGAGCATGATACACCATTTTGAGTTGTCTAATTTGTACCACATCCCTTAAACTGCGTAGAACGTAGCAGGCAGAGCTAATCGACTTGTTTATGGATTGTACCTCGGGTTTCCAGGTTAACAACGAGTCTATATAGATGCCTAAGAATTTCACACATTCGGTTTGTGGCACTGCGTCTCCATTCAAGCAAATATTTAGTGTGTCAGTAGCCTTCGTGGTGACTTTAAAGAGTACGGCATTCGTTTTAGTAGGATTAAGCTTTAACTTGTTTATAGAAAACCAATCATGAAATGACTTTAAAGCTAGGTTCACCTTGTTGTTTAATTCGCTCAAATTATCTCCGGGAATTATCGCATTCGTGTCATCAGCGAATAAAACCAATTTTGCTTCAGGAACAATAGTATTTATGTAAGTTATTATATCATTTATGAAAATTATAAAGAAAATGGGTCCCAAGATAGATCCCTGTGGCACGCCCCTGTCCATATTAACCATGTTGGATTTTGAAACCTTTTCAGTTGTACCGTTCAAGTAACGCAGTTCAACAAATTGTTTTCTGTTTCGAAGGTAAGATTCAAAAAGTTTCAAGATATTACCTCTAACTCCGCAATGTTCTAATTTACCTAGAAGAATGTCATGATCTACCGTGTCGAATGCAGAGCTTAGATCCAAAAACAAACCTGCAACTTTCCTTTTTTCATTTAGTAAAATAAGAATGTCATGTATAAATGTAGATATCGCTTCACATGTACCTACACTTCTTTGGTACCCAAATTGTCTTCTGTTGAGAATATTGTGTGAATATAAGTGTTTTTGTAGTCGACTTTTCAGCAATTTTTCGAACAATTTTGATAGTGTGGGTAACAGGGAGATGGGTCTATAATTTTTCGGATCGCTCCTTTTTCCCTTTTTATAGACTGGTAATACCCTAGCGATTTTCAACTGGTCTGGGAAAACACAAAGATCATAGCACTTGTTGTAAAATTTTGCAAGTGGCTCCGCAAGTATGTCCGCATTATCTTTGAATACTGTTATGGGTACTTCGTCATAACCAACTGATGTCTTTGATTCCATAGCCGTAATTAGTTTATACATTTCGAGAGGTGTAACCCTCTCATAACTCATGGATTTCTCCACTCTTGCCACATTCCCTTTTAACAAACATAATGCTTTATTTTTCTCACTTAATCTGGTTCCTTGTCCGTTATCAAATATACTAGAAAAAAGTGTTACCTGCTCCTGTGGATCGCTAACAATTTTATTTGTTCTAAGTAGCAAGTTCTTTTGAGCTTCTTTATGTACTTTATTTCTGTGTTTATTAACAACCTTCCAAATTGCTTGGCTAGAGTTTTTTGCTCGTAGCGCCGCTGTGGTATTTAATAAGAAATAAC
Source organism: Notocelia uddmanniana (assembly GCA_905163555.1). Lineage (NCBI taxonomy): Eukaryota > Metazoa > Arthropoda > Insecta > Lepidoptera > Tortricidae > Notocelia > Notocelia uddmanniana. The sequence continues at coordinate 10,757,301 of LR991052.1, read as the reverse complement.
CGCACGACCGCTGCATCTCTATCACTACAATATGCAAGTGCGATAGAGATAGCACACAGTCACCATCTGGGACATCTGGTACAAACAAATTAAACTAACATCTTAAAAAAAAAATCCTACTTCGAGCTGAAAGGCCCCTGAGGGCCTACTCCGAACTTCGAAAATCAAACTTCGTATCGTGCCGTCCCTTTCCTTCATATAGTTATACACGATACAATAGTGAAAGGGACGATATGACACGAAGTTCGATTTTCGAAGTTCGGAGTAGGCCCTTGGTACTGCTGTTGTTTTTGTGCGTTGTGAGTGTCATACTCGTAATAAAGCCTTGTGGCGTCATATAGACGATGGTAGACTTTTATCGCATTTTTATGAATATCTTGTAAATTAATAACTGTTAAAATAAAATATTTTAGGGTTCTTTGTGAATAAGTTGACGAAATGAGTTAGTTCATACTACGTGAATTTTGAAATGTGAATTGTGTGTTTCTAGTTTGTACAGTCACCAATTGGATTTTGAGGACACTTCGTACCTGTCACAGTGACAATAATATCTTCAAGCAGTTTTCATATTGATTTTCACTGTGAAGTGGCCCAGTAATCAAATTGGTTGACCGTACATAATTTACATATATTGGTTTACAGCCTAACGCTAGCGCAGAGCTTTGGAGCGCTCGTAGCCCAGCGGCGCCCGCGAACCGCGTGCGGTATGCGAGGTTAAGCAATGTGGGCGCAGGTCAGTAAAATAGTGGGGCGCGAGACAGGTAACCTCCTCGAGTGTCCGGGCTCTACCAATACCTGTTGATCCGGTTGATCCGCAGGTAAGGGTAGAGTCTTGGCCGGTGCGTCCTGGAGGCACGGCAAGTGATCATTTAGTGGACCCTAAGTGATCACTTGTCGGGCTACCAATAACCTGTCAGGGGGGGAGGAGGGTATCGGACCAAGGACTTCTCCACGGAGAAATCCCCAGGTCCGACGAAGGTGGGCCGCTTCGGCGGCGTAGTGCGGTTCGAGGCACCGACCGTTTGCCTCGTCAAATATAACGGCCCCGTAATCCCGACTAGGCAGAGGGCCGATGATGTCCGGACCGGGGACTGTGAAGACCCCGCTTGCGGTAGGCTTGCAGTCGCGAGGAAGAAAACCTCTATAAAAAATTACACGGCCCACTGGGGGGCCGGCTTCGGCTGCGGAGGGCTGCGGGATAGGGGCGTTTGTCCTCCCGCTGGGCGCCGGGGTAGGGGCGTTTGTCCTCCCGGTGCCGTGGCGCGGGTGGGACCAGATCACCGTGTGTCGGTGCTGGTCCCTAACCTTCCCGGGGTGTAGGGAGGTCGGTGCGGGAAGGCACACTGGTCATGCTACAGTGTGCCTTTTTGGTGAGGGTTCGCCTTAGGGCGATGGTGCCGGTGATGTCGTGGTGAAATGTTCGCGATCCCATGGCATCACCACTCGGGCACGGTGGAGGCAGCATCCCAGAGTTTTAGTGGGTAGGCTGGTCCTCGTTTGGACCGGAGAGTCCCACATAACTAATGCGTAATATCTGGCTTGACCCCGCAGGCCTCATATTACGTATTGGTATGCGTAACGCATTTCTCTGGGTCAAAAAAAAAAAAAAACAAAAAAAAAAAAAAAAGGTCAGTAAAATAGTTCTTGGATGGGTGACCGCATTGAGTGGTTACTAACTGAGCGCCCCCGTGCTTTGGAAGGCACGTAAAGCCGTTTTTCCCGGCTGTTGTCTATGACAGCAGTCGTTAAGCCAAGTTAAAGGCCTTCTGGCGGCTTGAGAACTTCTAACAGTTAAGCTGCTCACTCACTTGACAAAGAGGGGTCGAAGATGCACCACGTCCGTAGGGAGTACATACCGTTAACTTTTACCCTACACGTGACCCGTGGGTGGTGCTAAAAGTGCAACAAAACTGGCAACCGTACTTATCTTCTCGAAGATCCCACGGTTCGAAAACAAATGCCATACCATTAATATAATATACAGCCTAATCAAACGTATTGACATATGGTAATATTGATATATTATTTTAAAGTTAGCTTGGTTTATTCACAAATATATTGCCTACACATCTTAAATATAGAGGCTTGATTGACTTTTACCTAAATCCAGCAAAACGTTAAGTGGTCAGACTACCCTCATACCAAGCTGAATAAGTTCTTCAACTTCATAATAGGGGGCAAATAAGTTGGATTTCAACTTACAGGATGCCGAAAATGTAGTTTATTTTTGCCTAAAGCGGTATTCACGAGTAGAACTCGTGTTTGGAAAAGTTTAATTACGAGAAAAAAGTTAAAAAAGTTTGAACGTCTATGAGTATTGTACTTTTTATCTCACTGTCAATTTTAAACATTAATGTTGTATTTAATAAAATTACAGGTTTCGACGTTCTAGTCACTGGCTGTTTCACAATCACTAAAGTTAAATAATGACGCAAGTATATCAATAAATCTTTCTGCTTATCGACGATAAGGTATCGCTCGAGTGCCTACAGTGGATACTATGTAAATGGGGTGACTAACAGTGCCTACGAAGTTAATTTTTACAGGCTTTTATTTAACTTTCACTGTTCGTATGTAAGTTGGTGGTAAGTTGCCATCTTGCGCCACTTGCCGGTATCCGATTTAGCTGAAAATTGATTTATATAAGCTCGGTGACAATATAATTAATATTATGGTACCACCGAGCTGATCTGATAATGGAGACGGCATGGACCACCTAAACTACACCAGAAAAACCCGTCGTGTTTGGGCTGATTGAAAACCTCTTAACAAGTAGTCAAAGGCTATGCAAAAACGTACAGTTGGCAATAAAAGCTTGTACCAAAACTTTTTTTTTGTCAGTTACTTATTATTTCTTATTATTATTTATTTATGCGCATATGATTCCCATAGCACCTAAAAGCTTTGCCTCGCTTAGCCCAACATTCTTTGTTTTTCTTTTTTGACAAGGTCAATTTCTATAAGTCTGTCCACACGAAATGATTTATTTAGTTAAAACTTCCAGAATAGAGAGAGCAGCACCTGGACATTCTTTTAAATAACATTTTGAATGCACTTATTCGTTTGGAACACAATACTATTTTTGTATGGTGCCTTTTTTATTATCTTGACCGTTAATAATTTGACAATCATCATCATCATCCACTGTCGGACATAGGCCTCCCCCAAAGAGTGCCACAATGACCGATCCTGCAATTACAGTTTAAAATAAGGACGTAGATTTGATTACTCGTATCAGGTAAACTTATTTTAAAAAGATACATTAAAATACTAGCTCTGCCCTCGGTTTTGTTTGCGTGAGCTCCGGTATCAACTTCCTGAAAAAAAAATACTTTCCTAGAATCCAGGCTTACAAATCTTATAAAATTCCAAAACCGAAGCAGAATATGTAGTTTATATATAACATGAAGTAACTATGAAATAGGATATATATACTACAACATAAGTACTTATTAAAAGGAATTTAATTTATGTCACATCTGCGACAGTAATCCGCTTATATTTCGGCAAACCTAATAGGAGGACGTAGTATTTCTCGAAAAGAAATGATGTCTCAAACCTAGCAGAAATAAAGGCTTAGGAGGCGAATTCTCGTCTGAATTGTATGGGTACCTACACCCGACCAACAGATTGAGTTTTAATATAATACCTCTCCTGATAAATTTATTACTGGTTACTAGTACATAATAAAATTTCCTCTTTTGCTTTTTCAGGCAGGCCCCTTCTCAAGGGTCTGAAAATCGATCTGTCACTGACAGAACAGAACCTTTTCAAGAAATACTATACTAAGCGGCTAAAAATGGCCCAAACTTAGTTCGGTTTTCAGGTATTATGCACGATTTTGGGTCAATTTTTTCGGCGCTGAGTATATTTATGTGTAGATTGACTTTACTTTCTTTGTACAGTACGTGTCCTATATAATAATAGTAAGAAATTGGACGTTGTAGTCGCAGCAGCATTTCCTCACTTTGTACGAAAATTCCGTGATGCATGGTCATGGGCTTTGAATGGTTATAATGAAAATAAAAAGTCACGTATTATACAAATTTTAAATGCCGGCAGGCACGTTGCGATGTAATATAATAATATACCAACATAATTGTATTAATGAAAAATGCAAACAACTTCAATTCGCTTTGCAAAAGTCCACAGTTCGCTTTTCAGCTCAGAATATGCGGCTGTTAATAAAGTTATCAATTAACCAGGAAAAGGCTGAGTCGGATTCAAATTAAAAGTTGAATTAGTCAGCAAAGAGGTAAATATATACTTATAATTATTTGATTTGGCCGATTTGTATAAAATTTGTTGGTTTAAATAGCAAATTTATCGTCCAAGCGTGAATATTTGAAATCTAATGGTGGTTTTTATAAAAAATCGGGCATTAAGTTAGCATCTTTTAGTTTGATTTGCGATTTTCAATTGATCATTAGTTAATGAGAAGTTACGTGAAACAAGATAATTGCATTTCTTTTTAATCTACGCACACAATTATCATTTTAAATTTAAAAGGTAGACTATTGTCGATATAGTTCTCTCCATCCTGTTTTTATCTGTGATCGCCTCCTTGATTTCATTACAAACGACATGACTGCTAATTGTAAGAATTAAAATCATAACAAAAACCCAACTATATAACATTTTACAACGGCCATTTCTGTCACGCATTTTCTTTTTTCTGAGTATCTGTTGCTTTTCGGGTTCGTACAAAATTTTACGATAATGATGATTGAATTAAAGGGATTTTTAAGGAACAGCAGAATCTTTGTTTTTATTAGAAGCTTTCTAACCAGATCAAAAGCACTCCTTCGTATTTCTTTCTACTTGCATTTGCATAGACGGTGAACTTAGCGTACAGTAAAGTTACTTGTGACTTAAATATCTACTAATTGCTAGTTCATACAACCACACTACACTTTTCTATGAACCAGCAATGAATAGTTATTTAAGTTATTGCAAAAAAGAAAACTACCATTTTAAAGGTGCCTAAATAATTATGAGCGGTAGTGTATACATAAAAAACAACACGCCTCATCATCACCAAGCGGCAATACTCAATTTGATACAATTTTGATATTTATTACCCTTAAAATGATGAAATAAATATGTATTTATGATATTTTAACCAGTGTTAATTCTAGGCATTAAAAGTACCTATAGAATGGAATTAAAATTATTCATTTACCCGACGTTTTAGATGTGTTATTTTATTAAATGCCGTTTATTGAAAATAACGTTTGAAAAACATAAAATTGAAATCAACACATTTGTTCGGCGTTTTTTCAAACAATAGAGTTAGTTTATCAATTCCATCATTTTTGCATATATTGTTCCGACAGCGACGGTACGTGAATGCACAATGTGAACTTTATATGACATCTAATAGAGCCACGAAACTTGTTATTTCACCGACGTGTTCTTAAATTTCTCTAAAGCTATATTGTAACTAGTATGTTAATTTACGTTAAAAAAATGTCAGCACTTTTCGGAAATTCAATGAAAACCGTTTTATCCTCATAAGCGCTGTAGGTACTCGAGATTAAGTGATCTTTTGTTTTCGGTTGTAACGATTTTTTGCCGTCGCATTGTTGCCCTAAACCACGATGGAAAATGGTGAAAATTCGTTTTTTAATCGGCACCGGCTATACACGCTTTTAAAAAGATTTCAACGCGAGCGCTTCGCAAAGTGCCGTCGGCGAACGACATAATGGATTAATTAAAATTACAAGCATTTAGTTTACTTAAAAATCAAGCCATACCTAGTTGCATATTCAAGGTAATACACTTTCTCTTGCTTAAATCTAAATTTTTCTAAGATTTCCTGACTTTGTTTCGGGTATAATTTATTAATTTAATTTATACATTTAAGTTCTATCGGCGGCCACGGGATTTTGAAAGTTTAGTTTTTTATTTCTTTAATCTTTTTTTTATTTCGTAATCAAATAATCGTAACAAAAAGATATTTCTTCATAAAAATAAGAGTTAGCTTAGTTTCGAAAATTAAAAAGTAAAGTAAGTACCTAGATTTTTTTTTTTATTGATTGGGGTACCTATTTGTTCATAACTTGAATTAATTTTTATTTATCTTACCTGTGGTATCTTATCTTTTTTTAATATACTTACGTTTAAATACCGCCCTGAAAAGTCACATTATTACAATATCAATATACATCACAATTAGAAAAAACATATATGTATGGGTGAATTGCAAAAAATATGTACTTAGTTAAGGGCTTTAGTTAAGGTAACTTAATTGATTCCTTTGTGTTACGAAAGTTGGTCATACAAACTATATGGGTAACTTTCGTAACACATAGGAATCAATTAAGTGTTCTTATCTAAAGCCCTTAACTACGTACAATTTTTTTGCAATTCACCCGTATATAGAGAAAATAACAAAAGAAGATTGAGGGAATTATTCGCATAGGTGTGAGAAGGTTAACTAGAAGATCAGCGATAGATTTAAAATAATGTCAGTAATACTTAGTATAAATAATACGCTTAGCGATACTGAACGACAAAGAAATACTCACGTATATTACAATAAAGACGCCCCACACTCGAAAATTTATTTTTTTATTACACTAGTTAATACTAATTATTACTTTATCTGGCAGTGGTAGCTAAAAAAATACGTTAAAAACTTTAGAAAGCGCGCGCATCGAGTCAACTTTGGACGTAGAAATAAATCACACTCCCAAATAAAAAATGATTATTTTCATCCAATCCAGAATAATTTAAATTCATTTGACTGTGTGATTTATCTCCACAGTAATTGGACTCGGTACAACTTAAGTTGCAGTGCGGGGTCGCGCCAGCAACCGTCCCTCAACAGGTCGCATCCCACACTGAGGCCTGTAGCTCGGCCCAGCCCTCCGCCCCATCCCGTCCGCGCGCGCCAAAAATAATCGCAGGGCATTTCCAATGACCGTACCTCCATCGGAAAATGGCATCCGCTGGTTTTTCATTGACAGCGCCCTCTTGAGCCGCATTGATTTGACTCTAAGGGTATTCGGTAAAAACAAAGATTATTCAAAGCGTCGTTCTTCGTCAATGTTCGCCGTCCATAAGAATTCTTTAGCGTTCCGTACCCAACGGGACTGCTAGTTGTACCTACATACAATAAATTTATCACTCTCGAAAATATTTATATTTTACTTTAATAGTATAATGACAAAAGATCATCATCCTTTTTTATAGGGCCTTGTTAACGCCCAGCGTATGTGTGCTATGAATACACAGGCACACACACACTTACACGCGTCATCGACCAGCCAGCGCGGACGGGACCGCGCCCCCACTCTCAATACAACAGCTACCGAGCGCATACGCGTGCTTTTATTATATTATAACTACCATGTAAACTGTAATTCAGTAAAGGGAGTCAATTTTCAAGAACTTCTGCATTATTTCTCACCTTTGTCCACCGCCCGATAAGTACGAGTCGCTCCTGTTTCTACATTTGGTCCCACGAGCCGAATAAGGAAGAACCATCGCCGCGCACAAGGAACAAAGGACCGCGAACAGTTAACGGACCGTTAAGTGGACATTTCGAGAAAAGGAGTTCATAATCAACCTACGGACGAGCACTATTAAGGAGCAGAAGATTCACCAGTCAAGGGAATTGCCATTAATCGGAAGTGAAAATCACGCCTACTATTTACCCACAGGAAAAGTGAAAGTGGGAGTGAGGACCTGGGAGAGTAGCGTTACCGTGAGTTCGTTCCGATCTTTTCTGTGTTAGACGAATCCCTCTTTAAGTGTTCACGTAGTGTTATTTCGCACTTTAAACGCGAATTTCATACATAGCAAATTGCATCATCTATTTTAATAGCGGTATATATTCATACCTACCTTCCTAATTAAAATCGCACTTTAAACGCGAATTTCTTACATAGCTAATTGTGATATCTATTTAATCATTGTTCCTAAGTACATTCCTAATTAAATCGTACTTTAAACGCGAATCAACTTTGTAACTTTAATAGTTTCAAGTGCACATTTACAGTACTTAGGTACATACAGTATTTATTTTATTGTTATAATCACCTAATTACAAGAATTTCATCCCAATTTCACTACCTATCGCACTTTAAACGCGTAGGACCTTACATACTCATAATAAATAAACAATTGTTAGCGCTTACTTGCAAACATATCATAGTAATTAATCAGTTTTTACATACTTATTACATTCAATATTGCATTAAGTAGGTACCTACATGCCCTGCTTAAAATCCCTATAGGTAACTAGTTAATCATTGATTTCGGATTGTGTAATCCTTTCAAGTCTCGTTTGTTAAGACCCAAGACTTTGTGCCTAGCCGTACATATCAACTCGTAGTGTTATTCATGTTATTGCAGTGTTTTTTTTGCATATTACAGCTGTTGCTAAGTGCGCGGGCGGTACTTAACCTTCGATCGCTCGGCGCCCGGTAACTGCAAACCGGCTTATCTACTTGCTGATCAGCTGTTCACAAACTTCGCATATCTCACTGCACCATCATTGCGCTTCATAAAAACAACATTTAAGTATTCCAATCATTTATTTAATAATTGTTGCAAACTATTTGTTAACAAACTTTTTTGCTTGCAGCGCAAACATTACGTGTTGTAAGTACTTAAATTAATTCAGTGCATAGAACGAATGAATAAAATGGATATAAAAATATTAATTAAACAACGTGCCACATTCAAAACTAAGATTACTCAGTTTGAAAATTATTTAAAATCTCTAGACAGCTGTCCGCAACTAAGTAGATTGCAGGCTAGCGAACTAAACATTCGATTGACAAAAATTGAAGAAATTTATTCAGATTATGATTCTGTGCAATCTGACATAGAAAACATGTCTGAAATTCCAGAAGAACAATACGCGGATCGTGAGACATTTGAATCGAGGTACTTCGGTGCAGTCGCGCTCGCTCGAGAGGTGTTGGAGAGAAGCGGAACTTCTGCGGGCCTCGCGCAGGAGTCCAGGTCAGCCTCAGGTTCTTGTGTGCATCACGGACGGCCAAACATTAAATTACCAACCATACATTTACCTAGCTTTTCGGGACAATATCAGGACTGGCTGGAATTTCATGACACGTTTAGTTCACTTATACACTTAGATGAAACAATACCTAAAATAAACAAATTTCATTACTTACGCGCTGCATTAAAAGATAGTGCCGCTTTGATCGTACGATCGCTTGACTTCTCGGCTGAAAATTACGATGTAGCTTGGGATTTGCTTTGCGAGAGATTTAATAATAAGCGACTCCTAGTTAATAATCACTTGCAAGCTATATTCGACATTGAAACATTAGCTAAAGAGAATTCCAAAGCGTTGCGTAGTATCATCGACACTGTCAATAGGAATTTACGTGCACTTAAAACCCTTAAATTGCCCACTGAGCACTGGGACATACTTATAATATACATAATATCACAAAAGTTTGACACCGCTACTACGCGTGAATGGGAACAACACCGTAGCACTTTGGCGGAGTTACCTACTCTCGCAATGTTATTGCATTTTATTAAGGGTCGTGCTGATCTTTTAGAAACAATGGAGGATACTCATAATAAACGCCGATACAGCGACAATACACATAATCGCCACAAATCGTTAGTGGTCAGCCCTCAATCTCCTCCTCCCGAGAAACAGTACATGTGTCCATTATGCAAAAATAATCACGCACTGTATCGTTGTCTTAAATTTAAATCTTTCTCGTTAGATGTGAGAATGCAAAAGGCTAAATCGTTAAAACTATGCTTAAACTGCTTACGTCAAGGACACAGCGCTAACGCCTGTAGAATTGGTTCTTGTCGTTTATGCAATAAACCCCTTAACAGCCTATTGCATTCCCATGACGCGGCTCCGGCAGCCGCACCCGCGCCGCACAGCAGCGTCGCTCTCTGCGCCACGCCGCACGCGCCGCTAGATTTACCGGAGTCTCCTGAAACAGATGAATACTATACAGAAAGGGAAAGTGATGAGTCACAAAATAATATCACTTTATCAGCTGTTCAAGGTAACTGCGTGCTTTTGTCTACAGCATTAATCCATGTCACCGATCATAACGGACAAAAACACACAGTACGCGCCCTGTTGGACAATGGGAGCACTTCCAGTTTTATTACTCAAAAATTATGTGCAAAATTAAACTTACCAACCGCTTCGACCTCGTCTTTAGTTGAAGGGTTGAACGCACAAACGTCACGTTTGACAAAACAATGCAGTGTCACTTTATCGTCACTTATAGAACCGTTCAAATCAAACATAAATTGTTTCGTTGTTCCACGCATCACGCAACAATTGCCTACGGTGCGCGTAAATGACGTGTTGTTAAATATTCCTCCAAATATTACACTAGCTGATCCTACATTTAACATACCGTCTGAAGTAGATATGCTTCTCGGAGCAGATATTTTCTGGAGCGTGCTATGCTCGCATAATATTTCTTTAGGTAAAAATATGCCGACGTTAAGTAAAACCAAGTTCGGATGGTTAATTTCCGGCCTCATACAAACAAACAAACAGTCAAATACAGTCCATTGCAATCATGCCATGATTACACACGATGATCAATTACACGATCAATTAACCCAGTTTTTTGAACACGAATCCGTGCCTCCGCATAAACAAACATCAATGGAAGAGCAACAATGCGAGCAACATTTTTTAGAGAACTTTCAACGAGATGTTGACGGACGATTCATTGTCACTATTCCATTGAAGGAGTCTCCCGACAAGTTGGGTGATTCATATGATCGAGCATTGGCTAGGTTTCAAACACTAGAGCGAAGGTTTACTAAAGACCCAACATTCAAAAAACAATACTGTGATTTCATGCAGGAATACATAGATTTAGGGCATATGGAAGTAAACCAAAATCCTAGTAACGATACATACACTTATATTTTACCTCATCATGGCATCGTCCGCGAGACAAGCCTTTCCACGCGCCTGCGCGTGGTCTTTGATGGCTCTGCTGTCACGACGTCAGGATTGTCATTCAACAATATTCAAATGGTAGGTCCAACAGTGCAGGATGACCTTATAAGCATTTTAATTAGACTACGACAGCATCAGTTCATAGCAACAGCAGATGTAGCTAAAATGTATAGGATGGTCAACGTTAGCCCAGACCAACAGCAGTTGCAACAAATACTGTGGCGTTTCCACCCACAAGAAAGCCTTAAGCTTTATAAACTCAAAACAATAACGTATGGCACTTGTAGTGCCCCTTATTTGGCCACAAGATGCCTAAAACAGCTGGGTATAGAATGCCCAGATAAAACAATTTCTGAAATCATCCAACACGACTTTTACGTTGATGACCTCATAACCGGAGCATCAACCGCAAATGAATTAATTCATATTTGTCAAGGTGTTATACAGCAACTCAAACAGGGTCAGTTTTATTTACGAAAGTGGTACTCAAATCATCCACATATAATCAATAACATTATTAACGAAAATAGTAGTGATGGTTTATTTGATCTCAGTCACAATGAATACTCAAAAACATTAGGCTTATTATGGGCCTGCAAGGAAGACAAATTGACATATTCAGTCGCTATCAAAGACACTAACCATATTAGCAAAAGAGTCATTTTGTCAGTAATTTCACAGGTCTTTGATCCATTGGGACTAATTAATCCATGTACACTCACAGCTAAAGTTATACTACAAAAACTTTGGTCCTTAAAAATCACTTGGGACGAAACAGTTCCTTCCGATATTCACGACGCTTGGTGCAAATTTGTTAATTCACTTAATGATCTAAATGAAATTCGCATCCCGAGATGCGTGCTTTGCGAGTATCCCACATTAATTGAAATTCACGCATTTGGAGACGCCTCTCTCCAAGCTTATTCAGCGTGCGTCTATCTCAAGTCAGTTTCAGGAAACGGCCACGTGACAGTTCATTTGGTATTAGCAAAGAGTCGGGTAGCGCCCCTTAAGCCTATAACCATTCCAAGAATGGAGCTAAATGGTGCACTTCTGGCTACTCGGCTGGTAGAGAAAGTGAGGGCATCATTCAGAATGACAATACATCGTTGCATTTATTGGTGCGATTCAACAATCGTGTTAGGTTGGATAAAGTCGACTAAAATTAACTTACTCAAACCTTATGTCAGTAATAGGGTTCAAGAAATTTTGGAAAGTGCTGAACCATCGGGATGGCGTTACGTACCAACCACCATGAACCCTGCTGACATTGGATCGCGTGGTTCCAACCCCGCCTCGTTAAAGTCCTGCTCCTTGTGGTGGACCGGACCACCATTTTTGTTAGAAAAAGAGTCAGCATGGCCTGCCCAACCAGCACACGCAAAGGAAACCGATTTGCCAGAATTTAAAATTCAATGTGCTTTAAGTACAACACAAAATGATTTTAGGAACTACATCTCAGATTTTATTAAGAGGTTTTCTAATTGGAACTCATTGCAACGCATTATTGCGTATGTTCATCGTTTCATACATAACTATATTCATCCAAATGATAAACGTACCGGACAGTTGAAATTATATGAACTTGACTCCTCGTTCAAAGCATTGTGTAGATTTTCACAACGCGAAACCTTTCCTGAGGAATACAGAACTTTGAAACTACACAAAATGTTGCCTGTTAAGAATCAACTTAATAAACTAAGTCCGTTTTTTAACACTTCAGATTGTCTTCTGAGAGTAGGAGGTAGAATATCAAACTCATTGTACCATTTTGACACAAAACACCCAATACTTCTACACTCAACACATCACATCACTGTCCTTCTATTTAGATATTACCATACTTTACTCATGCATGCTGGACCACAACTTCTTTTATCTGTTTCCCGCCATAAAATTTGGGCCATTGGTGGTAGAAATTTAGCTCATAAAACCGTACATAAGTGCGTTAAATGTTGTCGATTTTCGGGTAAAATTAGGCAACCAATAATGGGTGATCTCCCTGAACCACGGCTTCATGCTGAGTATACGTTTTTCAATACGGCAGTAGATTACGCCGGTCCAGTAATGATATTGAACCGAAAAGGTAGGGGTGGCAAATTAGCTAAAGCATATTTATGCATTTTTGTCTGCTTGGCCGTAAAAGCTGTTCACATAGAGCTTGTGACTGATCTGAGCAGTGAAACCTTTTTGGCTGCACTACACCGATTCATAGCCCGCAGGGGAAAGCCTGCTAACATCTACTCAGATAATGGCAGATGCTTTGTGGGAGCGTGCACTGAACTATCTCGATTCCTTAAACAAAATTCTAACAACATTAGTTCTGAAGCGTCAAAACTCTCAATTAATTTTCATTTCTCGCCAGCGTATAGTCCCCATTTTAACGGATTGGCTGAGAGTGCAGTGAGATCAGTGAAGTATCACTTAAAGCGAATGATTTCTTCTACTAACTTAACTTACGAGGAACTAAATACGGTATTGACACAGGTCGAGGCAATCTTAAACTCGAGGCCCATTACGCCCTTATCGTCAGATCCTTCCGATCTTTTAGCCTTGACCCCTTCTCATCTTTTAATCGGACGAGCGGACACGTTGCTTACATCTCCTCAAGGTTCCGAAACTGCTGCTGTACACACATTGTCACGTTATATGAGAACTCAACGACTGAAAGCTCACTTCTGGAACCGATTTTATAACGAATACGTTTCTGAAGTGAGCTTTCAGTCGTTGAGTTCTCATATAACGTGACAATGTGTGTACAGCAGCAGTTTCGGAACCTTGAGGAGATGTAAGCAACGTGTCCGCTCGTCCGATTAAAAGATGAGAAGGGGTCAAGGCTAAAAGATCGGAAGGATCTGACGATAAGGGCGTAATGGGCCTCGAGTTTAAGATTGCCTCGACCTGTGTCAATACCGTATTTAGTTCCTCGTAAGTTAAGTTAGTAGAAGAAATCATTCGCTTTAAGTGATACTTCACTGATCTCACTGCACTCTCAGCCAATCCGTTAAAATGGGGACTATTTTGGGGAATATTACGTATAGATAATACGATAAAATCGGATCTACTTACGTATCTCATCATGATCAATAATTAATAGCCAAATACAAGGTGGGCCCTGTTGACCTCCGAGTAATGGATTTCGACATCCTGAGATTATAGGCTAGCCTGAGAAGACTGTAGGTAGTATCAAGTTATCAGTCATAATTGTTTTTGCATTTTGTGTTTTCAAGGAAATTTTTGGTATTTATTGTTTATTAAATTTTTATGAGTTCGTAAAACAAATTGATATTAACATCACTTCTGAAGAATCATCAAAATACACGTAAACTATTTATGAAGAAAAAATATATTTTTAAATCGTTTATTTTTTTGCCCCTGTTCCTTGGCCCACCCCGAATATAAGTCCCCTTGTGCCTATCCTTCGTAAAATTAACAGTCCCCTAATAGCTGTGCAACGTAAATTTTAATTAATTGTAGGTACCTTCTAGTCAATAAAAAAACAAAACTGTATCAGAAAACGGGCGTCCGTGACTTCGTCTCTAAGATGCTGGTAGCATTTTTTAATGATATCCTTTCCGTTGCTGTGGTATAACAAAACGAAGGCGTCAGGCAAAATTACAGTCTTTTAGTCTTCTAACAGTGAGACTAATCGGAAGAGCTAAAGAAAATATTTAAAATATTTATGATAAAAAAAAGGAATGGAAACATAAATACACATTTAACTAAAACGACATATGATTGGGTAAATTAAAACTATCACCATCATCATCATGTCAGCCGAAAGACGTCCACTGCTAGACATAGGCAGCCCCCAAAGACTTTCAATTAAAACTATACATCAATTATATTTGGAACATTAAAATTGCATATTTGACAAGATAAAGGTTCATCATCATCCTAGCGCTATTCCAGTACAGATGCACCCTGAAGGATGCCCGAATTCCGGTACCTAATTCTAAGAACCAGCAAAGGCACTAGTTTACACGGAAGCAACTGTCATCTGACATTCCAACCCAAGGAAGAAACTTGACGTTATTGGGATTAGGTTTGTCAAGTGAGTGCGCAACTAGACTGTTAGAAATTCGCAAGCCACCCAAAGGCCCTCTAATTTGGCTATCGACTGCTGTCGTAGACAGCAGCCGGGATCAACGGCATAACGTGCTCGTAGCGGTCACCCATCCAAAGACTGACCTCGGCCGATGTTGCTTAACCTTGCATACGGCACGTGGCACGCGGGCGCCGCTATTAGGACATTGATAAGATAAAGATTATCTAATATGAGAAAATCTATAATATTTTCCAATAAATGTAATTGATTGAGTAGAGAAATGTCTGGAAACGAGTACCTTCACGCGAGACCTCGGATAAAGAGAGTGTTACCTATGTAAGGCCACCGGCGGGCCGGGTTGAATGGACGCTGGTTTTTTTTTATACCAAAAAATACATTTCTAAAGAAATTGAATATTAATCAACTATAAAATTATATATATATTTCATGTTACAATGTAACTAAACTACCACCTGACCTGACATTAAAACTGTTTCCAAATAGTTTTTGATTTGGCTGAATGTTGAAAACCATGGCTGATTGAGAAAAGTTTATCAGTTAAAAATAAAACTGACTTTTTATTTCCCGCTTTTTATTTTCCACTTTTTAATTAGTTTTATAATTGGTTTGTACATATTTGTTTAAATAATATTTTTGTGAGATATGTAAGATTTATACGTCACCAGCACCAATATCTGCCATAACAAAGCGCGCATAAACATCTGACACGGCTCTATTTCTAGGACCGTTAGGCCATGGCAGATATTTTTGCCTCCTTTGTTATGGCAGGTATTAATACTGGTGACTATTGTAGGTAAACTACGCCAGATATACGAGAGTAGACTAGGAAAATATGTGCAAAGGCAGCAACGGTTAGCGGCGGGTAAAAGCATTTTGTTTAGACTCTTTTTTAACCCACTCTACCACCTAACTATAAGTATGTCCATCACCACAACTATATTTTAATTATCGTTTTGTTGTTGTTTCTTTGATATTTTTTGCAACTGCATTAAAAAAACGTCGTTTGATACGTGCGGAAGTCTCATTTTCACTCCTCCCGTCTTGTCTCTCGTCTGGCGGAAATGATATACCTTCCGCATCGGTATCAAAATGTACTATTTATTACTTGTCATATATGTGGAAGTGGCTGTCACTCCCGTATTGGACTCGCAAGCCATGATGACTATAATACTTAATATAAATTGTAAATAGAGACGGTAAGCATGAAGGAGATATTGAAAGGAGAGTGATAGCTGGGAATCGAGTGAATGGGGCACTTCACGCCTTTATGAGTAGCCAGAAAGTGTCAGAAAAGGCGCGGCTGGCCGTGCATAGAGGAGTGTTGGTGCCGACACTAATGTATGGTAGTGAAATTTGGGTGTGGCAGAAGAAACATCAGAGTCGAGTGAATGCAGTGGAAATGAGAGCGCTGAGAAGTATGTGTAGCGTTACTTTGAGAGATAGAGTGAGAAACACCGTTATAAGACGGAGGTGTGGAGTGAATGAAGATATAGTGACGAAAATTGAGAAAGGTATGCTAAGATGGTTTGGACATGTAGAGAGGATGGATGAAAGAAGATTGACAAAACGAGTGTATGAAGGAAGAGTGGATGGAAAAGTTGGAAGGGGAAGACCTCGGCGAACGTACTCCGACCAAATCGGAGACATTCTGCAGAAAGGCCAGGTCAGGAGTACCCTAAATCGGCGCGCATGCATGAAGAATGTTATGAAAGTTCATGAAGCGAAAGTTGTATGTCAGGATCGTAGCAAGTGGAAATCCGTGATCTCTGCCTACCCCTATGGGAAACAGGCGTGATTATATGTATGTATGTATGTATGTAATTTTTATTATTTTTTTATACCACGTCAATGGCAAACAAGAGTACGGTCCGCCTAATGATAAGCGGTCGCCGCAGCCTATGGACACCTGCAGCTCCAGATGTGCCACATGCTCACGGCCCTTTAAAAAAGTATAGGTGCACTCCTTCCTTAAAGAACTGTAGTGTCTCGGGAAACCTCGGCAAGCTCATTCCACAACCAGAGCGTCAGACTTAGGAAATTCCTCTGAAATCGTACCATATTTCTCTGCGTTCAATAATTTTTACTCCCTTTACAGACTTTACTCAACAGTGGGTGGATACAAGCCGAAATAATGATTATGATGACCATTATAAACCACGACCGGTATAATTCATAAATACATAACATTATAAGATTTATAAGGGGCAAAAGTTAAACGGCAGTAGTCTGAATTTTAAATAATTTTTAGCACCTTCATCTGGGTTTGCAACTTTTACAAAATAAGGACCTAATTGTAAGTTTAAATAGGAGTGAGTAGAGTAGGTACTCATTTCACCAAATTATCCTTCTGTTTTTTCGAGCGTAAGCAAGTTCGGCTAGCGCTTCACAAGCTTAAAGAATACAAGGGCGTTCAACAAGTATTGTGCACAAGCTCTTTTCATACTGTATTACAGAGCCCGCATACCCCATTTGTCAGAAATGACTTAAGCGTCATTAGAACGGTTGACATCACAGATATGTTTACGCTTTTGTACCTTATTCCTTGGGAATAAAGCGAAAAACGTACGCATATATTTGACGACGACTGAACGCTAGTAGACTTGTAATGTTTTAGTTCTCGGGTAGGTAGCAGTCAACCACGGAACGTTTAATTAGTTTGTTTACCTTTTACACTGACTCAGCTTTACTGCGTACAACTTTCAACTAGATTATTATGACGCCAATGTTACGAGTTTAAGACTAAGAGCGCGTGTTGCACCAACTAACCAACTTACAATCACAAATCGATCAAAGTTAAATATGGCCCCGGCAGCTGTCATCCCATAGAAACATATCAAACTTTTTTTACGTTTGGTGCAACTCACGCTTAATAAACCATATCGCAATACTACAAGTGTTGAAATGGTCATTCATTACGCCAATCAGGAGCTTTATTCTCGATGTGCGTATAAAGACTTCGCTCCCTGTATTGCTCTGATTGTAGTTATTTCCAAACAAAGTCAAAATATTATTTATTGAAATAGACCTAGCAACAAGTACTTTCGAAAAGTCAGTAAAAACATGTTAGTATTAATTAATTATTTAGAGCAATTTATATAACAAACTTTTGTTCCTCTCTCTAATGATTCGAATGGCAACATCAAAAAAGAAATTATTATCTAACCCAGTAAAGGATGATCATTGATTCCATGTCCGGGCTGGCCCGTTTTCTTATGACAGTAAGACGATTTGCGCGCCTGGGTCGGGCTTGGGCCCGGTGCCGCTCGGAAGCGGCCCCGCTTGGCCCCGTTTGGTCAACGCAAACGTGTGACGGTCGAAGTAACTACGGCCTAGGCGCGGTGGCCCGGTCTCGGCTCGGCCCGGACACGGAACGGACTAATGGGAATCATCCTTAAAAGCTACCAACAGAAATTGTAACTAGCCAACAGTAATTATATCGTAGGTAAGCTATTTCACGGAACTAAATGGATTGACATGAGAAAATCAAAAAGTTGCGAATTCAACTTCACCACGCAGATTCGTGACGTCACCGTTCTACATGATGGGAACCAAAACGAGTCGCTGCCAGAGTACCTCGTTAAAACGATGAATGTGTACCCTGTGACAACCGCAGCCAATTTCCACAAAGTTTCAAGGATCTATCAAAGCCTATCGTTATTATCAAAGTCTACCAGATCGTTCAAGCGCATCGATATCCATGGCACAAACGAGCTAACGAACATTTTGATTGAATCCACAGGACATAGAACGCATTCAGTCATTCGGTATAACGAAAACATTGAGACGAGACGTGCTTATTATGCTCTTTTATCATCGTGCAATCCAAATGTCCAGTAAATAGGCTGCCTAAAATACCTACCAACATCTCCTATCATATACCTACCAGCAGGATATATTTATTAAAGGATTACGTTTTCATAAATATACATATACCCCATTTTCGAAAAATACTGTACTGGTATTCTGTTAGAACGTGTTTTTGCAACTGAAAATAGCATTCAACGTCAAACGACGTATTACAAAGTCGTCCCCGGGTAGTATTAAACTTGCATTAAGTTTCAAAGGTTCCAGTTGCACGCAAAATTGATTCCCGCACAAATAGACAAAGCTGTGTGTCGTGAACGGCCACAGAAACACGAGTTGATTCCTGACATGAGTATGATGCTCCCAGAAGCATGAGTATGACAGTATGATAACTCTGTTTGTTTGTATCTGCTAATTTATATGACAATGACGAGACAAACAGCGAATAACCATGAATACTAACTACTAGTAACATAGTCACCTGGAATTCACTAACATAGCTTAACATTTCATAATAGACAACAACAGGGATCAACGGCATAGCATACGGCATATATAGGGTTTTAATTTGTAGTTAAAACTTTTAAGTAATTTCAATCACTAACCATAGTTTTATAGGATACCTACTCGTAATTACTAACCAATGGATCTGAGTTATCTGAATAAGGAATTATTATTATTATTATAGCGTGTATTCCAAAGCAAGGAGGCACTCAATTACATTAATTAAATAATTATTTAAAGCGGCTGCCCATCCAAAGACAGATCATTGCCATTCAGTACCGATGACGCCCATCGGTGTCATTTTTAATCCACTCAGAAGCCAACAACGCTTATATTGAGTTCGTAATTTGTAATTATGCGTTCGTAATGTGTGTGTATGGAAAGATCTGTCTGATCAGTACTGGCAGAGGCCTGCGCTGCAGGGGAAACTACTACCAAAATAAATTGACAGTTAAAGTACAATTACTCGTACGCCTATATTTAAAGTTTATTATGTTTTAGAAAATATAGGTTATATTTTATGTCTGTAAGTTCCATAGCAAAACGAGCAAATCAAGTGATCGTAAAAACTGAAGTCGTGGGCAAAAGCTAGACTTTTAACGAGGTTTTTGTTGACCCCTTTGCAATGTTCCACGCTGCCAAAGGCCGTAAAGGACTTTGCTTTTTGTTTGCTAAAGAGGGTACCATTTTTTAAAGTACAAAGCTAAATAGAAAACTGCTTCACTAAAATATATAGGAAAATGCAAATGACTATGCTTAATTTCGTAGTACAACAAAATAAATAAATAAAAATAGTAAAATAAAATAAATAAATGTCAAAGTGACAGTGTAAATTATACCTTCTTGATTTATAACAGGGTTGAAAATTGTGGGTAACTTTTATGACGTAGTGGCAATAACTTTATATCTGTTTCGCCAATATCTGTCAATTGTCAAGTGTGAGTTTTATTCGCGTGAAGTCCACATTCTTTTAAATAACATGGAGTTTTTACCTACAGGTATTTGTTTAATCTATTAGATAAAGAACTTGTAGGTTAGGTAAGTTGTTTCGAAGATAATTGCATTGGAGGGGACATGTCCGATTGCCACCCATTTTCTTAAATTATAACTTAAAAACTAAGCATTCATCTTAAAATTGTAAAAAAGTTGTTTGAGATTTTCATATCAAGCCCTTTTATGTGATATTTCTCACGATTTAATTTGTAAACCATTTTAAATTTACATAATTAAATAAATAATTATAATTCAATATTAGTGGACCATTTTTTCACAAACCGAACTAGTCCCATAGTAAAGTCAATAAGGCTTGTGTTATGGGTATGAATACCAGGCGGTTATATATTTAATAGATAAATATAGTGGTCGTAGTCTCGAACATCGGAACATAATAGTACATTACTACAGAGGCCGGGACGAAAGGGGCTGTCGGCCGAAGACATATAGACGGCCGAGCGAAGCGAGGGCGGATAGGTCTCAGGCGGGCAACCCCATATTTCCCGCCGAGGTATGTATAGTGCTTTTCTCAAACATGCAATGAAATAAACAACAAAAAAATCAAAGTTTTGTTTTTAATACGTATAGTGGCAGAATGTCATGATGCCTGTGCCACAAATTTATGTGGAATGGAAATTAAAAAAGAGGACTTTGCCGACCTAGGCCTGCAACATTTGTATGAAATTGCATTAACGACCTCTTGTCCTAGCCGCACCTGAAACGTCATACTTCGCAGCCTATTATAAGGAACATAACATCAATATTTCATTGCATGTTTGAGAAAAAACTATATAAACTATTTATTTTTTGTTGCACAAATGTCGCTTTTGTAACAACATTGTTCCAGAGATGAAAATCTATTTATGCACCTATCAGTAGAAAAATATACATAAATTATCCCAATATCAACATCTCCAACATGCATAAAAACTAACCTGAAACTATGAAATTACAGGCCCGTGAAACCACAAACAGCAAGCTATCAGAATGCAGACACAAAATCTTGGAATTTGAAAGAACAGTAGAGGAAAAAGATAACGAATTAAAAACATACGAAAAAATAATAAGTAGCTTACAAATAAAGCTCAATGATAAGGACAGGCTCGTTCAGCGCATGCTTGAAGAACAAGAACAGGATAGTATGGATTTTGAAAAAAATTGTGAAGAAAATCAACTAATGAAGAAGAGGATAGCTAAACTTGAAGAAACTAATATAGACCTGCAAAATGAGATATTCAACATCAATGAAGATAACAAAACTTTGATAGATGAACAAAACGATGTGGACATTGTAAATAATGCCACAATTTTTCCGTTAAAATCGCAGTTATGTAAAATGCATCATGAGTACGATTAATTGAAACACAAATTTACACAATTGACTGAAGAAAAACATTATACGCATACGAAAGAAAATAACACGCAGAATCGTGATACAATGAAAGGCTGCACAAACCACAAAAGCAGATCAACGGCGAAGAAAATCAACAGGAAACAAAAAATCATCAAGCGACTACAAAAAGAAATTCAAAAGTGCACTAAACAAAATGTCAAAATGAATAGGAGAGTAAAGGACCTGGAAAAAGAACTAAACGATTCTATAATCACTCGCAAGAATACAAAATCAGAAGAGACAGCTAACGTGATGAAGCAGCTGTTGAGTAACAATAACCCCCAAAGTAGATACAAGAATCCTTTAAACACGGTTTTCAACACCTAATTTTAACAAGCCAAACTTATTCATCTTTTCCGACAAAACAGGCCGCAACATGGGCAAGTATCTAATGAATGAGAAACTATGCTGCATGAACTTTTCCTACCCACATGCATCAAGTTCTTACATTCTTAACCGTTTAGAGGAACACCTCGACAAACTAGATAAGAACGATAACGTAGTAATATTAATAGGTGATTACAATACCATAAATGAAACGATGACGCAATATTCCAAAAGAATACAAAAAATAATGCTAAAACAACGTGAAGTCGGTTTCAATCTAATCGTCTCGAGTGTAGCATTTAATGGGAAACAAGATAGTAATTTTTTTCAATTAAATCAAAGATTGCATCATATTACATGTACAAATGAGAATACCAAATATTACGAACTCAATCTAGAATGATCAACAATATGGAAAGTTTTACGACAGAACACGGAAATACATGGCTAATGCACTGAGTGCTATTCTACAAAATCCTATGTCATCTTCGTCCCTAAAATTCATCAAGACTGAGGAACAGGAAAAGACTGCAGAGATCCAGAAATCGGTTTTTCCAGAGAGGAAAGACCGAGAAGGAATAGTTTAGTTATAGTACAATCAAATGCCCAATCTATTAGGAATAAGTTAGAAGACCTTGAAATGTTAGCTGTTAATACATGTTGTGACGTCCTGTGTATTACGGAAACATGGTTAACAGAGCTACAAATTCGTATTGCAAATTTAAAGAACTAAAGTCTTGCTTCCTTTTTCTGTCGAAGCAAGATTACGCATGGCGGTGTTGCAATCTTAGTAAGAAATAAAATCAAGTACAGAGTACAGAATGACTTAAATAGTTTATCAATTGAAAAACACTGTGAGCTTACAGCTATTGAATTAAAATCGCCAAAAATGATAATTGTCGTTGTATACCGTGCCAACTACGATTTGGAAGTATTTGAAGAAACTATTTCTAAAGTCTTAGCAAAAACTCAACGTGACAATAAGCAAGTTGTTATCACAGGCGATTTTAATTTGGATTTATTAACAAATTATCCGTCTGTGCGCAGTTTTAAGACCATTCTACGAAGTTTTGGCTTTATAATAATTTTGAAAAAACCAACGATGATGACACACCATTCTGCAACATGTATTGATAATTTCTTTATTAACTTTATTTATAGGATAGTGGAAGGCAGGGTCCTGGAATATAAGATATCTGATCACAACGCGATTGAGCTAAGAGCAAAGTGCCCTGGTTTTGAAAAACCAAATTGCAATAAACAAGTGACCAGAGTATTAAGCATTAGTAATTGTAATTATTTTCACTACCTTTTCAACCAGGACATCGGTTTAAGGAATTCAGTATTAGGTATTAATAATGCTAACGATAAATTGGACGTCTTAATGAAAGGAATTATCCACTATTACAATATCGCATTTCCCGAAAGAACAGTAACTGTCAAATCGAACTCTAATTCATGGATGACTAGAGGTATAAAGATCTTAAAAGATAATTTAAACAAAATGGAGTTGCTTCAAGATCATTCGCCCACTGACGGAAGAAAAGAAAGAATAAAGTCCTACAAAAAACTACTTAAAAAAGTTATGTTGTGTTCAAAAAGATTAAGCCATTCTGAAAGAATACAAAAGTCAGCTAATAAAATCCAAGAATCGTGGAAAATAATTAAAGAAGAAACCGTATGTGGATCAGATAAGGCCACGGGTGTGCCAGATAAATTATCGACTGATGGCAATTCGTACACAACCAACCATCAGGAAATGGCGAATATCTTTAATACATTCTTCACTAGTATTGCTCACAGAATTAGTGAACACCTGGATGCATCACCAGATGTTTGCATAGAGTACCTCAGCAAGTGTAAAAGGCCAACTAGACAAATCCAATTCAATGAGTGAACGCTTAAAGAATTGCGGAAAATTATGCTCAAGTTGAAAATCAAAAAATCTAAGGATATATCACAGATGGACACGAGATTCCTTAAGATAATAACTGTTAATGATAACATAATGGAATTACTATTAAACAGTATAAATTCTTGCATTCGGGAAGGTGTATTTCCAGATATGCTAAAAAAGGGTAAAGTAGTACCTATTTATAAAAATGGAAATGTTTCTGATCCAAACAACTACCGCCCAGTTTGTATTTTGCCCGTGTTTTCTTAAGTATTGGAATCAGCCCTAAAGTCAAGAATAGTAACTTTCTTCGAAGAAAATGATCTTTTTACCTCGTGTCAGTATGGATTCAGAGCCACTAGAAATACAGAAACCGCCATTAGACGAGTAATAGACTTGATACTGGAATCCTTGGATGCGTCAATCCAATGTGAAAGCATAGTTTGTGACCTATCCAAGGCATTCGATTGCTTACGTCATAATATCCTTCTGCAGAAGCTAGAATATTACAAATTCAGAGGGGCATCTTTAAAAATGATAACATCGTACTTGGAAAATCGTAGGCAAATTGTCCAGGTTGGATCAAGCAAATCAAAGATAAGAAACAATTACATTGGGATACCTCAGGGCTCGATCTTGGGCCAAGTGTTATTCCTGATATACGTCAATGATTTGCCATCTAACATTCCAGATTGGGCACAGGTCACTTTGTTTGCTGATGACACTCATATTGGAGTGAGACATAAGAACATTGTCACCATGGAAGCACAATTAACACAGGCCCAGCATACCCTTCAGAAATGGTTTCAGGCGAATGGCATTGTTTTGAATACAGATCAAACTATAAAAATAAAATACAACACAAATGCTCGAGCTGACCGAATTACACCAAA
This sequence comes from Notocelia uddmanniana, assembly GCA_905163555.1. NCBI lineage: Eukaryota > Metazoa > Arthropoda > Insecta > Lepidoptera > Tortricidae > Notocelia > Notocelia uddmanniana. The sequence goes on along the minus strand of LR991052.1, from coordinate 10,732,485 downwards.
GCTAACTTATCAAAATTCCACAAAAATTTTAGGATATATAGTGGACAGTAGATTAACACATAAACAACATTTGGAAAAACTTGATAGTAAATTATCTTCAGCAAACTTTGTATTACTGAAGCTAAATCCTTTGATTAATATGCAAACTCTGAAGGTGGTTTACTACGCATACATTCAATCCTTACTCAATTACGCCATAACTGTCTGGGGGAACGCATCAGATATCCAAAAAATACTAGTGCTCCAGAAACGCTCTATCAGGATCATGTGCGGGGTCAACCGTCGAGATACAGCCAAACCACACTTTGAGAGGCTCGGCATAATGACAGTGATTTCTTTGTTTATTTACATCTCCCTTCTGGAAATACACAGACAAGCCGATAGTCTTCCTAATGGTCTGATATGCATAGCTATAATACACGATCTAAACACAAATTAATATTGCCAAAGTTGCGGCTTCGAAAATGGCAAAAACAGGGTATTTTTCTAAAGATAAAAATGTATAATAAGCTTCCTTTCGAAATAACATCACTGCCTATCCATAGCTTTAAGAAAAAAAAAAGATTATTTTAGAAACATGCCTTTTACTCAGTGTCAGAATATTTAAGTATCAATATTGACATACAAAATTTTAAATAATATTTTAAATATCACAATGTATATATAATGTATTTTTTTTATATTTTAACATTTTGTATTGACATACCATGTAATGCCCATGTTACTTTATGGTGAATTTAATAAACTAAACTAACCTAAACTAAACTATATAATTAAAAATCTGGATGCGGGTGGTGCAGGACCGGACATTGTGGAAGTCTTTGGGGGAGGCCTATGTCCAGCAGTGGACGTCTTTCGGCTGACATGATGATGATGATTATATAATTAAATTCATAGAAAACATCCAAGTTTCAGGAGCAAATGTCTTTTCTCGCCACATAAACAAATGAGGTGAGGAATGAAAATAGAGGAACATTTAATAACTAAAGCAGTAAAACTTAGAGATGAATTTAATAATTTCTTTTCCAAAATTCGTATAGTTACTACTCAAAGTTTGGCATCGTCTACCACAATAGCTGAATCCCCAGTACGCTCGGCTGAACTCGATTCTCCATACAAACGTAGTTTCGTTCTCATTTTAAAACGCCTTGCTGAAATAACATGAAACTTTGTATACACAATGAGAGCCGCCATATCTAGGTCGGAAATTAGTTTCTGTTGCTACAAATTGTAATAGAAAAAAAAATACGGAGAGTTTTTGAGTTTTTTACGTCTTGTATGAAAAACTTAATAATCGCTGTATTTGTGTGGAGAACCGAGCTTACTGCGGACTCTTAATGAGACCGTAAAATTAGTCACTAAGTATTAACACGACTTTGTTTTAATTATTACAAATTGCGGGTAATAAACGATAAGCACAGTGCGATCTATTACAACTATGCAGGGAAGACGTGAGCGTCATGTACTTACTTGCTTAATCTCACGGGGTTCATTTTGCATCTGACGGAATTAGCTTAGCTTTCAAAACGTAATTAGCTACGCGCTCAACTTTGCTGACAACTTGTTGAAGTGATGAGGTTTCAAGTCCCATCAGGAAATAGGTAAAGCTTTCAAACACAGTCTACAGGGTTCTGGAAGGGGGAAGGGGGAATATATATACATATATATATAGTACTAGCGTTTGCCCGCGGCTTCGCCCGCGTACTAAGCGTAATTTTTAACCGTCTTAAAAAAAGAGGTTGTATGTTTGACCCGTATGTATGTATGTGTTTCCAGAAAAGTAGTTGTTACATTCTGGGGGTTTCGGTATACGAAGTTTGGTGATTGTGATTCATTAACAGATGAACAGATGAAAAGTCAGTATATATTCTGAGAACCGGCAAACTGTTGAATTTCATTTGATTTTGGCAAAAATTAGGATCGAAAACTTATCATACATTTCCGAGAGGCCGAAGGGGAAAGGGCCGATTAAATAAAAGCATCTCTTAAATGGCCCTTAGTAATAGTATCTGTGTACTTCAGTAACACCAATAGGTCTGATAATGACCAAGCAGCGCGCAGCGGTCATAAACTCTGGTCCTTTGAAGTACAGAAATACAGCTAATTCAATATCACGTGTAGTGTAACCCTTATTTTTCCTAAAATTAAATTTATTAGGTAGGTTTTGCCAGTTCCCATTGGAGCGTCCAAAAAGAAAATTTGGCCTCACTTCCATTCACACTCCTTACTGTCAGTCGGTATGTTAAAACCGAGTGGTTTTACTAGACCGATTGAATTGCAATTTGGCACAAACTATCAAGAATTTAGAGCGCTCGTGGCCCAACGACACCCGCCTACCGCGTGCGGTATGCGAGGTTAAGCAATGTGGGCGCAGCTCAGTTCTTGGATGGGGGACCGCTTTGAGTGGTTACTAACTGAGCGCTCTCGTGCTTTGGAAGGCACGTTAAGCCGTTGATCCCGGCTGCTGTCTACGACATACGACAGCAGTCGTTAAGCCAAGTTAGAAGCCTTCGGGCGGCTTGAGAACTTCTAACAGTCAACTTGCCCACTCACTTGACAAAGTTGCACCATGTACTCACCGTTACCTTACACGTGACCCCTGGGTAGTGCAACAAAAACTGGCAACCGTACTTGTCTTCGCGAAGATCTCACGGTTCGTAAATAAATGCCATACGATTAAAAAAAAATCGAAAGGTTCATTTAAATGGAAAAAAATATCGAAACCTCTATGTCGTTTTTAAAAGCCAATCCATAGATACCCCACACGCCTATCTAGTAACATTAAACTTTTATTTTACAATCCCTGGCATGTATGGAGTGCCAAATTTTACCTCGGATTCGTATTAAGAGACCTGTCGGACGCTCAGATATCGATTTTGAACGAAATCGGGAAGGAAATGAAGAAAATCAATATGGCTGCCACTTTTTCTAAATTTTACCTCGGATTCGTATTAAGAGACCTCTCGGGCGCTCAGATATCTATTTTGAACGAAATCGGGATGGAAATGAAGAAAATCAATATGACCGCCACTTTTTCAAAATTTTACCTCGGAGTCGTATTAGGGGACCTCTCGGACGCTCAGATATCGATTTTGAACGAAATCAGGACGGAAATGAAGAAAAGCAATATGGTCGCCACTTATTCCAAATTTTACCTCGGAGTCGTATTAGGGAACCTCTCGGACGCTCAAGATATCGATTTTGAACGAAATCGGGACGGAAATGAAGAAAATCAATATCGCCGTTACTTTATTCCTATTAAGAGTCCTCTCGGACGCTCAAATATCGATTTTCGTCGAGATCGTATCGGACGGCACTGATTAATAAAACCACTTACAATACATTGAATCAAAAATGGTCGTATCTTCATAGGGAACTCACGGTACTTCATGCACCTTTAGACCTTATAAGGAACCTACATGCCAAATTTAGTATCTCTTGAACCAGCAGTTTAGGCTGTGCGTTGATATGTCACTCACTCAGTCAGTCAGTTATATCTTGCATTTTGGCACAAACTATCAAAAGTTTTCATGACCACAATATTAAATTTCCAGATCGATGCCATTTTCGTAATTAACGTCCCAAAAAACCATAAAATCGACACCCATATTAATATTTAGACATTACATCCCCCTCGCACCCCATCAGGGGGGGATGGTATTTCACGTCTTCCATAAAAACAATGCCCATGTCGATTTTCAGAATTTGTCACCACATTTCCCCCTTCACGGAAACAAAACGTGTAAAAAAAATATTTTTTTGGTTTTTAACATTGACGCGGGGTCCTAAAATGTTTAATTCTTTTTATTTTAAATATAACTAACAATACTTTAAATCATAGAAAAAGAAAATTACAGTTATCGAATTATGTCCAGGTTTTGCTAATTTTAATATGAGCCTAAAACGTATCACTTTCAGCACGCTGCTTATATTAACAATGATTCACTTTAAGAAATGAAAAAGACTTTGTTTTTAGTCCGCAATTTAAAGCGCATATAATTCGACATATTGATTTTTATGCGCCCACTGTTACCCAGTGATACACGCGTCATAAAGACGAATCTACTTATAATGACGAATCATTTATCAACATCGGTTGAGTGCCTAGTCACGAGGAGACAAAGGAACAGACATACATACATACAATATCCTCCTTTTGGGCTTCGCCGCAGTCGAGTAAAAATATGTCCCATGGGCAACACGCTATTATATCCATCATATTTATTATATTTTCGTCGGCGTACTAAAGTTTCGGTATGTGATATTAACAAGAATTTGATTCGCTACGTATTTTTGTGCTTGACTGTACTATATTCGACTAGTAAGTTATATTTTATAGCGTAGTATTTTTAGTTTTGCTTTACTCTATTAGATACGTTCTTTCAGTCTTTGTATGTATGTATGATTGTATATGCATGATTATATATGTATATTTATATACAAAAGTATGAGTATGTATTTTTATTTTTTTTTATGTTTCATATTAATATCTGCACAGCTACTGCATATATTATTTGTCTTTTTTTCCGCTACCTAAAGGTTGTCTGGAAGATATCGCTCTTTAGCGACAAGAGCGCCTGTTGTCTACCTCCTCCTACTTAAATGTTACTGTTTTCTTTCTGTTGATTTCTAATTCATTTGTGGAAGGTGTGGAATAAATAAAAATATTTATTATGGTATAGTACATTCATTTTATTAAATAGCCCGATAATTTTGTAATCTATAAAACAAAGTTGTGTTATTTATAATTCAAGAACAGCTGGGTAGAATTTTGTTATATTTGATTTCTTTTTCTTAGCTACAATTAGCAGAATAGATATTAGGATATCGGCAAAATATATGAACATTTTACGGATTGAGTCGGGTGGAACCAAATTCGCCGGGACAGCTAGTATCAATATAAACCACCCGTTATTTAATTTACATATCTAATAAACAACATTTCAAAATTTTAAGCAGTATGAAAACCTAACCCATTTCGTTAATTTGGGAACAAGAAACCCCAAAATATTTTTTTTATATTTTTATAGCCATTAGTTTTCTAAATATTCACGATAATGTGAAGAAAGCCCGTATCGTAGTAATGACGTCATTACTATGAAATTGTGACAGTCACAGCGCACAAAAAGAACAGCAGCTCACTTTCTTTAGTAAATTTGTCTTAGTAGGAGTACTTCTGTAGGATTTGTTACGCTGTGACGCCTTAATTGTCACTTACTCTCTTTTAGAATGAGGAACTTTTAAAATTGATTTATTTATATGAAAATGGGATATTTACGAGAATTTAAAAATGTGGTTTTACTTAACTTTTTATCCTCTATTGGATTTTATCGGAAAAAAGCCTGCTTAAAAAATGAAATGTTGTCAATTGGTAATCAGAACCCATACCTATAATTAGCCGTAGTAAATAATAACCCTCTTAAGTAAATGATAAATACCGGGTTTCCTGTGGAAGAATTGTTTTATGAATATTTTTTTTTGTTGGAAACTGATACAAAAGTGTATTTTGGTATTTAAATCTTGCGGATTGGCTACTTACACCTGAAACGTGAGTTTAACTTTTACGCTATTCAGGATTGAATTGACTTACTTGGACGTTGCATTGATCTAAGTAACATCAAAAAGCGGCAAAGTGACTTAGTACGAAACCTTAAAAATGATTAATTGGATATTTGTAGAAAATAAATTTCTATAGTTATCCAAATAATCTAAAACTAAAACATGTTTGTTGTAAAGATGTAATATGTTGTAGTATTTATCTTAAGTATCAAGATATTTATTTACTTGTATTAATGCGAGCTTCTGACACCTCCGGAGTTCCAGGCGTCTATAGGCTGCGGTGACCGCTTACCATCAGGCGGGCCGTACGCTGGTTTGCCACCGACTTGGTATAAACAAATGAATGTAGATACTTTTTTGTACAGTCAGCATCAAAAGTACTAACTGTACACTAAACATAGGTTAAAAATACATACAAACTCAGTTATATGTATGAGTACAAAGGCGATACATGGTGGTAAGGGATTTCTTCCAGTAAAACATATATATTTTTTAGTTATTTAGTCCTTGTCCCGACTGATCCTAAATAAAAAAGATAAGCCCATGGAATCCGTAAGAGGATCTCTTCAACACATGAAGACTAGCTTTCCTCGGCTGTTACTTTATTCGAAATAAAGAACCAACCTTTAACAAATATCCCACAGCCCACAGTCCACGCACGTTTAATACTAAACAAGAACTTAACTCCAAACCCCGTTTGAAAAGTAACAAACTAGTAAAAAGAAAAACTTTGTATCGGAAACAAGCAGAAAAACAAAACTTTCTGCCTATGCCCCTTTCAAACGACCCTTTTCATTTGGAAAACGCTTTCGGAAAGATTTTGAGGGTGCAACGAATGAGTGCTGGTTTTCACCGGTGCTCATTCTCATTTCATGAAACCCTTATGGTGCGACTGTCTATATCTATCTCCTGGTGGAACAACACTTCGGTATGCTCTATTCGTAATGTGACTGCGCCTTATTTGCGAAAATATTTATGTTATGTGCGCAAACAACAAACATGCCCATTCAGTGCGTCCTTTGATGTGTGCCGAAAACCGACAAGCCGATGGATAAGCGTATTCGCTATTCGCGCCTATCCGTTGTGCGTGCAAATAAACCAAAGATACACTAATAAATCCTCCACACTTCGTCAAATGCAGGCGCAATAAGCGGAAAATTACACTTCGTCTTTACAAAACAATAAATGTCTATATTCCGTTGAACAACTACAGTTACCACAATCGATTGGGGGGGTGACCAAAGTCGGTACTCTCTTTGGCAAGGGCAAACAATTGGGTACGTATCATCACTAATCATCAAGTAAATCGATGTCTGATGCGTATTTGCCGTCAAATATTTACTGTAGTTCATGGAATCATCATTTTAGATGGAATTTCGTTTGAGTAAGACAAACGAATAGATACACATAGAAAGTCATCAGGGCATAAGTACATGCATATATATGTACACATATCTATGTATGACGTTCATAGGTGCATGTAATATGCCTAATTTGAAGAATAAACTACTTTTACTTTTTTTACTTTTATGCATATTATTAACGTCCGTTTCACAACCGGTGACTGTCAAGATAAGGTGATTCGAAAAATACGATGTTCGCTTCTAGAGTTGATTACGCTAAAGGATGATTTCCACCAAACGGCTCGCAACGCATCGATCGGAACGGATTTTACAATCATTAAACGATATTAAATCTGCATGTATACAGGATTTAATAAGTAGTAAGTCTTAATAAGCAAGCCGCGCACATAAGCATGCGTCTGGCTACGGTCGCGTCTCGCGAAACACGTACCCCGTGTGCGTAAGATGAGACAGCAGACAGACGGACAGCGGGAACGGACTGTATCACTTCGATCAGACGATCACATACATATAAGTTCGTAACCTCACCTATAAGGCTCTGTCAGTCGTGAGTACTTCAGTTAAGAGAATGCCTCGTTTCTGTAAACCAAGCCCTCGTGAAAGAAACATATCATTCTCATGTCATTTATTTCATAAGCAATACAGTCGTTATGTTTGAAATTATTAGCACACTACATAGGTATTCAATAATAAAAATCATCATCGACAACTAAAAGTGCATAAAATAGTAAATGTATTTCAATCAATTTTAACAATCCAATATGAACAGTAAATAAAGTCTTTATCTTTTTATTATTTCAATATAATTATTTTAATTATAAGTTTAGTTATATTTAGTTTTAATTTAATTTATGAACATGTATTTTTACTTATATCTGTAAATTGTGGAATAAATTTTAAGTATTAATATAATCATTAATAAAATAATATTGAAAAATGACTAAACATATACCTATTAAACTCACTTCATACTACTTAGAATTAACACTTACATATTTATTTTAAATAAAAAATATATTGATAATTCTAGAACACACAAATATGTTTATATCACCAAAAGTCACATAAGTACATGGAAATACCCCGTTATAACAGTAATTTTAATACAATCCCACCGTTATTGTCAGTTAATTACACCTTTCCACAAAAAAAAACGTATTTTTACCTATTGTGCGTAGTAATCATTTTGAGTTCGAAAGTCTATTGAAAGCCATAATAACTTGGAATTTACTACAATGTTTAACTACCGTTAGTTTTGAATATGTAGTGTCTTAAGATTTTTAGTTCTCGAAGCGGATCTTCTTTTCTTCCTCTGTCTTAGATTTTTACGCTTATTTTCTAATGCGCGAAAGACACGCTTACGTCTTATTACAAAACAAGATGCAAAAATATAGGATTAGGTTTTTAATATAGGTTTTTTTGAATACATTTCAATAATAATCTAACTGTGTGAAGTGTTGTTTATATTTCCTATTGTGACAGTTTACGAGTAGATGAGGTAAATTATCGTCTAATACATTTTAACTTAATTGTGTCGTTTAATAATGTATTGTAAAGTACAGAAAATAAACACTCAACTTTTTTTCTTTTCTATTATTTCTTTCGAGCAATCATGTTTCGGCTCTAGTCAGGGAATCAATCATATATCTGAAAATTGATTCTTATTGTTGCCTCGTCTGGTCAGAAATATGTTTAAAAAAGGCGAATTTTTAATGGACAGAATAGAATGCGCAGGCTCGCGTACTAGTGTTGACACTTGGAGGTTTTATTTTAGTTCGTCGCTTCCTATCCTAGTAACATTTCAATGCATTTGATCCGCTCGCTTCACGCATGTCTAGCTGACGTGTCATAAAAAGCGAGCGAAGCACTACTGGGATGTGAAAAATATGACCCTAATTGACTCACCTGGGTGAAGATTGAAGCACCAATCTTTTTTAAGCTGGATGTTTTCATTCAACTCCTGTAGGTTGGATAAATTGGATTTCAGTCGGTCCAATTTACCTTTCATTTGTTTTAATTTAAACATGCACTGGCACTTTAAAAATAATAATTGTACTGAAATTGGCAGCCTCGGGCTGCGTGGTAACCGGGGTAAAGAGGAAATATCTTAAAATTATCAATAAGCCCTATTACAATGTGGTGCTTGGCTTGGCTTTTGTCATATTTAGTTATTGATGCGAAAGTTTGAAAAGGCACAATAATATTTCTAGAGCAAACCATTACGAGTAGATGAAAGGGATAGTACGAGTAGGTGCTAACTTATTTTATTGTCATCTATGTAAACACGACTGAAGGATGTGGATGAAAATCGACTTGTTACACCGGTGTGGAGGTTATCAATTCGGTAGTATGTTTATTTTTATAAATATTTGTTACTCCATAACTCCGTCGTTTCTAAACCGATTTTGAAAATTCTTTTTTTTATGGTAAGTATATATATTCAAGTTAGTCCCGTTTGTGTCAAAAAGCAGTTTTGATGATGAGATCAATAAGGAATTGAGGGAAATCTTCAAATCTTAAAGGCAAACATATAGTGTTTTTTATGTTTTTATCAAAAAATCGAGCATTTTCATACAAAACTGTGACATTTGATGAAGTGGAACTGCTTATGATGATCAGAACAGAACTCTTCAACGACGAAAAGTTCACGTTTGGCGATTTGTCCTCCAAGCTGTGTTTGTTAAGCAAGTTCTATTTTTACGATTAATTTTTGTCACGCTCGAGTTCTGATGATGGGATCCATTAGGAATCAAGGGAACTCCTCAAATGTGAAAGGCACACAAATAGTGATTTAAATATTTTTATGAACTAATAAAGCATTTTCATTAAAAAAAGTGACATTTGTTGAAGTGGAACTGCTGATGATGATCAGAACGAAACTCTTCAACGACGCGTAGTTCACGTTTGACGATTTGTTCTCTTCGTTATGTTTGTCAAGCAAGCTAGGTTTTCAACACACATTCTTGACAAGATTGAGTTCTGATGGAGGATTCCATGAGGAAATTTTTATTTTATTGTTTGGAATCTAAGAGTGTACCATCTAAATATAATAATCTTTCACCAGCCTTCCCCATTGAAGTCGGTTTTTTTTTTCTTAAATATTATGTATTTAATTGTCATAGGATATAACCTACTAAATTGTAATCTGCAAGCAGAACTCATACTAGCGCATAAAATAGACGTACCAACACGTTTGATATCGGAAGCGTCGGACTACATACAATGAAGGGTTCCGTACATAAATATTACTACTGTTCCATATTTAAAACTACCATCCTGTACTTTGAATTAAAAAAAGTCGTGTCTCTGTTTTTACATGGCGGTTTTTCAACGATAATTTAAAAACGATTGGACTTATAGACTTTTTATACTTAGGTTTTTCTATAATCTATTTGTTTCATAAAATATGAAAAGAAAAAATTGAAAATAGTACTTCATTTTCTAATTTTCTTTTCAAATTTTCAGGCCCAGTACGATACGATGGAAAACGGTCACTTTTTATCTAAGAATTATATAATAAAATCATGTATTATCTCACACGAGTGCGCAATATTTTCTTTTAATTTTTAAATTACCCCCTATAAGTGCCCTCCCATCTTTAAAATTAATTTATTTACATTATATATCCGTCTTTGGGTCACCGACTTATATGTGTACCAAATTTAATCTCAATCGGTTTAGTAGTTTCCTATAAGACTTTCCTATAAAGTGTATTTATTTACCTATAAAATAAATAAATAAATATAGGAGACAATCTTACACCAATCGACCTAGTCCCAAAGTACGCAAAGCTTGTACTATGGGTACTAGACAACGATATACATACTTATATAGATATTTATCTATATATGTATATGTATGTTTATCGTCGTCTAGTACTTAAATACATAGAAAACATCCAAGATCCAATAACAAAACCGTGCCCGTGCTAAATGCACAAATAATGCCCTGGCCGGGATTCGAACCTGGGACCTCTAGTTTCGGAGGCAGTGTCACTACCAACTAGGCTAAACAGGCCGACAATAAGGGTTCTGTTTTGTCCTTTTAAGGTACGGAATCCTAAAAAATTTGAATATACATTAATCAAACGGAAATTGTGTAGGAGTTAAGATACATCGGATAACGTCGTGTTTATATTGCTGTATATATTAAAGGTTAAACGAATTTAAACGTCGAGATAAACACGAACTTATGCGGCAGAATACATAAGCAGAACTTTATTCATGAACGAATACATAAGCAGAATTTAAATTCTGTTGGCTACAATATTTTGTCCCTTTCTCTCAAACTCAATCTTTATGCGAAAGATAGAGTCAACCGAATGTTATAGGTACCGTCCACGGACGGCACCAAACTAAATGACAGTGACAGTGCATCTCCTAGGCCAAACATAGCCAAACACGATAAAAGATTACTCGAATGCTATGCATCCGTGTCTGCGTGGTGTCTGCTAACGTCAACTTTATGTCACATCGACAAAAATAGCTTTGGACGGCGGATGGCCGGTACGAATAACGACATATCATCTTTATTTTGATTACGATTAGGCTCGCCGAGTCGTAACAAATTATTTTACTGAATCTTCCGATTCGATACTTACGTTTTCACGCAAAGCAACGCGTGAAGCGATTCTAACAAAGCATTTCGCTATACCGTGGCTAGGTGAAAGTCGGTATCGGCTATGAGGCGGAAATTGCACCCCCGAGTGGGGGCGATTCTAATCTAGCCCTTGCGTGCGGACGGCGCTCTGCGATCATTAGCACCATCGACTGATAACTTCGCCTTTACTTTCTCTTTCTTCGCTTTATTTTAAAGTTTGTAATACTTTGAAGATCAATGCGCCTTTGAAATGACTCCCGTGACTTATTGTGTGGGTTTGTGTGTACGTTTGGTCGTTCGCTCTGCTCGCGTATACGTTGTTAGAGCACGTGTGTGCACTTGTTGTAGCAACTTACAGACCGCCTAGCGTATGGCGCCAGCAGCTGTGAACCCATTGAAACTTTTATAACTTTCAATTCTCTCAGATTTGAATGAGTACGGGTTGGTCCAACCCACCGTTAATCTTGCTCCAATACAAACAGTTCTACCTAGATTATCCCTTGCATCATTATCAAACTTAAAAGGTTTTTTATTTACCTGTTTCGATACGCGTTGCACCGGTCATGTTCATCGCATTCATGCATGCATGTATGTTCATTTGGTGGTCATTATGATCTTTTGTGGTATAGTTAAATGATGTGGACAACCGAGGTGAATAAAAAAATCGCTTTAGACTCGTAAACAATTTTTTTGAAAGTGTACAGTGTTATATCACCATATCAACCGAAAGGCGTCCACTACTGCAAAGAGTGCCACAATGAATGGTCCTGCGCCACTCGCATCCAGCGAGCTCTAATGAAATTTACCAGCAGGTCATCAGTTCATTGTAGGTTTGTTCAACCCACGCTGCGCCTTCCGAAAACTGTTGATAAATGATAACACACTAACACACATACATACATACAACTCACGTCATTATTCCCAACTGAGAAATAAACAAATTGGTGAGCTAACCAAATGTGAAATGTTCAATGGGGTTTTTAATTGGTGAGCTATAAATTGCGCATATCTAATAATTACGAATAATGCACCCTGGTATACGGAACCCACAATAACTAATAAAATACCTATATTCGCCATGTCAGCCGCGTACATCGTCGTTTAATTGGTACCGCTCCCGTGTCGGAGGCAGAAACCCTTGCGATTATGGGTTTATTTTCTTCATATTAGCTCCGACGTTCTATCCATGTAGGATAAGAAATATCGATCGAATGTAAAGCTCTCCGAGATTGTTCCAACACAGTGAATTCCAGTTCCAGTGTCTTATCTTATTTATGGGGTCCGTCCGGTACCATAGTTTGGCAATCATTATTCAGTTTCTGCCTTAAACACAGCAGCTTTGAATATGCAATGCGTTTCTCGCACTATTAGCGTCAATTTAGAATCAATGAGATTTTTCTTCCTCCCTACGAGTACATTGCTCCCTGTATGATCAATTGTTTAGCTGCAAACTTGTAACTCTGGTTTCTTACGTATTTAAAGGGATGGCCGGTAATACGCATTTGTAATCACAACCCTGGAATTATCTTCCTCCTTCCTCATCTCCTGGTCTTAATAGCTGCAATAAGTATCCACTTTCAGTAGGATGGTTGTTTAGGTATGGAAGGAAAGTCGTTATTAACGACAAAGTTAAACAGGAAATGTTCACGTTCTTTTATACTTATCCTTACTAAGGCTGTTTTCTAAGACTTCATATATTTTTTTATTGAGACCGGTGCCTACTAATTGTATAGAATTTTTGGGGACAAAGATAATGAAGCTTTTTGTTACAGTTGGGATTTCGATGAAAGGTTGTGATTTCGATTTCCAATGCTGAACATAGGTCTCCCCTAAAGAGTTCCAAATCATCAAAGTTATAATTATATACCGAAAGTGAAACTTGTCAGATAGACTGTAAATATTTTTACAAGCGGAAACGTCCACTTAGCGGAATTATCACTTACTTGGTTTTTTCGGTCGGACCCGGGTATGTCCTAAAACTGCGACCAAGACCACCGGGGGTTGGGCAGCAGCATCCCTGGAGTGCGGTGGAGATAATGCGATCGCCAACCCGCATGCCAAGCGTGGCGATTATGGCATATACCCCCCGTATATTTGGGGGAGGCCCATGTCCAGCAGTGGACGCCCTTTGGCTGATATGGTGGTGGTGGTGGTAGCTTTTTCGGTTGGAAATTGTCAGATAAACATTGAAACATACCAAGTGAAATTAAAACGTGTTTTTAGAAGCCGACTGCATTGTATACATTTTCGTACTTGCCTTTTAATGCCGTTTATTTTGAAACCCTAATCGAGTTCCTAGAAAATAAAATATTTTTAGCCCGCACAACGCATAGCGCACAAAATCGGTGATGATATTATTTAAAATTTATCAAAATCGATGAACCATTGTGTAGTCGTGTTGTTGCGAGGGGACAAAGGCACGGACATATACATTACTTACATACTTACTGCTGTGGCGCAACGACCCGAAGTGGATCTTGGCCTCCGACACCAAAGACCGCCAGGCTTCCCTGTCCATGGCTGTTTCCTTCCATTCGACGAAGGCTTCGAGCTCAGTCAGGTCCCTCTGCACTTCGTCGCCCCATCGGTACCTAGGACGCCCAACGGGTCTGCGACCAGCTGGACGGCCCGAGTACACTGTCCGGACTGCACGATCGTCACCCATCACACATGTCCGAGCCATCGGAGTCTTGCGGATTTCGTTTCTCCTATGATGTTGGCGGGGTATATACATACATAAAGATATATTAGATGTAAGTATTACATACGGGTGGCACAGGATAGTTCATTGTGGCATTCGTTGGAGAAGGCCCAATGTCCAGCAGCGGACGTCCTTCGGCTGATTTGATGATTCAAACACATAACCCTCATTGGGCTTCGCCGCAGTCGGGTAAAAAGTTACGTGTAAAGAGCAAAAAGCGCGTGTCTCAACTTCCTTGATTGTATACAGTCGAGTTCGTTACTGCATAGACAGATGTCAACAGTATTGTTTTAGTGATAGAGTTGAAACATGTCCATGCACTTTTGAACATCACTGTACACATGACCGATTTATTGGAGTCAAAAATCCAAAGCCTCGATAGCGTGCGGCCGCCAATCAACCGTGTATCTACCGGCTGCCAACTTCAGTAATGGCCGACGTCGTTACAATTAGAAACGACGAATAAATGACGCCTATAAAATTAGCATTTGCCAACTTCATTGTTATTGCGTAATTTGAGCGTTGGATGTTACAAGGGTAGTTCTAAGTGGTTTTTGTTTGTTTTTGACTAGTTTTTTGGGATTTGGTGACGCGGATTGTAATCCGTCTCTTACTTACTTGCGTGGTTTTATGGAGAGTTGGTTGCACTGTAATACTACCTATAGCAAGCACAATAAGGTTTTATTTGTACGGGTTGGTGTCACGGATATTATGTCCCCCATTTTAGGTCCCCAATACGTTGCATCATTTTCAAGTAGAAGCCAGAGCGCGAAATATATTGAATTGAGATCGTAAGCAAAGAAAGCAAATAGATCTACCGATGATGCCGAATGAAATAGCACATGCTCAAAATCATCAGAATCAGAATGATTTACTGTCACACGAACAATTTAACATTTTGTTCAATACAAACGATGCTTAATAGTAATATAGAGCATGCCTCGTCTATCAAGTTCAAAATACATGAAGCCGTTATTATACATTTTTATTTGACAGTGTTTATAAAATTACATTTCTGGCTATTAATTACCATCTACACAATACTTGTTCTTGTGTCACAAGAGTTGATTATTATCAGCACTATGTTCGTGTAGATATTTCTGTATAATCAAAATCAATTGACAAAGTGTTTCGCGAATAGGTATTCACAACGTAATTACATTGTTCGATATTAAAACGTGCACTGTGCAGGCATAAATTGAGTTTCGGCCTGCATTTGCCGTGCAACAGGTTTACAGCTCCGCGATTGACCTGCTATATGTACTATTCACAACTTACCTGATGAACGCACTGCTTACCCACATCATATCTTGACACCGACATTCTGCGCCCGCCCTAGACGATATTTCCTTTCCGGTTCTCAACCAACAATGTGTATAAAGAAGCGTCAGTTATAAAATTTCACTAACTTTTTGATAAAAAATTGTCGCTTCTATTGATCACGCGAGGCGCCGCCAAAAACTTATTAACCACATGATCATTCGAACTCTCCATGTAAAAACTGCATTTGCCAAGCAAATTCCCTTCTATCTACAATTATATTTATTATTTATCACACAATTTGGTGTCCGGCAAATCTGAATACTCGTACTCGTAGCTTCGCTTAAAATCTTCTGCCACTGGAGCATCCGATAAAAATCCGCGCCCAACAGCCCATGTATAATTGCCATTTAATTTTCGACCTGTGATACAGACAGTACGGTTGGCAGCCGACAACTGGGAACGGGGATAAAGGCCGTCCATGCCAGGATTCATATTAACAACTCGTTATCATAGTTGACTTACACTGACGTGAACTGAAGCGTTGATAATGACCAGCTGTCTCGACGCACATCACCGCTCGTGCCTACTGTTGCTTCACTTGACCACGAGAGTTCACCTGCGGGGGTTGTCAGTTGCAGTAACGAACCTGTTGAAATCTTCTACATATCACTCGGGGCGATTCTCACCCCCTCTCCTATTCAACACGATTTCCGCCTCGAAACATACGCCACCTACGCCACTGTCATGGTCATAACGATAACGTGATATACAGGGCATTAAGGTGTTGATGATTATTCAATTTAACTCATTCGCTCACAATCTGATCAGAAATAATACTCGCAACTAGCGATATTTGAACACGCTATCGTGAATTCACTTGTAGCGACGAAGTTTTCAATCACTTCATATCGTATGGGGTAATTTTTTGTTAGCAGACGCTTCAGCTCTATACAACTGCCAGTAAGACATAGCAGTCCAACAAGTTCCTAAAAGGTATTGCCTAAAACTTACTCTCAATCCTCTATAATCCTCCTCTATAATGCATAGTGGCTTTAATTAAACCCTCAATCGGGTTCGGACACTCCGCATTTCCCCCTGTAACAAAAGCAGCTTTCATTGTATACAAATAGGTATCTATGTATTAAATTACTTTAGGGATGCGGTTGTCATTGTAGTAGTTAAGTCAGTTGAAATTACTTTTTTTATGAACAAGAACGCTTAGTAGCATATTTAGTAGTACGGTATACTTTAATCGACCGTGCGAGCGAAGCATCTCCGTTTCAGCTTTCGACAAAAATTCTTTCGTATGTCTGTCTGTCCGGATGTTCTCCTCTACAGGTCGCATTTCTCAACCGATTCAGGTGAAATTTTGTGAGCAGGTTCGATAATTTGGTTTTTGGAAATTATGAAATTTGAAAAGATTTTTTTTGCGAGGTCTACAGCGCACGGAACCCCTAGATTAATTACCACCAAGGTCTTCGTTTCACTTTCGATAAAAATGATTTCGTATGTCCGGATGTCCAGATGTCCGGATTTTCGGTTGTTCTCCTCTACAGGTCACATTTCTCAACCGATTGTCGTGAAATTTTGTGAGCAGGATCGATAATTAAATGGAATATTTTTTTAGGTCTATAGCTTACAGAGCCACTAGTACATATTTAATATACAGGAAGGAACAATATCACGGACTTTCCTGAAAGTATCTTGTCATGATGTACAATCGTCTTGTAAACATTAGAAACTTGTGTTAGAAGAAAAATACATTAAAAGAATGCATTTTAATATTAGTAACAACCCTATTGTTTTAACATTACCATTTAAGTATTTATATTTTGAAGTGATGAATATATATATATTTTTGTTTTGAAGTGGTGAGTTAGAGATGTCACTAGCTTTCTTATAAGATAGGGATGAAACATACTGTTTTTTTAATTGATGTTAAAACAGCTATAAGTACGAAATCAGTTACGAATATTAATATAGTTTATTTGGCAAAAGTATAGTACCAATGCTAACCTATTCCCGGTTAACAGGAAAGTCCATCGTTCTGTTCCACCCAGTACATATATACGTACGTCCTAGGTATAATATAATTTATAAAGACACTATTATTGAGACCTTAGTTATGTGTATAATGCTATGTGGAGAAACCCTTGTTTCTAAAAAAAGTATTTCTTTAGTTATGTATGGAGATAAATATATTAGTTTTTAATATTATGAGAACACAATTACAGGTACCTACATATAATAGTCTGCATCTAAAATAGTACAAAAGGAAAAAAATGGAACCCTTATAATCCTATAACTAGTGTCTGTCTGTCTGTTTGTCCGTCCGTCCATCTGTCACAACCAAATTGAGTTGAAATTTGGTACACATATGTAAGTTGGTGACCCAAAGAGGAACGTGTAACATAAAAGATGAATTTTAAACATGGGGACCACTTTTGGGGGGTCAATTAGTAAAAAAAATATCCAAGCTATAGTGTGATATATCAAACTAGCATTTGCCCGCGGCTTCGCCCGCGTACTAAGCGACATTTTTAACTGTCTACAAAAAACAGGTTCGTATGTTTGTCCACGATTATCTCGCGTTTGGCTGAACCGATTTAGATGCGGTCTCCAGAAAAGTAGTTGTTACATTCTGGGGGTTTCGGTATACGAAGTTTGATGATTGTGATTCATTAACAGATGAACAGAACTTTTCAAGTCAGTATACATTCTGAAAACCGGCAAACTGTTGAATTTCATTTGATTTTGGCAAAAATAAGGATCGGTAACTATTATCATACATTTCCTAGAGGCCGAAGGGGAAAGGGCCGATGAAATAAAAGCATGTCTTAAATGGCCCTTAGTAAAAGTATCTGTGTACTACAGTAACACCAATAGGTCTATAAACGACCAAGCAGCGCGCAGCGGTCATAAACTCTGGTTCTTTGAAGTACAGAAATACGGCTAACTCAATATCACGTGTAACATTTATTTTTCCTAAAATTAAATTTATTAGGTAGGTTTTGCCAATTCCCATTTGAGCATCCAAAAAGAAAATTTGGCCTCACTTCCATTCGCACTCCTTACTGTCAGTCCGTCTGTTACAACAAAGTTGCTTTTACTGGACCGATTGAATTGCAATTTGGCATAAACTATCAAGAATTTATAGCGCTCGTGGCCCAGCGGCACCCGCCTACCGCGTGCGGTGTGCGTGGTTAAGCAATGTGGGCGCAGGTCAGTTCTTGGATGGGTGACCGCTTTGAGTGGTTTCTAACTGACTCTCGTTCTTTGAAAGGCACGCTAAGCCATTGATCCCGGCTGCAATCGTTAAGTCGCGTTAAAGGCCTTCGAGCGGCTTGCGAACTTCTAACAGTCATGTTGCCCACTCACTTGACAAAGGGGGGTCGAAGTTGCACCACGTCCGTAGGGAGTACCCACCGTTACCCTACACGTGACCCTTGGGTGGTGCTAAAAGTGCAACAAAAACTGGCAACCGTACTTGTCTTCTCGAAAATCTCACGGTAAGTAAATAAATGCCATACGATTAAAAAAAATGTAAAGGTTGATTTAAATGGAAAAAATATCGAAACCTCTATGCCGTTTTTAAAAGCAAATAATAATACCCCACACGCCTATATAGTAACATTAAACTTTTTTGCATACAAGCATGTGTGGAGTGCCAAATTTTACCTCAGATTTGTATTAAAAGACCTCTCGGACGCTCAGATATCGATTTTGAACGAAATAGGGACGAAAAAAAAGAAAATCAATATGGTCACCACTTTTTTCAAATTCGTATTAGGGGACCTCTCGGACGCTCAGATATCGATTTTGAACGAAATCGGGTTGAAATGAAGAAAATCAATATGGCTGCCACTTTTTCCAAATTTTACCTCGGATTCGTATTAAGAGTCCGTATCGGCCCGGAAAAAGTTCGATTCTAGGTATTATTACCCGTCTCCTAGCGTGCCAGCGCAGGTGTTTTAGTGGGGGTCAAGCGAGGCGGCTAGGTCGGCGTAGAGTTGTGTTGATACTTTAACCGTTTTATCAGACTTTTTCTTTTTTTAATATTTGTATGTTTATGTAGTTATTTAAATAAAATGTCAGGTAACTTAGAACTGTATCGTTCATTATAATGTATTTATGTAATTACTACAAATTCAGAATTCATTTAAGGCGAAGGGTAGGGCAAGGCCTTCTCCATACAAACGTTGTGCAAGTTTTATTCGTTAGTTTCGGCACTTCATCATTTTATTTTATTTTTTGCTTGTACATATTGGATATACGCAGAATCTGATGTTGAAACTTTGCTTTATTAAAAAAAAATACAAAAAAACTTAAATAAAACTAATAAACATCAAGTCGTAGCTATCAGAAAAATAAACATATTGACCAAAAATAATAACTATAGCGCAAACATAAACAAAGAAAAACTTGCACAAAGTGTGTATGGAAAGAGCTTGCCTACCCCTTCGCCTTAAGTACTTACTTGTTTGACAAGCGCTTTAGCCTAGTTGGTAGTGACCCTGCCTACGAAGCTTGAGGTTTGAATCCCGGTATGGGCATTTATTTCTTCCTGAGTCATGGATATTTGTTTTCTATGTATTTAAGTATTTATTTATCTACATAAGTATAAGTATGTATGTATATCGTCGTTTAGTACCCATTAGTATTTAGTAGTCATTTAGTAGCTTTGCTTAGTTTGGCACTAGGTCGATTTGCTAAGATTTTCCCCAATATTTACTATTATTTATCTTAAAACTTAGGTTATTTATATTATTTCTTAGTCTGTCATTTTGCATATCTCCGCCATATTGTTTTTTTTTTTTAAACTTGCTCGAGAAAAAAAAACCAATCCTGCTCACCAGATTCCACGAGAATCGGTTGAGAAATGGGATCTCTAGAGGAGAACAGCCGGAAATCCGGACAGACAGACAAAAGCATTTTTGTCCAAGCTGAAACGGAGACCTTACTCGCTTTCGTTATTACTGTTAGAGTTTTCAGTTTCCAGGTTATCAAGTTCTAGGTGAATAGTTTTTATCTGACTTATTCGTTTCTTGGTTTTAGTGTAGGTGTTGAAATAAAATACCAGGTAATTTAAAAATGTAGGTACATTTTATTTTTACTTGAATAAGGTTAATAGCTATTGGATGATCATCGCCTGCCTCGATAACGTGTAGAAGCACTGTTATGGCAGATGTCCGGACCTCACAGCAATAGCCCCATCTTTTGACCAGCCAAACTTCAACACCATACCAGATATGGCATGTTTACTGGTCTGTGGTGCCTTGGTCTTTATCGGGTTCGACATTTTCATTATACTGCACATCCTAGAAAAATAATTATTTTAATTTGCGTAAAGTATAATAAGCTTCATCAACAGATAAATAAGAATAATTCCTTAACCTTTCCAGATTCCGGCGTTGCGCTAATTTTTTTATAGTCTGGGTTTAATCCATTAGGACCACAAAATATTTTTTTCCTCTTTCCAAATGAACTGTTTGCCTTCCTAGGCGCCATACATGAATCTAAAATAATAAAACCAATCAATTTATATATATATTGTTTTATAGTATACTTCTTTAGCGACACGAATAGTAAGAATATGAGCAAGAAAAAGATGGGCGATAAAAAGGTATGGAGATAAAACATGTTGCACCGTCCGTCCACAACTAAAGTGAAAGATGAAACAACTTCAGCAAATATTATCACTATTAGGTCATTAATGACTAACAAGACGCAAAACAATATGCTCTTTAAAAGCGTGAGTTCTATACAAGTGGTGAAATAACACAGCAGAAATTATTACCAAAGGTGCAGAAGAAGAAGCAGAAATACCGTCATGTTTTTGTGAGGAAAACCGATGTTATCCTGGCAGCCGATTTTAGCTTTAGCCTTTAAAAAGAAAGCTGATACCCATAAAATCAGACTCCCGTTGGAGTAATTTTTCAAATATGACCAATTGTTGCTGACGGATATGTGTTGGGACCTGTCATCGAAGCAGATGTTCGGTAAAATTGCATAAATATGGTTAAAACCAGAAATGACTAAAAAGGCCAGAAAAGTAGCATCGACAGCAGCCCGGCTAGTATGATAGCTTATACCGTCACGTTTTATGTGACGTTTCAGTACATTTTGGCCATATAACGTGACGGTATAAGCTATCATACTAGCCGGGCAGGAAGCAATTTATATCACACAGATAAAGGCAATGGGAATAAGATTCTGTAAATCGGAAATATTACAAACGGCTGCCAAAATTAAGAAACAGCAAAATAACAACCTGAACAGTCCAACTAATTCATGAGAGGACGTATCTGCCCAGCAGTGGGACGTATATATAGACTGATGATGATGAAAATTCGATAACGTACTTTTAGAATTATTGCTTAATGTATATACAGTGTGTAAATTTTATACGGGCGTATATTGTAATGGAGATTAAGATTGGACCTAGGGAACCTATTTACATTAATTTCTATAGGAAATTAAGTTCTTTCTTTTTCATACATAATAATTAAGCACGCATTGTATTGCACCCAAATTAACGTACCGATGCGTCTTTCCAGTATTTAAATTAGTTTGCTTAATTAATTAAGTCAAGTTGCTAAGTCCTGATTGTTCCTATCAAACAAAAACATCGTAGGGAAAAAGACATTTTCTAAAAGTTATAACAGATAAAGTAAACAAACTTGATATGTCAAAATAAGTTGGACTGCGTACATTGCTGCTCGGTCAGATTTAAAAAAATCGTTACACCTAATTAATAACACTATTTAACAAAATTATTATTCTATATGAGTCGTATTAATTGATACTATAGGTGAAAAAAGTATACGCCCTTATAGATAAAACCTGAAGACTAATTAAGAACCTCCTTCTATGGAACAGAGGTCAAAAATGTTAATATTACAATGAAAATATTTCCATCAATTAGTACAAATGCATAATGCAATTTCATATAAAAAGTCAAATGTAACAAAAAGCATTACTTACCCAATGATCAAGACTGCCTCATCGCGCTATAATTCCCGCTAGCCCATGCGCCCGTAGCTATGTGACCTTGAAATCGACGAGCGACGTGACCGTTCCCTCGAACCGCTTGGCGGCGACTGCCGAATCGAGCGCCGTGCACGGTGTTTTATTACGAATTTTAGGGTGATTTGAAATATTTTTTATGCCGAATTTTACTTCTACATATACATATATATTTATATGAACGAATAGCGCTTGAACTAGAGTTTCTTATTATGGTTTTATATTTTTGAAATAATGTGCTAAATGGCCAAAAATACTGGCGATTCTTCGTGTGTTTTTACTAAAAAGTTGTTGCATGGAAATACGGTTTTACTCAACAATTGAATATGTAACTTATAAAATGTGTTCCACTTATTCCTAAGAAGACTATCAATCGAATATAGATTTAATTCTTTCATGTCGGTTTTAAATCAAATAGTTCTTCAAATCTAACTCGTTTTACACATCTCCGAGCGAAAATTGAGAAAACAGCTGTTGGACAGAGCCAAAATATAGCAAATTGAGAGCTAAATCTAAACAACTTTTCCACTTATTCAACTTGAATTGAAATGATCTTTCATATTATACAATAAAATCTTTAGGAAAACGAATATTGAATGATATATGACCTCAAAAAGTTTAGCGAATTCAGCAAACGGCTATATACGGACTCTTAAGAATTCTCTCGGACGCTCAGATATCGATTTTGAACGAAATCGGGACGGAAATGATAAAAATGAATATGGCCGCCACTTTTTCTAAATTTTACCTCGGATTCGTATTATGAGACCTCTCGGATGCTCAGATATCGATTTTGAACGAAATCGGGACGAAAAAAAAGAAAATCAATATGACTGCGACTTTTTCCAAATTTTACCTCGGAGTCGTATTAGGGGAGCTCTCGGACGCTCAGATATCGATTTTGAACGAAATCGGGACGAAAATGATAAAAATGAATATGGCCGCCACTTTTTCTTAATTTTACCTCGGATTCGTATTACGAGACCTCTCGGACACTCAGATATCGATTTTGAACGAAATCGGGAAGAAAATCAATATGGCCACAACTTTTTTCAAACTCTACCTCAAATTCGTATTAGGGGAGCTCTCGGACGCTTCAGATATCGATTTAGAACGAAATCGGGACGGAAATGACAAAAATGAATATGGCCGCCACTTTTTCTAAATTTTACCTCGGATTCGTATTACGAGACCTCTCGGACGCTCAGATATCGATTTTGAACGAAATCGGGACGAAAAAAAAGAAAATCAATATGATTGCGATCTTTTCCAAATTTTACCTCAAATTCGTATTAGGGGAGCTTTCGGACGCTTCAGATATCGATTTTGAACGAAACCGGGATGAAAATGATAAAAAAGAATATGGCCGCTACTTTTTCTAAAATTTACCTCGGATTCGTATTACGAGACCTCTCGGACGCTCAGATATCAATTTAGAACGAAATCGGGACGAAAAAAGAGTTAATCAATATGACTGCGACTTTTTCCAAATTTTACCTCGGGGACGTATTAGGGGAGCTCTCGGACGCTCAGATATCGATTTTGAACGAAATCAGGACGAAAATGAAGAAAAGCAATATGGCCCCACTTTTTCCAAATTTTACCTCGGAGTCGTATTAGGGGACCTCTTGGACGCTCAGATATCGATTTTGAACGAAATCGGGACGGAAATAAAGAAATTCAATATGGCCGTTACTTTATTCAAAGTTTGGATACCTCGGATTCCTATTAAGAGTCCTCTCGGACGCTCAAATATCGATTTATGTCGAAATGGTATCGGACGGCACTGATTATTAAAACCATTTACAATACATTGAATCAAAAAAGGTCGTATCTTCATAGGGAACTCACGGCACATCATGCACCTTTAGACCAGACTCTCGAACCAGTAGTTTGGGCTGTGCGTTGATATGTCACTCACTCAGTCAGTCAGTTTCTTCTTGCAATTTGGCACAAACTTTTAAGTTTTCATGTCCGCAATATTAAATTTCAGAATCAATGCTAATTTCGAAATTAACGCCCCAAAAAACCATAAAAACGACACCCATATTAATATTTAGACATTCCAACCCCCTCGCACCCCGACAAAGGGGATGGTGTTTCGCGTCCTCCACGTGGGATTTTAAAATCATTGTTGTTTTCGTAATCAGCGACCCGATATACCATAGAAACAATACCCATATCGATTTTCAGAATTTGTCATCACATATCCCCCTTTTAAGGGTTGATTACTCAAAAAACCTGAAACACATGTTTACTCGTTTATCGTTAGAAATACTCCTGTGCAGTTTCGAATAAAATAGTCCAACTAATCTTGATTCCCCATACAAACTTCAGATCCCCATTTCACCCCCTTAGGGGTTGAATTTTGAAAAATCCTTTCTTAGTGCCCCCTAGACCATATATGGAACCTACATACTAAATTTGGAATCTCTAGAACCAGCAGTTTGGGCTGTGCGTTGAAATGTGACTCACTCAGTCAGTCAATTATTTCTTGCAATTTGGCACTAAATTTCAAAAAAATTCATGTCTACAATATTAAATTTCAAAATCGATGCCATTTTCGTAATTAACGTCCCAAAAAACCATAAAAACGACACCCATATTAATATTTAGACATTTCATCCCCCTCGCACCCCAACAGGGGGATGGTATTTCACGTCCTCCACGTAGGATTTTAAAATCATTGTTGTTTTTGTTATCAGCGACCTAATAAACCATAAAAACAATACCCATGTCGATTTTCAGAATTTGTGACCACATTTCCCCCTTTTAGGGGTTGTGTTTTCAAAAAACCTGAAACACATGTTTACTCATTTATCGTTAGAAATACTCCTGTGAAGTTTCGAATAAAATAGTCCAGCTAATCTTGTTTCCCCATACAAACTTCGGACCCCCATTTCACCCCCTTAGGGGTTGAATTTTGAAAAATCCTTTCTTAGTGCTCCCCTAGACCTTATAAGGAACCTACGTGCCAAATTTGGAATCTCTAGGACCAGCGGTTTGGGCTGTGAATTGATATGTCAGTCAGTCAGTCAGTTTCTTCTTTTATATATTTAGATAAAAGGGCTTATTGTGAGCATCTCACTGTTCGTGCCGGTGACGTAAAATGGATGTCACACTGCATATACGAGTAGGAAGATTCCGATGGGTGTTATGGTAATTATTAATATTTAATCATTCAATCATGCATTTATAATGGTATTTTTTTCTTATACGACCTATTGCATCCGAAAATTATTAAGGATTTCTTATCATATTTAGAATTTTAATTTGTAAGCAGGTGAGGATCTCATGGTCTTTCAAGTTTTATGACAGGTTATAGAAATGTTGAATCTAAATATGAACGTAAACTCTCTGTGATGATGAAGTTTGTTTAATTATTGGTAATAACTGGTATTACACATGAACCAGTCACAAAAACTTGCAGTATTACCTAATGTTGTACTTTATAAGTTGTGATGTGACAGGCAAATTGCGTTTGTAATAGGGACATAATTGTAAAAAGTGTATGTATAAGTACATGATTATTGATTAATGAATGATGATTGATTGATTACAATAAGACTAAACAAAATCATCCTATATGGAGCGTAACGTCACCGGCACGAAAAGTACGACCCCTGGTTATGAGACAAATATTATTTAAGTTATTAAAGAAAATAGATGAAAATTAGCCATCCGCCTTATCAAAAACTGCTGGGCCACAAAAAGTTGAAAAAAATACACAAAATAGTTTTATTACCTATAGATTACAGAAAAACCCGTAAGAAGTCTACAAGTCAGTCAAGATACGACCTTTTATAATCCGAAGTACAGGATAGTCGTTCTAAATGTGAAGTAGTACTAGTAGGTACGGAGCCCTTCATTGCTCGTGGCCCGACACGAACTTGGCCGTTCATTATTTCACTATCATTATGGATATTGTTCCGTAGTCAACTATTTAGGAACCCTTATAGTTTCTCCATGTCCGTCTGTCTGTCCGAGGCTTAGCTATGTGATTGTTAGTACTAGAAAGCTGCTACTGAAATTTGGTATGGATGTATAAATCAATAAAACTGACAAAGTCGTAAAATAAAATGAAAAATAAAATTAGGGTACCTCCCCTACATGTAAAGTGGGGATGAAATTTCTTTTTTGCTTCAACCTTATGGTGTCGGGTGTTGTTAGATAGGTCTTTCAAAATGAATAGAGGTCTTCATCAAACTTTTATAATAAAAATAAAATTAGAGGGAAATGTTCACTCCAAAAGAAAAAGAATTGTGCCTCCCCCTCTACTCTCTGTAACTTTTGAACTATGGGTCTAAAATTCATTTTAAAAATCATGAATGTAAAGCTTAATAAAGACTTTCAACGAAAACTATAGCGGACATGATCAGTTGTTGATGGTTGAGGAAGCATTTTTTGAGTTATCGTAAAAAGTATTCTTCTTAGTAAAAGACGTATGAAACGCTGCGAAAGTATTCCCGTTTGCTTGTTATAGATTTTTTTTAAAGGTTTTCTTGGTTGATTTTTTTAGAGTAATCCCAACAAATATTATACCGATTTTTTAACGAAAATAAACGCAGGGAATGAAATAATGCAACGATAAACGTAGAAGTTTATTTCGTTTATACCTAAGCTTTACAAACAGTACCTATATACTGGAAAGGATTTACGCTTGCACGTAACACCAAGCCCTTCACAACACACAGTGTATCACAAATCCTGTAAAAGCATTCTAATATTTCATACATGTTTGGCATTTGAAACTGGGACTCAGTTTGCTAGTTCAAAGGGGTTCAAATCACCTGTGCAGTTCGCAGTTCCATTGCATCATGAAATACATTGGACGCTTTGTGTGGTTACCAATGTACGAGGGCTGTTCCAAAAGTTTTTAGCTGTTCTCACTCTATTCATGCGATATATGTTTTAATGATACCATTATGCGGGTAATTTCGATACATATGTGTTGGGGTAAAACTGTGGATGAAAGTCACTTGGTTTTTTTTTTATTGTGTTTTAAGTACGACGTGTCAACCGCCCTATCGAATATGCGATGAACGGGTCACAAATTCAATTTTGTGTTGCGGGCCAATATTAATTAATATGTCACCACACCCACCACATCAACCCTAGGACGTCTACTGCTGGACATAGGCCTCCCCCAATTTCATGGGGGGTAAATGCCATAATCGCCACGCTTGGCATGCGGGTTGGCGATCGCAGTATCTCCACCGCACGCACGCACCACGACTAAACGGAATTTTATACACCGCAAACTATGAATCTTCCCTGTCTCTACCCACGTAATCTGTTTCGATTGCATGAAAATCAGCGACAATGAGCAGGTGTGTCGAATATTAGTCTAGGTCGCGAGACTAGGGACTGGTCATCATCACAAAAAAAACTTAAATTAAATAAAATCATTTAGTGATTTTACATTAAAATCAGCAAAACTAAGTTAGTAAGTCATCCCTGGCATTTTCCACCACAGTTGTTAGGGATTTCGATGCCAAAACTATTTTTAGGTATCAAAAATAGTACTATTTTCGCAAATTTTTAAAAGCCCATACAAAAGGCCTTTTGGTAAAAAAATTACGTAAAAAAAATACTTGATGCTTACTAACGATTTTATCCCAGCTCATAACTATTGAAATTACCCACATAATGGTATAAATAAAAAATATATCGCATGAATAGAGTGAGAGCAGCTAAAAACTTTCGGAACAGCCCTAGTACAGTCAAAGACAAAATGATTTCCAGTCATAACTCATAATACAAGTCCGAAGTTATTCAATAGGTCCGTGGCGCAGTGTGCGTTTGCGACGTTTGTCAAATATCCTCAGCGGCGCTAAAAATGGTTTAGCCACAGGCCTTTGACCGACCAAACTACATAATATGCAATTTGGTAATTACTCCGCATCTACTATTCCCCCTAGTGCCTCCGAATTTGCGTGATTAAAGCTAAATAATAAACACTTAGGGCAATGCGCGGTATGTCCACCATTGCTTTATAGTATTATATTAATAACATTCATATATGCTTCCAAATTAGATGCCGATACATCACAATAATTTACATTAAATAACAATTAATAAAACTTATATGAAATCTTTGTTTTCGTTTACCGAAAAAAATAATTAAATTAAAATTCTGCCCAAAAATAATTAACCAGTGCATTTACCTGACAAGGTGGTTATCACTTTCTGTGAAGTGAGCTACACATTGGATGTTATTTGCAGTGGCCAGTTACGCGACAGTCAAGAGATTTCATACGATAGTCAAAGAAGTCTTAATCATGGAATAATGATCATCTCATTAAAAGAGTGTTATTAAGTGGCACAGTTGTTTTCCTAATTTTCTCCAAAAACTTACACAAACTTTAAATTAGTTCTATAAATACTTAAATTTACTTCTATGGACGAGTAGTATGAGCTCTCAGCTTATGTATTTGCGTATATGTATATATTTACTGTCGTATGTATTTGAATGAGTATTTATTAGTATGTCCTATAATACAGATGTGCGCGTAAGTGTTGGTTCACTCTTTTTGCCATTCTCCTGCACTGCCTGTTCACAATTTATTGTTTATTCTTTTGCTGCTACCCAAAGGTTGTCTAGAAGAGATCGCTTAATAGCGATAGTACCGCACGTTGTTCTCATTGACTATTCATAAGTTTTTGTAATAAGAAACTGTTGTGTAGTGGTACAATATATAATGTTTATGTTATTAATCAATATTTCTAATCTAATCTAATATTGGGGGACAATCTTGCACAAATCGACCCAGTCCCAAACTAAGCAAAGCTTGTTTGTACTATGGCTACTAGACGACGATATACTTACTTATATATATGTAGATAAATACATACTTAAATACATAGAAAACACCCAAGACCCAAGAACAAATATCTGTGCTGAATGCACAAATAATGCCCTGGCCGGGATTCGAACCCGGGACCTTTAGCTTCGGAAGCAGTGTCACTACCAACTACGTACGTAGGCTAAACATGCCGGCAGTCATTTTTGTATATGTGTAATATTCTAATCTAATATCTTCAGACGAACCACCACCACCATATCAGCCCTAGGACGTCCACTGCTGGACATAGGCCTCCCCCAATTTCATGGGGGGTAAATGCCAAAACAATTCTTGTATTTTTATGCTTTTTTGCCACCGACGAGGTATAAAAATAGTAATAAATGAAAAATCAATCATCATTCAGATCATATCGTGGGAAGTGGGAACCAATTACTCCTTAGCTAATGTGATTTCTCACGCGAAGTCCATGTTCTGTGTACCCGGTATACGTCGAATCACTTTTAAGGAATAAACCTTTCAGTGCTTTTATAAACGCCAATTAATTAATATTTTTAGTGATCCAAAGAGAAAACAATGCTTCCTTCGGGAGTTTCTTGAGCTTGAAGTGATGACAGTAATGATAATGACGAATCAGTTACTTATCAGTTATCATATCTTGCTTGACGATTTGTATCGTCTTCCTAGCGTTATCCCAGTACAATTGCATCCTGAAGGACGCCCGGGGCACAGTATATTTATAGCTTAAGGCAGTAACTCAAATACAGTCGCTTAAGACCTTTTTGGACCTGCGCTTCGTTAGAGCGATAGGGTTGCACCTCTCAATTTATGTAAATTTGTATAAGATTATTATATTTACTAAAACATTTATTTGTATTCTACTCCGTAGATACTCAAATGACATTTAGCGAGTAATCTAGGTAAACTAATAGTGTTTGTGTGTAGGGGACGTAATCTCCGAAACTACTTAAAATACCTATAGGCTATGATTTAAAAAAGAGGGGTGTTAGAAGAACGTGTGTATCTCTGTATTTGTCTGCTGCATCGTAGTCCCTAACGGTTAAACCGAAAACGAAACCGGTTCTTAAATATATTTCGTCAAAATCGGTTAAGCCGTTTTTGAGATATTGCAGTTTGAATGAAAATGTCGGGGGCTTATCAACTTTTTTAAGTTGATTATATCCCGCGGCTTTGCTTACGTTCTTTGTAATACACGGACGGAGCAGCGCAACAGACAACATTAAGTATTCTTATTTATATTAACATTTATGCATTACCATCAATACATTTTGTATTAATAGACGAAAATACTTCTCAGGCCTCAATCTACGCTTAAACCGCCAAACCGATTGAGGAAAAATTTGACATGGAGATAGTTTGAGGCGATCCCGGAAATAATCCTTTAAGAAAGAGAAAAAAAGGGTGGAAGTTTGTACGGGAAAAGCGATAATCAAGCAAACGCCAGAAATAATTAAATATAAAAATTATCCTCTATATGGCGATTAAACAAGTTCCACGCGGGTGAAGTCGCGGGAAAAAACTAGTAATTCATAAAATGTAAACCACACAATCTATACTTAATATTATCAAGCTGAAGAGTTTGTTTGAACGCGCTAATCTCAGGAACTACTGGTTCGAATTGAAAAATTAATTTTGGGTTGGATAGTCCATTAATCGAGGAAGGAGTTAGGCTATATAACATCACGCTGCGAAGACGCGGACGAAGTCGCAGGCAACAGCTAGTATTATATATGGCTTATTTTTATTTCAAATATTTAATCGCATTTTCATCAAATCATTCGTCACGTTACTTAAGTCACGTCAAAATAGTGGTCAGCACGCGCTAGTTTATTAAAAACTTCTTCAACTATTCTACGCGATACGTGCGCGGTACACGAGTTCGAAACCCCCCGAGACCTCCTTAAGTTTTGTGTAATGAAGTGTGTCTGTGTGGGTGCGTCAAATCGGGCGTTTGTATGGATTTGTTTTACTGCTATAGGCTATATGTATACTGTGCCCGGGGTCCGCTACCTAATCCCAAGAATTCGCGTAAGCACTAGCTTTTACGGAACCAACCCAAGGGGGGAACTAGACCTTTTTGGGATTAGACTTGTCAAGTGAGTGGGCGACTCGAATGTTAGAAGTTCTCAAGCCGCCCGAAGGCCTCTAAATTGGCTTGACGAATGCGAACATAGATAGCGGCCGGGATCAAGAACTTAACTTGCCTCCCAAAGGCGCCGTGCGCGTGTTCTCAGTTAGTAACCACTCAAAGCGGTCACCCATCCAAGAGTTGACCTTTTTTTCACCTGGGGATATGCATTTACGCATCCCGCCTAGCCGGGGAACTAGTACAGGTATGACGGACTCCCGGGAACCGCACGGACTACCGTCTAAAACCACCAGGGTATGCCCATCACGCAGAATTAGTGGCGGGGACACGGGATCGCCAAGGCACACAACCGCGAACACCGCCTGCTGTGACAGTCAAAGCTGTCCCCTCTCGTAAGCGGCTTGCGCCCCCCACCCGATGGCAAGCGTGCAGGGCGACACCACACACTTGCCGACCAAAAGACCTCCACGCTAGGAGAGAATGAAAAACCCCGGATTCACTCCCTCAGGTCCCCTTGTAACTTTTTATAGAGGTTTTCGCCCTCGCAGCCACCACACGGCCCCGGCCTGACGGTGACAGCCCCGCTCCGTACTATAGCGGCCCTCTGCCGAAGTCAGGGTTACGGGTCCGTAATTCTTTAAACAGGCATACGGCATGGCCTGTCCCTTTCGCCGCACCTGGGTAGTCTTGCGACTCCCTGATGCGGAACCCGCCATCCCACCCATTGATCCCATCTGGAGTGTCCTCCGCTACACAGAGGAACACCCAGAGCGACCCCGTCTCCGGGTTACTGGTAGCACAGGTAAGCAATCCCTCCGAAGATAAATCACTTACCGTTGCCTCCAGGGCGCACCGGCCAGAACCCTTCCCCTTCCCCCAGACCCGCGAGGGTCCAGAGGAACTGGAAGAGCCCAGATACTCGTGGAGGTTACCCGACTAGCGCCCACATCCAAGAGTTGACCTAGGCTGACGTTGCTTAACGATCGCTCGCGGTCGCAGTTGCCGCTGGGCCACGAGCGCTTCTTGTCGTGATGATTTGTATGCAAGAGGAAAATACACATTGTGCTTACCGATTATTCTGCCGTAAATCTCCTTTTGTGGATGTTTTGTGGCAATTTGGGAAATTACTCACGTTCTTCATTCTGCAAAGCACCATTTTCAGAATGCAATCGAACACTTGGATGTAGGACGGCGTATCGGGGTTTTGATCAGTAAATACACGTAATAGGATGTATAATGAAAATGTTAGAACAAATTAGGATTTTTATTTTACCACAAGCGCCGACACAATATGACAAGCATGACAAGTCTTGAGACAAATGTACTCTTAGGTCTTGACCACGCTCAGAGTAGGAATTTCTATGGAAGGGGGACAGAAAAGCACTTACGCAGCTAAATTGAGAACTGGTCTTAAACGTCTGGCGACTTACCATAAACAACCTCTTTAATTTGGGCGGGTAATCGTTTATTTGCCTCAAACTATTTGACATGACGTGTACATGACCTTGAGGCAAATAAAGAAAAGCGGAACTACGACAAGGACATTAAATAATATATACCTCTCTGTCACTCTCATTCAAGACGTGAACCAAAGAGTAAAGTAAGTATAATAGCGTCAGTTTGGCGTCGGTCAAAATTTTCACAATACATCGTGAACCTGTCAATACCCAAAGAGAATATAATCCAAGGGGTATCAACTACGCTAAGACATGTAAGGTGCTTCGTAATTGCGTAATGTATGTGTGAGTTGCAGTGAAATTAAATTGTTACCAGTAATACTTTAAGGGCATCCAGACAGTGCAACATAGCAGTCCACCTTGCAGTCTGCCGTGGGAAGCAACCTATAAGATAGAGCAAAATTGGAAGATTATAGACCTCGGTTGTCTCGTTCTATTTTATAGATCCCACAACTGCAATGCTGGAACGTCTGGGTGGGGCTTAATTTGATTTATCAATGGTGCCATGCATCTGAAAAATCGTTTAAATTTATGTAAAATTTGCTCTTGCATATTAGTCGCGCAAGATATATTATTTCATGATTAATTCTGTGTATTCTGTGTTAAATTTTGTATTGTTTATTGTTATAGTACTACTGTGAAGTATAGCAAGTGAACTCTATGGTTCGGTTACCATGGAAACTTCATATATTGAAATAACACTTGTGTCAAACTACCATATCATAAATATTGTCAAAACGTATTTCAACAAAACAAACAATTATATTTACAAACGTTGTTTTTGCTTTTCTTGTGGCATGCTGTTGGTAATAGAAATCCACAAGCATAAGTTAACATCGATGGAACATTACAGCTACTTTTCTTCTCGGTAATAAAGTTGAACGATTGAAGACCGAACACGAACAATATTCTATTTGTGGAAATTGTGTATTAAATTCAGTTTTGGCTAATATATTCTTCTTGTCGCGTTGTCTTGCCCGACAGCGACAACGCATGCAAATGCATTCCATTATATTCAGTGTTCAGTATAAAATCAAAGCAAAGAAGAGAATTACAGTTTGTGTGTTATACTGGACTTTAGTTGGGCCTTGGAAGATAGTACCCACTTGCGTCACGTTTGTGGATTATTCCACCTTCAGTTTTTCTCCAGTGGTTGTTAGATGGAAGATGTAATTAAATCCACAAATGAATACACGATGTGTGCTAAATGTGGAGCTGCTGCCCAAGATCAAGAATAAGTTCGATTGCATTATTTCCCTTAGCCTAACAATCGGGATCTATTTGCCGGAAGAGGCGAACAAAATATCTCTTTTTAAAGAGAAAATCAACAATATTACAAAATAAATATTTATTCACACATACACAGCTGCATTTTATTTAAATCTATATAGATAAATACAATGCTACGAAACCGAAGTAAAAATAAAATAAAAAATGTATTTCTTTACCGGGATTCGAACCCGGGCCCCAATCTCCGGAGGCAACCTGCCTACCAACAAGCCACCTTTTAGTTCACTGCTCAAAAGCGATGTCGCTAGTAGTATAAACGACTTTTTGACGTTTCGGGAGGGTGTAATATTTTTTGTATGGAGTTATCTTTCTTCTCATTAGTGAGTATTATATTCTTTGATATAATCACTACGTTTTATCAATACCTTTGTTCATTTTCATTGCAAAGAAGTGAAGAAGCGAAGAATATAAAACTTACTATTATACGTAATTGTCTGTCTGTGCCTTTTACTTTACAGGAGTTATGTATGCACATAAGTATATATAATACCTGAAAGCCGTGAAGCGAGGAAAACTGTATTGAACTGTATTAAGTAGACGCACAATAGAAAAGCGTATCAATTTTCAAGAAAATATGGCCATCGTTGGAAATCACGTGTGTAATTTAGGTAAAATCCATTTAGCTCCCGCGCAGACAGCGAGCAGTCACCGCCGTTTGTCTGCGCGGCCTACGATATCAATAGCTTCACTTGATTCTTATGTGGCGGCTAGCCCCCAGCACATATCTTCCGTAGGCGTAGGTTTCCAGACTAACTCAGATTTGGGAAGGATAAGAAGAGAAGAGAAGTTGAAGTGTTCCTCGGGGAATATAGGGAACCCAGGTGAGTGTAGGGTGGCGGAAAATACCCCTCCGCTGATCCCTGGGGTGAGAGTGGAGGATATTTAGTCGAGGACCGAGGTTTCCTG
Source organism: Notocelia uddmanniana (assembly GCA_905163555.1). Classification (NCBI taxonomy): domain Eukaryota; kingdom Metazoa; phylum Arthropoda; class Insecta; order Lepidoptera; family Tortricidae; genus Notocelia; species Notocelia uddmanniana. The sequence continues at coordinate 10,697,407 of LR991052.1, read as the reverse complement.
GAGCGCACGCGGGGGTGGCACACGCCGCTTGCAGAAAAGCCTCCCTGAGCTAGGGGTATCCTAACGTGCGCGCTCGGGGGTAACACACGCCGCAATCGTTAGAAGCAGACATTCCGTACGTTTAATTTTTAATTTTCTTTCCTTTTCTTGTAGTTCCGATTTCTCTTCTCCTTTCAGGTGTAAAAGTTATATTCTCCTGTAATATGCGTATGTTTGTATGTTTATTATTTCTCCTGTGTCTTTTGTACATGTTGCTGCATTTGTCTGCCTTTATTCCTTTTTTACCCTCATTTCCTCAAAGGTTAACTGGAAGAGATCCCTTAAAGGGATAAGTTCGCCTTAGTACTTTACTTTTCCTTTTGTATTTTTGTATCTTTGTATCTGTTGTGTTTTTGTACAATAAAGAGTTTTACTACTATTCTACTACTACTACGTTCCAGCCGGCGGCGGGGCACAGATTTATTATGTTGGCGTTTTGTATCTCCTTTTGAACCAACTTCAGTAAAAGAAAGGAGGTTCTCAGTTCGTCTGCATTTTTTTTAATGTTATATATATATATTTTAAATTCCCTTGTTTTCAGGCTCAGAAAGTATGCTTGTTAAAGCAACAGACACGACGTGGCGATCCCGTGTGTGTAAAGTTTTGCGTGAAAGCATCATGATATCAGAACACCATCCTCTCGCTTTAGTGTTTCTTCCGAGCTTGCCGGCCCTCGTGGCAGAGCGCCAGCGACATTTAATGGAGAACAAAAATATCATCCATCCACTAAGCATTTTCAGGTAAGAAAAATTCACCGATATGTGTTCCTCCTTGTCGTATTGACGACGGCGAGCCTTACAACCTTAAATATAGCAGCTTACATGTTTGCAGTATAACTGACCCTGACTGAAAGCGCTTTAAATGGTCCTGCTGTTCGAGACGGGTTTCGGACTCAAACGCATATCATCATCATCCTCCTAGCGTTATTCCCAGTACAGTTGCATCCTGAAGGATGCCTGGGGTCCGCTACCTAATCCTAAGAGTTGGTGTAGGCACTAATTTTTACGGAAGCGACTGCCATCTGACCTTCCAACCCGAGGGGGAAATAAGACCTTATTGGGATTAGGCTTGTCAAGTGAGTGGGCAACTTGACTGTTAGAAGTTCTCAAGCTGCCCGGAGGCCTCTAACTCGGCTTAACGACTGCTATCATAGATAGCAACCGGAATCAAAGGCTTAACGTGCCTTCCAAAGCACGGGAGCGCTCAGTTAGTAACCACTCAAAGCGGTCACCCATCCAAGGACTGACCTCGACCGACATTGCTTAACCTCGCATACCGCACGCGGTGCGCGGGCGCCGCTGGGCCACGAACGCTCCATAAGTGTAGTAGGACTCAAACGCATAATTGTGTATTAACTATGTCGATTTTTGCAGTACGAGTACAGTCGCCTTCAGATTAATCAGACCAATCGAGGCGCTCTAACATATATGTATTGTATTTATATTTTTGGCACCCGGGGCACCCTGAAGACCCAACAAGCAAAATACGGTTTTATAATTATCCCAAGACCATCCTTTATCAGGACTATAAGGGATTTATAAGCGCTTATAAGTCCGGAAAAGGGCCCACTTTATAAGTCTATTTGCACTTATCACAAGATATTTATAATGGCCCGTTGAAATGCCTATTACGTCAATATTAGTACTCCTATAATAGAATAACGTTAATCCAAACGCTCCTGTAAAACCTACTCTAAGTATCTTACAGTAAAAAGTGAGATTAATACGCTCTCAGCAATGCTTTTATAAGTTCATTTCTGAACAGTCGTACCGTGGAACGTATGCGAAATGTTTTGTATAGGTAAATTAAAAAATTGTGGATAAATTGCAAACGAGCTTACGGACTATTACATATTCTGTGCTTACGACCTGTCTGATGGTATGCAGACACCGTCGCCTATGGACGCTTGCGACTCCAGAAGAATCACAAGCGCATTGTGACCCTTTATTAACTAGAGGATTCGGTGTATTGACAGAAACATATCGTCGGCTGAGAGCCAAAACTCACTATTTAAGTACCACAAATAGCCGAGTGTTTCTCACTAAAGATGTACGTAACGAAAAAGTAGTTACGAAATAGTTTACATAATGTAACGAAATTGTAAACTAAGGCGAGTGTGCACGGGGCCCTTTAATGGAGGTGCAGGGATATAAATAAAAACATTACATTATTCATCAAACACTTATTATTCGCCGAAATTAAAATGAGAAATTCAAATTAAAAGACAGGAAAAAGAAAAAGTTTTTAGGGCGAAGTGTAAGGCAAGCTCTTTCCATACAAACTTTGTACACGTTTTTCTTCGTTTGTGTTTGCGCTACAGTTATTGTTTTTGGACAATGTGCTTATTTTTCTGTTAGCTATGATTAATGTGTTTTTTATATTTTTATAATATATATATATTTTAACAGAACTTTGTACTCCGAGTTTTGCAACTTCACAGAATAAAAAACAACTTGGCGTACTTTTGGATTGACCAGCTTTTTATTTTGTCGTAGAACAAAAGTTGTTGCTTTAGACATAAGTAATAGAGTTTATTAATAACAAGGCAAACGGATGAAAACTGAAAAAAGTAACCCCGGTAAATGTTAAATAAAGCATCACACACCTAATTTAGTAAAATACTATTTCGTTACGTAACGAAAAGCAACGAAACCGTAAAAGGAATTATAACCTTAAAACAGTTTTAGAAGTACATGTTTTGCTCAACATGGATTTAACCAATGTTATTCATTTAAACAATTATTCTAACATAAATGTTTATTAACTTGATACACAATTTAGAAAAATTTACCCCAATAAAGTAATATTTTTCTTCCGTAACGAAACAGTGCAACAGCTAAGAGAAACTAGTTTTTCACAGAGAAACAATATGGCAATTACATTTACCATCAAACAATAGGAAGCCTTTTAGTTTTTCCACTATAAAATGATATAGATTTGTTCAGAAATTAAAGAAACTACTCAGAAATAGTGTGACTAAAGAGTACGTAACTAAAAAGTAAAAAAGGTGAGACATTTAGTTTTTTGCGTGAAACTTAATATATTGTAAAGAAAGCAAGATAAAAGCAACTTTGAACCTTAATCCACATTATATGACGGTGCTAAGCAAAAAAAATGCTAGACTTACGTCAAGCAGTATTTTTTGAAGCGGCAAAGTCGTCAGTACCCATAGTGACAAAAATATTTTGTATTGGAAGAGCAATCAACGATAGTGCCAACCTGAAGAATTACACTATTATAAGAAGTATTTTGGGTCTTTGTGATATCTCAACCTTATCAGGAGTATATTTTCACTAGCTTTTGCCCGCAGCTTCGCACGCGCAGAACAATAAACTGTAATTAGTTGACAATTAAAAGGTAATGCGAAAGAAATCGTAATTATTATTTAGAAATTTACAACTATAGGTAGAATTAATGTTTATTGTAGCACTTCCTTATACAATTTAGTAGCGGTTATGCTTTCGGGTGCATTTCAAAGAAAGCCAGTAACGTAGTCTAAGGTGGACTGTTTAATGTTTTCTCTTTTCTAGAGATGTTTGTTGGAGGTGAAGTATACACGCTGACCATTTTCAAGTTGAACAGTGAGGTACGACAGGGGGAAATATTTCATGAATGGGAAACTTCAAGATGCTCAAAACAGCTTACTTATGTATTGGCTGTTTTCATAAATGTTTATCTTATTATTCTCATTTTCGAGAGTCAAAGCCGCCCGATAACCCTAGTTCACACACTTGGTTTATTTGATACCTTGAACAGAGTTGCATAACTCTACATTAATATGAGCAATGAAAGTACGTGACAGCACAGGATTGTAAGGTATTACCCAGCTATTGTCCAACTCTAATTCAATAATCTTTATTGTGTGATCACCGTCAGTTGGACATCTCCTGAAGATATTCATCGTCACCCGTCTGAGTGTCTTGGAGAAGTGGTCGAGGGTACCTCTTATATATTTTTTGTGTGTACAGAGTTATTAAAAACATCTAAATTGGAAATAAGGAACGTTCAAACAAAACTGACCTATATGCGCTCGTGGCCCAAGGTATAAATGTAACCTATATGCGCTCGTGGCCCAGCAGCGCCCGCTTACCACGTGCGGTATGCGAGGTTGAGCAAAGTGGGGCCGGGTCAGTTCTTGGATGGGTGTCCGCTTTGAGTGGTCACTAACTGAGCGCTCCCGTGCTTTGGAAGGCACGATAAGCCGTTGATCCCGGCTGCTGTCTACGACAGCAGTCGTTAAGCCAAGTTAGAGGCCTTCGGGCGGCTTGAGAACTTCTAACACTCAAGTGCCGAAGGGGCTCATGTCAAGTGACAAAGGGGGTTCGAAGTTGCACCACGTCCGTAGGAACTACCCACCGTTTCCCTACACGCGACCCCTAGGTGGTGCTAAAAGTGCAACAAACTGGCAACCGTACTTGTCTTCTCGAAGATCTCACGGTTCGAAAATAAATGTCATACAATTATTTATTTTTAAAATGAAAAGAACGGACCTGTACATGATTTTGCCACATATTAACCATCACTCCTTTAACCACAATAAAGGACTCGTCTTATAACACACTAAAAGTACTTTTCGTATCCGTGAATAAGATATTTATGTGCGAAAAGTGCATACAAACTTTTAATCCAAAATTTTACGACTTTATGGGTGAATTTCGAAATTCCGTGATAGTACTTTTTATATCTTTAGATAAAGGGTACGAAAACCCGATGTTTTTATTTTAAAAATCTCACGACCTCCATACAAAATTTCAACCCCAATTTAACCCCCTAGTTAGAGGATAAATTTCCGAAAACGATGAAATTAGTATTCTAGCTTCTTGATGAGGAACCTGTATAATGAATATTAGACTTCTTATTCAAAGAATTACACGTTTTCCATGCAAACTTCCAACCCCAATTTTACGCATTTAGGGGGTGAATTTCGAAATACCGCGAAAGTACTTTCCATATCTTTAGATGAAGCGTCTTTGTACAAAATCTCACACTTTTACTTTAAAAATCACACAAACTCCATACAAAATTTCAACCCCAAATTTACCCCCTTAGAAGTTTAATTTCAAAAAATCCCTTAGTGGTTACTTACTCGTACGTCATATAAACAGCCTACTGTGAAATATTCAGCTTTCTACGGTCAACGGTTTCGGCTGGGCGTTGATTGAAGTCAGTCAGTCAGTCAGGAATTTGCGCCCCTATTTAACCCGCTTAGGGGTGGGCTTTTCTATAACCCTAAAATTACTTTTCTTGTATTGTAATAAGGAGTCTTTCCACAAAGTTTCTAGTCTCTCACTTAAAATTAACTCCATCCCCATACAAACTTCGCACCCCTGTTTAACCCGCTTAAGGGTGGATTTTTCCAAAACGCTAAAATTACTTTTCTTATATTGTAATAAGGAGTTAATGCACAAAGTTTCAAGTCTCTCACCTAATTTTTTACTCCATCCCGATACAAACTTTCAACCCCCATTTCACCCCCTAAGAAGTTGAATTTTTAAGAACCGCTACTTATTAGTTGTCTACGCAATTAACCTAAATTACAGTGAAAATTTCAACTCTCTAGCCCCAGTAGTTTCGGCTGTGCATTGTTGAGTGAGTGAATGAGTCAGTCAGGACATAGACATTTATATATATAGATTATTCCTACATAAAAAAAATTTTTCCCTAATATTTATTTATTTTTATTTATAAATATCTTGCAAGAAGTTTCATCATTTTGTCTTGTATTTTGACTCAAACGTATGCGACATGTTTTTTTTCCACAAATGTACATCTTTTTTGAAAAATACGCTAGCTACGTAAGGTAAAACTCGTATCTCAGCATCGTTTTAATACTGAGATACGAGGTTTCTAGGAGTAATGCCATGATACAATAATACAAGGTATGACACTTCGGGGAAAATTCTTTGTGCGAGTGAAGTGAAGCCTACGTTATCAGTCATCACTGCTATCAAGCCTATCGGTGGTTGGCGGTCGTAGTGATAATTTTTTTTTTCATTTATTTTATTTAATCGTATGGCATTTATTTACGAACCGTGAGATCTTCGAGAAGACAAGTACGGTTGCCAGTTTTTGTTGCACTTTTAGCACTACCCAGGGGTCACGTGTAGGGTAACGGTGGGTACTCCCTACGGACGTGGTGCAACTTCGACCCCCCTTTGTCAAGTGAGTGGGCAACTTGACTGTTAGAAGTTTTCAAGCCGCCCGAAGGCCTCTAACTTGGCTTAACGACTGCTGTCGTAGACAGCAGCCGGGATCAACGGCTTAACGTGCCTTCCAAAGCACGAGAGCGCTCAGTTAGTAACCACTCAAAGCGGTCACCTCGGTCACCTTTTTTTTCATGATCATAGTAAACCTTCACTCCGATCCTTTTAGCTGTTGTTGGCGTGGTGGGCACGATGACACACGATTACTTTATAGGTTCTTGGCGTTCAAAGGGTTAAAAACATAATAGTATTCTAGGTTACTATTTTACAGTAAAATTTTAAGTTCCTGTTTTAAACACAGTTTAACAACATTTTTATTGTACTTCGAATACTAACATAATCATTAATTTTGAATGAAAATGTGAAGAGCCACTTAATTGTCAATTGAAATTTGAGGATAGCAATATTAAAACGTACCCTAGTGATTGACGACATTATAATGTTATTTTTTTTGTATTTCAGTTTAGTTTGGAACAGCTTTATGATAATAATTAACCTCTCCCTGATCATATTCGCGAGCCTTCACCTTTTCATAGTAATAGAGCCCGCAAAATATCAATATTTGGACCAATATGACTTCGCCCTGTTTGTTCCACAAGTAACCTGCCTTATCGATATGATAATACGCTTTAACATTGGCCATTTACACCACACATCGGCTACGATTGAATTAAATCGTCGGAAAATAACATGGTAAGTTTTTCTATATTATAAAATTATTATAGAAGAGGGAATATGCTGGGGCACATTGTGCGACTTGACAATTACATAAAAACTATAAAAAAAGGGAAAATAGAGGCAGAAGAGGCAGGGGAAGACCGAGAGTTAATGTTATGTCGTATCAGGAAAGATGTAGCACAAAGAAGTACGAATGGCGATAACCGACAAGAGCAACGCAAGAAAACTGTAAAAAGTTGGTCACGTAGTTTGGGTATGCTCCCTTAACTTAGTATAAAGAATTTGGTATAGGGTCTGCCTGACTTAATTTTTTTTTATACAGGAAGTACATACACAGTTACTGGTTGCCGGACTTGCTCTCATGTGTCCCTGTTTCCTTCCTGATGCTGCTGGCCGAGAACCGTTCACGCCACGACTATTTGATACCCGATATTCTGCCGCTGGCTCGTGCAATCCGAATCATAACGGTTCTGGACGATCTAGATACACTAATGCGGGTTAGTTGATTGTTTATCCAAATTTTTTATTAAGAACCCTTATTAATTAACTGTTACATAATAGTATTTTATGCAAGTTACATTATAAGGGTTCTTAAAATTCGAGTGTCGCTGTAACAGAATGAGCGTATCGAATTTTAAGACCAAATTATGTAACAAATTTCCGATTCGGCCTCAGAGGTATGAATGTGGAGGGATGTAAGAGGAGGGGCAGGCCAAGGAAAAGGTGGATAGATTGCGTGAGAGACGATATGAAGAATAAACAAACATGCGCCGGCCTCAAATAAACACAAGTAAATGGGAAAAGGGCACGCAAATGATGACTGTATTTGTAGCCATAATAAAAGTAACAATATTCTTGTAAGGATGACATTGTATGGCGAATTTTTATAGTGTAGCAAAAATAAATACTGCAAATAACTGTGAAAATACAATAACTAAATAAAACGACTACAACGTCATTTTATTTTTTTCATTCGAATTTATATCAGCCCAAGACGTGTCCTGGTCATTTCAAGTGGCAATATCGTTTAATTAAAGAGGTTGATAAGAGTTACTGAACTGATTACGAAAATACTGAAATTATTCCTTGTGTGGTTTGACGTCATTGGCAACAAAACTTCTAGGATTAACCACAGATTAATCAAAAGGTACATAATAATAAGGATAAAATATTCAGAAATTAAGTACGTATAATGCTTAATTTTTTCGCAGACGCTGACGACCGAAGTGATCTGGTACCGATTGGTTCGCCACATGCTTCTTTTCTCACTCGCTATACATTTCTTCACGTGCCTCCTCTTTGTACCGTCAGTGTTCATACATTATGGTAAGTTAGCAGTGGCGTAGCTAGGTGCGGTCCACTATGGGTGAAACCCCTCTAGGGGTGATGATACCAGGAGTTGAGTTGGCTTTGGGCTTAAAACTACTAAATTTCATAATACCTTATTCACTAATATCTTTAATTTTTAAATTACCATGGGATCATAATACATAAATGTCAAATTGTCTCATTCTTAAAATGAACGAAATTCATTATGACTTTTACCTAAAACTTCATATTCTCTAAATCCCTAAAGATTGAAATGCACAATTCATTCAAATAGCTCAAACCGAAAACACCTAAATGGCAAAATGCCTAATTTTTTAGTGATGGTTTATATTGCATTTATCGGTTACTAAACTACTATGGATAAAAACAATTGCAACCACAATGATGTTTACCTGACATATCATTTTATAATCTCTCTAAGAGAAGGTTAGCATGGCCCCTGCGTACGTAAATTTCAGGTAGCCAGCATTAAAGTAGGATATCAAAACGGTTAACTATAGGATTTGTGCCAAAAGATTATTAGCATCGCGGCAGAAAAAGGAACATTTATGTTAATATTTAGGTATTTTGGGATTTGGTTGTTTTGCGATGAAGGTGTCAAGTGATGTTTAGTTATTACGAGACAAAGTTTTTTTAAAATTCCGTCTTATTAAAAATCCGGCGTTTTGAGAAAAAATATAGGTATTTTGGGGTTTAGCCATTTTGACACCAAGTTATTTTGAGATCTAGGTATGTTGGTAATAGGGTATAACGAAATCAAGGTGATACGAGTATAGTACCTAACCCGGCCACGAGCGAGCTCGGTGGTAATAGGCGTAGGTATTTTAAACAAGACAATTGTTAGCTTTCTCTACGAATGTAAAGGATTGTTATAGAAAAGATGGACCCAGTAAAAGGGACCGCGTGAGATAGAGAGGACAAGGGATAAAAAGCGGCGCCGACCCCAAGTAAATGGGATAAGGCCAAACCAATGATTATGGCTCTGTGAGCAGTAGACCTCGCAATTTTTTTTAAACTTCAAATTTTCTAAAATATGACTCGAAAAAAAAAACTATATACTTATCGAACTAGCTCACAAAATTTCACGATAATCGGTTGAGAAATGCGACCTGTATAGGAAAACATCCAGACAGACAGACCGACATACGAAAGAATTTTTTTCGAGAGCTGAATCAGAGACGCTTCGCTGGCTTCGCTCGCTCGGTCAATAATTATCTTTCTTGACAGTGTACGGCGAAGTACCAGTGACCTACACAGGGTTTTTGGATACGCATAACGTTTCGCGTGCCTTCTACAATCTCCCGATCACCCAACGTTATGTCAAAGGCATGTTTGTCGCCGTATCCTCTTTCTTTAGTAAGTTACTTGTACCAAATTTATGTTCGTATAATTCAACCCACCTTGTGTACAGATTTTATTAGTGTGGTAGTGACACAATAGGTTGATTTGTGTATTATTTACATAGTAGCGTAGTAATACAATATCAAGTTTAACGTGTTATGTTTTTTCTTTTTTTTTCTTCGTATTGTTCTTCGTATTCATCTAATCAGGGGTCGTACTTTTCGTGCCGGTGACGTAAAATTGACGTCACATTGCATATAGGTGATTCCAATTGCTGTTATGGTAAATATCAATCATTAATCATCAATCATTTAATTTAATCAAGCATTGATAAATTTTATAATGGTCTTTTATTTAAATAATGCATTGTATCCGAAGATTAAAAAGGATTTCTTTCTCTACTTAGAATTTTAATTTATAAGCAGGTAAGGAACTCATAGTTTGCTCAAGTTTTACAACAAGTTTTAGGGATGTTGAATCTAAATATGACCGTAAACTCTCTATGACGACGAGGTTTCTTAAATTGTTGCTACTCGTAATAACTGGTATTTATTTTATTACACATGAACCAGTCACAAAAACTTGCAGTAATACTCAGTGTTGTACTTTAAAACTTGTGATGTGACAGGCAAATTGCGGACATAATTGTAAAAAGTGTAGTTTATACATAATTATTCAATAATGACGACGACCTGTTTAGCCTAGTTGGCAGTGACTCTGCCTCCGAAGCTAGAGGTCCCGGGTTCGAATCCCGGCCAGGGCATGTATTTGTGCATTTTTCACGGATATTTGTTCTTGGGTCTTGGATGTTTTCTATGTATTTAAGTATGTATTTATCTATATAAGAATGTATATCGTCGTCTAGTACCCATAGTACAAGCTTTGCTTAGTTGGGACTAAGTCGATTTGTGTAAGATTGTCCCCCAATATTTATTTATTTATTTAATGAATGATGATTAAGTGATTACAATAACACTAATTAAAATCATCCTATATGGAGGCGTGACGTCACCCGTCACGAAATGTACGACCCCTGCGCATCTTATTCCAAGTACGAGTACGTTTATCAGTCTTAAGTCATGTCCATGTAATTCCAGCGTAATCTTAAATCTAGTCTCGCCATCGAGAATGAACTATGCATTAAAACAAAAATAGCAATTTTTAAAAGCTTTTACTTACTTTCACCTGTCCCGTTGTCTGTCTGTAATGAAATCTTGCAAGTTAAATTTGATCCGCTTCCCGGTTTCCGATTGAGCTGAAATTTTGCATGCATGTATAAATCGGATGACAATTCAATATGATTGTGTAAAAAAGTACAATCGGTAATAAAAGCTTATTTTATTAAATACCAAAAATGAAGATTTTGACCAAAAACTTGTTTATGTACAATTGTTACAAAAGTAAACTGTAAATATTTTGTTTGGTTGCCAGTATACTTTATTCATCAGTATATCCTGAAAATTATAAATGGATTCTTTTGGTTGATCATAAAATAAACACTTTATGTGAGCTCTTAGGATTTATAATTACGCTCATCAATCAATTTTGTTTGAGCGGAACCGTTGGATATTCGCCTTAATAAACTGTTGTGATAGATTTTATATTATGGGTTGAGATAGAAAAGCATCAAAACACGAATAAGCTCTTAAAATAAAAATATACGAGTATATATAATACAAATCATTATTCATTATCAATATTACCATGATTATTTCACATAGTTGAGTTGGAGCCTCTTTTTAAGCTTTTACATATGCTTGTGTTATGAGACACCGCTCTTCCACATGTTGCTAATTATGGTTTTAGTTTACGGGTATTAGTAACATTTCGTAAAAACAAAGTGAGTACATTCTGTTTTCACGAAATTATTACAGATCAAGGGAAAGCGCGTTCGTGGCCCAGCGGCGCCCGCGTACCTCGTGCGGTATGCGAGGTAAAGCAATGTCAGGCGGGGTCAGTCCTTGGATGGGTGACCGCTTTGAGTGGTTACTAACTGAGCGCTCCCGTGCTTTGGAAGGCACGTTTAGCCGTTGATCCCGGCTGATGTCTATGATAGCAGTCGTTAAGCCAAGTTAGAGGCCTTCGGGCGGCTTGAGAACTTCTAACAGTCAAGTTGCCCACTTACTTGACAAAGCCTAATCCCAATAAGGTCTAGTTTCCCTCTTGGGTTTGAAGGTCAGATGGCAGCGCTTCCGTAACAACTAGTGCCTCCGCCAATTCTTGAGATTAGGTAGTGGACCCCGGGCATGCTTCAGGATGCAACTGTACTGGGAATAACGCTAGCATGATTATGATGATCACAGATCAAGGGAAACATCAAATATTACAATATGCAGCTGCATTTTAAAACGCTAGTCCAAGTCTACAATCAGCATTTCCCTTAACTTTAATATTTAAATAAGAGTTTAAATACCTTGACGGAGTTTGCCTTGCTCAACTCAGTGCTACTCAGTTTTCGGATAAGTGAAGACGAATCAACATTTCACCTGCAATCTTTCGTTTCGTTTGAATTTGGACTTATTTTCAATGTAACCGATACGGTCAGATCTCTAGAGATTGAACTGACTAGTCCAGTTAGTTACCCATTTTTATAAATAGGGCTTACGACCAGGCCTTGAAATAGCGCTGTTTTTGCATATCGTTATGATTCATAACGCTACTTTGTCAATAAACCGCTTTACTCTTAACTATATTTGGCGCGCCTTATAGCGGTATCTATTATATCGTTATATAAAGTGATATTTTGTGAAGCGCTATAATAACGTTATAAGCTATCTCTGTCTCGCACACTTCGTGCGCTGTCACTTGTATGTAAAACACGAGCACGTCATTGTCATCACCGCCACCATCTTAAACGAACACCTATTAAAACGATATTATAACGTTATTATAACATTATCATTTATCATATAATGTTATGATTTTCATTTTATTATGATATAAAATATCGTTATGAGGAATATTGATTATGATTATAACGAAATTTGAAACACCAACGACATATATCGTTATAATAGCGCTAACGTTACGTTAATAACGTTTTAAAGGCCTGCTTACGACATTGTCATTTTTCCTTCAGGTACTGGATTCAATATGTTTAAGACATTCGAAAAAGGCGAGATTATAGTAAATTCATCTATAATGTTGTTTGGAACCATGTTCAAGATGTATACGACAGGTGAGCAGAGTAACAAACAAGCTTCTTTGGCTATCGTCCGAGGCCGAGCCAAGAAAGCGGCTTACATCTTTTCGACTTATTATTTTATACTGCCTTTTGCCCGCGGCTTCGCACGCGCAGAACAATAAACTGTAGCCTATATTATTGTTGTTTAAAAGGACATACCACGTTAACAATAACTAAACACAACTCGGTAACTCGTGATACATACACACATCCATTCTGGTAATGCGAGAGAAATCGTAGTTATTATGTAGATAATTACAACTACAGGTAGGGTTCATTTTTATTGTAGCAATTCCTTCTACACTTTAGTATCGGTTCCACCTTCGGGTGAATTTCAAAGAAAGCCAGTAACGTAGTCCGAGGTGGACTGTTTAATGTTTATCTTTTCTGAGATGTTTCTTTGAGGTGAAGTATACGCGCTGACCATTTTGAAGTTGAACAGTTGAGGTGTACCAAAGGAGAAAACCTTTCATGGATGGAAAATTTGAACAGTTACATAACTCTACATTAATATGAGCAATGGAAATACGTGACAGCACAGGATTGTAAGTCATTACCCAGCGGTTGTCCAACTCCAATTCATTGATCTTTATTGTGTGACCTCCTATATTGAGGATATTCATCGTCTCCCACCTGGGTGTCTTGGAGAAGTTGTCGAGGCACCTCTTAGTGCAGTTTTTATCTTTAATGCAGGGTAATTTGTAATTAAGCCTGTCGCAAAGACCATCTTATGTTTTCGGATATGAGCTTTCACAATCTCATAGAGGAGAGGGCCTTGATCAGCGTCAGGTATTTTGGCGGAGATGACAATGTTTTTTTAACATCTATATGAGGACTGTGTGTAAGGAGTACCTAATATACTTCTTATTTAAAGAATTAAGTACATGTTTTGCATACAAACTTAGAAACCCAAAATGTTACCCTTTTAGGGGGCGAATTTCGAAATCCCGTGAGACAAATTTTAATATCTTTAAATGAAGCATTGTTGTACGAAAACACGATGTTTTTCTACCCCTATTTAACCCACTTAGAGGGTGAATTTCTTGAAACGCTGAAATAAGTTTTCTAGCATCTTCATGAGAAATGTGTACAATGATTATTAGACTTCTTATTCAAAGAATTACATGTTTTCCATACAAAACTTCAATCACAATTTTACACATTTAGGGGGTGAATTTCGAAATACCGTAAAAGAACTTTTCCTATCTTTATATGAAGTATGTTTATATAAAATCTTACACGTTTACTTCAAAAATCACACTATCTCCATACAAAATTTCACCCCCAAATTTACTCCCTAGGGAGTTGAATTTCTAAAAACCAGGCGTGGTTACTTACGTCATATACATACATAGCCTACTGTGAAAAATTCAGCCTTCTAGGTCAAATGGTTAGGGCTGGGCGTTGATTTAATTCAATCAGTCAGGATTTTGCACCCCTTATTAACCCGCTTAGGGGTGGGTTTTTCCAAACTTCTCTAATTACTTTTCTTATATTGTAATGAGGAATCCTTACACAAAGTTTCAAGTCTCTCACCTAAAATTTTACTCCATCCCTTTTTACCCCCTTGACGGTAGAATTAATTATATAAACTACCTATTGTGAAAAAAACAGCTTCATTGGTTCAACTGTTTGGGCTGGGCGTTGATTTAAGTGAGTGAGTCAGTCAGGAGTTTGCACCCCTATTTAACCGGCTTAGGGGTAGGTTTTTCCAAAACCCTGAAATAACTTTTCTTGTATTGTAATAAGGAGTCTATACACAAGTTTAAGTCTCTCACCTAAAATTTTACTCCATCCCCATACAAAATTTGCACCCCTATCTAACCCGCTTTGGGGTAGTTTTTCCAAAACCCTTAATAACTTTTCTTGTATTGTAATAAGTAGTCTATACAAAATTTTTCATGTGTCTGACTTAAAATTTTACTCCATCCCCATAAAAAACTCTGCACCCTTAAATAACCCGCTTAGGGGTAGGTTTTTCGAAAACCCAACAATTATTTTCTTGTATTGTAATAAAGACTCCATACACAACATTTCAAATTGTTCACTGTCAATTTTACTCCATCCCCATACAAATTTGCACCCCTATTCAAGCCGCTTAGGGGTGGATTTTTCCAAAACCCTTAAATGTTTTTTCTTGTATTGTAATAAGAAGTCCATACAGAAAGTTTTATTTTACTCCATCCTCATACAAACTTTCAACCCCCTTTTTACCCCCTTGAGGGTGGATTTTTTTTAAATCCCTTCTTAGTGGGTTCTTACGTTGTATAAACTACCTATTGTGAAATAATCAGCTTTCTAGGTCCAACGGTATATATATTTACACCCCTATTTAACCCGCTTAGGGGTGGGTTTTCCCAAAACCCTAAAATTACTTATCTTGTATTGCAATAAGAAGTCCATACAAATACAAATACAAAATTTATTGCAAGAAAAAGGGTGGTAATGATCTTAGTACAAAATATTCAGCACCTCCTTAATCAGCCATTAAGTATGGCATGCAAAATATTTACAGTTTATACGACCAAGTATTATTCAATTATTATTAACATAAATTCTATCTTAAATTTAATTTTCATGCAATATTTTAAAGTTTTATTTCATTACAAAAATTAGTCATGTTCATCTTAAGTCAAAAGTTATTAAATTCAGGGTTTCTTTGATTGGTTGACGCAATTTATTATAGGTGTTAACGCACATTACACTACAGTTTTTTTCTAAACCTTGCAGTTTTTGCTGTTTGTCTACAACAAGACGGTCACAATTTCTCGTATTGCGAAGATGTATACCTCTTGTGGTTTTAAACAGATAACTGTACTTCCTAACAAATTTAGAGACTTCATAAATGTACAAACATGGGAGTGGTAGTACACCTAATTTAAGAAACAAGGGTTTACAGGATTCAAATGGCCCAACGCCACAAATCGCACGAATACATTTCTTTTGGGCAATAAAAGCTCGATACGTATCACCACCATTACCCCATACAATAAGACCATAGATAAAGTTTCATGACTCTCACTTAGAAGTTTACTCCAGTCCATACCCATACAAACTTTGCACCCCTAGTTAACCCGCTTAGGGGTAGGTTTTTCAAAAACCCTAAAATCACTTGTATTGTAATAAGAATTTCGGAAAATCCTTTCTTATCCCTAGCCTACGCTATAAATGTAACCGACTGTACATAAATCAGTTCTCTAGCTTTAGTAGTTTTGGCTGTGCGTTGATGAGTCAGTCAGGACTTCTTCTTTTATATATAAGTATACAGATTAAGGTTTAGAAGTGGTAGATATGGTTCTTGGCTGACTTTACACATCATTTCTGCGTGTGCTCTGAAAAGCACTTAACTGACACATGTCCATACCTGGGATAACTCGGGGCACGTTCTAGGGATTTGATATCGATAAAAAAGATGTCGATATAAATTAATATGTGCTCATTGAAAATTCTCGATTACTATAAAAAAGGGTCGATGTCACACCCGATATCAAGCCTTTTAAGATAATAAATGTATATGTATGTCATTTAAATAAATACAATTTACTGTCAGTGCAATTCATTTGCTAGAGTAAGAATAATATCTTAGGTAAGATTCTGCTACAATTGTTACGAAGTCCAAAATAATCGTGCCGCCCAAGAAAAGGTCACGCGCAAGTGAATATTCTATTAACTCATAGCATGATATATACACCAAAAAGTGTTGGTCTAACTTAAAGTGCCCTAGGCAGCCCAAACGTTACTCATAATTTGTTTAATGTTTTAATTTAAAATGAAGAGCGAAAAAAATTTTGACAGAAACATCGATATATTAAATTGTCTATAAAATATTTTGCTACGTCACTTTAGTATAAGTGCCCCGAGTTATCCCAGGTATGCATGTCACTGACGACACTGACAATGTGCATCCCCACAAACATTATCTAACCCGCATCTGTGATGGTAAAACCACACTTTGGTATGCGCTATACGTTATTCGGCTTATGCGCCTGTATTCGACGAAGTGCGGGGGCTTTATTCGTCTGTTTGCCTTATTCGCACGCATAACGCGTAAGCGCTAAAAGCGAATACGCATGTCCGTCGACTTATCGGTTTTAGGCACACTTCAAAAGAAACGCTTGGTGGTGAATATCGGCACGAAGTGTGGACGGGCATGTTTGTCGTTCGTACACATTATAAATATTTTCGCATATACGGCGCAATGACATTACCGAATAGCGCATATCGAACTGTGGTTCTATCATGAGATAAGTAAAACAAACTCGTTAGCACGAATATCTAAGGGGTATGCATGGTGACCATTATCTTATCACGCGATACACTCATATTACAATACGTATAACGCCTATTGAAGCAAAATCCGAAACAATATTAAATCCGCGATAATACTGACTTCTCAGCATTTTAATTATAAATAAAATGTAAAGGGCCCCAAAGTTCTAATTCCATCTACATTGCTTCACTCCAGTATAATACACAAGTTCTATAGAGATAGAGCAGTGCGAACTTATGTAGCTATTAGATTTTGGCCGTTATTGGTTTATTAATACTATACTTAAATGATTTTTTATTGGTCTAACGGCCTAACGCGATATATTTTTATTTACATTTATTACGAACTTTACGACACTGGTTAGAACCGTAAACAAACCTTATAGTATATGTACATATAAAGCTTGATTGTTTAAAGTGTTAATATGATTACTTTGTAGTGTTGGCGCTAAAAACATACATGACGCTATACAACTCAACGCTGCGGTACCAGGAGTTAATGGATCAAGTGGAGGTCAGTACCGAATCTAACAATTTATATTCTATTATTTTTCTTGATATTTAAAATATTTGATCCCGGGGTACATAGAAACAGAAATAATTTATATTCTTCAAGCCTAAAACTGAAGTAATTTATCCTATCCGCTCCGAGTTTTATCAACTTCTAAACTTATTAAATTAAAAGTTATAAACAAAATTTTACGTGAATATTTTATGGAGTTTTTTTTATTGATTCACCGCCCATCCCATTACAATATAAGTTATGACTTATGAGTGTTATGACACAGCCATCAAAACATCGATATACCCGTCATTTTAGGATCACGATGTTTATTGAACCATCACTACAGGTCAGCTTCCAGCTCATCACCTAACCTATGATGTTATGAACTACTTAATAGTAATAATGCATTTGTATACAACTCGCATACGAGTATATAAGTGGTAGTTAAAACTTGACGAGACACCGGGATAAATAAACTTACAAAAACATTCTGGTAATCGGTTTTTTATATTGCTATTGAGTGTTCCTGTAAGTCTGCTGTTTTTTTTTTTAGAAATACATGCGTCAGCAGCAGTTTCCGGCGTCTCTGACGAGGCGGTTACGGCATTTCTACACTTATCGCTTTCAAGAGCACTATTACAGGGAATCTGTGGCTCTCGGCTGCTTATCAGGTGCATTCTTCAGTGACTGGAATTCTCAGTTTCATTTTAGTACAGTCGAATTCAAAAATATGTGCTTAAGCAAGAAGCTTCAGAACATAATGCCATTTTTTTACATCAGACATTTTAAATATTTTATTTCATTTAGCCTTTCTAGATCTTTTATAACAGATTAATCGAAGTAAAAATGTTACTTGTCAATGATATCATTCCCAACATGGATGATTCCAGCACACCTGAGGAACGAGATAAAATTCTACACTATGCATACTTGGCTGGACAAAGTGCCGGTGCTGCAAGACCTGCCGCCCTCCGTTTTGGGTAGATTCATGGAATGTCTCGAATCCAAGGTACCTTAATTATATTATTAATTATTATATTTTGTAGCTGTATGCACAAATAGCTCATTACTCTGTTTAGCATTTTACTCTGTAGAAACTATCAAACATAATGTTTAAATATTTTCACTAAGGGAACTGTAAGTCTAGTTTTAAGGAAATTTTCCAGTTTTACATGTAACTATTTTAGACTTTATTAAAAAAAAACTATTTTAGACGGTTTGTTTCTCAAATTCTCCCCTGGGCATTATTAGCACCGGAAAAGGTGAAATTGACTTTTTACAACCAGTTTAGCCTCGTTGGGAGCGTGGCAGGGCCTACGAGGTAGCCTAGTTAGTGGTGGTTCCGGTTTCGGATCCCTGTCAGGGCATTCCTTCTTTGATGAAAAGGAATACTTGTTCCAGTCACTCTTGGATGTTTTTCTGTATTTAAGTATGTATTTATCTATCACATGTGCGAGCTATAAAAGAACTCTAAAGTTGACGTACGCAAAGGCTAGTGGTCGTAAAATTACATTGTAGTACAAGTATGCGCTGCGAAGTAACGTTTTTGACTTCCGCAAATACCTGAGATTGTATAAGCCACTTTTACCGCATAAGTTGTCGGGGAATAAGATTATTCCTTATAACTTATCACCTCTCATTGGTACAGCCTGATGGATCGGACATGCAGAACTTGATGTGAGCAATTTTGTTTTTAGATTTAGAGACTCACTAGTATCACTCCAGTAGAGTAAAAAAACACACGTAAGCTATATTTGCATTAATAAAATTCCGAAATACTTTATTTTTTAATGAATCCGCGCGCAAGATCTGTCGCTTATGTCGAACCTCTTAACTTCAAATTATCTGTTTCTTTTGATTGTTTATTTAAGTCCATAATCCCTCAAATAAGTTGAAAATTTTGATTGTAACAAAGTAAATACTATGCTTAGTTTGGAATCCATTGTTTGACTTGTCACAAAAATTCTGACCAATAAAGCGATAGCAGCTGTGAGATGTTGACACTTTCTAGAGTTTCTAAAATGGTGTTGCGTCTAGTGCCCTAATTCGTAGTAGAGGGATATCTAGACTATAAGAAAATACGTTAGTGGACTGTAAACACTGTAATAGATAAACTTCTACAGAACAAAGGTCGCGGCGCGTACAATATTAGTGCGTGCGAGCGCGGGGCGGTACGGTAGATGAAGTTTCGGGCGGCGGTCGCTGCTCGCTCCCGTCGCAGCGTCATCGGCTAACGGGATTGTCCGGCCGTGCCGTGTGCAACGGCCCGGTTCAGGTTGATGGGCTGGCATTGTCGCCACCATATTCTCCCGGCGTTGAAGAGCTTGAGTCTTCAACAGTAAGAATGGGAAGAGCACAGATGGTATTAAAGGCCCGGCGGATGATGCCCTTCCTTGTCTTGATGTCGGCCACTCTGGCTACGCCATCTCTACCAGGCAGCACTTGTACGATGCGGCCTAGGAGCCACATAAGAGGAGGTAGGTTCTTCTCCTTGATCACGACCATGGTCCCGACCTTCAGCTGTCCTTTGGAGCTGCGCCACTTGGTTCTTTGTTGGAGTCCGGAGATGTACTCATTGGAGAATCTTGCCCAGAAGTGTTGTTTTAGGAACTCCACACGTTGGAACCTCTGAAGAGAGGTGATCTTCAGGTCAGTGATTGGGTGATGAGGCACAGACATGAGAGACCTTCCAATTAAAAGATAAGCTGGACTTAGTGACGCGAGATCGGAGGGATCGTCAGAAAGAGGCGTAAGAGGACGAGAGTTTAAAATGGCTTCAATTTGTATTAGACTAAGACATCTCCTCGTAAGTGAGATGTGTAAGGCCTAGGGTTCGCCGCAAGTGATGCTTCACTGATTTGACGGCTGATTCCCATAGACCTCCAAAGTGAGGTGTGTATGCTGGGATGAATGAGAAATTAATACCCTCGTTAACCATGTCTACAGCAAAATCCTGCTGCAGTGCTCTAGAGAGCTCATTGAAAGTTCCAACGAAAGTTGTTCCGTTGTCGGAAAATATAGTTCTTGGCTTACCACGACGAGCTATGAATCGGTGAAGAGCGGCAATGAAAGCCTCTTTGGTTAAGTCCGAGACGAGCTCCAAGTGAAGTGCCTTCGAAGCCAAGCACACAAAGATGCAAATGTATGCCTTCACTAACCTACACCCTCTACCTTTGCGATCGGCTATCAGAATTGGCCCCGCGTAATCCGTGCCAGTTTCAAGGAACGGATATTCGAGGTGTAACCTCTCCTTAGGTAAGTTTCCCATAATTGGTTGCACTGTTTCACCCTTAAGTTTATGGCATCGGAGGCAAGTACGGACAACATGCTTTGCTAGGTTTTTACCTCCTAAAGGCCAGTAATTGTGCCTAATTGTACTCAACAACAACTGGGGGGGTGCATGACATGTTAATTTGTGGTACATATTGAAGAGCAGCTTGGCGACTGGGTGTTTGCTACAAATAACTATGGGATGCTTTATTCCGTAATCATAGAATGAGTTCTCTAATCTGCCCCCGACTCTGATAAGTCCAGAGTCGAAGAAAGGTGAGAGTGAACAGAGCCGACCCTTGCTCGTACCTTACCTGATTCAAGCAGGGCGTACTCTTCAGGGAACGAGTCCCTTTGGGATGTCCGGATAAGATGACCGGAAGCAGAGGCTAGTTCAGGAGACGTAAGAGAACCAATAAGCTTGCGGTCAGCCTTCCTACAGTTATGTATGAATCTGTATATATATGCTACTATTCTTTGTAATTTAGAGTAACTGGAGTTTCTTTGAATTAATGTATTCAATGGATTCGATGAGAATGTTTGAAGCGTTGAGTCAGGGCACACAACCAAGGCCCTATTGGTTACAGTCTCTGGCATAGGAGTGTTCCTGTCAGGATTTGGAGGAATTGGCCAGAGGGACGGATCCTCTTTCAGGAATGCCGGTCCTGTCCACCACAACTCATTTCTTAAGATAAGATCAGCGCTAAGTCCACGAGATACAAGGTCCGCAGGGTTTTCCTTTGAAGGCACATAATGAAAAGAATCAGGCCTGTAGCTTTCTTGTATTTCGGAAATGCGGTTTTTAACGAAAGGTCGTAGAAGAGCTGGATTAGATGATAGCCAACCCGTTACTATCATTGAATCGCACCAAAAAACGCAACGATCGGGTTTTATACTAAGAGAATCAAGAACCTTAGTGCACAATCTTGCTCCTAATAAGACCCCGCAAAGCTCAAGACGAGGAATGGTTGTGGCTTTGATTGGCGCTACTTTACTTTTGGATGCTAGAAGACTAACGCACACAGAGCCATCCCCCGCCACGGAGCGGACGTAGAGGCAAGCTCCGTAAGCCTTTTCAGAAGCATCTGTGAATATGTGAAATTCTATGGTCACAGGCGACTCGATTAGTACCCATCTAGATATATTGACGCGATTAAGGTTCGGAAGCGTGCTAACAAAGGTATTCCACGATGCCAATATATCCCCAGTAAGCGGTTCGTCCCATGAGCATTTGTCGACCCATAATTTCTGCATTATTATCTTGGCTTGCACTACGCAAGGCATTACCAAACCAAGTGGGTCGAAAATTTGTGCGATTGCCGAAAGGATGTGACGTTTTGATACCACGGGAGGACACTCTATCTTTATTTGAAAAGTGAGAGTGTCACTAATGCACTGCCATGTTAGGCCTAACGTTTTTGACAGCTCGTTCTCACTTAAGTTCACAGATTCTGTACTAGATGTGGCATCAGAAATGGCCTTAATTATGTCGGGACAATTTGACTGCCACTTCCGCAAATTAAAACATGCAGATTTAAGGGTATTTGACACCTTATGGCAGAGCGCAACTGTGTCGTTAATAGAATTTGAGCCGGAGAGGAAATCATCGACATAAAAGTCTCTGGCGATTGCTTCTTGAGTCTGTGTGTCTGGTGATTCTCGTGACAGCTGTAAGAGGCATCGTGTGCTCAAGAACGGAGCTGAAGACGTGCCATAAGTCACTGTATTGAGGGAGTATATTTTAAGTGGTTTTAAGGGATCTGGCCGCCATAATATCTGCTGTAAAGGGCGTTGGTTTTCGTCAATTAAGATTTGTCGGTACATTTACTCAATATCTGCCGACACGACAAACCTATGTTGACGAAACCGAAGCAGGATGGAAAATAAGTCGTCTTGTACCCTGGGCCCTACCAACTGGATATCATTAAATGATTTTCCTGAGCCAGTGACAGCTGACGCATCAAATACCACGCGAAGCTTTGTAGTGGAGCTGGACTCCCTAAAAACCCCGTGGTGGGGAAGATAATAAGACGGCATTGAATAATGTGGAACAATTTCGCTCATATGGCCCAATGCCTCATACTCCTCCATGAATTTGACGTAGCGTTCCCTAAGTTGGGGGTCTCTATCTAACCTACGTTCGAGCGACAAGAATCTGCGCTTGGCCATTTCATAAGAACTCCCTAAAGCTTCAGGAGACTCTTTTAGAGGCATTTTTACCACAAATCGGCCTTGCTCGTTCTTTTTTGTGGTGTTGACGAAATTGTCTTCACACAAATTCTCTTCAACCGTGAAATTGTGTTTTGGGGATATGGTATCTAGTTCCCAAAAACGTGTTAAGGATGTATCCGTCTGCTCATCATTTAGGAACAAACAAACGGGTTTAACAAAGCTTGGCTGATACAAGACGCCTGACAAGAGCCAACCAAGCTTTGTTTCAAAGAGAGTCGGATTATGCTTGCCTAAATCTATGCGGTTGGTGCCGATAACGCTCCAAAAGACCGATGCGCCGAGAAGAATATCGACTGAAGACGGCTCGTGAAATGAAGGATCGGCAAGGCAAATTCCCGACGGAATTGGTATGCTTTCTACCTTTAAATATTTGTTAGGTATAGAAGAGGTTATTTTTGGCAATACTAAGCAATCAATTTCGGTCTTGTAGCTGCCATCGTAAGACTCCAATTTAAGAGAGCAAGATTGGGCACTACTAGATTCCTGATTGTTTATCCCAGTAACCTTTGAATTGACAGGCCGAGTGGGCAAATGAAGCTTGCTTTGTAAGTCCTGCTCTATGAAACTGGCCGTACTGCCATTATCCAATAAGACCCTGGCGTTGTGCAACTGTCCCTCACTGTCGCACACCCTGACCACGGCTGTGGAAAGAAGAACGTGCTGAGATAAGTTATTGACGGTCTGATCCTTTGCCGTCAATGCTACGTGGTCAGGCACTCTTGCAGGCTCATTATAAACGTGAAGTAAGGTGTTGTGCTTAGCTTTACAGTATTTGCAATGGCTGAGCCTGCATTTGCTGTCTGTGTGACCTGGGCGCAAACAATTCATACAAACTTTAAATTCTTTAGCCTTAATTAAACGTTGCTCCGCCGGCAAAGACCTAAAAGCTTCGCAATTAAATACATAATGCTGTTTTTGACATAAAGGACAGGATGAATTATATGTTTTAGGCCTTTGATTTTGTCCTTCGCTGTTTGAGGACACTAAAAAACTTTTAGGCTTATTAGAAGGCGTGTCCGACTTGACTTTATTATTTTTGGCCTCATCCAATGTTTCTAGAAGATTGCACCTATTACTTAAGAATGTAATAAAATCATCTAGACTAGGATATTCTTTTAATGAGTTTTTATATGTTCCTCCCAGTGCCTGCTTGTAATAGAATCTAACTTAGATGCCATCATGTGAATGATCAGTGTACCCCAGTGCTCAGTAGGTTGGTTAAGTGTCGATAAGGCTCTTAAATTTTTATTTGTACTATCAACAATTTGTCGCAGGCCTTGACTAGATTCTTTGGTAATTGGATCTACATTAAAAAGTGCCTGGACATGGTTGTTGATAAGCAGCTGCTTGTTGTCGTACCTGTCGCATAGAAGCTTCCAGGCAGACTCGTAATTATCGCCTCTAAAATCTAAGCTTCTAATTACTAACGCCGCACTTCCGTGAAGAGAAGCACGCAGGTAATGAAACTTATTTATGTTGTCAATACATGCCTCCGAATGAATTAACGAGACAAAAATATCCTTAAACTCCAACCAATTCTGATAGCCACCGCTGAAGTGAGGTAAATTGATTTTGGGCAATCTGACGTTGTGCTGTTTATGATAAATGGCTGTATGGCATTCATTAGAGCTTACCTCGGACCGAGCATCCTTGTCACGCTTAGCGCGATGCCTGTCGATCAGTTCGCGAGCAACCGCTAGCTCCTGGTAGTACAAGCGTTCAAAATGTTCCCGTTCTTCATACTGCGCACTTGGGTCTTCCGCTAGCATCTCCAATTCGCTCTGGTAAGAATCAAAACATTCATACGAAAGATCTAATTTTTTTACACGCATGTCAAGTTCTACCAGTTGCAAATCGCTTAACTGTTCACAGGATTTTGCTGTATTCATATAAGAAATAAATTGTGTAAGTTTGGTCTTAACAGTAGCTCGCTTTTTTATTAACTCCTTGCATCGAAGCTCATTAGTCATTTTGCTTGGTAAAAAAATATAAAAAAATCACCACACTTGTTTACTATGTATAACGTCAGTAGGTATACTCACTATCGTTAATGAGCGAGCAAAGATCCTAAGGACGTAAATTTTGTTGCTGTTAAAATAAAATCAGGCGCTAAATTTTAGTCGTGCAATTTTGCGACATTGCTAATTTATTCTACAAGGCGTTTAAATGTGGCCATAGAAACAAATTAATTTTAATCTTTTATGTATACCCACTTTTATTAGTATGACAAGATGTGAACTTTTTATGCACCTGCGTAATGCTAATTGCTTTGTTATGTTTTTATAGGTCTATAAGGTGATGAATAGAATGAATAGGGTTTTAACTAATTGTTATGATTGCTTATGTTGTTATTATAAGTATGCGATGCGATGTAATGTTTATTACATTTGGATCAAGATCAAAGATTAATTGTGTATAAAAATGATGTAATGTATAAAGTAAATGATTTAACTGTTGTATAATTTAATAAATATGGATTTAATTATGTTGTAATTGATTGAAATTGGTTGTATAAATAGTAAATTGATAGTTAGATTGTGATTATACTTGATTCGAATTGATTTTTAAAATGAGTATAGTATAATTTGTAAATATGATATAATAATAAATACCTAGTTTAAGACTTCGTAAATAAACATTTATATGGTGTTTACCTAACAATGAAGCGATCTTAAACACAATAAAAATGTTATTTTCTTACGATTGCGCAAGTAAATAACTATGAAAATTTAATCAATTTAATTAAAATAATGATTTTAAATTGCAAAATAAATATAAATAGGTATAAAATTGGAAATGCCTCACTGTCTTTAATGCTATCCCAGTCCGTCTGATTATTTGACGATTTTCGAAATTCTCGTAGTAGGTAGGTATTGTTTTTCTCTGGGAATATTCCGCGTGAGGTTTCTATGACTCCTGTTGCGTTAAGTCCGCCTGTTGCTAAGTGCTCTTTCCTTTGTGGTGGGACGGCCGTTGCTCGAAAATTGAAGTTGAGTAGAACTCGAAGACTTTTGCATAAGCGGCCAAACCCGAAGTCCACTGAAGACGAGCGTTGAAGAATGCGCTGCACTGGTAACCAGCACCCAGAACCTTGTCGTGCTGAGGATACCACTTGATGACGGATGAGTACTCCAAAACGGTGCGAATGGTTGATTGTAAATTCCGCGATGTCCCGTAGAAATTGGTCGCTTATTTCGGTGAGTTAAGGACCATATGTTGCGTCTAGTGCCCTAATTCATAGTAGAGGGATATCTAGACTATAAGAAAATACGTTAGTGGACTGTAAACACTGTAATAGGTAAACTTCTACAGAACAAAGGTCGCGGCGCGTACAATATTAGTGCGTGCGAGCGCGGGGCGGTACGGTAGATGAAGTTTCGGGCGGCGGTCGCTGCTCGCTCCCGTCGCAGCGTCATCGGCTAACGGGATTGTCCGGCCGTGCCGTGTGCAACGGCCCGGTTCAGGTTGATGGGCTGGCATTGTCGCCACCAAATGGAGTGAAGGTTTAGGCTTCACACAAATATCACGTTTTTACATATGCGTCACATGATCTTTTCACCCTCACACGACTGAATCTTCGATTGATAAGAGGGTTGGACAAATATGATACACCTACGACATGTGAAGCCGCAATCGAGATCACGACCTTTGTGACCTCGGAGGCAGGGATGCGAATAAAATATGGAGAACAAACGCACGCGACAAATACCAGACTTATTCTGATTTGTCACCAACACACCATAAGTGATGTTGGTGGAATTTTAAAATTCGACCTATAATGAACTAAATGGTAGCGCAAATTCGAAATGAATCAATAAGTGCCCTTGATTGTGGTTTATAAAATGAAAAAGACAGCTATTAGTGCAATACCTACCTAGTGCTCTGACACGGTGCCTGCGTGGCGCGCAGCCCTAGAAACGAGACGTCAAAGGGTAGCGGATGAGGAATGTGCGTAAGCGGTAACGGTAGGCCTCCAAGGCCGCGGACTCAGCGCCAGCGGGCAGCGAGGCAGTGAGCGGGGGGGCGCCTGTACAATCAGCGTCATATACTACGTAGCAACCAAAGTGGCCAAATCCGAACTATTTGGCCACTTTGGTTGCTAAAGGTAAACTGTCAAAAAACTACTGGTATTTAAGCGATCAACGTGTCAAATATATCTGAACAACATGAAAAAATAGAGGTTAAAAGCAAATATGGTCGAATATTGAATGAAAAATAGCCATGCGAATTTCAGGTCAGCGTTTTGACAACCATCGAAAGCAGTACGTCTTGTCATCCATCTCACGTTTTTATTTATTTATTCGTAGGAGAACCAACAGCAATAAAACTAAGTAACAACATTATTAGTTACAACATAGCCAATTACAGGATCTCACATATAGCGTTTGAGTAATATACTTAAACAAAGTACTAAAAACAAAATGCGTACTCAGAACACAGTTACACATCCAACAGCATTATTTCAAATATTGGGAAAATTATTACACAATGAAAAAACCATTACTTGTGAATACAGTGCCACTTACAGCGACACAACGCAATGAATACAGCCTAAGCTCACTGTGTACTCACAACTTAGTACTTACAACTCAACTTTTTTTTTCTCTTCAATCATTTGACAGGTTCCTTTCAGTCAACTTACTGTAACTCATTTACTTCTCAGCAGGATCATCGAAACGCCTGACACATAGCGAAAACTATATGAAGCCGAATCTAGAGCCACTTGTCAAGGCACGTTGTAGTCTCATTAACGTTCGTTTGCTTTTCAAAGCAGAGAACGCAAGTTCAAGTCTCGGTGGAGACACACGTATAGATAACAGTTTTTTTGGGTTTAATTTTTATTTTATGACTTATTTGTTTTAAGCTATTTGCATGATTTATTTTTTTGGAATTATTTATTTTTGTTTTATTTTAGTTTATAGTTAGGTTAGTTATATTTTCCTTTATTTCTATTGTTTTACAATAAATCTTTACTCTTTTGCATTAGTTTTAACGATTATTTTCAATTTTCTTCAACATACACACTAAAATAGGCAAAATATGTTAGGTAAAATATTACGGCCCTGAGATATAGACATCTTAGTATTATTTTAAGCTTATTTAAAAATTCTAAATTTACTAAAAACAGCAACATATATCAGCACAACAACAGAGTGAGATGGCACTATGATTAGAATGCGACAAAAGTTGTCAAACGATTTGCGGCTGGTATAATAAAAGTACAATAATAGAAATAAGAACTAAGTATACCATTTCTCAAAGATGCTTTTTAATTTACTAGAACTTCTTCAACTTATTATATCAGATTGTTGTCTTTTAAAATTGAAAGTTGTTTTACTTATATATAATAATTTAATATGCATTAATTATATCAAAATAAGTACGGCATAATTTAAAAATAAATATTTTTAAAATTTCAACCGGTGGAACCTAGGTACTTAATTTACTTATTCATTGTCTAAAATTGACATTTGACGATAAAAATACTTCTATAAGAAAGGAGGTGTTACATACTCAAATTCAAGTACTTTCTTGGAAATATAATTAAGTATTATCACTTATCACTTATGACGTGAACTCGTAGCTGATGCAGTTTTTTTTTTAATTTAATCCTAAAAATGTTGATGCTTGGTTACCATTGAAATAACAACTGCTTAGCAACTAGTGGCACCCTGGCTGCTGACGTGAAGTGATTGGCAGTTTGTGTAGATATTTGTGACAGCAGCCTGAATTTGATTGCTTAGTTACCACTGACTTGCTAACCGTTATTGTAAATTTATTGTATTAAAGTTATTGTAGTAAATTATTTCTAACCGTACTGTATTAAAGAAAAACTGGGAAGTAAAATGTACGTGACAAACTGAAAGCCGATTGAAGATTTTTGTGACGATTGAATTCTATATGTTTTCTTGGACACCTTGCCCGCTCAGGTATATCTGCTGCTGACTGTACATAAAAAAACCGAGGGTAAAAAACGACCTCCATACTAAAAGACGCACAAAGTACAATATATATACTGAGATAGAGATACCAGTGAAATACTCCACATAGATCGTAGCGCCGTTGTGTATTTAGTAAGAACTAACCGCGCGAATACTGCATCTCTGTCACTTCAATATGCAAGTGCGATAGAGATAGCACCCAGTGACATCTGGTGCAAACAAGATAAACTAACATTTCCATAGAAAAAATCGTACTTCGAGCTGAAAGGCCCCTGTAAAAGACGTGTGCCTTACCGCTCGACTCCAGATGCGTGCAAGTGCAGGTGATGAATCTAAATTCGATAGACCTCTAGACCTTTTCATAATATGACACTTCTTCAAATGTTTGGTTTTGTTGTAGGTGTACATGCCGAACGACTTAGTATTCCACGTTGGTGACGTCGGCATTCACATGTACTTCGTATCCACAGGGACCATGGCGCTTTATTCTATGAGAGGAGTTGAGGTCAGTACATTGCTGATAATCACAATAAATCTCAGATAGTCAGCTAAATTAAGTGAGACATCTGATAAAATTGCAGTCATGATGTACTGAGCGGTGTTACGAGACTAATACAGTAATACTAAGGTGATTATATGTGTATAAGTTATACCGCTACTTAGTGTATATGTGTAACCCATGCATGGAAATAGGTAATAATTCAGTCAACACTATCTAATCTCATAAATAACAATATTAGTCAGCCACCTTATGCAAAATTTTATGTATACCTAATCGTAAATATAAATAAATAATGTACTTTCCCAAGAGTGAAAATAATATCTGTAGGCGCTGTAGAGGCACTGAGCTACGGAATCTTGTATCGATAGAGATCTGTAAAGGTGTTTATACAACATTTGCAGTACGCTGAAGGGCCTTAACATTAAGGTCATGTTCGCATGTTTTGTCACTGTGTACCTATTACTCCTTTTAGTAGGGGAGCCATCGATGAAATTTACTCGAGATTTTTAACATAAGGCTTCCTCGACTGACCCAGGTATTCACAAGGGACATCAAGTACACCCGAAAGAAACTCCCGTTCAATAATCTGACAATTTGGGCGTGACGTGAGCTTGGTGCGATATTATTTAAATGCCCTAGATGCGCGATTATATATAGATAGTTGGCGTACTTAACAGAGTTCAAAGTATCCCTACCACATGTTAATCTGCCGCGCTCGAGTAAATCCTGAAATCCCTTCTTGGGCTCCCCGACTATATATATAAATATTTTCGATGTATACTGTACTTACATATATCACCTACCGCAGTCTCAAACTGTAAAAACCTATGCACATTCAATATTTGTACAGTTGTACCACTTCGAAGACGGCGACTTTTTCGGTGCGCTGCCGTTGATAACGTCGACTAACAGACGAATGACTACGCTCGTAGCCATTGAGATCACGCACGTCTACCAGCTGAGCTTTGATAACTTGAGGTAATTATACGTATACTGGGTGGAACAGAGCGATTAGGCTTTCCTGCAAACAGGGAATAGGTTAGCCTTAGTACTGTACTTTTGCCAAATAAACTATATTAATATTCGTGTTATAGTTTTTTTAACATCAATTAAAAAATCAGTATGTTTCAACCTTATCTTATAAGAAAGCACAAAATATAAATACATGTGGCACTTCAAAAAATAACTGCTTAAATGGTAATGTTAAAACAATAGGGTTGTTACTAATATTAAAAGGCATTATTTTAATGTCTTTATTTTTCATTCTAACACAAGTTTCTAATGATTACAAGTCGATTGTACATCATTTAAATGACAACATACTTTCAGGAAAGTCCGTGGTACTGTTCCTCCCTGTATACTCAATACTTTTATGTTTAATGTGCACAGATATTTTAATCGTTTTGTGATTTTTATCCACGTAACCATCTAAACCATGAATTTATTACTTCATTTCCGATAATATCGGAATATTGCTTCATTTATTCACAGCAAATAAATCACATTATTTCTTAACAAACTTCTCTTACTTCAGACTTATACGGTATCTTTCAATATGATAATTTTAAAAAGTATAAAAAGGTGTTCGGCACATGGACCGTAAATTTATTTAGGGTCTATTTATAATAGGTCCATATATTTATTATGTTTATAGGGTGCTGTTCTACCGTTCCATGCTTGTACCCTGAGTCTCAAGAGTCACGATTAAACGTTTTTTTTTATTAAAAATGGGATTGCTCTTGTCCAGCATCTTACCGGGGGGCAAAGATGAGGCCGACGATGAAGCGAGCTCACCCAGAAGATGCCTATTCACTCGTGCCTTAAAGTGGTCTAGGTTATGTGAACTCGGAAATACAGACGCCGGCAGAGAATTCCAAACCTTAGAAGTGCGCATTATAAAAGAAGATGCAAAGCGCTTGGTTCGAAATAGAGCAATTTCGACCAGGTAAGGATGGTAGCCAGCCGTAAGTCTGGATATCCGATGGAAGAAGGGGGAAGGCGGTATGAGCTCATGGAGCTCCTGAGCACACTCACCGAAGTACAGTTTGTAGAAGACGCACAGACATGCTACTTTGCGTCTATGTGCTAAGCTCTGCAGCTTATTTCCCACTACCGTACTGCCGCCAATGAGCCTCCTGGCTCTGCGCTCCACCGAGTCGAGTGCGGCAAGTTGGTACTTAGCCGAGCCATCCCAAAGGTGACTACAATACCCCACGCAAGACCCGACTTGAGCTTTATATAAAGATAGAAGCTGCCCAGGGGTGAAGTATCACTTGGCCTTATTTAGAATGCTCAGCTTTTTGGCCGCTGTTCCGGCTTTGGACGAATTTTGATGATTTGCATGGACATACGAATTTTATATTTGTGATTCTTAAATTACCCAAAATCTGACATTCGATGCTTATAACTTTTTTATAAGTATGCTTTTAAATGTAATTATATATTTTATTGCCTAACATGTGCAAAATGATCTCATAGATTTTATATTATCAAAGTGAATGGACGAAATAATCGCCACTTCTAAATTAATTTTAAAAAGTAACAGCTATTGCGGGAGTTTCATTTTATTTTAAAAAGTTCTTGGTTTTCTAACGCCCCCCCCCCCCCTCAACTCTCTTCCCAAAATGTTGAGGGTCATGGACCGAACAGTCCTATATAGATGAACTTCAAAATAGTTTGAATTACAATAATCCCATAAAGAACTTTGTTTCACACAACGAAGGTTTCGCGCAAGATATCGAAAACATATAATATTATTATTTTCAGAAAACTCGGCCCAGAGTTATACGATCGCGTCAAGAGTAGGACGATCGAATGTTTCACCAAATTAATGAAGGCTAATGAGTTAGACCTTCTCGACGAATTGCCGAAACAGGAAGAATATTTGAATGCATAAACATTAAACATGGCGTTGGCATTGGTCACCCCATACAAAACTGTCAGACTCCATGCTCGTAGATTTTAACGGACAGTTCGAAAGTGGTTTGAAGCAAGCGGCCTTAGGGGTTAGTATTTAGATACTAACTGCCAGGGAAGAAATAAATGAAATAAATGAACTTTATTCTGCAAGTAGGCCGCAATGGCACTTTTACAAGTCAAAATCTACTAGCGTTCCTGCAAAAGAAGACCACTGCCGAGAAGAAACGCCGAAAGAAACTCGACAGTCAGTCATACTTTCCAAAAAATATGCTTAAATTCCAAAAAATATTCGTATAAGGAAAATCTTGATAGGATAAGGTGGAGAGGACTGCATACTTCATCGGCTACACCGACAAGAGTTTTACTCTTAAATTCATGATGATGCTTATTACAATAATAATAATACTTAACCTACTTAATATAAATAAATCTGAGTATGGAAACAAAAGAGGAAGAATATTTACAAGAGACCGTATATTATGCAAAAGGTACTAGGATGTTTGAATGCAATAACTAATTATTTTTTTATATTTTATTAAGTGACTAGACATTGTAATTTAATTGTTATGTCTAAATAATATGGTAATGTAATTATTTTTTTAAGTTCCTAATTCTCGTACAATTTATCCTCTAAATTAGCATTGCACGTATTTTACGAAGGAGACCATTTGAATTTTGTTTTGTTATGTTAACGTCCCAAAGTGTAATTTTTATGATTTATGAATGAGTGATTATAAATAATATTAAGATATTTCATGTTGTTGATATGTATTGTTATGGTATGTGTGTTAGATATAACGTTTAATCCAATTAATAAATAAGCTAGTAAACGGGATGTGACGTCTTTGTATTTTTATAAGTATGGCATAGAAAAATATATAAACTACGAGGTTCTAGACTTATAACACATTTTCATTGGCGGATATGTAATAAAGTTTATTGAGAATTTTCCATAAAATGCTGCAATAAATATCGTGTTCAATACACCAAGAGCAAGTTAAAAGGTCGTCTATTACAAAAAATACGCTGTCTAGAGGTCCAATAGTGAGCTAACTCAATCCATAACAGGATAACTCCGGATATCACTGGGTTAGCTAACGGTTTAGGTCCTGACGTCCAGTAAACTTGAGTACAGATACCAATTAGCCGGGAGTCCCGGATTACCCATTACAAATCCGGGTGTCCGGCCCCCGACCTCCTTAAATTGAATATATTACGTACAAAAACAACTTAACCAACTAAACTTTTTGATACGCTATCAGGAACATTTTTGACAGCCGCGCGTGTCGACCATTCTGGTACATTATCTTGTTTTTGCAAACATCCCTCGAATTGAGATGTAATTTAAATAAAGGATCTTAAATAAATAATGCAGCAGTATGAGTTTAGATTAAAGGATTGTTTTTAATAATATTCAGCGACTTGTTAAGTTTTTTTCGGTATCTTTCGTATTTTTTCCGGAGAATACAAATCCCTTGGACTCTAGTAAGGAGCGCGCCGGCTCCAGCCGTTTGGTGTGAATCGTATATTACGTCGAACGTATACCACTCGTCCCTCTCGCACTTAAGTATAGTATATACTTAGCAAATGAAACACGAATGCTATACATACGACCTTAAGGCTGCTTTAACGTGTCCACTAGCGCCACTCGTAAATACTTATAATTGCGCTTATTTAGATTTAATATATAGGTATATATATACAGGGAGAAACCCGGGTATGTCCTAAAACTACGACCAAGACCACCGGGGGATGGGCAGCAGCATCCCTGGAGTGCGGTGGAGATACTGCGATCGCCAACCCGCATGCCAAGCGTGGCACTTACCCCCCATAACATTGGGGGAGGCCTATGTCCAACAGTGGACGTCCATCGGCTGATATCGTGGTACAGGGAGAAACAATACCATGGACTTTCCTTAAAGTATGTTTTCATTTAAATGATATGCAATCAACTTGTAAGCATAAGAAACTTATGTTAGAAAGCAAAAAAAAATCGTTCAAATAATGCCTTTTAATGTTAGCAGGGGTCGTACTTTTCGTGTCAGTGACGTCACGCTCCATATAGGTGAATTTAATTAGTCTTATTGTAATCATTCAATCATCATTCATTAATCAATAATCATGTATACATACACTTTTTACAATTATGTCCCTATTACAAACGCAATTTGCCTGTCACATCACAACTTATAAAGTACAACATTAGGTGATACAGCAAGTTTTTGTGACTGGTTCATGTGTAATACCGGTTATTACCAATAATTAAACAAACCTCGTCATAATAGAGAGTTTACGTTCATATTTAGATTCAACATTTCTATAACCTGTTATAAAACTTGAAAGACTATGAGATCCTCACCTGCATATAAATTAAAATTCTAAATATGTAAAGAAATCCTTATTAATCTTCGGAAGCCAAAGGTTGTATACGAAAAAATACCATTATAAATGCATGATTAAATGATTGATGATTAAATATTAACACCAATTGGGATCATCCTATATGTAGTGTGACGTCAATTTTACGTCACCGGTACGAAAAGTACGACCCCTGAATATTAGTAACAACCCTATATTTTCAACATTACCATTTATATTTTGAAGTGACATTTGTCACTAGCTTTCTTATTAGATAGGGTTGAAACGTGCTGTTTTTAATCCATGTTTAAAAACCTGTAACTCGAAAACGGTGCGCGCCCGCCCCACGCCGCTGCCCGTGGTCGACGACCACAGAAGTATGGATAACATAACTTTAATTATATTCATTATGTGTTTAATTTTCTTGCAATCGAAGTGAACAGCAGAGTGTATAACTCGTGTATAAAACCCATTTACTATTGCTGCATTTCCTACGTAAGTAAATGCATAAGAATAAGAATAAGAAAGATTTATTGCATAACTGTGTACATACAGGGTGTGGCCTGTAATAGGAGCAATAAATTTAAAAGACTCTTCCTTGGAGAAATTTTGATCTAAAGTTATGACCTCCAAGTAATGGATGTTGGCACCCAGAGATTATAGCGCGGCAGTCAATGATTTTTTTCAGGTTGCTTCAAATTCTGACTCATTATCGTTGTCGCATTTTTGGTTTATAAGGATATTTTTGGAATCTTTTTAATTTCTTTTATACAAATTTAGTGTTTTTTGAAAAAATAATTATTAATATCACTCCAGTAAAGTAAAAAAGTAGAAATAAGCTACATATGCGAAAAAAATAAAATCTTTTTTTTTTTTCAATTAAAACCAACCTATTACAGGCCACATCCTGTATAAGGGCGTCTACAATTTTAAGACTAATAGATAATAAATAATGTCTACCTTTCTAGTATAAAAGAACATATCCTCATGGGATTATCAGTTACGATGTTTTGTGTAAGGAGTCTTCCGGTAATAACATAACCTTTTTGAGCACCATTAATATTTCAAGAGTTAAATTGAATTTCCGTTCACGAGATCAGTTTTATTTGTGATGTTATTCATAATGATGACACTGTCAGACACGAAGTAATATGTACCTTATTAATATCGGTTCACTTTACTCTAGCGATATCTGCTGAGCTAGAACATTTTTTGCCCTTATTGATGTATTCTTGCAGTGACAGCTCCAACGCTGCACGTGCCGCGTCTGAATGAATACAAGTTATGCGATAGACAGACATGCACTGAGTAGGCACGTTTCTTATGCCTAAGCGACGTTTTTGCTAGAAAGTGAAATTTCTGTAATTGTACTATTACTCATTCTGTGTCCCTACTGACCCATTTGGATTGATCACCCTGTATTAATACCTATGTAAAGATCCTTTTTTATCGTCATCGCCATCACTGCCGCATAAATTGGAGTACTTTCGGGAGCCTTCGACAGCCCCTGAGAGACCCTAAGACGTGACTCTCAATAAATTAACTGGCGTAGTTCACTTGAGATAGTGAAAAATAACAGTTCACATTTTAAGTGCCAACTAACGCAATATAACCAATTAGGTAACGTTCGCGTTTACCTTTTTATCGAGTCTGAAGTAAACAAGCAAGTAAAATTGTCATTACTCATTAAAAAGGACCGCCATCGTATTAAAAGATATTTAATTTGAAATCCAACTTACCTTGATGCAAGTATAATTACATAAGTTGTATAACTGTCCCACAATTAACAATTAGGACTGCTTTTAGGGTTCCGTAGTAAATAAGGAACCCTTATAGTTTCGACATGTCCGTCCGTACGTCCGTCTATCCGTCAGCCCGCGGCATAGCTCTGGGGGCCAATTCTCGGTCCGATCGAGATGCATGGCTTTCGCGACATTGTATAGAATGGTAGAGTCACTTTTTTATTAGAGAATAGAGATCATCTCGATCGAACCCGAGAATTGGCCCCCAGTAACCGTTACTACTAGAAAACTGTAATTTGGTATAGGTATACATACCTATCAATAATGTGAAATAAAATGCATTATAAATATTTAAAAAAAATGGGTACGTCCCCTACATGCCAAAAATGGACATGCATTTTTTGTCGCAATACCCGTCACGTTTGAAAAAAGATATATGTATTTTATTGGACACGAGAGGTTACTGCAGATTTTCTAAGCAAGCAGCCTTTAAATTTTTTGCTCCTATTACAGGCCACACCC
This sequence comes from Notocelia uddmanniana, assembly GCA_905163555.1. Taxonomy (NCBI): domain Eukaryota; kingdom Metazoa; phylum Arthropoda; class Insecta; order Lepidoptera; family Tortricidae; genus Notocelia; species Notocelia uddmanniana. The sequence continues at coordinate 10,660,372 of LR991052.1, read as the reverse complement.
TGTATATCGTAGTAGGTATAAGTACAAAACTCAGTCTTTTTTAAAAAATATTTATTATAATTCTGACCTTAGTCGTAGTACTTGTAATAAACTAATCACCATATTTCCAAACCGTTATTCTCACTCACTAAGTCTTAAAACTTAATATAACATGCGATTTTTATGGCAATGAAACATAAATATTAACTGTTGAATTAAATCTAGTTAATGAAATAAATTGCCTACGTTTATTCAAGGGAAATACCCTTACGTTTACAGTGTGAAAGCCGGTGTACTTTGTACATGGCAGGTAAGTTGACATTTATAATTTTATGTACATATATATATATTAGTAGTTTATGCAACTGATACATAATTAGAGGCCTTTTTAAACACGTGTGTGTTTTCACCTTCGGCTCGTTTCATAATTTTTATGTACTTAAACTAGTTTGTCATCACTATAAAGAATATTCTTTTTATAACAGGGTAATAACCCGTGTCCGGTCTGCCCTCTGTTGGCGAGCAAGGATGGCGGCCTGGAGGTGGTACTGGCGGTAGAGGTACTCCTTGGTCATGGCCTGCGCCGTGAACATGGCGCGGCTTCGCTGCAGCAGCTCGCTGCGCGGCCGCCACTCCGCGCGCAGCCGCAGCGCCGCGCCCCCGTCGCGACGGCACAGCCCCGCCACCATCTTCACCACCGCCATCCCCACAATATAACACGACCCAAACCCCAGCAACCACAGGCCGTATGCTGACCACAACGATTCGTAATCCCACACAATTTCCCAAAGTTCAAGAACGAAGACTATCATCAGCAAAACCCCTGATACTACCCACGCAAACTTCATATAGGCACCAGGGCGAATACCTTGCATAAAATGTACATCTTCGCTAAACCTGTCCAACCCATACCATATGATAAATACAAAACATTCAATTACAACAATCAATACCGACATTAACTGTACAGAACGCCTATATAATCTTCCCATCAAAACTAACAAAACATTACCTAAAAATGGCAGTGTTATTAAAAATAAAATAATAACAGCGCAAAAGGCCATTAAACCATAATAGCTAGATTTGATGGAGAATCTCTTAGAAATAAATTGTAGTAAATTGTAATATATTATGATCGTCTTTCTCACGGACAAACACGCATAGGAACTGTACACTACAATCACCCAAAAAGAGGTATAGTCGTATTCTCGAAGCCATGTTGGTACTCTTTCGAATACCATTGTGAGCGGTGAGTTCATTATTCGATGCGTTGATATAGTGCTTTCGAAGGCGTAGGGGCACATCATCATGGCTGTGGTGCACACAACAAGCACATGATAGGCGACGTTGGCGGCGATCATGAGGACAGTGTTGGCATAACAAGGGGCACGAAAGGGACAATTCGATCCCGCGTCTACTACCATCCCCGTTCCCACCGTCACAGCATACACCATCATATTCACCAAGGTATGCCAGTGGAAATTTTTGTAGAACAAGTCTCCATTGAAATCCATAGCTTCAGAATAATGCAAGACTACGCCTTTTTGTAACATAGACCCAAGCATAAGCAATCCAAAGCCAACGCAGGGGTACACAGCAAGTACTCCCATAAACCAGTGCATGGATCGCCTTCTCATAAAGCTGCTCAAGTACAGCAGTACGCAGAGCAACGCAGACGGCAGGCATAGTCGCCACTCTAAGTGGAGCCCCTTCGTTTCATATCCTAACATTTTTCTGAAAAACTGCACCTCCGGGTATGTTGCAAAAAGATACTCACAATATGGATATCTAGGACCGGCTCTCATGCAATCTTGATTGATAGTATAATTCCTTTCGAGAATGCCGCATGTTGGCGAAGCCCACGATCCGCACTGTAAAAATTGTGCAATATGTCCTAAACTTAAAATTAGATAGCGAATCAGAACTGTAGTAACGGCGTAGTTGTATATTAATATCGTTAGTTGCCACAGAACGACGACGTGCCCAATGTGCGATAAGCACGGACGGACCTGCCACATTTCGAAGGAGTTGAAACCTGTGAATTGGCCAATTATCAGTTCCATATAAACGAGCGGTATCCCCACTAGTATGAGGCATAACACGAAGATTATCATGAAGCCCAGTGCCCCGACTTCTAATGCTGTTCTTGGTAAGGAAGCGGTGGCCGATATTCCGACACTCTGGCAGATAAGTATCATTAAGTACAGGTTTTTTGATGCCCAACTTGTGTCTTCGTTCTCATTTGTCATTTTAAAATAATATTAATATTTTAGTGCGAGATGTTTAAAATTACGTCAACCAACTGTCGTGACCATAGTGATTTCAGTCGAGGCTTTTTTAGATTTTTTGGAAATACTAAATATCCACGGGTGATACACAGCTATATATATATACTTTGCTAAAAGTATATACCACCCCTTATTTTCCTTTGTAATATACAAATCAACCATTATTTCATAATTACAAAAACACACAATGACGTAAAATATAAAAAGGCATATAAATATCTAAAACAATTTAATAGATAAAACCAAAGGCATAAAATAATCAAGTTTGCTATAAAAGGACCAATTGCATTTTTACTTACAATTATCTTTAACGTCAATTAATAGCTAGTGATTTAGAAAAATATTAGAATTTAATAATTAATATTAGAAAAATGCGGAAAATGGAATGAAAAATGCTTTGGGTTTTAAAAATGCTTTCTGATTTAGTCCTTAACCTGAAAAAAATAAATGTGCCTTATTTAAATTTTCCATATTTTGGCGAAATTGACGTGATTTTTGTCGGCCGGTTTAGCCTAGTTGGTAGTGACTCTGCCTCCAAAGCTAGAGGTCCCGGGTTCGAATCCCGGCCAGGGCATTTATTTGTGCATTTTCACGGGCACGGTTTTGTTATTGGGTCTTGGATGTTTTCTATGTATTTAAGTATGTATTTATCTATAATAAGTATCTATATCGTCATCTAGTACCCATAGTACAAGCTTTGCTTAGTTTGAGACTAGGTCGATTTGTGTAAGATTGTCCCCCAATATTTATTAACCGACTTCAAGGTTTCAAAAGAGGAGGTTATCAATTCGATTGTGTTTTTTTTTTTTTTTTAATGTTTGTTTTTCCATAACTCCGTCATTTCTTAACCGATTTGGAAAATTCTTTTGATTGTAAATATATATATTTTAGTTGGTCCCGTTTTTGTCAAAACGCAGTTCTGATGATGGGATCCATGAGAAATTGAGGGAACTCCTCAAATCTTAAAGGCAAACATATAGTGAGTTTTGTGTTTTTATCAATAAATCGAGCATTTTCCTCTAAAAAGTGTGACATTTGATGAAGTGGAACTGCTGATGATGATCAGAACAGAACTCTTCAACGACGAAAAGTTCACGTTTGGCGATTTGTCCTCCTAGCTGTGTTTGTTAAGCAAGTTCTATCTTCACGATAAATTTTAGTCATGCTCGATTTCTGATGATGGGATCCATGAGAAATTGAGGGAACTCCTCAAATCTTAAAGGCAAACATATAAGTATAGTGATTTTTATGTTTTTATCAACAAATCGAGTATTATCATACAAAAATGTGACATTTGATAAAGTGGAACTGCTGATGATGATCAGAACAGAACTCTTTAACGACGAAAAGTTCACGTTTGGCGATTTGTTCTTCTAGCTGTGTTTGTTAAGTTAGTTCTATTTTCACGATTGATTTTTGTCATGCTCGAGTTCTGATGATGGGATCCGTTAGGAATCGAGGGAACTCCACAAATGTGAAAGGCACACAAATAGTAATTTTAGTCCATTCATAAAATTATATTTGATGAAGTGGAACTGCTGATGATGATCAGAACGGAACTCTTCAACGACGCGTAGTTCAAGTTTGGCGATTTGTTCTCTTCGTTTTGTTTGTCAAGCAAGCAAGGTTTTTCCATGATTCCATGAGGAATTGAGGGTACTTAGTCTTCTACCATTATGAACGTACTTATAGCCATTTTTATTTTATGGTATGGAATCTAAGAGTGCACCATCTAAGTATAATATATCTTTCACCGGCCTCACCCATTGAAGTCGGTTTTTTTTTCTTAAATATTATTTATTTATTTGGACAATCATAACTGAGACTTCTGAAAGGTGGTCCTTATCAGGAACCGGACCTTCCTTGGCTATTGGTTACCCTACCTTACATTATATTTCCTCACGGGGATAATAAATCACTCTATTATGGTTAGCTGTAAAAGTGAGGCGGCGAGTGGACAGGCCCAATTCGGTCGCCATATCCGTTCCAATAGGGAAGCGCAATCGCGCGACCCAAATGATATTCCCGTTGAAACTTTCGATAAATCTACATCATGTGTTGATAATGTTATTGTTTATAGTGGCCCCAAAGTAACATCATTTAAACTTTGACTAAGTAAATCCATATTACGCTGCTGGGCCACGAGCGTTCCAAACGCCGCCGTAAGCTTGTTTGTTATCGTCATTGTATAATTATTATTAAAGGCACGGAGGCAATGCGCGCTTGTAATGTTTCGAATTCTCTGCCGGCGTCTGTATTTCCGAATTCATATAACCTAGACCTTTTTAAGGCACGAGTGAATAGGCATCTTCGGGGTGAGCTGGCTTCATCGTCGGCCTCATCTTTGCCCCCTGGCTAGATGCTGGCCAAGAGCAATCCCATTTTTAATAAAAAAAAGTCTCTAATAAATTATAATAATCAAAGACTATAAGCTAGGGGACATTATTCCAGGAAGAATCCCGATAGTGCGATGCTGGAATCGACGCGGACGATACATTGCCATCTAGTGGGTACTTGACCAACTTAAAAAAAAATTCATCAGTTTACGTCGATTTCAAAAAGTCTAATACGATATATGCGTCTGTGGGCGCTGTTGTAACGCGCGTTTGTCAGAATGTAAGGAAATCCAATGGGTATGACAAGCGCGCGGCATGGAATGCAGCATATCGCCAGAGCATATTCAAACGGTGCCTTAGTGCCAAGATGCTCACACATTTTTTTTTCTTGACAATATGGGCTTGTCACCAGGCGAACGAACCGCCCTACATGCCCTCTTATTCACTAACCGACTCGACATATCATTTACATAATAAACATTTACATCACATACATTGACAACGTTCGGTGCATCAAGTTGTAAAAGCTTGTAGAGCATGCAAAAAGTATCCTACGAGTAGCCTATGTTCGCCTAGACGACCGAAAATAATCAGGGTTTTCCCTAGAAATTTGATCGAATTTATCTATGCCTCAATATTGCTATAAAAGAGTTTAAGGTTTATTAAGATAAAAATTGTAACAATTAACAGAACTATACAAATGAACTTAATATAAAAAAAATAGGAAAACTATTACAAGAGTATTGATGCCGTATCTCTCCTAGATTGCTGCTGCGGGGGATACTTACCAGAAGGCAGGCTGTGTCACCTCGGTGCACCGCAAGGCCTACCTATGCGTTGGCCGAGGAACGAGCTAGCCCACGTCACCACACCAGTAATAAGAACATTTTTAACATTTCTATTGTATTTTTTCGTTTCTGGACTGTAATTCCCGTCTGTGGCATCACCCCTGATCTTATATCTCACCGCACAACACTAGTCGACAACAAGCTACACGCCGGGGCGTGCCGGCCATTTTCCATTCGAATATTGAACGTGTCAAGAAAGCGTATACCCCATGAAGATCCCCTTCTAAACTCAATCTTATCACGATTGAGATAAAGTTGATTTAATAATAAATTATTTATTTCGGACATAAGTACATCCATAGCACGTTAGTGTAATAAAGGCTTATTGACCGACCGAAGCGCAGGCCTCCGTTTCAGCTTCGGTAAAAATGCTTTCGTATGGCTGGCAGGCAGATTTCCGGATTTCCCGCTGTTCTCCTCTACAGGTCGCATTTCTCAGCCAAATCTCGTGAAATTTTGTGAGCAGGTTTGATTATTTTATAGACTTCTTTGATCGAGTCAGTTAATATAGATTTCTAATATTGAATTTTTTCTCGGGATTGAGACCGCTATAGCCTATTATGTCTAGGTTAGTAGAAATAATTAGAACACACTTTTAACCCTTTTATAATTTTTATAAAGTTTATTCTTCGAATTAGGCATATTACATGCACCTATGAACTTCAATAAACTACCACCGGTTCGGAAAAATAAACCTCTGCCTCGAGAAGAACCGGCGTAAGAAACTCGGCGAAGTGTCATTTTTTCAAAACAATATACATTGTATAGTTAAATATAAAATTACAGTGTCAGCTACTACAAAAAACAATGCTACAGTAGAAAACCTATTTTCTGGATAGATTAGCCGTGCAGGACGCTATCACTGCCAAACATCCCTATCCATGATGTAATCGTTTATCTTATAATATGCCCTTCAAATAAGTGTTTGTTTTACTACAGATTTGAATTTAGAATTGCTAAGTTCAGTAATGTGTTTAGGAATTTTATTGTAGAATTTGATACAATTTCCCAAGAACGACTATATCGCCTTTACTAGTCTATAGAAGGTTATTTTGAGTTTCCCAGTATTTGAACGCCAAGAGCCTATAAAGTGCTCGTGTGTCGTCGTGCCCACCTCGCGAACAACCACTAAAAAGGTCGGAGTGAAGGTGTACTATGATTATGAAAAAATCTTTTATGAATTAAATAAAAATAATATTTTGCTTTTATTAAACATAATTTAAGTTAAGTTACATTTTTTTAGATCATTGTTGTTATTTAACGATAATATTTCACCCAAACAGTTACGTGTTATGTCGTTTTCTTTTTAAAACTAGTGTTGTGACCAAGTCTGTCGTTTCGATTCAGAAGATATTTCCGTAAATTGATAGAAATCGATTAGGTACGCGTATATTCGTAATGATAAATTTATAACAAAAAAAATCTGTTGAAGCTCTAAACCTAAATATTAGTAAAACTCCGTAAAGTTGGAAAATATGCGCAATTTTATTGATCGAATAAATGACAGAAAAAAATCTGTGACAGATGTAAAACATATACAACATAAGAGCAACTGATACCAGGGGCCTTTCATCTCGAAGTACGAATTTTTCTATGGAGTGTGGTATGGTGTGTGTTAGTTTACTTATTTGTACCAGATGTCACTCTCTATCGTACTGAAGTTCAATCAACACCTTTCGTTGCTTGGCCTTTAGTTCTAACCTCTTCTTTCGTGCTGACATGGATGTGGATGCGGATGGTACCTTATTATGCGGTGACAGCGGGTGCGGCACACCGTCGTCCCTCAACGACGCCGCCTAATTTGACATACGGCTGTGTGTGTGTCTGCGGCATGACATGTCAGCGATACTGGTGAAGAGCCTTGCTGCCTTCGCAGGCGTCGACACTTTTGCTTCTGCCGTGCGTTCAGCGCGAGTAACACTACGAGTTTTTATTCCACTCGGCGTGCGAAACACATAACATATGTCGCGGTGTACACATGTGTTGTTCGAATTTACACTAGAAACGGTTCGAAGACCACTTTGTTGACGCTGTACATCTAAATATTAGTAAAACTCCGTAAAGTTGGAAAACATGTGCAAAATTTATTGATTGATATAAATGATAGACAGACCGACCAGCTACGACATCAGCATAGCGATGACGTGATTAAGAGATTTATTTATTTATTTAAACTTTTTTGCACAAATAAATCGGTACAAATGGCGGACTTAATGCCTCAAGGCATTCTCTAGGCCAAACAGAAAATAGCGAAGGTAGGTGCAAGAGACAAACTAGGTGAGAAAAACAAAAAAAAGAGATTATGTCTATGTTTCTTATTTCTTCTTAAAATGTTTCTTATTGTATGGAATGTAGAACGCCATACATAATAAGTAACATTTTTTTGTTGGAGGAGACTGATACAATCATGTGATGTATAAAAATATTCCGACGAATTGAGAACCTCCTCCTTTTTTTGAAGTCGGTTTAAAATATATATTGAAGTCGGTTAAAACAATTCAAAAATCGGCTGTAAAATCGATTCTATCAACCATTCGTTAATAATCGCTTCATTTGACAAACGATACGTCTTAGCCTCATCACTACAAACGTCAATTCATAAATATCAAATGGTCGAAGTAACAGATTACAAGGTATATGTGACGTAGGAGCGGTTTCTTATTTTCACATCAAGAATATAGGTGCCGCGATGCGGGGAGGCCCAGTCAGAACCACCGCACCCGCAACATTAAGTCCGCCTTTTGTACAATAAGTTTTGTGCCACGTGTAGTGTTCCGTAGGAGGGTTTAGAAAAAAACAAACACAACATAAACAATGACCATAATTATTGAGTTCATGGATATGTCGCCCTGATGGCCTCGGCTTCGAATCCTTGTAAGTAAAAAAGTAAAAGTAGTTTATTCTTCAAATTAGGCATATTACATGCACCTATGAACGTCAATAAACTACCACCGGTTCGGAAAAATATACCTCTGCCACGAGAAGAACCGGCGTAAGAAACTCGGCGAGGTGTCATTTTTTCAAAACAATATACATTATATAGTTAAATATAAAATTACATTACAACAAAATAACTTAAATAACAATGCTACAGTAGAAAATATATTTTCTCGATAGATTACTCGTGCAGGACGCTATCACTGCCACACATCCCTATCCATGATGTAATCGTTTATCTTATAATATGCTCTTGAAATAAGTGTTTGTTTTACTACAGATTTGAATTTAGAATTGCTAAGTTCAGTAATGTGTTTAGGAATTTTATTGTAGAATTTGATACAATTTCCCAAGAACGACTTTTTCGCCTTTACTAGTCTATAGAAGGTTATTTTGAGTTTCCCAGTATTTCTCGTGGCTATTGGTTTATCAGCGTTCGTTGGAAAATTGCCCAAATTCTTCCTAACATACATTATTATTTCAAATATGTATAGGGACGGCAGGGTTAGAATATCTATTTCTTTGAAAAATTCTCTTAATGAATCACGCGACCCCAAGTTATAAATTGCTCGGATAGCCCTTTTTTGCAAAATAAAAACAGTTTCAATAAGGTCATTTGTTTCTGTGGTCAACAGAAGCATTTGTTTCTAAGTCTTTTTTTATACCTATGGCTATTAAATAAATTTTCGCCAATACCCATAACACAAACCTTATTGAGCATACTATTTCAATTTATGTAGAAATTTGTCCCCTCTTATTTATTTATTATCTAATTAAGGATGGTTCGTGGCCCTGAAAAGGCCAATCCGTTACTTTGACTCCCTAATATGAGCCAATAACATTTAATGTAAACGTTGCGGCTTGCGGTCGACGCCCGCTACGAGTATTGTAATCATTTTTCGATAACTATATGTACGTAGTTATTGTGCGCTAATTAAATTTCGTGTAGGTACTCTTACTACACTTTTTGATTGCCAGTCAGTCAATGGTTGGTTCGGACACGTATAACAGGACTTTTGCCCTCTAAAATGCGGTAAATTTTATTGTGGAAGGTCTGTTATCTCTGACCTGTTGCTGAGAAGCAAAGTGCTCGGAGCTTTTACCGTGTTGTAGCCTACACCTACAACTACAATTCCTTGCTACAAAGATACAAGATGCATTGTATGGTGTTAGTGGCAGCAACATTAATTAATAAGTCTACGTGTACCTCGATGTGTTTCATATATTCCTGTATCTGTATACGTACATGCAATAATTTGTAATACGTACGGTTTATGCGTGTCACAGCGGAATCAATTGAATTGTAGGCGATTTAAATAAAAGCCTTAACAGATCCAAGTATTTTAGTCGTCACCCATATCTCTTTTCTTATCTTTATTTATTTTGGAGCTTTTGTCAAGATGACGATATCAGCTCCAATAAGCCTCCAAACTACTACAATCTTCTTAAATGTGCATATACAAACAAAACATTTATATCCTAAATACAAAAATACTACCTACATAATTTTGTGTACAATTATTTATGAAAAAAAAAACGTATACAAACCTTGCAGCCTTTGATAAAGGTTCCGCTAAAATTGTATGGAAAACTCCAACATCCAAACACGAGAAGTCCCAAAATATTTTTAACTTCTCCCTCTTTTCTTGAGTCCGGACACATTATAAAAAGCTATGGTACCTGAGACAGACACACATACTTACACACAGATACACATTTTAAACTTCTTTCTTATAACACCCCTCGTTTGCGTGGCTTTGGGGGTTAAAAATCATTGTCCATGTACTTAAAATATATATTTTTTATTAATTTAGAACACTTATAAAATAAACTCAAGAAAGAGAGAGAGTGTGCAGGTATTACTAGTACAAATAAACTGAAATAGGTAAACTGGAGAAATTTTAATAGTATCCAATAACTTTAAGCTTGAAATTAAGTTTGATAAGAACTTAAGCACTATACACTACGGAACAAAGTTCCAAGTCGCTTGACGGTTGCACGACCTGTTGCTTTGTATTACGAATGCATGGTACTAAAATTGTACAAGGTCGAAGAATGTTTCAGGTCAAGGGAAGTTGTTATTTGTAATCTGGACCTTATCACCAAAGTGGCAGTAACTAAAATGATACATTGATGAGTTTATTTAAGTCTTATTTTGTTGTGGAGTAGTGATGGAGCGTGATAGTATGGTGTTTACACATTACTCGTGTCGTGGGAGATACGTACTCATTCTTTATTCTAAGAGCCGCCAGTATTTTGTTATTTAAATTTTTATTTAGTGCTTCAATGTAAGCAAGGTACCACTACTGCTCTATTCATGTGGTTGTGAATGTTTTTATGACGGGAACAATATCTAAGAAGCGCTACACCAATAAAGCAAATAAAGTTTTTGACTAACCGACTCAGTTGAAAATGAGTAGTAAAATAACCTTTCTTTTACGCTGTGAGCAAACTGAGCCGTTCAGATTCATTCGGATACATTCGTGCGAGAGCGAAGTTCGTTCGTTTCTCTCCTTCTCTGTCGCACCAGCAGATTCGGCAACATAGAGGGACTTACATGAACGAAATTAGTTTTTGTTTCCCGAGAGACCCTCACCCTCGGCGGCGTGTGCGCTAAAACGTAGCTTCTTTAGCAATAAATATGTAGTTATCATGGTTTTTTTAGCAAAAAAATGGTTACAAGGAAGTAGATAGACCCGGAATTTAACCCATTCAATGCCCACGAACGCGACGTGTGCTACGGCGTAGCGCGAAGCGGCCTTTTCGGCCTTGTAGCGAAAATTGCTCAAGAAGGCATGATGCTCGGGTCTTGTATGAGAAACGGCAGTAGGCATGAAGCTTTCTTGGATCGGATCAAGCCGATTCCTCGTCTATAAGCGAGGTGGTCTCTCAAATGAAGGCGGCTAAATGAAAAAGTCTTAGGCACACGCTAATATTAGCTCCAGGGTCTGTGGTTAGCTCGATATGCTGTGATTGTCACTCGCGCGCGGATACTTGCAAAAGGCGACAGATTTTTGTCATAACAGTTAATAGTACATTATTGTCGAGGCATGGAAAGAGGCAATTGCAGTTTGAGTATTATTTTTAACGGCTGACGGTAATTTTAATTAATATGAAGCCTGCAATTGACATTGCCGCTGAGGCTATGATAGTGCTTTTCTCAAAAATGGAGGAAAAAGACTAAACTGGAATTAATTTTGATAAACGTAAGCATAAAAACATCAAAATGTTCATTCTCTTCAAACTGCTCGCTCTCCCGCGGTAATTTTTTTTAAACAGAATCGCAAGTGTATTTACTCAACGAAAACCGCAGATTATTACAGAGACACCACAAAAAAGTCGCGGTTTAAAAAAAAATACTTGTATTGGCTGTCTACGGCCTGTGCCATCTCTTGTATGCCTGTATTTTTGAAAAACGTGCAATATTGTAGTCGCGCGGAGCGATCCTATTACATTTTTGTATGTTTTTTTTTTAATTTATGACTGACCATAAACTGTTTCCAATATGTGGCGAGTAGGTAACGTCTTCTTTTACCGCCATTTTTTAAAATAGTACATTACGATACAAGTGCAGAGAACAGGAAATTCGCAACGAGTGGTGATAAATTAAAACACGACCGAAGGGAGTGTTTTAAATCAACACGAGTTGCGAATTACCTGTTGGCACGTGTATTGTACAACGTTTTACAGTACATATGGCTCTTTAAAGTTTCGACATATGCACGTAATCTGCTGATTACCGCACTCGTGCGGTAAAGTAGCACCATATGTACTGTAAATTATATTTTTTGCTGTAGTTGTTCGTTTGTCATGATACTCATGATAAAATATTGCAGACTTTACAAAAACATTAAAAATAGGATAAGAAAGAGATTAGTAAATAAGGCCACACGAAACAGCATGACTGATTCTCTCTAAACTTTGGAAAAGAAGAATACACACAGATGAAGGCCTATATTACAATATCAACTAAGTGAAGCATAAAGTGGCTGTCGCGTGTAATGGGGAAGTCAATAGGCCGGCAGAGAACACATAAGAGTGGTGGTTACTCCACCAATAACCTCTGGTATCTCAATTTTAAGTTTTTCGCTGCTATTGATTTGATATAAAGTGGTTACATTAAATCTCAAAACAGAGCGGACGCGGCGCGGTGCGGTGCGGAGTGGAGGCGGTTTTACATTTTTGATCTTTCCGAAACTATCGACTGTCGATTACTGCTTCATATGTCAAACGCGCCGCCTCCGCTCTAACGGGCTACCGAACACCGCGCGATTTTTTGGTGCGACCCGCCCCGGACCGCGTTTGCTTTACCGCAAAACCGGCTCCACCCCGCAACAACGCTGCGCCGCGCTCTGTGCGATTCAGTCCCACAGGCCATGACTTCATATCAAGTCGATGTAAGGGCAACCTACGTGCTATCAAGTTAAGCTTATTTTAAGTTGCTACAAAGACTTTGGCGTGAATGACAAAACTTACGGAACCTACTATGGCGGTGAAGAGGTTAGATAATGATGATGACAAAGAATGTTATTAATTCTAACCTTCATGTAGCGGGTTTCTTAAATCAATGTAACGAACATTCAGGTATTAGTCATATTTACTCAGTATTCAGTGGAACAGAAAATAATACTTACAGTTTACTCTTAGACTTACACGCATAATTTATTTATTTATTTAATTTTGTAGAATCCGGTCTTAGTGAAAAATCTACCATCAGTACCTACAATGGTCGTTTGTTCGTTTTTCCAAACCCACTATTATAAAAATATGGCTGATCTCAAGGGGGCACTACTAGCTGATATAATGGAAAAGTAAATTATGTCGTACCGCGCTGTCGCGGTCTGTAATGTATGGATTCGGGCGAACTCGGAAATATAGGTATTGGCATCTTCTTCTTTTACATGGAGGTTGCCGGCGCTACTTACAGGCGTGTATTCCTGCTATACCTTGTAATCTGTAACTTCAACCATTTGACACATCACAACACCCATAACAGATTACAATGTAGAACCAAGAGCGCCTGCTGTACTCGCTCAGGTACAACCATTCTAAGTGAGGTATGGGATTAATTTTTTCTGTATAAATGATTAATCCGGTGAATTTCAGGCACTTTTATTTTGGGCGTTAATGGGTTAAATCACATTTTAACAGTTCACAGCCGTACTGCAGGTAGTGGCCTGTAATAAGAGCAAAAAAATAAAGCACGCCTCCTTAGCATGTGCACTTGCGTCCAAAAAATAATCTTTTTTCATTTCGGAGAAATTTGGATCTAAAGCTATGATTATGACCTCCAAATAATGGATCTAGGTACCACGAGATTATACGACGACGAGATTATGCGGTGCGGCAGGCAATATTGATTTGGAGGTAGCATCAAGTTCACTCATAATCGTTTTCTTTCAATTTTATTTACCGCGTTTGAGTATTTTTATAATAAAGAGTTATAAATATCACTCTTGTAGAGTAAAAAATACAGTTTTCTATTTCAATTGAAACCACTGTATTTAGACATAAGTTAAGCACTTTTACTTAGGAAAAACAAAGACATAAACTAAAGGACCAAAAATAATAAAATAACCTACGCTTACTAAAAACTTTAAAATAATTTGTAAGAAAAAAAACCGAGTTCAATGGGGGAGGCCGGTGAGAGATTATTATACTTAGATGGTGCACTCTTAGATTCCATACAATAAAATAAAAATGACTATAAGTATGTTTATAAGGGTAGAAGACTAAGTACCCTCAATTCCTCATGGAATCCTCTATCGGATATCCAAAAAATTTACTTTTCCCATACAAACTTTCATCCCTTTTTTACCCCCTTAGGGGATGAATTTCGAACAATCGTTTCTTATCCCTTGCCTACGCTATAAATGTAACCGACTGTACAAAAATTAGTTCTCTAGCTTTAGTAGTTTTGGCTGTGCGTTGAGGAGTCAGTCAGGACTTCTTCTTTTATTTATTAACCGACTTCAAGATTTCAAAAGAGGAGGTTATCAATTCGGTTGTATGTTTTTTTTTATCTAGATCCATTACATAATTTAGGCGATTTAAAATTCCTTATTAACATAACAGGTGCTCCAACTTTAACATTGTATGTGAGGTGGAAGGCTAGAAGGGTTTAAACTATTTATGAACTCCACGGGATAGTGTACGGCGTCATCACTTCGTATGACGGAATCGAAAGATTTGTATTGAGCGCTCTCAGCTTAAAATGTAAATAAATATAAATCATCATCATTCATTTCTTATATGTACACCAAATTATTTTAAAACGGGAAGTAATTAAGAAAATGACTTGAAAGATAATTAAATTAGTACTTTTGATCGGCATGATAAAGCTACAGGGTTTTTTTTCTCGTGTAGCGGGCTCTATTCCCGGTTCAACTGTGTAATTATTTAAAAATCTATGAATGCAGTTTAAATTGTTTTTTAATTTAAAATAATGTCTTCTTTCAGTAAAATATTCCATCTACAATATTCAAGGTACTTTCCCTCCATGTGGCATAGCCGTGGGACGCCCTGTATAGATAAGTGTCTTTATTATAAAATTACTTAAATACGAGTATACGTATTTTGTGCTGATAAATGTATAGCTTATGCCAGCGTTAGTACACTGCGAGTTCAACAAACGTTTCATCACTGTCCGGACTAAAATATTAATTGAAACCCCGAAGTCTCATAATAAAGCGAAAAGTTTGAAAAGTCCCGGCTGAAATGAAACTAACTTGACTTCATTTAATACAACTCGGCGTGTTCACATTCCTATCCGCGGGAATACCTCCAACAAGCGAATATGTTATCAAAGGTATCATCATATGATGATAAAAAATCCAAAATGACAGTACATTTTATTTCTGAATAGAATAGAGAGTTCTTTGTTGTGTTACGATTATGTCCACCAAACGGGTGTGTCCTGATGTAATATGTCTTAAAGATCTATATACTTTTATTTTATGTCGTGTACCTAATCAATATTAGTATATAATGATATTAAATTTTATTTCTGAAATGTTTGTGACTTAGATTGTCAATGTTTCGGGATTTTGACATGTCTTTTCTGTAGTATATTTTTTGATACTTAATGCAGATAAGGGTTAAATCGCTTTGAGGGTGTTCTGTAGTCGGTGTTCTTTTGTGTGTTGTATTTTTGTGTGTTTTGGGGGTGTCTGCTGTTTTTACAGGCTTTTACATATACTGTTCATATGTAAGTTGTCATCCGAATTTGCAATTTTTTTTCAGGAACTTACCGGCGTATCCTATTGAGCTGAAATTGCCATACCTGTAACAATGCAATGTTATGGTTCCACTAAACTGATCTGATGATGGAGACAGAAGGTGGCCATAGCAACTCCTAAACTACACAAGATAAACCCGTCGTGTTTGATCTCATTCGAACCGTCTCTGTAAGTAGTTGTTGACTGTGAAAAAAAAGAATACAGATATTATTTTGACATAAACTTAAATTACACGCTGTTATTTAACTTGCATTGTTCGTATGTATGCAAGTTGTCATCAAAATTGGCAATCCTTTTTTAGCTACTTGCCGGTATCCGATTGAGCTGATTCGGCATACTTATGTAAGTTCGGCGACAATGCAATATTATGATACCACCGAGCTGATCTGATAATGGAGACAGAAGGTGGCCAAGTGGCTGAAAAAGGTATTGCAAATTTTGATAACAACCTACAAACATATGCTTACATACTTATATGAACAGCACTAAAATGTTGCACTGTGCAAGCTAAATAAAAAAAATATTTCGAAAGATGTACTTAAGAAATAAAATAATACGTTCGTGTCAATATGAATGTACTGCATGGCAAGACGAGAAGGATATTAGGTATGAATGAAGCGGGATGTAAGAGAAGAGGCAGGCCAAGAAAAAGGTGGATGAATTGCGCGAGATACGACATTGTACAGGAAGGATGTGACTGAGGAGATAACGGGCGATAGAGACCTATGGAAGAATAAACCTGCTGCGTAATACAAGGCACATACTCGTATTTGTCCTCGAATTTAGATTACGAGAGAAAAATATTTTTTTCCGGCGCAATCAAACTTAGCTTGAAATTGGGGAGTTTCGGAAGTTTGGGAATACGAGTATACCTACCTACTTAATTTTCCTGGGGATCAGTTATGCAGGTTCTTTAAGAGTTTATGTTATTATATACTTGCGAAATTATTCTTGCAAACAAAAAATACAAATACAATTATGACTCATAATCATAACAGTCATAACTTGATACTACCTCAAACACTGAATTGACTGTTGTCCTATAATCTCGTGGTGTCAAGATCCATTACTGGGAGGTCATAATAATAATTAGATAAAAACTTCGCCGAAAAGTTTTTTTTTTAAATTGTACACCAGGTGTTTTTACTGCAGATGCTCTAAGGACTACTTAACTGAACAATTAATATACTTAGAGCATTTAATTAAATGTTCTAAGCAAATATAGTTGTACCGCGCTCAAAATGTAGGTAGTAATTAACATTCGCACATGATCTCAAATTGTCACTTAATTCAATTTGATACTTCGTTCGTCATAAGTCCCGCTCTCACACACGGCTGTGCACTTAAATGCGCAAAGAGAGCGCATGAATGAAGACAATTCACATTAGAATGTATAATCGATAAACTTGTTGCGACGGCTTAAGATTATCAAAGGCACTTTTATGCAAAAGAGTGGATTGTGGTCAAACTCCTATCGACAGGAGTCATTAATCACGGGGTAATCCGCCAGAACCCCACCTGGGGCTGCGTTACTACGTACCGTACCGACTGCCTACCCTGATTGATTAAACGACGTCGTGGACGGCAAATAGCACCGACCGACAACACGACCTTTTTTTCAAGGATAACGGTTGCTTAGGGCGGCCGCAGATCATTGGCCAAGTCCTTTCAAGGCCTCCGTCCAATTAAAATGGTCAATTCAATTCAGATTTAATCTTAGGTGCTATTAGACTAACGCATTGAAATAAGAATAGAGTTTGTATTATAATGTGGAAGCAATAAGCTTTCACAACCACCTCAGACCAAGTAAAAAAGTATTTTTAAGTATTTTTTACTTGGTCTGAGACAACCACTTGTCCTAGTTGGTAGTGACCCCTGGGTTCTAATCCCGGAAAGGACATTTTTATCTTTGTGACGACCACAAATAATGCTTCCTGCTTGGATGTTTTCTATATATTTATTTATAATAAAATTTAATTTAGCTGTATATGTATATATGTAGGTTATTCTGGCCGACTTATGTCATCTAGTACCCATAGTACAAGCTTTTTGTGTAGTTTGAGATTTGCTCGATTTGTGTTTTGAGTAATTTTATTTTTTAGTTTACACACTTTAACCTTTTCTTTTCTTACTACGAGTAGATAGATCACTATGGTCGCGACAAAGTCCACTGACACTTCCATATTTACCTCAAATTAATTTACTTTTTATTAAAATGCCAACTGAAACTCATGATAAGCCTCACTTTGGATCAAGACACTTTCATCTAATGATATTGGTAAGCCAGAGTATTGGTTTATCGGCGGGTTCCAATATGCCGAGAAATGCTACAAAAACCGGATCATTAGGCTACGTGATATGTTATGCGCTCATCTGCATAATACTTGGGTTTCCTCTACTTTACATGGAGTTGATTATCGGGCAGTTCACGGGTCTCAACTCCCTCGAAGTGTGGAAAGTTCGACATTTCTTATCTCATATCGGACACGTGCTTGTGATGTGGCAATGCCTAATTTTATACGTCAACTACGTGATCGCTACGTTTTTAATTCACTATATGTTTATATCATTTGAAAACCCTAAGCCGTACTTCACATGTGGACCATGGACTAACAAAAATTGCGACATCATTGCAGCCAACTTCACTATAAATCAAGATTGCTTAATAGCGGGCCCCAAATTTGCTTATTGTGACCAACTTTATAAGACGTTTCCGGCGGCTCAGTATTTTAGGAGTATTATTGGCCCATCTACCCCAATAGTGCGAGTGGATTGGCGGCTCTGTCTGCCATCAGGCATGGCCTGTTTAATATTATACTTGAGTTGTTTCAAGAAAAGACGTTCAATGCAATGGTTTCTAGGAGTGCTTACTTTTTACCCCGGCTTTGGCTTCGTATTATTAATGCTGGGATCTATGATGCAGAAGGGGGTGCTCCTACATTATCAGGATGCCATGGATATCAATTTTGAAAAATTCTTATTGAATTTCAACTTTTTTGAGCTCCTCTCATTAGTGATTTACACAATTTCGTTGGGAGCCGGGCTGGTAGTGAATGTAGGCGCCAACTGCCCTTTCCGTGCGCCATGCTACGCGAATGCGGTCTTCACCATAGCCGCTAACGTTGCCTTCCAACTACTCATTGTGGTCACGACAGCCATGCTGATCTGCCCCTATTCTTATGAACACGGTATATCGCCAGAACGAATCGCGAAGCTACCTGTTTCGCATATGTTTGAAAGATTACCGACAATGCTTCGGGAGTATGACAACAACCCCGTTTGGGTGGTCATATGCTTCAGTTCTTACACATGTTTAGCTTTAAGGACCACTGTCATACTATACTATAATGTATTAGAAATTTTTAGTAAAAGATTCTCCACCATAGCAAAATATCCTGGTTTGGTAACATTTGGCACTGTGGTCATTATGTTTCTCACATCCTTGCCTTTTTTGAGTTATTTTTTGATACTTTTTATGTCGAAGCCTTTCAGACATTGTATGCAGTTGTTACATATGGTTGTGGTTGTCATTGAATGTATTATTTTTATATTATGGTATGGGGTGGATAGGTTTTGTGAGGATATACATTTTATGCAAGGTATTCGTCCCAGCAATTACATGAAGTTGGCTTGGATCGTGTCGAGTATCTTGTTAATATATATTTGCGGTATAGAGGTGTACTATATTGTGAGTACTGCTACACAATCGTTGGAGATGTGTATAGGAGTGTGCATATTTGGTATGGTGACGGCGTATATTGTGGGAATGGGGGTGGTGAAGGTGGTGGCGGGGCTGTGCCGACGCGACGGGGGCGCGGCGCTGCGGCTGCGCGCGGAGTGGCGGCCGCGCAGCGAGCTGTTGCAGCGCAGCCGCGCCATGTTCACGGCGCAGGCCATGACCAAGGAGTACCTCTACCGCCAGTACCACCTCCAGGCCGGTATCCTCGCGCGCCAGCAGAGGGCAGACCGGACACGGATCACTAGGACTGACATATGAAGAAAACAATAATTTAGATTTTACTACATACTTTTACCCGTTATGTTTTAGCCGTGTTGTTAATTCTTACACTAATCAAGTGGGTTTTATAATAATTTTATTGTGAAAAGCTTTTTATTGCACTAACTATTATTTATGGTTTAAAATCTTGTTTTAATAACACCATGCGTTGAGATACCTTAAACGTTTGGACTTAACCTTAAACCTGAATAATGAAAATAGATATAAAAGGTCTTTTTATACCACTGGTCACCGCAGCCTATGGACGCCTGCAACTCCAGGGGTGTCACATGCGCGTTGCCGACCCTTTAAAAATGTGTCTTGTATGAAAACCTTAAAAACCATACATCCTATACTTATCTACTTTACCTACACGTTTTAGGCACTGGTCCCACCGCCGGCGAAGAGCGATAAACGAGTAGAATTTAATACTAGAAACGAGTGGGCGAGCGGGCGAGAAGCTAGTGTTTTTGTGTGAGCTTATCGCTTACTCGCCGGCGGTGTGACCAGTGCCTTAATCCGGTATTCTTATTGTAATATTAACAGAAGAGTCATATCCCCACTTTTATGTATCTGTCTTTCGAAATCAGAAGAACAGAAATCAATATAGAGATATGTCCCCTTCCTCTGAAATATCACAGCTGGACAAACCGACCTAGATTTTTCATTTTACTAAATCAGTTTTCACACTTGAAAAAATCATACCTAAAGGGCCCATCCGACATGTATGTATAAACATCTTTATTCCGTTTAGCAAAGAATTGAATGTGGGTAGAGGCGAAATTTATATTGTTAATAGACGAAAACTATATAGTTAACTAAGAATAAAAGAACAACAGAGACGTACAAGTTTTCTTGTTTTTAACAGCGCAGTGAAGTCGAGTAATAAGCCTAACAATATCTTCCGATAATGATGTCGTCTTAACAATATTCCCGTGACAAAGATGCAACGTCGTAGCCATATCACCTGAAGCAACCCTAGAGAGGATTAATCTGGGAATCCCTTTGTTCCGAAGGAATATTAAAAGGATGTCTGGCCCCTACAGGCTAGTTCGCTTTTCCTTTGACTTTGCGATATTGCTTTGCCATGTGCAGTTTCCAAGTAACAACCCGCGCGGCAACGCAATAACTACAAGTATACTCGTTATCGGCTACAACATAAGATCTTAAAAGTTGTATTGGAAATTGAACTTTAACTGCGTGCTAGAAATACTACATTTGTAAGTGATATTGCATAGTTAAGTGGGAAACTACGGGCAGTTCATTATAAGTCGCATCACCTTTGCCTTTAGAACTGCAGTCTTGTTTGTAAGTAACTTGTGAAAAGTTATCGACATGAGCATGGGGAATGTAGTAGTGGCCACCAAAAATACCTATACTCGTCAGGGTGCTCAAAAATATTTAATCACGCACTTTACGCCATGGACCTACTGGCCTGGGCTTTAGGCGTAACAATAAGTGGTGTTATTCACGACGGGGTGTGTTTCACTCGTGCTCACCTGTTTTTATATGAAATCTGTCAAAGGTGACGGCTGAGGTGTGACGTAACGGGTGAAGATCAGTCGGTTTGTGAATAAGAGGGCAGGTGTAACATAACAATGAGGCAATAATTAGATTTTTGTCCTCACAATTTATTATGGATGAATTCAGTGGTATTTTGCGTGATCTAATTGAGAAAAGATAATAATTTAATATTTAACCCTGAAAATACAATCCTGAGTGTGGCTAGGCTTTCTATAGGCAAGAGACGCCATATAAATTTGTGTCATGTATTTTTTCTATCAAATTTGTTCAGTTTCCAGGGTTCTTATAGATTATACCTAAATATGTAAAAGGTTATTTTTAAATATAAACACAGGTCGCCTCTCTAGCTTGTGGGCATAGTCTATAAGGCTACGTAAAAGTGTCGACGCCTTAGAAAATATGTTCGTGCTTTTCACACGAGGTGACACGAGGAAACTTAATAACGTCGCCGCCTGATTGCTTTACCGCCATAATAGGATGTCTAGTTCCATCATTCTGCATCTCAAAGTACCCAGAGTAGACGTCAAATAATAATACCGCTAAAAGCGAGATCATATCCTAAATTGAATAAGAGTGACAGAGAGTGATATATCATTTGTTGTCCTTGTCATAGTTCCGCTTTTCTTTATTTGCCTCAATGTCATCTAAACGTCAAGTCAAATAGTTTGAGGCAAATTAAAGAGGTTGTTTATTGTAAGCCGCCAGACGTTGAAGACTAGTTCTCAATTTAGATGCATAAGAGGTTTTCTGTCCCCCTTGGTGAAACTCGTATAGGATCTCTACAGAAATCCTTAGGTACTCCGAGTTCTGCGTCCATCGCAGAGTAAGGATTTCTATATACTAGATACTATACGCGCGCCACCAAGAGGGATGGAAAAGCTCTTCTTTAGCTAAATTGAGTACACATGTCTTAAACAGCTGGCGGCTTACCATAAATAACCTCTGTAATTTGGGCGGCTAATCATTTATTTACCTAAAAGCAGATACTTTGAGACAAATAAAAAAAGTGGAAGTTTGACAACAAAACGACATAGATATACTCGTATCTCTCTCTCGCTAACATTAAATTTAATATATTACCATCTCGCTCGGTAGGAGTATTATTATTTGACGAGATTCCCAAATAATTTGTCGCCAAATCAGAGAGGTTTATTTAAATCTCTAAAACTTATTAAATTATTAATTGTAAGTTTAGTTTCTTAGACAAAAGTTAAGCATAACATTAACTTTTTTCTAAGAAATTTTAAATAAATAAACTTAACTCTTTCTTAACGGAGATTTTTAACGAAATTCATCATTCATCCATTTTTAGGGCTCCGTAGCCAAAATGACGAAAACGAGTACCTCTAACGAATAGCTAGTTTGAAACAAGTTTGTAAATTACCGCTTAAGGCGCAAATACTTTAACCCTGTAATTATGAAGCGTCTCCGTTTCAGCTTTCGACAAAAATTATTTCGTATGTCTGTCTGTCTGTCCGGATGTCCTCCTCTACGATTCTCGTGAAATTTTGTGAGCTTTATAGGGTAGCTTCGCCGGTTCTCCGTCCAGCGCCGGTTCTCGTCCTTTCGAGTGACTTCTTCCTTACAAATGCTTAGAATAGGAGTATATAAACAATTACCTGCGCAAGTTTTGGCTCTTTGCGTTCCTTAATATTTAACAACGTGTGGCTAAGATATTATTAGATTATAAATTTTAGAGCCTCGAAAACCACGCCAAACTACAGAAAAAATAGTGTGTAAGGAAAACTTTGAAGTAAGTTTTGTTATTGTTATTAACTAATTGCAGTGATATTTTTGGCACATATTACTAGTAATATACATAACGAAGACAATAGTGAGTGTTAATTATACTTGTTTTACCAAAAACCTGCATAAATTTAGTGGACGGGAACCGGACCATCAATTTTGCGTATTTGCCAGTTTTCGTCTACGTGGACGGGTAACCGGCTTGGGGTCATTTTTCTGGATTTTCGCGTAGGTCCGGTTCTCGTCTATTGAAATCAGATCAAGCTGCAGCAAGATAATCAAGGTACAGAATAATTATTGAAATGAATACAGATGATAGGTATTAGGTACATAAGGTCCACTGCTTTACTGATGACGTTAGCTGTCAAATTTTAGCCATAAACAAGACTAGAGTACGATGACGTAAGCGGGAGTTATCGATAGGAAATCAACATTGAATTAAATTATTTTCTTTCTTACTTTATCTTAACAAATCTAGAACATATTTAATGCCGGATCCACACAATGGACCATGATGGCCAACGTACAGGAAGCAGTCATACGGTGGAACGAGATGAAAATATGTCTATCTCCCTTTAACGCACAACTGCTTCCTTTACATCGGATCATCATGGCCCATTGTGTAGTCGGGCATAAAAGTTATTCTACAATTATTTTACGTAAATATTATATATGGCGGTGTTTTCTTTCTTTCAATATTCGTTGTGGCAATGACTGACAACTTACACGGGGAGTTTACAAAAGGGAAGTATTGTTTCACGATAACTTTTGATGGAATATGCCTGGTTCTAGGCGTTATAGCAACACATGCAACAGGAGGTATCTCTAAAGCTTAAGACAGGGGCGCCACCGCGAACCGAAAACGAGGTATCTGACTCTCTGTCGCACTTGCATATTCGACTGACAGAGAGCGAGATACTTTGTTTTCAGTTCACGGTAGGCCTTAAGGCCAGGTATGCTAGCCTAGTGAACAAGCTTCACAAGCAGGAAGCTTGTTCACCAGGTTATCAGTCTATTATTTATTATGAATATATATCAGGATATAATTTAGCCTAAGCAACTGAATAGCTGATTTCCTGAACGGGCAATTGACCCGTGTGGTCTTACAAGTAGAAGGCTACACATCGAGTCAAATGGCTTTAGATGTCAGTGCCCCTCAGGGAACTATTCTGCCTGCTACCTTATTTTTATCGCATATAAACGACTTATGACTGGTACCTGTGGGTATGCCGATGATAGCACTGTTGTAGACAGATATCTTTCTAAAGCACAGGCCAATAAAGATGTAGTCCAATCTCGTTGACAGGATATTATGAATCGGAATTGACTTTTAGAGCAGTTTCAGATTGGGGCGATGCTAATAAAGTCAAATTCAATACATCCAAGGCACAGACGTGTCTGATCACTATTAAACAGAGTGAACGAACTCTCGACTCCCAACTTTCCGGAGTGTATTCATACCAATTTGCCAACTTCTGACCATCTACAGCTCCTTGGCATGAGCAGCATGTCCAATATGAACTTTGGGTCCTACATTGAATCCTTGGTGTAAACTGCAGGATCCCAGCAAAAACATGAAAACCTCTCTAAGGTGAAGCGGCAAATTATAAAACTATTAAGTACAGGTAGGGTATATGCAGTACTGCTGCCAGCTCGGAGATGGATTTGCTTAATATCAGCTGGCTTGGCTTTGATTGATAAGCGTGCCAGGAAGCTCATTAGTACCTAACTTGGACTTGGTTGAAGCTAAGATGCAATGTCTAAATCATCGTAGGAAATTCGCCTGCATATCGGTGTGCTAGGATTACACGAATTAATCCCTCCCTGACCATTTTGGCATCTTAGGACAAAGCTTGGATGACATGGTTTGACCCTTATGTTGTTAACAACAATGTTGACATGCCTCTGATGTGCACGAAGCGTTTTGATTCTAGTTATCTTACGAAGACAGCTAAAGAGTGGAATAATTTTCGGGAAAATCTATTCCCATTTCATTATTTACAACTTAGATCTTTTCAAGATGAGTGAATGGGCAGTATTATCTAGGTACGCGTTTTACACCCTTGACCTCATCACCATCAGCTGAGATAGGGGTCAAATGCTTATGCATGATCATCCTCATAACGTTTTTCCTGGTTATGCTCTAAGGACCCCGGGTTCCACTTTCACAATTAATCGTAAGCTTTGGCGTAGGTACTAGTTTTACGAAAGCAACTGCCATCTGACCTTCCAACTCAGAGGGAAAACTAGCCCTAGTTAGGATGAGACCGCTTTCCTCACGATGGTTTCCTTCACCGAAAAACTGCTATTAAATTTAAAAATATATTTCGTACACAAGTTTTTTTAAATAAGCCAGTGGTGCGAGCCGCGGTTCACACCCGCGACCTCTAGATTGAAAGTTGCATGCTACAGTTGCTCACTCAATAATTACCTTTTATATCTATAAAAAATAAGTTGATCATTTCTTTATTTCTTAATAACAAAAGCCAACTATTAAAACATTGTAAGATAAATAGCTAAGTACCTACGCATCAAAGGTTTTATACTCAGAAATTGGTTTTTGAGTGAATGAATCACTCCTCTTTTCCTATAGACGAGAACTGGCACCGCGTGGACGAGAACCGGGACAATCGGACGAGAACCGGCAAAAACCATACTTTTTCATTTAACATCTTTTACAAGAATAACGGTGTATGTTATTAGTTAAAACTTAAACTTGGCGAAAAATAGAGTATATTGCCATTAAAAAGAAATATTACTCGTATAAATTGCTATAGTTCAACATATTATTTTCCCGTCACAAAGTTGGCAACTCCACTAATCGGACGAGAACCGGCGAGGCTACCCTATAGATATTCTTTATAGTCACAACGTGCAAATATTGAAATTTGAAAAAAATGCGAAGTCTACTGCTCACAGAGCAACTAGTTTAAGAATGGTTTTCATTATACAAGTTTACACGGCACACAATACCAGCTTGTGGCCGTAAAACTTTTAGTAGTTGTGTTACATACTGTACCTAACATTAGGGTCTAATGTGGATAAAAAATAATGTCCATTGGACATTCGCGAAAGCCGCAAACATCCATTCGTCCCCTCCGTTAGGGAATCAGGTAACTTTTCTCATTAACTAATTTACTGTTAAACTTCACAAAATGGCGTCGGATGGGTATGGACACTATGGACGTTGGAGTGAAGATTTGTTTTTTAACCAACTTTCGAAAAACGGTGCTTTTTTTCAATTCGTCTGATTTTAACAGACGCAAAATGAAGGTATAAGTTGAACGTGTAGGTATTTGTGTCTGTATGTGGCATCGTAAGTAGGTCCTAAAAGGATGGACTGATTTGTGTGCGGTTTTATAGGGTTCCGTAGTAAACTAGGAACCCGTATCGTTTCGCCATGTCCGTCTGTCTGTCTGTCCGTCTGTCTGTCCCAGGCTTTGCTCTGTGATTGTTAGTGCTAGAAAGCTGCAATTTGGTATGGATATATAAATCAATAAAACTGACAGTCGGGTTACCTCCCCTTTTTTTGTGTTGGGAAAATACGTTTACGTATCCCACCCGGTAAAGATCAGGGTGGGTATGACGGACTATCCGGTTGGACCGTACTACCGTCTAAAAACCCAACGATTACCGGCTACACACGTAAAGTAGGGATGATTTTTTTTGCTTTAAATCTATGCTGTGGGGTGTTGTAGGATAGGTCTTTCAAAATTAATAGAGGTCTTGATTTTTTTTTTGATAGTGAATATTTTTGGAAATATTCACTAAAAAAGAAAAAAATGGGTCTTCCCCCCCTCTAACTTTTGAACTAGGGGTCCAAAAAAATATGAAAAAAATCATGAAAGTAAAGGGAGAAAAGTAAAGACTTTCTACGAAAACTATAGCGAACATGATCAGTTAAGCGGTTTTTGAGTTATCGTATAGTCTTTCCTTCTTAGTAAAAGACATATGAAACGCTGCGAAGGTATTCTCTATTGCCTTGCCTGTTATTGATTTTTTTTATTGATTTATTGGGCAACTACGTAACCCTATTCTGAGCATGGCATGGCCCGATATGCTCTTGGCCGATTTTTTATCGTAAGTCTTGTCTGTCGAGTTAGTTGTCAGCTGTGTTTGATGGAAACAAAAGCAGTCGAGTCGAGAGTGCGAGATATTCAGCTCTCAATGGAACTAGTGACAGGATCTCAGGATTCTAAACAATTTATTGTGCTCTGCCTACCCGTTTGTACGTTAATTTTCATGTGCTCTGCCGGCCCGTTTCTGTAGGCATAATAAGTTCATGTATGTATGTAATACTAAACATCGGTTATGTTATGTCCTTTGGGCCGCGTATGTAACCGATTTTAGTTAGTAGCATTATCTATTCCACTCAACATATGTGGGTTCATGATGTATTAGCAACGAGTAGTCGAGTACTATGAGCGCCGCCGCCGGCGAAAATCCTCACGCCGACTATACCGACGCAGGACCAAAATTACCATCGGCGCGCCGATCTCTGTCTGGCGCGCATTTCGAATAGAGCGTAGAGCGTAGCTTATTAATTTTATACAAATACTTTATTTTGCAAGAAAAAGGTTCGTGATGACGTTGGTACAGTCAACTGCAAAAATATGGGTGCATACAAATTGCTCAAAAATATGTTCTATAGCTTTTATGACGGCGGATTAAGGTTGCGGTACGTATTTATGAGAGGATTAAATCGATAAGTAGTTTTGCAGTCGACCGTACAAAATATTCAGCACCTCCTTAATCACTCAATCAGCCATTACGTTACAGTTTATTCAATTATGTACATGAAATTCACCTTAAGTTTAAGTTATCATGCACTCTTTCTATGTTTACCTACTTATTACACTACTTATATACAGTTTTTTCTAAACCTTGCAGTTTATTACTGTTTGTCTACAACAAGACGGTCACAATTTCTCGTATTGCGCGGATATATATCTCTTGAGGTTTTAACGAGATAACTGTACTTCCTAACAAACTTAGGCATGAATTACACTGAGATGACATAAGGCATAAGGCGCGGCGCAGGCGTGGCACAGATACGGCTCGGACGCGATTAAAGTTATACAGAAGCGGCGAAGAGACGGTACGATGCGTCATTATACAGGCTGATTATGTTGCGATAGTGTCTTCCTCTCCCTCTCTTCCTCTTCAGAAGACGAAGATGCGCTTGCTTTGCTGCAACTCATTTATGTACAGAAGCACAGAAGATATTGTGTCCACCCTGTGTGGAAATTGTCAGAAGAACATAGATATTTTAAAATAATAGAAAAGTTACATGAATATCCTCATCGTTTTCGTAGTGTATAAAATGTCACAAGAATGTTTCCAAATTATATTGAGGTTATTAAAATTATAGGTTAGTAAAACATCTTTGATATTTAATAAAGTTTTATTAGGGTGCGCTTCTCTTCACGTAACTTTTTAAGTCCGAAAATGTTTGTCATAGAATTGATAAATACGGCTCATACTGTATAACAAGCGACGTCTTCCTCGCGCGGCGCTGAAATCATGTCTACTAGCGACGCGGAAACGGCGTGGCGAAGGCGCGGCACAGGCGTGTGGCGAAGGTACGGCGCAGGCACGATGCCGCTTCAAACATTTTCATACAAAATGTAGGAAGGTGACGTGCCGGTAAATTACACAGAAGCGGCGCGGCGCCGTATCTGTGCCGTGCCTGCGCCTCGCCTTCGCCTTACGCAGTCTCAGTGGAATTCTCAAAGGCAAGGGATATAGTAGCCTTACTGCCCCGTTTTAACTTGCCAGCCTGTATAGTAATGTATGTATGCTGTGTGTATTATAGTCTTCCAGATTGATGCGGCCTGGAAAAGAGTTAACTCTTTCACTGCGGAAGACGCGTTATAGCGTCATTTCAGCGCGCACGTGATATTCAATCTTTCAGAGCTTAAGCCCTTTTTCCGATTTTGTGGAATCTAGGTTTAGTGAAGAAAATAAAACAAATAATTCGTAAACTAGAATTATCTTTAATCGCATCTAACAAGTTATTCTTAAGCGGAATCCTATAAAAACTCAATCCTTAATTTTAAATAATCACTTAACAATTCATACGGATGCATTTCAGATAAAAAAAACATGTATAATAATAATCTTAGTATGATCGAAAATGCACATATAAACTGTGATTAGTGATTTGCTTAGTCTCTAAACGAAATACGATTGGCGTAACGTAAAAGGTACTCAAACTCTCGGTATCTTATTGTAAATTATTCACAAGTCCGCGGCTCAGTCCAAATCACTAGAATAGGCCACGGAGCACAGATCACCGCCCGCTGGCTTTTCCTGGGGAAAAAAATAACACTGTTACTATTTTATAATACTTTTAACGTAGCTTGGATATAGTAATAGCTGTCTTCCCGATACAATGCATGCATAACCTTGTAACACTGTCTTCAAACATGATGAATAATCTGACAATGTCACACGTCCAAATGTACTTCCAGTTCGTGGCCATCTACAATCCACATATTATGTCACAGTGATAGGGGGAGAAGGGGGTCATAACTGATCGAAGTTTTGCGTGACGTAATATGTATAGACAGCCCCTTTGGAGATACGGGGTTACCAACGTAAATTT
This sequence comes from Notocelia uddmanniana, assembly GCA_905163555.1. Taxonomy (NCBI): domain Eukaryota; kingdom Metazoa; phylum Arthropoda; class Insecta; order Lepidoptera; family Tortricidae; genus Notocelia; species Notocelia uddmanniana. Next base: position 10,630,872 of record LR991052.1, on the reverse strand, counting down.
ACGTGAGTCCAAGCACGGACTTGTCACTGTGAACATTTCAATGTGCCAAAGATCTTAAAACTATATTAGTATATGTTTTAACAGTTTGTCTCATACAGCCAATATTTATAAAAACACATAGCTACCATGTTGATATTGATTATCCAAGGGATATACATCAGTCAACTTGATCTTAATGTTTCCACACGGACCTGTGGTACCTAACGTCGTGACACAATTGTGTGGTCATTCCAATCAGTAAATCCATCGTGGAATCACGGACTGCAGAAAAGCAGTTGCGTGACCTATCCTGTTTGGTTAACCTCTATGGTTTTATTAGTTTGGCCTTAATGACGTATCATGTCAATGTACTTAGATTTTATTTTAATTCTTTACAATAAATCTTACTTGAATCTTAACAAAGTTCGTAATTAAACATGGTGGCAGCGGTTTAAAAGAAATGACCAATTCAAAATCGACGACCCCGGCATCCGCCGATGAATTTCCGGTGCTAACACTCCCGACGTTCTCGGGCAAGGCCGAGGATTGGACAACATTTAGTAAACGTTTCGAATGGTATCGACCAGCCTCAGGACTAGCTACTCATTCTCAGCCCAGGCAGGTTAGTACACTAATGTACATCCTTGGTGAAAAAGCCGCTCACCTATTAACGTCGTTTAAACTCACCGACGAAGACAACTTCAGTATGATAAAGTCCACAAGGAATTTGCTACATACTACACTGGGGCGCAAAACAAAATACACGCGAGGGCGAAGTTTAATAAATTATGCCAGCAATCTGATGAGAGAATTGACGACTTTATTGCACGAGTATACTCGGCAGCAGAGGGATGTAACTACCCGGAAAGACGAACTCATGAGAGACAGGATTATCGTCGGGATAAAGGATACTAAACTCTTTAACACTTTACAACTCGACCCGAATATAACTCTAAGTAACGTTATCACAAAATCAAAACAAGCGGAGGAAGTTCGACGCCAACAAAGTTCAATAAGATCGGGCACTTCACATGAAGAGATCAGCGCGGTGCAAGGAAATACGACTCGCACTTACTTCAAACCTCCCAACAGCACTGATCAACGATCATATATGAAATCGTGTGGCAACTGTGGCAAAAGTCCCTCACATCCATTCTCGGCATGTCCTGCGAAGAACAGCGTATGCACAAGATGCAGGCGGCGCGGCCACTAGGCGCAGCGATGTCGATCAGGAAGATCCGTAAATGAAATAGAAGATACATGACCAAGACCTATTTTTGGGAACGCTAGGAAATCATGTTGATGCTGATGTTAATGTTGATGACCTATATGATTACGTTGTTAACAACGACCCATGGCGGGTTTGCCTCCGGGTTGGCAATAATGAAATAAACTTTAAAATTGATTCGGGTGTAGATGTCACCGCTATCGGGGACAATCATTTTAAAAAGCTTAAGAATGTTACTCTGATGCCAACTAATTCTACGCTCCGAGCTGCCGGTCAGGGTGAGCTCATAGTTCAAGGGATGTTCAAGGCAGAGATTATTTGAAAGAATTCAATTATTAACTCCGAAGTGGTCGTAATAAAACAATTAGACCAACCCTTAGTGGGCAAGCCAGCCATTGAGGCATTGGGGCTAATAAATCGCATTGACTGTGCATCTCTATATGTTGTCAAGGATACAGATCCTCCAGAGTTCAACCCGTTAGATGATTTTCCTGAATTGTTTCATGGCCTTGGAAAACTAAAGGGTGAAAATGAAATCTGTACAGTTCCAAATGCTAAACCCTTCGCGATCGTATGTCCGAGGCGAGTAGCAATACCTTTGTACGACTCCCTAAAGAAAGAGTTACAGGTTCTACAATAACAAAATGTAATTTTCCAGTCGAGAAACAGTATTGCGCCGGTATCGTCGTGAAGCCGAAGGACGACGGAAATATAAGGCTTTGCGTAGACTATACAGAGCTGAATAAAAATGTTTGCAAAGCAAGGTTGCAGTTACCTTCTGTTGACGAATGCTTAGCGCAAATAGGTGGCGCGCGATATTATTCTAAACTAGATGCTAATAAGGGCTACTTTCAATTACCCTTGGAAGCGAAATCTAGACTCCTCACTACATTTTTGACACCGGTTGGTCTTAATCTTAACAAAGTTTTTAATTAAACACATCCCAACCCGAAAACGTCAAAATATGATACAATTGTACTGTGACGAAAACTTTCATCGTCGCCAAGCTATGTTATAACTTTTTTCCAGGTCGCACCAACTTAGGAGGCTTTTCAAAAAACAAGTAACATATTAATAGTACATTACTATAGAAGCCGGGAAACGAAAGCCTGCGGTCCAACGTTTCTCGCCGTGATTTGTATAGTGATTTTCTCCAAACGCACGTAATGACGAAATTTCATGGCATGTTTGTGAAAAAATATTTAAGTCTTGGGGATTCATTTCAAAACGAGTCACTTTTTACGAGAATGCAGTCTAATTTGAACCCTAAAACCAAGCAACACGATTGAAATTCTATTGACATGTATGTAGTCGATAAGCCGTACTAAAGAAAAAAAAACACTGGAAATGGGTTAACAGCATAGTGGGCCTACCATCAAACTGATTTGGGTCTTGCGGTACTTGCCCGTTGCAAGTTGCATGCAAGGAGTTGAATGCTGCATGCTAATATGTAGCTATTATGGACGGTTCACATCCATCGGCCGGAGTCAAAGGAATTCGAACCCTCCATACAGAAGCTAGACTTCGTATCCAAACGGTAGCAGCAGAGCCGGCGGCAGCCGACTGGCTCCGACCCATTCAAATATGAAATCTAACTTCTGTATGGAGAGTCCGAATTCCTTTGACTCTAGTCGGGTGCGCGCAGTCTCCGGCCGTTTGATATGAATCGTCCAACAAGATAAAAGAGATAATAAATAACGCCGTCTGTTTCTATAAATCTATGTAGTAAAAAGTATAAAAACATATAGTCTTTTGCATCAGACCTGCGTAGTCTCCAAGCCGCGAACTGGTGGGAAATGGCGCAAGATTACGAGTAAATATATTTTTCTACTCCAGCATTGTAATCTGTCAATAACATGACGGACAGCAGTATTAAAACAATAAACTGTATTTTCCAATGCAAGTATATACCATAGACAATTCATTATGACGGCCTGTTTAGCTTAGTTGTTAGTAACACTGCCTCCGAAGCTAAAGGTCCCGGGTTCGTACCCCGGCCAGGGCATTATTTGTGCATTTAGCACGGATAGTTGTTCCTGGGTTTTGGATGTTTTCTGTATAATTATCTATTATTAAGTATGTATATCGTCGTCTAGTACCCATAGTACGTACAAGCTTTTCTTAGTTTGGGACTAGGTCGATTTGTGTAAGATTGTCCCCCAATATTTATTATTATTTATAAAAAAATTATATGACTGGTGGGAGAACCATAACATAATGGATTTTCATTAATTATTACTTGATTATTATTAAAAATATATAAGGCACGCGTCGTATTCTGCCATTTCCTGTCATACGGTATTTACAGAAAGAAAGGGATTTTAATGGGTCCCATAGTAAGGTTCGGCCACACCGCTGCTTAAAACAGCTTCGGCTGAAAATGTACAACACGCACAATGCTAACTGCACGCATAATGTGCTAACAGTCAAAATGTACATACGCTAAACCAACATCATGAAAAATGCTCAGTACGCGAAATTAACAGTACGCAGATTGTACCAACAATTAAATGTACATATGCTAATTGTACAATATGCAAAATGTACTCTACGAAACAGTAGCAAAGTAGATATATACTAACGTAAAAAGAAGCGACACCGAAGCATGTGTGCTGTAAACCCGTCTCGCGGCTATGTGTGCGTGACCGGACGTGAACGGGGGTGCGCGAGGGGCGCGCGGTGTGTGGACAGCTAGCCGCGGCAAGATGAATCGCAGGGTTGCCACTCGCTTCAACATTCGTTCGCGTAACGTACGCTCACACAACAGAGATCGATCGGCCGGTAGCGGGCGTGACACTAGTTTTACTTGAAATTCGTTAGAATTTATCATTTGTAATTCAATGTAATCAACTATGGCTAGAGCTTTTTATTGCTGTGTCTACATTTTGACTTGAAATACATTAAGGAGTGAGTTTTTTAAAAATAGTATTAAATATTATTTTTATTATTTTAGCATACAATTATATTCATGTGAAGCTTAGATTTACACAAGAAAAGTAAGTTCCCATATTATGAGAAGTTTGTGGGTACCTATTTTATGAGCTTTTAGTAAGTTTTCTCCTGACCCAGTGCGTCTGTATGTCTGTCTGTAATCAAAACTTACAGATTAAATTTGACTAGATTCCCGGTGTTTGATTGATGAATATCATGATCATTGAATAAACATTACTCCTCTTGCCAAGGCAGCTACATTGCCAACCCTATGCAACAGACGTGACGTTACAAGGTCACCGGCGCTCGACTCACACCGATAGGCCGTGTCGCCCCCCTGACAGTAGCGAAATGTGCACAGTTATAAATGTTACAATGATCAACACGCAAATTGTACATTGCAGATAAATAATAAGACGCAAAATGTAGAGTCTGGCAAACGGAAGTTGAACCTCGTAGTTATTTCATTGGCAATAGATACCCCCTTTTTTCGTCAGGGTTTTTGGTAAACCACCCTGCTTTATTGAGCTTTATTATCAATTTTGCTTCTTGTACATTTTACGTTTCGTACGTTTGGCGATTGAACATTTTACGCAATGTGTATTATTCTTTTTACAAATTTTGCGTTATGTGCTTTCAGCGTAAGTATAGTCAGCTTCAGAGAAACATGACCCCCCAGGTATCCTAATGACAACTGTAGAATAATTTCGTCCAGCGTTGTGTGTATAACAGCGGACTACTGATTAGAAGATTCCTGGTTCAAATCCGCAAACAGACAATCTTTTAGTATTTTTTTTATTTCTGACTCCCAATTAAAACTATAATCATTAGGCAATGATATTGAAAAAATTAAATATTTATTAAAAACTAGCTTTTTCCCGCTACTTCGACTGCGTAGAACTCATTCTCGCTTTAGAGTTATTTGTTTTCCCATACATCATTCACCCTTCTTTACACCCCCGTAAGAAATGATCGCGCCACTCGAAAACCTTTCCTCCGCAACGGCTAACGGTTCTACGTGCAATATGCCCCGCCCACTGCCACTTAAGTTTAGCGGTTTGGAGGGCTATGTCGGTAACTTTGGTTCTGCTGCGGATGGCCTCACTTCTGATGTGATCACGCAGAGGTACTCCCAGCATAGCCCTCTCTATTGCTCTTTGGGTGACTTTGAGCCTTCTTATGAGGCCCATAGTAAGCGACCACTTTTCAGTGCCATATGTCATCACTGGCAACACACACTGGTCAAAGAGCCTCGTCTTGAGACACTGCGGAATATTGGACGAAAAGATGTGCCGTAGCTTCCCGAATGCTGCCCAGCCGAGTCGGATTCGACGATTAACCCCTTTCTCGAAGTTGGACCTACCTAACTGGGCAGTCTGTCCTAGGTATATATAATCGGCTACAACTTCAAGTAAAAAGTGTCCGAGTGTAACGGGAGTTGGTGCTACGTGTTCGTACTTTCAAAACGAATGATTAAGCTTATTTCAGAATATCAAATGTACCGATTCTAGACGAATAAAGCCCGTAGAACGAAACGACGAACGAAGGCCGAGCTTCCCAACAGAGTGGATTCTTCGTGTAAAGTTGATGACTAACGGGCCGAAACGGAGTGGAAAGGCACGCGAGGCCGAAGGCCGAGTGTCCCAACAGAGCGGGCTCCTTATGTAGGGCCGAAGGCCTGAAGCAGAGTGGCAGTTCACGCGAGGCCGAAGGCCGAGAGTCCCAACAGAGCGGGCTCCTTATGTAGGGCCGAAGGCCTAATGCAGAGGGGCAAGGCATGAGAGTCCAAAGGCAGATCATTCACACAGAGCGGGCTCCTCATGCCGATCATTCACACAAAGTGAAGTGTAAGGCTGAGGGCCGAAGGCGCGAATCAGAGCGGCAATGCACGTGAGGCTGAAGGCCGAGAGAATTCTTAAAACTGTTGAAATGTGTTCTGTTTCGATGCCAAGAGCCCTCCAATCGCTCCATTGATTTATCCAATATCTTCAATGTACAGATTTTTGACCATCTATAGCTATATTGTATGTATAAAATTTTTTGACAATTGGGCTGCCGAGTCCAAGTGATCTCTTATATCAAACAGTTATTATAGTGTGAAGGGTCACCAATTACGTAAACAATAATACACGACAAAATTAAATTGTACACCGACGATACAAAGACTGCATTGAAGCAGCTGTTTTTGTATTTAAGCATATGAAGACAAACAATTCCAAAGTATCGCAAATTTATTTTGATTTACACGCTATATTAGACCTAATTGCTAAACGGTTATGCTCAAAAATAGCGTCATCAATCAGAAGGAATTATGATATTTCGGTTTTGATATATCGAAACGTCAGCTTGTTTACAATACGTCAAATTCTGCTTTGGCTTACGTTAAATTTATTGACCGTATGAGGATTTAAATCACCCCGTTTCATAGACCATATTTGCACCCCCGATTTCATCCCTTTGAGGGTGATTATCGGGACAAAAAGTATACTATAAGTGAATCCAGATTACATACTATTAGTATACAAAAAATCATCTTGATCTGTTCAGCCGTTTTTGCGTGATTGAGTAACAAACATCCAAACATCTAAACTTTCGCATTTATAATATTAGTGGGATAAAGTACGAATAGGGAGAAATAAAAATATAACCATTAGAATCATAATTATTTTTATTTTATCTTAGCATCACTTAACCTATCAAGTTCAAAATAATTTTCCTACAAAGTTTTTATAAAGTTCTACTTTTGAGATTTTTTTCATATTTTTAAAACTTATGGTTCAAAAGTTAGAGGGGGGGGACACATTTTTTTTTACTCCTGGAGCTTTTATTTCCGAAAATATTAACATTATCAAAAAATGATTTTAGTAAACCCCTATTTATTTTTAAATACCTATCTAACAATATATCACACGTTAGAGTTAAAATAAAAAAAAAAACACTCCCCACTTTACGTATAGGGGAGGTACCCTAATAAAATATTTTTTCCACTTTTTATTTTACCACTTTGTCGGCGTAATTGATATACATATTAGTACCAAATTTCAGCTTTCTAGTGCTAACGGTCACTGAGATTATCCGCGGACGGACGGACAGACGGACGGACAGACGGACGGACAGACATGGCGAAACTATAAGGGTTCCTAGTTGACTACGGAACCCTAAAAATGGTAGGTATATGTTTTTAACTTGCGAGCCTATTACTTACGTTCAGTAAGATACAACATGTTATCGATAAAATATAACAATATATTCATCTTCTGTCACGATTCCACAAATTAAGCAACCAACACTTAGCAATTGGAACATTTTACTATAGTATTTATTTCCACCAGTTCCGAAAACAATAAATAGATTACTAAAAAGCTAAACACTATTTGCTACAATAATGTTGATATGCCACTGTATAACTCTTGTAAGGATTTGCGCTGTAACTTATTTATTTATTTACTATAACGGAGACGATAAACGTCATTCTCCTCCAATTTCTTCTGTCTGCTTTACATGCAGCTGCCATATTAGAGCTTGCATCAGTGTTCTTAATCAGTTCCCAGTTCAGTCCGAATTTTGTTTTGGCTTAACCTGAAAGAAATCCCGGTTAAGCTAGGTCAGGACTTTCAGAAGGCCAATTGTAGACTGTTATTAAATATTCAATCATTTTTGCACTATCCGCAAACGATGCACCGCACAGTAAAGTTATCCTGCACTAAATATATTTGACCTCCAGGGTTATTGATAGAAGCATAATTTCACGTAATACTTTAAGGCATCGCACGCTATTCATTCGTTCTCCAATGTCATTCCTGGACCCAAAGAGGGGATGATGGGGATAGCTCCAGTATGCTGAAAAAAGAACACAATATAAGTATTGTATAATAAATATAAATATTGCTTGTTTCAAAATACTACGAAGAGTAAATCACATTTAAAAAATTAACTAAATCACAATGAGTTATTTACCGACAAAACAAAATGTAGTAAATTCTAAGAAACTTACCGCTTTATTCATTTCTAGTATAGTTTTTTTAATAATCTGTTTATTCTCACAGATATTTTTTTATTTTGATAGGAGATGTCGATATAATCAAAATTGAGCACAACATTTGGTAACGTAACAATCGGGAATGATTTGTGAAAAGTGGAGATGATTAAATATCAGCGCAGTCACGTTTGATTGAGGCGGCGATCTATGAAATGAAATTGCCTCCAAATTAAATTTTTATTAACGAAACGCAAGACGTGAAAATCATACTGATTTCGACCTTAAACACATTTACTTTATTATTGAACAAAGGCCGACTATTATCCATACAGGCCCGCTAGACAGAGACGCATAGACATAAGTTATTTCTATCTTTAAGAGTTGATGCAACAAACTGATTCATATTTTCACACGGAATCTTAAGTGCTCGGTGGCGCAGTGGTATTATAACCGGCCTAAAGTATGAACACAGGTGAGATCGTGAGGTCTGAGGTTCGAATACAAACCGTGGCAGTAGAAATACAAAAAGGAGAAAATGGCTTTTTGAAAGAATTGGTTTATCGTTGGTAACGCTGAATGTCGAACATCGGCTTTGCCATGCTAGGGGGGTCACGTTTCTCTGACGCTGACTGTACAATCTGCGTGCTGTACATTTCGCGTACTGTTCATTTTCCATGATGTAAATTAAGCGTATGTACATTTTGTCTGTTTGCACATTATACGTGCAGTTAGCATTTTGCGTGTTGTACATTTTCAGCCGAAGCCCTTAAAACGCACGCACCGTAAACACAGTGACGTCTCTCATGCCTAACGTTTTTAACTCGGAAGTTTCTCCCTTTCATTCACTGCGATTCCGTACCGCCACCGTACTTCGAGCACAGATGGTGCCGGACCTTTAAAGAGCGCGACCTTTCCTATAGACTTACCAGAAAATGCGCCGTTTAAGTATCACTCTTCCACAGCTTGATGGTCTTGTCATTCTCAAGCGCGGCGGACGCGATGATATTCTCGGTGGGGTGGCAAGTGGTGCAGAGAACTGTGTCGGTGTGGCCGGAGAGTCGTTGCACGATCTCCTTAGATTGCAGGTTCCAAATATACACCAGGTTGTCCTCTGAGCCCGATACTATCCACTGGGGAGACAAAAAAGGGTTGCTCGTTATTATATTTACTTATATGCGTACTTGACCGGTAATATTGAGAACACCGTATAAATTTACTATTCCAAATGGTCCAAGAACAGACGCTAGGTTAGCCGCGTCGTCGAGGAAATACTAGATCCACTTATAAGGTTACAAGTACACGGTACGCGCCACTTCAAACCAAACTAAGCTTGAAACGAACAGAGCGCGCGGTGCAGCGTCGTTGCGTGGCGGAGGCGGTTTTTTGGTGAAGCGAACGCGATCCGGGGGCGTCATACCAAAAAATCCGCTCAGTATTCGGTAGCACGGTAGAGCGGAAGCGGTGTGTGTGACATATGAAGTCGATAGTTTCGGAAAGATCAAAAATGCAAAACCGCCTCCGCGCCGCACCGCGCCGCGCTTGCTCTGTGCTTTTCGACCTTAAAATGAAAAGAATTCGGGCCCGCCGGCGTATAGGTTAATATATTTTAAGAAAACGACCTGTCGTGTGTAGTTGTAGCGTGTTCGAATAGACATGAGATTTAAAATGTGCAACACCAAACAAAACAAACACCTATTCGAACACGCCACAACTACATACATCATTCATCATCATTCATTCATACATCAGGTCATTTTCTCAAGTTTTTCACTTATAGCTTAAATAGTATAGTACCGGCCAATAATATATCACGATACGCGGTGTTTTGGACAATTCCGCTACAATATTAAACTTTTAAGTATCAATAGAAATAATAAAATGTTATAAATTCATTACCAGTTATAAAATATCTTGAACGGTTTACATAATAGTTGTAGATCATTAATTTTTTTTTTCTAGATTTTTTATTTTTCGGATTAATTATTAATTTGTAAAGAAGTGTGTGTTTTTACAGAATTCCAATTAGTTTTTTAAAAAGGTAGCAGTGTTGATAGAATTTAAGCCTATTTAGAAAGAGAGCCTATTTAGAGCATTCAATATTGTTACTGTGATATGCTAAAGATTAGAATGTGATTCGAGGGTTGCGTGGTCAAACCCGACCCGATTAATCGCATTTTTTTAAATAGAACTATGCATAATGGATGTAGATTTTTTTATTTCAATACGCAATTATTTCGATTTATCGGGTTTGACCACGCAATCCTATTATCGGCCGGTTTTGTATAAAAGTGTCTTCAAAAAACTTTTAAATCTCACCTTCCCGCCAGTAACGCTGAAGTTTGCGAAGATACAGTACTTCTCGTTCTTATGTCCAGTGTAAGTCTTGAGGCACTTGCCCCGGCTGTAGTCCCAGAGCTTCAGAGTGTTGTCCAGCGTCGCGGCCAGTATGTACTTGCCGTTGGGCGAGAACTTGACGAACGAAACGGGCGGGTTGTCGTCGTCTATGAGAGTCTTGAGACATTGGCCCGATGCGGTGTCCCAGATCCGGCTGCAAATGAGGATGAGACCATATGTTTAATTAAGCTATGTCATTCTACACATAATATTGTAACTTGTAACCTTATATAGAAATATTATAGGCATAATTGCTATGTACGTTACATTTAAACTTGCCAAATTTAAAACCATGATAATGGTGCTAAAGACGATTTTATCAAAATTTACTCGAATTTTTTACCATTTGTACAACGTCATGTTAAAAATATTGTTTACCGGTATATACATTTTTTTTTGTAAATTCTGGAGAGAATTATTATTACGACTCACGACTCAATTCACCCTGATTAAACAAAGTACATTAGAAAATAATGAAAAGGAAACGGAATTAATTTGACATACCCGTTACAAAGCAGGCCTTACTTGCAAATCTCAAGCCTGTTTATGTTTCATGTCTAAAATAATCTTGAGGCGTCAAAAGTCTAAAAATAGTTGTTTACATCTATTTCACCCCTGGCTTCACAGGTATCGATTAGAGACGCCGAGAGTTGCGTAGGATGAAATATAAAGAATATATGTATCAAGCTTTGATAATAACGTTATACACTTGACTTAACGTCAAACATAGGTCAGCATTGACGTCAAACATAGGTTTAGTGAACAATGAGTACAACTCATGTTTAGTATCACATGCTATTACTGGGAGATCCCTTTGTTGTTCCAAATATTGTGTACAAAAGGTTCATCTTCAGATCTTACGGTTCCAAAATAAATACGATTATTATTATTATTATTATTTATCTTCACAATAGCCGATATACTCTTACGTTCAGCCTAACAAGGGGCTGAATACCTTTGTACCTTGTCGCTTTAAAGCCGAGACAGACCGAATGCGTGCGCAGTACGTGCGCGTGGCGTGCGCGTTGTATCGTATGAAAAGACATTTCATACGATACAACGCGCACGCCACGCACACGCGCACGCGCACGCCACGCACACGCGCACGCGCACGTGCTGCGCACGTGCTGCGCACGCATTCGGTGTGGCTCGGCCTTTAATGTCATTTTTAACTGTCATACTAAATGTCTAACGGGCGAAAGCGACTAAGCTCCAAAGTGTCCAGTCCAGCTACTTATGAAGCCGACGTACATACAAAATGCCATGCCACTTTCAGCTATTACAGGTACTCTACCTCTCTTAAACAGTTTTCCTGTCTCAAAGGGTTTGAAACACGATACATAATTAATTATACGCTCACCATAACCCGTCGTAGCTGGAAGACACAATGAGACTCCCATCCCTGTTGAAATGCACCGCTGACACTGGATCAGAGTGAGCCGGGAGCGTCTTCAAGCATTTACCTTTAACAAACAGACATATAAGCTGTATACCTACTATCCTTTCCTATATCCGACCAAGTACTTGTTAGGATCACTAGGCTTTAATTCCCTTGCGGTAAGGCGTAGTTCCAATCTTCTAGTGACAGCATGTGGAATTTTACGAGATGATACAGACTGTCCTGAGCTCGTAGCGCGTATTTGAGGCTCACTATCCCATTTCTGCCCAAAAATCTCTTAAGACCGCGAAGTGACAACCTTTTGGCATTCCCAATAATACGCACTGTGGCGCATAGAAGCTCGCCGGCTGCACGCGCTCTAAGACTGCTGAACTCGCTTCTGTCATGGGCACCAGAAAGTGATGTTTGCCAGACAAGTGACGAACGCGTCTGCGGTGCTGTGAGTTGATGGACGAGATTTCCTATTACTTGTGAATTACTTTTTTTATAAACTGTATTGTACCATGCCTTGGTTTCGGCTATAATGCTGTCGGTATATGTTTTTTTTTTTGTAATAAATATATATCAATTCAGGGCGCAACGATGAAACGCGACTCGAGATGCGAGTATCTATCCTTTTTAAATTGCACAGTGTGAATAAAACAGGTCTCATCGAGCAGCTTAGGCTGAGTTGCACCAACTTACGATTACAGACAGGTCAATGTTAAATATGGCGCCAATAGCTGTCATCCCAAAGAAACTTGTCAGACTTCCCATACAATCGGATTTTAACGAAGACCGTAGTTTTCACTCACCGGACCTTACATCCCATATTCGAACACTCTCGTCAAAGCTGCCGGACACAATGAGATTGCTCTGCGGGTTGAAGTTGCAGCAGAACACGTAATTGCTGTGACCTTTCAGTGTCTTGAGGCACTTTCCTGAACTTAGCTCCCATATCTGCAATAATATCATGTATGAAATAAAAAAACCGACCAACACATTCGGGGCCGACAAGGCGATTATTACATACAAAAATGACACGATTTCGTATCACTGGCACCGAATGTGTTAATAAAGGGTTCCGTACCAACTACTACTACTCCACAACCACTATCCTTTACTTTCAATAAAAAAAGGTTGTAGTTTTTATAAGAATCTCTCGGCGCTTACATCCTTTTGTTGAGGCAAGGCAGTTTTTTAGTGATAATTCAAAAACCTTTGGAGTTATAAGACTTATAGGTTTTCCTGGTATGGGTAAGGTACTTATTATATTTTATTTTCAAAATTGTAGACCCAGTAGTTATCAAATATGGGGGAATGGTAAATTTTAGTCTATTTTCTTAAATAACTAACTCTTACTTTTAACTCAAGTCCTTTTTATCTTATATATCACACGAAATTGAATGGAAACTTATTTCAATTTTCTGTTTTACTGCCCCGAGAGAGAGAGAGCTGCCATACAGAGCATGCACTCCATGCAATTTAATTTTGAAATTGGAACGACGCAAAAAATCCGTAAGTGAGAGTTCCAAGATTCGAAAATAATATTTGCGGCTAAACTAGGGTCTGGTTGTATTCCGAGTACATTTGTACAGTGGCATATATTATACTGTTTTTCATAGCAAAACAAAATAATGAGTGCAAGCAGAAATTTCAAGTCAGGTAATAAGAAATTCTGTACCAAACATCACCTTCATGAAATACATATTATTATTATCAATTGAAGCATGCTCTGATTAGGGAGTCCCGGAGGCTGAGGTGCTATTTATACATAAGAAGCGTACGTCAACGGCGTGGCGACGACACGACGTCGTTTCGGTTGCGCTTGAAAATTTGTCCATACAAAATGTATGGAAGTGACGCGACGTAAATTATACTTAAGCTTACGTTACTGCCACGCCGTTCAAAAGTATAATTTACGTCGCGTCGCATTCATACATTATGTATAATCGAATTTTCAAGCGATACCGTGTCCTCACCACGCTCTTGCCGTATGTCTCTCATGCATAAAGAGCGCCTGAGGTTAAAGATATTATAGTGTATTGTAATTTTGTTTTCATTTTTAATAAATTTGACATATTGAATTAGACTTGAATAATTTGTAAACCCTAATAAAAAAAAATACAATATTGAGAAATAATCACATATAAGAAAATCGTATACAAATTTTGATAAAGTTCCGCTAAAATTGAACGGAAAACTCCAACATCCAAAAACGAGAAGCCCCAAAATTCTGTTTAATTAACCCTTTTTCCCGAGTACCGACACACTCCTTCAAAAAGTGTTGCACATTCTCGTTTGTGCGTGTAATCTTAACAGTGATAATAAAAGGTTAACAACCGTGAGAACAAGCCTTATCATTATTTACATCAACATCACCCTTTACTTTCTTATCACTACCTGTGATTTTGTAACTTATTTCACGTCCTTTCATGCCGTTAATAATTTGGTTATTAACGTTTTAATCGTAAAGAAAATACGAATGGAAAGTTTTAAAAATGAGTAATCTTAACTTCTCAAGCTTATTTGATTATGTCAATACATAAACACTTTCAAAGCCAATTAGGTCAACATGAATATGGCCTGAATACAAGGGTGTTAAAGCGTAAATATAGGTATCTCTTTGGTAACGTGTGTATACTTATTTATGAAATTAACTTAATTTGTCTTGCCCATCTCTTATTAGTCATTACAATACGCGCACACGACTTTAGTCTCGGAGACTAGTCACCAAGTATCTGACATACATTTACCTGTAGGATACCAGTTACCAGAATCTTAGTGAGACTTGGTATCCAGGACTAGTCATGTGTGAATACCATAATGAGAGATGGGCCTAATTGTCATCCATATGTTTATTCCACATTCAAGAGCTATTTCTACTGGAGGCATAATTGCCATCTTAGGCTTTCTGGATCAACAGTATTTTTAATTACAAAAAGTAACAGTATTTTTGTAGTAACTGACACTGTAATTTTATATTTATATACAATTATATTTTTTTGAAAAAATGGCACCTCGCCGAGTTTCTTACGTCGTTTCTTCTTGTGGTAGAGGTTTATTTTTCCGAACCGGTGGTAGTTTAATGACGTTCATAAGTGCATGTAATATGCCTAATTTGAAAAATAAACTGCTTTTACTCTTTTACTTTTTTTAAATTGGATTAGGTTGTCTTTCTCATAAATCCCCATAACTTAAGTTATCCTCACAGCACTGATGCATTTGATTTTCTACCCGTATTTCACATATAGCTTATGCTGAAAGAAGTACTATTTATCGCCAACCTCGAAATCTCTATTTGAATGAATATTGCCACCATGATGGTAGACTAATAAATAAGCACAAGAAGTTAAAAAAGGAAACAGGTGGAAAGCATAGAAGTGTATAATATTCTAGGCCTAATGTTGTTGTTGGATGCGTGCGTGGCTACGCTCTGTATAACGCGCATGTTTGTAGGATATCTACAATCGCAATTTTCGTGCATTCTGCCCTGCTTTCCTGCGCATACAACTATTAATGAACACATACTCCTATTCGTTTGCCTGCAGGTGGACTAGCAGTAACAATGCAATGTGAAACAAGAAAATCTACCCTCCTCTCCTCTTTATAATCAAAACAACACAAAACACGAATGACTTGAAGGCCCACCAGAGCCATTTTGTGTATAGCTATAGTAATACATTCACTATGAGGTTCCCTAATGTGATAAAATAACAGATAGGGAAAGTATCATAATTATCTTTTAGCAGCCACCTGCAACCACATAACTATTACGATGTTGAATAAGGAATGGTTCTAGTTGTGTGTAGTAATATAGGGATTGTTTTTACCTTCAGAGTCTTGTCATCACTGGCACTGACTATGAGCCGGCTGTCGGAGGACCAGGCCACATCGCTGATCCCCATCTTGTGACCTGAGATAGTCTTCTCGAACTTGCCATCGTAAGCGCCCCACACTTTAATTACTTTATCAGCAGCTGTAAAGCACATGACAATGAACAGAACACATATGTAACTGTCAGGTTCAACATGCCCCTACCTCAAAACGAGTAGGTAGTGGTAATGGCAATGATAATAATGGGGAGATGAGTTGACAATGTGACCCGGGTATGTCCTAAAACTACGACCAAGACCACCGGGGAATGGGCAGCAGCATTCCTTGAGTGCAGTGGAGATACTGCAATCGCCAACTTGCATGCCAAGCGTGGCGATTATGGCATTTACCCCCCATGAAATTGGGGGAGGCCTATGTTCCCTCCTGGATGTTGGAGCAGTGGACGTTCTAGGGCTGATGTGGGAGTTGATGTGGGCCTATTAGAAACAGGGATGAGTTGAACCTAAATGCCAATATCCTTCCTTGATTGGAGCTATAATATTTATTATGATGGACCTGCCTACCTTTATGATAGTTCTAAATTAAAATTGTTACTTATACTTGTTCATAAGCAACAAAATCATCCAAAACCTTACCCTGATGGTGGAAGTTAGTAACTTAAAAAAAAATTAGTATGAAGGTAAAACATCTATTAAAAAAACTGCCAATAACAGACAGACACTATGTGATCACATAAGTGTTCTATTTTGGTATAAAACACTAAAAATGCTTATTATATATATATATAGCTTATTAATGCTAATTGCAGATGAGGAACTTAAATCAAGAGCAGCCAAGGTTAGTGACCATTTTTTCTCAATGCAAATTATTAAATATTGGTTTTCTGACTTCATAACTTTTATAATTGTATTAGTGTGAATTATATGGGTAAATATATTATGAATGCATGATTCTTCAACTACCTTCATTTACAAATAAAAAATAATCATTTATTCAAGGCTTTTACTCTTAGATGAAAAAATGTATGCAAGACATTGTTATTTTGAAGAAATGTCTTATCAGAAACTAGAACGCATACATAGCATTGCTTGAGATAACATTAGGTCTGTGACCAAGAGAATCGTCATTATGCAGAAATAGGCAATTTTTTACAATAATAGCTTCCTGAACAATATCAATAAACATAAAGCAGGCAGCGCCCGGAATATTTTAACATCAAAATGTCATCCTAACGGACGTTGTGATACTAAATGTGCTTTATATTATACTTACAAGAACTGGCTAGCCATTCGCCATTTGGACTGAATTTAACGGACGACACCGCCTTTGTATGCCCAGCGAGCGTAAATTTCAGTGTGTAGTTCGGCTTCTGAAAACCGATGCAAACAATGAGCGCCAAATCGCACGTGCTCAAGACACAAAAGTTGAGTTACATAAACATGTGCAAGCGGCAACTAACGCAAAGCCGTGAAATAATCAACGAAATGTGATGGACTTACTGCTACCGACGACTTGTTGGACTGAGTAGCGCTCTGCGAGAGCGAATTAGACCCGGAAAGACTTGCAGAAGGCCCCCCGTGGGCTTGATGTGCAGCTGGGTGCCCCGGCCCGGGTCCTAGCGGCACCATGTTTCAACTACTCGACTTTCAACGCACTACGATTTTCTTTGTTCGACACCCAATGCAATCACTTATGAACACTAAATTATTACGCAAATAGGAATATGACGACGTACACTATTGAACTGGTACCCGAAACGCAGTTTATTGAATATTTCAACTCCAGTTTTTACTAGAAATTGTATATCTGAGCGTCCCAATGCGTTCATGTCGCGAATAGCGAACAGAAGCAGAAGTACCAACTTCGCGAAATTCAAAATGTCGACCTAGTAAACCCACCCACACATGTCTCCTACTGCGTAGGACGCGTAAAGCTAGGTGTACAACGTATAGATTATTCTAGAGATGAAAGTGATGATATATTTTGAAATAAGGAAACTGAAAAATAATATTATAAACAAAATTACTTTTGTAGTTAGCAATGTCAATTCGTATGAAATAAATCCTTGTTCCACTCGTTAGAGGGTGGTTATAATAATAATAATAATATAGCTTTTTTATTTCCACCAACAGACAATTTCCATTTTAATATATTTGTTAGAATTATTCGTTTTTTTTCCTTATGTTAAGTGTTAGTACTTATGTTAAGTGTTTTTCAGTTGTGGATCCCTTTCGGGTAAAAGCCTCCTCATCCCTCTTCCATTTATGCCTATCTTGGGCTATTTGAATCCAGTTTGTTCCTGCTACTGAAAGTATATCGTCTGTCCATTTTTCTGGCCTTCCTCTGTGTCTTTTTCCTTCGGGTCCCATCCACTTTGTACATTCCAGTGTCCACCTCCTGTCTTTGTACCTGGATATATGTCCTGCCCATTGCCATTTGAGACGGAGAGCCTGCTGCCCGGCTAGTATGATAGCTTATACCGTCACGTTTTATGTGACGTTTCAGGGGGTCTACTCCGAAATTCGAACTTCGTATGGTGCCGTCTCTTTCACTCTCCTGTCATACACTATATAAGTGAAAGGGACAGCACCATACGAAGTTCGAATTTCGGGGTAGACCCCCAGTACATTTTGGCCATATAACGTGACGGTATAAGCTATCGGTTAAAGGTGCGTAAAAATGTGCAATTTAAGCCCGGTCCACATTCACGGAAAATCTACACGAGACTTTCGGCGGGATAGCGAGAGCGTGTAGGGATTAGGGATAAAAGAAAGTTCACGAGAGCTTTTTGATGTTTGAGTATTTTATCGACACAAAACGGAGACAATAGAAACGTTTTCCCCCCGAAGGGTAGAAAACGTATATTTAGGTTTCAGCCGTAGCTTGAACTCAAGCTTGAACCACTTGAGATGACGTCTTAAGCGTATCACACACTGGAGCGGCCTGCGGCCGCGGTCAATACTAAATTAGACAGCTAATGACACGTTTACTACTGACCGCGCGGCCTAGGCCGCGCCAGTTTGTGACAGGCTTTATGAATTCTTCACTCACACTGCTGTATTTTGGTGCATGTTTGCATAAACTAGCTGTCAAACCCTGTTGCTGTCTCGCTCACTCACAAAGCAGCGCGCAGGCAGCGGCGCGATGGTGGCGCCGTGCCTGCCAGTACCTTGATAAATGAGCCGGCAAGGTCCATGACGCGGTGGTTCAAGCTACGGCTGAAACCTATACGTTTTCTACCCTTCTGAGGGAAAACGTTTCATTAGGCGTTCGAGACTTCGCTTGAACCACTTGAGAAGTGTTTATATTCTGCCGGCGCTGCTTGTGCGTACTGTGACAATTTAGGTTAATTATAGAATATATGATAATTACATTAAATCATATTTTTTGATTCATTTTCTTTTATTTCTTAACCAAGGTTGAGATCCATCATTACTTATTAGAGATCAACATATAATGTTCTTCTTTGAAAAAATGAAATTAAATATCACAATTAAATCACGTTAATTATTAGGGACCAAGTGGCCCCGTCTGGCACCTACATATTTTAATGTAGAAAAATCATCGCTTATTCTAACAGTATCTTGATTACGGTTTGTAGTTGTAGCCTCTCTGAAGTAATGCCTGAAGAAAGTGTTTCTAGATCGCCAGTTTCCTTTCTTGAGAATTTCTTTAATGTCATATCATATCTATTACTTGACCAGTTTTCTGAAGCCACAACGGGCCTGAAACCACCAGATGAAGCTGACATGCCAGCATCTCGGAAAAGGGTGCGAATCCATCCAGAAATTACAGCACGAGAAGTATTTATAGCTGATCCCATACTTTTATTGTTCCACAGTGCTTCTTTTTCATTTATGGCATTTAACACAGGAGACGCCATTAATATATATCCCTCCACATATCCCTCTATCAAAAGTATAGGTACAGTGATCTGCCACGTAATCTAGACACGCAGCAGCGTGTCCAGCCAAGTCCCCTCGAGCCCCAGGAACTGACGGACAGCACCCGTGTTATTTTACATGAACCGTTTGGAGCCACTTTTCACCCCTCCAATATTGGTAATTGTGTGTGTACACCAAAAAAGACAGAAAATAGTAATGTTTTCAGTTTTCTTACTATTATTATTTATGCATGTTACCTCAGAACTCCGTCAAATATTAACCGATTTGGAATATTCTTTTTTTGTTTGAAACGGTATACTTCAGGTGTGGTCCCATAGTTATCAGGTAAGAATCTGATCATAGTGTCCTGGAGAAATCGAGAGAACTCTTCAAATATTTGAGGTTTATAGCGAATTGGGTATTTTGTATAGTAACTCGTGCATTCACTCTTGAAAAGTACCATTTGGTGAAGTTTGACAAAAAGTAATGATATCCCGTCAAATACATAAATGTGAAAATGGCAGCCAAGTTCAATATGCGATGCGTGGTTGTCGTCTTCACCGACAAAATAATTGAGATCTAAATTGGTGCCTAGTTCCGTAGATTATCTGAAATGGTATCAAGTCTGGCACTAGATTGTTTACAGTAAAACTAATTTATTGCGGCTTAAGTATGTTATAATACCATGAAAGCTGTTGGGGGATCGGCAGCAGCATCCCTGGAGTGCAGTGGAGATAATGCGATCGCCAACCCGCATGTCAAGCGTGGTGATTATGACATATTTAAGAAATGGGATGATGGAATTAAAAACTAATCGGTTATTTATCAGTTTCGAATTCGTTCTCGGCGTGTGAAGAGAGCCGTCAAAATGCCTCTATGTGCTGTTTCTGGGTCAAAAGAAGTTCAACATAAAAAAAATCACATTCACGTTTATTTTTGTTTTCTTTATAATTATATTTGCAATAAAATAAAATACAAGTAAAATAATCAAAGTTTTAATTCAAAGCGTAGGTAAATCGATCATCAATTACAAACAATTTAAAAATATTCTAGCTCGGTCATCCACTACGGCTATTACCGTCAATTTTTTAAATAATTATTTTAAAATCAAGCAAATAACAAACGAAAACAAAGACACAAACTTAAAAACTAAACATAGTCAATTAAACTATACTTACTAAAAAATTAAACTATTGGCTATGTGCGAAGTAGGTGGTGGGGGTAAGCTAGGCGATCGTAGCGCACACCATGGCAGAAATGTGTACTTACCGGGGACCACTGTCAAATTTACTTTCACGTTTTCTATTGGTTCCTTAACGGTTTCCTACGATTCGTTTCGTTTGTATGTATTTATTTATACTCTTATTTATTTCAGTAAAATTTCCAATACGGGTTCTTTCTCGTTTACTAAAGTAAATATAATATTCATGTGTCATTATTTGACATCTCTAAGTTTTGAAGTTGTCTCGGGACCTTTGACGTTTGACGTTTCTGACGTGCACATAGCCAATACACTTGGCGTCCATCATGCGTTGTTAACTATGTGCCTCGAACCCACGGATCTATACCTAAACCGGATTGAGTACTGTGACCAAAAAGTGTGACCGACAGAGAAGCCAAACTGGAGGATTGCATCTCGTTTTAATTAGGGTGACCAAGTACATCTGTGGATATGAGGATTATTTCTAATATAGGTTCTATGTATAATGAAATTTAAACTAAATTAGGTAGTAAATAAAATAAGAATATTTTTCAAAGAAATATTTATTTTCACTAGTCACAAGTTTGTGTATCCATACATCGTTAAACAATATAGTCTTGTGTAATTTATGCCTAAGCCCTACTTTATTTTCCAATTTCCAAATCTCTTAACAAATGTGTTTTCCCGTGATGAGCCATGCGTAAATTAAAAAAAGACGTGGACGAGTTTTAATTCACCATCATCAGATCAGCACGGTGGTGCCATGATACACGAGTTCGGTAGGTAACAATACAATATAATAATATTACATTGTTACCGAACTTGGCCGTATCCAATTGAGCTGAAATTTAGCATACTGTATAATTTAGCAATTTAACAAATTTAGCATACATAAGTATGCTAAATTTCAACTCAATTGGATACCGGAATGTAGCTGTAAAATGGTAAAAAAATTGGAACGACAACTTAAGTACTTGCACAGTTTAATCACATACAGTCCAAGTTAAACAAAATCTCATAATGATAACAAAATTGTTAAAAGATTGAATTTCAATTGACCTTTAGAAAAGGTTTTCTCACTAAACACTTAATAACGAATATTTCTGCAAAACCAGCCCAAGTCATAGTCACCCTAGTAAGGGACACTATTAACATTGGGGATACCAATTAATATTTGAAAAATACTACTATATTTATTGCAATACTAGGTTTTAGTCAGTTAATAATGTTGATATTTTATACAATTACAAATCAGGTCAAATGTAAATTATCCCTGATAAATATGCAGTACCTACTAGTTAGTAGAAGCAAGTAATTATTTTCAGTATTCTAAAATACCACAACATATATTTTTTTTACATTGGCAACTTGTGCGAGTGGGACACCGTCCTCCGGTTGGTTGCTCTCGCTCGGACCGCTTTCTCTAGTCTGTCTGTCATAACAGGATATTAACTGTATTACGCGGGAATATGGTTCAATTTTGACTGGCTCATAAAAGTTTGTACTCAATCCGGTTTAGGTATAGATCCGTGCTCGAACCACACACATCCACAGCTAGCGAGTCAAACACTGACTGACCGTTGCCATGCGGCCAAAAACCAACAGTGCTCAGCTCGGCCCGCGGCACGTTCGAACGCAGCAATGTTCGAGCTGCCGCGCGCGCAAAACACGTTTACATTTGCACGCGCCTGCCGCGAGCGAACGTGGCACGCACGCCATTGCGCGTAATTTGGATGTGGCTTAATATTCGCCAAGTCTGATGTGGCCAAAGAGAATATAATCACTAGATGTGGCTTTGTCGAACTTTATGTCGGTGACATATCATACGACGAATACGCAATAAAAGGCTGAGTTTCTGCGCTGTGACGATTTGAGATGCCCTGCCTGCCTAGTTTAATTGCTTAAAATGATCCAACGAATTTAGCATTGGTTCTTTGGCTCTCCGGCTCGTGTCCACTGTCGGACTGCAAATGAAGCTGAGGCTATAATGCTGGCGCTACACCTAACCAATCAATTCTATCATCAACGTATGTACACAAATATCAGTTATTAAGTTTACTCTTAAGATAGGTTACGTAACATCACACTGTGATACATACGGAGAGTGAATTAACCTTTCTTTTACCATAATTTTCTTTTTTATTCATTAAAACTACACACATAGGCATGCGTTATTGTTGCTAAATAAAAAACACTTCAATTGGCATGGCAACCCGACCTGCGGCAATTGCAAATTGACAGATTTGACCTCTTTGACATTACTGAAGGTTAAACTGGTTTAAATTTGTTAGTAGTCGAGTGAAAACTTGGTGATTATAATTTAAATCTGTATCAAGACATTTACTAAAAATTAGAACATATTAACCATGTCGCTGAAGAAACTTAGCATTGATGCCCTCGATTTAGCTGAGAAGCGTGTTTTAATCAGGTAATAATCAATTTCATCATTTTATTCTACCCGTCTTACGTTTAGTTCCAAAAGTAATCAACTAAATTGAAATTTTAGGGTTGATTTCAACGTTCCGTTGAAGGAAGGTGTAATTACTAATAATCAGCGTATTGTGGCTGCCTTGGATACAGTAAAATATGCTCTGGATAAGGGCTCCAAGTCAGTGGTTCTTATGTCACACTTGGGCCGACCGGACG
Source organism: Notocelia uddmanniana (assembly GCA_905163555.1). Lineage (NCBI taxonomy): Eukaryota > Metazoa > Arthropoda > Insecta > Lepidoptera > Tortricidae > Notocelia > Notocelia uddmanniana. Next base: position 10,607,415 of record LR991052.1, on the reverse strand, counting down.
GTCAACCTAACCTGAAGTACACGTTGAAGCCGGTAGCAGAGGAGCTGAAAAAGCTTCTAAATAGGTAAAATATGCTTGTACTTTATTTTGTTTAAGATATACTGAATTTTGAATGTCATTGGACCAGCCGAAACTAATTCCTCTTTGAAATTGCAAAGCCTCAATACTATAAACATTTCTATAATGCAGGGAAGTCACATTCCTCCCTGACTGTGTGGGACCTGAAGTTGAGACTGCCTGTGCTGATCCTGCACCAGGCTCCATAATCTTACTTGAAAACCTTCGGTTCCACATTGAAGAGGAGGGCAAGGGTGTAGATGCTAGCGGAGCTAAGGCCAAGGCTGACCCAGAGAAGGTCAAAGCATTCCGAGCAAGCTTGAGAAAGCTGGGTGATGTTTATGTCAATGATGCATTCGGTAAGTACATTGCAGGAGTTTGATATTTGTATAATTATTAATTAATGCCAAAACTTGTATGGCAGCAAAAGTTGAGCATGCCAGAAGAGAAATCCAAGTCTTATCATGAAAATAACATTATGTCTGTGTGGGGTGAGATTGCATAATAGGGTGTAGTACGGCTCTTCTCAGGTGAATTTTTCGCTTCGAGCCTTAATCTTTCAAACAAAGGCCATTGTCTCTATTATCGCAAAGCCGCTAGCTACCTAGTTAGCACGTGCCAGTACAACATATATTGAAAAACAACCGGTATCGTCATAGTATTAAGGTTCAAATTTTATGTCACTCATATTCTAGATATTATGTTTTGGTAGTGGTAAGACGATAGACCGCCCCTAGGCTATATGGCACTCATATTATTTTGATACTTAGTGTGGTGTTAAAAATGAAACACGGTTACTTATGATAAAGCGTTGTATATTTGTTATATAACAAAATCTAAGGTAACAATTTAAATTTAAGATTAAAAAGTTTAACGTATTAGACATATTAGAAACCGACTAAAGCCTGATTTAGGGTCGCTAAATGATAAAATAGTGTGCCCCACTTCTCATATGCCACATTTTTAATGGTAAAGAATGCAACAATTGCGAATGTTCAAGATCAAAATTCAGGATCTTGCACACCGCTCTTCTCATAAACCTATTGTATTTATGCAAAACTGCTGACCACTATGTCAGATCGCAAATCCTTATCAGTGTTTTTATTGTCACTATGCGTCGGCGTCACATCAGAGGTGCTAAATTCACAGTATCGTTATTTTAAAGAAAAGAAGAATTAATAATGCTTGCAGCTGCATCTTAGTAAATTATTACATTTACCACCGCAAGCTAATAATTTAAATAAAACAATATAATAAATAACCACGTTTCATTTTTAACACCACACTAAGTATCAAAATAATATGAGTGCCGTATGAAGTACCGGGCGGTCTACCGTCCTTCACTACCAAAACGTAATATCTAGAATATCACTGACATTAAATTTGAACCTTATTACTATGAAGATATCAGTTGTTTTTCAATATGAATGTTCTACTGGCACGTGCTAACTAGGTAGCTAGCGGCTTTGCGATAATAGAGACAATGGCCTTTGTTTGAAAGATTAAGGCTTGAAGCGAAAAATTCACCTGAGAAGAGCCGTACTATAAAAAACAGTGTCAAAATGAAGAGTGTAGGAGGATGTAATAACAAACATTCAGGAGGGTTTAAACACTGTAGGCCCGAATAATTCGAAAGATTTCAACTACGTATTTTTGACGATACTACGAGATTTGATTAAATTACTATTTCAGTACAAAATAAATCTAAATAATTGACCGCTTCTTTGTGAACAAATCTTTACGTGATTTGCAAAATGTGTTCAAGACAAAATGTCTCAAGATGGTGTCAAGTCAAAAAAGTAGTAGGCGGCTACGTACACTCTAATCTAAAGGCATGGTGTTAGACTTGAGATTTTTCAACTTGTGATTTGTTTTAAAAAATTAATATCTCTTAAATTGAGGCCTATGCTCAGTAGTGGGCGATTGCGGGCTGAAAATGATGATGATAAAATTATGGGTTTTTAGACTATAATTAAACCACATTATATACTCTAATTTGCTTTATAATTGTTGTTTTAAATCTATCGGGTTATAAGGGCCCACAGTGTATAATGGTTGGGCACATAGAGAGGATAGCTCAAGGGAACTAACATAGTATAAGAGAAGAGTGGATCTTCTTCTTTTTCTTATGGTGCCTCTCCAACTAGTGAAGGTTGGCAGTCAGCTCCGCATATCTCTTTTGGTCTTTTGCTAGGTTGAAAAGCTCCGCGGCACTTGTGATTCCTGTCCATTCTCGCCACAACCACGATTTCTTCCTACGGCCAACTGATCTTTTGCCTGCCACTTTGCCCATTATAATTAATTGCAAGAACTCATATCTAGAGCAGGGGGGCGACACGGCCTATCGGTGTGAGTCGAGCGCCGGTGACCTTGTAACGTCACGTCTGTTGCATAGGGTTGGCAATGTAGCTGCCTTAGCAAGAGGAAATAATGTTAATTCAATGATCATGATATTCATCAATCAAACACCGGGAAGCTAGTCAAATTTAATCTATAAGTTTTGATTACAAACAGACAGACACATGCACTGAGTCAGGAGAAAACTTACTTAAAGCTCGTAAAATAAGTACCTACAAAACTTCTCATAATATGGAAACTTACTTTTCTTGTGTAAATCTAAGCTTCACATGAATATAATTGTATACTAAAATAATAACAATAATATAAAAAAATATTTTTTTAAACCTCAATCCATAGAAATTATGTGACATGAAATGAAGTCATTCACTGCGACCGCGACACCCGCGTTAAGTATAATTTGAAAGACTCAATTGACATTTCATCTATTTCGCCATTTCATTTTTTTTTGTTTAATTTATTCCGAAGATGTAGGTACTTCTTAATGTATTGCAAGTCAAAATGCATCCATACTCATACCAACCTTTCGTCTTTCTTTAGTCTTTCGAATTAAAAAACGGATTTTAGGTGAAGTCTTAATTCTAAATGTAGGGAAGGACACAACATATAAAATTTTATAACTAACTTATCTGGATCGGTAGGTAGCCTAAAGTAGCTTTTCCCTTTGTGGCTTTTGGTATTACTGTCACAACCGTAGACACAGAAATAAAAAGCTCCAGCCATAGTTGATTACATTGAATTACAAATGATAAATTCTAACGAATTTCAAGTAAAACTACACGCCCGCTACCGGCCGATCGATCTCTGTTGTGTGAGCGCATGTCACGCGAGCGAATGTTGAAGCGAGCGGTACCCCTGCGATTCATCTTGCCGCGGCTAGCTGTCCACACACCGCGCGCCCCTCGCGCACCCCCGTTCACGTCCGGACACGCACACATAGCCGCGAGACGGGTTTACAGCACACATGCTTCGGTGTCGCTTCTTGTTACGTTAGTATATATCTTCTTTGTCTAGAGTGCCTAAGAACGTGACCCAGATAGGCAACCTTCCGTTTTTTAATGGTTGACAATTTAATGACTGCCGATTTCTCCCAGCCCGGCGTAGCACTTCAACGTTCGCCACTCGATGTGTCCAGCTAATGCCCAACATACGTCTATAGGCCCACATCTCGAATGCTTCTATACGTTTTCGGAGATCCTCTTTTAGTGTCCAGGCCGCATCCGTATAAAAGTATTGGCTATATATAACACTGCAGTAGACGAGTGCGTAAAGATATCTTGAGGCTGCGACTACAAAGGATCTTTTTCATGCCATTAAAGGCGCCACGGGAAATTGAAGAGAAGAGTGGATGGGACATTTAAAACAAGAAGAGCTCACCAAACTCGTAAAACAGATCATAGGAACTTTGTGGACTGGACACCAGCGGACAGTGGGGCCCCGCTGCACGCTGGCTTCCAGTCCACATGATAAGCTCATGTCGAAAATATCTAAACCCAAGGGCATTCATGAGGAAAGTTATATAAGAATCAACTAAAGAAGTTTGTCATGGTTATAAAAAATGTAAGTTCGTGATCTCTATCCACCTCTCTTTGAACAAAAGTGATCATATGCATGTATTTAATTAGAAATAAAAAAACTATGTAGCTCACCTGGTTTACCTTGCTGTTCATGGCTGTGAAGCTAATCAAGTAATCACTTTTCCGACAATACTAATATATACTCATATGTTGTACAGGAACTGCTCACCGAGCACACAGCTCAATGATGGGTGAAGGCTTTGATCAGCGTGCCTCCGGATTCCTTCTCAAAAAGGAACTGCAGTATTTTGCTAAGGCTCTTGACAACCCTGAGAGGTAATTTTTCATCTTGTATGACTAGAACCTTTCATAGGGATACATCAAATTTTTATGCAAATATTCTGTGTAATTGACCCACCCTACAATAAGCTATACACACACTGTTACCGCTACTGACTAAAATATATTTCTAGGCCTTTCCTTGCTATTCTTGGTGGCGCTAAAGTAGCAGACAAGATCCAGCTCATTGACAACCTCCTTGATAAGGTCAATGAAATGATCATTGGAGGAGGCATGGCATACACTTTCCTTAAGGAAAGCAAGGGAATGACCGTAAGTACACTGACGTCAGTGCTGTCCCCGACAATATTTTACAGCTCCGCCACACTGCTCCTTAAAATGCTCATCGCTCAGTCGCGAAGTTGTCCTCTTTGTCCACACACTGCTGTACTTGCGCAATTTATCGAGAAGCTCCGCGCTAGGTCCTTTGACTCGCGCCAAAAAAACCGACAAAACGGGGAGCGGGGGGCATGACAAGTAATGTTGCCACACTATGTCTCTGCTGTGGTTGCATGTCCTCGCTACTTCCCATGCCACTCGGCGAGTGTGTGGCAGGGGTGTTACACTACTCACTCGAAAATATCTGTTACTGTAAAAATAGATTTTGATATTTTGGTGTTATACACTTATGTTGTAGTTGTACGTCATAATGCTTATAAGTCATAGGTAACAATGTCTTGCACAATTTATGATGGTTTGCCATTATTACCGACTTCAATAGAAGGAAGGAGGTTCTCAGTTCGTCTGCAGGTTTGCTTGTAAATTGGTAATTGGTAAATTGTGTATTGGTATGTATCACAGCGAAAAAATGACTCCATTTATTTATATATTTCATTTGTGATCTTTTACTGTGTTAAATTATAATTGAAAAGATTTCAATGAATATTTTGAAATTAGATTAAATTTTGTTAGCAATTCACGTATTTAACTCAACGGCAAAAAGAGTTGTAAAATGCACATAATCCAAACAAACCGTGGGCCAATTTTTTCCGCTGAGTATTTATTTTCATTGATTGACTAAAGCTTGACGTAACATTTTAAGTGAGCATTGCGACTGTTTTTGTTTTCATATTCGTTTGTGGCTAATTATTATTTAAGGCGCATGCGGTATGTCTGTAACATAATATAGTAATTGTTAATAAATAATGAATACACCAATAGGTGATTTTTATGCCCGGGTTCTATTGTTTTAAGATCGGAAATTCCCTGTACGACGCAGAGGGAGCTAAGATTGTGAACAAGCTATTGGAGAAGGCCGCAAAGAACAATGTACAGATACATCTACCGGTCGATTTCATCACTGCTGACAAATTCGACGAAAACGCTGAGGTACATATACGTAAAATCTCATTTATTGTGACACCAAAGTGACTCGTATAATTTATAAGACAATTTGACAAACGGAATCAATTACCACCACCACCACCACCACCATATCAGCCCTAGGACGTCCATTGCTGGACATAGGCCAATCAATTACATTGTAGACGAATTAAAAGCCTTAACTCCGGTCCAAATTTTTGATCTCCAGCCACCCAAACTCCAGAGTTTTATTACACGCATGACGACAGTTTGTAGAATATTCATGGTGAGAACAGTTTAAAGGCTTGCGTCGCGCACCCTGTGGGACCAAGCCTTAAGGATGAGTCACTTTACCTACACTACAGTTGCCTTCAAATATATCTATGCATACACTTACAGAAGTAATAACAGTTTAAACTCACTATTTGCGACATGTTTCGCTATTTGCGACATGTTTCGGACTACAATTGGAGTCCTTCATCAGGTTGAGTGTTGTCAAGGTTGCCGACCGGGCGATATTGCCCTCCGCTAGGCACGCAGCTCGCGGGCGTAGGCGGGCGGTGGCGGGGCGGCGCAGTCATGCGCTAGAGTTGATGTTGACTGTTACACCAAATTGTCCAAATTGACCGATGCCAGGGACATCGAACTCGCTCTGTCGTCACGGTTATTGGAGAAGGCACACAAACTTAAGACACACACATAAACTTAAATCCTCGAAGAACAGCCTTCCACGCTCGCGGGAAAAACCCAGCCGCTGTCTCTATTAAAATCAGGACGACGCCCGATTTCAATAGATAAATAAATAAATAATAAATACTCGTATTAGGGGGACAATTGTACACAAATCGAACTAGTCCCATAGTAAGCTCAATAAGGCTTGTGTTATGGGTACTAGACGACGATATACTTAACTACATAGAAAACATTCAAGTCTCAGGAACAAATGTCTCTGCTCACCACAGAAACAAATGCCCTTACTGGGATTCGAACCCGGAACCTCTAGCTACGGAGGCAGTGACACTACCAAATAGCGGTAAAATACCTCCAGGGCTGCAGGTCTTCTCCACGCAAAAAAGGCCTAAGTAAATTACTGAAGTTGTCAATTGTTTTAGGCCGGCACAGCGTCTGTGGAGTCTGGCATTCCCGATGGCTGGATGGGTCTGGACGTCGGCCCGCAGTCTAGGGAGCTCTTCGCAGGGCCCATCGCTAGGGCCAAGGTTATCGTGTGGAACGGGTGAGTTTCTAATAAGACATTTACATACCTATATGTATACTTAGTTATGTTGTATTCGGTGAATAAATATACTGTCAAAATAGCAAGCAACTCTGATAAAATTCAAAAGAGAGAAGTGGCCAACACGCACTGGGCCAACATTTATCAAAATTTATCGACGCATTTATCAAAATCTGAACTGGTTTTGGTTGACGATGACAACTGTTTTCATTTATAATCGTAATATTTCAGCGTCATCTTTCTGCTTTGCCTGAAGGTTGACCGGTACATAATGCCTCATGGCATTAAGTTCGCCTTTTGTACGTTACGATTTGTTTTTCTGCAATTAAGTTGAAATTAAGAAAAATATATTAAATCCAAATTAATTTTTAAAAATGCTGTTATGATTCGTTTGACATTATTTCCTTTACATTTGTGTTGGCGAAATGTGGCGCCAACCACCGGTTACACCTTTGTGGAAAGTACGTGTTGTCAATCATGCATGCAATTGATCGGGGTGCTCCACCAGGTCCTTTGACTCGTGCCCAAAAACGGACTAAACGGGGCGGTGGGCATGACGAGTAACTTTTCCTCGCTTCTTCCCATGCCACTCGACGAGTATAATGACGAATTACTGACATTAACTGTGGCGTTTGTCTGACCAGGCCAGCGGGCGTGTTCGAATTCGAGAAGTTTGCCGGCGGCACCAAGGCTTTGATGGACGGTGTTGTCAACGCTACGGTTAAAGGGACCACCACTATTATTGGTAAGTGTCTAGTGCCTAGTGCCCACTATTATTGGTAACTGTCTAGTGACTGAGTAGTACGCTCGGTTCTCCATAAAAACGTATTTACCCTCTCATTTTAAAATGCCATGCTAGAATAACATGAAACTTTGTATACACAATGGGATCCGGCATATCTAGGTCTGAAATTAGTTTCTGTTCCTAGAAATTGTAAAAGAAAAAAAATACAGGATTTTTTCAGTTTTTTACAGCTTGTATGAAAACCTTAATAATCGCTGTATTTTTTCTCCATTATAATTTCAAGCAACAGAAACTATGTTCCGACCTAGATATGCCGGATCCCATTGTGTATACAAAGTTTCATGTTATTCTAGCATGGCATTTTAAAATGAGAGGGTAAATACGTTTTTATGGAGAACCGAGCGTACTGCGCCCTCTTAACTTTCAGTACATTTAGTTGCCCCACACGCTATGACTTCATATCAAGTCGATGTATAAAGGTCTCCGTGCTATCAGGTAAAGTTAATTTTCAGTCTTTTGCTACAAAGACTAGCGTGTGAGTCACAACTTACGGAAACTACCGCGATGGTGAAGAGGTTACAATAAGTTCGTCTGAATATTAATATAAAAAACGAAACAAGGAAAATCTTTGTAATGCGTAGCTTTAGTAAAGTTTAACACTGTGTCCTGTGACTGTATTGCGTAAAATTCACATATGTAGGGTAGGAGGTAGCGCTCGGCTTCATTGTGACGTAGTGAGTTTTTAATATTTCCACTAGATCACTATATTTTTTCTTTGTATGTACATACATACGTATGAGTTTAAAATCAAATGACACGTCATGTTTGAATATAAATTCGCCGACAAGTTTAAAAGTCCAAACACGTCTTGTCCGATATTCGTTTAGTTTGTAACCTCGTTATGAAGGCATTGGATCGTACGCGCTCCCGTTCGGAACTTTCAATGTTATTAGGTTTCTAGTTAGAAAATGCTATGCTGCATAAAATACGTGTTTTATGGTCTGACCGGCATTAACAAGGCTCTGGTAAATTCCGTACAAGATCTAGGGTGGTTCTCTAACCACGAAACGACCGCAAGTGGTCTTCCACGCAAAATAGGCACGTTGGGTGTCGATTTACGGAAATAAGCCCTGTAATAACTAATTGGCCTCACCGGCAATATATCCTACCTACACCAACCACACTAGATGCAATTTGAAAGTTAAACGCTGTACGTATCAGTTAATTTCAAAACGCTTGGTCGATAAAAGTGGTTAATTGATTATAATTGATTGATTATTGAGGTTGCCTTGTATTGACAGAATCCGCATTTACAGGCTCTCGCTGTAAGGCGCAGGCGAGCCGCTTCTTTGGACGAGTATGAATTAGAGTATAACTAATACGAGGCCAGGATGGCATTTACGGTCGAAGCATGTATAGTGCTTTTCTCAAAAAAATCACCGAAAATTTAAACTTATAAGAAATAATATCCAAACTATATTCTAGACAGTAATAAAAAGACGCGTTGCAGCCCCCCTTACGCACGGCGTGCCCCGCATTCAGCCCGACCGCCAACACTTGATATGTAATGGGTTTTCCATACTTACTTCCTGGTCAGTAGCTGCGATTTCCTGGACACTTCAGATATTGGTCCAGGATCGGTTATTTTCGCATGGTACATTTGTAAATAATGATTTATTACTAAATTAGTTTATAATCGGATTACGGTCTGAATGGAAAATATGAAATATCAAATAACAATTGATTTGTCCTGTTATGCGCGTGTTTTTACGCAAAAAGATTATAAGTTTAACGTGTCTGTCTATATGTGTGTCTGTGGCATCGTAGCTACCAAACGGATTAACCGATTTTCGTGTAGTTTTTTGTGTCATACATAATTTTATCCCGAGTGTTCTTAGCCATGTTTCATGAAAATCTGTTCAGCCGTTTTTGAGATATTGAGCTTTGAAATGAAAATGTCGGGGATAATTCAACTTTTTAAATTTATTACTGAATCCTTAGTTCAAAAATTTAAATTGAAAAAATATAAAATTAATTAATGAAATTTCTTATCATATAGTTTTTAATACCACGTCGGTGGCAAACAAGCGTACGTGGTTTATCAACTCCAGGGGTTTATCTTATAATTTTCAAATTACATTGCAGTTTTTGAGAAAAGCACTATATGCATCGGCTATATGTACGGATGGCAGCTAACAAAGTTAAATAAGTCTAAGGAGTTAAGGGTAAACAATAGAAATGAGAAGATTCTTGCGTATAAAAACTGTGCACTCGTATCTAGTTAGAAAGTTAATTAGAGTATGTTCACAACCTAATTAGCGTAGAGTCACGTTGCGTCAGAAAAATGCACGTCCATTTTCCAGTCAACAGGTGTATACTTGAAAATATTTTATAGGATTTTTTTTAGTAAATAATCGGTCGAATCTTAACCTTGCTGCCTACGCAGAAGGGTTCAAATTGCGATGACTTCGTATTTCAAATAATTTCTACTTTAGCTTGAGGTTAACTGCCTTTAGCTAGCGCCGGGTAATTGCGAGTAGAAATTAATGTTTAGCAAATCCAGTCAACTAAGAAAATGCGTCTAGGAAATTCAAAATGGGTATCGCTCTTTTGACGCTGATATAGTTTTATGGCGCACATCACACTAACGGTGTATAGTATGGGGTATATACATTTCTAAAGGAAAATGTGACACCCCCGGAGTTGCAGGCATCCATAGGCTGCGGTGACCGCTTACCATCGGGCGGGTCGTACGCTTGTTTGCCACCGACGTGGTATTAAAAAACCGGCCAAGTGCGAGTCGGACTCGCGCACGAAGGGTTCCGTACCAGAAAAAAAACGCCGACAATTACTATGTTGTATGGGAGACTCCCTTAATTATTATTATTATTTTGATTTTAGTATTTGTTGTTGTAGCCACAATAAAAATACATATCTGTGCAAATTTCAACTGTCTAGCTATTACGGTTCTTTAGATCTAGCTCGGCGAGTGGTAGCCATGAAAAAGGGCTAACTTATCACGTTTTTTGTGTGGGACCCCCCTTAATTATTATTATTATTTTGTTTTTAGTATTTGTTGTTATAGCAGCAACAGAAATACACAATCTGTGAAAATTTCAACTGTCTAGCTATTACGGTTCTTGAGATACAGCCTGGTGACAGACGGATGGACGGACGGACAGCGAAGTCTTAGTAATAGGGTCCTGTTTTTACCCTTTGGGTATGGAACCCTAAAAAGTAGTTATAAAGAAAACCACAACAAGAACATGTAAGCATAGCTCAGGTAGACAACAGGCGGACTTATCACAAAAGATCATCCGCGTGCTAATTAGAGCACGTCAAGCTATTAAAAATGCATACATCAGATTTACCAAGACCTTACAGGCCGCATAAATATTTACACCAAACATTACGGTCACGGCCACAATTCGCCTGCTGCGTGCTAACTTAATTGCAAACTTTTGCTGCATGATAAGATAAATTCGAATTTCGAATATCCAAGAATATCCTAGCCCCTTGTACCGTTAATTGCTATTAAAGGTTACCTTTGACTAAATGGCGCAACTTTCCGGGAAATGAGGCAAATGTACAGTAACAAGATGTCACTATATGGATAGCGACATCATTTGGACATTCTATTAATATTGGGGGACAATCTTACACAAATCGACCTAGTCCCAAACTAAGCAAAGCTTGTACTATGGGTACTAGACGACGATATACATACTTATATAGATAAATACATACTTAAATACATAGAAAACATCCAAGACCCAAGAACAAATATCCGTGAAAAATGCACAAATAAATGCCCTGGCCGGGATTCGAACCCGGGACCTCTAGCTTCGGAGGCAGAGTCACTACCAACTAGGCTAAACAGGTCGTCAAAATTCTATTCAATTACTTTATTTTGTTTTAGATTATTTCAACAAAATATTGTATGTTTGCTTGCATGGAGAATACAAGGCTTTTTTTGACTAATAAAGAATTAGGTATGAATTAAGAATTCATTTCATCACAAAAAAATAAATTAATAAATATGATCAAAATCTTAGAAAGATGTGATACTTGAAAGTTTCGATTAAATATGTATTTTTACAGAGTAGGTAGTGTAGGTATGATAATTGTATGGTAATTATAACCTAAACGTAACATTTCACGACCAAAAAAGCAAATTACCCGTTTTTAACCGACTACAAAAAATGGAGGAGGTTCTCAATTCGTCGGGTTTTTTTTAATGTTTGATCACCGATTACTCGGAGACTATTGAACCGATTTAAAAAATTCTTTTTTCGTTTGAAGGGGTATGTTTTATTGTTGGTCCCATTGTCATCAAGTCTGGATCTGATGACGGGATCTTGGAGAAATCAAGGTAAAATCCGCAAATTATATAGTAGGAGAGGCCGAGTAAGAGTGGAAAAATATGGAATCGTTTTTTTTTGTTAAAAATTTTCTTGTTGCATACAGTAGTAGTACGGGGCCTCTGTTATGTATGTGACGTCACATACCACTGTTAATTGTATGGCTCGTCACAGTGAAAATCAATATGAAAGCTGATGGAAGCTGCTAGAGATCTCATATTATTGTCACAGTGACAAGGTACGAAGTGGCAAAGAAATGAAATTGGTTGGCTGTTCATACTTGCACCGCTTACTTGCTATTGCTTGCTTACTTGGTGATTGAGTCTGAGAATTCAGCCGAAAATGTCGGTTACGTAATAATATGTTACGCTGACTTTGAACTGATTTTAGAGCAAATAACTTTATTATTGAAAGGAGATATTGAAAGGAGAGTGATAGCTGGGAATCGAGTGAATGGGGCACTTCACGCCTTTATGAGTAGCCAGAAAGTGTCAGAAAAGGCGCGGCTGGCCGTGCATAGAGGAGTGTTGGTGCCGACACTAATGTATGGTAGTGAAAGTTGGGTGTGGCAGAAGAAACATCAGAGTCGAGTGAATGCAGTGGAAATGAGAGCGCTGAGAAGTATGTGTAGCGTTACTTTGAGAGATAGAGTGAGAAACACCGTTATAAGACGGAGGTGTGGAGTGAATGAAGATATAGTGACAAAAATTGAGAAAGGTATGCTAAGATGGTTTGGACATGTAGAGAGGATGGATGAAAGAAGATTGACAAAACGAGTGTATGAAGGAAGAGTGGATGGAAAAGTTGGAAGGGGAAGACCTCGGCGAACGTACTCCGACCAAATCGGAGACATTCTGCAGAAAGGCCAGGTCAGGAGTACCCTAAATCGGCGCGCATGCATGAAGAATGTTATGAAAGTTCATGAAGCGAAAGTTGTATGTCAGGATCGTAGCAAGTGGAAATCCGTGATCTCTGCCTACCCCTATGGGAAACAGGCGTGATTATATGTATGTATGTATGTATGTAACTTTATTATTCCCAGTCCAGCTTTGACTTATCTTCGAAGTGAATGTGGAATTGGTAATTCACAGAAGTATATAACATAATCGCCACGCTTGGCATGCGGGATGGCGATCGCAGTATCTCCAACGCACTCCGGGGATGCCATTGGTCTTGTTCGTAGTTTTAGGACATACCCGGGTCCACGGGGGGAATTGGTATTAGAGGTATCAACCACAGAATGTGACTAATGTTACGACAAATTAATGCCGTTGTTACATTGATATAGGATTGAAAGTCGTTGTAAGGTTATTTTTGAGCTGTTACGAACAGTCCTTCTGGTAACTCAGGGCAGGGTTTGGTTTTAAGGGATAAAAACATAATATATGTATTGGCTGTTAACTGCAACTATCTTAATGTTACTCGTACAACCTCAGTTTTAGATTTAGTTTTAGTTTATCGGATCCATAGATGCACCCCGTGCCTCATCCACGCTAAGCGGACTCCTTTTTGTGACTACACTAGAATTAGATTGCTTCTCTAGATGTAAGCCTTATGTCGACTTTGCTTTTGTCGTCCAAAATAAATTTTATCCTATTCTATTTTTACTGAACGGGACTTACATAAACGTGTTGCCTACACGTTTTTGTAAGTTAGCTTTACCTTTGCTTATGTTTATTTACGATCACGTTTTGGAATTGGTGTGAGCTAAAATTATGTGTAAGGTGTCGGTTTAATTTTGGTTTTAACAATCTACGGCTCACATTTTGAGTTTATGTGACCAGTTAATGTTACATGTTTTATAATATGAACGTATAGCTTGTGATAGTGATAAATGACTAGCTGATCTTGTGTAACACCAATAAGAATTTGAAAAAAATACTCGCAATGAGTCATGAAACGATAAGCCATGGTAGCCGAGTTGTTCAGGCATGTCGAGATGACGGAAACCTGCAGGCATTTACATATGTGAAGCTCCCAAACCGCAGTTCAGTGTGGGAACTATATTCCCACTAATCTTTAATTCGTTGAGACGGCGGACTTCATTCTCCAATGGTGTAATTACGCAACGACACAGGGCGGCAAACCGCCAAAACGGCCTAGCCCTTTTTAAGTGCATTACTTTTTACCCGTAACTTACAGGGCGGCGAAACTTAATAGCCCCAGGGCGCAGAGTTATGAAACACGCTTCTGTGTTCATGTTACTATCTCTTCTACGAGAGTACATTCCAATTTGGATTTTATTTTGTTTAAGAGAAAGGAAGGCGCAGCGTGGGTTAGCCCCCCCCAGAAGGTGGACTGATGACCTGGTAAAGGTTGCAGGAGTCCACTGGATGCGGGTGGCGCAGGATCGGTCATTGTGGCATTCTTTGGGGGAGGCCTATGTCCAGCAGTGGACGTCTATCAGCTGATTTTTTTTAAATTAAAAATGGGATTGCTCTTGCGTCTATCTAGCCAGGGAGCAAAGATGAGGCCGACGATGATTATGATGAAGAGAGACTCTTTAATCTAAATATTTTACATTGCCTTTTATATTGTTATGTATTTGGACACCAAGTACTTCCTACTTCTCTGTGCATAATAATTATTACCACGCGGACCTCTAACATTTTTTTACTAATTTTTCATGTTAAGCTAGAGGAAATGTGTGCCTAAAAGTGAATTGAAAGTGTTGGTGCGCTAATTGTTTTACCATAAATCCGATACCTTATCAGGGATCAGAAATTCGGATACTTTTATACCTACACTTCGGCCTCAGTACCTACACCGCGTTGTTGTTGAGTAGCATGGAGGCGGACTTAATTTAATTTTACTAATGCCGGGATTTCCCGGAATACCGAAAATTAGGATAACATAAAAACATACATATTCCGTAATCAATACACAATACCTATGATGCTCTTAAACGGACCACCACAATTTTTTTTGATTCAACCACCACCACCACCACAACCACATCAACCCTAGGACGTCCACTGCTGGACATAGGCCTCCCCCAATTTCATGGGGGGTAAATGCCATAATCGCCACGCTTGGCATGCGGGTTGGCGATCGCAGTATCTCCACCGCACTCTAGGAATGCTGCTGCCCATTCCCCGGTGGTCTTCCCCGGTGATTCAACCTGTATTGCTAAAATCTACTGAAAATAGTCATGACCTAAAAAACCTTTTCTTTATGCTTTATACAATCCCCGAATCCTGGAAACTAGTAAATAATAGAAAATGGAATCCTGGAAAATAATAGAAATATTAATTTTAAGAAGCCGCTGCTTAGCTTTTTCCGGGATTTTCAAATTCAAATCTTGTGCCCAACAGTGAGACCATAAGCTGATGATAATGATGTGTTGCTGTTGTTCACACCTATTTTTTCTTTGCGACAGGCGGTGGTGATACTGCCACCTGCTGCGCCAAGTGGGGCACAGAAGACAAAGTCTCTCACGTGTCGACCGGTGGCGGTGCGTCGCTTGAGCTCCTTGAGGGTAAGTTTTGTTGAAATTTCTTTTCGTAGCTACTAGTTGACGGGAGAAAACTGTGTAACCTTTGAAACAGGTATACGTCACACACGTAGGTATGTATCACAAGCGGTTCTAACGCTGCGTTTATAAACGGCGGACACGTGTTGGGACTACGGAAAGACTTTCCTTAAACACTTATAGCCCTTATAGGCATAATCACATATTGTATTCTGCTGCTACTTTCTATTAGGTAATAAATGCGACCTACAATAAAGCTCGAAACTCACAGAGCGGGCACGGCGCGGTGCGGGGCGGAGGCGATTTTGCATTTTTAATCTTCCCGAAACAATTAACTCGACAGTTGATTACTGCATCATATGCCACACACGCCGCCTCCGCTCCACCGCGCTACCGAATACCGCGTGGTTTTTTGGTGCGACGTGCTTCGGACCGCGTTTGCTTTACCGAAGAACCGCCTCAGCATTATCTAAAGCTTGAAACGCGCTTTAGATAATAGTTTATTATCAAAGTCTCGATTGCTGTGTCCTTAAAGAACTGTAAAAAGTGCGAGTTAAAAGGTTCCGTACCTGCGTTACTCTATACCAGAGACTTCTTATAGGTTTTCCTCTAATTCAGAGGTCATAAAATATTTTCTGTAGTATTACAATAATTAAAGAATTTATAAGAGATTGGTAAGTTTCGAATTTTTTTTTAAATAACTTTATGACCATTTAGAACTACAGTATAGTTCGTTTAATAATATATTTACTTTTCTGAACAATAATTTAAATATTCTTAGCACTGCTAAAATACCGCCGCCGCGATAAGTACTCATGATTAAGTACCGCAAACTGGTCTGAAACATGTCGAACAATATTCGACCTTAAAGACGTGATTGACCCGTTTTATTATATTTCAATAATTAAGTTTTCTAAATAAAATAAAGAACAATAATTATAAACAGAAAGTCACGAAACAATTTTCATTCCATAAGACAAAAACAGTAATAACAACTAATTAATACAAATCAACAAAAATAAATATAACACAAACTTTTACTATAAAAATCCGCGACCGTTGCATGTTGCATAGCTAAATTTCCCTGGGACGCGAGGCAGCTCATCCCGTCGCTGTATGCAAGCTATTTTCACTTGTCTGTCAGAGAAACTTACAATATGACAGGCAAATGCTGGGGACTCGCTACTAAATGCAAGTGATGCCCATATGTGTGATGTCAAAGTAATGGCAAACATAAAAAAACGAAATGTCACTCCTATCTATCATAGCCGACTTTTGACTTCGAATGCGAACGCATGATTCGCATTAAGAATAAATCAAAAAGTACGGTTTAAATTCGATCTCCGTCAATTCCACCCGAATCCCATTATCACATGATTGAATGTAAGAGGAATCGAGCGAATTTCTTTCATATTGCGAGTATACTTATTCGGGTTATGCCTAAACTGACTGAAAACATCATACCTGGATCAGGTTGATCCAAGTTGGTTCTCGATTTATACATACTACTAAATGGCTTAACATTAATGGCAAGATGAGTAAATGCTACGGACTACATACCCTTGAGTGGATGAAGATTTCTTAAGGGTGATTTACTTTGCTCTATTCATGAAATAAAACATTGAGGCATGCATTACGCCTAAGTTGTTCCTAACAGAGCGAATTCCATGAACCACGAAAGCTTAGGGAGCATACCCAAACTACGTGACCAAATATGCCATGACCGTCTAGTTTTCACGTAGTATAATTTATAAATATTTTTTTGCAGAAAGTTAAAAAAATGGCTCTTGATTGTATTTTCTCACACTGCCTCTAATGTATGACGTCGAGAGTGCAAGCGTAGTTAAAATGTAATTGTATTCAAAAGTAAAAAAAAATCATCACCATCATATAAGAGTGCCACATGACCGGTCCTCCGGGCGAGGCACATTGCACGTAGAACCGATGGGCTTTGGGGCGGAAAGGTTCTCGAGTGACGACCACGTACTGGACGGCGCAGCGTGGGTAGGCCCCCCACAAGGTGGACTGATGACCTGGTAAAGGTCGCGGCAACCCCCGGGGGATACGGGTGGCGCAGTACCGTTCAGCAGTCGAAGTCCAGCGGCTGATATGATGATGATGAAATAAAAACAAAAAACAGAAATAATATATTATTAAATCGTCAGATCTCTCAAGTCTTCAATAAAAACGTTCCCAGCGTCAACCCACTCGGCCACATTGTAGATCACGGGAGCAGTTATTTATTACTGCTTCCTTATCAACGGCCTCGGAAATTAGTGATGTGGCGAAACTGGAATTTAGTGATGGGGTTTGTTTCTTAAAAATATTCCACTGGCTACGTGACGACACACTGAACCCCCCCCGGTGACCAAGAGTGGTATTTTGACGACCCCCTCCCCACACTAAACAAGTCACGTAGTTTGGGTACGTTCCCTTACGGTAAAGTTAAAGTTATCAAAAAGTTAAATGCACTCGCACGGAGAACTTACTTTCCGGACTGTGTTTCTACAGTTTTATAAAGTAATTTTATTAGTTTGCTTCCGCTGAGGTTTCCCAAGCTACAGTTTTTCATATTTGTTTCATGAGAAATTGCTAACATTTATCACTGTGTTTACAATCAGATACATTTATTTATTTGGCTGTTTCATTGAAAAAGTCAATGGTGCACCAGTGCATGAGATGAATGAATGAATTTTATTTATTTATTTTATTTTATTGAACACCTATGACTAGTTTAGTTGTAAATTACAACTTGTAATATAAGTGCAAATTTTGCATCGCATGTACCATACAAGCTGCAATAAATTGTAACAATAAGACGAAAATGTGATATACGGTACCATACCTGCAGCCAAAAACCTTAGCCATTACCATGCTTATACATGGTATAAATCGAGGTCAAGTAGACAATCCATAAGTAGTAAACATGAATGTGTTTACAATTCTGTCGAAACCGGACGTGATGTCAAAACACTGCCATTTTTGCACATGCAACTTGACTATTCTGTATGTCTTTAACCATTAAACACGTTCATTTGTACTGCGTCATACAAGTTTATAATAACCAGTGATCTTAACTTTTGTAGCATTTTCGGTGCAGCGTAGTGGTGTTAACGGAATTGGGATAAATGATTTAAATTCTTATGATTCAAATCATTAGCGTTTATATTAAACTTAATTAACAGTTTAAATTGTATTTGTCCATACCAACTCCGTTAATATAGATGTAATCTAGATGTAAGCTTGTATTGCTGTGCCCTTACGGGGTCCATTTTATTACTCCCATGTAATATCATGGTTACATTATGTGTGCAATAAAGAATTATGATTTCGATTTGCCACCACTACGCTGCACCGAAAATGCTACAAAAGTTAAGATCACTGATAATAACAAGAGTATAGATAATCGATGGGATGGTATTTATACTCGTAAATATTTAGTTCTATGTTTCTGTACCTCATTATCAGAGAAAATACCTTATATAAGTTGATTTTATGAGTAAGCGTTTGTTTGGCAACGCCACGTGCACCGACGTCATGCCTATGCATAAAAGAGCCCTAAGAGCGCTTGTTCTGCTTGACTTTCAATTGTTTTACTTTGTTTACGTAGTCGCTGAATTTAGGGTCGCGTTTACTTGGAAATGGCGTTATTTGAAAGTTTCAAATAGTTTATAAAGAAAATTTTGCTGGTGATTACGCTCTTTTCTAGGGTTCCGTACCCAAAGGGTAAAAAACTAAACCCTATTACTAAGACTCCGCTGTCCGTCTGTCACCAGGCTGTATCTCATGAACCGTGACAGTTCGACAGTTGAAATTTGCACAGATGATGTATTTCTGTTGTCGCTATAACAAGAAATACTAAAAAAACAGAATAAAATAAATGTTTAAGGGGGATCCCATACAAAATTTTTTTTTTGCAGTTTTTATAGATAATGGTACGGTAGTCCGACTCGCGAGTTTTTTTTATGTGCGCATTGCGTAAGTTAAGTAACTATATCTGCGCTAAATCCTGCTTATGAGGCTAGCGTTTCTGGGTCAAATCCTGGTAAAGCCCATATGTGTAATGATCACGAAAAAGCTTTATTTCTAATTATAGAGCCCTGATCTCGTCTCGATCAGCGTCTCATATTCAGATACGAGACGCTTATTGGCTTTCAGGTTAAGGCAACGACTCTAGTACAAATTTACTACACAGAGTAAAGATATTAGATTCTGTCATGAATATACTACAGTACCTATAGAGCCAGTTTTGAAACATGAATAGACTGCAGTAGAGCAAGTATTAAATAAGTACTTAATCTTGTATATATATGTATTTACTTAACTTTAGTAGTAAGTATATGAACCTATACCTTTGTCTGATATACGAGTCTTAGGCTGGGTTGCACCGACTTACGATCACAGACTGATCAACGTTAAATATGGCGCCGGCAGCTGTCATTCCATAGAAACTCGTCAAACTTTCCATACATTGAAATTTTAACGAACACAGCTTACGATTACAGACGGTTTGGTGCAACCCAGCCTTAGTTTAGTTTTGAGATAAAATTGACGACCGCAAGATTCCGTATGAGTAGACTTATCAACAAAGGCTCGTTGAGATGCTTTCTAATTGGTATGATATACGAGGGATGTTCAATAAATTCTCGGTATTGACATCTTTTAAACCTCTTTGGTAAACTTTTTAATACCGGCCGGTAAAAGTCATTCATTAATATTTAAAAAAAGTAAAATTCAAACGGCGATGGTCTTTTGTTTTTTTGCAAGTACCGAACAAACGTGATTACAATGAACGTTTTTTCAATGTTGGTTAATTAGAGAAAAGGGTGTAAGTGTTAAAGGAGAGCACTATACTAATATTATGTGCCAAATAAGGGAAGCAATCAAACAACAGAGAGGGAAAATTAGCCAAAGGTGTTCTGCTTCTTCACGACAACGCCTCTGTGCATAGTGCTCATATTGCCAAGGCTGCTGCTCTTGAATCTGGACTCGAAACTATTAAATACCCACCGTATAGTCGAGACTTGACCCCGAGTGACTTATATTTGTTTCGCAATCTCAAAAAGAATCTACGTGGAAATTAATTTTCTAACGATGAAGCATTGAAGACAGTAGTGTAGTAGCATTTTGACACCAAAGACAAAAAATATTTTTATGAAGGGTTAAATAAACTAATTGACCGGTCTTATAAGTGCATAAACATAGGAGAGGAGTATATTGAAAAATAAAAATAAAACACCTATAATATTCTTTTCTCAAACATGCAATGAAATATTGATATTATGTTCCTTATAATAGGCTGCGAAGTATGACGTTTCAGGTGCGGCTAGGACAAGAGGTAGTTAATGGAATTTCATACAAATCTTGCAGGCCTAGGCCTGCAAAGTCCTCTTTTTTAATTTCCATTCCACATAAATTTGTGGCACAGGCATCATGACATTCTGCCACTAGGCGTATTAAAAATAAAACTTTCATTTTTTTGTTGTTTATTTCATTGCACGTTTGAGAAAAGCACTATACATACCTCGGCGGGAAATATGGGGTTGCCGGCCTTAGACCTATCCGCCCTCGCTTCGCTCAGCCGTCTATATGTCTTCGGCCGGCAACCCCTTTTGTCCCGGCCTCTGTAGTAATGTACTATTTGTTTTCATTCTAATGCCGAGAATTTATTGAACGCCCCTCGTAGGTTCTGCTAGAATTATTGTGTACTAGTGTTGTCCACATATATGTAGTTAAATATTTCATTTGTTTTATTACAGGTAAAGTACTGCCTGGTGTAGCTGCTCTTTCGGACGCCTAATTTAGATTATTATGTATTACCTTATTAAAACTTAATTAATATAAGTAAGAGTTGTTGCAATGTAATCGCTTCGAAAGCAAAAGTGAATGTTCATAGTAGTTGTTTAAAGTGTATATTTGTGAAAAAGTGTTAGCAGCCCGTTGAATAGCATAATATATATGAGTAATAAAGTTCCATTAAAATTAACTTTTGTTTCTGTCATCTACGTTAATTACATCTAAGACAGTGCTTATGTACAGTTAGCATCAAAAGTAGCTACGCATATGAAAAGTTGAAAAAACTTGACCCCTTAGGCGCTGATCATGTAAAAACAGAGAATAGAATTATTTAGTTCGTCCATTCAGTTTTTTGCATCATCACCAGTCGTCCACTGCTGAACCTCAATTCTCTGCTGAGGCCTTCACTTCACCATCATATCCACCAATTCTCGCCACCACACCTGGTGCTCAGCTCTCCGTATCCATCGGCTTCCCGACACTCTCAGTAGGTCATCTGTTCACCCGGCGGGAGGCCGTCCCACAGGGCGAGTCGTTCGCAGCCAGTCTACTGCAGAACTCGTCTGCCCCATCGGTCATCAGCTCTTCTACAAATATGACCCGCCCATTGTCACTTCAGCTTATTTATCCTTAGTGCTATGTTGGTAACCACCGGATATCTTGTTTTCTGATTCTGTCCTTCATAGCCCTCTCCATAGCTTACTGAGCGACTTAAAATTAGTGGACGAGGCCTTTTGTAAGTGTCCATGTCTCGGCCCCGTAAGTAAGGACCATAAGGAACCAAGGTCGGTGAATTTCGACCCGAGGAATTGGGACAGTGGCGATTCAAACACGTGACGAAGCTTTCCATATGTTGCATCAGCATTCTTCTATTAGCATCCTTATCGAGGTTTCTCCCTAGCTAGACGATCTGTCCTAAATACTACTAGTGTACTCCTGAACAATTTCTATGTATCGACGGCGATTCATAGAAGATTATACATTCCCAGACCCACCGGCCTGGAAGAAACACTTAGGATCTGCAACATCTCCGTCAAGTCTTCCAGCGGTTCAGGCATAATAACTATGTCGTCCGCAAATCGAAGATGTGAAAAGTATTCGTTGTACATTGATACCCCGCCCTATTCAGACCAGTGTTTTGATTTGAAGACGTCTTCTAATGCGTTGGTGAACAGTTTCGGAGAAATATCGTCTCCCTGTCGCAATCCACGCTGTAATGGGATTGGTCTTGACTGGACATCCTGGATTTGGATCGTCATCTTAGCGGCTCTATGCAAACACTTCAGCACCCCGATGTAGTATCACCAACCGACTTGGCATCGCTGAAGGGGTTCTAGAACAGCCCAGGTTTCGATGGAGTCGAATGCATTTTCGTAGTGCATAAACGCAAGACAAAGAGGGCGATTGTACTCCTCCGTCTCAGTCTAAACAAACTGACGCAGATTCTCTGCGATTGTACAGATACAATCGCAGAGAATCTGCGTCAGTTTGTTTAGAGTGTCATTTTGAAGGGTGAAACGAAAATGTGGCTATACTCAGGTTTTTTTTTAAATTTACAATACAATACAAAAAAAACTCTTTATTGCACACCTCAATCAATTACATAGCTTATTAATATAGAGTATAAAACCTAAAACTAGAGGTAAACAACAGGCGGTCTTATCGCTAAAGAGCGATCTCTTCCAGACAACCTAGCGGGGGGAAAATAGCAACAAACCTTAGAGCATCAAACGTAGGGTGGCAAACAAAAGAATCATTTAACTCCAACTTATATACAATCACGTTAAAATTAAGCACACATACATAAATCATACTAATAAACATACTCGTACATAGATACATTATTAATACATAAATAGTAACTACAATGTCTGCCTTAGAACCGAAAGAAGCAGATAGTAGGATGAAAGAATCATGGAAGGGATAGAGTGTTCTTTTAGCTGCTAGCTGCAATTTAATTGACGGCCTGTTTGGTATTGGTAGTGACTCTACCTCCGAAGCTAGAGGTCTTGGGTTCGAATCCCGGCCAGGGCATTTGTTTGTGCTTTTATCACGGTTATTTGTTCTTGGGTCTTGGATGTTTTCTATGTATTTAAGTATGTATATCCTCGTCTAGTACCCATACTACAAGCTTTTTTTAGTTTGGGACTAGGTCGAATTGTGTAAGATTGTCCCCCAACATTTATTTATTTATTATAAATGCAGCAATTGTTCTAGCACGCCTTAATGTCACGGGGAGAGAGTTCCAAAGGAGATTAGATTGAAAAGTGAAAGAACAATCATAAAATTTTGAAGAGGACGGGACAGTGAGAAGCAGATTATGGGAAGATCTAACCGATTTAAGAAAAGTGAATCGTTCTTTATAATCGTTCGTTAATTTACTGTCCTTTATGGTGCCGCTAATGACCGCCAAGATATAACTGTATTATTTTGCATCGGACTAAAGGAAATATGCCAAGTTTAAATTGCACCTCAGTATGGCTTTGATGCAATAGCCAGGGTGTAACTCAATCCCGGAGCAATTAAATTGTGGTCGTCTCGAGTCCTTTGAAGCGCTACGTTGATAAAGTTTTCTAGCTGATCTGGTTATTTATACGGGGGGATAAAGGAGGGCAGAAATAAAATCTGCTGTAATAAGTAAATCTGTAATTTTTTCTATGGAAAACGACACTTATCTACCTTACGCACGCTCGAATACATTGCGTAATTACCCCTCTGGATATGTATTCGACTCGACGTGCAGACATGATTTTGGTATGGCAGTTATTGCGCGGAATTGCTTAGTTGAAGTTTGGTTGACCTTTAGGCTTTGTTTACCGACGAGCGAGTCGAGCAGTCGTGCACGTTGCGTAGAAGCCCTAGAAAAAGAAAAAACAAACAGCAACTTTCACACAGTTTTATGTGTAGCTGTAGACATTGTGTAACTGCGTCGGAGAATAACAACGATGGTTTGCCTAAATTGAAGAAACTTGTAAACAAATAAGAAATTGCAAAACAATAAGAAAAAATATAGCATGAAAGTGATTTTTTAGCAGTTACTGGTGTTTAGTTCTAAGGTGGTTCAGTGGTTCTGATACAAATATCTTTATTTCGTCATCACAGGTAATACGAGTATAGTAGCTGTGACAATGTGATACTCGTATACTCAGACCATGATGAGCCCTTAGTCATACGTAAACTTTTTAAACTGTGTAAAATATTACATACAGTTAATTACAGTATTTGCTTATATCTATTATAATATTACTTTATTCTTACGTTAAGTCATCAATATACAGTTATATAATTCTTTTCAAACCACATGCTCCACAATGCCGAATTATAGGTCATGTAAACCCTACCGAAAGCAAGACATTAAATCCCTTGGTATTAGCCGGGTTATAATGTTGTACTGAATTTCATTATAACCCGCTGGTTAATAATATGATTTCACTTTTCATAATTCTTATTACTATATGCATAAAGTTTAATTTTGCTAACACAATTTGTCCTAGGCCATGGCCTACTTCATTTGACAAAATAAATGAAGTTTGCCTCCGTGTGAACCCCGGTCCGGAGGAGCGCGGTGTTCGAAATTCGAATTTCGAATCTAGGACCACGGCTTGTGCTTTCGAATTTGGAACGTCGCGCGCCTTCATTTGTTCACGCGTGACGAACAAATCGAGTACCAAATAAAAACATTACCTTATCTTTCCATAATTGGACTAACGTGTCTAATGTTACTATGTACTTTTAATTTGCTAAATAAACATTATTTATCTACTGAGCCTGTTTTTTTGTCTCGCATAAGGTGTGAAAAGTAGAGTATACACCTCGGGGATAAGACTGTTTTAGTCTTGGGCGGTTGAACCCCTCACTGCACTCAGGACTCAGTCTTAATTCCCTCGCTTCGCTCAGGAATTAACTTAGAACTCCCTCGCTACGCTCAGGAGTTAAATTATGAGTCCTTCGTTACGTTCGGGATTCAATTCGCTCCCGTGACATAAAACAGTGCTTTATCCCCTTAGTGTATAATCTACTATTAATTATTTACAACGGTAAGCTATCATCAGTAATAAAATCAATAACATTATAGTAACACTTCGATAAAGCTTAAATAGCATACGCTTAGATCTAGGTACACTTAAACCCTGCCATGCTACTGGGACTTTGTTGTACAGTTTAGGTGCCATAACTGGAACCACAGAACAAATATATTCCGTGACTGCAACATTTTTTTGTATCAGGGGTGCTACCGCGAATTTCGAAAATCGAACTACGTAGCGTGTCGTCCCTTTCACTCTCGTGTTATACACTATATGAAGGAAAGGGACGGTACGATACGAAGTTCGATTTTCGAAGTTCGCGGTAGCAGCCCAGGGCGGTATTACTTCTAATTACTCGTACATTTACTTGGTTATTACTCTCTCGCTCGTATATTACTGGTTTCCTTGGGCGAAAGTTTAATCTTTTAAGAGGTTTCTTCATTTCAAATAAAATTGGATTACTTTTGACAAATACGCAACACTCATACTCACTCATATAGAGACACATTAGATTACAACTTTGTAGGTGATTCAAACCCACAATGGCCCTAACACAACGTTTTTGAGCTCTATACACCCACACCCACTGTCACGATGCGAGAAGTTTCCCCAAAATACGAGACCATATAAAAGTGTTCAAAGATACTTACAAGTATTGTACGCCCGTAAAGGGTAACTATAGAGGCATGGAACTTAAAAGTATAAGTTTGCGTTGTACCCAATTATACTCGTGCAATAAAGAAAATATTATTCTACTAATATTATAAACGCGAAAGTTTGTAAGTATGGATGGATGTTTGTTACTCTTTCACGTAAAAGCTACTGAATGGATTTTAATGAAACTTTACAATAATATAGCTTGTACGTCAGAATAACTCATAGGCTACAATTTATAAAGATATTGTGTGAATTGTCCAAATACTAATCCTGCGCAGACAAAGTCGCGGGCACCAGCTAGTATTCTATAAAGAAGTATTTAATTTGTATAGAGCTATATACTAAATTTTAAGTACAATTTACTCGCATATATTTGTATCACGTTACAACCCAGAACGCCTAGGTGTAGTCGTTGAGTGGTTTTGGTAAGGTTTTGGCGTAGGTACGAGTATGCTAGTAAAGTAACTTCAGGCTTTTAAGTAAGGTTTATACTCGTATTATGTTCGCTCGGTTTCCTACTCTGAATCACGATAACTATTAATTCTGATAAAGAAACCTAGGGTCTCCAATTATTACATTACGCGAACATTTACATTCATTTTCTACCAATGAGTCATCAATTCCTCACCAAACTAATGAAAAAAAAATAATCAAGTACTCCGTTCTTTATGAACCAATCAGGAAAAATCTGTCTTTGTTAACACGCCCGGTTATGATGATGGGATCCATGAGGAAACTAGGGGATTTCTCAAAAATTTAAGGGAAACATATAACGATTTTAGTATTTTCGGCAACAAATCACACACTTGCATTCAGAAAGTAGCACTTGGTCAACTGGAACTGATGAAGATGAACACGGATGGTCATCCAAAACTCCAAGTGTCTCATGGGTGGAGCTAAGATATTTTGATGGAGATAGGTAAGCGACTATGACGATGTCAATCTTAACGGTCATCGTGTAATATTACCATCAACCGGCTCTGATGATTAAAGCTGGAAGATAGGCAACGGAACTCCGTAATAAAACTATGTAGCTTTTGCGTGTTTGGGCTTATTGGATTTATCACAAAAAGCACTCTGCGAATGACTCATTAAAAAGCGTATTATTGCTTTTAAATAAAAAAAAACCCGCCTTCAATAAAACTAAAAAGAAAGAAATAAACTGATCCAATCATGACATGAAATTTATATTTACATTTCGTGTAATGGAGTAATCCAATCTCTACATGGAATTTCCGAAGATCTCAGTTTATATTTTGTTTTATTTATGCATTTCCTGAGGGCGGTTCCATTTTATTTAAAAATTATTTAAAGGTGATACTTCTTTGTTGGCTGCTTGTATGATTTAGCTGCCCTACACTCAACGTTTCCAATTTCAGTTCGCTCAAAGCTAGAGGGCGCTGAAAAATTAAAATAGATGTACTATTCCTAATTGGTAACTTGAGTATAAACGAAGCTACTTAATTTAAAAAGACGATCCAAAAACAAAATTTCGCGAAAACCGTTAGCTTTATCTTAGCCGCCATAAAAGTCAAATTACCTATAGTAAATTGTATCTATAATATTATCTTCACTACCTTCAACTTTAGCGGACGTCATCTATTGGCTATGTGTGAAGTAGGTGGTGGGGGTAAGCTAGGCGATCGCAGCGCACACCATGGCAGAAATGTAAAAATGTGTAGCTACCGGGGATTTTCACTTTTCCTACGTTATTTTCGTGTGTATTTATTTATTTTTATATATTTATTTTCTTATTTATTTCAGTTAAATTTCCAGTAAGGGGTCTTTCTCGTTTACTGAAATAAATAAAATATTCATGTGCCATTATTTGTTCCGGGAATTTAAGACGTTGGTGCCGTTAATAGAAGCCTAAGTCTTCTACGGTAGATGTCGCTGTATGCCTCCCTAAAGCGTTGTAAGAGGGAACTATTGAAGGATTTCGTGGACGAGCTTGGTTGTTCCGATAGCTCAGAGGCTAGAGCGATTGGCCGCGTATGCCAGATGTCGCAAGTTCGAATCCTGCTCGGAGCATTAAATTTTTCAATTTTCCCCTTTAATTTGACATTTAGTTTTCTTAGCATTAAGTAGCAGATTGTTAACGGTAAACCAATTAAGTACTTAGACCAATGTGCTATTAACTCTACTATAGTCTGTTGATTTTCGGTCAACCTTAAAGATTAATGATGTATCATCCGCAAATAATACTATATCACAAAGGCTACTTACTATACACGGCAGTTCATTTATATAAACCAGAAATAAAAATGGACCTAAAATAGAGCCCAGAGGCACTCCTAATCTCACTATAGCTCCACTAGACTGGGTTCCATTTACAACTGTTTGTGTCCTATTGCTCAGATATGAAGAAAAAAAGCATTATCTGACAAACCATAATGTTTTTGTTTCAAAATGAGCGTTTCATGATCCACGCAATCGAATGCTTTGGAAAGATCACATAAAATACCAAGCGCATCACACGAATTCTCCCAAATATCGTAAATATGTTAAATAAGCACAGATGCTGCATCAATCGTGGAACGCCCTTTTGTGAAACCGAATTGATTACTTGTAAGCAGTTTATTTCTATTGAAGTCCACTAACATATCGTTTAACATTATTTTTTCAAAAACTTTACTCAACACTGGTAGTATTGATATCGGACGGAAATTGGCTAAGTCGTTTAAATCACCCGATTTAAATAGAGGTATGACTTCTTCTTCATAATATTCGGAAAAAATCCTTCTAATATGCAATTATTATTTGACGACCTGTTTAGCCTAGTTGGTAGTGACCCTGCCGCCGAAGCTAGAGGTCCCGGGTTCGAATCCCGGCCAGGGCATTTATTTGTGCATTTTTCACGGATATTTGTTCTTAGGTCTTGGATGTTTTCTATGTATTTAAGTATCTATTTACCTATATAAGTATGTATATCGTCGTCTAGTACCCATAGTACAAGCTTTGCTTAGTTTGGGACTAGGTCGATTTGTATAAGATTGTCCCCCAATATTATTATCTCTTTATTCATTTTTTCTTCTCTTAGATTAGGTTTTTAAAATATTTTTATAAAAAGTAAAATATAAAACAATATTTACATAACATAAAATCATTATAAAAACCTAACCTAGGGTGTCGCCGGCAGCGAGGCAGGGCCTAAGCTACCGGTGGTTAGGGCGAAAGAGAGAGGAACCTCCTGACTATTCGCGCCGTGTCCAGGAGTACCGCCTTCTGTATCTGACCCTTGACCCAGCCATCTAACGAGAGTCTCTTGAGATGTTGGTCGAGACTCTTCGCTATTAGACCGTTCACAGAGACGACTATCGGGACAATAATCGTTGAATCAACATCCCACATGGCGGTTACCTCATGTGCCAAGTCTAGGTACTTGCTGACTTTGTCCTTCTCAGCTTTCACGAGGTTCTCGTCATGGGGGATGGTGATATCAACGAGTACTGCCTGGCGCTTCAATCGATCTGTCAGCACGATATCAGGCTTGTTGGCTACAATAGTCCTGTCCGTGATGACAGATCGATCCCAATAGAGCGTTGCACGACCATTTTCGAGAACTGGCGCAGGTGTGTACTTATAATACGGCACTTCGAAGTCCACAAGACCGTATAAAAGAGCAAGCTGCTGGTGAATAATCCTGGCCACCAAGTTATGTCTGTGCAAGTACTCGCCGTTAGCAAGATGACTACAACCAGAAATAATATGCCTGAGTGAATCTCCGGGACGGCGGCATGCCCGACAAATGTCGACCGTACCGTCCTTCAGGATATATTTCCGGTAGTTGTTCGTCATGACAACCTCGTCCGCAATTGCACAGACAAAACCAACCCAAAAATATCCCCAAAACGTAGCCAGTTCACCGATGCGAGCAGGTCTACGTCGGGCCCCGCAAGGGCCTTGTAGAACCGCCCATGTAGCTCCTTACTCTTCCATACCGCCCTGCGGTCCTCGGTGCTTAGTACTTTAAATCTGCGCCAGTTCTCGTTTGCCATGGAGAGTGGGGTGAAAGATGCGTCTACTGCCACTACGTCCCGATGCATCCCACACTCACTGTTTAGAAAGTAATCCCTGAGACTGTACACCTCGCGGTTGTGAAGGTCTTTAGCATTTAAGAAGCCGCGACCTCCAAGCTTCCGCGGGATGTACAGTCTCATAACAGAAGATCGTGGGTGTAGCATACGGTGCGCAGTGAGCAGTACACGCACCCTTCGATCCAGGAAATCGAGCTCAGTCTGAGTCCACCTTAAATGCCAAAGGAGTATGTGAGCAAGGGCATCACCCAGGCGTTGAAGGCGCGAACCTTATTGCCGCCCGACAAAAAACTATTGAGTACTTTTGTCAGGCGACAGAAGAAGCGCTCCTTCACCGCCCGTTTGATGTCTCCACCCTCGATACCCAAAGACTGTGACATACCAAGATACTTATAGGTTTCTGGTTCGGAGAGAGATCTGAGAGCCATTGTCTCAGAAATATGTAAATTTGTGGAATTTACAACTTTCCCCCGCTGTACATGCATGACCGCACACTTATCGACACCAAATTCCATTTTGATGGCACTACTGAAGACCTCTGTGGTTTTCAGTAGCTCCAACAGGTCATGTTTATTTGGTGCAAATAGTTTAAGGTCGTCCATGTAGAGCAGATGAGAAATGACCTCACCCTCTCTCCGCAGCTGGCAACCTAGTCCTGAATCCTTCAGCAGGGTACTGAGCGGATTCAGCGCTAGGCAAAACCACAAGGGACTCAGACTATCACCCTGAATCTATTTACCTATATAAGTATGTATATCGTCGTCTAGTACCCATAGTACAAGCTTTGCTTAGTTTGGGACTAGGTCGATTTGTATAAGATTGTCCCCCAATATTATTACTATATTTTTATAAATCATGGCCAAGTGGGGCGCAATGATATCTATGACATGATTAATAACTTTTACTGATGTTCCCTATAAATCCTCTGTTTTCTTTAAAATTAGTGACTTGAACGTTTTTAAACTTTTTATTGAATCTACTTGACTAAAATTAAACATTACGTACATTACATTTACTAACATTAGTACAAAGTCAAGCATTAGCTAGCCCCAGATGACTGAAGGCATTTCGTAGAACTAAATGCTATGAAAAATAGTTCTCGAATGCCAAAGCAACATCGTTGTTTGACATGACCTGTTGGTTTGCCGTGAGAATGTTGACTTGACAATCGCGAGAGAATTAAAAATGTACAGCAACTTTTGAAAAATCAAATACGTCCACCGACCGCTAGACATAGGCATCCCCCAAAGACTTCCACAATGTCCGGTCCTACGCCACCCGCATCCGTGGACACCCGCGACCCTTAGCAGGTCATCAGTCCACCGTATGGTGGCCTGCCTTCTGGTACGTGGTTGCCACTCGAGAACCATTCCGCCCCAACAGCCATCGGTTTTACGAGCTATGCCCACAGCTACTTAAGTTTAGCGATTCCTATATCGGTCACTTTGGTTCTGCTGCGGATAACTTCATTCCTGATGCGATCACGCAGAGAAACTCCCAGCATAGCCCTCTCCATTGCTGTTTGGGTGCAATGAGCCTTTTTATGACGCCCATAGTAAGCGACCACGTTTCAGTGCCTTATGTCATCACTGGTAACACATATTGGTCAGAAACTCTCGTCTTGAGACACTGCGGAATGATGGACGAAAGGATGTGCCGTAGCTTCCTTAATGCTGCCCAGCCGAGTCGGATTCGACGATTAACCCCTTTCTCGAAGTTAGACCTACCTATCTGGACAGTCAGTCCTAGGTAGGTATATGTAATCGTCTACAACTTCGAGCGTAGTGTCGGATTGTTACGGGAGCTGGTACTGAATGGGCATTTTACATGATCATCGTCTTGTGCAGTTCATCCTTAGACCAACTCGCTTGGAGGCTTTACTGAGGTCATCGAGCATTGTAGTTAAATCCTCCATGGTCTGAGCCAAGACTACTATATCGTCAGCAAACCGAAGGTGAGTGGTGTGTTCGCCGTTTGTGTTGATGCCTAGCCTTCTCCAGTCCAGTCTTGAAAACATCCTCCAGTGCAGCGGAGAACAATTTAGGAGTAATAACATCTCCTTGCCTGACTGCAACGGAATAGGTTTCGAGTTCTAGTCTTGGAGGCGGACTGACATAGTGGCATTCTGGTACAAACACTTCAGCACTTCGCTTCGATATACTCGTAGCGGTAGTCCACTTGGCACCGCTGAAGAGATTGTAGTACAGGCCAGGTTTCAATCGAGTTGAAGGCTCTCTCGTAGTCCACGAACGCTAAACACAGGGGCAGTATATACTCCTCAGTCTTCTGTATAATCTGATGGGGCGTATGGATGTGGTCTACGGAGCTAAAGCCTCTTGGGAAACCGGCTTGTTCGGGAGGCTAGACGTCAGTCGTGTGCGAGAGGATTCGTAATGAATCTTGAAAATAGCTTATAGACATGGCTCAGAAGTGAGATGGGTCAGTATATAGTTCCTCAGTATGGCGTTGTCACCCTTTTTGAAGAACAGCGCCACACCCCACACCTTTGTTACCAGTAAGACGGAGTCGAACAACTTCTGAAGGGCCGTAAGTACCGGATTTCCACCAGCGTTCAGGAGTTCAGCTGTAATTTCGTCTTCACCGCCGGGTGCCTTGTTGTTCTTTAGCTTTTTAAGAGCCATTCTATTTAATGTCTTACAGGCTGATGTTCGACTGTATCTTCGGTATAGACATTAGTTATTTGGAAATGTCCGTAGAAAGTATCCTGTTCAGTTACTTATGAAACATTATTTATTATTTATTTATTTATTTATATTTATATTATAGTGCGCAGGTGGTTTGAAAATTTGTATGTATGGCCTTTTGTTGCTGACTGCAGCAGTTTAAAATGTCTGTGTATAATAATAGATTATTGACTACTATTGATATTTTATAAGCCTGTAAAACACGTGAATTATGATCATAAAGTTGGCCATCCATTGTCTTATCTTATCACTCTACATGCGCGTTTGCGATCATTGAATATTATGTATGAGATCTCGATGTGTTGGAGATGCGCATATCCTGAACGCAGTTTTGACTAAGTATGGTGATATTTTATATGTGTAGCTAGCGCAAAGTAGCATACTTTTGTAAACACAACGCACTGATACAAGGTTCAATCAAGATGGGAAATCTCGCAATTAATTGTAAAAGAAGTGGTATTTCTAGGATGGAAATTCTAAATTCCGAAACTTAAAAATGGAGATGGCGCATCTACTATCGGTACTACTAGGTAAACAAAAATGCCACGGTTGACTGTTTGTCTGACTGTTTGAACCCAGTTTCGCTGTTCCAAATACGAACGAGATGGCGTTCGAGCGCTATTGAATTTTAACCATTTATCTGTTTACCATTGGATTTGGCCAAAATTATACCTATACTTGAGGGCTTAATCTCTGAGATTAGGCGCCAAAATCGTATCTCTTCTTGGAATAAGTTGGGTACTTTTGTTTGGTCGTATTGACCCTAAAGTCGTTGGTCTGCCGTTTAATAGCTATTCAGCAGAATAACAATTCGGAGCTCAGACAAATCTAAAAAGTCAAAAATCATAAAAATTGGACCAGCCGTTCTCAAGTTATAAATAGTGTAACTAACACGATTTTGTTTTATATATAATATAAGTATAGCTTTATTTACTTCACTAGATTTAAATATGTAAGACAGACTTATTTTGACTTTAGATTACATATTTTGAATGTGTTCTAGAATGCCTGTCAAACAGCATTCCTTAGAAAACAGTTGGTTTTCCAGTTGATTCCTCATTTGAACTCAATGAAGTCACACGTGTTATTTACCTGTATACTATTATTGTAATTGTATTTCAGCACAGTAAGGAATACAATAGCGTGTTATAACGTAGAAAGTATTTAATTATAGCTACCACCCCTAAGATCCCCTAAGAGTATCTCAGCAGTACAAGCGAGGCTTTACAGTACTCTAAACATCTGAAACTAACAGGCAGGGCGGTAGAGAAATATTTTGGTCTTAATGGATCTTAAAAAGCATGGTTCATCGAAGCTTGAAACCAACTTTATCCTAAACAACAAAGTCAGTGGCAGAGTCACACTGGCAAGTTGACCTAAAGGTTGTCAATGGACCATTGGTAATGAATGTAAACATACAATTTACACAACATCAAAGAAACATCCACCACCGGTGACGATTTGCTGCCTCCTTCCGACAAGTGTCGAATCTACTTCGCTCCTGCCCTGACTCCAACTTATGTTGCCAGACGGTGACAACCTCTCTACCTATCGGACATACGGTTCACTTTAACGGCGTTTTTAGGTACATTTAGCCTTTACCTAGAGTAGTTAAGAGCAAATATATTACGAACGGAATTTATAAAGTAGGTACAAAGCAAACATGAACTTATGTAGATTGACATTTCCTGTGAACAATTTGTTCTATTGGCGACCTGTGCTCAGGTTAAAAACTTGATTTGCATTCCAATCTGAACCCTACGCACTTGAGTGAAGTCAGTTTACCGCTTCTAGGCTCGTGTATACCTTTCTCGTTAGAAAATAATACGAGTAATATGGCGCCTATCGATCGGCCCTACGCGCAAGCGTTCTTGACAACGTTGAGTGCCAATTTTCAAAATTTCGTTGCACCTCGTCAAATGCAATCCTTGGTAACTTTATATGAATAGTTTTTTTTCCAGTTTTGGAGCAACTAAGGTTGGTTTTAGGTGAGCGTTGGTGATCAACGGCTTGTCATGTGTGTGTGGCGAATGCGTTGATACACCAGCGGGCGCTCCGGTGTTCACCAATGACACACGGGTGGTCCAGTTGGCGCGGCAGCGCGCATGTCCGCGCCGGCTTCAAGGTGCTTTATCAGCGGAGTGGTTCCTCAGCCAGTGTCAGTAATGTGAGGTCTGCAAGCGGCGCCGGTATCCCGGCTTGCCCTCGAAAATGTAGCATACAACGTCAGTTTCTCTCATAACGGTCTTTTACCGCAAATACGAGTAGTAATTATAGTATTCAAAAGTTAAATATTTGTCGTCAATTGTTGTCTAGTCTAATATCAATCGTCTTTAGGTAGTTTTAGTTGTTTTAGGTAGGCAAATCTTATAGAAGGTGAGTTGTTAAAGATACCATGCATGACTGTGCTTTGATTTTATTAGTTAAGTCGAAGGTAAAACGCGGTTCTTTAATTGATCTTTTTGGATGTTTCGTTTTCCTTTGCAGACTTTATTTATTTATATTTTGTTGTTATTCAATGCAACAGATGATTTCTGACAGGTGCAGAGCCTTTTGTGTTTTACTTTACTATATGTTTACCTATGCACTAGCGAATGTTATGAATAAATTTTTAACTATGCACGCACAGATGTCGATAATATTTCGTTTTATTAGACTTCATATTATTATTATTATTCAAATTTATTTTTTTAATTCGTTACAAGAATTTTAGATTTTATTCTTCAGAATAGAATTGGATTTCATTATTTTATATACTTTATGCAGCAGCTGCGGCCTGTGTTTATAATAAAACTAGCTATTGCCCGCGACTTCGTCCGCTTCTTCGCTCCTATTGGTCGCAACGTGATGTCATATAGCCTAAAGTTTTCCTCCATAAATAGTAGATTAGTTAATAGGGTTAAAAACCACATATTACAGACGCTATTAAGGTGACGCCACCAGTGTTGGACACTGTAAGCTGACAAGCACCAGTAATGGACACTTCATTTCTAATTCAACGATCATACGGTTTTAAATTGATTGTTGTATAAAAAATGTATAACTCTTATTTTCTTTTAAATAAGATTGAAGGTGCATCATTGGTCCTTGTCCATTATTGGTGCTGTCACCCTACGCAGTGAGAGCGCCAATAATAATTCGAGACTAAAAACAATGGTTTCACATGAGTTAAACACTCAGCTTTTGATTTCGGATACGAGGAAACTAGTGAAATGCCAAATATGTAAACACTTTTTCTGAATCAGTCAAATCCTTTCGAATCCATTTTATGATCGTTAGGGGTCATTTTTGGCGGGAACGGTTGACTGACGTTATTCTCGTAGTGTTTGTGTAATACGTGAACCATTATCTGGGAACGGGTCTGTAGGAGTTATATTGAAATAGTACATTTCGATGCTAGTGCGGAAAGTATGTCATTTCTTCACGAGTACCGAGGGATGCCACGAGCCGCAGGCGAGTGGCAAAACTCGGGACGAGTGAAGAATGACATTTCCGCACGTGTATTGAACGACGTTTTTTAATACAGTTGCGAAAAAATAAGATAAAGCAACAAGTAATATTTTTAAAAACAGTATCGAATGTTGCCTTTAGAAACTTAAAACATGGTTGAAGTAAGTAAAAACGCCTCTTCTTTGACAGGCGTTTCGGCAGCTATTCCGTTCCACTCAGACAACTTATTAAGAACGGTTTTTCAATATTCAATATTAAAAAATAAACGTGTTATAATGATGAAGAGGTAAGTAATAAAATATGAAAAGAGTATATTTTTCGTATTCTGATATTAACAGTAGGTTTTTATGTTGATTACGACGTTTAAAGGAAACTAATATTTAACACCCAGCAATAAGGAGTCATGCATTGGAACAAGCATACATTTAAAAAAATTGGAAAAGTGAAAAGCACTAGTGCGCGAAAACCAACTTTCCGCACGCTAAACAGCTACGTAAAGTAGCACTTTTTGAGCAACTGTATTAAAAAAATATTTATGATAATACTTATATTTATTTAAAAATATCGATATAATTTTCGTTTAATTCCATAATTTTAAATTCATAACAATGAGATACATCGATAAGCTTAAAAAATACTACAGTTTAATGGCAGAATGGCTGAATTGACAATTACATTTTTTTAATGAGTTGAGGGCGCGCCTTAACTGTATGATGATTGCTTAAAATGTATTCAAACACCATGAAACAGTATATGTGACTGGTACATATTAATTTAGTTTTTTAATTGTCTGTAATTTCAAATAAAAAATCATAATAATTATTAACAGAGTCTAAAAACCATGCAAGGAGGAAGTGGCTGTACAGGCGTCTGCCGTTGCTCAGTTTACTATATGGGTTCCTAGTTTTGTACTCAACTAGGAACCCTAACAGTTTCGCCATACTGTCCGTCTGTCTATCTGTCTGTCTGTCCGAGGCTATGCTCAGTGATTTTTAGTGCTAGAAAGCTGCAATTTAGTATGGGTATAAATCAATAAAATTTACAAAGTCATAAAATAAAATTTTAAAAAAAATATATGTTACCTACCTCACTTACACCTAAAAGTAGGGATGGAATTTTTTGTTGCTTCAACCCTATGGTGATATCACATTTGTCAGCATCGAATCGTATTTCATAAACGGAAAGTCGTTATTTTATATGAAGGCGCGTGTATGCATCAATACGATTTTCGCGTGGATTCAGGTTCAGCATTAATTGCGAGTACCTGTGTGAGTAACATGTGATAGGTATTTACCGTCACTTATCCTTTGTATAGCAGCTACAATTATGTGATGACATCCTTTAGCAGCTGAATTAAAGCATGATAAGGCATTCTTTAGCAGCTGAAAGCATGCGCTGGGGTACTCTCACTCGCTATGTGTGACTATATTCTTCCTGCTAAATGCGATTCAATGATGACAAATATGATTTCAACAGTAGTATCGTTGTTTAAAATTTCCAAAAACTGATTTAAGAAAAAAAAAACATATATTATTGAATCAGCTCGCAAAATTCCACGAGAATCGGTCGACAAATGCGACCTGTAGAGTAGAACAGCCGGATGGACATACGGAAATCCTCCGGACATACGAAATCATTTTTGCTAGAGCTAAAAGGGAGACCTTCGTTCACTTCGCTCGCTCGGCCATTAAACTCTTTATTTACGATACTAATGTCCTAAAGCTAAATAAATGAATGTTGTAGCTACCGGTCTCATCTTTTTTTCGATCAAATATGAATTATGAATATCGGCCAAAACGCTATAGACATACATAAATAAAAATTCAAAATCGGCCAAGAGCATGTCGGGCCATGCTCAATGGTGTTTACGTAGTTGCCCAAAGAATTTAATTAAAAAAAATAACAAGCAAAATGGAAATACTTTCGCATCGTTTCATACGACTTTTACTTAGAAGAGAAGACACAAACGGTACGGGCGCGGCGCGGTGCGGGTCGGAGGCGGCTTTGCATTTGCGATCTTTCGGAACTGCCCACTGTCGATTATGCTTCATGTGTCACACACGCCGCCTCCGCTGTACCGTGCCACCGAATACCGCGCGGTTTTTTGACGCGACGTGTCCTTGACCGCGTTCGCTTTGCCGCAAAACCGCCTGCGCCCCGCAACGAAGCTGCGCCGCGCTGTGCGTTGCAAACTTTATTCATAAACATACATCAAAGTCCTCGGACCAATATTAGATAAAATGCTACTAAAATTCGTTTGTCCTTCCTTATACACACACTTTGATATAAAATGTAGAAACATACATTTTCTACATACATATATTGTCCAAAGAGACTGATTTAACAGAGGTTTCTTAAGTTTTACTAATACCTAAGGGGCAATAAGTGTTCGTTTGGCCGTATTTCAAAGACACTAATGATCACTTTAAAAGTAATATCCACTTTGACAAAATGCATGCCAATTTTAAAGAGCACAGCATAAATGCTTAGCACTTTACCTAACTGCTAACAATTTCGTAGCGCTACGTTCGTAGCCGATTACATGCGAAAAACCGTATGTAGCGGAAAGCGCCTACGAGACGAGCGCCCACCCAGCGGTTTCCTGGCATTCAAAGTGTTAGCTAACACTAGCGTGTGAACGAGACATCATTTCGACGGTTACCATTCTTCTTAGTACGATTTGAAAGACCGTTACATAGTACCCGTTAGACCGTTAAATGTTACTGCTAGAAAGCTGCAATTTGGCATGGATCAATAAATCTGACAAAGAGGTAAAATAAAAAATTAACTTACTTACCTCCCTTACATTTCAAGAGGAAATGTTTTTTTGCTTCTACTTACCTTGTGGTGTGGGGTGTTGTTGGATAGGTCTTTAAAATGAATTGAGGCCTTCATCAAAAAATTTTGATAAAGTGAATAGTTTCGGAAATTCTCACTCCAAAAGAATGATCTACGTAACTCTCTAAGTAACTTTTTAACTATGGGTACAAAAAATGTGAAAAAATAAACATGAAAGTAAAAGGTTCATGAAGACTTTCAACGAAAACTATAGCGCAGATATTCAGTTTTGCTATTTTGAGTTATCGTAAAAAGTCTTCTCTTCTAAGTAAAAGTCGTATGAAACGATGCGAAAGTATTTCCATTTTGCTTGTTATTTTTTTTAATTAAATTCTTTGGGCAACTACGTAAACACCATTGAGCATGGCCCGACATGCTCTTGGCCGATTTTGAATTTTTATTTATGTATGTCTATAGCGTTTTGGCCGATATTCATAATTCATATTTGATCGAAAAAAAGATGAGACCGGTAGCTACAACATTCATTTATTTAGCTCGTTTATTGGTCGGCTGTCACAAATTTTATTAAACTGTCATCTGTTCCAATTTTGAACGGAGCAGAATTAATTCCGCGCGGGTATCATGTAAATAGTGCATAGGTATTTACATAATTTTTAAGAAAATAATTGTTAAGAAAAAAAAACCGGCTTCAATGGGGGAGGCCGGTGAAAGATTATTATACTTAGATGGTGCACTCTCAGTATGTTTATAATGGTAGAAGACTAAGTAAAGTCAAAGTCAAAGTCAAAATATTCTTTATTCAAATAGGCCTAGCAAGTACCCTCAATTCCTCATGGAATCATGGAAAAACCTTGTTTGCTTGACAAACAAAACGAAGAGAACCAATCGCCAAACGTGAACTACGCGTCGTTGAAGAGTTCCGTTCTGATCATCATCAGCAGTTCCACTTCATCAAATGTCACATTTTTGTATGATAATGCTCGATTTGTTGATAAAAACACAAAAATCACTATATATTTGCCTTTAAGATTTGAGGAGTTCCCTCAATTCCTAATGGATCCCATCATCAAAAATCGAGGATGATAAAAATAAATCGTGAAAATAGAAATTGCTTAAGAAACACAGCTAGGAGGACAAATCGCCAAACGTGAACTTTTGGTCGTTGAAGAGTTCTGTTCTGATCATCATCAGCAGTTCCACTTCATCAAATGTCACATTTTTGTATGACAATGCTCGATTTGTTGATAAAAACACAAAAATCACTATGTTTGCCTTCAAGTTTTGAGGAGTTCCCTCAATTCCTCACAGATCCCATCATCAGAACTGCGTTTTGACAAAAACGGGACCAACTTGGATATATATACTTATAATCTAAAAATTTTTTTTCAAATCAGTTAAGAAATGACGAAGTTATGGAGTAACAAACATTAAAAAAACACATACAACCGAATTGATAACCTCCTCTTTTGAAATATTGAAGTCGGTTAAAAAATGGGTTGTCGGTACCTGAGCTACGAGTAAGCGTCGGCTTATTTCTGTCGGACAAATACTACAATAGCGAGACTAAGGGTGCCTTATATTACGTACGAGTATATGCATTTCGTGCGCTGCGTAGGTATTAAATACGCCGCAATACAACGCGTCGTATGCAGACACTCAGGCTTAGCCCTAACTGCCCGGATGGGGACACGGTTTAAGCTAGATGCCATCAAAAAGTCACAATAGCACTCGGAACAGACTAGACTAATTGCTTTCTACCCAAGTACAACCAGCAATAACATGTTTGCATTCTCCCTCGCAAATGACTAACTGCAACTCTATTTCGCTACAGCAGGGTTGTTTTACGGAGGACGCCGAATGAAGATACAGCGACTGCTTGTTTACATAACCTCGTACTGAGTTGTGTTATTGTAAAAACAACTTTGCTACGTGTAATTAAAATGTGCTTTTGAAAATCATGTGAGGAGTTTATACGAGGTGCAGTAAGTTGATGTTGCCGTTGAACGTAACGTTCTTACCACGGCTCTGAGCTGCAAACAATCATATTTGCTCTCGTTGAAGAAAATACAAATGGCATGGCACTCAACCCTTCTGGAAAACGTATATTGGTTTATGAGTACAATCACG
This sequence comes from Notocelia uddmanniana, assembly GCA_905163555.1. Classification (NCBI taxonomy): domain Eukaryota; kingdom Metazoa; phylum Arthropoda; class Insecta; order Lepidoptera; family Tortricidae; genus Notocelia; species Notocelia uddmanniana. The sequence goes on along the minus strand of LR991052.1, from coordinate 10,566,434 downwards.
CCGGATGAATGAATAGTAAAGCAATTTGTTGATTTACTTTGGATATTTATAATTATAAGAGTGATCTTGTGGCACAAAGCCACGGGAACTGTGGACTGTATGTTGTGTTGTAGCGCTGTACTGATAATGTGCATCCGCGGAACATTACGAGTACTAGTATAGAAGTGCTTTGGTTGGTCAACGGTTTGGTATGTGCTGATATTTTCGATTCACGCACCAGGATAGCACTTTTTTTAGAAATGTCTCGTGCGAAATAATTTTACATACTCGAAAGTTCGTTATTATGGCACTTTCATCACGTTTAGTTACTGTACTGTCAGCGCTAATGTCTTTTTCAACGCTAAATGCATTGTCTTGGCACTGGCATTAGACACGACTCTCAAAGGTTGACGTACTGCTTGTTCTTTGTATACTGCGGCGGTAAGTTGCCGCCTCAGAATATATGTAGCTACGTAATAAGGGCTGTGAGCAATCCCGTATGCTTTAAATTTGATCGCGACCCGCGACCCATCCGAGCCTCATTAACATCAAGACCAGTGACGGCTAAATGAGGCTTGGATTGAGATTTACAAATAGTATTTACACCACACCTTGCCAAAAAGCGCGTTTTTCCGCACGCTGCGCGTCCGTAAAAACCCACTGTTTGGCCAAATGGTGACGTAAAATTTTGTACAAAACACGGGTCGTAAAACAGAAAGCCCTCTCTCGCATATTTATGACCCTCCCATGCGGCTCGGGCCTCTAACATCTGCGATATCGGCCTTTCTTGTTTTACAACCCTTGTATCGTAATGTACTATTACAGTACATATGGTGCTACTTTACCGCACGAGTGCTGTAATCAGCAGATTACGTGCATATGTCGAAACTCTAATGAGCCATATGTACTGTAAAACGTTGTACGATACACGTGCGAATAAGTAATTCGCAACTCGTGTCAATTTAAAACACTCCCTTCGGTCGTGTATTAATTTATCACCACTCGTTGCGAATTTCCTGTTCTCTGCACTTGTATCGTAATTTACTATTACAGAACACAAACAAAACTTTTACGAAACTTATCTGCTTAAGTAGCAGCCCTTATATGTATTCAGTATGTACAATATTTACAAGTTCTTTATATATAATAGCAAATGTCAATTTTCAAACCAACAGCACAATAATACGTTATTTCACTGATAGTCAAATCAGCAACTTTTTACGAAACGTCGAAAACGCTCGGTTAGTACAGAGGCCCTACTCCGAACTTCGAAAATCGAACTTCGTGTCGTGCCGTCCCTTTCACTCTCGTGTTATACACGATTCGGTTTTCAGAGGTAAATTAGGTAAATTACTTTCGAGACGTTTTTGCATCTGTAATTTACAGGGACACACGTACACGTTGACGTATTGGCTATGTGCGAAGTAGGTGGTGGGGGTAAGCTAGGCGATCGTAGCGCAGACCATGGCAGAAATGTGTATTTACCGGGGACCACTGTCAAATTTACTTTCACGTTTTCTATTGGTTTCTTAACGGTTTCCTACGATTCGTTTCGTTTGTATGTATTTATTTATTTTCTTATTTATTTTAGTAAAATTTCCAATACGGAGTCTTTCTCGTTTACTAAAGTAAATAAAATATTCATGTGTCATTATTTGACATCTCTAAATTTTGACATTGTCTCGGGACCTTTGACGTTTGACGTTTCAGAAGTGCACATAGCCAATACAGACACACGTCAACGTGTTTGTCAGGCTGGTTACAGAGGTCACAACTACAAATGGAAAAACGTCTCGAAAGTAATTTACCTGTATGTACCTATGTAGTTTGCAGGGAAATGTGACACGTCACAATTTTATATGTTCAAAATGCATCCTTTTTTCATGTTTATGTATTTAAATATCTTTAAAATTGTATAAATAAGCTGAATATTGATTTTTTTCGAGTATTTTCGTATGATTTGTTTATTAGAAAAGAAAAAAAAAATTTTAGTGTACTGAAATACCCTATTCAAAGAAAATTATCCGCAGAAGAAACAAACTACGGTCGTGAAAAAAGTGTACTGCTTTTTCAAATCGGACCGTGCGCTAGCGGACTCACAACGGAGGTTTGCCATGTTACAAGTTTTGTACCGAGTCTAAACTATCTAACGTAATAGTTTCGGATACTAATTCATAGGCCTTTTACAGCTTCCTAAAATAAATATTCCTTATCATTGAGTGTCAACGTGTTTATTTCGTAGTAAAAAAATAATAGTTGTGCCTTGCCTTCCATTGTTCTGTCACGGACAGTTACCTACCTATGTCAAATAAAATAAATAGGATGGATATAAAATACAACGACGAAATAATAACGAATAGGATTCACAATACGGGTACGTGAAATGGCGAATACAATTCACGGTACGGGGAACAATAAATTGGGTCCCAATTTAGAAATTTCAGTAACATAGGATTTCGTTTCAAATCGGAGGTTAACTTGGAATCCGATTCGAAGCACCAGAAAATACAGCATACAAACACAGGAATCCCACTGTGCAGGTATTACCCGTGGTCCCACCACCAAGTCCTCCTGGGGGTCTACGAGTATTTTATTTTACTCGTTGTCCTACCGTTCTAAACAGTGTGCGCCCGTGGTTCTACGGGTAATTTATTTTTTCCCATGGTCCCACTATGGTTGGTCCATGTTCCTAATTTTTACTGAAATGTTTGTTTTCACTGACTTTTTCACTGAAATTAGGTACGACGACGAGCGGCACGAGGAGGAGCGTTAGAAGAACTGCGATGTGCTTAAAAATGTTCGGTTATGGCGTTTCGCTGGCCGCTGTAGGGTCGCAGTTCTACTAACACTCCTCCTCGCTGCGCTCGTCGTCGTACCTAACTATTCTGTAGAATAAATTCAGTAAAAACAAACATTTTAGTAAACATTACGAGCGAATAGACGAACCATGGTGAAACCATGGAGAAAAATAATTTACCCGTTGACCCTCTGGCGAACACTGTTTAGAACAGTAGGACAACGGGTAAAAAAATTACCCGTGGATCCACCAGGGGGACATGTTGGTAGGACCACGGTTCGACGGGACCAAGATACCGCACATGAACATTATGAATCACTCTACGAGCGGAACAGCGTGTTATTTTCATCATTATCTGCTCATTTTATAGTATTTCAACTCTAATCAATCCGCGAAATTGAATAAATAAGAACACATGTTTTCTTTTAATTTCACTTAGTGCACCCACTTTTTAACCGACTTCAAAATTTCAAAAGAAGAGGTTATCAATTCGGTTGTAAGCTTTTTTTTTTTTTTTTTTTTTAATGTTTGTTAGTCCATAACTCCGTCATTTCTTAACCGATTTGCAAAATTCTTTTTTTGATTGTAAGTATATATATCCAAGTTGGTCCCGTTTTTGTCAAAACGTAGTTCTGATGAATGGGATCCATGAGAACATGAGGGAACTCCTCAAATTTTTAAGGCAAACATATAGTAATTTTTGTGTTTTTATCAACAAGTCAAGCATTTTCATCCAAAAATGTGACATTAGATGAAGTGGAACTGCTGATGATGATCAGAACAGAACTCTTCAACGACAAAAAGTTCACGTTTGGCGATTTGTCCTCCCAGCTGTGTTTGTTAAGCAAGTTCTATTTTCACGATTAATTTTTGTTATGCTTGATTTCTGATGATGGGATCCATGAGGAATTGAGGGAACTCCTCAAATCTTAAAGGCAAACATATAGTGATATTTGTGTTTTTATCAACAAATCGAGCATTATCATACAAAAATGTGACATTTGATGAAGTGGAACTGCTGAATTGCTGATTATGATCAGAACAGAACTCTTCAACGACGAAAAGTTCACGTTTGGCGATTTGTCCTTCTAGCTGTGTTTGTTAAGCAAGTTCTATTTTCACGATTGATTTTTGTCATGCTCGAGTTCTGATGATGGGATCCATTAGGAATCGAGGGAACTCCTCAAATGTGAAAGGCACACAGATAGTGATTTTAGTATTTTCATGAACTAATCAAGCATTTTCATTCATTAAAGTGACATTTGATGAAGTGGAACTGCTGATGATGATAAGAACGGAACTCTTCAACGACGCGTAGTTCATTTTGGGCGATTTGTTTGTCAAGCAAGCAAGGTTTTTTCATGATTCCATGAGGAATTGAGGGTACTTAGTCTTCTACCATTATAAACATACATTATAGCCATTTTTTTTATTGTATATCTATCTAAGAGTGCACCATCTAAGTATAATAATCTTTTACGGCCTTCCCCATTGAAGTCGGTTTTTTTTTCTTAAAAATTATATAAGTTTATGTTTGGCCCTATGGTTGACGGGTAGAGAATGCCTAATGGCATTAAGGCTGGGTTGCACCAACTTATGATCACAGACCGATAAACGTTAAATATGGCGCCGGCATTTGTCATCCGATAGAAACTTTTCATACATTCAAATTTTAACGAACACAGCTTACGATTACAGACGGTTAGGTGCAACCCAGCCTAAGTCCGCCTTTAGTACTCGTGTGATTTGTACAATAAAGTTTAAATAAATAAACACAGAGTATTGTTGACATTCCGTTTACTTGTAAATGACAAATACAGCAGTGTTGCCACTTGCCAGAGTGGATAAAAATTAGTCCCGTTTTTACTCTTTTTTGACAAGCTGTACTCAGAGCTTGCCGAAAGGAGTGAAAATGGATCGGTAGGCAATTTGACTTATTTTACATATTTTGTTTCATTCCGAGACTCATCTCAGTAATTATAATTTTTGTAAATATTAAATATTCCGTACCTATATTAGACAAGAAAATCTCATTGGTACAAGCAGGGATTCAAACCCTCGACCGCCGATTAACAGCTTCATGCTTGAACCACAGGCTGAAGTAACTTCTTTTTTAGAGCTTCTTTTCAGCAAGTACCTTATAAGGAAAAAAATCGGCCAAGAGCATGACGGGTCATGCTCAGTAAACTTAATTTAAAAAAATCAATAACAAGCAAAAGGGAATACCTTCGTAGTACTTAATACGTCTTTTACTAAAAGGGAAGACTTTTTACGATAACTCAAAAACAGCCTAACTGATCATGTCCTTTATAGTTTTTGTTGAAACTCTTTACTAAGCTTTACTTTCATGATTTTTTAAAATCTTTTGGGCCATTGACATAACATATAGAAATAGACACACAATGCCGAACATAAATAACTAAAAATGTGGCGCCAGATGACACTGACAGTTACATTCCAATAGCTGACAATAACGCTTCTTTATAGTCCGAGTCAAGATAATATTTACAAAAAAGAACTTACAGACATTAGCGTCAAGTGTCAAATTTGCAAATATAAGAACCAACATGGTAAAAACTTTTTAGTAAAATGCCACTGTCGTATACTGGCTACTAATGTTTACTTTATAAATGCCAAAAGTGAACAGTGAAAGTACCTAATGGAGTCCCTTTGGTTATTTAAATTATTTTTATATTAATAATATTTTTGAACAAAAAAAATATGAATAAAACATTCCATTACAACTCTTGAGCAAGACTATAAGGAAAGTAGTTATTTCAAAAGTACTGACTATTACAATTGGAGCAGCATTTATAGTTTTACAACTTTTTCTTTGCAAGTCATCGTCATCTATCTCTGACATCTATAAAACAAAGATACCGACTATGAACTTGAAAGATAAATTATTTAAATATATTAAAGTTTGATTGATTTTTATTACATCAATTCATATAACTATATGAAAATGTTTTCCTCTGCATGATTTTTCACGCTAAAATTATATGTTAAAACAGAATTTGAATAATGTAGTTTGAGTCGGGAACGAACGGACTCACGTTCAAGACAGGTTTAGCAGTTGCAGTTAGTCGATTTAAGCGTTTATCGGTCCCGTATATGTCGGAAATAGGGAAATAGGCCGAACACACAACACTCGTGTGGCTTGGTTTATAGAGTGCGTCACGTTTATTTTGCGCTAAAATAGCGGTCCATTCTTAAAGTCGCTGAGGCTTCCTTATAAATTTAATTTAAAAAAAATTTACCTAATAGCGACTCCTTACATTTTGTTTCTTGATAACCTTTCATTTGAACTAACAAAATTATTTGATCAATACCATGAAATAACCAGGACTTTACATACATTTTGTAACGTTATCAAAATAACTAACCTAAAGAAGTATATTCCGTCTTTTTCCTTGTTTTTTTGTAGCTATTAAAGCAGTTTTTCACAGCAGATTTCGTCATTGTTGGACAACTGTCACTGTCTGCGGTCCAAACACGACTAAACAGGAAAGTACCGCCCGAGTCGTGCGGGCGGTACTTTCACGGGGGCCATTTTGTGGGTTGATTGTGAATCTAGTTCTATAATAGTACATCAATGTTTTGGGTTCAAATTCCATAAAAGTTCCATAGTTCAAAAGTTAGTGAGGGGTACACATTTTTTTTCTTTTGGAGTGATTATTTCCCAAAAATGATTGATGAAGACCTCTATTTATTTTAAAACACCTATCTAACAATATCCCATACCATAGGGTTGAGCAAAAATTAAATCTCCCAGGTTTACGTGTAGGGGATGTACCTACCCTTAAAAAACTTTATTTATTTATTTATTTTACCACATTGTCAGATTTATTGATTTACATAATAATAATAATAATAATCACCATCCCCCATGACGAGAACCTCGTGAAGGCTGAGAAGGACAAATCTAGCAAGTACCTAGACCTGGCACACGAGGTAACCGCCATGTGGGATGTTGATTCAACGATCATTGTCCCGATAGTCGTCTCCGCGAACGGTCTAATAGCGAAGAGTCTCGACCAACATCTCAAGAGACTCTCGTTAGATGGCTGGGTCAAGGGTCAGATACAGAAGGCGGTACTCCTGGACACGGCGCGGATAGTCCGGAGGTTCCTTTCTCTGTCGCCCTAACCACCGGTAGCTTAGGCCCTGCCTCGCTGCCGGCGGCACCCTAGGTTAGGTTTTTTATAATGCTTTTATATTTTGTATGTATGTTTATATATTTTACTTTTATAAAATTATTGTAAAAAACCTAGCTTAAGTACGAAAATAAATACAGAGATAATAATAATAATAATAAAGCCGTTTATTCATATCTTTTGCACTATTTAAATGTGATCTGCCTTAGATATGAACCCCTCTTTGGGTGAAGGCCTCCTCCAACTCCGTCCATAATACTCTGTTTTTTCCAAGACTCATCCAATCTTTTCCTACCACTTGAGTCAGGTCGTCAGCCCGCCGTTGGACCGGCCGACCTACCTTCCTTTTCCCGAGTGGTCCATTCCATTTAGTGGCTTCAATAGTCCACCTTTTATCGGGGTAACGCGATAAATGCCCGGCCCAGCGCCATTTCAGAGCTAGAGCCTGTGTGAGAGCGTCAGTCAATCGTGTCCTTCGTCTGATCTTTTCACTTCGTATTTTTTGTATTTATCTGACTTTTAGGAGGCTTCTTTCCATTGCTCTTTGTGTTGTTCTGATTTTTAGTTGCACTTTCTTCGTGAACACCCATGTTTGGCAGCCGTATAATAAGCATGGAAGGAGACAGGTATACATAACCACTTTTTTCATTTGTAGGCTGAAGTTTCCTTTCAGAATCTCCTTCAAAGACCAGAAACGTCTCCATGCTATGTTAATTCTTCTTGTTACTTCTTCTTCACTGTTTATCTTTTCGAACGATATTTGTTTCCCCAAGTATATATAACTAGAAACATAATCTATATTCTTCCCTCTCAATGAAATGAGTTTTCTGTGGCTATTGGTCATTACTTTGGTTTTCATTGCATTCATTTCAAGTCCTACCATTGAGCTTTCTCGGTCTAAAGATTGTATCATCTCTTCTAGGTATTTCGGTTTTTCTGCTAATATGACAATGTCGTCTGCGAATCTTAAGTGGCTCAAATACCTGTTTCCAACCTTAATACCTTTCTTAGACCAGTCAAGCGTGCTGAATATTTTTTCGAGAACAGCAATGAAAAGTTTGGGTGACATTGGGTCGCCCTGTCTTACTCCTCTCCCAATAGTTATTGGTTCACCTTTAGATTCGAGCTTCACTAAACTACTGCTGTTGTTATATATATGCTTTATGATGTTGATGTATTTTTGGTTGACTTTAAATTGGTTTAGGGCTTCCCAGATTGAATTGTGACTAATACTATCGAAGGCTTTGCTATTATCGACAAAGGCCACATATAGGGATCTGTTAAATTCATTATATTTTTCTATCACTTGATCGAGTGTTTGTATGTGGTCAGTGGTACTGTAACCTGAGCGAAAGCCAGCTTGCTCCATTGGCTGAGTACTGTCAATTTCATGTGTAATTCTTTTTAGGACTACTGAAGAGAAAAGCTTGTATATGCTTGCTAGTAAGGTGATAGGTCTGTAATTTCCTATATCTAGGGGGTCGCCTTTTTTGAACAGCAATATTATATCAGATGTACAGTTTCTTGGTCTAGTATCATGTTAAATAGTTGTGTTGGATGGTGTGCAAGAAGTGGCGCACCATGTTTTATGGCTTCATTATATATACCGTCTGGACCTGGGCTTTTTTCATTTTTTAGTTGTTTAATGTGGTACAGTACTTCTTTCTCAGTAAATGGTTCAATCGGGCCTGCTACAGATTCTTCTTCTAAGTTGGGTTCTATTTCACTTTCGTTGTTTCTCCTTTTGTATAGGTCTATGTAGAAGTTTGTTGCGTAATCTATGATGTTTTTCCGTGTCGTTGTAAGCTTTGACTTGTTTTGTAATTTTTGAATCCATGTTTTGTGTGTGTTCAGCTCTTTGAATGCTCTCTTTGTACTTCTGTAGGTATGCAAGCTTCTGGCAATTACTTCGTGTCTGTGGTGAGTATAGTCTTTTTGTATTGATTTTTTGTTTCTTTGTATAATTTGCTTTTTTCATTCCTTTTTACCCGGTTTTTGTTTTTGGTATGTATAAGTTCGGTCCTTCTTTTTATAAGTTCTTCTGTTTCTTTACTGAAAACCTTGTGGGATTTACATGACGTCGCGTTATTTGTTTTAAGACTGTCCATAGTTATTTTTTCCAGAAGGTTGTAGTAATCTTGTACCTTTGTGTGTTTGGTTGTTGTCTTGTCGAGATGTACTTTTAGTTCATTTTTATAATTATTTATATCTTCTTCTGTCTTTAAAGTGGCCGGCAGAGCTTTGAAGTTTTTCCTGCTTTTTTGTTTTCTATGAGTAAGGTCGCTCTTAGTGGCCTATGGTCTGAAAGGAATGTTATACTTATTGTTCAGCACTTCCATATTAGTTATAAGTTTCGGGTTATTTGAAAGGATGTAATCTATTTCATTTTTGGTTCTGACATTAGGAGATACCCAAGATCACCTGCGATTTAATTTTTTCTTAAAAAAAGGTATTCATAACTGACAATTTGTTTTCCATAGCATATTCTATGAGCCGCTCACCTTTTCTATTGCGATGTCCAAAGCCAAAATTACCCATTATCAGTCTTTCTTCTTCTTTAGGGCAACCGATTTTGGCATTAAAGTCTCCCATGAGTAACACTGTGCCGGAGGCGGTTAGTGAGTGTGCTTTTTCAATGTCAGTATAGAATTGATTGATTTCCTCTTCAGTAGCTTTGTCTGTAGGTGCATACACTTGGATAAGTGTGATGGGCAGTTTTGCAAATGCCAATTGGAGAAGAACTACTCGTTCCGAAATAACTTGAAATATAGTTATTTTGTTTTTATGCTTTTTCTTGATTAAAAAGCCAACACCGTGTAGCCCTTTTGTCTCTCCGCAATAGCATAGAATGTGGTCTTGGTATTCTTCAATGTTACATCCAAGTTTCCTGACTTCCGAAAGGCCCATTATATCCCAATTAATGTTTTTTAGAGCATGTGTAAGGTCAAGGTGTCTTTCAACTGTAGCTAGTGATCTTACATTATATGTAAGAATTTTGATTGTTTCCCGGGGATATGATGTTGTATGTAGAGTATTATTTTTTATATGTGTATGGTTTAGAGTTGTTAACAGGATTTTTGGAGGGTGATAGTCGTCTTCCCCCACGGTGACTGGCCGGCTTGGGGGAGGGTGATTTATTTCTGTTGCTTTATAATGTTGATTGATTTCTGTTTTCCGTTCCGTGTTTAATTGCTATAATTTAGTGGTTGTTGAGCAGGTTGTTGCTGTTGTGAAAGAGTTAGATTTAGCCCTCATCAATTCAAAGGCATTTGTTCTCTGATACCTTGATGGCGAGGAAGTTTGTTGTTTTTTTGACTGCAAGTTGTTTGACGGGGATGTTGATATTTCTCTTTTTCTTTTTTCATTGTTTTTTGTGTTTTCTTTTACTATCAGCTTATCATATACTAAGTATGCGATATTCCCTTTATTTCTTTCCTCTGTGAGTTGCGGTATCAATGCTTTTCTCTTTTCTAACGTTTCCTTGGAGTAATCTTCCATGACCTTCAATTCCTTAAATTTTTTCTTGTTTTTTAGAACTTCGCTTTTTTTCCACCCACTAACAAACGATAGGAGCGTCGGTCTTGGCTTTCCGCTTTTATTTGCATGTCCTATGTGATAGAGTTTGTTTATGTCGTAATCTTCTAGGTGTATGTTCATTTCTGTTTGGAATTTTTCTTGTACGTTTTTAAGTAATTCTTTTGTAGATTTCTCTCCTTCTTTTAGCCCGTGGATAATTATATTGTTGCTCTTTTTATGTCTCTCCAAAGATTCTATCTTGCTTTCCATATTTTCTACCTTGCGTTTTAATTGGTTGTTTTCCTCTATGATAGGTTCCAATTTCTCGTCTATTATTTTCATTATTGCTCGTGTTATCGAGACTGTCTGGTTTTGCATTTCGGTTTGCATTTTTTCAAAAAATAGGCGAAATTGTTCGTCCATTTTCTGTACGTGTAATGAAACGTTTTTTAACTTTTTGCACTGGTAACACTGACGGTACCGTATAGAGGATAGTTGATGGAATGGCAGTATTGTGTTAGTCTGTGGTTTTTTGCTTTGACAGAAATATAACCTCTAAAATCTCGTCGCTTTTCGTCCGTTTATATTTTAATTATTTCTTTTGGTTGAGTGAGGATAATTATCTTCAGCACTCGGCGACACCCAGATAATCACTTTTAACACTGTTTTGATAGTACATTTGGTCTAGAACTATTTTATTTCACTACTAGCATTTGCCCGCGGTTTCGCCCGCGTACTAAGCGAAATTTTTAACCGTCTACAAAAAACAGGTTCGTATGTTTGTCCACGATTATCTCGCGTTTGGCTGAACCGATTTAGATGCGGTCTCCAGAAAAGTAGTGGTTACATTCTGGGGGTTTCGGTATACGCAGTTTGGTGATTGTGATTTATTAACAGATGAACAGATGAAAAGTCAGTGTACATTCTGAGAACCGGCAAACTGTTGAATTTCATTTAATTTTGGCAAAAATAAGGATCGAAAACTATTATCATACATTTCCGAGAGGCCGAAGAGGAAAGGGGCGATTAAATAAAAGCATGTCTTAAATGGCCCTTAGTAAAAGTATCGATGTACTGCAGTAACACCAATAGGTCTGTAAACGACCGAGCAGCGCGCAGCGGTCATAAACTCTGGTCCTTTGAAGTACAGAAATACGGCTGATTCAATATCACGTGTAACATTTATTTTTCCTATAATTAAATTTATTAGGTAGGTTTTGCCAGTTCCCATTGGAGCATCCAAAAAGAAAATTTGGCCTCACTTCCATTCGCACTCCTTACTGTCAGTCCGTCTGTTACAACCAAGTTGCTTTTACTGGACCGATTGAATTGCAATTTGGCATAAACTATCAAGAATTTTGAGCGCTCGTGGCCCAGCGGCACCCGCCTACCGCGTGCGGTATGCGAGATTAAACAATGTGGGCGCAGGTCAGTTCTTGGATGGGTGACCGCTTTGAGTGGTTACTAACTGACTCTCGTGCTTTGGAAAGCACGCTAAGCCGTTGATCCCGGCTGCAATCGTTAAGCCAAGTTAGAGGCCTTCGAGCGGATTGCGAACTTCTATCAGTCAAGTGGCCCACTCACTTGACAAAGGGGGGTCGAAGTTGCACCACGTCCGTAGGGAGTACCCAACGTTACCCTACACGTGACCCCTGGGTGGTGCCAAAAGGAGGTACTTGTCTTCTCGAAAATCTCACGGTTCGTAAATAAATGCCATACGATTTAAAAAAATCTAATGGTTGATTTAAGTGGAAAAAAATATCGAAACCTCTATGTCGCTTTTAAAAGCAAATCCATAGATTACCACACACGCCTATAAAGTAACATTAAACTTTTTGCATACAGGCATGTATAGAGTGCCAAATTTTACCTCAGATTCGTATTAAGAGACCTCACGGACGCTCAGATATCGATTTTGAACGAAATCGGGACGAAATAAAAGAAAATCAATATGGCCGCCACTTTCACAAATTTTAGCTCGGATTCGTCTTAAGAGACCTCTGTGACACTCAGATATCGATTTTGAACGAAATCGGGTCGAAAATGAAGAAAATCAATATGGCAGCCACTTTTTTCAAATTTTATCTTAAATTCGTATTAACCTCTCGGACGCTCGGATATCGATTTTGAACGAAATCGGGTTCAAATGAAGAAAATCAATATGGCTGCCCCTTTTTTTTAATTTTACCTCGGATTCGTATTAGGGGTGCTCTCGGACGCTCAGATATCGATTGTGAACGAAATAGGGACGGAAATGAAGAAAATCAAAATATAGCAGCCACTTTTTTCAAATTTTACCTCAAATTCGGAAATGATAAAAATGAATATGGCCACCACTTTTTCTAAATTTTACCTCCGATTCGTATTACGAGACCTCTCGAACGCTCAGATATCGATTTTGAACGAACTCGGGACGAAAAAAAGTAAATCAATATGACTACGACTTTTTCCATATTTTACCTCGGATACGTATTAAAATTCTCTCGGACGCTCAGATATCGATTTTGAACAAAATCGGGACGGAAATGATTAAAATGAATATGGCCGCCACTTTTTCTAAAATTTACCTCGGATTCGTATTACGAGACCTCTCGGACGCTCAGATATCGATATTGAACGAAATCGGGACGAAACAAAAGAAAATCAATATGACTGCGACTTTTTCCAAATTTTACCTCGGACTCGTATTAGGGGAGCTCTCGGACGCTCAGATATCGATTTTGAACGAAATCGGGACGGAAATAAAGAAAAGCAATATGGCAGCCACTTTTTTCAAATTTTACCTCAAATTCGTATTAGAGGACCTATCGGACGCTCAGATATCGATCTTGAACAAAATCGGGACGAAAATGAAGAAAATCAATATGGCAGCCACTTTTTTCAAATTTTACCTCAAAGTCGTATTAGGGGACCTCTCGGACGCTCAGATATCGTTTTTGAACGAAATCGGGTTGGAAATGAAGAAAATCAATATGACTGCCACTTTTTCCAAGTTTTACCTCGGATTCGTATTAGGGGACGTCTCGGACGCTCGGATATCCATTTTGAACGAAAACAGGTTCGAATGAAGAAAATCAATATGGCCGTTACTTTATTCAAAGTTTAGGTACCTCGGATTTCTATTAAGAGTCCTCTCGACGCTCAAATATCGATTTATGTCGAAATCGTATCGGACGGCACTGATTAATAAAACCACTTACAATACATTGAATCAAAAAAGGTCGTATCTTCATAGGGAACTCACGGCACTTCATGCACCTTTAGACATTATAAGGAACTTACATGCCAAATTTGATATCTCTCGAACCAGCAGTTTGGGCTGTGCGTTGATATGTCACTCACTCAGTCAGTCAGTTTCTTCTTGCAATTTGGCACCTACTTTTGAGTTTTCATGCCCGCAATATTAAATTTCAAAATCAATGCCATTTTCGAAATTAACGACCCAAAAAATCATAAAAATCACACCCATATTAATATTTAGACATTCCAACCCCCTCGGACCGTTGGGGTCCGAGTACGTCGAGTCCGTAGTAACGTCCGGTAGAGGGGATTGTATTTCACGTCCTCCACGTGGGATTTTAAAATCATTGTTGTTTTCGTAATCAGCGACCCGATAAACTATAGAAACAACACCCATATCGATTTTCAGAATTTGTCACCAGATTTCCCCCTTATAAGGGTTGATTTCTCAAAAAACCTGAAACACACGTTTACTCATTTATCGTTAGAAATACTCCTGTGAAGTTTCGAATAAAATAGTCCAACTAATCTTGTTTCCTCATACAAACTTCGGACCCCCATTTCACCCCCTTAGGGGTTGAATTTTGAAAAATCCTTTCTTAGTGCACCCCTAAACCTTATAAGGAACCTACGTGCCAAATTTGGAATCTCTAGGACCAGCGGTTTGGGCTGTGCGTTGATATGTCAGTCAGTCAGTCAGTCAGTCAGTCAGTCGGTCAGTCGGTCGGTCGGTCGGTCGGTCGGTCGGTCGGTCGGTCGGTCGGTCGGTCGGTCGGTCGGTCGGTCGGTCGGAACTACTACGGAACCCTAAAAAACGGCACCCGCTTAGGATCACTCGTGTGTCTGTCTGTCCGTCCGTCTGTCACATCCAATTTGCTCCGAAACTACTGGACCGATGGAGTTGTTTTTTTTACACATATTATTATTATTTATTTATTAATAATCACAATGGTAGGACCTTATTTATATTACATTGCCCCACAAAACTGTAGCAACAGTTTGACTGTGGGATCGGCAGTCTCTTAATAAGTCATTAATAATTTTACAGTAATATGGTGCTTTTTTACCGCACTAGTGCGGTAATCAGCAGATTACGTGCATATGTCGAAACTTTAAAGAGCCATATGTATTGTATAACGTTGTACGATACACGTGCGAATAGGTCATTCAATAAATAAATTCCATACGATCATTGAATAAATGCCATACGATAAAATAAATTCGCAACTCGTGTCAATTAAAAACACTCCCGTCGATCGTGTTTTAATTTATCACCACTGGTTGCGAATTTCCTGTTTTCTGCACTTGTATCGTAATGTACTATTACAGTACATATGGTGCTACTTTACCACACGAGTGCGGTAATCAGCAGATTACATGCATATGTCGAAATTTTAAAGAGCCATTTGTGCTGTAAAACGTTGTACGATACACGTGCGAATAGGTAATTCGCAACTCGTGTCGATTTAAAAACTCCCTTCGGTCGTGTTTTAATTTATCACCACTTGTTGCGAATTTCCTGTTCTCTGCACTTGTATCGTAATGCACTATTACAGAACACAAATTACAAAACTTTTACAAAACTTATCTGCTTAAGTGGCAGTCCTTATATGTATTAAGCATGTACAGTATTTACAAGTTCTTTTTATATAATAGCAAATGTCAATTTTCAAACCAACAGCACAATAATACGTTATTTCACCGATAGTCAAATCAGCAACTTTTTACGAAACGTCAAAAACGCTCGGTTAGTACAGAGGCCCTACTCCGAACTTCGAAAATCGAACTTCGTGTCGTGCCGTCCCTTTCACTCTCGTGTTATACACGATTTGGATTCGGACTCGTGTCGATTTAAAACACTCCCTTCGGTCGTGTTTTAATTTATCACCACTTGTTGCGAATTTCCTAATTTCTGCACTTGTATCGTAATGTACTATTATTTAATTACTTACAGTAGATACGATTACAAGATGTAGGTATTACAAGTTCAAGAGCCTGCTAATTAATCATTACCCAGAGTCTAGGTAATTCTTCCTTAGCAGCCTCCTGAACTTATTCTTGTTTCTTTCTCACCTGATATCTTCTGGTAAACTATAAAGAAGGTATGGGATACGTTTTCTTAGGGTTCTGTCCCCATAGTAGTTATTTATTCTGGGAACAAATAGTTTTCCAGTCACAAGGCCAGACTTTGGTACTATGCGTATGATCAATGGGTTTTAATAATGAATGAACTGAGTTTGGCTCCTGACAGCTATGATTATTTGAAGCGAGTACATATTTATGTTTAAGGCCTACTGGCAATATTCATACACATACTAGCTTTTGCCCGCGGCTTCGCGAACAATAAACTGTAGTCTTTGTTGTTGTTGTTGTTTAAAAGGACATACAAAGTTAACAATAACTAAACACAACTCACATACACACACACACATCCATTCTGGTAATGCGAAAGAAATCGTAGTTATTATGTAGAAAATTACAACTACAGAGAGGGTGTCACGTTACGTCGCCTTCCAAGTGAAATTGAAAGGCGAGGTAAGCAAACTTTTTTTTTAAAGAAGTTGAAAGTAAAAGAAGTAAAAAAAGGTGAAAGAAAATGCTCAAGGTCGGGGTAAGCTTTTATTTGGACAATTATTGTTATTAAGGCACTCACAGATTTTAGATATATAAAAAAAATAACTATGGAAGATTAAAAGGTTGTAAATCTTAAGTAGGCAGCTCAAAAATTTGGAGCCTCGAGACAGAAGACTCGGCGCCTCGAGTAGATTGGTACGGCGACTCGAGTAGGTTGGCGCGTCGGCTTGAGTAACTTGGCGCATCGGCTTGAGTAAGTTGATACGACGGCTCGGGTTAGTTGGCACGACGGCTCGAGTTAGTTGGCACGACGGCTCGAGTTTGTTGGCACGACGGCTCGAGTAAGTAGGCACGACGGCTCGAGTAAGTAGGCACGGAGACTCGAGTAAGTAGATACGGAGACTCGAGTAAGTAGGTGCGGAGACTCGAGTAAGTAGGTACGGAGACTCGAGTAAGTATGTACGGAGACTCGAGTAAGTAGGTACGGAGACTCGAGTAAGTAGGTACGGAGACTCGAGTAAGTAGGTACGGAGAGCACGGTGGCTCGGGAAGAATGGCTCGGCGTGTCGAGAAAGATGTCACGTTGACTTTAGTAGGAGAAAGAGGGTTTACGTCGAAGTAAGTAGGTACGTGAGCGCGAGGTCTTCTTGAAGTGCCAAGACCAATTGCGACTTGACTGATGAAAAGTCGGCGAGAAACTCAATTGTCCTAGGCAATGTTCGGCTTTTATACTATTTCTTGCCGTTGTTCGAGAATCCATAGTTCTAAATTTACAATTTCAAAATTAACAGGATACCAGTATACAATTTAGACGTAAAATGATTACAACCTTAGCTATAAATAAGTTTTGACAATGTCCGTTGCTATGACGGTCGATAAGTAAACATGCCAAAAGTGTTAAATACTAGGATAATTATATTTGTTTTCGTATGAAAACAACAAAATAATTAAAAATATAAAACTATATCAGACAAGGTAAGTTTCTGGCGTGTTTAGTGTGTCCCATAATATAGGCAGTGCAGGAAACATTGAAATTTTCGAAAGTAATCAAAGAAACAATATTTTCCTATCGTTACAGTGATTCAAGTGAAATGTTTAGCGAAAGAAACAAGGTAACGAACGAGAAAAAGCGCATTGCCGCAACCTGCAAGCGAGGGCGAGCAGATGCTCTTAAGAACACAAGGTATGCTGCAAGGGTTAATTTTTATTGTAGCACTTCCTTATTCACTTTAGTGGCGGTTTCACCTTCAGGTGCATTTCAAAGAAAGCCAGTAACGTAGTCTGAGGTGGACTGTTTAATGTTTATCTTTTCTGAGATTTTTGTTAGAGGTGAAGTATAATACACGCTGACCATTTTCAAGTTAAACAGTTGAGGTGTACCACAGGAGGAAACCTTTCATGAATGAGAAACTTCAAGATCCTCCAAACAGCTTAGGAGCTGCGGAGCGGATGTATCGGCCGCTTGCATACCATTTTGTCTCATCATTCTTATGTTTGAGAGTCAAAGCGTGCAGTTATTATTATCTTTCATGCAGGGTGATTTGTAATCTTAAGACTGCCGGAATCTTATGGATATGTGCTTTTACAATTTCATAGACAGAGGAGATGGTTTTGCTCAGGGTCAGGCATTTTGGCAGAGATGACACTATTGATCTTATCTAGGATGATACTCCCGTACAAACTTTGCACCCCTATTTAACCCGATTTGGGGTATATTTTTTCCAAAAAACCCTTAAATTACATTTCTTGTATTGTAATAAGTCTCTCACTTAAAATTTTACTCCATCCCCATACAAACTTTCAAAGTCCTTTTTACCCGTATGATAGTGGAATTTTCAAAAATCGCTTCTTAGTACTATACCGTGACTACCCACGTTACATTAACTACCTATTGTAAAAAACTCAGCTTTCTACGGTCAACGGTTAGGGCTGGGCGTTGATTGAAGTCAGTCAGGAGTTTGCACCCCTATTTAATCCGCTTAGGGTGGGTATTTCCAAAACCCTAAAATTACTTTTCTTCTATTATAATAAAGAGTCTATACACAAAGTTTGAAGTCTCTCACTTGAAATTTTACTTCATCCCCATACAAACTTTGCACCGCTAATTTCACCCACTTAGGGGTGTGTTTATCCAAAACCATAAAATTACTTTTCTTTTGTTGTAAAAAGGAGTCCGTAGACAAAGTTTCAAGTCTCTCATTTAGAATTGTATTCCATCTAAGTAGATTTTTCCAAAACATTCAATTGAATGACTTTTCTGTTATTGTAATGAGGAGTCCATACACAAAGTTTCAAGTCTCTCACCTAAAATTTTACTCCGTCCCCATACAAACTTTCAATCCCCCTTTTTACCCCCTTTTACTCTTTTGCTTGAGGGTGGAATTTGTACAAACCCCTTCTTATTGGTTATCTATGCCATTACCTGAATTACAGTGAAAATGTTTACTCTCTAGCCCCAGTAGTTTCGGCTGTGTGTTGATGAGTGAGTGAGTGAGTCAGTCAGGACATAGGTATTTGTATATATAGAAGATGGAAGACGGCGACCCAAACCACGTAATATAAATAAATGAATTTAAAACATGGTGCCGCTTTTGAGTGATAAATGGTCATTGCGAGAATCTCAAATATATTTTATAATTTTGAGTTAATTGATTTAGAAGTTATTTCAAATAATTGGCAAAATTTGACCATTCCCCCTTATCTGAACTCAAAACAAATACTACTGCTCCCGAAATTAAAAAATATCTGAAAATAGTTTTCTACCTTACAGGAAACCCTAAAGCAACGCAACTCTCGAGTTTAACAAGTTTTCGTAAATAAGCATGTAATTCGAATGTGGTATGGACAGCACGTTTAAATTTTTATCGTACGTTTCACAATAGGTGTAGCAATTACTTTCAATCTTTATAGGTTTCACGTAGCCGCTTTTGCCATGAAAATTGCGGCAATGACGAACGGAAAGTAAACGCAAACACTAGTGTACAATGTGATACATCGGTTTATTTTATCTTTGTTGTTTTTCTGATACATGTTAAAATTTTACAAATCGCTGATGATGGCTGTAAAAGTAATTTGGTCTCTGGTGGCATTGCTGGGCGTGCGCCTAGCCACACAACATCATCTCAGGGTGTATCAAGGAAAAGAGGATGCGGCGAACGAATTCCCTTTCGCAGTGCTTCTGCAAATGGATTCGTATCCCTTTTTTAGATTTTGTACCGGTAGCCTATTAGCAGAAAACTGGGTACTTACTGCGGGCCACTGCATTCAAAATAAAATACCGATGATGGTAAAATACAACGATTTTACAAAACGAAACGGAACTAAACTATCGAGAGTCATCAAAACTTTTATTCATCCTGGCTATGTACACAACATGGGGAAAATACCAGTGAATGATGTAGCGTTACTTTACGTTGAAAGTATACGTAGGCCGTATGCGACGCTTTGGGCGTATGATTACAAAACTCTTCTGGGACTACCAATAAAATACGCTGGATTTGGATATGTGAGCAAAACCTTTCAAGATTTAACTCTACCTGAGTTAATGACGGCTCAAATCATGCCTTTGCAAGTGGGAGAAGGTGTCATAGTGCCTTGTGAACCGTTGATGTTACCGTTCCATTATGGGCCAGCTGTATGTATTGCACCAAAGTGCTCCAAAAAGCTGCAACAGGTACGTCCAGGGGACTCCGGCGGCCCTGTTGTTTATGACGGCAAAATCGTCGGAGTATCAATGAGCGGTAACACTAGGATTCCCATTTTTTATTGCTTTCCCATTAGTACAACTATGCAATGGATTAAATGCGTGATGCAATCTAATGAAACTATACATACGTGAATAAATAGCTGTCAAGTGTCATGGAAACATGGATCCTAACTGTATTAATCATGCCGACGTGTAAAAAAAACTCTTTTGCTTGAGGTACGTACGTTCTGGTAAATTGCCAAATTCTGTTAAATTATGGTTTCGAATTGAAACTATAAACTATAATTTATCGAACGACGAACGACTATCGATTGACGAACGTTGAATGTGAAATCATCGGGCAAAATGAACTGCAAGATTCTCAGATCCGCAAAATTATAATAAACTAGCTGTAACCGCGACTTCGTTAGCGTGAAAAAAAAATCGTCACATGGACATTAAGTATATTGCTCTGTATGTGATTACTACCTATGTGATTTTGTGTTCCTGATGGGGAGTATAGCGCCAGAGCTCCCCATGCACTGTGTTAACATAGGCACAACAAATGCTCAAATAAATAAAGGGTCGACAATGCGCTTGTTATTCTTATGGGGTCTTAAGAATATGATACTACCGTCGTAGTGTTTAAAAAAATGGTCTTATATGGCATTAAGTACGTAATTTCAACTTTGCTCATTTATTGTATTACCTACTGTGGGACTTTAGACGCAGATTTTACCTATCATACGTCACAGCTAGGTAGCTATGTGATTATTAGGGATGCAGTGCTTTACTATTTTGCAAGTAGCAGTTTCTTTATGTTGGTACTTGACAGTTTTAACCTAAAATATATCGACCTACTAATAGGTACTATACCATTTGCCAGCGACTTAGTTCGGGTGAAGTTCGAACTTCCGCATAGGTACACTTACATGCTCGTCTTCAACCCTCTGAGGGACGTTTTTGGGATAAAAATACCTTCTTTCCTTCCTTGGTTCATAGCCATAGCGTTAACGTAATAAATCACACAAATTTTTAATAATAATAGCTAACCAGTAACTACGATGACTATTTCAGGGCGACGCATCTTACTCTCTACTTTGCATGTAGCATGCATTTACAAGTAGGTATTTTGCGATTACGTGTTTCTGATTATGGAGTGACCGAACTGGGTCTAAGGAACTTCATGCATGGCATGAGCACCAGCTCGACCTCGAGTTTCGCGTGCAGCGGGACGGGGCTTGCGGAGTCCATCTCAATCTCTCAACACATGCGAAACACTGCCGCCCCGCTGCACTCTCCGCTTCAAGCGGGCACGGATCCCACTATCCAACGAAGAGGACGGCTTGACCAGGCATGACTGTACGATGCTATAAGATAGAACCAGCATGATAGCTTTTATCGTCACGTTTTATGCCCGAAATGTAATGAATAAAACATCACATAAAAAGCGGCAATATAAAGGGTTCCGTACCCGAATTTAAAATCACCATACTATATTACTGTGAGTTAAAAATGGTAACTTACGGCACTCACTTTTTGTTTACGCGAAATTAGAGTTTGCAGTTTATCAGCGATAACTTAACCTATACCTTAACCTATTGGATCTATAATTCTTAGGTGTAAGTATTCAATAGTCTATGTTTTTGATTGCACGATCAAAATTTTTGAGGATCGAGAGGGGAGGGCACACAATTATTGTGACTTTCAGGGCGATTATCTACGAATATATTCACTTACATTTGTTTCCAATGACCTGATTGATGTGCCACATGATGAATTACGTAATTCAACGTGTTACACAACAATAAAAACTGTTTAAGAGATTTGACTTCATAACTACCGAGTACGTAGCGGCGTTTATAATATCTATATTTCAAATTTTATTTTAAACTCCCTATAGTTTTTGAGTAAAATGCCTGTGACATGACAAAACTACAAGGGTTCCTTTTTTGCCATTTGGCTACGGAACATGACGGTTTAATGTATAGTGCTATTTGTGATACTCGTAGCTAGGCAGATAGATAGTAATATAAAACCAAGGTTTCGTCGATTAGGTACCTACGAGTATCTCGTTCTATTTTATGGCACCTTACTGCACAAACCGTCCGCCTCGCTGGGGCTGCGCTTTTACATCTAATCCAAATGTGTGTTAGACTATACAACTCTGGCTAGCAGCCTTGTTAATAGCAGAGAAGCTCAAAATGTACAGTCAGCTGCACAGAATCGAAACCTCTCCTGTATACAAACTTCTATACAGGGGAGGTCACGTTTCTCTACAGCTGACTGTACAAACCAACCTAATGAATATTACTACAGATAAATTAATAGATATGCCTGGAACACTTAGATCAAATGATACAGAAACCAGATAAAGTACTTGGGTTGTATATGCTTGTTCTTGTAAGAAAGTATGGTGACTCCAGAAAACAATAGCCGATGTTCCTGAATTCTGAAATGTAAGTACTGCACACTGTTTCAGAAGGTTGTCAATTGTTAGGTAATGCTGTGTATTGCTGGAAATATACCTTATATATAAGAAATAAATATTGTTTCTCTATTTTAATTTATTAATTAATTCTTAAATACTCTTGTATAAAATAAAAAATCAATCCTCGGTTCTTCACAATACATAACAATTAAATTAAATTCAAAAAGCTACTGCTACTGCTCAAAAAGCTAAGCTGACTAATTGTGTGCATTATTAGCATACCTGTGATAAATCCAAATCGGGGCACATTCTAGGGATTTGATATTAATAAAAAACATGTTGATATATACATGTGCTCATTGAAAATTATCAATTACTATAAAAAGGTTCGATATCACACCTCATATGAAGCCTCTTAAGATAATAAATGTGTGCGGATGTCATTTCAAACAAAATTACATTTTACTGGCGGTGCCATGCATATGCTAGAGTAAGAATAATATATTAGCTAATATTCCGCTATGATTGTTACAAAGTCCAAAATGATTGTAATTTTTGTAATCTCACATCAGCACCGTTATATATCTGATCATTAACACGTTCCCTGTGCAGCGGGAAATTCAAAATTTACCCCCTACGTGCAGTTTCATTTCTTCGTAAATAGGTAACCCGTATTAATTACCCACATTATAAGTAGAACTTTTTTTTCTTGGAAACCCAAATTCCTATTTTCCCATGTTTTCTCAGTGTAACACATATGTTACATGCACGCATGAGCTCCTTGCCTGGTGCTATACATGTGATTCACGCACGTACTGGTTCTCGGTTGCATGCTGCATATCTGTGGCATGCACGTTGTTAGCCGTTTTGACAGGCATTTTGATCGGTTATCTGTGGTCTTATGGAGTTTATGACGTAAAAATATATAAAAAAATGTAAATATTGTTTCGTGCTTGCAATGTAGATATATACTTGAGTGATTCATTGCAAAAAGTTTTGGAAAAGTATTTATGTATCATAAAACGTTATTAGCGTCGTGGTAAACAGATTTCTTACTATAAACCGGACGAAATGTCGGCAATTTTACAAAAAATTAATAGCAAAAATCAGATTATGGACGAATTGGATGATTCTGACATGGTCTGTTGAGTTTTCACCACCCCATTGTACGGAGACTATCGATAGCTTAAGAGAATTTGTTAATCACAATTATTTAGAAGAAACTGTCAAAATTGTTATTTACTAATCTAACCTACTCTGTTGTTTTTGAAGAACCTGCCACTTTTACTGAAGTTACAGACTGTTGTTCTAAAAAAACTTCGAATGTCATCCCTGAACCAGGTTTGCCGCCAGTAAATATTTGAAATGGAGGAACCAGTGTTGCCAATGCGAAAAACAGGGCCATTGATGATTTTCTTTGTATAATGATAACGAAGTAATTTTATTATGATATATGTTATCGAAATTTTTGATTTAATTATTGATTTGTGGTATTTATATTTTGAAATAAAATTTACTAAAACTAAATTGTATTTTATTTGGACTTGGCAACATTATTAAAAATCTCCTCCGCTCATTCGTGTTTCTTGCTATAAATTTCATAGCCTATACGTGCAAGCAACTAGGATTGGTCAAACTCGTACGTGCCAATTTCGATCAAGCCTTAAGTTTACACGGGGTCGTGCCGCACATATGAAGCACTCACGTGTCATTGATACCTCGAAGTGTAACGCATGTGTCGCATGCACAGGGAACGTGTTAAAATCACTTCAAACATCAAGTGTTGGTCTAACTTATAGTGCCCTAGACAGCCCAAATGTTACTCGTAATTAGTTTATATAGCTTTTATTTTAAAATGAAGAGAGAAAAAAATAAAGCTTTATTTACTTTGTCTAGAATTAGCTAAGTGGTAAAAGTAATTGAAAAAAAACTATAAATTATTCAAATTTTATAATCATAGACCATTTATTACTATGTGAGATTAAGGCTGGGTTGCACCGTCTTACGATCACAGACTGATCAACGTTAAATATGGCGCCGGCAGCTGTCATCCCATAGAAACTTGTCAAACTTTCCATACATTGAAATTTTAACGAACACGGCTTACGATTACAGACAGTTTGGTGCAACCCAGCCTTAGGCTGGGTTGCACCGACTTACGATGACAGGCTGATGAACGTTAAATATGGCGCCGACAGCTGTCATCCCATAGAAACTTGTCAAACTCTCCATACATTCAAATTTTAAGGAACACAGTTTACGATTACAGACGGTTTGGTGCAACCCAGCCTAAGGGTGGGTTGCACCAAACCGTCTGTAATCGTAAGCAGTGTTGGGTAAAATCTGAATGTATGGAAAGTTTGACAAGTTTCTATGGGATGGCAGCTGCCGCCGCCATATTTAACGTTGATCGGTCTGTGATTGTAAGTTGGTGCAACCCAGCCTAAAAACAACAGAAAACACAGCACTTTGCCTTTTTCATATCACACTATATGTATTTCACTTCGGCTCTATTTATGTATATATTATCGCACTATTATTTCACTTTATCTGGTTGGGATAGTATAGTTCATAGCGTTTTCGTCATTCGTTTGTATTTCTAACTCACCTTCAACCTCATCTTTCACACTATATGTGTCAATTTATCTCTTCATAGGAATTGAATGGCTTCACAATTAACATCTCTTCATAGCAGAATTTCTTAATTTTCTTGGCACTTTGAAACATCAGTTAGAAACTCAGTAAGTTTTGTCGCCGGTTAGGTATTTATATTTTACCATTTTTACCCTATGTCGTGGGCGCAAGCTGCATCTGTCAAGCCTGCGAGAAGAGCAACCAAACCTATTTCTCGTTAGCATTCAGCATTCTGTCCTTTATAGTTTATTTATAGCAATAACAAACTAACTGGTTTTACTATTCAGAAACTTTGACGTCAAGTGAAATGTCAATTGACAAAATGTCAGAGCAGTAACGTTTTGTGTTCCGATACGTCCGTTTAGAAAAACATGATATTTTTTTATTTCACTTCATTGGTTTTGCTTATTTGTTAACTTATTAAAAACAACATGTTTGCAGATAAATGTACTAAATAGGTACCTGCAAAATGGCGCCATTTTGACAAATTAGAATGAGCTTTATTTTGACGTTAGCTCACACTGACAGGACAGAAGTGACAGTAATGACGGCGGCAGGCTTAAAGAAAAATAAAAGAAAAATCCAAAGAGGCCACATATTTAGGAAAAATAATTAAGAGTCGCAGTCCAATAAAAACTATCCTATGACAAGGCCAGCATAATAATCTACATATACAGCAAAAATTGTTTAAATCGATTCAGCGGATCCTGAGATCCTTCGGGACACAAAACCCTCTCTGAAGATACTGGCTAGAATTTTAGAGATTTATTATATACAGGGTGGCCCATTCAAATCGGTCAGTATGGGAAAGTCTAAAACTATAAGACATACGAAGATTTGTTCTTAGGAACCATGTCACCGATTTTGATAAAAAGAAAAACTGCATTCATACATTTGAAAAAAACACTGTACCCAGCTAGGGAATCGAACCCGGTTGTTTTGAAAAAATAAACTTACACTATTTCTATTCAGATATCGTTTGTGTAGGTCTCAAGCAGTAAATGTCTCTAAGAAACATAATGTCTAAAATGAATAAAATGCATTGCATGCATGCATTTTTCAAAACAACCGGGTTCGATTCCCTAGCTGGGTACAGTGTTTTTTTCAAATGTATGAATGCAGTTTTTCTTTTTATCAAAATCGGTGACATGGTTCCTAAGAACAAATCTTCGTATGTCTTATAGTTTTAGACTTTCCCATACTGACCGATTTGAATGGGCCACCTGTATATAGATAAAGACTAGAAATGTCTCGTTTTCTATGTACGAGAGAAGAGACAACTCCACACACATAGTAAATATTAATTGATCGTCCATCGTATTTAAATGAATTATCCACACCTTCTTCCTTTTTTCACTTTTTAACCGACTTCAAGATTTCAAAAGAGGAGGTTATCAACTCGGTTGTATGTTTTTTTTTTTGTTTTTTTTTCTTAATGTTTGTTACTCCATAACTCCGTCATTTCTTAACCGATTTGGAAAATTCTTTTTTTGATTGTAAGTATATATATATCCAAGTTGGTCCCGTTTTTGTCAAAACGCAGTTCTGATGATGGTATCCATGAGGAATTGAGGGAACTCCTCAAATCTTTAAGGCAGACATATAGTGATTTTTGTGTTTTTATCAACAAATCGAGCATTATCATACAAAAATGTGACATTTGATGAAGTGGAACTGCTGATGATGATCAGAACAGAACTCTTCAACAACGAAAAGTTCACGTTTGGCGATTTGTCCTTCTAGCTGTGTTTGTTAAGCAAGTTCTATTTTCTCGATTGATTTTTGTCATGCTCGAGTTCTGATGATGGGATCCATGAGAAAATCCAGTGTACAAATAATGATTTTTGTATTTTCATGAACTAATCAAGCATTTTCATTCATAAAAGTGACATTTGATGAAGTGGAACTGCTGATGATGATCAGAACGGAACTCTTCAACGACGCGTAGTTCACGTTTGGCGATTTGTTCTCTTCGTTTTGTTTGTCAAGCAAGCAAGGTTTTTCCATGATTCCATGAGCAAGTTTTAGGCTTCTACCATTATAAACATACTTGTAGCCATTTTTATGTTATTGTATGGAATCTAAGAGTGCAACATCTAAGTATAATAATCTTTCACCGGCCTCCCCCATTGAAGTCGGTTTTTTTTCTTAAAAATTATTGTTAAGTAATAATTGTCTATAATCATAGTCACCCTTTTTTGTTGACCCAGGGGATATCCGTTATGGATCCCACTCGGCCCGGGAGAAGCCGAGTGGGTATGTCCGACTCACAAGGACTAAAACCCCTGGGGTGTTCCACGACTCGCATTTGGACAGAGTCCCGGGAACGCTTATGTTCACCACCGGAGCTCTGTCAGCGTTGCCCTGTTGGCGCGTTTATGGTAGGTGGTGCCCTACCTACTCCGCTGCCGGCACCCCAGAACACAGTGGGGGCCTTCCAGCTCAGAACCTCGGCTAGGCAGGTTATGTAACTCCCGGCCCATCAACCGCAGAATCATAGTCACCCTACAACAACTACAAAATTAATTAAAAATACCTCGTTAACTGTTATAACAGCACTTTAATTGTAAAGGCGCGGGTTCAATTCCCATCTTAGGCTGCGGGTGAGCTCACGGTTCATTTCCTCTTTGCGTTTGTTCTCCTTATCAAATAATTGAGAATTTGATCGTGGTGACTTCCACGTTAAATTAACACTTATCAAACAAAAATGTTACAATTTGACACGTATCACAGATAAAGCGAGGAGCATCGGTACTTTTGACGGTAGTATTTAATTGGCAATTAGGGTCGTTGCGCCAACTAAGCGAACACTTGAAGGAGAATATTTCTTCACTTACGTTTGATATTTCTCATGCGGATGCAAATTTCATTAACGCAAAGCAATACAATCGTTTATGTCCTCGTGAGTTTTGAACGATTATTCAACTACTGTCAAACTGCACAGAAATAGGAGCCTAGGCTCCGTCAATTTTAAGCCAGAGTGAAATTAGTCATTTCAATGCGTCGATTTAATTCTATTTCAACATTTTTATATCGCGACCCTATAATATCTTAACATTTTTCCATATCGTCATTTTATGAAGCGTATTTAGACAATTTTATACCTAGTTATTTTTCCTGATCGACCTAAGTTGCCAAAAGGCGAAGGACGTCTACTGCTGGACATAGGCCTCCCCCAAAGACTTCCACAATGACAGGTCCTGCGCCATCCGCATCCAGCGGGCACCCGCGAACCTTACCAGGGCATCACTCCACCGTGTGGGGAGCCTGCCCACGCTACGCCTTCCGGTACGTGGTCGCCACTCGAGGACCTTTCTGCCCCAACGGTCTTCGGTTCTACGTGCTATGTGCCCTGCCCACTGCGACTAATTAACTTCGATTAATTGATTATCATTATCAACCAAATACTAAAGCATAATATATAAAATTGCAAATATTATGTAATGTTATACCTAATGACTCCTTCCCCCTAAGTAACAGTAGTGCCGATGCCGATACGCTGTCAACCGCAATAGATTGTATTGTAATTGACGCTTCACTTAGAATTGCTCTACATCCTGCTCCGCAAACATGATATCTCTAATGGAAACGTCAATCGACCGAACACTCAAATGCATCCGACATGTGTTTTAATCATACTTACATACTGAATGAGAATGGCCTAAATTAATCCCGCGGGAGACTCTGTAGTATTCCAAAGATTTGGTTTTAATATATTTTAAAGGGCAAGGCGCTCAGCAACAGTTTTTAAATAATCGTAACGCATTTGTAGATGATGATATCGTTTTCAAAAAATAATCACAACAGTTTTGAGACCTTTTTGTATAAGTAGTGAGAACAATGATTCAAAATATGATTAAGGCGCAGGGTAGGGCAAGCCATTCTTCATACAAAGGTTGTGCAAGTTTTTTGCGTTAGTTTTGGCACTACAGCATTTAATTTTATATTTGTTGGTACATATTAGATATACATAAAAAAAATAAAAATAAAAAAAATACAAAAAGTAATTAAAATTAAAAAAGAAAAACGCCAAGACATAGCTAACAAAAAAATAAGCATATGGACCAAAAATAGTAACTGGAGTGCAAACACAAACGAAGAAAAACTTGCACAAAGTTTGTATGGAAAGAGCACGCACACCACTTCGCCTTAAGCAAAAAAAATTTGCTCGATAAAAAAGTAGCAAACTTACGTCTAAAACACACCTTTAATAGTACATTACTACAGAGGCCGGGACGAAAGGGGTTGCCGGCCGAAGACATACATATAGACGGCCGAGCGGAGCGAGGCCAGATAGGTCTAAGGCGGGCAACCCCATATTTCCCGCCGAGGTATGTATAGTGCTTTTCTCAAACATGCAATGAAATAAATGACTGAAAAATCAAAGTTTTATTTTTAATACGCGTAGTGGCAGAATGTCATGACGCCTGTGCCTCAAATTTATGTGGAATGGAAAGAAGACTTTGCCGGCCTAGGCCTGCAAGATTTGTACGAAATTCCATTAACGACCTCTTGTCCTACCCGCACCTGAAACGTCATACTTCGCAGCCTATTATAAGGAACATAACATCAATATTTCATTGCATGTTTGAGAAAAAATATGTAACTATTATTGCACATTAACTATTAACTTGGAAATTATATCAATGAATGCGTAATGCTGTACTTTATGACTTTTTCTGAATTAAAAACGTTCAAAAATACTATTTCTTAAATACTAATTTCCGCGAATCCGCGCGTGTGCTGCCGCTCAATACTCAGCGAGCTGCGGTTTCAGGTTGAACCTGTGCTGTGTCACTCCAACTTTACGCCGCTAAGTACTATCATCGCAGATTATTTCTTGTTATATATATAGGTAAGAAGAATAAAATAATAATTTAATAGGCGTGGCGTTGTATTATTCCTACAATATGATTTGATTTTGAATTTTATATTTCATTTTCTGAGTAAGTGGCAATATCATCGCCGGTATTTAGTTTCCGTTATATTATTTAGTATAGTGGTCATTGGGCGTGATATAATCTTATATATAAACAAAGTCGTGCTAGTTACACCATTTAAGTATAGCTCGGAAACGGCTAGGCCGATTTTTATGATCGTTCATTTTTTAGAATAGCAGAATACCTATCAACATATCGGTAAAGTAAAAAAATGATCATTTTTTCATACATTTTGTACAGACCGGTTCGGGGGTGCCACAATATTCGCCGGACGGCTAGTTTTTAATTACTTAACATAATAAATCCGTAATAATAATAAATAATAATAAATATTGGGGGACAACATTACACAAATTGACCTAGTCCCAAACTAAGCAAAGCTTGTACTATGGGTACTAGACGACGATATGCATATTTATATAGATAAATACATACTTAAATACGTAGAGAACATCCAAGACCCACGAACAAAATCCGTACTAAATGCACAAATATTGCCCAGGCCGGGATTCGAACCCGGGACCTCTAGTTCCGGAGGCAGTGTCACTACCAACCAGGCTAAACCGGCCGCAGGCGGCAGGCCGCTGTAGGTACTTGTTACATTTACTTTTGTGATTAGGGAGTTGTAAAATATGTAAGTATTTTCCCTCAATTTAAAAGACTGTGATTGAGAACAGTTCACAATGGACAAGTGTTTTACAGTTGAAAATTAAATTTGCATGTTGTTAATTGGTGCCGTCATCTGTGAAGCTTACCCTTTAATGGGTATTATCCAATCCATTACACGCTAATATCAGTAGATTATCTATCTGTATTAACATAGTTCCTCATAGAGATTACCTAAATCTGTAAACTACAGGAAAGCCATTATTGGCTTACAGGCTTACTAGTTGAATCTCGACGTTCCTATCACGTTACGCAATTTTAAGCTCACGTATCTTAGCAATAGAAACCTTTACTACATCACTATGTAGGTAGAGTGTACACAGATGGTAGTACCTACAAGGAATCAACAGCTACCCGCTACGGGGATGCAATATGTGTACAGGTTGAAAAATAACAAAAAAAATAATAGAAATAACTACTATATCACAAAATTGGGTTTTCTTTCCAAATACGAACATGTGGTAGATGGGCGGACACCGAGATCCTGTGGGGCGGAGAAGGGGGTCAATTGATCCCCTGTACCCGCGCCTGTTCTGCTCCTATAGAGTTTTTACAACTAGCAGCGTTTCCACCACGCCTAAACATTAAAATGTATACCGCTTGGACTGACGATTACCATTAAATCGACCATTTTCTGAAAAATCAAACAAAACTAGCGATATAGGTACCGTAAACCGGGGTGACTGATAAAACGGGGCTACATTTATAATTTAATTTTTACTATGAAAGTGGTATCATTCTGGATCTCAAAACTGGATTATCAATGTCACCACAGTAGATCAAATTCACCCCGGTTTACGGTACATAGAATATTCATTTTTATACTCGATTTTATACTTGGTAATGCTTTGCAATAAAGTTCTTGTTTTCGTTATTTGACTACTTATTGCACCTCCATTCATAATAACTAGCTGCATAACATTGTCTTATTTTATTACCTCTGAGGCAGTCCGAATCCCTTGGATCCCTATTTAGTTAGTACACTGTTTAAGCGGGTCACCTCTCAATCCTTTCATAATGGAGCAATATGGCTGGCCCCTTGAGATTCACCGTACAGGTTTTACTCTATTTTGTGCAGTCGAGGTCAAGTATACAGGATGTCGCTGTAATAGGAGCATAAAAACGAATCCTTAGAGCATCTGCAATTCTGCAGTGCAGTATCTCGTGTCCTAATTAATGTTTTTTTCAATTCAGAGATATTTTGATCTAAACTTATGAATTTCAAGTAATAATGGACCTTAACACCACGAAACTATAACGCGATACTCGCGATAGCATCAAGTTATGACTCATCATAATACTTGTTGCAAATTTGTTTTTAAGGATGTTTTTGGGATGTTTTAAATTAACGTAATTCTTTGTGTTTTTCATATGCTTAAAGATTTATTGATATCACTCCAGTAGAGTAAAAATACACGTTAACTAAATTGCTTAAAAAAATTACATAAAAAAATCTTTTATCTTTCAATTGAAACCACTTGAATATATTTTCTAGAGAGCTCAATAGTGTACCGTTTAATTATTTGCTACAGATATAGCGACACCTGTATTTTTACACTTCTGCACCTTATTCCGTTGCAATAAGACGAAAAATTTATACATATCTTTGACCCCGATTACGGCCCACTAGATCCTAGGCATAACGCCATCGAGAAAAACTCATCGGAAGAATGGCAAACAATATCCTCTCCGGCACTCTTTGTTTATAATCACAGCCTAGTTTCCTAATGAGACCCAATTCAATATACAGGATGTTATTTTGAATTACGTTAATTGCAAGGGCACATTCCCGAGATGAAATAACGTACGTAATTCTTCTCTAAGACACTAGTATCCCTATATTACTACCTTTTCGAAGAGATTCAAGGACTCATTTTCGTTAATTAACACTCCAAGTATAGTATAATTTACACCAAAAAAACCGACTCCAATTTTCTACTTGCTGTGCCACAGTTTGTGGTTTCCGTGAGCCAATGCTTGGTTACCTACAGAAAATACCGAAATCGGCATATGCGTGCCTATCAAATTCGAAGAGTTCCCTCGATTCCTCCTAGATCCTATCGTCAGACCTTCACCAAAAATTATATGGAACCAATGTCGGGGTATCTGCTTTGAAACAAAAAAAAACAATTGCCAAAATAGGCCAACGCCAAAAAAGTTTTTTTTTCTAAATATGCTACGTCGTTTTTATGGTATGCACGGCTGTATGCCTGAAGGAACGGAAATCAATAACCACCCTGTATACGTGCGAGGGATCTCAGAGTACTTGACTGGCACCACGGCTTAGTTAAGGTTAAGGGTCTGGTATTGAGTAAGGTTCAAGATGCCCATAAAGCAAGTCGTGTCGAAGACTTGACCGCATTTCCGAAATACGCTTACGTATGGAAAAATATATTTTACACCACACCTTGCCAAAAAGCGCGTTTTTCCGCACGCTGCGCGTCTGTAAAAACCCACATTTTGCCCAAGTGGTGACGTAAATTTGTGTACAAAACACGGGTCCTAAATAGCTATTCTCAAACATTTCGTCGTAGTAAGTAAGAATAAGAAAATCAACTTATTATATACTTTATTTTGAAATGAAGATAGCTAAATTTCATTTTTCTAATATAAAATGCAGTAGGGCAGTTCTCCGAGCGTTTCAAACGTTGTGATGTCGGCGGGCTGGTCGGCGGTCGCATTACTGAAGACATCTGAGATCTGAGGGCCTACGCCGAACTTCGAATATCGAACTTCGTATCGTGTCGTCCCTTTCCGTCATATAGTGTATAACACGAGAGTGAAAGAGACGGCACGACACGAAGTTCGATTTTCGACGTTAGGAGTAGGCCCTCTGTATAAAGTTGGAGACGATTTCAGGCTGTAGTATAGCAGGCGGAGACTTTATTATTTTTAAAATGGACCACAGAAACCTAAAGGCATCATCAGTAACACGAGTACGTCCACCGAAATCACAGCGGTTGAAACGCTCGAAGAACTGCCCACAGTAGTAAAATGGTTAAAATTGTATATTCTCAAACATGCAATGAAATATTGATGTTACGTTCCTTATAACAGGCTGCGAAGTATGACGTTTCAGGTGCGGCTAGGACAAGAGGTCGTTAATGGAATTTCGTACAAATCTTGCAGGCCTAGGCCGGCAAAGTCTTCTTTCCATTCCACATAAATTTGAGGCACAGGCATCATGACATTCTGCCACTACGCGTATTAAAAATAAAACTTTGATTTTTCAGTCATTTATTTCATTGCATGTTTGAGAAAAGCACTATACTGCACTGCCCGCCTCAGACCTATCCAGCCTCGCTGTACTCGGCCGTCTATATGTCTTCGGCCGGCAACCCCTCTCGTCCCGGCCTCTGTAGTAATGTACTATTAATACAAGCATAATATGGACACTTGTGACTCTAGCTAGAAGATCACAAGCACGTTCCCGATCCTTTACCGAGTTGAAGATTCGTTGTTTCGACAGCTAGAGACAAGTAGGTCCCTAACTCTCGACACAGCATATCCTCGGCAGCTCTGGCGACCTTACAGGAACATAACACCACATACCTATAGAGCAAGTAGTGTTTTGATGACTGCGGTCTTCTGTAAGGTGGAGGTGCCTCCCCATTTAGACTGCTCGAAATATGAGCGGGATGATGTTCCGCTGTATCCTACATCTTTTATGATAATATAAGTGGAATAGTACATTACTACAGACGCCGGGAAACGAAGGGTTGCAGGCCAAGTAGATATAGACGGATATGGGATACGCGGCCTACAGCCCATTGTTTCTCGTCGAGATTTTTATAGTGCTTTTCTCAGACATATGCAATTAAATATAATAAAAAAAATACACCACTCAAAAAACTTTTTTTTTCAAACATGCAATGAAATATTGATGTTATGTTCCTTATAATGCTGCGAAGTATGACGTTTCAGGCGCGGCTAGGACAAGAGATCGTTAATGGAATTTCATACAAATCTTGCAGGCCTAAGCCGGCAAAGTTCTATATGTATTCGGCCGGCGACCCCTTTTGTCCCGGCCTCTGTAGTAATGTACTATTAACAGACGTCATGTTAGACATTAAAAAATAGAATTAATTTCAATTATTTATGAAATTCCTTTACAGTTCTCCCGAGTTGTTCCGCCTGCAACGTGATACTTTGAAGCCCGTTATAACGCACGTAATGACGAAATTTCATTGCATTTTTGAGAAAATATAATTTTCTCAGACATGCAATGAAATATTGATGTTATGTTACTTATAATAGGCTGCGAAGTATGACGTTTCAGGTGCGGATAGGACAAGAGGTCGTTAATGGAATTTCATACAAATCTTGCAGGCCTAGGCCGGCAAAGTCCTCTTTTTTAATTCCATTCCACATAAATTTATAGCACAGGCATCATGACATTCTGCCACTATGCGTATTAAAAATAAAATTTTGTTTTTTTTTGTTGTTTATTTCATTGCATGTTTGAGAAAAGCACAATACATACCTCGGCGGGAAATTTGGGGTTGCCCGCCTTAGACCTATCTGACCTCGCTACGCTCGGCCGTCTATATGTCTTCGGCCGGCAACCCCTTTCGTCCCGGCCTCTGTAGTAATGTACTATTACGAAGGACAACACTCAAGTTTTGACATCTAAATATATAAAAGAAGAAACTGACTGACTGACTGACTGACTGACTGACTGACTGACTGACTGACTGACATATCAACGCACAGCCCAAACCGCTGGTCCTAGAGATTCCAAATTTGGCACGTAGGTTTCTTATAAGGTCTAGGGGTGCACTAAGAAAGGATTTTTCAAAATTCAACCCCTAAGGGGGTGAAATAGGGGTCCGAAGTTTGTATGGGGAAACAAGATTGGCTGGACTATTTTATTCGAAACTTCACAGAAGTATTTCTAACGATAAATGAGTAAACACGTGTTTCAGGTTTTCTGAAAAATCAACCCCTAAAAGGGGGAAATGTGGTGACAAATTCTGAAAATCGACAAGGGTATTGTTTTTATGGTTTATCGGGTCGCTGATAACGAAAACAACAATGATTTTGAAATCCCACGTAGAGGACGTGAAATACCATCCCCCCTGTTGGGGGCGAGGGGGATGAAATTTCTAAATATTAATATGGGTGTCGTTTTTATGGTTTTTTGGAACGTTCATTACGAAATAGGCATAGATTTTGAAATTTAATGTAGTGGACATGAAAACTTTTGAAAGTTTGTGCCAAATTGCAAGAAATAACTGACTGACTGAGCGAGTGACATATCATCGCACAGCCCAAACTGCTGGTTCTAGAGATTCTAAATTTAGTATGTAGGTTCCATATAAGGTCTTGAGGTGCATTAAGAAAGGATTTTTCAAAATTCAACCCCTAAGGGGGTGAAATGGGGGTCCGAAGTTTGTATAGGAAATCAAGATTAGTTAGATTATTTTATTCGAAACTTCACAGGAGTATTTCTAACGATAAATAAGTAAACATGTGTTTCAGGTTTTTGAGAAATCAACCCCTAAAAGGGGAAAATCTGGTGACAAATTCTGAAAATCGATATGGGTGTGGTTTCTATGGTTTATCGGGTCGCTGATTACGAAAACAACAATGATTTTGAAATCCCACGTGGAGGACGTGAAATACCATCCCCCCTGTTGGGGTGCGAGGGGGATGAAATTTCTAAATATTAATATGGGTCTCGTTTTTATGATTTATTGGGTCGTTAATTTCGAAAAAGGCGTTGATTTTGAAATTTAATATTGCGGGCATAAAAACTTAAAAGTAGGTGCCAAATTGCAAGAAGAAACTGACTGACTGAGTGAGTGACATATCAACACACAGCCCAAACTGCTGGTTCGAGACTCGAGAGATACCAAATTTGGCATGTAGGTTCCTTATAAGGTCTAAAGGCGCATGAAGTGCCGTGAATTCCCTATGAAGATACGACCTTTCTTGAGTCAATGTATTGTAAGTGGTTTTATTTATTAGTGCCGTCCGATACGAATTCAACAAAAATCGATATTTGAGCGTCCGAGAGGACTCTTAATACGACTCCTAGGTAAAATTTGGCAAAAGTGGCGGCCATATTGCTTTTCTTCATTTTCGTCCCGATTTCGTTCAAAATCGATATCTGAGCGTCCGACAGGTCTCGTAATACGAATGCGAGGTAAAATTGTGAAAAAGTGGCGGTCATATTGATTTTTTCCCCTTCGTCCCCGATTTCGTTAAAAATCGATATCTGAGCGTCCGAGAGGTCTCTTAATGCGAATCCGAGGTAAAATTTGGAAATAGTCGCAGGCATATTGAATTTCTTCATTTTCTTCCCGATTTCGTTCAAAATCGATATCTGAGCGTCCGACAGGTCTCGTAATACGAATGCGAGGTAAAATTTGGAAAAAGTGGCGGCCATATTGATTTTTTCCCCTTCGGTCCCCGATTTCGTTAAAAATCGATATCTGAGCGTCCGAGAGGTCCCCGAATACAAATCCGAGGTAAAATTTGGAAAAAATGGCAGTCATATTGATTTTCTTCATTTCAACCCGATTTCATTCAAAATCAATATCCGAGCGGCCGAGAGGTCCCCTAATATGAATCTGAGGTAAAATTTGGAAAAAGTGGCAGCCATATTGATTTTCTTCATTTACAACCCGATTTCGTTCAAAATCGATATCTGAGCGTCCGAGAGGTCCCCTAATACGAATCCGAGGTAAAATTTGTGAAAGTGGCGGCCATATTGATTATCTTTTTTTCCGTCCCAATTTCGTTGTAAATCGATATCTGAGCGTCTGAGAGGTCTCTGAATACGAATCTGAGGTGAAATTTGGCACTCCATACATGCCTGTATGCAAAAAAGTTTAATGTTACTAAATAGGCGTGTGGGATATCTATGGACTTGCTTTTAAAAACGACATAGAGGTTTCGATTTTTTTTCCATTTAAATCAACAAGTACGGTTGCCAGTTTTTGTTGCACTTTTAGCACCACCCAGTAGTCACGTGTAGGGCAACGGTGGGTACTCCCTACGGACGTTGTGCAACTTCGACCCCCTTTGTCAAGTGAGTGGGCAACTTGACTGTTAGAAGTTCGCAAGCCGCTCGAAGGCCTCTAACTTGGCTTAACGGTTGCAGCCGGGATCAACGGCTTAGCGTGCCTTCCAAAGCACGAGAGTCATTTAGTAACCACTCAAAGCGATCACCCATCCAAGAACTGACCTGCGCCCACATTGCTTAACCTCGCACACCGCACGCGGTAGGCGGGTGCCGCTGGGCCACGAGCGCTCTAAATTCTTGATAGTTTGTGCCAATTTGCAATTCAATCGGTCCAGTAAAAGCAACTTGGTTGTAACAGACGGACTGAAGTAAGAAGTGCGAATGGAAGTGAGGCCAAATTTTCTTTTTGGATGCTCCAATGGGAACTGGCAAAACCTACGTAATAAATTTAATTTTAGGAAAAATAAATGTTACACGTGATATTGAATTAGCCGTATTTCTGTACTTCAAAGGACCAGAGTTTATGACCGCTGCGCGCTGCTTGGTCGTTTACTAAGGGCCATTTAAGACATGCTTTTATTTCATCGGCCCTTTCCCCTTCGGCCTCTCGGAAATGTATGATAATAGTTTTCGATCCTTATTTTTGGCAAAATGAAATGAAATTCAACAGTTTGCCGGTTCTCAGAATGTATACTGACTTTTCATCTGTTCATCTGTTAATGAATCACAATCACCAAACTTCGTATACTGAAACCCCCAGAATGTAACAACTACTTTTCTGGAGACCGCATCTAAATCGGTTCAGCCAAACGCGAGATAATCGTGGACAAACATACGCACCTGTTTTTTGTAGCCGGTTAAAAATTTCGCTTAGTACGCGGGCGAAGCCGCGGGCAAATGCTAGTATTGATATATTTTACGTCGCGTTGTTGGAAGGATCAGGGTTGGAACGATACGATTGCTAATTATTACAGTACAGACCAGTCTTTTTGCCACAATGCCTCTCTCAACACAACAATTCCTCCAGTTAATAGAGGGTGGGCAAGGCGCATGTTCTTCTGGAGTCGTAAGCATCCATAGGCGATGGTCTCTGCATACCATCAGGCAGTTTTTTATATAAAAAAAAACGTAAGTCTTTTTTACCAGACTACGAGTTGTACCAATGTGTAATATTATGCCGTTGCGCTGAAAACGCTATATTGCTTTTACCAAGCAATAAGAGTATTAAGAGATATTAAACTACACGTTACGTCGTTGCATATAAGTAGATACGTGAGTACTCGTAAAGTTATCGCTGTCGACCATTTTTGAAATAGGATAACGTTTTTTAATTTATACTTCGATTGCTTCGATCGACATTAGATTAACTATTCTACCTAT
The DNA here is from genome assembly GCA_905163555.1 of Notocelia uddmanniana. Taxonomy (NCBI): domain Eukaryota; kingdom Metazoa; phylum Arthropoda; class Insecta; order Lepidoptera; family Tortricidae; genus Notocelia; species Notocelia uddmanniana. The sequence continues at coordinate 10,527,465 of LR991052.1, read as the reverse complement.
ACAATTTGATGCCAAGTCACAGGGTAGGTGCTACCACAATGTACAATATATAGACTGGAATAGAGATATCAGTGAAATACTCCCATAGATATGAGAGTAAAGCAGATCCGCCCATTTAAGTTGAACGATTTCTGTACATCTGATCTATTCTCACTAATGCACAAATCAGAAAGTTTGAGAGAGACAGACAAGCGACATATGACAGATCTTCACCTGTCAGTGTCTCCGTCTTCATAACTGAAAATTGTACCTGACTTTGCGGTGTGTTAAGTTTTTATGGGATTTAACATCCTGGCGTGCACTCAAATGGAGACAATTCGTTAACAGCCGAAAATGATCGAAACCATCTGTCGCATTCTAACTCATTTTGGTGCACCATAAGGATTTACGGAACAACTACCTATATATGAAAAATCATCTGACTTAATACTGCGAGTATGCTATAATTAAAATAATTATAATTATAATAATTAAAATTTTGGTAATTTGGGCAAAGCGGGCTTAAGATAAGTTGTTAATAGGCTCGTGTTCTAAAAATATATGATAAGTCAGTCAGTAAGATTATCAAAAAATATTAAACACGAGAATGGAATGTCTTATATTTAACAGTGCGTTTTTGACTCAGTACATGGCCATGTTTACACAGAGTAATAAAACGTATATTTACACGTATATTTTCTTTTTCCAATAAATCAAAAACTGATGTAGATATAGCCCGTTAATGTTTCTCCTGACGTCACGCCGTTCTACACTTTTAAACACGGCGTGACGTCAGGAGTGGGGACTCCCAAACTTTAACGCACTTTACCTTTTAAACAAATCACGAGTCTAATGTTTATTAAGAATATAACTGACAGACTATTACAATATATATTTATTTTATCCAGGACACTATCCAATTATCGGTATGGTGATGAGTCACAGTCACCTTTGTGTATTCTCTTAAGAAGAGGAATCTTTACTCTTTGTTTACGACCGTATAAAAATAAGGAATCATTATAAACTTAATAATTAAACTACAAATATCCAACTTCAAAAGTTGTAAGTCAACACCAGTAGTCAAGTTCCTTCTTGTTAATTTGTCCAAGCAATATTCTCAGCTTACTCACTTTCAGAGCACTTAGGCAGGAGATAGATATTTAATTTGGCTTTCTTAATTAATTCTACCTCGGCTCTCGAATGTTAATGGGCACTTGAAATAGGAACCATTTACTTCAAAGACTAAATAGGTGTAAATAATTTGCTTTCACGTAAGGCTTTTCCGATGTGTAGCTTTAATTACTTAAGAGCAAAAATTACTCTGTGCCGGGCGCAAATAAGGTCCCTATACGAAATTATATGTGCTATGTGGTATTTATAATATTTATGCTCCCTTTCCTCTTTATAAAATTAACACAAATACATGAAAGACACAATTTGATCCTTCTGGTGATTGAAAATTAGCGACAGTTTTTTGTAAACACAGCTTACATTAAAGACCAAGCTCTTATTGTATATTTGCATATCATAAAAGTGTTAGGTACCGAGATGTAATAAGTTTTTTTTATTCACCAGGTATTCGGAGTAGTGACTATGCCTGATTGGATCTGGTTGCTGACAGCGGCCCTCTTCGGGGCCCTGTCGGCTCTGGGGATCCTCATCGCTATGCTAGTATATTTTTTAAGACCGTTCGACAAGACTCTCCCGGCCGACGAGTTCTCGGCACGGCCGGTTACTTTACCTGCGGTATGTATCTATCACTTTTGTCATTGTGGTTAGCGCATCTGTAACCGTGAGGCGACGCGAGACGCGAATAATCTAACCCACCTTTTTCTAATTCACACAGTGCGAGACAAATGAGCTCGAAACGCACAGAGCGGGCGCGGTGCGGGACGGAGGCGGTTATGCACGTTTGGGCTTTCCGAATCTGTCGACTGTCGATAGTGTCGATTACGGCTTCACATGTCACATACGGCGCCGTACACTTTACGGCAAAACCGCCTGCGCCCCGCAACGATGCTGCGCCGCGATCTGTGCGTTTTTAGCTATAAGTATAAGCCTAGCTCGCTGAGTATCGCACTTAGCGAGGCATGTTGTGCTAACCTCCATGATGAAGCCTGTTGCATGAAATTACTAATGCAGTTCTGTATATTCAACATATCCTTATTAGATTAGTATCCGCATTCAAAATACTCTGCGATGCATTGCAGCCCTCCGCAAAGTCTTAGTATCCAGGCTTCTTAGTAGAAGTACGAGGATGAGGATGGTTATATACGTAAATACCGTCATATGACGATAGCGTCATGTATGGCACTAATAAAGCCTGGACACTAATACAAAAAGAAGACAAGCAGGTCCTGGTAACAGAGAGAAAGGTCTTTCGGAAGATCTTGGGACCTGTCGCGAGAGATGACACCACTTGTAGAATCAGGAAGAACGCCGAGATCGAAGGGTCAGTGGCGTAACCTAATATCATTGGCTATAAAGACGGAAACCACAGATGTAAGATACGAAAGCACACAGACTCTGCTGGTTTGGTTACCAACAGAGAGTGGGGGAGGACCGAGCCATTAGAAGAGCGTACTTGGACAGACCGAGTGGTCTTTACTATCGCTCGAGTATCGCTGGGAAGACAGTGTGGTGGCGGAGCTGCGTCAGCTTCAGGTCGACATCTGGCAAGAAGCGGCGCAGGATCGGGAAGGGTCGCGTGCGTTTCAAAGGCAAAGATGCTCTTTGGATCACTGAGCTGAAATAGTTAGATGGGTAGTTATTATAGGTTCATGACTATTCAAAGGTGTGGGATAAACCTTAATGCATTGACATTGTTTTTATTTTCATTCAGCATTTAGGCGCCCCAGGCACATGGCTTCTAGAACAGCAGCTACATCCGCCCTACCCTTAAGCCTTTAACTCAATTCTAGCCTCATCGCCAATTAGTCCTAAAAATTCTGTACTAGAATAAAATACAAAAAGATGCAGAGTAATTTGGATGTACAGAGCTTAAGCTTGCCCTAACTATAATGTTTTCGATAAATTCTCGGAATACTAGAAATTGGTTCAAACTGCTTACTAATACGATCTATACTTGCTGTTATACGCTCAAAAACAATGTAACCGACTTCTATGTTGCGTCTTACTGCCTCTATCCAACTCGTAGAGTAGTCGTTTTTCTTAAATTGATTCAGCCAGTTTATTACAATACCACCTTACCTTTACCTTTACTTTTTAATTTCCCCAATGTAATACTAAACGTTGTTGTAATTACTCGTGTCGCACACACACTCTAATAATAAATTAAATAGCTTCGCCACGTAATTTACTTAAGTGCGTGAATTGGAAATTAATGCGATTTTTCAACAGCAGTAAGTGCTGCTGAATAGGATACGAAATGAATTGACTGTCGGATATAGGTACATATTTATCATGTCTACATATTTTGTTATTTTTCAGTGCCAAAAGACGATTGATTCACATTATCAGTACAAAAAAAACAAATATTACTTTATTTATTACCTCAGTCTAATCAAGAAATATTTATATATTTTGGGGTTCTCTGAAGCGGCTGTAACAATTTCGATGAAATTTGCAACTATGGGGGGAGAAAAATCGATCCAGCTGCTTCTCATCTTCGGAAAAACTCGTATTTGTATTCTCCGGGAAATTCAGAGAAATGTCGAAAAAGGTCGGTTTTTCAGGTACTTACAAATTCAACGACACAATCAAGTTAAAAAAATGGTATTTTTTCTAAGTAAAATCTCATAGGGACATATGAATAAACATGCCAAGGTTAGATATTTATCGTTTTTTTCCAGAGGGCCGTTCCAGAAGAGTGTTGCGTCTTGTTTACTCGTGCGTGGAAGATATATAAACGTGTCTCTTGCACGGGAACGTTTACAGGAATCGACGCATCCCTTTAAGTCCAGTAAATGCTGCTAAATATTTTCACAATTACCCTGGAGCAACAAAATACCCAGCTTTCCGGTAAAATACTAAACGGTTTCACACAGGTCGTGTATTCATATTTCACGACTAACTAGCCTGATGATAATTACAGAAATATCATACCCAAATAGAACTACAAAATGTAAATTAATGCGACTTTGAATCGGATTTCTTTAGCAATCAAACGACCTGACACATACGAAGTGTTCAATGTAGAACAATTTACCTACATTGTACAATAATTATAGTCCCTGGACTCACGGCACGTGGCGCGGTCAAGAATTTTACACCAAATAAATTTGACAATAAAATAAAAAACCACCAAGTAGTAGAAGTAGACAATAGACATGCCATGTCAAAAGTGTACCCCGCGCAATACCTACAAACAATAAAATTATGATTTCAATTTGAATAAATATTGGGGGACAATCTTACAGAAACCGACCCAGTCCCAAACTAAGCAAAGCTTGTACTAAGTATAGCTACTAGGCGACGATGGATATACTTATATAGATAAATACATACATAACATAAATACATAGAAAACATCCAAGACTCGGGAAAAATAGTCGTGATAAATAACAAATAATGCTTTGACTGGGATTCGAACCCGGGACCTCCGGCTTCGTAGGCAGGGACACTGCCAACTAAGCCAGAGTTATCGTCACAAAAATTATAGTTATTATTTTGCGTTTTCCAACTTGTTTGCAAATCACATACTCGTAGTCTTAGGTCATGCATGACATTGGTTACCCACCTATTTACTGTTCTGTGGGTTAGCCTTTCACGATTGCCTTTTATCAACTTACCAAACTAACTAACTAGGCTGACACGACGATCTAAAATGAGTCTTGGCCTCCGTGACAAGAGCACGCCACTTTTCTCGGTGAAACCTACTTACAAACTGAATAATTCAAAAGGGTTTACCAATGAATTTAAGTTATTGGAATACAATACACAATAATAAAAGCCAAAAAACGTGTGCTGCTAATTGCGACTCGAAATACCCGAACTATTTTTTATGTTGAATCGAAGCGTAACGAAATCCACGCCAAACTCGTAATCAACAGGCCTATTGTTTTACTTTTTGTTTTCACTTGGCTTCAACCCGTGTTATAATTTTTTGTTGACCATTTATAAAAGCTGACCATTCCTCTTCTATTATAGTTCATTCTAATATTATAAAGCGGGGATGATTGTGACTTTTATGCTCCAATCAAACAAGTAGATAAGAAATATATTATTAAGGATTTGATTATTTTTATCAAGTCGATTGATTGTAATAATAATGATATAATAAGAATGTTTATTTATTTGCGCACACAGTAATTACATAAGATACAATATGTAGGTTAGGTTACACTGGGAGTTAAATGTATGCATACAACGGGATTAGGATTGGCAAGGGTTGAACAGGGGTCCCCAAACTAGGCGCAGCCTGTATCTTGAGCGACCAGTAATTATACGTAATTTGACGTCAACTTTGGCTTATTGGTAGTGACCCTGGTCCCGCGTTCGAATCGTGGTCAGGGCATTGTTTGTGCATTTATCACGAATATTGTTCCTGATTCTTGGATGTTTCCTGTGTAAATACTCGCTACACTCAGGACTTCGTTTTCTCGTAATCGTAACACCCTCGCTGCGCTCGGGAGTTAAATCTGGAGTCCCTCTTTTGCTCGGGATCAATATCGCGCCCGTGACATAAAACAGTGTTTTATCCCCTCGGTGTATAATCTGCTATTACTACTGGGCTAGTGTGAATTTTAATTACAGTACCAGCCTATAATATATCACCTTTAGGTATTTAGGGCGAAACTTTTTTTTATATATTCCTAAATATTTTTACCTTACCTCATCAGGCAATAGGTATATTTAGACTCTTTGGACGAGCGATAAGAAAACTTGGCCACATATAAAGGTTTTTATTTAGTTTTTTGTTTTTTTTCCGCAAAAACACTACAGGACAGTTGTCCTACAGTATATGTAATATGTAAATGTGAAATTATTACCTAAAATAGCTTAAAAACTAGGTGGTTAACGAGGTGAAGATGACGAAGACTCGTGGGGCGAAAAATTTTAATCCCTGTCAACAACAAGCTATCTTTGCCGGCTACAAGCAAGGGCGTACCCACAAACAACTTTCGCAGCAGTTTAGTGTATCAAGAACCACGATTACTAAGTTGCTGAAGCGATTAAAGTCACCATAAGTTCCATTAGCAATAAAACACGTGGCAGACCACGTTGTACTACACATGTGACCGACCGTAACATTTTGCGAGTCTCAAGTGAGAATCCTCGGTTAACGGCGATGGATATAGTCAAAGAAATATCAACCCCAGGACAGCGTACCCCATCTTTACGGACTGTCCGACGTCGTTTACAGAACGCCGGATTAAACGGAAGACGCCCTGTAAAGAAACTGCTTATATCTGAGAAGAACCGAAACATAAGAGTAGCTTGGTGTAAAGCACGTGAACACTGGACACCGCGACAATGGTCTGATATACTCTGGAGCGATGAGATCAAGTTTCTTTTATTTGGAAGCTATGATATAAAGTGGGTACGTCCCCCTACTGGTACCCGATATAAGCCCGAGTACCAACTTCTCACGGTAAAACACGGAGGAGGCTCTGTAATGATGTGGGGTGCCTTTTCCGCTAAAGGCATGGGCCCCCTTCATAAAATTGAAGGCATTATGGACCAGAATGTGTACTTAGATATTCTGGACAACGTGATGTTACCTTATGCACGACGATTTCTGGGCCGCTGGTTTGTGTTTCAGCAGGACAACGATCCAAAGCATCATGCAAAACGTGTCACAGAATGGTTCAAGCGGCGACGCGTTAGTCTAATGGACTAGCCAAGTCAATCCCCTGTCTTAAATATAATAGAGCCGCTATGGGATGAACTAGAAAGACGTTTGAAAGGTAAAAGAGCCACTAATGCGTGCCAAAAGTTCTCTCAGCTACAGGAGGAATGGCATAAAATCCCTCAATCAACTATTGACGCTCTTGTGGACTCTATGCCTAGACGCTGTAAAGCAGTTATTGAATCAAAAGGCTTTGCTACAAATTATTAATGTTGTAACACTTTAATAAGTATATAAAATGTTAATCTATCACTCCTTTTGATTTATAATAGGTTCATAAAGACCGACTGCACTTTGTAATGTTGTTCAGGTTTTAAATATATAATGAGTATAACTGTGCTTTCTTTCACATTATTTTATTGAAATATGCATTCTAGTTTTTGGCAAAGCTCTGGGTAATATTTACACTTTATAACCTTAACAAGTTATATAACTATATACATGTTTACTTAAAAAAACACAAAAGTGATATATTATTGGCCGGTACTGTAAGTTGAAGCTGGAATCCAATTATCCTCGGTCAAAGTCAAAACTGTAACATAGGTACATGTGATTCCATTATTTATCGCGCTTCGTTCCGACTGTGTTTCTATTTGTTATTTAATTGCATTTGCCTTTTCGCCGGACAATTTCAAAATAAACGGTTTACAATGTTTTTTCACTTTGGCACGAGTGGTGCGGTGGAGTCGCCATTTTTTTTGAATGGATGAATAACTGAACGATAATAGTACATTACGATACAAGTGCAGCAATTAGGAAATTCGCAACGAGTGGCGATAAATTAAAACACGACCGAAGGGAGTGTTTTAAATCGACACGAGTTGCGAATTACCTATTCGCACGTGTATCGTACAACGTTTTACAGTACATATGGCTCTTTAAAGTTTCGACATATGCACGTAATCTGCTGCTTACCGCACTCGTGCGGTAATGTAGCACAATATGTACTGTAAATCTATATTACAGTACCAGCCGATAATATATCTCCTTTGCGTTTTATTGTATGAACGTGTTTATAGTAAACAATTTAGGTTTGTTGATACAGTATCTCATATTTCCTTCTATCTCTTAAGATCCATTCGTTAGATCCATTGTTGATTTACTGAGATTTTATTTTCCAACTAAATCTTTCTTCTTAAACCGTGGGTCTAATGAAATGTTATTTACCATTTGATACACTTTTACTTCTAGTCGCTACAAACGGATCTAATGAGAATATTTTTCTAATGAGAATATTTCTCACTTGTTGTTATGGATCTAGTGAAGAGATACTGATAATTATTAAACTATACTTAACACGTTCCCTGTCCCCATACAAAATTATCCTTCAATGTCACAAGTCCAAGTGACAGTTGTAGTTCGTAGCCGTGAACAACCCGTGGACCCACAGTGGGGACACGGACTCCTGAAAAAAAGCTTCATGTCCCCACATTGGGGGCCTTCGGACAGGGAAACGAACGTGTTAATTAATCGTAATTCACTCATTATTTTTCAGTCCGAAATACGAGTAAATGGTTCAGAATCTATTATACTCCGTAATATGACAAATAAGTAGCAGTGACAAGTACCGGATAATATTGTCATGATCTCATGATTATTTTATAAGTGGTCAATGCAACATTATATAAAAGAGAATGGCCGACGATGGCCTATGAGGCAGGTAGATCTTGTGGGAAAATATTCTCTGTAGATCCATTATCAAGCGAACTAATGGATCTAGTCAGAAAAAAGTCTCACCAGATCCATAATGGATCTCATAAAATGTATCTTGTGAGAAAAGTGATCTCCTTATATACATGGACAACTGAATAAATGGATCTATTGAGAAAGTACTCTCCCTAGATCTATTCCAGTGATGGGCAATGTATCTACTAAGAGAAATATTCTCTGTAGATCCATTTCTCGTAGCTGGGTACAAAGACGTATCAGGTGAGAAATAATATTTCATTAGATCCATAATTACGAGTAATGGATCTAGTCAGAAAAATATGGACATTAGATACATCGTGGATCTAATGAATGGATTTTAAGAGATAGAAGGTCATATTTTACTAGTTACATATTATACATACATTTTTGACGACAACTGCAATGCAATACTGTAAATTACAATAATTATTTTATAATATAACATAATAAGTTATATTAGAAATTCTACAAAAAATGTTTTACCATTCAGTTATTCGTTCAATTATAGGGGTATATAACGGCGGATTTACTGCGTCTCTTGTGCTAAAGTGCCACGAGAATCCGGACCCTAATAATTATATGATTGTACAGTACAAGTGAAATCAAACAAGAATTAATATTGACGTAGTAAGAGAGGGTATTTCGAATGAATATTATATGTTACTACTGATACTGAAACTGAAGTATCAGTAGTATACTGAAACTTATTCCAATGAAAAATTGTTCAAGACCTTAAATGGGTATAATATTATACATTTCAACAATATATTATGTTCTCATTGAATTTTTATGAATCAATTTACTTGTATGAAACTAATAAATTTAATTATACATTATTGGTTTATCAATCATTTATTTATTCATTCGTTCAATCGAGGAATATAAAACAGCGACTCCATTGCTCTTTGGTCACCCCTATGCCACCAAACATCCCAACTCTAGTAATAATAAACATTATCACCAAATTTCAAGTCAATAGGTCAATGCGAAGTTAAAAAAAGTATTTGTGTGATAGACGACAGGCGGATACACGGGTGACAGTAATAGGGCTCCGTTTGACCCTTCAGGTACGGAACCCATAATATTATAGTTATGCAGTCACAGGCTATTTGTCGGCCCTTTGATTGGAGAAACAAATGTGACCTGCATTCCACACAGCGCATCCTTCCCTCTTATTCACAAAACCGACTGGTTCTCACCTGTCACCTCACACCTCACCTTATAAAACCGGAAATTGTCAAATGTCATTTGTCAAATTTTTACAGTTTCCATATAAAATAGGTGATAGGTGAGGAAGAGTCGGCTTGTTTACACGCCTTGATTATTCCATATAAATAGGCAATTTTTACTTTGCAACTAAATATGTGATGCGAGGCGAGGAACAGGTTACGCCTCAGTATAGATAATAGTTATAGATATAAACCGAAATAGGTAAATCAATTTAGGGCTCTGGAGATCACTTACCAGTGGTGGTTTTCAGCAGCAACTCGATGATGGCAATAAGTAAGTAAGCAGCGACACAAAATTTGTGTAGTAACTATTTTATAAAGCGGGTGACAGTATAATTTTACTGTAGGTGCGGCGACCATAAAGGAAACAACCCCCGTAGCGTTTTAAATAAAAGGAGGCCAAAGGGAATTTAGGATGCAATATAATACAGCGTAACCACCTCTTATGCTTTAACCTTTAACGCGAGGGCGACTCCTCATTCATAAGATACCTAAACAGGTACCGATGTACGAGTTTTTGTTATGTATATAACGAACTGATGAAAACGATCCTTTGCTGTAAAAAAATCAGAGCCCTAACTGATGTTGACACAGCTCGAATGGTGTACTGTGGGCTATTTTCATAGTTTAATGTCATACGGCATCCTTTTGTGGGGGCATGCTGCCGATGCGAATTCAATATTTATCTTGCAAAAGCGGGCTGTTCGAGCTGTTTACAACCTAGGCGCCAGAGTTTCATTGAGAGACAAATTTGCAAAATTTGGTATCCTGACTTTTGCGTCATGACATTTTTGAAAATCTAATGTACGTACAGAAAAACAAAAATCTTTTTAAGAGAAAATGTGACGTATGTACATACTAGAAATAAAAATGAACTTTGTGGCCAATTACAGCAGACTCCATAAAATAAGTAATTCGTTTATTGGTAAATGTATACGTTATTATAATAAGGTTCCATTAGACAATCAATCATTGCCTCTACATAAATTTAAATTTAAGATAAAAGAAACATCTCAATGAACGCGACACATGGAATTAATTTGTATGTTTTAATATTTAGTAATTTATTAACGATGCAATTTAATGTATGTACACAATGAAATTTAATGAATTTCATAATCATAAAGAGATTGTGAAATCCTACTATGAAAATAAATAAATTGAATTGAATTGATCCCGAATCGGGCCCCAGGACTATCATATGGTTCACTAAACGGACGTCACGCCGCTAGGGAAAATGTTCCCTTTGCCGTCCTTGTGACCCAGATCCGATAAGCGGACACGAGCTGTAAAATAAGCTTTTTAGTCACATGAACCACTAGTATGATTATCACAGTTATAGCGATCTCTTTTGTTTACTAGACAGCTTAACACACGCACGCAGATACGTGAAATGAGAAAAGTTTTGTGCCGTCAAAGTCGTTGTGACAACATAATATTGAATTTCAGCTGGTATATGGCAAATGTTTTTTGATTCTACTTACCTTCGTATTAAGTTCGACAGAATAAACCGGTACACTTAGGAAGCGATTGCGCAAAACTAATTGAAATCTCCTATCAGATCAGAAGCGCGCCCGAAGATTTATCTGGCACATTATACATGTAAATTTTTATGTAATCTTGTACCTACACGACCGACCTGCGTATTTTAACTAGCTTTTAGCTTTAACCACTAATTGGTTATACGACTTTAAAAGTTTTTTTAACCATTTACGAATTAATAAATATGGCGCCGGCAGCTGTCATTCCAAAGAACAGATTTTAACGAAAGCCGCTTATGGTTACAGACGGTTTGGTGCACCACCACAACCCACTCTTAAAGTGTCGCCTGTATTCCGAAAAGCAGCCAGAACATGGATGTTTCATTTTAGTGCCACTTAGCAGAGATAAAGAAAAAGTAATTATTTATTATAGGCTGCTAGCTTTTTGTCCACAATACACTCGACCCTATTTTTATAGTATATTATTATATCCTTGCCCAGAAATGGGGTGGTGCTATTCTAACACCACCCCACACAAGGTCACGGAGGGTTATAAAAAGTACTGAAATGAAAATAAAAATCATTTTGCAAATATGGTAAAAATTGGCGGGTGCTGTAGGTGCAGTCAAACTTATAACCGCAGATGTATGAATATAAAAATTGAATATTCTCTGTGATCAGCACGCGTGCACCCTCGGTAACAAAGAGTATGCTCATTGAGCCAGCATCTGCTCCGCGGTCGCCTGCGGTTTGTCCTCTCTATTGTATTCTACGCTCTAAGCTTATAAGCCTGCGGTCAGCCTGCGGTACATTGCGTGAATTCTTTTACACGGCAGCACGGCGGCACGGCAGTGGCATGAATGCACAACTCGAGCATAGGCATCGTATAATAAAAACCGGCCAAGTGCGAGTCGGACTCGCGCACGAAGGGTTCCGTACCGACACCTCCTTATCTACATTTAAAACCACTATACAATACATTTAATCACAAAAGGTCGTATCTTTATAGGAAACTTACGACACTTACGCTCTTTTGTTTTGGCAAGACAGTTTTTCAGTAATAACTCAAAAACCGTTACACCTATCTTGTTAAAACAAAAATTATCAAAAAGATTTATTAATGTACATCAACATGTTTTTTTTTCAGAATTTTGAACGTCATAGATTGGAAATTAGAGGGGGGGGGACACACACACTTTTTACGACTTCGACAGCTAATTATCTCACCAACCGTTGACTTAAATGAAAAAAAGAAGAAACCTCTATGTCATTTTTAAAGGCCTATCCATAGATACCCAACATGCCTAAGTACATTGAAAAAAAAAATTGACCCCCTGTTACATGTGTGCCCCCCCCCCCAGTTTAATATTTTTTTTTTTGTAAATTCACATTTTATTTCTATATCGGTTTATAACATACACCTTCACACCAAATTTCATAATTGTAGTAGTCATATTCTCCGAGTAAATCGGCTGTGACATACGGACGGACAGACAGACAGAGATGACGAATCCATAAGGGTTCCGTTTTTTGCCATTTGGCTACGGAACCCTAAAAATAAAATGACTTTCAAACTGTCATTGCGATAAATGAAATTTATTTGGAACTGCTCGATTACTACAGACCAAGAGAATACAAAACAAAAAAACCGGCCAAGAGCGTGTCGGGCCACGCTCAGTGTAGGGTTCCGTAGTTTTCCGTCCGTCACATTTTTTTTTTGAAAAAATTACAAAAACTAGTCAACCTATCAAGTTCAAAATAATTTTCCTACAAAGTTTTTATAAAGTTCTACTTTTGAGATTTTTTTCATATTTTTAAAACTTATGGTTCAAAAGTTAGAACGGGGGACACATTTTTTTTTACTTCTGGAGCGATTATTTCCGAAAATATTAACATTATCAAAAAATGATTTTAGTAAACCCCTATTTATTTTTCAATACCTATCTAACAATATATCACACGTTAGGGTTAAAATGAAAAAAAAAAACACTCCCCACTTTACGTATAGGGGAGGTACCCTAATAAAATATTTTTTTCCACTTTTTATTTCACCACTTTGTCGGCGTAATTGATATACATATTACTACCAAATTTCAGCTTTCTAGTGCTAACGGTCACTGAGATTATCCGCGGACGGACGGACAGACGGACGGACAGACATGGCGAAACTATAAGGGTTCCTAGTTGACTACGGAACCCTAAAAAGAACAAATAATCGTATGTATTACTTACGTACAAATGCCGAAGAAAGGAATAGCTTGCCGAAAGTGTTATAAAACTTACATTTACAATCTACATACCTTTATATAAACTCTACAACCTTTGAACATCACGTACGTAGACGAAAAATAAATTTCATTTAATTTTACATATACGTACGAGGCAGACGATCCTATTCCGGTCGTATTGGTTGTGATCTTCTCAAAAATACGAGGGAACTAGATAATTTTACGAGAAATATACTAATCGTGCGACCCGCTCACTCTCATAGGTACCTACAATACGGTATTCCACGGATAGTCAAATCAGCAACTTTAAAAACGTTTAGTTAGTATGAAGTTTGTATGGTAATGTTCCTAAAGAGTAATGACGTCATTTTTCTATGGTCAGACAGTGTCCTTTTTTCATGTTTAAGTACGAGTATGTAAAAATCTTTAAAATTGCATAAATAAGCTGAAGTGGTTTTATTCCGCGAATTTGCGTATGATTTGTTTTTTGGTAACGTTAAAACGCCTAGATATATGTTAATGTTAATACATATAATTTAGCGTAGCTTTTTTAAACTAACCGATTTTGTTTTACTAATTGATTTGAATAGTGACTTTGACGAATTTTCTTAACTTTAATAGGCTTAATATTCGAGCTCTCACGGTCTTTGATGTCATAATAGCAACGCCGTTGCGGTTTGTTTAATGTACCGCGTATAGTATACGCCACCGGTAACTAAAATTTAGATATTAAATGGAATGATAGAAATATTAATGTGAGTGTATGATAGTGATATTGTAAAAGTAAATGTAAATCATTGACTCAGCTACATTGGTCATCATCATCCTAGCGTTATCCCAGTACAGTTGCATCCTGAAGGACGCCCGGGGTCCGCTACCTAATCCCAAGAATTGACAACATTTCTAATAGTATGAAATATTAACTCATTTAGCGAGCGCTCGTGCCCAAGCGGCGCCCGCGTACCGCGTGCACGTTGCGAGCTTAAGCAATGTCCAAGTTATTAAGCCACCCGAAGGCTTGCTTGGCTTGACGACTACTATCATAGACAGCAGCCGGGACAGCTTAACGTGCCTCCGAAGCCAGCAAGCGCTCAGATAGTAACCACTCAAAGCAGTCACTTATCCAAGAGTTGACTTCGGCCGATATTGCGCGGGCGCCGCTGGGCCACTAGCGTTCCGACTCAGATACGTTAGTACTTTTATATTAGGTTATAAGGGTAACTATCATGTGTCCAATCAACATGTTTATCTCCGTTGTTTCTAAGTAATCCAAAGCCTTACGATATCTCAACTCCAAACCTAATACAAATTGAAAAGTCAGTTTAGTTCTCACCGTTCGCAACTAACACTCTATTTGAAAGTAATATATTATCGGGCAAGGGCACTCTCACCCTTGGGATTTAAACAAACATTACATCAGCCCCACGTGAGTTAGAGTTAATAAATTTGATTAATTTAGGTCGCTTTCGTACGAAAAGTTTTACGTCTCGCACTGAAATATTAAAATGAGTCTCTATAGAGATCAATTTTGCTTAATTCACCTATGCTTCCGCCTTGATGATCTTTTAGTGTTTATATGTAGATAAACTCCGACTAGGTACTTATTAAATAGGTAATAGTTTAACTTGCTTGGCTCGTGCCTCTAAATACGAGATCCACGTGCAAGACTTCCTCAGGGATTCGTCCCAGTTTAAGTGTACGCAAAGTATCCACGCGATCGGATGATTACCGAACAAAGATCAAGAGTCAAGCAGAACTGCTCAGGTTTTATATAACTGGAAATGATCAATGGACATTATAAAGTGTTCAGTCTCAAAGACGGCCCATAGCCACACGCCACACGTATGCGTCACGTATATGACGTATGTTGTACGAAGTTGTTTAGCTAAAATCGGAAAATTGCTGCCACGTGCTACAGCAATGAGGCACTTAAGGCGAAGTATGCCTAACCGAGACTGAACTGGACTGGAATTTGTGATTCAATTCTCTATTAAACAATAGTCATGTAATCGGGTAACCAATTAATAGTTTAGGTAGTCAAAGTTCGCGGAGTTAGTAAAATCCACTTCGCGAGTCCTCAGTTCGCTTCGTGACCCGTTTTCGTTACTAACCGAAAAATACGGTAAGTGTGCCGCGCGGGTAGCGCTACAATAAGCTTAACTTGGTCTCGGATAGTTATTAAGTTATTATACAACAATCGATTCGAAACAAGTGCAAAAATGTAGTCCCCAGCTGCAGGATAATCACGTAACTTTTCGAACGTACTATGGCACTATGGAATGACATTTAGACGCACGATCAAAAACGTTGCGTAATGACCCCGCTAGTGTCGATGTCGAATTATTTGATTACCGTTCGATACCATGTGATCCTGTTATTAGGTACGTCGACAAATTAACGGCGTCGCCGAAATACGTCGTGCGACTCATGTTACTATTAAATTGGATCTGGGATTTCGTGTTCATCAACTGTGAAGCGGACAGACGCGTCGAACCGTGAGTAACGATGCACTAAGGCTGGTGTTCACAACAATAGCCTACAACTGAGAGTAAATCTGACCTCCAATTGTTCATACTTGTTGCGAATGTCGAGGACACGTTAAGCTAGCGCGGAGTGAAGCGTGTCGCGATAGGTTGTGAATCGCTTAGCAGGTAACGAAGGTGGTCATAGCGAGCACTCATTTAATTTCCAAATACGGGGTGGCATGGCAGCTAAAATTCCAAAAATATCGTAAGCATTTTACATGGATAATTTGCTGTTCGCCGATGATGCCGCTGCTAGAGGATTGCAGAGAATTGTGGGCAAGTTTAATGTCGCATCTAAGCTATTTTTCATGCCCAACGTTGCTCTAGGATAATATGCCCCTGGAAGTTGTTGACATTTTCTGCAACCTTGTTTTCACTGTGTCAAATAACCTGTCACATGACGTAGAGATCGACATCCGCGTCGGTAAAGCATTCCCTTGATCGTAAATTCGAAGATGAACATGACTTGCATCTTTTCCATACTCTTGTACGGAGTTGAATCTTGGAAATGGAATGCTAAGCAGGTGGGGAGACTGAAAAACTTCCACATGCCAACGCATGTGCCCTTCAGCGTATTTTAAGGATATCGGGGGAGGATCGAGTTACATACAAGAGGATGCTTGTCATCTCACGTTCACCCAGCATTAATGCTATCTTGAAATAAAGTCGTTTGGAAAATGGAGCCCTCTTGCTTGCCTCGAATTACTGTCCTGCAGAGTGAAATTGCTCCTGCTAAGCGGCCGGTGGGGCCAACAATGCTTCGTTTCAACAGTGCGCAAAAAGATATGGTGTCATATAAGATTAACATTAATCCCAAGGAGTCTTAAGAACGAAGCCGTTGAAGGACGACCCTGGGCGAAGGCACGCGAAGGCGTGATAAAGTTTGGTTCGAACTTCTGTCGCTCCGGCGAAACCAGAGGGCCTACTCCGAACTTCGAAGATCAAACTTTGTATCGTGCCGTCCCTTACACTCTCGTGTTATATACACTATATGACGGAAAGAGACGGCACGATACGAAGTTCGGAGTAGGCCCTCTGAGACACTAGCGTGCCGCTAGCCATCCTATACACGTCACCGTGCACAATATTTACGTGTCCAATATGCGTTCTATATTCATACCAAATTGCAGCTTTTTAGCACTAACAGTCACAGAGCAAAGCCTCGGACAGACAGAGAGACAGACAGACGGATATGGCAAAAATATAAGGGTTCCTAGTTGATTACGGAACCCTAAAAAATGCTGCCATCGCCGCTCAATTATACACCACTTATCATTTATCAATCACTCAATTGTTCGCTGTGGAATGTATTGTTCTTTCTGAGACGATAATCTTTGATTATTTATTTACTCGCAATCAAAGTGAAAAACAGAGTGTATGACTCTGTTCTAAGAGCCATATAACCTCTCGAACTATTTCCCCTCACTTTATTCGGGAAAATGAACCATCTCGTGGTAGGTAGTTTGGTCTTTTCTAGACCCTAGTCATACAATCTACGTTTATTATTTCTTTAACTTTTAGCTTACTTACATAATTTGCACGTGGTGGAATGATAATCATTCCCTAACCAATGTACACTTTGCACCCCTATATTCTGTATGTATTGCGTAATGTGCATATGCATACAAACAGGATTTAATGGTGCTGATTTTATTTTTAAACGTTTGCGCGGGGACTGACCCGGGCGCTACAGCCGACTCATTAGTGAAATCACTCGTATTTGGTAGTTTCAGTTTTCATCACATATCTACATGTACAGTCAGTATCAAAAGTAGGTACGCATTTGAAAAGTTCAAAAGTCTTTATCACAAGGGAATAAGAGCTTTTGACACCTTCATATGGGTAGCTACTTTTGATGCTGACTGTACCGACAACGAGTTAATACGTTAAGTTTTTTTAATGAATACGTTTTTTTATTGCACTGGAGCTCATTTGGATCGCATTTTAGATGTAGGAACCTATTAAATATAATAGTGTGTATCGTCTCTTCTTTTGATGCGATTCAAGTGTACATGCTGAAAACGATATTACCCGGTGGCTGGCTGCTCGCGACCACTGCCGCTGACTTTGAAATATGAAATTTTACTTTTGTATACAAGGTTCAAATTCCCTTGCCTCAAGTAGGGTACGCGCTGACTCCAACTGTTTGTTGTGAATCGAATTGCATCTCGTACTCGTCCTCAGATGTTTGATGACTGTATAGGTACAATGAAAGAACCACTTCCACTACCCAGCTGAGATCCGTATTGAGCTGAGGTTGGAATTTAATTGATACTGAAATAATAATATACGTAAGGTTGTGTCGAATATATCTCTTCGAGTCCCGCCATTGCGGCAGGTCATTAGACACTGAAACAAATGAATGATCGCTCGATAATTCAATCATGGAATGCCTAATTCAGATGAATTGAGTTTGGAGGAGATACGGTTGTTACACTGTATGTGATCTGAGTAATGGAATAATTGATAAATATTGATAACTTGATGACGTCAAAAATTTATTTATTTTAACTTAGTAGTTAACTGATTGAATAATCTTTAAACCTAGTTACAATGATTTCTACAGAAATCTTTTGAATTCTCTCGTGAGAAAAATAACTAAGTATTCTTAAATTTACGTTTAATCCTATGTAATACAATAATCCAAATAAATATAAAAGTTACAGTTTAATGAAGAAGGTTCAAATTGTAATGTGATTTGCAACATTTTGAACTGGTACTATGCTAAACTCCAATAACGTACCTATAATTATTCTAATGATGATCCATGTTAGTTGTTTTCTATTTAATACAGCAACAAACATCACTTTACCTGGCAAATTACCAACACAAACAAAAATATACCGTCATTAACGCGTCAATAACGCTGACAATAGCCATAATTTCTCAGACCGGTGACGGTAATGAAATTCAGGTCAACATTAAAATGGCAACTTTATGGCGAATAAATAACAATATTCGCCGCTCCACACAGGAAAGTGATGGAAGAATATATTTCACCTTAAGGCTTTTCGGCGGGGATCATCACATTTCAATTGGATACCTAAAATATCAATTCGGTTATTGAACATCACACTCGTGTTTTGCTCGTAAAATAGCAAAAAAATATCATATCAAATGTTTACACGACTGTACTTTACATGGACTAATGTTTCAGTGGCTTAATTGTGTGCGTATGTACAGGTGAATTAACGAGAACAGATAATTGGATTAATTACGTATGCAGTAAATAGTTATGATCATGTCCAATTGCATGACAACCACATTCAATCTCTATTTATCATCGTTAATAGCCACGTTACGTCCACTGGTGGGCATAGACCTCCTCTAATGAATGAGAAAGCTCGGGCAATAATCCTCACGTTGACCCAGTGCGTGTTGGGGATTTCGCATACGCCTTTGAATTTCTTCGCATAAGTACGCAGATTTCCTCACTATGCGTTCCTTCACCAAAAACATCATGCTAAACATCAAATGATATTTCGTAGGTACATAAGTTCCGGAAAACTAATTGGTACAAGCTGGATTCGAGCCCACTACCGCCGTTTGACTGCCGCATGCTTGAATTGATCCAATAGGATATCGTCGCACTTAATGTTAACACTTTCACTGCTTTACAATTTCGTAGCGCTGCACTTGTAGCCGATAACATGTGAAACCCCGTCTGTGGAGAAAAATACCTACGATTCGAGCGCCCGCCTAGCAGGTTCCTGCCACTAAAAGTGGTTCATTGACAATGGAGGTGCACGATAGCATTTTAAGGAGAATTCATCAAACTAAGTTGACTAATATATTTAATGATATATTATCAACGGCAAACTTAAAAACATACAAACGGACACATAACCTCCTCCTTTTTGAAGTCGATAATAAAAATACACTTATCGAGGAGGAGGTTTTGATATTACATACCTATTCAGACGGCAAATAAAAAATATGATTTGCTTCCATTGTCCTGCCGCGTTAAAATCAGAAGCTAAGCGCAATCTTGTTGTATATAAAATTGCATCGGTAATCGCTTTTTTCGATGGGAAATCGTTAAAATTTCAATAAGCGGAGCGTTTTGCTTTATAACAACGCGATTGTTCGGCCTTGGCTGCACTATCAAGGACGCTGAACATTATAGGTAAATGTAGAATTAAGTAACAAATTTGGATATAATAAAAATAATAAATAATTTTGGGGTCAATCTTACAAAAATCGACCTAGTCCAAACTAAGCAAAGCTTGTACTATGGGTACTAGACGACGATATACATACATATATAGATTTAAATACATAGAAAACATCCAAGACCCTTGAACAAATATCCGTGATAAATGCACAAATAAATGCCCTGGCCGGGATTCGAACCCGGGACCTCTAGCTTCGGAGGCAAAGTCACTACCAACTAGGCTAAACAGGCCGTCAAACATTTAACACTTTCATTGCCGCCTAGAGCTACGCGCTACTAAGCTCGTAGGCCGTACCCACGGATTTCTCGTATGTAGCCCGTAGCAGCTACGAACAGACTACCTGACAATCGGGCTCTTGTATGAGATAAAGGGCATATAACGGTGTAATGGTTATTATTTGACATTAATATTTCGAGCGCAACCTTCTAAAATATTCATTGTAGTATTTGCGGCGTTGGAAATGTTATTATACTGTTCCTGTCACTGTTTATCCGCTATTCATGGTTATTATGTTGTAAGTTATGTAAGAAGTAATTTACATAATATTCACTCATAGAAAAATTTCAAGAGCGACTGGAACTTGGGTAAATTGAGTTTTTTCTTTTACGTTTCTGTTTGTAATAGGGGGATAAATGTTTTTACAGTTCATATGGTGCTATATTACCGCACGAGGGCGGTAATCAGCAGATTACGTGCTTATGTCGAAACTTTAAAGAGCCATAAATATGTACTGTAAAACGTTGTACGATATACGTGCGAACAGGTAATTCACAACTCGTGTCGATTTAAAACACTCCCTTCGGTCGTGTTTTAATTTATCACCACTCGTTACGAATTTCCTGTTTTATGCACTTGTATCGTAATGTACTATTCTGTACTGAAATATTATTATTGCGCACCAGGTTTGTTTAAGATTGTTACCCAGAAGTAGGACCGAACATGGCAATTATAAGGGAAGCAGGTTGGTGTTTACTGTTGTTAAACGGTCGCAATATTTCAAATAAGCCTAGTATTTTACTTATAACCTCACCTGCGAAGTAACTACTTAAGATTTAAAACGGCCTTTAGAACATAGATAAAATACCGGTATATTATGTTCTGCAAAATGACGTAAAGTTACACGATTACCCTTCTGATCAGTGGCATAATTATGTAACTGACAGACCAACAGAGGTCGATTTCGTATGAACGCGAGTCACCTACCCGCAAAGAAACATTGAAACATTGTAGCTGTGTTACTCATTTTATTTTGAACTCTATCTTATAACATACAAAGTCGTACCTACGTTACTTGCGTTTGCTCGTGAGAACTGTAGGTAACTTAGTTTGGTGCTGCATTTTATTCCCTTAGCTGTCGTAAAACGCAAGTAATGCCGGATTGAATCGTGGTTATGGCCAGTAAACTGTCTCTGCAGCCTCGCCCTGCACAGAATAAATTATTATTTCTGTATTCAAATAAACGGACACACGCTATTGTTAAATCCCGCTGAAGCAAAATGCATCTTATAGAGATCAAGTCATTATGCGCAACCAAAGTCATTATGCGCTATTTATGTAAAAGAAAACACTCGTCTAACTTGGCACTCTTTACTTAAAATAGTACATGTGGCATCAGCAGTTCCACTTCATCAAATGTCACATTTTTGTATGATAATGCTCGATTTGTTGATAAAAACACAAAAATCACTATATGTTTGCCTTTAACATTTGAGGAGTTCCCTCAACTCCTCATGGATCCCATCATCAGAACTCGAGCATGACAAAAATTAATCGTGAAAATAGAACTTGCTTAACAAACACAGCTAGGAGGACAAATCGCCAAACGTGAACTTTTCGTCGTTGAAGAGTTCTGTTCTGATCATCATCAGCAATTCAGCAGTTCCACTTCATCAAATGTCACATTTTTGTATGATAATGCTCGATTTGTTGATAAAAACACAAAAATCACTATATGTTTGCCTTAAAGATTTGAGGAGTTCCCTCAATTCCTCATGGATCCCATCATCAGAACTGCCTTTTGACAAAAACGGGACCAACTTGGATATATATACATACAATAAAAAAAAATTCAAATCGGTTAAGAAATGACGGAGTTATGGAGTAACAAACATTAAAAAAAAAAAAAAAAAAACATACAACCGAATTGATAACCTCCTCTTTTGAAATTTTGAAGTCGGTTAAAAATACAATTAATATACGGACATGTGGTCCTTTAGAGAGGAAGTTGCTTTTCTGATAATAAGAGAAAAAAGCCACAACTCTTCTTTCCAGAATGTTAGTTGCTTAACATACATTTACAATGTCTACCAAGGGAAAGGGCGCTTATTGACCGAGCGAACGGAGTGTCTCCATTTTAGATTGGGCAAAAATACTTTCGTATGCCCGGACTCCAGATGTCGGGATTTCCCCTACAGGTCGCATTTCTCAACAAATTCTCGTGAAAAATAATGCAAATTTTACGTCAATCGGGTACTGGCTAGTGGCTAAAAAGAGGACCGCAAATTTTGATGCTATTTACATACTTAAATACTTACATATTTAGCTAATGGACGCAGCCTATGGACGCCTGCAACTCCTAATTACGTTAACACAATCCGTACAGAGGCGTGTTCAAATAATACTCATACTCATATATTCGTAAAGCAAATTTATATGTCAACAAAAATACAAGGATAAATTAATAGAAATTCGTTTGCCAATTAATAATGATCAATAATATATTTTTAATACAGTTGCTCAAAAAGTGCTACTTTACGTAGCTGTTTAGCGTGCGGAAAGTTGGTTTTCGCGCACTAGTGCTTTTCACTTTTCCAATTTTTTTAAATTTATGCTTGTTCCAATGCATGACTCCTTATTGCTGGGTGTTAAATATTAGTTTCCTTTAAACGTCGTAATCAACATAAAAACCTACTGTTAATATCAGAATACGAAAAATATACACATTTCATATTTTATTACTTACCTCTTCATCATTATAACACGTTTATTTTTTAATATTGGATATATTGAAAAACCGTTCTTAATAAGTTGTCTGAGTGGAACGGAATAGCTGCCGAAACGCCTGTCAAAGAAGAGGCGTTTTTACTTACTGCAAGCATGTTTTAAGTTTCTAATGGCAACATTCGATATTGTTTTTATAAATATTACTTGTTGTTTTTCTTATTTTTTCGCAACTGTATTAAAAAACGTCGTTCAATACACGTGCGGAAATGTCATTCTTCACTCGTCCCGAGTGTTGCCACTCGCCTGCGGCTCGTGGCATCCCTCGGTACTCGTGAAGACATGACATACTTTCCGCACTAGCATCGAAATGTACTATTTTATTTGAACGCGTAAGGCAGACATTCAATTATCGTTTTTCTGCTGACCTAGAAAAGGGTTATAAGAAGATCAGTGGGACGTACTATTGCCGTCACGAAGCCTCTTTATGAGTACACACAATACACGGCAGTGTTACGCCGAGTCCGGATACATACGAGATTTAAATTTAACATATTCGAGGCCATGCCAATGCTCACACGTAGCTGAGCCACGCTAAGGAGCGAAAATCGCACGTATTAGAGGCATGACTCCTAAGGGAGTCTTAGGCAAACGGGGCGACAAGCGACGACGTAGTAGAAGAATATTTGTAGCTATAGTATAGCCATAGCTATCCTGCAAAGGATCATTCTACGCGGGCTACGTCACAACCCGTTGCAGGAGGTACATTTCTCATGAAATTGCAATGTATTTTGCCTAGCTAACATATCAAAACAAATGTATGAAACTTATTGATATTAGCTAGCTCAATGTGAAGTCTGTGATATTGAGTCCCTGAAATTTCTCGCTCTATAGGTATCGAAAATCATGCGTACAAAGGTTTATGCTTACTCCTCAAGTACGTTGCGACCTTCCGAAAACTCTCGTCCTCAGCAAATGTTTACTTTTATTTAGCGCCATCATTCGACGTGGGTGATTATTAAGGGACGAGACCCATCAAATTTTACGAAAAAGCAAACAGATAAACTCTTAATTAATTTCTTTTGTCGTAAAACATCATCATTACAGTTACAATGAGTTATATTACAAGTCATTTGATAGAAGATTGGAGTTGAGTTAAACGAGGCTAGGTACATTGTTAATTTGCTGTGTTATTTTAGGATGTCTGATGAGAACCGTCAGAATTAATAAATGTTTGGTCGAATCCGTAGGTACTAATATTATTAATGCGGAAATCACTCAGTCAGTCTGTCTGTAGCCTTGTCACGCATAAACCGTTGTTGAAGGGAATATATACGAAATTGGCCATGGAGTTAGTTTAAAACACCGGAAGGACATTAGGATTCTAGTGACTATAGCAATGTTATCCTTGACGTGGTTAAACCTTTTCACCGTTCGTGTCGAAGCGCGTCAAGCCTGCAACTTAAATAATTTTACACCACCTGCGCGTCCGGAAAAACCCACTTTTTGGCTAAGTGGTGACGTAAAATTGTGTACAAAACACGGGTCTTAAAACAGAAAGCCCTCTCTCGCATATTTATGACCCTCGCCTGCGGCTCGGGCCTCAAACATGTGCGATACCGGCCTTTGTCTGTTTTACAACCCTTGTATCGTAATGTACTATAAAATCAATTCTTTCTCTAAGGAAACAACGAGTTGTACGTACGCGGAAGGAGTCGCGGGCAATAGCTAGTTTTACATTTAAAAAAAAAAATGCACGTGGCTCCAAAGCGCCTTAATTTTGCTGTTCATCCACCTTATTGAAGATACATTGTAAAATTAAATAGGGTAAAAAGTTTCTCCGGCCCACAGGCGCGGGCTGAACTGAGCGTATTCGGTAACATATTCGGCACAAGTTTAGCCGTGATAAATCAGGATAGGATAAGGGCGCTAGTCGGGTAACCTCCACGAGTGTCTGGGCTCTTCCAGTTCCCCTGGACCCTCGCGGGTCTGGGGGAAGGGGAAGGGTTCTGGCCGGTGCGCCCTGGAGGCAACGGTAAGTGATTCATCTTCGGAGGCTTCGCTTACCGGTGCTACCAATAACCCGGAGACGGGATCGCTCTTGGGTGTTCCTCTGTTCAGCGGAGGACACTCCAGATGCGACCAATGGGGGGATGGGGGGTTCCGCATCAGGGAGTCGCATGACTCCCCAGGTGCGGCGAGAGGGACAGGCCATGCCGTATGCCTGTTTGAAAATTACGGACCCGTAACCCTGACTTCGGCAGAGGGCCGCTATAGTCGGGAGCGGGGGCCGTCACCGTCAGGCCGGGGCCGGGTGATGGTGGCTGCGAGGGAAAAAACCTCTATAAAAAGTTACAAGGGGACCTGAGGGAGTGAATCCGGGGTTTTTCACTCTCTCCTGGCGTGGAGGTCCTTTGGTCGGCAAGTGTGTGGTGTCGCCCTGCACGCTTGCCGTTGGGTGGGGGGCGCAAGCCTCTACCGAGAGGGGACAGCTTCGGCTGTCGCAGCAGGCGGTGTTCGCGGTTGTGTGCCTTGGCGATCCCGTGTCACCGCCACTAATGCTGTGTGATGGGCATACCCTGGTGGTTTTAGACGGTAGTCCGGGTGATTCCCGGGAGTCCGTCATACCTGTCCTAGTTCCCCGGCTAAGCGGGATAAAGGCATTTCCCCAGGTAAAAAAAAGGATAAGGAATTTATAACACATTGTTTACATAAGCACTGGTTTTGATCAACTAACTTTTCAAAAGTAAACAAACAAACCGTGTAACGGTTGCTCGACTATAATTACGAATTAGATATAATACCAACAAATATCACATTAAGTATATTAAACTTCAACTTCAATAGTGAGGACTACAGCCCCTTTAATGTCTTCCATAAAGGCACACCGGATACGTAAGACGCGCGCGTTTCGCCCCTTTGTACGTAAGGATTAGTGGCACGTCACGTACTTGCGTGTAGTGTGCACGGTGTACCGCACGCAAGCAGTGTGACATGCATTATGAGGATTCATACTTTACAACACAGCGGAACGCGCACATCCACGAGCACGTCTACGCTTACGTGTGCCGAAGCAGGGATGTCCCATATTTTTTATTAGTAAGTAATATATCACGGCAATAGCATAATCACATAGTGCCAGGGCGACCGAGCTTTGCTCGTGTTTTCCCGGGAAATACGAATTTAAAATACTATTATTAGCCTTCTTTTACGTAATCACTAATTATGTCATAGCTATATCTACGGCTGTTGTCATCCTGAATACTAGTAAATAAATAAATAAAAGATAAGAAGATTTTAAGATAAGACTAGCTAAGTAGATATTTTTTTCATTCCCGGAAACCCCTATAAGTCGGTTTTCGAAATTTCAATTAAAACTTAGTTGAAGTTATGAGTATTAGTAAACTTGTGTGAAGCAGGTAGGTAGTAGAAATAAGTTTGGGAACCATGCGAAATTATGGAAATTTAAGTTAAAAATATAACGTCATTAATAATTATTATATTTATATTGCTTATAAAAAAAACAATGTGTGTTTTTAGACCATGAACGGCGTGAACTCAAGAAAACCTTTTAAGCCCGTGTGTAATGTGACGGACGACAACCGTGGAACCTTCCCTCCGCGCGGCCCGACATGCACTTGGCCAGTTTTTTATTATGAACTAGCTACTTTTTCACCCAAAGGAACTTAAACCATCCAGTGGCACTCCCTTTGTTTCAACTATGGTTTCGGTACTTTTTGGGACCAAAGAAATTCGGCCCTATTAATCCGACATGTAGTCAGTATTGACGGTATTGATTATTAATATTATTATCGTCAGTAATTTAGTGCGGATAAATGATGGCGCGTAATCACTGCATACCGAGCGAGCAAGAGGGTTGTCAGTTGTATCTAACATGTGGCATCAAATAATATCAAATAAAGTAATTTAATTTACAAAAGATTGCTTTCATACACTTCATTAGTTGATACATTGTCAAGAGTTTTTTTTTATTTCTATAGAGAAACTACATAATATATACGTTCAACCAAGAGGGGCGGAAAATCTCTTATGCAGCTAAATTGAGAACTTGTCACGGCAGGCGCTGGGGGCTTACCATAAACAACCTATCTAATAATATCATCGTTTATTTGCCTCAATGTTTGAGGCATATATAAAAGTGGAACCTAGACAACGACACAAAGTGGTCTCTCTCGTGGTATTATTTGACGGCCGTCCACTCCAGAGTCTCTCCAGAGTACTCTGAGTGTGAAATATACGAAACACAGCTTCGCAAAGCTCTGTAGCAGCTCCACTTCATCCAATGGCACATTTTTGGATGAAAATGCTTGACTTGTTGATAAAAACATAAAAATTACTATATGTTTGCCTTTAAGGTTTGAGGAATTCCCTCAATTCCTCATGAATTCCATCATCAGAACTGCGTTTTGACAAAAACGGGACCAACTTGGATATATATACTTACAATCAAAATAATAATTTTCCAAATCGGTTAAGAAATTACGGAGTTATGGACTAACAAACTTTAAAAAAAAAAAAAACATACAACCGAATTGATAACCTCCTCTTTTGAAATTTTGAAGTCGGTTAAAAATAAAGAAAAGCTCACTGACTGCCCAATAAGAGTGTAACTTTTTCTACTCGTTCCATACGTCGTAATATTTATTTTAAAGAATAATAATAGCATCAATAAATTGCTCTAAATAATTAATTAATATATATGTTAATACATGTTATAACTGACGATTCGAAAGTGCTTGTTGCTAGGCCTATTTGAATAAAGAAAATATTTTGACTTTTGACTTTGACTATCGCGGAATTTTCAAATATCATCTGCTACCTACCTATAAGTACTTATTTCAAAATAAACCATAATAACAGATTTAACTAGTTTTGTGTACTAAAACATACTATAATAATAGAGGGAATAAAGCATAGTGTAGGTTTTTACCTACACTTAGTAAAGGACTTAGGAAGGAGGGAATATAATTGTCACATGTTCGAATAGACAATTATTCAATGTCTATTCAAAAAACCGGCCAAGAGCGTGTCGGGCCACGCTCAGTGTAGGGTTCCGTAGTTTTTGTAATTTTTTCAAAAACTATTCAACCTATCAAGTTCAAAATAATTTTCCTACAAAGTTTTTATAAAGTTCTACTTTTGAGATTTTTTTCATATTTTTAAAACTTATGGTTCAAAAGTTAGAGGGGGGGACACATTTTTTTTTACTTCTGGAGCGATTATTTTCGAAAATATTAACATTATCAAAAAATGATTTTAGTAAACCCCTATTTATTTTTAAATACCTATCTAACAATATATCACACGTTAGGGTTAAAATGAAAAAAAAAACACTCCCCACTTTACGTATAGGGGAGGTACCCTAATAATATATTTTTTTCCACGTTTTATTTTACCACTTTGTCGGCGTAATTGATATACATATTAGTACCAAATTTCAGCTTTCTAGTGCTAACGGTCACTGAGATTATCCGCGGACGGACGGACGGACAGACGGACGGACAGACATGGCGAAACTATAAGGGTTCCTAGTTGACTACGGAACCCTAAAAAGGCACCATTACATACAACATGTCCTTTACTTAAGTTTTTTTACCTAAAATGAATTCCATTCGTGTTCA
Organism: Notocelia uddmanniana; assembly: GCA_905163555.1. NCBI lineage: Eukaryota > Metazoa > Arthropoda > Insecta > Lepidoptera > Tortricidae > Notocelia > Notocelia uddmanniana. Next base: position 10,498,766 of record LR991052.1, on the reverse strand, counting down.
ATGTCTGTCATTCTGATTTTGAAAGACAGATATAGTATTTGAAAACTTAAGGTTTTTCTGAGTCCGAATCGTGAGCATGATATAACCTCGTAAGTCCCCGCGTACTTGTACAAGTGTACAAGTACAAAATAACGATAGTACTTCAGACCTGACATTTTCTAATGTACTTCACCAAGTACATATTAAGGATGCGCTAAAAACCATACATATATAACGGAAGAAAACAACTTTCAAAAAAAGAATTTTCAAAATCGGTTCACAAATGACGGGGTTCTGGAGTAACAAACATTAAAAAATATTTTTAAGAAAAAAAACCGACTTCAATGGGGGAGGCCGGTGAAAGATTATTATACTTAGATGGTGCACACTTAGATTCCATACAATAAAATAAAAATGGCTATAAGTATGTTTATAATGGTAGAAGACTAAGTACCCTCAATTCCTCATGGAATCATGGAAAAACCTTGCTTGCTTGACAAACAAAACTAAAAGAACAAATCGCCAAACGTGAACTACGCGTCGTTGAAGAGTTCCGTTCTGATCATCATCAGCAGTTCCACTTCATCAAATGTCACTTTTATGAATGAAAATGCTTGATTAGTTCATGAAAATACTAAAATCACTATGTGTGTGCCTTTCACATTTGAGGAGTTCCCTCGATTCCTAATGGATCCCATCATCAGAACTCGAGCATGACAAAATCAATCGTGAAAATAGAACTTGCTTAACAAACACAGCTAGGAGGACAAATCACCAAATGTGAACATTTTGTCGTTGAAGAGTTCTGTTCTGATCATCATCAGCAATTCCACCTCATCTAATGTCACATTTTTGGATGCAAATGCTTGACTTGTTGATAAAAACACAAAAATCACTATATGTTTGCCTTAAAGATTTGTGGAGTTCCTTCAATTCCTCATGGATCCCATCATCAAAACTGCGTTTTGACAAAAACGGGACCAACTTGGATATATATACTTACAATCAAAAAAAGAATTTTCCAAATCGGTTAAGAAATGACGGAGTTATGGAGTAACAAACATTTAAAAAAAAAAACATACAACCGAATTGATAACCTCCTCTTTTGAAATCTTGAAGTCGGTTAAAAAACACAATTGAATTGATAACCTCCTCTTTTGAAATCTTGAAGTCGGTTAAAAAGTCCGTTTCATTTAATTAGGTTTTGTTTTGTTGTAAAGCTGGAGTAAAATCAAAATAATGTCTTATTTATATATTTCAGTGCCGAAGATATTGGTATTAAAATATATTAAAAATGCCGGTTAACTTAGTGGAACGAATGAATTATGTTTATTGTACCTAGCCTTATGTTACCCGTGAGTACACACAATACAAAGCAATAATATGACTCAACAATAACAAACAATAATATGACTCATTTAATACAGACTACTTCATGTTTTTTAATGTTAAGAATTCATGAAATGCTTTGAATTTGAAGAGTAAGAAAATAAAACCCTTTTATTGAAAATGTGTACAATTTATGTTTAAGCGAAAGGGACATAATAAATTTTAGTTAACAGACGTTCATTAATTATCATGAATAAGGGAGTTTATATATTTAAGTTAGTTTTTTTTTAATTTTTAATTTAATTACAAGCATTGTTGTTTTGTAAGATTGTCTGTAAATCATTAAGATATATCTATTTAGTACTGTTATAATACCTAAGGAAGAGCGGTGTTTCCCAACACAGGCAACCTTTTGCTTACAGGGAGGCCTCATCCCTTTGATCATGTACCACATGTCTATTATGAATAAAGAATTTTGTATTTTTGTATTTGTATTTGTTGGCCATCTATTTCTGCGAATAAACACCGATATCATTACTTATTTTATACAATCTAGCCTTAGTAACGGAACTAAAACTGAAAACGTTGAGTGTAGGGCAGCTTACTGAACAGATACAAGCTGTAAGAAGTATCCACTTCAAAAGAGCAACCCTAATATAACCCGGCGCACGTGCTTACCCACACCAATCAATAATGCATACCGACTGTAGGTAATAGGTCAAGTGAGCTTGACGACTCTTTACTGTTGTAATATGATAATCCCTTTGGTTTTATTGACCGAGCGAACAAAAAATTCTTTCGTATTCCTGTCTGTCTGTCTGTCTGTCCGGATGTTCTCCTCTACAGGTCGCATTTCTCAACCAATTCTCGTGAAATGTTGTGAGCAGTTTCGATAATTATATAGAATCTTTTGTGGAGTCAGTTTTTGGAAATTTTGAAAATTGAAAAAAAAAAGATAATTTTGCTATGTCTACAGCTCACAGAGCCACTAGTAGTTATTAGTTTAATACCTACCATGACTGACCTAGGCAGAACCCTTGTCAGATATAGACTAAGTTTTGTATGCAGTAGTCTTGTTCGTCCACTTTCGTTATATGCCGGGAATATATCGTTATTGCGTATTGTCTGTGGGTTTTAAAGTGAACGTTTAACCGAGAGGTGCCACGCGCGCTCTCGTCTAATATCTTAGAGTGAGAATAAGTACAAGAGAGGTTCCAATTTTATACGCTTAGTCAATTAGGAGGAGGATTAGGCTCGTTTGGCATGTAAAATTGTATTACAGATTAGGTACGCGGGTACTCGTCGTTAAAGCCTGAGCTCTCTTATCGAAATAGCATTACGTGCTTGTTATGAACAGTCTTAATTAATTTGTTGTTTATTCTTTGGCGGCACTTAAACTATTGTAAGTCAGTTGCATACGAGTACACAGCTTGCATAATAATCGTTTCTCTCTGTGTAACTTATTTCACTTACAACCTATTTTATAACTTAAGGATGATTCACAGTAGGCCGTTCCGTGTCCGGGCCGGCCCGTTTTCTATGACAGCAAGATACTGGCCGTTGCGTGACTCGTCCGGGCCCGGTGACGCTCGGAAGCATCCAAACCCAGCCCTTTTTAGTACACAAACATTTGCCGTTGTCGGCTGATCTACGTAGCTACGGCGGCCGAGGCTCGAAAGCAACCCGGTCTTACCTCGGGCCGGAAACGGAATGGTCTCTTCTCTGAGACATGGTATTCGTCAACCGCGCACAGTCCTTGAGATGAGAGCGAATTTCGAGTAATATGCAAAGTATGTTACTCTAGTGAACTTAAACTAGCTCTATATCTAATTATATTGAATATGACTCACTAGCGAAAATGTAACAGAACATAAGTCAATAACTAAATAATAGAGGGTTTTAGTTATCTAAAAATAAACAGCAGTTTGATTTAATATTCAAGTAAATATACTAATATGAATAATAAAGTAGTTGTGTAGTATTCAGTCCTAAAATGATATCATTAGGCACTGAAAAGCTATCTGTGTGAGGTCATCGTAGTTATTCAGTACTTGCTCGTTGATCGGGGCATCGATGACGGCCTTGATCCACTAATAATGGTTAGGTACAATCAGCATCAAAAGTAGCTACGCATTTGAAAAGTTCAAAGTCTATTACAAGGGAATAAGAGCTTTTGACACCTTCATATGCTAAGCTAATTTTGATGCTGACTGTACACCCACTAGGTGGGCTCCCGCAAAACTCACCGTTGGGTATATCCAGACTTCCTGATCCAAAGACGGACGTGTAAAGTAAATAAATGACTTTTAAATTAAATTGTATACTAAATTACAAAGTTAAACAAAAGCTTCCAAACTATATCGTGACATATTCTACTAATATTATAAATGCGAAAGCTTAGATCTTTGGATGTTCATTGCACATTTGATTATGATGAAACTTCGTGTACAAATAGTGTGTTAACATATGGGGATTAACAATTGGGGATAGGGAGTAGAAGGTTAGGCGGACGAAGTTGCTGGCAAATGCTAGTATCAAATAAAAGGGCTTGGTGATCATCAGATTTTTTTTATGATTATTAAATACGATACAAATGTCTGATAGCGACTGAATGGAAGTCTGTCCACGCGGGTTTAACTCGCACTTATCAGATTTTCTTATTATCTACATCTGTTGAAATGCATTTTATTTATAGCTAACAAAATAACGTTTTCACGAAGTATCGTCCAGTATCCTGCAAAACATGTCCGCTTTTGTTATTGGCATAAAAATCCTGGAGCTTAATACACGTAATTTTATTTCATCGGTGCGGCGGCGCCAAGGTAAAAGAGTTTGAAAGGATAGAGCGTTTAGTGCAGGAAATAGAAACACATTTTTACCACTTATCACCATGGCAATAAGCTAAGATTATTTCGTTTTTAGAAAATGTTACTGGGAGCATAAGGTGGCGCGAAGGCACAATAGTTTGAGAATTAGAGTATTCAGTCGTAAATAGAAACACGTGTATATAGTACCTCTAATCGTACCGTAGTGAATTGAATAACGCTTTAATCGGAATACGACCAGACCCGAAGAAGTGTCACTCAGTTAACGTGTTATTTAACATCTGTCATGTCAAATGGCAAAGTAATATGTACTAATTTTCGTTATGACATTTGACATTGATTAATAAAGTGAAGTGATGATACTGATGATGATGAATAAAGTTAGAGATTAACAGACGTGGACTTGTCAATCATTTAATACGGCAATTGTTAGCCAAAACGGAACTTTATTCCGAATTTAGCCGATGGGAAAGCATTATCACCAGGGGTGCTACCGCGAACTTCGAAAATCGAACTTCGTATCGTACCGTCCCTTTCCGTCATATAGAGTATAACACGAGAGTGAAAGGGACGGCACGACACGAAGTTCGATTTTCGAAGTTCGCGGTAGTACAGCAGGGGTCGTAATTTTCGTGCCGGTGACGTCACGCTCCATATAGGATGATTTTAATTAGTCTTTTTGTAATCGATCAATCATCATTCATTAATCAATAATCATGTGTACATTAACTTTTTACAACTATGTCCCTATTACAAACGCAATTTGCTTGTCACATCACAACTTAAAAAGTACAACATTAGGTAATACTGCAAGTTTTTGTGACTGGTTCATGTGTAATACCAGTTATTGCCAATAAGTAAACAAACCTCGTCATCATAGAGAGTTTACGTTCATATTTAGATTCAACATTTCTATAACCTATTATAAAACTTGAAAGACTACGAGATCCATACCTGCTTATAAATTAAAATTCTAAATTTGTACTTAACAGAAAGTAAAAATCGTTCAAGAGCTTGTCGGTCCATGCTCAGTGTAGGGTTACGTAGTTACCCAATGAACTTAATTAAATAATAATTAAAAAAACAATAACAAGCAAAAAGGAATACCTTCGCAGCGTTTCATGCGTTTTTACTAAGAAGGGAGGACTTTTTACGATAACTCAAAAAGATCTTAACTGATCATGTCCACTATAGTTTTCATTGAAAGTCTTTATTACTTTACTTTCATGTTATTTTTTTCATATTTTTTGGACCCATAGTTCAAAAGTTGGTTTGATTATTTCCAAAAATATTCATTTTATCAAATAATATTGTTGAAGACCTATTTTTATTTTTATAGACCTATCCAACATGACATAAATGGTACTGGCATGTTAGTTAGGTGTCACCGTGCCCCATCTATTTTCAAAGCATTACAGTGAGCGAAGGGAGATTGCGATCATCTTGCCTTTTCTTGTGTGTAGAAAACCTGCGGTCTAATTCTCGGTCATCGGGAAATGAATGGGTTATGTGGTATCCAATAAAAAATCCACGGTGACCGCCATCTGCGCTCGAATGCGGAGGACTGCATAGTCTCAATACTGAACGCACTGGCGCCTCCCCGCGCTTTACGTCACCTTCCCTGCGAATCCTGCGATTGATAGCCAAGTGTTGCGCGGGTTGCGCCCCCGCCACAAGGTGCACTCGCGACCTCGATTATCCCCTTAGTCGCCATTTATGACATGTGGAGACCGTAGACTTATTTTTGCCTGAATCTACATCATCTTGCCTAGCCATGTTGTAACTCTTATCATTGCGCCATTCCCCTAGCTCAGCCTCGCGGCTAGTCCTCGTCTCTATATCCATTTTACGACTTCGTTAAACATTACAATCTAATTTTTTGAACTAGTGCCATAGTAAGTTCAATAAGGCTTGTGATATGGGTACTAGACGAGGATATATTTAGTAGGTATATACTTAAATACATAGAGAACATCCAAGTCTTATATGTTTTGTGTTGTCAGGATGTGCTGAGCGAACTGACGCGCGGCGCAGGTGGCACGCCCGAGGGCGCGCTCAACGCCATGTTGCAGTTCATCTTTCAGCAGAGCACGGCGGACACGCGTTGGCTGCGCCGGCGCATGGCCACTGAGCTCGCCGAGCTGCTCGCCAAGACCTCGTCAGGGAAAATCTTCGAGTCGCTCACGGTAATCTTACCAGTGTGATCGTGACTGTGGGTGGCTAGCATTACCACCCGTCACTATTCCTCTCTCACGCCTAGCGCTATCGTGCACCGGGCAGTTAAATGAAGCCTTAACATCCAAATAGACCCTATGGGAAACCTGCCACGTGAATTTGTGCCCTCAACTCTGTCCTGTACCCCAAGCCACTCGGTCGACAGATCATCAGACCATCACACAGACACACACTAACACACAGGGCGTCATTCATTGTTTGTATTTCTGAAAATCTGGAGGTTTGGATTTCTATTCATGTGTTGACTTCATCATCTTCCTAGCATTTTTTCCCGGTTATGCCATAGGACCGGACCCTGTGGTTCATTTTAGTAACTAATCCCAATATTTGGTGTAGGCAGTACTTTTTCCGAAAGCGACTGCCATCTGATCTGATCTTTCAACCCAGAGGTAAACTCGACCTTGATGGGATAACACCGGCATCCTCACGATCCTTTTCTTCACCGAAAAGCCGCTATTAAATATAAATTATATTGAGCCACAGCCACAGGGCCACAGGGCTTTATAAAAAAACCCCGTGGTACGAGCCGGGGTTCAAACGACCTCCAGAATCCAGATCATATGTAGCGTGCGCTACCGACATACATATTTAGAGTTATGAAGCAAAAATGTCTTAAGGGATTCAAAAGGAATTTAACACGGGTATATGTAATTGTAGTTAATAACCTGCGTTCATACCTTCGAAGCGATTGGAACGGAATTTAATTCGTTCTTAATATAATAATGTGACCCAATGAGTATGTATGAAGAGACAACAAGCAAAGCAAACAAGCACACACAGCCTGATGATAAACAGACTCTTGAAAGAAGACCCCACACCTACACACCGTAACCATATATACATATGCCTTATAATATATAATGTGGGTAAATATAAAGCACAAACACTCTGATAAAATGACATGTGTGTTCGTAGGTATACTTTGTACACAAATCTCGTATACGAACACCGTGCAATGTTTACCCTCAACAATGTAGCAGGGCGGGAGTTTGACGTATGTTGTTATCCCGGCGTCGTTAACTATATTTGTTCAACTCTGTGTCGACTAATCGATTCTTATTGAATGTTTTATCACCATCGAGGGGATTACTGAGGGCTTTCTTGGAGATCTTCGGGCGAAATAGCGATGAACAAGGCATACTTAGTGTCGTGACTTTTGTCGTGGATACTTATTCAGACTTTAATCAAGCTTTATAAGTGAACAAAATGTATTGAAAATATGGGGGGAATATTTTGAAGGTCTGTTTGATAGAGAAGAGAAGGACACAGTAGAGTCACAGCACTCTGAGGTTACTCCCGACCCTAATAGTAGTGAAAGTGAGATAAGTACGACAGAAATTGTGGATGCGTTGAAAAGTATGAAACTGGGTAAGACTGCGGGATATGATAGGGTAACTACTGAGATGATTCGGAGCGGTGACGGAGTTTCTGCAACCATGCTGCATCGACTCTTTAACTTGTGTTGGAAACACGGCAAGGTGCCGGACGATTGGACAAAAGCTGTTATCGTTCCAATTTACAAGGAAAAGGGTTCGCGGCAGGATTGCAGAAATTATCGTGGAATCAGTCTTCTCAGTGTAGTTGGGAAAGTGTATGCGAAGATACTGATAGAAAGAGTTGTGAAAGAGACTGAGGAGAAAATGTGGGATGTGCAAGCAGGGTTCAGAAAGGGGATGGGGTGTGTGGATCAAGTTTTTTCCTTGCGATGCATCACCGAAAAATGCATGGCCAAAAGCCAGAAGGTGTACTCTGCGTTTATCGACTTGGAGAAAGCCTATGATAGAGTGTCGAGGAATGATCTGTGGTCAACCTTGTCCTTGTATGAGGTAAGCAACCAATTGATTCGAGCATTAAAATCCCTATACGAAGGTTCAAGCGCTTGTGTAAGAATCAATGGGGGCTACACAGACTGGTTCAGCATCCAACGAGGTGTTAGGCAGGGTTGTGTGGCTTCGCCGTGGTTGTTTAACCTATTCATGGACAGTTGTTTGACGCCTTTGAAAGAGAGTGAATGCGGTTTGAGAATGGGAGAGTTACTCATCAAATGCCTCCTATACGCTGATGACCAGGTTTTAATTGCTTCATCAGAGAAGGAGTTGCAGGAGATGGTAACTTGCATGAATGACTCACTTAAGCGGAAAGGTATGAGAGTTAATGTGTGTAAAACAAAAGTGATGGTGTTTGAAAAAGATGAATGTCCGACTGCGTGCAATATTGTGATTGACGGTGAGAAAGT